>JAUMJJ010000076.1:3187456-5842413 GCA_033556795.1 Tapera naevia | reverse complement strand
AAAGCCAGTTGCTGGGCGAGATCCTTCAGTCAGGGCCATTCAGCATTTTATAAAATATTACCTTACCTTGTTTGTTTTATGAGTAAATCACATTGCTGTTATTGCTTTTCCCAGTTGTTTTTCAAGTAATTGCTAGATTTAATGTATGAGGAAATGTTTACATACAGAATGGCTAGAACTTGGGCAAAGCCATGCTTTCTTCTAGTTCAAGGCCACTTTGCTGAAGTCACTTGGTCTGTTCAGCCTGGAGGAGATGGAGGGGACCTCATAGCCCTTCAGTGCTTCCTCACAAGGGAAGGAGGAGCAGGGGCTGAGCTCTTCTCTCTGGTGACCAATGACAGGACCAGAGGGAATGGCAGGAAGATGTGCCAAGGGAGGGTTAGGTTGGACATTAGGAAAAGGTTCTTCACCCAAAGGGTGCTGGAGCACTGGAACAGCTCCCAGGGAAGCAGTCACAGCCTGTCAATGTTCAAGAAGTGTTTGGGCAACACCCTCAGACACTCAGTGTGAATGTTGAGGTTGTTCTATGCAGGGACAGGAGTTGGACTCAATGATCCTCGTGAGCCCCTTCCAACTCGGGGCATTCTATGATTCTTTGATCAGAATGAAATCGAGTCTCTCAAGGCCAGTAGTTTAATCTCCATGCTGATGGGTGATTTCTTTGTTGTCCTTGGCATTTACAGAGATAATTTGCCAAGTCTTATTTCTAGAAAACCCACCAGACATCTATGCAGCTCTCATAATTGTTCATTATCTACTATCATTGCAAGAAAAAAATCTGTCAGGGAGCCAGTCCAGTCATCCAGTCTCCTGAAACACCTTATTTCTAAAGGTTTCCCTGCTCTCCTTTCACACAGCAAAGGGCACAAACTATTGGTATTTCCTTACAACACACAGAGGGCATGACAGGATTAGCTTGTCCAGGGGAGCCAACCAAGGCACCCACAACTGTCAAGGCTGCTGTCAAGAAGAAATCCTTCTGCACACAAGGCTCAGCCAGAGTAACCAGTATTTTAGTAACAGGCTAATCTACTCCACCTACAGCTGTCACCATCAGTCCCCGTAATTTAGCAAGCACCACGTAAAGGAAAGAGAAATTAAATTCATATTTCAAGCAATTATACAATTCCTAAAATATTAAATAAGTGAAACAAAAGTAAATAAAAGTTAATTGAAGCAGCCAGTAAGCAGAAAATTGTTACCCACAGTCACTGTTGGATTTGATCACGTAAGCAGAATCACCTTTAGAGTTCTTGCTGAAAGATTAGACAGGTGCAATAGGAGCTGAAATTATTTGTTATTTTTCAGGACAAGACCCTTATTCTCCTACATATACATCTGACTAGATAAACAGGCACAGCTTATTTTACAGCACTCCTGCTGGCCAGGAAGTTTTGGATCTGGGCAGTGTGGTTAGTGGAATCCTGCATGGTCTTGCAGACTTGTTATGGAATTTCTAAAGGGCTAGATAAACACTCTGCAAGAGTTCTTTGTTCATTCCTCATAGTTAACACCAAATTTTTGACCTAATATGCAAGACTGCATCGTGGCTATCATTCAGCAAGTGCTGGATGTGTAGGCAAAAAAACCCTAACATTTATTTGCAATGAAAAGGTACAAGAATTGCTCTCTTGACACTATTACCATAACTGAGGAGAGCCCTGGAGCACCAAGACTGCGCACTAATCCGGCACTAAAATATTTTTAATGCTAAAGCACTAGAAATTAAGACAGGCTACAGATATAAAATAATAATATCAAAGACTCTGGTCTCCTTGGCAATCAGTTTAACTGGAAGAAAGATCCACCTATTGCAGATACAAGATAAAAACATTTTTGGAAGGAGTTCTCAGAAATGGAAGTGTTCCAGCTCCTGTCATATTCCATGACTCCTAGTTCAGCCCTGTTAATTATGGGAAAACAAAAGCAGTTTGATATAGCTTTGTAGCAGCAAATAGGATGCTAGTATTTCAGAACACAAGCTTCAATAGCTGTATATCATCATGGTAGGCAATAATTGATATGTAGGGACCTAGAAGATTTCTTACTACAGTTCTTCTAGCCACTAATTGTTCACATCAGAGACTTAGGAGTAATTCTCTATGGAATTTAAAACAGGCTCTTAGTTAAACAAACAATTTCTAGCAAATCCAGCAAAACAAATCCTTGAGACCAACATCAACATCTCCCCTAATCAACAGAAAAGCTGAAGTCATTAACCTCATCCTCCTTGTGTTCCCAGTCCTACCAAATTTAAGCTAAGTTGTATAAGGTTACTTCCCCCCCTCGCAAAGGAGCTGAGAGAATTAGCCCACAACTCCTCCCAGAATCCAACTGTTTTTTGAGGAAAACAAAAAAGGGCCTCTAGTGAACTTCATCATTTCATATGACAGACTAAACTAACGAGTACCCAGGAGTTTTCCATAAGCCACTAAAGAAGCACAGAGAGCTACACCCAATGTAGTGCCCACAAATGCCACCACTGGAGAACCTTGGCAGAAAGGTGAACATCAAGGTGTGGGTCATGTACTCAGCAATATTTGTAAGAGCTGCTGCCAAACCAACCAGACTGTGAAATGCAGCTTCAAGCTGGGGAGGGTCAGAGGTTACAGTTCCTTTTGCAAGAGTCAGACCTGCAAAACTAAATTAATTCAAAATAAAATATGACATTGTGTTTCATACTCAAAGCATAAACAGACCATTGAGCAAGAACAGACTGTTTATACTTTTTAATGTAGTTTTCTTTTTCACACAATGAAACAGAAATATAATAGTTATGGGGAATTTTAACGTAATTTAAGTCTTTTCCAAAAATACATTGCTAGAACATTTTGGGATGACAGCTTGTAAGAAACAGAGCCAGAACAGCTCTTTTGAAGCCACTGTTTCTCATGTGCGGGAGAGAGTTTTGTGAATGCACCCACCAGAGCTTCCAAACACATTTTACCTACAGTGAATCAAGGCAAGTCAGGTGCCTCTGGACACGTAAGAAAACTGCCACAGTCTAAGTGACAAATTGGTAAATTAGCTGTACCTTCTCCACTTCTTGGTTACCAAGTTTGAACCTCAGCCCTTGAGAATTTCTATTGGCCTCCACAGTATAAGATACAAAATCCTCCGCAGAGAATCGGTGTTAAACTAAACTGAATTTTTTCAAATATTTCTTTTCCCCAAATTAATACATTCTCATTCACATCAACTGAGGCAGTTGGTAGATTCATAACAAGAAAATTGCTTCAGCTGCGAAAATAAATGGAAAGTTCCAAAAACTTCTAATGATTTCATTGTTTTTTTTAAATATCAATTTCTTCATTTCAGAACATTTGACTTTCACAAAACTTGAGATTTTTTCAGCTTTTAAAACCTTTCACCCCAACCTATACCCTCCCCCTTAATTAAGAGTGCCACCTTTAGGAATTCCTATAATTTCATAATATATTTTCCTATTCTTGCAAAGAATAGTGAATTAATTAATAACAATTAACAAGGATGCTGCAAACTGAGGACAAATACTGTGGAAGTCTACATACCCACTGTGCCACCTAAAGCCACGGCCATCTGTGCAAGCACTTCCAGTGAGGATTTTGGTGCTCCTACTGTTGTTTGCTCCTAAATCTCTGGCTCCCGAACCATACCAAGGCCATTCCCAAATTCTGACTGGACAACCCCGCCAGCACTCCTGCACAGCACACAACTGAGTCAAAATACATCACCTGAAAAACAAAGGAAATAATGAACACGTAGCATTGCTGTGCTTCAAGCTTTACTCTTTGTAAAGAAATATAAAGTCATTACAAGGCTTTTAAAATCTCCAGGAGGACTGAGGACCAACAGATTATCTTTAAAGATCAGAAAGATTTCTTCTTTGTTTATTAATCCAAGTGAATATCTATTTCTGATTTTAAGACTTCTGCACATTCCTCCCTTCACATTTTCTGGTTTCTATAATTCTTTATGACACCAATCTACCAAGCAACCATGAAACTAATTAGCATGCCAGCAACCCAGTTCAAGGATCCACTGACATATATTTGAATACATGTTTTCAATTACCATCAACACTGACATATTGTTTTCTAATATTAGTCTACAATGCCTCAATTACTGGCTTGTTCTTTATTGTTTTCAAGCTTATTTCTTAATACCCTGTCCCAAGAGAAAAATACTTATTGCATTAGTTCAAACTAAAAGATATTACACCTTTGCTAGATTTGCCTTGCACTGGACAAATTTATAACTCTTTTAGCCATTATATACTATATAGGTAAAAGTAGTGTATTTTTCAAGCTAAATATTAAGTCCTGATTCTCTCATATTTTGATTTTAGATGTTCTGAAATTCCTACATGACCTCAGTTAGTAAACATGTGGTCTTCCTTCTGGTATTTAAGGACAACATAATGACTTAACTTAAAATAATAAATTATCTTTTACATGTATCACTGAATGTGTGGAAAATTATGTAGTAAGAAAAATCCATGATACACAAATCATAACTAACAGACAAATACAGCTGTTCGATGGCATTCTTGAAATATTCAGAAAGGCCAAAGACCATGTGATGGCTGATATCTTCAAGAAATGTTTATGGGCTTTTCAGAAATCTATGTCCAAAGACTTCAGTCTGGCAGAAGAGAAACTGATGTATATTAACAATGCTGAGATGGAACAAGTTTATAGAGACAGTATCCTGGGATTGATCAGAATAGCTCTATGACTGTATTGATATGGCCTGTACAATGATCTGTGGGAAAAAGGCAACGTAACAGGAAGTACCATAACAAACTGCCCAGAACACATCTCAGGTACTCAAGTATTTGTTTGAAAGAAAACTGTAAAAAAATATTAGCCTCATTGATTTTTAAATCTTATCTTTGTGAAGCAAGAATACCACATATAATTTTGATCCAGTGTTTATCTAATTATTAATCTGGTCTTCATGATGAATCAGGTCAAAATCTAACTTTAAGAATTAAAGTCTTCTTTATTTGTATGCAGAATATAAACTGAAAATATCTGAGACTGCTTCCAGTTCAGCCTCAGCACTCTCAAGTTTTGAGGCCTTTATTACGTGTGAGATTTTACTGATCCATTTCTTCCATGTATTACAGTGCAGAGGGAAATGTTCTACTTCATTCTTTTAATACACATGAGCTATTCTAGTGCAATAATACTATGTCATTTCAAAGAATGGGGTTCCAATGTAAAACCAACTGTGACACAACCATTTGGAAAACAAGCTTTGTTACCATGTGTATTGATTACTTTCTGCTAAGTTCGAGGATGTCCATCAGATTTCTCTCCAGTGATGATGTATTTAAAAAAAACACTTTGAAGTATTAATGAAATCTGACACCTCATTTCTTCCAGATTTAGCGCTGAACGCTTTCCTAGGATGTAGGATGTCTTAAGGGCAGGTAAGAGAACCAGTTCAGGCCTGATTACTATCAGATTGTTTTCTTCCCAAAATACTTCCTTTCTCTGTCTTTGGTAAAGATAATTGCCAATTCGAATCAACCTCTAATAAGAAAAGCTCCGTTTTAATAAGTTTTAAACAACACATGCATCTGGTGGTGGATTAAAAAATAGCAAATAAATGTAAATATGATCTCTCTCCCCATATGCTTACACTCTAAACTAAATACAGGTTGGTATTTCTGCAAATGAATTAAATTCTTTGATGAGTCGCTGCTTTGTTAGTGACTGAATATTACGACTGGAAATACTAAGCTGTTTTCTCTTGAATGAAACAGCACAAAGGAATATGCTCAAATAAGGACAGTAGAAAACAAAAAAGCTATAAAAATGTTTCACTGGCCCTAGGGATAACCGATTCCATGATCTAATGAAAAGGGATAGCAAATATTTGCCCATATAAGTGAATACTTTGCCTGGAAGACCTGATTCTGCACATACCCCTCGGTCTTCACTGCTTGTAGCATTAATATTTCAGGCAGAACCAGGCTCCTTGCTTGCTCATATTATAAGCTTCACTGGCCAAGACCACCCTCCTAGTTTTGGATTATTTAACCACTGAACGGAAGAAAACTTAAAATTGAGTAACCTGTTCAATGTTCTGTGCAATGGCATAAAGAGGTACCATATCCTGCTTCAGACAGAAGGCAGAGAGACTCACACTCTGGAAAAGGTCATTTAAACATAGCCAGCATTCTGTGTAATTAAGAAACCACTTGTTCAGAAATACAAATTTTACCTGTAGGATTCAGGAAGTAAAAACTCATGACAGTTACACTAGTTTTAATATAATTTTGTATACTGCAGTTTGTTCCAGTTGCAAATCCAGTTTCGTGCTGGATTTGCTGGATTTTCCCTTTTTCCCTTTTAGTAGGAACATTTCCAATTTTATTAACTATTTGTATTCTTCTAAAATGAATTCCTATTCTCTCTCAAAATCAGGCCTTCCTTGTCTATCTTATTTCCTAAACTTCTAGTAGCATGGCTATTGTACTACATTTGCTATGGTTGCTTAGACTTTTTCATTTTCTAGTTAGAAGGGACTTCATGTTGACTGTTTATGCTGGATTTTATCTTAATTTTATCAAATTCTACCTTTGGTTTTCCTTGAGAACTACAGAATTTCATTCTAGATTGTTATCTAATTTATCTGCTTTTCCCAGCCTTGAGTTTTAAAAACTACCCTCTAATCTTTTTAATAAGTGCCAATAGCCTTTCATCTTCCATTAGAAGAAGCTTACAACAGAAGGATGAGTTCTATCTATTCCATATGTTTCCTAGTTCCCCTCCCCCCAAAAAAAATCTAACCAGATCTTTCTTTCCTATTGAAGCAGACATTGTCTCTATATGTGGTTTGGGGGAGCATTTGAAAAAAAAAAAAGCTACAGGAAGGTTCTTGTCTTTAACCACTATCAAAATGGAATTGTGATTTTAGTGCCTCTTTCCACATTTCTCACATCACCTGTTGACCACAGGTTACTACTCACAGCTTAGAAACTGGCTTATGAGATAGAGAGCTTACGAGATCTGCTACATATGCGCCCACAGACAAATTACTGTGAGGTTCTAATCAGCATGAGGGGCCCACTAATTGCAATGATTGATACACAGATGCCCCAGTACAAGGTCCTGCACCTGGGTTGCAGCAACCACACCATATCGATATAGGCTGGGGCTCTGAGCAACCTAATAAAGTTGAAGATGCCCTTGCTCACTGCAGGGGAGCTGGATCAGATAGTCTTTAAAGGTCCCTTCCAAGACAAACCATTCCATCACCCTAAGAGAGGTTTCCCATAGGAAATCCTGTCTGTGGGGGAATAGTCTCAGTGCAAGTGTGATCAAATTAACATGAAAGTGTTTCGACTGTGGCTATTTACAATGAGCCTTTTGAATCAATTATCTTAATCTATTCCTCTCCACTGTGTGCACCTGTGCAAGCATTGTTGTTATGGGTTTGCTGCTGGGCAGTAAGTTGCTGACAGATACTTTTATAATCTGGAGTTTTCAACACCCAAATACTCAATTTCATGGACCAAAAGTCCATTATAATTTTCCCCCTCTTTCACAGAACTCACCAGCATGAAGGTGTTTCAGGGTCTGTCCTAGCAGTTTAATACTTAAAACTGTACATAAGCAGCTGTATTAAAAGGGAAGGTTCTTTATAAATGGAAATTTTAGCAGAAAACATCAGGAAAAGTCTGCTCTGTAAAATGTTCCACTCCAAGAAACTGACAGTTGGATCAGTTAGGATGCTGTTCAGATTGTGCATTCTAACATTCTCCTTTCGTGGGGATATCTTCCTTCTTAGACAAGACCATGGAGAAAGAAGCTGGTCCTATGCAGATGAAAAAGCAAAGGACAGAGATACACATACCTGAGGTGACATCAGAGTTTTATCATCACGTCTTCTCACTATTCCCATTAATTCTGTTAAACATTTTCTTCTCTGGCCATCCTATCACTCAGAGAGGTATGAATATTTACTGTAGAAACAGGTATAAAGATAAATCAGAAACCTATGATGCCATTCTTTTATTTACAAGCAATGATCATTGTATAATCCATTAGTTGCCAGTAAAATTTTTGTGCATGAATATACAACATGGGTCCAAGTAAAGATGAAAATGGCTTTGTTTAGTGTTGTTTAGTGCCTGGAGTAAATGTTTCAAACTCAAACTCTAATCTAATTTGTAATTCACTTCAGGTAAGTCATTAACCTTGTTTTGACTTCTGTAGGTCCCTCCTAATGAAGCTGGACACAAATCTGTCATAAAGAAGCATAAAAGAGAAGAAAGAATCAGACAGTACACTGAGCAATAATAAATACAATTTCTTGGAAGAGGCAAATGGAGGCCAGGTGCAACTCCCCGGGTAATGCGATAACTGCTGCTCCAAGCAAGAACAAGTCTCATCCCCATCTGAGTAGAAGGATTCGGGGAAAGTGTAGATCCTTAAATACCTGCCAAACCTAGAAAGAAAGAAGTACTCACTCAGAAGAATTAAAAAAGCTCTTTTCTTTATGAATCATGGCATAAAACCAGGCACAGAACCCAAACCCTTCATCCCCCGAAGTAGTGTTGCTGACACCCATGGGCAGCAGAAAGCTTCTCCTGCTCATCCTTTTACATTCATAACTTCTATAGGTTGTTTCTGCCAGAAAAACAATTTTGGAATAATAGCATCTTCATCAACCTGAGGATGAAGCAGGGACCCCTGAATCCAGCCGATCCAGATGGGACTGCCCAACTCAATTTCTCAAATAAAATTATTCCACTTGGGCAAATATGGAGAAACAGTTCATCAAAAAACTTCAAAATTAAATATGTCATAAACTCCCCAGTGAATTCTCACAACCTTTTCTGCTTTAGTAGAAACACAGACCACAATGCAGCATCTGAACATTGTTAAAAGATGCAGACCACACAAAGAGTTCGAAAATACTTCCTTGGGAGCAAATACTATTGCTCCCAGTAAAAGTCTCTTTGACCATATGCGTTGGTGGTTCAAGGAAATGTTTTTCCCTCTTTAGGAAAAGACTAGATCATTTCATTAATCCAAGATAATAAGATATTTCACTTGGAGACATATTTTGTCATCACTTGCACAATGTTTTGTTAAATATACCCAAGTAAGCTCTGAGCAAATCAACATACAGTATGAACATCTCCAATGAAGACAAAGCCCAATCACAATCTCATTCTTGGAGATCACAGGAGTTTAATTTTCAGTTGGATTATAATTTTAGGAAGCTTGAATAAAAACTTTGAAACCCATATACAAATTGCCCAACATAAATCAAAGAAAACAGACCTTAAACAAGGGTGATAAAATGTTTTGTAAATCAGTGACCCTACAAAGAGGCAGTAAAGAAGATCTTTCAGAATCTGTATTCTGAAATGGATTGGTTTACTAAACAAAACAGACTTTCTTCTCTTTATTCTTCCTTTATAATCAGCTATCTGTACCACCAAAAATTGCTTTCCTTTAATTAGAAGATATTTCTACTGTTACTCATTTACCTTGAACAGGAGCATTGAAGCTGGAGAATCTTTGAAAAAGTCTTCTACATATACATTTTTTGTTAGCATTTGATTGTGCTTCATTCATTCTATCATTGGTTTTAAAGGCAGTTAATTCAAAGAGCACAACAATCTTGTTTATGGGGAAAATATCATTCAGCATAATCAAAACCTTGCTATGGGATTCATTTTCCATTTCATACGTATATTTCAAACACAGATAATGACATCTGGAGTTATGCAGTACAGGCCCTGGTCCAAAAGCTTTTCAGAACAGTCTGTGTTAATTTCAATTGGCCCTGGACCGGATCCCTAACCTATACCATATTTGCTCTTTATTTCATACATAATTAATATCAGAAGAAGTTTCATGGTAACAAAAGTTATACAATGATTCACCAAGGATCCCAAAAAGTTCAATTTTTAGCCTTTCATTTAATTGAAAAGCAACATGATATTTTAGCAACCCTCACTTACCACTGCCTGCTGCTTTTCAATATTAATCCATACTACATTTCAGGAGCTCATTTTATTTTTACATAATTATTCCTAGCATGGCTTACCATTTAAATGCAAAACTGGCAACAAGAAGTATAGATAAATTA
This sequence comes from Tapera naevia, assembly GCA_033556795.1. Taxonomy (NCBI): domain Eukaryota; kingdom Metazoa; phylum Chordata; class Aves; order Cuculiformes; family Neomorphidae; genus Tapera; species Tapera naevia. The sequence continues at coordinate 5,832,315 of JAUMJJ010000076.1, read as the reverse complement.
ACTCCCTTGTATCTTTTATATAAATCCCAGCTGGGGTCATCATTTTCTCATAATAGACTGTAAGAGTATGACTCTTCCAGTTCTTGTGCTTTTTTTTTTAAATAGAAAGTGGAGCTGTTCTTGGGAAAAGTTATTGAAGTAACACTTTACACCTTCCTGTTGCAAAACACAACAATCCTTATGATGGATTCCTGTTGTATCTTGCCTTTCATTATATTATGGTCTAACCCTTCAGGCAAACTTTGGTCACGGTTACTCCTCTGTCCTTCTGAAATTAGTGTGATTACTCACATGAGTAAGCAGAATGGGATTTAGCCTTTACGTTATACTGATTACAATAACCTTTGGTCTATAAAATAGCACCAACCACTGAATTCAGTCAGTTGCGAAAACCATCTTTGTGTTTTCACTGCACCAAACTCAGCCTGATATATCCCAGGCATAACACACTTGACACTGGAGGGGGGGAAAAGGCAAACAAAAATCTCAAAATATCCACTCAAAAATAAAAAAGCAGCCCAGGAAACAAACATTAAACAAGAAAACCTACTTAAATTCTAGATTACATTGAATATGCTTTTCTTTCTAGTTCTTCATCCATAGAGTAATTCCAGTCTGCCAACATTTAAATGTTGAGCATGACTGTACTTTGGTTTAATGCTACCTGCAGGCAAATATGGATTCCTGTCCTTCTTAACTCACCATGACTATGGAAATTAAGCCTTCCTCTTACCGCATCCAAAATAAACAACAGAAAAAGAAACAGTCTATCTCAAGAAACATCTTGCATACAGAAAATTGCAGCCAACAAACAAGTAATATCAGTTTTCCCAGGTCTTAAGGCTGCCTCCTGGTGTAACTGTATATCTAGTTCTTCTCCCAGAATAAGGAGCCAAAGGACATAGCAAGGTATGACAGCTACTGCTATTTCAACAAGGCCATGCAGGATATACCCTAATGATGTCATAGCAAGGTTCAAATATTTTTTGGGCTCTGAGACTACACTCCTGGTTGTTTCAATAGAAAACCACTGTATCTTTACAAGCAGCAACGCTCTGCCTCTTCTGACCTTAGCACAAAGACACAATAAGCGTCAAACTGTTTGGCCACTGAAGCACTCACAGTACTTGAAGTCTGTTTGAGTACAGCACACAGCTCACTTATTTTCCTACTTATCAGCACCTTTGCTCAACACAGAGTTGAGTCCATAAACTAGCTAGCACTTGATTCATATTGCTTAATGCACGGTTCAGTAGCTCAGGACATGGGTGACATTTGTTAAAACTACTACTCTAAAGCACAACAGTAATTTTATGGTATCAATTTTTTTTTATAAATCTCTTTTTGCCCCATATTTCAATGCTTGAAACACATAAAAAATTACCTTCACCACATTATCATGTAGATATTGAATTATAATATTTCCTTCAAATGACTAAACTCACTAACAAAATCACAGCTTTCGTACAACACATTTTACATGTTTTTATCAAAAAGGTTTAAGTGGCATTGAAACTCACCTTCTTTACCATAATTCCTCTAACGACATAATAACCCCATAATCTAAATCATCCTTTTCTTCAAAGTGAAAATATTCTTTCTCAAGAGAAATAGTTTTAATAATTTCAAGATGTTATTGGAATAAAGGCTACTGGCTTGAGTAGCCATCCTACTTGGCAAGTCCTTGTAACCAGTGTTCACCACACCCTGATGAGAAAAAAAGATAATTGTCAAAGCTTTCATGTATTGGAAAGTTTTCACATGTTGTCCACAGATCTGATGCCTGCTTTATACATGCTAGTAAATCAAATTTGCATATTACTGCAGACATGAGTTACTAAAGCTTTCTTTTACAAGTTAAGGATTCTGTTTAAAAGTAATAGCTTACTCTGATGCATGACCAAAGAAAGTCAGCAATATTGTCAGGAAGCCAGAGACTAAATGAGCTGGGAGGCCAGTCAGGAAACCAGTTACAAAACCATATGGTGCTTATTTTTGAGAATAAGAAATCAACTACTTCTTCAAATTCGAAAACACCTCATGGTTGTCTGATAAAAATCACATTGCACAATGTGTTTCACAGATTAATTGCACTCCACTCAATCCCAAGGAAGAAGACAGAGATAGCTTCAAAACTTGAACTCTTTCTGCAATTACATCTGGATTAACAGCATGTTTCTTTAACACCCCTTCAGATCTTTATGAATACAGAATATCAAAAAAAAAATCCACAAAAAGAATGTAATGCCATGCTCTGAAAACAACTCACACTGAATTCTGATCTTGAACACTGTACCCTAAATTCTTGGTTCTTTCTTTCATTATGTCATTCCAGGATAGCCATCTGGACATTGCAGTTCCCAGTTCATCCCATGTGCAGCCACACGTGTTGGCTTTACTACACATCCACATGTGAAGTCATGACGTGATAGCTAAGTAAGCAGCCACACAAGTCAACACAAGGTAAAGCTGAAACACTTTCAGCTGGACTGCTCTATACACTCAGCTTTCCAGAACAGGCCCATTGCATTTATCTGTTATCTGAAGGACAGTAAAAGTCAGAAGTATTCTGCTGTTGTTTTATAGCCCACTTCTCAAGTTCGTTCCTGACGAGAGACTTTTCCTCCTCAGGTAAATTCCCACATACTGAAATGATATCATTTTTAATTGCTTCAAATAATGGGGCTTTAAAAATGAAAACAAATGACACAGTACTGGAAAGAGGCAGAAAACACAGCATTATGATTATGGCTGAAGACGATGAGGTAGAGAACAGCAGATGCATAGAGGATTTTTCTCATGTGCAGAATTATTTGAAGAGTTTTCACACCACCAGACTCAACTCGGATAATTTTTTCACTGTGTAAGCTAGGTATTTAAATTATTAGATTGAACAAACCTTTGATCCCCCAGCATGGCCTTCTGTGTGCCTAAAGCCCACCACAATCACAACACGGGGGGTGCAGCCTATGTAGCACACACAGGGAGGAGAAGCAGCCAATAGCCAAAGTGCTGATTCGATGTGACACTAGATCAGCTCAGGCACATACAACCTGACCTAGAGCAAAATACTTGAAAATGGTTCAATAAGGGGAGTATTTAAATTTGCAAGACCTACATAAAATCTAAGTACTTCAATCCAAATTTTCAACAGAAAATTAGCAGAACCATTTCTCTCCCCCAGAGAAGAATGCATAACTGGAGTTCTCCTATTAAGAAAAGATGATAGCAAATTTCTTCTCAGCTCTGCTAAACCTAGAGTTGGGAATTATGCAACCCTGGCTATCTTTAATCAGGCTCCAACAGTGCAAATTTAAAGTAGTTTGGACAACCAGTTTAGCACATACCTGGAGATGCAAAAATCAAGGGACAAAGGCTGGCCTTCCTAGAAGGATGTTAGTGTAGGCAAGAATCTTCACACATTTTGAAAATGGTCTTTGGTCTTCTTAGGTACATCACCTACTCAGGACTGCACTGTGCTTAAGAAAAAAGCAAACACAATTGACAAAACCTGAACAGTTTAGATAATAACATAGGCTCTGGTGGCAGACACATAATTGCACTTCTATAGCATCTTACCATTATGGACACATACACTTCTCTTTTCCAGATCACACCCAAACTTTATCTTCATCTGTCAATGGTAACCCTCTCAATAGTAATCTGTTAAAATGCACCTTGCATATTGTAACACAGTGACACAGAACACTTTTTAACATTGAAGTTAAATCTCTAAAGCCCTTTTTCTCTTTTCTTTATTTGCAATTGGACAGACAAAATTCTTGCTAATGAAGTTCTAGGGATGAATTTAAGAGCCTTTATGGATATCATTTTTAAAAATGATGTTACCATGCTTATAAAAGACACAAAGCATGACACTATTAAAGATGGAATGGTGTCTGGGTAATATTTCAACTTGTGGCTTCATTACTTTTTGAAAGACTCTGCTTTATTACCCCACAACACATTGGTAAGAATTCCATGACAGGCTTGCAGCAGCTTCAAGGAAAGAAAGCCTTTATTACTATAACATCTATTACTTTTTCATTTGTTAGAGCAACACTGACAGTATTTGTATTTTCTCTGCACAAGGTTGTTTCTAAGTGCTGATTTATGATCTACACACCTTACCAACGTGAAGTTCTGCAGGATGAGTACTTTCCACTTTACCTCCAGCCTCACCTCCATAATCACTAATCATTCTTTCATTGACTCCATCATAGTCTTAGTGATTAGAATTGGAGATTCTTCCTCAATTTTATGTTTAAGAAAGCAAATCAAACAAGTTTAATAATTCTTACTAGAAATAAAGAGGATAAATGGAGAGATATGTAGTAAACACAGGTGCTTTCAGAAGTGAATATAAAATATCACATTGATTCCAAATTGAAAATTACTAGGAAATTATTAGCAAAGAGAAGGAACCACTCTAAGCCATTGAATAAAATGGATCAAAAGCTAATCCTGAAGCCTTTACTTATTACTAGCTTTTAGTACATATCTACACATACGCATATTTCACTAAGTATGTTCTGCTACAAGGGACATAAGTTTAGCCTCTCCAATAGTTTCATTCCAGGTGAGATACTAGTTCTGAGCTGTACCAATATCAATACCCACTTCTTTACTTTGCTTGGCACACAACATCAGGTTTGCTTCAACATATGCACTACCTCAGCAGCCTTCAAACCTTTTATTGCAAAAAAAAAATTTCAAAAATAAACTGATCACTCAAATTACTTTCATATATGTGAAAATACTTACCTGGGTGTTTATTTTACTAAAGGAAAACTGTAGTTATTTTGTCCAAACTGAAAAAAAGGCTGGTTTGGCTAAGTAGTCACTGCTCAAAGAGTCTGCCCCTGATACTTGTCCAAGCACACAATGTAACAACTTTACTGGAAAAATCTACCTGCCTTCTTAAGTAATGTGAGTTGCTGTTCCCTTGGATAAACCATTGACAATAAGTTCTGCAGCAACTAAGTGGTACATTTTCTCTATTTTCATTAAAGTATGTTATGATCTATATGGATTACTAAAGAGTTTTGTTCGTGCTTTTATTTTTTGCTGTAGGTACTGTGGTAGTCAGTCCATAATTCTATTATATTCATCAACAACATGTGTTTAGGATTGCAGTGCTACTCAGCCATACCAAGATCCCAACTCAATCTCATACGTGCAGAGGAACAGCTGTTCTTGTGCAGATTTCCATTTTAGTTTGATGTGGGCCAGGTGAACAGTCCCCAGACTTCAATATAGAATTTGAGCCCAATTACATCTAAGTAACTGTAAAAAATGGGAGGGAAAAGGCATTTTTTTGACTACAAGTAAATAGATTTCCAAAGGATGCAAGAGGAACCACAGAAGTTCAGTTGTCTGGGACACAAACTTGACCAGTCAAATAAAAACAGACTGTGGTTAAGGGATTACACTGGCAAAGGAACAGACTGAATGTCACAACAGGGTTTCCTATCCAAAATTATCGTGATTTGTTTTCCAGTTTTTGAAAGTTTGAATATGAAGCAATTTACTGGCAGGAATACAGCATTTATAGTAGGATGCCAGCTACAAATCTGCTCACCAGTATCTCCTTATCTGCACTGGGGAAGAATAACAACACATAGTTAGGATCAGGCTTGGGATCAATGACTAGAAAGCAGTTTTGTAGAAAGAGACCTGGGGCCTTTGTGCACACCACATTGACCATGTGCCCTTGGGGCAAAGACAGCCACCAGCACCCTGGACAAATTGCAGTGTTACCACATGAGCACACAATTAATTTACCCATGAACACCCAATGAGTACACGCATGAGTTCCTAATCAGCTCATGTGTGAGCACTGCAGTGGGCAAAAGTTACAAAATTTGGTGGTAGGGGCTGCAGAGGTGACCTGAGGGGGAGAAGGCCATGACCTGCTCTGTGCCATCCGGTTCCAGCTGGCTCCAAAATCCACGCAAACACCCTCTCACACGCCAAAAGGTGCCAGGTCAGCACGTGGCACCCCTGCTCACACGTGTGAGCAGCAGCTGCTAGGGTAGAAGATGTGAAGGGATATACAAAGAGAAGCACAGGGTGCTGAGGAGATGGGCACCTGGTGAGACCCTTGGAAGCAGGCATTCCAAATGAAGGAGATGTCCATACCTGAGGGACCGTGGCCCACGGACGACCCACACAGAGGCAGGGACAGCCGTGAGTGGTGGGTCAGAAAATGCCACACACAATCCCACACTCAAAGGACTTGGGATGGACTGAGCGTAACGTGTAGGGAAAATGAGGAAAGCCGAGACGAGGAACGGGGCAGGAAGAAGATGATGCTTGACTTAATTTGGGCCTGAGAAGAAAAGCAGCATATTTAATTTTTTTTTAAATTATGTTCTCTTTTTCTGAATACTCAAATCAGTAATTTGAAGTTTATTTTAATTATTAATAAATTAAGTAAAAATTCTGCAAGTAAAGACTTTTTTTGCTGCGACAAAGAGAAACCCAACAGAGGGTTTTTAAAGTACAACCTTCAGCGCAAAGCAGAGCAGAATATTTTATAGCATTAAGCAGTGTTCTAGGTTCTAAGCTGTATTTTCTTACCCTACCTGGTATCAAATCCCCTGACAGTAACTCCCATTGCTTTGGCAGCTCCTGCTGCAGCCAGCCCAGCAACGCCACCACCAATTATCAGCATCTAGGGAGATCAAACAGATAGTAAAGCACACTCTATGTTCACTTATTCCATCACATGCTTTGTCTGCAATATGCCTTTTCTTCAAAAGCACTTGAACTTTAAAGAGAATCAGAGGCTAAAAGTGTAAGTACTTTAGGGAAATTAAAACACAGCTGGTTTAGGCTATAAAAGCAGGTGGCCATCTGTAAAAAAAGGTGTCATATACAGAAAATAAGATAGAAATAAGTTAGAAAAAAGTTAAACAAAACATGACTGGGGCCAGTTTTTCTGTTCACAGGACACAGTCCTTAACTCACACTTTGACAACAAAGGATGCTAACCCTATTTGTCCAGCTAAGTAAGTGTTTTCCTTTACTCTAGCTAGATATGAATTCTGACAGCTATACTGAAATAGATATCAGAAGCCAGTAGTCAGTCTCAAAATGAAAAAAGACTGTTTTAAGAAGTGATTGATCTCAGACATAACACGATTTAATGTATAAAAATGATTTAATTAATGTATAAATATGATTTAGTGTTTTTAAAGTATTTAATTATTGTATATATATGATATAATGTTTAAAAAAATAATGGCAATCAAAGATTTGCCAAAAATAATTAATAACCTAAGGCAGAACTAAAACATACATAATACATTCACCTACAAATTTCAATTGCCCTTGACTGCACTGCATTAAAGAAGCTAAGAAGAGACAGGAAGAGTCCTCAACATTGGTGTCCTGCCAAGCAGAAGCAGATCTAGTGCAACATCCTTTTTAGAACCATCCTGTGAACAATCCAATCCTGATCCCTTGGGGAAGCCTTGAAAGGTTCTAATCTAGAAAATTCTGCATTCAAAAATGCTCAACTGCAGTTAAATCAACTTTTACAGGCTGGCTCAAATGTCTAAAGCCAGTACAATCCAGTAAACCCTAACAAAATCACAAAGAATCAAACAGTACTAGTTATCTTTTTGAAGGAGAAGAACTGCCTTGCTGCACAGGTAGTCCAGATTTCCAGCAAAAAATTTATTCTATAAATACTGGTTGTAACAACTGTACTTTCACAGGAGAAATTTGTCCTACTGCCATTATCAAGACACTAGAATCTCTGCCAAAATTATTAGAGGCCAGTACTGATTTGTACCTGTAACTTGTAAACAGATAACATTGCAGATAAGTAGTGACACCCTCAGATGAGAAAGCATTCAAGTATCCATGCCAAAAATACGCCATGAGATAAAAATATGCCCTAGAGTTCGGATGTTGGAATAGAAGTTGCAGAAGTAGAGCCAAAACCTCAAGACTAATACATAAAGCAAATCAATTAGATAATTAATAGAAGCCTTATAACAACAATAGCATAATAGACATCTTAAAGCAATAAATTTCAAAACAATATATTCAAATGTCATTCCAGTTTATCAGTTTATACTGGCTTGAAAATTAAATGTTCGATGGAGGACAAACACTAGGAAATGACTGCATACCAAAGGAGGTGAATCATAGCATAAAGCTCTTCTTGCAACTGCAATATTTCAATTATTTATTTTTAATTCTGCAGCTCAGCTGACATGCCTATACTTGACTGTCATCCCACTTGCACAGAATGTGGGCAGTGTACAGGGCTGCTCATAGCTATTCCAGGAATTTACAGTGCATGTTTCCTTGCTAAAGTAATGAGTTGATGATTATATAAACTTTACATGAACTAGAAAATAGGGCAAACCTTTCAGTTACCTCCAAAATGAAGTATGTTTGAAACACAAACTGCATTCATACTTATGTGCTCCTTAACCCTTCCTGTATAACTTGCTCAAAAACCTCTTCAATTTATTGTTCTTTTACCAGAGAACAAGAGGTGGCCCAGAAAATATTCACTAAAATGCTGCCTTGTTTCAATATTTTGTAGCTACATGGAGTACACTGGAATTTAATTTTGTTAGAGCAGGCTTTTTTTGTTAACAATATCTAATAATTATTGGGGTTTGGGGAGGCAGGTTGTCTTTTGTTTTGTTTTTTACTTATTGATGAATTAAGGGAAGAAATACTGATTTGTTCATAAGAGCTGCAGACATGCAGTAATTTGAAGGGGGGGCTGTTGTCTTGGGCTTTATTTGTTAAAGAAAACTTTTCAGGTCAGTTAACTTTGGGTTTCTCAATGCTTTATAGTATTTGGCCTGAAAGCCAAGCATCTTCCAGATTTTGCTCAGCAAAACTGAACAACAGGAAAGCTTTTTCCATCTTTATAGTTTTCTTACTTAAAACCTTTTTCTCCTTCTTTCAAATCTTAAAATAAAACTAAGCTGGGCATGGGAGTAAAATCCTATTTATGCTAAAAGGGTAACAGGTATAAAACCAATTTAACATGAGTGATGTAAATGCTGAAGCAGGGTGCACCTCTACAAAATTAGTATCTTGTAGGTAATAGTGAGTGATAATTTCTCCCTGCTGAAGTTAATGGTAAAATTTCTATTGACTTCAGTGAATTGGAATTTCACCCAGTGGATGGAAAGGAAAGACTGGCAAAAATAAGAATTGCTAATACTCAAGTTAATCCAGAGCAAGACAGTCATTCTATACACATGCTTTCTGTATTAGTCTGTATTAGGAAAAAAACCTGTTTTTCTTCCGTGGGTACTATCTGCTTCAATGTCACAGCCATACAGTCCTGAAGTAATTTATTTTGGTATACAGGCAAATAAAAGGATAAATGTTAAAAACAAACACTTTAGAGAAATTAGTATTAAAAAAAATAACTTTGTTTGGAGCCCTGTGTTAGAACATTGGAGGGAAATCAGAGAGTTTGACACAAGGTTAATTAAATAGCTTCAGAGAGAGAGAATGTGCAACAGGAAAATACCATTCATCTTTGTAGCCAGATTGCTTAAATTTACCAGAGCTGTCATCGAGACCTTTTAGAGACTAGTTTCATGATTTTGTTTATGGTTCTGTAAAGAGAAACAATATTGACTGCTGACATTATCATGCCTTGTAACTGTTCCCCGCTTAACTTCGCTGCAGCTGACTACATGAAAAGTGATTTGTTTAACTTCATCTCCTTCTGCAACAGAAGAGAAAAATACCCCTTTTAATGAGATAAGAAGACATAACCAAAAGGCCCAATCTAGGTCATGAGGTCCAATCCTCAATTGCAAACGCAACACATAATCCCCATCATAAACATAACTTGGCTTTGGAAAAGTTAAGTAGGAAATATTTCCTACTAAAGGCAATTTGAAGTGTGAGGTCATAGTCATGATTTCCTTTCAGAGATACATCCGTAGGAGTAAACAAACCAAACCAAACCGCTACGCCGTGGATGAAGGCCTCGCCTCACATCTGATCCAATTCACACCTTACTGAAGTCAGATGAAAAAGTACATCAAGTTGAAAAAAAAAGCAGACCACTTATTTTATTTTCCACAGGTAGAGGACAAGATCTTGTTCTGCACCCCTAGGGAGGAACACGGGGGAATGAACTTCATTGGAAACAGGTGGTGACAGCACTGTGACAGTAAAGTGGGAAATGGGAAAATGTGGTGGAGATGATCAAATTTTTCTTATCTTCTCCTTGGCAAATCTAAGCCCACATACACCCAGCACAGTGCATGGCAAGAGAGTGGAATTGAGGAGGCTTTGGGTCAAAACTGATGTGACCTCAAGCACTTACAGAGCACTCCAAGGAGTAACAGTATAAGAATCCAGGTATTGGAGAGAGGGAACCAGTTCTCTCCCTTCAACAGCAGCTTAGTGTTCACCTCTGCTGGGGAAAAGAAGGGATAAATTTCTGCTCTGCAGACTGCAGTAAGTGCCAAGTCTTTTTGGTAAAGAGGTTTCCCATAAAGCAACATGAGATCTTGGTTTTATTGTTGTTCAGAGTCAAAGAAAGCAAACTACTTATGGTTTGATTCAGCTTAACTCCTTACACATCCCATTGCTGCTTTGTTAGACATGATAAAAGTATTAGCTTCTGAGTACATTGGGCCAGCTGCACCTTATTCTTAAAATTAGTCAAGATTTAAATAAAGTTTTGCATAAAAACATAGATTTTGTACAATTTAACACTAAAAGTTATGCTTATTTTTCATTTATTCTCAAGTCACTTAGATATCTGAGTCTTGCTTGGTTGTGTGGAAACAGAAGTCCCGGGATAGAGTTGTTTCTCTTTCATACATAGGATGTTAATAGCTAGGCAGCAGGCCAGGCATGGGGCCCAAACATCCTTCTTGCTATGAAAGAGCACTCAACTTTTTTTTTGATATACAGAGAGTAGAAAAAACACACATAAAATTACTTTGCTACAGCATGTTATGCATGGTGAGGAAAACAGAGCACCACATTCATTCTTTACCTCCACAGTGGAATGCTATGATATCAAACAGTGGTATGAAAAACTGTTTTCAGGTGATATCTAAATAAAACATCAGCGGCATGGTGGCAAGGAAAATGCCTTGTTCAATAAAGCGATTATGCATTTGATGCCTTCACCAAATTGATTCTGCTTGAGATGAACTGGTTCAAATTCTAAACCATTTCAACATGTAGCCTGTGTACACAAATAATTGGTTCAGTATTTACACTAGTTGTTTGTGGGGCTTTTTTTAATGAATTCTTTACAGAAATCTAAATGGCTTTGAAATCAGTTCCAAATCTGAATTGTTTCAAAATGTGTCTTGTACTGGATGACAACTGGTCTTGACTGTTTGGCCACTAATGCAATGTGATACTATGTGGGGAGCCAGAGTTCAAATGGAGCAGGGAGAATTTTGCACCTTTGGTCATCAGAGCTGCGAGTTTAGGAAGAGTAACAGATTCTTTTAGCCAGTGCAAACTGTCCCCAGGGCCAGGCCTTGAAATAAACAGAGACTTCAAAGACAGTATTATAGGTTCCACTCCAAGCTGAAGAAAATCCTGTTTGCATGTTGTGATCAGTTCACACTTCCCTTCACAATCTTATATTACAGTCCTACTTACATGAGAGATTATCATGGAAAAATAAAAAAAAAGTGGTATGTTAAAGCCATGCCAAATATAAGACACATTTATCATGCTGTCAATGGAATTTCTTACTGTATGTCTCAATGGATTTACTAAATTTGGTTCGTTTTATACCTATAATAGCTATTGTTCTTAGAAAGGGCATGTAAAGTGTATTTCACAAAATAAAAAGTGATGCTTAAGAAACAGAAAGAAAAAGACAATACATGAGCCCTGGAAAAACAACGTTCAACCATTTGGTAAAGTGGTCAAAACCATTTCTTTAGTACTGCTTATATAAAGCAGAAGCCAGAAAACAGAGGAGTTATTCCCAGATCTCAAATTGCTGTAGTATCTAAATTGATGATCGCATTTAGCTGACACAGATTAGGTTAATGCAGTTCTTTTCTCCCTCCTTTGTGTTGTGCAGGGTGCCCTGACTGCTGAAAAAAATCATCCTTTGCCAGCTATGTCCTTGATTCACATAGACAAAGTTTCATCTGGCTCCTCCTCTCCCTCTGCCCATTTGGAAAGCAGGTTCTAGAAACTGTCATCACTGCTCCAGTCTCCCTTCTGAGATAATTCTACCTGTGTGGTAAATCCCACAGCAGGGACAAACAACAACCCAGTATGACCTGACATACAGGAATAACAGTAGTGCACTTAGGCTATTGTCTGTAGTACTCTGATGTTGGTCATCACGCTCAGGGCATCGTATCTTTGAGCAGCTCAGGCCATCGCTAGAACCACAGATTTTCATTCAGTAACTTTGTCAGAAGGACTGGTTTCTGAGCTGGGTAGATAAGGCTGAGAAATGTTGCATTTTTCTTGAGCAAAGTTGTTTCATACATTCCTAGATCCTCATTTAAACTTGGATACAAACTATATCATGCTTGTTTAATTGAACATACAAATAATAGTTTGAGCTATTATTAAGACTAATTCAAGATTCAGCTTTAAATAATCATATGGAATCTTTCCACTCATGCTGCCCTCTATTATGCTCTCAATATATTCCCTATCCCGAGTGCAGAAGTAAAAGACACTGGCACAGGATTGAGGTTCTAGGAACAGCAACGTGAAATAAGGAGACTAAATTCATTTGCATTAAATGACTGGAATTGCACCAGTGAGGCAAGTGACTTATCTAGCTAAACGTTACACAAGCTAATAGAATGGCCTGGCACATACATAAAACAAAATATAATGGGACAGAAATTTAATGGAAGCCTGCTGTGCTGACATACAAAATATTCATTGCCTTACTGCAAATCTATGAAGCTACATCTGCTTTCTGAATGACTGCACACCATAGGTAATTCAGCTAATTTGTTACAAATATGAAAAGAAACTTCGGGTCTTCAGAACAAACACAGTTATGATATTCACATCAAATGGCAAACTTACCTTTAGAACAATATTGAAACCAAATACAGTTTGCACGATGCTGATTACTGAGCTGGCTTGTTGCCATTGCTCAGCAGAGAACTTTGGTTCTTTGTCAGCTTTATGTTCCACGTGCGCTTTTAATCCTTGTTTCACCAAGGACTGGACACCAGTAGCAGAGTCTGCAACTCACTTCTCACCTTTATGTTTCTCTGGTAACTCCCATAACCAAGACCTTATAGTGAACACCTATAAAATAGAAGATTCAACTAAATATAACGACTTCTCCTTCCACAGTTCATATCAACCAAGTTTTTATTTAATTCCAAAGCAACAGATTGCATTTCAACATCCACAGGATGCCAGCAGACAGGTCTTATCTAATTCTTTTATGAAGTTTGAAAATTCCATCCATATATCAAATCCAGTAAAGTTTTATGTGCATCAGTCATCCTTAAAGAAGTCTAATCAGTGGCTGAGCTGAGTGGGATGCTTAGCGTGAGAGAGGGTGGCAGGATTGGGCCCCAAGTTTTTGTAAATAACACAGAAATCCTCCAGATGAACATTCCACTGTTAGTTTTTATGGTGTGTCTTCTACAGCCAGCCCACATGGTCTCACACACGCATTCATAGATGCCAAAACAATAACAAATTAAAGTTTGGTTTATAAAAGAGCCTTGGATCAGATGCTGCTTATACGAGTTAGCCTGCTGTCTACCCTGAAAAAGGTGTGGAACTGACCACAATGAGGTGACAACCTCAATTCCACTCACACATGAGGTGGGAAAACCAAAAACAAAACTGCAGGATTAGGAAAGGACACTTTGTTTTTCCTGGCTTATGTGTAAATAAACCATGTTTTGTTAATAAAGAAATGAAGTCATTTTGTGAAGCAGACTAAGGAACGCCTCTCTTCTCCCTTAGCATGTATATGCATGTGAACATTTCTATGTATAAAATAAATAAATATTTGATTGTACATACATAAAATATGATGATCCACAGAAGGATGAAGTCCTAAATTATTATTCTCCTATCCCTTGCAGGCAGTGGAAGATTTTCATTGACTTGAAAGAAGCTGGATTTCTAAGCATGACAGTCCCCCTGTGCTGAGCACTGGTTCAAAGACCACGTATCAACCAAATCCTGCCTGTGCTTTCAAAACAAAGTTTAAGTGTTAGAAGGTCTATGTACTGTTTCCCTCAACTATTTAGATTTACCTTCATGACTTGATCCTCCAAACCCCAATGCTGCCTGTTAAAACAGTAGGCACAGAGAACCAGGGAGACGCCTCCTATTTCATACAAGTACTGATCCTGTCCAATTGAACAAGAATGTTCTCACAAATATCAAGTAGACCTGATATTTCGCACCAAAACAGATCAATTAAAAAAGGGAATTAAATGTTTCACCACAACCACATCATTTCACAAAAGCTTTTTTCTGCAAATAATGTTTTTCTTAAATATTACACACTATTAAATGCATGATTGCATACATCTTATTAAAACTCTGCTGTCCCCCTAATTAACTGGGGATAGCTCAAGCTACACATTAACTACTATCACAAATGCAAAAACTAAAGCATGTTTTCTTAAACATACACTGTCAGTTCAATGCCAGAACACATTCTAGAAGTGAACATACAGAGCAGATATATGTGGCAGGGACATTTCTATTACAAACACCATAAACAAAGCCATTTAGTAGAGTGCACATCTTGCTTAAAATATGCACACAACATTAGAGCAAAGCCTGAGACAGCTATAGGAACTTATATTGATACTAAGGAAATAACTGCCAGTATTGAGAATTCTAGAGAGAAAAGTGTCATAATGACATCACTGGAAAAAAATCTCAGTTCCATGTGATATTTTTAGGCCATTAAAGTAACAAAGAATGAAAGATAAAATATTTTTTTTATTTAGATGGAAAAATCTTTACATGTAAAGCACTGTAGAAAATAGAAGCTTTTTGTTACAATCCTGGAAGGTGCACAACCAACTCTGTTAAAGAAAGAAAACGTTCTTCAGAGGCAGTCCTTGGATTAATAGCTCTTCCCTGTCCTCTGGGAGGAAGACAATAATTTGTCACTATTAGCAATTACTATACACAAGGCACTTGCAGTATCTCAGCTGCTTGGTTAATGAATAGCAGGTAAAGTAAAGCAAAATCTTCCTGTAATCCCTGCCCGTTTACTCTAGGAAGGAAGGAAATAAGAACAGAATTCTTCTGATGCAAAACCTAAGCAATCCAAAGGAGAAACAAAAATGGGTTCTGGAAATGCTTAACCTATATCCTGTTTTACCCCATATGGCTAATGGAATTACACAAATATAAGAAATGAAAGATTTAACCCACAGTAATTTTTGTACCCTGGATTCTTCTGAGGTCAAACAGGAAAAAGACTGTTCTCTTTTTTTTTTTCCTCCATAAGAACATTCTAATACTTTGCAAACTGGTTACACAATATGGGAAGAACTGGTTTTCAGCACTTTAATCTGCAGTCAATTCTACAGGTCATCTGTATCAACTTCCATTCTTTGATGTTAGGATAGCACTACAGACCAGCATCTGTTTTTTGAGATTTAGATTCAAGTTTTATATTGGAAATGGTATTTCCATTTATAAACCAAATTTTAAAAGGCTGACTCCTCAAATACCTTGCATGACCTGTCACTGCTTCAGTGTCATGAAAGCAACTGTGACTATTGTCTTGAGACAAAATATTATTCTAAATGCTTGTGGAGGATAGACCAGATTGATAAAAAGCATTCTAAACATACTGTTTTCTTCTCATAGCCACTTCTGGGGGAAAGAAAAAGTCATCTTTTTATTATCTCTATATATGCAAAAGTAGGAAAAGTTCTGGCAACCCTAAAATCAATAGAATTTTCCTGAAATTTGGCAGAGCTCAGCTCAAGAGCAAGCCTGTGAGGCAGAGATGTTCAGAGTCATAATTCTCCCCTAAAGTGTTCCTTTGAACATCAGTATTCTCAGTCTAAACTTTTGTACATTTTAAAGCTCACTATTGTAATTGTCCTCCAAATGGAAAAAAAAGTCTTCATCACCATAAATCAACAAAAAGACCCAAACACAGTTCTAATCCTAAAGACAGGCTGTAATCAACCTAGAATGGGATCTGGAGCTCAGTGTTATTCCCTTCTCTTATACACTTCTTCATTTCATTTGCCAAGATGGCCATTAATTTCAAATTTGTGCTAATGAACCACAGCATTGTCCTACATCTGGAGCTGCATGAGCTCCCGTGAATAACATCTTCACTTGCAAATCAACCTCTTTCAGATGTGACCCTCCTTTGAGCATATTTCATCAAATGGCCCAAGGTACTACCAAAAAAAAACAGGAAATCGATTGAAGATTTGTGAAGGAAAAAGCAGGCTTTTTTAAAAAGCTATTTATTCTACCTGAACAAAGACATCCAACAGTTCACAGGAAAGTCTTTGGGGTTTTGCCATTGCTTTCAGTGGGAAGGTAAATATATTTGAGGTATACCTAGTGAGACACAGTGCACTTACATACAGGCAGAGTATCCAACAGGAGAAAGCACCATCTTTTCAACTGTTACTTAATCTATGAATTCTATTCTAAACAGAGAAGCATTAATAGTATGAAATGCTTCAGGGAAGGGTTAGCACATCTCTTGCTGTTGGATTTTTTTTAATTTGATTGGGAGGGATGTCACTATTCGTGTGGCAAGGGATTTAAAGGCCTCATTTAGGAAACAGAAACGAACGTGATAGACATCATGAAAAATGTTTAGAAATCTGATTTCAACTACTCACCCAACTGGCCTCAAAGTGGCCAGCTCAGCATCAGCCAGCAATGTGCATCTATCTATGGCAGTGACCCTTATTGCAGCCATAGTTTTTATATATTTACTCTGCCTGTCAAAAGTCTACCACTGATTACAGTAACAAAATGCTGCTGTGACCCTGCAGTACATTTGCTATGTTAATCTAGTTTAACTATGCCTACAGTAGACAAAATAAAGAAGTTGCACACTGACACTGACATGTACAAAATTGTGGAATCGAGGGTGTGTGCTGTTGTGTAAAGGTCTGGCTCATTTGATTTTAAGAACAGGAACTACACTTGAGCAATATTCCTCACATGATTCATTAGACTTTTGCCTTAAAGGCTTCCTGCCATAGGAAATCTTTTAGCTTTTATATTTAATTCTCAAACATTCTCTAAACACTTTGGATGAAATATACTGTTCAAATACTCCTTTATGGCAACATGATTTTCATATTCTATTGATTTTATGTTTTCTCAGTTTTTTTATTGAAACATCCAAAGAATGTCCCCAAGGAAGCAATGGCGCATTCATTATTGTTTGGTTTATTCTTACAAGAACAGTAGTTTAGATTATTTTTATTATGTTCCAGACAATGATTGCCTAACCAGATAATGTAAGCAAAGTAAAGTAAACTGGAAACAGACCTTAATTACAAAAACCATTGCTTGGAACTTTGTAACAATCCATTTGTAGTTGAAAAATACCCAATAATTCCATCCACAACACAGGGAAGATTATCACAGTGATAACCAAGTAATGCAGAAAAAAGCTTTAGCCACAGAGTAAATAACACAACTGAAGAAAGGATGTAAGTATATAGTGTAATATCATTGTAGAGGACTCCTAATCTTGGTCGTATTAATATGCAAGATTGTCTCTCAGATATAACTATTGTAGTGGTCAACTGGCTTTAACTTAGACCAGATACATTATTCCTCAGGAGGCAGCGTGACATTTGGGAAACAGACATGTCCTTACCCTCCCCTTATTGGCATCAAGGTGATAAAACAGTGCCAATCACTATTTCAGGCCAACACACCTTTAGATGATCTTCTGGAACCTAATACACAAGTTTCAAAGACAGCCTGCATACTTATTAGCATGCAAAGCAGGCTCTAGTCCTTCAGAATTCAGACCTCTATGTTCATAGATTAGATACAGATAAATCAGTTCCTGACCTCTGGGAAAAATGCAGCCCAGTAGCCATAAATTGTTCAGCATCACATAAAGTAAATCCCTGCTTTCATAGATTTGGTAGAGAAAATTTGAGACCAGTATATCTAGTAGCATTCCCATCTACAGATACTGAAAGGCAAAGAAGATGGGACTGATGAAGATGGGTTGAGAAAGGTTATGGGTTTTTTTAAAAATCACTATTACATTGGGTAAGATTTGTTCTCAGGCTTTCCCAAGACAAGTAAATATTACCTTATTACATCACCACATCCTGTATATTATTGTAAAATCTAATTTCTAAGTTCTCAGTTATTTATTTCATTAAAATTAACTGTAGAAAGTTAGGTTTTTCTTTATTCCATAAATAATTTATCCTTTCAAAATACTTTAGGTACACAGATTATTTGTACAAATTAAGTACACAGATTTCATAGCAAATGGTAAAGTTTGCATCACGCTTCCTGTCAGTATTGGGATGAAACTGCTATGCTAAAACCAAAAATATTAACTTGTTTTCTTACCCATTACAAATTCAATGGAGAATTTTAATATAAATTAAAATGACAGTGTATGACATTAGTTATTCCAATACATTATCTGATTCAGTGTGCAAATGACACAGATGATATAACTAATTTTTAAGGTGTTTTACCCTGATTTATAAACAGCTTTTGGCTAAAGATGTTATCTTGACACCCATAGGCAGTTTGAGATACAGCAAGTGTTACTTTCTGGAAATAGTGAACAATACATTTGATCTTTATTTCTTTTTGGCAGGTATCTCAGCTCTTACCTGGCTGTAGCTACACATCACACACCACTCCAATTTAAATGTACTTTCACTGACCTGCTGAGCTAAATTTCTTATACATCATCATCACTGAAGGTGTTTCTTTCCCTGAGATATGCAAGGATAAAACATTTCCATATGGAACAGCTTTTCCAACAAAATCCCATTCCAGATTGAAACCAAATGTTAACCAACAAAATCAAGAAGTAAATAAACAAAACTGTTTTCGTGGACTTGTAGGATTTGAAAGGACTCAAGACACCATCCAGACCACCTTCTGCCCCAAAACAGCATGAGGTGTACAATGCAGATGACAATCAATTCTTGCTGTTGCTGTCAATTGCAAGTAGTTCCTATTCATCATAACGACACATTAACTAAGGTAGTACTTCTCAAAAAAATAAATCATAATTGGTAAAGCAATAGAGTATCCAAGCCACTGATTTTCTTCACCTAACCTGAAAGAGCTATTTTGAACACTTGCAAAAGATTTCTGTTATAAAAATATAGAGTTCACTGACATTTGAGGTTTACTTATCTATCCTTTTCCTGGAGCCTGAAATGTTGATGTGACATTAATCCTGAGCAACTGCTTTATACAAAAAGAATTCGTAATGGAAAGCCATTTTTAAAGTGCAAATAGCTAATTAATAAGCAAGTGTATAACTTAACAAAAGCTTTCCCAAATGCTTCAATTCTTTCCTGACATGCTCACATCACTTTTGATGAAAATTTTAAACTGCAGAAAGTGTCAAATTATTTATCTGACTGCATTTCTCATGAAACATCAACAACTGAAGCTGTAAAGCATGAAGCCTAAAACCACTTCAAAAAATGTAGGAGGAATACAGGATAAGGCTCTCAGTACATAATTAAAACAGCTATAGAAGACAGCTGTATTCTCCATATAATCCTACTTAGGAATTATTAGCTGTTGTTTAATCTTGGAAAGTCAGATTCAAATCTTATTTTAGAAAACACATTCAGAAAATATCCTAAATAAAGGAGTAGGACATCCAGCTTAGAACTTTAGGGAAAGAACTAAAAGGCAGCTGCTAGATGAGGCAATATATCTTGTTCAGCACAGAGTGATTATAGTGGGTGTATTAATCCTTATCATGAAAGAAAACACAATATTATGTCTTACAAATAACGTACTGAAAATGAGCTGCAAAACTTGAAGCTGTGGATTTATAAACTTCCAAACAGCATCTCAGCAGAAAAGGTTACAGGAAGTGTTGTTTATGCAATGCTCATATTCCAAAGATCAATAGTATCACAATGTAATAATTCAAAAAACAGACTAGCAGATCCAAAACAGATTAATAAATCATCTAATTGAATCACAATGCATCACACACTCGACAATCTCTTCTTAAAGGCCATTATTTAAAGCAGTGCATTAGAAAACAAACTCAGCAAGTATAAAAGTCTTTTTGAGGGCTTTTTGAACAGCAAAGGCACAATTACACATCCATGGAAATGAATGGGAAAAGCTTCTCAGAAGCACAGCTGAAGACTATCAAGGGCACCTTTAAATGAAAATGTCTTCATTAATAATCAAAAACAGGAACTTTTTAGGTCAAAAGAATAAATGTCACAAAAAGGATGAATGTTCTTTTGTGGAAAAAAATTGCTACTCAGGTGTTTTATTTGGAAGCACCTCAGAAGACAAGATTGCAGTATGCCCTGCAAAACTATTGGTGCTTAGTGACATGTGCAGCTTACATTGCTTCTTTCTCTCCGATACACCTCAGCTTTTAGAAATATTTTAGAAGTCTAAATGAGGACTGATGAGCTCAACTTCATAGGAATATTACACTGTTATTTATGTCTGTTTAACACAGGAAAGGACCTTAGAAGAGCCATTGCTAATAGATTATTACTGAATTACGTGCAGAGATTATCTGAAATAGTTTGGGAAGAAAACCTCACCAAATGCATGCTCAAATCCTGTACAAGGATTCACTTTGCAGCTACACTATTTGATTTAACAAATGGTATCACCAGTACCTATAGATTTTGGTCTTGTTTTGCAAAAAAATTATTGTTTGCAATAAGTTGCAGGTTGTCAGGGATTCAAAGTCCAGCAATATTTTAACATGCAACAGTCTTCTCCAGTTTGAGTCTGCGTGTTGGAAGAATTCTGGAAAGTTATAGTTTCTGTTTATGTACTGATACAGATCTGCTCAAAAGCCAAGCTGAAAAGTTTTGTAAATAACAGTGCCTTCATTTACAGGACTCTTGCTTCTTTACAGAGGTTGGAGTCAGGCTTGTTTTTCAAAAGAGGCAGAGCAGAGAATATTGCACTGCAATATTCCTGAAGGCAAGTCATGCAAGGAGATTTTATACTTATTACACAAATTATTCTCACTATACTTAGTATTAAGAGAGAATCTATACCTATTACACAGGAGAATTTATACTATATAAACATCTCCAAATATAATCTACCGTAAAATTCAGTCCAACATATCAATAATTTTCAAAACATGCAATTACTCCACTCTTGATCTCCTTTGATATATCTTAAATTACCAACTTAATGTTTCCTGAAGAAAAGGTCCATAGAACAAGCATTAGGGAAAGAAAAAAAAAAAAGGTAAGAAATCTAGGTTGGCTCTAAAAAATCATGACATTCCAAGACAGCTCTTTACCATAGCATAATTGCTTACTGGACATCTTTTGCAGTGGATGTAGTTTAGTTAGAGGCAGTCATTTCGTCATGGCTTATCTACACACTCCTTACAACCACACAGACAAGCCCTGGGATTTACCATTAAAGCACAACATATGGTTCTCTTTTCCTTCTTAGTATAAGGCAGAAGTGTATAACATATGAAAATGGTATTCTTAACGATCTTGGAAAATTAAGGGGATCACTTAGTATAATAACTGCAGACAAATAAATCTATGTTTTCTAAACAGAGCAAGAAATAATTATTTTTACCTTCTAACACAACTATACTCAAACATTAGGTTGCCTAACTCATTCTTCTGACTTCCAGTGCTTCTACTTCCAGATATCTAAATATTACAAGTCATTGATTTGTTCATTTATAAACTTGGAAAACAGAAACACACCTGAGCAGAGAAACCACAGAAGACAAGCCAGAACTGCAGCAGTGTGAAAGCAAACTTTCTCTAGAAGAAACAACACGAGAACTGCCAGGGCCTCCAAAGGTATTTGAGCTGTGGAAACAGTCACTGCCCAAGACTATTTCCATTCCTTTCTGGCCACTGGTGCCAAATCCTATGTGTGCACCTGCAAGCAAGGAGAGAGGAAATTTCTACTGAACAGCTGAAAACCAGATGTCAGCTTATTAAGCTACCACATAGACAATTTCATACAA
This sequence comes from Tapera naevia, assembly GCA_033556795.1. NCBI lineage: Eukaryota > Metazoa > Chordata > Aves > Cuculiformes > Neomorphidae > Tapera > Tapera naevia. The sequence goes on along the minus strand of JAUMJJ010000076.1, from coordinate 5,810,153 downwards.
TAGATATGATTACCATCAACAGAAAACATTATCCTAGATTAGAAGTGTTTATAAAAGAAGGAATGGTCTCACTTCAGCATTGCTTTCATGGCTCACTCACACATTTTCTCCCGTCCCAGGAGCCTAAGCAGCAACCTGACTACAATTATTTGCATTCCAAAGGCCCAGCTATGAGCAAAATAAAGCAATGAAAGAAATATTTCAGCTAACACCAGAAGATACACTGTTATTCAAAAATTCTCCTTGAAGCAGGACAAAAGGTGAACTTCAGGATGCCGGTTGAGAGGATTCAATGCAGTATTCAGTAAATGTCTTGAATGAAAAGTAAATTCATGATGGCAGGCAGAGAATAAGCATTCTACTCGTTCTCTCAGTTGCTACCTGGGCTGTATTCTACACCTAATCAGTGGGTCATGAAAAACCTGGATGATAGCAGCAGCTGTCAGGCTCCCCGGCCGAGAAGCAGAACCAACCTGAACAAGTCCTTCAGTCATATTCCATTACCTGTGTTTAACGTAAACGTTTGTAACTAACAGTAACCTTGCATTTTAGGAAAATAATAACCATTTGGGGGTATTGTAGAAGCCATGATTCCTCACATATATAAAGGTGATCACAGTTATAGGACAAAAAAAACCAGTCAGCAACTAGTAAACTCAAAGAAAACATACATTATCTTGACACACAGAGTGGAAGAAGCTGCACAAACAACTTTGAATGGTTGCCCTGTTCTTTTGCTCTTTCCTAGGCATCTGCTCTTGGTCACTGCTAAAGATTGGACCCTGGATTAGGCAGATAATTGCTCTGACTCAGATAAAGTTCACCCCACGCAAACCAAATTTATTTGTTTATCAGAGCTCCTTTCAAGTGCCAAATAATTGTATAAAAGATGATCTGAGTTGGTTTTATTTTTTCTTTAAAAGAAAAAGCAATTATTCAAATAAAAAAGGTTTAAGTAATGGGCCTGCTACAAATACAAATTTATTAATAAACAATCATTTTCATTGACATTTTAAATCCTAGATTTCCCTTCACTTTTGATCAGGGTGATGTCATTACCTCCATCTCCTTCTGCCAATGTGACTGCCTTCCTGTGTTTCCTAATCAGCTCTGAAACTCATGCTTTTTGTGAAGGACTGACTCAACAGCAAGTCAGTTCCACACACACACAGAGTCAGGTTCCAAGAATTTTCTCCAAATCAGCCTCAATACCAAGAGCCTGAAAACTTCTGGTAAATCAGCTGGTTTCATAACCATTGTAAGACAACATGCTGTTGCTCATTTCTTATATTTAATGAGGAGAGTACCTTCATTTGTAGCAGATTCTATGGAATTTTAAGCAACTGAAGCATTTAACAGAAAACCTCATTCCTATTCAGCATCATAAATCATACTCTTCCTGGTATAAACACTTATATAGCACATATAATCTCAACACACACAATACGATTATAAAACGCATTTTCTTGCAAAAATATTTGATTTCACTTTTACCTACTAAATGCTAGAAAGAAAACAACTCCCTAGAACTGGCTACTTGAATAAAACATTCAGCTTTCCAGCTGACACTAAGGACTGAAGAGTAAACAAAAAGACTTACTAAATTGAACTAGCAACTCCATAGGCATTTGGTGTAGGAATGTGTGTTCCTCTGATTCAGTACTTGGAAGAAAATCCCATTGTTCACTTTTGCAGTTATCATTACATAATGTTCAGCCATACCCTCAGACATTTCTCCCTTGGATTTATATTTCATATTTCAGCTAACCACATCAGGAATGTGGCCAGGGACACAAATCCTGCAGCACCTGCATATACATCATAGGATTTAATTTATAGTGAATATCGTTACAGTAAAATATAATGTAAAGAGAAAATCTGAAATGAAAAAGCAGAAAGAAACTCTGAAGTTTTGGTTTGCTGTAAATCACAGCATATGGCAGAGAAGTATGAGGGAAAATGCACAGAAATGAGGAAAGAAAGCATTGCAGACTCCAGAAGAGTCAGAAGGACAGGTGGAGTCCGTAAGTGCTAACTCGTATCTTCCAATGCAGCCACATTGTCATTAATGAAGCCTGAAGATTCATTAAATTAGCAAATTAAAAAAACTTTGCTTTTTTGGTCAAGAGTTCAACCCCAAGCACATGAAAGGAACACAAGCTTGTTCTTATGACAGGAACCAGATTTTCTAATCAAAGCATGTTGTTTTGGCATTCCCATAAAATACTGATACTCAGAAAATCCAGTGGAGGTAACTTAATGACATTAATTTTATGTAGTAATGATTTTAAGGTCAAGTTGTGCTCTTAAGCAAAATTAGGGGAAAAATAGTACTACATCTGCTTAATTGCATTTCAGTTAATTGGTGTTGATCCTGTGCTGCTACTCCTGCACAAGCACTTAGTAGCAGCAATGGTGTATTTTAATTAAGAATGGATAAGATTGTGTGAAACATTTTTTACTACAAGATCTTCTTTAGTAAAATTCATTTTCAAAAGTAGTACAGAATACTGATTTTCTTTCTTTTCCAAACACTCTAAACTGCCTTTTTTTTTTTAACAGTTCTAGAAGCAGTTCTAGAGCAAAAAAAATTGGCTTTCCTGGAACAGACAACATATACAACTGGAGTGGGAATGAAAGGACAATGTGATCAACCTACCTGCCAGGCCACAAACATTGACTACTAAGATGTTAATTAATTACCAATGACAGACCTGTCCCAAAATGAGCCCCAGTTTGATTTTTGCACTTTTTCTGCAGAGTAGCTGAGAAAAATGAAGTTCTTTGTCAAAAGAGCTTTCTTTTGTTTCCTTTAAATAAAATAGAATATAACAAAGGGACAACCTGACAATGACTTAGAGGTGTGACCTTACGAGTCTGTCTAGAGATCTGGTTTGCCTTTATTTTTTATTTTAGCATTAGAATTATTTTTTGGCCTGGAATGTCTTATTGTTCTTGCTTTCTAAATGTTTTGTGTAAGTTTAATTTTGTAGCTGAGATAATGCTGTTCAATAGAGATTTATTAAAACCGAATGTTAATCTCATTGCCAGGATGTTTGCTGTATGAATACACCATAACGCTCTACGAGGAAAAGGAATATGAAAGGAGACAAGAATAAGTTGAAATAAGGACAAGAGAACAAGCACTGGGTTACATGAGCTTGCTTACATCCTTCTAAGCCTACTGTTTTTTCTTTTGTCCTAGACTAACCAAATTTTCTTTCTCTGCACAGCAAAAAAACTCTTATTGGTAAATTGTTCTACAAATCATGCTGATACAGCTGCAAATTAAAGTGTTATTTACAAGCTGTCCTCGGACAGGACACTACAATAGATGGAACATGCACAGGGATTTTTTTGATGAGTATTTTCTAAAAGTCTTTTTCTCATGGCATAACACTTAGGAATGTTTCATCACAATACATCCTAGCTGACCTACTACACAAACAATTAATTGGTAGCCCATTATAGCACTAGAACATATCTGAGAGTGCTCATATCTCATGAAGGGAGATTCTTATTAAATTGGATTGATATACATTATTTTCCCCTTTTTTGCCCTTTCAGTAACTGATAGAAAAAATAATGTTGTTTTTTATATCTATTATTTAATTTCAGTTCTCTTATTTTAGAAATTATTCAGCTTAATTTTTATAAATTTTAATAATAAAGATTTAAAGGAAACTAGTCTCAACGTATCCAAATTCTAAAAGTGGCTACAACTCAATGTAAATTCATTGTTCATATATGTCTCAATACTTTATTCCAAAAATCTAGATATGTTTCTCAAAAGGCTGCTCAGCTACCCAATTCAAACGAGGCTGCAGAGAAGCAGGCAGTATCAAATAAGTAGTCAAGAAAACCTAAAATAAGTGTTGGTAAGCAGAGGTGAGCTTTTTCTTTTCTCACTTTATCTGATTTTTGCAGGAAACTTTTAAACCTTCAATTGAAGAATGGTATTTAATGTATATTTGCAAGGCACAGTGATGCCATATGGTAAATGGCAGCAACCTGACTGTTGTGCCCTGGAGCCCTGGAAGCAGTCCCAGCAGGGAAAGGCCAACTTGTGCTCATTGAAGGCCACCTGGTGGCTACATTCGTGGTTAAAGATAACAGGGACATTGCAGTTCAAAATCCTCTCAAGGGTAGAGTCAATGCGCAGAAAGGTAAACAAAAAGTGACCTCTACGTAAGAAGGTGATTTCCACAGTCTTGAATAAGAGAGAATATGTAGTCAAAGTTACTCAACTTGAGTACTTTCACATCCAAGGAAGATGTATGTTCACTAATAAGTTTGAGATGGAGCTTTCAGTGCTGAAAGAATTTTTTTCCCTCTAAAAGAAAGGAATTCACTTGGGAAATTCGGTCTGGAAGGACAGAAAAAGTGTTGCTCTCATATTTATTTATCAGAGTTCTTCATGTACTTCACTGCATGACCAGTCATTATAACGCTCTCTTTCACTGCACCTGTCAGCATATGATGAGAGTAACTGATATTCATGACAGTTTCAGAAATATTAATGCCATTTTAATGTGACAGCAATTAAAGTGACTTCATTTCACAGGTAATTTATTCTGATAGTATTTCATTATCATAACACTAGAAATTGCCCAATATAGTTACACCATTCTCATACCTTTTTTTAGGACTAAAGATGCCCTTTGACCTGAAATACCTACATTCACAGTTATGTTTTAATCAAACTATGCTACAAAAATAGCAATTGTAATAATGATGAATATATTCAGGAAAACATAATTTCTATTCATTTGATGCACATCATAACTGTAACATACAAGGTCTATTAGCTTTGAGAGCTGGGAAATTAGTTCTAGAACACAAGTGAAAAAGAGGAACTTCAATCCAGATATCATCAAGCCATCAAAATAAGTCTGATGCTAAATTTGTAAGTATTAAGAGAACTGCAAGAAATTATATTAAGTTTTTGGAAAAGACAGAACAATCTGCAACTAAAAAAAATTCCACATTACAGTTTCATGGCCAAGTAAATTATGTTTTCCTGGGAATAAGCTTCAATATAATTTTGAGCTTTAGTTAACACCTACAAAAATAAGGATATAATGAGGAAAATATCAGCCAGCATGCATAGATACATATAGTTTACTGGCAAATGGCAAGACTTCCAAATATATTAAGAAACAGATGTGACGAAAATTTTCATCCCTCATGGTGATATTTCGAAGACCCATGGCCATTACAACTGCACTGGCAAAAGTCCTAAAATCATCTAATGGACTCAAAAATTCACAGGTGAGTTATTTCTTGAGTATCAATATTAGTGTGTACATGATACGATTCAAACCTTGTACTTTTATTGTACTTTTCTGCACGAGGCATTTTTATTAAGCAAAATACACTGCATTATTGATAACAAAATTTCAGTGTGTAAATGTCCTTCAAGTGCAAAGAATGTGAGCAGTTTAGTTTCATTGTTAAAAAGCAAGAGTGTGTCAGGAAGGTTTTTCACCTCAAACACATGTCAACAAACCAGACTGTTGCTCGCTTAACCACTGGCAGTAATGTAGCTTGATCATTGCCTGTATTTTGGTATATTACAATGAAAAAGCAAAGAGAAACATTAAACATCAAAAATTAATGGACTACAAAGGAAGTTTTCTAACTGAATACATGAAATTTGTTCAGGAAAAAAATGCAGGAGTGTAGAGGAGAGATAGTGGAAAGAACAGAGAAGGGAAGAGAGAGACTGACCAATTATAAAGACAGGTGCAAGGTGATAGAAAAAGGTTAAAGAAGAAGTCTTGCCAGCAATCATCATCCAATTCAGTGTGTGTGTGTGTGTGTGTAGGGCACTGGTTCAGTCACACCACTCTGTCACTCCATTATCCACATGGCAGCTGTACCCTGGCCACACACATACAAACATACAGTCCCCTCCTAATCTTACACAATAATTATGGAAATTCAAGGTTTTAGCAGCTAAGAAACTGTAAAAATAGATCAGATGCTTATGATTCCAGCTTTGCTTTCATATAAAACATGTTGGCCTTCTGGAAAAAATTAAAAGACAGCCAAGAAAGCTCAGTTACAGAGAGGAAAACAATAGTTACGTTTGTAACCCATATTAAGTATATTTTAGGATGGCCTAGTAATGTCATAGATATATTTCAAAGATCATGGAATGATTTGTACTAAGCATGGATACTTACAGACAACATTAATTCTTAAAGAAAGAAATAAGAATTTCATCCAGTTTTACTTCAAGTTTGAAGTAGGGGAGATCACTGAAAACAAGCAGAGAGCGCACACTTTCAAAAACCATGAAACTGGAGATTCAGACTTACTGTTTTCAAGCTAGGAATTCCAAGATATGTATTACTTGCACAACGTAAATATTCTAAGAGTTTTAAATATTAGCATAAAACCTCAGAATTCATACTATTTAAGTAAATTTAGTTCTCTAATCAGCTCTGGGAACACAAAATACTTGGAGAATTTAGCTAATTTTAAAGCAAGAAACCATTTTGGTCCTCATTCAGAGAGTCTTCCCGTATTAAAGTATATGTTTACACTAAGAAGAATATTCAACCAATGTCATTTTAAGCTGCTAATTTAGGTTGACTATGTTGACTATTTAATGGGGTTTCTGAATTAATCTGTCAGGTAGAAGTACTTACACCAAGACAGTTGGATGCCGAAGACATTAACGTTCTGTTGGGTGGATGAAGCTGTTCAAATCCAGAAGTATCTGCCCCTTTTCCATAAAGCTTTATCTGATTATCTGGACTTCTAACTGAAAAAGAAGAGACAAGAATTTAAATCTAAAAGTGTTATCATTTTCATTGGCAGGGTTGTGTGGGTTATTTTAATGAGTTGTTTGATCTCCCAGGTCTAATGAGAATTTTATTGTGCATAGCAATAAAAAATAGGCATAACAGAAATAGTCTAAGTGGATTTTTAAAACAGATGATATCATTAAGAAAATCAACGTTATTTCAGTCTGAGAAAGGATGTGTAACATTGAGTGAAACTTCCAGCCTAGTTTCATTTACATATAAGGTTTTCTCAGTCCATCTTATTTGTTACTAAGTTTCAAGTCTCTCCAAGTAATTAATATTTTGTGCTATAATTTCACAAGTCACAAATTGTAGCTCATCTTTGCATGACACTGGGCTGTTAAAATGTCAAGTCCAAGAACCTAACTTCAGCTTAAGCACACGTCACTTTCAAATCAAATAAGGAGGCTCAGACCATCTTAGTTTCTCTACAAACTCTTTTTCTACAATATTCATTTATCTCCTTTCTTGGCTATTTCCTCCCTACTTTTCCTGCGTTCCTCTGTGTTCCCTATTTCCTGCTGACAGAGATTAGACTGTTTTTCTTGAATCACAGTAATCTTTTTCATTGGAATAGTCTTTTGCTCTGAAGCTGAAAATCAACTCAAAACTAGTTAGTATTCCATATATACAAATATAATTATTAATTTATTTTCATAATGGTGGTGCTGGCAGCCAGGGATTTTACAAAGACAATGAAAAATTCAGCAGTCCAAATACACAACAGAGAGATGAAGCAGGCAAACAAAGGTAAAATGCAGAAGAATTTGCTGACATCACACAAGTTCTGCCAAATCAGCTACATCAAAATTTTAGATTGCCTGTCATGAATGAAGGAATCAATACAGACATTAATCTTACAATATAAAGTAGTTATCTTGCTGTCCTCTGACATGACTGATGTGGCAGTCACCTCATCACTTCAGCTGTTGGGGGCTCATAACACATAAGCTGAGCATCTATGGATGACAAACAAGAAAAAAATCATAACAAATTTAGGTACCTGAATCTGTCAGCAGACACACAAGACTTCTCTGAATCACTTGTTAAAGGACTTTAAAACTAATCTGCACTGAATTCAGGAGGAAACTGAGGAGACATCTTTGCTTAGTTTCAGGTGATTATGTCGGGTGCCAGATTTGACTCATGAATACCTCCTGGGCTCCCTGCATTGGTTGACTCAGAAACAAGACAGCCTCATGCTCTACAAATAAAGATATAATACTAATTAAATCCACAGATAATACATATTACTAAATGGAAAACTGGCCAATAAGATCCATATCTCTGCTTTTAAGCAAAGATTACGCATAGCAAAGAACATTTCATTACTCTTTAGAGCTCAGGTTTCAGATTCACCTGGTAATTGTTTTTCCCCTATAGAGAAACATCACTGTTAAACTACCGCATTAAAACACGCTTGCTCTTGGGATTAAATGGACAGCATTGTGAGCTAAGTGATGTTACCTGTCCTTTGAAACACCCACGTATTAAGCAATTCCCTAAAACGTTTTCACAGTAAAATATTCAGATTTTCAAGAAAATAGGAGGGAAGGAGCGAAAAATTCGTGTTTCTAGAATCCTGCTTGTGATCAAGCTCCTATTCCGTTGAGCTACAAAGCCAGGCTGCATTTTCAGTGGCATTATGATAGAACACTTTTTATTTCTCTGAATGTTTTGGCAAAAATAGAAGTAATCTCTGGTTAAATGCTCTGTACCACAGACAGAAAATTGAGGCTCAAGACAACTAAAGTGCAAGTTTAACCATGGAACATAGCTTGCGTTTATTTAAAGTGTATTGGAATGCCAGTGATTCTTTTCAGCTGTCCCATTACTTTTCCCCCCCTCTTTGTTTAATTTTTTCCGTGGTCCTAATTAGACAACGCTCAAATTTGGAAAGCCAGCAGACACACAGCACTGTGCAGCAGATGGCTCGATACTCTAAAGAGATTCCATTAAGAGCATCTTGGAGATTGTGTGATGCAAAACAAAAGCACACTCGTAGCAGCCAACTGGAATCAATTCTTCTACAGCGACAGCAGAGACGGCAACCTACAGCTTGCAGGAACAGAAAGCCAAGAGTGAAATCACAGGCCACCCATTTATACAGAGGCAATATAAATAAAGTACCCCAAGTCTGGCCACTGGTTCCACACGAGCAAAGTGTTTGTTCTTAATTCTCGTACCCTGAAGTTTTAAGAGTAAGTGCAATATGAAATGACAAAACTGAACTACTCCGGTTGTCTTAACATTGCCAAACTGTGTAGCTCAATGCAATGTGCAATAATTGCTTGTTTCATGGTCTAAAGCACGTTTGGTTTCTCTCCCCTCAAAAGCATGTACTTAGTTTTGGTATAAGTAAGCTATTTGATGTTAAAATTATTACTAGAGATGTCATCCAAGCTCTTGCATGAGACTGCAATATGTCAAACATTTTTTTCCTGGCAGGTTTTGTTTTCACTTAGACAAAAGTCCTCCACCATGAGCTCTACATTTTGTGTAAAATGTACACCACTAGTTATTTTTTTCTTTATTACTATCTTCAATGCTTTAAATCAGACCATAAACACTTTCTTCTAGGCTGATACTAAGATTAATATAAGCATAATTCATATGAATTAACTGCTTAACAAGAAAACATTTCAGAAAAATTAGTAAGAACTTTTAGCATGATGATCTGAATTATTTTTTTAACTTTGCTTCATTATTTAGTCTATTTGAATGATACAGTCCACATATGCCACACTTACACAGTCAAATTTTAATATAAGGCACAAGATTTGGAACTTTGGTTTTAGACTCTATTCAGTTTTAGATATTTGCATTGGATGGCTAATATCCCTATAATATCCCTATCTTTAAGATCTCCACCTCTTAAACAATGAAATTCCTCTGGAGAATTACATTCAATGATGGTGCTCAACCTGGGTGCCCTGACTAGCTCTTTGGAAGACTCTCTTTTCATTTTTTGACTCTAAAAGTAATTTATGGGACAAACAGGAGCTGAGTAAAACAAACACACTGCTTTGACCAACTTGCTTTGACTATCATTTACCTATTTGCTCGTTCTAGTCGACATGTTAACATATCACTGCACTTCTCTCACATATTTCGATTTACACCACCCAATTTTAGTAAACTAAAAGTGTTCGAAGATTTCATGGAGCTGTTGTTGGATGAGCCTGAGCAGCTGACTTCTCAGTAATACTAATTTTGGTAGTCTATTTTGCCACAGTAAAAAATAAAAAGAACTGTAAGAGTAATTAACCACCATTTAGTATAGAGAAATACATCATGTCAGTGGTTCTTTTTACATCAGCATTATGTGAAAAAAAAACAACTAATTTTAGAGATCTCAGCACAAGAAAATTCTCTTGTAGGGTAAATGTAATGGGTCTGTTCACAGCTACATCAGGCTGACTGCAAGCTGGAATGCCTGAATTTCATCCTTGTTCCTCTTGTCAAGTGACTGACTTAATTTACAGGTTTTTTTCCTCTAGATTATTCAGTTGTAAACTGGTTTTACAGATTTATAGCCCAAAAGAAATTGCACATAAGAATCTAAATCTTTTACCATAGGAAAGCAAAGTATTACCAATCAATTCTTGCAGGTTAGGGAATGTGACATTAACAGGAAGTATGGTTTGTTCATTCTCACCCATTTCACTTAGAGCCCAAAGCACCACGGTGACTGATGATGATAGAGCAGGGACAATGATAGCGTAGTGGGATTTATGACCAATTCCTTGCTAAATCCACACTTGGGTTTGGCTACCCTAAGGTTTCATTTTTAAGAATAGGAATGTGTGTCTGAAGTCTTTGATTTCAGTTCTTCCTTTTGTGAAGTGTTTTAAATTAAGATACACATAAACACACTTCCAGCCCTGTATGCTATCAGGAGAATTAAGTACTAAAACATGGATATTTTGCTAAACATAGATATATTAACGTTGTCCCTCTCCACTTTATGATAAGTTGTCAAAATGACCACATGGTATTGGATGTTTCCTTGTAAAGGACTACTAAACCTTTTGCTAGTATAGAATTTAGTATCAACAGTCATGAAAGTATGTAAACTTGCCATAAGTTACATAAAACAGATCTCAACAGCGGTCAAAAATCAGACTGCTAGGCAAGACTGTATTAAATGCAGAATGGCGTATACTGTACTTTCAACTAGAAATAAGACCAAAGTATGTGCAGCTTCTGATATTTTTAGATTACCCTTATTTGGAAAAACTGCAATGCCTATAAAATGCTAATAAGAAACTAAAGAAATTAATCCCAGTTCAGCATAAATATTTGTTCCAGTGTTAGAAGTATTTGCATGAGTTTAACAATCGTATAAATTATTTAGGCAAAGCTACCCTTTTTTGTTTTATAGAGCAAAGAATAAGATTTATTCAATGTATCAAGCTCATATTTTTATTGTCACTAAAAGCTCGTAAATATACCATTACAAAAAGACCCTTTGTACTGTCCAGCACTGTCCCTGTGCTTAGTGAGTCCTGAAAACAAAGCTTAAAGTTTTGGAGACTAATAATTTCATTTTCTTCCCACAAAACTTCTTTGTGAAGTCTAGAAGTAAGTGCCATGTAATGTATAAACAGAGCCTTAAGAAACCGTTTTCTATACCCCAAGAAAGGACATAATATTCAGTGAATTCATCCTAGTTAACATCAAACAACTTTGACTAAAACACAGGAAAACAATGTTTCATTCAAGTTATGAACATCCCCAACACAATGAAACAAAAGCAATTAGTCCATATTACCTACTAAGTATTCATGGTAATATAGAAGATCTTTTTCAACTCATAGATGAATCAATTCAAGATCTATTTATAATAAATATGTAATGAATGACCATAATCCTTCAATGAAATTCAAAAGTCACCTATGCCTCTCCTGCTACATCCTCATCTGCTTATCATACAACAGTAACAATGTCCCTGTTTATCAAAATAAACAAGTCAATGAAAATACACACTATTAAGCAGCATAAGACAATTTCATTACATTTAAATGTAACTAGCCTCTAATATATATATATAGCTCCATGTAGCCTGTTTAAAGCCTAAAGAAATTCAGCTGAATGTACTTCATAGAAACCTCCATTCTCTTGTAAAAGGAACACGGGTACCAAACACATTTGTGAAGACTTTGATATCTCCTCCCAAGGGAAGGTTGTTTCAGATTATTAATGGAAAACAAGTGGGGGGATTATGGCCAAAGACATTGAGGAAGGAACAGAACACGTGAAAATTCCTCAATTTATTATCCTCCAGTGTTAATGTGGAAAAAAAAAAAAAACAAACTCTTTAGCAGCTCAGACTACTGATCTTAACTGGTTGCAGTATTGTCATTTCCAGAAGATTGGTTTTTAAAACACAGTTTAATAGCTTAATATCATATGCAACTATTACAAAATAATAAAACCAACAAATACGATACCTGAGGATGTAAGAATATCAGTTCTTAAGAAGTCACCAAGTCACCTCAAGAAGTAATTCTTAAGCTTCACAATAAGAAAAAAAAATGGCTTTTAATACCTAGAATCATTCATCCTTTCAGGCCAAGAAGCGAAAACAAACAAGAGAACAAAAAGCATAGTAATGAAAAATAAGCTTACAATTCTGACAAGCAAATAAGCAAATAAGTGCCTAGTGCAAAAATTGTCATCAGTGCTTCCATTTACACCCTGATTTTGTGATGTGCATAACAGAAATGTTATACTAATAGATACCACTTTAACATAGACATATTTTTGTGAGCAGATTTCCAGCCTCTTTAATTTGAGGTAGATCTGCACAAATTAGGATGTTTTTTATACATTCATATAACATCTTGAAGTACAGGACCCTGCACTTTTTCCAATTCATATTGGTGTTTGACTGCAGTATCTTTTTTTTTGCCACAGGCACTACAAAATATGTATTTTTATGTGATGAATTGTTACACTCATCCTTTCTCCATTATGTAATCTATGCAAAAGAAAATATTCACCATTAATGACGTTTTCAGTTACAGATAATTATTTAAATTTTCAGTGGTATAAAAACTGTAGCACTAAAATACAAAATGGATGCTTAGATCACCTACTTAAGTTGGCAGTGCGCTCTTTAAAAGAGGGTATGAAATTTCACAGTTTTTTATTGGTGACATAAGTATTTCACTTAGTCCACGAGACTCCCCAGTGATTCATATAGACTAAAACAGCCTTTGACAAATCACTACGTACGTGAGGCCAGAGCAAAAAATAGTGGTTGACAGAGAGAGGAAATGAAAAAAAAGCAAAGCAATGTGAAAGATGTAGATAAATTAAATGAAAGCAGAAATGAGACAACAGGCTCTTTTTCACTTCCTTGAAAAATATTTCCTCTTGTCAGCATTTGCAATGATCTTCTATATTGGCATTCACTATAGTGGAGGGAAAAGCCCTGTTCACTGATAAATATCACTTTAACTTGAAGAACTGAAATAAAGTGGAAGTCTATTGATATTTTTACCTAAAGGCACAGTGGGTGTAGCAGTGAAGCTGTGAGGGTTTTTTAATGTCAAATAGAGGAGCAATTCCTGAAATCATGAAGAGTTAGAGTGCTTCTCTGCAAGAGCAATGTAACAGTATGAGCTACTGGAGTCAATTGCAGAGCAAAAACACTTAAGGCAGACAGTTTTGCTTTACTTTTAGCTTAAATTCTAATTTACTTGTTTTATGGACTGAAAAAAATACAGTTTAGGTATTTCTGTAACTGTGAAATATGTTCTGCACTATCAACATGCCAGGTCATTTGGCTTAGACATGCATCATACTTCCCTTTAATAGTGATCCAAGTACATGTTGTTCTGGAAAGAGTTCAATAGCAGTATTTTCATCTAGAGCCAGAATGCACCACTCTTCCATTTCTATTGTCTTCTGTAATTTATCTTAATTGGGGAAATGCATATTAGTCACAGCATAGTTAACTTAATTTTATTTAGTTTTACAGGTGCGCTAATGCATTTGGATAATCTTTAAAGAAAACAGTCGTAGGAAACAATTATCTTCTGTATTATTTCTCCAGATAATTTGTAGAACAAAGCTTATGTCAGGATAGAAGTTGATCAAGATGGAAGCTTTAATCTTTACTAGCAATCTAAATGGATTCTTAGATCCACAGTCTTCAGCTTTATATCCCAAATGGATGCTCTATATTGTAGTTCACTCGTATTTAAGTGACTCTCCCTAGACAGTCTACTGTTCATCTGTTAAGTATGAAATCAACAATTAAAGAGTACTCATCCCAGCAAGAGCTTGGCTACCAAGTTGTGCTCAATGCAGAAATCAAGCAGTCCTGTTCCATTCAATCAGTGTGAAGACATTCTGAATTGTGGACTGCCTTCCCTGCAGGTAATACATTACCATTCAAAAGGAACCAATAAACACTATTATAAAACTCAGCTACTTGCTATCAACAGGTATCTGTGCCATCCTGTGAAAGAATCAGGTAAATAAAAGTTGTGGTTCCATATTTGGTACTGGAATTATTTTCTTATGGATGGAAGAGCAGAGGTAGCTATTAAGCAAAGAACAGTGTCTGCTTTCACATTAACATGATTTGCAAACAGTAACACTTCACTGTGATTTACAAAGCCTTGCTTTTGATTTCTAAAGAATCTAGATGAAGACTTTTTTTTTAAAATTACGGTACTAGTAAACCATTCTGACACTTCTGTAAACAAACACAAGACTTTGTACAGTGACTTTCCATCTATGAAAAAAAGCTTTCTGTTTCAAGGCCTTTTAAACTAACAACAGTAGAAGAAATCAACATAAAGCCTTTACATGCACAAATTGGGTGTTGCAACTGTAAGGGGCAAACAATGATGATACTTCCTCAAGAAGCAAATAAATTCGTCTCATAACATGGAAATGATGCCCATCGAATCCACAAATTCCAAAGTGTTAAAGTCACTTCCATAAAACAAGCATGTTTTTATATGTGCAAGTGTGTGTTGTTTTATATGTGTTGTGTGGCAAGGTCACATATCTTAAATTTCACATTAAAAAGCACACACTCACGTACATGCGTTTGGGTGCTCATATATTTCTCTTAGTCATATAACATTAAGAAATATTAGCTACAGCGGCCTACTACAGGAAATATTTAATTTAAGCATCAATTTAAAACCATATTTACATATTAAAACATCTAAACCCAATATTAAGTTGTAACAGTATTCTTCTATACAGTATTCTGTAGGACTTAACATGTTTCAGTCTCTCTAACTGACAAAGTGTCTCATTATTGGAAATCTCTTTTTCTGAAGCTGTAAACATTTATTCAGAAATGAGCAAGCCTCCTCTTGGGCACATTCAGTACAGTTGTCTGGACCACTACTTTTGTGCTCTTCCCCTTCTACACACTTTTTTCAGAAGTCACCTAACTAATATTTTCAGCAAGTTTGGCAGAGATGGGGAGAGAACTGCAAGGCAGGCACCAAGCAGGTATTCATATATTAAATCTCTGTTAATAAGGAAAGTGTTGGTAAATATGTGGCTTCAATGCAAAAAAAGTCAAAGCCTGAAGTTTGTTATAAAATCCATTTCGCAACATCTTATTTTCCCTTTGTAACTTAAAATTCCACAGAAGAGTCTGCCTGGAAAGCACTGCATCACTAAAGCATGCACTCTGACTGAGAATAGAGTCAGGCACAGCAGCTTAAATAAACAGAAAATCAGTATTCATACATGTGAAATACCAAATACTTTTGAGTTTTTCCACACAGGAAATTAATAGGCTCTTGAATAAGACATTCATAGCCCAACACAAACCATCCATTACTTCTGGTAAGGGACAGCACAATGCAGTGCCAAGTAGAGATACTTTAACTGCTAATGTGCTGACCCACATTTAGAAGCAGTGAAGTTAAATTAGCAGAATGACCCGCACAGGTGGGTTACCCTATGCACATTGTGTGCAGATAAAACTTCAGGTGCTGTGATGAGGGGTATTTCCCTCATCTGCTACTTCTTCAAAGCTTCTTTACACCTCCTGCCACTGAAGTTCTTTCTAAGCAAGTTGGTTTTCACTAAGTGTTTTTTTTAAACCATTTTCCTTTAAATCATTTAGAAAAATATAAATATGTGCTGGATATTCACAGAGGAGTTCTAAACAAGCCTTTAGAAATCTACCTATACACTCACTACTAAAGACTTTTATTTCATAATAAAACTAATAAGATATCCTTGATTAGTTTGGAGAACTTATTATTAATAACTTTTGGCATCATATAATATTTTGACTTCTTTGTAATTATAATCCTGGGACAGTAACTATACCCAAATCATTAATTTTCATTCTGCTCCACTCCAAACTGACTACATGTACTTCCTTGTCCACAGGGTTTATAGTCTATGTTCAAATAAATTAAACTCAAGTTCTGTAACAAACTCCTGATCCATTTCAATAGTTCTATAGCTTTTAATTAGCTCTGCATATTTAACTTACATGTAGCAGACCAATCCTTAAAGCTTTTATCTTTTTAAAGCCCAAATGACACTAGTACATATTCCAGCCAAAATACTACTGCAAAGTAGCAATAATCAAAATACAACTTCACGAATGCTTATAAAATTATAATGTTTCAGTATTTAAACAGTCAGAAAATTAAAAGGAAGTAGATTGATCTTTTATTCCTTTTCTGGTAAAATAAATTTAAATCCTTCATGCACCCTATATGGATCTATTTACACTCACATTATGAACACAATTCCTCCTATTGCTTTGAACAAACCCACTCTAATACCACAAGAGAGCAGGACACAAATTTAAAAGAGGAAAGCGTTGCTTTCATAAGACAAACCAGTTTTCTCCTAAGTTTCCAAGGCAGGCTATATTTTCTCTGAGCTTTATTATTAATTCCCCAAAGATATCTGGGGCCCATGAACCTCCTTCAAACCATTCAAACAGGTCCTCCATTCCAAAAGAAACAGGAAAAGCAGTAGGAGACAGTACCAGTGATATTCTGTCCATGATAAAGTTGTTCTGTTCATTCCTCCCATGGCCTGACCAGACAGTCTAAAGCTGTCAGGGAGTTGGAGTGAAAACATAACAGTGGACGTGAAAATGAAAAATAAGCGTTGATGTCTCACGAGTTAAGAATTTGGATCAAAGAGAACCCAAAAGTATCAGTGAAGTTGTCTGTATATCATCAAGATTCCTATGAGCAGATCCTCAGCTGGAGATCTGCCCCCTACACTTCATCCTGTGTGCCAAGCAGATTCATACAATGATCCTCTTTCCCCAAAGCACTTCCCCGCAGTCATACAGGAAAAATATGGCAATAAACCCTAATCTATGCATATAACAGAAAATAACAGTATACAAAATCAAATGCTTTACTGTATAAATGACAGTCAAAACTGCACTGGCTTTACCAGGCACCCAGGTCCTAACGGCACAAGAGCAAGGAATTTAATGTTTTTTGCATAACAGGAACACTTAGAGGCAGTTGAACAACCTGGACCTTTTAGTTTGAAACGGGACAAGTCAGAAGTGTTGGCATCTGGTATCAGTACAAGAGAACCTATTCCGTATGCATTAAGTGCCAAAACGTGCAAGGCTCACAAGGTCTGTAAATGGTCATTTCTGAGAGATGAAGAAAAAACCTAGAGAAATTAAAAATAGCTAAGAATAAAATACTCCAAAATGCAACTTAAGTTTTGCCAGTTCAGTAATCAATTCCAGACTGACTCCTCTCACCTTGCCTCATTTCTCTTTAATGCAAGATGCCTTTTAACAGGCATTCTACAAGGTTTCTGGCTTTGAGATCATCAACAGGACATTATTTCAACTTTTCTGTTTTGAGCATACTTTTATAGTACTGAAAAGTGTGAGCTATATATTTTGATTATTTGTGGTTTAAGACAAAATTAACTCTAAAATAAAATTACTCATAGCACATCAGAAGAGCTATGGGAGGTAATTACAGAAATATACTCAAAGCTGTCAATAAAACTTATCTTTTGGAGAAAAGCTTTTAATCCATCTACAAAGTGATAAAGGGTGATGATTTTCAGTTATGCTTTGGTTGCAAAAAGATCTAATTTTAGCAAGAACAAAAAAATAAGTTTAGATGTTACCAGATGTACTCAGAAAGTGCAATGTAATCACACCTTTTTATATTTTAGAGTTCTTTTTAAAAATGAGAGAAAGCAATAAAAAAACCTTAAAGTTATTTAAATGGTTTAAAAAGAACAGTTTGTAGTTTAATTTGAAGGTTTTTTTAAGTATTGGAGGAAACCGATATGAACACCTTTCATTCAATTTACGTCCTCAGTACAAAGATTATTAGGCAACTCCAAAGAAAGCTGCTGTGAATACTGAAAAGAACTCAAACTCATAACCCTGCAACACGAACATTTATTGATTAGGTTGCGAGGCTGGGAAAGAGGTTTGTAAGGAAAACTGTATTCCTGTATATTCCACTGTGAGCGGAATATTGGGGAAAAATACATCAGCAGGAAGTTAGCTGTGCAGACCAGAGACCACCCTGCGCCACAAGTGACATCCAATATTCAAAAATTGCTTGGTCAAAATAAGCTTTTGCTACTGTATCTGTGTATCCAAGCTGTATTAACCCTCAGTAGCCTGCAGTACAAAATTTTTTTCATTGCCTTTCCTAGAGACACTTTAGGCATAGCACCCTTTTGGCCAGATCTAGCTCTTCCCTTAATATACAGTATTTATTGTGGAAAAAAATATGCAAACTATACTGGTGTTCTGACCACTGTGTTAATACATTTCTCTTGCTTAATTTTCTAGCCTACTCTGAAGACACCCAAAAAACATGCAAACAGTAATTCCACACTAAATTATGTGTTTCATTTGTAAATGTTTCCCAGAGGAGTTACAAGCATATATAAGAAAACAAAAAAATATAAACCAGGAATACAAAAAAACCCTACAACTTACTCTGTCAACAGAAAAATTTGGTCATGAAAAGAGAACTGCTTACACCAGTCAGGGGTTCTCGGAGACACGCCATGCCCAGTTACTCAGGCGAATTCTTTTCCCATGTTAAGCATTTTAGAGTGAAGTGAACCAGGCACCAGCTCAGGCCTCACTACAAAGCAAAATTTAGAACAAAAAGATCTGAGGAACATTCTGAAAGACAACGAAAGTGGAGCATGCATATGTACCACTTCTCGAAAGATTCCTGTAAGCAGTAATTTCCATTTTTATCTTTAAGTGGTTGGACACAGGGACTGTGACTGACATCCATGACATAACTCTCAGGCCATCAAAATTATTTTAGGTGGCACTGAGTCCCCCATGTGACCAGAAACTGCTGAACCACTTTTCCAAATACAAAACTGTTCCTGTGCACCTCTGCCATTACACTGCCTTATGACAATGTTCACAAGCCCCAGCAGGCTCTCAGATGCAAAGAATGTACTCACGTTTCCTTTGGTATTGTCAGTGATGTAGTTTTATTTACTTGATCGCATTCTGATCACAGAGAATTTCATGGTCTTATGACAGATTTTGATCCAGTCATCGAATGAAACAAAGACTGAGACAATCAGTGTTTAGGGTGATCAGTGATCAGGAAACTCCCAGTCAAGAAGAACCATCCTGACATCAGACATATCCTCGGTCGTAACAAGAATGGGAAAAAAGAATTCCATCAGATGCATGCGATCACACAGACATTTATATAATCTCTCTTTGCATGCCCAAAACATGAAAGGAAAAGCAGATTTTTTTTTTTAATAATCTGAATGATGGAATAATCTGGACAGTAGAAATAAAATGAGATAGTACCACTATCTTCATGCACTGAACATGAAGGGAGTTATAAAGGAAAGAAATGCCTTGAATGTCTGGACAGATGTCCTTACAGCATAGATTCATATGAACAAATATTCAAATGTATTTAAATATAGAACTAATTTTGAAGACTGAGAACTATCCACATCATTTACTATATAAGGACAGTGGATCTAAGCTCTGTGTTATTCAATTTTCAAACTATTTAATAACAGAATCTGTTGTTAATGAAAAAGTGAATGTGTTGCCA
Source organism: Tapera naevia (assembly GCA_033556795.1). NCBI lineage: Eukaryota > Metazoa > Chordata > Aves > Cuculiformes > Neomorphidae > Tapera > Tapera naevia. The sequence goes on along the minus strand of JAUMJJ010000076.1, from coordinate 5,790,274 downwards.
TTTTTGTCAAATTCATTAGAAGAGACATTTAAGAAAAACTCAGAAAGAATGAAAAGCACAAGAATAGATATTGTCTATAATATTCTTCCCAGTAAGGATCCTATTTATTCAAATTTCGCTTGTATGATGCAAAGGATATAATTGTAATTATGACAGCACAAAAAATTCAAAAGGGACTGGACTGCTTTTCATTACTGCTCTGTGTGTGACTTACACGTGTCACTAATAACAGCAGTGTGATTTTAATATGGTGTGCTGTACAGAGACATTTCAAGAGAGGATCTGAATGAGAACTGCCAGCATCTGTTTTATAAGCAAAAATTTTGCTAATGAAGTAGATTTGAAAACACCAGAAATCAGGAATCTCCATCTCACTTATCTGGTTATGGCTGAATGCATTTGACCGGTGTATAAGGGTAAAAGATTAAGAGCAAGACAGAGGACTGGGGGAAAAATGCTGAGCATCAAGCAGTCCATCTGCTTTGGCCATATAATAGATAATCTCAGTAACTAAGAGGCTGCATATCCACACGCTGCCTGACTATAAAACATGGTATTTTTCACTTCTGAAATTGTCCTAAAATAAAACCCAGTTTCTCCTCTACATCACTTAGACTTTTCCCTACTTTTCAAGTTTTTTCAATGTTAACTTGGTAGAAGAACCAACACATTCAAAAGACTCACTGCATATTGTCATCTATAAACTACTTTGAATGCCTGTTTATCCTGAACACAGAAATATTTCTCTTTGTTTCAAGCTAGAGGGTTAACTGACCTATACATATAAAACACAGATTAAAATATATTCAGAAAGAAAACTATCATCAAAATATATTTTAGAAAAAATGGAATTATATATCACCCATAAAATCAGACAAAAAAAGAAATAAGCATTTCTATGGAATATACATTATACCACTTAAAATACTGTAAGTCACAGGTTTAGCATTATAGGTATTTTGCAATTATTCCTTAGTGTGTCAATGTTATACATGGCCGTAGCTAAGAAAGAAACCACTGAAATTCTAACAGATTCAAGTGCCATTTAAAAAATTAGCATTGGAATGCTCTGTATTATCTGCAGCTTGTCATTAGCACCAGATCTGAGCATAGGGAAATATACACATACCCGGAAAAAGGATACTTACCCTCATTATTTGAGATTAACTCTTTCATTCCAAACTGCTGCAATTACAGTAAAGGTTTCCTGCTTTTCCCAGCAGATGTCACTGAAGGCAGGTGGAGAACAGGACCTTGTATTGAAAGAAATGTGAAGTGCAGCACAAGTCACACAGGTTGGCTTGCCCATACACAAAGGGACTTTGTGGATCATTTTAATTCAGTGTTGCTTTTTACAAATTAACTTTATCTTAACTGCTACAACCACTATAAATTCTAAGCTGAGAGAAAGGATGAGACACCTGAAAATAAAGCTTCTTTCCATTTCCTTTTAGAATGTACATTTCATTTATCTTATTATTCTACTACACATTATATTCACTACTGCAATTTTATTGTATTTTTTGAAAAAAATAATGTCTTTTCAAGTCTAACCTACAAAAATTAAACATCTCAATAAGTAATAAGTCCTTATGCGGTGCACATTACAGACAAAATAAACAACAAAAAGTTGATCTCAAATTTGCTTTTTCTCCAATTATTTCAAAAGTTCATCTGTTACAACATATAATACAAAAGCATCCTCCAAGCCATCACTATAAAAGGGCAGCAAGAAACAGAAGCCCTCAACTAATTGTTACACTCTTCTGGTGAGGCACCAGCACACATCTCCAAGGGTAACACTCTGCATCCTGTGTATTCTTCATTCAGAAGACTTGAACACATCTAGGTTTGAGCCACTACATCATGATATTTTGTCAAGCATTTCCTCATGGATGGCTTCTCTTTGCCAAAATCCATAGGCCTTAAAGCATTTTTCTATTCCTTATCTGCGGCATAAATGATGTGTTAACATTGCTGAGATAGGTTTACATGCATAAAGTTGTATTTGCACAGCCCCTGAACTGACACTGCGTTGGCCATAAAGTCACAGGACAGGAGGTGGGAGGGGTGGCACAACACCACAACAAAGCAGCCTCCTCTGGGGCTGCCTGGCAAGAGAACCAAAAGAAGCATTCTTCCTGTTCCACACACTCCCGTGCAGCAGGAGTCCCTGGCACAAAGGTAGGGAACAGTATCTTTACTTTGATTAACTTTGATTTACTTTGATTACTCAGAACATTCAGACTAAAAGAACGAATCTTCAGAAAGCATTTATCTCCAGATCTATTCAAACAGTCATTTCAATCTATGGGAGAGAACTGTCACTCACATCCAATCAGTGGAACTCCCTAGCCACGATTTCCACAAACTAATAAGCTTTAAGGGTTCATTCTGGGCATTTTCCCTGAGAATTCCTGGTAATCTGCTCAGCCACGTGTGATTACACCAACTTGCTTCACCGGATGACTCCTCTAGACTCTAAACTGTGGTTCATAGAAATCAAACTCATCTTTTATAAGTTATTTATCTCAGAAGTTATGATTTCATAAAATTCCTTGAGGGAAACATTAAGGTCTCCTTTGAGATTAATTTAGATGTTGTATAGCTCCTTTCTTTGAAAGGCAGAGACTGCCAAGAATTTTCTTACTCAAAAACCTGCCTCATTCAAGGGAACAGAGACCAATAGCAACAAGAAGATTTTACTAATGCATGGATAATCTTAATAGTTTTATTTTTAATGCTGCACCTTTATGAAATACAAAACTACAGGTTTTAAACAATTGCATTCTAGAAAAAAATGTATTCATACCCTGCTAATCATAAAATACAACAAGGACATCTGAAGTCCTAATTGGATCTGCTGTGACTGGATGCAGCTACACCAACCTCACTAGGTTAATTATTTCACTGATGTTGCTTCGGAGACCATAGTTCAGCACAATAACAAACAGCTGTTTACCATTAGCAAGATTCTATTTGAGAAGTGGCTTTATTATTTTTTAATTATGCACTTTAATCTTTCACAAACTTTAATCATCATTTTCAATTACAATCGAAACTATACTTGACAGGAACCTCCTTTGGGAGAGATTCTGGAAATACAACATCTCCTTCGGGCTACTGATGTTCATGATGTCTTTAAAGTTGCAATGGCAACTTGGGTGATGTAATGAACTGCCCCATAGCTGATGTTGTTAGCTTGATAGGTTGAAACACAAAGATCAGTCCCCAGTCCCTTTCTTTTCTCTATTTTTGTTTTCTTCGGGGTGCTAAGAAGTATTTTACCCACTTAGAGAGTTTATTTGCCAGCATTTTTGGTGTCACTACCCAAGGCACAGAATTACATATTCCCACTCCCAACGGCTGCTATAGTAAGCATCCACACACGGAGACTTTGGAAAAATATTCTTATGATTCTGACTTTCAACTTGAACAGGATTATTCATTGTGCAAGTATTTAGAAAGGTAACCTTTGAAGAAAAAGATATTCCTATTGCAATTACTCCTAGCCTTTCCTTTTTCTTAACTCTAACTCTATATCCACTTGAATACCTCATTAGGCTGAAATTTCAAAATAACAAAGTGGGTATCTGAATTAAATCATCTTCTGTGTTTACTTAGCTTAATTCCCTGAAGTACCTTTAAAGCAGAAGGTAAGATCTCAAGACAGACAGTATTAGTAAAATGTTGATTAGTTAATTCAATGAAAAAGCTATTTATATTAAGATCAAAGTCTAATTATGACATCTGCCTCACAGCAGTAAGTTGATCTCATTACAGACAGGATGAATTTGTAGTTCTTCCATCAGGAAAAGTTATCAAAGAAAAAGAACCCTCCTTTATTGGGAAAATGAGATCCTGGCAGCAGTTTTTCAGAACAAGACAGAGCTACAGTACTTACAATAGAACAGGGGTGGCCCTCGTAACACCTGAAAGCTGATGTAAAACCAAGGTAATTGCATTCTTGATACCTTACAGCCATCAACATATCCAAATTATTAATGCAGGCAGTAGCTCCTATATTCTTAGAAATGTCTCCAAGTACAAATTTGCTTTCGCAAAGGCTAAAGAAACACACACAGAGATTTCAGGCTATTTCTAATGCATTAAATACTCTTTTATAGCCAGTGATGGTGTTGACTTGCAAACCTAAACACCTGTTTCCAATTATTTGGTAGCTACAAAATTCAATCCAACTTCCACAGCACCAGCTAAAGGAACAGAGGACTAATTTTAAGCAACATATCCAAATACTGAGGTCCTGGCAGACTTGCTAATCTTCTAACGGGTATCACCCATTGCTAAATTATGCACTTAAGTATTTGATTACATCTATTACTGACGCAATAGCTAGAAATTCAATAATAACTAAGAATATTACATCAGATGATATAATAGTTTTATTTGTTTTACCTAAATATCTGGATTCAAGTGCTAAAAGCACAAATAGAAACAAAGAAATTAAAGGTGAAGGAGCATAAGCAATAATTTAACTATTTCATCCAGGCCTAGTCTACTGAACATCACGCCTACAAATGTGAAAATATGACTTAGTCATTATTTGTATGCAATTCTTCAACTTCATCTTGTTCAAAAAAACTAAATCTCCCACTCCCATAGTCTGGCCCAGCAAGAACTAAGGAAGTCAACCTCTGAAAATTCTTGCTGTGGAAATTCTTTCCATTACAGCACTTGGATAATATTATGCAACTGATAGTAATTGAAAGTCAGTATGTTTTAAAAGAGTATTTCATTTGCTGAAATAGTTTGCACTGTAATATTTCCTGAGGTATTGAGCTCTTCTGAGAAACAGAAAAAGGAAACAGAAAGGTGACTTATTCCAGAAGCATTAAAAATTCTAAAGCAGCAATAAGTGAAAATAACAGAGCTTGAAAACAGAAAGGCAAAAACGCAGGCACACAAATGAAAACTCATACAAGCCTAGACTACTAATCTAATTTTAAAGGACGATGACAAGGGAAAAAATTTTGATATTTGGGCATGAGTATGTTCCAAGATCTTTGTTTTAGGAAGAAGGAATGCTGAAGGCATAAGACTCCTCCCAAAGTCAGAGGGTAAAACTATTATACCACTCAAAAACAATTGCTCCTACCAGCAGCTGGGCTGACTGCATCTCCAAAGAGTCTCAAAAAGCTTCTCTTCAGCTAAAGCACGACAGAGGTGCATAAGTGTGGATAAAACATACCCAGTTACTTTGATATGTAACAAACCAATAATATCTGCAGAACTATTCAAACACTCCAATAAATACCAAATACCACTTTAAGGACAGAGAAATTGCACCTTTTCCCTTCACGGTGTCTTGCTTACTTTATACTTCCCTCGTAGAACTCATTCCAAGATTCCTGACCTTTCTTTGCTGTCTTGGTCCCTTTCTACTTTGACTGTTATTTGTTCCTCTTACAGAGCACAGATGACTTCTATTAATACTGTAGTGTATTTGATGCCTGAAAGACAATTGGTATAGCAGAAAAAAACAAATACATTGTGCTCAGCTCAAAACACAACAGTTTAACTAACAAAATTCAAGATTTAGCATTGCATGTTCAAAAAGAGAATTGGCTAATCTGTAAAGAATAGTTTCATCCAGGGTTTAATCAAAATGATGATCTAGATGCAACTTCTGATTGTGCCCCTGAAGTCCATAACACTCCCTTCCAAGAGAAGAATGATTATATTAAAACTTAATTTCTTGTACTTCTCCTAAACATTTGTATAATGGCATAAATAAAATACTAAAGGATTGCTATGGCAATACTAACATGATTTGTAAGGATACTGTATATTAAGGGAAATAACACAAGTTTCGACCCATCTCCAAAAGCAGTAATGGTAACCTTTAATCACAAAGTGTTTAGAGTGTTTGTTTCCTTATTTTAAAAATCCAATAAAACTGTCTGTATGCCATTCAGTGAGAAAACTAAACCACCACCCCGTTGCTGTTCAATAGTGCCGGAGGTGAGCAGCATTCCTCTCCAGGTGTTTCAGTCCCCTGGGAAGCAAAGTGCAGGAATGTAAGGTAAGGGCTTTAAGAGAACAGTGGGCAGTGCTACATCATCCAGAGCTGGGATCAGGGATCTAGAGAAGAAAGTCTCAGTTAGGAAAGAAGTCAGAAAATAGTTCATTTTCAGCTCTTTTTCTTTCAGCCAGTTTTAAGGCAACGCTGCTCATGGTTATTCTTCAGGAAGATCATCCTCAGATAAAAAAAACTTCTATTTACACTCATTTCTGAAACTGTTGACATCTGATTAAAAAAAAAAATACAAGACAGGCTTCAACTTAAAATTTGGGGGAACAAATTTTATCAAATAAGTAACTTACTAGACAAAATAGCTGTCCCAAGGCCTGCAGTGATCAGTAGCAAATGTGAGACCAGTAACGTGAAGTCAGTGTTACAACATACAACTACTAAACACCTACAGCACAAAGCATCAATAGCCCAGCTCAAATCATTACAGGGAAAAGGCTCAGGCCTGGGTTTAAATAGGGGGACCATGGGCAAAGGCCTGGGTGGAGGCTCCAGGTGAGATTGGTCAAGGTCATTACGGCCTGTCAGTGGCAGCTTTTAGGAACAAAACCAAAGGAAACAAAAAAAAAAACAAAACCAAACCCCCCAAAGTGTTCCTGACAGAATTAACGACTGAGCTTCCCTTCCTAAAAGGTGTTTGTTTCCCAAGATGACACAACTGGATTCATTGCTAATGCATTTAACTAATTCTACTGTCTCCAAAGATAAAGGATCTCAGTTTCATAAAAATATTTCAAATAAAGACAAAAAACTGTTTTCTTTACAGCATTGAATTCAAATGTAAAAATCGATTATCAGGAGCCAAAGGTATGTTGACTAGTTGATTAAGCAAAGCAAGTACCTGAAAAAAATGACTACCTGAGTGCAAGTGATGCTCACTAGGGTAACACAGGTGTTTCGCATACAACTCATTCTTATCTACTTCAATTACCTTCTGATACAGTACCTAGTCTTTGTGTTATCACTATATCTCAAATGTTTCTTTGAAGATCAAGATGTTTTACTGATCTCCTATAAATAAAAAATTGTAAATTACAGTATCGTATCTGAAGTTAAGACTCAATGATATCTACAATCTTGCTGTAAAAATCAGTCTAAATGAGAGTCTGATACGAATACTCTGTGAATGTGAGAAGAAATTATATAGTTGTTCTGAAGAAAGCAACCTGAAAAAGGTAAAAAAATAAAATCTTTCTAGGAGAGAGAAGAGAGAGAATGTAAGTACAATACAAAGCTGAGGCAAGGAGGAAGGGAAGTCTAAAAAAAAGCGTTAAACATTTTTTGAGCTAGGTTCTGGGTGGGAAAAGAGGTCATAGAATAGTAGAATGGTTTGGGTTGAAAGGGACATTTACAGGTAATCCCTGTAATCCCTGCAGGGAGCAGGGACATCTTCAACTGAACAACTAGCTTCATACCTTAAGTTTTGCTCCTGCTCAACCAGCTTTTCAAAGCAGGCATGGTACAGATTCCTTAGGAGGAATTCCATGGTAACATTCCATGGTTCTGGATAGACTCCTGGAATGTAGGAACGTTCCTACAAAGCACAGAGAGAATTCCTAGAAATTCCTAAAAAGCACAGGAAGCATGCTGGATCACCAGGAAAATTCCTACGATACACTCAGGAAATCTCTAGAAAACAGAAGTGGAACAGAACATTCCTAGAAAGCATTGGCAGAAAATCCCTACAAAGCAAGGAAGAAAAACTTCCAGAAAACACCAGGAAAAATCCTATCAATCTTAAGCAGAATTCTTGAAAATTTATTAAACGCCCAAGGGAAATTCCTAGAAGCCGCAGCAAGAATTCCTTGAAAGGATTTGGGAAAATTCCTAGAAAGCTGCGAGACAATTCTATATAAACTATACACAGATACATACAACTGATTTTCTGAGAAGGCAAATGCAAATACAAAGCATGTACCTAACATTTTCTATGCCTGAAACCAATTATTTTTATAGAATTCTTTGCATAATTTGAAAAAAAAACCAACGTGATGTTTTAAGAATGTGCCTTTAAAAAGAAAAATTGAGAACAGTGGTCAGAATGAGCACGAATGACACTTCCTCTCCCATAGACTCCTCATTTGCAATTATTCCAGCTTGCAGAAGTTCCAGCCCCAATGGGAGTGGGGCTCTTCAGCAATCCTCTGAGCTCTTTTGTCCCACAGACGTCCTCTATCCTGAGAACTCTCACAAGCACGATCCTCTCCTAAATACTTGTCCAGTCTCCCCATGCACCTCCACACAAGTTTGCAGCCACACCACCCTTGACTGAAGTTCTACAGATCTACCACCCACCACGTGATGGATTACCTCCTTTTCTTTTGTTCCGAACACAAGTCTGAGTATCATCAGTTGTTCTGGCATTAAAACAGGCCTCTCCTATCCAAATTACATCCTTGCAAATCTCTTCCATAGGCACCTCAAAGTTTTCTTTCTCTATTGAGGAGACACAGTCTACTTCCAGTCATTGCTTGCACTGAAGCCACTCCTTACCTCATTTTTTCACTCTCTCTGAACCTCTTCCAGTTTAATACAGATTTTGGGGAGAGGAGATTAGAAGTATACACAATATCTAACGTACAGGTGAAACACAAACCTATGCAGTAGGACTGAGATGGTTTTTGTTCTCTGTTCCTTTTTCAGTTTATGCAAATATTGGAGTAGCTATTTGCACATCAAGCACTGAGCTGACATTTTCATGGAATCATCTATCCCAATGCTATAAAGTGACCCTTCCCATAGGTCACTCTTTCTGCATCAGTTCACATTTATGCATACGGAATTTCATCTGTCCCTCAGCCCTCTAGAATTCTCCACAGTCTGCTCTCGTTCCTATATTGAATACCACACAAGGATCTCACTATTCCATATCTAAAATATGATCTAGTGAAGCACTGGATTATATATTATGCTGAAACAGATAAGCAGTAACCAAAAGGTGCTAAAAACAAATACAAACAAATTGATAAATGTATCTTCTTAAATTATCTGCTGCTGTCTGTTTTTTTCCCTCCTGGAAACACTACAACCCAAAGAAGTGTCAAAGAGAATGCAATGTGCAGTTGGGCTTCAAGTCACTCACAAGCAAATGTACTGTCTTAGCATAAAATAATTTCCTTGGCAACTTAAGCTAAGAGAACTTGAGTTTTCATTGGAAGACTTCAGGCACTCACTCTTTCCTGATGCACCTGCAGTGAGAGCAGTAACTCCCAGCAGAGATGCAGCATGAATGTTACCTGAGGTGCAGTAACTTCACCAACAGCCTTCTGGCAGCAGGCAGAGACTTTCCACACTCTTCTTTGAGAAACGCAGGGCCTATCCTCACATGCCTTGCACATCCAAATTTCCTACCAACTGCAATGGGAATTTTTTCTGTATAAAGATACAAGGCTGGATGTTCACTAGAAAAATAAGTAAACACACTGAGGGTGGCCCTCCCATAAAGACATGCAGACATACAAAAACTCTTTCCACTCCTTTTCTAAGCACATCTTTACAATTTATCTAGGAAATTATGTTATAACAAAAGCTGGTGTTTGAAATGTGCAATATCTAGCATAAGTACAATACAGCATTTATACTTAGTCACAGAACCTCCACAAATACCACAATCCTGCCCTCAAGTATATACATGCCACCTACCCACTGTGAGCCATCTTTATCTGTTTAATAGACTATTGCAGCACATTTTCAAATTAATTTGCCATTAAAAAGCCTATATTAAAGACACTGTTAATTTGACAGTTCTAAATAAAAACTGCAGTTCTGATTCTAGCTTACCAAAAATATTATCAACTTAATATTGTCTTTAGTTTGTAGGCAGGGAATTATTGTAACAAGACACGGTTATTTTTATTTTGTGAGTTATTTTATACTAATTGGGAATTTCAAACCATATTTTATTCTACAGAAAACAAATAGGTATTTCCAAAAGGAAAACAGAAATACTATTCTTTCTTTTTTGGAATATTATCAGAGCATTGTACTTTCTCCTTAAAAATAAGTTAATCTGGCCCACTAAATAGGAAAGCAAAGAATAAAGGAACATTCTTCCCCAGAAAAGAACAGCAACAAGCCCAACATGAAAAAGCTGAAACAATAATGAAACTGAAAATTATCTGAACACTCACTGTGCTGGTTTTTCAGTTTCATATTTGAAAGAGAGTGAAGACAATGCTGGACAATATTTGATTTCTCCAAGAACTGGTGACTACTCCCTTCAAATTATCAGATCTGAAAGGAGAAATACAGCCATTCCTGAAGATCAGCTGCCATCTAGTGAATGGTAAGAAAACTGCTTAGAACATTATGTTTATTTTCTTGACAGTTTAAACCAGATTCTTTCCAGAATACCTTTTTGCCATTTTGTCACTGTTAATTTTGGAGTCTGTAAATTATTCAGGAGCATGGTCATTAAAAGGCATGCTTTCCAAAGCTGAGAAATGTCACTCTGCAAAGTTTTCTATTGAAATATATAAATGAGGTGTTGATCCTACAGTTTGCTCAGAAAAAGCTAACACTGCAGACTTTCAAGAAAAGTACTAGTTGTAGTTTTGGAGCTCCACTTCATTATACTGGAAAGAACTGAACTATCAGTTTCTTAAAGTAAAATATTCAGTATTACAACCATATACTACAGTTAAAAATAGAATTTAAAATTCACGGAGTGAGATGTGCACATTAGGAAACAATATTATAGTTATTGTGTTAGACACCAAGCATGTTATCGTTACATGTATGTTTTACACTTAGTAACTAATCTGTAGTTAACTAGAATAAAAGCAAAAATATTAGCAATGTGCATCAATACTGCCAAACTAACTATTCTTTTGGAAGACTGCCCTGTTTCATGAATTAGTACTTCATTATCACTTCACATTTTTGTGAAACAAGAAGTATTTTATTCATATTTCAAAATTTATTACTGGTAGGTACCTGCCAAGCAGGCTGGTGGGTTTGTCTTGTTTTCCCCCTAAACCATCAGCTCCATTTCCACAATCAGTGTGATGACACAAGCTGGAGCTGCCACCATGAGAGGTCGGTCACAAAGCCCCCTTCCTCTTCCAGATGCCCATTTCAAGTCATTCTTTGCACTGACACAAGCATTTGCGTAGCAGTGCAATGCACAAAATCAAGGTTTAGTGCCAGTTAACGAACTCACCAGGGAAAAAATATATAGTACTACACCAAGCAAGCTCATTATCTTTGCCATACTGATGCTTTTTTATTAAAAGGAAGAATAGGAATTATATAACGAAGCTGATAAAGAGCAGGAGCCCCTCTTTTACTGTGTAAACTGATCATGGAACTATGATAAACAGAAAGCAGGAAAGAAGAGAGACTGTTGTTGTGCTACTTATCCAGTTATAGTTATGCAAAGCTGTTTCAAAGTAAATTTTAAATTGGAAAAAAAAAGATGGATTACTGCAAAGCAGCCTTTCCATTAATTGTCATTAAAAAATTCAGCATGAAGTCCTACGCTCATCCTCATTAATGCCAACAGAAGCTCCAATCAATAATTCCAACAACTATTATTTGGAATTCTTTGTCACTCAAGATTAGATTTGCAGGTGTTTTCCTTCTCATAAGAAATCAGATTATCCAGATGTTAAAATGTCTGTTACAAAGAACAACTATATATGAATATAAACCACAGAGATTGCTTCAAATATGCACTTTTCCATACTTTTCCTTCCTAAACACAACTTTTAAAACCAAGCCGAGGGTCCACCACTTACAGTTTGGAACTCAGAAACACAAGTCTGCCATTTTAAACTGAGTCTGTTTTCTGTTTAATCAAGAACGTACTCAAGGGCACTTGTGTTTACGAGAACCTTTGACGGAAAGAAATAAAGCAAGAGAATGTGTTTATAAGATATTGGCTTGAAAATACATTCTCCTTCTTGGAAAGAAAGCTCCTTATAATCTTTTGTCTGAACATTCTCTGGACAGACATTAGTCTGTCCCACACTAAATACCTAGTAAGTCTGCATATTCCATATAAGCATGTTCCTTATAAGCAATTGCATACATGTGTAGAACAAAAATGTGTTATGAAAAGAAACATTAAGTAGATATCCAGGAGAAAAGGAACAGAAAATAAACACTGAGAGGAGAAAATTTGGTCATGAATGGAAAGGAAATAGAACATAGGCCCTTTTGCACAAAATGAGGCATAAGGAAAAGGCTTGCTGGTTTTCACAGTGCTCAGCCCTACACCTTTCTTTTGAGTTCCTACTCAGCAGTTAAAATTAGCCAAACTGGCTCTGTTAACACCACTCGCTTTTGTTTATATGGCTTACTAAAACATTTTAGTTTGGTTCAGTAAGGAATGTGATTAGGCAGGACACCATCAAAAATATATTCTTATTCTTTCCCTCCAGAGGCCGTTGAAATACCCACCAGGCATTTTGCAGCCATGCTGTAAACCGCTCTCTCTGCGTCTTCTGTGAACACAACTGTCTGACTAGTGCTGTGTATTTGAGATCCCAATTCTTGTACATAACATGGTCTCAAGTGAAATCTGTATGTGTTCCAGTATATATGTAACTTCACTTACAATGAAGCTACTTGCAAGGCTAAAATTATGTATTATATATAAGTATATATTGTGTATATGTACATATATATTTTATATATAGTACTAAATATTATATATTTTATATATAGTATTAGATTTTATAGGTCATTATTTTATCTTGTATCCCACAATGATGACACTTCTCCTACAAGATTTTTGTAAAAGTACTGCACAATTCATGGCACAATTTCTGTAGGTGGTAGACCAAAAACTTATACAATTAATTTTCTTAAAGGCTGACTAAGCATTTGTCAGATCAACATACTACTACAGTTTTACCAATTGTTGAATAAATATGTGTCTTAATTACTTCCACGAGCAGCTTCTCAAGCCATTCGTGTAGCTCCCCACTCGTTTTCTTAACCAGCACCCACAGTTCACTCAACCCCGACTGGAGGCGAGGCCTCAATAAATCTCTTAGTGTTTTCTTAAAAGAAACTTTCTTATGTGTCATTTGCCACAAAAACCTTCTGTCACTGTATGAATACATGGGAATCTGAAAGCTGGAAAACATCAATAGATTGTTCTGTGTTTTTTGTACTTGAAAGAAATACATGGGGAAAGCTACAGATTAGTTCAGTATTTTACCCTTTCTTTCAATCAGTCCAGTTATTACTAAATAGAACTTTTTTAATATCTTTATCTCCTCTGCTTTTCCTAGCCCAAAACCTTGTTTTCTGTATAATATGAACAAAAGAGTAAAGATAGGTAAAGTATACTGAACACAGAAAATTAAAGGTTAATTGTTGCTTTTTTTTTCCTTTTCTGACCTGTAGGTATTGTTGTTTTTCTGGTTTGAATAGTGACTGATGCCAAATGAACTCTGGGTGGTGCAGCGCGGGATACCAGTTTTCTAGTATTTAACTCAGCTCTACTGTGCTGCTATTTATTGAATTTTCCTACTGCATCATCCAAGGCCATTGCTTTCCCCTCTTTTAATAAGCACTGAAAAAAAATTACTGCAGAAAGGAAGAGCAAGGAAAAAATGTACGTGGGGAACGATGACAATTTGTGCAGCTCTTCCACTGTGCGAGGTTGCACTGGGTGTTGTGGCAGGCAGTTTGGAAGGGGTGTGTGGGGAGTCAACATTGCAAATACAGGTTTAATTTTACTGCTTTTAGCCTGTTACAGGCTTTTGTTGGACTCCTCGCTGTCCAAAACCTCTAAATTCTTTGTCTTCTGCTGTTCTCCCTACTGATTGTCTCTACTCTCATGAGACCCCACCTAGAGTCCTGTGTCCAGTTCTGGAATCCCCAACATATGAAGGGTATGGAACTGTTGGAGCGGGTCCAGAGGAGGCCACAAAGATGATCCAAGTGCTGGAGCTCCTCTGCTATAAGGACAGGCTGAGAGATTTGGGGTTGTTCAGCCTGGAGAAGGTTCCAGAGGGACCTCACAGCGGCCTTCCAGTACCTAAGAGGCTCCAGGAAAGCTGGGGAGGGGCTCTTTTACAATGGCCTGGAGTGACAAGATGAGGGGGAACGGCTTTAAACTGGAAGGGGGAACATTTAGATTAGACCTTTGGAAGTAATTCTTCACAGTGAGGGTGGTGAGGCCCTGGCACAGGTTGCCCAGGGAAGCCGTGGCTGCCCCATCCCTGGAGGTGTTCAAGGCTGGGTTGGATGAGGCCCTCAGCAGCCTGGGCTGGTGGGAGGTGTCCCTGCCCTTGGCAGGGGGTGGAACTGGACCCAAACCATCCTATGATTCTGTCTGTACACAATCTTACTCTAATAATAAAAACCTTCCTATTTCTGCCTGAAAGCTCACCAAGTAAAACAACCAAACCACTGTGCAGGCCCGGCACCCTCCTCCGCCCTGTAACGGCCCCACCTACCCGCTCGTCCGCAGATGAGGACCGGGCCGGGCCGTTCCGCCCGCGGGACGCGGCAGGGGCTGCGCCCGCCCCGCACGCAGGGCTCAGGCGGCCCTTCACAGGGTCACAGGGTCGGAAAAGACCTCCGAGATCATCCAGTCCAACCTATGGCCCAACACCAGCACCCACTCCTCATCTAAACCATGGCACGAAGCGCCTCATCCAGTCTGGTTTTAAACCCCTCCAGGGACGGTGACTCCAGCACCTCCCTGGGCAGCCCATTCCAAGGCCAATCACCCTTTCAGTGAAAAGTTTTTTCCTAACATCAAGCCTAAACCTCCCCTGAAGCTCGAGACCACGTGCTCTTGTTCTGCCACCGGTCGCCTGAGAGAACCGTCCAACCCCAGCCTGCCTGCAGCCTCCTTTGAGGTACTCATAGCGGGCAATAAGGTCTCCCCGAGCCCCGCTCCCTCAGCCGCTCTTCCCAGGGCTCGTCCTCCAGCCCCGCCCCGCCCTCTCCCGGTGCCGGCCGAGGCGCGCGCCCCGTCCGCGTGTGCGTGACATTGCCGCATGCGCGGGGGGCCGCGTGACGCGAGTGCGGGACGGGGCGGGGCGGGGCGATCTCCCTCTGTCCGCCCGAGCCCGCGATGGAGGCGGCGGCAGCCCTGAAGCTGCTGCCCGCGGACCCGCGTGACGAGGGCACGCAGAGGTGCCGCATGGGGCCGGCCACGCTGTCCCTCCTGGGCGCCAGGCTGGGAGCCCCGGTGCGGATCTCCGTGCCCGGCGGCCGCTGGCTGTGCGCGGCGTGGCCCCGGCGCGACCTGGCCGAGGGGCTCCTGCAGGCGGACCCGAGCTGCCGCGCGGGGGCCGTGGCGGGGGCGGTGCCGCCGCCCCCGGGGGGGCTCCGGCTGAGCCCCGCGCAGCTCGAGCTGCTGGGCACGCGCCGGCTGGCGAAGGCGAGCGTGAGGGTCGTCCTGAAGAGCGCTGCGCTGAAAAAGCGCACTCCCAGAGCCGTGTTGCAGGAGACGGTCAGGGAGCTGCTGAGGGGCGTTTATGTGTCGCTTGGCTACGTCGTGACTGCGGCGCCGAGTGTCGAGAACCCCGTGGCGCACATTGAAATTGTGTCCGTGGAGCCCTCGACGGATGAAGCCGGCCTCGTGACCCCGCAAACCAGCGTGAAAGTGAAGGAGGTGGTCACTCTGGAATGGTACCGGCACATATCGGGAAGCACTGCCAGAACTTCGGTTGCGGGGATGGATGATGTGGGGAAGGCTTTGAAGGAAATAATTGACCTGCCTTTCCGCTTCCCAAAAACTTTTAAGAAGCTGGGGCTCTCTGTCCCCAAGGGGGTGTTGCTAATAGGGCCCCCGGGAGTGGGGAAAACCCTTACGGTAAAGGCAGTGGCGAGAGAGGTGGGCGCGTATCTGCTGTGCATCAGTGGCCCAGCCCTGTATGGCTCCAGACCAGGAGAAAGCGAGGAGAATCTACGCAAAGTCTTTTCGAAGGGCAGAGAAATGTCACGCGAAGGCCCAACCGTTCTCTTTATCGATGAAATTGATTCTCTGTGCCCGAAGAGAGGAGGTTCCAACAATGCTCCTGAAGATCGCGTCGTCGCCCAGTTGCTGACTCTGCTGGATGGAGCAGGGCGAGAGGGTGGGATGGTCATCGTAGCAGCAACAAACAGGTCTGATGCCTTAGACCCTGCGCTGAGGAGACCTGGCAGGTTTGACAGAGAGGTAAGCAAACCCTGTAATTCATGTGTTCGTTGGAGAACAGGTCTTAGGAGGAGCGGCTGAGGGAACTGGGGCTGTTTAGCTTAGGGAAGAGGAGGCTGAGGGGAGACCTCATCGCTGCCTACAACTGCCTGAAAGGAGGTTGTAGGGAGATGAGTGTTCGTCTCTTCTCCCAAATGAGAGGTGATAGGATGACAGGAAATGGCCTCAAGTTGCGCCAAGGATGGTTGAGACTAGACATTAGGAAAAATTCCTTCACTGGATGGGTGGTCAGGCCCTGGCAGAGGCTGCCCGGGGAGGGGGCTGAGTCTCCATCCCTGGAGGGGTTTAACAGACAGATATATGTTTCTCAGGCATGGTTTAGTAATGGGCAGATATATTTGGACTTCATGATCTTAGAGGTCTTTTCCAAACAGATGATTCTATGTGTTCTGTTTTTTTTTTTTCCCGGTTGACATGGAGCAGGGAGCAGTAATAAAGTAATTTTTTAGATTTTTTTTTTTTAATGTCTGCTAGTCGTGTTACGTAGTGGGGTTCTGCAGGCCTGAGACACTTGTCCTGTTTCTTTAGATTGCTGCAGCTTGAGAAAGGTAGGGAGCACATTTTACTCAGGAAAGCTCCAGATACTTGCAGATGGAAAAGAGGAGTCTTTATGCCTTTTTACCACAAAGACATGGACCGGTTCTTGAGGGTTTTCATTTTCTTACAGGTGCGTAGCTTCACCGACTTCAATTTTTCAAAGGTGTTTAAATCCCAGGTTGAAGATTTGTGCATCTCTTCTTAAAAGTTTATTGTGACAGAGAGCTAAGTAACCTGTTGTGTCAAAAAGTCATTCAGATTTCAGTAACAGATGTGAGGTCTGCTCTGGAAAACTGCTAGCCTAAAGATCAAAAGAAGGGGCACGTGGAGTTATGCAGTGCACAATGATTGTGTTGTTTATTTTGCTGGCTAATTGCGCTCCTGGTTCATCCAGTTTGGTCAAGCTCTTTAATGCTTTCACAATTACAATTTTTGTTATTTTCCAGGATTTATAGATCATTAAGTTATATTTTATGGTGGTATTTTCCCAGGTTTTTAATAATGTATGAATGTTTGTCTAATTAATATTTTTTTCTTTTGGATGAATCTAATTCAGCCCTTGTGATGCAAGGAAATTATTATTTCAGTGTTATGTCTTGTGCTGAAATTACCTTAAAGGAGGAATTGATGGGCACTAACTGACAGTGCTTTGTGAACACCTGTTCATACAAATGCTGCTAAGTAAGTAGCAAGTCTTAAGTAGTAGACTGTAGTAAGTCTAAATGAAGAGTATTTAAAATATTTGTCATTTGTACAGTACTGTTAATAAGCTGCTTGTAAAATTCTTTAGTTGTAGTCTACGTGTATATAAATCTTTACTAAGCAGTATAAAACAAAGTTGCTTGCCTAGGTTTATAAAATAAGAGGAAGATAGCAAATTACTACTTAAATTTTTTGTTTATTATGTTTTGTTTAGATTGTTATTGGGACACCAACACTTACACAAAGAAGATCCATCCTGCAGTTGCTCACATCTGGTATGCCAATTTCTACAGATGTTGATTTGGTTAAACTGGCAGAAATGACAACTGGCTATGTTGGAGCAGACCTTACAGCACTCTGCAGAGAAGCTGCTATGCAGGCTGTGTTCCACAGCTCTTTGGTATGATTTCAGATTGGTCAAGAAGAACACCATTAATAATATATATCATCCTTTCCTTCTTGATACCTGGCTTTACGAGAAAAGCTCAATAAGTTGAGTAACTTGCAAATTAAAATACTGAAAACCAAAAGTACTGTTAATATGCTTTATCTGGGTTTTTTCAGGATGCAGCTGAAACTGTGATTAGCATGGCAGCTTTCCAAGAAGCTTTTAAAAAAATCCAGCCATCCTCTCATCGAAGCGCGATTGGTCTGACAGAGTGTAAACCTGTCTCTTGGGAGCAAATTGGTGGTCTTGAAGATGTGAAATTAAAGTTGAAACAGGTAATGCACAAAACAAATTTCGATAAACAGCTAATTTCTAACAGCCATGCCCTCCGAGATGTTCTGTGTGCTACATTATGGAATTGGATTAACTTGTGAATTACATGATTATAAATTGTATTTTAAACATGTTTTTTATGCTATATTAAGCTATGACAATGTTTGTGAGTTAGTAATCTTGCAGACACAATGTATCACCAGGAAGTGTAATACCACGGGCAAATAATCATGGTTTTAGTAGCTGAAAAACACTTAACTTGTAGCCAGATAACTGTGTCCATTCCTGAATCTGTAGCCACACGTAGCTCTTGGGTCTCATCTCTCGAGGATTGCCTTTTCTTCTGTTTGAGACAGAAAAGAAACTGTAAGAAGGGGGCATTATATGAAGGAAGATCTAATTAGTATTCTCTGATTTCAACTTAATGTTTGTACCCAGGAGAAGAAATAACATGCTGTGCAATTTTATTGATTCCCTATGAACTCTATAGTTTCATTACTAAGAATTTCATCCCTTTTATGTATTGACAGAGCATTGAGTGGCCTATGAAGTTCCCTCAGGCATTTGCTAGGATGGGCCTGTCTCATCCGAAGGGTATTCTTCTCTATGGGCCATCAGGGTGTGCCAAAACCACACTGGTGAAGGCAGTGGCCACAAGCTGTCACTGCTCCTTTCTCTCTGTAAGTGGTGCTGACCTCTTCTCACCTTACGTTGGAGATTCAGAGAAGATTTTGTCTCAGGTACAGTTTTTAATTTGTGTGAGTTCTACAGTTTATCTTTTGCTTCATCTTTTTAAAGTATTAGTTAGGCCTAAATTTTGTTCTTGAAAGTATGATAGTTAAAGCTCTCCTCTGATCATTAAATAGAAATGGCTTACAGATTCACATTTATTTAAACTGAGAATCTAGCCCTAGAATTATGCCAGTTTTAAAATCTGAAAGGATTTGTACCCTTTTGTTTTCAGTTAATTTAAGAATTTAAATAAGAAGTAGAATTTGTCTGTGGTAAATGTAAACCAAAAAACCTGTTATGAATGTGTCTCTAAAGTTAAGTAAAATACAGGGTACATGAAAATAGGTGTTTTCACCTTACCTGATAGAATGTGTGTGTTAATGTGTTACTTTATTTGTATTTTTAAAAAAGGTTTTTCGTCAAGCAAGGGCAAATACTCCAGCAATAATATTCCTAGACGAGATTGATTCTATCTTGGGATCTCGGTCACACGGCAAAACCCGCCATGGTGTCTCAGAGCGGGTTCTTTCTGTTCTTCTCAATGAGTTGGATGGTATTGGGCTGAAAGTCACAGAAGGAAGAGGAAGCAAACTACAGCCTGAGGGTCAATGTCAAGAGCAAAGTGATGAGGAAATAGAGGTATTTATGTTCCTTTTTCTATATGGGAAGAATGATAAGTTCTGTCCAGTTTTCCAAAAGTCTTAGTTCTTGGCATTCACATTTTTTAAACTTAAAATCTTCCAGCTTAAGAAGATACAAGATGCTCTTCTACTCTGTCATAATTGCTAGTTTTTAAAATGCTATGTATAGGCTGCTGACTGTTTTTACAAATGATGTTCCTCAATGAGGCTTTGTTTGAATGAAATACCCACACAGGCTAATGGACATTACTAGTTGGTGTTCATCTTCTGTCACAGGAATCCTCTTTGCTTGACGCTAAGGTATTTTTTTCAGACTAATTGTGCTATTTTTACTATAATACAGGTTCTTTCCTGAATTTACTTTTATAAACATTTCCTCCATGCTTTCTCATACATACTTTATTTAAAACCAGTAGAGTTGCTATCAGTTACCTATTTAAACAAAAAGTTGCTGCTGGACTTTGCAGTGAATTGTTCACAAGACTTAATATTCGTTTTTTTCCGTATTTGGATTTCTGTTTGTGTCTTCTGATGCTCCCTGTGAAAAAATTGAAGAAAACAGTTTCAGAATTGTAGGATACTGAATTTTTTCCATATGAAAAGTCTTTTGTTACAGTTTGGCCAAAGAGAAGTCTGTATTTATCATCAAGGCAGATATTAGCTGTATTTCTTCTTTGTCATCTAATTTGACCTGCACGAAGGCAGTTTTTATCTCAAGAAAAATAAAATACTAATATTGAAAGAGATACCATCTTTTTGCCCTTCCCCATTTCTCCTTAGTAATTTGCAAACATCTTTAGATAATATCTTTCTTAACCATGATGCACTAATTTTTTTGTGTCATCTTTTACTCAGCTAAAGTTTAAGGAAACTTTGAATAAAGATTTGATGGTAGTTGCTGCAACAAATAGACCGGATCTGTTGGATGATGCCTTGCTGCGTCCTGGAAGACTAGACAAGGTCATCTATATTCCACCTCCAGATCTGAAGGTGATGTATTACAAACCCATACACGGCTTTAAATGGAGAGATGTTAATTGCTGCGTCATTTATATTAAGAGCAAAGGGGGCATATTCCTACAATATATTTAACAACTGATAGGTGATTCACTGAAGATCAGTCACCAAACTCAAGGTACAATGAAGAAGTTTAAAAAGGAATAATTACATTTTTAATTTAAACACTAGGAAATATTTTAACTGGTATATATAGTTAATACTATTGCATATACAAAATAGACAGAATCTGGAATCCTTCTGTATTTGCAAAATCAACCTACAGTTTGGGAAGTACCATAACAAGTTGTCTGTCATTGTTTGAAATCTTTCTTGTGCCCTGTTCCCAAGGGTAGTGTAGCTAATTGTCCTAAGCTTCCAAAAAAAAAAAAAAAGACTTAACCAAAACAAGTCAGATTTGGACTCTTCATTTTCAAATACTGTATTTTCATGAAGTTATAGAGTTAAAGTGAATGATAGACTTTAATATATGAGATAATCATAACCATAAGAGTATTATCTCCAATAACAGTGTTTATTCACTTTTCCAGCAAAAA
This sequence comes from Tapera naevia, assembly GCA_033556795.1. Taxonomy (NCBI): domain Eukaryota; kingdom Metazoa; phylum Chordata; class Aves; order Cuculiformes; family Neomorphidae; genus Tapera; species Tapera naevia. Next base: position 5,769,168 of record JAUMJJ010000076.1, on the reverse strand, counting down.
CATATATTTTTGGTGTGGTACTCTTAAGGATTTTCTTTAGTTCTAATTTCAAATTTTGTACTGCTTTGCAGAGAGATTAATTATTGGTTGGTTTGGTTTTGCTTTCTTACGTAATATGCACCAACTTACAGGGGAGGCTTTCCATTTTGAAAATCTGCACAGAAAATATTCCATTAGATACCAATGTGTCCTTAGAAGATATGGCAGTCCTAACAGAACTCTTTTCTGGAGCTGATATTGAAAATCTATGCAAGGAGGTAAGAAATATTCATGGTTAATCAGTGGAACAAACCGTAAATGAAACCTTTCAATGAGAAGAGAGCTAACTTATAGATGTTACCAAACTGTCTTTAGTACAGATTCTTTCACAGTTTGTAATGAAAATATGAAAAGAATAAAAAGAATGAGAAGAATTCAGAGAACTGAACAAGGGTTAATGCTTTAAATAAAAAAGCCAAATAAGAATAAAGGCCCTCTCTAAACCAAGTTCACATCTGGATGAATTGTATTCTGTGTACTGCAAGCAATTGCAGCATTTTTACTGAAACTAATGCATACTGTAAAGGCTAGAGAAAAAAATTGAGAAGTAAGTATTTGATATAAGTTATATAAAAAGAGAAAAGGCTAGGAAGCAAATCCAGATATCTAAGTAATCAAAAATATATGGTCTAATGCAGGCAAAAAAGTGAATGCAAATATACTAATCTTATTTGATGTTTACCTATTGTTAAATAACCATAAACTATACAGTGCTCTTTTCAGAGGCTTTACCTAAAATTTCATTTAATGTGAAATGAAATAACTTCTTTGTAACTTAGAACATGTTAAGCACTTAAAGTTGTTTCTTTTTCTTTTGAAGGCTGCTTTGTTGGCGTTGCATGAAAACGGACTTGAAGCAACTGCTGTAAAACAGGAGCATTTTGTAAAATCATTGAGGACTGTAACACCATCTTTAAACAAAAAAGACTTGGAATTTTACAAAAAATTTCATAATCAAGAATTAGCCTCTTGAATCGAAAGGGAGTGATGTGGCATAGGTATTTTCAAATATCCAACAAAGGCTTTGCAATGTCTGATATCTTGTCTGCTTTTAGATACTGTACATACTGTATTTTTTATGTTTTTATGAAACATAGTAAAATTTCACTTGTGAAAAATCTGTGATCTCAATGAAGAATAAATTAAGATCTTGTTTGCTTTTGCTAGGTTTCCATCTGATGAAGCAAGTAGTTGAGTTACTTAGATAAAGCACTGTGGATAGGTTTAGAGTTACTGCAGACTTTCTAGTTTTCAGCACAAAAACTGGCACATTTAAGAGTATTGCATTTAAAATGTGTTGTGAAGTCTCCAAAAGACAGTAAACATTTAAAAAATAGAAAAGCTTCCAGAATGTTAAATAGGAGGAAGTAAGTCCCACACTATGTAAAGTGTGCTTTCTGTGCACATACAGGCTTGCTTTCTTACAAGCAGATTCCAGGATACAGTGGCAGTGAAAAGGCTGTCAGTGATTCCACCCTTGTATGTTTGGGAGTTGGGTTTTTGGGAATAATTTTAGATCAGTTAAAGATTACTGCACAAAGATCTGGAGTAAGTAGATATAAAGTAAGTCTGCAATCAACTCAAACTATAATAATTCCTTCTTCAGAAAAGGGAGTTTTGTTTTATAACTGTTTGCAGAATCCTTATCCCCACCCAAGCATTCTTTGTCAATATATTTTTGTAGGTTGTCTTCTAAAACACACAGCTATATCAAAGGAAATGGTTATAACGTGTAAGTGTGCGTTAATGTAGCAGGGTAGGAAGTTTATTATTTTCTCCTTTTCCTCATGAAATTGCTTGTGAACAAAATAAGAAACTATCTTGAACAGTGTAGTATTTCAGCTGAGGTTCTTAAGTTGTAAGTTCATTAACAGGTATTTATTTTTAATAGCAAGGACACCAGGGACTGCGTTACAGTGCCAGTTTACGGTGAGGTGGCTCACAAAAGGCAATTCCAATGCAGGAGTGACTGCAAAGGGGAGTAACTTAGCAAAGGGTTCCGATATAAACAACTGTCCTACAGGTTGGTGGCTTTCAACACCGTTTCGTAAGGGAATGCTGTCCTGCTGCTTTATTGCTGGCAACAAGCAGGCCAGAGCCACTGAATTTTCCAAACACTCAAATGTTTCTCAGGAGCAGCGCTGGAGATAAAGTGTGAAAACCTTGAAGGTAACTCTCTTGCTTTCCAGTGTTTGAATGTTGCTTTCAAAGTGCCAGACCTAAAAGTAGTGAGGACAGCAAAATGCTCCTTCTTTTCGAAGATGCTGCTGCTTTTAACTTCTGTATTCGCTCCCTGGAAGGACCAACACAACTGATTGTGCCCTGTCGAGTCCCCTCGTGCAGTAAAGCCAACGGCTCCTTCTTCGCGCTGCTTTCCAGGGGTCAGAAGGGGAGGGCAGAACCCCAGACTTGGAGGAATCTGCTGGCACTGGGCTCCTCCAGCCTTTCCCAGCGAGGATAGTAAGGGTACTGGGAACCCATAGGAGCTGTGTGGGAACCTGGGCAAGAGTTGAGCTTTTGTTGCAGCGAAAGGGGACAGGTGGGGGTTGGTCTCTTCTCCCAGGCAACCAGCAACAGAACAAGAGGGCACGAGCTTAGACTCTGCCAGGGAAGGTTTAGGCTGGATATCAGGAAAAAGTTCTTCACAGAACGAGTAATGAGGCATTGGAATGGCCTGTCCAGAGAGGGGGTGGAGTCACCATCCCTGGAGGTTTTTAAAAATAAGACTGGATGTGGCACTTAGTGCCATGATCTAGTCATCATGAGAGTGTTGGACAAAGGGTTTGGCCTTGATGATCTTGGAGGTCTCTTCCAACCCAGATGATTCTATGATTCTGTGAGATGGGGTTTCTGTTGCTGTCACTGTCTGCAGCTTGCTGAGCTCCGAGAAGGGGCAGGACAGGGCCTGCCTGGGTGTATGCCCAGGTGTGCTGTTCGGGGACCTGCCTGGACAAGGGGGCGAACACGAAGACAAAGGAGAAAAGGAGAAGCCGCGTTTGAGGAGGAGCTGCGTAGGGAAGTCGGGAGGGCGCCACCCGCATCCCTCCCTGGGACCCGCACCGCCGGGGTGCTGCCCTGCGCCTGCCCGCCGCGAGGTGGCGCTGCTGGCCGGCGGGCGGCTCCGGCCCATGGGGCGCTGCACTGCCCCTGCCCGCCGGGCGGGGGCGCTGCTGGCGCGGGCGACGCTCGCCTCCGCCGGGGGGCGCCCTCCGCCGCCCCCCCCCCCCCCCCCGCCCGGGGGCGCCGCCTCCGCGCCCGGGGCAGCGCGTATTTAAGGCGGGGAGCCGGCTGCCCTCGGCGCTCCGGGGTGCGCAGCCAGGATGAACGCGAGCTTCTTCCAGCTGCTGAAAGCCAAAAAAGAAGTAAGTTGGGAGGAGCCCTCGGCGGGTGCGTGGGGAGCGCCTGGGCGGGGGTGAGCGGGGCTGCACGGGGAGCGCATCCCGGGGTCAGCCTCAGCCTCCCCGGGGTGGGTCAGCCTCAGCCTCCCCGGGGTGGGTCAGCCTCAGCCTCCCCGGGGTGGGTCAGCCTCAGCCTCCCCGGGGTCGGTCAGCCTCAGCCTCCCCGGGGTCGGTCAGCCTCAGCCTCCCCGGGGTCGGTCAGCCTCAGCCTCCCCGGGGTCGGTCAGCCTCAGCCTCCCCGGGGTCGGTCAGCCTCAGCCTCCCGTGGCTCTCGCTGCCCAGGGAGGGGGTGGAGTCACCGACCCTGGAGGTGTTTAAGGGGAGACTGGATGAGGCACTGAGTGCCATGGGTTAGATGATGGTTGGTGTTGGTGTTGGGTTATAGGTTGGACTCGATGATCTCAGAGGTCCTTTCCAACCTTGTGATGCTGTGGCACTGTGAGTTCATCCCGAGCGAGCTGAAGATGTCACCGCGGGGCGCAGATGCCCTTGGTGGTCCCTTCCAACTCAAACCATTCCATGGTGTTCCTTGCCCTCTCCCTGGCTCCGCAGCTGGGACTCCCCACTCTTAACTCTGTTCCCTTCTCTCCCTCAGCTCATTCCCCTGCTCGGAGTGGTGTCCTTCGCAGCAGTCGGGGCGCTCGCCTTCTCTGCATATTCCCTGTTCAGCAAATCCGATGTGATGTAAGCAAAATACTTGTTAGTGCTTGGAGTTGATGCTTTCTTTGTTCTGGTATTTGACATCGTGTTTTGAACCCCACCCCCCCCAAAAAAAAATCCATGTGGCTGCTCCAGGCTAATGGTAAAGACTAAGATGTCTGCAGATTGGAAAATTAATTTGGAGTGTATCTCAAATCATAGAATCACAGAATGGGTTGGGTTGGAAGGCATCTTAAAGATCATCCAGTTCTACCCCCTACCATGGGCAGACACCTCCCACCAGACCAGGCTGCTCAAGGCCCCATCCAACCTGGGCTTGAACGCCTCCAGGGATGGGGCAGCCACGGCTTTCCTGGGCAACCTGTGCCAGTGATTCCTATGCAGAGCTTAAAACAGAAGTGCCCAAATCTGTCAACTTGTGTTTCAGGAAAATACATGAATAGTTCTCCTGACAATATAAGAAAAATGTATGCAAGATCACACCCTAAAACATAGTATCTGTTTTGCTTTATCTTCTCTTAAAGCATTAACAAGAGTGGCAATCCAGAACCATGGGAAACTGTTGATCCTACCAAGCCTCAGAAGGTAATTTGTACAAATAATATAGTTGGTACAAATGGCATGTGTTTCCAACAGAATTAATAACTTTATTTAAATGTGTAAGAACTAGCAAAATATTAATGAAGAAAAAAACATAAAGCTGGCATACATCTGTTTAAAAGTGGAATTGCTTAATTTGTTACTTTGTGTGAGATGTCTTTTCTGTATTACCTAATGACAGGGATTTGGCTATTATATTCTAGGTCTGATCATGAATTCATGGCATACTTATGGTTGGTGTTCCCCTAACATCCATTTAAACAATTCCATTGATAACAATGGAACTTTGGAGTATAGAGGAAATGCTGTTTAGCCTTGCCTTGTTTTCCTGAATAGCAAAACTGACTGTTTTTAAGTAATGCAACATGAAGGGAAAAAATCCTAGTTTAGTAGAGCATCTAGGATAAGGAAAAATAAAATTATTTGGCATAATTACTTATTTAATATTCAAGTGATTTTGTTCAACAAAGGAAATTGTCAAGCTACTAGAAATCCTTCACCAGTAAGTTGACGTATGATACGCAGAGGATGAGAACAAAGTAAATGGTCACTGAAATTTTGCTAATTTCTTTCATATTTTCCTTTTAATTTCTTGCAGCTATTAACAATCAATCAGAAATGGAAACCTATAGAAGAGCTGGAAAATGTCAAAAAGCTTACGAAGTGACAAGTTTCTGTTCCCTCAAAAAGGTACCCTATGCATCTAGTGGAATCACTTCTGCACAAACTTGACTATTGAAACCAGTGTGCGGAAATGCTTCTGCTACATTTTTAGGGTCTCCCTACATTTTTTGGACTCTGGATGAGGAGTTTCATTTTGCCTTAGAAGTTGGCATACAACATCCACATAGTCCAAAAATCTGGCTCAAATACTTATTCTTAGTAGGAATTTGATGTCAAGTGTTGACTGTTCATTTAGTAATTATAGATGGAAAAAGCCTTCACACTTTTTTTAGAGATTTTTCTCAAAATACATTAATTTTGTAGGGTTTTATATTTTTAATAAAATATATTTTAAATTTTTACAGCATTCTATGTAAATTCCGTAAATTGAGATTACCCAAAAGCCCTTCTAAATTGGGTTTCCTGATCTGCTTCCTCTCTACACTATATTGCAATGCTCTATATAGACCAAATAGTCATTATAGTCAGATGATGGTTTTGTATGGCAACATATGTAGTCAGAAAGTATCCTTGTATTTGTTTTCTACGTTAGATACAATGACAATTTAAGTCAAAACTGATGTTCTACTGCTACTACTAAAACTTACATGCACTCAAATTAACCCACTGAGGAATCCAGTAGGTTATTTAAGGGTATATTTGAGGCTACAGGATTGGAACATAAGAATCAGGCATGGCTAAAAGAGGTAATTTCTATTGTATTTAAATATTGTACATGATTAAATTTAGAAAAACTTACTAGAATTGAGAAATTTACCTTACCCAAAACTAATTGCATGATGTTCTTCTTTTTGTGCAAGGTAGTTCGTGCAAGCTGTGCAGTTAGTAAGAATCTAGAAAAGTGTGAAAATATTGTTACTGGGGCATCTGCTTTATTGAAGAGAAAATAACTGATTAAAATTAGGAATGACTCTATGTAGACACAGTTCTTCTTTAAGCGTCTGTTTTATTACGAGTTGGCCAGGCAAAGAAAGAAATGGGCAAACTCGTGGTAAATTAATGAGGCAATATATGCATCAATGGCAGAACAGTCTTCTGTAGGTATTTTCTGTATGTGCTGCCTTCTAAGCAGTTTCACCATGTATTAGGCAGTTTCTTTCACAATAGATGTCTAGAATCCATGTTATTTTCTGTAACTAAGAAAGCAAAAGTGAAACAACTGCTGAAAAAGTCCCTGTGAGTAATAGTCAAGTGTTTTAGGTTACTCTGCAGCAGCAAAGGCAAAACTTGAAGTTAGTAAAGTCGTCTCCCAAATTTTAAGGTAGCTTGGCTTTATGTTTTCTTCAGATATATTGATGCTGAGACAAAAAAAAAGATAAAATGTTATCTTTTCCCATACTTGTGCGCAGATGCAGTGTAAATGTTTATCAAGTAAGGATGACTCAGCAGCATTTATGTTTGAGAGGAACTGCAAGACTTTAGAATAACTCCTTAGCTTTTATTCTAAGGAATGACATTACAAGATGATTTCTTAGCATATAACCACAAAAATCCAGTGCTCTGAGGGATACAAGTTTGAAGTATTTTAATAGAAAAATCTTTTAAAATGTTTTCTGTAAGATATTCTGTATTGCCATATTTTTACTGGACTATATAGAACAAAAGTGCTGTGCTCTGCATTGATGCATGAATTAAATGTGTTTGTTCTTCAGTAAATCGCTTATATGGTCTATAAACACTGTGGCCCAAGTATCTGTAAACATCTGGGGGAAAGGAGAAGTTATTTTTATGTAATTTTTGTACTTAACTACTTTTCAGTGGTGTCTTCCAGTTGCACATTAAGCAGTGTGACTGCCATCAGTCACAGGTTGTTGCTTCTCTCATCCTTTGCTGAAGCAAAATAGCAAAGGTAATGGAATGCTTTGCTCTGTTCACTTTGATCATTTTTTTTAATATAGATTTACAGGGAAGGTATTCATGTAATGTGAGAAATCAAAATACTTTTCTGGACTTTGAAAAGATCATGAGTATTGTTGAAGTTCTTGGGACAATTTTGTGTGTGTTGGACTGTCCCTAAAAAATGCTCTGTCTCCTGCATGATCAGTTTGTTCTTTTAAGCAGAACACACCAAGAGCAATTACTGTATCTCTGCTCTCAACTACTCAACATAAATCTATAAAGCAATATACAAGTTGTTTCCTTGTTCCGCAGACATCAGAGTTAAGAAGGTAAAGATGTAATTAGCTGAGTTTTATGAGCTGTCTTTTATGAGAACAATAAGACTTCCATGTCTGTATTATGCAAACACATGACTTCTTATTCCATGGACAATTTTGAGGCTGTTGAAATAAATTTCACAACGTTCTTCCTTTTCTTCATTCTGTTGTCTCCATTTTGTCTCCTGCTCCATTCTGTTCTTGGGTTTGGTTTTGTCCTTTTTAAACAATCACTATCTTTGCTCACCCTGTCTAGTACTTTTCCATGGAAGTATATCACTTCAACTTTCGTATTCATTTCAAAGTTTAAATAAAATGCTCACTGGCTTATTAAATTTTAAAATATAGATTAGAAATCATTAGAAATGCTTTTTGATGGTTCTCATTAGAAATGCATTATTAGAATCTATGGTCATGCTTTTCTGACTGCAGGTGGCTGATAAGTAGTCTATTTGTAAGTAGGTTTCTGGAGAATAGAAGGTTGCTTTCTGCAGCGTACGTGCAATTATTAATTACTGATTTTTGCAATAGTACTTAAAGGCCTTAACTACACTGATATGAGATCTGTGTTTGTCCAAGAGTTTGTCATTTGGCTTTCTTTGCATATGGTAGCCCTGATGTCAGCATTTCTCTGTCTGATGTCTCCTACCCCCCGTATTTCTCTGCCACAAGATGCTTTAGTGTAGTACTACACTGTCTCGTCACGTTGTCAGAGCATGTGGTTTCTGTCAAAAATAGTGATTTCAAGGGGCCTGGTGCAACTATTAAAGAAAATTGTTCATCCTGCACTTGTCATCTGTCTCACTCTGTGCAGAGGGTGGTTGTCCCTTGGACCAGCTGTAGAAAACAAATAGGAGTAAAGGGAATGATTCACTGGGTCTGGCCAGTATTTGGTGTTGGACATTTCCCAAAAAAGCTTTCAGATTAAACAAACATGGCCAGTTGTAATTCACTGTCTGAAGTCTTTGCACATCCCTGCTGTATAGGGAGCTCACAAGATAACAGGATCATCTGAAAGTGTAACTGAAATGGAAATTATAAAAGCGTTGGTGAGGGAGTGGACACGGGGCACTGCGTTGGGCTCGGTAACTATTGACCTTCAGGTGCTGATGTGAACAGGGAGTGGGCAGATTGTTTGCTGAAAGCTGCCACCCATCATAAACCAGCCATCCTTGCTAATTGCACCCTTCCAAGAAGTCCAGTGAGCCAGCAGCCACCCAGGCCAATGAGCTGTTCTCCTGCAGCACCTTGCCTGGAGCAAAGATCACACACCCTTGTGGTGTTTCATGAAGGCTCTGCTGGCCCTGTTGGTGCTGTACCTTGACCTGGGGCCCAAAGGATTTTATTTTAATTAGCTTTTAATTTTAGATGACCTTCTTTGAGCCTGTGCTGGCTGGAGCTGTTAATGGGGATAGTGTCCTGCTGCAGGGCTTGCGGGGGACGTGTTCCTCTGTGGGCCCTTTGCAAAATGGAGAGCCCAGGGCTGTGACCAATCTCACCATTATGGGTGAAGGGTGCCTTGCAGAGCCCGTGGCTGTGGCAGATCATGCCGTTACAGAATGGCTTGGGTTGGAAGGGACCTCAACGTCCGTCCAGTCCCACACCCTGCCATGGGCAGAGACACCTCCCACCAGACCAGGCTGCTCAGGGCCCCATCCAACCTGGCCTTGAACACCTCCAGGGATGGGGCAGCCACAGCTTCCCTGGGCAACCTGGGCCAGGGCCTCACCACACAAACATTCCTCCTCATATCTAGTCTAAACTTCTCCTCTTTTAGTTTAAAACTATCACCCCTTGTCCTCTCACTACAGGCCCTGCTAAAAAGTTTTCCCCCATCTTATCAGCTCCCTTTAAGAACTGAAAGGCCACAACCAGATCTTCTCTGAGCCTTCTCATGAGAGTCCCAGAGCTGCTTTGTCTGCCCTTCAGGACAGAGGCCATGCACTGCAGCCCCCAGGCTGTGTCCAGGGGGTGTCCTGGCTTGTGTGTGGACAGTGGGTGGCTCCTCGCCGGGGCGCGAAGCAGCCAGGGCCAGTGAGGGCTGGAGTTGGACTACCAGTAGTGCTGGGCACTGGGCTTCCAGGTGTGTGCCCATCCCAGGGGACAATACAGCTCCTGCTGCTCTTGGCCAAGATCTGGCTATGTGTAACATTGCCTAAAAACTGTTCTGTATAAATAATTTAGATTTCATGATGTGATATTTTTAAGGTAAAGGGAGTCATCTTTGTGACCTTGTTTCTGTAAGGTTTGAAAAGCACTTGTGCACATCTATTAAAACTCAGATAAATGTGCTTCCAGTTTTACCAGCTGTCAAGCAGTAGAAGACCAGTCTCTTCAACCTGAAACATTCATCTGGACTATGCTAGACTCTGGTAGCACCTGCGTTCTGTGTCTTACACCCTCCTCCCCATTTTGTACTCTGACTCCTCTGTTATTCCCCTTGCTGACTCATCTCTTCTTTTTGCCAAATCTGTCTTTGTGTCTCGCCCACAAACACAGCAGAAAAACTTAAAATTTCCTCAGCCTAATTTATGCCTACTGTTAATACTATTATTAGTACACCTGCATTTGTTCTAAAAAGTTACATATGTAAAATGGGTAGAACAGAATGTATTTAGGCTGGTGCTTTAAACTCAGAGATTAAGCAAAAATGCCCTTGTAATGTTTGTCTTCTTTCTGTCTCTCCTCTGTTCTGCTTTGCTTTATGTATGCTGATGGCATTGTAATAAATGCACCACAGGGATGGTCTTTTTAGAAAAGAGGTTAGAGATGTTCCTAGAGCTCGTTGGTTTTCAAGCCACTTTCTTGACTGCTCGTGGCTGTGGGCTCCAGTGCTTCATTGGCCTTTAGCACAGATCTTTATTTCATCTTCAGAAAGGCTGATGTGAGCAAGGAACACCCATCTTATCACCCCACTAGTTTGTTAACACAGATTGTTAATGGCACAGTGTTTGTGAAAAGCTAGAGTTCTTCATCTTGCTGTTTCAGTATTGTAGAATATGTGGATTTTTAATTGCAAAATTTATGTAGGGTCAACATGATGCACTAACAGATGTTGTTTATTTCTGCATAGTATTACATTATGTCATGTATAGGAGGCAAATTGGGGTAGCTGTGGATGCAAACAGATGGGCTGAGGGCTCAGACAGCCCCACAAGTTTGAAAAACTTCTTAGGTATAAATAAATGTGTTAGAGCTTTCACCTTTAGCAAAACTTTCTCATTCTTGATTTCCTGTTGTGTCATTTCTTTAATTGTAATAAACATATTTGCAGTAGGTAGGTAACTAATAAACACCATCCTTTACCAGACTCGAAGCTGCTGCTGCATGAACAAGGAAGTAAATGCAGAAAATACAGATTTGTTGTAATCCCTGGTAGTAACAGGAAAACCTTACCAGTTTGCCAAAGAAAAGCATAGTCATCTACTTGTAATAACTCACTGATCCACTACCTCAAAACAAAGGGAAAGCTGTTTTTCTATTAGAGCTGTTTCATTTATTATAGAACATTTATTCAAATGTTGCATTTAAAGATGCATCTTCTCCCTCTGCTGTATGACTTCTTCTATAATTCAGTAAATGTGGTTTTTAATGTGTTAGCATTATGGTGCCAATGCTGTTAGCATTACTGAATGATACATTAGCATTATTCTGCTTTTTCTGTGTTGACTTTTCCTCTTGTGAAGTGCTCTGAATGAAACATGCTATGATTAGTAAATGAAATTTGGCTTAAAGACAGCAGTATCCACCTAACTCCCAAAAGCAGAAATCCCAATCATCATGACTTGCAGTTCTCTTCCTTGCTTCATTGCCAAGCTCTTAGCCATAATTTTAATGTTACAATTCCATGTCATACAAATACTGATTTCAGGGTGGCATGAAATTAATATAACAGAACTTGTAGAAGTTGTGAATGTGCACTAGTATGTGTTTTTAAAAATTCTTTCTTCTTAAGAGACATAAAATCAGGCATGTCTTTGCTCAGGTTCCTGTATGTGTATTGGCTCAAAGAGGAAGCTTTTGTAGTATGCAAAGCAGGGTGATCATGAAGTTTCTGTTTGAGGTGTGTTGAGTGTATCACTTCTAGATAGGTGTAAAGGACAAAGGTGTACACCCTCTGTAGGTGAATGCTTTGAATAAACAAAATCAACACCATAGTCACAGTTGGATTCGCTCAACAAAGAACCAAAGTGTTTGGCCTTCCTGCCTGTTTTTAGAAACCTTCACCTTGTCTGTTTAGCTGCAGCACAGGGGTAACAGACATTCCTCAGTAAGGAATACTGAAGCTCAAAGGTATTGCTGCAGCTAGAGATCAGCATTTGTTGAAACAGAGTTACAAAAATCAAAAGCTAAGAGAACTTCATTACCTATTGGACTTGTTTCTTCTTCACTAAACAGATAAAAGAAAACAGGGCAACCTGACAAAGAAGGGAGAAGGGGGCAACACTCCAGTCTTCTTTTTTTTCTTAGCATCAGTAATGAATTTATGTGACATGGGTCAGACGGGTAAAACTTGCCTTGCTTAGGAGAAAAATGGCTGTAAAACCAGTCATCAGAAGTTCTAGTTGAACTGCTCAGCAAATCAACTGATGCTGCTATCTGTGAATAAAATAGATATTGTCTTCATTTTTGACCACCACAGTTTGGTCCAGAAATCTAAATATGCCCTGTGGTTGGCTGTGTGGTCATGTAATGGAGCTCCACGTTTTTCGGTTGGTCTCTGCAGCACCCACAAGATCTGGCTTTATCTGTTTTCTTCCCTCCTTCCTCTTTTGTACACAAACACACCTTGTATCATCAACAAAGTATGAACTCTTAAAAAAAACCCGCAACAGTGCAGTATGAATACCCTTACCTGGCCATAGCAGTTGTTGGGCCTGTTGGTAGGATTTAATTTGGTTACTCCTCCTGCTCTGTGAGCTGCCTCTTTCTAGCTCCGACAGCTGAAATTAGGGACTGCCTCTCCCATCAATCCTTCCCTTCTAGGCAATTTTAAATTTACTGAGTGTGGAAGAACATTCTGCTCTCATTGCTGCTTTGCAAAGACAGTTTCTAGGTCTACAATGATGTGCTACCCTGCATAGCCATCCATATCACGCGTCTAAAATACGTCTTCATTTACAGCTTGCTGCACACAGCCCTTTAGCTTTTGATATGCAGTTACTTTCTTCTAGAATTCTGTGATATGACTTGGCCTTTGCTCCATGGCCAGTCCAAGCAGCTAAGCTGCCTGAAAGTGATTGTAATTTGTTCCATCTAGGTTATATTTAAAGCAAATATCTAAGCAGAAGGAAAACAGTGTGTGTAACTGGTTGGGTAATTTCTGTTTCCAGTTGAAGGTGTGTGTCTTCCGCCGAAGATTAGAAAATACAGAATTGCTTAATAGCATGAAAATGAAAGAAGACTTGACTGGCAGGAAGTTGTGGTTCTGAGCTCTTCAGCCTCTGTCATCTGTATTTTCTGTCTGTGAAGCCTGTTCAAGTAGATCAAAAGACAGTATCATACTAGAAATTGCAGCAGTGTAAACACAATTATATTCTACATTTATGATTATATCTGCCTATTTTGAAACAAAATTGCTTCCCTCAGTCTATATTTTTGATTGAAAATGTCATCAGATACTTTATAAAAAAAAGACAATCAAGGGTGTTTTGAATGCAAGTATATGTTGGCCTGGAAACATGAATTCAGCACCCCAAAGAAGCAATATTTATTTTCATAGAAACAAAGGGCTTATACAATATACATTGTTCACATTAATGAATATGGTTTGTTCTAATTACATTTCTGATACCCACAGCCACAATTAATTTCCACTTGCACAATCTTTTATTACTTGGAACTGGAGAGGAGGTGTTTGAACATTGTATTCCATCATATTTACCTGTACATGCCTTTAAGAAGTATCTTTAGTACTTCCCAGTAAATGATTGGCAAATCTGTGCTAGGTTTGTGCTTTTCTTTATTGCATTCATGATAAAGTTCAATCCCTTGTGTTCTCCTTAGGAAAGATGAAGACTTTTTTTTACTTACTAACAAGACATTTTAAATACGTGCGACAAAATGTATTCCATTGACCTAGAAAGCTCCATAGTTTTACTCAGTGCGCAAACCTTTTTATTAACGCTGGGATTAGAGCACCATCTTCTGGGAATCTCGGGAAAGGCCTTGAAGGTTGGCAGTTCAGAGAGGAGAGTATTTGGCCGTGAAGTTTTATGTCAGAGCTGCTCTTACGGTGGGCTTGGAAAAAGGAACACATGAAATCTGTAAAATCAAGAGTAATTGTACGCTAGGTTCAAATATGTTGCATCGTCTTAACTATGAAATGTTCATTTATGTTGTCTTAAAAATTCTGTTTGAATTTAAAAGGCCAGTTACTAGATTTAGCTATTTTTACATGTTTACATCTCATCAGTTTGTTTAGGGATTTATTAGATAATTTCTGTGTGTGTGTGTTTTGGAAAGAAAAATAAGTAGAGTGCAGGGACTTCGGTGCTTTTAATGCACCTGACAGAAGAGCAAATTTTTTTTTATCTGTTTGCCATCTGGCTGCTTTTATGTATTCATCAGCTCCATCAAAAATCTCTGTATAGATCAGTACAGAGTTTAATGTGAAACGCACTCTGGACAGATGGCATTAACTGGTTTCATGTACCCTCATGTTCTGCCTGGTCACAATCCTGGAAAAACACCTTATCTTTTCACCTAGTAGAATAGTAAAGAAATTATAAAGCAGTCATCATATGGATAAAATTGTGCTTGTGTTTATGAAATGGCTTTTTTTTCCTATAGAAATTGATGTCATAAAAGGTGTAAATGCTTTATAACTGTAATAAAAGCAATTAAGCTGTTTTGTCCTGTACGTTCAGCACTGGTTCAAACTGTGCAATACTGAGAGGGAAAAAAAAAAAAGCAGAACACAACGGTGAACAGGAAAATAGAGATGAAAGAGCAAAAAATCTTGATTTGGAGATCATTATTTTACAGCTGTAAGCACAGAAGGCAGGTGCACAGAAGTTCTGAGAGCAGATTGCTGTGGTAGCTGGAGAGCAGCAAATGCAAAGGCTCAGTATTTATTCTAGCAGCTTCCAAAGTTGTGTGTCAGGTATTTCACAGAACAAAAGCTCATGTAGGGTCCTCCCCAGAGCAGTCGGCCCTGGAAAATGGCATGAGAATGGTAGAACAGAAGGCGATTTGCCAACTGCAGAGCACAGTGTTGGTTAGTGCCCAGCATGGTTTGTTGTGAAGAGAAGGAGGGGGTGAAGCTGGGAAGGGGATTAAAGGTAGGGAAGGTGGATGATGTCTCTTTTATCTTTTTTAAGGTAGAAAGAGAATCTTGAGGGGCTCAGAATAGGTTTTCTGTGTGATTTTTGGCAACTTGATGGCTAGAAGTTTTTTTTTCATCTAGAGATCAAAGAGGAAATGGTCTTCAGGCCAGGGTGTGTTTGAATAGAACAGGCCTTGCAAATCGTTTGGGGGTGTTTCACACCCAGTGCTGCATGAGAAGCTCCCAGTGACCATGTAAGCCCCAGGTGCACAGGGTGTGAGCTGGGTGTTGTTAGTGAAGCTGTAGAGCAGCGCAAGAAAACACAGTGGGAAGTGCAGCGGGTGGTGGCGTAATGCGAATGAAATGCTGATGAAACGTGATGTTTGGTGTGCTAGGTCCTGTAAAACTGAGTGTGCTTGGAGCAACCAGCAAGAAGATGATACTGGCAACGCCACTTTGGATGGATAAAGGGAAATGAGCTGGGTTTTTACAGCAGATTGTCCCCTCCACTTGAGATCTCAAGGGGACTTTTTTTTCTGGCAAAAACTAGCTTATTGGAGCTTAGGAAGCTGCTGCAGTACGTGTCAGGTCTACTTACCCTACAGCCTATCTTCACTGATTATATTCTTGTAGTATCTGTAGAGGGAAATAATACTCAGCAGTCCTGCTCTGTGCAGCATCCTCATGAGATACTGCCAAAATACCAGAACAAAAGACTCACCACTCATTAGTTGGTGGGTGCCACTTGGGGATTTCGAGAAAACTACTTTCAAATGCCATCCTACTGCTTTTCTTAGTCATTTGCCAATTGGGAGAGATTCTGCAAGAAACAGCAGTCACATACGCTGGTGAAATAACTGAAGACCAGATCCAGGTATGACATTTTAAGTGGCAATTCTGGTGCAGAAAGAAATGCTGCTGGTATTGAAAGGGCTAAATGTCTACACAATTGGGAAAAAAAAACCCAAAAGCAAACAAATTAAAAATCCCCACAGGTTTACTCAAGGAAAACATGCAGAAATCAAACAGGTTTCCATTAATTTCCTTCTTAGGATGTGATAATTTCAGAATAGGAGTGGGTTGCAAGCGTTTGCAGACTACTCAGTATAAAAATGCTTTATTGACTCACATGGGTAGGTTGTCGTTCAAGCTGACAAGGAGAAACCTCTTCCCAACGTAGACTGGTAGAGGTGGCAGAACTTTTACAGGATTCCAGCTGTTCAGTCAGCAAGAGCAGTGCAGCACAGCTCTGGAAAGCAGGGATACGAGTTGTGGAACCCTGCTTGAATCTTGGAGGGATCCTGCGAAGTGAACGCCTGTTCAAGTGGAGTGCTTTGTAGAAGGAAAACATAATCTTAGCAACATGAAATAACCTGGGGGTGCTGGAGAGCTGCTTTGAAAGATAGAAGACCTGCTTCTTAGCTATACTTAGGTCCCTTTCCTCTGAGCTGATACAGAAAATGGCCTTGTAACGTTCATAAAAATAACTTGTCTCCTTTTATAAGTACTTATGCTTACTGTGTATTATATCATTAATTCCTGGTAGTTTGTTTGCAAATCAATGTTATTTTCTGACTGGTTTTCTATCCTTCTAATTAAGCATACTAATTATTTCCACTTGGTTATAGTTCTGTTGTGCTCATTTATTCCATCACTTGAAGTATTACACGTGATAATATGCAAATTCCTTTTGATGCTAATAGGATAAATTCAGAAGAATACTGGATTTTTACATTAAACATAGCAGCACCAACCAGTGCCCTGAATAATTCATAAATAAGAAAAGGATTAGAGAGAGGTAGGCCACACAGATACAAATTTCCACGAGTTTAGTTAGATTTTAAAACAGGAAATGTCCACTTCAGAGTCTCCCTGAGCAATGGTTCTTTTATTCTTTGTTCTCATTTCATCTTCCACTGCCTCTTCTCTGAACTCCTTCCAGACTATTGACCAGGGCCTTTCACGGTGAATGTAGGGTTTCAAGAATGTTTTGGCACTCGCTTTATGGCTGATCTTTCACCATACTTTGCCAGATTTTATTTTCTAAATTGCAATTATTGCATGGGAAATAACAAGACTTAAATTATTCTGACGAAAGAGGGAGACAGAATTCATTCTACACAGAGCATCTCCACAACTGTGTTAAGCTTCAGTGTTCAGACATCTCAAAAAACAGCTGCTGTGAGAATCAAAGATGACAAGAGACAGCAATACAAATAAATATGACAACAATGTGAAGTTTAATTGATTTAATAAAACCCACAACAAAGCAACACATCTGCTTTTTTCTTCAATTAAACAAATGTGTAGTAAATTATTAAAAAACTCCAAATACAATACACATCTACTGTACTTCTAATTACATCAACTGTAAACCCCAATTTAATTAAAACCTATTTGAGTATATGTGCAAAATACCTGTTGGTTGGTTGTGGTATTTTTCCAGTAGGTTTGTAAGGATGGGATGCACATTTTTCATGGCCTGTGATATGGCTTAATTAATGATAGTATTGAAGCATTAACTTCCCAAGTACAGCACTGCTGTGCCTCTGAGCTGCTCGTGCTCCCATGCTGTACTCAAGTGTTCCTATTTCTTGGCAGAACAAACGTAATCCAGTGTTATGTGCACATTGTCCAAATTAATACAGTGCTGTCAGTTTTCACCAACAAAAACCCCTCATGTGACCCCTACCTCAAAAAAGGGGAGAAGCCAGGATTGTTGCCACCACCTGCAGGTATAAATCAGCCTGATGAGTGTGTGAAACCCTAGCAAGATTCAAAATAGACAACAGCTTAAATACCCACAGCTGAATATCCACACTGTTACTGGGCAAAACTTGTCCTTTCTGATCCATGCAGAGAACTGCTTTGATGTCAATGGAAGTTCTGCATAAAGATCAAAGTACAGAATAAGCAAAAAATATCTGAAGTCAAGTTCTTCCCTTCTTCTGAACTTTGCAGGTTGTATTCTTGTTGCCCTTAGCTTTGTCAATGCAAATCCCTTCAGAAGCAGCAGTGAATCCGAGCCTGGAGGTGTACGGTGGCTTAGTGTCAGGTTTTAGCATCCCATGTAAGTTCAAAGAACCAGGATTCCACCCTGAGGCTGAGAGATTCCGTTTTGTGGACTTCAAGGTGTCCAGATGAATAAATAGATCTTTCCAAATTGCCTCCTCCCTCCATAAATCAGAAGAGGCCTTTTGACCTCTCTAGGTTGTTATGATATTGAAGTTACTGAGCTTGCTTGGATTTTTCTTTATTCATTCAGCTAAGGAGTTGGGGACTGCTATGGCAGTGGCATTCCTGCCAGGACACTGCCACACGGGGCTGCAAGCAAAGATGAAAAGGTCAGAGATCTGGGACTGAGGGAACAGTACACATCTAAAACTCCTGCTCCCCACTTTCCTCTTAGATGTGTGTATTTTGCATAACTGCAGACTGTGTTTCAGAATATCTCCACATCAAGAATAGCTTCTATCACTTAACTTTTCCTTTAAAACAAACTAATCATGGAAAAATTATCAATTACAGGACATTTATTAATTATAATGAGACAGCATGCTAATCAACTGGCTTTTTAATTGAATCAAATGTCGGTTTAGACATTCAAGATTATTAATAATAAACTCGTCTTACAAGTCAAAACCTTGTAAAATAAATAACCTGTTTCTAACGTATAAACCCCATTCTAAAATACATTAAAGAGAACTGACCACTTAAAACACTTTGGGTCCAGTGTTGGGTCTCTAGTTAAACACCAGAAGTCTGGGCGAGGATCTTCCTATCTGGATCTCTGCATGCCCAGATTAAAGCTAACTTTCTGCTCTGGGTACAGTAAATTCTGTATTTTCCAATGTCTTTTAAAAAGACAGTTTCCAAAAGAATTCCCCTAGCACTGGATGCACTATAGTGTAAGATACTGTAGGAAAATTACTATTGCAAAAATACTGTTTAATGGATTCAGGGATCGTGACAGATTATGGAACCCTGGCATCATCAGCATTAAACCTCTAACTGAAATACTGAATACTGGACGCTCCATTTGGAGAGCAGGTACTTTGTGGTACATGGTATTAGAGGACAATATTGGACTGTAATTTGTGAGGTATCTGCAGAGCCACGCTGAAGTTTGTAAACAATAACCTGAAAACAGCTTTGTCTCAAAATCATAATAAATTGAATAAACCAGTACAAGGGAGAGAGTGAACACGTTCCGTAGGAAAACCACTGCGCTTTCTGCAGCACCAGTTCTCCCAGCTGCATGGTGCTTGGTACAAGTCCACGTATTAATGGTTTCTACTTGATCACTTTCATTTTGCATTTATTGCTCTCAGTCTTTGACTACAAGATAAGGAATAAGGCAGCAGTTCCCAAAACATATGAAATTAGGCACTGGAACTCTGACAACTTGCGCAGGTTTTGCTCATTTCCTGTTTGTAGCTCTGAAGCTGGACAGAGCACTTGTACATTCCAAAGGTGTTCAGCAGCAGCTGTCGGGCCTTGGACTGAACTTCCTCCCATTTGGATGAACTACCAGGAACTGGAAAGAAAATATGTAATAGATTTTATTCCTCAAGAAACCTGGACAATCCAGGTTTGTGTTACCAACTAGAATAATCTTCGTTCACACTCACATATTAATGTAATATTGTTCTGCAGTCACTATATATGTATTATTTTACACTTTTAGGTCTATATCCTCTAACTAGAATCATATTTTGATAAAACTGTGTGTCAAACACCCTCCCCAAAAACTTGAGCTTTCTTACTAAGAATTAATATTCTTAGAATCAATATACTGTTAGATGTAATCAGCACGTTTTGGCAAAACATAGTTCTTTTTCATATGTCAAATTGTTCCACATTAGTATTTCACCCTGTCTCTCCCTGGACAAAATAAGGGAATTTCTTCCCCGAAGAATCTGCATTGGATGCTTCTGTATCAATAGATCTTAGCACAGTTTTAATTTACACTGTGTTTTTCTGGGCCAACAGGTTCTATACCTCACTGTACAAAGCTATGGTCCATAGTTAGTAGATACTTTTTTTCACAATAATGATATTTCTTGTTTCAACTTCAGTAACAATATGAAGAGAAAGTGGAGGGGTTTTTTGGACACTTAGATTTAACTTAGAATTATGCTATACAGCAGCTTACCCAGTTGCAAGTGGACTATGGCAGCTGTTTTTCCTGCAGTGAGAGACCAAACATTTAAATCTTCTATAGAATAAACATCTTCAATTTTCATCAAGTCTTCCTTAATGCGATCGACGTTTAAGTGCCTTGGAACTCCTGGGATACCAAACATGAGATTAAATTAATTCTGCCTTCTGCAAACTCTCAGTGGCCTTTAAAATGTCCTGACAGATTTCTATGTCAAAGGAGTTTATAATCTGTACTGTTGGAAGTGATCAGTAACTTCCACGTTATCAATAGAGAAGGATAAGTCCTGTACAACTACAGAAATTGTCCAGGAGGTGCACTGTGGTCTCGACTGTAATTTGTCCTGTCCAGGATCCACTCTCTGGTAACAGGCAGCATTAGCTCCTTCGGAGTGATGTACTTGCAGAGACAACTTCAGTGCAGCTTCTCACCCCCAGTAACTGCTCTGACACTAAGGTCAGAAACAAAAAACAAAACCCTGGCCTGTCTCCTGCTCTCTCCTGGAATTTCTTCAGACAACTGGTATCATTTGCAAATGCTCACAGTGATCCACCCACAGTACTTAACACAGACTACTCCTGTCTTACTGCACAGCATCTCTGCCCACCAGTGACTGCACTGACCAGAGCCCTTCTGCATGCAGTGTTTTCATGCTTCCTGCTCTTACATGCATCCACTTTCACTTTACCCAAGAGACTAAAGCAGCAGCAGGATAAACAGGTCTCGGGACACCATCCACTTTGTTAGAGATGGTGATCATGAGATCAAACAAGTGCCATTGCTCACTGGTAGTTGACTTGTAAAGTGCTGCAGACTGTGCACAGATCTTACCTTCCAGAATAATTACTCCTGTGTCACGCAGAATTCGAACTGTTGTCAAAACCACCAGTATGGAGAATATATATGTACATATAGGATCAGCAATCTTGTATTCTGGCTGCAAGGGAAGTTCCAGAGTGTTAAAAAATGTGTGAAGATAAGCTCATTTATGAAAATGTGACTCAGAAAATGCTTAATTCCAGCTCCAACTTTCATGAATATATCTTTTTGTTTCAATAGTTACAAAATATATAAAAGACAGATAGTCTTTGCTTATTTTTCATTAACGTGTGAAGCTTATAATAGAATATTACAAATTATTTTTTTAATAACTTAAAAAAAACACAAGTTCCTTTTTAATTTAATCAGTGGAGCTGAAATTTAACAAATTCCACCCTTCCTCACCTTGAAGCGTATGATGTAGGCAGCTACGAGCACACCAATGCTCTGCACCAGGTCCCCGAGGGCGTGGACGAACGCTGCTCTCACAGCAAGGCTGCTGTGGCCGGGGCTGCTGCTGGGGGCTGCGCCAGGAGCGCTCGACTGAGGTACGTGGGAGTGAGCCTGGGAATGGGAGTGGGAGTGAAGGTGTCCAGACTGGTTCAGCAAAAAACCCATTCTGAAAGCCAAAGAAACGTGCTTTAGGGTTTGGTGGGTGAGGTTTTGGTTGTTTTTTTCTTTCCTTTTAAACAAAAGACTTGAAAAAAGTAATACTCGGTATCAGTTCTTGTCTTATTTATGAAAATCATAGAATTACCCCAATTGGAAGGGATCATCGAGTCCAGCTCCTGTCCCTACACAGATGATGGTTGGTGTTAGTGTTGGGTTATAGGTTGGACTTGATGATCTCAGAGGTCCTTTCCAACCTTATGACACTGTGATACTGTGACACTCCCAACACTCACACCGTGTGACTGAGGGCATTGTCCAAAAGCTTGAATGCTGGCAGAGTGGGTGCTGTGACTGCTTCCCTGGGGAGCTGTGCCAGTGCTCCACCACCCGCTGGGGAAAGAATCTCTTCCTAATGTCCAATCTAACCCTGCCCTGGCACAGCTTCCTGCCATTCCCTCGAGTGCTATCACAGGTCACAAGAGAGAAGAGCTCAGCCCCTTTCCCCTCCCTCCCTTGTGAGAAGGCAGCCAACAGCTACGAGGAGGTCCAGCAAAATTCCATCCCATGAGAAAGTTACAGACCATGAATGGATTAGGAGCTTATTCAGAAATACACTTATGGAGAGAAAGGGAGTTCTTACATTAAGTTAACGGCCACACCAACGGCTGCTGTAATCAGCATGATATCGCCATTTATTTCATAGTCCATATGGATAGTTCTTTGAACAGCTTCATACAGGAGGAATGCCATAAGGATATAGACCAGCAGGACACTAATGATGGCTGACAGTACTTCTGCAAACAGAAAGGAAACAACGTTAACAAAAGCGAGTCTCAGATCTATTTTTATTTCCAAATTAAAACCTGGACAGGGCCTTGATTATTTTAACTGGTTTATGCATATTATAACCCTGATGCACAACTAAGAAGTTGTGCAGTAAATAAAACTCATAAAATAAAATTAACACATGGAGTTTATTGTAATCAAATCCTTCACACTTCCCTGTCACTGTATCCCTCAAATTATGTTTTCTCTGAAAACTTCTGCACAGACGATAACTGTGACTTCAGACATTCCAGAATTTTTGCCTGGGAAGTTGCAGACAAAGGCTCTGTGCAGGTGAGATGAGGATGGGCAAACTCAGACAGCACCAGCCCACTCACAGATAAGAGAAGGCTTGATTTCAACTGTCCACAGTATTAAACTGGATTTAGAAATTACTTTTTTATATTTATATTTAAGATGGAGAAAAAAAAATATATTAAGGAACTGAACAGTGCAAACTTGCCAGACATGTAACTCCTAAGCTTCTTGACATACATGTACATACACGTTATTTATTGCAGATTTCAGCTATAATGGATTGCTTAATGTAAGTTTCTATATTGCTATAATATGCTGGTTTAACATTATCTAATGTTGACCAAATACTCACATTTCACAAAAGTAAGCATGTCATAACCAACATTTTGGTGTAGAAATTTTATCTGATCAGCAGGGACTCTCAAAAGGGCATATACATTTAAACAAAGAGAAAATTAGAAAGATAATAAAAATTCCTAATATTTCATTGTCCTGCACCTTCTGCTGCCATTTACATCTGTGGAAAGTGGTTACAGCTCTCTACAAGGTTCCTGCTGTTCTGATGTGTGGTAAATAGCCCTGAATATTTATGACTCTGGACTTTAATGCTGTCAGCCTTAGTGCCCAAGTCATGAAATTGGGCTGCTAACAACCTGCATAAACCTGAGGAGGATGAGTCCACACTGCAGTCTGAAGGTCCTACTATAAAGAACAGAGGTATTTCCAAATGGGTCGCTAGATTCCTTTTAATATAAACATTGTTTCACCCTCCAGGTTCATATTCTGAAAAAAAATGCTTGCCCTGTTGCAGCTGAAACTTTCAAAAAACCCAATGAAAAGAGAGAGAAGAAGGCAAGGCACCTGACAGAGACAGCACTGGCCCAGTTGAAAGACTATTCCAGTTATAAGCAAGTTAACAGGGGGCTCTACAAAAGCACTGGGAAAACCTTACTGCTGGCTCCATTGCAGTGCATGTCAATCCACAGCTGTGCCTGAGTGATCAGTAATCATTCTGTGTAATGCTTGTTACTGTCACTTGCCAGATGGGTCACTGGGATCACAGCCTTCCTGGGTGAATTCAAAGACCAGAGTTTGGCTTCACTTACTTGGAACTGTAATGGCTGTTCCTCATATTGCCATGATTTACTCCTCAGGAAAGGCAAAATTCTGTTCTTGGCTGCACCATCACTCTAAGAATTGCCTCCCTTCTCCCTCTGCTTTGAATCTGTCAGCGTGTGGTACAACTCTGGCCACTGCAGAAGGGGTCATTTCTAACACAGAACTACCTTCATCTTATTTCTTGAATATTACAGTTAAAAAAACATCCAGCTACATAAGCATTTTAATATCCCCAAATCACTTGATCCATACACTGAATTTTTAATATCATTATGGGAGAAGAAACTCACACCAACACGTTCAGCTGTTGGGTAGTGTTGTCAGTGCCCAGACAAGCACCGGCATCACCAGGCAGTAACAAGGCTCTGAAAAGCTGTCACAATCTCAGATGATTTCAGAGCAACACAAAAATCCTCGAAATATCCATGCAAGTGGTTCTTTACAAAGCAGGCAGATTAGTCAGGGCAACAGCCTTAAAAAAAAATACATGGCTTAGAAGGATTCCTAGAATGCTTTTTAATAAAATTTGTGGAGCTACAGCAGATAGAATTTACCAGAGAAATAATATATCGGGTTTTTTCAATCTAAACCCACCTTTTCTGCAACAGAAACCAGTGTCTTCCTTGCAGTTTTTTTCACAGTCATCAACATGTCAGCATTGTAGATTTGCACTGAGATCTTTCTTTTCTTGTGAAATGAACTATGCACTGTCTCAGTGGACTGACTGATCCTGTTGTCTCTGCAGCAATGCAGAAATGCCAGGTTCCATATCTATGCTTAAATCTGCCCAGTGTCTGCAGAGAATGAGGTATCTCCACTTGGTGGTGAAACAGAACTATTTTTGGCTTCAAGAACACAATCCTTTCTAGACATGACTGCAGCTTCCATTACTTTGTCTTCACTTCTCTAACCCATGCCTGAATCAGTCAGCTTACTTTTTGCCACTGAAAATGGAACAGAACTGAAGATGGAGCACACATATTACGTATTCAAAGAGAATTCAAATTAATGAAATCTAGTGCTAATTTCCTTCTGGAATTTGACGAGACAGCTAATAGGTCTGTTGTATTTACCGTGCCATGTTTATGGGAACAAGACGGAAAATTCGTCATTCTGCAAACAAAAGCCGTAATGAGCACCAGAAACACTGTGCATTAGAATGTCTTCATGCTTACTGTATGTGCAGATTGTCTTAAAACTTAATGCAAAGCAAGTCAGTGATGAGATAGTTCTTGCACATATTCCCAGCTTTAAACAAATGCTCCACATTTTGTGTGACAGATGTTCAATCTGTACCCTATTTTTAACATTCTGTCACATTTAAACATCTCTCTCATGACATTCAAGCTCGTATTATTTGCTGACAAGCTTCTTATGTACAGGTTATTTGGAAAAATGTGTTGCAGTGAGGCTATATCCTGGAAGAAGCTTTGTTCCATCGCCAGCATTCACTGATGCGTGAAAGTGGGCCCTCAGGCCACGGTGCTCAGAGTGGGTGTCTCAAATCAGGGAAATAAATTTCACAAATGTGACTTCAAGAGTGTGCATAGTAATTCTGAACCGCCTCATCTTTTGTACCTGCAGAGCCTGAGTCAAGGTCTGGGGGTCTCCTGCAGGGCCTTTACCCACTTCCCCTCCTCACTGCAACCACAGAAACTTTCCCCCCAGCCCAGCTCTGGTTTTCTTCCTCCTACAGAGCTGCACTGCTGCCGCTCACGCACAACGGCTCAGGTGGAAAGGAATCCCTGGAGACTCTGCAGTCCTGCTCAAAGCAGGGTCAACTACAGCAGCTTGCTCGGGGCTGTGTCCAGTTGTATTTCCAACTGTGGATGCTCGGCAGCCTCTTCCAGTCCAGTGTGTGACCACTTACTGCCACGGGGCAGCAAGAAAAACGGAGTAATTATTGAAGAACCAAGAAGCTGCTCCTTGTCTTCTCCAGGGAGGAGATGGTGGGCGATACGGATTAATTCTGTGGGCCAGATCCAGCCCGTGGGCCACCACTGGATCACTCTGGCCAGTATTTTTCTTGGTGTTAAAATGCAAGGGGGGAAGATATAGAAAGTGAGGCGGCAAGAATCCTCAGGGATTTGTGTTTGTGACCTGCTATGGAGCCCTCAAATTAATGCATTGAAAAGTCAGTGCAAATTTACAGAACTAAGTAAGATTTTAATGGTTAAAGAAGTTTTGGTTGTTTTTAATTCCTGTTTTAGGCTAGACCAGGGCATGTTCAGTGTATGTGCTATTTGGTTTTAGAAAACTTACAAAGACATGTAAACTACTGTCATCAAATAGGGTTGAAGTATGTATAAATGCTAGCAAATATCCTTCTGGAGAGTCTGAGTCAACGCCAGGGGCACAGCAGTAAGGTCAGGTTTCAGTATTAGGGGAGCTGCTATCTCAATATTAAAACTTCTTGAAAGAGAAGTTTGTAATGGGAAATGCTGGCATTATTAATGCTTTCTTGCTAAAGCCCCAAAGATCTTTGCTAGTGTAGAGTTATACATTCATGCTTAGTGACTACCCGATGACAAATGACTAGGAGTGATGGAGCTGTTGAATTCTGCTGCTGTTCTAGCAGCCAAAGAAAGAACTGCAAATAATGACTACACAAGACTTTGAAAATCCTTGAAAAATAGACACCACAGAGCACAGAGCAGAACTAGCAAACTGTGATGCTAGGAATTACCTATTTCATAAAACATAAAGGTTGAATCTTTTGGTAAAACGTCTACAATACCTGAAGCTGTATATTATGAATTATTACATGCTGTTAGCAACCATATGAAAACAGCCTTTATCTTCATTACATTTCCAAACATAAAGTAACAAATCCTGAAAATACACTTCCAAGGTTCTGAACATAATTCTGTTTGTATACTGAGTTTCACAGACACCTAAAGTGGGCAGAAGTTAAGTAACTTAAATTGCAAACCACAAGAAATTTAGACCAGTGCTTTGTGTCATTTGGGGATTGCAGGATACTGATTAATACAGCTTCTAGCACGGCAGAGCTCTCTACTAATAAGCTCTACAGGACTTCCAGTTCTGGATTAAGATATCACTTTTCACATTGAATACAACCTTTTTCCAGTGTAATAATTCTACTGAAGTCGATGGAACTTTGTAAATCCTGGGCACTAGCAATAATCAGTTGTGAACAACTGACACATCCAGCTCCAGCACCAACAGGCTCCTCAGTTGTCACAGTAACAGTGGTACAGCAGTGAGGGACCAAGGAACGTGTCCCTCTTTTGCTCAGCAGCCTCAATTCCAAAGCACAAAGGTGCACAGGGGCCTGACCTAATGCACCAGCTCAGTAACTATGGAAACACAGCTGCACAGCCACCCTTGTCCTCGCTGGGGACAGCTTCCCTCCTCTGAACCCTTTTTAAACTTTCTAGGTCTTGGTTCATTTACAAGAAGTCATATTTAGAGTATTATCCTGTATCCAATTGCCCCAATCTTCCTCTTTAATATGGAAGATAAATCAAGCATTTATAATTTTTAAGTCCTAGTTCCAGAGATGGAGAGATTCCTCCTGCTCCCAGTGAGTGAACCTCTGTCATCAAACTTCACTTGTGGCTGAGGTTTAAAATTTAAAAATTTAATTTTTAAACTGACTCGTGGCAGCACAACCCACGTAGCAAATCCACAATGGCCAGTGAAAGGATGTTTGAGTCAGGGCATTAAACACAAGCAAAGTTTTAGGTTAGTTGCTGCTTTCTTTCTAGGTACCTGTTCTTCTAGAATTAGGTGATCTTTACGGTGGTTGCTTAAAATACTCTGCTAATTGCAAAAGCTGATATCTACTTACCTAAGCGATGAAATCCAAAAGTGAACCTCTTTGTGGGAGATTTTGCAGACAGCCAGAGAGCAAGCAGGGTCAAAATAATACCACTAAGGTCAGTTAACATATGAAGTGCATCTGTCATAATCGCTAGGCTGTTAGCAACATATCCACCTGAAAACAAAGTTGAAAAGTCAGGACGTACGACACTAACGATTCTAGATAACAGCCTCTTGGCACAGCTTACAGTTATTTATTTTCAGAACAGTGCATTAAGTGTATGAAGAGCCCTTCTTCTAATCACTAAACAGGGGGTTTTGCCATTACAATCAAAATGCCATGCCATGATTTAAAGCTACCACAGTGAGAAGTGCAGTGAAGTGCACTTTCTATTAAGAGTAACATAGGAAGGATTCATTCCCATTATTCTCACAGAGACTACTTGCATCATAACATTTGCAAGATCAGGCCCAAAACAGTTTCGTGTCTCTTCTCTATATATTATTGCATATGTGTTTAATCAGCAGATCCTTTTATTAAGCTACATCTGCTAAATTCTTTGACATTACAGAACAGGGACAGAAATCCAGTGACTCAATGGAAAGGAAATTTACCCTGCCCCCTTTTTATTTTTATTATGTTATCTTTTAACCTTCATCATTCTCTGTCCCAGCAGAGGTTTATAAGTTCTGCCAATATATATTGCAAACAATGACTTTCACTTGCACAGCGTTTTTCTTTGTTATTTATTACCACAATTTTTCTCATAATTATGAGCTGCATTGAGACAAATAACCTCAGATCAAAGGTCAATATCTTTGTTCCAGTTCAACTGCTAATGCTGCTATGGAAAGGGTGAAAGATTTAAGCAATGCACCTCTCTTAAGCATCCCTTATCCAAAGGGGAATCAAGGACAGGCTGTGTTGTCTTCCATATGTATGAAGGTGAGCCCATTTTCTCAGGAAAGATCACACCTTCAGCGTTAGCTCAGCTATGATTTAGTTTCTCTTTTTACCTTGAGATTGTCATTCAGCCTGTAAATTCCACTGAGCAAAGCAGGCAGCTACTCTACCATGGCTGGTGTGAGGCTCCAATCAACATTTCAGGTAAAGGTATCTTCATATTCAATTAAAACTGTCTTAGAAAAGAGGCTGACCATGAGGAAATAGAAAAGTTGAGTTCACTGGGTGACTGCTTTCAAGACAAGGCATGAAATGTGTGTGTGTGTGTAGGTGTTTGCATGTACACACCTGCAGCCAGAGCTGCAACCCCTCCCCAGCCAAGGACAACAGCCTGGCTGGCACAGCAGCACTGCCTGTACTGCAGGTAACTACCAAAAAGAATCACAGAATTATAGAATCATAGAATTACCTGAGCTGGAAGGGACCCAAAAGGATCATCGAGTCCAACTCCTGTCCCTACACAGGACACTCCCAACACTCACACCGTGTGACTGAGGGCATTGTCCAAAGGCTTCTCGAATACACCACATTTCAACCAGTTCCTTTCCTCCGTCCCCCCTTCAGTTGTTCCTAAGTTAAATTCTTCTGAGGCTGAAGTTTTCCAAAGGCCATCTCAGCTCAGGAATAATGAGGTTTTAACATTTAGCAATTCAGCAGCTTTTTGAGTAAAACTGAGTTATGCCCTTCCTTTCTAAATTAGTGTTCTCACAGAATTCAAAGAAATATGAATTAGAAATGTGCAACTCAGCCTCTTTTATAGTCAACACAGAAGAAACAATAATTTATACCTAAGGACATTCAATTCAGTAGTTTATGTGTATGATCATTTAAAGTATGTATGTTAATTCACATGTATTATTTTTGAGAATCATTTAAGTCTGAGATGAATCAATTGTATTTCAGCTAGTCTCTTACTTTTAAAGACTTTAAAATGATAAAGAAGGATTTCAGGTACTGAAGCTGATCGTAATGCAGCATGTGGATTAATAAAAAAATAATTGAGATTTATGACATTCTGAAATCAAAGGTTCTCTGTTTCCAAGTGTATCAGTTCATTGCTTGGTTAAAGGTACTGCCTGAGGGCTCTTTAAACACGACTGGCAACTTGGAAAAAAAGACATCTATAACCTTTACAAATAGACAGCTTGATGGCTCACTGCTGTTTTCAGTGACCCATGAAGGACAGCAGTCCTCCTCATAGATAATCAATTAGAAATCTCTAAATATAGCTGAAAACATCAGAGACCTGGCAGAAAAGCTAACTATGTTTATCATTTCTTGAAGCAAAATGGTTCCCACAAAGCATAAGGTGTTATCTGACTTTTACAATGGCTGTTCATCAAATTAAACACCAAACACTGAGGTGGGCTGGGGTAACGAGCTTGGCTCTACTCTACTCTGCCAATCAAGATTTTACAAAAAAGCTGCTGGAAAAAGATTTCCTTCATTTTTGACATCAGTAACAGACACCAGAAAGATTTTTACTGAACATATTAATTGTCTGACAGAGCCTTCTGCCTTTTCCTCAGAAACTCAAATCTGTCAAAGATCACAGGAAGAAGTCAGTTTAAAATGTCCTACATGATCAAACAGTTTCCCAAATACCTGAGCTACAGATCAAAAAAATCCAGAATGTGAAACCAACCAGACAGAACACAGTAAGGGGCTGGAGTGAAATGAATTGAAACGGGAAGGGCACTGACCCAGGACTTGAGGGTTCCATCCTTAATTTCTCGTTCTGCTGCTGATTACTTGTCCTGCGACAAGTCATTCAGGTCAATATCCACAAAAGTACAGAGATACCCAAGTCCTCTATTTATTCCCTGTGGAAGCTGAATGCCTAAATATTTTATGGGTCTGGCCCTTTGTGCTGTCACGAGATATAATGAGACATAAACCTGCAGAGGACGAACCCACACTACATTGAGGAC
The DNA here is from genome assembly GCA_033556795.1 of Tapera naevia. Lineage (NCBI taxonomy): Eukaryota > Metazoa > Chordata > Aves > Cuculiformes > Neomorphidae > Tapera > Tapera naevia. The sequence continues at coordinate 5,738,889 of JAUMJJ010000076.1, read as the reverse complement.
ATTTCTTAGAGACAAATCCACCACCCCGAGCTGAGCCTGCAGAAGTCCTGGTTGTAAGGGAGAAACGACAGATGATGTTACAGTGATGAGGGAGTATTTTTACTCTCAACACATTATTTCTAGAGCTCTCCCTGCAGTAGCTATGGAGAGGTCTATAATAGCGTGCATCAGATGCAAAGCCCCATCAGATACACTCCTAGTGACTTCAGCATCAAGCTGCCAACAGCTCCGAAATGCTATTCAGTAAATGGCCCTTCAGATGAACTCCATTCAGTACATATCAGAGCTCTGATATGAACACAATCAACAGCCCACATTCCTGAAATAAGGCCCCAAATAAAACTAGTGCAGATACAGTCAGTATTCTGGTCTCTCTCTGGAAAATGGACCATTTCATCTAGAGATTCTTCCTATAAATCTGAGATAAACAGTATTATTCAACTCAAGCAATGACTTTGCTCCCTTATCCATCTTGTAGAAGCTTCTGTCTTAAAGATACAGCTCACAACTGTCCTAGGACAAGTGATCCGAGAGCATGAGTTCACCTCACATGAGCAAACATCAACTCTTCAGTCATTACTGACCAGGTTTACACAGGTGAGAAGGAGGATGCAGGTCCCATGTTAACATACCTGAGGCATCTCTGGTTTTACTTCCAGAAAGTTTTTGTAACTTGATTTCTTTTTTTTTTTTTTCTGGTGAATTATAGCAAATAATTCATCTGCCTGGCTTTAATTTAGACTTGTATGTCAAAATTAAGGCAATTTGAAAGCCATTAATTGTTAGAGACCTGGCTCAGCATACACGTCAGTGTACTGGCACTATGTAACACTCCCCACTACTTCATATCAAGGGAAAGTAGGTGAGTGCATTTGAGCGTTCTTCAGGAGACCAGGGAGAACCAAGCACAGTTGCCCTGAAAGGCACAGACATATCCAAAAGGCAGATGCTAACAGTACACTGTTAATAAATTGATAAGTGAACAAAGATTAAAAGATAATACCGTCCTTTGTAAAAACAACTAGATAATGGAAAAGGCTCCACATTTAATAGCTCATCTATGCCTCCAAGGGACCTTCACATTTAATTTTATTACAAGCCTATGCTGCTATAGCCCATTAAGTAAAGCAGAGTCATTAGGTACAGAGTGCTGTGTAATGCACAGGTTCTCTTCAAACTAAGCAGCAAACGACAGCACGACCTTATGAGGGAGCAACAGAAGCACGGAACTTGAGCACCACATTCATTCTGACCAACAATGAGATGCTCATATAGGAACAAATTTCCAGGTGAAAACCCACCATACTTCTGTCAAGTACTAATAAACAAGAAAATTTAATCAGGCTGCTCAGTATTCTTACGTGCTGTAACGAGAAATGTTAAAATACCTATTATCAATTGACTTTGATTGGAACATCTATATCCGTGTGGAACATGTGCTCATCCAGAGCACAGCAGGACATCAGAAAGTTGTCAAGAGCGGCTTCTTCACTGGGTTCTTATTTATAGCTGAGAATTTCTCTTTTCTGTTGTAAATAACAGGGCATATCGCTGTATGGGGTGAATAAGGACAAATACCTCCCAGCATTGGTTTTGTTAGTAAGGTAAATGTCACAGTTAGAATCTGTTTCTCCCCTTCTCATCTGGCTGCAAACACAGCAAGACTTTACAGTGGTTATTAAAAAATACTGAGGGCGAAATTATTCATCTTGTTTATGCAAGCAGTGAAATGCTGCTTCTCCCTTGACAAACACCTTAAGAATTTAGAGAATGGGAGAAATAAAAGCCACGAGGCATATCAGAAGCGCGTTCTATGCCGCTGAGAGCAGACCGATGAGGTCCAGGGAGCGAACCCGCACACCGCTCCATCCGGCGCGGGGCGCTCAGGTGAACCTCGCTCCTCCCCGCTCTCGGTGACCGAGGGTTTCCCCTTCGCTCGGACTCCACCACCCGGCCCGGAGCAGCCCCCGACTCACCTACGAGCTCCCCGGTCATGAAGAGGAGGTAGAGGAGGGCGGCGAGCGCCAGCCGCTTCTTCACCGTGCTCTGCGAGGAGCGCTCGCGCCGGCGGCGGCAGCGGCCGCAGGGCTCGGGCCGCCCGCGCTCCTCGGCCGCGGGAGCCGCGCCGTTCGCCTCGGCCGCCTCCGAGCCCTCGTCCGACACCACCACGCGCAGCTTGTTGAAGCGGGGAAAGTCCTCGTCCCCCGCCTCGTCCGAGAAGTCGAAGGCACTGGAGTCGTTCAGGAAGAGGGGGTCCTCGCCCCTCCGCAGCAGGGACCTGATGCTCGCCCACAGCCCGGGCCCGGCCATCGCGGCTCGGCTGGCGCGGCTCCCGCTGCCGGGCGGCGCCGTCCCGTCACGACATGTCCCCTACATCGCCCCGGCACCGCCGCTCCGCTCCGCGCCGCTCCGCGCCGCCCCTCGCAGCCCCCCGGCGCTGCTCTCACGGCCGGAGCCGCCCGCGGAGCCGCCTCCCCGCCGCCGCGCGCGTCACAGCCATCGGCTCCGCGCCTCGGCCCGCACCCCCCGCCTCCCGCGCAGCCCCGCTGAAGGGCCGGGCCGCAACGGCGGCAGCCGGCGCCCCCTGCGCGCCCGCGGGCCCCGCCGCCATCGCGCCTGCGCCGCTCGAAGCAGCCGCGTCCGAGCCCTGCGGGTGCTGCGGGGCGCGGAGCGGGGCTCGGCGGGCCCGCGTCCCCGCACGCGGGGGCCGGCCCTGCGGTCTGTGTTCGCTGGAGAGACGTGCGAGGGGGAGACCCCCACCGAAAAGGCCATCAAATCCAAATGGGATCTGCCGGCAGATGTTTGTGTCCACACTGGGAGCGTAGTTCCGTGCTCCAGACTTTTTGTGGAATCACAGAACGACCTGAAAGGATCATCGAGTCCAGCTCCTGTCTCCACACAGGACACTCCCAACGTTCACACCATGTTTTGCCTTGTGCAGCTGTTTCCCTGCCTCTCCCTACCAGAGGCACAGCTCTTCCCACCATTCCCGGTGGGCCCGTCAGGCAGTCACTGTGCCCTTCTGAACATTCCTTAAAGGATATAGGAAGAAACCAACATTCCTTAAAGGATATAGGAAGAAACCCAACATTCCTTAAAGGATATAGGAAGAAACCAACCTCAGAGGCCCTGCTGTCATGTAATTCCTTTCATAGCTGTGCTCTAACTTAAAAATAATTAGATTCGTGCCTTTATCCATTCTGTTGAGAGGTTATTGCCCCTCCTCGCCAGTCTGAGTGCCAGAAATTTTCTTCCCATTTCCAGCCAACACATATCCAGCACCCGTTTGTACCTTTGTACCCAAGTTTTGTTTCTGCGTCAGTCAGTTCCCAAAGTCATCAGCATTTCTGGAAAAACAGGCCTGCCTGAGGAAACGTGTGTATCCTGTGTTTTGACCCGGGTAAAGGAAGTTACCAAGTGAAGAACAGACAGGTGTATGGAGCCACTAGATTTTGGAGAAAGGCACTCCCTTTCTGGTCCAGGGCTGATAGCAGGTTCTGGCGGTACTGCAGGACACGGAGCCCTTTCTTGGAACAGGCAGGAGGGGAGTCCTGCGTGGAAAACTGGCCTTGGGTGGAGACTGCTTATTGTTGTTCTGCGTAATGATGTCCAAAAATAAACAGTATTATGCTTGTCTGAGCTTCCGTGCCACCTCGCAAATGTGGCCATTGCCCTGAGCACATCATCTCAGGTTATTCAAGTGCCTAAAGAGGTGCCATCACAAGCTCTTTCACCCACCCTCATAATTCCCCCAGCACAGTTATCAGCACAGTTTTGGGGCCAGATGATGAACCGAGTCCCTGAAAAGGGTCAGAATTAAAATATACATATCAGCAGGGGCTGAGATATATTTGTATGTGTAACTGAGACAGATCCCACCTTGCATAGGCATCCATATGACAACTGAGGGGCACCAAACAGCGTAGGAGTCAGAATGAGCCGCCAAGGCTGGGAACCTGGTAAGCCAGCCTCGCTGCCTAGGGAAATGCTCACAGCTGTGCCCCATCCAGTTCACCCTTTCTTTATGTTTTTGTTGCCCTCTGGGTCATTTAACTCACTTTGTGTTTCACCAGTTTCAGCACTTGCACCAGCACAAGTGAGCCAGGGCACATGCACATAAATTACTGGCCAAGCAGGAGCCACCAAAAAATTTGTTTGTCTTAAAATATTTGCTTTGTATTGGGGAATTATGAAAGAGGCTCATGCTCCATTTTGCTGCAGGAAAAGTCTGACCTGTTACACTCCATCACTTTACTCTGACAGCCAAAGCTGTTCTCTCTTTGTAGTCTTCTTTATTTAATAAGGACAGAGAATCTTTAAGAAGTTATCTGTTAGTGTGAAATATTTCCTTTCTGTACTGTCATCCTTGAAGTCATACAGCACTTTTAAAGCTGATGGTTTAAAGCTAATTGCTATACAATTCAAGCAAACTTGTTCTGCCTTTACTCAGATTTCAACTCCTTGAAATGAAATATTTAGACCAGCAAGTAACTGTGCTTTTGTTAGTTTAACCAAATGTTTATGTTCCTTATTAGAGGGTTCACTTAATTTACTTTCCAAACATTTTTTTCTCTTAGAATAAAACCTTATCTAAACCTTCACAGGATAACAAACTTGGCAATGCACTTGGCAAATAGCGACTGTGAAACAGAGAACATTGTGTAGAGGAAACGTAACAAAAGAGGCCTTCTAGCAATCTCTTTTTGGGAGCATTTGGGTTGATAGATAGTTAAATTTTAACTTGTCTAGAAAAACAAGTATCAATTTTATATTCTAGTCCTTAGTCTATTTCTGCAAGATGTGGGAGGGCCTGGAACAGGCAGAGCAGGAGCACAAATGTAAAACTCCCACATCTCAAGCGAGACTGAATATTTCAGAGTGATTATCTCACTTGTTCTTCCTAGAAATTCCATCTGGAAGCTGAGAAGTCTTTCCCAGTGAAACTTTTCCAAAAAAAATGTTGGTTTTTTTTTGGCCCACTGAAAGAACATTAAGTAAAATTGCTGACCAGTTGTAATTGAGGATTTGATTTGAGTCTGTTTAATTGACAAGTTCCTGTTGTTGCAATGTGCCTTCAGACCAGGCCTTTGATGCTTCTTTCTTAAAACAAAAGCAGAAGAAAAACAGGTGATTAATCTGATGACAGAATAGTGACATAACTGTGATTGATTAATACATAGAAATATAAATTAATTTGCAACAGTCTCGTTAAAAATGTTAAGGAAGACAGATCATCTTAAAAGTCCTTTTATTGCCTAAGTGTGTTTCTGAAAAAGCATTAGTGGGACAAATGAAGTTTAATTTAAATTTGAAGTTCTGGGGTTTTGTGGAATTATTGCATTCCAACACTTTCTGTTTCCTTCAGTGGTTTCTTTCCACAGTTGTGTCTGCTTTCTCTGAAGAGGACTTTACAGAGACAAAAAAAAAATAAATCCTACCATACCATATAAAAGTTTTTTTCATTAAAATATATATACATACATATTATGGTCATTCTCCCCGTCTACTCTGCTTTTATGGGACCCCACCTGGAGTATTGTTTCCAAGTTTGGAATGCCCAATGTAAGGATATGAAACTGTTGGAGCGGGTCCAGAGGAGTCTACAAAGATGATTGAGGGCTGGAGCCCCTCTGCTATGAGGCCAGGCTGAGAGAGATGGGGTTCAGCCTGGAGAAAAGGCTCTGGGGAGACTTCATAGCGGCTGCAGGAAAGCTGGGGCTTTTTACAAGGGCCCCTTGGGGGGTGGCTTTAAACTGGAAAGGGGAAGACTTAGATTAGACGTTAGGAAGAAATTCTTCACACTGAGGGTGGGGAGGCCCTGGCACAGGCTGCCCAGGGAAGCTGTGGCTGCCCCATCCCTGGAGGTGCTCCAGGCCAGGCTGGATGGGGCCCTGAGCCCCCTGGTCTGGTGGGAGGTGTCCCAGCCCTTGGCAGGGGGGGTGGGACTGGATGGGCTTTGAGATCCCTTCCCACCCAGACCATTCCATGATTCTACGATGTGATCCCCGGCGAGTCCAGCAGGGATGCGCCGGCTACGAGAGGGACGGCTCCCTCCGCAGAGGCTCCCTCGTGTCCCCGCCGAGCCGTGCGCTCCGCCCCGCGGGGCGCTGCCCCCCGGCTCCGCCTGCGGGCTCCGCCGCCTCGCTCGCCCCGCGCCGCCCTCAGCCGCGGCCGCCGCCCCCAAACACCGCCGCGCGGCCGCAACGTCACCGCGCGTCACCTCCGCATCCGGCGCGGGGGCTCGGGCGGCCGGCGAGCTGCGTGCCGGGGCCGCGGCGGCGCGGGCAGTCATGAGCCTGGCCCCGCGGCCCAGGGCGGGGGAGGAGGAGGACGAGGAGGAGGCGGCGGGCGGCCCCGGGCGCGCGCGGGGTGCGTGGGGGGACGGGGTGGGACGGGGTGGGATGGGACGGGACGGGACGGGACGGGACGGGACGGGACGGGGTGGAATGGGGTGGGACGGGACGGGACGGGACGGGACGGGACGGGACGGGATGGAATGGGATGGGACGGGACGGGGTGGGATGGGACGGGACAGGATGGGATGGGGTGGTATGGGACGGGATGGGACGGGATGGGATGGGACGGGACGGGGTGGGACGGGATGGGACGGGATGGGATGGGATGGGACGGGACGGGACGGGATGGGATGGGGTGGGACGGGGGTCTGGGGACGAAAAACGGGCGCGGGCGCTGTTTGTGCCGGCGAACACATTACTGTGTTTTATTTGCCTTTTTGATGTGAAAGGAGGTTGTAGCGAGATCGGTGTTGGTTTCTTCTCGCAAGTGGCAGGTGATGGGATGAGAGGAAATGGCCTCAGGTTGTGCCAGGAGAGGTTCAGACCGGACATCAGGAAAAATTTCTTCACTGAAAGTGTTCTCAGGCACTGGCAGAGGCTGCCCAGGGAGGTGGTGGAGTCTCCATCCCTGGAAGTGTTTAAAAGATGGGTTTCTTGGGGATCTGGTTTAGTAGTGGGCAGGTGTGGTTGGACTCGATGATCTCAAAGGTCTTTTCCAACCAGATGAGTCTATGATTTCCCAAGCTCAGCACACAGTAAAATTGTTCCAGAGTGCCTGGGTGAAGTTCACAGTCACTGTGAGCTGACTCCTGGAAGCCACTGGAGTGCAGCATGTGGTGTTCAGTGAGGTCTGAGAGTGCGTTGAGTGGAAGGCTCAGTCCATGATGTGGCAGACCCAGGTTTGTCTCTGACTTGGAAAGCAGAGGGTGGCCATCTGTTAATGTATAGGTGTTCCTGATTCATAGAATCATAGAATCGTTTGGTTGGGAAACACCTTTGAGATCATTGAGTCCAACCATACATCTACATGTCGCTTAAATACCTCCAGCTATGGTGACTCAATCAGTTCCCTGGGCAGCCCATTCCAGTGCCTCATAACCCTTTCAGTGAAGAATTTTTTCTAATATTCCTAAAATTTCCTAAAATCTGAACCTCCTCTGACACACATTCAGGCTATTTCCTCTCGTTTTATCCCTTGTTACTTTGGAGAAGAGACCAGGACCCGCCTCACTACAACCTCCTTTCAGGCAGTTGTAGGCAGCGATGAGGTCTCCCCCCAGCCTCCTCTTCTCCAAGCTAAACAACCCCAGTTCCCTCAGCCACTCTTCATAAGACTTGTTCTCCAGTCCCTTCTCCAGCGTCATTGCCCTTCTCTGGACACGCTCCAGTCCCTCAGTGTCTTTATTGCAGTCAGTGGCCCAAAACTGAGCTCAGTGTTCAAGGTGCGGCTTCACCAATGCTGGGTACAGGGGCACAACAACTGACATTGTCCCTTTTTTTCTTCAGTGGGCTGAAGTACTTGGAATTTTTTTTATAACATGTCTTTGGAATTCTCTGTTTCCATCTTTCTGTTCTGCTGGCGTTCAGATAAAATGATAAATGACTGGACGTAAGAGAAGGGTGAAAGAGAGGAGAGTGGAAGCACAGCTTGGTTGACAAAGTGCAAAGAATTATAGCTTCAGTGTGAAAATGCTTTAAAATTTTCAACAGGTATATATATGCTTGCTGTAGGTGAAACTTGACGTGTGTGCTCACCCTTGCTGTTTGGTGTAGGTCCTAGTGATGCATCTCCAGATGAAGGAGTAGTAGAAGATCTGCCTTTACTAGATGAGAAAGCCGTGGAGCAACTAACCGAAGGATTGATTTCTCATTATCTGCCTGATCTTCAGCGATCAAAATCAGCACTACAGGAACTTACGTAAGCAAATTTTTAAAACCAACTTCTATATGTGCATACTCTGTTTGCTACTTTTTCCAATAGAACGTTCTAGCTACCCGTAAGTGGGATATAGTTTATTGTAGCATTTCTGTGTTCTGACTGCGGCATCCTGAATAGTTAAGTGATTTGCAGGCATGCTGGGGGTGTATAAGCTGCAATGTAGTCTACCAGGACTTTTACTGAAAAACACTAAAATACCCTAAGCCAGGTACAGCAGAAGACATGCAGATTTCTTAAATGTTGGTTCACTTTTGTAGTGGAAAGTCTGCTGAAAGCTAGATTTATTTTGTTTGCAGAGATGCAATTCATCCTCAAAGCATCTTGTACTGTGGTGTAGTGTTTGTTGTCCAATCTCTAAACTGTTTTGCAAAAGACAGCCTTGGAAAATATAATTAAGAAGCTAAACAGATAAGAATTCTGTGTACGTTGGCATCTGGTTACTAACTGAGAATAGTTTGTATTCAGTTGCAGACTGAATCTGCCATCCCTGCAAAGATACTGGAAAGGGCTGTGCCCAGAGCCATCTCAGGTTATGCGGGGTACGTTGGTTTGAGTTTCACGATGCATGCTGCTGCCAAGGACAGCCCATGTCTGGAAAGACTTTAGCTGGTTTGTGTGGGATGGAAGGTCCTTAATAAGCATCAAGGATCCACGCAGGTTCTGTACAGAAATAACTTTGTCCTGCAGCGTGACGCAGAGGCAGCTGAGTGGAAAGTCAAGAGCTAATTGTTTTTCCCTTTGCTCAGCCTGGGGCGTTTACTTACTGCAGCCTGCAGAGTGCTTCTTCAGGGTTTTCAGATGTTCATCCTGGATATCTTATCACGCTGTATGATGCCAGCTGACTTTGTGTGTACACAGCTGGGATTTTTCTAAAACCATTTGCTCATGTCTTTATTGAAATCACCTAGCAATGCATAAGAGGAATCTGATATTGGGAAGGATGTATTTGTATTGTTATGGTCAAAAGTAGTATTTATTTGAGGGGCTGGTTGAAAAGCATACGTGCTGCTTTACTTTGGGTTTATGCATCTCGTTTTGTTTCAGACAGAACCAAGTGGTATTACTAGACACATTAGAACAAGAGATTTCAAAATTCAAGGAGTGTAATTCCATTCTTGATATTGATGCTTTGGTAAGTACTGTTAATGCACTCTTAAATCTCTGCCAGTATAGTTTTTCTTGCTGGAACATTAGTAGCAACTTGCATGTTTTCCTTGTTCTTAATGCCCTACAGGAAGAGAACCAACCAGTTCAGATCTCTGGGACAAATTGTTGCTCGAGAGGGTGCGGAACCAGTATGTTTCCCTTAAATAGCAAGGGCACTGGGAAGAAAGAGCAGGCTCAATCAGCCAGTAGTAGGAAGCCTAGTTGTTCAAAAACAGTAGCTGAGGCAAATATATGTAATTTTTTTGGTAGGGCTGAGGCTCCAACGTGAGCTCTGTGCACTTCCCCAGACTAGCAGGAAGAGAGCATGAAAAGGGTACATAAAATGGTAATATTTTTACTCTGTTTAATGAACCTTAATTCAATAGATTACTGAGTGTACCTGTTGAAATAAGGTAGTTTTCTATATTAATGTAAACTTTATATATGAACTTGAACATGTTGAATCCATTGTCAAACTGTTCTCGTAACCACTATGTTTTCGGTTGCTGTTCTGCTGTGTAGCTTTATAAAACAACTATTCAAATTTGACAGTCACTGCTTTAACTGTTACGGTTTTTAAGTTTTCAGAAGCTAAACACTATCACAACAAATTAGTGAATATTAGAAATGAAATGATGATGCTCCATGAGAAGACATCAAAGTTAAAAGTGAGTGGGATAAATATTTTTACTTTCCAGCGTGAAGTCATCAATACATAACTGAATATCTAACTTTTTGTTTTCATTAGCTCCAAACCGTGTTTGTCTTTAAACTTTCACTACCTCAAGACTCTTATGCTTCTAAACTACTAATAAATCTCAGTGTCATCGTCCTGTTTAAGTGGTATAAGAATCATGCTTTGTTCTGTCACTTAATCTACTCCATTCCAACTATTTCTCTTTGTTTCGGTTTCTGTGCCTTTTTAATGAAAACTAGATTGTTATAAATGAAAGAATTTCTCCTTCTGTTTAGTGTAACATTAACAGTAGTGTAAGTTCACTGGCTTCGTGCTTTATAGGCAGTCTCTGGTTGTGTTCTGGCAAGGTCAGTCCTTCAGTGTGTTCAGCAAAAGGATTTTGTCTTGTAGGCAATAAATTGCAGAATACACAACTTGTCTAGTGTACACGAAGGATGACTTTTGGTGAGATTGAAGGGAACCCAATTTGTGTTTTCCCAATGTAGATCACAGACATGCTGTGTCTGAACATTAGGATGGAAAGTGGGAGGGAGACAAGAAAAATGAGCACCTTATGCAACACTCAATCATCATAAGCAGGATGGATTAGAGCAGATCATGTTAAGAGAATGGGGGAGATTTTGTTTCGATCTCCAACTTAAATACATCTATAAAACTTACAATTATTTTCTTTGCTGTTTAGAAAAGAGCACTTAAGCTGCAACAAAAGAGGCAGAAGGAAGAACTAGAACGAGAACAGCAACGTGAGAAGGAACTTGAGAGAGAGAAGCAGTTAACAGCAAAACCTGCCAGGAGGACGTGAAAGCAGAGCATGCACCAACGTGTCCAAATTGATCTTTTCTGCGTTCTCTGGAACTAAGGCAGACTGCTAAATCTGGGCTAGAGCTGTTATTAGCAGCAGTCTACTCCATGATATTAGAAATTCCAGAATGGTAATAATAGGGTTGGTACCATTCAGATATTTTCATGTCAGCCACTCAAGTTGCCTTCTTTTGTAATGCTATGCAGTTTGATATTATTATAATGTAAGTTAATTTTTTTAATATATATATGTATATAGAAGAATGTAAGCATCACAGTTTTAAATACCTGTCTTTTTTCATCTGTTCTTCTGGTGTTTAGAATTCTGAGAGATATTTGATCACTGGCATACATGCTTCTCAGACAATACAGAATACTAATTAAAGTTCAGCTCTCATCCCTGGACTTCAGTGGCCACCTGTTTCATTGAAACTGCTTTGATTCAGACAGTTGGGATCTCTTTTTGATGCCCTGCTTCATAATAGGGACTTTTTGTGCAGCCTTAGTTTGGTCCATCTCTATTGAACTGAAGAAACTTCCAGTGTATTTGCCTGAAAAGCTCACTTTATTGGAGCAGACTTGTTTTTGGTCACAAAGTAACTTAAGAACAGCTTTAAAGTAACTTCTGAGTAGTTTCCCAGCTGAATTGGTTGATGGGGGAAGGAAGCAGAAGGCTAAAGATAAAGATTCTCAAAATTATGTGTGGACAATGCAAAGATGAATGATTTTGTGCTTCCACAAATATCTGAGTCAAACCAGGGAACTGTTGCTTCTGTAATGGTTCAACAGAAACTGTGTGTCTAAACAGATTTCTGCAGAATTACAAGTTATAGTTTCTTCATTTTGTGTGACAAAATGAAATGCAACCAAAACTAAATAATTTCCACTTAATGTGAAATTCTGTTACCTGTGGGAGAAACTACTGCATTTAATTTTTACCTTAATGAATTATTAATTTGCACTTTGGGGCTATGTAAGAGAATTTTTGTTACGCTGTCCTCACCCAAATTGATGATTATTAGTGTGTACCAATGGTAAATGAGGAGTGGAGGTTGGTATTCATTTCTCTGAATGTATTTGTTTTCTTGCAGCACTTGGTGTATGTTGTCTCGACTGGTAAAAGAGCTTTAAATTATTTGTTCTTGCAGCCTAACAAATAGTTATTTTAGATCTGTCTTCTTTTTTAAGTAGTAGTGTAAGTGGCATTTTTTGAAGTAAGGTGAAGGGTGAGCTATGTAAAGTTCTCCATAAAATATATATGGTACGTTATCAGAGGGGCACAGTCTGTTACTTTATCTGCCTTTTTAGATGATTTACACAGGGTACCTCTGCCTGTACTCTCCTATATTATAATCTTCTGAACTCCTAATTTCCTATCCTTAACATTTGTCATCTTTTTTTTATGAAATACGTGCTCTAATGAGTCACCCAACATGCAAGGTAAACTGGGATAATGTTTTGGGGCCAGGAGAGCAAACTACTTAAGGTAGTCTGAAGAGACACTGAAAAGCTGTTACTGAAGCAGTAAGAGATTAAAACTTTCCACAGGTATTTTCCTTTAAGTGACTTGTGTCTATTAATTGCCAGTGGCTTGTTGACCTGTGCTGTGGTTTGTATGTATTTCTAAGAGAAATATAAAGAATTTCCACAGTCCATTTTTGGAGCACAATGTACATAACTAAATATTGTTTAAATATCTTATTTTGTAATGTAATTTCAAAATTAGATTCTGGAAATTTAATCAGTTCTTATTAAAGTATAACATGGAACTAGATGCGTCAGTATCCAAATCAGGATTAAATTTCTGTGGTATTTCTTAATTTGTGTTCCCTCATCTACAGTCCAGTTTAATGTTTCAAGTTGTGGTCTCTTTCTGTGAACAACTATGGGTTTTTTTCAAAAATAATTGGGGAGGTAGGTTTGTTTCAAAAATCATGGCTACTTTTACTGTAAATTCAAATATCTAAGCATAGAAATCGGTGCTTTTGCTGTTGCATCTTTCAGAGTTTATTTGGTATAATTTCTGGTCAAAGGAACAAAAGCTTGCAGTGCTTGTCTGAGGAATCCCATACACATACATAAAAATGTAATTGATAACTTTTCCCATTAAATTGTAGTAAAATCTGGATTTTGTATTAATAAAGGAACTAATTTTAATAAATAACCTTTCTGTAATAAAGGGGGGAATTAGTTAACATATATAGGGTGCAAGTTTGGTCAGTTTACATAACTTTTTTATTAATCATCTCTGATTATTTCAGTCAAAATTACAATTATCTTCATAGGATCTTGTTCTGAATACTGGTCTTGTGTCTTAATGCATAAAAAGTAAATGCTGCACTGGATTAATTTAATGATACTGGCATTTAAACTTGTCTGTTTGCATTGATATGCACAGCTAGAGCGAATAATGCTGTTACTGTGTATGTTTAGTCTTGCTTGATTTTATAAAAAAATTACTCATCAGGTAGATAAATGAAGTAGGGATATTTTCTTCCTCACTTTTATTCCATCCACATGAGGACGTGCAACTGGCTGCATTTTTTTAGAAACAGGCAAAATGACAGCTTTAAACAGTGTCTTTGTACTGTTTCTTTCATACTCTGTGTACTTGTTTTTAAGCTATCAAGTCATCCCAGCAGAAGTGGGACAGCTGACTGCACACTAACTCTGAATTTCTATTTTGTAAGATTCTACAAATTTAGGAGTTGCCATTTCTAACTGGGGAGTCTTGGGTTTTCATGCTTTTATCTTTGCTATTGTTAACTGGATGCTTAATCTGGGTTCCCCACCTATAGCTCTAGAGCTTTACATATACCAATTTTTTAATTCAATGAAATTGGCTTTTTCAGTGATAGTGGTAGCTTTGCCGTGCTCATAAGTCAAGTATTTGTTTCTTCTTGGAAAATGGCTCCAGCTTATTTATTTGGTTTTATTCTGTGTGCTGTGACCTAAGTGATAACAGCATAAATAATAACGTAAAGGTTGTTTCTGTAGATGTGCTGTTGGGATTCTAGCATCTGAGAGAGTTCTCTGGCTCATTTGTTCTGAATTATGCTTCGGTAGACACTTTCTGCCACCTACTGCTTGTTTTGCAACACTGCTGGCTCTTGATTTTAATTCTCAGCTTCAAACTTTTGTGCCTCACTTTGCAGGGGTCAGAATTTTTTTGTGTGTTTAAAAAAAACCCAAAGCAAAACAACTTTCTCTTCTCATGGGCAAAGATGAGGATCAACCCCTTGGAACAAAAATGTGGAAAAAAGGCTGTACTCTGACTATACCAGAGCAGGTGGTAACAGGAAAACAGGAAGCTCTCAGAATGAGAAAAGTGGGAAGTTTGGTTGTTTTAGACTATATGACTGTAAACCCGTGGTTTTTTCCTCTTTAGAGAAATCACTGCTATTTATGTATTAACAAAGATGTCTCATTTCCATGTCATAATTTTAAAGATCCCGACTGGGTCTTTTCCCAGTCCATTTTCAGTCCATTAAAATCCATGAATGTGTAGGTGTTTGGGACATTTGAAAAATGAGCCTTTGCCTCTCCATGGGAGTGCCCTTTCTTCACAGGTCATTTAGTGAGTATTAATTATTGATCTAGTAAGTGGTTTGGGTTTTTTTATTCAAATTTAATTATTTTTCTACTTTTCTGTCTCTAGAAAAGGATTTCTAGACTAAGGTTAGGGTTGCTGCTTACAGGTAAGCTGATACAATTGAGGTATCGAAGCATCAGTGACCACTAGGATAGAGCTACTGGAGTGGTTATGATTTTGGTTTAGGTCAGCCTGCAGCAAGTGGCTTATGCCAGGTGGGACTTCTAGGCTGGTGCCAGGTTTAGATCAGGGTCTGGCAGGGCTCCAGATCTAGGAGTTAAAGTTTATTTAAAAACTTACGGAAGCACATGTCTTAGGGTTTTCTTTTCAGATGCACTCAGAAGTGAGGAAGAGGAAGGCACTAGTCTAAAATTGGGAGGGAGGTTTATCTGGCAGTGCTTTCATGTAGAATAATTGTTGTGTAGATCTTCTGTAGAATTAGTATGAGGTGTGCCAAGTCTTAGGGAAGCAACAGGGAAAAAAAATGTCAGAGGCCTTTTAACTCTGGGCTTTCTTACTTTTCATGTGTTTACACATTTTAATCTGGTGTAGCCAGTTCTACATAGCTGTGGAAAGCATTAAGAGAAACCTCGTGTACGTGTATGGAACCGGTAAATACTGAGAAGTTCTATGAAAAGGTAACTTGTAGCCTGTCAAAACGAATTATAGCTTTTAGCTAAACCTGCTTCTTGAACTTACTTGGTGTATTTTTATGAGAACAGCCACTGACTGGGAATGATAGTGTGGGGTTTTACAAGCAGCAAAATGAGTTGTTCTAATTCAGTGTTATGTGCTGTGGCCTTGTCTCCAACAGCCCCTGTACCTGGCAGGGAACGTCTGTGAGAACAGAGGTAAATTGTCAGGCTTGGCCTTATGATTGTTGGCCTTCAGCTGTAAGTTGAGGGAAGCAACTGAAGCTTCTTTTCTACAAACAGAAGCTCGAAGTTACACAAAGTGTAAGACAAGTGGCACAGGAAAGCTGAGTATTGGACGGTTTGCCACTGCCTGGCTGTGAGGAGTGGCAGCTCCCTTGTGCTGAACCAATGGCAGCTGTGGAGCCAGGACAGAGATATGGTTCTTGTTTGGAAGTGCAGGATGTGATTGCAATGTACGTTCCTGGATGCGCCAGGAGACTGACACGTGCTAGTTTGCAAACTGGCACCCTATAGACTCTCCTCTTCTGCCTCTCACTTGCCTGCAGGCAATCAAACAGCCTTGTGGCATCTTCCCTTTCCCCATTCCAGTTTTCCACAACTGGCTGTGAATCAGCTGAGCAGTTTTACTTGGGCAGAAACTTTGCCCCAAGAGGGGAAGGTTGAGCCTCAGAAGGAAATGGCCTGACGTGTGCTCTGGATCTGTTGGTTGCTCGATGCCTGTGAGTTGATGCAAGGAATTTTGTCCGTTTATGTTATTCTCAGCACTAATCTTTGCATGCCTTTTTTTTTTTGGCTTTACAAACATGACTTAGTGGATTAACAGCTGCTGCTATTGCTTCACGCTGTCACCATGCCATAAATCAAAGGCTCTGTAAAGCTTTTGGGGAAAACATTTTAAAGCTTGTCTCAGCAGAGGACTGCGGTCAGCTGGACAGAAAGGAGACAGCGCCTCTGCTCACTGCGGTACCTAACCGAAGGGACCCTTTTTCTCTGTGCATCCAGGTGAGTTACACCCCGATTGGGGGCTGGATCTGGATGGGCTTTAAGGCCCCTTCCAACTCAAACCATTCTATGATTCTATTCTTGCCCAGGTGGCCAAGAAGGCCAGTGGCATCCTGGCCTGCATCAAGAATGGTGTGGCCAGCAGGGCGAGGGAAGTGATCCTTCCCCTGTACTCGGCATTGGTGAGGCCACACCTTGAGTATTGTGTTCAGCTCTGGGCCCCCCAGTTCAAGAAAGATATTGAGGTGCTGGAGCAGGTCCAGAGAAGAGCGACGAAACTTGTGAAGGGACTTGAGCACGAGTCCTATGAAGAGAGGCTGAGAGAGCTGGGGTTGTTTAGCCTGGAGAAGAGGAGGCTCAGGGGTGACCTCATTGCTCTCTACAACTATCTGAAAGGAGGTTGTAGACATGTGGGGGTTGGTCTCTTCTCCCAGGCAACCAGCAACAGAACAAGAGGGCACGAGCTTAGACTCTGCCAGGGAAGGTTTAGGCTGGATATCAGGAAAAAGTTCTTCACAGAACGAGTAATGAGGCATTGGAATGGCCTGTCCAGAGAGGGGGTGGAGTCACCATCCCTGGAGGTGTTTAAAATAAGGCTGGATGTGGCACTTAGTGCCATGATCCAGTAATCATGAGAATGTTGGACAAAGGGTTGGACTTGATGATCTTGGAGGTCTCTTCCAACCCAGATGGTTCTATGATTTCAGGTTAGGACCCTAATAAAATCATGGACTCATAGAGGGGTTTGGGTTGGAAGGGACCTTAAAGCCCATTCAGTTCCAACCCAGTGGGACACTTCCCACTGGATCAGGGTGCTCCAAGCCCCATCCAGCCTGGCCTCGAACACCTCGAGGGATGGGGCAGCCACGGCTCCCCTGGACAACCCGTGCCAGGGCTTCACCACCCTCACAGTAACAAATTCCATGTGCTTTTTTCAAAGCGGGGGGATTCCAGACCTAAGTCTGGAAGAGCTGGAGAAGAGCCGGCAGAGCAATAGCTTTGAAGATGCAAGGACACGCAACGCTGCCGCGGACCCGCCCGGCGGCGGCTGCCGGGAGGGCGGCCTTTGCCCGCCCCGCCCCGCCCGCAGCGCCCGCCCGCAGCGCGCAGCAGGCGAGTGGGGGCCGCGGGAGCGCTGGGGCTGTGTGCGGGCTGCTGTGCGCGGCCGGGGAGCCCCCGCAGCTCCGGGGTTCCCGCGGGGGGGGGGGGCGCCTGCCCGCACCCGGCTCGAGGGCTGCGCGGGGCTGGGGGCGGCGTCCGTGTGCGGGGCGCGGTGTGCGGGGCGCGGGGGTGAGGAGCTGCCGGGGCGGACGGGAGCGGGGCGGCAGCGATCGCTGCTGCGGGAGCAGGTTCGTAACTGGCGCGGTGCTGGGAGCCGGTGCTGGGAGCCCAGCGTGCGGGGGCGGGGGGAGGTGGCTCTCTGAGGGTCTCTGCGTGAAGCTGGAGCGGGTCCAGGGGAGCCCACGCAGGTGATCCGAGGGCTGGAGCCCCTCTGCTGCGAGGAGAGGCTGAGAGAGCTGCGGTTGTTCAGCCTGGAGAAGGCTCTGGGGGGACCACACAGCAGCCTTCCAGTATCTGGAGGGGCTGCGGGAAAGCTGGGGAGGGGCTTTTTACAAGGGCCTGGAGTGACAGGACAAGGGGAACAGCTTTAAACTAAAAGGGGGAAGATTTAGATTAGACGTTAGGAAGAAATCCTTCACAGTGAGGGTGGTGAAGCCCTGGCACAGGTTGCCCAGGGAAGCCGTGGCTGCCCCATCCCTGGAGGTGTTCAAGGCCAGGTTGGATGGGGCTTGGAGCCCCCTGGTCTGGTGAGAGGTGTCCCTGCCCATGGCAGGGGGGGTGGAACTGGATGGGCTTTGACATCCCTTCCAACCCAGACCGTTCTGTGATGCAGTTGGTGGCACTGGTTGTGTCTCTCAAGGCACATTTACTGAGTATGAGTCTATAGACCTGACCAGAGAATGGTGTGTGACACTGTGTTGTGTGTGTTCCCCTTGGGTCTGAGCAGATGCCTGTTCTGTGGTGCCTCCTCTACATAAGCCTGCAAAAATAATGGTGACAAAGCACCCTTCCTGTTAGCTCAGCAAGTGGAGCCCACGAGTGCCTCCGAGAAGTGGATTTTTAGTGTTTGTAGTTCTCCACTACTCTTGTGAGTGCCAGAGTCATGACCTGCTGACCTTGTCTGTGTTGTATAAAGGTTGGTTTTATTTACTAATGGCCATTAGTACATGGAGAACTGTACCCAAAGATAACTTTTACACTTCGAGTTTGCTGGTAGGCTGGGTGATAGGATATAGCAGAAAGTGTAATGAATGCATTTAGGTGGAGTTCAGTTGCTGTGGTTTGGGTTCTGCAGGGAAGTAGCTGAGGAACACTTCTCCTGTCCCGTTGAATCTGCTGTTTTCTTAGAGATTAGAATTGCTTAAAATACACAAAAATGTTAAATTGTAATACATTACCTAATAAGCCTATTTTCAGCAAGGTTGTTCTTTAAAGAAAAGTTACAAACTTTTTTAAACTGATTCATTTCCTCTGTGATGCTTGTAGGAATGTCATTTGTTTTTTAAGAACACTTTGGTGAAGATAATCCTTATGGTTTGTTTTCTCGATATCTTTTAAGATTTAAGAGCTATAAGCCACTAATTCGGGGAAACAGTTATTATCATTATTACTTTTACTGAAAAGTCACTGTTTTTATGCTTCTACTACCTTAACCTGCTTAGTTTCATTCAAATGCTAAATAATGCTGAGCTTTCCTGATCAGTCTTAACTCTTGACTTTTTTACAACATGTTTTCTTCAGTATTAATTTAGTAAATTTAATAAATTAAATTAGACTTATTCTGAAAGCATGCAAACAAGTAGTCTCCCAATAAAAGGGAAAAGAGACTTATGAATGGAGGTGTGACAGTCACTGATTATCTTCAAGCTAAGTCTGTTTTTAGAAAAGGAAGGAAGGAAAGAAAAAGCTTTGAGATGCAAGCTCTCCTGGTAGAAATTACCTTTTTTGTATACTTGTTGTGAATCCTATTGCCCTGTTTTTTTATGTGGTGCTCAGAATGCTCTGCTGCAGTGCCATTCCACAAGAGGCTGTAACAAAACATTGTTTGTAAACCAGACTTTTCTGGTGACAGAACTAATTTTAAAGTGCAGAACTGTCTCAGACTAAGCAGAGCCTACACTATGGTGAAGTGTGTTTAGGCAGTGCTCTAGGATTTCTGTGTGGATCTTCATTAGGATTGTGATTTTATCTAAGACCGACATCAGCTGTTGTAGTTTAAAGGATGATGGATGTATGCTGTGTGTAAAAGCTTAAAATTTCACCTCAGTTCAGTAGATGAATTTTGAATTTTCCACATTGCCTTTGTTTTTGTTCTGTGGGTCCCTGTTCCTTTATCTCCAGTGTCCAAAGCAGAGGGGGTGAAGTGGTGTTGGCTGACTCAGTTGTACAGCTGCTGTCTAACTTGGGAGTTTAATAGGAAGGATTTTGCTGTTTTTTTTAAAAACAGCTGTCTGCAAATGACATTTCAGGTCAGTTGTTTCTGCATACTCTGGAATAACTTAGAAGCAACATAATACTTCTCATCAGTTAGCCTGCTCTTAGTTAAGACACACCTTTTTGTGTGCTTAGGCTTGCTTACTTCAAATTCCGTTTAGTCAGAGAGAATAATTATTCCTCAGTTAGCATCACCCAAATGAAATCTAGCTCTTGTGGTGTGGACATGCTGTGTTTTGTCAACCAGGAGGCCAGGGTGCCTGATCTGTGTATTTAATAAAGCTCAATGCAAAATCCTGCTTTCGTGAGCTTCTGGAAACAGGATGTCCCTCTTAAAACTATTGCAAACAGAAGTTGCAAAACTTATTCTTCACCATTCACCTCTCTCTGACCCAGAGAAAGTAGGACATGTCTCCATCAGGTAACTTTCATTTCTAGGGCTAGAACAACTTCCTCCTCTTGCTTGAGCAGTCTGTCCACATCTTTAAATAACTGCCTGCACTAGACAGATGATAAACAGCCTTCCAAAGTGAAACTAATTTATTCTAAAGTTGGGGGAGTTATTTTGCATGGGGAAGGGGGATAGGGAGAATGCGTCTGCATCTTGGAAACCTGTAAAACAAAATGATTATGATTGTTCTTACAGTGGGTGCCTCTGAGATATTCTATCTCTGTCCCAAGTTAATTGTATTGTAGGGGTTAATAATGAGATTTCATAATGAATTCGGGGTACCTGGAGATGAAGGATTTTGAGATACCACATCAAGGTGCAGAATGACTTGCTTACCTACATCTAGAAGAGCTGAGAATTTTTGAAGCTGACCTTAGGAAGATTTTCTTTTAACTATTTGAGGTTTCTAGCTTAGTTTTCAAATTCTTCTCTCTAGGAACCACAAATGAGTTCTGCCTTTCTAAGTGAAAAAGCTGGAATTCTTGCCTGATGAATCAAGGAATTAAACAAAGAGGAGCAGTTATACAACACTTGAAATTCTTGTCATAAGTTTCTTTTCTACTTACAGTGCTTACTCATTCTTTATTTGCAATGTGGCAATAAGGAACTGAATTAAAATGACTTTATACCTGTTTTATCACTGAGAAGCTAAAAACCAATATTCAGTGTGTGCAAACAATGGATTTGGAACAGGAAAAGCTTTTGTTCATTCTAACAGAGGGCGGGAAACATGGGTTAACCTTGACTGTCTTCTAGATAACACAATTGCATGTCCAGTGCTACCATTGTCAAGATAAATCAGTCTTTAGGGTTCTGGCTCTCCCTTGTCAGGTGACAGGGTGCAGCTGTGGCAAGGGTGAGTGTGGGTTTCTGGCCTCTGTTTCCAGATACTTCACTGATATGAAAGCTGAGAGGTGATGATGGAATTAAGTATTTTGAGTATGCTCAAAGCTCCCATATCTGGGAAGATGTAAACTCTTGTTTCATTGGTCTTTGTTTCCCTATCAAGTTTAGGGCTCACTAATTCTCTTGCAATAACAGACTAATACACATGCCTTTGCTCCAAGCAGCACAGAGCTTGGCATGCCTACCCCAACGTTTTGTACCCCGGTGAGGCACACGATGTGTGCAAATGTTGGTGTATCCTAACATCAAAATACATGTGTAATTATTTGTTAGGCTGACACTACAGCTGGTGGAATGGCACTCAGTAGGTAATAAGACAGCTGGAGTTGCAGCATATGCATCACCTGCACTATAGAATCAGGTACAGTTTCCTGCCACAATAACCAGAAAATATTCTTATGCTTTATAAGAGTTCATTTGCTTGTATGACATTTCAGTCTCTGGGCAGAGGCCATGACTGACTTTTTTTTTCCCCCCTTCTTTTTTCTTACCCAAAATGATTACAATCCATTTGCAGATTAGTGGTTTAGCTGCAACAAAAGTTTAGTGTTACAATTCTTGTCTTGAAGATAAAGAAATACAATTTCTACCTTCTGTAATGGTTACTGGTGCCTTTCCTTATCCTGTAGCTTCCTGCTTACTGGAAGATGTCAGCAGTTGGAGTAGTGTCCTCCTGCTCCTGTCTCAGTCCTGGTATATGGCTGCTGAAACCAGGAATGCAGAAGATGAGCTTACATACAGCATCCAGGTGTGCGGCCAAGGATTATTATGAAGTGCTTGTGTTGGGTGGAGGTGCTGGTGGAATCACCATGAGTGCTCGGATGAAGAGGAAAGTGGGGGCAGGAAATGTGGCTGTTGTTGAGCCAAGTGAGGTAAGTCTTCCACATTTTACATATGTGGCCATATTGGTCTGGTTCTTATCCCTCTCCCACCTCATGTTTATAAGTACAGAGAAGAAGCCAATTACCCATCTTTCAGAACACTTTGTGTGAATGTTGCTCTATGATTAGAGATGCACCCCTCCAGCATGTAATGTCTTGGTTATTTATACAGCTCTTTGGTTAAGAACAATGCATTGTTGAGGGCGCATTGCTTCCTATTTGGAGTGATGTGCCTTCACCTTAAAGTCCCTTTAAACAGTTCTTAAGTGTGCATTTGAACGTTGCTTTCAGACTCATTACTATCAGCCACTGTGGACCCTGGTTGGTGGTGGTGCAAAGCAGCTGGCAGCTTCGGCGCGTCCCACAGGAAGCGTAATGCCTAAAGGTGTTGAGTGGATCAAGTCTCGAGTCACAGCACTGGATCCAGATAAGAACTGTGTCTGGCTGGAGAATGATACCAAGGTAATAATGTAGAAAAATAAATTCTTAGTCTCTTATTCTGTGTCATGAGCTCCCTGTCCACTTCCTACAGATCCCCTTGGAGCCGCCTATTGAGCAAGACCCTCCTCCAGCATCTGGGAGGCCAGGAACCTCCGCTTAGTCTTATGAAAAGTGTTTGATCCCAAGATCTGTTTCTAATAAAAATTGTTGCAGATAACTAGGCTACAATAACATCTACTTAAAATGTCATTATCGTAAGTTTTCTCCCTATTTATAGTGAACTGAACACAAAAGATAGAATATTTTGCTCCAAACACTTGGTTTTGTGGATAGCAAAGGTTCTGCATGTAACTCATAATGCAGTTAGCATTTAACTATAAATTATTCTTCTATCTTAACATTTATGTTACTGATGCTCCCTTTTTCTGCTTCCCTTATGACTCTGCTGTCAGGTAACTGAAATTTGCTTTGAGGTAATTTTTTGGGTTTTGTCTAAAATACATATTTTTTTCCTCTTACACAACAGGTATCTTACAAGTACCTGATAATTGCCCTTGGAATTACTCTGCATTACGAAAAGGTATTTGCTTTATGGTGATCACATTTGTGCTAGTTTTAATGGTAACACTTACCCTTATGATTCACTGAAGTAAATGTTTTTTCCAGTACACTTTTTTTATTGCAAGATATTGAAAGCTAATAGGAATTAAAAAGCCAGGAGACAGCCTAATGACTACTCCTTCCACAGATCTCTGTGTAATAACCAAAATTACCCTTGGGAAGGTCTTTTAAGACAGCTGTGTTGCATCTCTATGCAAATATCAGTAGATGGGGCAGCAAGTTAAATCTAGAACTTGAAGGCAGTCTGCAATAATGAGATAATAAGGTGTGCTGACTGTAGGCCAGAGCATCTCTGGTGTAAACAGAAGTGAAGAACATACAGCAGTGAGTAAAATCTGTCCTGCAGAATTAATTTGAATCACCCTCAGCTTTTCTAAAGGATGCAGTTCAAAAGGAATCAGCTGAATTGCCATACTTGAGTTTAAATAGGCCCAGGGGCCCTTCTCATCCATTAGGTTCCCTGTACACATTGTGCAGTGGCGCTCGGAGGAAAATGTTAATGCCATTGTAGAGCACAAGAATGCCTTTAGCGATCTGGAGGAGGAGAAGGCAAAGGCAAGATTTGACTCTAGTGGTTTTAACCTGACCTGGATATGATGGAGTACCTGGTCGTGCATTTGAGTATCTCTGAAAAGCTCCCAAGGCCTAAGTAAAGCAAGAGCTGGGTTGGTTACCTGTAGTCACACCAGATAAATTCTGGTGGTTAGGTCAGTGGAATGAGGAATTGCACTATGTTCAGTGACCCTCTCTGTCTTCGTGTGCCTCATCAGTACAACCTGATAAAACTAAACTCAGTGTTCAGTAGTAGAAGCCATGTAATACAGTTAATCGCTGTGACTTTGTAGTGAATTAAATTCATTTTAACATATTTATATGGCTTTAAAATGAAAATGGCCATTTAAAAAGAGAGGAGGGGGGTGTCTGTTATTTGCCTTCCCCAGCAACGAACTTCCCGGTGTAGAGTGGGACATCCCAAACACACTGCAGTGCGTGTCACGTGACTCCATTTTCTCTCAGAATTTTTGCAATGCATTATTTTGAAATGGGGACAATCCACTTTCTCACAAGCAGATGCTCTGGCGTTGTAGGGGAACAATTGATACAGTTGAGTTAAAACAACTCTAGGAAATGCAGGTATCTGCAACTGGCTCCTGACAAGTTTAGTTCACTTCATGCATTTTCATAATGCCTTTTTTTTTTTACATGATTTTTACTTACAGTGATGTGACTTTATATATTCTTACTCTGAATTTCATGCAGTTGTCTACAAAAACCTGGGTCTAGGTCTGCACTGAACACTTGTGCTACAGATGTTGCAGACTGGAGTCATTTCAGTTATGATTAAATCTATTAAATAATCTACGAAATTCTAATGGAGAGATCTATTTGATTGCCAGACATTTACAAAAAAGCCAACTAGCAAGTATGTGAGGGCTTTCTTTTTGCTAGAGGCTTCTTAACTATTTCTCAAGTCTGCATTTAATACCTGATGATGCTGCCGAAATTTTTCCATTTGTACTTGAAACCTTAATTTCATTTTCTTAGATCAAAGGCTTGCCAGAGGGTTTTCATCACCCTAAGATAGGTTCCAATTATTCAGTTCATACGGTAGAGAAGACATGGAAAGCTTTACAAGATTTCAAGGAAGGAAATGCTATCTTCACTTTTCCAAATACTCCAGTGAAGTGTGCAGGGGCTCCTCAGAAGATCATGTATTTATCAGAGGCCTACTGGAGGAAAGTAAGTATTTTACTGTCTCCACCGGTGCTTGTTCACACAGTTAAAAGGAAGGCTTGTTCTAAGCTGTATGTATTATGTTTAAAACAAATAAAAACCACATGAGAGGAATGTGACTCAGGATTATTCAGCTAAAATGACTGAGTTGCTTTTTCTCTTGTTAATGTATAATAAATGAAGCTAACTGAATCTTACGTAAATATTTAGCATATATTTAATACCGGAGAAACTCGTAGAATTGAGAATCCATAAAAAAAGAACTGTTTACCCTGCTTCTGGTGAGCTACAGAAATGACTGTTCTCAGCCCAATTTAGAACTTCAATTGATGCACTAAATAACAGTGGCTGGAATTAAGTAATTCTTGTTACTTTAAGTGCTTAATAGCTGTTGCCCTTTGTCTTTCTGCTAGTCTGAAAAGTGGCAAGGCTTGCTCCTTGTGACACTCTGCCTTAGCCATGCTGTTAAAGCAAGCTTAGTGGAAACTAAAACTTCAGGGGGAAGTGTCAAGCTTCATAGGTCTTTAAGTTTCATGGACTCTGTACTGGAAGAGTATCTGGATAATGCATAGGACTGAAGGATTCAGAAAGCTATACAATGCGAAGCTGCTACAAATGCTTAACGTGCGCAGAGCTGTTCCCTGGTGAACTACAGCCACCCCTTCTCACTAGCAGTTTGAGGTGGGGGTGCCTTCAGTACCTCACTAGGAAAGGGCAAAGATTATCTTGTCTAGCTTCTTATATAGTGTGAAATAACTGTGTCTTGAGAGTTCTAATGTTAATACTTCATTAATAATTGAACTGCATCAATAGTCCTATCAGCTTTTCTCAGTAGTGCAGCATAGTTCCTTTGTCTCTGCTAGCTTGTCACAGTTTCTTAATGGAAAAGCCTAATTTGTTCTCTCTGTTCAGACAGGAAAACGTTCCAAAGCGAACATAATGTTCAACACTTCACTTGGTGTCATTTTTGGTGTTAAGAAGTACGCTGATGCATTGCTTGAAATAGTAAAGGAGAGGAATATTGCTGTTAACTATAAGTGCAACCTTGTAGAAGTTCGAGCAGACAAGCAAGAAGCTGTGTTTGAAAACCTGGACAAACCCGGAGAGACTGAAGTTCATCAGGTCAGGAGCTTTCAGACCTCTAGTTTGGTCCTATTTCTTTTGTTTGTGTACTGTGACATAACTGCCACATTTCAGTAACATAATGTCTGCTCAGTTGTATACTGCTGTTACCTCCTGAAAGCACCAGCTCTAACTTTAGAGGCTTCTTTAGCAGAAGATTAAAAAGTTTGAAATTAAGGTGTGCAGAGAAGAAAAAAGTATTTCATGAACCATACCTGGAGTCGTGTATGACTTGGGAACGTCTCAGATGTATAGGGAGGAAAGCCAATTGCTCTTCTGCCAGTCTAAAGGGAGTTGCCTGATAAGGTTCATGTTAATAAAAGGACGCACTTCAAATTTGAGAGCAAATTTTCTTTCTACACCCTTTTGAGTTTTTTTTTCTACAAAACCAACATTGACAAACAAAGACAAGCCCTCTCCACTCTGCTGTAATTGCATTATGTCAACACAGGTATGATTTGCTCTGATACCCTAGTTATTGAGCTATTTTCTTTCTGTCTAGTATGAAATGCTTCATGTCACACCCCCAATGGGGCCACCTGATGTACTCATCAACAGTCCTGTCTCCGATGGAATTGGCTGGGTGGATGTAGATAAGGAAACTCTGCAACATAAGAAGTATCCTAATGTCTTTGGTATTGGAGACTGCACCAACCTTCCAACTTCAAAAACTGCTGCAGCTGTAGGTAAAGTTGCATGTTTGTGAGTGTCATGGGAAGTGTAAGAGTGACAGTAGGCTTTTTTGTTTAGTTTGTGTTACTCCTGAAGTCTTAGTTTCAGTTATTTCCAGAGCTAAGTCTCCTAGGCCAGCTAATTAGCTACAGACCATGCTGATGCCATTAACCCACCAGTTCTCTGGTTCCAAATGCCTCACAGATGAACTAATTCTATTATCTGTGTTCACAAAATGGCATAAAATGAGTGCTGCTCTTGCAGAAATTCTGTGAACGTTCAGTAACAAAACTTTCCACTCTATCTTAGCAGCTCATGCATTTGTGTCAGCCAACTGATAAGTCACTATTGACTGCTCTGTACTCGTAGCCACAGAGTCCAATATGAAAACACTTCAGGCACACGGTCTGACAACGAAAACAAAAGCAAACCCTCCTCAAAAAAAAAAAGGCTACACAGGGTGTTACTGGTGGGGAAAAAGAGAATGGGTATACAGGGTGTAATTGCTGGAACTTGAATAATGGTATAGTCCACTCCTCCAGCAAATGGGTCTAGAGTGCTTCCTTTAGAGCACTCAAAATGAAACAAAACTTCAGTGGTTCAGAATCTTAGTGTTTGGGAAGACTGAAAAAGTATCATTTAACACAGGAGAATGGGTATGGGATAAGAACATACAGGTCAGGTTGCATTTAGCATGTTGGAAACAGGCCAAAGCATTATTCCAGGGGTTTTTTTTGTTGTTTTCTTATCTGGGACTGTAAACTTCCCAGACTGATTTGACATAAAAGTTTAATATCAGCTGAATGGTCCAACAAAATGTCCACGCAGCAGCGTTTGCAGTAGCCATGACAAAAACTGCTGCCTGAAACAAAGCCTTAATACACTTTTTTTCCCCCCTTTCTTATGTAGCTGCCCAGTCTGGAGTGCTTGATCAAACTATTTCCCTGGTAATGAAGAACCAGTTGCCAACTAAAAAGGTACCTACAGACCTTGTCTGAGGGAGGAGTTACCTTTAATATTTTCTCCATTCTTCTGCAGGAAGTCTTGCAAGCAGCTAAACCCTGTGAACCGGAAGGCAGGAAGGGCTTTGCACCAGCAGCTCGGGTGCTCAGTACTGCAAGTCATAATAGTAACTGATTTGTGCATTTCATATTCCTGATGCTGTCTTTAAAACCATCACCGGTTTAATTCCATGAGTTCTGTTCTAAGAATTTGAAAAGCTGATTAATCTGGGTTCTTCCAATGCAAGTGGCTCATTTAGAGTAGAACTATTGACTGACATAATCCCTACTGCCAGAAAACCCTTGCAAACTTTACACATCTGTACGATCTTGAATCTGCCTCCCCTGTGCAGAACACGTTGAATGGGCTTTACTACAGATGTTAAGCCTATAACTATGATCAAATTTCTGAGACTTGGCTTTCATTCTACATAGGGCTTCTGAATTAATATTCCTTGGGGTAATAACTTTGGTATCATCCTTACTCCTGTCATCCTCTGGAAGTTCTTAAAACCAGATTCAAGATCCTGTTTATATGCTGTCTGTTAAAGCCAGCAGCACTCCTCATCCAGATCTGCTTGTTACAATAACAATCAGCAATTAATTACACAAAGCTCTATCGATCTAGGTTATTTCTAATTTAAGCACTTTTGTTAAGCATATCTGCAATCAATGTTTGAAACAAAGTGGCTTAGTCTTATGGCTAATGAACTGCAATTGGCTGAGCAGCCTTCCAAACTCTCTGGTATTGATGCAGAAATCTCCTAGTAGCTTATTTTGAAATATGAACATTTACAATATGGTTTGTAATAAGCCAGCATTTAGACTTTATGCAGATTAATGAGAAAGGGGTGTTCTTCATTGCAGTATGATGGCTACACTTCCTGCCCACTGGTAACGGGCTACAACAAGGTGATTCTGGCAGAATTTGACTACGATGCTCAGCCTTTGGAGACCTTTCCCATTGACCAGAGTAAGGAGAGAGTAACCATGTACCACATGAAAGCAGATATGATGCCTTTTCTCTACTGGAATGCACTACTTAAGTAAGTACCTCGATTTTGAGCAGGCAGAGCCACTGTGATCACCTAGAAAAAAAGCCAGGTACAGATACCTGTTGTGGCTTAGGTCCTTAGTGGAAAAACAGCAGCAGTAGTACACCTTTAGTCATGATAAAGGCCTTGACTTTCTCAGGATTCTGAGCACTTGACTATAAACAGAAGTTGGTGCAAGCAGAAGGGCAACCCTTGGCTGATTGAAAACCTCACTGAAGCAAACAGGATTCTCCAAACCAAACCCCTCACACTCAGCTCGTGGCATCTTATGACAGTGAAAGAAAAACATTTCCCTCAAACCCTACTTTGAGAGTACCTACATAGAACTTGATTAAACCAACTTTCTCTATTTCTAGGGGATACTGGGGTGGACCAGCTCCTGTCAGGAAGCTGATGCATCTGGGCTTGAAGTAACTCCTGGTTCTGTGTTGGTCAAGCCCTCTTGAAGAAAAGGGACTGGTGTCACACTGATCAATACGTATTTTCCCTCTTGGGCTACATTGTAGACTGATTTTTTTCTTTTTTAATCAAGACAAAAGCTTTTCCCCCTACTACAGATGAACCCTTTGTATGCTTTCTCTGCTCTTCTTTGACAACCCAGGCCTCAAAATACTCCTGCACCTACACAGGAGCTTGAACTTGCCTTAACCAACAGATCACTACTGAAATCTTCTAGAGCAAACAATGTGAAAGCTGTTGGATATGTATAATTTTCTTGCTGAGTAAGCTGAATCACCTGCATCCACATCAATGTGTGCACTGGATTTAAGAGTAATTCAATACTAGTAAAGTAGCCTGAAAACCTCCTCTTGTTCTTTCCTTGTTGAAGAGCAAAATCAGTCCTAATTTCCTCATCAAGCATAGCTGCTGCCTAATTGGATGGATGAAGAGAAATTCATGCAGGTTACTGAAAAAACTCAAAGCAGTATTATGTGTGTGTATCTATATAAATATATATACACATACTTCTAAGATAGTTGTGCCACTTCACATCAGTTCTGCTATAGTGTTTTACTCTCAGGTTAAGGATATACTGAAAAGAATTCCCAATAGACTGGAGACTGGGAGAAGACAGATCAGCTGAGGCCACATTCTAGGCTGAAGCACAAATTAAGGTGACAGACAAGGGGGAAGTGCTTTTAATTATGACCATATATAACTCAGTTTCAAGGGAAGGTTGAACAAAGTCGAATTCAAGAGTTGGGAGTCTTCACAGAAGCTGGAATTTTAGCGGCAGTCAGGTA
This sequence comes from Tapera naevia, assembly GCA_033556795.1. NCBI lineage: Eukaryota > Metazoa > Chordata > Aves > Cuculiformes > Neomorphidae > Tapera > Tapera naevia. The sequence continues at coordinate 5,709,137 of JAUMJJ010000076.1, read as the reverse complement.
GACAGCATGGAGCAAACAGGAATCATCTTCACTCTCAAGAATCAGCAGCAGCAGCTTATTTCTAAACAGAAAAACAGATAAGAACATCAGTCAAATTAAAGCTTCATGGTTTTTCAACGCAGCCGTTGAAAGGGTTGCTTTTGAGTTGCAATTACAGGCATGTCCACGTACCTGCATGTTAAGTAATTCTTCAATCTTGTTCTGGATCTGACCATACACATCGTTAAACAGTTCCTCCTTTGATTTTGTTCCATTCAAGTGCACTTAAAGAAAGTAAAATGAGAGTGGTGTAATTCAATGTTTCTGAAAGCCTGCCAGATCCTCACTGAAAGAGCATGTGCTTGACTGGTATCAGTGATATACACTCTGTCCACCTGCTCCAGCTCCTCCTGTGCACTATGTATAGCCACTATGTACATCCCAGGTTTGAAAAGCAGTCTCCTAAAGCAATCTTTCAGAAGTGCTTTTGTCATTAAAGACTTACCCACATCAACTCCAAGATCTTCCATTATCTTCCTGTGCTTTACATACATTGGCCAGACGTGGCCATCGAACAAGCCAGGTGGATCTGGTACAGTGTAATTCCTGGAACTGATAAATTAAGATACTGTTATTCAAGAGTAGTCTAGTTACAGTTTAAGGACTATACATAATTTCCCTACACACTAGCATGAGCCTGTTGCTTCCAATGTAGTTTCTGAGTTTTCCTGAAGTCAGTATTTAAGCTGAGAGCATAAAGATAGCGGAAAAAAAAAAGTTGGAATTTGATATGTGGGTCCCAAAGTGTTCAAGATCCAAAAAGGATTCCCAAGACAGACTGATCTTAACACTGATGAATAACTTTCCTTAAAGCTTTAGCATAAGTTTGGCCAAAATGGCTGTCTGGTTATTCCTCTGAAACCTAACTTTTCAAGTTTATCAGATTACATTTGCATTAAGAACAGATTATACAACAATACAGTCAATATAAAATGACAGGGTATTTCAAGATCAGGGAACCATATCACTGGAAAAGCAGAAAGGGAGAAAGCCTACTGAAAGATCTGTGCAGAAACTTCAGCTGCTGTCTCAGACACCAGTCTGGCAGAAAGCTTTTGGGTTGGTTTGGTGAAGAAAGCTACAGCAGTCATCTAATACAACAACTACAGGAATGTTTATCTTTTCTTATCTAAAAGTTTTGAAGAGAAAGGGTCTTAACAGAGTAAGATGTTACTGGGCTAGAAAGGGGACTTGGAAAGATAAACTTACCTCCTCCTCCTTTTACACTCTTCATATGGAATGGAAAGAAAGTACCGATGGTGGAATACGTCAATCAGCGGCCTGGAAGACATACAGATTTGCTTACAGCTAGACTGCTTGACTAGTAACAAGAATCCATGGCTACTAATCCATTTCCTGTATCTAGAGCTACCTTCAGACTCATGACACCTGAACTCACCAGTAGTCAATACTAGCTGCTAACTCTTGGTTTAGAACAGGTCTTTTTATTCCCTTGGATGTTTGCTTGTCATGTAAAATCGCGTTAAACTCAAAATATATGAAGTCACATTTCATTACCTGTAGGTGTAAAGTAGGAAGCCTTCAACAATAAGAATGTGGATTGTTTCATCTCCTCCCTCCTTATCTTGTAAGATCTGGGCATCCAGTGTGTTGTTGATCCCATGAGAGCGTTCAAACTTGACTGGGTTTTTTATCCAAGCATTGATGGTACTCATCATAGCTTCCATATCTAATGCACTAATCACTAAGATGAAACAGACAACTACCATTAAGCAGTAATTAAATATCATCTAGAAGGACCAAAAAAGCCCACAGAAAAGATCAAAACAATTCAAGTTCTGAGTTATACTTCAGTAACACTGTAGCAAAGCCTTACCATCATACTGTTTAAACCCATCTTCAACTTCTATTTCATCTTGGGGCTGAAACAGTGATAAGAAAAAAAACTGCTTGGTCAGCACAGCTGCTGGGACGCTCGATACCCATTTCAGAGCAAGATTCAAGACCCAAACTGAGAGCTACAAAGAGAAATCTCAACCCTCCACCAGGTTTCTTTACATTCAGATAAAAAGCACCAGTAACGAGGCTAAGATAAAGCAGCCTGCTCCTCCTATCTTCCCACCAACATAAGTGCTCTGTGTGGTGCTTCAAGAAAACAAAGTCACCCGGACATATGGAAGGGGGCCTAGAAGAAAGCTGAGGAGGAACTTTTACAAGGGCAAGTAGTGACACGACAAAAGGGAAGAGCTTTAAATTGGAAGAGGGAATATTTAGATTAGAGATTAAGAAGAAAATCTTCACAGTGAGGGTGGGGAGGCCCTGGCACAGGTTGCCCAGGGAAGCCGTGGCTGCCCCTTCCCTGGAGGTGCTCCAGGCCAGGTTGGATGGGGCCCTGAGCAGCCTGGTCTGGTGGGAGGTGTCCCTGCCCATGGCACGGGGGGTTGGAACTGGATGATATTTAAGGTCTCCTCCCAGCCAAACCGTTCCATGGGTCCACTGCAGCGCGGTCCGGGGCAGGGACACCGAGGAGCCACGAGGAGCGCGGGCGGGGGTGACGGGCGCCCGCCTCACCTTGAAGAAGTCATCCTGGTGCACCACGCTGCAGTTGGGCAGGGCCTGCATCAGCCGGCGGGTGAGGGTGGTCTTTCCTCCGTTGGTGACCCTGCGGGGACAGCCACCGCCCGTCGGGACGCGCCGCGCGCTGCCCCCCCCAGCGCCACTGCGGCACGAGGCGGCGGGAGGGCGGAGCGGGGCCCGGCGGGCACCCCCCACTCACCCGCCGCCGCCCCCCCTCCCCCGGGGCACCCCCCGCGCTCTCTCACCCGCCGATGCCGATGATGATGTTCATGGCGCGTCCGGCAGCCGCCCGGCCCGACTGCTACAGCCTGCCGGGCGGGGGGGGGGGGCGTCGGGACGCGGCGTCTCCGGTGCCGGCCGCCCACGTGCCTGAGCCGGGACCCGGGGAGAGAGGAAGGGGGAAAGAGGGGCTGGAGAAAGAGGAGAAGGTAGGAAGGGGAGAAACCCAACGTCAACTGCCGGGCAGCGCCATGGTGGGAGGCGGAGGGAGCCGCAGCAGAGCCGGTCCGCGCTGCACCAGAGCGCTCCGCAAAGGGAGGCGGGGCCGCGCCGCGCGCCGCTTCCCCTCGCGCTCCTGCACGCCCATTGGGCGGCCGCACGGCCCCGCAGCCAGTGGGATGGCGCGGCGCGAGAGCGTCTCGCGGCTATTGGGCAGGACGCGCCTTCATTCACGCCCCAGAGGGGCGCGGCGCTGCCGCTGGGCGGCGCTGATTGGCCGCCGCGCCGCGGGGGGGGCGGGACAGGGCAGGCGCGCCAATGGCGGGCGCAGCGCGCGGCTGGGGCGGGCCTGGTGGCGGCTGCGCGCGCCGCGCTGAGGGGCGGCCCCGGCGGCGCTGGAGCCGCGACCGCCCCCGTGCGGGGCCGGCGGGGTTGAGAGCCCTGGTTCCGGCGGAGGGGCCGGGCGGGGCTGCTCGCAGCGGGTCGGAACCCGCCGTTTGCCGGCCACGATGCGGTAGCGGCTCTGCGGGCGGCGGCTGCCCGCAGGGTCACAGCCCGTCCTTGGGCCGCGGAGCTGGTCCTAACGATGGGCTTTAAGGTTCTTTCCAGCCCCCCCCGTTCTGTGCTGCAGTTGGGGCCTTCTCAGAGGCACGTGGGAACCGAGCAGCTCGATGACCTTTTTATCCCGCAGCCGTGATGCGGTGCTGGATGCACCCCGGGACATGGTTGACCCTTTTGGCTGCCAGGGCACTGTTGGCTCGTGTTCAACTTGAGAGGCATTAAAAACGGAGCTTTCTGGGACAGCTTCCAGCCCGACTGGGAACACATGGCTCAGAGGAGGAAGCTCTGCTCCAGAGATCTCGTCTCACCGTAAAACTCCCACCTCAGCCCCAGCTTCCTGAGGCACTGGGGTAGTGATGCTCGAGCCTGGGCTTTGATGAGGGTGGAGATGGCCCTGGCACAGGTTGCCCAGGGAAGCTGTGGCTGTCCCATCCCTGGAGGTGTTCAAGGTCAGGTTTGATGGGGCCTTGAGCAGCCTGGTCTGGTGGGAGTTGTCTCTGCCCATGGCGGGGGGTTTGGAACTGGATGGGCTTAAGATCCCTTCCCACCCAATTCAGTCTATAATTCAGTTGGGGTGTTCCCATAGGCACATGGGAGCTGGGACAGCTTGGTACAGAGGACTTGTCTCCCGTGGTCCCCAGTGCTCAGAGAAAGGGCGCTCCCTGCTCCTGTGGCTGGAGAGGCCTGCAATTCCCTGGCAGTCTGCTGGCTGTGAGCTGCCAGCCCTGTGGTACCATAAAAGCAGATCAAATAAAACTCAGAAACCGATTTTTGCAGTATCTGGAAGATATATTCCTTTAATGGCATCAGAAGCAAGCAGAGGACTTTTTCCTGCCAGACGCTTGCACCTGAGTTGGTGAAAGGTACATGTTTATAGAACTAGATTTTTGTTTATTCAAAGTATTTCCTTGAATCTATTTACGTATTTGCATATTATAACATCCTTTGCACTTGTGTGGTTGCTATTACATCCTTTTTGTCCCCTGCAGGTCAATCATTGGTCAAAGAGGAACACTTGCCTCTCTCCCTCACTTTTAGCTGAGTTTTACTCTCCAGGTTGTCATTCTGGCTCCAGTTTCTAAGGGATGGGGGAGCTTTGCACCGCCACAGGCAGATCAGAATATGCAGAAACAACACAATGCAAGGTCAGAAAATAGGACTTTATTACCTTGCAATCAGTCTGGGGCTTCCCAACAACCATTAAGCAGAGGTTCACAGCAATTGGGAGATGTTCATGGCATCACTGAGCTTTGACCCATGGCGAGGAGCATAGGGTCTGGCATATTTTAGCTTTCATGTGATCGGTGCGTGCAAGTGGTGGATTGGCATGGTTACTATTTGTGTATTCATATGATTGGTGAACAGTGAAACCAGGTGCATGATATAGCTTACATTCTAGTTGCTGGCTAAACCAATAATGAAGTTATTTTTGCAGCATGTTTTTTGTACAAGAGTGTGGGAATTCTGAACAATGTACATTGCCCAGACTCTTCCTAATTTTTATGCAGTGGCCCATACACTGTTTCTCTTGACAAGGTTTCTGCTATCTACTGGCTACAAATGAGCATTCATTGCAATGTGCAGGCATGAGCCCTGCTATCTAATGCAATGTGCAAGTGCTGCAAAATGCTGTTACAGAAAGCTATGTCTACTAAGTTAATACGTTTCACTTAAACAGTTCAACTACTTCAGCACTTTTATGCTGTATCTTTAACACACATCACCTGGGACTCCTGCAAACCATGGGAGACCATGGGGCTGGAAGCCTGCTGTGCCTGAGGAGCTTCATCTCTTCTTGTTAAGGTTTTCGCCTTCTATGAAGAAATAAAATTACGGTCACAGCCTTTTTCTTTAAATTATCTAATCTGAGTTTATTCTTAGGAACATTGAATTCCATAATTTACAAGCTAGTGACTCAGTTCAATACTATGATGATGCCAGCAGTTGCTGTGTTGCTTGCTTCTTGTCTTTTTGGGATTTTTACTAATTTTCTTCCAGTAAGACTACAGGCAAACTTCAGCTGGTTTCTGTCACAGCTATTTTTGACTTCCAAACAGAACACGTAATTTGGTCTCTTGACTTTTCTTCTTTTTTAAGAGGGAAAGAACAGTTAGTTAAAAATAAGCTGTTTTGTAACTAAGCTCATTTCGCTTTGAAATACAGAAGCTGCCTTGGTGTTTTGTTGTTGTTTTGGGGTTTATGATTGTTTGTTTTGGGTATTTATCCACATTACTGTGCATCTGTTTTGTCTATGGAAAGGGAGAATTCTTTTGTTTTGATTCAGGCAAACATCTGCTTCTACTTCAAAATAAAATACAAGAATATTTTTAATACTCTTCGATACACAGCAGTGGTAGAACAAATTGAATGTTATGCTCAATAAAGTGGATCTAAACATTCCCAAAGCTCTCGGGTGCTTTAAGGCTGTGGACTCCAGAGTGGCTGTGCATCCTGCCCATTGCATTCAGCATCTGTGTCTGCGCGTGCTAGCCATTTCCCTGGCCCTTTGTGTCTCTCTCCTCGATGATACTGCTGCTCTGGTGAAAAATAGAGAGAAAGAACAACAGGATATTGTCCAGTTCTGGACTGTGTGCCAACAGTGACAAAATGTTGTTTTCTCCTCAGTTTGGAGATTGTCGTTGGCTTTTATTAGTTCTGGGCGAGCCTGAACACATTAAGATGATTTTTAAACTCTTCCAGTTAGCATGGAAACCTTGAGTCGCTGGAAGGAAGGTGGTGCCCCGTGCCCTGGCAGAAATGCTCTTGTCCTGGAGGATGATACTCTGACTCACGCAGAGGAAAAGAAGAGTTGTGTTGTAAAACACAACAGGAAGGCATCCAGCACCGCTATGTGCCAGGAGGACACCTGCAGAGCTGCCGCAGGGGTGGAAGCGAGCCACGGGCTGTATGGAGAGTGCTGAGAAAACCGCACGGCTGCGCAAATCTGACGCCAAACTAGGGCGCTATTTTTGGTTTCCGTTCTGCTTTTCTGACACCTGTAGGTAAGCGTGAAGCACACAACGGGCTCCTGCAGCACCTTGCAGAGCAAAGGGAACTGTCGCAGGGCATGGGATCACACTGAAGCATTCTTGCCTGGCAATCAGGATTAATTATAACCCAGGAACATGAACTGTAAATGCGCTGGAGCTGCCAAGACGGGCGTTGGCTGTGTGTCAGGGCTTGAATGAGGACGTGCCATCCCATCAGGACTCCCTGGGAGCAGCAGGTAACACCCAGGTAGGCACGGAGCCCCACGGAGGTCGATGGCCAAGTGCTGCGGTGTGTGACGGGAAGAGAGTGGGCGTTCAGCTGTTATTTTGGGATGAGGATGCTTCTCTGTCTAATTTGATGCTTGTCTCAGTCAGTCTGCTTTTAAAATAGGTTCTTGGTGTACAGTGAGACACTTTATGGTTTCTAAGAAAATCCTAGCTTCAATACAGTCTCCTTAACATGAAATAAATCAAAAAAATCTGCAAATAATATGAAGTGTAGGCAAAAGCTTTGCTTCTGCGTGTTCTTACAGTTGTGGGGGCCGCTGTCTCTTCTTTGCTGCACCCAAACAAGGCATCAGTGGTGATAAAGACTGTTGTGAGAGGATGAATTTTGGTTGAAAGTGTTAATTGAGCCAGATAATGAGTTGCATTAAACCCATGCATTATAAAATGGAGTAATATATGACACAGTCTGCAATAATGTACCATATAGGCCACCCAAAGCTAAGAGGCAAAGAGTAGCAAACACTTTGGAAGATAAATGACAGAAATATTAAAAATATGCAGGAAGTATGAGAAGTGGTGAAGTTTAAGAGAACCACATATGTTGTGGGACTGCATAAGAAATGACTGTGAAGGGGAAGTTTAAGCTGTTTGGTTACAAAGACTTCAGTGGGGGTTCAAAAAGACAAACTGGTGATGCTGCAAGTTCTGTTAAACTGTAAGCTTATAAAAAAAATAAACCATTCTTTATAGGTTATCACGTTTTAATGATCTGGGGCATAAAAAAGTTGATGTGAAAGGCTAATCTGTAGCCCTGGGTTTGATTTGAAGGAAGACATTATAAAAAAACTTTCAGTAACCAATAAAAAGTTGGGTTTTATCTCAGCAGCTTCAGGGCCCTTGACGTCAGTGAGTTTCCTGGTTGTGTCTGCAGTTCAGGAGGGTTGTGTTAATAGTTTTATATCTTCTGGGAAGCTCTAAGCTCTGACTGTTTCTGTTGCTGGTATACAAAGCTCTTTTTTTATTTTTTTTCTCTTTTAAGGGCTTTTTGGAGTTGTGGAATACTATTTTCTTTGAGCTTTTCTATGTCTATGAAGAGTAACTATTAGACATAAGAAGAAAACTTCATTTTGAACCCCTTTGTTCGATCTCTTGTGCTTCAAACGTACTTTCTTTCAAAATACGAAATAGTTTGTAAATATTGGGTAGCTCTGCTTACAATCAGATCACAAACTCTTTAACCAGCCATGGTTTCATTCTAGCATTGCTTTTATTACACTTCTGAAATGAAACCAGAACCTGTACTGCTGTCTGTCTGGGAGTAAATGTGCAGAGTTCTTAACCCTGATTTCTGACATGAACGTACTGATTTTAAATTGATGTTCTTCTCTGTCCAGGTATGTTTCAGAATTTTACAGTCTTGTTTTTGTCTTCTGAAATGTCTGTTGGTTAATATCTGTTATGAGACTTTGATATATTTTAGTATATATTTAAATAATAATCTCTTTGCAGGTGTACTCATCAGATGTATCTGTGATCTTTACCAGAGAATCAGCACAAGCAATTCCTTCCTAAACTTACTTTAGGAATTGCATCTTGGGCTTCAGAGAAATAATTACACTTAACGAGACCTTACAACCTGCTGAAAAATATAATGACTGAATTCCTGGTTTGTTTTAATTGGTGCAATGGGGAGCAGCCCCAGCCGGTAGGTTGACACACAACTGGCATTCTTTATCAGATTTGAAATGTTGTCTTTCAGTTATGTGGAGAACACTTTATTTGCATGTTGTTTTGATTAGTTTGGGCTAAGTAATGTTTAAATCATGCGTGTTTTGCCAGAACCTTTGGCCATGTGACAGTTTGCAGTACTCAGGTCCTAACTTTTCAACATTAAAGGAAGTTTTGCTAAAACTGACTTAACAGTAATTGATGTGGCTTTGATGGTCTCTTACTGCAAACTTCAGCCTACTTTTAAGGAGGCTTACTTATTCAGGGTCACTACTGACTGGTTTTTTGAACTTTGCTGCTTGTTTCTGTCTGAAAGCTGCTCATGTTTTCTGAGTGGAGAACTAAGATATCTTCTTTCCTATAGAAGAGACGTCGGAGACTGGACCGAAATATGATAGGAGAACCAATGAACTTTGTGCACACGGCGCACGTTGGGGCAGGAGAGATGAGTGGTGACTATGCATCAGTAAGTGCACACCTCTTGGATGAGCAGAAATCTCCACTCAGTAACCTGTAGATTAGGCAGCTAATAAAATAGTAGGTAATTGTAAGAGCAAAAAAATCTGACTTCTTTCTTTGGCACCGGTAGAATAGCATCAGAACAGATCTGTCCTTTGGTTTGTAAGCATAAGATACTGTGGAAGATACGATCAGCAAGAAGTGCACATTTCCCCAGTATCTTTACATATGGAGAAAACCTTTTGGATAAGGATTCTGTGGATACACTTGATACCAGGTCCAGATAATGTCACCCTCAAGCCAAAGCTGTGCCAGAGTGAGGGGTGTAAGAGTAAGTGGATTTTGGATAGTAAGACCCATCTCATACACTGATTTAAAATAGCATTTAACAATCCTAGGTTTAGTTGCTATTTCTTCCTACTAACACTGGGACCCAGTACTGTAAACATTTGGTTCACTTGCATCTTCAAATTGATGCTTTAATAATTGATCTGGCAACCAGACTTTATAACATGCATGTTCTAATAAACTTTTGTTCCAGGCTGTATCAATTCAGGACCACATGAAGTCTAAAGGTGGCTACACAAATGGCACTTCTGCAACTGTTCAGATATAGGAGACTGAGAGAAGCTGTCTTAGGAGGACACCCTGGACTGTGCTTTTGTATCCTCTAAAACCAGTTTATCATGGAGTGGAGTATTTGAATATCCATAGCTTCTGAAGGAGTTCATTGTAAGTCATCCTTAAAATGGTCGGTCGTGGTAGTGTTGTAGTAGTGACTGTTATTTGTCTATGTGGATGATGTCCCAGCCGTGTCTGAAAAACCTCACAAAGCTGTCTTGTAGGATGGGATTGGAAGCCAGTATGAACTGTCTGGGGTTTTCATCTATGTCTTTCTTCCCTCAAGAAATGGAGAGGTTGATTTAATTGGAGGCTGTCATGTTTGCACCTCTTACATGAGCTAAACTGAATTGCTAAGTAGGATCTTATAGCCTGTAATGTAACTTTGGACCTGTTTTTTTGATGGCTTACAACATAATGCATAAATCTATAGAGCTGTACTTTGGTCATTTTTTAATGTCTTTCAGTGGTGAATGAACTCTAATGCAGTATCATTAGCTGAGTCTGCAAAAGCCAGAGAAACTTCGGGCTTGCTGTGGTGATGCTTTTGTAGCTAAAAATGGAGGTCTTGCAAACATAGTCTGTAACGAGGCTTAGAAAAACAGACCTTTCTCTCAATTACTGGGCTGCCTCCCTTCCATACATGCTGCAGTGTGACTGTCAGGCATTACTACAACAAAGCTAATTATATGTACCAGTTAATTTCAAGCGGAGCCACAATGTGCTCACAACTGTGTGTTAATTTTGCATGACTACTGTTGACTTTTAAATGAAACATTTAAGATCACTTTCTCTTTACCTATCTGTAACAGTAACTACACAGGACTTTAAGGGATATCTCACTTGTCTTTCTGACTCCTTAATTTTGAGACTTCTTTTTTGAGGAACTGAATATTTTCTTGCATATGGTTTAATTAAAATTTATAGTTCAAGTGCTACAGCCATAAGAAGGACAGAAATTTAAGGAATATTGTGAAAACTTGCAGGAGAATATTAGATGGAAACAGTGTCTTGCAGAATTCCATCACTTTATAAATCTGGATATTTAGCAACACCCAAACTACAGTTTATCAATTAGTTCTTATTCATCTTTCTGTTAAGTGATACGACAAAAAACAGGCTCTATTTCAGCAGTTTTCGTTTACTCAGTCACAGACCGCCCTTCCCCAGCTCAAAATTCTGAATGACTACCAGTGCAGAAACAGGAAATCTGCTTGCTGTCATGGGATCAACCCAAAACAGGTGTTTAAACTGCTGCCAGCCATATCAGCACCAGTTGCACTGGGAGTCAGTGGAACTCTCTCCTCCTTGCTCTAGGCATAAAATCAATTATGCACTTTTTCTTTTCCATTTAAAAAATAATCTAGCTGGGACATCTTTTAACTTGTAAGATTCTGTTTGTGGCTTGTCATACTTCTTAAATCTAGAGTGCTGCTTTTGCTGAACTGTTAGCCTGCCTTTTCTGAGTGTACTAGGGAACTTAACACAGAGCTACCTTTTGTGGTTTTCTGTATGCATAAAAACCCCCAAACCCTGTATTTCATCTTTAAGGGCCAAAGAGAAAGAGAGAATGCTGTTTTTTGTAACAGTCAAGAACTGATCTTAACATTCAGCAGCCACGTAAGAGAAATCTAATATCCCTGCCTTGCTAGATCCTTACTCTTGAGTTAAAATATATTAAAATATGGCATGTATTCTAAAATTAGCATGAGTTAGCTGTACATTTAGTTTTTTTAAGTCTTTCACATTTGTGTCTTCTAACTTCAGATTTATTCCAACAGCCTAGTTAAGATAAAGAGTTCAAAGAAGCTGAATCCTCTTGTCAGCATTAAGCCCCAGCCTGGCTAATTTTGACAGCTGAAACTGAGCATTTGGGCTCCCAGTTCCTTTCCCTCCCCACCACCAGGGAGATGGAAAGGGGAAATGAGAGGAGAAGACTTGTGGGTTGGAAAATAAAGCTACAGTTTTAATGAAATAATAATAATAACAATGAAGAAAATAATAATAAGAAAATAATAAAATATATGCAAATATACGAAGTTGTGCTCCCACCCCTTGATGCCAATACATGACCACAAATGCTGCAGAGCAGACACCGGGAAAGGGTCTGAGGCTAGGAGGGAGCTGGGCTCAGGAACAGGATTCAGGAACACACGGATCCAGGATCGGGGCAAACAGATAGACAAGTCCTCACTGGACATCGCCCCTTCCAGAAGAGAGAGAGACATCCTTGGATCTCTCAAGGATGGCATCTATGGGATGGAATACAGTATGGGTCAGTTTGGGGTCACCTGTCCTGTCTGCCTCTTGCTGCATGTGCTGCTCTTTTTTGTCTTTAACTTACAGCACTCCACCTGCTTGAGAATGGCCTTGGTTTCTATAGGAATAAGTATAAGCAATGGCTTTCTGCATCCCAGTGCCACATGTTATCACTTCTAGAGACAAATACTCTCTGAAAAACATGCAGTTAACTTCTGAAGATGAAGCTACACAGACAAGACTCAGCTGAAGTTAGAAAACTGATTCTACTTTAGCTCAAACCACAACACCCATTTACTGTTGAGAAAGCATAAAGTGGCCAAATTGTTTTAAAGAATAGATTCTAATTCATCTGCTATTAAATTGACTTCGTGCATTCATTGGTCCATAACCCCTCAGCAAAAATAGTGGTAGGGCAGCTGTGATGAAAGAAATGCATTGCATTTTGCTAGTACTTCAAAAAAATAAATTAAATAGGAGTTAGTGTTTTCCTGGAGACCTAATGAGTACATTTAAGATTAGTGGTGTATGTACAACTAGAAATAAAGGAGTTAGTGATCACATTACTTCTTGTCTCTAAAGATTAACCAACAGAATATTTTCTTACTAAACCTTTACTTATAGAAAAATCCTAGTTTTCTTTATGTAAATCAAGCAGTTCTATCTGGTGTAAAGCTAAGCTATTTTCATCAGACTATAGAGTATCATACAGGGCTATATTAAAGTGTTGCATCATTTAAAAGGGAATGCTTTACTATTGAATTAAAAGTGCCATTAATTTTATCATTTAAACAAATCTAAACACATGTCCTGGGACTCGAGTATTTTTTGTTGTGTACTTAGAAACCTTATATAGCTGTAATCTGTCATGTAACTCAGCATAATTCTATCTTGGTTATAATAAATCTATTGAACTAGGCACTCGTACTCTTCTCATATGGTGGAAAATCTTCATATTTTCTCTACGCTGAAAAGCTGTTGGTGAAGTCGATGGATCAGTGTGGCTTGAATTTTTATTGCACAAAACCCGATTTCTCCACTAGAGAGCACAATTTTACATCAAGTCCTTTCTGTCTGCTCTGTGCAAGCCATTGCTCCGTTGTGAGTTCTTTTCTGTTTGTTTGATGACTTTTGAGCTTGACTGGAATAAAGTACAGCAAATAAGACCAAAAGATCAAACTTTTTAATCTAAACTGTAGCCTGTGAAGACCTTCTATAAACACAACGTGGCAAAGAAACATTGCTGCTGTGACTTGGTGGCGTTTTAGGTTTTCTTTTTGTAGTTGGAAGAAAAATAGCTTGGAAGTGGAGCAGGATCAAGTGTTTTACATGTAGTCTGGTAGTATCTCAGCATTATATCCGTTTTCTTCCTTTAAAAACCAAACCAGAACCACATACCAAAAAGAACCCACAAAATCAAAACCAAAAAAATCCCCCAAAAAGGGGATGTGAGGAGTAACTGTTGTTTTGAATACTGTCTTATCCCTTGATGTCCCTGCTTGGCTTTACTGACTATCATATAATGCTGCCTAAACCTGCACTCAGTGTGTAGAAAGCGTATTTGGCTTTTTCACAAACCTAATATGTGTTTTTATCTCCTGAGGAGCACAATGATAATGCTGTGTTCCACGTTAGCCTGCAATACCATAACTTGCAGCCCAGGCATGCAGCGCTATTTCTTTGGATAGTCTTGCCATGCTGGACTATCAGGTGCTTCCACTCTGTATAGACGAAAAATGCTTGAGATTAATAAATATCCTTAATCTTACTGTGCCAGCAAGAATAAGCATTATTTGACAATGCTAAATTCCATGGAGGTATGGTTATGAAATTCATTATATGTTAATATATGTTACTGAACAAAAAGGTCAATTCTGACGGTGAAAGATGATCACAGAGCTGCTCAACTGTGTTTGGATTTACTTTGCTATCAGCACTGTGACACTGTCATAAAACCCCAACAGTTCAAGATAAGAATGATCTTGTCTGCCTTTCACAATCACTGTAGAGATAGACAAGATTAACTACAGGAAAAAACAATGCTGTGTTGCAGTGGTGTCAAAAAGATCTCTGGTGAGTGGGTTCCTGTAAGGCTTCCAGATAGCTTTGTGGTTCTGCAAACTTGGTTAGTCAAGAATCTCAGGCGGTTGTTTTAATGATACTGTGCTATGAAGCCATTCAGATAACGTTAGGCAGCCAGGGAATATGAGACAGAAGGTAGATCTTCCTAGCACTCAGATCTTCTTAGGAGAACAAACCCTTCCGTGGGACTGGTTACGAAGAGTAAGTCCGTAACCAGTACTCTGGTTTACTAGGTTATGCTTTTATCTTATGGCTTCTGAAGGTAGATTTCGAATTTTAAGATTTATGAGATGGATAAATCACACACTAAGGGTTAATGTCAAAAGCGTGGAGTCCTGAAATAGAAAAAAAATACTAGTTCATTAGATTGCAGATTGGCATCAGGGCAGAAAGCAAAGACTAACCATAAATAAGATGTTTTTCTAAAAATAAGGCTGCTTGAAATAAATCTTTCTTATTTATTTTTTAAGTGGAGACTTGGATTTTTAACTCCTTGCAGTTGTAGTACCATTCTTACTACGTACCTTTCTGTTATAATACAGGAGCTGAATCAACCGAGTTTAGACCCAAAGTAGCAGTAATGCCTGAAAATTACATGTCAAAGGTTTCCTAGTCCTGTACAGAGTAGGACCTCTCTAGGAACTGGCCTGTTGGACAGCTGTTTCCTTGACAAAACCTGAAGCTGTGGAGTTACCTAAATTTATCACCACATGCAGCTCTGAGCCAGTTTTGCACTTTGCCACGTGAAAGCATAAAGTCTCCTTGTTATTGCTTAATTCTACATACCCTAGGGAGGGTGGTCAGAGAGGCTAAGGGGACAGAAAGCCATGGAGAAGTAATGTGGTATATGTTTGAGGAATGAGGAGGGAGTAGAACATGTGCATGTTAACATTTGTTATCTGCAGTGCACAGGACAGCTTTGTGGATATCAATAGGAAAATACTTGTGATGTGTGCATAATTGGTATATGGAGGAAATTGGGCACTTAAATGCATGACTAAGATGGGACTTTGAGACAGAGATTGCCCGTGTGACTTCAATGGATGGTAGTATGCTCTTCCTGCAAAGCTGTTTTCAGAAAGTATGGAGCCACCCAGACAGCTGGCTTTGGTTTCAGCAATTGCAGACTGATAGCACATAAATATTTGGAAGATGAGATGATGCTTCCCTTCCTCTGATGAATGTGAGGTTGCAGATGTTGTAAATGCTAAGGCCCACTCCCATTCAACATTACCTCCATGGAACACGAAACAAATAAAATTTAGAGTTAATACAAAGTACCAGTAGTAAAAGGGTATTTGCCTTCAGTCCACTGTGCTGCCAAAATTAGATCCATCTGACAATCAGCTTCCAGGTGCTAGGAGAGTATGGATGGGTTGAAGCTGAAAGGTCACGAAGAATTCCTGATGCCCGATGAAATGTGAGTAATGTTTTCCTGGATTCTCTGCAGGTTGAGATGCCAGGAAGGCATCATGGCTACAGCAGGTTTCCATTAAGACTTTTTCTCCTGATCATATATAGAGACAAGAAACATCAAAGAAAATAATGAAAGCACTTTGAGTAGGCAGGGACATTATTACTGTGTGTTCTCGTGCCAAAAAAACCTCTCAACTTGAGGTGCTTGATGCTGAACTAGGACTGTTTTCTTCACCTGGGAACTTACAGATGAGCAAACTCGTGTTATAAAAAGACCTGTGCCCTCTGAGGGAGAGTGGGGTGTACAAAGGCGCCCATGGCATGGTGTGCTTTGGCTTCTGCATCCCCTAAACCCAGCCCTAGATGGCTTAGCAAGCACTGCAGTTTGGCTACGGAACATCTTGTGGTTGTCACTTGTTCCATTCATCCTGTTTCTGTGCATCCCATTAGCATGACCAAAATCCTAAAATGTAGCCCAAAAACATAGTTCAAATGGGAGGAAGTTCTCTCAACCTAGTTTTAATCCCATTTAGAAGAGAGATTTACAAGTTGGACAAGAACAACAACTTTGAGGTGTTTGTTGAGCCCTCTACAGTAAATTACTCACGAAATCAAGGCCACAAAGCTGTACTGAAACTACTTTCCTCATTGAAACTTTTTAATGTTGGTTGGGTTTTTTTGTGTGCTATTAAACCAATGTAAATGGGAAGAATATTCTCTTTATAACAAATTTTGAGTTTCCTGTGATATTTGCATATAAATCCAAACTGAACAAAATCAACGTTGTTATTACCAAGGGCCCACCCTAATTCAGGGGCAAAACTCCCCCTTGAATTATGTCTTTTACTATTTTAATATATATGTATATACTTAGACCTTCATCTTAAAGAAGTTACATGGAAAGAAAGAAATAATCCCTTCTTTTAAAATGTCATTAGTATGATTGCTTTGTCTTACTGGAGCACAAAAAATGGCCTTAAAATCTATGTTTAAATGACAGAGAGAGAATTTGGTGTGCATGTTGGCCTGTACAAATAGATGACTAATTTCAGACTCTTCATCAAGGAGCTAGAAAAAGTGTTTGGTTACAGGATTATTTCTTTAATATATAATAGTGCATTTGCATGCACCTGATCTTTCTCGTGCTGAAGTAAGACATACATTTTACTCAACTTACCTGCAATGAATCTAAAGATGCATGAAGACTACACTGATAACCAGTAATTAATCTCTTCACAGTGAGCTGTCTGAAATTAAGAATTTGTACATCAATCAAATTAATCAAAACAACGGCCCTTATGCTAGACAGAAATCTATTTTTTAAAAAATTGATCTCATATATGTAAGTTTGAGAATCCGGTGTCAACATGGGCTGAAGCTGCATATTAATGGTAAAAGTAAAATGCCTTTAAATGCAGTTGCCCACGTAACCCTTGCAGTCTCTACCACCAGGAAATAGCAAAACCTGACTCAATACCTTGAGCATGTGATACAAGCTTGAAAATATAATTCAAAAGTAAGGCTTATAGTCTTTCATTAATGCTTGCTAATTTGACCTTGCTGCATATGAAGAAGGCTTTCACTAGTTTCTTTCAACTACTTTAAACATCACCTTCGAAAATGTATTTGAATTGGCTCTTGTTTCCATAATATCCCATGAACTAGAGGATCTCTTGCTAGCACAGACTGGTATTTACTGGCTGTTAGGACAAGGGGGAACAGCTTTAAACTGGAAGATGGAAGATTTAGTTTAGGCATTAGGAAGAAATTCTTCACAGTGAGGGTGGGGAGGCCCTGGCACAGGTTGCCCAAGGAAGCTGTGGCTGCCCCATCCCTGGAGGTGCTCCAGGCCAGGTTGGATGAGGCCTTGAGCAGCCTGGTCTGGTGGGAGGTGTCCCTGCCCATGGCACGGGGGTTGGAAGTGGATGGGCTTTGACGTCCCTTCCAACACAAACCATTCTATGAGTCTATGGTTTTATAATTCTATGTGTTTGTATTAATAAATAATTCATAAATACGAGTTTTTTCTATGTTTTGGATCATTTTCTTGCCAATATAGAGATCCCATCGGGCTGGCACACGTGTGCCTGTCTTTGCCATGTGGGTTTGTCTCACAGAGACAGCAGGTTTCCATAACAGTGTTCCTTGTGTCACTTTAATCAAGAGATTTTGCAGTGTTATCTTGCTGTCTTGCTCCAGGCTCCAGCCAAAAAGCTGTGAGAATATGAAGCACTGAAAGAGACAGTTTCTAGGATGGCGTAAAATTTTCTTTGGTTGAGCCACTTCCTTTTCCTTGTCACCTGCTTTGTTCTGCTCTATTACTCTACCACCCACTAAATTTCTTAGAAATACATTTACATTCAGTATTTGAGTCAGCGATCTCTCTTTGTTCTTAGATATTAATACAACATATTAAAAATTCCTTCGTCCCTTTGAAGCTTGTGCATTGATTAATAAACCCCAGATCCCCTCTCTACTGATTTTTATGTGAGGTGACTCTTTAGTGAGCAGTCTAGTCGCTTCTACAGTCTTAGTCCTTTAAAAATAATGCAATATGTTTTCTCTTAAATACTTAATGCTGACAGCCACCCTCCCAAATCTGCCTACGTAACAAGGCAACAATTTTCTGGTATTTTATGCAAAATTAGATAGCAATTCAAAGTTAATCCAATGGAAGAAGAAATTCAATTAGATAAGGAGATACAGGTAAAGGAACAGAAAAAGGCAGATTGGTTGGAATAAATTTACTCAAAAGCCAAGAGGCTGATAAATATGGGAAAAAAAACATAAACAAGGACTTAATGCAATGGGAGAATAGAGAACGGCCTTGGGAGATGTTTTGGATGTCTTCCCTTGTGAGTCAAATAAATGTGTGTATGTGGTGGAAAACAGGCAGGGGAAAGGAAGGAGTAATTTCACGATCCCTTTGAAAAGGATTTAAATATAAGTGTAGTATTATTCAAGACACTTCTTTTCTGTGGTAATAGTTATTTAGCCTCAGTTTCCACTTTCTAACTAATGTGCTCAAAGCCTACATTAAATATCTCTGTTCCTTACCACTTTGAAATGCTTTAGGAATGCCTGAGCATGTTTTGGTTGGGAAAGAGATTTTTCTGAGTGTTGCTTCTCTTCTTTTCTCTGATGGGAATAATTATGGTGGTATAGAAAGGATGTAGTCCTTGGTGTGGATTTTTAGTATCTTACACTGATTATAAGTAGAAGCTGTGTTGTTCATTCTAAATTAGGAATCTCAGGTTTACAATTGGGGGGAAGGAATCTTTTAGGCTTTGAAGTCATTCTTCAGGCTTTGAAGTCTTTATAAACTATTTTTCTTCTGCCTGGGATTGGAAATAATGTGACTAAAATCTATTTTTTCTCATAGTGCTGAAATTTGAGACTAGATCATCTCATTTTAGTTTTGGTTATATATTAAAGTTAATGATAAAAAATAGGGACTGCTCAAGTTGCCAATAAAGAATTACTGAAGAAGTTTTTACTGATGTCTTGAATGTGAGCTGCCCATGTCCTTGGCTAGCATCAGGGCTCTTCCATGCGGGTATTTCTACCCGCATAGTCCCACTGGACTGCAGAGAATGTGTTTAATGTAAGAGATGCTTACACAATATCTTTGAACAATGAAGATCAAACCAAACATACACTTGTTTAATTAAAGGAAATTGTACTCCTAGTATTTCTCCTTGACCAATTTTTTTTTTTTCAGCTGCAAATAGAATAAAAACTGCTCTGCTTTCTTGGGGGATGCAAGGAGAGGGAGTAGGATTTGGTAGGGCAGGACGCTCCGTGGAATCTGATCCTGTGAGCAGCTACGCACTCGCAATTCAAATTAAACACTTCTTCCATGCCTGAAATACACTGTTGTGTACATGACCTTAGCTCTTTACAGATCACAGAACTGGTAGATTTATTGAAGCAATCTGTATTATCTGTCACCCAGGTCTTGTTAGATTCAAAAGAAGAGACAGTAGTTGGCGTGAAGTGTCATGGTTACTCTGACAACGGCATCAAAATAGAAACAGACAGATGGACAATGTACCAGGACAATGTACTATTTTTTTAAATACCCTTTCTGCACGAAATGTGAATTGTTAGCTGTGTCACGGTATGCTGCTATCTTTCACTGTTTAAGCACATTAAATTGTTAGACACACTTTTGCAGCCTAGCAAATCTATGGGATGCATAAACCTGTTCTGTTGCTGAGAAAAAATTAATTGCAGATTGTCACTCGGGGGGACATGCTTACCTCATCATCAAAATGTCTGTTTTGATCAAAACACTACTTATTTACAGGTAGGTAAATGCTACTTAGTGTTTTACAGAAACAGACCAGCTTACTGAGATTGTGCCATAATGCAGAGGGAAATGTTCCATATAGATATTGTACAGGGCTTTGTCCCTAAATTCACACAGAGGGAAAATCACACATGCAGGAACCTCCTTCCTCAGTAGTAATAAGCATTTAGGTTGCAAACAGCTCAAGCAAGTGGGCTCCCCGCTCAAGGCTTTGATTTATCAGTTGTGGGCCACAGGTTAAGACGCATCCTCTTGTCTGGCCCTTGTCCCTTCTCGCTTCTGCCATCTTGCTCATGGCTACATCCCCTCCTCTCTCCAAATATAATTCTTAATCTCGGCCTCTTCCTCTTCCTGCGCAGGCAGGCCCTGAGGCAGGCCCCAGCCCTTGGGGAAGGAGCAGGAGGGGACACGTAACCAGGGCTTGAAAACCTCCCGCAAAGAGACGAAAGATGTTGCACAACTTCCTTAGCTGGTAAATCATGGAGCTGTTTCGGTTGCCTCCTTCCTGTAAATCATTGCTGGCTCTCACTGCTGGTCTATCACAGCCCTTCCAGTGCTTTCGGTGCCTGGAAGACATCGCTGGAACACTTATTTTTTTGGCATAAACACTGTAATTCCCTCAGCCTCGTTACAGGTCAGGTTTTGCTCTTTCTTGTACTTGTTCTCTTCAGAGCCAATGCTGTCTGTGCCTTGCTGCTCTCCCACGGCTCTGTGTGAGCTCGATCAGCCAGAAAGAGGGAGCGAGATGAAATAATGGGATTTCTCCTGGGAGATGAGCAAACCTGCCCCTTGCCCATCAGCGGTAATTGCTGTGAAGGATTTCAGCAGCAACCGGCAACACGGGACCAGAGGAAAGGGCAGCCAAGGCAGCCCCTGGAATCACAGAATCACCAAATGCCCCAAGTTGGAAGGGACCCACAGGGATGGTGGAGGCCAGATCCTGCCCCTGCACAGCACAACCCCAACAGCCACACCGCGTGTCTGAGGGCGTTCTCACAGAATCATAGCACGACCTGAGTCGGAAGGGACCCACAAGCACCACCTTGAATATTGTCAGGATGCGACTGCTTCCCCGGGAGCTGCTGCAGCGCTCTGGGTGAAGGACCTTTCCCAGCGTCCAACCCAACGCTCCCCCGGCCCCTTCCTGCCCTCCCCTCGGGTCCTGTCACCGGTCACCAGAGCGAGCACCCTGGAGCGCACGGGCACCGGCGAAGGGGCAGCCGCGGCCCCGCGCGCCGCCCCCGCCGGGCGGAAGAGGAAGTGGCGCCGCGCGGTGCGGGCGGCTCGGCTCGGCTCGGCTCGGCGCGGTGCGGGCGGCTCGGCTCGGCTCGGCTCGGCGCGGCGCGGTGCGGGCGCGATGCGGGCGGCCGCGCTGCTCTGCGCCGCGCTGTGGGCGCTGCTGCCGCCGCCGGCGCGGGTAAGGGGCGGCGCTGCCCCCGCCGCGGGGACAGCCGGGCCGGGAGCGGCGGGGCCGGGCGGGCGGCGCTCCGCGGCCCGGGGAGGAAGGGCCCGAGCGCGGTTCCCCCGGGCCCTGCGCGCGGCCCTGGCCCGCGGGGCTGGTGTAGGGGGGGTCGCGGGGGGCCCGCGCGGGGCCGCTCCACCCAAGGCGCCGGCCGGGGTCCCCCGCGGGGCGCTCCCGCAGCCCCTGCGGGCCCCGAGGGGCGCTTTGTGCAGCCGGAGAGCCCGGAGCCTCTGCTCGGCCTGCGGAGGGGCTGCGGCCAGCGCTGCTGCCCCGAGGGGCTGCGGCGTTGGGGTTTTGGGGGTGTTTGCTTGGTTTTGATGTAGTTTTTGCCTCGTTTTGGTAAGGTGGGATGCAGAGTGCTCTCCTGCGTAGGAGGTCACCTGCCTCCTCCTTTGCTCTACAGATGTAGCAGTGGTGAGCGTTAAACTGGGACGTTCAGCCTCAGAACTGTGTCTTGAAACCAGCAGCGTGGGGAGTTGGTGCTCGGGAGAGCAGGAGGCGTTTGGGGAAGGACCACCTCTGTTCTCTGAGCACAGGCACCCCGAGGGAGGGAGGAAGAGACAGTTTGCACGTCATGGGGCCACAGGCAGAACTACGAAATGATGCTTGTTCTGTTCACACCTAGTTTTTCCCTACCTTTTTACATTTGTGAGGTTGATGTTGTTACTTGTTGCGTACAAAATACCTTCTCCCTGTTTCTGTGCCTTTGAGTTTCTTGTACGTCTTATCAAGACGCTGTGACAGGTACTGTAAATATAGACTTGGTTTGGTCTCTGTGTCCATTAGTTCATATAACTTCCAGTGTTCCGTGTGGTGGGGTTACCAGTGCACTCCAAAGCACAACATTCAGGCCAGGCTTTTGTCCCTGCAGTGATAGGGGCGTGCTACAAAAAATAAGGATGTAGAGACCGTATGAGATGTCTCTTCTTCTCTATCAAAGTTAAGGAATTATACAAGAAAAGTTCAAAGGTGGTAAAGGAACTACTTGTCAAAAGCAGAAAAAAATTTGCTTGAAGCTGAGATGCTGTTGGGAATGGACTGTCCTGAAGTGAAGGGAACTGGTGATGCCACTTTAGGCAAGGACAGCTGTTACAGCTCTGCTTGACATGGGAATGTTTTTATGCTGGAGCAAGTCAGCCTCTGGAAGCAGGTTAATCTGTTCAGGAGCAGTTTTGTGGATACACTCTTAAGCCTTCTTTCTAAGTAAGAAGGTTGAAAATGTGCTCAATAAGAAATTTTTGCACATACACTGAGAGTAAAGGTTGTTTTATAGTGTTCCGCAGCACAGCTGACTGCAAGGCCATGTACCCAAACTAGTAGCCTGTGTCTGTTGTGAAAGGCTACTAAAGCAATTAGAAAATAATAGAAACTCAGCTGGATGCAACAGGATTTCAGTGAGGGCTTCCAAGTGAGGTGTAGCTTGTAGCATTTCCCTTCATTTTTAACTTCTGAATGCAGTCTTTAGGGCTCAGCAATGAATGCGCAAGGGGGAACACCATGCTCTGGTACTCCCTCCACGCGCCTCGTGAGCAAGAATTGTGTTTCCTGGTTCGTTCCCAGAGAAGGGAAACTTGCCAAACAAAACACGTGTATCAAATAAGCAAGTAATCACTCCTTCAAGGTAGACTTGTGCTTGTGCAGCGTTAACACTTGATTTCCGAGAACCCAGAAAATGTGTATTATTCTACTTGGTGAAGCAGAAAGAGCTTTTAATGGATGGAGACATCTGGGAGTTGCATGCACCTGTTGGAAGTCTTTATCACTTTTAATTTACTATTAGCTTATACTTTTAGGTGAGTGCACTTAAGAGGGAAGCTTGATAATTTTTATGCTGATCATCAGTCATGGATTGACTTATTTTAGCTGGCAGCTGAAGAGCTGTTGTATGTTAAACAGTTAATGTGCTCAGGCCTTTTGACACAGTTCTCCCAGCAGATGTTCATGCACTGTGGCAAATATAATGGATTCCTCTGAAGAAGGTTTTTTGCTGTTCACACCAGGCAGACATAAACCTCTGAAACAACACTATCACATGTTTTTCTTTTCTCTCTAGCTCTCACTTGCTGCATAGTACTGATATACTGGCCTGAGGAGAAATGCCTCTATAGCACTGTTAATGATTAACATCATACATCTGATGAATATTTGGGCTTTCTTCCCTTTCCTATGCCTATTTCTGGCTTAATAGCTCAGTGTTCTTTCAGACAACCTGGAATCTACAGCAAGATTTACTTTTCTTTTGATCTATTATACTTCCCAATATTGAGGTCAGTTTCTCTCTCAAGAAAAACAATCAGAATAAGATAATCTCTCAGTTTTCTTAAGGTGACACTTCTTTGAGATAGAAATGACACTTACTTGTTTTCCTGACTTAGCAGCTGTAGCTACATCTGAACCTCATTCTGTTCATTATTCAGATACCTGACCTTTACTTTATATTAATGCTTGGGGAGAAGTATCTGTCCCTAAAATTACCAGAAATTTAAAAATTCATGTGTATTAGTAAATAACAGAAATCATATTATGTGAGGGACTCAGAGTGATCTGAAGAGACACCAGTATTTCCTTAACTACACAAATTCTTCTTAAAATACACTAGTTGATCTCTGCATGTACAGTTATTTGATGAATGATATTCTAGAATAGCCATATAATACCTTTATTAAAAGGGGAAATTTGCTTGGGTTTCTTGATGGTATTCTACTTAGTGGCATGAACTGTACATGTAACGATTGCGTTGTATTTGAAATGAGGATAAATAGTTTGATATGGTTAGTTGATTTTTACTGTTTTTCCATCCTGCTTTCAAGCTACCCATCTCTCACAGAATCAATCATTATATAAAATAATTAATTGAATAAATTCCTTTTTCCCTAACAGCTCTTTCTCTTCCTAACAGCTTTTTAGAGGAAAATCTGTATACTGATAGCCTAAACTTTGCTTAATTGGGGACTCTGGTGTATTACAGGTAGCTGCAGATGAGGGGATCCTGCATGCAACTGGAAGTGGTGTGTCTCCAGTAACAAAGGATTACTGCATAATTTACAACTCTAACTGGATATCTCTTCCAAGTAGCTTGAACAATGCTGTAAGTAGCTTATAATCACACCCCCTAAGAAAACTAAAATGCAGTATCGATTTGGATCAGCT
Organism: Tapera naevia; assembly: GCA_033556795.1. Taxonomy (NCBI): domain Eukaryota; kingdom Metazoa; phylum Chordata; class Aves; order Cuculiformes; family Neomorphidae; genus Tapera; species Tapera naevia. Next base: position 5,684,854 of record JAUMJJ010000076.1, on the reverse strand, counting down.
ATAACTGGTCTTCAGAATTTGAGTTAAGTAGGTGCCACATTGAATACTTACCTTTATGGGTTATGTGCTGTGTAACCTCTCCCCCCACCAAAAGATCCCTATAGTGAACATTTCTGGACTTCAAAAAGACAATGGCTGAAGTTTACGAAGGTGATACTCTCTGTGCATAGAACTCATTTTAAATACGTTTATGTATTCAACTGATATTGTTAAATTAAAAGGTGTTATCAATGTCAAAGTTTGAGACTTGGGAGTAAACATCTTATTTGTTTAAAAAAATATTGTAAACTTTTGAAACGGATTTCCTATATTGACTCATCAGTTTGATCTTCTGTTTAATTTACTTGAAAACGTGTGGTGAAATAGGGGGTTGTCTGGAATGTGTAATCATGCCGTATTTTCTATGTGTGTGACTTTGGCCAAACCAGAATGTGAGACAGAAACAAATCTTTTTTTTTTTTTTTTTTTTTTGCTTTAGGCACTCTTCTTATAAGCAGGAAATACTTTGTATTTGGAAGGGATCAAAGCACTGTTCTCTTCCATCCCTCCTGTCATTTATTAGCAGGTTAACTCAATGTAAAACAGAGTAAAGATTGTTTGTCTACCTCAAACATTGTTGCTGTGCTACTTAGACCACTGGCATGTCTTGACTAAATGATCAAAAGTGACAGTAATTTAGAAATAATTGTCAATATGGGATTGAAATTTAAATTAAGGATAGAAATCTTTAACATATTACTTCCTATAAAAGAGTTATCAGGCTTGACAGCTGTTTGTGAGCAAGTATTATACTTTAGAACTGTAGTTAATTTGGATCCCTCTGTGCTTTTCTGGCTTGCAAAGCCTGGAAATATCACAGAGTGTACATTGGATTCCCAAGAACTACAAGTAGTGATTTCCTATATAACCAGTTTCTTATTTTAAATTACAGCAACAACTGCTGTGAAATTGCATTTAGAAACAGCCAGATGTCTCAGCTGTATGGTGCCCTAAATGTCCCTAGGTATTGCAGGTTGCAGAAGTTGCTCCTCTTGATTTTTGTATTCCTGAATTAATGATTCCTTTCTGTTACACTTCTCTTTGGCAAACTTGAAATTAGGGAGCGTAGTAATGTAGTCTAGATTAGTTTGTGGTATTGGATTTCCTACTTTCATCATGTTCCTCTTTTCTCTCTTCTCTCTGCAGACTTTCAGGACTCTGGAAAACCTGACTTCTACAGTACTCTGCGATTCCTCTGAAGTTCCTGCTGGCTTAATGAAGGACAAAGCCGTTGTTGTGATGAGAGGAAACTGCACTTTTTTGGAGAAAGCAAGAATTGCACAAAGTTTGGGTGCTAAAATGCTGTTGATTGCCAGTAAACCTAGGCTGGTAAGTTACAACATGCAGTTTTCTTCTGTAGTGGAACAGCACCTTATCCATCTTGTACTGTTGGCAGTATCACCTGTTTGACTTACGTACATCTGTCTGTCTTCATTAACCTCTTACTAAGGTTGATGGATGACCAGTTTTTTTTCTTCCTGCAAATACACTAACATTTCAAGGATTAACTTGCTTTGCAAATCAGCTTGACATACTTATCACTGACTCTTTCCCTTTTAGTCTCTTATTTCAGATAACAAGACTGATTTTGAAGATGTGACTCTTCCAATTGCCCTTATAAGATATAGTGACATAGTAGATATGCAGCTGGTAAGTAATATAACTTCAGTGTATTATAGTTTGTGTATACTCAGGGGTTTGAGTAAATAAATAATTATCAGGTCAGATATGGATGTTTGCCTGATTTCAACATGGATAGATACCCTTTTCAGTTTCACAGAAAAGGATGGATGTTAAGTCATGGAAGTGCTGGTCTTAAGTTAATCTAAGAGAATGATTAATTAGAATGTGAAGAATGGGAAACATAATACCAAACTGGTGGGAGGGTAATCTGTTTTAGAAGTCTTGCTGCTACACAAGATAAGCAGCTTTGCAGTAGGCTAACGTAGAATTGCAGATACGTAACCTATGTTAAGAGCAGAAACTAGAACAGTTGAGCTTCTATCTACTGGTATGGTGTCTTTCAGGCCTCGCTATCAGGCTGGGGCTTGAGGAAGGTGTGAGGGTGTTTTTGTCTTTGCCAGATGACAAGCTCTATGTAGCATGACAGCATCAGTCTCAGAGTTAGGCAGTGTGGTTTGAGCTCCTGCAGATGAGTTTCTGGTGAGGTGCCAAGCGTATGTCATTAAAATGTGGCGCTTGTGGTATCTCCTACACTTTATAAGCAGAGGAGTTTCTTTTCCCTGACATGTAATATTGGGATACTGAGTACTGCAGAGGGTTTTAAAGAAAACAGTATCCTTTCTTCAGTGTGGCTTTTTCTGTTGTTGTTTTGTTTTTCAATTTGGTGTTAAATAGCTTTGCTAGACAGGAGCTGCCCTGCACGTGTTTTTCTGTGCATAGCAGAGGCTAGCACTGGCCTGTGTAGTCTTAGCTTCTTGGGTTACGTTTGCAAGCTCACTTCACCATTTCTGCTCTTAATCTTCAGAGCTGCCATGGAAGTTGTTTTAGGTAAGTATGCAAACTGAAACCATGCCTAGATGTACAGGACTTGTCTGTTCCCGTTAAAGACTGGTTCTTGCTGAGCATTGACATGGCTGAAGGATTGTGATGACTGTTCTTACACTGCCATAGTCTTGGTGAACACTGTTTTGGTTCAGGTTGTCCCCTGTCTTGAAATGTTTTCCTTCAGGTAGGACAACTGTTGTTTGCTTAGTTGAGGGGTTTTAAGATATGCCTGGCTAACATGAAAGGGAAATGGGGCAAGGTTAAATCTCTACTTTGTTCTGAATCTTCCCTGCACTTTATTGCCCAGTGCTGTTTGGGCTGGTGTTGTGTAAAATCTCTTCTGTGTAGCTGTAGTAATTCCCCAAAGTAATTCACTAGTAGACAAGTGTGCCAGGTGATGTCTCATAGCTCCGTGGAATCGAGGAATTCGGGTTTGTCTTTACAATGAGACTCCTTTCGTGAAAGGAACATGGCCTGGACTAGAAGTGATCCTTCCCCAGTTGTGTGTAGTTCTTGCCAAAGCCTTCTGTCATGTCACTGGCAGCTGTTGTTCGGAATGATACCTGCTGCTTAGGCGCTGGAGACATTGTACTCTTCCTACTAAAGCTGTATTTCTGTTTTAACTCTTCCCAAGGCTTCCAGCTTTCTCCGTTTGTTTAGAAGAGAGAGACTGCACCAGTCTGAGGGTAGCTAGGTTGTATAAGCACTCTTTCTGCTTTTTCTTAGAAGACTCTTATATTTCACCATTTGAGTCAGGTATATTATGAGTCTTGATACAGACCTTCTGGTAAGCGGACAGCTGTCTTGCAGGGTTGTTATCTGATGTGATGTTTTTGATTCTAGTGCTCCCTGTGGTGGAAGCTTAGACTTTGCAAGTTTTTAGGAAAGAGAAGGACGATAGGAGCTAAAGGAAACAATCACTCTAGATTCTAATGTGCGTTATACTTCAAAAGATTTATGAACCTTAAAGGAAAAACTGGATTAAGACATGTTGGAATTGAATACTAAAAATGTATAAGCCTTTAGGTTTCTGTGGGGTTTTTTTGGCACCTTTTTGTGTGTCTATGTGTTTTGGTTTGTTTGGAGTTTTAGCTTGTTTTTTCCTTACATCTAGGATACTATAATTGGAATAGGGTTGGGGTTTTTTTTGCCTTTGTCTAATGCTATTTTCCACTTTATACAACTGCAATGTGTTTCACTAGAATTTGATTTTCTTTTTTGCTTTCTGAAGTACTGTAACTTCAGGCAAAGGAAGGATTTCGACTTCGTTAGCCTGCAGTAAGGTTAATATCTGTAATTAAATAATTCAGATGCTGAAATGAATCACTTGCTTCACATACGGCCAGTGTATTCCACTACACTACTCAACTTTTCATTCAATCTCTCCACTGCTGGTTTTGGTTTCTCTGTAGCCAAACCTGCTTGGCATGTTCATCTCCTCTCCTCCACATGCAGGCTGTTAACAGACCTGTTTTTCTGCTGCATCTCTGAAGTCTATTTTCACTGCTGGATTGGTTTAGGTGCCTTGACTTACTTTGACTACAACAGCAAAGCCCTCTTCCTTACCACTTTCCACTTATCAAATTAGCATCCTTGCTTTGTTTCGTAGCTCTCACCTTTCAGTCAAATGGAAGCACCTTGGGTTTGCTTTCAAGACTTTTGTACAATTTGGTATCAGTTATGTTTCCATGTTCCTTCCTATCTTCTTCAGTGTCCTTCAGCTGATTGTTCTTTTACTTTGGTCTTGATTTTTTTTTTTAAGTAGCATGAAGTTTCTTTTCTTTTGAATCTATCTCATAATATGTTTGTGTAAAGCTGTTATTAAGTAACGTCCTGTCACCTTGAATTTTCACCGTGTCCTATCTGAAGCATCGCGCCTATATCTGAACTGGGAATTTTGTGGTTTAAGAGGTAGAGACAGACCTGTGCTGATAGCCCAGTGAACCTATGGGTTTGTATTTTAAAATTCATTGTCTCAGCTATGCTTTCCTGCAGAGCAGAAATCTTTAATAGTACTTGGTATATTTGGAGGATGAAGAGCTTTTGGGCTGGAGGCATAACTTCTGAAAAGTGTTGAAAGAATGCAAAGAAATACTGTTTTGCCTTGTGGTATCCATGTGTTTTCACCACAGTAGTAATAGGGTTGTTTTTGAATCTGGCCATCCTGAAAGGTGGCATGGAAAGCATTACTTTGTTACAATGACCAAGACAAATACATGGCATGTTTTTGTGCAGGAAGTTGAAAATTTGCTCTGAGCATTGTGTAGGTTAAGAGCAGGAAATTGTGATGTGCATCTTAGTGGAGAATAATCAATATAATTTCTTTTCTGTCCTTATGAACCAACTTGTGTGTTATTTTTCAGGTGCTTGGAAGTGAAGTCAATGTGACTATGTATTCACCAGCTTTGCCAGAGTTTGATTGCAGTATGGTTGTCATCTTCCTAATTGCTGTGTTTACGGTGGCTCTAGGAGGTTACTGGAGTGGAGTAGCAGAACTGTAAGTTTGTTAAGTGGAACTGCTTGAATTATGTGGACTACAAATTTTGTGAAAACTGTGACTATGCTCAGTGAGAAATTATCTTCTTCTATGTTGGTAGTTAAAAAATAAGAAGACCTAGGTGCAATAAAGCTGATTTGCCACAAAATGTTTGAGCACTGAAACCTTTGAAAATTCACTCTAGGTTTTTGAGGAACCTTGAGTAGTAGATTGTAAAAGTCCCTGAGGGACAATGCAGCTCTCAGGAGGAGGAATAAGTTGACATTTTGGCAAATTACCAAACAGCATCATAATACTCCAATATCTATGGTAGAATGTAGGTATTTTAATGACACCTTTAAAATCCAATGATCCAAGAGGTACATGTGTCTTATGTAGTGTCTGTTGGCAGGGACACGTTCAACTGCTTCATCCCAGCTGACTGTGCAGCACCCTCTGGATATCCCTACTCTGCACTTCTGTCCCAAGAAGCACTGGTTTGATTATGTGGTTTGGGTGGCTCCAGACAGTTAAAGTCCAACCAAGCTTATCTGCTTCAGCGTTGTGTGTTAACTGGTGGAGCAACAGAGCCAGGGGCAATGGCAACTCGGGCAAGAAGGCAGCAGCAGTCCCTGTGCAGGGAAGGAAGGAGGGAGTGGAAGTGTAGAATGTGGCAAATGCAGGGAAATGAAGGGCAGTAGGGATTTGTGCACTGTTTGAGGGGGTGTGGTGCACACTCAATGCACAGAACTGGTTTAGTCTGGGGTTAAACTGGACTGGATATAGCTGGGCTTTCAGAGCATGGTGTTATTCTGCAGTATTTCTTGGATGTCTGTGTATGTTTCCATGGGCCAATGTGCATTGCTACTTAAGGCTTCCCGTTCTCAGCAGTGTTCTAGTGCTTTGCTCCCCAGAACACTGGGGAAGGGATTGTATGTGATAACAACAGCTTCCTCTTTCCCACTAGTTATGCAAATCTAGTGATTATAAAGAGATTAAAGAAGCAGAAGTGGGGGGCGGTGTTTCTTTTTTTAAAGGTTGGCTATGATTATGCTTCTTTTTACCCTGTGGTGCTATAAGGCGTGGCTGCACTGAATGTTAAAAAAAGAAAATGTGATGCTGTCTCCCAGATTGAAAAATACCTAGATGTAATTACATTAAACTTGTTAAAGTGCACTTTCATAAATCTAGGGTGAGTTTTTTTTTAAGGCTGCTCATTCAAGCACGTCCTCTGAGAAGGTGATTCATCTAGCTAAGTGCCTTACTCCTGTGGGTTTTCTCTCTTTTGAAGGTAGCTGTTTCAGTTCTGAACTCAGCATTTTGTAGGTCCTGGGATTAATCAGGAACATGCTATCTGATGGGCAAGTTGCACTAACGTCTGTGTTAAAGAGTAGAAGGGCTATCTGCCCAAAGAACAAACCCAACAATTTAAGTCTTCTTATTTTGCATGGTGAGCTATAAATGTGAAGTGTGGAGGCACACAAATCTTACTCCCACTGAAAATCCCCAATTACACCCCCTCTTTCACTTACTCTGTAATTATGAGGTGTAAAGGCAAAAGAACTAGTACTTAGCTAACTTAATTCTGCTAGCATGAATGGGTTTTGCAGATACTTAATATCTATAGTTGGGGTTTTAAAATAGTAATGCCCATTATTTCAGTTTATCAGAGACATATTTATCAGATTGACTGCATTTAGACCAAGATATTTTGTAGTTATAGGGGTTGTGCTGATAGAGTTGAATGTGTGCATCCTGAAAAGGAGTTTTAAGAGTTTTGAGATCAGACTACTTTTCCTCACATGGATCATGTTTTTGTTTGGGGATGCTCCTTAAAGCTGGCAACTGCCACACAGTTGGAAAGGAGGGTGGTTAAGAATCTTTTCCTTGTGATCTATGCTAAGTTAAAAATACATATCTGCGTTAAAAATGGAGATAAACTCAAACAATAAGCACACCAGTTTTCTGTAACTTGAAGTGTAATGGTGGTATGAAGGATTAGAGCGTAATGTTCTCAGTCCAAATGCTTTATAACCAACAGTTCTGGTTGTTGTAAAACGTTTTCATGATCTGTCACCTGAGGTGGATGTGTTTGTCATTTTCTTAAAACAGGGAGAATTTGAAAGCAATAGCGAGTCCTGGGGAGAGAGAAACGAGATGGAAGAAGGAAGAAAATGTTACTTTCACGCCCGTAACAGTGATCTTGTTTGTTGTCATCTGTTGTGTCATGCTGGTATTACTTTATTTCTTCTACAAATGGTTAGGTAAGAAACAATGGATAATCTCTTGTCAATTGATAATCTTAGCAGGTGTCTCTGTCTGAAAAGCTAGGTTTCTAAGCTAAAATTGATATAACTTTTTTAAGTTGTTCTCTCTGTGTTGAGTTGAGGGTTGAAAAGAAGTAAGTTGCTACTTAAGAAACAAAGAAGCTTTCTTCTACTGTTACAAAGGCTGCCTTGATGGTACTTATTCTGAATGAAGCAAGGTGTAGGAGAGGTGACTAGTAACTGGTTAAAAAGTAGATGTTGTACGTCAGCTCTTGGAAGGATGGTGGTGATAGCTTAGTAGTGTTTGGAGTGAAACATTTTGTTAGGTATTGCTACATTGTCGTTTGTGGTTGCAGTCCCTAATTAAAGTACCAGATGCAATAGCATTGCCATAATGGATTAAATTCAATTTAAACTAACTTGCTAACAACAACCTAGTTGTGAATTACACAAGTCCAGTAAAATATAGTTTCTAAACTGTTGGTTGATTTTTTTTTTTTCCTCTGCCCTCAGATCATACAACCAGAAAATGTACAGTGTTAAATTGTGCTTCTTAGTATGAACAATGTAACTTTGATCCAAGGCTTCCTAAATTCACTCATAACTTGTTACCAGTTAACCTCTTTCTTCTGCAGGTGAAACTTTGCCATGCTGACTCCTGATTTTGTTTAGCTTTTGTTCAGTGCTTGGAGTTAAGATCGATTCTGTAACTGCAGTGCTAGGAAGGGAGCGTTTCCAGCACAAAGCCAGTTGCAAAGTGGAACTCTATAATGGAGTTCTCTGTGTCTCTTTTTGTAAGTGTCCAGTCACTATCGATTCTGCATTATTGCCTCAAAATTTGAAATTCCCTAAATGACTGAAATTGCTGAAATTTTTGTGCATAAACAGACTAAGTAATTAAAGGGAAAATTTCAAGTGAGTATTGCCAGAAATTGAGAAGGCTGCTAGTTGTAAGATAGCATTTTTGTTTTAGCCATAACCAAATAAAAGCATGTGAAAGCAGTAACAGATGACATATTTCTTCTTAAAGAAAAAGGAGGCAAAATTTAAAATAAAGGTTTTAAATTAAAAAATTTCTAAACTCAGGTCTTTGCTTGATGAGAATTTATGTCATGGCAGAGACACTCAGAATTCTTCAGCTACTGAATTCCATAATCAGCTGACTGTAGACTCCAGTGACTGTATTGAGCAGTGCTGTAACTTAGCAGTTTATATCAAAGGTACATTTGATTCCTGTTTGCTATTTTTTTCTATTGTATTTGTCACTGATTCCCATCTTCCATTCTTTTTATTTAGTGTATGTTATAATATCGGTGTTCTGCTTGGCATCTGCCATGAGTCTGTACAACTGTCTTGCGGCATTAATAGGAGAAATACCACTTTGGCAGTGCAGGTATTGTACACCTTCCAGTTATTATAAATGTAAGGTTTATTTTGAATGTTTTCTGGTTGCTGCTCAAAGTAGTGTGAAAATAGGAGAACAGTTTGACAAATTGTTTCCTGTGGGATTGTTAAAAAAGAAAATTACAAGCTCCTTTAATACATATTAAAGGTATCCATAGCATAATCAGCAGTTAAAGTAGTGTTGTGGGAGATTTGCTACGTGACCTTTATTTGAAAGCATTGCCATAATCAAACTTGAAGGGCTCTGCTTGGCTGTCTGAGCTCAGTTGTACAGAGTTCTGATGGCCTGTAGGGTGGGCCCTGTTTGTTCATCAAGGAACTCTGTCGGGGGGGTCCTGCACATTTGATTCTGGTTTGAGCAAGCACTATGCTGTAGGCAGTAGAGGGATTTTTCTCCTCATGTTAATCTGTACTGTACCTGTGACAGACCAAGTGTTTTTTCTTGCTCATGGACTCTACTAGAAGTTAGCAGTTACAGTCCTAACTCGGGTGCTGTCTTATCAATGTACTGATGGCCTCTTCTTGCTACTCCAAGTTAGATATCCTGCAGGTGTTAGTGAGTATGGGAATGTCCCTGTTTTCCTCCCTTGTATTTTCACTTTAAAGAATGCTAATGTTTAACACAGCAAATGGTTCTTTACCCCAAAAGAACAATGCTTATAAGCCTGGGAGCCTGAGATCACGTTCCATGCTACTTAGTATAGGATATTAGTGCCAGGTCATCCAGTAGCCCATCAAAGGTAGAGATCAGGTAGAAAAGACAGCACGTTTTGTGTAAGCAGCAGGACAAAAATTACTTCTGTCTGTTAATAGCAATTCAAGAACTGTCCCAGAAAACTGAGTAGGCAGTGGAAATAGATTTGGCTCACAATTTGGCAATACATAGTTATTCCATTTTTAATCTTGTATTATGTGTCCTAAAATTGATTTTTGCCACCACTCCCCTTTCTGGCATCATGACATGACTGTCCCTAACATCGTTCTGTTGACATGACAGAAATGGATTATATAAATTCATCTGCTTGCCACTTTCTCTGGGTGTATTTGCTAAAATGAGCACTGGCCATGAAAACCCAACTGGACTTACTATCTGTGGGCATGTTTTTAATGTACAGAAGGATTGCTACTGCAGTTGCAAGGATAATGCCACCTGAGTCCAGACAGAAGAAACAGGCAAAGGAGAGGCTCTCAGGATGGGAACACCTTGTTAGCTTAAGGGCACAGGATAGCACAGACATGTGTTTTTGTTGTTGCAGGCTTTCTCTTTTTTAACTTAATTATTTTCTTTTAGGTTTACATGTTGCAACAAAAACATTGAAGTGAGACTTATTTTTCTTGCTGCATTCTGCATAGCAGCAGCTGTTGTTTGGGCAGTGTTTCGAAATGAAGATAGGTAAGTGATGCATTCTGACTTGAAAGAGTAATGTGAATAATTGTCATGAGTCAACTTCCCATCCTGGAGCATCGCATCCTTCTAAACTCCGATGCTGATTTCAAAAAAGTTGTGAAAGTATTTATGAAGCTTCACAAGCATGGGAATAATAGAGAACAAAGCTATACAAATGAACTGTGTGGTAACTTGGAGTTACAAAAATTATGAAGATGAGGAAGAACTAGCTTGGTTGCTAATGAATGCCACAGAGGGAGAAAAGTGCATAGGGACTATAGGACCTTTGCTTCCTATGGTCCAGTGGGAGCACAGGACCACAAATACACAAGTATTGTAGTACAATCCTAAGTACCATGTTGAGCCTGAGGTGAAGTAGGGCTCTCAGTCAGCACCACCTGCTGAGCAAATAACCAATCATACATGTGAACAACGAGGCCCTGTTGTGGCCTCTGATCAGTTCATTTTCACTGTAATGCACAGATAAAGAACAGTTAACTCTTTGATCAGAAGCTGGTGTAAACTGACCACCTTGAAACTAGTATTTTTGTGGTTTTGGTAGCAATACCTCCTAAAACCTAATTTCTTGCTTTCTAATTCATTTTACAATCTTGCTCTTTCCAACAAAATCTAAGATCATTATTGCAGTTAAATTCCAGCAGTAGTCTGAACAATGTGTGAAAATGTGTTCTTCTTTTCAGGTGGGCTTGGATTTTGCAAGATATTTTGGGAATTGCTTTCTGCCTCAACTTTATTAAAACACTGAAAATGCCCAACTTTAAGGTACTGTGAGTTGCTTACCTTAAGAAAGTATTGTAATGGCACGAATATCTTAAGTTGTGTGTCAGTAGGTTTTTGATACTCAAGAGTTACTTCAAAAAAAACCCACCACCTAAACCCTTCTTGTTTTAATAATCAGTAAAAGAAAGGAATCCCATTCTAAATGCTCTGCCAGAATAACAGTGGGAGCCGAGGTGGGGGTATTCTTTCTTTAACATGATGGTACAGTAAAGATACCATAATTAAACTATACAGTCCTTGAAAACCTATGGTAATACTTTATTCTTTTTTTTTACCAGTCCTGTGTGATACTTCTAGGCCTTCTCCTTCTATATGATGTGTTTTTTGTCTTCATAACACCATTTATCACAAAGGTATGTCTGTGGATTTATCTTTACAATAAAAGGAAAAATATTGTCTGGTCATTGGGGCAGCATTTTTGTCAAAATTGAAGCAGAAATCTCATGGCAGGAAAAGCCGACATGTTTTTATCTGAACTTCCAGCTACATCTGGTGGATTTGTTTAGATTTTTTACAACAGTTATCTTAGACTGGACTGCATGTTTTTCATGTAAAACAGTACAGTATACACATTTCTTTTGTTATTTTTCCAATCCTGAATTGTAAGATGAGGTGCAAGCAATTTTTATAGCTTTAGTATGAATTTTCTGGTGTATTAAACCACTAACTCTTGCAAAATAAACTTAATTTCAGAATGGGGCAAGTATAATGGTTGAAGTGGCAGCTGGTCCCTTTGGAAACAGTGAAAAGGTATGAATAGCTGTCTTAATATGTGCAACATGCAATACTGACATTTCGTAGCTAATTCATAGTGTGCTTTTCCGCATAACTTTCTCACAAAATATAGCCAGCTTCTGCTATTTTCTTTTAAGTATTAAATACCTGTTGACTTGGGTTTGATCCTAGAATGATGGAAACTTGGTGGAAGTCCCTACTGAACGCTCAGCTCCCCATGAGAAAGTAAGGATTGTATTTCAGATACTGGATTTTTAAATGATTCCCTCTGAAAAGACTATTCTTTTGGGGAAAACCTGACTGTCCAAATTTCTCTTCAGGGCCTGGATATCACTGATCAATACTCTATAGTTAGGTTAATAATCCAGTCTTGTTGTTCTCATTAGATCATTAAATGTTATTTTAACTTTTTTTCGGTGTGTGCATATTATTTGTAAATCTGAGATTCCAGCTTACCCGTTGCCTTAAGCTTTATCCACTCTCTTATGTTGGTTTCTGGTTTTTACTTTAGGTTCTACCTATTTTGAAGTTCTGCATTAATAAGAAATTAATTATATTAAAACTATGTATTAACTTAAGCAAACAAACAAAAAAATCAAAACCACCAGGATGTTCTCTATTAATGTGGGCTTCTGAACTACTGTTTTACAGTTACCTGTGGTTATTAGAGTGCCTAGACTTGAATACTCTGCATCAACACTGTGTGGCCTGCCATTCTCATTGTTGGGTTTTGGAGATATTATTGTCCCAGGTGAGCAAGTGTTTTTGGCAATTCTAACTTTTGATTAAATATTTTGGGTTGGTTCTGACTTCTATTGAACTTTATTCTACAAAGTGTTCACTAAATCAAATGGAGCAGTTTGCCTTGATCTGTCCATGCAGAATACAACAAAAGCCACAACATAAGAAAGCTTACTGTGTTACGGAATGTTTAAATAGCGAAGGGTGTTTTTCCTTTGTGTTGCACTTCATTGTGCAAATACAAGTTCCTCAGATAAATCCAGTTGTCAGTATTAATTAAATCTCATCTAAATTTCACGAAAAGCAAGTATTCTGTGGCTTTGTAGCATTTTTGCATTCTACACTACCTAATTAGAGGTGAGGTGATGGAAAATGTGTTACCAGTTTTTTTTGTCTTTCCCAGAAGAGCTGAATTTTGCCATAGTTGGAGTCTTGAGCAAATTGGTTAAGTCAGGCATAAAGCACCATCTCGTGAGCAGTGTGCAGGTAAAATTCCTGATTGCTAAGAGCGAGCATTAAAATCCTATCGAAGAGAAGTATTAACACTAGGTTGTTACTATTCTGTATTAGAAAACTGAAAACAGTACAACGCAATTAGCTTGCTTAAAAAACCATAACCTTTCAATACCAAGCTCACGTGGCTCATATTTGCGTTATGGTTTTGATTTTCAAGCCTTACTGTAGGATTTCTTAAACTGGTTCTTGGCTTCCAGAAGTAAATGGGAAGATGGTAACATACAGTAACAGGATGTCATAATATAAATTCTTTTTATGCTGCTTTGATTTGGAGGAGTGGGGAGAATTTGGGCTAGATTTTTTTTGTTTGTCTTCAAGGGCTTCTGGTTGCCTATTGCCGAAGATTTGATGTTCAAACCAGGTCATCTTCTGTATACTACATCTCCTGCACAATAGGTAAACCACCATATTTCAGCAGTTTATCTTCATGCTGCTTTTTAAATGGCTGAACCAGATAGTTTTCTTCAGGTAGAGGTTCAATGTTGTCAAGAATATCTTCATAATCTCTTTTTAATGTGCCTTCCCATATTTAAGGTATTTTTTATGGTAGTCAGCTACTTTGAGAAAGCTTGCCAATACAGGACAAGCTGTTGTCCCTCTTTTCCTAAATTACATTAACAAGGAATACGTTACTTTAAAAAAAACAATTCTGGCTTGCTAAATGAATGACTAAATTTGAAAATACACCTGTTTCTGACTGTATATGTATAAATATCTTTTTATAGCTTACGCTGTTGGTATGGTGCTGACTTTCATTGTTTTGGCACTGATGAAGATGGGACAGCCTGCCCTTCTCTATCTTGTACCATGTACACTCATTACCAGCTCGCTTGTTGCTTGGAAGCGCAAACAGATGAAGAAGTTTTGGAAAGGAAGCAGTTACCAGGTAGGCTGGATGCCTGGAGTGTTTTGTTAATTCCTTTGAGTATAAGCTTCTCTAAGTACCCACAATCCAATTTTTGCTAGTCTTCATGTTATCTTTTGCATAAGGAAATGTAAGGAAAAGTAGTCTTTAAGTAAAAAGTCTTAATCTAGTAGTTGGCATGGCAGAACAAAGCTTAGGGGAGATGAAATAGCTGGTTCAGTACTCATGGGGAAAGTAATTTGTTCTGTTTTATTTTCTTTGAAATGTTTTTTCATGTTTCAGCATTCCTAAACTTTTGTCTTGATGTGGTATAACATGACTCACTGAACTAAGCATTCAGATTCCAATCTGCACTAGTCCTGTATTAGGAAATGGTTCAAAACAGTTGATGATCAACTAGAGTTTTAGAAATTTTCTGTGCATTGCTGGTGTCCTCCTGTCAGGATCAGCAACAAAATACCTGGGTGGTTATGGAACTGTTTTCCATCACAGTGCCCACTGTGTGCACACTGCCTTGGGTATTCTGCATCTCCCCTTTGGTCATCTCTAACACTACCCAGGAGCTGCAGTCCTTAAAATCCCACCAGCTGTGTGTCCCTGCCTGTTGGTGTGTGCGGGTTCCCCTGGTCTGACACTGCCGCAGTGACCGAGTGTGCCGGTAGCCCTGGTGAGCTGGCATTTATCATAAGACAGACCAGCCTTGAGCTCAGTCTAAATTTTGTTTGAGACTAAAGTCCAGTATTGTTTGAATTCAGCAGCTCTGGCCTGTATCGAGGCTGTGGTGAACTGAGCTCAGAGAATGGATAGTCTGTTGGAGGAGGAGGTGGGTGATGTGAAGTTGATGATGGAAAGGAGCAGCTCCTGCTTTTTCAACTTCTGGACTGCAAATTTAATTGGATCAATGGAAGTCAAGGTGGTGGGAATTCATATAAATGTAAAACTGCAGGTACACATCTCCTGCAGTACTGGCAGCTAGATACTACCTTTTGTTGATCTAGCATTCTCCACCTGCTTCAGCTGGAGGCTGGCAAGGTATGAAATCATTCAGGAGATCTTCAGCTTTAACTAGATACCCTGGCTTTTTGTCTACAAAAGCAACTCTTCTCTTTTCGTAGGTCCAGTGAGTAGAAATGTTTCTCTGTAGGTCAGAATTAATTTAGCTTACCATCTATTTGTGTGTAAATTGGTGCCTGCTTGCTCTTCTAAAATAGTGTCACATGTATGAAGCCCAGCAACTCGGTCTGTTGGGGCAAAACGCTTCACAAGTTGTTGTCCTCACTTGTGTTCTAAGATTGGCCTAAGTAAATCTGGCAGCTCTCTTGAGCAACAAAAATTTCCTGGACTTCTCATAGAAAAACTCATACTTGAAAGAATTATGTTGCCATAGTAGTTATTTCATGTCCTTTCAACTGGTTTCTTGAAGGATTAAAAGAGCTCTGAACTTCGGCTTGTTTTGAGGTCAGATAATTTCATTTCTGGCACAATTTAAATTGTTGCTTTCCACTTCCACCACCCCTTAGTTAGACTGCTCTGTGACTGAACATCTCTGTCTAACTTCATGAACTCCCATTTTTGTGTAACTTTCTGGAGAACTTTCTCTATATTAATGTTTTTCCAGAGAGTGTTATTCAAGTTGCACTCTCAGAATGCTGCAGTGTTGATTTTTCTCGTATGTTCTCCCCACATAAAGCTGTGTTTTGAACTGTCCTTACCAAACTTACATGCAATCAAGAGCAAACAATCAAACCCAACACAACCGCAGGGTTGAAATATGTAAGTTCCAGTGCTCCTTCAGAGGAGGAGGGATAGAGAAAAGTGCCAGAAGACACTCTTCTGCTACAACAATGATAATTTGGACTGGAACAGAGCTGCCCCATGGACAAGGGTGACCAGACCTGCAGAGGTTGGGTTTGTCCTCATGGGAGCAGAGAAACCTTGCAGACTTGTTAGAGCAAAGCGTCCTAAGAATGGGGGTACGAGAGCATGTTCAAGTGACACAACTTCATAAATGCTGCTGTTCATAGGCCATTAGGTAGCTTTTTTGAGTTTGTTTTTTTTTCTGATTTTTGTTGTATATGACTTTAATAATGGAATGAATTTTATTTAGGTATCGGACTCCTCCAGGACGCCTTTGCTACAAGGTGTGATTATGGTCTTCTTTTAATGCAACTTTATTAATCATCTCATGGTTTCTTTTTTCCCCTCTGCTTCCTTTTTCCATTCTTTTTTGTGTCTATCTTTAATTTTTCTGAGTAATTCAGTAGAAGAGTGTAGAAATGAAAACAAGCTATAAAGCTGGTTTTATGCTTAGGTGTTTGGTGTTTGTTTTTTTTTCTTTAAAGGAACACAGGAAAAACTTAATATTAAGTACCAATTGAGCCAAGATTCCAAGGCCTGAAGGCAGGCTTTGTATGCCTCTCTGCTTTGTAATTTCCCAAATCCCTAGGAGTGTCTTCAGCTGTTTAGAATTGGTGTAAGTTCCTCTGCGGTTACCTGTATGGAAGTCCTTCACTTATTTTTTCCGTGCCACTGCATTGACATGAAAACCTGCTTAGTGCTAAACAACTTAGTTGTCCTGTGTTTTCGTGTTCAGCAGTATAACTTGCCTTTAGTAACCTTGTCTGCAGTCCCTTTATCATCTTGTTACTCAACAGTAAACCTTATCCTGTACTGTCTGCAGTGCTTGTGGCAGGACAGGGGTTCGGACCAGCTTCTGTAGCCTTCCTGCTGCACAGCTTCTGGGCTGTAGCGAGGAGCTTTCACCTTGCTGGGCTACAGCTCAGGACTGCTGACACCAAAGGTATTTGTTTAACTGTCTGCTGGCTCAAGGACAGCATGGAGAGAGCAATGCAAGCTTCCAAATTTCGACCTCTTGCAGAATTTAAGCGTTTAAATATAATCTTGAATTACATTTGGCATTCTAGAGTTATGCATCTATTTATAAAGCATAGTTTGTCAGCCCTGTGCACTGAAGACAATTTGAGATGGTGAACTCTGCCTGTGTCTTAAATTCTGAACTAAAAAGTACTTTTCCCATTAGCTTCTTTCTTCTAATAAAGAGTACTTTACTGATTTCAGTCTGATTAAAAAGCCTTAATAATAAAGAAATTAGATAGATACAAACCCAAGAGGAGGTTAGGGAGCAGGAGGGGTTGAGTGCCAATTAAAGTCAGATGGCCAGACTGTATTTTTATAACTTAAAATTCTTCTGTCCTCTTGTGTTCACTGAAGTTCTTGGATAGGATTGTTAAAATCAGTTTTTCAATTTCTACTTTGTCCGTACAGGAAATACTTGACTCCCTAAGATAGCTCTGAGGTCCCATAATTCCTAGCTGAGAGCATTTCTGTTTCTGCATAATGATGCAGTCTTAATTCTGCTTGTGCAGTGTTGGCTTTTTTATGGAGTAGTCTTGAGCTGTGATCAGTTGCTGCACAGAAAAACTTTTTGACTGTTCACTGAAGCACAGGGATTTCTTGGGAGAGGGAACGTACCTGCTTTCCTACCACCAAATGGGCACTGTTGCTGCTGTGAAGTATATTATAAAGGTTTTTGTAGGTTTACTGAATCACTGATGCAGGCATACGTTATTGGTATCATAAAACTAATTCAATAGTTAATTTCCATTTATTGATTTAATAAAAAATAATATTTGGGGTTTTTTATATCAGTACAATCTATGAATTCATTTTAGTAACTTCATGGAAAATCTGGTGGACTAATGCAACTTTGAAGTCTTCTGCATAGAATGGTCTCGCAGCTTTTTAGAATTTGTCAATTTGAAGTGTTCAGCAAGCTTTATAATCTCTCTTTGAAATAATAAATCAACCGATTTGTTGTTGGCAAGTTACACAGCATGCACCTGCTGCTTAGTACTGTCATTTTAAATCACATTTTTAGATACTTGCAAATTAATCCTAGATATAAATTGCTAGGAATTATCTGAGTGCAGCATCATTAAAGTGAATCTTGCAGGTAGGTGTGTGCATAGGGACTATGTACTCTTTTACAGGTAGGAGCTTTTATTGCCATTTCTGGTTTGGCTCTCTGTGTGTGGTGTTTTACATTGTATGTCTTGTTTTTGATAGTTCACCACCTTAGGAGACAGGTTAAACAATAAGTGTATTTTAGTTACAAAGCTGTCTTGTCACCCCATACTTCCCCTTAGAAAAGGTCAGGAATTGAGATGGGGAGAAAAACTCCTGAATCTCTTCCACTCTACGAATGTTCAGCAGCTCTCCACAATGTACAATCCTACTCCTTTGGCTCTTTCGAGGCTTGAAACAACAGCTTCATCCAGGATTTTAGCACAGTGCCTGCAGATTTCTGCTGGTTATCAGAGAGATTCCTGCAGCTTCTGCTGAGGCTTTGAGAACGGGGTTATTCTGAGAGAATCTACAGCTGAGATGCAGTTATGAAAAACTGCTTAATGCAATCCTAAACTTTTAGAAAGGCATCTGTTGTCCCTAACCTCAAATTGTGGGCTATCCTGCTTCTCTTATAAATGGTGGAGAGATGAGAAATGGGGGTGTGGGGGGGATTTGTTTTTTATGTTGTAACTTTTACATATGTCAGAAACCCCAAACACCCTCTATGGTCCACTAGCCATTTTGATTTTAAAGATCTGATATATTAAGCAGGGACTTTAAAATTTAAATAGAAGTGTCATCTCCAGCTTAAGTACATTTTGTGTTACTTGTTGTAGGACTAAATGAAGAATCTTCGAGATGCACTGAATTGTTGCAAATACCATTAATTCTTCCTTCTGGAAGCATCCTTTCAATTTAATAGGGGAACACTTTACAAAGATGCTTTCCAAAACTCCCTGCTCTATGCCAGCCGTTAGGTGACCCTCCCTAGGATGAGGGCAGATACGTGGCGTTAGTTGATGTGATGTGGTACTGTGTGGTGGTGTTTTGTTGTGCAGTTTTTTTCCCTGGAAACAAATACTTCAATCCTCATTCAAAATGTCAGTTTGACTTCTGTAATTGTAGGGAGTGTTTTGCTTTGGGTGACTTCTGACATGGGTTTTTGGTCACAGCACAGGGGGATGGTTCCAGCTGCGCTGCAGTGAATGCAAGACTCTCCTTGCCTCGGAAGCCTGGTACTCACTGCTGGGCTCAGTGTGTGCTGGTGCTGTAATTCAGCTCTTTGCTGCATTGGCAAGACTCGTGCCTTAATTCTGACACATGAAGAGAGGGATGTGAAAAACATTTTCTGGCTTTAGTCAGGTTGATGTTGTGGCCTCTGGACTCTCCTGAGTCTTAGCCAAGTTCCAGTCACCTGTTTCTGCCTTGGAACTGTCACCTGAACTTCCCGCGTGGCACGCGGACGGGAAATACGTAAGCAAGCCTGCTTTTAGTAGGGTGTGTTTGTATACCTTGCAATGAAGCAGTTCTGTTGGCATGAAAGGTTGTAGCACAGAGGTGGGTCAGGGATAAAGGAGAGAAGTTTATGGAACTGCTCTCTCTGCCCTGCATGTGGAGTTACACCACACTGAGGGGCTTTGTCTTGCCAAGGACCCTCTGGCAGGTGCCAGTACCTGTCCTCATCGCCGGCCCAGCCTGGGACTGATGGGCTGAGCAGCTGTGGTGGAAAGAGAGGGAGCCTTGTTACTGCTGGGCAGCACGTGCCACCATGGAAGAACCTAGGCAGGGTTTCATGCCCTTATCCTAACAGTCCTGCCATGCTGGGTGGATGAACTCCTTTACAAGTTCTGTATTCAGCATTATTTTTACTGCTTGGGTATCTTCTGTCTCTGGTTGCCAGCTGTCAAAAATGTCCACTCCTTGGCCTCTTTTTAATTATGCTTAATTCTGAAGCCCTCAAGTTTGTGGGTCTCAGTTTGTCTTGCTAACACGTGTGTGTGTTACCTCTGTAATGTGCTCAGTGCCTTGTCCCGGGGTGAAACCAGAGCCTTCATATCCTTCTGGGAATACAGCAATGGGCAGGGAATCAGGCTGCTTTTCAGACAGGGGAAAGTACAGCATTGTCTTGTGTTACTCAGGTGACCTAATCAGTCTACATAATGATCATGTTTGTTTCTTGTTGTAGGACTTTACAATTCCATTTCCTTTATCCTTTTCAAAATAAAAGGAAAATGTACAAGGAAACGTTGCCAATCCAGTTAATAAAAACTGACTGTCAGCTGACAGTCAGCTTTTACTGTCATGAAAAGAGAAAGCTGGTCTTTTCAATTCAGGCTGTTACTTGATACCTGTAAATATTAGGATCCTAGGCTCTATTTCCAGTTCTCCAAACCATGCCTTTTAAAAATGTGTTTAACCTCAGTCATCTTTTTTTGTTCCCTATGTTTAATAGTTGAGACACTTTTTGTCTCATAAATTTAAATTACTGTAGGGGACTTGGATCCTTGGTCAGAGAATGCTTTAGTAGTGGAAAGCATTAGCTAAGAGAGCTTTGATTATTTCTCTTGAATACTTTTCTGATCTCTAGAGGGCTTCCTACCTGTGTGCTGCTGAAATGCACTCTAACACATGTTTAATTATATTTCTCTTAGCTAACAAATGCTTTGGACCACTTGGGGAAAAGCAGTACTTCTTCATAAAGAGCCATCTCTTCTTTTTTTCTTGTTACATTTAGATGATGGAACACCTGGATTACACAGGAAATGAAGAAAACACAGCATCAGCCAATGAACAGCTTGGAGGACAATAACACGTGGGATCCTGCTTTAAAGTAGTATTCAAATTTCCTACAAATTAATTACAGTAAATTTGGTGAAGTTTTGCAATAGAGCATTTCCTACTCTGTGTAAAAGGTTTTTTTTACTCCTGCACCTATATTTTTATGGAAAATATTGTTAATAACATAAAACCAATCAAATTAGACTTGCATTTTTACAGCCAAACCACAGCTAGTAAAACCGTGCCTTATTTCATTTTAAATAAAAGGATATTTTCTATGCAATTTTCCAAATGTGTTTCTATACAATATATTTTTTTATAAAAGTTTCTTGCCCACATCAGTTTGATGCACAAAATGTTTCCTTAATTTTGATTAAGACCAGTTAATTTTCATTTTAAAAAGTACAGTACCCTTTGTAGGATTTCTTTCCCGATTTTGAATGCAAAGATTGATAGCAACTACGGAACGGAACTTTGGTTCCATTACTGCAAGAAACTGAGTAAACAGTGTGTATGTGTACAATGTGAGCCATAAAAGAGATAACAGGGCAAGTGTAGTTGGGGTTGTGAGCCCCCCGCTCAGTATTGTCACTGGCTTGTGCCTTAATAGTGAAAACTGTTAAGCTTTGATGCGACTCTCTGGATCATTTATATCGCCAACATTTCCAAAAACATAAAAGGGGAGAGGTTCTTACACAGGGGTCCTGGAAACTTAGGTGCAGCTCCTGGAATAGCTGACAGACAAGACTCTGAACGGCTGGGGAGCTTTTGATCAAGAAGTGCTCTTTGAGGGAGCGAGGTGAAATGCTAACCCTGGTTCTTCTGCCTGTTGAGAATAGGTCCATGTTTGGGGTCTTCATTTGACTGTGGATCAGTTCAAAGGGATGGAGGGAAACAAGACAGATTTTTTTTTTTAGGCTTTTGCATCTACACCATACTTTTTTAGAAAAAGAAACTGTTTTTGAAAATTCTTTGCAGTTCATAGACAAAACAATGGGTTTGATTAGTGCTAGTAGTGCCTGTGTTAGTTAAGGTCAATGCATGTGTTTAACTTGTTTAATCTTAATTTGTTTTAGCTTTTAAAGACTTGGAGAAGGAGAAGTAGTTAAAGCCATTAGTTTGCATTTAGAAGCGTTTGAGTTTGACACTTGTTTTTTTTCAGGAAACTGCAAATTGAGGGGGATTAGGCATAGAAGAGTTGTATAGCTGTAATGCTAACACTTCACACCAAAGAAAATTGGAGAAGGCATCAACAGGAAAGCACTGAGTTTACTTCGTGCTAAAGTCAGGTAGTTGTTAAAACATTTTTCCTATTCTTCACGTGACTGTCATTCCTATGGTCGGTACAGGAACCCAGGAGAGAGGCTGCATAAGCACATGCTGGGCAGTGGCAATACTGTGCCTCCCGAAGGTGCCTCAGCCTTTCTCTGAAGGTCACCTCTAGACATTTGCTGTTCCTTTGGGGCGTGTCAGCTCAGGAAAACTTACCAGATTAGATCTAGTTTAGCTCGATTTACTTTGGCAGTATGCTAATTAGGACAATTGTAAATCGGTATTGGCAGTTAACAAAGGCTTGCTGCAAATTCGCTGCTTTACATAATTTATATCAGATTTAAACTCTTGTTGCAAGAGCCAGGAGCAGACAGACTTAGCCCTGAGTATCGTTGTTGCCTCTCTCACAGATTGCCCGTGGTGCCAGCTGGTATGGGTAGGATAACCATTCTGTCTGCAACTTGCCTAAGAAAACAGAAATTACAAAGTTTTCATATGTTAGTAGTTGTCCCTCTTGCCTTTCTGGATCTAAGCTTGAACTGACAGCCTCAGAACACAGCGATCCTTCGAACCATCTTGAATCTTTATTTATAGACTGGCACTTAATAATAAATCACTGCATACCTCCGTGTTCCAACAGCAGGCTGAGAAGTTGTCTTCTGACACGTTGTCATGGCCTTTGAGAAGCCCAGAATCTGCCAAAGTTTAATACTTATGGAGAAGTTTCTGAAAATTCCTCAAAGAGATAAAGAAATCGTAGCTCATTCAAAATCATGCACTACTCAAAGCCCTCAGAAGCGTCAGAAATCTATGTAATACGACTCCTTTTTCTCTTTGAAATTTTCTGCACCAAGGATTTATTAAACTTTCAGCTATGAGTGGTAATGGAGTGAGCATAAACAAAGAAGGCCTTTGGCAACATAAGTGTATTCAGCAGCTGGCTGTGGAAACTGTCTTGTTCTGTGCTGAATTGTGCTCCGTGCCTGATCATGCCTGGGGTTTTGCACACGTGTGCTGCAGTTTAATGGGATGTAAACTAACTTTTTTTCCTTTCAAATGCTTAGGTGCTTTGTTTACAAGAATTAAGAATGGAGTTTGAAATTTTATATAAATATTAGGTTAGTATTGACTACTGAAGTGAGGTTTTTGTAAGTTTAATAGGACTGATTGCAACACTTAGAAAATTTGAATGTGTTTAATATTACATTTGGTTGGGCTAAACACTGTTAAAAGCCTTTTTAGTAATACTTTAATATAAAATCTTACTACTTTTTCATTATATGTTTACTGACAACTGCCCCCTTATGACTTTTAAGTTATCACCTCAAGAATGTTATTAATAAATGTTAATTGGAAAAAGAAAAGGTTGAGTAATTGCTTTGTTCTGACTTGTCTTTTTCTTACTGTGAATGTTCAGGGCAAAACCGTTAATGCTTCATAATGGCAAATAAATTAAAAACTGGTGATACACCCTGATGAATTTGTCATTCCCTGAATTGTCCAAGCTATGGTTCCATTTGTAAATACCTGTGTGCTGGGTTTGGGGCATTGCTTTTCTTCCTTTCTTTTTGCAAGGCTGGGGGCAGAACTGATGTCTGTGGCTTGAGCCACATCAGTTTGACTGCCCTAACTCGGCCAAAGCTTGTTGCACAGCTGTTAGACATGGGGCTCTGTGAAAGTAGCCGGGACAAACAGTGAGTTAGGAAATTATCACATGCTTGATGGTAACAAGATTTCTTGCATTCAGCCCAGGAAATTGTGCTGTGGAGATGCTGTTCAACTGAAGATTCTTAGACAGGAAGAGCAAGAAAAAGCCAAGCTTCAGTCCTGAACGTGAAGGGAAAAAGAAAAGTCACTAAACCTGAATACGTTTGCTGTGTGATCCTTGAGACATCGCAGGGCCCTGTGATAGTGTGTTTGCATTTAACATGTTTTTGAGGTTTTTTAAAGCCTCTTCTGCTCATACGCTTGAGGTTCCTGTCACATCGAGTCACAGTAATTGAGTACTTCATTGGGAGAAAGCTGTCCAAAATGCTTTATTAATTTACTTACTTGAAAAAGTAGAGGAGTTAGGAAGAACAGGCGGGGCCGCACTCAGCAGACTTGGTTTTTACTGTCTGTTCCCTATGCATTCCTTTGTTATGGCTGGGACAGTTGAAGTTTTGCTGAAGTGTCAGATCTCAGAGGCTTTAAAATTGCAAGCAGAAGAGTGGCATTTTCTTCAAGGAGGGGTGTTACCTTTATTAGCTATCAAGTGCTTGTCTGTTAGATTGGCCCAATCTTCACCACAGAATTCCATTTAGATATGAGAGGAAGCTTTTCACTAGGAGTGTGGTCAAACACTCGAGCAGGTTGCCCAGAGAGGTTATGGAGTCTCCATCCTTGAAGATACTCATAATATAAGTGGATACAAGCCTGGCAGCCTGCTATGAGCTGGGACGGGAGTGGACAAGGCAATTTATAGGGGAGCATTTCAGCTCTATTGCTCTGATTATTAAGGCATTTTTCTGTTCATTTTCCAGCTTTAATAATCTGCAATTTTTTTTCTTCATAGAAAAACTCAAACTTTATGACTGCAATGTGGGATTGATTTCCATTGAGAATAATTTTTTTCTACTAAACTGCTGGACTAAGCGTATTTAAAAGTTGTCTTTGGATTTGTAATGCTTCCAGAAGCTAAAGCATTGTTTTGTTTTCAAGCAGCCTATAGAGCTCATTTTACTGCATGAATGATTTATCTTTGTAATTTTTGAGGAAAGGAGGAGAGAAACTCTGTTACCCCTTTTGTCAGAAGTGAGGGATTGAAGTTCAAGGCTTTGTGTTCTTGAGAGCACCTGATGATGGAGGCTCAGGTATCTCTGGAATCCCTCTTATTTAAGTGGAATGTGCAAGATCCTGTTCCTTTGAACACAGAGAGCATCAAATAGCTGAGAATGTGTTTTTCTTGCATCTCAAAGGCCTTTTAACCGAGAAACTCTTTAGATGAAAGATCCCTCTTTCAGCTTTCTCTTAGGAGCTGCTCACAAGCATTCTGCTGTCTGGTTTTCTGTTCCCTCTCCTTCCTCCTCTTTCCTATCTGGGGCAATACCAGCATGTCTTGAAGCATCTTTGCACGTTGCATTCTCTTGGCAGTAATACCTGCCTTCTGTGTTCCACTGTGGAGACCAGCGTTTGTGAGGAGGTTCAGTCTTTTGGACGCAGCTGTCATTCCCACCAGCTCAATCCACCTGTAACAGTAACTTAAAAGCTTTTTTTCTGCACATCGTTATCTGTGTTCTAGTCCCAGTGACTCTCTGGGGTTGCAGTAATGTTGGCACAACAGCCTGCCTCGCATTTGAAAACCAAAAAAAGCAAAGGAAGGCTTTACCGTTCCATCAGAGGCTGAAAGGTGCTCGTGCTGGCTCTGCTGTGTTTGCCAGAAAGGCTACCAGAATAGATCAACTTCTCTATTGTACCTGCTCGGGAATGCAAGGAAATACAACAGGCAGTGGTGCACTGAAAAGTTCAACAGTAACTCAGTTACTTTAATTTCAAGCTTTGTTGTGATGTGTCCCTATCAGAGTCAGGAGAAAACTGGGGTCTTTTTAATTCATATTTCTTTAATGGGGTCTTTTTAATTCATATTTCTTTAATGGGGTCTTTTTAATTCATATTTCTTTAATGGGGTCTTTTTAATTCATATTTCTTTAAAAAGGTGAGGGAGTCTATGCTGGGAAATTGATCCATCCTTGTTGGACTTCAAGGTAATTAACTGCAGAAAACTGGCTAACACTGATTGGTAGCTGATTTAAAAAATAAATTTTAATAGTAAATTTACATGAGAGTAACAATGGGAAAAAAGAGCAAATGCGTGCCCATTGGTGCCTTTCCTCTTTAAGAGATGGAAGGGCAGGCCTGTGCAGGACAACAGTGACACTTTTGCCAGGGTCACCGTCAAATAAGGATTCAAAGTTGAACGATGAAGATCAGTCAAGAAGATCTGTATAGGCTCACCTAAAATATTACCTTTTGATTATGAGTTACCCATCCCTTGAATTTCAAAGATGAATTCAAGAAAAGAGAGCTCTGTAACAATACCTGTGAACTTGTCCCCAGTTTCTAAAATTGAGGAAGCAGCTGGTTTGACCTGCTGCCCTGTCCTTCCACAGGAATTTTAGGTTGTTGCACTGCTCTAGCATTGCCTGATGGGGCTGCGGGGAGAAGCGGCTCCTCGGGCAGCGCAGGCACTGAAGGAGAAACTGCACCTCTCCCCCTTGCACACGGAGCACCTCCACGCAAAGGCCTCCTCAGCACCTCTGCTGCTAACGAACAGAAATTCAAAACAAGAACCTGGAAGCCTGAAGGCTGCAGCAGGAGTGATTTTCAGAGAGCAGCTTTCCAAAATCCTATAAAAACTATGGGGGCAGAAAGTTCAGAAGGAGCAAAACTGACATAAAGTTGCTTTAGTTATTTTTTTTTTAAAGGCAGGCACTGATAAAATCTTGCAAAGGGTCATCATTAGGGTGTAAACGCCAGCCCAGGCTTCCTGGCAGCTACAGGTTTTGCACATGTCAATGGGGAAACTGGGAGGCACACCCTTGGCAGCTTTGTGCAAGACTTCACCTGCGTTGGTTAAGCTCTCAAACGCTGTTTTCGGAGCAGTAAATAATGTCCCATATTCCCAAATCCAGGGTACGCTTGCGTTATACTTCAGATGATGAGTTGGGCAATACATCTTTTTTTTGTACACTGACAGAGTGTGTCAAAGGCAAAATCACACATTCCAAACTAAGCACAATTTAATCAGCTCATTAATTAATATGACTGCCTATTAATATATGAAATATCTTTGCTGTAGGTTTTAAAAGTGGAGAACTCCCATTCTCATTTGTCTAACTTGGCTGTGACAAGTCACACCACAAAACCAGACCAGAGCAACTGGTTCTGCACTGTGCTTGGTGCTTTAGGTCAGTGGCCCTTCAGCACTGCCATCGGAAAACCCCACGCTGCAATCCTCCCCTACTTGGTGGTGATTTGCCAGGCCCAGGAAAATGGGAAAGCATTGAAAACTGCAAAGCCTCACATACCTTTCCCTGTATCTGCATTGCTAAGTAAATGGTGACTTTGTAAGTGAAATACTACCCCAGCCCTAAGTTCACAGGCTCCGTGCAGTGAGAACAGCCTCGTGATTTTGGGATGGGTCTGATGGTTTGAGGGGAGTTGGATTGCACAGGTGGCCTTCGGTTGACATCAAATCAGCGCTCTCATCTCTAAAGACTTGCTACCTCGGTCTTCCCGTGTTATAATCTCTTTGTACAGTGAGATGTCAATGTTTTGCCTATTTTAATACATGAGCAGTTCTGTTACTTTAAATACACACATTGCTTGTGAGACTGGAGTCTAAATCAGCTACAGGGCATAATTTGTTTTCTTATTATTAAATATGCAAAATTAACTTTTTGTGTATTATTTTCCTCCAGTTATATCTTGAATTTGCCCTACATTTCATGACCTACTTTTTTTTGAATGTACAGCTAATGCACTTGCTTCCTTTGAGGGAATCCCTATCCTCTCAGCTGTTAAAGCTAACACATTGCTCAAACTACTTTTTGGTTCTGAAGAACCTTGGCATAGTGCAAAAATATTACTTAACCTTTGGGACCTTTTCAGAAGAAGGTGTGTAACTCTTGGAAGTACCACATACCAACAAAGTAACCAATGTTTCTAAATAGTTTAAAACCCAGGAAGCTGCACCTTTTTTTAGTTTCGTTTTCCCTGGCTTCAATGGAAACACAACTGCTCCGTTTTGCTTAGATTTCCTATTTTGAAATAGCATGTTTTGAATTGCTCAAAACTTGTGGGTTTGTAATGCTGTTGGGTGCATTATCCGGGAGGCATTGGGCAAAACACTTTCGCAAAAACTCAGCAACTTCAGCACTAGAAAACCCTTTCATAAATAATGGAGAGGACTTACAGATCCCAGTAACCTGTGTCATCCTAGGCTTTTTTTTGGTTTACTTGGCAAATTTTAAATTTTTGTGTTGAAAAATAAGTACCTTTGGTGTTCAGGAGTAGCAGTCAGAATACAAACAGGTGAGTTTCCACTTTAGCAATAGCTAACCAGCTGGTTCACCAAGGCAGATCAGGAATGGACAAACCTGTGGCAAAAAAAAAAGTAAGGGTTTGGGGGAATTCACCCTTGTTAAAAGAATAAGGAAAGTGAACCAATATAACCTCTTTTCTGCCAAAGGTGAGGGACAAAAATGGTTTCTACGCAGAATCTGTTTGACCTTGAGTAGGATATTAACTCGATCTCCTTATCAGTTGGCATTTGCATCTGATTTAACTATATGAACTCCAGCACGTATTTCCAACAACTTTAAAAACAGCTGCAGAACATCAGAGCGTATCCGTGGTCAAACTTCTTACAGAGTCAAACAAAAATGTTAAAACCAGATTACTTTTTTTTCCAGGATAACTCCTCCTTTCCTTTCCCATAAAAAGGAAAGCTATATTTTAAATTTTTTTCTTTCTGTGGGTGAGTCAGTATTTCATCTGTGTGAGGGTGAATGAGCAATCGAACAGCCTCATCCTCGCTACTGGGTATTGCAATATGGAGATAAGGGCTTCCTTAGGGAGGTTTCTTGTAGTCCTTTAGCACTCATTGCAGTAAGATCAAGTTACAGCTGGTTTAATGCAAAGTAAAACCTATCGAGGCTGACATCAGAAATTTTACTACTTCTGGTGGTGATTACATAACAAATAATCACTTGCCATAAAGTGCCAGTGACAGACTGATAGTTTGCTTTCAGATATAAAATCGAGATATGAGAACCACATAGCCAAAGGAGTTTTGTTGAAACCAGTTGTATTCTATTTTAGATAACAGAAGCTTGCTTCGGGTTAAAGGTCCTTAAATGCACTAAGGTATAAAATAACGCTTCAAATATTTCCTGCTAATTCATAGCTGACAGATGTTGATTTAGAAGAAGATATCAGAAGAATTTTGACCTGACTGTTGGCAGGGTTGGAAGGAAACCTTAGGGTGACAAGAAGCAAATATTTATCCTACTGCTTGGCCCTCTAAGGTTGAGTTATGGCAATGAAAACAAGGTTTAGCATCTGAACATAAAGAATTCACTCTTTTTGGATGACTAAGGCTGCTAGCTTAGGCTCAAATCATGTCATGTTCCTTACTCCACATGGCATCACTCCCAGGTCATGGAAGTGATGTATTCCACTGTGGCGCTATATCCTGCCCCCACTTCACAACACTCTTTCTGGAGGGCAACGTTCCCCCAGACACAGCGAGGCAGAGAGGATGCTGATGACTCATTTTCCCTTCATTTTCTTCACAAGCTGTTCCAGTGAAACGTGCTGTCTCTCCATCTAGCTTATCACAAACAGTTGAACTCTCAAATAATTTGATGTCAATCTCTTCACAGTTTTTCAGGATCAACAAGGAAAAAAAAAAAAGGCATGGAAAATTCCTCACCTCAAGCATGTTCTCCTAAAACAATGGGAAGTCTCATGCCCAGGCTGGCCTCCAGCTACTTTTTCCAAAGTCCCTTCCTCCTTTTCTAGCTCTTGCATTTACAGATACTAAACTTAGCTGCGAACATGATAAAGACGAGAATCAAGTCAGTATCACCCAAATATTGCTGTGAAATGAGATGAAGGACATAGTCATAGAAGAAATTTCTCATTAACTTCTTTTGGGATGTGAGGAGGTTTAGATTAATTAACTAGAAAGGGGAAAAGGAAGGGAGGAAGCAGGAATGTGGTCGTTTCTCAGAAAGGCTTTTATAGTATTAGTTGAAGAATTCAGAAATTTCCCATTTTCTCTGTTTTCCTTTGGAAAGTTTTTGAACCATCTCCAGAAAATCCTTCTGGGCTTCCACTGCTCCTTCTGTTCCTGATCCGTAAGCCAAAAATTAGCACTGGCACATGGGAATCCGGGTGGAAACAGGCTTGGGATTTCTCCTGCAGTAAGAGAGTGATTTTAGCTTGTTAGTTGTGAGATCTTGTACTCAGAACTAATTTAAGTTTTCCCTGGAAATGCCTAATTTGCCTATTCTAAGGAAATTAGGAATCCTAGGAGTCTAGAATTCTAGACTATTCTAGAAACTAGAATCCTAGTTTCATGCCTTTGTAAGATAGCACAAATTCTTCTGAAGTTAACTTAAAACAAGCATTAGGATCTCCTCTGCAGCTGAGGAACTCCCTGCAGTGACGCCCTGATGTGGAGCTGAATGCCCACAGTTCCGTGGGTCTTATCAAATTGCTGCCTATTGTTCATAGCAAACAGTTTCAGCTCCCAGAATTTACTGTGGGGCTTGCCCTGCTGGGTGGCTGCTGATGCGAGGGCCTTTTGTAGCTTGAAATCTGCAGTTCAGTTTGAACGGGGGAGAGGAATGATACCCGGTTCAACAAACTGTCACAGCAGCACAGGCAGATGATAAGGCCTGATAATGAAAATCAAAGTTCTATAATGAATTCGCATGTTCTGGTTTAGTGTATACAAAACTGCTGCTCTTGTGTGGCTATGGTATTTTAGAAATCGTACCAGGACCTTTGAACTAGATTTAACTCATTTTTTAACCATGTTCCCATTGCAAAGGAAACACTGAGCTATCTGACTCCCTATGTCTTAATAAAAATTAATGGTTTAACAGTAATATTAGTCATACATTTTGGAGGAGAGATTTTTCTAGGAAATCTTAATTTTTCATATTTAGGGAATACCAATAATTTGAGCCAAACTTAATTAATCACTTTTTCTTCCCTCAGAAATGTGGTTTGTTCTAGCATAATTTGTTGCAAAAGATAAATACTGAAAAGTGTAGCGGGAATTGCGGACGAGGCTTTTTATTAGCAATATTGATTCTCAAGTTTTGCTGACAAAAGAAGTCAAAGTTCCTGCCCCGGGCAGTTCCTGATCTAAACTGAGTTGATTAAAGTGGAAGAAATGCATCCTCCTTTCTCCCTCCAAAATGAACCTTCCTCTATTTCTGCTCAGGCCATTACAAAACGTGCTTTTGGTGGCACTTCCACCCGTGAGCATGGCCAGAAAGAAAAGCTCAAACAATTCCCAATGTTCCCTGTTGTGTGGTTTAAGGTCTGGATAATGCCAGGTCACTTTCTCGAGACACAGCTCCCTGTGGTTTCCCAAAGCCAGGATACCCACAGGGCTGCTGAGGGGACGTGGTGTTGGCGGGGAATCATACATTGGTTTGGGTTGGAAGGGACCATCCAGTTCCACCCCCCCTGCCATGGGCAGGGACACCTCCCACCAGACCGGGCTGCTCCAGGCCTCATCCAACCCGGCCTTGAACACCTCCAGGGATGGGACAGCCACAGCTTCCCTGGGCAACCTGTGCCAGGGAGTCAAATACCCTCATTGTGCGGAATTTCTTCCAAGCCCAGATTCCAGCTGCAACACCGCAGGAAGCTGGGGCTGAGGTGGGAGTTTTACGGTGAGACGAGATCTCTGGAGCAGAGCTTCCTCCTCTGAGCCATGTGTTCCCAGTCGGGCTGGAAGCTGTCCCAGAAAGCTCCGTTTTTAATGCCTCTCAAGTTGAACACGAGCCAACAGTGCCCTGGCAGCCAAAAGGGTCAACCATGTCCCGGGGTGCATCCAGCACCGCATCACGGCTGGGCGAGGGAGGGCATTGCCCTGCTCTGCTCTGCGCTGGTGAGTCCTGAGCGCGGCTTTGGGTGCCGTGGTGTAAAGCGGACATCGAGCTACTGGAGAGTGTCCAAAGGAGGTCACAAAGCTGGTGAAGGGTTAGAGGGGACATCATATGAGGAGAGAATGAAGTCACTTGGTCTGTTCAGCCTGCAGGAGACTGAGGGGACCTCATAGCCCTTCACAGGGGAGGAGCAGCAGGCACTCAGCTCTCCTCTCTGGTGACCAAGGACAGGACCCGAGGGAACGGCAGGAAGATGTGCTGGGGAGGGTTAGGTTGGACATTGGGAAAAGGTTCTTCACCCAGAGGGTGCTGGAGCCCTGGAACAGCTCCCCAGGGAAGCAGTCACAGCCTGTCTATTCCAGAAGCCTTCGGCCCTCAGACACCCGGTGTGAACCGTGGCTGTGCAGCGCAGGGCCGGCAGCTGCACCCGCCGATGCCCGCGGGTCCCTGCCCAGCCAGGGCATCCCGCGCCGCCGCGCGGGGCTCCTCCCGGGGGCGGTGCGAGCTGACGCGGCAGCGCCGCTGCGCTCCGCCGGCCGAGTCGCACAATTATGAGAAGGAGCCGCCGGGCCGAGGCCGCCGCCAGCGCCGGGTCCCGCTGCGGAGCCGAGGCAGCGCCTTCCTCCTCGCCCCGCTCTCCCCTCCGCCCCCGGAGCGCTGCCCTCGCCCGGCTTCTCCCCACCCAGCAGCCCCGCGCCACCGCCGAGCCCAGCCCCGATAGATGGAGACTGGCCCCGCCGACGCCGCCGAACCACGAGCGGGAGCTGCCCGGCGCGAGGAGAACCGCAGGCGGCGCCGAGACCCGGCGCGGCTCTGAGGAGGATGGTGAGCGGGGGGGGCAGCGCGGGGCGCGCGCGCTCCGCCGGCTCCGACCGGTCCCCGCCGGCTGCGCGGGGCGCGGCCGCCCCGTGGAGCTCCGAGCTGCGGCCGTCGCTCCCCCGCCCGCGAGGCGGCGGCGGCCGCGCTGTCACCCCCGGAAGGCGAGGGCGCGGGCGATGCGGGGGGGAGCGAGACCGGGGGGTGCCCCCGCAGCCGCAGGAGAGCATCCCGCTCCCCCGGCTGCCTGGAAACCTGACCCGCGGCCGTCAGTGTGGTGAAGGTCCTGCTGCTGGCCGCTGATCGGTTCTGGAAGTTTATTCCTTAGTTGGTATTTACAGAATATAAAGAATATATATAAAAGAATGTATATACAGAATATAAAAGAATATAAAAGAACGTATATACAGAATATAAAAGAATATAAAAGAATATAAAAGAATGTATATACAGAATATGAAAGAATATGAAAGAATATATATATACAGAGTATGAAAGAATATAAAAGAACGTATATACAGAATATAAAAGAATATAAAAGAATATAAAAGAATGTATATACAGAATATGAAAGAATATGAAAGAATATATATATACAGAGTATGAAAGAATATAAAAGAATATATATACAGAATATAAAAGAATGTATATACAGAATATAAAAGAACATAAAAGAATATAAAAGAACGTATATACAGAATATAAAAGAATATAAAAGAACGTATATACAGAATATAAAAGAACATAAAAGAATATAAAAGAATGTATATACAGAATATAAAAGAATGTATATACAGAATATAAAAGAACATAAAAGAATATAAAAGAACGTATATACAGAATATAAAAGAATATAAAAGAACGTATATAAAAGAATATAAAAGAATACAAAAGGATGAATATAAAAGAATATATATACAGAATATAAAAGAATATAAAGAATATATATACAGAATATAAAAGATGGTTGAGTTCACAGTTCAAACCACAGGCGTTCCTACCCCTGAATCTTCTATTTCTGGCTGTATCTGTGAACTGTGTCAAAACGTGGGCTGTCTTTTTCTAGAATCTGCAAATCCAGCACTTTTCTGGGAAGAAGCTGGAAGTGCAACCTTCTGTTGTGACTTTTCGAGTACCTGACACCCCCACTTGTGTGACACCTGCTCTTCTCAACTGAAGTAGTTGCTTGCAGGGTTTTTTTGGGGGGCAGTGGTGTTGCTTTGGGTTCTTGTGTTTTGTGGTTTTGTTGGGTTGGTTTTTTTTTTCATTGTAGTTCTGGTGTTTTGTTGGCACAGACACAGCTTGGAAATGTACAGATTCATTTTAACCTTTGTAGATTTATAAACTGATTGTGGCTCCTCAATTTTGTTGGCCATAGAACATATTTGCAGTCTTTTACACTTACTATGCATTTATCATATATTTTGAAACTGCTGCTTGATAGGTGTTTTGCCTTAGTTGAATATAGGCTGTTCTATGCAAGTTCACTTTTGCTAAAAATTTCCCAGCTGCTCCATGAGTATTTAGCAATTTTGAAGAATTGCTGGACAGTGTCCAATGTTAAATCAAGAGTTATTCTAAAGAGCGAGTTGTTCAGTGTGGCAATTCTGGGAGTTCAGACCTTTTTTCATCATGTCTGTGTGGGTGAGATAAGTGTCTGCTAGATCGTCCTTCATGCCTTTTGGTGTGAGGCCGTTCTTGACTTTGCTATCTAAAGTGGGGGGGAAAAAAGACGTTTGTACTTGTGGAACTGTTTAGGCTGGGTTTGGAGTGCTTGTGCCTTAGTTTCCTAATGTTTTACTTGGATTTTTTTTTTTGAGTGCTTGCTTGAGCTCGGGGTGGAAGGGTGATTTGCACTTGTTGTGCAAAGGCACCTTGAAACATCACCTTGCATTTTAGTTATCTTTCTTATCTTTAAGTATACTCTATCAGATCATCTGCCTCCCCGTGTGGATTATCTTGGAGACAGGTATTGTGTTTTAAACTTTCACTTCTTTTCTTGTTCCTTCAGGCTCAGTGGTAACTGGAGCCTTACCTTTTTGTCTTATCACATCAACCCTGCTTTCTCTGCTCAGCTGGGGGTAGGCTGCAGCAATCCAAACTCCTCTTTTTCTTTTAGTTATCATTACCACTTGCTGTGCTTCCCTTTCCTGGAAGCTTTGCACCAACACCCAAACTTTTCTTGCTTCTCTTTCATGTGCCTTCATGAGGTGCAGTTCTTTTAACTGGTCTCTCCTTGCAGACAGTCGTGCCAGATGAGTGTTTCCTCAAGTAACAAATACTGTTTTAAACTTAATGGATGCTGACAGAATAGGGTTTGACTGTATTGGTTTGTTGTTTTTATACCAGTAATGTTGCAAATAAATCATGGAGAGGACTTGTCAAAAAGTGTGTGTGAATGGTGGGAGTTGCTTTTATAGTCTACAATTTGTGTACTTGACAGGATTTTCCATAGTAAGTTTCATTTTCTTTCCCAGAAAGACCCTGATTAGCCTAATTAGGAGCTTAGCATAGTTACACTAACAGTGACACTTGTGCTGAGCTTCTGATATTGTCAGCATATTGTCTGAAACAAGCCCAAGTTCCAGTCATTGGGTTGGATTTTGAAATTGTGGCTTAGACTTTGGAAAATCAGGACAATTAAATTATGCTTCTTGTGCCAATATACTTAATCTGAAAAATGTATCTTTGTCCTTTTTTTTTTTAACAGATACTTGTTTCTGTTGGAATCCCTCATTTCCTTTAACCGTGTCTGCTTTGGCCTCTGTGTGTGTGCGCCACGTTAATTTGCTGAGACAAGTAACATTAGTTTTGTTTCTTTGTCTCCACTCTTTAAAAGGCAAACTGACAGTAAAATCAATGTGTGTGTTTCGCAGAATTGAAGTTTTGTCTTTTGAGGTGGTGTTTCTCGTTTCTAGCCTGAATGATTCTGTCTTGGTGCATTTAA
Organism: Tapera naevia; assembly: GCA_033556795.1. NCBI lineage: Eukaryota > Metazoa > Chordata > Aves > Cuculiformes > Neomorphidae > Tapera > Tapera naevia. The sequence goes on along the minus strand of JAUMJJ010000076.1, from coordinate 5,649,764 downwards.
CTTCACTTGTTGAAGTTCCAGCAGCTGGCTTTTCAACAGATGAATTACTGAATAATCTCACTCTATTGTGTATTTGGATAAGATACTTACATGATTAGTAAAGATAATGTCACTTCCTACCTCTGACACAGGCAAGTAGCAGTGGCCTCTGACAAATGATTCTCTGTACTTCATTATTTCTACAAAAATAGTCAGTGATACTGACTTGACCTGTGGTAAAACTTAAAGTTTGTTGCATGCTTTTTTTGTGTTCCCTGGCCTGAAACCTTTTCTCGTCTGTATTAGTTTCTCTGCAATCTTGTTGTTTTCCTTTATTTGATGTAATTCTATCTCTTTTGCACACATAAAGAGAGTGTACAGGTAATCATGTCATGCTAATATATTGTGAAACAAGCTGTGCCAAAAATGGATTACCTAATCCTTGATTTCTGTTATTTTCCTACTTTAAGCTTAACTTTTCTTTTACTTGCTTTGTAGGTGGGTTTGTATTTCAAGTAATAGAAGGCTAATGTAACAAAAGAACAGAAAAAAGTAAACCCCTGAAACCTTTGTATTGGCAGGCTTTGCTTCCTGACATGGCTCGATACAGGGTGAGCTGGGCACCAGTGCTGCTGTGCGGGAGGAGCAGCAGGGTGTGCGGAGGTGATGGGTCTGTTGGGTAGCAGCCGGTCATCAGACGAGTGCTGTGGGGCACCCCCAGCCTTGGTGTCTGGCTGGATGGGCCCACAGAGCCCAGCAGCTGGGCTTCAGAGACCAGTCTCCATCACAGCCATTGCACTGGTGGAGGGAATGCTATTTCTTTGAGGACTGGTGAGGTTTATGCAGCCTCCTTTACACCTATGTTTTACTTAGCATGGGAGTTGTTTTAAAGCAGGGGCATGAGCCACTTCCTTTAACTGACGGGTTTGCTGGAGCCACAGTGCAGCTTGGGTTTGTTTTCCTCTCCAGCTGCTGTAGTTCTTGCATGGAAATAGGGATAATGCAGCTTCCCTAATCACTGTTAGGTGAGCAAAAGAAATTTCTTACCCTTCAGTTCTTTCCAAGAAGGGAAGGCCAGTGAACTTCTGATGGGACAATAAAATGTTAAAAAAAAAAGAGATAATAACATTATTCTTAACTGTATCATTTTTTTCCCTTGCCAAGAATTGGAGAAAGTGTTCTAAATGTATGGGAAGTACAGGGAGAGAAACAACTGTGGTGCTGATTGTGGTGCTGATAGTTCCAGAAAGCTCTGTTATGAAAGAACTGGAATATTTAAATGTGGAAAATGGTGTGACAACATATGGTACGAGGCTGTTGCAGAAATAATCTGTAAGATAAATGTAGTGGTTGATTGCCAAGGAGAGTTTTTAAAGTATGGTAACAAACTGACAACACATTAGAGTGGCTTGATCTTGGTTTATAAGTTACGTGGGTTTTTTTCCGTTTAACTGAGGGAAAGTTCAGATGTTATTGAGGTGATAGGCTTGGATTAAATCTTAATTTTGGGAATTTGGGAATTTTTAGAAAAAATAACAGTGTACGTATTAAATAATTACTTTTAAGAGCAATATGATTTCTTTTCCTAAAGACTCTTAAAAACACCTTCTGACTCAAGCCGTTTCATGTGGTTTCTATTGTCACATTTGCTGAAATGTTTGCACTCTCTGTGTCTGGCAAATGTGCAACTGCTGAGTTGGTGTATCTCAACCCATCTTTATTTCATTTCATTTCAGCTGAAGGAGGATGGCATGTGATATGTGTGCTAGCACATCTGTTGGTTTTCTACAGCTGCAAAAAATGGAATTTTGCAGGCTGATTCAGTAATAAAGTTGGTACTCTGTGTGCAGTTTGACAACTAATGTTTTCAGGAAGTGATCCAACTTCAGAAACAGCTTTGTAAGCCCTCTGCGAAGCTTTATTGCTGCTTCATCTTTAGCCTGTCCACAGAGGTCACTGGTTCACATCCAGGTCCAGTCCAACATGATGTGCTGTTTTTGTGTAGATGCACATCATGTTTTGCAAGGAGTGCGTAACTGGTTAATGCTCAGTTCTAAAGAGTACAGGTGGATATGTACAAGTAGTTTTTCTATGCCTGAAAATTACACACGTGAATCTTACCAATGTCTACACTTACTGCTAGTAATTTTATTAGCAACAGTTTGGAAGGGCCTCTGTCTGTGTGGGAGAGCTGTGGAGCTATTTCAGGCTCTGTGGCGGCCTGGTCAGACTTTTTCCTTCCTAGTCATGAATCCCAAACCCTGGTGTGAATGTTTCCCAGTGCTATTGGATTCTGCCTTTAACTGTTTACTGCTAAGCACATGAGATGTTAAAAAAAAAAAAAAGCAGCTTGAGGTGCTGAGAACTGGTGTATTTCTACTAAGTTCTGGTTTGCTGATTTTTAATTTTGTTCTTATTTTTCACTGACAACCCTTTTGGGTGATTACTGCAGTGTATCTTTGCTATCCAACACTAATGCATTCCTGCTTGAGAATACTTTCTCAGTTACAGCTCTAAATTAATTTAATCTAGGTGTTCAGTCTTTCAGCATAATATAACTCTGTAATCCTCAAAGCCTGGGAAAGTCTCTGTTACAGCTCAGTCAGTCTTAACACAATGGTTGTTGCAACTGAATACCAGCCTTTGTTCCTTTCATTATTCCCACTTACCTCTACCCAAAAGAGGCACTTATTTTCTTAATCTTATCTACTCCATTCTTGTCACCTTTGCTAAGAGAGGACCAGAAACTGTGTTTTCATTTTGTAGTCCCCTGGCTTGTGCTGCTGCGATTCTGCAAGACGTCCCTGGCTGACAGTTCTTATTCTAATAAATTTACATTGGTGCCTTCTGCAAATGAGTTTTTAGTTGCTGTATTTCACAAGTACTTATTACCTAAAAATTTCTAGACTTGGAACTTTCAGAAGTAGTGTTACTTGACAGTGCAGGATTTCCCATTATTACTCACTTTATTGACAATATAATTCCCAAGATTGACCTGGAGTGTCTGAGGTGTGGATGTGTGTGTTGCAGGGTAATAATCTCACATACAGGGCAGGGTTGATGCTCAAGTCCATAGCATCTTTACTAGCCACTCCCAAATCTGCCCAAACTCTTCTTGAAGGTGTGGTTGTAATCCAGTGAACTCATCTAAGACCTGGCTGTCACCCTTCCACTTGTCCCTTTGTGCTTCTCTTTCCGCTCAGTCGCTGTTTTGGGAATCTGAACTGAATAAACATTTAATCACCTCCTTTTTTTTCCTGAGGTTTAATTACTTTGTTGGTCATTTCCCTGAATTGGCTCTCCACATGATTACATAAATGCTGCTGCCGGTACGAGAGGGTGGGATCATGTGCAGAGGCTTAGGAAAATGGGATTGTGACACCCCGAACTTGGCATGAGCTGTGAAGCTGGTTTGGAAGCTTGCTCTGAGGTGCTTGAGAGTTGACTTTTGCCATCATATTAGTAAGTGTTGGATTACTGTGGGTATCACCTGCTCCACATGAATGTTTTTTAAGGCTTGCAGCCTGGTGTGCAGGCGTGGATGGAGCTGTGCCACCACAAGTCAGGTTCTGGAGCCTCTTTAAAGTAGAAAACAAATTGCATTGCAGACCTTTATAGTTGTGCTGCAGTCACATAGTAGGTATGCATGAATACTTTTGTATCTAAATTCTGGTTTACAGAGGATGTTTTTCTTGACCTTTTCCGAGTGTGTGTGCTAGCAGATGTAAGGTAACATTTTTACCAGATGCGCTGTGGTGCAGTCTGTCTTTGGGAACTGAGCTGCATTGAGATGAGTTTGATGCCTCCCATCAATTTATTTCTGTTGGCAAATGATCCGTTGCTGGTAACTTGTCTCTCATAACAAAATACAGCTAGTTTTCTTTTTTCTGCATGTTCTTAACATGGTGCTTGTTTGCTTTTTAGTACTATTTCTGTTCCTCTTTAACTTTCTCAAGAAGCTGAACCTGTCCCTTTGGAGAGAGCAAAGCTGAATGTATTCTGCTGATGTACCTGATAGAGCTCAGCACAGCAGCCATGTGACCAGGGTCAAAGACAGTTGTGCTGATGTACAACAGAGTTAAAATTGTGTGTTTATTGGCTTTGTGTAGTAAGCCTGGTGCTATGTACTCATCTGTGGCTAGAGCCAGTCTCAAAAAGCTCAGCTTCCTCTCAAAGCCTGTTCCGGTGGCTGCTGCGGTCCTGCAAGTATTCAGTCAGGCATAACTTCAGTCACCTGAATAGGTTAAATTATGCATGTGCTTAAGTGACACACGATTGGAGCCTAAAAATACCAGTTGTGTAATTACAGAACTGTTAATCAACTTTCTCTTCAATTATAAAAATCAGTTAATCTACAAGAGTGGGTGCAGTTAATGATGTTTTAAATGTCAAAGTCTTGCCAGTTTCTCCTGCGCTCACTGGCTGCAGTATTGCCTAAACTATAGTTTGCAGAATTCTATTAAACAGCAAATGGAATAAAACTTCAGCTGAAGACATTGGGAGAGTGCATGGCTGATGATGACCTTCTGGCCGAAAAATAGGGTGGTTGATCTTGAAGGAATTCCTGCTCATGGTAGTAATCTCACACTAGGGACAGAGTAATGAATCACCGATACTGTAGCTGACAAATACCCTAGACAACTTTCTAGGAACTTAGCATCATCTGGTGTTGCAACGTCCCTGGATGCAGAACTCATTGGAAGAGGCTCACTCCTCCTGATTTCACAAGCTGTAGTTTAACTGCCTCCTTAATTATGGTGCTGAAAATGTTCATGGTGTTACGCTGCAGACTCACCCGTAGGGCAGCCCTGGGAGCACTTGCCTTGGCCAGTGTGAGGGGCACTGAGCAAAGGTGTGCAGGTTGGGGTGGACATTAACCTCATAAACTGGCATTAACTGGCTTTGTAGCTAGAGGTGATGAAAAGCAGAAATGTCCCCTTAACTAGCCTTTGTGTTTTTAATTTGTGCCAACTTCAGAAGTGCTCTTGATGAGGATTTATGCTTTGGTCTCATGAATCAATTGGTCTGTCTTATTCTTGGTTTCTGTTATGCAGAGCAATCCATTTTAAGTATGAAACTGTAGAGAAAACAGCTTGTATGCCTGCAGTTTTCTATATAAATTCTGCCTCTGTAGGTAGAAGTCAAGGAGCCTTTGCTGTTAAATCCTCTGTAAGTTGTTTCAAATGCCCTGGTGAAACAGTGTGGCCCTGTTATGTTGCTTATACAGGGAAAGAGGGCAGAAAGTGCTCATCATCCTTGTCCTGGATTGGGCTGCCAGCTAGTGTTACAGGTGACCGTTCTGCAGTAATGAGGGCTGCTAACAAATGAGTCATTGTTTGAATGCATCATCTGGTTGTGCTTGCTGTTTCGTAGCCCAGGAGAGAAGTATTTGATATTGGTATAATCATAGTACTTTGCCAGACAAGGCGATACAGTAAACTGTGGGCTGCACATTCTTCCTGGTGTAGAAATTGTGCAAGACTGAAGCTTTTCCGCATTCAGAAAAATCATTTTTTTTCAGAAAAATGTAGAAAAATGTTTTCTGGTCACATGCATGTAGAAAATGTGCAGAGTACAGGTAGGGTCGCCGAGAGGGGGAGGAGTATTCGCAGACACTAATTAGGCACTGAGTCTCTAGGCTTGCTCAGGGGAGACTGAGGGCATTCAGAGCAGCTCTTTCCTCTCTGCAGAGAGGATGTACAAAGAAATAACACTGCTGAGATGAGGTTAGTCTTTTTAACTATCCTCGTGGGTGTCATTTCTGCATTTTTCGGGGATTTTCTGACAAATGTAAAGAGCTGCCATGAAGGACAAGGGAAGTCTCTTGTAATTAATGTATTATGATTTGGTTGGGTTTTAATTATACTGTGAATTAGGAAAAAACATCTTTGGTGCCAGATGAAAATGGATGGTGTTCTCACACCCAGGGTATCTGCTCACATGAAGTGTGACCTTAGGCAATATGTTCTACATTGGCAGCTCTCCTACAAATAAAGAAATACCATCTTAGATTCTTTTCCTTCCTGAACATGAGGATATAGGTGCTTAAAAAAAAATGCTTTTTTATGTGACAGTTCTGTAGCCTTTTCCTGGATGCCTTGACTAAGTGTGCTTTAGGGGATTATTTTCATGTACCTTCACAGCTTAGATCAGCTCAGCTGTTTTGCTAACCCAGGTTCTTGCTGCTACCAAAGGGGATGTCCTAACTCCCTCGTTCCCACCCTGATTGTGGCCATGTGATCCTTTCCTGTGCTTTAGTTTTCTGCTCAGTTTGCAAATGAATCAGTCTATTATGACATTGAAGCTACCTGCTCTTTTTTTTTGTGGAAATAATGTGGTGGTGGTTTACGGAGCTCAGCTGACTCACCAAAGGGCTGGTGCACAGCTGCTGGTGGGAAGGAAGTGGCAGGAGAATGGCTTGGAGGGCAGAGTAGTAGCTTGCTCAGCTTGTCTCCTCTGACTGCACCCTCACTGTATAATTTGAAGAATTGCATCTGTTGAAACAAATATTTCCTCTGTGTATCTTGGCTTTGCTCTTGCCAGGACCTCCACCTCCTTACTGTTGTCTTTTGATTCTCTAGAATGGTAGTCTGTCTGCACTCCTTTCCCCAGTAGGTCAAGAGGAGCCCGAGGTGTAAGTCCAGTGCAGATTAGGCAGGTCGTTGTGCCACATACCACTCAGCATTGGTGAGTTTTACTGGAAGTGAGTACGCTGGGAGAAGCTATAATGAACAGAAAATGTTTTGAAAGTGCAAAGGATATTGTGATCTCAGTATTATTTAACTAGTTGTTCCCCCTCCTGTAAAAAATAAAAAAAAAAGGCTACTTTATTTCTAAAAATCTTGTATTTAATTTCTGTGTAATTATTTTGGCTTGAAGGTTTATCATCAATGTGTTTCAGGGAGTTCAGTTCTGTGGTTGACCTGCGGTTCTGCATCAATGTTTGGTGGGAGAGCTAAAAAACTGTAGTTTTTTCAGTCTGCTTCAGTAGAGGATGCCTGTATTGCTGTGCAGTAAAAAAAAATAAATAAGATTGTGACAGTTAATTGCACATCCTAAGGAACTACCTGCACTGCTTCATTATACTTTCAGTTAGTGAACAATCATTTGGAACAGATCTCTTCTACATTTCAAGTTTTCTTTTCTTGAATTGATCTTCCTTTTTATCTAATATATTTAGTTTTTCCTGCTAGAGCAAAAAGGAAGTTTTGTCCCCACAAGTTATTCTGCTTTTTAGTTGATATTGTCCAACTTAATGAATCAGAGTATTTCAGGTCCATACAAATGTTTGATAGTTTTGTGTTTTTGGTTGAAGATCAAGCTTGCTGAGGTAACCCTGTGAGACTAGGATAGGAGAAACACCAAAAGACATTCATCTGTTTAGCTACTAAATGAGGAGTTAGACATTAGGAAGTTTGTGCTTATATCTTAATGAGCAGTGCTGTGTGCATGTGAAGGATGATGTGATAGGAAGGTTTGTAGTCCTTTTGATAAGTGGTGAAGTTGGATGGTACATCAGTGTAAAAAGCATATTTCAGCAGTCAGTATTAGGTTGCGATGGAGGGCTCAGTTTTTATGCAAATCAACAAAGTAAGACACAGTAGCTAAACAGCTGATAATTTCCCTCAAAAACAGAAGGTGGAAGTTTTAAAAGTGCCTAAATAAGCATTAGATATTATTTCAGACAGTAATTAGCGGCTTTCACGTTCACTTAAATAAACCCAGTTACGTTTCTTTGCACTTTCCTAGAGTAAACAGAAACTACTTAAATAGTTTTACTGGGGAACTTTATCTTCTGATAAGAGCTTAGTTACATGGATGTCTCTAGAATGCTGTCAGGCTACTTATAACTGGAGATGAGGCGTGTGTTCTTGAGCAATATTGATAGATCTGTTGGGAGGACTGGTTCTTTGTCTTGACAGGCAATGGAAGTGCGACTGAATCCAGTAGCTCTTTGTTAGTGACTGGAATTTAAAAATGCTGAACTGTTTGCAATTGTACAGTATGTGAACTGTACTATAGCAAATTCTTGTTTTGGCTTGTTTTTTTCCCAGCTCATCCAACTTTCTTCATCCTGTTCCAATCTCCCATGAACTTGGGTCACTGTAGAGAGTTGACCGAAATGTTCACTTCCCCTACAGTAGCCAGCAAATACTGGCGTGTCCGTGCGCACGTGTGTACGGGCAGGGAGAATGCAGAGAACAGGAGCTAAGACAAGGTACCCCATGACACTTCCATGATTCTGTCCATGGGTAATGCACATACTAAGTCTGACACAAAAAAACCCAAGACTCTGCTTGTGACTCTTTATTTAACCAGTGAAGACGACCAACTACAATTACCTTCAAAATTGTTCCTTTCTGAGTTGGTTCCCAGCTGCATGTGATGCTGCTAACGTTCAAAGCAATTCTGCAGGTCATTTACTGAAAGGCTGTTGAGGATCTCTCTTGTTTTTGCTTTCACGTTTTCTAGCGACAAAAAATGGATTCCTTTGAGAATTTAAACTTTGGAAGGAGGGAGTTGTCAGCTAGAAGCTGCTTCACAGACAAAGCGTTGTGGGCTGGCGCGTTGTGTTGATGCTGAGTCGCTGTTCGCTCGCACACCATTTTCTGACTGAGGGCAAGAAAATGCCTCTACTTGAACACACGTCCACTTGCACTGAGCAAAGCAATCGGTTGAGCCCTGTCTCACTGTGACAGGTTAGAACATATTCTATAACCATCTTTGTCTCTCCTCTCTCACTCTTGGTTCCTATGCTATAGGCTTAGTCTTTTTTTTGTGTCGGACCTCGTATTCTCCTTACTAAGGAAGTGAAGGCAATTCAAGGACTGTCTGACTAACTTCTGTCTCCTCAGACATGAGGTTCAATGCTGATATTTTAATACTTGTCTAGAACCAGCCTAAGATTAATTTTCTGCTCTGAGATGACTTGCATAACTTACACTGTGATTTTTCTTTATGGTACTCAGCATTAAAGTGTACAAAATTCCAGATCAGTTTCCAGTGGTTCTTTGATTACATGTTTGCTGATGAGCCTCCTTCCTAATGTTTTGATTATAACAATTAACTGGATTTCCCAATACTGTGTCTAAGGTAAGTTTTGTGAAAGATTGTTTTCCTTAGCAGTGGTCTGGTGCTGTTGTGTAATTCACATGCCCACTAGTATGTTCTCTTTCTCTTTCATCTTACTCATGCTCTTCAGAGAAATATTATTGATCTCTAATAACTGAAATGCTGGCAGAAGGCTTCCTATTTTTCTTTTTTTTTTTTTTTGGTCAGATATTCAAAGGGCTGTCTGAGGCTGTCTGAGACTAGCTATGTCAAAAATCCCTTAGTGATAACAACTTTCCGTTGCTCTAGTGAGTTAATTATAGCTTGCTTAAGTCAGCAAGCACCAAAATCTTCACTGTGATGATAGAGAAGTGCCTTTATTTAAAAATAAGTAACATCTCTAAATGGACTAGACTAGGAAAGTGGTAGAGCAAGACCAACAACATCCACCCTCTGAGCTTGCTTTTGTATTTGTAATGTACTTCATCACCTAGTGCATTAATCAGATTTCACACACTTCGTGAAACAGAAAGGGAGGGCCTTCTTTAAATCTGCAGCTCAAATAAAGCTGAAATATATCCTTTGCACTAGGTGAAACGAGCTTGTAGCCTGTGTGCTGTCTATGAATAGCAGCTGCCAGAACTGACCTCTTTTCATCTGGAAGCAAATTGAGGGTAGGATTAATTATTTGGCTGATGGCAGGAGCCCTTTCCTATTCCTGTATTACCAGAGGTGGCCACCGGTAACTCCTTTCTTGCATCTGTGGTTTGTATTCCCTATGTTATGGCCCTGGCACAGGAAGTTGCTGGGGGAGGACAGCCAACAGATCCAGGCTACGTGAATTGTTTTGCCCCTGCTATCATGCCTCATGCCTCGTTAATTCTAAAAATAAACCCAGAGTTTACAGGATTATCTGTTCATATACTCTGTGTGGCACGTGCAAGGTAGCACCAGTACTTGCCAGAGATGTGGGCTGTGACCCAAACTAATTCTTTCATGTGGTGTAAATCTGGTGAGCTGGGAAGCGCAGACGTCTCCGGGGGCCATGCAGAGCGTGTCCGGTCGGTCCCTGCAGAAACCACCAGCTTGAGTGGCTGTCCTTGAGACCCACAGAAGTTATTTGACCCACTTAAAAAGGCTTGGCATCGTTTCTGCTGTGTGTTGGTGAGTGGGTATGCTGACTCTACCTTCCTGCTGCTCTTATTTCAGAGAGTGTGTAGGCTTTCAATCTGCACCAACGGTAAGGTTAGACCGACTGCAGCTAAATCATTGGTGTTGAGAGGGGCGAAGGGGATGCAGGCTATATACAATTCTATCACTGCAGATAAGGAAGAGTAGGCTGTGTGTTTAAAAATGTGAGAGATTTGAGACTGTTTTATATTGGTGACTTGCCATGACTGGTTTTGAATGAGGGACCCTGACAGAAAGAAACAGGCTCTGTATGACAGGATGAAAACATTCCTATGTACTTTTGCCATGTATTTTTTTGGGATCTCTCATGTGAACAAAGTGATATTAGAGTTCTAAATATTGGCTGAAAAACTGTTAACTGCATTTTCCTTGCAGTTACTTCCAAGTGTTTCTTTTCTTTCGTCTATGGTTGTATGTTTCAGGGTGAAAAGAATTATTTTCGTCTCCTTTGAAAACTCCGTGGGCTAATTCCTGATTTGTTGCTTTTAGGTCACAGACTTGGTATATGTTTTGAAACACTTCATGGAATGCATCAAAATTTGGTTGGTCTGGGAGCTCATAGAAAGTTATTTACATAATGGATGCTTTAGAAGAGATAAAAGTTTTTAGCCTGGTGTTTCATTAGTGGGGAGGACTGCAAGTGTAAACCAATGTTGAAACCGATTTACTCAATCCAGTTTACAGCAGTGAAATGGTTTACCTTCTCTGTGTTGTCATTTTCCTACCACAATCCCAAATTCTGTTGATGTATTTTGCTTTTTAATTCCCAACTTTCACTTCTCCACCTTCAGTGGAATACTCCGCTTTACCGAAGGCGTGCTCAGGAGCAGTGAGCCATCTGCTGTGCTGACACAGTCTTACGGAGCCTCTGGGTTTGGCAAGTCTATTTAAGTGCTGTATCTGTTACTTGGACTTTTAACTTTGAAGGTGTTTATTGTTATCTCAGCTGAGAGAAAGCCATTTTGGAATTGCAGCAGTATATGTCTGTCTTCTGACATCAACTGGCTTAGTCCAGCATGACCTGAGATCTCCCATACTGTAGAATCAGCTGTGAAATATTTTTCTAGGTATATTTGAATATATTTTAATGCCTTGTATGAACAGCGTATGCATTTTAAAATTTAATACTTTCTAAAAAGGAGGAGTAATTTTATGACTGGTCTAACTGTGGAACAGCATGCACCTTCACATAGGTGTTAAACAAGTAATTAAAAAAAAAATATTTAAAAATATGCTGTATTTGTTCTTATTTTCCAACTGAGAGACCTGCATTGCAGTTAGAAGAGAACTTTCCCAATAATGTGTGTAAAGTGGCTTGAACTTGAATGTAATAATAATGCCCCTGACTCTTGTCTGTGTGCTTTACTATGGTTCATCAGGATTAAAAATAACTTCAGAATGTTAAATTCTGTGTTTGAATTTATGGTCTTCTGAATTAAGTTAGTCTAAAAAAAAAATCAAAAAACCAAACAATTTTATGCTTTATGGCTGTTTGGTGGAAGAAAAATTCCCACAGAAGGAGACCATTCTCCAGTTAGCACTTTGGAATCATTTTCATCGAGTTTGAGAGAGCTGTAAAAATCCCTTTTGACAAATTCCAATTACTCTTCGCATCCAGAACTGCACGTGGTTTGCAGAATTCAGTGGTGGCTGTGTTGAGTCTGAGAAGAACTTGATGAAACAATAGCTACTCTGTTGAGAGACCTGGATTGCTGTGAAAACTGCTCAGAACAAATCTCCTGAACTGTTTAATAAAGAATAGGGTTGTTGAAGGTTTGTTTTCAGCACTAAGGGAGCCATTGATATGAAGATTCCTATCAGAGCTCCTTGGCTGCTGAATACAGCTCGCAAGAGGCTTTCTCTGAGTGCCCCTTTTCCTGCCCTGCTTCCTCAACAGTTTTTATTTAAAATTATCACCATTATTTTTTTTTGCTGTTGAGCAATGTATTTTCAGGACTGTAGCAATAATTTCGCTAGGGAAGTCTTTCAACCCAGAAAACTGGGGCTGTTTGGTTTCGTATGAGTCAAGTGAAGCCAGGTGAACCGTTTTGCTCGGAACAGGATCTTCAACATAGCAGAGACACCTCTCAAACGTGATGGGTCGGTCAGTCTGAGCTGGTCAGGTTCTGTGCAAGAGGTGCCTCAATGGGTTTAGGAAAACAGTAAATGAACCAACTTTTCGTGTAGATGAGGCCAGCAGTTGTTTCAGAATAGAAATAAAATAAACCTGATGTGCGCTGCAGGTAAAATATCCCTGCAAAAAATTTCATTTGTAGTGGATTTAACAAAATTTAGGATTAATGCACAATCCTTCTAAGCTTAAAAATTAGTGAGGCTGACCTGGTATTCTAGTTATTGATTCAGGAACAAATTTTGCAAGGTTTTTGTGTATTCTTGTGTATTCTCTGGACAGACAGCGCTGTTATTCTTGAGCAGAGAGTCTTTTAAATATAGTTTGTAATACCAGCTGGATAAATGCTTTGTTTTCTTCCCTCCTTCCTTTAGAAACAAACGAAAAAGCCCAAACAGTAATTATAGAGGTATGTAATTTCAAATTGCAAGGAAAGCAAGTAAATTAAATGTCTGGGGTTTGCTGGAGCCAAGAGTTTAAAACAAACGTTAGCAAATCTATGACATCAAACTGCCTACCTTTTTCTTTTCTCCTCCCATCTGCTTATTTATCAATGTTAGCTGACGTTCTGAAGACTTCTCTCAAATGATGTGTTCACTTCAGGAACCAAGTTGTGTTCTGGTAGTGTTTATAATACAAAATTGTAGGTCTTTTCTTTAAGAAATGTAGTCATAACTGGTGTTCAGATAAGTCTCTACCCCATACATGGTGGCTTAATTACTTGGCTTATCCTTGGATGCACACGTTCAGTACCATTCAGTCAATTTGTACTAAGAACAAGTCCAGGTACTCTGCCTGTAGCACGATTCCTACTGCCTGAAGGGTTTGAAGCCCTGCTGGGAATCTTTGCAGTGAGAGCTAGCACACATTTTATTTATAGCCCCTCTTCCCACAAGAAGTTTTATGAATTCTGAACTACTTCATATGCATTAACTTAATTGGGTATTGCATTCACCCTGGTTGTTTGACTTTATTTGGTTTTAATCAACGGATTAAGTATAAAAGTGATAAGATAAAGGCTTGTTTGAAATTCCTGCCTTTCAGCTGTGGCTGCAGGAGCCCTGTGCTCAGCCAGAGGTTAGCTGGCTGCCCAGGGATCACAGTTCAGTCCCATGGTGTAGCACGTGTTTGGTTAATGGAGTGGGTTTCTTAGATAAGAGGTCCTCTTGTAAATCATGAAGAGAGTGTGTGCAGAATGTGTAGTTACATAAGCAGTAACATGTCTATTCAAAGAAATGTCCACTGACACGCTGAAGGATGTGCTTTGCACGCAATGTCTCTTAGAAACTTTTTGAAATATATTTTGTTGGTCATAAGTGACCTAGATGGGTAGGGCTGCTCCACAGCAGTGCTAGTGTGAGGGTTTCCAATGTATCTTCTTGTTTTCAGGCTTCCTGAAACTTTCAATTTATTTATTTTTTTTTTCCCAAGTGGAAACTTCAGTTTTCTGGAAAATTAGAGGTGGTAGGGAAAGAGTATAGAGTCTGTTTATTTTTAAATAAAGGACAAATAAAATTGGAAGGTCTTTTCCTTTAAAATGAGTGCTGATGTTGAACTGCCATATAGTGTAAGCAAAGATTTGAAGGCTGAAATATGAGATGCTGTAGAAAGTGATATGACTTCTAAATTTGAAATGGAGGTCTGTGCAATCAGTAATTAAAATCTCTGTTATCAGCCTTCCACAAGAGTCAGTTTGTGGAATATTGGTTTTAAATCCAGTTCAGTTTCCTGATTCAGCTGGTCAGCTTTGCAGAAACAAAGTCAGCAAAACTCAGGCTGGGAGACAATGCTGCAGGTTCAAAAGTGATGTATTTAGGATAAAGTAAAGTTTAGTTTTGTAGCAAATATTCTATCATTTTTGAGTCTCCAACAATATTCCTATCACTGTTCTCTTTTTGATTTGTTTCCTCCCCTCCCTGCCCTTTTTTCCCCTCCCTTGGCTGAAATCAAGAGCCTGTAATTAGCAAGTTCTGTATAAAATCTTTTGTGGTAAAGATTAATCAGCATACAGAAGTGGTTCTGGAGTGAGCCTAATTTTACTAAAGGAAAAGTTCCAAATATGTTTCAATAACATTGTAGAGCCCCCTCCACATAAATAGCACAGATGTACCCACGCTCTACTGAAAATACTTTCACTGCTAAAGAATAGAAATCCTTGATGAGTGGTTAAAACTGTACATTCTTTAAGATAAAGATTAATCATTGAAAAAAAATTTCGAAAACATTTATTATGAAAAGTGTTGCACGTTGTGAGCTGGTGTTTCTTGTCCCCAGCTTTGATCAGCACTTAATAATAAAAGTATTGCATGGAACAATTGACGCAATTACTTGTGGTTTATGTATTTCAGATTTCAGTATCTAGCATGTTGTGCCTGTGATAGCTTGCTTCAAGGTGTGGTTTTAGCCAGCTGACTGAAACATTTAAGTATTAAATTACTCTCCTTTATCTTTTCATGTTCTGGAGGATCTGCAGAGTTCATATGTAGCTTAAGCTACTGCAATATTGAATTAATTATCTTTACAAGACCTCAGTTTTAAGAAATAAGTACCAAAATATATACCTGTGTAAGCAGTGGGGGCACATAGCTTCCAGAACTGGGATATATAAATAGAAAATTGATTTTTATAACACTGCTAACTTTCTGGTAGAGATAGAGAAGAGATAAAGCTGGTTTAAGCCCAGCTCACATAAAGCACAGGTGTCCTAGGGAGTACTTGACTCCTTCGTGGAAAGTGATGTGCTTGGAGGAGAATGCTACTGAAAGATGAGAGATGAGTTTTGAGGAGAGCAGAGAAAGAGATCTCCTTCACGAGCCTGTTAAGACTCAGTCACTTCTGTCTTCTGCTCCAAACCAGAATAAGAAAAAAAAACAAACCCAACCCCAACAAAACCAAAAAAAGGAAGGAAAAACACCATAAGTGTCATAGAATCCTCATAATGCCGTGTTTGCGTGTCATGTCTGATATCCTACTTTTCCCTTGCTAGGCCTTCTTTCTTTCTCTTTGCAACAGCATTCTTTCTTGAGTATAAAGAAGAGAGGTAGGACAGTAGCAAAAAATGACTTTGGCTATTCCAAGTGTTTAAAACATTAATTTAAATGTAAAATATATGGTGTGAGTACTTATTCCGTTGTTTACAGCTACTCTTCCCCACCACGATTCTTACCTGTGGGTTGTGCCTCTACTTTCTCTACTTTTCTCTTGCCTTTCTTTCGTTCTTGGGAAGTGCCTGTACCCTGCAACTTTCCATCCTCCTTGGCAGAGATTGTGGCCCTCTTAATGTGAAGGCAGAAACTGGAGCAGCAGTTTGTTGCTGTCTTGAAAGATTCATAGTCAAAGTTCACTATAACAAAATAATGGAAGGGGATGACGATGAACAATGTGGGAAGGATCTGCTGAGTCTGGGAAAAGTTTTGAAAGAGGGTGGGTAGTTGAGAAGTTTTCCAGAGTCCTATATGAAAACTAGCCAGTACATTCTTACTTGTAATAATTTCAATGTGTTGTGTTAAACTGACCTTGAAATTGTGGCAGGTGAAAGAGCATCAATCTCTACTGAATTTTCTGTTAATAGATCTGAAAAAAAAATATAATTTCTTCATAGTTTCCACACGCCTCTGTTTAGATACTTGTGAATAATCTACACCAGTCTTCTTTTTCCCCTTATTGTAAGATAGAAGAGGTATGCAATTTCTCAAGTTTTTCTAAAGGTAAAATGTAAATGTGGAACAGGGCATGGTGTTAGCAATGAAGAAATATTGATGTAATCTTAGTAAAGATTTAAAGCAATGCTGCATAAAGTGCAAATTAGCACAACAAGGTATTTTCTAGTTCTTAATTACTAAAAATCACGTCTGAATTCCTTTCCCAATGTATTGCTGAAACATGATGCATTGGGTGTTATGCATATTGCATGTATGTGTGTAATCCTGAGATTATCATGCAGAATAATGTTACGTGGCTGTTGAAAGCAAATGGAATGAAATTATGTCCAGCTATTAGAACAGGTGAGCGTTTGAAGAAGTAAACATCCTTAATTTCATGTTTTGGAATATGTTTCAAGTTTAAGCTTAAAACACCGCTCAGAGATGCTAATTAAATTTGTTTATTGAAATGAAAGTTTGGTGAAGAACAAAGGCTATGATCTGTTTATTGCTACTAGAAAAGATTTCCAGTGTTGTTAGAAAACTTCCTTAGCAGTAATTTCAACATGAAAATAAGCCTTTATTAAAGAAGTAAATAGATGAAATTACTGTTATCTCATTGTAGAGCAGTTAATCTTAAAAATTTTTTACTGTTCTTTTTCTTTAGCAAGGTAGGTAAACAGTTGGTTTTTTCTGGTACATCTTTACTTGCATATTGCAGATTTTTTCAAGTTTTTGCTATTTAAATGTTAGCTTTGAAAAATATTTCTTTGGGTTTTAATGGGTTTGTGTATAAAATTACGTATTGATTCTGTTTATCTCAACTTTAAGGCAGTATGAGGTGCTTGTATGAGGTCATATGGTGTAGTTGGTTAGAGACAACAAAACATTAAATGACAATTTAGCTTCTTTATGTTAGATACTACTTGCCTTCATCTCTAAATAAAAAAATCTCCTCGTGTTTTAATTCTTGTTTCCTTAACAAGAAAATCTCATTGCCAAGTTTTATGATTTGTATTTTATAATTTGTTATGCTTTTTTGTTTTTGTTTTTCAGTCCCAGAAATCCTGGATAGAAAATACTTTCACCAAGAGGGAGTGTGTGTATATTATACCAAGTTCAAAGGACCCCCACAGGTAAATGAGAAATGACTGAAGGACAAAAAAGTCAATATTGTAAAGAGTGTGGGACTAACTATACTATCTATATAAAATACTGTCTTTAGGTCACTTTTTCCGTGACTAGGCATTGCCACTCTGTCTGGCTTGGATTTATTTTTTGTTTTCTCTCTGCAAGTGCTTTGTCATAACAGAAATCTCTAACAAGTGTTCCCCAGCTGCTTCTTACCAGTCCTCCTAGTGGTGTCTCTGGTTGTGTCTGCAATGTAGGGGTTTTGTAAACTTACTGGGTTTTGATGGCATAGTTCTGAAGTCAGGAAGTCTCGTAGCAAATTAGAATTAGAATTTAAAAAACAGTATGAGTGTGAGGTGAAGTGTAAAAAATAAACTTGGCAGTGCAGGAAAAAGCAATGAAGAATTTATAGAAGAATAAAGAAAAACAAGAATCATGGTGGGACAAAAAATTAACAAAATGAAGGCCGAGGAAATATTTGCTTCCAGGGAAAACAGATAAAATAAGAACAGTTCAAATGTCAGAAGTTTTCATGTGGTCTCTACTGATTTTTCATCCTTAAGTTCTATAAGGAAAAAATTAGTTTGAAAAATGGGGAGATATGTTTCCAGAATGGAGGCTGAGACTAATGAAGACTATTTTACATATCTCATGTGCTGTCTTTACCCTATGCGAAATTAGAGCTGTGAAATCAAGCCGATCAGTGATACCTCTGACATATCTAATTTGTAGTGTTTATCTTCACTAAATGTTATAGGTATGATTTAAGAGTGCCACAATGATTGGACTTGATGTGCATTGCATCTGTGTCACAGATTAAATAAAGTCAAATTGCAAAAGGATTCAAAATTGGAATTTCAAGGCAGTTTGTCTCCCTAAAGTATTTACTGTTGTCATTATGGATTGCACATCAGCTTTTTTTTTTTTTAGCTTCATATTTGAGAACAGCTGAGAAACCTTTTCTTTTGAACTTCAGAAGACTTCTTGTTTCAGTCTTTTCCATGAAAAAAGTTATGGATCTCTCTTGTTCTATTGGGACAGAGTACTAGTTTTCTTTAAAGAACTTTGTTTTTAGACTGAAAAAGAACAAAGTAAATGCTGTAGAATTTTTAATTTATTGTAAATAATTCACCACATTCCTTGAAACCATGTGACATGGGAAAGTTTAAAATTTATGGCCATGATTGTAGCACACGGAAAATTTGCAAATGCAAACAAAGTAATTAGGAAGCTGTTAAAATTTCCAGAGCCTTTCAGAAGGAACAAAGTGATCTTCAACACTTGCCCTTTTAATTTAACTCATTTGTAGCCTATAATGGACTTTACAGCTTTCCCATCAGATTTTGTCCTTCATTTTGTAAGAATTGCTTACTGTTGTTCATGAATTATGCATTAATGACTCAAATATAGACAAAAGCATTCGGTGTGTTTTGTTGATCTATGCCTTTTAGTATAGGTAATTACGCTTCAGTGACTGTTAGAGATGGTGTAAAGGTATGGTTTATTAAAAACATAGGGAATTAATAGCAGAATGTAACTTGAAAACTATGTTCAAAGGCTGAACACAGTTTAAGAATATGGTATAATATCTCTATTTGTATGCTTTTGCATACCAGCTCTTAACCATAATTAATTTACAACTGTTTTTGAAAATTATGAAAGACAGTGGTATAAATTTATCTGCTGTGCTACTTTAAATGTTAAGAAAGCCCTTAGCAAGAACACGCAGAAAGTGTTTAAGATAGAAGAGGGTAGAAATGAGAAATTCTTTTTATATAATAAACTTTCTGTAAAGATGCTACTGTAGAAGGTTTGATCAAATATATCTTTTTCTGTACACACAATTTTGAAATGATCCATCCCGTCCCTCCCTCCCCATTCCTCCCCCCCAAAAAATTGAAGCTGAAGTTTACTCGTGTCTTTAAATATTTCTTACAGATGCCTTCCAGGATGTCAGATTTGTCAGCAACTTGTCAGGTAAGAGTTCTGTGTAATTACAATATTTATGAATATTTTTTTCCATTAAATAAGCACTTTCATAATAGAGTTTTGATCAATATTGCAAATGATAAGTCGGTGAAAAGTTAGATAAAAAACAAATATAACTAATGAATAAAGAATTGCCTACAATGCGTGCATGACATTTATAAATGTTATATAAAGTATTTAGCTTCCAAGAATCGGTTTCTTCTGGCCTCCAACTTGCTATCTTAGTGAGCTTTAATAGTTTGCATAATAATTATGTATTGTAATTAATTCTTGCTATAAATATTTACAGCAGCAAGGCTTGCTCGGGAAGAGAGGTTTATGTAATATTTAGAGTATTTGGTTTCTAAATCTGACGTGTTTCTGTTACAGATCATTTCTTCACTCTTGTCTTCTGATAGTAGTATTTATTCAAATATTCTAACCTGTGTGTTGGGATGCAGGTGCTGCTGTGGCCGCTTGGTCAGACAACATGCTTGTTTTACTGCAAGTCTCGCTATGAAATACTCCGATGTGAAGCTGGGTGAGAACTATAATCAGGAAACAGAAGAATGGTCAGTGGAAAAACATACAGAACAGACCTCTACTGATGCTTATGGTGTCATCAACTTTCAAGGTGGCTCTCATTCTTACAGGGCTAAGGCATGTATGACATTTTTTTTCGTACTCTAAGTGTGTTGATAGAGATAGTGGATGCTTCATTTAACTTTTGAAACTGAAGGCTGAAAACAATGTCACCATTCTATTAAAAGAACGTAGCTTTCCTTCCCACCAGAACTAGGGAAAAAAAAGTAAGCAACTGTCTTTCTGTAAGATGTTTCGCAGGAGGTACCCAATCCTCTCCCCAGTAGATGGCAGAACTTCTAGAAATACTTCTGAGTTTCGTCAAATTTGGAGATCATCCTGTGCTTTTATGACTCATTTTTCTAGGTCACTGTGCCAGTAGGATGGAATAACATAATCTTCCTATAGTCCTTCCCTTTCCAACACTTGTTTTCAAAACTGTTCTCTGTCTTGTCCTTCAATCTGGAGGACGTGACGTACACTTGTTCATTTGCTGCGTCTGCTGTGTTTTGAGAAAGCTAATTACATTTTCCATAGCCAGGAATAGGATAGTATGTCCTGAAGTACGTCCTGGTGGTTCTTTGTGCACGTTGATTCTGTGCTGATTCCTTTTAAGAACCTTTTAACTCTTCTTGTGCCTGCAGTATGTGCGATTGTCGTATGACACTAAGCCTGAAGCTATTCTGCAACTTATGCTTAGAGAATGGCAGATGGAGTTGCCGAAGCTTGTTATATCTGTACATGGGGGCATGCAGAAATTTGAACTTCACCCACGCATCAAACAGTTGCTTGGCAAAGGTCTTATTAAAGCTGCAGTAACAACAGGAGCCTGGATTATAACTGGAGGAGTGAACACAGGTAAAGAAGTACCAAGAAGTGTGCACGGTTAACTGGATTATGGTTTATAAGAGCCAAAAGATTTAATGGATGCATAGCTTTGTCTTAAAGCAAAGTAAATTTGAGTGAGTTTGGTAAAGTGAAATTAAAATAATATATTTTTAAAATGTGTAGTTGGAAGCAGGCCACTGTTTTGTCTTGCGAAGAGAAACAACACAAAAGTGGGGGATTCTGTTTTTTTGGGGTGTTTTTTTGTTGGTTTTGGGGTGTTTATTGTTGGTTTTGGGATGTTTTTTGTTTTTGTTTGAAACGACAAGAGGAGGAATTTAATGCAATTAAAACAAGTACAGTAATGTACTGGAAATTCCTTAGATCTTATTAGGCTAATATTTATTTTGTTGAATTACTGATACCTAGGACTTTGTTTCCCTCCAGTAGATGTAGTGTGGTGCTTTTCCATTGGTGTTGTGTCAGATAAGTTTCCAGGTTCTTAAAGGCCCAGTTAAATAATAAACTGTATTTCTCAATAAAATGCAACATTCAATACATTGAAATCTTTTTGTGCACAAACAGGTGTTGCAAAACATGTTGGTGATGCTCTAAGAGAACATGCTTCCAGATCATCTCGAAAGATTTGCACTATTGGAATTGCTCCGTGGGGAGTGATCGAAAACAGAAACGACCTTGTAGGAAGAGATGTAAGGATAAATTACCTAATTGAAATAATGATTTACCTGACTTACTTTTGACAAATCTGCTTATGCATGTTTTTTCACTTGCTTTGTGTCATTGGAATCCTTGCTTTAATAATAAGATACAGAGACATCTGGGACTTAAGTAAGATCATTACTGTATAAAGAAATTGCAAATTGCAAATGCACGAGAGGAGGAGCTTGTCCTTCCCTCCCCCGATATTACTGAATCAAATAACAAAAATGCTGAAGTATTACAGAAAATTCACATTTACAGAGGATTTTAAGTTGAAAAATTTTGATGCAGTCTTCAAAGTTACTGTATGCCAGAGCAGTCACAAGTTTTGCCCAGAAGACCTTTTCTAAGGATCTTTATTATCCTTCAGAACGGAATTATTTTGTGATAATTATCAACTTTTCAGCATAAAGTTAAGAGCTCCTGTTAAAACTATTAATATATTCTGACCCAAGACATGCTTATATGCATCAGTGGTGCTTGCTGAGCCACCAGGTCTTGTTTCTAGATAGAAAGTTAAATTTCAGAAAACAAATTTGAATCTTTGTAAGTAAAGATATTGCTGTGTGCTTATATTTAGGTGGTTGCTCCATATCAGACCTTGTTAAACCCATTAAGTAAACTAAACGTCCTAAATAACCTCCATTCCCATTTCATTCTGGTGGATGATGGCACAGTTGGCAAGTATGGAGCGGAAGTTAAGCTGCGGAGAGAACTGGAAAAAACTATTAATTTGCAACGGATCCATGCAAGTAAGTACTTCTGATGCCTGAGGGCTACTGGTACTTGCACCAAATGTGTGAATGACAAAATAGAAAAATTAGTCTTTTGTTTATATTTCAAGTCTGATTATTTTGTAAATTCCAGCTGTTGCTTTGGACCCTAAATATTGCTGATAGATTTAGGATTTCTCTGGCACCAGAAGGGAGGGTTCTTTTGAATAAGGTTGTCAGTTTTACTGTGATAAAACAAGTGTGTGTCACTTATATGTTGTCAGACTGTACTGGTCTGTTTGATTTCAGCCTGGAGAAGAGAAGGCTCTGGGGAGACCTTATAGCAACCCTCCAGTATCTAAAGGGGGCTACAGGAATGCTGGGGAGGGACTTTTTGCAAGGGCACATAGGACAAGGGGCAATGGTTTTAAATTGAAAGAGGGTAGGTTTAGATTAGGTGTAAGGAAAAAGGTATTCAGTATGGGCGTGGTGAGGCCCTGGCACAGGTTGTCCAGAGAAGCTGTGAGTGCCCATCCCTGGAATTGTTTAACACCAGGTTAGATGGGGCTTTGAGCAGCCTGATTGTGGCAGGGAGGTTGGAACTCAATGATCTTTAAGGTCCCTTCCAAACCCAAAGTATAAACAGTGCTTTAAACTGTGCACGAGCAGTAGACAAAATATTTGGCAGGGAGCATTTTAATATTTATTTAATAGAAGGGACATACTTTATCTGTTAAATATATGAAATCAGTCTTAGCATTCCCTATACGCTTACAATGTTGTCTGTTTTTTATTACTTACTTGCAATTATAGGAATTGGCCAAGGTGTGCCTGTGGTGGCACTTGTATTTGAAGGTGGCCCAAACGTCATACTCACAGTTCTAGACTTCCTTCAAGAAAGTCCTCCCGTGCCAGTGGTGGTGTGTGAGGGAACTGGCAGAGCTGCAGACATACTGGCCTATGTTCACAAGCAAACAGAGGAGGGAGGGTAAGTCCTGGCACCGCTGGCCAAGCCGTCACTTTCCATGGGGTTTGAGACCGTTCCTTAAGGAATTTGTGTGAGAGCCTTTTCTGTGGAAAGACACAGGCTAAAAGCAAGGAGTGTAATCTTGCCTGTGATGCAGCTTTCCAGGTTGGCTGCAAAAATAACTCTGGCTAAAGACCAAGACTTCTTTTCTTTTCAAGTTCTAGGTTCCTCCCACGTTCCATGTACCAGATGCACCAAATTCTGTAGCATAGACCTGCTTAAATAATACTTCCAAAAAGGACAGGACAAGTGTGCACACCTATAACCTAAATTAGGGGAGACATCTGTGTGTACCTTCAGTTATGTGCAGTAACTTTGTTATGCTGTTGTAACTGGAAGACCCAACTCTCATTTTAAATGCTCTGCTTCAACTTTAAAATTTAACCAAGCCACAGTAATTTCAGTGATAAATGTGACCCTTAAGTGTGCACAACAGTGTTTTGCTTAACAGAAGTCAGAGCTGAGCAAACATAAAGTTGTATGTTACCAAATTGCTTGAAAATATCCCTCAACTACAGGGAATGGAGCTATTCTCACGCCGTTATCTCTTGCAGAGTAGTCACTTTTCTTGAAAAGAGATCAGGAGTTTCTATATTCTTTCTTCTGAGTAGTCTTAAAATGAACTTATATTTAGTGCAGAAAACACTCGTCTGTTTAAGTATAAATATAAAAGGGATGTGCTTGGGCTCCACAATACTTGGTGCTTTCTAGTGAGTTGTCAGACCTGTGTAAATCCTTAAACTTATTGAGCCTTTGTAGAAGGCTCAGAACCAGGAGGCAGGGGTCTAACGTAGCAGTAAACCAAGCAGCTAATAGTAAGATCAGAAGTAGGTCTTATTCACAGCGTTGAGTTCTTAGTATTTTGTGTCAATATCCTTTAGCTGAGAGTATCTCAGAACTGGGTTTGGGAAGGAAAAGGCTGAGTTGCTTTTGGGAGGCAGCAATAGAAAGTTGGAAATGGAGCAACCAGTATCACTTTCTAAATGTTACACAGGATTTTGCCACCAAAACACTAATAAGATAATAAATAGCAGGACTTTGAGTGGAAATCATTAAACTAATTAAATGCATTGTTGTTCTTACTGTTTATGTATAACAATGTTTTTTCCTGGTTTTTTCAATTTCAGGAATGTTCCTGAGGGTGCTGAGCCTGAAATAATTTCAACCATCAAAAAGACATTTAACTTTGGTCAAAGTGAAGCAGTTCATTTGTTTCAGACACTGCTGGAATGCATGAAAAAAAAAGAACTTGTAAGTATATTTTGCAAGTATTTGTGGATATAATTGTAATATTGGGATACAGTTTATTATCTGATCAAGAGTAATTGAAAGGTATTTTCTGGACATAGTGGATTTTTCAGTTATAGAAGATAGTCAAATACAGTTTTCATGTGTACTTTATCTTATGGCCAAGAGAGACTTAATTCTTGTGATTATTTCTTGTAATCTGAGTTTTTTGTTATTTCCAAGCCTGTTTGTTTTCAGGTGACAGGATTATGGTTTGTTTATAGTGTGTATTTTGTATTTGGGTTGTTGTCTTTATTTATTGCTTTTTTTTTTTTTAACTCCTCAGGACTTTTTCTTTGGTTTTTTGATCTTTTAATTATAACTGTGAACAGAGATCTGCTATCGCTGCATGCTTATAGCAAAAGCACTTCATAGAGCTTTATAGGCAGC
The DNA here is from genome assembly GCA_033556795.1 of Tapera naevia. NCBI lineage: Eukaryota > Metazoa > Chordata > Aves > Cuculiformes > Neomorphidae > Tapera > Tapera naevia. Next base: position 5,625,128 of record JAUMJJ010000076.1, on the reverse strand, counting down.
CTGAGTTCAGGTACTGGTGTCTGTCTTAGACAATGCATTGTGCTGTTCTAAGCTTTAAAATTGTCATATTCATCTGAAAGTGTTTGCTGGCAGTTTGATCTCAGAATTTAGATTGAAGTGAAGGGTAAACAGAATACTGTGTGACGTTTGTAGACAATAGAGAATTGTAATCATAGTGGGAAAAGGAGTTCAAATTGATTGAAGGGTGTAAAAGGATTCTGCTCTACATTTTTCTAATAAAGATGGTCTTGAGTGGCACCCAGTTAGGAAAGCAGCACAGAATGCACACTGAAGGGAGGCTTGAATTGAGCATAGGCTTAAATTACATCAAAGATAAGGTGACCTTTAAATGTATTTCAATTTGAGACTTGGCAAACCGGAGCGAATCACCTCTGCCTGAAACTAACTTTAATTTTAACATACGTTTTCCCTATTTTACCATTTTGAACAGATTACAGTTTTTCATATTGGCTCAGATGAACATCAAGACATTGATGTTGCAATACTTACAGCACTGTTAAAAGGTGAGTCTTTAAATTTTTAGAGCATTTGAGAATTGCCAGCTATTGTTTAGTGTTTATACAATGGTTTGTTTATGAAATACTATAATCTGTAGGAATCTCAAGTTTTGAAGCAAATAATTATCTACTATGATTTCTCACTGTGTAATATAATAACATGGCATAAATGATGAAATGTACGGTGTAACTTTGGGATGGATGGCTGCATTAGAACTTTTTATGATAAAATAATGTTTATTATCTTATCCTCTAATTTTTTTCATTGTTTTTTGCTTCTTAAGGCACGAATGCATCTGCACTTGACCAGCTTGTTCTTACACTTGCGTGGGATAGAGTGGACATAGCCAAAAATCACGTTTTTGTTTATGGTCAGCAGTGGCTGGTATGTAATGGTCTGGATTAAGCAGAGTGGTATTTTTTAAGAGAAAAACTCAACCTTCTGTGAAGAATGAGTCTTTTGACTTTGAGAGAGAGAGAGAGGGAGAGAGACTGTAGAATACTGACACATTCATCTTGAGGGCAGTAATTGTTGCATACTGCAGAGTCTTACAGCTGTTTTGTTATTGTGTAGCTGCAAATGGTCCAAAAATTTTAGAAATGTGCTAAGTTTTCTTAATAACTAGAGGAGAAATGACTTTGCAAAAGGTGGAAGCTGAATTCGTGTAAGTCAGATGCTCTTCCTTCCTTACAGTCGCGTGGTCATAGTGAGTTCTTAAGAAGCAGCCAGTAAAATGCTTACCATGTAACTACTGTTGGCAGCACTGCAGTGTCTGTTGAGGGGAAGGACAAAACATCTGTTTCTTGTTGTCTGAAAATTAGTTTGAAAACTACATAGTGGATCTTGCCTTTTTCCTATATTGCTGTAAAATGAAACACCATCTAAGGTGAATGTGCAGTCAAAAGTACATACTGTGAGGCTTGTAGATAGCAATGGTGGTTCTGAGCATTTGTCTTTGAAAAGAAATGTGCTTTAAATGTTTCATGTTTTTATGTTTCATCCAATATCAATCTATGAGAACAGCTTAACTGTGTTAAACCAAACGTCTGCTTAGTTCCATGTGCTGTGGTCAGTAGGAAATGCCTACGGAAGAGTGTAAGACTTGAAAATTAGGTCTTCAGAATATTCTCTCATCCTGTAATTGTGTCAAGTTCAGGGGATTTTCTGAACCAAGGGTGACATCTTTGTATTTGTAGGCACAGAAGGTTTCGCCAGCCCTCTAAATGAGTGAGGTTGATATGTAATCTAAGTACACTTCCTTTTGTGGTGCCCTGTTTTTCTGTTTCTCTCCAGGCTTTACCTTTGTTACTTTACTCCTTGTAGGTTGGCTCTCTGGAGCAGGCTATGTTAGATGCTCTTGTGATGGACAGAGTTGCATTTGTGAAGCTTCTGATTGAAAATGGAGTAAGCATGCACAAATTTCTTACAATCCCCAGGCTGGAAGAACTTTATAACACGGTAAGTGAATGATACTCAAGGGAAAATTGTGGCCTTGTTGTGTAACATCTGAAATACGTAAACCCTAGTGGGGAAGACAACAAGCCTTGAGAAAGTTAGGTGGGTGGAACTTGTACCCAAAATACGAGGTTTATAGAGAGTATTATAAGATGAATTCTGTCTATAGCAATTAATATTATCATAGTAGTTGTAAAAATAGTCTATTTGGTGAACCTGCATAGTTACAAATACTAGTTAGAAAAGTTTTGTTGCCACAGATGCTGACTTAAGAATTTTAAAGTATTTTTGTGTAAGTATCAAACAGGACAAAACAAAAAATCTTCCCCCAAAAGGTAGTTGATGTGAGTGGGATGCAAATGTGACTTAGGCCTATGTGAACAGTCTCATTATCTGCTTTTGACAAAAAAATGAAAAAAAAAGAAAAAGGAAGGAATTCTTCAGATAATGAAGTTCTGTAGAGGAGCTCATGTGATCAGGTTTTGTTTTAAAAATTAACCTTTTATGGTGCTTTTACACATTTAATGTGCTTTTGACTGAGTCCTCTATGGGAGCTTGAGTGATCTGATGTCTAAAAGCAGTAACAATTCATGCTCTCACAAGAAACTGGAGAAGGAAGAAAAATCCACTTTGGTAAAAAAGAGGGAATGTTCAGACAAAGAGATTAAAAGTAAGGGAGCTTTTACTATGAATCCTGCAGTACTGTGAACACAAATATCAGTTTGATGTGTTCCTGTAAATTAAAAATGTACTTGTTATAGCTTGTCTCTATGATATTGTATTTTAATAATATAAAAAAAACCATGATGCAGCTGTTTGCATTTTGTTATTTTTTTCCTTTTTTTTGGCCAAACTATGGGTGTATTAATTATGTCTCAAACTAAAACAGAAGTAAAATGAAACAAAAAAGGAAATATTCTATAGGCAATTAAAGTAGTTTAAAATATTTGCATTTATTTGATGCCTGCTCTTTGTTTAAAAACTAGGGATTTTGTTTTTTAGACAACATGCAAAAATACTTGGCTTCTACTGTAATCTTCTCATGTTGTCATTACATTCTTAATTGCTCATTCCAAAATTTTCCCCTTCTTTTTCATAAAGAAACAAGGCCCAACTAACCCAACTCTGTTTCATCTTGTCCGGGATGTCAAACAGGTATGTTGTTAACGTAAAAATCTGTCAAACTAGCAGTGTTAGTTTTTCATTATTTGTTATGTTTGATTGTCAGTTTTATCTTGGGTTTATTAGTTTGGTTTGGTTGGAAATAATAAGCTACATCTGCAGTTATTCTGTTGTTTCCAGTACTTGCTGTTGTATGTTTAGTGCCCTGCTGCCAGAAAGGTGCTAAACCCCATGTGTGTGTTGTGTTTTTCATCTTGTAATTGCTTTGGTTTTTGAGAGGATAGAAAGCTGATACTCCCAGATAGGAATATTGGCCCTTAAAACAATAGACAGAAAAACAGTCCACAGCCCTCCCAACAGAATGAACATGTGCCCGTCTAGGGGAGGTCATACAGAAAAGAAGCTATAACCTTGTCTTTTTTGAAATTGATAAACGTTGAGCCATGTAGATGTTTTTCTAATCATCAAAGGTCTAATTTGTTTTTTATTTAGAGCTATGATGTGATGTGTAGGAACACTCCAAGCAAATTTAAGTTTCTAATTTGAAAAACTAAAAATACCTTTTGTCTTCCTAGGGAAATCTTCCTCCAGGATATAAAATCAACCTGATTGATGTGGGGCTGGTTATTGAATATTTAATGGGAGGAACCTATAGGTGCACCTATACAAGAAAGCGCTTTAGAGCTATATACAACAGTCTCAGTGGGAACAATCGGGTAGGTGGCACCTGGGTAACAGGATGTGCTCATTCATATGTTCTCAATTTTCAGAAACCTACATATTTTGGAGAAAAATTGGATCCACGTTGTTTTGTTGTTTTTGTCAACAGACTGGTTGTTTTAAAGGCAGTAGTGAGGCTTATGAGGGCAGCTGGTAGCTGTTCTGGGATAGAGGACAAACAAAAGGCTTTGTTCTCCTGCTGCTTATTCTAGTATCTAAATTCCTTTTCTGCTCCCTCTCTTCCTACCCAAAGGGGAAGAACGGGCATTAAACATTCGCCAGGGCTTGGGAGGCACATGTTTGCTTCTTTTAAAGCAAAAAGTGTCACTGCCTACTCCCTGACTTCTTAAAAGAAAAAAACCAATCCAAAACAGAGAAAACCCTTGTTAAGTATCCATTGAAGACTCTGGTTGTCATTGTTTTGTAAGTTCATTGCTGTTCCAGTAGCAAAGTAGCTGTTAAATTGCTCAATTAAGTATCTAGCTACAAACAGATGATTTTATAATGCATGGTAGGTGAGAGCAAAGAAACCAGTCTAAAGCCTTCCTCTTGTTCTTCTTACAGCGATCTGGGCGAAATCCTTCAAGTACCACTCCTCAGATGTGTAAAAGCCATGAGCCCTTTGGTAACAGGGCAGACAAGAAAGAAAAAATGCGCCATAATCACTTCATCAAAACAGCACAGCCTTACAAACCAAAGGTACAGATGTGTGAGGGGACCTCTGTAGGGGTTATTTTATGTAGGGAAGACTGCAGGATCTGATTGCAGTCCAAATGCCACTGAACTGTGTGTAACAGCAGTTTTACTGACTTTGGTAAAGCTGGAATTTCAGCCATGCTTTTGTACTTGTTTATAAACTGTTTAGCACGCTTACAGGATTCTGTAGATAGTACTGAGCTCTCTGTATAGTAGTCTTCTGGGTAAGAAAAAGCTTATCTTTGTCAAATTCTAGCAATGTGGGGGAACTCACTTGGCTTTGTAGACAGTGCAAGATTAGACTGTGTGTCTCCATGAGTTTCCTCATTTAAATGTACCTATATTAGTTACTGCTTTTCTTTGATCTATAAATCAAAGTAATTCAGTCTCCCAGGTATTAAAATGAATTGTACTGAACTGAAGTTTTGGAACGAAAGTTCCAGTTGTTTTTCAAGACTTCAGAAATTATTTTTTCATTTCATAATTTTGTATAATTTGATAGTGGATCACTCAGCATTTTATTTCGGGTTAAGTAATGACCAACTTGAGAGATTTAAAATGTATCTTTCTGATTTTATTTTAAAGATTGACACTGGTGCAGAAGAGGGAAAAAAGAAAAGAACCAAAGATGAAATAGTAGACATAGATGATCCTGAAACGAGGCGTTTTGCTTATCCTCTCAACGAGCTGTTGCTTTGGGCCGTGTTGATGAAGAGGCAGAAGATGGCCCTCTTCTTCTGGCAGCACGGGGAGGAGTCCATGGCAAAAGCCTTAGTTGCCTGCAAAGTGTATCGTTCAATGGCATATGAAGCAAAACAAAGTGACCTTGTTGATGATACTTCAGAAGAACTGAAACAGTATTCCAAGTAAATTACATTTATATAAAAATTTATTATAGAAGTAGTGGGCTTTATGTGAGGAAAACCCAAACTGTTGTATTTGGCACACTTGAAGACAACTCCTTTTTGCAAAAACAATTAAGTGACACTTGTAGTAGAAGGGTTATGTAGGGTATTGCTCTTTGATACAAGTCATGTTTTATAGTTAAACTAAAATGACACTGAACGTGCCGTTTACTTCCATGTAATTTCCTTGCATGTTTTAACAGGTGTTTGTGGCCTGCACATGTTTTTGATAGAAGTCACAGATTCCCATGTTGTAGTTACAAATTACTGAATGGTGTGTCTGTATGGAAGGCACACATTGCAGTCCCTTCAAGTTGTGTTACTGAGAAGTTGATTGTACAAGAAAACTTGACATAAATTCACAGTCGCTTCTGTAGATACTAAAGTTTGTTTTGTCCTTTCTTCATCCCAGTGAGTTTGGTCAACTGGCAGTTGAGCTGTTAGAACAGTCCTTCCGACAAGATGAAACTATGGCAATGAAATTACTGACCTATGAGCTTAAAAACTGGAGCAACTCAACTTGCCTGAAGTTAGCAGTGTCGTCAAGGCTTCGTCCATTTGTAGCACATACTTGCACTCAGATGTTGTTATCAGATATGTGGATGGGAAGGCTGAACATGCGGAAGAATTCATGGTACAAAGTAGGTGTTACCACAGTTTCTTGGTGTAAAAAGGTTCAATGGATTTTATGTTTAAGTGGAAGGACAGCATATATTTAAATGCTATTAGTATAAAGCTTTCACAACTATAGTTTATGTTAATAAATCCTGTCAAACAATCTCCTATAACATAATTAAAACTGGAAGTATTTGTTGTTAACTCTTCTTTTGACGCTCTATTATCTTTTCAAATAAGGTACAGAAATATAGAAGGCAAAACCCAGGCAAGTAGCCTTTAATCAGAGGCTTAAATGGATCATGTGAATACTAATCCACTACTAAAAGCATAGTGGTAAAAGACCCTAACAGACAGAAAACCCACTGCAAGAATATAGTTTCCTGCATTTTGGCTTTTTACAGGCAGCATGTAAGACTTGATGTAGTCCTATTTTGGAGGAAGAAGCAGGGCACAGAATGAAACAAGAGTGGGCAAATTTGGGACAGGTTTTCCAGTGGTGCTCTTTATGATATAGATAAATTGAACCAAAAGGGGAGTTGCATATTTCTTCGAGCTGGAGTACCAAAACCTAATTGTTGTAGGTATATAATGAAATAAAACTTTCCTACAAAATACCTACGAGCATCATTTAACTTGTGACCTGCTAAAATACTCTTTGGTAACTGATTAACCATTTTCTTGCTCGCTTTATAACAGGCTAATGACAATAAATAGCTTTCACTCTTCTTCATCTGTACTGTAGCTCATTTTTCTACCAGAAGGTGAAGTAAAATATCCAAAACAAACACCACCCCCAAAAGACAAACCACAACCTTGACTCTTATGTGCTTTTTAAATACATTTTGAACGTACACAGTTCTAGAGTTTCTGGGAGTGGACTGAGGAACAGAGTGTAAATAGAACATATCCAGGTTTTCAGGCTTGGAGTGCCTTCTAAGTGGCTTTTAGTTTTGAAATTTGTTGATACTTCCCCTTTCCTGTACCTTTGGTATATACAATCTTAACCTCCTAAGTGTGTATGTTAATAACAACTAATTATTCTCTACCTATTCTTTTCCTCAATAACAAGCAAGTGAAATTTGGATAATATTTTTAAAGGATATTCTGTGTGTTGATGTATTTTGATACTTCAATGTAGCTGTGAACTGTTTGCACTCAGTCTTTGTCTTTTCCAGGTAATACTGAGTATTTTACTCCCTCCTGCTATACTGCTGTTGGAATATAAGACCAAGGCTGAAATGTCACACATTCCTCAGTCTCAAGATGCACATCAAATGGCAATGGATGACAGTGAAAACAACTTCCAGGCTGCAGCAGATGAAATACCTATGGTAATGTGGGGCAGAGGGAGATATTAAAACCAATATTTCAAACTTAATTACATTTCTAAATTAAAGCAAGAGTTAAAATAAGTTCCTAAAAGCGCGTGTATCTGTACGTTAATAGTCCTTTTGTTTTAGGAGGTGTTTAAAGAAGTAAGGATCTTGGACAGTACTTCAGAAAAGCATGATATGGAGACCCCAGTAAAACCTAAAAGACTCCCAATTACACAGAAATTTTATGCATTTTATCATGCACCAATTGTGAAGTTTTGGTTCAATACGGTGAGTTTTCTTCTGCGTAACGTGTGTTTTACTTGGAATCTGATGTGGATTTTGGGGGTCTTTTCCAGCATGTAGCTCTGATGTGAATCTAGATTTAAGCACTTCTTTTAAAAAAAACAAACCAGAAACCCCTTACCTTGCTAAGCTGGAACTGATTTTGAATAACTGCGTATGCACATGCAGTGCTCTGTGGTAGAGTTCATGATGTTGGCTTTGAGAAATACTTTTTTTTTAAGCTAAGTGTATAATTAGCATGAATGTTTTTATTCTGGCTTGAGTAATTAGTTTCAACAGTTGCTAGCAGAAATTCTGTAATCATTTATTAGGCTTAAGTGTTCATGCTCAGCTTTGTTTAAACTGCTGTGATAGAAACTCTGAAATTCGTAATAAAGGAAAAATAGCTGTAATGAGAACAAAGCTTTGCTAATAATAGCTTATTACAGCTATTTTTCCTCTTCTAAGAAGAAAATGATTGCATCCTCTTATAAATAATAACTTGTCTGCTTAAAGGGGTAAATGTAGTACTGTAATCATACTTGAAGCTTTTATTGTATACCACATCAAAAGGTTCCATGCACATCTATAAAGAATGCTGCAGTAATTATATGTATAATTTTCATTGCTTTTTTTAGTTGGCATACTTAGGATTCCTCATGCTCTACACATTTGTCGTTCTTGTGAAAATGGAAGAATTACCATCTGTTCAAGAGTGGATTGTTATTGCTTATATTTTCACATCAGCAATTGAGAAAATTCGTGAGGTATGGCTGTAACAATCAGGGGTTTTACTTTTCTTTGTCAGTTAAAACAGTTGGCATTAAACTGGTTATAAACAAGAGAACCTGAGAAGCTTCAAGCTTCAGGGTACATGATTTGATGCCTTTATCTTAAACTTTGCTATAGGCTGATAATTTCAATACCACTGTTTCTTGACCTCCTGCTTGGACTTAATTGCTTTTTTTCTATTTCCAATAGGGAAGAAATGGAGGCCTATTAAAAGGAGGTGGATTTTTTCCTCCTGGATTTTAAGAAACTGTCAATGACATCCTGGTGTGATTGGGTTTTTTTTATTGTTGTGGGGGGTGTTTTTTTTTTTTTAAAATCCTGCACCTTGTGAGTGTGGTGGGTCTTTTGTGGTGTGTGTGGTTTGAGTTTTTAGTTTTTTAATCTGTAACTCTCACTCTGAAAGTGATAATGAAGTAAACAACCGTACTTTTCTGAGGGGTGAAATATGTTTATTAATGTCAAACTACCCTGATGCTGTGACTGAGATGATGAAACAAAGAAAGCCTTATTGAGACAGGGTAGCTGTCACAAGTACAACGTTGCTGGGCAGCAGGAGACTGTTGAGAAGTTCTGTAAGAATTTTTAAATGCAAAGAAGCAGTAAATTAATGTTATTAAACTGCTGCCTTAGGCCTAAATGAAGGGTCAGAAAGTAGGGCCGATATTTGTAACAGAAACTGCCTCAAAAGGAAAAATTAAAAAACACACAAACTCCCTGCAACCCAGAATCTCTTCACAAGTTGTTCGGACAGGAGGAAGCAAGTACATTCTCCTTGTCCTTGTTGTGAAGCCGACACAGTTAAACACTGGTTTTGATTCCTCAGTGTAAAACAGTTATCCATGTGATTAGGTATTTAATTTTACAAGTATAAAAACATTAGATTCGTATATTTTGGTGTTGGTTCATGTGCAATAAATGTGAGCAGACCTGACTTTTGTTTTTATTGCAGATTTTTATGTCAGAGGCTGGGAAGATTAATCAGAAGATTAAAGTGTGGTTCAGTGATTACTTCAATATCAGTGACACCGTTGCCATTGTCACTTTCTTCATCGGGTTTGCATTAAGATTTGGAGCCAAAGGGAGTTTTGGTGAAAACACTTACAGAGAAAATTATGTCTTTGTTGCTGGAAGGATAACATACTGTCTCAATATAATTTTTTGGTATGTGCGATTACTGGATTTTCTAGCTGTAAATCAACAGGCTGGTCCTTACGTTATGATGATTGGGAAAATGGTAAGTACTGCCTTTGTTACTGGTGTTTTTTCTACTTACTGAAGTATGTTTTTCTTGTTGCATGCATTTACAAATTTTCTTAAAGTTTTATTTAGAAAAAGGCTGTTTGTCTCTGATGTAATATGTCAACAACTCTGTGTGGAATTAGTGAGCTGGAATAAAACTTCATGTATTTCAAAACAAGCACTGATTAGAAGGCCTCCTTTATTATGGAGCTTTCTCTGTCACATATCTGTAAAAAGCTGGCAAATCTTCCTTCTTTGGTCTGTTTTGTTCTCAGTTGTCATTGTTTTGTGTCCTAAAGCACCTTCATGTTTTGTGCTATAGAAAACTGGGAATAGAGAGTAGTTCTATTCTTGTCTTCTCGCACACAAAAATATTCTAATTGTTTAAATGTAAAAATAAATAACTTAGCTTTCTGTCAGTGAGCTATTCTAAATTTTAAAAAAAAAGACTTTAAGGCTTAAGACTGTGGAAGGGGTGTTTGGTTTTCTTCCCCCCGTAAAATGATTCCTACGAAGTTGAACCCTGTCATTCCTTAAAAATGAAGGTATCAATTTGCTCATTTCACAGTTTGATTTCTTGCAAGAGGCATAAATTCTGTGATTCAGCCTTTTTGGAAAACTACATTTTGTGCAGCTATTGAGTGTATTTAGGAAGGGGTGTTCCTCTGTATCAGCTGCTGCTCACCCACACAATAGGCATTTGAGTTACAAAGGAAATAACTGTGACCAAGACTACTAAATATGCTGTAAGAAAGGGTAGGGGAAAAAGACTTAGGGGATTTGTTACTTAACAGAACTTTCTGACTGAAATATGTGTCTTTTCCTTGTATAAATGCATAGAATGCACCAAGCTTATCCTGTCAGTAAAAAGGTTTAAAGTTGTAAAATCATATTTATGACCTCATGGGTTAACAGACTTTTTTCTCTTAACAGGTGGCCAACATGTTCTACATTGTGGTGATTATGGCGCTTGTTCTGCTTAGTTTTGGTGTTCCCAGGAAGGCAATATTATATCCTAATGAGGCACCCTCCTGGACCCTTGCTAGAGATATTGTGTTCCATCCATACTGGATGATTTTTGGTGAAGTGTATGCGTATGAAATTGATGGTAAGACACTGCAATTTTGAAGCAAGTAAGGAGAAAACTTACTCTGTTCAGGCCTTCTCAAGGCTAAGATGTTTTTGACACTGATTCCATTGATTTGTCTCCTCTTTCTGCATTGCAGCTGTATAACTTCTTGACTTGACTTTCTAATTATCCTGTATAAAGCTTGAATGACTTACAATAAAAACTCTATCGCTGTTTCTCACAGGCTATTCCTAGAACGATTTTGGCATTTCCCTCACACCTGTCATGCCAAAATTTTGGCTGTGGTGTTGTATTATGGGTTTTTTGAATCCAATAATATGATTGTACTATAGCATTAATCAGAAACTTTGTCTCCTGTGTTTATTTTACTGTGTTCCTGAGTGCATGCAGACATTCTGAATTGTAGAACCAGTGCGTGATAGTTGTTTGTTGCAGTCATAAGTGATTTGATTTTCTGAACATGTACCTGCTGGGACTTCTAAATTTGTGTGTATTTTCTCTACAACTTTTATCTCCACACAGTGTGTGCAAATAATTCTGATGAAAAAGTTGCTCATCTCTGTGGCCCAGGAACATGGTTGACCCCGTTTCTTCAAGCTGTCTACCTCTTTGTACAGTACATAATTATGGTTAATCTCCTTATTGCATTTTTCAAGTAAGTATAACTTGTTAATAATTCTATTTCACTGCAATAAGATGACAAGATGAGAAGAAGTGATACCAGTTCAAAGCAGTTCTGTTGGCTGGAAGTATTTCCAGGTTCTCACTGCAAGCCTGCAACCGAGTAGGGGAATATGTGTGTGTGTGTGTGTGTGTGTGCCCCACATCTATGAGGCCAGGGGAATTGGCAGTTTAAGAGAATTTGAAAGCATTTTTTAATTTCTCGTTATCAGAAGGCAAATAAAATGTTCTGAATCTGTGTATTGACTGTTATTCCTAAATTAAATCAACCTTCTCTAGTTGGTTGAATGGAATTTTGGTAAATTGTCTTTTACAGTTCTCTACAAGTGTTTGATTTATGGAAATAAGCATCTCACTAATACTGAAGAATAGCAGAGTGCAGAATTAACATGGCCTGATGTAAAAATCTGCGTTTAGTTAGAAATAATTTTTTGTTTGTTTAGCAAATTTTAAATTTTATTTCAGTGTCATTTGTTTCTGAGGAGAAGTACTGAGAGGTTACCAGAAAGAAATTTTTGACCCTGTCCTTGTTTTGGGTCATGCAGTTTCCTTCACTGTGTTTCCAAATTCCACTAAGATAATTTTGCAGTAGAAGACAAGGGATGTGCTTTTGTCTCTTACTTAACAAGCTTCAGAATTCAAGCTTGTTCCCAAGTGTTAAAAAATAAAACCCAAACAAAAATAAAACCCAAACAGGAGCCCACTCCCACCCCACCCCCCACCACACACACCCTCTCCCACCATCCCAAAAACCACCTTGATGTGTTAATGCTTTTCTGTTCCCTTTCAGCAACGTGTATTTGCAAGTCAAGGCGATTTCAAACATTGTGTGGAAGTACCAACGCTATCATTTCATTATGGCCTACCATGAAAAACCTGTTCTGCCTCCACCACTTATTATTCTTAGCCACATGGCTTCCCTCTTCTGTTGTATATGTAAGAGAAGAAAGACAGACAAGACTTCAGATGGGCCAAGTATGAACAGTTATTGTCCAAAAAATTAAATTTTTTTATATGATTAAAGCAAACTGTCAGAAAAGTGCTGTGTTCTTGGTTATAATGTGTGTTCTTCAGAAAGTCAAAGTACATCTTAATTTTCCGTGTTTTAATATTGAATAAGACACTAATTCTGTTCAAAGTCCCTGTGTTTTTATGAAGGGTGTATTGCATGGCCCCTAGAAAGCTCACAGTCAAATTAAACTCTGACAAATGCAAAGAAACAAAAAAAAAAAGAGATTAAATTTCCTCTTAGTGCTCATGGGGGAAGATTGGGTGGTTGGTTTTTTTGTTGGGTTTTTTTTTTACCTTCTGGAACACTTTTGTTCTTGTCAGAAACCTTTTGAAAATTTAAAAAGGGGGAAAAAAAGGTTCCACAGATGATAAAATCCAGCTCAGAAACCTGGCTTCTACCTCAGAGAAAAAGGGAGTGGAAGGTAGGAGTGTACAGAATGATAATTTTGTGTGCAGACCCTCTCAGAATTACTGTTTGAGTCTTCTTTTAGCAGAAAGCTTTGACCTTGAACTTTTTCCTAGCAAGGAGAGAGGAAGGGTCTCACTGTGGGTTTTCTTGTTGTGGTTTTTTTTTGTTTTGGTTTGATTTTAATTTTTAACTCCCTTTATAGTTGTGACTTTTATTTCCCAGCACCTGTATTACTTCACTACATATGCTTCATCTTAACTGTTTAATCTCTCTCTAGAACTCTTCCTGACAGAAGAGGATCAAAAGAAACTTCATGATTTTGAAGAGCTGTGTGTTGAGATGTATTTCAATGAAAAGGATGATAAATTTCATTCTGGAAGTGAGGAGAGGATTCGAGTCACATTTGAGAGGTATTTACAAATAAAATTTCTGAATAGAGAAGCTTAGAACCTTTGCAGGTTTTTAAAATGTGCTTTAAGGGGAGTAAAATGCAGCTCAAGACCATAAGTATTTATGTGAACTTTAGATGATGTCTTTCCGTTGCTAAGGAGAGAGAAGACATGATGGATTCTTTCTAATCTGTAACAGCACTCAGCAAGCTGTGGCAATTGTATCATTTAGTTTTCTATGGTGTTTTCAAAAAATGATAAATCTGGAAAAGTGCTGTAGGCCCTCAATTGGTGTCTGTTAATTCCATGATTCAGAAGTACGTATGAAGCAGTCCAGTGCTGTAGTGTGTACCATCTTCAAATTTCAGAGAATTTTTCCTTATCAAATGGGCAAAAAGGGTTACAAAGATGTTTCTTCTGCACATTGAGAAAAATGCCTTTCATAGCTACCTCATTATTTGATTTTTCTTAGGGTGGAACAAATGTGCATTCAGATAAAGGAAGTTGGTGATCGTGTCAACTACATAAAACGGTCGCTGCAGTCTTTAGATTCACAGATTGGCCACCTGCAGGATCTCTCTGCTCTAACTGTGGATACTCTGAAGACACTGACTGCACAGAAAGCTTCAGAAGCTAGCAAGGTTCATAATGAAATCACACGGGAATTGAGCATTTCAAAACATCTGGCACAAAACCTCATTGAGGATGGCACTCTGAGATCATCTGTGTGGAAAAAGCACAGCATTGGAAACGTCTTCGGTTCTTTTCCGCAAGGAGGACTGGAAAGTAACAATGCTTTGCTCTGTAACATTTCTATACGAGATGAAAAAGAAGGCCATCATAAGACAATTGGTCAGGAGTTGGCTCCAGTTCCCCGAAGAGAAGAAATAAACTTCCAAGAGGCAGGTTCCTCAGGCAGTGCCTTATTTTCAAATGCTGTTTCCCCTCCAGAACTTCGCCAACGAATACAGGCTGCGGAGATCTCAAAATCCATTAGTAAAAGTAAAAAACTAGGCAATTCATCCAACAGCATGCCACACGTAACATCCCCAACAGCTAAACTCTTTGTTAGCACTCCATCTCGGCCCAGTTGCAAAAGTCAGCTGGATTCTTCAGCAAAGCATGAAGAGACTGGTTTCTCTAAGCCTACAGAAGGAGATAATAATGTAGAGTTTGGTGCATTTGTGGGTAAGTATAACAAAGTAGATTCTGAATGTCCTGGAGTCGTTATTAGCTGCTCTTATCCTCTTGCTTCTGGCTCTGCTTGCCTTGCTTTCGCCCAACCTTGTGTTGAAAATGGAGGATACGTTAATTGTGGTTTTATTCATGATGAGAGTGACACTAATGATAACTACAGCTGCAGAGTTGACAAATGTGATCACCAGTCCTCTGTCAACTTACCGAAGAACAACCCCCAAACGAAGTTCTCTTTGTCAACTGGCGACTTAACAACAACAGGCAACTGTGGTGGCTCGCATGGGAAACTGAATGTTAAAGATGGACTTCCCAAAACTCAGCATGTCCATGCAATGGAACTACAAACCCAAGATTTATGTTCTAACATCCTTATGGGCCTGCTTCATAAACTGTGGACCAAATCTAAGCCACAAGGTTTGACTTATCAAGAATTGTATGGTATTTTGGGTGTATTCCGGTTTCAGGTGACTTTATTCTACTATTTTGCTCTGCTTCTTTTGCTTTTAACATCTCTAATTTTCTTATGTTGCCTGATTTTTTTTTTTACTTAAATTATCATTTCTTTACAATTCTGTCATATAGACAATATTTTTCTGAAAAACATTAGCCAGTTGCTGAGTTTAGCAGTTTTGTGCAATTAGCAGCTCAGCAACTTGGTATGGGCATTGTAGACAAACTTTTTGTGACTCATTATAAAGCTCCTACCTCCTTATTGCTTAAGTTAAAAATATTGTCTATTTCTTGACGTAATTACAGAAGACTTCCTAGGCTGATGGAATCCTGGGTAAATATCTTTGTGGTATCTGTGTCAAGCTGAGGGATCCTCCTGTACTGTGTTTCTGAACACTGTTATGACTGGGATCTTCCACTGTTGCCTGGGCTAATGTATATTTTAAGTCATTTTGGAAGCTTCCAAAGTTCTTTTATTAAAATACAGCATTATGCCTTCCCTCAAGTTTTGCTCAACAGTAAAAAGGTTTTGGGTCAGTCACGTATTTGAGTGGTAAAACAGTGGCAGATTCATTGCAAAACACAGGTGTGGGTTTACTAACTGGTTTCTGTAAAGCAGATAATGCCTACAGTACGCTCGCTGTATAGAGATCACAATCTGGAATTGTCAGGTTGCCTGCAGAGGTGTTGTCTTGCTCCAGTCATTCAGGGATGTCTCTGTTTTCCGAAGGTTTGAGGATGCAAAAATATAAATCTTTAGAGTTTATTGTACTGCTGTGAAACTTGGAGTTCTCAGAAGTTGCCTACACGCGCTAGTGCTTCCAGATTTGTGTGTGCAGGGAGAGATCTGCACGTTTGTACAGCCACAGCTATTTGTGTGCAATTGCCTCATGGTGTGAAAAAGGAAAACTTTGTGAATTTGGAAAGCAAAACTGAACAGAAATAATGGCCACTGATTGTATAACTCTTACCTGATCTTTAAATATTCTTCACCACTAATCACTTTGAATACTAACTATACTTATTTTACTGGAGCCACATTTTTAGTGTATGGTCCTTTGACATCTGTAGCATTTAGAACATACTCTTCATTCTTACTGTCCGTGGTTTATAAGACTTCTGATTCCACTGTGAATCCAAGTAGGTTTTCATTCATTAGAAAGCCACATGCTTGGTAAAATTCTGAAAAGTACTTACTGAAACTGGGAGGATGAAGGGTATGTTGTAAAAGCTACCTCAAGAAAACTACCTGCTTTTCCTTCATTTGTCATGCCTACATAAAAATCCTGTAATTTGGACTGCCCTGTTCCTTTCATGTGAGGAGCATACACTTGAGTAAAATTTTAAAATGTTAATTTTACTTTTTGAATTGTGGCAATCCACACCTTAATGCAGGAAAAGCAATGGTTTCATATTAATATTTGGTTACGCTGTGTTTGGAAAGTCTGCTCGAGTGCAAACAGGCTCACAGAACTTAGATGGTTTTGTAACCCTTTGCTGTGGTGATGCAAATTATTGGCATGGTCAGAGCACTGGAGGATGCCTTTGATTTTGAACACTGTTTTTTCAATTCACTGTGTCGAAGGTCACCGAGACAGCATGGAGTTACAGCGGGTGAGAGAGGCAGCCAGCAGGATGAAAGAAAGAGGTGCTGATATTGAGGTGAGACTTTGTCAAACGTGTTGATGGGGATAATTAGTTTGTTTTTTTTTTTAAAACTAACTTCACAATATGCTTTGAAAAATTCTGAGAGCAAATAAAATCAGAGAAATTGCAAAATGCAGCCTGGAAGGAATGTGTATCTGTTTTACGATTTAAAAACCCCAAAACACTACTGAAAGCTCATTGAGCATTGACTACACAAGTAGTAAGTACCATTGCTTCATAATATGGTACTAATGAAATATTAAACAAGCTCTGGGGTTGTGAAAGCTGGGATGACTACAACTGTGAATTCAGATAAAATGATGTATCCCATATTTAGTGTTTAATGGACTGTTTGACACTCAATTTCAACATTTCAGTGATTTAAGTGATATTTTATAGAGCAAGAGGGTAGTGTGTGTGGTTTTTAAAAGTGACAAAAATAGTTAATTATACTTAGAAGAGGAAAAGGCCTTTCTTAGTAAACTTGTCGTGAACTAAAATGATATTTAATTTCTTTTCTTGAAGAATAATAAAAATAACCAAATAGAAAGTGATTAGCTGTAACAAACCTGTTCTTCAAGTGCAATAGTACATTAAAAAGCTAGTTTTCTCATCGTAGCTGTTAAGTTATTAAATACAAGTTACCATCTGGAATTACCCCTTGTTCAAGGGAGAATCTGGCTTGAGAATTACACTGCAATGTTGGTGTCCTGCTGATCTACTCCTTCTAGACCTTCTGATAAGGATAGTGTGTGACCAAAAATTTGAGTGTAGTGTTTACAATCTGCTTTGCTATTTTTTTAATAGGAGCAACAGGAAGACTTCAAAAAAGCTATATTGGAGGGCATAGAGACAACCAGACTTCAAGTAAGTAAAGGTTTCCATTTATTAGAGATGTTATTTCCACCACGTACTGAATGTATTCTTTACAGTGAAGACAGGAAACTCTGTTTTAACTCATTATTTGTAAGTAAACTCCAGTCATGATTTTTTTTAAAAAAGAAAAGAATATTGAAAAGTTGAACCTTTGTACAAGAAGAGGTGAGCATCTCCTTGACGTGGGTCTAAATCCAGTGTTTGGTGCTGTTGGGATGCAAGCTCCAGCAGTGTTTCCAGACAGTACTGCTGTTCTTAGATGCTTAGTAATAGAGTTGTCCCATCTTAACTGGTGGGACTGGTTTGATTCTTACCTTTCTTGTAGGCCCTGCAGTCATTGTAAGATGCTGAAGATGTATACTGAATACTGAAATGCATATAGACCTAAAAAATGAGTCTTCAGAAGACACTTTCAGCAGGTGCATTCTCTGTGTTGCATTCCAGTGAAATATTTGTTTAGGGATCTAAAAGAATAGTCTCTTGTGTGTATATATATACACACACTTATACACACACAGGAGTTGTGTCTGTATAGATAGACTTTCTGGACACACACACATACACACAGGCATGTGTCTATGTGTTTAGGTGTGTGGGGGGTATTCCTTAAGAGGGAAGGGTGAAAATGGGTGGTAACAATTTTCCTAACTGTTATAAACCTTGGGATCAAAAGCAGGGCACAGCATTCCAAGTTTTTTATTCTTCAAAATCTTGAAATTTGACATTTTATTCAGATAACCATTGGAATGAATAGGCTGGTTGTAAGGAATGTTCCAGCCCCATGCCAGTCTGCAGAGAGTTCTGGTTTGTGATGAAACTGTTTTTCCCCTTTTTTGCAGAAGAAATTTTGTTGTCAAAAGTGACCACCTTAATAGATATTCAGAAAGTTTGTAATCAGTGCTAAGGAATACATCCCTGATGAAATTCCATTCATAAATTGCAGGTTTTTATGGCAAGACTTCTGTACATTTTGTTTCTATTCTCAGTGGGTTCAAACTGAACTTTGGTTTCTGCTAGAGCCATATTCTTAAATCAGAATTGATAGTTAACAAAGGGACGTGACAGTATAGGCTGAACTTACGAGATTGAGGGTAATGTTCATAACTGTAAGGTTCTCTCTAAAAAACCTCTTTCAGTGTGGGTCAGTAGACTTAATGTGCACCTGAAAATGTTAAAACTGGTGGTTGTTGTGAAGAGCTATTTTAACTACATTTGCACTCAGCCTGTACATTTTTGTGCAGCAAGGTATTCGAGGTACATCCAGAAGTCTTTTTAAAAAAATAAGAATCGTAGATAGTCCTAGAAAAGAAAAGTGGGCAGATTGTGTGCCAGAAAAGCAGTAGTTGAAAACAAGGGTAATGCTGCTCATGATATATATTGGGCTTTTTTTGTAGGGTCTCCAAACTGACTGTGGTCTAAGACAATCAAGTTCTTGTGGGTTTACTGACCCTCTGGCAGTCCATCCAGAACAACGTAAGTCTGTCATCTTTTCAGGTGACCTGATTTTATCTCTGTATTGTGTTAAATGCATGTTCTTAGGGGATGCAAAGAAAACAGAAAATTTAAGCATCTTGAAATATTTTTGTGGTTGGTACTACTTGAATCTGTTCCTGTGTCTGATTTGTCCCTTGTGCTCATGCCAGTTTAGTTCTTGTATTGGCCAAAGATAGCTGGAGTCATAAAAAACTTAAGTGCTCTAGTCAGGACCATGCTGGAAACTGGTAAAGATTAGAGAGTTGTGGATCAGGCTTTTTGTAATGAGGGCCTCGTTAAGCTGTCTTGTTGCTCACCCTATTAGGAAATAGGTAAGTAACAATAACACCATTCTTTGTCCAGTTATGGATGTCTTTCATTTGTAGTGTACAGCAAGAGTAGAAGAGCATCGAGTGAAGACACACAGCAAGTAGATTCCAAAGCAGCCTTGCTGACGGTTTGTATCCTCTCTCTTTTGTTGTTGCTGTTAAGCAGAACTAGAAACTGAACAAATAAAGAAGAGACAGATTGTGGAAAGACCCATAATGATTTGTGGAGTCAGTTGTTCGAGAAAGCAACAAAAGGGGAGCTGTTTGACTGAGGGAAGAAGTTGTGTGTTCTCTAATAGATATTGTGCATATTCTCACTATGAAAACATATGCTGCTTCCTGTTTATGGAAAGACCACAGCTTTTTCTTTAAGAATTAGTTGTATAATGCACAAAGCAGTAGTGAATATATAGCCTTATTTATTCTCTTAATTGTCATTACCATTCCTCAGTTATATCTGAGTCTTCGCATTCTGGTGCAGTTTGGTACAGTCTGAAATACCACAGTACAACCTGTTTATTGGAAAGATCTTAAAACAATTACCACCCGACCTCTGATAAAATAGTGTTTGAAACTTTGTTTTTTTTCCTCTCCTTTGTTTTAAAGGATTGGATACAAGGTAGACCTTCAAACAGCACTCAAATGTAAGTAAGCCTCCTACTAATAGAGCAATTTTATTGCTCTGTTGGATTTGATTTTCGTTTTGGTTCCTGTCTTTGGCTAAGGTGTTATTCAGTTGTGTTTAATGAAGAAACAAGGTTTAAGGGTTTTTTCCCTAATAAATAACTGAATGTGTTCACTGGAATGCTTTGACAGGTTCTATTTAGATCAATGGGGTCACATGTCAGAGGGCAGAACATGCCCTTAAATGAAAACGACTGTGTTGACACTTATTAATGAGCTGGCTTCCTGGTAAAGGTCTCTGCCCAACCTTTCAAACTGTAAACCTTCTGTGAAGTTGTGCAGAAACTGCTGGTGTTAAGTTATCCCCCAAGTTAACTGTTAAAGCCATTACCTTATTAATCTGATAACAGAAGGGTAAGCTGTTGTGAACAAGTTTTAATTAAAGCACCTCTGTGGGAACGAGCTCTTGTGATACAAACTTTACATAATGCTGTACGTGACTTGGTGGTACTTAAAGTGTATCTGAGAAACCACGAGATCGATTAGCAGCCTTCCATTGGTCTTTTGTAATTAAAAAACCTGTACTGCCCTTGAAAAATAGGATAAAAGCAGTACTGTGAGGTTAACAAGGTGACCTAGGATGATGTGTCAAGATCGTTGAATGCAAAAGAAGTGGCAATGACTGTTGGTTTTGTGGCATTTCACAGGCCGTCTGAAGAAGATGCTTTGAATGGTAAGTTGGCTTAGCTTTTCATAACTGTTTGGGTCTTGAATGAGGATGTTTTTAACATAATGGGACACATAATAGTGTTATTATTTATTGATTAACACGGAGCCTACATTGAACATCACAATATTTTTAATTCCCTGACGAGTTAAGCGTGATACTGAATTTTCTACACAAGAAATCTTTTTCAAACTATAGTTACTTGGCAAGTGTTGTTTGTAGGTGGTGATTTTAATACACAATATCTTTCAGGTATTGCTTCTCCTTTCAAGCCTATCATGGATATCAATTACTATTACTCAGGTCAGTCCCTCTTAGGAACCAGCGTTCGTGTTTTTAATGGCGCTTATTAGATCCTTAAACTTTAACAAATGCTGTAATTCTCCTCTAGCTGTAGAAAGAAATAACTTGATGAGATTATCACAGAGCATTCCATTCACTCCTGTGCCTCCAAGAGGTAAGAACTGTATTTCTCCTTGCTAGTTCATTATGGTCTTTTTGGGGAAGAAAACAAGAGTTAAGCCTGTACAGATTGCTTGTAGTACAGAGTGATGAAGCCATGTTTCAGTTGTTCACAGCAAGTATAAAACTGAAATTTTAGTGAACTAAAATAAGTCAAGTGCTTGTCTTACGACACTCAAGAATACAAATGAGTATGACACCTTTATTAGGGCAGCTGACTTGATTATGAGATCTAGGTTTAATTGTAGTTGTCTTCAGAAATGGCAATACAGTGATGATAGTATTGTACTAACAGTTTTTATAACAAACTGTTCTGCAAGGATTCCCTTAAGTTGTCTTGACTCATAAGAAGTGTTCATTAATAACATTCAAAGAGCATTAAGAATGTTGGAATAATGTCATTAATAGGAGGATAAAACCACTGTGCTGCTTTGCTGCTGTATGAAAGAGGTTGGAGAAGGGGGTCTGTCTTCCAAAGAGTAGTTTACATTTTCTTGTTAGAAGTTGTTACTAACATTCTGAACTAATATTGCAGCATGTTGAAATCTGGGAAACTGGGTTTTCAGTGCTTTTGACTTTAAACTTGGAAAAATAAATGCAGGCATTGCTTTTTGTGTTGTGATGCAGGTGAACCAGTCACCGTGTATCGCCTTGAAGAAAGTTCTCCCAGCATCTTGAATAACAGCATGTCTTCCTGGTCACAGCTGGGGCTCTGTGCTAAAATTGAGTTTCTAAGTAAAGAGGAGATGGGAGGAGGTTTACGTCGAGCTCTTAAAGTAGTATGCACGTGGTCAGAGTATGATATCCTGAAGTCAGGACACCTTTACATCATCAAGTCTTTTCTTCCTGAAGTTGTGAATACGTGGTCGAGCATTTATAAGGAGGACACGGTGTTACACTTGTGCTTGAGAGTAAGTTTTATCCTTGCAAATGTATAAACATAGATAAGTGTTATGTGTTAAACAGGATCCACCCTCCACACCCCCCCACCCCAGCCCCCCCAAACTTGCTTGTGTTTATTAAAAAAAAGGTCAGTCTGGGGTTCTGTGTGAGCAAAGGGATTAAAACACTGCTCCAGTGTGGTTTACTTAATCAAAGAGCTCAAACTCTTAAAATGTACACATAATTTTAAAAGCAAGTAATTTGTCAGGCTGTCTTGGGGGAATTGATGCTTACTGTTCCTGCTGCCTTTTGGCTCCTTGGAGCTGTCTGTCATACAACACAGCTAATGAAAAACGGGCCTTGGATTGTAGGAGATTCAGCAGCAGAGGGCAGCACAGAAGCTCACCTTTGCTTTCAATCAAATGAAGCCCAAATCCATCCCGTACTCTCCAAGGTGAGTGCATTTAAAATTCCATTGTGTTGCATGCTTTGGATGTAGAAAAATGCCTACAGGGTTGATAACAGATGGATCAAATGTATTAAGGTATTGATATGTGAAGATTGGTGTCAGAACATTACTGAGAGAATGTGTCAAGCAGAATCAACCTTGGCAGTATTTTCTGTTGATACTTTTTTACTGATTCTAACCTAGTGTGATAATATAAATGATTTTGTGTAATAGTTCCAAATCACTTGGAATATTAGGAAATCAAATAAAAATCTACATATTTCTAAAATAAATGGCAAATATCATCATTAAGTGTGTCTGTTACTAGGTTCCTGGAAGTTTTCCTGTTATATTGCCACTCTGCTGGCCAGTGGTTTGCAGTGGAAGAGTGCATGACTGGAGAGTTCAGAAAATACAACAACAATAATGGTGATGAAATAATTCCAACTAACATGCTAGAGGAAGTTATGCTAGCTTTCAGCCATTGGACATATGAGTATACAAGAGGAGAATTGTTGGTACTAGATCTGCAAGGTAATGTCCTTATTTTGGAATTGGGATTAGGGCCAAGGTAGGTATACGTGGGCTTTTCTCTTGTCATAGCCTTTGGTTAAGAATTCTTATGCATTTAATAAATAACAAGCATTTTTTAGTGTGTCTAGACCTAGTTAATCTGAATAAATGGTTGTCTTATTTATTATGGCATTAAATATTACAGCAGCACAGGAAATATAAATATATACATCTTTTGCTAATGATATGCACCATTGAAAAAATGCTAATTTTGGGGCACATTTATATAGTGCCAGGTAAGCTGTGTTTATCCTGAATTGTGTGTCAGATATTCTTTCTGTGAGAATTACAGAGGAGACTTCTTCCTCACAGGTGAAAACTGAAGTGAGGCTTTGCAGGGATATGTAAAAATAGGTGGAAGAAATCCGAGAAGTGCAAAGTGCTCGTTTAGGAGCAGTTTTTGTAAGGGCAAAGGATATCACATGCCATTTGATTCCTCCCCCTGCTTTTATTCTTGGGGAAGCTGAGGACTCATAGCGAAGGATGCGAAGGCTTTTCAATATTAATGCATTTATGTAACGTATCAGATTTAACTTTTTCTTCATGTGCTGTCTGAAGGTGTTGGTGAAAATTTGACAGATCCCTCTGTGATAAAAGCTGGAGAAAAAAGGTAAAGTTAAATAGGGGTGTAAAGAAAAGTGTAACATTTTCACCAGAGAACACATGCAACTGATGATTATGTGCACTTTATTTCAAGGTCATATGATATGGTGTTTGGTCCGGCCAATTTGGGAGAGGATGCAATAAAAAACTTCAGAGCAAAGCATCACTGTAACTCCTGCTGCAGGAAGCTTAAACTTCCTGGTAAGAGCTGCTCTATTTCTTCTTCTGAGACACTTGTGTCATCAAATGTTGATGATAAAACAGTTACATCTTGCTGTGAAAGAGGAATAAGTAATAAGCAGTGCTTTTGTAATTTTACTTTTAAAACAATATGGCAGTTTCAGAAAATGCTGAGTGAAGGAATTCACAATGCCTGTGAGTTAAATATGCACAGCACTTGAGGCAGGTAGACTAGATTGCTCAAGGCTTCAGCAGGCACAGTCAAAAGAAATGTGAAAGGGTCCTAGAAAAAGTAGGAAAAGCAGATGAAGATGATTGCAAACCTTCAGGCTTTTTAAACAAAATACTGCTTGTGTTTGTTTGGAGGGGGTTTTGTGTGTCTGTGGTTTGGGTTTTTTTTACTTCGTGCTGGTGTTTTTGTTGTTATTTGTTTTTAGAAATACATCTAGGTCTGCAGAAATTCATTCTGTATCAGGCTTTTAGACTCCAACAGAACAACATAAGGAAATTGTATGATTCCTGCCTGTTCCATGCTTCTCTTCCGGGTTGTTTCTCACGTGAAGAGAGGTTATTTATTTTAAGTCTGTGTTGTAAATCCAGTTAATATCAAAACAGGTCATGGAAGGATCTGATATTCATGGCAAGTTGACTCAGTACTTGCTATAATATCTATAAATAAAATAATTCTGAAGTTCCATCACTTTTTAAAGCAGAGCCTTAGACGTCCAGTTACCCGTATGATAGAATCTTTTTGACACAGTGCGTGTTGAGGAATTCTAAGCACATGAACATGTCCAAGTCTTGGTGAGACTTTTCTGCCCCATCGATTCTCCTAGCTCAAGAAATAGTAATCAATATGACTGCCTTTTGTTTGAACAGATCTGAAGAGGAATGATTACACACCTGACAAGATTATATTTCCTCAGGATGATTCCCCTGAATTGACAATTCAGCCTGGAAGCTGCACCAAAGAATCCGATTCAGCTAATTCTATTCGTCTGATGCTCTAATGAAGTGACCAAATCAGATGGCTTCATCCAAACTTCATGGAATGTCACAAAGTTGTCACTTATCTTTCCTTCACTGATTAAAAGAAAGATATTTTGAAACAAGGACTGCTGTCTTATGAGTGGCATTTTGCCTCGTCCACAATCTAAGGACCTAAGAGCTTGTGATAACCGCCAGCAGCGCGGCGGCTCAGCGGTTTAAAGGCTGAACAGTGACAAGTATTTAAGATACGTTTTTAAAGAGGCTTTTTAGCAGAAGGTGGATTTCTTTTTGTTGTTGTTTTTGTTTTACTGGAGGATTTTCTTTCTGTAGTCCTGTGGTGTGCAATATGCCTTCAACCAAAAGGATTCTGGTAGCTGATGTTTTAAGGTAAAGCATTTGCCTGTCTGGCAGCCGTCGTGCTGTCACTGGGCGAAAGGCAGGAGAAAGCACCTACCTCTGTATGCCAGAGTATTCTTTGAGGGTTTTAGGAAGTGTCCCACTGGTGTTTTCTCACCAGATGTCTTTCAGCCTGGCCTGTTGAGGGGGGCAGAGCTGAACGAGGTGTGTGTGTAATGCCAGCAGGCTGAGGGTAGGAACGTGACCTGTTCCGATTGCGAGTGTCTCCTGAATCAGGATCCGCCTTCGTGGCTGTGGAATAGACCCCTAATAGTACACGATGAACTTTCTTGTTTTATACATTTCAATTTTATTAAGAGACCATCAAATAGCAACAGAGCCATGATAGACTGGTATAATCATATTTAATAGAAGAAATCTGTATGTCCTGGTCCCAGTAAGTTGCCTTTGTAAGAACACAAGTTGGAAGTGCTTTTCCTCGTACGTAGTGACTGCTTCAGAAGTTTTGCCTTCCAAAGATCTCGTAAAACCAGTATATCCAAACCGAATGTACACCTAACTTTCAGATGTATTTGAAATTGTGTAGAAGACATCTTTCATGTTTTGTTATTTGTGGTACTTATTTAAGAGAGACTAGGGTTGGATTAGCGTTGTGTAAACTACGGGAGATTGCAATGTACCTTCATGCCAATAAAATGTAATTTAATTGTCCCAAATATTGTTGAGCATTCAGCAAGAAAAAACTGTTCTCCAACTGAATTGCTGCGATTTTTTTTTTGTTACATAGGTACTAATTTGTAATTTTTAATTAAAAGGGCAGTATATAGCTCTATAAATTTTTTATTCAGTAGTGTATCTTATAGATACAGACCTAAGGCACGAACACAATAGCTGTTTAAATGGTGTTTTATGTTTGATGGGGAAAGGTAAAATAAGGATATAATACTGTATACATTTTGTATATCATTAAATCTTTAAAGAATCTAAAATAAATTTATTCTTGTTTACAGACTTCTGCTGTCCATCTTAATCTGTAAGGTTATTTGGGTGACTTTAAGTAACTCTGTGCAGAACAGTAGAGTTTGCTGTGCTGGATCAAAGCAGTTGTCAGCATTTGAGGTATCTCAGCTTTGCCCAACACCAGAAACTGGGCAGTGGGGGGAAAGTGAAAACTCTCAGAGTAGATAAAGGTGGTGGGGATAATGAGTAAATGAGACAAATTTTAAAGCTCTTTACCATGTTTGTTTTGAATTAGGACCTGCTTTGTGGATGCCTGACTGCAGCCCCTTCTGTTGCTCCGAGCTAATGGGCAGTTATTCAAGATGTACTTTTTTACTGCTTGTTGTTTCAGGCTGTAGGAGTTTGAAGATGACCCCACGTAATTTAATTTGGTTGAGGACATCCCATGTCACTCCCCCTGCAAACACCTTAATCCTTCTCAAAGTGCTTTATGAATAGAGTAGGGATCCTTCAGCTTGCAAGTTTTATTTAGGTTATTGAAGAGGAAAACAGAAGCAGCACTGTAACTTCTGCCAACCATCCAAACCCAAATATCAGTGCATCTTCTTAGAGTCTACTTTGTAAATAAGGTAATACTAATGTAAACCTTCTCTAATTATTTTTAGTTAAGGATCTGAAATGCTTCAGACTTGCATACTAAAAGGGCATTTAAATGATGTTTCATATAGAGAAATAGGCAAGCTACCTTATTTTCCTTGGCAGGGAGCTTTGATTCCCTACCTATGCTCAGAATATCTTCAGTGTAAGAAAAACCATGGAGTAACAGATTAACCTGTATGTTAGATACCTGTAGACTAGTGTTGGTTACTTATGTAACTTCAAAATGCACTTTAATTTCCACCATCCTCAATATTTCTTTATGCAAAACCTCAAATATGAGTGTGCTATTTTAATCTTCTAATTCAGCAGTTAACAGCTTTCTTGAAGTATTTAGGTTGCGAAACATTTCAGAGAAAACCAATTCCAAATATATTGTGGGAGTCTATGCAAAGGTGAGTCTCCTGGGGAGGTGGTATTTGGCTTTTAAGCCCTTGGTAGTGATTTCCTACACTTTTATTTATGTGAGAGACCAGGAGTAGGAAAAATATGCCAGGAGCAGCTATGGATAGATGAGTACTGGAAGCACCTGGGTCATTCAGTAGTGGGAAGACAAAAATGAAACCAATTTCTGTTATTGGTTATCTTTGAAATGATATTTTTTACTGTGTGACAGGTAAGTTGGTGGCCCAAAGCCAGAAAGTCTCGTTAGCCCTTTCTTACCCTAACAAAATGTGACATGATACATCCCATCATCAAAATGTTACAATTTTGGATTTGTCTTTTCTTGGTTTGTTTTTTAGACCGGAAAAGCTGCTAAAATGAAGGAGAAAGGAGACAGTGAGAAAAATCACACAAAGCATAAAAAATTCATAGGCCAGGAGAGGATCGCAAGCTGCTGAAAGTGTACCCAGTGTTCCAAACTAGGAATGGATACTTACTGGGACTGTTTTTGTCAAAAAGATGGTAAAATCACGAAAATATGGAGTGTCAACTCATTGAATTACAATAAAGTAAAATGAATTCCTTACTGTTCTTGTCCTTTCTTGATATTTTCTCTAATGTTGCAACTGTCCTCATTCCCATTTGAATTTTAGTTTATATTAGTGTGCATTAGACGTTCATCCACACTTTTTGATGGATCTGCAACCTGTAACTTGTTCTGCATTTTACCTGTAGCCCTTTCACAAAGTTCCTCCATGCAGGTACAATCTCAGCAGCATTGAGGGAAAGTGCATTGCATTTCAACCTCAGTCTTTGCCTATTTGAAGTGAATGGAGAAGGAGGCAGAACTGAATTTCTGGCCAGCTGAGATTCACCAACAATGCACTCTTGCATATCCGTACGTATTCAGGCAGAAGTGTCCATGTTAAAAGGTTTAGGCTTAACCCATGGGATTATAATTTAGGTTTCGTAACATTTGAAGCTCTTGGTGAAGTACAGACAGTCTTCCCTTTACAAACCCGTTGTGGATCAGGTTGTGAGTGGCAAGGTGGGGTGTTGGGTTTATACCTCAGTTTGCAGAGACACAGTTTGGGAGAGCAATAGCTGTGGCAGCAGAGCAGCTCCAGAGCGCGCTGGGGGCAGCCTCTGCTTGAAGCTTAACAAATAAGATAATTAGGGATTGCTTTAATGGCTTCCTGGACCTCTTCTGTGGACATGTGCTACTTCCTCAACTGTGTGTTAACTAAGGAAAACGTGCTGCTCTCCCGTGGTGCCTGAAATTGAGATCAACTGCACTATCCCATTAGCTGAGTAAAGGGACATTTCACTACTCCTTCCCCTTTTGCACCAAAAAAAGTTTTTTCTAAACCCAAAAGAAAAGTTGTTCAGGGAGATGTGTTGATGCAATTCCACCCTTTCATAGTCAGCACCCTCAGTCATCCCCCCCTCCCCGCAGAGCATGCATTAGTGCTGGTACCAGTATGGGCAAACACGAGTACTGGTGGGTCAGCCTGAGCTCAGGGGGCACCAAGGCCACAGACAAGGGGTGGGCGGGGCACCTGCCCCTGGGTGCCAACTGCTGCAGCTCGATTGCATCACAAAGCAGAGGGGTGGGGGGGAGCCAGGGAGACCAGAGACCAAGGTGGGACAGGGGAGCCGTGCAGGACAGATCCAGGGAAGGCGATGAAACTGCACCAGAGAGGTAAAAGCCAGCGAGAGGCACTCTCAGCTGGGGCAGCACTGGCTCCTGGGAGGCCACCAGGGCCCCCCCAGCCACCTTCTGCACCCGGTGTTCTGAACATGCTTTCTCATGTGAGACAAGATTTCTTGGAGATGGCTATAAATGATGGAATGAAGTGTTTTCAAAGTTACAGGTAGAGGTGTTGGGTCTGCTGTTGTAGAAGTTTAAAAGGAAACAAGGTAGGTTTTTTTAGACGATAGGCAATGGCTTCGGCTGGGAGATCTCCAGAAATGGGAACTGGATCTGAAGGGAAAGAGATGGCTTTTCTTGTTCTACAAAGATTGTTGAGCTTTCAGAATTTTCCCTCCTTGGGCATCAGAATAAAATAGTGGCCTTTAAAAATCAAGAAAGGCACCATCCGTGAGCACAGCTGGGCTGAGCAAGGGTCTGTGTTAACTCTCCTGCCTGTACTGGGCATGGGGACACTGGTCCAGGATGGACTGGGGCAGCAAGAAAACAAATGTGGCTCCAATTTTTTTAATGTGAATTAAGTAATGTTTTACAGAAAATGTCTAAAAGCAACCTATTTGTAGTGGCATCTGGACCGCAGCCTATGGGCTTAGAAAATATCTGAGACCACTGAGGAGATGAAATATATCTTGCATTCTGTAGGGAGAAATGCTTAAGTAGTTGTTCACAGCTGATTCTGGTTTTTGAGTAATTGTGTATGGAACCAAAAGCCTGAGTGGACTTTTAGAAATAACGCTAAACCCCCAGGTGTTTAAATAACACCTTTTGGTGAGGGATCTCACCAGGAGCTTGGTGTGGGAGAGTGAGCCTTCACTGCCATGTTAGCTTGATGAAAGTAAACATGACTGTGGCTTATAAAGAAGATCCTGAAACAGCAGGAAATGTCTCCTCCTTGAGACAGCAACACTGCCTAAAAAAAACATACCAAAAGCACAGTAGCTTTTTAGATTTAGATAGCATTTAGATAACAGAACAAGAGGGCACGAGCTTAGACTCTGCCGGGGAGGGTTTAGGCTGGATATCAGGAAAAAGTTCTTCACAGAACGAGTAATGAGGCACTGGAATGGCCTGTCCAGAGAGGGGGGGATTCTCCATCCCTGGAGGTTTGTAAAATAAGAATGGATGTGGCACTTAGTGCCATGATCTAGTCATCATGAGGACGTTGGACAAAGGGTTTGGCCTTGATGATCTTGGAGGTCTCTTCCAACCCAGATAATTGAATGATTCTATGATTTCCACTGTTGTGGGATTTTTTTCCTCATAGGTAGAAGCACAGCTCCATTTTCTTGGGACGAGTGAAATACTCCAGCAAGGAACCGATGGAGGAGGAGAGGAGCTCATGCCCAGGGCTGGTTGGCCTGACTAACCTGGGCAACACGTGCTACATGAACGCGATCCTGCAGTGCCTCTGCAACCTCCCAGAACTCGTCGAGTATTTCCTCTCGGACAAGTACAAAACAGCCCCACACCTGTAAGTTGATTTATTCACGTTACTTCCATGTTTCTGCTTGGCACGTACCTGGGTGCACATTCTAAGTATATAGTTAAGGTAAAGCCACCATCTCTTCATACATCACCTGAGACTTATGTTTACTTTTTCCAAGGGAGTACAACGAGTCTGCGACTGCCTTTGGGTCTTTGCTGGCCGATATGTGGCAAGGAGGGTCTGCCTGTGTTTCCCCAGAGAGCTTTCATTCAGTCTTTGGGAAGCAGTACCCAATATTCAGCGAGAAGATGCAGCACGATGCACAGGAGTTCCTGATCTGCCTGCTGAATGAACTCCATGAGTCTCTCATGAAGGTTAGAGCCCAGCTGTGCTGTTTTGGGGACAGTGGCTGGTTGTTTCCTCTGCGCATTTCATGATTCAGCATTCCATGTCCTACTCTTCAGAGCTACACCATGTGGCTGCTAAAAAATGCCATTTTCTTCTTGTGTTTCATACCCACAATAATTCACTTGTGTCTTGACTAATGCAGCATCGAACTGCATCCCCTAAATGACAATGCTTTCTGTAGCTCTGTTACCTTCACCTCTCCCTCTCCTTGCTCCTCCCACACTTAACCTCCTTCCCCTTTTTCACCTGCCTGAAATCTTCATCTGCTGTGTCCCCATGTTTGCCTTTCTCTTCCACTGACAGAGCTTCTCTAGCAATTAAATCACTCCCATCTAATGGCCAGAATATTATATTTTTAATATCTCTCTGAAAAGGAATTTACCTGACTGGGCCTGTATGAAACATCAAGTACTGTAACAGCCTTTTAGAGCTAAATTCTCCGACCAGGCAGCAGCCTTTCCAACCCAGTGAAGGTGATGCTGAAACAGCCAGTTACCTGCATTTTGTTAATTCTCTTTCCTTCCTTTGTAGCCAAGCACAAGCTGGGCACCTGAGGCAGAAGCAAGCGCATCGAGCGGCACAGGAACATCGATTATCTCACAGTTATTCGAGGGACAGCTCAGTTACAACATCACCTGTCTCAAATGCAAAGCCACCACCGACAGACTCGAGACCTTCACTATTCTCTCCCTGCCCATCCCTTCCAAGACCACCTGCTCTCTGCAGGTATGACTTCCAGGACATTCCTGCTGGTTTCTGCTTCATGTGGAATAGGTGGCTTAGACTTAATAATTGTGTAATTGCAAAGATGATGTGGGGTTTTAGTTACTGGGTGGTAATGGACAGGCAGAGAGCTGGGCCTAAGAGAAATGGGGTTTCTATCCTGGTGCCACGGGATGAGGGATATTGATTGGTCATGAACAGCCAGCAAAGTATTTTCATCCATCAAAGTATTTTCTTATTTTTAAGGGGAAAACAAAGTCGATGTTCCCAGGGTGTTTGTAACCTCAGCCTTGCTGGATCAGGCTTCCATTAGGAGAAGAGCTCCAAAATATGGCAAACTCTTTTCTTACCTTGCTCAGGATCTCCAGGGGTTGAGATCTGTTTAATCAATGTTGTTTTTTTTTTCCTTTGCCAGGACTGTCTCAAATGCTTCTTTAAGTACGACAGGCTGACCAAGAACAACCGAGTCCACTGTTTGCTCTGTGGCACTAAACAAGATGCTGCAGTGAAGAGCACCATAACCAAGGCACCGCAGATCATCATTTTTCACCTAAAGAGGTAGGGTCTACAGGGGTTGGGATCTGCCTGGGGTTTGAGAGACATGAAGGACAATCACTTGCGTTTGCATAAAAGGAAAAAAGCACCACAAATGGGTGGTTTTAGTACTTTTGATACCGGGAAGCTAAAGGGGCAGTTAGGAAAACAGACCTGTCGAACACGCACATGAAATCTCAGACAAGGTGTTCTGCCCAGCTCTGCACTGCAGCCCCACCAGAAGTCACAGAATCATGGAATGCTTTGGGTTGGAAGGGACCTCAAGTCCATCCAGGTCCACCCCCCTGCCATGGGCAGGGACACCTCCCACCAGACCAGGCTGCTCAGGGCCTCATCCAACCCAGCCTTGAACACCTCCAGGGATGGAGCAGCCACGGCTTCCCTGGGCAACCTGGGCCAGGGCCTCCCCACCCTCACTGTGACAGTTGGGATCTCTTTTCCAAAGGGAATAAAAACTCCACTGAGGAGTGACCAACTAGAGATCAGCACAGAAGTTCATACGGTCAGACATCCCTGGGAGTATAAGTCCCTGTGACACATGGGAGAAACTGAAACAGGGCCTTTTACTCATCACTACTGCAGCCAAGACACTGTATTTTTTTTGTTCATATCTTAAATAAATCACATCTAAACAGCTAGCTCTACTGAACAAGCAGTGCAGCACCGTAAGAGCTCCTGCCCTGCACACTTTACCAGCCATACGTGGCCAGATACTAAATTTATTCTTAACAACTTGCCATCTATAAATAAAATTGGGATCGTTTGCTTTCTCTGACCTATGTTATGTAAAGTTGTTGCTTAATTTCCCATTCAGCACCTGCTTCCCTCAACATCCTCAGATGAACTTGTGGTCCCCAGCTGCAGCCCTTGGCCACATTATAGGAGTTTAAAGATACAGAGTCAACAGAGGAAAGAGGGATGGAGCCTGGCATGAAAGAACAGTTGATAACAGTACAGCCCCTAACATTTAAGACACAGTGACAGTGCTGCAGAGATTTGACTCCTGTCATTTCTAATAGACAGAAGGATCAGGAAGCGAGATGTCTTGCTGGACATCTGTGGGCTTAGTGCATTTTCTGTCAGCTCACAGTATTCAACATCTATACAGACTATTTCAAAATGCTGGGTAGCCTTGCATCATTTCTCCCTTTCCCTAGGAAAGTCAGTTAAGCAACCACAACAACTGAAGAAAGAAGCTGACTCTTATTTAAAACATTCAAAATCTTCTTTCAGGTTTGCATGGCAAGGCAAGAGTAAAAGGAAACTCTCAACTAACATCTGCTGCCCTCTCAGCAACCTGGATGTCTCTCCTTACATTTCCTCCCATCTCTGCAAGGGTGATGGGTACAACCTCTGTGCTGTGGTGGTAAGCTTTGCCTTTCCCACTGTATTTGTAACGCCCTGCCTCAGGCAGCAGATAGAGCCTGGGTTAATCTGGACTTGATGAGAGCAACAGTCAGCTCTGTAGTAGGCACTTAAAAGCTGCAGTTAGAGCATGGTTTCTCTTTGCCTCACTAACACTGTACCAATAATATAGATATTAAACCCCATAAATCATATCTGTGTGTGTTTTTCATACACATTTTTCAGTGTCACTTACCAAAGAAGTAAGGGGAAGTCATCACCTCTCTCTCCTCCCCCCCCCAGTTTTAAAACCCACGCACTCCTAGCACATAACAGCTGGCTGGAGCCTCCTCAGCCTTTTCAGCATAAACTCACGAGCTGATCCTGCCTGGATCCTGTCTACAAGTACAGACTAAATGGTCTCTTTTCCATCACTCACCAGGAGTGCGAATAGAGAAGCACAACCATCATCTATTTCCTGTTTTAGAGCATTTTTTTTCAACTAATATCTTCTCTCCCATCTTTTCCAAACAAAAAATGATTGCAAATTCCTAGCTTTGCCTGTAAGGAGAAAGAGGGAACCTTCTGTTTTAACAGTCTATGTTGTTTGTGTTTGATACAGAAGCACCACGGTCGTATAAATTGCGGCCACTACATTGCGTTCTGCAAGCACCTGATCACCAAAAACTGGTACAGATTTGATGATGAAGACATCACCAAGATAACAGATGATGCAGTGCAGACTGCCAAAGCTTATCTCCTGTTCTACACCTGTAAAGGCTGCCTCTGAACCCTTTAAAAATCTGCCAGCCTTGGAAAATGAACAGCAAGTAGAATTCATGGACAACACTAGCCAAGTCCTATTTCATCAATAAACTACAGCATTTGCATCACTTGATCATGTGTTGTGGTCTCTCATGAAGAAACTTCTAGAGAGAAGTGTCAGAGCTTCCAACGTTAAGGAACACACATCCACTCCATCTGTACAAAGGCTAGTGGTTGTTTTCCATGAGAAACCTCATGCATCTCCTAAAAGAACACAAATGGTGAGCACGTGGATGCCCTTACCTGACAATTCCTGTTGCTTTGTTGATGTAAGTTTTAAGCTGCCTTTCAGAAAGTGACAGAAGGAGCCTACAGTGAAAGCAGACAGAACCCTGGAAAAACATCAGTCCTGGTCTTAATTCCATCAGCAAGATGCATGCAGACACATAAAACCTCAGAACTTAGGATTTAAGATTTCTGCATGCCAGCCTAATCAAAAAAGGAAAACTAACCCAAATCTGCAGCAGGGAAATACACAAGATGTAACCAAAATAGTTTATAAACTATTCAGTTCTACAGGAATTAGTCTTTTTTTCACCTGAAGAACTCTAAACTGCGTGAATGTGACGCAGGGTCATGTAGAATCCTGACCATTGAGAATGAAAACACCAAACCCAAACATACATTTAACAGGATATATTTTTAAATAATTTCTTCATTAAGGTTTTTAATGCATGTGTACATGAAAATTTATATTAAAAAATTAAAAAGGAAAATTTTGTTTGTTTAGAATAACTCTGAAGTGCACAAATATTGACAAAAGCTAACGAAAAAATACAGCTCTGCCTTTTCATTAAGTAGTGTTGCAATTACTTAGAGCTGGCAAATAAACGCAATCCTCTGAGTTGGAGATTCTCACAAAAAAAAGGACAACATTTTATTATATACATAGTTCTGATGTGCAAGTATGCAATCAATATGTACACTTACATTCCTAACTGCTTACATCATTCTAGAGTATTCACAGTAGAATCAAGCTTAAGGTTAGAAATGTGAAAAGGCCATAATAGTGAAAGAAAATAATAAAAATCAAGATATGCCTTGGGATTTTAAGACATTTTAAACTACTTGTTAATAGATTTCAGATGACTAAGCTAGAATTTAATTTTGGAGCAGACTAAAAATATAGTTGTTTTTTAAAGAAATGGTAATGCAATATGCTTTTTTAAATGGTTTCACAGATGGCAGTATTACCACAAGCATTGTTAATCAGTCTTCTGATTTTTAAGCACTAATACTGACCAGAAAGAGCCTGCTGGCAGAAAAGCTGCTGCAACCATCCCCGTATCCGTGCCTGTTTGCCATGGTTTTGCATATTTATATGCGTTCCCATACCTACTTTGCTCTTATAAAAAGACAACCAGATTTCTGAACTCACACTGCTTTATGTGGCCACATCCACCGCTCGCTGTTCGTAAGAGGTGTAAAAGAGAATATAAGCAGCTGAAGATTTCACAGATGATGCTGAGATCTCGGATACTTCATGGTCATCAAACTTAAACCAGCGCTGTTTCGAAGCATTTTTGCAGTAGGCTGTGTAGTGTCCTCCATCCAACCCACCATAATGATTCTGGAAGCATAAGAAAAGAAAAGAATTAATGGCCTCAAAACCTGCCATTTCCAGGCAAGCAGCCTGGAAACCCAGATGAATCACACAGGCCAACCTCAGCCTTGGAAGAAAGACCAGCTGAACTTTGGAATGTGACCCGGTTACTTACTGATACTGAAAACAGATTGTATCTCTTCAGATTATTCTTTGGACCAATAACGTACTGTGAAAGGTCAAGAGTTTCCAATGGGAAATCTACAGAAGTCTGAAGCTTTTGCTTCCATCTTCCATCATAGGAAAATCTGGAGAATTAGAAAAGCATCATTAAAAGTTACAGGTTGTCCACAAGCTATTCAAGAATGTTCACAGAATATAATCATAGAATGGTTTGGGTTGGAAAGGACCTTAAAAAGCCCATCCAGCCCAGGCTGCTCAAGGCCCCATCCAACCCGGCCTCAAACATCTCCAGGGATGGGGCAGCCACAGCTTCCCTGGGCAACCTGTGCCAGGGCCTCACCACCCTCATTGTGAAGAATTTCTTCCAAATATCTAATGTAAACTTTCCCCCTTCCAGTTTAAAGCTTTTCCCCCCTCATCTTGTCACTCCAGGCCCTTGTAAAAAGCCCCTCCCCAGCTTTCCTGGAGCCCCTTCAGGTACTGGAAGGTTACTGTGAGGTCCCCCCAGAGCCTTCTCTTCTTCAGGCTGAACAACCCCAGCTCTATCAGCCTGTTCTCATAGCAGAGGTGCTTCAGCCCTTTGAACATCTTTGTGGCCTCCTCTGCACCTGCTCCAACAGTTCCACATCCTTCTTATGTTGGGGATTTAATGTTACATTTTCCCTGTTGTCACCTAGGATGTGATCTCAACTAAAGCATTTGGACCCAAATTCTGTTAATGCTTCCATTTGTGTTTCTTAGCACAAATGAAGAGAAATTACTTGTCCAAGTGCCTTGTGAACCACAGCCTAATAAGACAGGCATCAGATGAAATTAAAATTCCCACATCACAACTAGAAATACACCTGGAATGCCCTCTTATTAAAAATGGTTTCTGCACTTCAGCCTAATTGACTTCCACCAATCACTGTTTCTCTTACCGTTTCAAGTGAACAAGAAGAACAGGTGGTAATTTCCAAATTTCTATTTTTTTTAAAGAATCCCTTCGAGTTTTGCAATGGCTGCAGTAAAACCTATTGTTATCGGTGAGCTTTTCCTCTTTGGAGAACAATCTAAGGCATTCCTAAAACAACACACAAACACAGATTGTGAAGGGCAGGTGTTTGTGAATGGACAGCAAAAAATGTCTGTTTTCCTAGTTGCTTGTTAACCTTCAAAATGCACCTACAATCATAGAATCATAGAATCATCTGGGTTGGAAGAGACCTCCAAGATCATCAAGTCCAACTCTTAATCCAGCACTATCATGATTGCTAGATCATGGCACCAAGTGCCACATCCAGTCTTATTTTGAAACTTCTACTGCGGCTTCAATATTCCCATCCTTTGTATTTTACAACTTTCAAGGAATGACGTTTTTGGTTTTAAACTTTAGAAGAATAAAACACTAACAAAGACTCAGACCTGTTCATGTTTCAGGTTTGTGTCAACTAAGATGGAATACTGACCAGCCCAAAAAGAGGCTGAGCTGAAGCCACATCAGAATGAAGACAGAGACAGTTTTTACTTCCAGAAGTGCTCTCTAGTGCCACAGTACCTGCAGTGTGCATTTACTCGTGGATGCAAGCGGCAACGATAAATACATGAAAGCCTCAAAGGTCCGGGACTTCTTGTGACACGTCAGACACTGCACCGTAGATTTGAACTGGCCTTGGAAGAGTGCCACGATAATGGATTCGTTGAGCTGCTTGTGTTTGTGCCAGGCCAGTTCTGCTGCTCGGAAGTCATCAAGGTGATCATTGTTTTCTTCCTTGTATCTTTTCCTGTTGTCAGCCTGGATAACAGAAGTTTAAATACTATAGTCATATATTATATATAAAACCAGAAAGTCCCATCTATAGGCAAGCATAGTACTGAATATTTGCAAGAGTATTTAACCATGCCACTGTAACCAACCATTTCTTTTCTACTTGGGCTTCTTCCATTACTCCCTTCAGTACCTTATCCTGTTTCAAAAGAAATTCCTACTTTAATTTTGAATACTAGCACTTCCTTCTATGCAAGTGTTTCCTTACTTTATTTAGGTCTTCATGCAAGCCATCCATTAGAAAGAGAAGCAATTCTTGGGAGTCCTGTTGGCTGTATCCTGCAAATTGGTCATTAATCTTCCCAATTGTAATTTTGAAGTCTTTTGGACTGATATATTTATACTGTCCTGCCCATAAGGCTTTCATTATTATGCCAAACTCTTCAGCCACTTCACCTTTATGCCCCAGGAAATTTGACCTATACAATTAAACAGACCAAAGAAAGACAAGATAATATAGCTAGTCATTATAACATTTTAAATATTATTGTTATTAATTCAAGACATTATCCAAATTTCAAAGCAATTTCTTCAGACCCAGCAAAACTGGCTGTTAGGCCAAGTTACAATTTTTGTCTACATTAGCACTGTCATTTGGTTCCATATTGAAGACTGGGCTAACAGAACGTACAGCTGTTTCCAGCTTGTTTTGTGAATCGCTGTTAAATACTCTGTTTGGTTTTAGGAGACTCTCGTACCCTTATATTTATGAATGTGGTAAGCACAATTTAAATAACTGTCCAGTAAAATCTATTTTGTCACACACACTAATTTTGAAAATGTCAGGGCAGAGAAGTCAGCATTTGTCTCCTCCTTAACAAACCAAATAACCCCCTTAACTCCACTAAGTGATCTGTTTTGAATTAACAATTGAAAAGGCAGATTTTTTTCCCTTCAATTATAAATTAATGGATGACAATAAGCCATTTTTACCTGTTAATATCATCCTGATACAAGTTTCTGTTAAAATAATCAGCCAGGTGAGGTGCATTGCACAGACACTGTAATATGGAATTCATGTAGCACGTGTTCCCCAGATTACGAAGTCCTGTAAGAGCTGGTCCCGATCCCCCAAACACAGGATTGAGATTCCGGATTTGTGATGCAGAGAGTCTTGAAATTTCTGCTTTAGTGTAACAGACTGGTCTGTAAGGAAGAAATTATTTTTTAGGAGTCTTAGACTGGACAAGGCTGCACGCGTAAGCCTGCAGAACCACCCTCCCTCTCAGGGAACGAAACATCCTGGCACAAGACGTCCCCAAATGCCATCATTTAAGGTATTCACGACTGTCAGTGCAGTGGTGAGAAAGCCACGTCCTATCACGAGGCTGAGTTACAGGCTCCACCAGCTGTTGTGATTTTTGCTTGATTTTTTTCTTAAATTCACAGACGAATCATCAGCTGTTGGTTTAACCCAGTTTAAAAACTGAAACCTTTCCATTTCACAAACTGTCAGAAGACTGGCATTTAATATGTTAACACAAATGCCACCACTTAAAAAGCAACTTTTGTCCAATTACACTGTGACCTCTGATGAAATTCATGTCAATACATAAGTTACATTAGCTCTGAAAGGATAACTGCTTAACAATCAAATTTAAGTCTATCACTCTTGCATCCTTTCAAACCTACTTAGTTAATATCAATGGATTTAAGTTGGTTCAACACAAAGAAAGTCGCACATGCTATCATATTGCATGAGTTATGGTATAACTTATTGAACATACTTATTGTCTCGATTGACTGCAGGAGTTACAGAAATTCTTTTCTTCTCTTCCTCCTGAATGGCCTGGGTTATATCTGGGGAAGAGTAGGAGCGCTTCAGTTTGGAGTGTTCTCTTTCTCGTTCAACAGTCGCCTGTGGCTTGGGTTTACGAGTTGGAGGGGTTGATGGAGGAGTGGATGAAGGAGCTATTTCTGGTGGATACATATGAACACTATTTGTTGGCGAGTGATAGTAACGAAAGGTTCCAGTGATTGGATCCAGAAACTTTGGGGAAAAAGAAAATTGTTTCAAAACCAAACGGAAATCCAGCATTAACTTACTTACCTATTTTTAAACTACTGTAAGAACAACATATGAGTTTTTCAAACATTGAGATGTTGACAGTAATGATTGTCCTCAGTACTTAATGGCTTAAATTTACTAGAAGGCACCAACTTCACAAAAATATTAAACAGCAACTGCTTAGAAGCAGAAACAGCAGACAAACTCTCCTGGTTTCATTACAAATAATGTTAAAAATGAGAAAATAACTGTGTGAAAGTCAAAGGAAGGGCTAGGAGGAATCAAATGATCCAACTTAGAAACAAGACATAATTGAAATACATCACAAAACTGCACCAGGCAATTTGATTGTAATATCAGAACAGAAAGTTACCTTTGCCCAGCCTGCAGGCAGTCCTGGTACTATCCTTCCCATTTCTTCACTTCGTGCTCTCATTAATGGCTCCCGCTGAGACTAATAAATAAATGGAAATATAAGGTAGGTACAGTTACTTATGCAGAGCAGCAAGCAGCCTGTGATTTTCCCTATATAGTCACATCACTCAATGCACAACAGTTCAATAAGACCTCTTTGGTTATAGCTGGAAATACAATTTAATGTAATGATAATATTGTACTTCTATTTTGGATCGCTTCATCTAAACAGAACCCATTTGTTGACATGCTCCAGAAGAACAGGACAACGCAGTCTCACCAAAGTCTGAATACTCAACCTCTTCCTTAAAGAAGCTACTTTCACAGAGGTAAGTGCTTCTCTTAAACAGATATGCATGATCTTTGCTCCCTTTCAAAGCAGTATGCAAAGGAGTGTGCGTGAGATGATGAACACGTGTGAAATGTTTGTTAATGCCATCAGAAACATAAGAAGACTTCTAGTGAAAGCTTCAAATATTTTTTTCAGATGAATATGACAAAGGGGAAACCAGCAAACAAACAGCTGTAAACATGGCATGGTTCTTAAGATGATGACTTTAAAAATTGAAATGAGGTGGAATGTAACATAATTACAAAGCATCTGCGCTTGACTGGGTTTGGCTACATACAACATATTGTATTTACTTTAAGTCTTTCAGTATCTTGTTCAGAATCCTCTCTAAGGGGTCCTGGCTTTTGAGCTCCACTGGCTGGTTGTCCTTTAACCCCAGTTTGCTGGAAAAGATTTTGAGAGAAGGCTTTCAATTTTCATCTGGAGTGTCAGTAAAGAGTGCTGATAAAGCAAAACAGAGTTGTTAAATGCACGTGCCACAAAGAAGTGGTTAGAGCAGGTATCTACACATCATTTTTATTCTTCCTAGTCCATACTATCGGCAATTTGCTGGAATAGCCCTTGAATGCTGTATTGCATAAGACTGTCTATTATGTAGTTTCGAGAGCTCAAAAATAAAGTGCAGCAGTTCCACCCACACTACTTTCCACCCTAAAAGCTGTGGGGTTTACAATTTGTTTTTAAATGAAAGCCTTTTTTCCCTTTTACTTCTCACCGTGACAAAGCCTCCCCGTGAAAAAGGCAAACTGTGAAGCCAACATTATGAATTTATTTTATCATAGGCATTCATTTGGGGATTAGTGAAGTGGCTCTGTCAGTTAAAGGCTCAAGAATGACCACGTTAACCTTGCCCAGAAAGATCTATTTTGGCTTCCTTGTGCATTTGCATAACACAAGCACCACATTTTGGTCAAACAGCAACTGCAGCTGCAAAGGCAAGAAAAATATCCCAATGCATGTTCTTGAGAAACGTTTTTTGAAGATATCAGTTCTGTCATTAACTCAGCTTCACAAATGGCTCCTGTTTCATGACTGGATGACTTTTACGCACTCAGGTATTTCATGATTTTTTTTTCCAAGAAGGAAAAGAAGGAACTGTGACTCCCACAAGAGCTGGAACTGGACAGTTCTCAGCAAAAATACTAGTTTAGGGTATTACTTTGCTTCCTGTGCCACCTATCAAAATCCTGTATCAGCAGTTATGCAGCTGGGGACACTGCAGAGCTTGTTGGAGTAACAGAATCGCGTCCTTAGCACGTGTTACAACAGTACAACATAGAGTACTGGGCTGGTGTAAGAGACAGAATGCCACCATGCTTCTATGTTTGCAACAGAGGATTGCAGCCTGTGAGCATCCCTTCCAGCCCCATGTGAGTGGGAAGTTTTATTATCCTACACAGATTCCATGCTGCCCACCTACAAGCAAGAATCAAGGCTGTCTTGAAAAAAACCCTAACTATTTGTGTCTTGGTTTTAACTTTCTCCTCCACATTTATGTAAAAATGGCCTAAATAAAAATCCAGTGATGTATTTAACATTTCCAGATTGATAGTAGCGTTTGCACTCACAAATCATCCTGAATAATTGTTCTACATTTGGTAATGATTTGCTCTTTTTCACTAACCTTGCCTGAAACAGACACAAAGGTCTGAGATCCATCACTCACTGCACGTCTTGGCATTTCTGGTGTTCCCTTTTCTCTTTCTTCCACAGATATTTTGTCAATCTCAACTCTTTTTGCACTGATGGTTTCTAGTTCATTTTTATTTTGCTTTTTTGCTTCCATTGCTTCTTTCCGTGCTCTTTCTTGTTCCTTTTCCTCTTGCTCTCTTTTCATTTGTTCATCCCTCTCCTTCTGTTCTCTGTCCTCTTTGGACTGCTGTAGCTTTTCTTTGTGTTCCTTTTCTTGCTGTTCTTCTTTTGCTTTTTGCTCTTGTTCTTCTTTTTCTCGCTTGAGTCTCTCTCTCTGCTCTTCTTGTTGCCTCTCCCTAAGTTCTTTTTCCCGTCTGTTTTTCTCTAACAGAGCAACAGTTTCTGCATGTACACGACTCTTTTCTTCTTCTGTCAGAGTGCTCTTCGCCTCATGTAATGGCTTTGTGGACCGGTCTGGAACTATTCTTCCATTCTCAACAGGTTGGCTGTCACTGACTGTGCTTTCAGATTTTGGTCTGTTCTCATCAGAGATTTTCAGTGAAGGCTTTTTAGAACGATCGACCTGCAACACAAGCACAGAACAATTCACTATGTCTATTACCACACTGTTAGGTAAGCTTTTTCTAAATGAGATTTGTAAGTGAATAAAGATGATATGAACTTGACTTTTGCCAGACAGATAGTGAACTTTCAATTTCATTGCCTCTAGGAATTCAAAATGCCTGTTGGTAAAAGTAGGTGCTCACTTAACTTCCAGATGTGAGCTAAGAATCAACAAGCCCTACAGAACCATTAGGACAGCAGTAAGTACTAATCACTATAACCCTCTACTTTCAGGCTCTCAAAGGTGAACAATTTAGGGCAATCATGTAGCCTAACCTCAGCTTGGCTCTCTCAACCATGTGATTAAGATTGATCTGCTTAATGGGAAGAGGTATTTAAGAATGGCTTATGCACAGACCTAGGAAAGCAAGTTGGTTTTGATACTGAAGTGGAAGTTCTGAA
The DNA here is from genome assembly GCA_033556795.1 of Tapera naevia. Lineage (NCBI taxonomy): Eukaryota > Metazoa > Chordata > Aves > Cuculiformes > Neomorphidae > Tapera > Tapera naevia. The sequence continues at coordinate 5,582,108 of JAUMJJ010000076.1, read as the reverse complement.
GAAATAAAAGCTAGTCTGGTTCAGAGAAGAACATAAATAAGGTGCTTTCACAGTTTAGGGTTCCTTGGCAGAAACCTGTATTAAAGGCAGGATCTAGAAGGGTGAAAGTGAACAGTTTGACTTTAGCCTTGTTGCCTGAGGAAAACAAGGATTCCACAAAGACGTATCTGGAAAGCTTTATACACATGAAAAGAAGAAACGAATCCCTGCACTCTCACTACTAGACCAAGAGTGACAACCCACCCAAACATTGCATTATTCAAAGGAAGATAGAGTTGCTGGAAAGCAGACCTTTGGAATACACAAGGTAAGTCATGGCCTAACTGCCCCTCCCTGTATTTCATCATGTGTATGTTCTGAGTAGAAAAGTTTGCTTATAGCCTTTCTCAATTAATGATCAATTGCTGACCTTCAGGTGCTCATATCAAAATATTAATGAAGTCTCTGCCATTGTTAAGTATACTCAGCTTCATAAAGCTTTGTTGATTAGGTACAATGGCTTCATAGACTACAAAGAGTCTCTGTGCCAATATACTTGTGTACAAGCCTTAAACAAATACTGAGTACATTTCTTCATGAATTTAGCCTTCTGCATGTGGTGGGTCTCTAGTATGTTAACAACAGAATAACTCTGAAAAAAAAGAAACACAGCTTACCTCAGGGATACTTCTTGTAATCGATACTGGATTAACTACAACTGAACTGTCAGGTTTCGGAACAGAGGCATCCTGCACATTTGGTCTGTTAAGAGATTTTAGTCTCTCTTCCAAATTATGTTCTGTTTCTTCATTTTCAATCACTTCTTTTGGAGATGGCTTTACTGCAGCAACAGGTGGAACAGGAGCTAGCTCTTCCAGAGATGGGTAGGTAATATCCACTTTACGAGTGAGGAGAGAAGCATGAGAGAGCTCTTAAAGCCACAAAAACAGAATAACCCCCACATTCCACCAGACACCAAAATTTAGCCCACAACATCTAGCCCAGAACAAGGCTATCCCAAACATATCTGACTGAATTAAAGATACATCCAGTAATTATAAACACTTAGCGTGGAGGAGGGGTTCATCCTTTATACTTACAAGACACAGTCACTGCTTCAGTCCTCCTATGCTGGGGTGGAGTTACTTTAGCATTTGTTGTGTACTGGGGAAAACAAAGGAGCCAGTTCTCATAACCTCCTTCTAGAATTAAAGGTTCATTCTGCAGTATGGTTTTGCTTTCCCACTATAAGAAAAAGGTTTAAAATGAAATGATTTAAAAATAGAAAAGTAACTTTTACATCTTAACAATATGGTTGATATTTCCATGTCTAATCATTATGTTAAGAGACAGGTTATTCCTCAGATTTTTAAATAGGAATTCCAACAGGCTGCAAAAACCCTCTGGGGAACTGGGGTCTTTTGTGTCTGGAGAATGCCCAGCATAGTGAGGTTCCTAGCTCTACCTATAACAGGGTCTGAGTATTTCCACTACAGAAGGACCCACTTGCTACTACTTCCAGTAGTGATCCTTGATGCAGAAAAATATTTTTACTGTAATATTTGCTTCAGTTTCTTGTTTACTGAGTGATCAGGGGCATTGGCTTTAGAAAGCATAACGTTAACTTTCTCAAAAACCCTTGAGATTTCAGGCTCCAGAGTGGCCTCCTCCTGAGGTCCTCAGGATTAGAACATGAACAAGGCACAGAGGTTCAGAGAATATTCTGTAAAGCAATAAACAGGGAGAACTACCTGAACTATCTCTAAACCCCAGTTCTGAAAGTTTAGGTAACAGACAGATGTGCAGTCTTTTACAAGAGCCACCAATATAAAGGGTAAGGAAAACACAGCCATAGCTGACTTGAAAATGCTAAGCATCTGCTTAATACTGAGTCCGTAAGCGCCCTGACAGATGAAGCTCAATTTAAATTAATGTTTCTCTAAAAGTTATTTTCAATAATGCACAAAAGTCAACCATATTCAAAATACTTCTGGTATCTCCTTCAGCAAAACTCCTCCATTCTAGAAAACGCCTGGCTGTTAGGACTGCAAGGAAGCCTCCTCTGGGCTGCCTGTGCGGGTGGCCAGCCAGTTCCTGGGAATAAGGAATAATGATGCTAGTGCAGGGAAGAGGGTGACAATGTTTCTGGCAAACAGTATTTAGTACTCTTCCAAACAACTCTTATCAGCCAAAAACTCTAAGATCATGAACTAAGAGGTGAGGAGGGGAATCTAATTGTCCTGGTGTTTACCTATTTAACAAATTATACTGTCCTCTACTAGAGCACAAGCACAGAATGGGAAATTTCAGACTATACCTCAGCTATCAAAATAAGTAGTCTCTAAAAACAGAACCAGGATGTTTGCCTGAAGGGTCATGAAGTCTTCCACATGCTTTAAAACCTTCTTATTTACTGAGATGAATTAATACAAAATGTAAAAATTGCCAACCTTAAAAAGAGCATCTTTCAGGCTTTGAAGAGTTGCTCCTAGCTTTAAGTCTTCAGCAGAACTAGACCAATCTAGCAGTATAACATAATCAAAGTGTCCTCTCCTCTTCCATGGATCCCTAGAATTCTCTGGGAGTCTAGGTTCAATCCAACTAGCAGTTACTCTGAAATATAGTAACATACACTTGAAGACAAATGTACAAGTAATATTTTGTCCAACAACATATAACCCACATATATTTATATGCTTGGATAAAATAAACATGCTCTAGCTTGAAGTCAAGACATGCAGCAACAGAGCTGGATACATCTCACCCACTTGTATGCATCGGGGACTCAGAAATTAAGTGTAAAATCTTTAAAAGCCTGTAATTTTTTTCAGTCAAGTTACAAAACTATAGAATTAAATATTTCACTATCGTTTAACGTTATTTCATACCCTGGAGAGATAGCTTCTTCTGGGACACTGATAGATCTTGGAATACAGGATTCCTGATAATCCTTCAATCTTCGAGCATCCATTATAAGCAATTCAATATTTTTGTCTGACATCATTGCAAACAGTTTCTCAGCTGTGACTGCTCCTGGAAATACACGAGCTGTTAGATTGTAAAAAGCTACTTTAGAAATGGAGATAGCTGTGATCACATCAGACTGGTGCATCTAAGACTGCAAACAGATGAAATGGGACAGAAAATTTCCACAAGGTCATGGAGGTGAGACATTATAGAACAAACATCCTGGACTTTCGTTCCCACTGCTGTAGTGATTAGCACCTGATCTGCTGAACTGGACAAACTACTAGTAGTGACAAACTACTTTAACTGTTTGTGGTGTCATTTAAATCAAGCTATATAGGCAAGCGTTTACTGTAAACTACATGCTGCAGATACTCCTCTTCAGTCAAGAACTCTGGAGAACATTTTCACATATTTATGACAGGAACAAAACTCAGAAGGTTGGGAGGGGAAAGAAGAAATTTCTTATTTAACTGGGAAAGTTGACACATTCCAGCCTTGTCTAGATATTTTTCTTATCAGTTGGGGAGATGTTTTTCTTTCTACTTTGACCACTCCGGGCTAGTTCAGCTCTAGTTATTAAACTGCTAAAAAACTAAGTACAGCTTTCTAAGATCAAAAGAAGTGATGAAGGCTGCAATACAGAGCTTAATTACTAAGTTGATGTTACTGAAATATAGGATACTAGAATTCCATCATAATAATCTGACTGTGAAATAACTCCTTAAAAGAACTGCAACTGCTTAAGTAATGTGTGCATGGGTATACGGAGACCTTTTCCACATGTGTGAACTCTGCATCTCTTACCACTCAGACTTTCAGACTGATCTTTTCTTTCCGGCGAATGCTTCCTCTCACCATTAATCTGTGGTGTAAGGAAATAAAAAGTTAGTTGAATATCTAATTCTCAGAACCAAGGTGGCCAACAGACACTGACTCTCACAGAGCTTGAAGTAAAGCCAGACTGCAAGCCACATGAAGAAACCTAGGAAAGGAAACTTCTTCTAAAGATGTGACAGATGTACTAAAAAGATACTGAGGTTGCTGCCCTATCTAGATGGAAACCAGTTAAAAAGGCAATACAATCCTGGACAGCATCACCTGCTAGATGAAATTCACAAAGCATATGTGGAGAAATGAGTTTCCTTCCACACTATTGCTGAAAAGTCATCCCTCTCCTAAACAGGAAATGTGTTATTGATAACATCGGCTTATTACCATTACCTTGGGCTTCTTACACACACTAGTTCTATCATAAAAGAGAATTTGACTTTACAAAAACCCTAGTCTAGCTAATGCAAGACTTGGAGGTTGGTAGGGTTCAACATCTCTCAAACAAAGGTTATGGGGAGTGTAAACTGATGTTAAAAAAACATGGTTCTGAACTGGAAATAGCTGCTAATAGAAATCAAACATTAGATTAAAATTATACATTTAGACTGAATGAGAGAGATTGTAAACAGCTTCAATTACCCTTTGGCTTTTTCCTTTGGAATCCACAGCACTTTCTGAGGAGTTTTTGGCTGAACTCTTTCCATCATCTTTCAGCTCTTGCTTTTTCTGCAGCTCTTGTCTGTCCCTCTCTTCAAGTCTTTTCCGAACTTCAGCTTCCTCATATCTATTGGTCAAAAAAAAAAAAAGGGCCTCCTTTTTTCAATATTGCCTTATGGGTAGCCTTGGTTAATTAACATCAGAATTATCACATCATCAAGAGGAAAAACAAAAAGTATTTTATGTTTTATAAAAAAGTTAAGTGTTGTCAACTTTGTATTTCCAACAAACCCCATTTTCCTCCATGACTGCATATTATTTCCTCCACTCCTGGGCTGTTTTTCTTATTCTTGGATCCTATTTTGTAGCCACTGCTCTTAAGGCTAAGTAATTTTTTTCTTTAAACTTGGAGTCATGCTTAGCTATGGTGTCACTAAATATAATAGGTTTTGCATTTTGTAGAGGAAAGAGTAAGTATGGGTAACTTACAGGTAAACTTCAACATATTATTAAAAAACATACTAGATATTTTATTTGGTTACAATATTGTAAACAGGTGGCCCTTGAACTACAGCTTTTAGATCACCAACTGCAGGTTTGTACAGTTACATCACTGTTAAACAGCATTCTATTACATTTAATATAACTGAAAAGCTTATGGATCACTGGTAACCTTTAAAGAATGTTTTGAACTAACAGTTTTGATGACTGAACCAAGCAGTGAAACATGAACACCAAACTGTATTAGTAATTGCTCATTTTAATGAGATGTTGCCTAATCAGGATTAAAATGACAACAACAATACAGCTGTATTTCCTATCGAGTAATGTGTTAATGAACTAGATCATTAAAACAAATTCTGCTTCAATGTCTGCTCCACTAATTGGCCACTAATAGGAAGGAGGCTGCAAGTTTGTAATTTTCTGTTTTTAAACAGGCTTCCTGATTTGCCAAAAGGCATTATAAGTTAGAACAGAGCATTTTGTTCTCATTTGGAGTTAACCCGCACTAAAGTGTACTTCAGATTTTAATTTAATTCAGTCAACATGGAATATTTACCCATCAATTGCCCATTTACCCACTGACACGCCTCTGAAGCACAGAGTAGGTCATTCAGGTAGGTATTCCCACTCCTATACAAATGATGTTTCAGCAGATCCACTTTAAGTTAATAATTAACGTTCAAACTATTTGCTGGCTTACTGCCTGGAAAAGAAATTACACAAATAATGTCCCCGAAACCACTTCTGTAGTTACACAGAAGTCACATTTCATTTCTGTTCCCTTTAAATATATACACATTTTGCCTCGAGTAGCTGAAAGTTTTTATTGTGTCAACTTTCAAAAATCCCATTACTTTCATAAAAAGCCACAAGCCACTAAGCAGTAAGTCTCCAAATAATTTTGGTTTTCCATAACTCTATCAAGTGTTTACTCTTACTGTGAATTTGTAGCTCTGTTGACTTCCAAGACTCTTTATTAAAAATAAAGAAAACCTATGGATTGTTTCATGCATAGGATAATGAGACATCTTCGTAAAGTCTGTTCTCATATATGTGTAACTACACTCCTATTTCCTTGTTCACCCAAACTTTCTGCATTAAGCAGTAAAAAGGGCATAGGATATGCTTTCACAGTAACACTGGGGGTGGAGTGGGTGGGAAGGGAAATGTACCCCCCTGAAGGGAGAGACTTAGAAGAGTGAGAAAGGGAAGAAAAGATGTGAGAAACAAATAAGGCTGGATGCAAGACATACTGCACAAAAAAAAAACCCCAAAGATAGATTCTTCCTTATAACTTCTTAGGAGACAAAATTTCATGGCTTATGGCACCAAGATGTGTAACTGGACTGTTCTAAGTGAGCCACCCAAGAGCTCCCTAGCATTAGCTCAGTTACACTCTGGCAAACCTGTGCGTTTGCATGTACAGGTCTGCACGGGGCAGAGGCAGATAAAAAGTGTAGGAGCTAAAGAATCCACAATATGTTTTGTTAGTGTAAACAAAATGCACATTAGGGGGACTTTTTAACATATGTAAATATTAGGTACATTCATTAGTATATTTACTTTCATTATCTTATGATGAAATGTGTAAGGAGGAAATGGCTCTTGATCATCTCTAGTACTTATATAGTTTATATCTTGTAGTTTATTTTTATCAGTTATTAAACAAACCAAACCAGGAGACAGTATCAATAAATCACAGTTACCAAAAATTATAAGACAATGTATCCAGTGGCAAATTATTAGAGAATTTCCATCATCACATACTCCAGTAACAGACTTTTGATGATAAACAATTTAAGCTCTCAAGAATTTTAAGTATCTAAGGTCTATACAAGTGTGACCCCTTACTACTAAATAGCATGAAAACCTGCAATTGCAGATGTACAGGCTTCAGGCATAAGGAACAATATCTTATCTATTAACTGTTTTCACATACCTGAGTTTAAGGCTGTCTGAGAGTCTTTCAGCTTCTTCAACAGCTTTTTTTAAATTTGTAGGTCCGAGAATTGAATGAAAATACTCCTAAAATTACAAGCATCACCCCACATGTTAACAGTACACCTTAATAATGTCTACTTCTGTGCATGTCAAGAGCAGCTTATGTACAAACAATCCGAATTCTATTAAATCAAATACAAAGAACTGTTTTGAGTCGAAGTATTTTCCTCTGAAACATGAGTTTGTAAATAAAATTGTTCTATAGCACTAATAAACAAAGGCTAGGCAAGGCAGCTGCACCAAAAAAGCCTGAATGGGAAAGAGGATTACCTTTCCCTAAAAAAATATGCACACATCTGAATTTATACACTTGATGTGTATTAAAAGCAAACTGTAAAATCAATTAACAATAGACTTGTCAAAAATAGGAAGGAAAAAAGTCAGCATAGAAGAGACTGTTTACTTAATATCAGTGTAATCCTTTGAATGTACATTAGTGCCATTATCTGTACTTCTAATACTTTTACCAATGCAGAAGAGGTCAGACAGAAAGCTTTTATACCTGTTGCTGCTTGAAATCAGGTCTCTTTTTAATAAAGTTATAAACAGTCACATATTTCATATATAGGATATAAGCTTTTTCTTCATCTCGGTCCAATCTGCTTTCCTCCGCCGCCTTGAAAATCTTAAGGGCACTCTGCACATAACTGAAATCAAAAAAGAGGAGTAAACCACATGATTGCTGACTTGTCTCCAAACACCTTTTCATTACAAGATGCCATTTTAAGTGTTCACAGCCTCTGCCCATATATCAAGCATTTGATTTTGCCATGTTCTATAAGGCTTTCATTAAATATGAATTACAATCACGCTCCTCTAGATAATAATTCTCTTTGCTAGTTTATTAGCCTGATTCAATTTCTTCAATAATTAACTATCATATTGAGATATGGAAAAAAGTACTGAGCAAGAAACTTTTTCCTTCTAAAAAATAACTTTTTTCCCCTGAGGAAAACGTCAAAATGAAATTTTTGATTGTATGAAAATGCAGGAGGCAAAATATTTTCTATTTACACATTTGCTAAACTTTAGATTAGTTTTAAGAATCTGCATTTATCCAGCCTTTTCTCAAAGTATGCAAATTTTCACAGGCATCATGCTCCAGCAAGACATGTTTTCACAATATGTAAATTCCCTTCTGCAGACAGTGAGCATATCCAAGGTGATAGTCGAGAGATCTATATATCAGATTTTATCCCCAACAGAAATGAGGAAATTTAGATCCACAACATCATTGTTTTGGAACTTGTTCAGAAGAGTAGCACTAATAGCCATAATATCAATCCAAAATCAATTAAAATATATATACGTACCTCTTTGTACTGGTCTTTTCAGGTTTTATTTCTGTCTTCTTGTTGAGATCCTTCAATGAAGTAGAGAGATACAGCTCCTTAGGTACAGATGCCACAGCAGGCATGTTAATGCTGTTATTGATGACCTCTCTAGGATGGTACAGCTTCTCAGAAGTCTCTATCAATATTCTTCTGGGGGGGAGAAGTAGAGAGAGTCCAATTATATTTCAGTGACTTCTAATACAGTTATTGTTACATGTCTTGGCGTACTACCTAATCTATCTTACATCAGGTGGATCAGCACTAGTATAAAACAATCTGGAACTTATGCAGTTAAGCTACAACAAAAATCCTAAATGTAATTTAATTGTAGGCAATGAATTGGAGCTCTGGTATCTGAGCCAGTCCACTACAAACTGACGAAACGTCATTACAATACTACAGCATCAGTGCTTACCAATACAACTATGTCTTTGACATTGATCTTTATTACTGCTATTAAACCAGAATTACTTACATAAAAAGATATGTATATTTAAAGCAAAAACAAAAAGAAATCTGTCACTTATTCTGGGCAACGATTTGTAATACAAGCATAAAAGGAAAAAAAGTATTTCCAGCAGCCAAAGAAAACTCCTTTCCCAGGACTTACAAGGATAATGTAGCTGTTTAAACTGCATCTATTTAAGTATTTATCATCCATAAGGGTCCCCTTCTATCAGTTCCAAGTATTACTGATGAAAACAGAGTGGCTAAACAGTTAACAGGACGCATTAATCCTCCCAAAGTGACAGAACTCCTTGAAGCCACTCTAGGTAACAAGAATGTTAGCAATATGTTGTTAATGGAAGAATAACAAAACAGTAAAAGAAATGCTGACTTAAAAATGTTCAAAATCATCATATCCAGCCAATTTATTAAACTATAACGCCAGTAAGTACATGATGAAAAAATAGGTGACTTTTCTGTACTCTGAAATTACTAATGGATTTTATCACTACCTTATCAGAAACCTCTGAAAATACACGCTACACCCACAGAAACGTGACTTCTAATGTCTTGGTGAGAGATAAGATGAGAAAAGGAAGTTTGCTACTGTTAAAGTCAACCTGAAACTTCTTGGATGTACTGCAGGTCTTAAACTCTCAGGGATCTTCACCCTTCTGCCTTCATTGGAAGTGCTCTCGAGTAGCCATGAAATAGTTAAGCTGAGTTTGTCCAGAAGGCACTATTACCTCATCTCATCTGACATTCTGCACAGAGCAGTCCATTAAGTCTCACACAGATTGGTCTAACTGAAGATCTTTGAATCTAATAGACTGTAAGCTATTTTAGCCCTTGGGGGTCGCAGGGGAGGAACTGATCTCCCTCTCAAGCAGTGAGACATTAGGGTGAGAGCAATAATGAAGAAATTAAGGGAACTAATTAGAAGAAGGACGCTCAAATGATCCTAACAAATCAATTATTTCCTAGTAGTGAAAACCCACGTAGCCCTGAACAAAATGAAGGTAGGGTATATTTCCCTTCCACCCTCAAGGTGATCATCAGCATAAGCATGACCAAAAAATCATCAGCCAGTGGCCTCAGCGCAGTTTCACAGAGCTGAATCAGTCTATAGCTGTCTGCCACTAAATGAGGGTGTCCCAATTTCCCTCCCTATCTCACGCTGCTCTGGTTCTTGTCCAATCTCTTAACGAGCCAGTTCAGCTCGTGAAGAGGCAGAAAGGCTACACAGCTTGCACAAGAGGAGCAGTTGGCGAGTGTTGCCAAGAAGGAGGAGCTGAGATGGGAACGCGCTCCCTTCGCATGGCGCTCAGCTGTTATTCTTCGAAGTATCACTGCATACGTAGCATCACTAGGTTGACTGTTCTCAGTCTAGGAACTGGTTATTAAAGGCACTAAATCAATCCAAACCTTTGATAAATTCATGTTGGAAATAAATGCAAAAATAAGAGAAGATGCACGTCTAATGATAATTCTTCGGCTTAACGTTGGGCACACCAAGGTCAGACTAAACATATCCAGGTAGATAACTTACTGCTTAAACACAGATGCTCTGCTTGCTATTTTCCAATCACACAGCAACTTTTCAAAGTTGATATACTTGTCAAAATTACTTCTTTGGGAGGAGACTGATTTTCAGATAATTCTATGAAGTGAACAGAAGTCCTCAAATACTGATTTTAATGCATACAATTAATAATATAGCCCATGCCCCACTCATCTTGAAACACTGTCTTCCCTATATGAGTTGTCTTCTATTCAACTTTAACTTTCAGGGAGATATTTAGGTGCTGAAAACAAGGCAGAAAATTATTGGAAGAACTGCACTCAGTGAAAACAAAATAAAACACAAATCCACAACCTGCGCCAAAGTAAAGGACCTTTCTAATCTAAATGCTTTTTTTCCCCAAGAATAAGGACATATTTTTTACCTCATAGAATGACAATGAAATGCTTCACTCTTACTAAGATTTTAGCATTGCTTGTCTAATCCTACCTTCAGAGCATGTCTTTACCTGGCTTTCGCTCCCCCCTCCTTCGAACTCTAAATAGACTTTTTCTTTGAAGTTAAGTCCTTTCCAAATATATCTCCAATGTTTGCTCTCTTACGTAACCAGCATTTTCTTAATCTTAAGTGGCAGCATTTGGTTGTGATCTGACAGAATATTGTAACTAAATGTCATCAAAAAAAGATATAACATTACTGTGTCTGGGTATGGGTGAGAAAAAAAACCCCACAAGATTACGTGGAAGATGAACCATTTAATGGAAGACAAAAGGTGCTTGTGGATTCTGAAGTGCTGCTGACACACCTTGATCTGGGCAGCTCTTCTGGAAGCTCATCTAAACAAATGTAGAACTTGTGGATAAAAGCCAAATCTGAGCTTTGGCTCAGAGCAAAAATTGGCTTTCCATATTTTTCTGGTATGGTCAGCAAATTATAACTGCAGGTTTTTAGATTGCCAGACAAGTTCTACTGAACTTACTTTTATTTCCTGACCCGAAGAAATTTACATAGCTTTTTTTTTAAAACATGACCTACTAACCACACTGTCTGATGAATGAGGTATTACTCTTTGACCTCCCATGGCACCATAATTGATACAATATTCTGAGCTAAAATGAGTATGAATAGATTAGGATTAACATTTACTAAAAAAAATAGATTTACATACAGCATATGTCATAAGTTAGTATAAGATCTCAGTCACAGTTTCCAATTCATTCTTCTATGTATTCTTCAACTATGGAATTACAACTAGCACTTCCAGCTTTATACAGCAAAAAATCCCTAATTATAACATGCAGGCTGACCACTAGTCGCCACTTGAATGCTTCAAGTCTTGGCTCAGAAGAACCATTAAAATTCCTTAAACTTCTACCAAATTCCTTAAACTTCTGCTAAATTTTAAGATGTGCTTGTAACTTGTTTTCTCTTTATACTCAAATGAATAAGGGTTTTTTTCCTTCTCTGAGCACATTTTGGGAAGATTCTGGTTTCAGAATCCAAACTGGCTCTTTCATGTATAAATATAACCAGCTGATTTTAACCTAAATTTTTGCAGATATCCAATTCCTAACTGATTTGGTCTCAGTGGTTCCTAGAGCAAAATAAATTGCACAGATGAAGACGTTCAGGGTTAGCTGACGTACAGCAGTGAAATGCATGGAGACAGCCCAGCTACTGCAAGTTCTGTACCAGGTCTGTATTTGTTTCCACTAGAGGAGCTGCAATGAACTGTACTTTATTGGTCACATCCATTTTAACAGGACAAACTCCTGCTGCTTCAGGCTGGTTGACCAGATTGTGCTCATTTTTGCCAAGTATCTCATTTTCTTCCACACTTTCAATCACTATCAATACAATGGCAACACTGAGGCATCGATGAACCCTTCCAATTGTATATATATATGGATCTTTCCTACATGTCCAAGGAAAAGAAATACCTTCTTTTCCAGAAAGACAAAAATAAGTGGATCATAAAAGCATAAATACAGGGGACTGAAGAAGCTGTAATAGCTAAATCTACTATTATTCAACCCTGTGCAGAATAGGAGACAATCTATTTCAGGTTTGTCAACTTTTTTCTTAAAAACTAAGATTAAACTCAAAACTGTGGATCTGTTCTGCCCACAGTTTTAGTATTATCTCAGGCTCCTTTTTCCTACTCAAGAGTGCTGAAAATCAGGCCAATATCCCAAAAATATAAGGGAAATAATGCTTGGATGTTTGTGGGCATTTAAAATACATATAATGGATAGGTCTACACCGTCAAGGAAACATACCTGTTGGTAACAGGTTTTTCAACATCTAATTATCATACCTGTTTTACTAAGGATATGAGTAAGCTTTAAGTGGAATGACCATAGCAAGAACAATGCACAGAAGCAGTTATATTGCAAGCAGTATACACTAACACAGTCTGAAATAAATCAGCATGCGAAGTATTGTGCATCACCAATTCAGGTATGTAATAAAGCATTATTCACCTACTTATTTTTATCATAAAATGAGAAACGGGTTTTTCATGAGCATCAAGTTTCTAATTTCTCATGGAATTAAGTCTTACTATGGGTATTCTGTGCACAAGAGTTGGTTTTGTGAAGATTATCAGTATTAATCTATAGATAGAGCATTTTAATATGACTGAGCTATAAAATCAGCATATTTCATAGAATCACAGAATGACTTTAGTTGGAAGGGACCCACAAGGATCATTGAGTCCAAATCCTGGCCCTGCATAGGATAACCCCAACGTTCACACCGTGTGTCTGAAGGTGTTGTTGAATATTGTCAGCCTTGGTGCTGTGACCGCTTCCCTGGGAGCTGTTCCAGTGCTCCAGCACCCTTTGGGTGAAGAACCTTTTCCTAACGTCCTATCTAACCCTCCCCTGGCACATCTTCCTGCCGTTCCCTCGGGTCCTGTCCTTGGTCACCAGAGAGGAGAGCTGAGTGCCTGCTGCTCCTCCTCCCCTTGTGAGGAAGCACTGAAGGGCTGTGAGGTCCCCTCTGTCTCCTCCAGGCCGAACAGCCCAAGTGACTTCAATCTCTCCTCTGTGAGCCCTTTTCTGTCACACTCTGGTACTGTTAATATTACAGGCCGAGATCCTGGAATTTAATGTGCGTAGGCTGATGATAATCACTGGGCTCCTCACAGCAAGGCCACTGTGGTCACACAGAGCGCTCAAACTTTCCCGGTTCCGCCGGGTACCAGCGGTGACCCCGGCAGCGAGCGCTGCGGCTCTGCGTGTGCCCCGCACCGCGCCGGCACCACCCGCACCGCCAGCCTCGGAACCACCCTCCCCGCATGGTGAGAGCCCTTCTGACAGCTCGCTCGCCCAGCAGCTTCACAAGTGCTGATGGGGCAGGAAGGCACTGCAAAGTTCTGCTGCCTAAAAAAAGAAAGGCTGGATTTCAAACATTCAGTCTGAAAGCTACTAAATCTAAGTAAGAACGCGAACGGCTTCGCTTCTTATTCAGATAAATTAAAGCCCGCAGAGCGCACACGAACAGCGCAGGTGCTGGAGGAACCCGGGGCCGCCACAGGGAGGCTGAGGGCTCCCTACGGCTCGCAGCTGGGCGATGGATGGCCCCGCGGGCGCGGCCGGAGCCCCGTGACAGCGCAGCCTACCCGGCGCCGCCGCCGGGGGGTGCGGACCGCGCAAGGTCACAGCGCGGCACCGCACCGGCCCCCCGCGCGCCGCCTCCGCTCCCCGCGCGCCGCGGCCGGGCCCGGGGCTCCCCCGGCCGCGCAGGGCTTTAGGCGACCCCCACCGCCGCCGCCCCCGGCCCGGGCGGTGCCTCCGCAGCGCGGCCCCGTACTCACCGCGGCGGGGACGCGCTGCCTCCGCCCGCCGGCGCGGCGCAGGCCCATGTCCGAGCGCGCTACCCGGGAGGCGCTACGCCGCCATGGCTGCCGGGGCGGGACTCGCGCTGGCCACGCCCCCCGCCGGGCGGGGCCTCCTCGCGGCCCAATCCGGGCGCGGGGGGGGCGGGGCTGCCCTGGAGCCGCCTCGGTGCCGGGGGCGGTGAGAGGAGGAGAAGGGAGAGGCGGGGCTCTCGTTTCGGCGTTACAGCTACGGCTCTCGGGGAGGAGGAGCGCGCGGCTCCGCACAGCCCCGTGGGGCCGAGGCCGCCCTGCCGGGTGGATCCAGGCTCGCGTTCCCTAGGCCGGGCCACCAGTCGTGGGCTCCGAGGTCTGTCACTGTCTGCGGGACACCCGGCGCCTGTATGGGCGTTAAACGGGCCCTTCTGCTTTGCCGTGAGAGCTGGCGTGGGTCACCTCTCCCTAGCAAATACCCTTTCTTTTTCGTAGCGCAAACCGCATTGACTGGGGACACTCAGTCAATGGTTTGGGTTGGGAGGGACCTTAAAGATCATCCCGTTCCACCCCCCCGCCACGGGCAGGGACACCTCCCAGCAGACCAGGCTGCTCCAGACACTCTTAAGTTCAGGTCTCGTTTTTTGTTGGTGGCTCTGTTCTCTGTGCAGCTCGTGGTGTTGCTACAAGTGTCGTGCTTCAGAGATGGCAGGAACGGCGAACGTGCTGGGATAGTCCTACAGGGATTTAAAACGTGCGAGAAGGTAGAGGGTGGTGCCAGTGAGGCAGGTTGTGCCATCGAGATGTTACACAAACAGAAAGATGTGCTGTCTGCCATGGCCCCAGCCTGTCCCCTAACTGTGTCAAGGTCAGGGATCCCATTAAGATACTTTAACCTACTGCCCCATTTTGCCAATGGAAAGGTCTTGTGAACTGGAGCAGTTTACCTTGGCCGCTTCGGGAAACAGGAAGGTCATGAAGCCAAAATGAGGAAGGTGCCTGTTTTCATGTAGCCTTCCAGAATGCTTCTGATTCATTGTCCAGAAAGCTTCATTGGATCACAGTCCGTGGGGGCACAGTAATGTCAGTTGTACTGGGTACTTGAATGACTCAGACAACATCCTCCATCTTGAGCAGGCAGTGCAACTTAACAGAGTAAGTTGATACAGTCTAACAACACTAAACTGAACCGGATGATATTAATAACGCAATGCTCTTCTAAGTGCTTTTTTTTTGGAACTGCTCTGTTCGTTTTATCCATGATGGTTCAGAAAGTTATGACAAGATGAAAGGAGTCAGTCCACTGACGTCAAGGCTTGGGATCTAAGTGTGCAAAGTAATGCTGAGTATCATCCTAGCTGCTCTCAAAGCGGACTCAGTGTGTGAGTGTCCCTTTTACTGTTTGTCTTATACAGAGCAATTGTGTCATAAAATCTTTTGGTCTTACTTGTGTGGGCAAACCCCAGCCATACATAGAAGGGTGTTGGGGAGGACCTGCCTGTACAATTAGCATTACTGTATTCGACAACTTGTTAAAACATGCTAATATGTTGACTGTGCTGTAACATGCCATGGTGTTGCCTTAGGTTTGAACACATTTTCCTAACAGCACAGAAGTTACTGGTAGCAGTAGTGAATAAATAAAAAAGGAATCTTAAACCGTGGAAGTAAAGTGTGCTTTTTAATAGAATGTATTAGATTACTTAGTTAACAAAAACTGTAAGTTACTATATGAAAGTGGCGTAAAATTAAGGAGAAGAAACCAGGTGCTTTACAAATGTAAAATGTGTTTTGACTTGCCTACTTAGACATTGAATGTCTCTTTAATGCACTTTCGGTGAATTCTGTCAAAAAAACCCACCTTAGACATGATTATTTTAAAGATGGAAGTTGTGATCGTAATGAAAATTCATATACAGTGCTAACGGACCAAATACAGAATACATTCTTCACTTCTGTTAAAGATTTCCAATAATAGAGAATATTTTGCTTTTCCATAGCACTGCAGCTAACATTACAAGGTATTCCTGTTCATTGGCAAACGCCTGTGAGGACATCATAACATTTTCTGTATCTACCGCTACTGTGTAAATAAGAACCTATCCTACAGCCAGCTAAATGCTTGTTGAGAGCCACAAAACACCAACAACTGGAGAGATGTGATAACAACTGTCTTTAAGGTTTCTCTACCTTGTTGACAAGTGACAGCCCTGAGAGGTGGTGTCTGGAGCCACACTCATAGAAAAATCAGCCAACAGGTCCCCAAGTCAGGTGACAATGTGTAAAGAGGGATTAACTGGCTTTCCAAAAAGCACATGGAGAATTCCTCCCTGGAGCCTAACTCAAATCAAAAAAATACTGCAAGAACCAGAGGGAGCCCTGCCATAGCGCTTGGCCAGGAGGGCCATTCTGCTGCTGTGTACAGGAGATGCAGTTTTCTCTCCTGGACTGAACAGGTTGATTCCAGCAGTGACTTGAGGATTCAGTTCTGTGGTATTTGGAAGGTGATGTTTGCTCTTTGGACTCTGATTATTTGTATTGCCTCCAGTAAAGCAAGGGCAAAAAAAAATAAGGTATCTGTGAAGAGCATTGTTACAAACACCCGTTTGATTAGAAGTACCTAGCGGGTATTGCCATCTCCTACAGAACAGAGTGGAATTTTCTGATTGATACCGTTTTCTGAAGGATGAAGATGATGGCATCTGTGCTTTACGGTGTCATCACAAGATTTGACTCAGAATAGCTTTAGGGACAAGGCAAGTGTGACCATTTTGCATTGTCTAAACAAAATGAGTAGGTGTATTTCAGGGGACGTGACGTCAGGTCCAGTGCTGGTTGGGGACTGAAGCCCGGGCCTCTCTGACAGGGCACATAGGGCTTAGGATCGTTTTGGAGTTGCCATCCATATCAGATCTTGTCTCTCTGATCCCCAGAGCGTGGCTAAAGTCCTGCCAAGGGGAGGCAGGGCAGGAAAGTCCCTGCTCAGACAGGACGCCCTGGCCCGGGAGCTCACTCGCAGCCCGAAGCGGGAAAAGCAAACCCCGCCGCCGTGTGGCACCGAGGGCTCCCAGAGGGGCAGCCTGCGGGACGCCGACCCCCTTTCTCATTTGTTAACCGTGCTGCTAGGGCGGCTCCCACAGCCGCCAGCGCACCTCCCCCGGCCGAGGGCGGGCGGGCAGCGCCCTGCCCCCTTCCCCGGGCGGGAAGCGGGACGGAACATGGCGGCGTCTCCCGGCCCGGCTTCCCCCGCCTTCCCGCGCGCCGCCGCGCATGCGCAGCGGACGGCACGGAGGCCGTATCCCTCCGCCGAGCCCCTTTTGTCGGCGATGTTTGTGTAATAAGATAATACCCGCGCCCCATGGTAAGTGCCGGGCGCCCCTCCTGCCGCTGCCTGCGGGCCGCCACAGCCTCCCCTCGCCGGGGCTCGGACTGCCGGCGGGACAGCGCCGCGCCGCGCGGGCCCCTCCCCTCCGCCCGCCGTGTCCCTCCGCCAGGCGCGGCGGGGACTTCGTGTGGGGCTTTTGGGCGCCGATGAGCGGCGGCCTCCGGCGCCCCGGGTTGTTGTCGCGGCGGCGGCGGCCGGGCCGGCAGCACGGTAAGGGCCCCTCCGCGCGCCCCGTCTCTCCCTCACCCCCCCTGGGCCGGACAAGCTTTTCCAGGTCAGTCTGCGCCTTTGTATAGGGCCCTGTTACCGGATGTGGAAGTTGATCTCTTCGCTGGTAAAAAATAATTCCACTTCCCCCGGAACCCGGCGCCGCGGCTCCCTCGGCAGCGCCCAGCCCAGCCAGGATTTCCTGTTGGGGAGAGCGGGCGCCCGGCCGGCCTTCCGGGGACCCCGCCGGGCGGGGGGCGCGGGCGGCGGGCTGGGCCGCGGTGCCGGCCTGCGCGGGCGGCGGGGCGGCCCGAGGCGGTGGCGGCGCCGGGGACAGGGCCGCGGGGCGGGGGGGGACGCGGCGGGGCGCCTCGGGGGCCCGGGTGGGACCCCCCTTCCCCGCCCGCGGAGAGAGGGGCCCGGGGGCTGAGGGGCAGAGCGGGCCCGGGAGATCAAGGGCACAGCGAGGAGGGTCTTGGGGGCCGCGGGGCAGAGCGGGCCCGGCGAGGAGGGACTAGGGGGCAGAGCGGGCCCGGAAAGGAGCGACCATGGAGCTGAGGAGCAAAGCGCAGCCCGGCTCGTCCCGCGCCCTTTCTCGGGCCTCGCGTGGGGCGGGTCGGCCCGGCCCTGCCGCGGCCCCCGGGCGGCGAGCTTGGCGCCAGAGGGGCGCTGAGGAGAGGCGCCCGCGCTGGGCGGCGAGCGACTCCCTCCTCTGCCTGTTCCCTCGGCCGGGGTCGGTAACTCGTGCTTTGAGCTCTTAATAAAGCGTGTGATGGGAACAGAAACGCGGGATAAGAGGTGTTGGTTCGGACTGTTGTTTGTCTTTTCTCCCCTAGCAGTCAAAGTAGTTTCTGTTGAGACACCCGACCGCGTGTCGGCGAAATCCGCTGTAGGAAGTGGTCTGTGCTTACAGGCTTTAACTGAAAGCGGTTGGATGGTGTCCTTTAACCTGCTCGCCAAGACAGCTTTTATCTAATGGCAAATGCTGCGTGTTAGAGTTAAACGTGCTAAAGGTTGTGAATGCACGCTGTGGAATAATTTAGCTTAATTTTTTTAAAAAATTATTGATGACTTCTGAAGTGCTAGTAAGACTGAGCAGCTTGGTTGAAGTGTGAATGCACGTGGAAATACGTGTAAGGGTACCTAAACCTGCTGCGTGAATAGGGTGAAAAGTGTGCACGGCAAATCAGCACATACTAGATGTAGACTCAGTCGTCACTCATTTTCTTTGCTGAAACCAGTTTGTTATCTGGGGTTTTTTTGGCCTACGTTCCAAACAGAAACTGTCAGGGAAGATTCTGTATAATGAACTAGATACTTTAATTAAAGAGGCTGGTGATTTTTGAGGATCAGTAGTACAGTTCAAAGGCTACATCACAAGCCCTTAGAATCTTTGTGTAAGTGGTAGCTGCCATAACATAACCTTTTTAGTATACAGTACCAAATCTAACTGTGAAAACTTTGTCGTTTATCGGCAGTGCCAACCCAAATCTTGTTTGGTGCCAACGGTTCACCCTTGTTGCATAATCGTATTTTTTAGATCTTGCATTTTGTTGCAGATGATGGCCAAATCTGTGCTCTCCTTTTTAAGGACAAGTCTTTTCTACCCTCTGCATTATTTAACAGAGTTATGTTAACGATTGGTGCTAATTTAAATTAATGTATGCACCTAATTGGAGGACAGACCTGCATAAATACAGGCTTGACTGTCTTAACCATAAACCCATTGAACAATATATTTGCTTTTCTGATCTCTTTTCTCAAATCAGATTTTTTTCATCTGATGCATACATAGTCCAACATGAAGGTCATGTTGCTGTTTAAACAAACTACAGAGAATTTTGTTACAAACACAACGCAGTCATAGAGGAAGGTTGGAAGCACTGGAGTTAAAGCTGACTGCTAGTAATACATCAGGTGATTCCCTTGGGGAACGATAGAGGAACTTTTTGAGTTTATCTCATGTAAGTCACTATAATCACTGTTAAATGATATGTAAGGTAAAATCACACCAAGGGTTTTAAGAGGTGGTAGCACATTGAAATACACCGATGATTAATGCAGACATTATGGTTCTTTTAAAAGTTACAAAACTGTAATGAAATAAACTTTCTGAAGAGTTGTTCTGAGTTCAGGTATTGCATTGTTACATCAGGATGTAAAAATGATAAAAAATAAAGAGTTGATAATCTCAATTCTAATAATGGTCAAAACTGAGTGCTTGATTAAAGATTTAAATTGTTACTACTATCTGCTTATATTATGTACTTCAAAATATTTTTGATCTGGGGATGCATATGCACAAATTAGTTAGAGATTACTCTTCTAAATTTCTAGCAAAACTGTGGAATGCTGAAATTGGTAGGATGATAGCATTTCTGAAGATCAGGTCTAGGGAAGCAGCTTGGTTTCCCTTTTTTTTGAAATAGTGTAAAGAAAAAAGACATTCTGAAAAGGGTACTCTCTTTCCAGATGTAATGAGTATGAGAAGTGGTGGTTCTCAAGGTATCTTCCAGGTACAATTCTGCTGCATGTTACTTCAGTAGGGAAACCTGTTGAATTAGCTTTTTATGGAACATAGTCTTGTTTTTTTAGGAATGATAGCAAAATCCTTATAAGAGTTAAGGTGCATATTGATTCAGTTTACCTTCCGGTAAGTTGCTCTGATGCTACTGGAGTATGTATTTGTAGCATAAATATGTCCCATTTGGGAGCGTACCTTGGTTAGAAGTACACTGGTGGCTGCGAGATCTTTGTTAGTAGATATTCTGTAACAACTGTTTTGTGCTTGTTGGTTTTGATCAGCCATTTACCTCTGCAGTAGCAGAAGGGCCTGGGATCCAGAGGCTGGGTCCCCCATCCATGGATCAGGGCACCAGTCTAAAAGATGCTGCAATATTTTAAGCCAAACCTCACCTTCGTTTGATCTGCAGACTCTGCTGCTCTGTTGTCTGTAGGTTAAGGTGTGGGACCCCAGGCTTCCCAAGCTGCATGTGGTGCAGCTCGTTTCTCACGCAGTTCCACCTAAACTCTGGTCAAGCACCGTTGCTTACTCTTCTGGTAATAGCATCATATTCAGTTTTATAGAATGTATCAAATCCAAGATGGATACAAAAAGCAGCACGATTTCCTATTGAACAAAAGTAAAATAGCAATAATAATTTGATGTAAGTTTTAATTACCAGTTAATTATGGCAGCCAGCATGTCATACTGCACAGAATGCATTACAATAATGAAATATAGAAGTTCAGGAGGTGGTTAATGGAAGGAAGTCCAAACCCAGCAGATGCTCTTCCCTATTTACTCAACTGTAGGCAAAATCCTCTGTTCACACAGTTGTATAGGAGCTGTTAGAAGTCTGAAAACATACCTGGACTGCCGTAAGAGTAACTATAATAGCCTCAAGACTTTATTTCAGAGCCAGTGATGTTTTTATTGTCTAAAAGAATCCTCTTACGAAGCGTTACCCAGCTGTCATGGTAGCCAGCCTTGATGGAAACAGCACCGTTACTTAAGAGTAGCCTCTGAAACAGTTCAGAAGGGTTGATTTGCAACACTACATGGAGCAGAAGTGCTACTTGACTAAGAGTGCCACTTTGAAATGGAAATCTCATTTAAATTTAAAATATATGTTATTGTACTATATGTAGAACTTGGCTTTCGATAGTATCACTGTGCTATTGTAGCGTTACTAACTGTTCTCAAGAGAACAGCTGAAGAATTTTTCTGGGAGGGGAAGAAGGGGAAATTGTGACACCGCGGCCTCTTCTCAGTATGTCCCAGTACCAGCAGGAAGGGTGGGGGTGGAGGGAGGTGTGGGGTGTGTTATTACTCAAGGGTTTCCTGATCTTACAGTATGGGTCCTTGGAGTGGCCTGCCAAGTAGAAATCGGCTTTGGGTTGACTACTCGTGAGAAATTTTGTACATGCTAGTATTTGTTGGTTAAAGTGACTAAATGTGCACGAGTTGTGTTGGAAAGGCCTCTTCAGTTGCTGCTGTTAGTGCGTTAGTGACGTATAAGGTGGTTCTTGTTTTTGAGTTCAATGGTGTCATTTTACTACCTGTTTCACGTTCCCCCACTAGATGGCCCAAGCATGCTTTCGAGGGCTCCACGGGAACTGCTATTCCATTTCTACAATAAGTTCGTATAGTTTTAACTGACTTTAAAATTCTGCATCATGAAACATGTAAACTTCTGTGATGCTTTGTGTTTGTTTAAAATATAAACGTTTTATATTGAGCAAGAATAGCATTGTTTAGTTTTGTATTGAGCAAGAATAGTGTTGGTTAGTGTAAGTAATTTGTGGTAGTGAATATTACACCACATGTGATCTTCCATGTCTCCCTTTTTCCTTGATTAGAAGATTTCCTGAGTGTAGTGCAGTGTTGTTTGGTTTTACACTGAGATGAGAACTGATGTACTGTCACGCTGACAGCATGTTCAACAGTAGTGATTCAGAAAGATGCTCTAGCAGGCTGAAGTTTGTTCCCAACATTATCTGGTAGTGAGGTTTGTATTTTGAATTTTCTGTTGCTTCATTTTGCTGCATAGAGTTTTGCTAACAACTTTGCAGTTTATTTCACCAGTGTAGATGCAGTCAGTGAGTTCTGAATAGGTGTAGTTATTAAATGTATGCACTGTATTTTAATTCATCTATTTTTTTTGTCTAGCAGACATTGAGTGTAAGTTTGTTATCGAGGTTGTCATTTTGGTTAGTGGTGTAAGACAGGTATACACAGAGGGCAGGTCTTACCATGAGGGTGGTTGTATGCTGGCACGAGACCAAAGATATGGTGGGATGTTTGTCCCCAGAGACATTCAAAACTCACCAGGACTGAGCCCTGCACAGGGTGAGCCTGCTGGGCCAGGTCTAACTGGGAGATTGAACTAGGTGACCCTGAGAGTTTCCCTTCAGTCTCAATTGTTCTGTAATCCAAAAGGACATTTTGTTAGTTCCGTTTCTCTACTGGTGTTTAAACCAAAAATAAATGCAAGGAAAATTAATTATTGTCTTTCTTAATTAGTTTTGAACTTCGGCATTTTGTATTAAGTTCCAGCTTTCCTGTTGCTTAAGAGAACCTTGATGTGGTGGGATTAGACCACTAGAAAGAGTGTATGTGCTTTTTTTCCTTCTTATATTGCACCCTCTTCCCTTGCCAAAGAAAAGTGTGCCATATAAATGGAGTGCCATATTCCTTCATTTCACTGCTGCACTTGCCAAATGCCCTTTCTCCCCTGTTATTGATGTTGTTACTCCTAGTGTCTCCCTTTAACAGGGATGATAGAATTTCTCTTATTTTTGCTTCTGTTTTGGCCTTTAGAGTCAGTTGTTGTCGCTTCCTCTGCATCTGACTCTGCTCCTTTTTTCCTTCCTTTTCCCATTGTCAGTACTTGTCCTGTCCTGCCACCTTCCTGCTCCTCTTCCCTTTTCTGGCTGGAGACAAATCAACATGTCCATGTGTGCTAGAAGGATGGACATGAATGGAATATTATCTTGGTGAAGGGGATATTGCTGCCTGCAGTCAGCTCTGTAGACAACGAGGTAATCTGCTGCAGTTCATGGCTCTACTGATACACATTGGAGTTCTGCATTCGCAGTATTTCCGTCTGCCTTTCTAATTGCTTCCAAAGTCAATAGCTTTCAGCTCACTGAGCAATGTACCACATAGATTTTGCCAGTTGAGCCAGGTGCAGAGAGCTTTCTAAATATGTTGGGTTTGTGGCAGAAGTGTATGTTTAAGAAAAGAGATAAAAAATGATCTATTGGGATTTCTTTTTGAACTGATATACTCTAATGTTGTGTAAGAAATTGACTGCATGGCCTTGCAACTGCTGTTTTTGGTAATACAGCCTTCACTTTGCTTCCAACTGAACTGATGAAAGTAATTCCATTCTTAGCATCCTGGTTGGGGAAAACATGGGTATAGGACTGAAATGTTACTGCTCTGTTATGTTTAGTAGTGTGAGTTACACTCTAGTTTTAAATTTTTTTTACTGAACAAATTCAATAGCAAGTATGAAATAGAGTGGCTTTAAAAAGATGTTACACCAGGAAATCTTTGCAACAGAAACATAGATAGGTGTCATTTGTCTACATGTAGTTTTGGGTGCTCTGTATTATATGGAGCTTTTTAGTGCTGTAAAAGGGAGATTATCTGAAGATGGTGTGAAAGTTTTTCGTCTAGTATTTCAGTCATGTCTCAATCAAAATATTCCATGTAACACATTTTAAGTAACTGTAGACAGTTGAAAGAGGTAGTAATGTTTGTTTTCAGGCAGACAATATATCTGATACAAGTGGTACAATAATGTATGCCTATTGTGTTGGGTTTTAGCTAGGAATACATAAATTACGTGTTAGGATGAACAAAATGAAGTGATATTGATGGACAAGATTTCAGAAAGGTGTTGTGTTTAATAGCTATCTGAATATGTTCACATAGTGGTGCCTCTTGAATACATAGAGGCATTTGGGATAAGTGAATGTAGTGCCTTTGGGCATGCGACACGGCAGCCATGGTGTAGCGCCATTTGAAAGCTGGACAAAGCTGCTGCAGGCTGCAGCATCAGGTCAGAGCTTCTAAACCACTTATTGCACTAAGAAATGTGCATCCAGTTCAGTTTTAATTGTTTGATATAACTTTGCAGTTGCTGTGGTTACAGCATTACTATATGGAAATCTTCACCCCAGTATGACTGACAAAAGTAATTCTAAAATCAAGCTGCTTTCAGTAATCAATAAAGCTTGTTCTCATGGCTAAAATACCAACTCCATTTTTTTTTTCACAGTAGTTCAGAAGTAATAATTTAAAAAATGACAGCAGCATTTGTGTACTTAAAATATCATTAATGTTGTTATTTTTTTCTTTATATTCCTTTATGCCCTTCACTAGATGTCACTAGTAGATTTGGGAAAGAAACTTTTAGAAGCTGCACGAGCAGGTCAAGATGACGAAGTTCGCATTTTGATGGCAAATGGAGCACCTTTTACCACAGACTGGGTAATGAAAACTTCTGTAGTGGTCAGTAAATCCTCTTTTCTCACCTGAAGAAGAAAATAGGCTTATTACAATTCAGTATTTATATTGCAAGCCTTGGGAGTTTCTTCTTGGAACTCTGCTGTTGCATCATGTAATGTCTAATTCAAAATTAAAATTCTTTTTTTTTTTATATGATGTCCTACTGATTTTAGTAATGGACTGTGAATTAGCTTGTTCTGGTGGCTTTTAAGATGAACTTTGGAATGGCTAATGGAAGAAAGCAGCAATCCTCCTCCGAGTTTTTGTTTTTTATGCATTTAATATAGCAAGAGATCTGAGTTAAGAAAGCAGTTCCAACTACCTAATGTGTGCAGCTGAGAGTTCCCCAACATAGGTACTCTGAGTTGGCTTTTGGAGGAACCGTTTTTTGAATAGGTTTTATAGGAAGATCAGGTACCTAAAAATCTAAGGTGTTTACATGCCCTTAAGAGCCTTAATCTACTTAGTGACCTAACTTTCAAGCTGACTCTGTTTTGAGCAAGAGATTGGACTTAAATGACTTCCAGAGGTCCTTTTCAATGCTGGTATAGTATGTTGACCAGCACTAAAAATGGGATTAGATCCTTTGAAACATCACACCTCAAAAAGACAGGAAAAAACATAGCACAGACATCAAAAAAGTTGCTTTTAGTATGCTGTTTTTAGTATGTTGTGATTGTTAGGGGGAAAAGAAACTTTTCTCCCTTTTTGTGCTCTGTAAAAGCCCCAACAGTTTCTTTCTTTGAGACTGCAAGGGAAAACAATTTTGAAGTGGCGGCCTGATGCCTGAGAGTAACCCAAGAATAAGAACAACTACTTCATACAGGCTTCAACGACTTCTGCCTTTTCCATTGCATTACAGTTGGGAACATCTCCACTTCATCTAGCAGCTCAGTATGGGCACTACTCCACAACAGAAGTGTTGCTGCGAGCAGGTGTAAGTCGGGATGCCAGAACCAAAGTGGACAGAACTCCGTTACATATGGCAGCATCAGAAGGCCATGCCAGCATAGTAGAAGTCTTGCTTAAGGTAAACACTGCTCAAACAGTGCCTGAGGTGGGGGTATTACAATGGTTTATGATCCAAAATTTACGATCTCCTTTTAGTCATGAAACCAACATTGAAATGATGTGAATATTTTATTGTGTGCTTTGTTTTGCTATTAAATTGTACTTTATTCTAGCATTAAAATCATGATGATTTCAAGTGAATTATTTATTGCTGTTTCATAATAGGACTACTTCATAATTTGACATTGTATGAGTAACAGCTTTTAGAATCAAGACATGCTATGTTTTAGGGAGTCTTCAGTCCTTTGAGGTAATTTATTTGATAGTTAGATTGAAGTACTTCTAATAAATCTGTAAACATGAGGTAACAGGACGTTACTGCTGGAGAAAGACAATTTTGAGTTTTGTTTTGAAACCAGCTTTATTTATTTCAGATGCTTCTAATGACATAGTTTATGCAATGATCTTGTTTGTAGCACGGCGCTGATGTCAATGCGAAGGACATGCTCAAAATGACTGCACTTCACTGGGCTACTGAGCATAACCACCAAGAAGTTGTAGAACTCTTGATAAAATACGGAGCAGATGTTCATGCTCAGAGTAAATTTTGCAAAACAGCATTAGATATTGCAGTAGACAATGGAAATGAAGACCTTGCAGAAATATTACAGGTAACTTTTGATTCATGGTGTTAAGCAAATTTACAGCAAAGTACTAGTTTACACCTATGATGAACTAAGCTCTCAATATAGCAGCTGTGAGACCATGTATTAACTGATAATGCTGAGCTGCAGTCTAGCTCAAGACATGGAAATGAGATTAATTTTAGTAAATATTGTTTGAATGAAGAGCATTTTCATCACCTACAAAGTCAAGGATAAGTATCCTTTATTTGCTTGTGTTAGTGGTTTAGCACACAGAACTAATTGGAGTCTTCACAAATGAAGTGTAAACCTTAACTCCCTAATCTGCTAATACATTTTGACTATACCCTAGTGTTCAGTTAGCTTCATATATGGATATTAATTTGCTAAGAATTGGGGATCAGTCATGACAATTTTTCCTGAATTAGAAAAGCTAGGGTTGAGTTGTTGAAGTGTTTGGGATCAGGGTTCTAATAGGTGCTTCCATGGAAATGCGTGCTTACTGTTCAATAGTGGTCTTGAAGTCAAATTAAGTGCTCAGCTTTATTGAGAAAAGAATAGACAGCAAACCAAAAAATACCATTATGCCGCTGTATTAAATCTGTTGTTCCCCTATAGGTTGAACTGTATGAACTTCTGGTATATGTTCCTTTAGCTTTATTTTCCTTGCAGAAAGGGTATAGTCAGTAAGTAAAAGTAAATAAAAGTCAGTTATAATTCAAAGACAGACAAAAAGAAAAGCGCCATCTAGAATTCATGGCAATTACTAAGCTGTCAGAGCTGATTTTCATGGCATGTATCTGCCACAGCCACCTTGGTTTTTCAGGTCTCTATTTTAGATACCTGAGCTTGCACATATATAAAAGAGCTTTGCATTTATATGGCCCTCTTTGTTTACAATAAATGATAAGGAGAAGTAGCTGTATGTCATTGTTCTCTTTCACTTCGACAGGCATTTGTCTTTAGATGTCAACCAAAAAATTGTTTCCAATGTACTTACACAGAGTACAAGCTGTGACACAATGTGTGTATATTGTAGGAGTATAACGAGGGAGTTCCTCCCTGATTGAGTGGTATGTGCTGTAATTCTAGTTCTTACAAGGTAAACAACTACTTTATTCCTACAATTGGAATGATATTGTTACCTTTGTCTACTAGATTGCAATGCAGAACCAAATCAACACGAATCCAGAGAGTCCGGACACTGTGACGATACATGCAGCAACACCACAGTTCATCATTGGACCTGGAGGGGTGGTGAACCTAACAGGTCTGGTATCTTCTGCAAATACATCAAATGGAACAGGTATTTAGTTGTCCATAGGGTAGCTACTGGGATTTTATACTTTAATTGATTTTCACCGTTTAGTAAAAGGCTTGAAGAAAAACAGTGGTAAGAATAGTTACCATGTTCCTCTTCAGTGTTTATGTGTTGTAAGTATCTAGGTACTTAAAACAACAGTCTTGACAGAAGTGAATTATCAGAAGTTGGTTTTGCTTCACAAACTTGCCTTCAGAATAGCTCTTTGGATTAGCAGAATGTTGCTGAGAACAGAGCGTGTTTTAGAAGCCTCGGTACAATAATAATAAAAGGACTTCACTGGTTTAAAATTTATCAGCTAACTTTTTTTTTATCCTCCTAGATGAAACGGGTGTGTCTGCTGTACAGTTTGGAAATTCATCAACATCAGTATTAGCCACATTGGCAGCTTTA
This sequence comes from Tapera naevia, assembly GCA_033556795.1. NCBI lineage: Eukaryota > Metazoa > Chordata > Aves > Cuculiformes > Neomorphidae > Tapera > Tapera naevia. The sequence goes on along the minus strand of JAUMJJ010000076.1, from coordinate 5,554,067 downwards.
GCAGAAGCGTCAGCTCCACTGTCAAATTCTTCAGAAACACCAGGTTAGCAGGCTAAGTTATTTAATCTTGTTTAGTAAGCTGAAAGTATGTAATGTGCTTTTGGAGATACAATTCGTACAGAATGAGATAACAATCTTCCTTCTTTTCTTCAGTATGAACAAAATTTTTCCTTTATTTCACCTGGAAGCCTGCCAGATTCCTGTGTACAATTATTGCTTCCCTTCAGCATGTGAAAGGGTGTGGGAAGTAGTGATTATATGGCTAAATATATACAGGAGAGCAAGGGAGGAGTAAGGACTGTATTTATGGGGATTTTTTTTTTTTTCTAGAGTAATATCTTTTTAGACAAAATCTCCATTTTTCTTTCAAGGTCTGCAGAAGTCCTAGTAATGGATCTTTCCAGTACTAAAAGCCCAGCATTGAATGTGAAGCTGAAAGATCACAGTTGTTTGCCACAGCAGCTAGCATTGGCACATACAACTTGGAATTTTCTCTCACAGTGGTCTTTCTTAATGCTGAGCCTGTCCTTGGAAGCCAAATCAAGTTCAGTACAACACCACTTATTCATGCAGGTCCTACTGTTTTGGTTTACTGCATAAACAGTCTGTGAATATTTAAGCAGTGCTATAGGACAGTGATCTCTGAACGTAAAGATCTTCAGAAGGCAATGACTGTGGTCATTGTTTGAACTACAGAGTGATTTTTGTGTGTGTGTTGTATTGTCATTAACTTAAAAGATGAAAGCTTCAGGGTTTTATCTACCTTCTGTCATCTTGAGCATCACAACACAGTCTATAGGGTTTTAATTTCATCTCTGTAGATAGAAAGCACTCTAATGTGTGTTATTTAAATCAAAGGCTTTGCTTTTACCCTGACAAATTGAAAATAAAATACAGAGTGAGTGCTTGAAATTCTTTGATTGCGGTACTAGTGATCTTGGTTTTTGTCTCAGGATCTTTTTGTTTTAAAACATAAGGGGGGTAGCGTGACACCCCAGTTACAGCGCATAGTGCAAGCTGTGGTATGTGCTATAGTTCTGAGTCCAGTCTTTCCCTTGTCTTACCTTGACTCATAGATGTAATATAGAACAGTGAGAGTCCACTGCTGTATACTCATTACTGAATCATTAATTTAGATTTATTGTTGAGTTAGGATTTTTAGTTTTTACTTTCCACTTATAAATTTCTAGACATAGAATATTTTCTTTAAATTTTGTAGCTTTATCTTTCTCCTGCAGAGTTGACATTTTTACACCTCTGAAGAACTTTTCCTTTAGTCGTTTCATACTTTGTATAGCAAATGAAACTGTGGTTGCGTTTGAAGTACCAGTGTAGTACAGACAAAACTTTAAGATTCTCTAGAGGTCCTTCAGGCTGTTACTGTCTTGATGACCGTTATGGTAAACAGAGAAATGAGGGCTGGGTCCTGAGGCACACCTGGCAAGGCAGTGGTTGAGGAGTAGTTTCAAGCTAGTATTTCAAATTTTTTTTATTATTATTCCACTTTTACACTAAATTAGTCCAGCTTGTATACAATGGAAAAGTTTTTGTGTTCTTAAAACCAACTTTTGTTCTTACTGCCCTGTTAACACCAAGTGTCAGTTTTGAGTGTATCTATTAGGAAACGTGCTGAATAAAAAAAATACTATATTGAGCAAGGTGAACCAGGGCAGTGTTGCATGGATATTTTGAAATCTTAGTGCTTTATGTTGGCCTGGTGAAATTTTTTTATTAACAATATAATATTGTAGTAATGCATTAATTGGCAGTTGGGAGGATCAAGTTTTAAAAGATACGGAAGAAAGTTTTTCTAAGCTGTACTAAAATGCATTTGGAATCATAGAGCTTAATTTATAAATTGACCTAATTCCTTTACTGCTCTGTTTGGTAGTTGTGGCCACAGAAGAGGTTGTGACTGCAGAATCTGTGGATGGTGCTATTCAGCAAGTTGTCAGCTCTGGAGGTCAGCAAGTTATTACTATAGTTACAGATGGCATTCAGCTTGGTAATCTGCATTCGATTCCCACCAGTGGAATAGGGCAGCCGATCATTGTGACCATGCCAGATGGACAGCAAGGTGAGTGGCAACTTGTATGATTTGAGCTTGAGGAACACATAAGGGAAAAGTGGTAGCTATGTGCTTTGCCTTCAGTAAGCTTGATTCTTGCAAGCTTGTTATGAAAGCTGGAAAAGGGAGTAAAACAAAAGCCTTCTTCCGATACCTGCGCAGTTGCCTTGCTGGAAATATTGTGGGGAGGTGAACTTGGATTTAGAAATATGATGCATGAAGCAAGCTGTGCAAGTCCCATGAGGTGTGTTCTTATCAGAACAAAAGCCATCTTAACACGCTTGAGGCTTTAGAGGAGTAGTGGCAGAACCAGTGAAGCCATGGTGACACAAACTGTCCCACTGGGCTGTGTGTTTGGAAGCTGCTAGTGCAGTCAGTACTGCTTTGTGACATGCGTGTGTTTCGGATGCTTTCTTTTAAAGAAGCTCTGCCACTACTATTTAGAGAAATTACTCCTTTTCTGGTTTCTTTGAGGACTCTCAATGTGGAGCTTGAAGAGTTGTGCACTGGAGACAAATGATTTGGTTCATAGTGTGCCTAACAAGTACAGTTGATTATCAGACTGTGTTGGTAGTAATTGAAGTGACAGTTCCAACGTTTATTTGCCAGATGATTGCATGATTAAATTAGACTATGAATTTCTTCAGATCCCTAATTTTTTCCTCCAAGGTTAATAACTACTGGATTTTCAGATTACATAAGGCATTGTAATTAATCAAAAGCCATTCTTTTAGTGTTTGCTTAAGAAACGTTAACACCTGTGTCATAAGTTAGAAAATTGGTAACTCTGCTGCAATTCACTTCCATGTCCGTTTACTCTATGAAAAATGGCAGCGATACTCTAGAGTGATAGCTAACTGTTGTAGACCTCGGCAACCAAGAATTTTAAAACTTTAATATGCAAGCAGCTAAAGTTTTCAGTAAATTTTCCTTATACTGACATTATAATGCATTTTATTATATAGTCACATTTTCATAAGGGAATGTATTAGCTTTTTATTGCTGTTAATAAAATTGCTTAATTGGATGAATTGTATATAGTACAAGTATTATTTCAAATGAATGTATTTATACGTACAAATATGTTTTCAGTGTTAACAGTTCCAGCAACAGACATTGCTGAAGAAACTGTGATAAGCGAAGAGCCGCCAATGAAGAGACAGTGCATTGAGATTGTTGAAAATCGTGTGGAGTCGGCAGAAATAGAAGTAAGGAGTATATTAAGTGATATGTGTTAACCAGAGCGTTCAGCACTGAGTCTCTGGTTGTGGGTTTCTGTGTTGTTCTAGAGTTTAATTTCTCTGTCACCACAGAATGAAATGTTTGAATCAAAAAACTTTTTTCCCTGGTTACTGGAATCAATCGTTCACAAAGTTGTAAAAGGAATATAGGAGGGCTGTTTGCTTCGTTCTCTGGTCATTCACATAAAAGTGGCACTTGTTTAAGTATATGATAACTTAATTTCTTTGTTTTTCCTTTAGGTTCACTAATGAGTTTTTGAACTAGGTACCCATATGTTATAGACTAACTTGACTCTGCCAGCAGTGAATGAGAGTACTGTACTCTCATCTCTGTTATGACCACACGCTTGTCCTGATTGCGAGATCATATTTTTAGCAACATTTCTTTTCCATTCGTCATATCTAGATAACTGTTAATGGAAATATGAAACAGTAAGATTCTGCATTTGCCAGTTTTTATCTGTGTCTTGTCGTGTCCCCCCTGCTCCCCTTTTTTTTAAATTCTGGAGCATCATTCTGTATTTTTTAAAATCATAATACAGAAGACCTAACAACGTTGAAAGCTCTTTTCTTTTTGTATATGACAGATGTAGCTGTTCAATTTAATTTTGTAGCTTTTTTTATATTAACCACAGTAGGTCAACAGTCTCACTCTTCCTTTTGTTACTTCTAACTGTGCTGACCAGTTTTGGCCAAAAGTTTATGAAAATTACTGTCTGCCTTGACTAGGCTGTAAGTTCTCATTTTGTCAACTCCACAATGTTTCATTTATCAAAGGTTGTGTTTTCCAGCTTCTGTTCATATGTGCCTAATTTAATACTTTTTATTGTACAGTATGTGCTATATGTTATCATGTCTAATAACAATAATTACCACCTTTCATCACTTGCTTTGCCTGTCCCTAAGTTGTCACAGCAAATACTTTTGGCCTTTGCAGCTTTGTGGTCATTACAGTTTATCATGACAGTTGAAATTTTCTTGCTGCATTTTTTAAAATGTATGACTGTTACAATAAAAGCATTTCTTTGGTTCACAATTTTAAACATCTGCCTGAATTATTCTTAAAGGAAATGACATTTCCTTAAGTATTTTAATAATTCTGTTAGGTGAAGGGAGAAAAGAATTCCAGATTGGTTAAGGAATTAATTAACCTGTTGCTAATTACAGATAGTATAAGAGTACAAATTGTTATTTCAAGGGGATTATCAGTTTCAATTATATATATTAAACAAATTTCTCATATATAAGTTGGTTGAAATTTTAAGCACAAATTTTGATGACTGACATTGTCCCTTCCTGTACAACTGGAAATACACATGCAGACCTCTGCCTCTGTGTGGAGGCCTTTTGATCTCAGGAGCCTTATTATGGTTCACAGAGGCACAGTGCTGCTTCATGTTGGTAACAGGAATGCTGAAGAAGTGCACATAAAGTTGGTTCACTTCAAACATCATCATCATAGAAGGTGGTAGATACTTGAATCTGGAGGGGGTGGTAACCCTCTCTTCCTTAAAATATTTTAATAGAGAAAACCTTTATTGTTTTTCTTTGCCTCACTGATCATTCATTCCCTTATTTCATTATAAAGAGTTGATTCAAGGCTAAGAGTGCTTTCTTCAGCTCTTCTGAATTCATAAACAGTTAACTGCAGTTTGAAAGTCTTAAGTTGAACATCCTCCCATTCATGTGAGGTGACAAACTTTCCTGTGAAAGTATTGTGAGCAACTAGAGCTGTAGTGGTGGGTTTTGATTTTTCTCTTTTAGGTCTGTTAAGTTCAAATATTTCAGCTCATTCTGAGGAGTCATAGCAGTTTTCACAAGGAACTTGATATTTTAAACAGGATGGCAGCAAAAAAAACCTGTCACACATACTGTTTCTCATTTTCATGCATAATCCATGACATAGTGATTTTTATACTTGATTTGGTTATTTAAGTTATGGGTGTGACTTTTGTCAATATACAGAGTGTTCAGAAAACTTACATGTAATGAAGAAGATTCCCTGATAAAATGGAAGATTTCTTGAGAGCACTCAGGATCTGCTAGTTTAATTTTTTTTTTTTTTTACCTGTTCAGGTATTTATGCTGACACAGTTGTGTTCTAAAGAATGCCATAAGAACACTTTCTGGATTTGATTTAATTAATAGACCAGATATAGTCCTTCCTATTCTAGATGTCAAAGTTAAGGAACCACTTTTCACCTTTTTGTCCATTAAGATCTACATTGCTCCTCCAGAAGCACTGGTTTCTTTCCACAACCTAGTCAGACAGTGTACGTGACCTCAGCTCCTTAACTCATTCTGCTTTCATTAGGACTATGCCTGTCTGAAAACTACACCTATTATTCCTGGGCTAATCTGTATGCTTTGTAGTCCTTCTGGTAGGTACTGATTTTATATTCATGTTTCTGCAACCGAGACTTGCTTTTTTCCTTTTCTTTTCCTATCCCTCCCTTAGTGTGCTGTGTTCCCCACGGGGACACAAGACTGTTCGTTCTTCTGTGGGAAATGACGCCTAAGATGAGGTCTGAGAACCAGTCCAACCCCAAGTGTTTGCAGTCTGCACATACTCTGTGGTTGTGATAAGGCCTTGTTGTTTGCAATGCCCTGCAGAACCACTGGCCAGTGAGCTACTGGTGGTTCTTGTTCTTCTGCAGTGCAGGAGATAGAGCAGCTTTACTCCTTGCTGGTATTAGATTGCTGATGGTTTTTATGTGACAAGTTCATGAGATAGATAAAGCCCAGCTCAGCGTATCCCAGAGCTCAGTGCCTGCAAGAGGGAAAGGGTGCTTGCCACATGTAGCAGAATCATTTTGACTGCTTCCCTGAGAAATCTTCCTGTAGCTCTTTTCACCAACTTTATTCTCCACGAAGCTGTTTCACATGAGCTGTTGGCTTCCCTTATTCTGCACAGATAACTGACAGAAATAGCAGCATGTCTTGGTTGGACTGGTGCTGCAACATTGATGTATTTCAGATCCTTTGGAGTGTAGGTTCTGCTGATCATTTGGCATTCATCAGCCTAGTTGCTGCATGGATTGGCAATTCCTAAAGTTACTTAAAAAACAGAATCCAAATTTTCAGAGGTGGAAGCTGAACTTTCTTTTCCAATAAGCAAGATCAGATGAGCTCTCACTTTATTAGCATGTGCTCCAAAGGAAGAAAACCCTAGCTAGCTTGTTTCAGCTCTTAAAGCCCTATGTAAAATCCTTTTGCACTTGATGGAGTTTGTTCTGTTCTGTGTTGTAGCTAGTGTTTGTAACCTGTTAATAACATCTCTCCTTCACCTGTTGTTTATGCTATACAGATGCAATGATCTGATCACCTGTGTCATTACATTCCAGCACATTCAGCACAGCATGTGACTGCTAAATGTGGCTGTGACAAGTACTGAGAACAGTAGCCAGTAGAAGGGAGGCAGAGTATTTTGTATTTTCAGGCTCTGACCATGAACGTATTGGAGTTCATCAAAGAGGTGAAGAATAGGGATATTCTTATGGGATTGTGGGGGGAGAAATTTCTAACATCTGTTTGAGTTATTAAGTGGGAATGTGGTGCTGAACTGCTGGGATGGGAATAAGCTGAAAAGGCAACTTATTTTCATTGGGCCTCGGTTTTTGGTGAAAGTTTTGTTTTTCTGGGAGATAGCTCACTTATCTGACAATCTCCTGCCTGTGGCTACTTAAAAACTACATGGAAAGAATGATTTGAAATCAAATACTGCCTTCACTCATAAAAGTATGATGCACTTAACTTTGATGAAATGGTATTGGGTTGAAGATCAAAACAAAACTATTTTCTAAGCGAATTGCTGTTTTAGTTGTGCACAGTGCAGCATCAAAACAAAATGACAGTACTTACGTCACTGGAGGCAGAAACTCACTCTCTTTAGTTCCTGAGACAGCTTCATGGGAAGTGGCATTTCCTGTATTATTTTGCTTGGAAACCATTTTGTAGCCATCCAAGATGAACTTTTATGCAGGATGGATCATTAAGTTACTCCTTTTGAATTGAAAAAGCTTGTCTAGCTAAATACCTATTAATTCATGAAAACATGTGTCCTTGGGGGATGTAATTATTGTCTCTGGATTGCATAGGATCACTTCAGATCACTTAATTTAAAACCAGTTACCTGTGTATTTCGATTAGAGGGCAGCTGTCACTTTCCAGTGTAAGCTGCTGTTAGGTAACAGTTTTTGGTAATACTGTCTGAATAGAAACACAGCAGAAAGAAATGATCCTGTTAGATTGGATTCCAATCCCATTAGAAGCTGTTTGTTTGTGGGGTTTTTTTAAGTAACAAAGGGGATTGAAGAAGTGTAAATATATTATGTTAGTATTTGATCGCCATGCTTCCACTTTTTTATTTCACTTTTTTTCCACGAGGACTTGTTTGGTATCTTTGCAGCTAAAGAAACTTGGGTTTACTGTATTTCCACTTCAAGCCTTATTGTGGAGAGTTGTGTGGTGTGGTAGCTCATGTCTAATTTACACAACAGCATTTGTACAGGTTTGCCCAAGTAAGAACTGAACAGTTTCTCCATGACACCCTGACACTTGAGCTGCATGTAAAGAAAAAGTATTTGCCATTTTAACTTGTGTTTGATACGTATTTGACAAAATATTGCTGGTTCTGTTTCTAATAGGAAAGAGAAACTCTTCAGAAACAGCTGGATGAGGCAAACAGAGAAGCACAAAAGTACCGTCAGCAGCTTCTAAAGAAAGAACAAGAAGCGGAGGCCTATCGGCAGAAGTTAGAGGCAATGAACCGCCTCCAGACTAATAAAGAAGCCGTTTAATAAAAAATGAACACACTGCAAAGCCTGTTACTTTCAAAAACCTGCAGTACAATCTTGAACTGTACGCTGTGTAGGTACAGACACAGGATTACATGATAGAGAAAGAAGATGCTTCGAGTTGATAACTGGACTTAAGCCGTGAGCTCTGGTGAATTTCTTGTAACATAAAAACTCTGAATTTAGAAATTGTGAAAAGTATTTAAAAATGAAATACTGTAAATAGTTGTTTTTTTTACAGTTTCAAAATGAGTTGATAAATCTTTTTGAAGGGATCCAGAAACACGAGAAGCCAATGTTTTTGTGAAATTTTTGATTTTAGTATGAATCTAACTTCTGAAAAACAGAACAGTTTTAAGGGTGATGTTGTTGATTTAAGCTGACAACTTGAAAATTAATTATGTGACAAAACGAATTAACAGTTATTTCTACATGGTGACAACTTAAACTTCTCTGAATAAGACGTTTCCTGGCGGAAATCTTTGTACAGCTTTAAGTAGTTGTCTCAGATTCTCTGAAAACTATTTTTTTTTTTTTTATTTTAGGCGGTGAAATTTTTATATTTAATTTCAGATATATCCAAGTAGATTGACATGTATATGAAGCTAATATTTTTTAAACTTTTCAGTTTGTACATACGCTGCATGTTTTTATAATTTCTACACATACATCTTGCATAGGTATTTTTCAGCAAAGGTGAGAAACATTGAGAAAAATGTTTAGCCATTTAGTCATTTGAGGTTAGCTAGCAGCCAGTTTTATTGTGGATGGATGGTATATTTCTTGGAAGAATGTAATTTGTAATTAAAAAGAAAAAAATTCTTCATTTGCTTATTGGAAGCAATTTAAAATTTGGTGGTGGAGGCATCAACTTATTTCATGTGTCTTACAATTTTGCTGTACAAACATTTTAAAGTTCAATAATGAATAGGAAAGAATGTCTCCACTGGAAGACAAATAGTTCTTTCAGGATGTCCCTATTGATCTCTTTTCCTCAATAGCCTTGAAATTATTTCAGTGATACATTTCTTTTATGTTGTAGTGATGCTCTTCTTACCTAGCATCATTGTTCTTCACTGTGATACTGCGTGTGTGTGTCTGTGCAGTGATCTATTATGCTTAGGACTTATATAGCACGTTGCATCTTCAGAGCATTGTAAATTCTTTTAAAGAGCCCCTACTGTACCACCTGAGGCAGGTAAGTGAGTGTTATTGTCTCAACTTTATAACCAGTGTAAGCGCAACACAGGGAGTGTTAAATGACTGGCCCACGACCACGTGAATCTGTCCTAGACCTGGGAATAGATCTCAGAGTTCCTGGTTTCTGGTCCTGTGCTGAGACTGAGCTGCCTTAAGATTGTTCAGTGCTGTGTTACATTAAATTTTGAACTACTGTGCAGAATTCCTTTTTTGTAAGGTAAAATTCATTGTGCTTTGCTTTGTTGCTCCATGTTTCACTGCTTTTATGGAATTGTTTATATAAACTTAAGCAAAAAGTCTAGTTTACCTATACTGTACACAGAAAAATTACCCTTAAAACTGTACTCTGGCCTACTTTTTCTATTTTACAATTAAATATCTTTTACACATATACATAGTGTAGAATCAATTCAATTTCAGTTGTTTTGTGTGTGTGTTAGAAGGTCAAAGCTGTGCCGTGTTAGACATTCAGAAAAATATGAAAAAAACCCAGTTTTAGAATGGCCTTCAGAGGTAGGAGGGAGGCATGGGGAAAGAATTGCAATATACAGCACAAAGTAAAATATCCCTTCACACTTTGACCTGAGCTTATAGAATTGGCAGTTAGCAAAAAATCCATCTATCCTAGTATTGATATAAATTTGGCAAATTTGACCCAAAATAATCAAAAGATAATAAAAAATGGAAAACGAATAGTGGTGTTTTTTTTAGTTATTTTCAAGGATATGATTGTCCTCAGCTGTAACTGGGACTTGAAGCAAGCCTTGTGCAGTGACTAACTGGAAATTGCTCTGTTTTGGGGTTGGGTTTTTTCCAAAGCTATCCATTATGTCACTAGTGAACGCAGGAATTAGTGAAGCAAAATATGCTGGTTAGGCATCGCTCCGATTGAATTTTTCTGTGATCAAAATAATGTTTGCATCCTCACATCCCACGAACTTAACTACAGTTTAATCTCTGTGAACTCTTAGTAATGATAAACACTTTGACGTTGGTCTGAGTAGCGATAGTGGTAACGTTCACATCCAAATGGCCAATTTCCCATGGTTTTGACGGCAGAGACCTTTGTAGCAAACAATGAAATGACCTTTTTCTATTAATTCTGTTTCCTGTGAGCAAATATTCTGTTCCTTGTTGTTACAAAATCCTTCCAAGTGCAGGGTAACTATAACAAAAATGTATTTATCGCCAGCAATATTTACCCTACCAGTAGTTCATTATCACCTATCTTATTCTAGTTCTCAACAGGACCTGCTGTTTGTTCTGTTTGGCACAGAACGAGAAACCAACCTGGTGAAACCATCAGCTTTCAGCGTAGGATATACATCACATGGAATATTTATTGTGTAGTTTAGCTCTGAAAACATTGTTAAAAGTATTGCTCCTTATTTGCTGTTCCAAATTGAAATCATGAATGTAATTAGCTACCAGCTTTCTTTGAACAGACGTCTGTATGGTAGTGTATTACTTGTAATGAGGTAGAGTCACAGTTTTTGAGAACTCTGAGCTCTTTTTGAGTTGGTCTGGTGCTTGATGCCAGTCCCTTCTCACCATCTTAGCTCTCCTTTATGGTAGCGTTTACAGGAAAGCCAAGAGAGGTTCATGAATTGATATTAAGCGTGTGGGCAGCTTGTTATGTTTTGTCCTAATGTTTCCAGAGAAGTGTGAGATAAAGCAGACAAAAATGCATATGATTTTTTTTCTGTACTACTTATACTTCTTCTTTCAATGCCTTTTTTATCATTTTTTTTTTTACTTTCAGTATATTAATCTGATGTGTGTGTATCAGAGCATCTTGTCATATCTATGAAATGGTTCTTTCTCAAATATCTAATCACAGCAGAAACGAGGAAAGGCTTTCACACTGTTCTGTAGAAAGAACACTGCGGAGAAAGACTTAACTTTCTAGAATAATGAAAGAATAGTTCATGAGGCAGAAAATCAAAGCTGCTCTGACAGCCAGTTCTCTTCCATACGATGTGAACAGAGAAACTGCTGTCGTGTGTGAAGCTAAGAGTCTGCCTGTCCTGGTGTCCTGTATGGGATAGCAAAAATGGGGCAAGCAGGTCTGTGCTGGGCAGTCATTTCTCCTTCGGGTGCTTTGTCTCTAAGTCCGACCTCTCTTATTTTGTCAGAGCTACCTGGTATCAGTGTAGAATGGGTGACTTCTTTTGAGTGAAGATGATAAGTGCTCAACAGTGAGAACAGTTTAAAAGTTGTGCTTGCCAAAGCCCTGTCAGGATGCGTTTTGAGCTCCTAAAACTGGAACAAGGGGGAATCTACATGACTACTTCCAATTTGAGAGCAGTCCAGGTGGAGGGCTTAGAGGAATTCTGGAGATACAAGGCCAAAAAATCCCAGTGCTTATGTAGATGGTACGTGAGAAAAGCAAGCACAGTCGGGGGGGGAAAGATGTGTTTTCCCAGCTCAGCAGCTTGGGGTGGTATCAGAAGAGGAGCATCACCCTTCAGTGTAACCTGGTCTGAGTTCTGAAATCAGCAAAGAGCTCAGTGCTTTATGTTACTGGTCAGGAACTGGCAATAACTGTAATGCCTTTCCTTCTAGCAGCAGTGTACTAGCAGCACAGGGACTGAAGGCCCGTGGGGAGGCACGTATGCTGTTCTTGGGAAAACTCAGTCCTACAGGTATTTAGAAACAAAGTTCCTGCCTGCCTTGTTGAATTTGTTATGTGCTGGTGCCTTGTTTTAAGGACTACTTACTGCTGGGGCAGTGACTTGCTGTGCTGCAGTAACATGGCTGCTTCTATTTGGTTTTGGAAGCTCTTGAGGTTTTTCTTTCCCACAAGTCCGGTATTAATGTATTATATTTATATTATATTATATTATATTTATATTATATTATATTATATTTATATTATATTATATTATATTATAGTATAGTATATTATAGTATATTATAGTATATTATAGTATATTATAGTATATTATATTATGTCTTATATTCACGATTGCTGGAGACTTCTGATAGATTGTTTGGAAATGGGGAAAATGTTAGCGCAGAGGCAGCTCCTCTTAGAGATACACTATCTTACACATCAAAAGAGCACGGATGAGAACATCTGAGAGACTGTAAAAGCCCTCAGTTGGGAGGAGTTAGATAAACACTCACCAATAACCTGCCTACGTTAAACCTTTTCCAGAATGCGTGAGTCTGAGAGATAAAGGGAGCTATAAAGGGTGAAGCAGCCAGCAGGGCACCAGACCAAACTGCCCACAGCTCCTGAAAGGTCGTGGCCCAGATTTGAAGAGGTGCTTTTAGAAGGAATCGGTATGGAGTCTGAGGAGTACAGACGGAGAGGTGAGTGATCCTCTGCCCTTGCAAATAGGTAGCATTTGCTCATGGAGAGAAGCTGTTGTGCAGCTGGGAGTGGTCTCCAGAAATGAGATAGGCTGTGTACTCTTCATTTGCACACATGTCCTTGAGACTTGGATCTGCTGGGGCTGAGACAAAAGCGTGTCCCAAGGCTGAATTTAAATTGGTGGATTTAGTCAGAGGATGACTTAGGAGTTCTGGTGTTTAAAATACTGTCAGAAAGCTGCAAGACTGTAATTCTGAATAAACTTGTGCTAAGGGGTTATATGCAGTGGTTCTTCCCCAGCTGGCACCATGGAACATCAGTGATACTGGCACAGTTCTGGAGATGGGAAGCAAACTTTGGTCCTAGGACTGGGGGAGATGTGCAGCTGTTTTCAGAGGATGTAATGACAGGGAAACACATTATGAAAATTTAATTTCTGTGCAATGCGGTTTCAGTTAATTTGTAGGCAAGAAAATCTGTCTGTCCTCTCAGTAATCAAACTGTGCTTGTACCGTGATTGTATTTTCAAAGGTCCATTTGAACTATTCAACAACACTGAAATAACCCCATGAATCTGCTTTGTGCCCATGAAGCCTGTTCTAGAAGCCGCGCTCCCTGCATTATTAGTTGGGACAAGCAGGGTGTGGGAAGCTTGGTTCCTGTGCCTATCCTGGGAGCAGTATTCCAAGCTCTGTCTGATGCTAATGACAGATTGTGTGAAGGATGAGTACTACCAATTAGTTTTCCTACAATCAAAACTCAAAGCAGTGGTTTGCCTCTTCCAGGGAAAGAGATGGTGGATTACATTTGCCAGTACCTGAGCAATGTGAGAGAGAGACGGGTGACTCCTGATGTACAGCCAGGTTACATGAGAGCCCAGTTGCCAGATTCTGCCCCAATGGACCCAGACAGCTGGGACAACATCTTTGGAGATATAGAGAAGATTATTATGCCTGGGGTAAGAATTAAAGTGTAATTGTGACAGGAAAAATCCATTACTGCTTGGGTTGAGCCCTAAATCCCAAGAATGCACAGACTCTGTCAAACATGTATCTAAATAAAATACCCACAATGTAGAAAAAGTCCTGTAGATGTTACATACACTGAAGGATTCTGGAGATTGTTTTTGTAATTTTAGGGGATAGATATTGTATTTTTGAACTTCATTCATTAATTAAGAATAACCTCGTGTTTGCTTAGATGGAAACAATGATTTTCTGACACTGGTGAGTTTAGCTTCACAAGGCCTCTACCTACTGAACTGCATCACCTCGTTTTCAGAGATGTGGAAACTCAGGCACAGAAAAGTGAAACATCTCTTGCTCCATGTGCACATATAAGACTTGTATCCTGCTTTTGGAGTGTAAAGATCTCCTTCCTCTTGTACGTTCTACAAAGGGAGACCATATTACCTAATTAAATGTTTTATGTGAGAAACTGTTTCAAAGACTATTTTAGAAATTTCTTTGTAGATGTTTGCAGAAACTTGCTCTGATGTAGGAGAGGTGTTCACATTAAACATGCTTACGCTGGTGTCCCCCACACAAGCTCCTTCAGGTGTATCGAGGCGGGATATGTAATTGTAAATTGCTCTGTGTAGCAAAAGGCAACTTCCTTGCAAGGATTCCCCTTATAAAGATGAATATTTTGATAAATATTTCTGACTGTACAATGGTCAAAAGACCACTCCTTCCTGTTCAGAATCTTTGTCTGCCTGTTCAATTCAGATAAATACATTTACTGTAATCTGGGATTTATCTAATAACGACACACAGTTATCATTTGCTAGTGCTGCACTCCTGTTGATATTATCTCTGTAGCTTTCTGCTGGCAGATCTATAATTGCACATATTTAGCTGCTGTGATCCTTTTGCATCACTTTAAACAGATGCTAATCGCTGCATCTTGTGCAGAATTTTGTGACATTTTCAGACTTAACTTCTAGATCTTTTTGTTCTAGGTAGTGCACTGGCAAAGCCCACACATGCATGCCTACTTTCCAGCTCTTACTTCCTGGCCTTCGCTTCTTGGAGACATGTTGGCTGATGCAATTAACTGCTTGGGATTCACATGGGTAATGTTTTTTAAGTATTATTATTTTAGATATTCTTCTATGTGTATTATGCAGGAGCAGGTCATAGTCATTTCTTCTTTAGTGAGTCAGGATAATTAATTGCGTTAACCAATTATATATCATTTGTGTAAATGAAAATTTCAAAATGAAATTTTGGAAACAAAAATATGTATAAGAGCAAACATTACCTATTAGTAAGAGGTCAATGAAGAAAATATACTACTAGAGATGTCTGTTTTCTGATTCTTTGCCTGTCGCACTGAGTGTTGTTCCCTGTCACCTAGTCTCGATGCCAGGACTGTTTACACAAGCACTGGGCCATGACTGCAAGATAGGTTGGACTCTGTTCCAGTTCTCCTGCTTCTTTGGGAGAACACAACTCCTATTTTTCCTCTTCTTAGTGGCCTGTCCCAGCATATCTGAGTGTTTTGTATTCTCCTGCAGCAGCTACGCAGCGCTCCTTGGATATGATGCCACATAGCTCAGTAGTGTTCTGAAGCCAATGTGTTCCCTAGTGGTGAAGTTGCCTAGATTTTCAGATGTATGTCTTCATGTGAAAAAGGAGTAGAAACTCATAAACCTGTAAGAAAATGAAGGTTATAGTTCCCATGTGGCCGTATCAGATTAGCTCATTGTGTACACAAAAACATCTGTTCCCATGCCCTCAGTCTAGTTTTGATAGATTCATGTTAAGTTTTCTGTGTAAACTGATTCTTTTGTAAGTGGAAAGCTGGACACTGCAGAACAGCTTTCATCTTTCTTTTGCTGCTCTTAAAAAGCCTCTCTTAACTGTCCTCAATTAGAAGATGGATCAGCACCCTTTCTCTTCAGGAACAACAACCTGTCCCTGTTTGGTGAATTGCAGTTCCACGGTTTTATTTGAAATGACTCATTGTGATTTCTTTTTAAATGACTTAAAAGTTATTGATAGTTTAGAAGCTCAACACTGAGGTGATACAGTTGATCTGGAGAGAGCATTTTAAGAAGGTTGGTGAGAGTCTGTGTACTTTGTGTTCCAAGAGAGCAAATGGTAATGAGCAAGGTACCTGGAGCTCATCCTTAACTGCAACCTTAAAGCAGGGGTCTGTGCTACAGAACTTGCCAAACAACATGATTTTATTACAATAGCATTGTGTTCTGCTGGGTATGAGCCATAGTATTACGCAGTTAGCTGGTTATATATCCAAAGCTACAAAGTTTATCTTCTGCCTTTGTTACGCTTACATGAGATTTCTCCCAAGGCAATGAAAAAGTGTTAATCGCTAGTAATTAAACTGTGATATGTGGTTTACCCTAAGGGTTATACTCCTACTGTGTTTGCAGAGTGATTTACAGCCTGATTCTCTTTTTTTTTTTGATTTCTCTAGGCCTCTAGTCCAGCCTGTACAGAGCTGGAAATGAATGTGATGGATTGGTTGGCTAAAATGCTGGGCCTTCCAGATAAATTCCTGCACCACCATCCTGACAGCGTGGGCGGAGGAGTATTGCAGGTAGGGGAGACCAGAGGTGGCCTCATCAACATTTTGTTTTCACTAAAGTGAATTTTCCTCTGGGTAATACTTTTCCTGGAAGCAAAACCAACAATATTTGCTCTGAATAGAGACATCCCAATTTGACATTACTTTCCCATATTCTAGTATTAGCTATAAAAGATTATAGAACAGGAATTGCTATTTATTTCAGTCCTAGTTGTGTTATGGATGAGGAGCTACTCTTGTGGCCTTATGAAGGATAAATGAGGGTCAGATTTGGTTTCTTCAGTCTGTTTCACATCATCAAATTGTTCACTAAATTGATTCTTGTGTAATTAGAGAAGGAGTCCTTGTCACTGTCCTTCTGCCTGCATTTCTTAGCCACAAGAAATTATTTTTCCTTTTTCTCATGTCTGCTTTTTCTCCAAGAGCTGCAAGATCAAGGCCTGAACGTTTACCTTCTTTCATAAGGCCTTGGCAAATTTCCCCTGGAATTAGTGCTGAGGCTGTGTTGTTACAAGCAGCTTTGCTCAGGTTTGTAATTTTTTATGGGAGATACTCCGTTTTAGCTGTAGAAGAACAAAAGGAACATGTGCTGCATTTACTCTACCCAACTCGGTCCTGCATGTTAAAAATATACAGGAGTTAAAAGGCTTTGTTTTGTGTTGCTGGCCCAGAGAGCTGCTCATCAGCTGATGACTCTCTACTGCATCCCAGAAAAGCAGGGCCAGCAACAAGAGAGGAATGGGCAGATCAGTGACTTCAGTCATTCCCTGGAAAAATAGCAGTGAAGTGGTGACATGTTGCAGTAATTGAGCAATGTCTTTGCAGAGCACTGTGAGTGAATCGACCTTGGTTGCCCTCCTAGCAGCAAGGAAGAACAAAATTCTGGAGATGAAGCTTTCTGAGGCAGACACTGATGAGTCCTCGCTCAATTCTCGCCTCATCGCGTATGCGTCTGATCAAGTAGGTTCTTACAATGACAACAGATGTGCTCCTGCTGTCTCACACAGACCATACAAAGTGAACTCCCATTCTGTGCCAGCAGAAAGCCACACATGTGAATGCCTCACAAGCATGGACAGATCCCTCTAAAGTTGCTTTCAGCAGTTGGGGAAACAAAATCAGTGTGAGCTGAGGTTTTGTGGGGTCCTGGCAGTCCTCAGGAGACTGTTTCACATGAGTCATTTCTGCACTTCCTTCCTGTTTCTCACAAAGCCTTACTCCAGCAGTTAGGTGCTGATCTCATGCTGCTTCAGTTCTCTTTCCTTCACAGCCTCCTTCCACTTAGAGACACTTAGGGCGTTACCTCAGTGTTGCTTCTGCTCTGTGCTTGTTCTTGGAGGAAATATCTACATGCTTATTATTACATTTTGGAGACCACTACCCAAACAAATAGAGCTTATAGTGTATTATTTCTCTTAGTTATTCACAAAGAAGGATTGTAATGAGGACCTTATATCTGGTTTTCTTGCAACCACTGTCTATCATAAGGCCATCACTTAGCTGTTCAGCCCTGCTTTCTTACTGTTTTTCTTTTTTTTTAAAGGCACATTCTTCTGTAGAAAAAGCTGGCTTGATTTCTCTTGTGAAGATGAAATTTCTGCCTGTGGATGAGAACTTTTCCCTCAGAGGTGAAACTTTGAAGAAAGCCATTGCAGAAGACAGAAAAAAAGGCCTAGTGCCAGTCTTTGTATGTTCAACTTTCTGGTTAGGGTTATTGACACAGTATCATATTCCTAATGCCAACATAAAATTACCTCTGAAACATTTCTTATTGTGCTTAAATACATTAGCTTAAATTTAAAATGTATACAGGAATTTCTATTTTATTACACAAAAGTATTTTGATGTTTTAACTGCATATGATAACCTTTCACTTTTAAAGCACTGCATTCATTTATTAAAAAAATGCCATCTTAAAAGGGTTGTTCTCTTCTAGGTTTGTGCAACTTTGGGTACAACTGGTGTCTGTGCTTTTGACAATCTCTCAGAACTGGGTCCAATTTGTAAGTGTCCTTTTGTCCTCATTTTGAACTATGATAGCACAGGAAATGCAGTATATTTTCATACCAAAACGAAGGATAGTAGAAACACTAATCAGCCAAGTTTTCCAGATGTATCTGAAAGATTGATGGAGTCAGTGGAGAAACTGCAGTGATTTCTGTGAGAGTTAGGTTAGGAAGCTAAAATACATTCTATTCAATATGGACTACAGTTGCCAACTGATAAATCTTTTATGTGGTTATTCAGGGAAGTCAAACTGTACAGTACAGAGTGCAGTACAGTGTAGGATGGATACATAAATATTTAACTTAGCAAAGCAACTTTGAAGATGGTGTTTGGTAGGACATCCTTTGTAGCCACCAGGCAGGTAACAGATCAAGTGTTAAAAAGCCTCACTCATGAAATACAGAACAGTGAATTTTGTTATAGAGTCCCTCTGATTTCAGCATTATCCTATATTTTAGGGTTCTGGATCCACAGCTTTAGAATAAAACTAGATTGTCAATTGTTTGTTGTTTTGCCGTCAGCCTGTCTGCCTCCTGCAAAACCATGCCTCTGGTTTTCAGAGAGGAGGGTTAAAGCATGTACTTTGATTCTTTATGTCCCTTACATAATAACAATTTCAATTCCAACAGGTGATGCTGAGGGGCTCTGGCTTCACATTGATGCTGCATATGCAGGAACAGCATTTGTATGTCCTGAATTTCGATTGTTCTTGGATGGGATTGAATACGCAGATTCCTTTACTTTTAACCCTTCTAAATGGATGATGGTTCATTTTGACTGCACTGGATTCTGGTGAGTAAAGGCAGAACACAAACAGCACCTAAAGGATAAAATGCAAAGATTGCAAAGTCATTCTCTGCACAATTTTTTTGCTAAATACAGTTCATTCTATAATTGATAGGGTTAAGGATAAATACAAGTTACACCAGACCTTCAGTGTTAACCCCGTCTACCTCAGACATCCCAACTCAGGAGCTGCTGTTGATTTCATGGTAAGTGGTTATTTGAGTTGATGTTTTAAATTGCCTCTAAAATGATCAAATAGACTGCAAATTCCCTCACGCTCTGGAGCATCCTTCTCTTACAGCTGGTCTGATTACATACAAGCACAAAACCGATTATACTGAGATCCTAAGGCAGAATAAATAATAAAACTTTGAAGCCATCCCTGGTTATGAAAATTAATTCTAAAATAGCTTTCAGATATAGAGATTGAAGTTGTTAAGATTTTTACGCAGATGGGGATCCAGCCTGGCCTTTTTAGTTAGAAAGGTCATTTCTGTGCCTTGTGTTGCGGAAGTAATTCCTACTGGTGGCACTTTGGCTGGCATTCTTCTATTTCTGATGTGTAATAAAAAAGAAAAAGGAGTCAGCAGTGGCAACACCATGCTCTGAAACAGCAGTAGAATGAATTCAGTTTTTCTTCAGATGGAAGTATTCATAGGAGACCTAAGAGGCATTTCACTTTAGATCCATCTTACAGCAGATTTCAGTCCAGTGGAACAACAGAATATTCACTGCCAATTGTTTCTGCTATGATCTCACCCTAGTCCTGAAAAGATAATTGTTTTCTTGAAATCAATAGTGCTTTTCTCGAGGGTGTGTGTTGGGATGGACGTGTCAATGGGTCCCTCTTGTGGTTAGATAGGGCCCTGCATGTACGTGTGTAGCTCCCTCGAAGTGTTCTCCTACACATCTAGTCACTCTTTACCATGCAGTAGGTGTTTACTTCCTCTGGAAGGGTCTCTCCCTATATCTCCTCTCACTGACTATAGCTGAGTTTCAAAAATGATTAGGATGGCACTTAAATATGGGAATTCCAGAAACTCAAGTGAGCACTCAGTCCTAAACTGCAAATGGACACATCCTAAATCGATAATGCTCTTTAAATGCAAAATGGTGTTGTTATTAGATAGTAATTACCTAAAAATTGTAAGCATATCTGGGCCATGGATTACAGACAATAGCTGAAATCTTACTTTTGCGAATAGAGTGTTTCTGTGGCTATTTCCCAGGCTTAGGAGACATTCAGTAATATAAAATTAGGCATGTCAATGGAGATCCCTGACCTGGATCTGAAGCAGTGTAAGGAGATGCTCCTTTCTGCACTCACTGACACACTTTTGTCTTTTCACAGCACTGGCAAATTCCACTGAGTCGTCGTTTTCGTTCTTTGAAGCTGTGGTTCGTGATTCGTTCATTTGGGGTGAAAAAGCTTCAAGCTCATGTCCGACATGTATGTGAATTAACACATTTATGCTTGCATTGCTAAGTTAATTTATTGGTAGCTGAATTTAATAAAAATCTAATAAAAATTCAGTGATATGAAGATGAGTAACAGAAATCCTTTCACGGACAAAGCTTTCCTGTGAACACTAAGTGCATGCTGATTTTGCATTTAAGTAATCTGTAAAGATTGACTGTGTAGGCAAAACATTTCCTGTACCATTCTTGGAAGCAATAGGCAATGGAAAGTGACTCAATAAGTCAATGCCTTCTGCACATTACCAAGTACTAATCTGTAGGAGCTTTCTTTGAGGCAAAGTGGCAGCTGTTTGGGAGGCAGGCTGTGATGGGTGGCTGAACCTACTGCTATGAAAATTAGAGGTGTAAGTCTTTGGTGGAGTGTAAATACAAGGGATGATATTGTGGATGAACAGTTGCTGCAAAGGACTCTAATCTGAGAAGGCATTCTGTTTTCCAACTTTCTTCTAGAAAATTTCTACCTATAGTCCATTTACTCTTTTCATTGTCAAGGGTTTGAGCAAATAGAGACAGACTTGAATATTTGTACCTTTGTTGTCATTCTTCTGTTTGCTGCCATTCATGCACTGGAATTACGTGTTTAAGTAAGGGAAAGAATTCTTTTTAACCACTTCATTTAGTGTCCTGTGGTGGGTTTGTGACAAATCAATACATAACTACTTTTTTCCTTAATTATAGGGTACAGAATCAGCCAAATTTTTTGAGTCGTTGGTTAGAAGTGACCCACTCTTTGAAATTCCTGCAAAGAGGCATCTGGGACTGGTTGTATTTCGTTTAAAGGTAAAGATTGGCCCTTTTACATGTCTTCCTGGAATGACTGACCACAGCTGATCTCTTTCCAGACATTAAAAACTGTGAATAAACTTTTATGTAAGAATATGTAACGCTGAAATTTTTACAGAGGTGTTTGGATGTCACTGGAAAAATCTAACTATAGTATTTTCTTTCTTATTCTTGTTTAAAACAGGGTCCAAACTGGCTGACAGAAAAACTCCTGAAAGAACTAAGCAGTTCTGGCAGGCTCTTCCTTATTCCAGCAACCATTCATGACAAGTTCATCATTCGCTTTACTGTAACATCTCAGTTCACAACCAGGGAAGATATTCTGCAAGACTGGAACATCATTCAACACACTGCAGCCCAAATTGTTAGCCAGAATTACGGGTTGCACTGCATCAATTCTGGTGATGGGGCAAGAATCCCTAATCTGATAGTTAAGCCCAGTTCTGATGCCATTAGTAGCACTTCTCAACTTTATGTAGATGGAGGAAAATACAAAGCACCTTCCAGAAAAATAGTAGTTCAGCCTAAGAAGTTAGCAGCATGTCCCAGTACATGTGTGATTAGTCAACAAGTGAAAGGTCAGGGGGATCCTCTAGATGACTGTTTCCCAGATGATGTCCCAGATGTTACCAAACAGAAGTTAACCTCTTTTTTATTCAGTTATTTATCTGTTCAAGGCAAGAAAAAGACAGCACGTTCCCTTAGCTGCAACAGCGTGCCAATGACTGGTGGTCTTGAGCAATGTAACCCCAAGGCAGCAGCCACTGACAAGGAGTCTCATGCAAATGCCAGAATTCTTTCCAGGCTGCCTGAAGAGGTGATGAAGCTCAAAAAAAGTGCCTTCAAAAAACTAATCAAGTTCTACAGCGTCCCAAGCTTTCCAGAGTGTAGCATTCAGTGCGGTCTTCAGCTGCCTTGTTGTCCTCTGCAAGCCATTGTTTAACAAATAAAGGAGATTGGTCCTCAGAACCTCTCCAAGTAGAAAGAGAACCAAAGTTTGCTTATTCATATGCAATATTACTGTTACTTTGTTCAGTATGTAAGCAGTGACAATGACCACTAAGAAAATTCCTGGGCTTTTACTGGTGCAAACCTCATGTATTTATAGATAAAAATGTTAAATAAATCTTGTAGCCATATAATATGAAACTGCTTTGTGAACTGTGGTGAAGAAAATGGCAATTTCTGCCTTGTTAGCCCTGGTAATGGACAGTTTCAAGGTGGTAGGCTAGAACCATTTTGGCAAAATATGCTGCCCTCAGTAGGGGTTGAACAGACTCCCTTCTGGGAAGGGAAGGTACTTCTGTATCTTTACTTGCAATTGTAATCAGCAGCCTGAAGAGAGAAAAGCTTTAGGTTAATTGATCAAGAGCCTGCCCAGTGATGGTTTGAAGGTCGTTAAGCTGCCTTATTATTCAGGATTACTTTTTCACAACTGTAAATAAACCTTTTCCACTGCCCTCCAGTGACAGGTTCCTGATACGTGTTTTTGGCTCTACAAAGAATTTCAGTCATGACCTACCTAACCTTGCAGAAACTGTTGGATTTCAGAGGCCATGTTCATCGATGCTTAACCTAGCAATAGCAACTGGAATGCAGCAGTTGAAACAGTTTGTCAGCATTCCTAGGCATTTGAATTTCCTTTAACCTTTACCAAGTCCTCGCTGCCTGTGCCTGTAGAGTTCCTCCTGATACTTTTGCTTTGGCACTGAGTTTTGTGTTGTTCTCTAAACCACACAAAGGAAAGCCCTGTTAGGAACTGGTCTGTGCTGTGCACTGGGACAATCTGATTTTCTTCAGTAATCCCAAGGGGTGAAGGTGTGCTAGTCCAGTGCTAGATATAGGGGTTTTTTTTGTTCAAGTGTTTCTCATTACTGTAGCAGTGTTAATAGGTAATTAACTGCTAATTCATATGTTGTTTGAGGTTACTATATCACGAAATGATATAAGCCTGCTTCAGCAAAGGGATTGGACTAGATAATCTCCAGAGGTCCCTTCCAGCCCCTACCATTCTGTGTTTCCATGATTATGGAAGGTGTCCATATGATGTGGCATGACTTTGAAGTGGCTGTGCTATTTTGGTGAGGGAAAATCATGGGCTGCTGTACAGTGTGTTGAGATCTTTGCTCAAACAGCTGTCACCTTGCCTGTAAAATGCAGTATGTAAGCTTTGGTGTTTTTGCTGAACCAACTATCAATTTAAATATTGTTCACCTAAGGACAAAAAGTGCTTTTAAATGGCTTTGTTGTTTGTTAGGTTTTATCACTCAGTAAACTCTAATAAATACCTTTTTTTTTCCCCCATTAGCTGCTCTAAACGGAGATTTTTTTTGAGAGAGCTGATGGAGCTTCCTGTGACCAGTTCACACTTGTTTAGTGTTACGAGAGGCACCTCTGCTTCAGCCTGTGCTGCAGACTGGTCAAGGGCTTGGCCTGCTGTGGGCAGTGGGCAGTGCTGCCCTGTGCTGGATGTTGCTCTGCAGAAGGCCTCTTGCCAATGTTTGGTGCTGCCCAGGCAACCCTTTCGGAGCCTGCGCAGTCGCAGGCTCTGTGGTGAAAGATGCTGCTCACGGTGCTTTCAGTTGGTGCTCAGTTAAGGAGTTTACAACTTCCTACACGTGCTCCGTGGTGTAGCCTCCTCATTTCCAGCTTTCAGTCTCCTAATCCTTTGTAGAAGCGCTTGAGTAACAGATACATTTCTGCTACAGCTCCACGATCACTGACATTCATGGAACTCTTTCTTTTCTCTGCATCAATATCCTCCTTGGGGGATGTGTTGAATTTCAAGGTGCCTGCAAGGGCTATATTTCTAGTTATATAGGAGTGAGTTTTTTCCTGCATTATGAGGCTATATTATAAAATTACATAATAAACTTATATAAATTTACTTATATGATGTATGCCTACGTATTTTGAAATGGAGGCTCTAAAATTAAACATCCAAAATCAAGTAATATTTTTAGCAAAGTATAACTAACTTCTCCATTTCTCACTGTTACAACTTTTGTTCCAACCCCTGGGAATGATGCACAGGCATACTGGAAGGGTTAGTTGATTAATGTTTGAAGGTACAATGAGCTCAAATTATGTGGTACTGATGATTTGCTTGCTCCTGCCACTGTGACAAGCATTGCATAAGTTCCCCTTGACTTTCACTATCAAATCCTAATTTGTAATTAGGATCAACATATTATAATCAGAACTTGCTTATACTCAGCTGTAGACATTAGAATCTGTTTTATTAATAGAAAATAATAGTTCATGGAATTTATTTGCTACTCTCCTCTTAGGTTCTGTGTTCTACCCTCTAATTTGCTTTTTTCCTTCTTTTATTTTCAGTTCTTTATAGGGAGCTTGTTGTTACAGTGCCCATTTACACTGCACAGAGCAGGAAAGTAAAGGAATGTTAAAGAAGAGCTCAACTTCTCGGATGCTCTAGAGCTCCTCAGACATGGGAAAGAGACTTCCACTCCACAGGTTCTGACTCTTAAGGCTTTGCAGAGTTTGCCAGCAGGCAGAGATATCTTGTTTTGAACCACGAGATGTCACCAGAGGGTAAACAATTAACTGGGAGTTTGTATTAAATTGGGATTCGAGCTCACTGCTGTTAGTTAAGGGGAAGGGATGCAGACAGCATGGGGAAGTCCAGCACCCTTTGAGCTGGCAAACCATGGGATGCTCCAGGCTGCAGCATTTTCTGGGCAGACAGCCTCCTCCTCTCTTTTCCCTTTTCTACTTTGTTATGGTTGGATGGGAGACCTCGCTGTAATGGTACAAGGCAGCACGCTCTGTTCTAGCTCAAGCGACAATAAACGTGCTACAAACCATCACTTACCTAATTCCTGATGGATGGCAGAGAGATGGGATTCAGAGTGAGTGACTTGTGGCTCCAGTGAAGCTGTGTAACAGGTCACCTGGGTTTGTTTTTTCATATCTGTTTCACCTCACTCTTCCCACTGAAAGCCCCAACTGGGTATTTTTCAGGATTGCTAAACTGAAGTCTTCACTTTCCAATTTCCAGTGCCTCTCTGTCCAATTTAAAATTCACAGCGACTACAGTTGTTATTAAAGGTTTATTTGCAGTATTACCACAGTGTTTTAGTAAGGCTGCAATCAGATGAGTCAAGTTGACCTGTTCTAATTTATTGGTGCAAAAATTCATTGGACAAAAGGGGTGATTCTGTTTCCCTCTCCTCCTTATGTGGCCTCCTGGCTCCACTGCCTCCCTTATTCCAGCTCTGGTGATCTTCTGACACTGCAGTGATGAATTCAGCTCACTAAGTCAGAAGAAAACTATATTTTGCTGGATGAGTTCTCTGCTGACTCACTGAGGAGAACTGGCTCATCAAGGAGTTGTATTAGTACCAATATTAGGACTAACGCAAAGGAAGGAATGAGGAGATAATAGGCAACACCTTGATCTCCCTTCTCTACATGTTATGTTTCAAACTCTCCTTCTCTTCCCTTCCCACTGGGGAAGGGGTGCAAAGTGTCTGTTAAAGAGGCAAAAATAATTTTTGTAAATGTAAGAACCAAGTTCACAGTCTATGGAAGATAAATCACTGAACCTGGTCATGGCAGAGTTCAAACTATTCCATTTTTGTCCTCCCTGTCTGGCAGAGGTTCAGGAGATGAAGGTCAATGAACTAGATGCTTTGGCACCACTTAAACTGTGCTAACATCAGCAGTTTATTGGTATTTTTCCAGATCTTTCCCCACTTCTGAGGGATGATGCTTGCAAATCTGGTGGGTCAGCCAGGTTGGCAGCTGATTTGACAGCTCAGATCACTGAAATACTGCGAAAGTGCCAACGTCTAAAAAAGTCTTCTTCAAAGTAAGTAACTCCTGTGACCCTGGAATTTCCAAGAAGGTTTTGCCTAATGGATTATGCAGTTACCTCCAAAAAGCAAAAAATCTAGATGTTACAGGGTTCATTTACTTTGCTGCGCTCTGTCATAAGCTTTTTTGTGTTCCCTTATGTTAATGAAATTGCTTTTAAAAGACAAAAAAAGGTGCAACCTGGCTGTGAATAAACATGCCATTAGACAAAACCATATAGGTAGTCCAGATTTGTATGCTGCATATATAAATATATCATAATGTAGGCATACAGGAGGTCTGCTGCACTCCACAGAAGGTGAGAGGTGTGTGAGTAGAGTGGCATGAAAGGACAATGCTATTAATATGTGAGCAATTAATAACTGTGGATCTTGGCTGCTCCATCCTGCATATCATGACTTAGTAGTTTGGTCTCTTGGTAGAGGCACATATGGTGACTCGTGTGGTGCTCTGCTCTTCAAAAGCCTCTCCTAGCTCTGTTTGGAGATGTAGCCATTTGGCTGCAGAGCCAGAAGGCCTGTAGTGTACGTGTAACACCTACACTGTGGGTGTCTGTCTTCCCAGCAGCCTGCATGGAAAACTGGGATAGAAAGAGAAGGAAAGGGAGCATTTCCTCTGTTCCATTTATGAGATCTGGAACCTTTCCATTTCAAGAAATTGGCATTTTGCAACTAAGAACTTGTTTTGCTAGAAAATTGCCCACCCAATCTCCTTACAATACTGTGTTTCCAAGCTATTGAAGTTTAAAATCTTAAACTATTTTGTACTGAGTGGTGAGCTTAGGCTTAACTCTCTGCTTATTTATGACCAGCTAAAGAAATTTTGGGTGAAGCTGTCTGAATCATAGTGGGCCTCATCTTTCTATTGCAGAGGTGTTAGAAGCAACTGGGAGGAAATTCTAGGAACAAAACTGCAATGTTCTACAGCAACTCATGAGAGATTCCTGATGCTGGATGGTAACTAGATTCTTGACACTGAGCCCATCCTCATCTTCCTTGGAATGGGCATGGTTGGGATTCATCAGAACAGATGTGCTCTTCAAGATCAGGGAAGGGAACTGTCAAAGCTCAGGAATCATCTCATCTCCTAATACAGAAGCTCCATAGGGAGCCTTGCAAAGATCTCTTTCATAGAGCTGAGGAAATGTTTCCATCCCATAAATAGGTTTTGAATTCCAGTAGTTCATTACAGATACACAGCCAAACTCATTCCAGATCTGTGCCAGCAGAAATTAATTCAGAGTGTTAGGTTAGTACAGGTATCCCAGTCATTGCAAGCAAGGTGCTTGCTGTCTCCTGTCTTCTGAGGGCTTGTTTTCTGGCAAGAACTGAAGTGGCAAAGAGAAAATGAAAGGGTAAGGATAAAGCAGAAAGCTTAGTTGAGCCTTGACCTCAGGAGAATTTAAAATTACTCCTTCCCACCAAATTTTGATGTTCCTGTCTTTTCTCATTTGTGGTGGAATTGTAAATGATGTCTATGTGCCCAAATCCAGTGTTGTTTTTTTAACAACTGACTTTAGGCTTGAATCAGGTTCAGCATAAAACTCACAACGAATTTAATGAATCTTTTGAAAGAGACACTCAAATCAAACTCTACTTGTATAATTTGTTGCTATCCTACCATCAGGGCAAGCTTATACTCAGCAAACTTTTCAGAGGCATTACAGTACAACCAAGTTGTATTGCTGCCAACAAAAGCATTAAGTGATGGAATATGACCATTAAAGAAAAGTGTTTTCTTAGAAAAAGGGAGGGAAGGAGAGACTTTATTCTTACAGCCTTGTTTTCTGACCAGTAGCAAACTGAACAGACAAGATCTGCCACCTGGTTTAGTCTCAGGCTACTCCAGCCACTTTCACACAAATAATCTGCATGCATCTGCTAGAAAATAGTAACTAAATAATTGCTTATCTATCAAAGGGAATATTTAAAAACTCAAGAAACTACACAGGGAGTCTATGGCTTATTCTTCTTATCTTCAAGGCATTCTGTGCTTCAGGGTAGAAAGGAGAAGCAGAGGAAAGCTGGTTTTTGTAGCATTCTCCCTAAAGTAAATAGAGGTCTGCTAACTTTGGTGCATTGGGCTGTTCTCTCTAGGTAGCTTGGGGTGGATAAGAGGTTATTGGAAAGCCAAGGCTTTCCTGTGTCTTCCAAGAAATTAAACAAGTGGAACAAATGCTAAATATGGCCACAGAAATCATGCAAAACCCCTTCACATTAGGAGGGCAGGAGCTTTAACAATGGTTAAAGGAACCAGGATATGTGAGACTGTTCAGATGTATAATGTGATAGGGCTGCAGTTTTAGTGGGAGTGAGAAGAAAACTGGATGTAGTTCTTATTTCAGGGGCACTGTAAAGTTATATTAATGATTTCTATAAATATTCTTCAAGCAAGATATGAAGCAGTTCTCAAATTTTAAATGCTAATGTGCAACAGGCTATGTTGCAAGACCATGTGTTTGAGGTTCGAGAGATTTCAAATGTCCTGGAGCCATGAAGTTCACTTGGCAGCCCAGAGAGAAAGTATTGTCACAGTATTGACCCCAGAGAAGGTTGGCAGATCGTGTTACTGTACACATGGCACACAGGCAAAGAGTGATCTGAATGAAATCTATCCCACCAAGTGATGTGCCTTCTGCTGCAGGAACCGGGTGCATTTGTCAGTAGTCAGCACTGCAGTGCCTCTGGAAATGACAGAGAGTAAAATGTCATGGATTATGGTCACCGAATCCTTTGACTTCATAGAACTTTCTTCATCTCTGTCACCTTTCTATAATAGGAACATAGCATCTAAAATTAAAACAGATATTTATATATATGTTGGTAGTCATGTTCACGTGCACATATAGTACAGCTTGTCAGAATGTGGATTCCTGCAAGCTCTGGTAGGAGAAGAAATTAATTATTAAATCAGTTGTTTCTATGATGTTAACGTGATTTGTAGGTAGCTGGAAGGACAACAGAACATCCTGTCTTCCTGAAATCAGGTGAATTCAGTCAAGAAGGTGTATTGTATTTGCTCAAATTTCCAAACTTTTTTTTGCTACTTGGAAGCCAAATTTTTGTCTAACAATAATCTCCCCAGAGCTGTCGTCGCCTTTGCTATTTCAATTGCATCCTCTGTCTCCTCCTGGCCAGTGTCCTGCCCTTCACATTTATGCACCTCTACCTGTACTGTTTCCTTTCCTCAGTTACTGAGCCTTGTCTTGGGTGAGGATTTAGAACTGTGTTTCTCTACATCCTTCCAGTATTCCAGCTACATGCTTCCCAAAAAGGGAATTAAATTATCTCCTAAATTATCAGACATGCTTGAAATTTAGTGCAACATACACCGATACATTCTTTTGAATTACATATGTTGAAATACATTTTGATTGCATATGGGATTTGTTTGTGTTTTGCT
This sequence comes from Tapera naevia, assembly GCA_033556795.1. Classification (NCBI taxonomy): domain Eukaryota; kingdom Metazoa; phylum Chordata; class Aves; order Cuculiformes; family Neomorphidae; genus Tapera; species Tapera naevia. The sequence goes on along the minus strand of JAUMJJ010000076.1, from coordinate 5,524,595 downwards.
ATGAAATTTTAAAGACATTTTAACAGGAGGATATGAAGAGCAATATCTGCATAAATGAAATAAAATAGTACACAAAGGCTTGAATAATACCAATGTGCTAACAATCTTAGAAAATTTTGATCTATTGCTACCTGAATCTCACATAGAGAACATCTACATAAGTAATCTGCTTTCAAATAGGAGGGTTTTTCCCATCTTTTGATGTCTTAAAGGCATGGAAGGTTTTAGTCTCATTTCCTAAGAGCATAAGGTTATATGAGCGTGGGTTGTGTATGTGTGAAAATGTCTGTGTCTGTTCTCTCCTTCCCCTCCCTGTAACTTGAACCTGTTGGCTGCTTTCAGACAAATTTGAGAAAGGGTCATAGGTCTCAATGGTATTAAGTTCCTCCAAGTTTTGTGATAATAGCTGGCTGGGTAGGAATAAAAATACACCTCCGGTGCCCCAGCTAGCAGAAAGGCTGGAGAGCTATTGGATACCAGTGCATCCTCATAATGGAGATGCCTTATAAACTGGGATCTCTGATTATGGTAAATACCATCCAGTTTATCATTATGATTTATCATTTACTATAGGAATTGCACACAAAGAGAGGAAATCCATTTTGTTTAGCTCTTGTACTCACAGAAGCAAGTGTTTCGTTCTGGAGTCCAAACTCTTTGTAGCAGATTGCATTCAGTCTGATGGAGAGTTTGGTACCTCAGCACATCACACAGTGAAGATGTCCTGACCAGGAAGAAAAGAAAGGCTTCCAAGAAGTACCCAGAATAGGCATTTGGGCAAGACTACAGGATTTGTCCTTCAATAACTATAAAATATAAACCAGGCAGAAAACATGTAGAGACTGTCAGGCAGTTTGAAGATTAAATTGGCTTCGGTGGAGCTGGGATTAGGGAGAAAGAATTTCCTGCCATTTTACATATGTACCTTGTTTCATTGGATAAAGGATTAAATCTAATTACATCCTTCTTTTGAGTGTGAAGAGTGATAAAGCAAGATTTATATTATTTAATTAAAATTGAATACCTTTCAAAGGACTTTGAAAATAGTACATTGGTTTTCAGCTCTTATTATAGGTCAGATGTTAAAGTGAAATAAATTAAAGAAAGTATTTTAATTATGTGTACAAAATATTTTGACTGGTTTTAAGAGTTCAGAGCTGACTACAAAATTAAGAGCTTAAAGGAGGAAAAAAAGAAGTGTCATTTAAATGTTTTGAGGTGCATTTATTCTTCCCAACTGGAACAGTCCAGACTTATGAACTTTGGGAAGTCTGAAACTTGCTTTCTAAGAAGCATACTGGGTTCTTGTGTGTTGTTCCTGATAGCTAACAGATAAGATTTGCTGTGGCAGATTCTCTTCATGTGGGTGTAGTCTGCTGGAATTTAGCAAGCAATATCCTTGACAAGGCACTGGAAGGAACTGAAGCCTCTCACATTTATTTTCTTGAACAGAGTAACTTTTTGTAAGTGAACTAAAAGTAAGAAGGAGTAAAAACTACTGAATATCTATAAATGATAGAATGATCTCACACCAAATCATTTGATAGCAGAAATACTAGTAACAAAGGGTAAGTTCTTTAACCATCACATACCTCAGGTGCTTCAGGCCAGTTTCTGTACCACTTCACAAATTTGAATAACAACAGATGCTCTGAAACTCAGGTCCTCAATTCCTGGACAGTTGGAAATTCACATTTAATCAATAGTCCAATCCATTGAGACCTCTGTTTCTTTAATATGTGTTAGAGAAAAATATATGTGAAGCTGAGACCCCAGGTCTCCCTTTGCTTTTTCTAATTCTGTCATTTTAAATTAGAATTTTACTACTTAATTTCTAATGCTGTTGGGCCAGAACATTGTTGTTTAGCTGGAACTGCATTGCTTAAATGGATTATGTAGTTATCAGAAAGAGATGAAAAATGATGGATAGAACATTATAAAAAGTGCATAGAGCCCCATTAAAAAACAAAACAAAACAAAAAACAAAAAAAAAAAAAAAAAAAAACAAAAAACCTCTCTACTTAATCTTCAGAGACCAGATCTCAGCAATAGTGATGTGAACTTCCTGTTCCTCTTTCAAGTTAAAATTCCATACTGAGATGAGGTTTGTAGTGGAAGAAAATACCTTTACTAGGTCAGCACATAATTTTGAAAATTATTGGCAAGCTTTTGGATAGTGAGCTGAGCTTTCAATGTGTTATAACAGTTGTAGCAATTGTGTGTAATAACACTGATGATGTGACCTTTATAAGATTTTTGATTCAAAGAACTCTGTACTTCCATAGTCAACCACATGTTTGAGTCATTTTCTTGCATTTGAATGAATGAACTTGGCTTCATTTACATTTGAATAATCATTACTGGTGGTGTGCTCCATGATTTATGTCACTGTTAAAATGTACATTGGTAGATAAAGTCCTTCTTGAGGAAGAAGAAATAAAGCACTACCTAGCAAACAAAAAGGAAGAGGACCATCATTTTGATGCCGAGGAGGGAACTTAGAGGAGTGACACTTCCGTACACCACAAATGTGAAGTGTACAAAGTTAAGGAATAAAAAGATGTAAGCAGAGAAATAGAAACGATTGCTTTAAGGAGACAAATGAGATTTTTTTCAAGTAAGCCTAAAGATGGTCAAGTGATGAAAGAAGTGTGGGGATACCAGTAGAGTGCATTCTAGACGGTTGGTGCACTGATGGCACTGCAGGTATCAAGGCTGATGTGAAATGAGTGGTACTCAGTGAAGGCTGGAAGGAAAATGCTGTTTACCATGAGTAGAGGTTTCAAGGTCAGACCATAAATGTGCCAGTTAGGAAGACGGAAAAAAGTCTGTTCTGATGGTACTTCAATGAAGATTGGCTTATGTCCAGGAGGAACTACTCCTAAGAAAGGTAGAAAAAGACCTTTGAGATACAGGAAAGGATGTTTTCACTGACAAAAAATGTGAGTAGAAAGAAAGCAGCTGAGCAGAAGAATTAAACAAATGGTAGAGCATTCAGCAAAGGCTCACTGTGATGATGGTGAAGACAATTTTAGGGACCCTATAAAGCATCAAACGTATGTAGTAAGTAGGAAAAGAAGTATTGTGCAGAGTCAGAAAAACTGTGTAAACTGAGTTGATAAAGCATGATACAAAGGTCCAAAACTAGCTGATAAGTCGAAAAGGACATAAAAAGAAGCAAGACCTTTGGATTTAGCCACAAGCCAATCATTAATTTTTTGGAAGGTCAATGTGAGTAGAGTGACTTACCAAAATCAACTGAATCAAATAACAAGTGTTTGAGCAGAACTAGCATAAACTTAGAGGGCTTTTTTATTAATTAGATGATGAGAATTGGTAAGTGGGAATTAAGAAGCATCAAGAAAATTCTTTTTTGAAACTAAAAGAAAATCCCCTGTATCTACTTAAATACAAGAATAATATTCAAGGCAATTTTGTTACAAACTGACTTATGAAAAAGTTCTGCAGTCATATGAAATAGGGCAAGGCATGCCTAATATTGTGCCAACCAAAATAGTTAACTTTTCTATGAGAAGTATTTAAATTCATGAACAGAGAATTCACACGGTCCTGTTTCTTCTGGGAAGGTGTCGTGTTTACCTGTGCCAAAAAAGGCAGAATTCTGAATGATTAACCACCTGGTGGAATGAACCGTGCTTACTCGTGTATCTGAGGCATGGTAAGAGTGTAGCTGATTTGCTACGACCGTGGCTTCTGTTTCCATATGCGTTACTGCTGGTGATGTTTCCCTTTTTCCTGCTGGAGACGCGTCTGCAGTCTTACCTAGAGCTGTAATGTATTTTATGTCTGCTCCTCTGTGCTGGCTCTGGAAAAACAAAGCCCAGGCTGAAGGAGTCTTGACTGAGGCTGAAGAAGTGCAAGGCACTGCATGGGTGATCGAGGCAGAACTGAAAACGAGGTTGAAAGAGATATTTTTTTTTCTGCTTTAAACAGAATAACTGTGATTTTTGCTATGTCTGCCTTTTATTTTTGTAAGGCAAAATTAAGTGATGGAATAGTGTACTTGTATGCGAAGCTGAGAAAATGCAGAATGAGGTATCGATCAGACTAAGGCTAAACACGAGCAGAGCTGGGGGCAAACGCGCCGGGGCGGGGCCGGGGGCGGTGCGGGGGTCGGAGCAGCCCCCATAAAGGGGGCGGCGGGGCGGGCGGCGCGGGGTTCTGCTCAGAGCCGCAGGGATGTTGCGAGTGCGGTGTCTGCGCGGGGGCAGCCGCGGGGCCGAGGCCGCGCACTTCATCGGCTCGCGGGTGGGCGCCGGGGGCTGAGGATGCGCCCTCGGGAGGCTCCAGGGGTGCGGGGGCTGAGGATGCTCCCCTGGCAGGCTCCAGGGGTGCGGGGCTGAGCGGGCGCGGGGTGGCCACAGGTTCTCTGATCGAGGCTCGCCCGTGCATCCTCCCAGTTCAGCAGCATGGAGTTCAGTGTCTCCGGTCGCCCCGGTCGGTTGCACTCGTCAGCTTTCTGAACCGAGTGTATTTTAAAGGGCAGATTGTCCTTTAAGCCATCAATAAATTAGAATGGCTGTAAGAAGCAGTGTATTTCTGTTAATGCTCCAAATAACGTACATTGCTTTGGGAGTATGGTGCAAGGCCCTTGTGGACTGAAGCACTGCAGGTTTTTTTGCCTTTTTCTAAAGGAAACATAATTTTCATTCTTATTTTTAATTTAAGCTTGGAAGAGTCCTTACGGGATGGGTGCAGCGATCTTTCCAGAGCACCCAGGCAGCTACAGCCTCCCAGAACTCCTGCGCTGCTGATGACAACAAGGCTTCCAGCCCTGTGCCTAAGGACTGTCCTGTTTGCTCATACAATGAATGGGACCCGCTGGAAGAGGTCATTGTGGGAAGAGCTGAAAATGCTTGTGTCCCACCTTTTTCTGTGGAGGTTAAGGTAAACAATAAGACAACAACGCTAAATAGGAAATAACCTCGCTTTTATATGTACAATTCTCTTACAGTGCATGAGGTTTGGTGTTTACTCTTGAGGTTTCCTCTTTCAGAGTTGTTCTTCACATCTGCGAAGCTTTATGGCATAGGCCTTCTGCTTTCAACTGAATTAATTGTTTCAGCAGAAGTCAGCGGTAGAGTGAATCTATAATATGTACAGTCTGCTCTAGCAATACAGTCCTGATGCTATCAAAGTACACATTCTAGCTTTTGAGGTGCTAGAACTGATGAAATTTTAATTGGGTTCAAAACTAAGTAGGGTTGCACTTGAGAAAGTGTAGTTTTTACTTGACAAACATTGAGTTCTGTAGCTGCAGACTAACAGGATCATTCAGTTGAAATAGCTCACTGCAATTCTTATGTGCTACAGTAAGAACCATATGAAATTACTTACTCCTTTGTGTTTCAGGGTTTTCTGTGCCTGAGGCTACAACAGCAACTGAAATAAATCCAAAGTTCTTTGATATCTGAAATGTTGTGTTTCAGAATAGGAATACTTAACAATGAGCTTGCTCCAGATTTTTGTTGTGTACTTTACCTGGATTTTAAAGTTACTAAGTATGTGTTGTTTTCTGCATTCGTGGGGATGATGCTGAACTATTCTTTTCCAATGTTGCAGTACAGGAATCCATGGCTATCACAGCAAAAGGAGCTGGCACACTAGTTCTGCTGAAAAGACCTTAGTAAAAAAAAATATTTTAAAGGATATCTTGACAAAGTTGGCCTGTAGACCATAGTTAAAAAAAAAAAGAATTATTCTGATCTGATGTTGAAGAAATGGCAAAGATGGTAAAAATATGTTGAAAGTGCTGGAGATGGTAGAGTAGAGGAAGATTGTGATGCACTTGTGGAGAAGACTTCTCTTCCCTTACACCCTTCTACATGTGTATATTTTTATTGAGATCCTGGGATATGATTATGGGCAAAAGCAGTTGGAGGTGTGTGAATGAATTTCTGCAGCTTGGTAGTTCTGATCCCCAGGTAGAAGAGTAACTGATTTACATCAGGACATTTGAGATATCTTGGCCCCAGGGAACACAATAAAACTTTACTACTGACTTCGTTATGACTTGTATTTACTCCTCGAAAGCTGCAGCTCAGTTACCAACCTCTGGAATCCTGTTTCAGATGCTCCAAAGATATTCTAGCAGCTTCAGAAAAAGAAGCACAGGACGTTTGGCATTTCTAATATACAAGTGTATGTATGTGCATTTATGTACTTAAAACTGCCACAATGAGTGTACAGAAAGAGTAAAAAGTGTAACTTTTTTACATTGTGACTTTAAATGAGGCAAAATTCCTTCTCAAGGAGTGGCCAAGGGCATCTTTAGTGTCAGAAAAAATACTCTTTCAAATGTCTATCGACATGTGAGAGCTATACAGCCTGCCTGGTTCTACGGCCTGTTAAGCCAAAACTGATCAAATGAGGTCAGAGCTTCACTTTGTCTTATGCAATATCAAAAGTGTAGTAGCCAGAGTAGTACAACAGCCAGAGGATATTCACCCTATCACTGTCCTTCTAAGTAGCAATACTACTGTTGATATGTATCATGTGCCTTCTGCCAAGTATGAATGAGGGTCATTGCTTGTAAAACTGCAGTTTAAAGCTGGTGAATTTGAGTTGTATAATGAGCTTTGGACCTGGGGTGCTTTAAAAAAATATCAAATTATAAAAGATTGGTAAATACTCTCTTTAAGGTACTTCTAAGTTGTGTTTTAAGACTGCATGCATGTTTATTTACCAAATATTTAAGTGCATGAAGTATGGCCTCATTCAGCACTCTCTTGCACTTTGAGACATGGTTTTGGTACTCACAGTCTTTTTGCTGTGATGTGGGAATAGTGTGCTTGGCATAAGAAGGAGGAAGGAATTAATTGAATGGGGAGCCCTGCATATCTCATGAATATCAACGAGCTGGCACTTGACTGCATATGCTTTAGGGAGCCTGAAATGGGCTATGTAGGTTTTTCAGAGGTAAATACACTATTGGGAAACAGGGGAAATCTTAGCTAAGAGGTTAACAGCTACACTAATGAGGAAGATGCTCTTTTTTGAATTAGTGCTTTGGTCAAAAATCTCACAGTTCAGGTGTTTTGTTCTGAAACAGTTGAGCTTTATAGCTTTGTACTCTGCAGTGTTTTTCTGTACATTTTGTGAATCATAATGCAATTTTGGTGAAGAGGAAGTGTTACCACAGATCATTATATCTTAAGTGAGAAGCTGGAGGAGGGGTGTTTACTATTGAATTGGGCAAAAAGCATTTTGATCCAAATTTCTGTTTCAATATACTAAATTTAGTAACTGTCATTACTGACTTCAAGGTACATCTCTAGTGTTAACATTGATAATGTTAATTATTTTCCACAACAAATATTTAAAATATATGGGGATTCATTCTACTCTTTTGTAAAGACAATCTTTTCCTTGCAGCCCTCTCTTGAATCTCTTTCTGAAAAGAAAAGGGTTTTTGTTAAATGCTGCTACAGTTTCTCAGGTACTCTGACAGTATTATGTTATAAGGTGCAATCATGAGATTATGTAAAGCTCTTTTCCATGTCCCAGCCATGGTACTTTTTGAACAGTCTGAAATGAGTTGTATGTGTATGATCAAAGGCTCCTGAAATCTCAGTCTGTGGAACAGATGTCCCAGTCATATACCCTTTTCCTAGTTATTCAGAAGGGAGGGAATATGAATGGTGTTGCAAACCCAAGTGTCATTTCTCAGGTTTGAAAAAGAGCAGTACTGGAGGGCACCTGGTGAAGAGGGGAGCTGCACCTCTTGGGAATCAATGGTATTCAGATCCATCATGGGTGGCTCTGAAAATAACCAGCTTTACTCCTTCGGACAAATATGTCTCATTAGCAGAACAGGTTTCCATAGGAATGCTTGGCACTTCATGTGATCTGCATGTGACTTCTGAACAGCTGGCAAGTCTGAGGAGATCATGTTACCTAAGACCTCACTTAGAGAAAAGGAATAAATTCTTTCAGGAAGGACAGGAAGAAGTTTAAGCACTGGAGGAGTTGAGTGGCCACGCCAAGACCGTTGTCTGGGCTCTTTATATAATTGTTAAGGATATCTACAAAGCTGCATTTTCTCTTCTTTCTGTCTTAAGCCTCTAGAATGAGGGAAAATATCCAGAAACAGAGAATCGAGGGGGTAGTGTGCACTGTTAAGGAGCTCAGGCATGCCTTCAGATGAAGGGCCTTGCCTGCTTGGGGCTCACTGACAGTTCTAGCACAAAGGGGATGTAATTGCATTGTGTTTGTCCACGACACTGCTTTCAGGAAGGCAGTCAGGGCTGCAGTGCCAGATACCCTTGTGTTTGGAAGGACAGGTTGTCCCCCTCCCATTGCTATTACTCGTGCTGCTGGGATGAACAGGACCCTGTTGGTTAGAGGGGAGCTCTGACCGCTCGCTCACCTCTTCCCGACCCCTTCTGCTGTCATCCCAGAAGGGCTCTACGTGCATTTGCTCCTCGGTCTCATCAGTGTTAGCAGAGACCCATCAAAACTGGCTTCACAGCTTATACATCTGAATTAAGTACTTTCAAAGGTACACTTACCTGAAGCACCATGATTTGTTTTGACTATAAGTCTTGATTTTCTTAACCGTGAAAATGAGGACATGATTTTGAATTTTTTGAGAAAACTACCCCAGGATTTCAGGAGCAGAGGATTTAGGCCTATAAATGTTGTACTTCCTTTAATCCAATCCTGACAGGTGAATTTAGTATCTCTTGTGCTGTCTACACTGCTACTGTACCTGAAGTATTACCTCTTTTAGCCATGTTACGTGACCTTGGGATGGCTTTAGAATTCCTGATGTCACCACTGTGACAGTAACAAAGTGAGATTTTTAGGAAGATGACTACAGATGTGTGCATTTTGGAGATGAGCTTGAATTTTTTTTCATTTAAAATGTGCCTGCTATCCTTATCAAATAGCAGAGTCCACAGCATTTGCTGTGTTTGGTGTGTTTGTATGGGTCTGGTGTAATTAGGACCACATCTTTCATGGCCACTTGGCAGTACCAGCCACAGAATACTGACTGAAGTATAACATCATTTTCTTAATTTTTGTCTCTGATTTTATAAATAATGAAACTTTATGCGGGGCTGTGGTTAAAGAGAGGAAGAGACTTCTAGAAATATTTATTACATTATTTACAATAGTATTTCCATCAGTAGAAACAAGTAATATAAGCTACTGGTCTATCTGTATCCAAAAGCATGAGGAAATGAAATATCCTCAAAATCCCATCTAAAATTCAAATTAAACTTGCAAGTGGGAATGAAACATGTTCTCCACATTCCGGAATGTCTTTCACTTTTTACCTGCTCTTCTTTAGAGGACTTGTTTTCTTGGGCATCGTGCCACATGCACAGTCTGAAGCCATCTGCGAGCTCAATGAGCCTGCTCAGCCCCTACAACTGAAATTAACTTTATTACTGTATGTATTTGGGAAGACACCAGCCACTCACAACTAGTCTACCACCTGTGACTGTGCATCAGAGTGCTACCAGGACAGGGATTCTCAAACAGGAATAATTAAGAATTTATCTGAAGCCTTGATGCTTCTTCCTTCCTTTTTTATCTCCTCACCCACTCCTTTATTTTAAAAGAATCAGCAGGACATTAACAATTCTTAGCAACTGCTCAAAAGGTTGCAGGAATGAAATATAAAGCACATTATGATGTTAGGGTTGTAACAAATACAAAAAAATTGGACGTCAGTGAAAGAAGAACAAGTAGCTTTGAACATTAAGAATTGTCTTATGTGTCTATTTCACTGGTACCAAATTAACTGGTGCTTATTCTTTGTCACTCACCTGTCCTTTTGTTTTAGGCCAATACATATGAAAAGTATTGGGGATTTTATCAGAAATTTGGAGGCCAGAGTTTCCCCAAAGACCATTTAAAAAAAGCTATTGCCGAAATTGAAGAGATGTGCAATATTTTGAAAAAAGAAGGTGTAATTGTCAAGAGGCCTGATCCCATCGACTGGTCTGTGAAGTATAAAACACCTGATTTTGAGTCTACAGGTAAATGTTCTTCCATTGTTGAAGGCCTTATCTGTTTTTGGATGTCTTCTAGTCTGCCTTCTTGCTCTGAGCAGGATTACTGATAGTGCTAGATGAGGTCAGCAACGGCTTTGTGTAGCTATGACCTGGAAAATCTCCAGGGATGGTGATTCTGCCACCTGCCTTGCTGACCTGTTTCAGTGCTGCATGGATTTCCGAAGGAAAGCCCTTTTCCTAATAGCTAACTAGAACTTCCCACACCGGCATCTGTTGCCAGATTCCCTTGCTGTGTTGTCACAGTGTTCATCTGTCGTGTTTAATGGCCCTGTAGGTTCTTACTGCTCTGTCCCCTACTTGCCACATGGGTAAGCTGAGGTCCCTCAGCTTCTCCCAGGTCGTTGCTGTAAGGGCCCCAGGCTGTCTTGATAGCCCTTTATTGGATCCATTTTAACTATGGAGGCCGAAACTGGAAACAGCTTTCCAGGAGGATCCTCACTAGTGTCAAAGAGTTTGAATGTCCTTCTACCTGCTGCCTACACTCCTCTTCGTGCAGCACTGCATGGCTTTGGTTGTTTGCAGTGGAAGTGCACTGGCTCATACTCAACTTTGCATCGAATGTAGTCTCCAGGGTTCTTTTATGTCAAATGTGTTAACTTCTTCTAGCGGAATTCAAATTAATTGGGAACAGATCATGTTAATGAAAAGTCTAAAGGGTCTGCTCCCTGCACCAGTTCTGAGTTCCATCAAATTCCTCTGCAGTGCTATGACTTTTTAAAAGTCATATAAATAAATGAGATTCACTTGGAAAACCTGCTACCCATCATCACCTTTCGAAGTTATCTCAGTAATTCATAAGCATTTGTCTATTAATTTCCGTTAACCAAATCATGAAGTGGAGACTTGTAGGTTGAGGATGGCTTTCATCTTGCTGTAAACTCATAACAGAATGAGGCTTTGTAGCAAAAGTTGGATGTATCTTGAACAAAAAATGTCACTTTGAAAGCTTACTGAAGAATCGTGCTTTTTGCCATGCTTTTGGATAGAAGAAAAGATAAAAAAGGAGGGTGAAAAGTGAACAAGCTCAAAGAGTTGAGGCAAAAAAATGTTTGTCTTATAAATGAATGGCCTTTTTGCTTTCAGGTCTGTATGCTGCCATGCCAAGAGACATCCTGTTGGTGGTGGGAAATGAGATTATTGAAGCTCCTATGGCTTGGCGTGCTCGGTTCTTCGAGTACAGAGCATACAGACGAATAATCAAAGAGTATTTCAACTGTGGTGCTAAGTGGACAACTGCCCCAAAACCCACAATGGCAGATGAACTCTATGATCAGGTATCGTTCTCGTTTTGCTTCAGAACTTCAGTTCTGGTTATAGAGAATTTTGCTGATGGTTTCAACCCAAAATCCAGGTTTCAGAAAATTGCAGTGGAGTGTGTGGACATGAAACAACTCTGGAAATCTGTGTTTTTTTTTCTGGTGTCTGCAAATATTCTGTAGCCTTTCCAGCCAAAACAGAGTGTGTGCCATGAGGGAATAAGAAACAGGAAGTTGTGTCTGTTGAATTCGTCTGCTTTGAACTGTTTTGATTACTGGCTGTAACTTAGCATTACTGGAAAGGAAGGAATGCTAGAAAGACATCAGAAAGTTAAATTTAAAAAAGATTAATAGGCCTTGAGAATGTCCATACGTCCTGAGTGTATCAGGAAAGTGGCAAAGAATATGTATATTGTCACAGGAAAAAACCCTCTCCTAATTCTTGTTTTGCATGATAATTAGTATTTTTAAAATTACATAACAGAAACAGTGGAGGATTTAAACTGTGGCTCTTCACCTTTCCAATATTTGAGTGTTTTCTTAATTTTTTTTCTTTTATAATGATTTTGACTTGGACAATTTTCATGGTTTCCTGTAGGCCCCCAAATGCATTAGGACCTTGGTAAGGCCATCTACAATTAGTGCAGTGAAAGTGGTGGTGGAATGATTATAACTTTCTGGGAACAGTGACATATGACATATAACAATGACAGAAAGAAGTCTTTGTTAAAAAAAATTACATTAAAGTCATCTGTCAATATTAGAATATTTTGAGCCTCTAAAGCATAGAAAACACTTATCCAGCAGTTTTTGTTTGTGTTTTTTTTTACAATTTATTTGTTCTTAATTGCACTGTTTCATTCCAAAATCTATTTAAATTCCTGAAGATCTGCCTTCTGCTTTGAAGTACTGCTGCGTTCTACCTTTGTTAGGAAGTAGCTCACACCAGCATTTCTGTCACTGCTCAGGGATTTGATGGACTGAGAGTTAAACTCAACTAGTAATGAATATTTTTGATCCAGAAGCCAGAATACTGTAAAGACAATGGCTCTAAAGAGCAGTTAACTTCTTGGTATAACCATTGTCTCTTATCACCTATTCTTGAATGGACTTAAAACCTCTTACTTAGACATTTATGCTTTCCTTTTTATTCTAGTAACAAGTAAACAAAACCACCCTCAAGGACTAGCTATCAGTATAAACATATTTTCTTAATTTCAAAATAGTCTTTAGTAGCAAATATTTTGAAACTTTTCCTTTCCCATCTCCAACCTAAAATTGTTATCCTTTTTCTGTAACCAGGATTATCCAATCCGTTCTGTTGAAGACAGGCATGAGCTGGCTGCTCAGGGAAAATTTGTAACTACTGAATTTGAGCCATGCTTTGATGCTGCTGACTTTATTAGAGCTGGAAGAGATATCTTTGTACAAAGGAGCCAGGTAAGAAATGGTTTCTTTCAACAGTTTTGGTATTTGTCTTAATGATTGATGCTTTTATTTGTATTTTAAAATTCCTGAACGGCCTTAAAATAATAGTGTTGACAAAAGAAATTGCTATTTGTAGGATGTCTGATACAAGAGATGAGGCTGTGTGACAGCTATGAGGCTGGCTAAAGGCACAGACCTTTATTTAACTATTTAAAGCCAAAATAACAGAACCTTAGATCTAAGCTGGATGCAGTTTATACTCTAGTTTAGTGAAACTTTGTCCTGTTTTCAGGTTACAAATTACATGGGCATTGAATGGATGAGGAGACACCTTGCACCAGACTATAGAGTGCATATAATATCCTTTAAGGATCCTAACCCTATGCACATTGATGCCACTTTCAATATCATTGGTCCTGGGCTTGTGCTCTCTAACCCAGACCGTCCCTGCCATCAGGTAAGGCTGGAGCAGAGGGGGGAGTGTTTATGACTTGGCTGGATGAGGTCCCTGCTGAGTAATTGCTCATCCACAAGTTTATTTTGTACACGCTTGAATAATATTAAATGATTGAATTTAAATAGCACTCAGGTGGTTGGGAACTTACAGATGTGTTTGCACCTTGGCTGTAGAAATTCTTCAGCGATACAATGACTTGATCTCTGCCACTTTTCTGCTGCTGTTCTTCCTGTTTTATTACTACAAGGCCACAGGATGTGTTGTGTTTCTTCCCATGTGCTTAGTTTAAATGTGGTGGAAGTTGTCTCTTTTGAATTACTGTCTATTCTAATGTCCAGTGTGAGAATATATATATTTTTTAAAACAGCCATATTCTTTTCCTCCCCTTTTCCCTTCCCCTGTTTTGCATAATCTTACTTGCAAGACGAGGCTCTTGGTCTTCTTGTGTTAAACCCATGTGCTGAGATTTATTTCATAAAAAACTGCTGCCTGTGTAGACAAAAAAAAAAACCCAAACAGATGGAGCTTTCTTTCATAAAAACCGATTTGGCAGTTCTGGATGACCGGGAAACGGGGGGAGGTGCGGGTGAAAGGGGCTTTTCTTTAAAATCCTGGCAGGTCAGGCTGGTTTTTGCATTCTCGGATTCGGAGCTCCACCTCGTGGTAACACGTGAATAAAGAGCTCTTCCAGATAGCCAGACAATGACGTCGAAAAGTCAGTTATCCTTAGCCAATTTACCCTCCTCTTATTTTTAACTTAATTATGTAATTCTGAGGCACAAATTATTCAATAGGATGCCTTTACTTTTTTTCCCTTTTAAAAATAAACTGCATATTAATTTTCTTAAAAAGGATGATGCAAATATAATTTTATATGTTTTTTTTTTTTTTAAACATAATTCATATCAATGGCTTTTGCCATCAGGAGAAATAATAACAAAAATAAAGAATTACATACTTTTGTGCTGTTACCAGTATCTTTATTTTACAGGCTCCAAACGACCTGTGTTACCTTTTGTCTTTAGCATCTCTTTGTCTTTGGCATATGTCTTTAGCATGTATAAAACCAGTAGAAACAAATGCTAGTGGTATGCAAAGGTTGAAAAGGTTTTCAAAAATGCTTGTGTGAAAACTGGGTTTGTGGATGGAACTTGAATGAGGGCAAGAGTAGTGAACAGAGGGAAGGGGATGTCACGTATATTGAGGTGGGCTGAGAAAATGTTGCACAGGTTGGAGGACACAATGTGATAGTTTAAAAACCATGTTCAGAATCTAATTAAATTGCTCTTTCAGATTGAGCTCTTCAAGAAAGCAGGCTGGACCGTGATTCGCCCCCCACTGCCACTCATCCCAGATGGTATATTCTTTCTTTTCTAAGAATTCCAAGAGTATTCTTAAGAGTGTGACTATGGGGCAACATTAGTACAAAATCTGCAATTACTGTAGAAGGTTTATTCTGATGTGTTTAGATCACCCCCTGTGGATGTCTTCTAAATGGCTCTCCATGAATGTCCTAATGCTGGATGAGAAACGCGTGATGGTAGATGCCAATGAGACGTCAATTCAGAAGGTGTTTGAGAATCTGGGTATGTCCTAGCATTTTTCAACTTATACTTAAAATGAAATTACCTTGACCAACTACACACATTGGAATGAATGGAGGTTTCACTTAAGTAGCCAAAGCAGCCAGCACTGGAAAAGGTACTCAAACAATTGGGTTAGCAAGTAAGAATCAGTGATTTATCTCCTATTTTGGTCATATGAGTATGAGCTTTTTTACATCTTGTGCCCCCTTCAGCCTGCAGCAAATAAAGGTGTGAGTAGCAATTAGAGTTACTGCTAGCTTGCTTTTGAATGAGCTTTTTAAATGTAAAACTATCTTAGTCTGGAGGTCAAAATATTCTTGGAGAGGTTGGGTGCTCCTGTTGCTGAGTGTCGGAGAGCTGGCTATCCCTCTGCCAAAAGGCTTTCACATTTTTCTAGTTTCAAACTCATTGTAACTTAAACTGTCAAATTAAGACCACTTACTGCTCATTTATGAAGAATCTCAGTCCTGTGAGATGTAACCTCATGACAGGGTGGAATTATTTTAGATGTGCAGTGGCAGGAGAACTGTATTTGCATATAAAATCTAGAAGTCCTATGCACAGCTAACTCCAAAGACATATAATATAGACTTAAAAATCTGAACTCATGCAGCTAATCCAACTGCAAGTGGGAGGGAAGGGTGTAGGCAGATCTAGTTGTGGCTTATAAGTGGGAAATAGAAGGGCAGGTAGATTGCTTGGTGCTACAGTCAGACTGTGGGTGCAGAGTAAGTACCCACTGGTGCAAAAATTGGCAAGGTAGAAAGAGGACTTATGGGAAGATGAGAAGTTAAGGGAAGTGGGGAATCGTTGTATTGTAGAGTGAAAGATAGTACTCCCGGAGTAGCAGAAGGCTTCTTTAAAGGTAGAAAAATGATTGGAAGAAGAGAGTGATCCAAAGGTGGAAGACAGCAGCTGTGAATATAGAAGAAGGGTTTGTGCCATGGATGTTAGTGCACTTACGAGAGATTCCCTCAAATCTGAGACAGATTGCTGGTGAGAACCATGTGACATAGTGCTTTAATCTGCTTTTAAAGACTGGCTGTACAACCATTAGTGAAGCACTTAGCTTTCCAGTCTGAAGTTGTTTTAATTCTCTGCCTGACCAAGGAGCTAAGGATTTATATATGCTTGGAAGTAATTAAAAATGAGGCAATTAATGCTAATCCTGACATATCTTTCACACTTGAACTTCAGTCTCTGAGTTCTAAATAAACTCCTGTAGTCAGTAAGTTCCTAGGACTGAGATGAGTCTCCTGGGAACAAAACAATTGCTGACCTAGATGACAGAGTCTACCGAGCTGCTTCTGATCTACTGAAAGTACCAAGAAGCAAAAAGGCAAACTTCATAACAGAAAAGTCTTCTGATCCTGGTATTTCAGGACTTTGTATAAGCTGAACCACAGCTGACACATGAAAGCTGAAAAGTGTGAGGAAGCTTAACCTAGGTAGTAAGTGTAAAAGCATCTTTCCTCTTTCAGAGAAAGAGTGACTCAGAGAGCTCTACTTTGAGTGCTTCTTTTCTTGAAAGGCACTTGAAAGAGCACATTCAGTGTCTGAACCATAAATGATCACACAGATTTATGTAAAAGTGCCCTGGTCATATATTGTAGCAGAATTCCAGCTAATTCTTCTCATACTGCAAAAACCTGTATGTTCCTGAGAGTATGGCTGGAATAAAAAAGCCAGCTGTGTTCCTAGCTTGTTCTCTGCCTAGAATTTGGGAAAATAAATTCTTAACAAATGGGTAGGAAATACTTTCCGTACTTGCATCTGGCCATATCATCTGATAAAGCATTATCTAATGTTCTGATCAGAGCTTACCACGTGAATCCGAGGTTTTTATTTTAAAGTATGCAACATATGTTCCTTACAGGCATTTCTACAATTAAAGTGAATATTCGCCATGCCAATTCACTGGGAGGTGGTTTCCACTGCTGGACATGTGATATCCGCCGCCGTGGTACCCTGCAATCTTATTTTGACTAGTTATGAGCCAGACAGGTGGTTCTGAATCTAGCAGAAGTGTAGGAAATTACCAAATTAATTTCACTTTCGTTATAATGACTGCATGAGCTCTAGTGCTTGGTCAGGGATGTCCTTACAGCTGTCTGGTAAATGATTTATTCTTACACACTCTTCACTTTGGAGCAGTCTAATTGAAACTGCTTCCATTAGCAATAGAGATTTTCTGGCTGACATTTTGAAAGGCATCCTTCATCTATGAAGCCTTTTCACATCAGCTTTGAAAGTAAAAACTTGACAAGACAGCTAAAGGGTCTTGTTAAAATGAGTTGGCCACTAATATTGGACATCTACCTCTGTCTAGTTACTCTATTAATAGGCAGCTTGAAATGTTAAACTTGAGTAAACTTTTCTTATTCCTTTTAATCAGTCTATTGTTCTAATATGTTCATGCTTAATGAAGTTAAAAAAGATGCAGCTGGGCAGTTCTCTTATAGAAACTAGTAATGTTATGTTTTTCATGTTGAGCCATACAGATATTTACAGAGAATTTCCAGTATGATCTAACTTTTAAAAACATGTTCACTTACTTGCCATGTACTTCTACGTTTTTTTCTGATGCATTTGTCATGCATCTGAATACTTTTTTTATATTGCTTTTTGTATTGCTGAAATTGGTTTTTATTTAACTTTTAAGTGTACAAATGGTAGCTAATATTCTGCTTGTACAGGTTTCACTCAGAATTGTTTACATAACTTAAAAAAAAGCATAAAACAAAAAAAATTCACCCATAACCCCCCTCTGGCCCTAAACCTCTGACATCTTACAACCCCATCTTCCTCCAACTGTAGCAGATACAGAAGATGTATCAAATATGCCCGATGCTGTGAAGGAGTTTGAATATTCATTGCTGGATATGTACTTTTTATGCTAATAAAAAAGTTTTTTTGCATTCTCAGTTTGTTGCTCTTCTGAAAATGAGTAAGCATGATGTGGATGAGTACCTGCTTGTAGAATACAGATGGAAATGCAAAATACTCATGGGTTTTATTTTTCTATAAGGCATGAAACAGCTTGGGCACTTGTAGCATTGAACTACATCACAGGTATCCAATGGTGAATATGACTGAAAAATTGTAAAGAACCTTGGGCAGCTGTTTATTCCCATCTGGGAGAAAAGCAAAAAGGAAATGGGTAAAAAGAAAATCCAACAAGGACTATAATTCAGCCTTTGTGTTAAATTCTTTTCTTTTTTTTCAATTTGATGGAAAAGAACCCTAGAATTCTTTTTTAGCCTTTTCTGGTTTTATGTGGACTCTCAGGCTCTGTTGCTTGTGCACTCTCTTCTTCATCATGTGGTGCACTTCCATGGAACCACGTACTCAACTCATGTTCTCCTTGGGTTTAAAGAAAGTGTAGTAATTATTACTTTGATGACAAATACCTAAAGTCTAATACCAGCACAAAGCTGTCTTTACAGGGAGCCCATCTCATTGATTATTGTCTTCAGTTCATTTTAGGAAGCTGAAATAACCAACCCAACCAAACAGAAGAACTGCCTAGGAAGGTTAGGCTTCTAATTTAAAAGGAAAGCAATGTTTTTACTATGCTTTCCTGTTTAGACCATGACAAAAAGTGGTTTCAAAGTTTCTAATGTCATGGTTTAGCCTTCTTATTTGTAATACTCATTTGAAAAGCAGCTTCAAGAATTAATATCTCTTTTCTTCAGTAACTTTGAGTTTTGTTGTTTTACTTAGGTGAAGCTAATACACAGATTAGCTGAAATTGCTCCCTTTCTGTACCCTTTCAGGCAAACTGAGCTGTGATTGAAAAAAAATCTGGGTGTAGTCTCCTTTGGTTTTCACTGAACACTAATAATAATAAAATTCTCTGCCTTTGCACTGCTCTTTATTCCCATCGTGTGGGCGATGTTGTGCTGTGCTGTAGATGCTGTTAACACAGCAGAAGGGTCCTAAATAATTGCAGCTCTTTACTCAAACACCAGTTGGTTCTGATGGGCGTCTCCTTAGGCATCTCTGTCTCATTTTGTCCACAAGATGGTGTTGATATTCTGTCCTTACTGTGAGCTGTGTCCCACGAGACCTGAGCGCTCACATCAGACAACCTTCAGCACTGCCCGTGAGAGACCCTCAAAGGCCAGGAGGGCGCTTACTGAGTTAACCTTATCCCCATGAAACAAGGGAATTATAGGAAAGGGCTGAAACTCCTTCCCAAAACCAGGGCCCTGGCCCCTTCAGCCTGTGGGGTGTGCGGAGTGCAGGGATCTTGGCAGTCAGGGCCCTGAGAGCCAGCTTTTGACCAGCAGGGAGACCTTGGGGACCTCCACCCTAGAGCAGCTGAAGTTGCATCCTGACACCAGATATCAAATTTGCTCTGGGAAGTGCTGGCAAATCCCAGTGGCAGCAGCACTAGAGGATGCTACTGTGGTGCCATTGGCTTTTTTTCCAGTCTACCCTAAGGGATGTTTTAGAACAATTTTTGTTTATTCATGTTGTTCCTGTTGATGTTTTGATCAAAGTAAATGAAAACGCCTCAAAGTGTTGTTCCCCTGTAAGTGTAATTTATTTGAGTATACATAAAGTACTACTTCTCAGCATCAAAAAATACGTATCTATTGATATATAGTGAAAGCAGTTGCTGTGGAGTGCAAGGACCCAGTCAGACATCTCTTTAAGGGTTGGCTGTATTGTTTAGGCTTGCACAGGGGGTCAGAAATGACACGAGGGCCACGTGAGGATTGATCTCTGCCTTTTGAAACCTCCCTCACATGGGCTGAATGCCATAAAAAGTGTATCGATAGCCATTAATTTTAAAACTATCCCCAAAGCCGGTCATTCCCCACTGCTTTAGATCCCTCATTGGGGTTCAACTGTGCCTCCCTCTCTACAGGATATAAAGACAAAATGGTGGTATTTTATTGAGCTGCAATACAGGTGAGATTTCTGTGGGTGATGTGGTTTGTCTCAGCAGTTCCTGTTCCCTCATAGTACTGTTCAGAATATTTCCTTCTGTAAATGAAAATATACTGCTCAGTCTTTGAAATATAAAGTGGAATTGGAAGAACCAGGAGTTAAGAAGAACTGGAAGCTACTCACATCACCCTTAAGAAATTCCAAGCCATTAGGACAAAATACAATTTAAGTGTCTACAGAAGCAGCAATTGCGTGTGAATTGCACATTACTTATTCTGCAAATTGAAATCTCCTCTTGCTGGTACATCAGTGATGCACTTTTGAACAGCAAATTTAAATTCAAACATGATCTGTTCTCTTTTACACTTTTTCCTATATTGCTTCTGAGCCACAAAGGCAAGGAAATAACTGTGTTAGGTCACCTGTTTGGTGTTATAGGGACGATGGGTAAAGCTAGGCCCTAGCAAGCTGTAACACTGAACTGTACTCAAAGGAGCTACAGTTCAGTGACCCAGGCTCTGTTGCACAGCTCATGTAAAAATTATACCTGAACTGTTAGGGTTTTTTCTGTAGTTAATTAGTGAGCAGTATGATCACCACTCTGTGTGTGACATCCACGAGGAACAGGAAGTAATAACAACTTAAAAAGTTATTGTTGAAAGTACCGTTACTTAACACTTTATGATGTCAGTATTTTAAATAAATATCTTTATGTATAACAGTATTTGGTTTACCATGGTCTTTTCCTCTCATGGGGAGAGGATGGTCATTACATCCTTCAGTATGGTAGTCGCAACAGCGACTTTTTCTGGGTGTTTGGGCTTGCTGTTCCCAAGAGTCATGAATTTTGAAGACTGAGGAACTGTGTACATCTGCCCTTCCTTGCTGGGCACGAAAGTCTGAAGCAAATTTCTTCGGTCTTGTGATGGGCTGGACTTCTCTTGGGATGGCTGACATCTCATGTTGCAAGGTGTTTGCGGTGCCCTAAGGAGTTCCTGAAGAGTGAGATGTGGATGGCTGTCTTGATTTGAAACAAGGTAAGGAGAAACCTCCTTCTTCTGCAAAGCAAAAGCTTGCTGAAAGAGTCCCCTGCAGCACCTTGTTCAATGGACATGCCATGACTTTGTTTTGAAGCCACAGGTCTCTCCAGCTCCTTCTACCCAACCCTACTCACAAGTCCCATTTCTTGGCCGAACTCAAGGGCTGTCAGAAGGATGGTAAATATAGTCACAAAAGGAGAAAACTGAATTGTGAAGACTGAGTTACTTGGGGGAAAGAGGAAATCAGATGAGACATGAAGATAAATAATCTATGTCTTGTACGTGTATGGTTTATACTTCAACCACATCACCACTCTCTTTTCTATATATTCAGTAATGTGTGGTACATGGCCAAGAAGAGGCAGGGAAGGGATTGCAGAGGTTGTCCTTATCAATTGTTAGGCAATGATTTCGCAATTGTAGCTCGTTCTCTTCATTGTGAGGCTGAGACAGGCTGTGCTGCACCACTGCTGTCTGCAAACACCAGCATATTCAGATCCTGCCCCCGCTTCTGCTGAAAGATAAGCATGGTATGATGCAAAAGGAGATCTCTTTCCTAAACAAGAAGAGATTTATAATGACCAGACACTCAAGGTATGCTTAGAAAATACCAAAACCTAAACCCTTTGCAATGGTTTTCAAGATGCAGTCATTTCTGTTATAACTTGGCCCCCGATTTCAGCTCACAAACCTTTTCTAACTGGAGCAAACAGGTTTATTTTGCTATACCAAGAGCCTGTGTTTTCTCACAGCACCCCTGATCCCTGCCTTGCAGCTTATCTCAGAAGGAAAAAAAAAATAAACCTTTGTTTAGTGTTGACTAGTATCACTGGAGCTACAGCAGATGCCGATTGACCTGTCCTAACACTTTTAGCTGTGGCAGTGGCTCGTTGTGCACAGGCCAGGGCAGCCTTCGCGGGGCTCCAGTCAGAGGCCTTCAGGGCCTGAGGTCCAAGTTTTGTGCTTGTCCTCGGCTGAACATCCAGCTTAGTGAAGCAGGAACAGTGTCCGGGTGTCACTACTGTCCCAGCACTGCAAGGTTTGTGGCAGCTTGGAATAAACCTGCCCCAGCCTGACTGAAGCCACTGGTCCCATCTCTGTAGTGCTGGCTGTGCCTTCTCACATGGGTTTTCTTGGGGGTGTGAGCTCATCTGGGAGCCTTTTGCTCTGCAGGACATTTGCAGGACCTCTTCTGGCTGCCAGACCCCCTATTTTTGTGAACCTGACATCACCTCTCTACTGAGTTTGCTTGAAGCTGGCTCTGTTGCAAGGAACTCAGACAGAGCCCACAAGAAATACAGTGCAATTTCCTTAGGAAAGAAAATGAGAAATAGTTTTTAGCTTTCCCTGCTGGTCCAAAAGAAGCAACAGTAATTTCAGACATGTTCTCGATGCTTTCTACTTGCCTCTGCATTAGAAATACAAAAAGCTGGGTTTTCTCTATGGCCCCTTCCATTTAACAGCTCCCTCTGTTCTCCTGCAGAGTTTAAGTGTTGTTCCTGTCTTCTCTTCTGAAGGAGAGAGAAAAACTGCACCATGCTGTGGGTTCTCCTGAAATAAAAAAGGAAACTGATACCCAGCTGCAATTACAGCTCTCACTTCCTGATCTCCACTCCTGGGCTCTACTTCAAAGCCATCTTTAGACCCGTCTGCACTTTCTCTTTTCTTTTTCCTCTTCTCTCCTTTGTGGTGGACTTTGACATCAGGACTGCAGATGCACAAATGGGCTGAAAGGTTTAGTTTCTGGTTTGGTACGAGAGCTGGACCAAGCCCTAAGTCACTTTCTGATGCGGGGAAGAGTTGTCACGCTTATTTTACAGGGGAAAACCACTGAGCTGCAGAGACAAATGTGTCTGGCCTGTCATTGCCCAAGAAGTGAGTGACTAATCCATGAGGAGAGTCCTGATTTCCTAAATTAGTCTGGAGTAAACCAAGCTGTGGGCTATCCTTCCTGTGTTCGGACACAACTCGGAACAGATGTCTGGTTTACACTAAAGGTTGAAGCAGAAAACCTTTTGAGTTTGCTTCTCCACAGCAGCCATAGGAAAGTTTATCTTTACTTTATGCTGTGCATGGGGAAAATGTTTCCTTTGATTTTTCTGTTTTAAATTATGAAAAGGCCAATTCAAACCCAGAAAAACTGTGAAAATTACTGCCACAGAATGTCATCAAAGCAAAAGACGTAGCACGGACACCTACGTGGATAATGAGATACAGCAATTTTGCTTGCTATTTAATGCAAGCAAACTTCAGAAAGCTGGTTTTGCCTGCTCTAGGACATAGCTAATGTGTCACTAAATGGGTGACCTGTAAAGAGAAAGCAGAGAAAAAACAAAATGCAAAGCAATTTGGTATTTCAGGCCGGCCTCTTGCCTGCTCTCTTAAAATTCAGTAGGCAATTAACGATCAGAGATTTTTGCCCAAGAGAATAAAAGGAATGGTGGAAAACAGAGTCCTTGAAGCTGCTGGAATAAACAGCCCTTGTGAATAATTAGGCAAGGACTGGTGTAATTTCCCCCCCTCTTACAGCCTGCCTGGGGTTGAGCTGCCTCCTGGCTGTGCAGGCAGGGCTGGCCAAGGTGCCCCGTAGAGGGCTGCAGCGCTGAGCCAGGATCAGCCCTGGAGACACCGGCAGCTTCTGCACTGTGGAAGCTCTCTGGGTCTCAGAAAATGACCCAGGCATATGAAATGACGGAAAGTGAGATTTAAACCTGGTGAATGTTTGTAGCAGCAGAATCTTCCAGCTGGGATGGGAGTATCTGGCATTGGTGAGGCCACAATTCGAGTACTGTGCTCAGTTTTGGGCCCCTCAGTACAAGAAGGACATTGAGGGGCTGGAGAGCGTGCAGAGAAGGGCAATGAGGCTGGGGAAGGGGCTGGAGAACAAGTCCTACGAGGAGCGGCTGAGGGAACTGGACTTGTTTTGCATGGAGAAGAGGAGGCTGAGGGGAGACCTCATCACTGTCTACAACTGCCTGAAAGGAGGTTGTGGTGAGGTGGGTTTGGTCTCTTCTCCCAAGTGACAGGTGATGGGACAAGAGGAAATGGCCTCAAGTTGTGCCAGGGGAGGTTCAGACTGGACATGAGGAAAAATTTCTTCACTGAAAGGGTGGTCAGGCCCTGGCAGAGACTGCCCAGGGAGGGGGCTGAGTCTCCATCCCTGGAGGGGTTTAAACGATGGGTAGGTGAACTTCTTAGGGACGTGGTTTAGTAAGGGGACAGGTACGGTTGGACTCAATGATCTCAAAGGTCTTTTCCAACCAGATGATTGTATGATTCTGTCTTGGCTGGTTATCTGTGGGTTTGGATAGTGAGTTCCTGGGAGCCTTGGCTTATTTCAAACTAGGTGGCAGTGGAGTGAACCTCCGTCTGGGACCTCGAGGGCAGTAGGCTTGTGCTGGCCACTGGGAGAAGGCTGAGATGGTGTCACTCTGTGGGTAGAAGTCGGCTTTGCTTTTCCTTTGGTTTGTGTGGGCAAATGATAGAAGTGGGCAAAAGATAGAGATGCAAGTTTGGTGAAGACATTGGATATCTTCAGTGCAAGCTGTTCTTGTGAGACACTAGTGCTGAGCAGTGCTACTGTCACAGCACAGGTGGGAAAACTGAGGCACAGGGCTTTTGATTCACCTCCTCAAATCACAGAATTGATGGTAAAGGCAGACGAGGTTGCTGGTCTCCAAATCCACACTCTTATCCTTTGCTCCATAAAGAGACACCTGTGCCATTATACTTCTTGTGTATTTTGGTTGTCACGTTTGACTTCACGTCTTTGAAATAAATCTGTAATCAACAATGTTACACCTGGCTCACAGTTAGACAGACACTGCTCACAGCGTTCGAGGGCCTGTAATTATACATGTCATAGCCCAGACAGACACTTCCAGTTACTGATGATTTTGTAAACTCCTTAAAGACCAATTTTAATTAAACCGCTGAGAAATATCTCATGAAATCCAATTTGATTAATGAAAAGATGAGTGTATAATCGAGCATGTGATCCTGAGCAGATCACTTACTGCACTTCGTGCTTTAGTGGCAGAAAGAGGTCTAAAAATCAGATCCCTGTAAAGCTAACTTTTAATGATGCTGCCAATATCAAAGTTTGATTAAAATTTTGACAGAATTAACTTTAATGATTCTGCCCCATTGCCACTGAAAAAAAAGGTTGTCTCTTCCATATAAATATTTATAAAGAATTGTCAGCAAGAAAGGGTGTATATTAGAGAGAGGAAAATGTGGCCTTACTTTTCCAGAGTAACCAGTGACCCTGGGCTCCCCTGTTCTGGGGATTCTTAAAGAAAGGCCTTTCGTGAGTGGGCCAAGTGGCTGCCCTGAAAATGAAGCCATGTGTGGCTTTAAATAGACGCCAGAGA
This sequence comes from Tapera naevia, assembly GCA_033556795.1. Classification (NCBI taxonomy): domain Eukaryota; kingdom Metazoa; phylum Chordata; class Aves; order Cuculiformes; family Neomorphidae; genus Tapera; species Tapera naevia. The sequence continues at coordinate 5,499,510 of JAUMJJ010000076.1, read as the reverse complement.
TCACCATCTGTTTCGAAATTTTAGGGCACCAGCAATCTGCAATGGCACTGCCTGATACGCAGTGTAAACAGAACAAAGAGGAGCGATCTTTCATTACTTACTTTTATTTATATTTGCCATAGGTCTTCTCTGTAATATCTGAGATGTGTTTGGAGAGAAATGTCACTTCCTAAAGTGAGCATCCTCCTTTAACTACGCTGTTGCTTGACACCCTGAGAAAAAGAATCCATTTGCTTCAGAAAGCTCCCTTAGGCAGCCCTATGGTATAGCCTGATTATTACAGCCTCTGGCAGAGAACTGAGGGCTATTTTGTAAATTCATCCTTATTCAACTTAGGCTTTTGAGAGAGGAGCTTTTTTAAGCTGAGCATGTGGCAGATGGAAGTCTTGCAGGCCCCTGGATAGGAGCTCAGGGTGCCTGCTGGAGGGGACCCTGCAGGCGTTACCCACCCACCCAGCTCATCCCTGGGGAGAAAGACTTCGGGTTTGACCCCAACGGGATTTGTAATCAGAGCTTTGTGATTCTGTACGTGGCCCACAAATGTATGCTGAGAGCTTTTATCAACCAAAACGAACGTATCTCGACTCAGCCTCCCGCCATCTCCCCTGGAGTTCTTTCATCTAATAAAAATATTTATCTACCTAAGCAATAAGTCGAATGTAAGTTGGCTTTATGACTGGAGTGACGTGGAATGGCTGGTTGCTGGGTGACCTTGCTTCTGATTTTATGGTCTAGGCCAGCTCTGGCAGCAGAGAGGTGTGGCCATGTATTGCACTCCATTGCCAGGCTTCTCCTGAGATGGTCACAGGTTCAGTGTCCGTTCTCCCAGAGCGCCTGGGAAGCCGCAAACCTCTGCCATTTGTCATGTGAAAACCTGGATCTGCAAGGAAGGTCTGAGGGAGATAAATGCCTGACAAGAGGAGCTATCGAGGCTTAAAAGAAAGGCCAAGCTCTGTGGAATCCAGAGAGGAACCAGGATCTGCAACCTTGGATTAGACCAGTGACCATAAAACTGGCGTGTGCCTTACTGCAGGGCTTTCACAGACTGGGATACTGGAGCCTGCATGGTTTGGTTTAATTTTGCCTGGAGGGTGATTTAATGTTTTTCATTGGAAACAAAACTTTTTCAACGAATCAGACATGGAAGGAGCAGATATTTTGGAAACCAGCCCTGTCTCTAATGGTCCTTGGTGCAAGGTGAGGACTCTTTTTTTTTTTTTTTTACCTTTCTCCTCCGGTTACAGAAAATATTATCTCTTTCTGCTGTTTACAACTGAGTTCAGTAAACCATTGCCCTTGGACCAGACTGAACACAACCTCTGCATCAGCCTTTGTAAACAACTCCAGAAATTCCTTAGAACAAGGTTGTGCTGAACATTAGAAATAGAAATGAAATGGTAATGTGTGTGGTTAAGCAACTGTCATCCACCTCACTGGAAGTTTCAAATATCTGAGTAACTACAGGTTTCTGTGCTGTGGAAGCTACCAAAATAGTTTTCATAGGTGCTTGGAAAATCCAGAAACTTCTTACAATTTTAGCAAAGCCACTGCTTTAAGATTTGCAGGTCAAACGTGTTTAGTAAAACCGCAACAAGCATAGGGTGAGATAAGCATTAACTTGGGCAAACAAATTGACAATTTAACTGCATGGAACTCAGTGTCCAGAAGCAAACTCCTCATACTCTCCCAGAGCTCGCTCAAGAGCATTTAACCTTCCAAATGGGTCAGCTGTGCTTCTTGTCAAATCTCGAACAGTGACGTTGGGAGATTGTTTTCTGTTTGCTTGTGTTTGTAATTTGATCTCATGTAACAACATTGTCCTCAGCTCACATATAACCACAGGGGTAACTCTGACATCCTGTCTGAAAAAAAACCTTGTTGTTTCCTGTGCTTGAAAATTGAAAGGTTTCCAATTTGGACAGGTTAGCATGTTTATATTAATCTCATCCTGTTACATGAGATTAAACGATGAGTGTTTTGGGAGCTGGGCATTCTATCTCCATTTTGGTTTCCCTAAAAATATTCAGGGTTTTTTTGACTTTACAGATTTTGGAGGGGACTGGTGAAAGTTTTGCCTGTGCCGAGGCCAGGATTTCAGTCCAGACAGTCGTGCTTTGGAGAAACAGTCTCTGGGAGATTGTGTCAGGAAAGTGCCAGTTTAGATTTCAGTTCAAAATTGCCTTTTCTTGATAGGAATTGCTGGAAATTAAGACAGAGAACTTAGGAAACTGGCAAAATGTGTTTGCTACTTGTTAAAAAAATACTCTTAATGAACACAGAAATATGTGTATCTAATGAAAATATGTTTGCTTTCAAGATCTAGTCAAGTGACAGAAACACAACCTCCTTGTGCTGTTGGAACATCTGCTCAGCATTGATCACTTGAGGCACCTCCCTTGGTACTGCCCAGACTGTCGTTTTCATTAGTGCCTGGGGTCTTTTACTGGAGTATCTCCAATAACAACAACAAAAAAGCACTGCTTTGGCGTTTACTGTTTGTTATTTTTATTTTCTTGTTTACAAAGTTGGATTTCCAATTAAGAGGCAGAAGCAAACAAGACTCCAAAAAGAGGCAAAAAAAAAGGGACAAAACAATGAGAGCAGTTTGTAAACACTGAGGCTGAAAATTATTCACCCAAATATTTGGCAAGTGGGCAACAATAACAAAATATGTTCACAGAGCTCTAGACCAGTTTGCAATCAAAACGTCTGTGTTTTCATAGTGTATATTTTTCATCTCGGATCCTGATTTCTGTGGGGGCGGAGATTTAGCTGATTTCTGAAAGTAGCGTGCAGCTGTACCCCTTGCTCAGTCAAATCTTTCCACATCTGCAAGGATGCCTTTTTTAAAGAATATTGCCAATTCTTTAGACATTGAGATTTGGGTTCATTAGAGTCTGGGCAGGTTGCATGGTTGTGGCAGGAGAAAATATATTTAATAATAATATGCATTCTCTCATGCCCTGAATGTTCACAGAATAGGTGACGTTTTATGTAGCACTGTTTCATGGTTTATAGAGTACAATTTCCCTTCTATAAACCTGGGATTTTCTATGTTTTACTTTAAAAACTGGACAAAACTTCTTTTTTTTCCCTCTGGGAAAAACCTAAAGGATTTTTCAACCATATTTAAGTTACTGCAGTTTTAAAAACTTTACTTAAATGTGAAAGCCCATTTTTCTCAATAAGTATTGAGAAATAATATTGAGAATAGCACATTAATCAGCCATTCAGCAACTGCCATCACATTTTTTGAAGTGCAAATTAGTGTTTGCAAATAACCTTGCCTGCATCTTATTGTGGGTACAAATGTTACTCATTAGAGCCTCTTTGTTGTGGTCCCAAAATGTGGCAACTGAAGACCCAGCTACAAATGTTTGTGTTTGTGTTCCCTATCTTAGTGTTTGGTTTGAGACGGTTCAGTCTTGTTTCAAGATGCAAGCGAAAGTATGTTGATGTTCTTTTCTTGGTGTTTGCTATAAAATCATAAAATATTGTCATCTTCTGCAATGAGGCTGGGGAGCAGTGGTGCTGGGACTCAGCAGCAGAGGGGCACTTGGGCTCGCTCACGCCAGTGCCAGCAGGGCCTTGCTTTCATAGCATTTTAAATGCACTTGTAGGTTTTTAAATAAAAAGAAGCTGGTTAGTTATTAACTTGTAGAAATATCTGATTTTAGGGAACAGAAGATTACAAAACAAACTGGAATTTCACCAGCTCCTGGAGGGCAAACAGTACATTGCATCTGGGCGAGGACAGAATTTGCTCCTTGCGTTTCCCCGCAGCGTGTGTCGAAGCATTTTTCACTCTCATAGTACTTGATGTAAATGTTAATTAGCACTCCAGGGAAAATGTGTTAACAAATGGACCTTTGACACAGGTCCACAGCCACGCTTTGCTCTGTAGCTGCAGGCTGGAAAGATTAGCTGGCAAAGCAGCTTGTGCTGCTTTTGAGGAAACTCTTCAAAAATGAGTTCAGTGGAGCTTGCTGGACACTTGGACTTTGCTGCTTCCTTGCAGCTCAGGCTGCACTGGCTGCTCTACAGAAGAGGTAAAGTGCGAGCACTGCTAAGAAATCAGAGCAAACTGCTAGAAAAGGGGTACTTCTAGGCATTAACAGGCTGCAAAGAAGTCTCCCTGGGCTGTGGCTTTCACGTACTGAGGAAAAAACAATGTTTTGACTTAGCACAAACTTTGTGGCAGAAATGATTCCTCCTCCTGCCACTGCTGATCTGGATTAGCAATAAATATGGGTGGTAAAGTCATTACCGTGAGCTGTTAAAGGTAACAGTAATGTATTCAAAAGCACATTTACCTCACTGCTATTTTGCTTTCCATAAACAGCAAGTAGTCAGAGATTCAGAAAGGGAAATCATTTGGAGGGTGGGATTTTTCAGCGGTGTTCAAATCTGCCTTAACTCAGTTTAGCAGACAGATATGGTGATAGTGCCTGGCCAGATTAATTCCTGAACCTGCCATGACTTCTGTGAAAACACATGCAGCCAATTTTCAAGATTTGGCTTGTTCAGCTGCGCAGCATCAAATCCTGATTTCTCCCTGGTGAGGAATAGCTCATATTTAAGATGCTTACAGGGAGAAGAGACCAAGGTTGCTAACACCTCTCTGGAAAAGAGGTTGCTGATTTCAGCCCAGCTCTTGTGAGCCTGCTCTGGGGTTTGCACAGCCTTGGCAAACCCTACTGGAGGAGAGTGCCAGCGTCCCTAGGAGCGAAGGGCAGCGATGCTGGGGGGAGCCCTCCCCATCCCTGGAGTGGGGTGCTTTGTGAAGGGTGCTGGTAAGCAATGTGGCTCTAACTCATCTCGTCTGACCCTGGTACTCCTCTTGTGTGCTGCTCAGTAGGTATTTACAAGAAGTCTACTTTACACTTGTTTTCCTTCATGCAAAATTGTCTCTTTCTGGCTTTTATGGTCCTGTGGGGAGTTTCAAGCCTGTGAGCTGACTGCTGCCGTTGTGAGGCCATCAGTGTCCATTTTGGAGTTAACTTCAAGGGTTTCAGAGACTTCAGAAAGGAGGAGCAGAGTGGGCAGAATGTGGAGTAGCATGTGTTTGAGCCGTGGGTGGCCCTCAGGGCCCCCCGTGACCACTAAGTCAGCCGGGGAGAGGCACCACTGCTTTCCGCTCACCCTCTCTCCAGGTTTTGGCTATGAATCAGGCTGTGCACAGTCAGCTTTGCCTGCTGGCTGTGGTTTGGGACAGCCCTGAGATGGTTTTCTGGCAGAGGGAGTTCATGTGAGCACTCTTATTTTGAACTGCAGGTGAAAGCAACACCAATCTTCTCCACAGTGGGAGATCTCTTCGCTTTGAATTGCTGCTAAATAAATGTGGCCTTGACTGGGTAAAATATGTCCAAAGCTACTGGATGGAAGCCCTCTGGCACAGTACTGCATGAGGACACTGCTGCTTGGGAGGAGTTTCATTGTGTTTCGTGCTGCTGCCCTCCTTGCCTCTGCAGGGAGCCCCATCTGAGCAAAGAGCCCCCAGCAGAGGCTGTGCAGAGCTGCCCAAACTGCTGTCGTGAGGCACCAGCTGGGCATGGGGAACCTGCAAAGCCACTCATCACACCCAGGCGTCCCAGCCTGGTGTTGTGGACTTGTTAAATTTCTTTACTAAAAGTGATGGGCTGGGTCAGAATTTGGTCCTGCTCCTGCTGAAGGCTTTGGTGTGGGAGATACTGGGGTGGGTGCCTGCAGGCATTGGTACCTGGCATGCTGCCTCTGACACAAGTTTTTCCCAAGGCATCAGGGCCCAAGACCCCATCTCAGGCCTGTGTCTGTGCAAAGCCAGGTGTTTTCACCCAGGGAAGGCGTACAGCAGGGTTGTGCTCAGGAGCAATGGGAGTGACCTCTCCTTGGCTGTGGCACAAGGGATTTCTGCCTCTCCTCAACCTGTGAGGAGGTGACAGCAGGTGGCACCTCCAAAGCCAGGCTGGGAGGAGGTCACAACAAAGCAAACTGCTTTGTCCCATGGTGGTGACAAAAGACAGAAGTAATTTTTGTTAAACTGATTCTTCTTTAAGTAGCCCCCTGACTGCAATTAGTCTCTTCAGCGGCTGCTTGTATTTCTGCTGTTGGTTTCTAGATTCATAAATTCTTGTCTGCCAAATTTCAGCAAAAACAGATATACCAGTCAGCAATTGCCCAAGGTCATGTAAAAATTGAAGCTTTAAGGACAACAGTTCTATCCGCAGGGTTACTGTCTGTCTGACTTTGGTTTTGGCTCTTTCTGTAAGTAATCTGACTCTTCAGCACCCAGCCTGGGGTTAAAATTCAGTTCAAGACAAGTGTAAAACACTCTCCAGTTTTGATAACTTATTTACTGTCAAACTCTGCAATAATCTGGTTCTCACATTTGAATAAACCCAGCAGGAACTGGACTTCGGCTTTGTTGAATGACAAATGTTGCCTTAGTTGCTTAAAAGGAAAACATACAAGAAATGCAGAATTCTTGTCAACCCAAACAACTGAAACATCACAACATTCCCTAAATCAACAGATGGCAATTTTCAAAACAAATTCTGAACAGCAACCAGAAGCTTATAAGGCAGGACAAACTGAGACCTTGAATCTTCCTTGTCTGAAGTGTGGGGTTGTGCTGGGACCTCTCTCTGGTGATGTTAGCTCATGTCTCAGAAGAGCTGCTTCTGCATTAACCTACCTGCTGTGCAGTCAGGAAATTTAATTATTGTTTCCACAGCAGCCCTTGCAGAGTACCCTCTGCATGAAATATGCATTCATATGTGATATGTCCCGTAATTTTTTTTCTGTCTCCACATATGGAGTTAAGGTTAATGTTCCATACACTGTGGACAAATAGTAGTTGCCACGGGTACCATAGCCTTGAATTTCCCATCTCCTGAGTGATTAAATTCCCCACTTTAATTTTATTTTATTGGTTTATTTATGTAACTCCTTATTTCCTTGGTTTGTTCTCCTTGAGAAAGCAAAGCAGGACATTTCAGTCTTGAATCTTCTCAGGTGTTTGCATTTTGCACACCAGTTTCAGTGAAAAATTGAGAGTGCTTTCATCACAAGGTGTGTCAAGCAGTGGGAGTGACACCCAGCATCCCAGAGGCTGTGCAGGCCCTGGGCTCTGCTGTGGATACCCCAGCTTCTTAAAGCCTCTGCTACTGCAGACCCTGCAGCCTGACTGGGCAGCCCTTGAGCATTGCTGTTTCTTCTTGCCATGCTGTCTCCATGCTGTGTGAGCCCTCCTTCTCCCATCCTGCTTGCAGCAGATGCAGAGAACACCTTTATCTGCTCTTCTCTGCAGGATCTAATGCTGGCAGCAGCCAGAGCAAGCAGTCAACATGCCTGCTGAGAATCACGTGGAGAGCTTGAGAGCAATCTGATGGAGTTTGAGCTATTATGTCAGGTCCTACAATAACAAAAGGCTGAATTTGTCTGATGAGTTTTGAGGGCCTTTGCAACAATGCTTCTGCTCTCCCAGTGCCTTACAAACTGTTCAGGTGCTCAGGTTTACTCCATAATCCTTTCAGAAAATGGCATAAAATAATATTGAAATGGGAACCACAAACTATAAAAACACAGACCTAGTTGGTAAGTAAAATGAATAAGTAGCTGTTAAATGCAGAATGAAAAGGCATAAAAGGACAGTGGGAGCTTTTGCTGTTTAATCTGAAGTGTCCTATAAATAAAGCTAGGTCGCTACATGTTGACAAAATTGGTCACCCCTAATTTAAGGCATGTCACAGGCAGTGGAAAAAGTGCCCCATAGACCTGACTAACGTGGATAGAAATAGAGAGCAATTTGGAAAAGTAATCATATAATGCCAGCCTTGTAACTGCAGACCCTGCAAGCTGGACGCTGGTGCCTCAGCTGAACAGTGCTTTCCTCCCACAACCATTTATGGTGTTTGAGGTCGATTAACTGGCACTGTTTACTTTGAAGTCATGATAATTAAAGCTAGAGTGTCATCTGCATTGTAATTAACATGCTCTTCTGCACCTAATTCATTCTGGCAGTATAGATTAATGATGGTAAATGACCAACAAGGATTTATCATGAGATGATCCTTCATTCCACAGGCTGCCTCAGACAATTACAGGAAGCGATTGTTAAGTTTAGGCTATTGTCCTGGTGTAATCGTGCATGTCCATTCGCAGCTTTGTTTTGCAGTAAAACCCATCCAAGGGCTTCATAAAGACTCTGTTATGGTCCCTAAGAGGCTGAGCCACGCTCGTAAATGGGGGAGAGACGTGGGTTGGTGACACTGCTCTGATTTTTCAGCATCCCAGTGCTTGCAGTCCCTGTTGCAGTAGGAGCTGGGACTGATCTCTGCCAGTCAGATGCTTTTGCAAATGTAATTGTGTTGAGATGTTGGGGTCAGCCATGCAGTGAGGTGCCTCTCTGGAGCTGGGCAGCCTCCTTTGGTACCAGTGCTTTTCCTCTGTGGCTGTGCTGGGGTCTCCTCCTTTGGTGCCTTGGGGAGGAAGGAGCTTTTTCTCTGAAGCCTGCCTCAGGGCTACAGTAACTCAGCAGTCCTGCCTGCCAAACCCTGCTCTGCCTCCAAGCAGTAGCCTCAAGAGTGGTCAGTATTGTGGATGACCAAAGCACACAGTGTAAAGGAGATGCTCCCTCCAAATGAGTTCCCAAGTTCCCTGCAATCTTAGAGCCTCAGGGGGTTCCACCAATCTGGCTTTCAAAATCTTGACTTTCAAGCCAAACCAGTCATGGCTTGGGGATAACACCATGCCATGCTAAGCAGAAAGTCATGAAAAATGATATAAATGAAGTGAAATTTTCCAAAGCATATAAGGCATTCGGTCTCTGGTTACTTCTTGCAAAAAAAAGTAGTTTCATCATTGCCTTTTCTTGTAATAGCTTCCTTGTGTACACAAGGACTTAACCTGGCTTATTTAAACTGCGTCACATATTGCTGCAAGAATACCTGATTGACAAGATGATCAAAGTGTGCTGTTCCATGTGTCAATAGAAATTAATAAGCAGGACCCTAGTCCAAAAATGTGAGATTAAAATGGAGATTTGGTTTTCTTTGTACTGAAGTGTTGCTGTGTGAGCAGGCAAGTGCTAATATGGTGAGCTGAGCTCCCCTGCCTCCCCTTCCTAAGGCTGGCTTTTTTTCTCCCTCCTTGCCTGTTCCCTCATTTGTACCAATCCTGACCTCCCTCCTAGGTGTGCTGAAGCTCCTTCGTGTTTGGAGCAGCACTCTGAGATTATTTTTTTTTAACAAAAGGGGAAAAACAGTGGTATTGCATAAATGCACAGCAGAGGTGTTTGACCAGGAGCAGGTACCCGAATGTGATGGGGGGTTGATGTCTTCCCCTGCTGCGTGTACAAGCCCTATCCTGAGAATCAGGCTGCAAATCAACTCCCATAGCTCATAACAGGTGCTGACCACAGCCCTAACCATTTATTCCTCAAATAAAATAGGGCACACAGACAATTTGAGTTGGCCACAGTCAAGTGAAAGCAGATACCTCTTCTCAGCGAGCATAGTCAGACCCTGACTTGCTGCTCTTTGTAGGCCAAATACGCCAGAAGGAAACCAGTGACCATAGCCCCAGAGCTGAGTGGGCTAATCCCTACATGACTACAGTATGGACTTTTGGCAGAATGCACAGCAGAACATCTTCTCTGTAGGGCAGTAAAATGCTGCAGTGCCAGGAGTAGCTTGTTTTGGGTACGGAAGGTGACTTTGTGGGCTCTGTTGTCCCCTCCACACGCCTGCTTTTCCTTTCTATTCCTGCCGTTAGCAAAGAGAAGGTGAGGAGAGTGGGGTGATGGAGTTAAGAGAAGAAAAAACCCACAACCAGCCAACCAAAACCAAAAAAGAATTTGGGTTTTTGAAATTTACTTTTTTTTAATAAAGAGTGGATACTTTCCTAATAAGAGTGATAAAAGCCTTAATAATAATTTTTCTTCAGAGAAAATTTGCTGAATGGAAATTCTGACAAGCTGTATTAGAGACTGAAATACTAAGAGGAGCCAGAAGTTTAGCTGACAACTCTAAGACCCTTAGTCCTAGCACAGCTAAATGGTCCCCTGGGCTCTGCCTGCCTTGGCAAAACTGTTTTATAGCAGAGCAGGTCTACTGTGCCTTGCAGGGTCACCCAAGCACAAGGCTTAACTGCAAGTGATTTTAGTGTTTATAGGAAAATATTGCTCTGTCTGTACAGCCCTGGGGACACTAGATTCATCCTGGTGCCTGCTGGTTGTGCAATGGTGCTCCCTGTGCTGCTTCCCTCTGCTCTCTAACCAAAGAGTTTCTCTTCCACCAGTAACTACACGGGGTGGATAGATAGATCTGGGGAGAGAAGGAAAGACAAACGCTTCCTTTTTTCCTCACCACCTTCTTTCCGCTTGGAAAGCAATGTTTTGGGAAACTGTCCTTCCTTCCCCAACCTCAGAGAGATGGCGATGAGGTGGCTTTGGAAGGGAGGAGCGTGTTGATGAAAGAGAAGGTCTCCAGAGCACCACGGCCATGGAAACGCTCAGGGTTGGCATTAGTGTTTGTTATTGTTGGCTCTAGAGACGCCTGTTCTGCACCTTCAGCCCTGCAGAAACAGGGGTACTTCTGAAAGTGTGTACCATCTTTCCAGTTTTTCACCTGTGAATAAGAAAATAGGGGTTGGGAGCAGAGTTGGATGAATGGTGAGTGTTTCTAGTTTGCTCTCTTGACCCCTCCTCCACAAATATGAAAAAAACCCATAGATCTAATGAAACTAAAAGCAAAGATTCAATTGGAGAAAATTGAAGTGGTTTAGGAGGAAAACTCTTAAATTTTGCAACGTGTTTTTATTCAGTTCCAAACAGAATGCCTGGTGTTTCTTTATAAGCTGTTTGGTTTTGTCCCCTTTAATTTTAGAAAAGAAAAAAATCAAACCCAAACCATTTCATCTAGAAAATACCAAAGCAAAACATTTTGCAGAACCATAGAATAGTTGAGGCTGGAAGAAAACTCTGGAGATCATCTAGTCCAACCCCTTTGCTCAAAGCATATTTGAATATGTTATACATTTCTGGTTTGAATTTTTGTCTGTGTTCACAATAATTTTCCAAATTTGGCTCGAATTTCCAAACAGATCTGGTCTCCCACAAAAGGTATTTTGTGAGTTAACGTAATACTGATTTTTTTTTTATTTTCTCAGGCTGGCAATGTATACTGCCTTCTGATTCTATATACAAAGTGTTTCCCAGATGTCATGGATTTCACATAGCTCCTCCTCTTCCATATGGCTTTATACAGCCAAGAGCATCTGACTTTATATTTGCTTATTCCAGCACACTTTTTACTTGTGACTTAAAAAGATGTGGACGCTCATGGAAGCAAAACATTTGTACTTGTTATGAAAAGTAGTAATATACTGTCTGATTGTGTTCCTACCTATGTCCATACATCTCAAAATGCTTGCAGTACAGCATGAAACTTGTCCACTCTTTGTGAAATGAAAAGACAATAATTGCTCTGTCAGCAAATGTAATTCAATCATTATATATTTTTTCTTCTATCAAGGATTTTAGTTTCCTTGTCTTCCTTTTCCTATTGCAAATCATAAAACCTGGCTAAAAGTTGGGAGTTCTTTGCAAATCTATTCCCTTGTGCTTTCAGCTGGAGCAGTTTTCCAACATTGCCATGAGCTCGCAAAATGTTAGTCTAACTCTAAATAAGATTTTCCAGAGGTGGCTGAAGGTTTTGGCTTAGTTCTAGAATAAACTCTTTTGGAAACCTTTCTGGAGTCGATTCTGGATAACCTGGCACTGTTTAAAGGATTAAAAAGTCATGCGTAATTTGCCCTTTCAGAATACTCAGGGCTTTTAAATTTCTCACCCCAGACAGTATCTCTCTTTTCATCAAATATCAACTGTTTCCAATTGCTTCATTCTATTTTGGTCACCTGTTCCCTTTTTGTTCCCTTCCCATGCATGACTAAATATCTTCTTTAAATCAACTTGAAGCAGTTCTTTTTTTCCATTCATCCATTTGGTTGTGCTGGTTTCTTTCCCCGTTGGAATGCTGCTCGAATGCCACACGTTGAAGGAAGCACTATCATCTGTGCAGTCCTGAGTGCTGGAGTGCTTGGCACCAGTTCTGCTGTTTAATATGTGAAAAGCACGAAGGCAGCTGCCAGTTTCTGCATGTTTTAACTGGTTTGTTTTCTGCAGCTCTGATCAGAAATGCTGAGGCCACGGCAGCCTCACACAGCAGTGTGATGCCCAGCTCTGTGGTCGCATGGTGAGTGTTGTCTCCTGAACTGGTGGGACTAATTCTGTTAGCCCAGCACCAAGCTCAAGCAAACTGGTTCTTTTGAGAGTCAGGCACACTGAGCCAAGGAGCCAGGCCACACTGCTCCAGCTGAGCTGCTTGAGTTACTCCTGAGTTGTCCCTGTGCATCACTCGGCTGCTGGTTTGGATGAGCTGGCTTGCTCAAAGCGATGGCACAGGCTCTGTGTTGTGCTCTTCCTTGGTGTGGATGTGGCATAAGCAACAGGTTGTGCTGTGTGTAGGCAGCTGGATCCCTTGTAAAATTGCAGTGAGGTGAAGGTGCCAGTTCTTCTTATGTGTCCATCCAAGTCTGCATCGAACGCTGCCGATGGAAGAAGCGTTGCTGTTTCTCAGTCTTGCCAGCTCTGTAGCACCTAAAGGCAATCCTGCATTTGCCTTGATTTGTACAGCTGAGAAAAGCATGTCTGCTCTTCAATAACCTTGCTTTGTTGCCTTCAAATTAGAATGAATTTTCTCTAACCTTTGATCTCTTATATAATATACAAACACCCACCAGATTTCTGATCAATGTGTGTGCCACACATGCATTTTCCTTTCGGTTGACAAACACAGAAACTGAAACGATCCAGAAAAAATAAAACAAAATTCAAGGCCAAGCATAGGAAAGGGTTGGTTTAGGTTTAGGCATCTTTATTTTGGTGAAGAGAAGAATATGCTGGAGATGGATTTGACACAGTGGGCGATCCAGGTTTTCATGGCAGTTGCATCCCAGCTCTACGTTGTAGGTATGGCTGATCTAAGCCGTGCTGCGCTCTGCGAGGGAAGCAGTCGGATCGAGGCCTGCCAGAAGGCCCCGAGCACCAAACCTTTCTGTCCTGAGTGGGATACGTAAAGATAGGTTTCCCCAGGATTGCTGCCAAATGACTAATCTTGGACACTTCCAGGCATTCCAGCATGTCTGGTTAGTGGTTACTCTAGCCATTCTATCATGTTTTTGGGAACCAAATGTCTTGCACGCTGAAGCAAGGTGCACATTATACAAGGAGTGCCTATAGTGGATTTAGGTAGAGTGAGTAACCAGCACGTAGTGGCTTTACATCAAAGCTAACTGTGTGAAGAGGGAGCACTGTGTATGTACTCAGTCAGAGACACAGGGGAATACAGACCCCTTTCTACACAGTTTACTCAGGCATCACAGGCGGGGGCGGGGATACGAAGGAGGGATTTTTAAACACTGAGTGAATTAATTAGTTCATTAGCTTATGTTTTCATTTCCATGCAAGTGACAACTACCTGTTATGCCCAGAGGTGAGCTAATGAGACAGTGCTCTGCAGTAAGCCACTGCTCACACAATCATCACACTATTCACAGTGAAAAAGAGCTCATGTTTTCTGCAAAGAGATCCCAAACTTGCACACTACTCTGTTCCATAGCCTTACTTGTTCCCATTTACTAATGGACTCCATAAAACTGGACTGTGGCGATTCCTTCATTGCATGGTTCACAGAGCTGTCTCAGGGCATACTCCAATGGGCATTCAAGCACCATCTCATAGGATTTTCCTTTTTTGTTTAAGGTACAACGTATATTTCAAAAAACAGTAGTATATCCAGATGTTGATCATCTTCTGTGTGCAGCTTAAATGTTTTCTTGCAGCCAGTATATCTGTCAGAGGCTGCTCCTGGTTCATGTGAACGCTTGCGTTTTCACTGTTCTTTTTACTTCAATGATAAATTGTTGTGGTTTTAAAGGCTAATCATGAGTGCTCTGCAGAAGAGATGTCCTGTCCAGATAGTATGGTTTCCTTTTAATTGTCTTTTTGGATCTTGCTTTGCTCTAATCCCATAGGATAGGGGCCAAAGGTGGCACCGTGCAGGCTGTGTTGAGAGTGGAATTGTGCTACAAAATTTTCCTTTTGATCTGTCCTTTTCTTCTAAACTCTCCCAACTCCTTTCTCCCCTTATATGGAAGCCTTTTGTGCTGTACCTCCTGTTTTGCCTCAGTTCTTGATGGGCTGGACCAGGTCACAGCATTCACTTCTTTGACTGAGACAGCGTGGATATCTGAGAGGATGAGCTGACCTCCAGCACAGCTGGGTATGTGAGGGGGAAGCCAGGCACTGGTGAAACTGGGTTCCCAGTCCCAGCTAGTACACAGTGTTTTCTTGTCTTTGTAGGTAATACAAAATCTTCTTACAAATATGTTAAATTTTGTGGTTACATGAATCTATTGTCTTTGTTGAGAATTACAGTCTGTAACCTGTTGTACCAGTGCAAGGAGCTGTTGTCATGTTCTAACATGTTCCCCTAACATACCAGGTGTTTACACAGCAGAGCGTTAAAAGCACTTTGTCAGGGTCCATCCATCCTGGCTAAGTCCAATTTTAAACTCATACAACTCAATGCTCTCATGAACTCAATATACTTATGAAATACGCTTTAAAAGAGTATCAATTAGCTGCTCTAAGTGGGAAGAATTAATGGGGGTTGATGGCTATGGATGCCACCCACCAGTTCCTTGACTGGTTGGCTGGGATGTGGAAGGGCTGGGGATTGTGCCCCTGACCACCACATCCAGGGAATTGCAGCGAAGCCGTCCCAGGGTGTCAGAGAGCTGTGCTTGGCCCTGCTGGATCCACTCTGTACCAGGAAGGGGAGGGAGCACTCCAGCTGCATCTGGCCTGTCTGTCTGATTACAAGGAGGCCCTTGAAGTAAAGAGCAAAATAAATTCCCTCAACCCTAGCAGTTGTCTCCAAACCAGATCAGGAGGCGGCAGGCTCATGTTCTGTGGCTTGCAGTGGGCATTTATGAGCATCCCAAGATGACTGCATTTTGATGACTATATCCCAAAGACATGCTTTTGGTGTTTTTCTGTGCTCACAGAAAACATTTGAAAGACCTCACATAGAGGGCCAAAATAATCTCCAGTGGCTTCAGAGGAGTTACTTCTGATCCTAAATATCTGTGTCTGGGCATCAGCACCCAAGCTCTCCAGGTGATTTGGCTGCAGAGAGCCATAAGTAGGCTGGGAGAGAGCCCGTCAGCCCACCTCTGTACCTGCTGCTCATCTCACCAGGAATACTGCTCTCAAAGTCCTTCTGGAACAGGAATTCAACTGTCATACAGAAAATGCTAACAGTTGCCTGCTCTAACAAGAATCAGAAAGTCTTTTAAACCTGCAGATTTAAGAAAATAAATAGATGGAGATGGAACTGTTTCCTTCTACAGCTGTGGGGAGATACTCTGGATTTCTAAGCTTCCTCAGAAGTGTGGTGTTGTTCCCCATATACAAGTCATACTGAGTACACCTCACCCTGCAAGTGTCACCCCAGGGCACCAGCTCGTTTTTCTGCAGTGGTTCCTGTTCAGAACAAAGCTGGGACACGTTCCCTTCTAAGGTCAAACCTGCTACATGCCATCGCACTTGACTTTTAGTAGCATTTTTGTGATAAATCAACCTTCAGAGCACACTCTTAAATGAGTATCAGAAAGTCGTGTTTAAAGTCCTTTAGGTGACCATGAAAAAGTTGAAGCCTGTGGCTGACACCAGGCAGTTTTTTGCTGGTGCTGACCAAGTTGCGCTAACTCTGTGAGAGAGGCAGAGCTTTACTACAGAATCATAAGTTATGTTAGAAATGCTTTAAAAATACAGACTTTTACTTGGCTGTATTAACTCTCTGAAATACACCATTTCCCAGAAACCACTGGACTTGTAACAAGTGGACACTGTGATGAGGGGGTCAGACTACAGCTGTACTTCCAGGCAATGACAAAGACTTCCTAGGTGACTCACGGCGAGTCACTAAATTTATATATTCCCTTCTGTAAGGAATTAGAATTATAAATCAACTAATATTTATGATGTGTTCCAGTACATCTGTGATAGGGCCATATAACTTTAGATAAATGAAAGTTTACTTTTATTTGCTGCTCAAGAGATAAAAGGAACCAGTAGAGCAACTGCTCTAGAAGAAACCCAAGGTGTCTGCAATTTCTTCTAAAGTTCCTTGTTCACAGAAGTGGTTAAAAAACTTGGATGTAGTGTATTCTAATGTGCATAATTTAACTGAACACTTTAAATTCTTTTAGTTATATGGCTCCCTTCTGTCTGTTTCTGTTTTACTTTTTTTTTTTCCACTGCTGAGCTCTGTAATTGCTCCTTTTAGCCACGGTCACCTAAGGTCAGGCTGTACCTTGCTAAGGAGCCGAACTGCAAACTAAAAGCTAACGAAATCACGTGTCTCCAGCCCATTCCTGTTATTAATCCTCCCAAGTTCTGGTCCTACCACTTAGCAGAGCCATAAAAATAAACTTTTTATCAGAAGTTCATTCTCCTGAAGTGGAGGATGGACTGGATATTTACTACCTTTTTTTTTTAAGAAAGTTGTAATATGGGAGCTACCTCAGATTTATTTTGATGATGCAGGGGACACAACTATATTTAAAGAGCAGTGTTTGTGTAACGTGAATTTAGTCTGATAAAATTCTTTCAGA
The DNA here is from genome assembly GCA_033556795.1 of Tapera naevia. Lineage (NCBI taxonomy): Eukaryota > Metazoa > Chordata > Aves > Cuculiformes > Neomorphidae > Tapera > Tapera naevia. The sequence continues at coordinate 5,482,791 of JAUMJJ010000076.1, read as the reverse complement.
TGTCTTTCAGAGTGCCTTCATTACTAATGTGCTGTCATTGTAACAAATACGATGCTGGCTTTAAACTCATGAGAAAATGGCCAAAGTATGTGCAGTTTATACTCTGGCAGGAAGCTGGTCTCGTTATTTAGCTTTTTCTGAAATCTACAGCACTACAGAGAATTTTTATTCCTTCTTCAATCCCTAGCAAGGTCCCTGCTTAATTATTTTCTCTTCCTCCTTTAATTTCCACAGTCTTCATCTCTGCTTCAGTTCTTTAAGTTCATTGCGTGGGAGCAGCCGCAGCAAATTCAGAAAATCCAATTGGAAAGGAGAACAAGGTTGATGTATTTTATCCCCAGAGCCTCTGGGGAGCTCAGGCTGTATGAGGAAAACCCTGTGCGAATACAAGGATGTAACACAAAATGCTATGCTGGGGTAAACGTGGGATCAATCTGCCCTAATCAGGGCAGCTCAAATAGCAGCATCAGATAAATGCCTCAGATGGGAAAGTATAATTGTAATTCTTAATGTGTTGATGTTATCAATACATTATGATAATAAATAATGTTATTGTGTGGCTAAATGGTGAGAAAAGTTTTAAAAAATAAGATAAAATAGAAATCCTGAAAAGGGAGAATACCAGCAGCCCTCATAATTGAATGTTTATATATTTCTCATATAGGCCAATGCTTAGGTATGTGTGAGAAATTGCTTACAACATATTTTTGACAAATAGCCTAATACTTCCGAGACATGAGGCAAGGAGTTACTCAGCTTGCTTTGGGAAGGCTTGATGTGTTCAGGCATTCCCTCGAGTTGCTGGGAACTATTTTCCTTGGTACCAGAGCAGTACTGTAGAATATGAATTAGTGGCATCCACAAAATGTCTAATATAAAGCAAAAATCATTAGTACTTGACAGAGGAAAAAGGAGAATTCAAAGAATGCTCCTGCTGTGGGCTGGAGATCATGATGTTGTCCGTATACCTAAAGAGCAGCCTGGATGCTTGGAAACAGCAAAACTACTTTATCAGCCAGTATGACATTTAAGTATAATTGCCAAGACTGCATCCCTAACAGTTTGTCCTAAACAGTTCTGGGGCATTTAGCAGGTCCCTCTCTTCCCCTAATAGGCAAATATTTAGGACCAACAGGAAGCTTTTAAAAATGTGGCTAATGCAGTGTTAAGATGAGTATTGCAGCATTATGCTAACACATAGTAGCTGAAACTAAAGGCAGGGAGCAAAACTGAGGGTGTCCAAGACTGTCAAAAAGATGATGTGATTCTTAGGTGTTTATACTGGCTGAAAAAGAGGCAAGAGGTCTGGCTGGGGGTCTGAGGAGGTGCCATGTGCAGGGGATGGTCCTCACCTTCTCAAATGACTCTGACACTTGCCTAATGAACTCCCAATAGTGCAAGGAGATGAAAAAATATTCAGTTGTTTGGTCTAGATGGGTATATTTCTTGTGGCAGTGTATTTCAGAGTGATTGTTCTGACTTGGTTACTTCAATTCTTTGTACAGCTAATGTGTGCATTGGTTTCCTCTGAAATTCCTCGAAACAAGAAGCATAAAACAGATTAGGGCTGTGGGGAAAGATGTATTTAGCACTTGGGGCATGTGAGAGATAAGGGAAGGAGCAGCATTGCTCCTGGCTACCTGTGGCCACTGAAGTGTAAGCCCTTTCTGCAAAGGGATAGGAAGTAAAGAACTGTGCCCTGGAGGTGCATCTGGGAGCCAAAGAGCTGGCATCACAGCTTGCTTCAAGCAAGAGGAGGTTAAAAACCTCTGGACAGAGCATGAGGAACTCACACACTTGGGCACAGTAAGTGCAGACCCAGGAGGACTTGCCAAGGCGGGTATAAACCACGAGATCAGCCTCCCCCCCTGCTCATCTGATCATCCCCTGCCCCATCTGTTTGGAAGTCTCTCATGAGTTTAAAGGACATGTTTTAAAACTATTTTTCAGTTCTGTTCCCAAACCATTTTGGTGATGTTTTTTTCTCTCGTGCTTGCTATTGTGACTGTGTTAGAGAGCCTGTCAGCCCCTGCAGCACCCAGCTGTGCTGGCTGGGACCATAACTCATAGAAACTGCCAAGTGCTGTTCTGCTTAATATGACAGATCTTTCCGTGATAGCTGTGCTGCAGCCAGCCCTGGCGAGCATGTTGGGAAGGATGGTGCCCATGTGGGTAAGATTTATGTTTGTTAGGGCTGTGGTGAGTGAGCCTGCAGCAAGAACTGCCTTTCCCTTTTCCAAATCTCTGAAGATTTATCTCTCTGACACATCCTGAGAAGGTCTCTCTCTTTTTTTTTTTTTAAATAGCTATCCCCAGATGTACTTAATAGCTGTCCCCAGATATCCCCAAACTTCAATGGTCTGATTTCTCCACCTGCCCTCAGTGTGGTGTCTCCTTATCTCTCTCCCAAGTTGTCATCTTCTCTTGCAATTCTCGTGGTGTTGCTCTTCCTGCTGCTCAGCTGCATGTGCAGACAGCTGTAAAATGGAGTTTACAAGACTCATGATGTAGGAGTGCTGTGCCACGGCACCGCAGAGGTTGGATTCTTGTATATTCCTCCTCACAGCTGTCTGCATGCAGAGCTGTGCGCAGGCAAGTGGCAGGGAACGCGACTTCCCTGATGGGAGCTTACAGAAACAAGAATACAGTTGGAAAAACAGTGTGAATCATGAATGAAACATTACTCACAGAGTCTGATTGCAGTGTAAGAACTTGATGTGAAGCATTCCTGGAAAATGGGGTACATTCAGAGAGAGTAATAAATTGCACAACTCTCTCTGGGTTATCTGTTCCATGGCTGGGTATGATTCTCTTGGCTAATTGAGAGTTAGGCTTCTTGTGGATGTAAAGAATACTGCCATGCTCCACAGAAAGACCTCACATCAGGGGAGGGAGGATTGTACATAGTTGGATATGACTGAGTGTATTTAAACGTATTGGTTTGGCCCAAAGAAAGGAAATGTCCTTAAGAATACAGCTAACAGTTGCTAAGTATTCAGATGAGGTCCTGTTCTCTGTCTTACATTCAGACATGTTTGTAGGATGAATTTTTCAGCTGTTTGAGTGATTGAGGAACATAAATCTCACAGCCAGTACATGGGGTTTTTTTTTGCTATTGTGAATACATAATAAATTACTTGTCAGTATGACCACGGATGATGGATCTGTTCCTTACATAATAAATTCAGCAATCATGAAAGCCCTCTGTTTTGCAGGTGTACAGCCCGTCTTAAAGAGTAATTTTAGAGCTCCTGCTGCTGCCATACAGCGAGGATGAGTCTCTAGCTCAGTATTTTGTTTTATTTGTCCCTCTTACTCCATCTGTCTCTGGGAAGGGTTAAGGGTGCTGGCCACTAGCACTGCTGCTTAACCAGGAGCAAGTAAGAAAGTGGCTGCTGGGCAGGAGGCAGTGGGGGCCTGGGAGAGAGGAGGTGGGGAAAGAGTCAAGGAGAGGAAGTGTGTGGTTTTGAAAGCCTGTCTTGAGTGAGTCTTCCCTCATTAGCTTGAACTGATCAGCATACCCAAGCAGCTAAAGGATAAAGACTAACGACTTGTGCTTCTAGCTTTGGTGACCAAAGAAAACAGACCTACTGATGGAGAAGAGAACTTGTTTGTTTCTTGTAATGGTTTTCTTTTGCTTTCTTTCACCTGTTCCAGGCAGGCTACTGTGTGATATAGGGTGGTAGGGCATCAGGAACCCATTTATGATTCTGAAAGGTGCTTAGGCTGGGGTCATAGCTGGGCTGGGCCAGAAGCTGGCTAGCTAAGAGGGAGGGATCCAGTACCCTTGGGAAGAAGAGGGACAATAGGCAGCAAGGCCTATAGGGTGTAAAAATTGGATGTGCCACTCTAAGTGGGATCAATTTTCTAGCAGAAGGACCAGTAAAGTAAGTAAATCGCAAACTGAAAGGGTTGCATGCTCAATGAATGTCAGTTAGCTTAAAAATACTTAGGAAGAGAGAAGGGAAAATTCTCTAAGAGGGGAACAGCTAATTCTCTATGGTTACAGCTGGCTGCATGGCACTGTGCATCCAGATAGATCATCCTGCTTGTGAGGCACAGGATAATTATAGGGGAGTGGGTGGGGACGACAGTGCTTTGTTCCTCCCTTCCCCACAAATCTTTGGCTGACTCGAGGCGAAGCCAGGCAGTGAGAGGTGGTGAAGGCTGTGGCAGCCACAGCTCATGAGCACTTCTCCTTCCGGCTGAGCTCTGGGGTTGGTGCTGCTGGAGCAGCCGGGGGTTAGTGAAGTGTGCCCTGTGTAGGGCTCCTAGGCTCAGGGACTGGAAAGATCAGGTTTAGGTGATGATCTCCTCTAGGTGGTAAGGACTTGGGCACTTGGGAAGAGAAGATTGGGAGCGAGAAGAAAACCTGTGAGACTTTAAGGTACAGTGGTAAGCGCTCTGCAATCTGTTCTGGACTCCAGATCATCCCAAGGTTCTATATCCACAGTGCCTACAGAGATCAGCAGTGCTGTGGGTGTTGGGCACTGTGGGTGTTGATCTCAGCTGCCCCCACATCCAGAGCCAGCTTACTTTGGGATAATGGAGATTCAGAGAAAACATGCTCTCACCCATTTTCCCTGCAAATGCCTTGCTCCATTGAAATCAGGCTTTAGCTAAGCCTGCTGTAAGCCAGCAGCATCAGAAGCCCCACGCCCAGTCAGTGAAGCTGGATGGCAGAGGGATCTGGCCACCTTCACTTTGCATCTACTATGCAAGTAGGTGCTGCTCTAGGGTGGTTTGGGGAGAACCTACAAGAAAACAAAGCAGAGAAGGTGTAATGCTGGAGGATACTTGAGAGGTGTTGCACAGATGGACAATTGTGAAAGCTGAAAAAATGAGGGGCTTTTGTGTGAGATAGAAGGGGGCTGGCTGAGCTTTTGGAAGATCAGAGAGGTAAGAATTACTTTGGGCAAAGAATTTTGATCTTGTAGGGGGAAATGCCAAGTGAAAGCAGATGACAGAAGTGGTGCTGAAGAGAAAGCAAAAAGATCTGAGGAAAAAGCAGGAAGAAGCAGGAGAGACTAAGAAGGAGGGAAAGGGAGACAAATCTTTAGGATAGAATGGGGCTAGGAGAGAGACTTCCACATTGTGGGAAAGCAAAGAGGGTAATCAAAGCATAAAGGATGTACAGTGGAGAAGGTGGGCACGTTCTTCTTCCAGAAAAATTGTCTATCCTGCTGATCCCTGAGCAGCAGTGTGATGTGTGAACTACAGCTGCAACCCCATTTTGACACCGGTTATGACTATGAAGCTTGTACACATATGAAATGTGTGAGCTTTAGACTCAAAAGTCTTAGGTGCTAGAGCTGCAAAAGTTGCTGACTTAAGACTGTCTTGAAGGCCCTGCTTTCCAAGTGGTACAGACGATTGTCTGTGCTCAGCAATTGCAATTATGCAACAGCAGCAAGCCAGACAGCCTGCCAGGCCTTCAGAGTGGTGCTTCTGATTGCTTTGGGGTTTTTCAGGACATCGGGGAAGTGACGCAGAGAACAAACCCATTGCACTTCTGTACGTTCTAGGAGGTGGGGATGATCTGTCTCGAGACAGATCTTACGCTTGTCCCACGCCAGCTGAAAATGCCCAGTTCCAGGATACCTTTTGCTCACACACAAAAAGCAGTTGTACCCTGGTCTGCTCACAGTGTGTAATGCTGATGTTAACTTGTGGTTAAGGCAGAATATGGTCCTTGTTTTCTCTTCTAGAATATCTTGGGGCTGGAGAGACGAGCTGTGTCACAGCTTGCACGTGTCAGTAGCCAGCAGTGTAGAGTCCATTCAGCTGTTCGTGTCCTGGCACGTTTTCCACATTTCCCCCACTGCCTCCTTTGCTGGCCTAGAGACCAGTGGGATTGCCCAACTTTTCAGGAGGTCTGAAGACACAGTTGGAACCTACAGCTCACTTTGGGGGAGAAGCAATTAAAACCACACAGAGTAATCTCATCTCAAGATTGCTCCCCTGTGCTCTCAGGGCTGCAGGCACCCTTGCTCTGCTGTCATTGAACATGCCTTTTTTTTCAAAGCACAGTGATATTTGTTGTTCATGCAGGAACTAGTCAATCATTTCTTCTGCATAATCCTGCCTGTCAGTGTCTTGGGCACTGAAATGTTATCAGAATTGGATTTTGGCAACAAACTTTTTCTTGGGGCCTTCATATGCATTTTTGTGCAAGTGGACAACAGTGAATTGTCCCAGTGCTCATGTGTGATGGGAAATGGTCAAGGGCTGTGTGAAACGGATGCATGCTATTGATACATCAAGGGGAAGAGCTTTTCCTTATGGAAGTTTGGGGAGAAATAGAAGACATAGGGAGCAGTAGAGGACATCTGGGAGTCAGTGTGTTGTTCCTCTTTTGTCAAAAAGATGCAGGATCCAATATAATTTGTGTGTGAGATGGATGAAGTGGCTGAGTACTGTAATTTTCAATCCTTTTAAAATTTTAAGCTTATGTACTTGTTCTCTAAATACTTCAAACTTCCACAGCACCCACTTGTCTACAGAGTGAGCTGATAACAATCATTCCAAGCCCTTTCCTAGCCTTCCTTCTTATTCCACAGTCCTGAATGAAATTCAACCTTATTCTCCATAAATAACCTTCCTCATTCCCCAGCTGTCTCCTAGAGCCAGTTCTCTTCTGACCTCTCACTTACTGACTCTGTACTGACCTTTCACTTCCCCCCAAGCCCTAATCTGCCAGTGTCTACACTTCTATTCTTCCTCTGCTCTTTCGCACTGTTTCATTTTTTCAAATAATAAGGCCCACCATTTCCTGAGCTACACTTGAACAAGCCTCTTTATCCACAGGGTTCACGTAGCCTAGTGACAAGTGACTATCATTGGCAAAGATTTTGATGTTTTTACCCTTTCTCTCTGATTCTAGGCTATGGGCAAAGCCATACTTTCAACTGTATTTTTCTATTGGCAATAAATCCCAGCACCAATGTTTTCAAATTGAAGAGAAACAAACAAATACCTGTGCCAGTGTCTTGTTCAAATACAATTTTTTCTTTAGTTGGATTTTCATTGGTGTAGCAATGACTCTAGTAATTTCTCAATGGCTTTTATTGAACAACAAATGGATGATTTGGGCATTTTATGCTTACCTCATTCTTTCATTCAATACAGTGTGAATTCTCAGCTGAAAAACTTGCAGATGGAAGCTTTTCTTCATTTTGTTTGAAGTTAGGCTGTAGATTGAAATAATTGGAAAAAAATCCACCAAGGGTTAGTGTGGAAAAACTTTTGAAAAAGGGCAAAGAGGTCATGCACATCATATCTGCATGTACACTTTGTTGTTTTGTCATGCTGTTATTATATAATGTTGAACGAAGCATTTCTCCCTGCCCATTATCTGTCACTTGGATAAACTGAATTATTGGTTGGATGAGAATTTGTTTGCCTCCAAAATGGAAAGCAGAGACATTTTTGATATTGGTATTTTTTGAAATGACCCCATAAAAATGTATATTTCATCTTTGTGTAGCTGCAACACAAATCCATTTATTTTACAAAGTAGAAAGCTTAACTCTAGGTGTCAGCACTGCAAACTGAATGTGGAGCTCTGCAAATGAAGTTTCACTGTCTCTGACTCCTCCAGTGCCACCAGAAATAAAGTGCAATAGCAATTTTGCTGACAGATCCATTAAGGCTGAAGGAGAGCCCACACTTGTGGTTAATGGCACAAGTAGGAATTGCAGCATTCTCTTCTTACGCAGCTTCTTTCTAGCTGCCCTTAAGTGCATTCTTATTAATGGGATCTAGTAAATAATGTTTAACATATAGGAAAGAATGAGGACAGGATCCCTCCCTAAAGAGTGCCCACTGTTTAAAGCTGGTATGTTAAGCCTCTCCCTTCATTTATCGTTAAGTGCTTATCTTCTGTAAGTATCCAAAGTGAGGAGAGAGCACAGGAAGCCAGAGTTGTCTTCTGGTTCTTACAGGCTAATATGGAACAGCTGAATTAATGAGGTGGATGAAGTTTGTGATGATTGCTTATACTTGAAAGTGCACAGTAGCAGAGAGATCAGGGAAGGAGAGACTTGATTTTCAAGCCTTTAAGTGCTAGCAATTACAAAACGTAAACAAAAGCATTTTGACAGTGCAAGTACTGTGGTAATCCTGAAAAAAACACATTTCTCAATGCATCTCCTAACCTCACAAAGTGCTCTCATCTGCATCAAGTGATGGTGTTATGAGTATGAATGAAGAGCTTCTTTTTGCCATTCTTACTGTTGTAGTCATGACTTATCTGCATATTTTGCTTTTAATTATGACCTGATGGCACTTGTCATGAAGCTAAGGCACTGCTCAAAGTCTGGCTGTTTTGAATGCAGATGTGCTCATGCTGAATCAGCTTCTTCTGAAACAGTGTGGATTCTGACAGGGGAGCACAAAAGTACTAATGATATAAATTTGGAGTAATTTAAATAGTTTCCTCCTGTGATATGTGATTTTCCCTCCTCAGAGGTTCCATTATTGACAGAAATCACAGCTCTGATATTTGGTTTTCTCCATGTTTGTAAATCTAAATGTTGATCTGGCCTTACCTAATCTGCTGTTACCTCTGAGCTGTTCACCTGCTCCTGAAAACTGGCAGTGCCTTTATGAAGCACCTCTGTGAGTCATTGAGCGTAAAGGCTGCCAGAGCTGTGAAAGGCACATGTGGAACTCAACGCTTTGGATTGTGTGTGGTCTGTGGCAGAGTGAACTGTTATACGTCTGTTGTTGAACCTGAGATGCACTTGTGCTGGTGTATTGTCTATAATGGTAACTGGTCTTTGAATCAGAGAACGACCCGAGTTGGAAGGTACCCACAAAGATCATGGAGTCCAGCTCCTGTCCCTGCACAGGACAACCCCAACATGGACACTGTGTGTCTGAGGGTGTTGAACAAATGCTTCTTCAATAACGTCAGGCTTGGTGCCGTGACTACTTCCCTGGAGTGCTGTTCCAGTGCTCTAACACCCTCTGGGTGAAGAAGCTTTTCCTAATGTCCAACCTAACCTGCCCCTGGCACATCTTCCTGCCATTCCCTCTGGTCCTGTCCTTGGTCACCAGAGAGGAAACATAAGCGCCTGCTCCTAAAGGGCTTTAAATACTCTGTTTCCTCTCCTAAAGTACCTAGAGTATCTGGTTTCACAAAACATCTATGTGATATGGAAGTATAGTTATTTCCCTATGATACAGGAACAGAAAAAGTCTGTTTTATATAAATATCTCAGAAGGAGTCTGTCTGCAGTTTGCCTTCTAAGGCATGGGGTCTGGTCTGATTCTGCCCATGCAGCACCACCTTTCCTTTTAACATTCTTTGATGAGCAGAGAAATCATAGAACGGTCTGGGTTGGAAAGCATCTTAAAGATCATCCACTTTCAACCCCCTGACATGGGCAGGGACACCTCCCACCAGACCAGGCTGCTCAAGGCCTCATCCAACCTGGCCCTGAACACCTCCAGGGAAGGGGCAGCTACGGCTTCCCTGGGAAACTTGTGGCTTCACCACCCTCAGTGTGAAGAATTTCTTCCTGATGCCTAAAGTAAATCTCCCACCTTTTAATTTTTAAAATCCATCCCCCTTCATCCTATCCCCTGTAAGAAGTCCCTCCCCAGCTTCCTGGGGCCTGGAAGACCGCTATGAGGTCTTCCTGGAGCCTTCTCTTCTCCAGGCTGAACAACCCCAGCTCTCTCAGCCTGTCCTCACAGCAGAGGGGCTCTAGCCCTCTGAACACCTTCGTAGCGTTCCTCTGGACATGTTCCAATAGTTTCATATCCTTCTTACGTTGGGGATTCCAGAACTGGACACAGGACTCCAGGTGGGATGATGGTTGGGGTTGGGGTTGGTGTTGGTGTTGGGGTTGGTGTTGGGTCATAGGTTGGACTCGATGATCTCAGAGGTCCTTTCCAACCTTGTGTTACTGTGATGCGGTTTGGCCTTCTGTGCTGCGGGCGCACGTTGCTGGCACACATCAAGCTTCTCGCCAACCAAACGGGCCCTTCCAGGGTCGAAGGGCGGCCCGCACCGCCCCCGGCCCTGGCAGTGGCCTCAGGCTGTGCCAGGGGAGGTGCAGCCCTGGCCATCGGGAAATTCACCGAGAAGGGCGGTCGGGCCCTGGCAGAGGCTGCCCAGGGAGGGCGCTGGGTCGCCATCCCCGGAGGCGTTTATCGGGCGGTGCACGAGGTGCTCGGGGACTGGACGCTCCCGCGGGCCCCGTCCCGGCGAGGCGGCGGCCGCCGCCGTTCGAAGGTGGCCGTGGCGGGCGGCGCGGCGCCCATTGGCCGCGGGCGGCTCATTTGCATTGACGCCAGCGCGGGCCGGAGGTCAGCGCCGCCGGGCGCCTCGATTGGCTCCGCCGCTGTCAAGCGCCCGGGCGGTGCGGGGGGGGGGGGGAAGCGTGTGTGCGGGGGGGGGGGGGGGGGGGGGAAGGGAGGGCCGGGGCCGCCGCGGAACATCAATAATAACAAGGCGGGCGCGGAGGCGGCTGCGAGGAGGGAGGCTTTGCGCTGCTGCGAGGGACGCGGACACCACGGCCCTGGGAACGAGAGCGCTCGCCGCGGCAGCCCTTTCCGCCGGGATGGGACGCTAGGACCGCTCGCCTTCGGCTCCTCGCCCTTTTGCATTTTATTCCTTTTATTTTTTTTATCCCAATTTTGTTTTTTTTTTTTCTCGCTTCGCCTCATTTCTCTGAGCACGACCCCCCCCCCCCCCTTCGGCACGGAGGCGCTTTGATGCCCGCGGCTCCGGGAAGCCGTGCCCCGCTTCTCCGCGGGGGCCGGGCGCGATGCGGCGGCTGCAGCAGCAGCTGCGTTGTGCGGGGCGCCGCGCCGCCTGACCGCAGCGGCACCGCCAATGCCACCCCCGCAGCCGCCCAGCCCGCCCGTCCTTATTCATTTTTAAATTATTAATTTCGCTCAGCGCAGCGCCGGACGGCGGGGAGCGGGGCTCCCCCGCCCAGGTGACCGGTAACGCCGTGCGAGCCCCGGCGGAGGATGCGCCGCGCTCCGCGATAGCGGGGGGAGATGGTGCCGAGCCCCTGAGCCGGGGGGCGCTGGGGTGTGCGGGGCTTGCGGGCTTTGCCTTATTTTTGCTTTTGCCGTTCCCCCCACCCCCCTTCTTTTTTTTTTTTTCCTTCTTAAATTTTTATTTTCCCCAGAAGGACAGAAAAACCCTGCCAAGATGCTCAGATGGCTTAGAAAAATTAATAATAATCTGTGAAAATATGAAGTCGGCCGGTTCTTGATTTTCGCCCCCACCCCTCTCCTTCCCTCCCCGCTGCTGAGATTGGGCTGAAAGGACCCTTTTCCCGGAGGACGAGGAGAACAGACACGATTCTGGTGGTGTAGAAGGGACCGATGGCAGCGCTTCAGAGCGTAGCGGAGACGCAGGGAAGAGATTCAACCTGTTAACAAAAAATTAAGCAAGGGGAAAAACAACCAACGGGAAGGAAGGAGATATCTATATATACACATATATACAATTTAGAAGTACTCCCCAGGTGGCCACAAAGCATGGGCTGTGCTCCAAGCATCCACATCTCTGACAGCAGAGTGGTCTATCACAGTAGCAAAGAGTCTGAGGAGTGCAATTCCCCTCACCAGACCAACACAACCATGTCTCAACAGCAGCAAGGCAACCCCGTCCCGGGATTATTCATTAAATCCTCCAACACATCCACTTATAAGGTGAGGACTAATTCCTCTAAGAAAGACAAGAGGGAGAACAGCCAGAGCATGGAGGCAGAGACCCAGACCAGCAGATCCAGTGTTAAGGTAAAACGGGTGCTGAACATAAGCACTGTTTCTCTCAGAACAGGAGCTGCCTGTAGCGGATTAACCCAAGGAGTCTCCTGCCGAAGCCGTGCCTTGTGGGGGAGCTTTTCCTGGTTTGAGCTGTTACTTGCGTGTTTAAACTAACCGGTCTCATGAAATGACTTTATAGATGTACCCAAGCCTCTTCATTCCACAAAATGAGCTTTCCTAATGCTGGGAAGGAGCGTGCTGTAATTGTCTGTCTTAGAGCCATGGGCATGGGTCTCCCTTCTGGCTCATGTGTCCATTGGTGCGGGACTCTGCGTCGATGGGAGCCCCAGTGCCACCAGCTCCTGTGTGTGACATGTGTGTTTGTGCTGGGGCCTCCGTCGTGTGTGTTTGTGCAGTCCGAAGCGGTCTGCTGGCTGGGCTGATCCATTTGCATAGCTCTTCCATTCAGAAAGATGAAAGGAGCTCCACAGCGGTTTTTGCTCTGGGTACTGATTTACATTAATAACTTGTTGACCTTGTCTGTTGCTGCAAATAGGGTATTTTTTGGAAGAGTTTTTTGCATGTTTTCTTAGCGTGTGTACTTGTGTCTAGGGATGCAACACAAGGCTGTATGAAGTCAGCAGACACGCACTGAATACCATTATAATCTGTGATTATTTTTTTTTAAGTGAGAGTGGTGCAGAGTACTTGCTCCTCTGTTTACTTTCTGTTGATGGCCTGTTTGTTTATGGGTTGTCCTTTAGGTCCTAATACTATAGGTTTTGATTATTCCATATCTTTTCTTTTTGAGGGGAACCGGCTCTGTTTTGTAAAACTAATTAATTGCAAATATATATATAAAAAAATATCAAATTGTAGCAGCCCGGGGGGGTATTATATAACATGGCTGATCTGCTCTGGGTTCCTGAGATAAGAATGGAGATACACATGCCGTAAATATAAGATACAGGCTTGAGATGCAGGCTAGAACTAGCTAAATGTCAGGCGTTTTGCAGACTTGTTGAAACTCTAATGATTTGTAGTTTTCCTAGGATTTTTACATGCTCATTAAAATGGCTTCATAGAATATTGACCTAGAAGAATTTTTTCTGGTACTGTGGGTGATGTTCTTTCACTGTTTTCCTCCAGATTTAGTAATCTCAGTTCATAGGAGTTTTAAAAAAGTCTAGAAAGTGAGAAGACACTTTGTAAGTAGTGAGCTGGAGGAGGAACTAACATACCTAAGGCAGAATGTGAGGCTGAATGGTGTTATACTGTACTATATTTTTGTGTTAATAGCACTGTACAGGAAACTGAACTTTACGGCCCTGTTCACACATGATAGACATGCTTATGGCGTATTTAACATGGTAATGTCAGCCAAGAAACTTAGATTTTCGTCAGAATCCTGACAGTTGTTTTGCTAGCTGAACTTTTACTAGTCATTATAATTGCACATTACAAAATATAAACCAAAAATATTCTTAAAATTTATATTCTGTGAATTTGTTTTCTCTGTGCTTGCTTTCGGGGGGGGGGAAAAAAAATCTCCAAAACCTGTTTCCAGAAGCATTCACGGCAAGCAGTTTTTGAATTTGTTAAATTTTGCTGTTTGATTTCAAGAATTTTGTAAAAATTCTTGTTACTAGGTTTGGATAATTCAACCAGATGCGATATGGTTGATGTTGGTTCATATGCATACTGTAATCTCATTGGCAGTCATTCTGATTTTTATCACTCAAGTCATATTTTCTGCCCTTGTCATCACTTCAAGCACAGTGCTGTGAAAGGATGGGTTTTGAGAAACGATAATGGAATTCTGTTTGTCATCAGCTGGATGCAAAATCTGCTGGGCACATCATATCTGCGTGGTTTTCATGTGCAAAATCCTGTAATACTCTTCAGAGCTATAAAGCAGCCTGGTGTTTCATTCTCTGCTTTTATTATTAGTGTGTATGGTATGATCAGATTTACAGTTCTTAGTGTGCTAGATAACGGCATTGTCTCAGAGTTCGTGCTGGAGAGAGGGCTGTGCTACCACTGGAGAGCAGTTTTCACAGTCCTGTCAAGTTGTTTGGGAAGAAACAAAGTGTGAGAACATTGAAGATAAAGGGATGGGAGCCTGAAATCACTGACGTCAAAATGAGCATTGGGCAGGACAATGTGGTGTTTTGGAGTTAAAAGGATTTTTTGATTTGAGGAAGAATTGTAAGCATTAGGATGCTACCAGGAACTATTGCTGTTCTTCACAGTGCACACTACACCCTTTGTGACCCCTGGGATACCCTCACACAAGCAGATGTCACAAACCTTTTGTGCTTTTGCCAATGGTGGTGTCATCAGAACTTGTACACAATAGCCAGTAACCTGCCTGAATGGCATTTTTACTTGTTTTCGGGGCACTTTAATTGAATTTCATTTGCATTCTTTTGTTGTATATGCACAGATAAAAGCCAAGGAAGTCCTATATGAGAGCTAAGATCAAAACCTGGCTGATGTGTAAATTTCATATTTTAATTTTGGCTGGCATTAACATTAAGTTTATTAAAATATGTATGATAGGTAATACAGTAACTTTTATTGAGTCAGTCTGTTAGCTATTGTGCACCTTTTTCAAGTCAGAAAGTGTAATAAAAAGAAATAACCCATGCTAACTGTAGAATGGCATTATATATGTTGTTAATTAGTCCCCAGGCTTATTCTAGCTTTATTTTTATATCTTTCTTCTGCTCAAATTGCCGAGAATCATTTTCTGGATGTGTGGTGTAAGCATACTATATTTTGTGATTTGCATCAATTTAAAATGTGTAGCTTGAAAAGTTGCCTTTTCTTTCCTAATCTGGAAAAACCTGTGTTTATCCATAGCAAATTTGCAAACCATTCCTGAAAGTGTGTGTGCAGAGATGAATGCCATAATACTTATTTCTGGTGTGTTTAAGTGTGCTGATAGTGTATGACAAATGGAGGAGCCCTTTTAATAAACTATATTTAGTCATGGCACCCATATCTCCTTCCTTAATTAGTGATTTCATATATGGCTTTAATTTGAAAATTTATGAGCAACTTGGAATACAAGTGCAATATCTATAAAGTAACCAGCTTAAACACTGTACTTTGCCAGTGAAAGATGGGCAAGAGTTAGATGCAGTAACAGTGACTGGGGCTTGATTATCTAGTGCTACATGAGGAATATCAAATGACACCCAGTACTGTTGCAAAGGAGAGTTTTCCTGAATTTTTTCTTTTTTTTTCTCTAAAAATCTCTAGCAAGTGGACTCAAAATCATGATAGTGTGTCTTTTTCATATATATTAGTCATGATTTTCTTCTTCAGACATTTGTGTTGTTGAATTCGTGGTAAAGGTACTTGGATTTATAAAAACCTACTTAAACACCTTTAGAGTAATACCTCTTTTTAATCTATAGCGTAAGTAGAAGACATGCAGGAATGGTATAAAGACTCCGTGGGCATTTATTTAAAATTGGCTTGGCTATCATACGTGTGTGCTGTCCCAACCTAGCGTGTGTTTGTGACTGTTGTATAATGCATTAAATAGACACTGTAGCACATACATTGCGCATATATTTTGTCCTGTCATTCTTTTACGTATGTGAGATTTCCTTCCTCTTGTCTTGTGTAACTCTCCCTGTTGTATATATTTAACATAGAAATATGTGCGTTTGGGTGCAAGGTATCAGAGAGTAAATCAAAACTTCCTTTATTTTAAATCAAAAGTAGTCCTAAAGCAGCAGGGCTAAATGTGAAATAACCTTTTCAGGGGATGTGGAACAGCCAGTTTAAATCCAGGGCTCCACAGTCAGTAAGTTTTCTTAATTCAAACTGTGTGGAATCTCCTGGGAATTTTGCAGTCACTGCAAAACAGTGATTGCATAATTCTGCATTTAGGAGGCTGTATGCTTTACTGTACCTGCAGTGCTGAAGTGGATCTTGTTCAGCATTTAACAGTGTATTATTTAGTCCGTTAAGCCCTCTGCTCTTTTCCTGTCTGTCTGGTAATCCCTTCCCCTTGGAACACACAAGCACTCTTTCCCATTGAAACTCCCACACGTACTGCCCTGCTTCCACTGAGGCCATCCACCCTCTCCTGATCCTCCCTGTTCCCACTAAAACTGCCCTCAATCATTTCCCCGACAAACCTCCCATCATCGTTTCCCTCCCACTTCCACTGACGTCAGCCCTCCTGTACAGAGATCTTTGCTCCCACTGAGAAGATCCTTCCCACGCTGAGATATGCAAACTTTTCTCAATCTTGACGGCTCCAGACTTCCAGGCTGACGTTTTTCATGCTGTTGTTGCAAGGCATGAACTTTTTTCTCCAGGGGATGGGAGCACAGTTTTTAAACAGTATGAAGCAAACTGTCATAGTAGCACGTGAGCTGGATTCACGTTTAAGGCTATTTTTTATCTTTACCTTTTCATTTCCTGTCATTTGTAATGTAAACTGGAAAAAACCCCAAACTGTAAATCGCAGCATAGAATCATAGAATGGTTTGGGTTGGAAGGGACCTTAAAGATCATCCAGTTCCAAACCCCCTGTCATGGGCAGGGACACCTCCCACTGGATCGGGTTGCTCAAAGACTCATGCAACCTGGCCTTGAACATCTCCAAGGATGGAGGGTCAACAGGTTCCCTGGGTAACCTGTGTCAAGGCCTCACCACCCTCACAGAAACAAACTTCTTCCTAAAATCTAATCTAAATCTCCCCTCTTTCAGCTTGAAACCATTATCCCTCAGCCTATCTCTGCATTCCCTGATAAAGAGCCCCTCCCCAGCTTTCTTGTAGACACCCTTTTAGTACTGGAAGGCTGCTTTAAGGTTTCCCGGCATAAGCTGCGTTTTTGATTTTTAAAGCATTATTATTGGTGCCTCTTCCGGTCATGCAAGTCAGCTCATTGAAAATGTGTCACTGCATCTGAGGGCAATTCCTTGGGCAAGGTTAGACCCTGAATTTTTGGAGTACTTAGTGTTGGTAAAAACTTCACTGAAGCTCATTTCAGCTGTAAATTCATCTCGTAGACACGGAATACTGACTTCTCTCTGGCCTTTGCATTGTTCTTGACTGCGCCTGGTCTGAGCTTGCTTTGTGTCTCTTCCCTGGCCATTTTAGGTAGTTAATTTCTGAGCTTTTCCTTTTCTGCCACCTGAATGTGTCAATAGAGGAAGTATTAAAAATGAGCCTGTATTTCTACAGTTCCAGGTATTTTTCTTACTGTGTTTTACCCTTTGTATTCTTAATTGTATGGCTCAGATGGAAGTGTAAGTACATTCGTAATGAGAAATTGTCTAGTTGTAGAACATAGTTACAAGACAGGCAGAAGAACAGGAGGTGATATAATCATTTGTTCTCTGGCCCTTTATACTGCTCCCAATATTACCTGTTGTGTGAAATTCCAGTGCAGGTGCCAGCATTGCGTTGCTGTTTAAGGTGTCAGCAATTCCAATTTTACATCCAAAATGCTAAGTCTAAATATAAATTAAAGGTCTGAAGTGGTGAAAGGGTTAAACTGACTTGCAGATGCTTCATGTGCAATGAATTTTACATTGGAAGCTGCTTAACAATTTCTGTGAATATGAAGAGTGTTTCATTAAGAAAGTTGCTCATAGTTCACTTGGAACGGAAAATAATTGTTTGGAAACTGTTTTACTTCCCATATTATACTTGTTAATATCTCTTCCTCATGTTCAATGAAATATCCACATCAAGAAAACAAGGGGTATTTGAAGGAGGAGTATTTTTAATGTCTGTTGAAATTGTTATATCCAACAGTTGCCACTACGAACCGTGGTAAATGACTGTTTTGCTTTAGTGAACCTCCCTTGGCTGTCACCTTCAGAAGGGGCTCCAGAATTGGGTTTCTTAAGCAATAGTAACAATACACTGAAAATGTTCCACTTTTTGAGCGCTTGGAATGCCAGCTGACTTTCAAATGAGTCCTCAAAGAGGAAATAAATATTTAGAGATGCGGACAGCTAAAGCTCTTGTTAGCTCTCAGCAAAAAGGGAAAGAAACCTAAAGCAAATATGGTAACGAGCAGACTGGCCCTGAGGTGGAATTGTTTCAGTACAAGCTTTGTGTAAGTTGTCGTTCTGTCAGGGGATCAAGAAGCACCTGCACACGTAGGAGAACAATTTAGCATTGTGTTCTATTTTGGTGGTGTGTATAGATATAATATGCCCATGTTGTAAACTGCTTTACCAGCCATGGATGGAATTAAAACATTGTTAGCAATGTTTCCTAACTTGCGCGTGGAGCGTGATTTCACGTCCCAAGTGCAGTTTTCCATGTGAATCTGTGTTTTCTATGTCAGACCCATTCATCCAGTGGAGGTTCAGTAGGAATTTGCTTGGCCTGGTGACGTTCTACGTGTTGCTCTCTGTCTGTTGGGTGAAATAATTAGATATCTTCATTTAACAATAATTTAAGTTGGCACAGGATGACATGATGCAAATTGAATACCTTTAATGTGCGTGACATACGAAATAGTTTTATTGCCCAGAGTCAGGTTTTTAAGTTTTCAAAGGCATCAGGGAAGTGCTGCTGTTAAAGCCCTCTGCTTTTCAAAAAAGCATCCAACCCCTTTTGATTTTTTTCTTAAAATCCCTGTTAAGGCCAGATTGTAATAAATGATGTTGGTACACACACTGTGAAACTAAATAATGGAGTCTCTAATTTGTGCATTCTTCCAGACCATCCCCTTTTACTATGGGTTGAACTGTTGGCCTCAAATCAAACTCCCAGGCCCTTTTCTCCTCTTCCTTGTAAAATCTGTAAGTCTGTCACTCTACATAAAGTAAAAAGCTTAGCATTTGGTAAAACAGCTCCCACGTGTATGGCTTTGTTTCAGGAGAAAGGACAGGACTAGAATGTACTTTTTGACATGGAAAATGACATGAATTAAGTTCTATCTATTTTCCATGTGGCTGACAAAGTAATTTGAAATGGGTTTTGGTGTTGTTTTAAATGTCTAAAGGTAGTCTGCACCTGTGTGTAGAGAATGAATGTCCCTGCAGATAAAGAACTTGGAATAAAAAAAGGAATATTCAAGATTCAAAAGCAGTTTGGGGAATAAAATCCTGTTGCTAATGGAAAAGATTCCAGTGTGAGGGACTCAGATTAATATTCTCTGCTTGGAGAAGGAAGAAATACTACTTTTGGTTCTGCTATTTTATTACATGATAGACAATTTTTGAAGACTAGATCCCTAGAAACTAGAATGCAATATTTTTGCAGGTGTGAAGACCATCTCCTTGTTGGCCAGATAGGTCTTTCATTTGTGAATGAACTAAACAGGTTGTATTTCAAGGAATTTTTTTGTTTTTTTTTAATCAGGGTAGAAATTAATCTGTTTGTTAATATTTTTAACAGATTTAAGTTGTGTCTGTTTCTTTGTTTGGAGTGAGAATTCACTCTTCGTGCAAAAGCAGAATCATTTTGCACATTAATTTGAAAGTTGCACAGGAAACTTCAAACATTTTATATGCTTGGAAAGATCAAACCTTTTCAAGTAAGAGGTATTTTCCTTTATAAATGAAACATTTTAAATATCACAAATTTGCTCATGTTACTGTTGTTAAGGGAAGAAAGGTAACCTTAATTTTTTCATTATTTTTTAGATTTCCCTATTTCCTAAGTAAATCCATAAAAGAAAACACAGAATCACTGGGCAAATATGAAAGTTTGACATCCTCTACATCCCATTGTTTTTAACTTTGAGTTAGCAATGACCTTAGCTCCCTACTGGGATGTGGTGGAAGCTTTATGAGGCCCCATCTTACTTACCACTAAAAGATAACGTATTTTTAAAGTTACACATTTACCATCGCTTTCTGTCTTTCAGTTTGAGGCTCTGTTATCTCTAATAAAATTTAATCAGACAAATAACCTCAGTAAGCGATCAGCAAAGTAAACCTTCTTTGAAGGGATCTTTTTTTGAAAATATGCTGATAGTATTTAAAGCACAGCAAAGGAACCTCGAACCACACCAAATACAATCTTCCTGTATTCAGGAATACCCACACTTTTGTATCATCAGATAGATGATGTTCATCATTCACACTGAATTATCAGGATTGTGTCTCTTCTGATACTGAAGTGTAGAAGTGTTCTGCAACAGGAGTTTTAATATGTATTTGTGTGATTGGTAAACAGGTCAAAATCGGTGTTCAGCTGAGGTGACCGAGTTTGCAGGTGTGTATGGTTTTTTTAGTACTGTCTGCTGTTTCTTTCATATTTTTCTTTTTTTTTTTTTTTCTTCATAAAAGTTGGGTGAGAAATTTCACAAATGGTCAAGGAGAACCACACCTGCTACTTCAATACTTGAAGCACAGTGCTGCAGTTTGACTGCTTGCAATGCCTGCTAACATGGCACTTTTCCATGAGCTGTAACTCAGTGATGAGTATCTCAGCATAGGATGAATATCAGGATGTAAGTCTTCAAGTTCTGGAATCCAGAGCCCTGGCACACACTGAAGTGTGGATATGACACTCGGATGGCTGGCAAGACATCTGCATCTTATTTTTTAAAACAAAGCAAAGAATTATTTTCAAATAATGAAGAGGTTAATTGGTGGCCCAAATTCTAACTAAAATGACAGTCGTTCAACTCCATTAAAATCTGTGAGCTCGAGGAGTGTACCTGGTGCAGAACTTGGATGATGATGTTTACCTTTCACTGGGGTAGAAAATAGGTCCTCATTAGATATGTGATTTGAAAATAGAAATAATGGTAATAATAGTTGTATAAAGGGCCAAGTTATTTTCTGTCATTCCAGAAAAACATCAGTACAGTGAACAAGTTCCTGGCTGTACTGAAGCTGGTGACAATTTTAAGGGCATCCAGAATTTGATCTCTGGTCTGTAAGCAAAGCTTACCTGGGTTCTCTAAAGTGCAACCAGGGTATCAGCCCTTATGGTTGGGTCCAATGTTTTATGATTGCTTAATCCATAACTAATGCAGAAACTACCAATACTGATACTATTAACTGTTTAGTGATGGGAGTAATGGAACAGCAAATTGTTTTTTTTTTTTCCCTTCAGCTTCATGTAGCAGTGAGGGCTGTTCCCAAGCAGTAGCTGCATGAAATATAAATTGCTGTGTCTTCAGGTCATAAATGAAATCTGCACATCTGTTGCTGTTCTTGAGAGTGCTGACACTAGAAGTTGAAACTTTGAATTTCTAGGTACTTTTTTTGTATGTATTTGTACCTCTGTAGTTCTCCACGTGCATCTGAGGTGTGTTGGGATGTGTTATATTGTCTGGTGCTCTGTGGCTGGAGATGATCATTCTGTAAGGCAGCCAGCGGGGTGGCCAGGGCTAGTGATGCTGAACTGAAATCAGAAGAACCAGACTGCCACTGGTTAGCGTGTGGCTCTTCTGGCAACTCACTGTTATGTTTTTACTTGAACACTTGATCTTAATTAAGTGTCATGCAGGATCAGGGCCGTCATATACCCAGGAATGTAAGAGTTGTGCTCAGATCATACTGTGTCCGTGTAGTGCAGTGTTTTGTCTCTAACAGCAGTCAGCAGGCTGTGCTTTGGAGAAAGGTGCAAGGAATGTGTTTAAAGGTACAAAAATGAGAAGAGTTTTTCATGTGCCTTTTCTGGCTTTAGTCTGGACATACCGATTTACTTATCATTTTTTACAATTTTGGCATGTAATATGCTAAAGGTATTTTAGGTTTATCTCCTTAAAACTTAGTTGCCAAGTTGACAAATGCAATAACAAAATTGTACTCGAGTGGAATTTGTGAATGGAGGATTAATTTCCAAACCAGTGTTAGCACATACTTAGCACTGAAACACCATCAATGTGGATCATGTATGTGTTTGTTTCTGCAAATGTTATTGCAGGGACCAAGAACAGTTGATGAAAGCAATTAAAATAAAGCAAGAGGCATGAATTTTAACTAGATATGGGTTTGCATTTTGAAGAGGACTTCATCACCTGAGAAGCTGGTGGGTTTTTTCATACATAAGGCAGAGTATCCTGCAGATGAAAAAAAAACAAACTGAGGGTAGCATTGATATTTTAGAGGAACAAAACATTTCAAAGACAGGCAAAGAAGGTTTTGCAAACCCAAACAGCTTTGTTTTAACAACTGCAAAGAAGAGTTATTCCAGACACTACTTCACGCTCCCATTGATTCTGCTGTAACTTTTCATTTACTTAGTATTTGTTTTCTTTTTTTCTTTTGCTGTGGAAATGATCTGCCTTCTGCAGAATTTCAGATGAAAGGGTTGTTCTGCTTGTGCTTTCAATTAGTTATGTTATCGTATGTCTCTCGGTTCTGGAAATGCTATTTAATACCGTGGAGCCCAGAACTGTCACGAGAGCAGCTGGGTGGAATTCTGGGGTAGTGCTGTCAGTCACAGCCTTGCAATGATACTTTGTCCCTTAGTGAATAATCAAACATTTTTCCTTTACCAAAGTGTGGAAACTTTTACTTTGGAGCAGATACTTACTTTTCAGGAGGTATTTATTTTTCTGAAACATTATCGCAAGTTACAGCTCTTTAAAATGAATGAGTTAGAGCTGTAGCTTGTTGGGAACCAAGTTTTTTCCCAAAAAACAGCTTGCATAACCTTGTCATAGTGTCCTGCCTCTGACAGTGCTACCAAGTAGCAAGAACCAGCTTCTTGGGGATAAGAGAGATTTAGCTTTTATGATCCTTGTTAATAATAAAAACTCAGGAAACTAATGAAACTGCTCAGTTTCAGTGAGGAAGCTGATCCTTCCCTCTCACCCCTGGCTTTGGTGAGAAGGGCAAAGCCAGTGTTTGTCCCCAAAGGACAGGCAGGGGTGTCAACCTGCTGTCTTGGTAGCAGATATTAAAAAGTGGAATTTTGGTGGGCATTCTACACTGTTGATTCCTAGACCTAAATATGGATGTATCAGCTCATAATGTTTTACTGAAAAACTCAATTCTGCTGTCACTGTTTTTATGCTATAACATGTGGATGATTCTTATTCTTTTTCTTTATATCAGTGCAAAGTCTCAAAGTTAAAGTGGAAGTGGGGCAGAGGGAACCAGCCCTGCTGGTGGGAAGCCTGACGGCTTGTCTGATCCTCAGACTTAGCCCCTCGTCACAGTGTGACCACGGGAATATTGCCAGCACTGAATTTCCAGAGGAGCGTGACTGAACTTCACATTTTCTAAAAAGCTAAAAGCTAAGCTCTCTTGTGAATTGCTGTGAGATTCATAGCTGGGCTGTCAAAAAAGTGAGCTGAAATTACCATCTTATTTTGCCAATTAAACTAAAAAGGATGTTTTTTGGATGTTAAATAGCTCTGAAGTTTTCTCCTACCTTTATCTTGGCTGTTTGATTGCTAAGAGCTCTCACAAGGCTCTCTTGTGCTTTTTGGGCAATATTATGCTGTGCTCTTCTAAGGTTGTGGGGGGTAAATTTTGCTTTGTGGGGTAACCTTGCTTTGTTTCTATGCAAAGTTAAGCAAACTGGAGAATTTTAAGGACTGTGGGAGTGAAATACACCTGGTGCAGAATTCAGGGAACGGAAATCTTTTCCTCTGTTTCTTCTGTGAGCCTTTGGGCTGTGCTAGGAAGTGCAGGCTGAGAGCATTAAGAGGTGGCTGTGATGTTCAACCCTTTATTCTATGGACAGGTGTTATGTGGATTAGGATGTGCCCCCCTGATATCTTGCACTGCTGTCATTGCTTCCTAAATTTAATCATGAGGTCAAGACCAGAGGCCAGTGTAGAGTGTGAGTGGTGGGGTCCAGTGCATGACTCTGAAGATGCCATGGGAAATGGTTTTACTTGTAGGTTGCAGAAATCTCAGTTGTCTCATGTCTCCACGGGGATCTCTGCCTCATTTTCAAAGAATAAATAGTCCAAAAAGGTTGAAAAACCTCTTGAATTTTTCCATCATCAGTTGGAGCAAGGACACTGTCTCCCTCAGTCAGTTGTTTCCTGAAGTATGTGTTTAGCAATGAGGCCATGTGGTCTCTTGCCCTTTCTCCACGGATGACCTGCAAAGAAGAGCTATCATCCCCCCTCAGGAAATCTGATACTGCTGGTCAATGACCCCTTACATTTTTTTCCCCAGCTGACTGATCAGAGAAGTAGCCAGTTGCATCCACTTGTTAGGATTCGCTGTGCCAGTGCTATTCCATTTCAAGATAAAGGTACCAAGGAGGTGCATTCTATAGAGCATCTCTGAAAGCAGAGCAGTGCTTCCCTGGCTGTACCCAGTCACTTTGACAGCTTTAGGATCCAGTTTCCTCTTGCCCCTCTAACAATACACTCAGTAACAGTAAATACACATGTGAAACTTTACCTGGAAATCTTTAAATGCTTGACTACTATTAGCTTCATGCTACTTTGTAAGAGTTACAAGGACCTGTGAAGTACCTCATTGCTGTTTTTTTTATTTTCCTTTTTTTCCTCCATTTTGCAGAGGGGTGGATGTGGGTGAAAGGCTTGAATTTTTTATATCATCTTTCCTGACATCAGGAGGTCCTGAGCCAGCAGGTGGAATCTCTAGGAGATTCTGCCAGAGGAGGGGTCTCCACAGCTCCATTCTAAAATAGTTTAGTTCACTGATTTTTAAGGTAAGCCAACAAAACATTTCATATAGAGGGAGAAGCATGCCAGTAAATTTCCAGGATGAAGGGATTTTGGCTAACAGCACTGCACCTCTGCTGTTGCTGGGTGCTGCAAGAGGTCTTCATTTCTTTAAGAGTCTGGGTTAGGTTTGGGAAACCTTGACCTCTGTACTGAGGAATGAGCTGAGGCCAGTGGTAATGGTTTGTTTAAACACAAGTTCTCAAACCCAGGTTAATTGATTGCTATAACTCAGTTGGTTGCAACAGATATTTTTGTCCTAGAACAGACATGAGCAGACTGTCCAGAGCAATACGTGTGTACAGGATGTTTGCTGATTAGCTTGCAGTTATTTAAATAGAATACAAGCTCCTAATTTGGTATAAGATCCCTTAGATCTTATTTTTTAATCTATTTTGGACAAGGTGGGTGCTTAATTTCTTGGTTTAGGAAAGTACACAGCACTTTCCTACAGCACATAGCTGGGCACTTCCAGAGCCTGCTTCTTCACACACTGTTTTTGAAAGATGACTGTTAACTAAACTTGGCTTAATTAAGTTGACGATTTCACAGCTGCTTTGAACAGCTCGTTAACTGCACGCTACAACTTCTTTACAGCCAAAGCTCCACAATACATCACACGGTGAACCTGCTGACAGGAGGGTACAACTTCCAACTCATGCTTCAAGAAATCAGATTTATTACTGCAGTCCTGCTTCTTCTAAAGCCAGTTAAGGCCTCTTTTAATGGAGACTGAAAATACTTTGATCTGTAGTCCAGTCCTACAAAGCGCTGTGGAGACCACTTTGTGTCTGAAAGCCAATGCTGTTTTACATATGCTGCCAAGCTGGTGGTGATGTTGGGGTGAAGACAGGTGACTGTGGCTGAGTTGTGTGGGTTGCAGCTCCTGTATGATGCTGATTGAACATCTACAGTTTTTTTCAAACCATCATACATATGCAATTTCTTGACTCATCTCACTTAAGAAGTAGAGAATTGTTCATTGTTATCCACTTCTTTATAAATTCCCTTTCTCCCCTGATATTATAGAGAATTTAACCTCTGAGAGCTGTTAAAACACCTGCTGAAGGCAATGGAGAGGGAGCTTGCTGACTTAGCTAATTGGGTTTCTTCAACTTGGCCTTGGAGAAAGAGTAAATACTGTTTCAAAGAAGTTGGCAGACCTCTGCTTCCCATGACCCTGAAAGATCCCATCATAAGATACAGAAACAAGTGTCTAGGGTCTTAGGTGATGAGGTATCCTCCTCTCACCTCGAATGTTAATGTTGCAATGGTCTCTTCTTTGTCTGTCATTTCTCACTGACGTGGCATGGGTAAAGCCCTGTTCTAATTGCAGCAGTGACAGCACAGTTTATGCCATTTGAGACTATAAATACAATGGTATAACTTCTTCCACAATAGAAGGCTTTCCTGTATTTCTTGACTTATGGAATTATACTTAGGACGCATTTCTAATTTAAGCAAAGTCTTAATGCAGTTGAGGCCAGGACTGTATGAGGAATGTTACCTAACCCAGAAACATCAGAGAGGGATTTTGATTTTTAATAATACTTTATATTAGAAAACTCTCTGTTACGGATGTAGTGAATGTGTGGGGGGGGGGGGGGGGGGAGAGAGGAAGAACATGCTTTTATTAGATGTTTTGGTTTGCTTGTTTCAGTTGAGGAACTGGTATAAAGTATACTAGCAAAACCAGTTTTGCTAATGTTAGCTCCATTTGCAGTAAGAAAGTCTGCCAGGGTTTGCAGACTGTGGAAGTGAAGTGAGAACCTGGTACAGAGTTAGCACACGGAGCCCTTTTCCTCCTTGTCGAGCCTTTGGACTGTGGTATTTCTGGCAGCTGATGTCTGCGAGGCACTTACTTGCTTTTATGATGCCTTTGCTGCAAGAATTCCTAGCAGCAAGGGCTCCAAGAAACTCTGCTGGCACTCTGAATGCTGCCACCACACTGGCACTTTTTTTTATTTTTGATTTTTCCTCTTTTGGACCATGTAGATTTAACAGGAAGTAGATCAGCCGAGGTATGGAATTATAAAGTGGCTATTTGCAAACCTTTGGTAAGAGAGGGCATTTTTTGTCAGCAAGGCTTTGTAGGCTAGACCAGGCAGCAGAACAAACAGAGAGGAACAGTCCTTGAATTAGGACAAATAAATGATTGTTAATGGCCTTTGTCCTCTGTTGCTGTTTGTGTGCCTTTTACTGTAGGACACTGCTCTTCAGAACAGGCTGTCTGTGGCTCTGCCTTCTGCAGCTTAAGGTTATGAAGGAAAAGTTGAACTCTCAGTTAATTAATTGCATTGTTTAGAATCAATTTAATGTTAATAATTACCTCATTAATCTATTCTAGATCTACATTTGAGCATGGGACAAATGATTATTGTACAGCAGATACCAGGTGGGATTTGGTGACAATTTATGGTAATGCAAAAAGGCAATTTGTGATGCCAATGTTGCCATGGCACAGTGGCTTTGGCAGCAGAATTGCCACTTTAGTGCCTGTTTCTGCTTGACCTTGTTCCTTTGGCATCCATAGTGGTCTGTAGTTTTTCTTTAACGTGTTCAGTTATACATACCAGAGGATCCCTCCTGCAGCCCCTTTTTTTCCTTTTGCCATTGTATTTGACTGCCATTTGCATGCTTCTAATGCTCATAAATGTATGCACCTATAATTTTTTGGGTCACAGATAGTTTATGTTTTCTCACTGATTAAAGCCACATCAGCTCCTCTCATATAGTGCTTTTTCTTTTACATTAAGTGCTTTCGTTGGGTGAAGGTCTTTGAGGAAGGTCTAGCTTCCTCCCACCCACTGTCATACAGCGCTATCCTAGCAATGATAGAATCTTTTTATTTACAAAGAAACATAGCTAGTAAACAGATCTCTCCCTGAAAATCTTTATTTGGTAAACACAGTGTACTCCTAATCATTTGCACCAAGGTCAATAGCCCTTAAAATGCCATTATTATAAATCAATCTGATATTAGAGCTTTATTTTCATAGATGTGTACACAAACTTGTACTAAAAAATATTTTTTTCTCTAACTTCAGCTAAAATGCAGTAAACTTGCTTCTAATCTGCTGTACTAGAAAAATATGATGAAGTAATTTATATAAATTTGTAATGTTACCATAAAAAAAGTCTGTAAGGTTAGGCTTAGCACCCAAATGTGCTGGTGTGTATTAGTACAGTATCTTTATGTAGGCTGGAAGTAGGTTTGCAAGTTGTGGGGAAGCTCTTTGTTGAATCTCAGAAGTAATTTCTTTTACACTTTATGATCTTCCAGTTCAGTTCATGAAAAATGACCTAAAATCTAATTATTGTGAATATTTTATTTTTTGTTCTTTAATTTTTCTTTGCCTTTTTGATAGCATCTTTCCAAAATACTTTGCCCTCTATAGATATTAGGTTATTAAATTTCTGAAGCTCCAGACAATGTTGTTCCCTCCAACCAGAAACTAAGCAAGGTCATTCTTTGTGGTATAGGCACAATCCTCATATGTCCTGGGATCAGGAGTCCCCAGCCTGTTTCCATGTCACTCACATGATGTTATTACACACTTGGAGTGCATGTTTGGGTCAGCACTTCCTCGCTTTATGAAAATACTTCTCTTTTTAGGGAAAGCAGTTGCCTGATTCTAACTGCTCTTGGTAAAATAGCAGCTTTTTTTGGCTATTAAGTAGCATCATAGAAATTACCCAGAAGAAACTTAGACAGCAACAGCAAATATGACACAGATAAACTGAAAGACTTGCTGGGAAAGGCCTTCAGTATTTTTAGCAATCGTTTTACAGCCGTCAGATTCCTCTTTTAAAAATCCTTGAGATCGATCACATTGTGCCTTGGCAAAGACTTTTGGGATCGAGAATTTCTTTCTTAGTGACTCCTGGGTTTTGTTGCTCAGGGAAGAAGATAAGATGGTCAAATAGAAGAATGTTAGCTTTGAAAGATGTATCATGGTCGGTCAAGGCCATCGTGTATCTCGTCTGCTTTGTGACAGATAAGTAACTGATGCAAGGACTACACATGGCTGTTAGTTTAAAAATTCTCATTTAGCTTTGTCTAAATTATAGGAGCTTTTTTTTCTATGACTGGAGCTTGTGGTTATTGATTTTTCTGTAGTTTTCTTTTTTCCTGCGTACAGATAATATCCAATTTTGCTGAAGTAACATGTTAATCAAAGGTTTAATCAATGTGATATTTGGAAAAAAAAGTAGAAATACTTGAAAAATATCTGAAAACTGAGCCTGAGGATTTTGGATGTTGTTGCTGATGTTCAGGAATGACTGGCTATACTTCTGAGTTCAGTATATTCTGCTTAGTTGGGCTGCTTGTGTTCCTGTAAATGTGTTGCTGCAGACGGCAGAGAGGAGAGGGTCACTTTGCATTGAGGAAAATGGATTTAGGAAGAAAACCAAGTAATGGTGCATCTCATTTGTGTTAGCAGGCAGTAGTACACGTAGTTTGTACTGGTCTTTGTTTTTAATAACGAGTTTGAAAAAGTGGAGAGAATTAGCCCTAACAAGAAATCCCATCTTAGAATGTAAACTCACTGGGATAAGGTCATATTTTCCTGTATGTTTATAGGGCTGTTCCATGTTTCAGTGCTTGCATAGTGGAAATGTAAAAATAAAATAAAAGCAGTGGTGATGTTGTCAGACAGTGAACTCTCTGTTAATTCACTCTCACTAATGACATACACTTTTTATAAGACATAAACTCGTTCTTATCTATGCATAAGGAGAATTCGAGTTGCATGTACAATTAGAGGTAATTTAGTTCAGTAATAGATGACTTGCTCGTCTGCTGGCATAATTAATGCAAGCACTGGTATCTGGTGTCCTAGTTATTTACAGTAAAAAAAAAAAGAAAATTAAAGCCATCAGAATGAGGTTATCAACCGGAGGAAAAAAAAATATTATATCAAAAGGATATATTGAACATTTCTGTGTATATGCATGGCTGTGTTTTCATAATGAAATGTATTTGGAATGAATTTTAATCCCTGATGGCTTAAAGTACAAGAGGAGCAATGTCAAGACAAACAGAGCTTGCTATGACGAGTTGTATTGTGTCTGATTTTGTAACCACAGTCCTCAGTGAACGCTGTTGTTCTGCCTGTGGTTGCCCTGGCTGAGGTCAGCAGTGCTGCTGCAGCAGGGAAGGACAGAGGTAGAGCCCTCCCCTGGAAGGACATGAGGCAGATGGATTTATCTCTCCACAGAAAGTGGTTTTCTTAAACTTGTTGCATTAAGCCTGAGGGAAAAGTACAGGTCTACTGGAATAAAATGTATTCTGACATTGTAAACCAAGGCATTTTTTGGTGAACTGGGTGTCTCTTGGGAATATACTAAACCAGAATTAGATAAAAAAAAAAATTGGTTAATATTGCTGCAGAAACAAAGTGAAAGCACCAGTTAACCATAGCATTCCCAGTGCTCCTGTCTGTCCTGCTGTGTTTCCTCCTTCCCTGCCTCTTCTCCTGGGGCTCTGCTGGATGTGGGCCCAGGGCTCTGGCATGGCTGTTTCCTAGGGTACCCTCAGAACTTGAGATGGTAGGTCTGGTAGTTACAAAATAAATGACAGTTAGAAAATAATTCATAGAATCATAAAGGTGGGAAAAGAAGTCTAAGATCATCCAGTCCAACCATCAGCCCCACACCACCCTGCCAACTAAACCATGTCCCCAGGTACCATGTTTAAACATTTTTTGAACACCTCCAGGGATAGTGAGTCTATCACTTCCCTGAGCAGCCTGTTCCAATGCTTCACATTTCAGTAAAGAAATTTTTCCTAATAGCCAATCTAAACCTCCTCTGGTGCAACTTGAGACCATTTCCTCTTGTTCTATCCCTTGTTACTTGGGAGAAGAGACCAGCACCCACCTCGCCACAGCCTCCTTTCAGGCGGTTATAGTGAGTGGTTAGGTGTCCCCTCAGCCTCCTCCAGACTAAGAAGCCCCAGTTCCCTCAGCCGAGTCTCATAAGACTTGTTCTCCAGCCCCTTCAGCAGCTTTGTTGCCTTCCTCTGGACACACTCCAGGGTCTCAATGTCTTTGTTGTAATGAGGGACCCAAAACTGAACACAGGAGCTGAGGTGTGGCCTCATCAGTGCCGAGTCCAGGGGAATGATGACTTCCCTGCTCCTGCTGCCCACACCATTTCTGATCCAAGCTAGGATGCTGTTGGCTTTCTTGGCCACCTGTGCACACTACTGGCTCACATTCAGCCGACTGTTGACCAACACCCCGAGGTCCTTTTCCACTGGGCAACTTTCCAGCCTCTCTTCCCCCAAGCCTGGAGTGCTGCATGGGTCCCCAGCAGTGCAGGAGGGACTGCCTGTACAGTTCCTGTTGTGAGCGGGCTAAATCCCAAGGGCTGTGGAGTCCAATGGGCAGGAATCCTATAGGGAGATCAGCAAGTCCATAAAATGTTATTCTATGCTTGCACTGTTTGGTCTTCTGGAGACTGGAAAAACTGTCTCACAGTGGGGCAGCGGCAGAGCCCAGAGTGCAGCAGGGCAGAGCTTCAGCTGTCCAGGAAGCTGGATACCTTTTCTTCCAGTCTCTTGCCTCTTTGATTGTTCCCATATGATTTTGCGGTGCCTCTGTGGTACTTGGAGCGTTGTAGCACTCTTCAGCTTGCTCCTCCAGCTGCACGTGTGAGCGGTGTACGCGAGCTGGTGGAAAGGGAAGAGGGCAGAAGGTTGTTACCCTGCAGTAGAATTGTTTCCAGAAGTGACTCTGGAAATGACAGCAGGAGGTTTTGCACTTGTTCTCTCTCAATCACTTTCAGATAGAGCTTTGCTTAGTTTACAAGTCAAAAGGTGATTTTTCTAACAGCCAATATTTCAGACTCTCACATTTGGGTTTGACAATCAAGCTGTTTTCTGTCTGAATCTTACTTCATTGCCAGTAATAAAAATTCCAGCTCGCTCAGACATGGTTATATGGGTTTTGCAGACCTAACAGTAGTAAAAGCTTGTTTTTGTCCTCAAAGTTAGCAGATTAGGTCTCAGAAATGTTACCTAGACAACAGATATATAGGAAAGTGCTCTTTTTTTATTGGTGACTTAGCTTTGACCAAACCCTACTGAAACAACTAAATGCTTGTTTTACCATCATCAGCCTTTGTGCATTCCCTTGCCTGTGTAAAGGAGAAGAGATCTTACTTTGGCCGAGTTGATGAGGCTTATGTATTGCTGACTATTCCAAGACAAATACGTATTTCCTTTGCATTCTTGCTTTTAATGCCAATATTTGAATCTCTGCAGTTAAACCATATATTATCAACCAGAACTTTTTTCAGATAGTGTTTTCAAAGCTCTATTTAAATGTTGATGGGCTCCATTCTTCTTGTATGTCCTCTCTATTATTATTTTCTTACTTCAATGACATCATACAGTTTCTGTTATGATTAATCCTTCACAGAGGTGACAACTTCATTTTGAAAGAGAAAAGATGAATCTTTGTTTAAAGAAAAATGAAAAATACATCTACTTAATTTTTGTTTGTTTACTTTGCAGTCTGTCACCAGAATTGCCTGTCTTCCCAGCCTCCTGCTGTTTGTCGCTGTTACAGAGATTGTTATCAACATACAAATGCTCCTTTGAAGTAGGAATGTAATTTCAAAATCCTGGTGCATCTGTCCTATTAACAAGAATCTGTTCTCTTCTTTCCTTTCAACCCTAGCATTTTGATATGAACAAGGCAGGTATTTTGTAGTAAAATAAAATTCATGGTTTGAGATGGTGTCTTTTGATAGGGAAGAAACTTGTCAATTATGGAAAAGGCTGTTGCTGCAGTGAAGTGGTGCAGTCTCTCTTTGATAGTTATCTTGATCTTTTATTTGAGAGCAATTGTGTGGGGTAGGTTTTTCCAGCTACTGACAGATGTCTCCTGGCTCTTCAACCACAGCACTTATTACTGGTGGTGCTGAAAGCATAGGAATTGATCATGGCAACCCGTGCAAGGGTTGTGCAAGCTATCCTACATTTCCACTACTGTTGAAAAGAAATTGCTGTGAGTTTTTAGAACAAACTTTAATGTAAAAAACACAAGTAGATTACAATATTATAAATCAGCAGCTCTGAATCCTGAATGTACAACCCAGAAGTGGGGAAGGAGAATTACTTTCAGAAGATTCAGGGTAGTTCTGGGCCTTGCCCTGGAGCAAGGCTGCAACTCATGTGTCTATCACAGGGTACGGTGCCTTTCACCTGCTTTCATGGATCTCAGATGCCCACAGGCAGCAAACCATGGACTAGTTAAATTGGTTTGGTATTTCATTACTTTCTTTCCTGAAGGGGCTAAAGTCTGTTTGTTGTTCCATGGCAGGAAGTATCCCAATTCATGTATAAAAACTGGACCACTCCTCTGTTAAATGGTGGTCATACCTTGGTGCATAGGTAGATACTGGCTCTTCTTCAATACAGCTGGAAATGCACATATCATGTGCTCAAAGAGCACATTGTTTGATGCTACTATTTTGTTCAGTGTTTGATTAATTTCTATGTATATGACGGGAGAAGGAATACAGCCTTCCAAGGGCTCCGTAAAAGCAATGTGTTTCTCTACTAGCAGGAAGATTTTAGTCTTATTTCTCTGTAGGCTGAAACGTGGAGGAGGTGCCCTGGGTATGAGGGACTCTTGTTTTAAAGAATAACCAACATCTGCGTTCTGTAAATTATGCTGACAGCATTGAAATCTGTGGTATCCTTTAGAGAGGAAAGAACTTCCAAAATGTAGTGCATCTTTTGGTGGGCGTGCTAGCTGGTCTGGGTGTTGGGTAGTCCCACGAATATCTTACAGAAAACCAGCAAGTATCTTTTGGTTTGCCTTTCCTAACTGATTTATTTCCCCTTTAAATAAATTTAAATAAATGCAAAGGGGCTTTTGTAATGGCTGGATGTGCTGTGCCCTCTGTGTCGTAATTTATGGACAGCATGTTACTGTCTGAGATGTGTGGAAAGAATGAGATGATGTTAATTTGTGGTGAGAGCAGGACTGTGTCTTACTAATGCAGATGCTGTGCACTTTGTAGTCTCCCAAGAAGCTTGTGAAGGCTTCTCCTGTGGGACATCTTTTGGCGACTGCCAAGTATTTATCATGTGGAGTGTCCAAGTTATTCAGTCTCGTGTTAGTATTGGGTTATAGGTTATAGGTTGGACTGGATGATCTCGGAGGTCCTTTCCAACCTTATGATAGTGTGATACCCTTGATAGAGGATAGATGCCCATGTCTTGTTTTGGAGTCAAGTGTATCTGTTAATTGGAAATTCTGGTAATAGTCCCTTGAGGGTTAAACTGTTCCCAAAGGATTATTTCCAGTGTTGATTATCTTCTGTTCTTTCTCCTCCCCATTATATTTCTTCTACTGAGAAACTGTTTCACCTTTTTGCAAGGTTTATGTCCTACCTCCATGGACACTACTCTACCTGCTTTATTGCAGAGAGTACTGTGCCCAACAGAAAGCCCAGCTTCCAGCACCAAGGTAAATTGAAACACACACTAATTTATGTGAGAGGCCTCATACTGAGTGGACTTTGGGGCCACTTCCCAACTGCTGGCTGCTGGATCCGGCTGTCTCTTCTGATTTGGAGCAGGAAGCATCATTCTGAGATTATTTTGCTTCTGCAGCTTGTACTGGGAAGGTTCCTGGTCTTTGCTGTTGATTCTAAGCCTTAGGCAGATCAATAGGGAACACAGGAACATAAACAAAACCAAATTAGACAGTGCCAGTTTGAGGTTTCCCCCTCTGCGGGGCCCTTGTGGTTCCTGGGCTCAAGCTGTGAAAGGAGGTGACTGTGCTGCCACAGCGATCTCTTATCCCACGGCAAAGGCTGAGTTCCTGACACTCGGCATGGCCATTGCTGAAATTCTGGCAGAGAAACAGCATTTGCTGTGATCTTTGTAGCATTGCTCGCTTTCCTGCAAAGTTATCAACTCAAAATGCCCAGGTTTCCAAGCTCTGGGGGAGGTCTAGGCAATTTTTTTCTTTTCCATCCTTGGACCGAACCTGTTCACCTGCCAGGTGTAAAGTTTTTGGATGGCTAGTGTCATCTTTTTTTCCTTAACAAGCCTACACGAAACAGATTTAGCACTAAACAGGTCTTCCTTTTATAGCCTCTGTTTGTTTCACACAGAGACTCTTTCAGTTTACATTTGCCCCATTCCTCACAGTGAAGATTATTACTTTCTTCTGCCGTCTTTTCCTAATCTGTTTGTTTATTCCCATATATATCTGGCGTAGTTTAACGAAAGCTGAGAGTTCAGTGAAACTTTCTGGCTCAGACTGCTTCGTGCTTCTGTGCAAACTATTCCTTCATGACACTCAATTTACTGATACCCTTCCCTTGGAAAATGAATGCTGCTTGAAAGATTTTTCAGTAGCTGCAAGGGTGGATAACTCTTACCCACATCCTAAATCATTATAAAATACTTCTGGAGAAGCTCTGCAGGCTCCTCAATTCATGATATTGAAGTATTTTTTACACATCACCATGCACATTAGTAGTATCTCTTCTACTCAAGATCCTCTAATATTTTTTTTTGCTTACTAAATTGGAACATGAGTACCCACTGCTGATTTAGGAGAGTTTCTGAGAAAAACAGCAGCAAAGTGCCACTTTTGGTGATCCATATCAGTGTATGAAAGCTCTGCTTTTGATGCAGAATTAATGTTTCAGCTGACACATTGATGCTTTGCTATTCTTCACGTATGTAGAAGTGATGGGAATGACAAACAGATACATTTTGAAAATTTTGCTGTGCAGTCTCGGGTGACTTTAGGCATATAAACACTGCAAATGAAATATGATAGGCTTTCTGCTTTTCTGACAGAGTTAGGGTCATCTGCAGCAGAGTGGAAAAAGGTAACTGGTGCCTTACCTGCCCTGGAGAGTTAGAGTGTTAGAGTTCAAATATTAAAAGAAGATAGTTTTGATAAATGAAACTTCCTTGGCTTTTCTGATCAGGGACATAAACACGGGTCTTGAACCGTTTGGAAAAAAAGAAAGAAGGTATTATTAGTAGTTGTAAAAATCAACATTCTGGATGTGAAAAGCTAATTTTTGGTCCATGCAAACTGGGTGAACTCATGTGGGTTTAGTGCTTTTGTTTGCATGTGGCTGATTAGGATGAGCCCTCTGCCCAGGATTGTTGGTCTGTGTCAATCACATGTGGATTTGACAAAAAATGGCATTCTGCAGCGTAGTCCAGTTTCTGATGACTCAGTGGGTAGGGTGTACAGCCAAGCTATGTGCCCTTCAGTGACATGAAAACCACAGCTGTTTGAGGAAAATAGGGCTCTTTTCCTTTGCATAAAGCAAGTGGAGTAAAGAGTTTGCAAATATGGCATATTTTCTAGATAATAAGGTTCATTTTTAAGAGCATGCCATGAAAAAATATCACTTTAAAGAAATGTCAGTAAGAAAAATAAAGTGATTTGTAAGTGTGTCTGGTTTGGTCAAGTTCTTAGGTACACAAAGAAGAGATGCAAAATGTCAAAGAGTGTTGTTTAATAAGAAACCAGTTGAAGAAAAAAGTTAACTCGTAGGAAAAACAATTATATGAAGCTGTGAAATGTGTCCCTTTTCTTGTCTTAAAGTCATTCAAGCCTTGCTCTTAATATAAACCAAACTTTGTGTTGAAATTTTAGTACTCAAAAGAAGAAAGGGTAAGCTGATACTTTTTCTAATGAAGCAGAGTAGAAATTTATGCTTTGCCAGAGCTGAGCTGTAAAGCAAAAATTATGATGTTTTATAAGGATGTAAATCTCTTTATTTTTTCACAATCATTCAGGTTTAGTAAGGTTTAAATGAGACTATTTTTGATAAAGTACTGGCTTACTTCTAAAATAAGAATTATCATAATTTCCTTATATAAGCATCCATTTGTTTGCTAATGCATCTCACTCAAAAAAGGGATTTTAAACAGCAGTGTGCAAGTCCTCATGCATATAAGCTGCCCTGCAGATAATCTGCAGTTTAAAAACACTGATTATTTGTGGAAAAAACCCTAGATGATCCTTGTGTTCAGGCAAAATTGTGAAAACCAGCAGCAGGAGTGGGTCGGGGGGGAAGGGGCTGTGGGGGTGACAGAGCTGGGTGTGACTTGGCATTATCCCGATCACCCCTGGCACCTGGCAGCAGGTACCGGGGATGTTGGGGATAGTGCCAAGTGCCTTGGTGGTGCCTTGGCCTGGGTTTCAGGACTGAGCCCGTAGGAGAGCACTGGCCAACTCCACTGCGGGTTGGAAGTGCTCTGGGCCACAAAGCAGGCGAGCGGCAGTGGTGAAGTCAGGCTGGAATTGTAAAAAAGCTAGTTCTTACATTTTTAAGCAAAGAAAACACTGAGAAAAAGTAACCATCTCTGCAGAGAGAGGCTTAAAGGTAATTTTAATCTGCTTAGCAATGTTCACATTTTGAGATAAGGAAAGGTGAAGTCCTTAAAAGAGTACAAATTCAAAATTTTTGCAATTTAGTGGAAGCCTGGACAACTGAGCCTTTTCATTTCTCTGTTCGAGGTGTATCCTTAAACCCAGTGATGTTTTTCCTTTGGAAAAAGGAATGTTTCTTTAAGGAGTATGAAAGCAGACAGAGAAGCTAAAGCTACCTGGCTGAGAAGACCATTTCTGAATGGATTTTCTGGGTGTTTCTGTAATCCTCCCCCATTCCCTCTCCCCTTAGTTGCATGTTTTCTGTTGTATAACAGTAAATATTTCTACACAAACTCAGGCAGTGCTTTAGCAAAAACTGTCTCATTTTCTTAAAACAGTGGGTTCTGGCACAAGACTTTTCTTACTTGTCTTCTGTCAGCAACAAAGATTTAAGAACTTTCAGTGGAGGTTTAAATGACTGGCTTTCTGTAAACATTGCAACTATCCGGTGGTGTGTGTAATGTAAGACTTGCTGGCGCTTTGTAACAAAATCCCAGACTATTTATTTCCCTGTTTTTAATATTAACAGAGCATTTTTGAGAATGGCAATGTAAAATCTCAATGTACAACCGTCTTAAATTTACAGGGATGTTCTTTAACTACCTTAGAAGTGTTGTGTTGACAACTGAACTATGATTTTTAATAGCAGTGCTACTTATGGTGTCTATTTTTAAATTATTAAGTTCTTTCTTCTGACATTTTGAACCATTTCATTTATTGCAGAGACTTTAGAGATATTCAGTAATACACCATTAAAATAACAATCTTGATGGGTTGTATAGCCGAATGAGTTTTCTAACTTAAAAAAAAGCCCAGATTCTTAAAATAAAGGATATTGCATAATCTTTCATAATCTTATGAAAGTGAAAAATAATTTTGAAATTTATAATTCTTCAACTGCAGACAATAACAAAGTAGTGAATTTGTTACGCTGCTGAAAAGAAATGACTATTCTTGGAATAGTTTGCCATTAAATTAGCTAATAGTGCCTCCATGGCTGTCCAGAACTTCACTTTCTAAGTCTTAAGTAAAAACAGTAAATAAAGTATTTATTATTTTAATGTGGTGTTAGTAAAAAGGGGGAAGGGAGATATTCAGAAAATATTGCCTTTAGGAAATGAGTCAATGAGTGAGCTTTATATCTTAAACTATAATTTCAAATATATTTTTGCAGTACCAGAATCTTCTGCTCCATTGATGAACTGTGTCTTGGGTAACAATTTTTGTCCTTTTATGCTTTTCACTCCTTTTATTCTTTTAAAATTAAAACAATGGAAGGTTGACATCCTTTCTTTTCTTCATGACCTTTGTATGTGTTACAAGCTGCTTGGCTTAGGGTTTTCTCTGCACTAAGAATTCTGTTTGTGCAATGTGCACGTGGGAAGCACACGGGGACAATGGCAGTGCTGATGGGTCGGCAGCCGGTGTTTTCCTGGTGTTGCTCCTGTGCACCTCATCCAAGTCAGCCTAGTTTCTGGCCCCTTGTGAAAACCTGGTAGAGCTTACAAAGCTGAAACCAGTAGGATTCAACTGAAATTGCATTAAATTAACTGAGGCCAAAGCAGACGTAATTTTGTAGGAATTTATTTTGTGGTGGGGTTTGTAGAGTCACTTGCTGTAAGTGTTTCCTGACACAGTACACTAAAAAGCCCTTTTTTTCTTGTTGTTGTTGTTTTATTGTTATTTCATTAGACTTTAAGCACTGACTTTAATTTGTCACTCAGGGGTCTCCCTCAGGGGTGGTGTGTACTCGTGGTTTTTTTGTGTGTGAAAACTTCAGCCAAAATACTGCCATTGTTTTTAAGAGTGGTACCATGAAAAAATATGTATTTGTGCTAAACCCCTGGAAATTTTCTCTGTTAAAATCTGTAATAGCTTGGGCCCAGAAACGTGACAATTATCTGGCACTTGGTGGATCTGTGCTGTCCTTAAGAATCAAATCTGATTTAAGGCTTTGTGGAAGAAATTAATACTTTGAAGATGAACAACTTCTTGATGGGTAGCTCTGTTAGTTTTGTTTGTTTGTTTTAGTTATCTGACTGTAAATGTTTTTTCTATCATATAAATTATTTTGACATTATACAGAAAAAAATAGTGTATATAATGGGAGGAGAAAAACTAAATCAGATTATTTAATCAAGGCAGAAATTACTGCATATTGTACATTTCAGGAAATACAAAAGAACTGGAAGAAATCACATTTGTGTCAAATTTCACTAATGCTGGGGAATGACATGCACAGAATAATTATAAAAATGTGATGTTACTAGGAAATACAGACCTTAATCTTTATTATTTTTATTACAATTAGGAAACATATGACGATGCATACATAGTGATTCTGAGGCTGCAAGAAGCTTAATTTTAAAGTAAACAGAATTGTTGGTAGACAAAAAAGTTATTTTTAAACTTCACTAAGTTCTGGTTTTCCATTGTTTAGAAATACCCAAAGGAAGTGGTGGTCTATAATGGATTAACAGTTTATACATTTTCCTCTCCACAGCTGAAAAAAGAATTAATAATGTATTGGTGTGCAGATTCTGAGCAGTCAGTGCACATTTATACAGTTCTCAGACTTCCATCTGTAGTGATTGTGATAACTTTTCCAAGTATTTCTAACCTTTCTAACCTGTTTTTCCTTTATGGAATTGTGGAGGCTTCTTTTGCCAAAACATTATTGCTTACTGATACAGATGTGGACCAGATTTATTAAGCTGACAATTTATTAAGATAAATTGTTGAACTATTATAGTTAGATGCAAGGTGTTGAATGGTTTAGATTGTCTTATTGGGTATTCCTTAGCTTGGTAATTTTAATTTTTATACTTTCAGTATTTTTAAACCCTTCTGCCTTTCAGCCCTGCTTATTTAAGGGGACTTACTAAGTAAGGGGACAGATACGGTTGGACTTGATGATCCCAGAGGTCTTTTCCAACCAGATGTGATGCTATTCCATCCCTTTCCTCCAGCCCGAAGTCTCACCACTTAAAAAACCCCTGTGCTTTATCTGGATTGTTCTTTGTCCAGAATGCAGGGTATGAGAATACTGTTTGGTTCTTTAAACAAATTCAGTTGTTTTTCCAAGATCAAGCTCAGAGAGAGAAGAGCTTCAGTAACACTACCAGACTGCGTTTGGCTTAAACCATTTGTGCCTGTTCTCACTGGCCTCATGAGAAGCTGCTCTGGGCTGTGAGTGTGAAGAGGCTGAGGTTGCCTCTCTCCTAGCCAACATTTTGCTTTTCACTTGGGTGCTGCAGTGCTGTCCGTAGGCACCCGTGTGGAAAATCCAAGCTCACCCTGACAGAGTGAGCCTGGGAGTCTGTGGGAATGGATGATGCCGTAGGATTGAAGCCATGTTAAATTTATATAATGCAATAATTGTGGAGCAGATACGATTCGTTCCCTTTTCCTTCCTTGTTTTGAATGCCTCTCTTCAGAGTATTTGAGCATTTTATAGGAGACCTTTTGGTTGGCTGGAAAAGGCGGGACATCATCTCTTTCTATAAATGGAATAATAATTGCACTGTGCGCTGGCCAGCGGAGACCAACATCTGGATCCTGGTTATCGGTTATCTTTTAATCATAAGTATGTAAAAAGTCTTTCTTCTCAACTGCTCTTCGCCAGAGCCCAAGGCATAGGAAGATGAAGTTATTAGCTGTGTGTTCCTTGCCTGGACAGCCAGAAGAGATAGAGTGGAACAAAGTGGCAGCAGATTAGGATGGCATTTTAACTGCACAAATATGCTTTTAAGAAACAAAAAAATTGCTTCTTGCCTAGCAGTAGCATTTTTACCCTTTGAGATTTTATAATAAGTGGAGACTAAAGAAAATCTATGAGCATACTTTAAATGTTAAGAAGCACGCTTTGTGTTAGTAAAAGGCGCAGCATAGATGGTGAAAATAAGCCACATCCTCCTGTTAGACACAGGGTGGGGAAAGTGCATGTTCTGCTCCATTCCCCGAGGCTGAAGATGGCTTTGCCTCTGTGCTACTCAAAAGTGCTGCCTCTGCTGAGATGAGGTGTTGGTGAGGACTCTTGACTGTGTCTTTGAAGGGTGTAGGAGTGGCTGGAGTGCAATAGATTCTTTGTACTGATTTGAGCAGAAAATGAATCTTTGTCTAAAAATAAGAATGATAAAACTAGTAGTTCTGTAACCTAGCCCTGAGGCATAGAGGGTCTGAAGCCTTGTAAAAATCAATCTCTAATTAGTGTAAGAATTTTGGTTGGAATATGATCTGAATGCATTCTCATGTTGGAATTTGCAGTTCTGTATGTCGGAGCTTCCTTTCTCAGTAGCAGAGGGGTTTTTTACCCTCTTTATATCAGTGTAACTGAAAAGTTCTTAAGCTGTTGTCAGCTCTGTAAAGAAGAATATGTTGATTGAGTGCAGCCTAATTTTATGGAAAAGAGTGGGATCTTTTCACACAGAGTTTAGTTGCTAGCACTTAATAAAGTAGTTTTAAAGGCCTGTCTTTTTAAAATGTGACCTTTACCTTCCTAATCTTGAGGGAGAAAGAGGTTGGAAAAGCAGAACTGACTTCTGCAGTTACGATAAACAGACATTTATCAAGTGCAGTCTACCTACATGCTGGGTTGTGGAACCCATGGCATCACATTTCAGGTGAACAGAGCCCTTAGTTAGGGCTCTATCCCACAGAAAATATTTGAGGTTTTTCAGTCTATACAACCCTAAAAGATGCAGATTTCAGCTTTGCAGGAGGCTGACCAGTGCAAAGGGAAGCTGGCAGTTCAAGCATAGTCAGCTCCTGTCTGGAGAGTGACACTCTCAAGCTCAGTCAGCAGATCAGCCACCAAAACACTGTAATCTCTTCCCTTTGGAAGATGCTTGGATCTCCTGGGGCGCCTGTGCCAGGTTGAACAGGTAAAGATGTGGATAGAAATGGAAAAAAACTTAACAG
Organism: Tapera naevia; assembly: GCA_033556795.1. Lineage (NCBI taxonomy): Eukaryota > Metazoa > Chordata > Aves > Cuculiformes > Neomorphidae > Tapera > Tapera naevia. The sequence goes on along the minus strand of JAUMJJ010000076.1, from coordinate 5,441,095 downwards.
TGTGGGCAGGGACAGTGAGGAGAGAACTCTGTGGTTATAAAAAGGGAAGGAACCCAAACAGGCACAGTATTTTGAAAGACAGGAAGGAATCTATAGGAAAGGAAAATGAAAGTGGGAAGGGCAGGCTGGAGAAAAGAGAGACCAGAAAATGAACAGAAATGCTAAGGAAAGTGGATAGAGAGGAGGGAGAAGACTGGAGTGTGTTGAATGCGCAGTACACCCCACACGAAAAATAATGACCCAGGGATTTGGCAGTTGCTGAAACAAAAATTCTGAACGTTTCTGTTTCAGCTTTGGTTGAGGGGAGACCTCAGGCTCTGTCTCCTTTGAATACTGCAGAGCACACACGCTTTTTTTGAATGTTTGCCATCAGTAGCCTTTTTTTCCTCTTCGTGGACTGGCAGCTATGGAGATTCCTTTCAAAACAGATCAAAACTTTAGGAAATGTGGTTACCTTTTTTTTTTTTTGCTTGCACAGAAAATCAGTGGAATAAACTCTTCAATGTAGAGATAAAAAGGGTTCTGTTTGATGAGGGATGAAAAAAAAAATTAAGCTAAAGAGATGAGTTATCTGGTGAGAATTTTTTTTAAAAATAGTTCAAATAAATGTGCTTACACAGTAGTGTGTAGGTCTAATGTGTGGGTGGAACAAAGTGAATTTAGTGTGCTCATGAGTCTGTTACTAGAAATGCAGCAGCATTGCAAAAGTGTGATCACTGAAGGATTTAATGTGAAGAGAGTCTTAAGAAGGATTATAGCATCTGATATATCATTCTTTAATAGTGTCACCAAGAATTAGAGGCCTGAGTAAAGCCTACTGCTCTTTATTGTGCTGATTGTGCTAATTTATTTGAACTTCAAAAAAGTGAGTAGCCCAAGGACAGCCAGAGAAAAGGATTTTACAGGTACTAGTCTAGGGAAATGCTTTCTGAGGTGACGCTTCTTTTGTGCTTGCAGGTACACGTTTGTGCTTTTGGGTGACTTGGCAAGGCTTTAATTTTCTCTTGATTTTCTTTTTCCAAACTACAATCCAGAAGTCACTTATTTTATTACATGGGTAGCGCTGTTAGAGTGAGATAAAAGGTGAGTTTATGGTCAAGGAAGATTACACAGCGTGTCTCTGGCTGAGTGATTTTACTGACTAACGATCAGATTGTGAACTCCTCAGGCTAAAGACTCTTTCTTATGTGTTTGTACAGCATCTACCAGAATGAGCTCTGGCATCTGATTGGAGTCTGTGGGCTCTATCGCAGTACAAGGAATGAATAATAAGTGAGTAAGTGGCAGTTGTATTGGTTGGCTGCCCCAGGAGATCTTAACTCTTCTTTTGTGGACATATAATCTGGAATTTCTTTGGCATCAGCCTCAAAATGAAGTACTTTTGTTTGCCTGAAGGAGTTCTGCTTCAGTTCCTTACGGTATATAGGGCCGAGATCCTCTAGCAGCTACAGACAAGTGAGTGTTTGTAAGAGCTGCCTTTGGAAGTTAACAGTGCTGTGATTACTACTAAACTGATTAGAAATCTAAGCCTAGATTTATAAAGTAGTGCAAAATGTTTTCTGTACCTTATTGTGTTTGCTTTTCATTTTTCTCTGGGATCTTTGGGATTGTCTACACATTATTACTTTTAATTTCATTCAATTATAAAAATGCATGCTAAAATAAGCCCCAAAGCTATTTACCTTTGATTTATAGCATAACTCTTAAGATGGAAAATAAGACTTTATTTGCTTCAGCCTTAAAAATAAAATACAATTTGGTCATACAACGGGTTTCTACTGATTAAGACACGCCACATGGCTGAGTCTGACTCTCCTGCAGGTGAAATTATATGGTATTTAATGAGAATCTCTGTGATCTGCTGTTTTCCCCAGTTTTCCATTGCATGCCATCAAACAAATTGAAGGAGATTTAGGAATTTAGTGCTAGTGCAGCTTTGCCAGGCTGCTGCATCCAGCCTTCCCACCAGCCTGGCTGTAAGGGGGCAGAGGGAGAGGAACTGCTTGAGGAGCTGCTGCTCTGGAAGAGCCAGGGTGGTGGTGTTTGTGCCACTGGTAAATGGAATATTGAAAACTGGCAAAAATTATATGTAACACATTCGTGTTTAGATAAAGAAAATTGTGCATTTTATGCCATTTTTTTGGTATCCTCTTTCCCTTTTGATCTATCGTAGTACCATCAGTTAACCCATGGTTCCTTTCTAGTGCTTTTTTTGTTTGTTTGGGATCTTGTCAGATTGGGAGTCTAAACTACAATATCCAGAGTTTGTTTTTTTGAGGGGGTTTTAATGCCCTAATTTACTGACCTGTTCAAAGAACTGGAATGGAGTAGGGACATGGGTCCTTTGCAGAACACTTTCTTATTTTTTTTTTTTACGTCATCTTTTTCCAGACCTGATGCTATTTTGGTTTTAACATTTCAGCCTCTTTGCTGGGCATAACTGCAGGGCTCAGTGATCTAAATTTCCCAAATTGCCCATGGATTTTGAAGAATAAGTTTTCCATAATAATTATACTCTAGTCCCCTGAAATTGTGACTCTTTTTTTACTGAGAAACCTCTTATTTTTGTTAGAGTTTCTGTCATCTTTTAGCAGTTTGGTCATGATATAGAATTTTTAGAAATAACTCTTCATTCAGGCAGCTTACTGTATGCGAGTAGTTTATTATTTATTCTTACACCCCTTCAAACACATCAGTTGCTGGGAATGTTGTCATTCCTATGAGGAAAGAGGAACTCAGAATACATCTCTTCCCAGCACTAGTGGCAGTGAACAAAATGAAGCTTCTCAGAAATCCCCCAGGTCTGCAGTGATTGCCGTAAGCATGCGTGGCACAGTACAGCCTCCAGTTTCCTTCTCCAGCTCTGTGTCTAAAGGAGTCTTGTTTGCTTTTTTACCTGTACCCTCATTTTGTCTTTGAAAGCTCTATTAGCAGTTTAATCTTATATATTGCTTGATCTGCAGCCCATTCAGATGAATGAAACCATCCAGTCAGCGGGTGAGGAACATTGTTCAGTATTGTTCCGGAGGAACTGAGGGTGGGGGTGGCTCTACAGGCTCTGTGTGTGTGTGTGTGTGTTTCCCACAGAAGTTGTACACAAAAGTTAGATAAATTTATTTTTTCTTGAAAAGAAAATCTATTCCCACCTTTTTGAAAATTTGAAACCTGGATAAAACATAAGAAGAGGAAGCCTTCAGCAATATGAGGGGTGCTTTCAGTGGGGTTTAAAGATATATATATATATATATATATATATCTATCTTTTAGTAGCCATTAGTTTTATTTCAGTATTTGGGAAAGGGAAAAGGACAGCTGGGTCATGGCCTGAAAATCAACACAGACTGAGACACTGAAAAAAACATAGAAAGGCGTTACAGCTTTTGCTTTGATGGTTTGTGGACTTAGATGTTGTTGAAGCATGACAGAAGGTACTACCTGGGAGCAAACACTGGTACAGAAAGCCTTGGGCCAACACTTTACTACACTGGAAGAATCCAAATAAATTCCCCTCGATAGCCCAGGTGTTTCATTGTGCTTTGTCATAGAACTCTGTTGCGGCACCTCGGCTGTGCCTGATGGTGTTGCAACTTTTCATTCCTTCTGAAGCCTACGATTTAAATAATCCCTCCTGAGGGATAATTCCTGCTCAGCACCTCTGCATGGGGAGCACCATCCGGCAGACGCAGGAGCTTGGGGAGCCCCAACTGGACAGCTGGTCCGAGCCTGGGACCTGCAGGCAGAGCACGGAGCCTCTGCCCCAAGGCACACCCAGGTGTTTACAGGGGTAACCTGGCTTCCGTGCCAGGAGCTGAGGGAGTTTAATGGTGCTCCAGTCTTTTGATGGGAGTCTTTGGGTCTGATTCCTAAACTGCATTTTAGGCTGAGAGAGGCAGAGTGTTTGCTACACGTCCTTAGTAAGCCTTGCACCAATACATAGTTCAAGAGGTATTCACAAGGCAGAGAATTTATATATAGTGACTTCATTTGTTCTGGACGTTCAGAAGAGAATCCTAAGGTCGAATCTATTTTGAGTTTGACAAATCTCTTCTTGTCAAGTGCCTTATTCTGCACATGGCTGGGTGCTTTCTGGCGGGTGTGGTGTAACTGCTCCACCAACTGCCCAGCGTCCTGTTACAGTAACTTGCTTTCCTCATTCCTTCTGCAGTTGGTTATTTTTGATTGGTTTTGTCCTGTTTGCTGTCTTTCCAGATAGTAGCACAATGACATCAATATTGATCAAATCTATAGAGAAATTGCACTCTGGATATTGATTTTCTCTTTCTTCTACCCCTCTTTCCCCCCTCTTCTGTATTAGATGAGCAGTGAAACCATAAAGGTGCCATCCAGCATGTGAATTTTATTGGCTGTCTAGAAGGGGCAAACAAGACAAGTCTTCCTGAGGAGCTCAAGGGTAGTTAGTTTATTTAAATGAGAAAGAATCCATTTGTGCTGCAGCAGTGGAAGGCAGGATGTCCTGCAGAGCTGAGGCTCACTCCTTTTTTATATTCCATTACAAAGGACAATTTCATTGCTGTCCTGAACATTTTCACTACTCTGAGATTAAAAAAAGATTAGAGTGGAGGTTATGGAAGAAAAAAAAAGAGAAAATGTGTGTTATTAGGCAAGAGTCCCCTATCAGCTGCTGATGTAACTTTTGTCCCATGAAGGCAGTGTAAAGGCAGGGGTGTTCTTTCGTCATGCTGTGAGGCTTCAAGCGATTATTGCCATTTGTCCGGTGTTTACTGGAGAGCAAAACTGTATTTTGAACATGGATGTTGATCAAAAAACATCATGAGTGGGGTTTTTTGCAATACTTCACATTTCAGGTGCAGGTCACTCGCTTACCTTGTGCACTATGAGAGGGTTTGAGGTGGTGGTGGGAGCTGTACTTTTGTTTCAAGTCTTCTCACTTTTGTATGAGTGTTCTCTGGGCTTTTATCTTTGTGCATGATAGAGGTCTGCCTGTCAAAAATGTTGTGTGCTGACTCAGAACCATGCAAAGTAAAATGTTTGATCTGGGGCCTATAAGAAAACAAGGAGCCAATAAAAATATATTATAGCATCTTTTATCCTCCCCTTAGCAAGAGAGGCCACCCAGCCCCAGAAGTACAGTAGTATGAAGTTTTCACTAGCTTGATAAAACAGACAATTAGGAGTCATCGGTGTGCGGAGGCCACTTCAGCAGCCCCTTCCCCCATTTTAAAACATGAGCAAATTGGAGCTGGTCGGGTGCTTCATCCCCTTGACTGAATCTGAGTTGCAGAGACCTTCTTATAAACAGGCCCCACAAGATGGCACAGGAATTGCAATTTAAGGAATAACTGTTCCCTGTTAATTCTGTCTCTGCTCTGACCGAGGAAGAAAGGTGAACATCTCCGTGATTTTATGCCAACCAGGAACAATTTCACTTCTGCTGGCTCTCACTACTTCATTTGGTTCTGTGCTTTGAAAACCTGAAGGCTTTGACATGGTGCATGTTACCCATGCCAAGCTGTGACTAAACAATCTCATTAAAAATGCAAGGTAACTGAAGCAAATATTTCCTTTGAAGAAGTACTATCAGTTAAGTACTCATTTCCTCTTTTAAGTCTGACATTAAAGGGGCAAAGACAGGTGGGCTGATAAGGGTGAGATAAGACTTGTTGAGTTAGTTTACCAGCTAATTTGGCAAAAAAAGCAGAGTCTTGTTTCATGCAGTTTGAAGAGCTTGTATCACTTGTATTCGTTGTATGAGGTATCAACTGTCTAAATATCTAATGCAATTGTGAAATGCCTTTGTATGCACGTGTAACTTGATATATTTACATATTTTCCACAAGATGTAATGTCACTAAGATAAGATCTCACTTACAGTGTACCCATAATCTCAGATGCTAAATCTGAGTCTCTAAATAGGCTTCTCCTTTAACCACAGCAAACCCAAAAGAAATGCAGTAATGTTTGCCTTTGTATTGCTAGAACTGCACTGGAATCGGGTCAGTGATAGCCCAGTATTCAGCTCTTCTCAGGCTGTACTAACTGAGATCCAAAAAACCCAGCTTGCATGAGTCTGCTGTGCATTTCCAAAACAATTAAATCATCCATTTTCGTAAAGTCAATGTACAGAACGAAGTAATCTTTCTCAGTGTGAAGTTCCAGCTTGTATCCCAGTTGGTAGATTGCCCCAAGAGAAGGGCGTCCTTTGAATGCAGAAGTACAACAACGACCTGTATCCTTGGGTGTCTCTGCCTGTTTCCTGTAAGGATCTGGTCTTTGAGGTAGTTTGTGATACCTGCAGCTGGCCATCTCACAAGCGTGTAGGCAGGAGACATCTCTCCAGGGTGATGCTTAACGTGGCCTTTACATTCCAGAGCAATGCAATAGCTGATGGGGCTAACGCACTGTTTTATGGCAAGGTGAGCAAAATCATTTGCCATCCAGGTACAGAATATGGTTGGCATGACCAAATCTAGTGATTAACTGCAATCCAGTCACTCATTGTTTATTAATTTCTCAAGTCATTTAAAGAGACAGAAGGTGAGAATTTTCTTTGCTTTCTTAACCAAGGCATTGAACACAACCATGTAGAAGCCAGGAGAACAGACTTGGAAAACTCCTGTAGCTGATCTATTGTGGATATATTTTATGTATCAGAGCATCTCATGGCCATTTTGCCCACGGGTATTACAAGAGTATAATTGCAGTTAGTGATAAAAATGTATACAGTACTGTAAAGGCTGCAGCCTAGGCCTTGGAGGAATTCCCATTGGTTTCAACAGGCTTTGGATAAGGCCCTAAGAAAACACACAAGACACTTTACAGAACAGACTAAATTCATGATTAATTTTTTTTGGCACACTGCTAACCTTCCAACCTCTACACTTTCCCTTTCCACCCCCTGAAAATGTAGAGGTATTTTGATTCCAAAATATGAAGAAGCTGTGAGGGTCAGTGTCCCAGAGTGGGCAGCAGTACCAAGATATCAGGCAGGGTAGCTCTATTGACACAAAATATTTTGCATCACTTTCCAAAACACAAAATCAGCCAATTCTTTCTCTAGGAAGTTCATCAAGTGAACATATAGATTTCTTGCTACTCTCAGGGGGCTTTCAGCACCCAATTGTGAGTCATAATGTTAAAGTCTGGAAGGAAAGAACATCTTGTAAATTGTTTTAGAATTGTCTTTTACCTCCTGTTTTAGTGGATTCCCAAGCTCTTCTCTGGGTCAAGACGCATTCAATTTTAGAAGATGGGAACATAAGGGATTATGAGACATCTGTGACTTTTTCCATGAGAAAATGATAATAAACTTTCAGCAATTTAAGGATAAGTTCAAGCTTCCCTCTGGAGATTTGTACATGTATTTGCAAATGAGATAGTTCTGATGTCTGCTAAGAAAAAAAATAAATATAACAGGAAAGAATTCGTTTGGAGTGATCTCTCCATGGCTGAGACGCTCAATCATTGTCTGAACTAGACAAACAATACAAATGTTCCCAACCTTGCAAACACCAGCTCTTCTCTGATTTAGCAGCGAGGGGAGCACTCAGATGTGTGCATTTTCTCTTTGTTTGCAGGGCTGGGACTCTTCACACAGCAGCTGTAGGAGCCCAGTTCTGTCTCTGTTAAAGCCTAGCGGGAGCTTTCCCTTTTTCTTCAGTAAGGTCAGGATTCCTTGTAAAGGCAGTGGAGAAGAAGCATCAGGACTGTAAAGCCACATACCAGATCTCCTGGCTTTAAATCACAAGGGCTGTATTAGTGCCTCCCGGGGTGAACAGAAGAAGGAGCTTGGTGAGGTGCAACAGGAGCCTTTGCTGGCTTTTCATGGTAGTTAATTCACGTGAGAAAGCTGTTTAGATAACTGCTCAGGTGATGACTGTATCCTTCTAGCACTACCTTTTTATAAAGCGTTCCTAGACAATAAAATGCTTTAAGCTCTGCTCCCTCTGTTGCCCTCATTTTCTTGCAGTTTCCCGGGCTGCAGCAGGACAGAAAGGAGTGTTGTCCAGCTCCTGCTCCCTGCTTCTCAGCTCCCTCACAATGACAGGTGTGTTGTGCCTCTCACCCTGCCTGCTGAGCTCCGGGAAGGTGCTCTCCTGCTGCAGAGAGTCTGCCCAGGTAGCACTGGGGGCCATGGTGAGGACGATTCTGGCAACCTGCACGGATGCCAACCAAAGGCTGTCAGCACAAAGCCCTCTGCGTGCGCCGCTCAGAGCAGCAGAGGTGGTGAGGCTTCTTGTTTGCAGGCTTGGAAACCCCATTGCCCTGGTTACCATTTGTGGCTGAAAATTATGTGGGCTGTACAACCCAGAAGGAGATAGCTTGGATCTGAGAGAGAGAGAAAATACTTCAATATGTGCAAAAGGTGACAGCACTTCCCAGGAAAGCTCTGCCTTGTCCCTGGTGGACAGGCAAGGGGATATTTAAGGCCCTGACATTAAGCTATCCCCTTTATTTTTTTTTCCTGTCACTTTCTGAATGTTCTTTCTGGGCATAAGTGGCCCTTTAATGGAAATGTTTTTTCCTGTGTCTCATCATGAGAGCTGCACATTTATCCTTGTGTTTGGAAAAATTTCTAAATATTCACATAAGCTTCAGCATAATTTATTTTCTTTTGTAGCTTAATGAAATCTTGGGTTTCATTCCATCTAGCTATCTTCAGGGATTTACAGAAGGCCAGTGGGGCTGAAACACAGGACTGAGCTAAGAGACAAAGGAAAACAAACTGTAGGAATACCTAGAATTTGCTCGGAATGCAATGATACAGCTCCAGTGCTGCTGTTTAAAAAAGATGGTAAATTATTAATACTTCTAGGAGGAAGTGAATACGGTAGTGGTTCTGCAATGTCTGGCTTGCTCTGAAATATAGTGTATTTGTGCAGGCTTCTTCCCCAGTCCTGTAGAGCCAAAGTTGTTATACCGGATTTTGCTCCCGAGTTCCGCGTCATTGTCCCCCGGAACTCACCAGCACACGGATACATGGGTTGGCAGTGCCCTTGTTTTCCTGGAGTGTAACCGGTGTGGGAGAATGATGTTGCAGGAGGAAAAAATTTTGTGGGCAACCAGTCTTTCCTTGCCAGTGGCGGGTCAGTTATCTCATAGAGCAGAATCTCTCATCTGGTGAGGACTTGCTCCGAAACAAATGTGTTTGTTCCTGTCGCAGCCTGGGCAAGGCTGAGGGGGCTCTGGCTGGGAGAGGCTTTGGGCTGGTACAAAAGCCTGCCCTTTTCTTTGAGGTCACCTGCTGCTCTTCATGTGGAGCCTGGGTGGTTATTTGATGTAGTGAAAACGTGATGCAGAAATAAGTTTCTAAAAGTTATTGTCATGCAGCCCTATTTTGTCTCCCATGTCTCATGTCAAAAAAAAAACCTTAAAACACTAGGTTGATTTTCAACATTTACAGGAATAACCGATGTCTAAAAATATTCTACAAAGGTGTCTTCCCGTGTCAGCAGTCCCATAGAATTCACAGTCCCATAGACATATGGTGACAATGACTACTACTGTTTTATTTGTTTGCAAATGCATAATGGTTGTGTCTTTACCACAACTTCTGTAATTCTTTTGAAAGGTAATTTGCAGAATAAGGTGGGAAAAGGGAATTTGTTATTTTGGTGTTCCTGGCCTGAATGAATTAATAGGACAATTCACAAATTAAGTTCCTTAAGATTCCTGAAGAATCAGATCTATTTTCTGACCAATAAGAGTGAATTGGAAAGCCGTATAATAAGAGGGGAGATATTTGATTTTTTAAATTTTTTAAGACTCTCTTGTTTATGAAAAGTGTGTCACAGTGACTAGATATATTGTAATATTCTCTTTATGGGTGCATATTTTTACACTGGAAACTTTGTTGCTAAATCACATATTTTGCTAAATGCAAACCAAACATTAGTAAGAGGTTGTGTGCTAAGGGATGTTTGCTACTAGTATAAATCCATACTGTCTGGTGCAAGTTGCAGGAACATGGAGTGCTTTTGTACATTGGTGTACACCTCACTTTTTTCATGTGAGAGCAGATTTTCCATTTTATTAGCCCTTAGAATAATTCCAGATACAAATGCATTTTGTTTAAAATACTTTTTTTTATCAAGTGAAGATGATCATACCCAAGTTTATTTAGTTTTATAAATTATCAATCGCCTTTTTAATAAACAAGAGTGATGCTCCATTCCTCAAAATGGACATCAGCCTGGGTTTCTCTTCAAGCAGATGAAATCAGACTACACAGAGAAGTAGATACAGTAAAAATATTGGAGTAGTTAATCATGTTTTGCATTTTAAAACAGTCTTTGCTGAGACGTTTACTATAAACATGGCAAATGAGTTGTATTCACTTTAAAGGCCCTTCTATTGTGTTTATCAAATAGCTGTTATAGTATTTACAATGCTGTATTGAGTTGGAAAAAAATCTGAAGCTGTTTTGTGTATTTTCCCTCAAGGTTAAAGCTTTGAATCATGGGATAATGTGTGATATCTCTAGGGCTTCTTGAAACAGTTCAAGAACACGCACAAAGGACTGTGGTTTGTGCTATATTTGCGCAGAATTTAACATCATGTTCCTTTGGCTTAAGAGCAAAGATGAAGGTATCAAGGAAAATGCTCTTTCCTTTAGCACCACAGCATACGTTTTAACAGAAAAACCCTTAACTGTTTTGCAAGGTCCAGAAGTTACTCACACGCTATTTTTCTTTGTTATGATTTTTCTTTTAAAACTGCATTTTCAGCCTAATAGTGAAAAGAAACGCACTGCAAAGAACGAATGTTCCCCGTTCCAGTTAGAATTTGCTTTTCAAACAGGTTACTTATGGTTTGTTTGCACTACAGCAAATTACAGTATTAAAATCTCTCTCACATTTAAAAAGTAATTGTCAAATATTTTGGTCATTTAAAATAAAAGCTGTATTTGTCTTGCTCTTTCAGCTGAAATGTCCCAAGAAAAATGAGTGAGCTTTTGGATACGAGTTGTACTCTCTCCAATTAATGATGATTTCTTGTTAACTGCTGGGCAGAGGTTACACAAGCCAGCTCGTGTTTCCATTAAGAAGCGAGTTAAACTTGTGCTCTGTAGTTTCACAGCAGCAGCTGACAGGCTGCAAAAAGCTGGCTGCATGTGCAGAAGGGACCGTGATTTACGCTGCAGTTCTGCAGCCGCTTCCAGTTGTTACAGGTCAGGCAGGACAGCACACACAGACGTGTTTCTGCTCATCGGATTTATAGGCAGCTGTAACCTCTCACAAGAAAACCAAAGTTACATTTACAAGAAAATGCCTTCTCTTCACTTCTAGGACCATGTAATTAGCTGAGGGAAATCATCCCAGTTGTTGTGTCCGCTAATACTTGTTTACGATTACTTTAACATTTGCTGTCAAGATTAATGCGTTTATTATTTTTTAAGTTACTGCTTTCTGAGTTATTGTCTCCAAGTGGTTTTTGTATGTATAAATATGCCAGTCCTAGAGCTCTTGGGTATTCCTGTATCCAAATACCTCCCAGTCTTTAAAGTATTTCTCCTCTGCGCCACCCACGGAGCTATTGCTCAGGCGTGTGGGGAATAAACAACTCGACCAGGGTCGCACAGAAACTCTGTGGTAGACCAAGAGCTTGAACCCTGGCTTCCTCAGCTCCCCGACTACTCTTGTCTTTACTTTTTTAAGCTCACTTTTCTTACTGCAAAAATCAAATGTGCTACACTTCATGCTTGCCTAGCCATTGGCATGGTGTGTGTGTTACAGGACAATAACAATGATAGAATGGTTTGGGTTGGAAGAGACCTTAAAGCTTATGCAGTGCCACCCCTCTGCCATGGGCAGGGACACCTCTCACTGGGTCAGACCATCCAACCTGGTCTTCAACACCTCCAGGGACGAGGTATCCACGACTTCTCTGGAAAACCTGTGCCAGGGCCTCACCACCCTCACAGTGAAGAATTTCTTTGTAATATCTAATCTAAATATCCCCTTTCAGCTTAAAACCATTGCTCCTCATGCTATCACTGGACTCCCTTTTAAAGAGCCCTCCCCAGCTTTCCTGTAGGCCCTTGATTTCTGTGGAACGTGTTGGTGTGACAGTGAGTGTTTTGGAAGCCAAAGGTGCAGTGGAGCTCAGGACCAAGCAGTCTGGCACTGCCCTGGTCCCTGGCTGCCCCAGCCCACCTCTGGAGCCTGTGGTGTTAGAGGGTGATCTGCATGGGAGACAGGGTGTGTTTCAGTGGGAGGTAACAGATTATATCTAGATTTTGCTGCCATTCAGGAGTTTGTCAAGAAGCCAGGGGCTGACAGTCCGTTTGGCCTCCAGACGTGCGTGATGCTTATTCTATCTTTTCTCTCCTGTGCAGAAACAGCATGGTATTTTATGACTGGGGAAAAAAAAGGCAAATTTGGACATATATGTACGTAACATGTACAATTTGGTATCTATTTATCCTTCACTTCAGTGAAAAACAAAGTGCTGGGTTTGGTTGTTGTTATCTTTTTAGAAAGCTGTCTGTGCATCCATGATGGCTTGATACTGCTTACTCATTCCACGTTTTGTAGCCCTACTCAAATATTGCTTGAGTTGCTTTCTGAATGTTTTCAAAGGGTTTATGAAAGATTAGCATTGTTGTAGTCTCTGTACATGAATGATCACGTGGAACTGATGATGATTCATTCTTTTAGAGCTGATTCTTCAGCATGCCTATTATCTTGCACACTTCACAGTGTTGCAGTGCATAAACTTTACTGTTTCTGTTTGGCAGGGGATTGCTCTTACAGTTTTAGTCTCAGTTTTGATTGTTTTCTTGTTGAATTTCTCCCTTCAGCAGTTTATGTTAGTTTTAAAAGGGGACAACTGTGCTTTGGGTGATTTGTCCAAGTCAACAATTCTGGAATGAAATAAAGTGGAAAAAACCCCTGCCCATATACATCTTTGAAGGCAAAACCTCAGGCTTGTTGAACTGTCATCACTCCATCGACTGTGGTAGAACAAGCACAGGTTTAGACCAGCTGCAGCTGTCCCTAGTGAAGTGCAGAGCTTACCTTTTGTTGCAGCTTCAGTTTTCATCTATGCCTTCAGAAGTAAGATTTTCAAGTGGAATCAGTCAGGTTAACAACTAGACAGTTGCTGAAGAAAGACATAGATTGAGCTTCCAGACTAAATATCTTTCTTCACAGCTGTGATGAATCTTGCTCAGGCCTTTTTCCATTGCTTTGGCTTTCTGTGGTCAATCCATAAAAAGGAGCATCAAATTGGATAACATTTGCCAAACAAAACAAAACTTCAATGTTAGAAATTGAAAATAAGGAACTACTTTTGTACTGCAGCTGTTAAAGTATATTCTGTCTTTTTCTCTTAATTTCAAGGGTGGCAATACTCATTTGTTCAGGAGGTGGACCTGTCTTATGGGCCCATCTAGAGCTGTGCCATTTCCACCCGAGCAAAAAACCCACAGTGCAGTCATGCTGACTAATAAGTATACAAGATGCACATGTTTGATTTGCTTACAATTAAATAAAATCTTCCACACACAGAATTTCTTCTTCTAACTGTAACTGCATTAGAGGTTGCCTTTAGAGAGTAGATTCTATTTTTTCTTTTGGACTGATTCTGTTTTCTAATATAAAACTTGAATTCCCCATTGGATTCAACACATATCTTCAACTTCTTTGGAGTTATTTGTTATTTGGGTTGTCGTTGCAGCCTTTTCTTCCCAGTGAAGAAATGTTGGAATTATACTTAGGAAGCAAACAGCAAGGTAGGATTCTTATGTTGAACAGGTTAGAAGTTAATGTAGAGAGAGGCAAAATCAAGCCACAAAGAAATACTTTAGGGGAGAATTAGAGTATTGGAGTATAATAAGTAAAGAGCAACACTTAAAAAAAAGAGATCTTGCATAAACGGAGTTGCCCAGTGAGGCCTGGAGGCAAAGGCAGCTAAAGAGAAGTGAGAAGCAGCTGTGGGTGTGAGAGAAAGATAGAAAACTGGGAAAACAGTAGTGGGGACAAGGCTGTGGGCAGAGCTGGCCAGGGCGCAGAGAGGTAGACTGTGAAAAACTGAGAGAGTACTCCAAGTGAGGAAGAGGCTTTTCCAGTTTGCAGTAGTAACAGGAAACCACTGGAGAAATCTAGAGGAGATTTTAGCAGCTCACTTTAGGGTGGAGTGGAAAAGGGTCTGGAGGTAAGGAAACTGGACAACGAAAAGCTGGAACAGTCAAGGTGGTGAACCAGTAACGAAGAGTTTTAGCAGTAAGGGAAGTGCAGAGCTTGGAGCTGCTGAAGAGATAAGAAAGACAGGACGTACATAGACACTGAATTTATTGTCTAGTTTTGCAAGTTGTTTGTAAAACTGATAAGGTAAATGCCTGTAAGTTTTGCTTTTATCTTCAAGGCAAGCAGTTTTTAAGCTGCCTTAATTAGTCAAAACAAGTTTTTATTTGTTTGTTTTAATTAACACTGCCATTTTCAGATGAAATCCGGCAAATGTTCAGAAGGTAAAGTAATACATGTGTCAAAAGAGAACTATCTCTATTGTTTGCTTTATGGTACAGGTTTTTGTATAGGTCAGGTATGTAGGATATACAGCACTAGATTTGAGATTCAGATGGTCAACCTAGAAACTTGGCAGTGTTGTCGGTTGTTTCAGTAAAACCAAGTACAGAAACCGACTCAGGTTTCTTATCCTGTTGGCCAGAGGAGCTGGGATGTTTCCTGAAGGTGAAACACTTGAGCTTGGGGGAAGAAGGGAGTGCAAACTGCTACAGTGAATGTCATGAGCTGGAAATATAATCTGCATATTGGGGAGAAAAAGTAATTCCCAATAGCAGTGAATTGCAACTCCCCAGAAAATGATTGGACAGATGACTTTAGAATGCAGGTGGGGTGGGGAGATGTCAGGGTTCAAATGGTTGTACATTCGCTGTGTATTCCCAGAAAAAGAAGGGGCTATATTAAAAAAATATATCAGATAAATATATTTTGAAAGGTATCTTGATTTCAGTAGTCTCACATGACCCAGACAAACAGTTTCTTCTGAATTCTTGAGAAAGACAATCTCCTTGGAGTTCATGGGAAGTCATTGTCACCAATACTTACTGCAACATTTCCACGGTTTGCTGAAATGCAAAGACCCTTCTTCCCAAGGTTATTTTTGGGTACCCAGCATATTCTGGGGATGTGATATGTTCTGAAGTACAGAGCACCTCAGAGCCTTCACTGGCTTCAGTTGCTTAGTGAGCAGTTGTGAAGCACAAAGAGCATCCAAACCTTCAAAATACAATGAACAGTGAAAATGTTTGACCTGTGTTTGTTCCTCCAGCTGTCAGACTGTTTCCCCAGAACTCGAGAGTCGGTTAAATATAAGTTGAACAAACCTATTGCTTCTCATCCTAACACTGCTTTTTGGACCATGACTGGACATAATTGACAGGAGAGGAAAACAAGAGATTTTTTTTAGGTGTAGTTTACTCCATTTTATTTCTATATGTAATCCTGCAGACTGATTTGTTTCCCTTATCATTGTTGTTCCTCTGGTAGAAAGTTACATGAGAGTCTAAAGCTTTTGGGAATGTGCATGGATAAACTAGGGTAACACCTAAATTGTAAATTTTGAGGCATGATGCTTGAACCCAAAGGTCTCTGTCTCCATCTGTTGGAATGAGAAGGGCATAGCCCCAATGGCTGCTTGTTTGGACTCATCACAAAGAAATTGTAATTTCATTTTACACTCTTCTTCCACTCCTTTCAGTCTGACCAACATTAGCAAGGGCAGCGCCTTGGCGGTCTGCTCTGCCGTGGGGGCAGAAAGTTTGTCTTCACTGGAAAATAATCATCATGGTGAGACATCCTGAGGTGCTCAAACATAGCTTCTGCTTCCTTAAAGACAGGCTGAAGTACTTAGAAATATGTGGGATATAAATTACTTAGGATTCAGTCCAAATCCCTTCAAAATCTGAGGGATTTCCCTCCCAGCCCTTAGAGCTCATTTGCTGGAGAGTTCTCTACCTCCACCTCTCCTGGCGTGCGAGGAGCCGTGCCATGGGCACCAAAGGAGTTACCAGGAACTGGGCAACTCTGCAATGCCTGCACCTCCTCTGTGCCTGCCCGGGGAGGAGTCCCACCTCTGACCTTTCAGTGTTGTTTCAGTAGGACAGGGATGACGTTGCGTGCTGCGTTGGTATGAAAGGGAGTTTTCTGTGTTGGTCTGATGGAAGCTTATTCTGTGATTTGGATAAATTGTGTTTGTAAATGTTGACAGAATGTGTCATAATATTTTTCTCCTCATATGACAAAGGGAGAATACTGTTTATAAACGATGGGACAGGTTCTTCCAGTGATACTCGCACAGTTACATCCACATAAAAGGTCAAGAAAGTGAGACTAGAAGTAAGCTTGTTCAGTTTTCAAATATCCTTTTATTACATCAGGATATTCAGAATGGTCCAGTGGTAAAAAATGATTTTAGCGAATGCCTGAAAGCAAACATTACTCTTTGAGGGATTAAGGGACAGGTTTTGACAGGTTCCCCAACTGCATGGGGACACCAACTAGGATTTTCAGCAATGCTTGTCTTATGCAGGAATACTTTGCTTGGATGCATTGGGAAATTGAGTCACCTGTCTATCTTTATGTACTAAAACACCTATAAACCTTGTCCCTGTAGTTGGTCAATAAGAAAATTTCAGCCTAGTGATGATTTCATTAGGAACCTACCTTAAAATCAACTGTGTTGGTCATCTAAAATCCGTGAGTTTCATTTTAATAGGCTAAACTCCCTTTCTCCTTGGTTATCCTTTGCTGAATGTTTTTCTGTTCTGTAAGAGAACTTGCAGCTGCCCGGCAGCAGATGTTCTGTGGCTCCTGGCTGGTCAAGTGGCTGTTCCAGGTGGTAGTTTGCTCACTACCATAGATCTGGCTCCTCTGGCTTGTCTTGTAGGTGCTCAGCAGAGAGTCCCAAAGGGGCAGCACAGCAGCAGCTGCCTTTGCAGACTGCTTGGCCGTTTCTCCTTCCTAACTGTAAAGGATCTTCATCTCTCGGGCTTCATCTTCCTTTTGAGTTGTTGCTATTTGGTGTTAGTAGTAGAAAGGAGTTGTACTTGGACTGGTGAGGATTTAGTGTGCTTTTGCTTAGGGCTGCAGACTCTCCCTGTGTCCCTTGTCATTGTAATTGGCATTTAAAGAGGCCAAGGCTGAAGGAGCAAGGAGTGTTGCTCCAGTGGTGCCCAGTGATTTGTCTTGGACTTGCTGAATGTTGGGGAGGAGTCTGTCCTACAAAATGGTAAATCTTTCAGTACTGTCTTAAACAGTTACACAGCACTTTTCATTTCTTGGTTGTGTGATAAGTGTCTTATCCTGTCTCAGCCTGAGTTTTAGAGTTCATCCGGCAGAATTTACTGGAGGACTGATTTATTTTGTCTTGTCACGAATCTGAGAGCACATTTGGCTTTGGAAAAGAAAAAGTTCCCTTTGACAGGTATTTGCAACTTCCTGGTTTAATAGGTTTTTAATGTACTGCTCATTAGGTTAATTAACCCTCTGCCTTTGATTAAGCCACTCAGTGCATGTAAGCTGATATCACGTTGAAGGGAGGCTTTATTTCTGTTAGCAAATGAACTCTAGGCTTTCAGACTTACTATCAGGTTATTCAAGTAGAGCACACCTACCTTAAATACATTGTTTTCAAATAAAACCATCAGTAAAAACCTCAATACAGCCATCCTGTCATTATCTGAGATGTTGAACAGTCAGTTGCAAGGTTGTCAAAAGAAGCTTCAAGATGGTAGGTTTAAAACGAAGATGACGCCTCTTCATGCGCTGCAGACACTGCCCAAGTTCCTCTTCGGAGGAGGGAATATTTTTTCTGGACTGACTTTATGCTTGGTGGTATTTTTATTCCTCATATAGATTTCAAAACAAAACACAGCAGCTGTTGCTTAGCTACCTCTCTGGAGTGATGGTCTCTCACCATTTTGCAACTCTCTAATCTCAATGTTGCGTTTTTTGCTTGTTAGAATCTATTTTTACTGGCTGGTGTTTTACAGAGACACTTCTGGAACTCTTTCATCTGCTGGAGCAGGATGGCTGTGTACTGTGGGCTTAAACTTAGGGAAGGGAGCCTGGCTGGGGGGTCTGGGAAAGGTCCTGCACCAGGAACCCTACAGCAGCACAAAAATGAGTTTACTGTAGGTTCAGGGATAATACCTACACTGATAAAACCCCTGCTTGGGGTGAAAGGTCTGTATTTCTTTGCCATTACCACATGGATCTGTGTTAAAACTAGATTCATTTTAGATGAGGATAAATACCAGAAAGCAGAATATCCCATCATATTCAAGCCTTTTTGACTGAGAAGCTTTAAATTGGCACTTTGGAGTCATGATACTAATTGCTGCGAAGCTCAGCAAAATGGAGCTGCACCAACCATTTATGCAGTCAGAAAAAATCTGAAAAAATATCTCTAAATTATTTGTGTTGAAGAAAATAAGGCAGGTCTAATGCCCACAGCTTGTACCTTTACCCTTTTTATGTGGCACTGGGACATAAGGGAAGAAAAGATGTTTCCTTAATGAAGAGTATCATTGCACAGGAAAATCTCCATGTGGTGGTTAAAGACTGTAGATTCTGTTTGCACTGAAACGAGAAAAACAGTTGGCTGAGCAGCCCTATGTTTTGGTTATTCTGACCTGGAGGAAGAGCTCCTGGGGCTCCTGCAAGCAGAATCAGTCTGAGACTGTACGCGTGTGCTTTGACCATGGAGCTGTATCTCCAGCTCTCTTTCCTCCGTGGCACCCCGAGTATGGTCAGCCATCCTCCCAGATCTACTCTGGTCTTTAATACAGCCCCTTTTCCCAGCTAGGTACAGCTGACAGACCTTGGCACATTTCTGTCAACCCTGACAATGCTTAATTTACAGCCTTTAGCCACAATGCCACTTTCTGGCATTGTTAGAGAAATCAGTCTGTTCCCATAAAGCCTGTTACTTGACACCATTTATGTTGCATGACTAATAGGGCAATGGCAGCAATTTGCACTTAGCTGTCTCTCCTTGCCTCTCTGCCACGTGCTTCAGAGGGTACACGTCT
Organism: Tapera naevia; assembly: GCA_033556795.1. Lineage (NCBI taxonomy): Eukaryota > Metazoa > Chordata > Aves > Cuculiformes > Neomorphidae > Tapera > Tapera naevia. Next base: position 5,422,059 of record JAUMJJ010000076.1, on the reverse strand, counting down.
GCCTAAGCCTGACCTGCTTGCCTTTACAATTTTCTTTCTTTGTAAGGTATTTTTTTGAGCTCAGAGAGGAGATTGTGTGACTTGGATAATTAAATGGTTGAGTGAGAGCTGCAGACTTTAGCTCATCAGTTTAGATCTGACTGTGCTGCAAAGTCACTATCTCCTGGCTCGTTGGAGTAATGTGTAATAAGCTGATGGACTCAAGGCAGTTCCTAGAAGGCAGGTTACCCACCACCACCCTGCTGGTTTTGTGCTGGGACCCTCAGTGGAGAGGGCTGTGGCCAAATACGTGGACACGTGTGGTGAAGGAAAGATCCACTCGTCTGTGGAGCTCGCCCCTCTTGGGGAGGGTTGGGGCTGTGCTGAGGACTTGGTGCTGCCAGGCACTGCTTTGGACTTGACAGAAAAAGCCAGCCTGTAGTCTGGAAATGGGTGTGAGTACCCTGCTCCATGCCAGCAGATGGAAGGTATCTGTCTCGTGGCTGCAGGGCATCCTCACCCGCTCCCAGAGGAGCGTGACATTATCGGCACCCGTTTGAAGCCGTGTAATAATCTATATATAAGCGAGTTCGTTCCCTTCAACTCTGCTTTCACACATCAAAAAAAGACCTGGCGAGGTTGGGTGATGCAGTAACTGGTAAAAAGAACAGTTGGGTGTCTTCCAGGACCAATAGACCCCACAGCATGGCCAGAGGGAGAGGGATGGAGGCGGGTGAGCCAGCGCCTCCGATTCCTGCCTGCCCCTTGTGGGAGCAGCACTCACATATCTCCCTTCCCCCAGCTAAGGCTGAAATTTCAGTGAATCAAAGCTATAGAGTAGAGTTGAGTCAGAGCCAAGGAAAGGCTCTGGCTCAAATCCACCAGCTAAAAATGAGCAAAGCTTTTGAGCCGGACTGGAATCTCTCAAAAAAACAAACAAACAAAAATCCTTCCCTAAATCCTTGTTGTCTTTTCCCTTCTTTTGGTAAAATCATTCATTGCATTTTCATCTGTTTTTGAAATTTTTTTCTCCTTTTTCCCCTTCCTGAGTATATACATAAGTGTATCCCTCTATATATGTATATTTTAGATGTTTCCAGCCAGTCATGGAAAGTGTTCCTTTTGTGGTGTTTTTGTTGAGACAATCAGGGGCAAAGTTCTTGTGGCAGTGCCAGGTCTAATACCACAGGAAGAGCTGTGTCCGCTGGAAATACCACAGAGAGCACAGAACCCACAGTATTTTCTAAAAACACAAAATGGGTTTGAAAGCAAGTCAAATACTGCAAAATCAGCTCAGATTATTATTTTGTCTCAAATTGTTTATTTGGCTTTGTTTTGTTTTTTTATGGGGATGCTGAGGAACATGGCTTATGTTAAATCTGTTTTTTTTGCCACCGTGTCCTTCCAGTTACAAGTGCTGCCATAAAGTAATGGAAATGTCACGATTGCATCATTTATAGTCCTTTAGAGACACACAGTTCAGTCAACAGCCAGGGAGCTGCTCTACCTTGAGGTTTTGTTGACACTGTGACTTTTTGGTTTTGCAGTCTTTCTGCTCCAGTGGCATTCAGAAATGTAGCTGTGGCCCTCATTTCTGCAGACTTGTATGTCTGGATGAGTCCTACTGAGATAAAATGTGGTACTTGGTGCACAAGTGCAGGATCAAGGGTTCCAATCTGTAAAAAACATATCATGTGTAAATAACTGTATGGGAAGAAGGGTGAGGAGTATATCTCTGCCAGTCAAATGAAGGCATTTCAACCCAGGCATTAGCATAGCATGGAAATGTTATTTTCCTCCTCCACTTTGAGAAACAGTTTGGAAAACACTAATTTGATTTTTTTTATTCAGCAAGTCTCTCCAAGACCACTAGCAAACCATTGAAAAGACTGTTTCTTTCACAAGAAGATATTATAAAAATGAAGAATCTGGATTTGTTTTGAATGCTGAGGTTTGGAAATATGTTTATGGAACAGCTTTCTTCTGTAGGAAGAAGAGCTAACTCAATGTATTATTAAGCAAACCATTTCCCAGTGACAATGAGTTACCAGGGGTTGTTGTGCAGAGGATAACAGATGGCCCCTGGAGTGCGTGTACTCCTGGGTCTCAGCTAACACTGTAAACTGTAAGAGCACTGCACAATTGGGTTGTGAATGTACAGAGCCTGTGTCTTCTCTTGGGACAATTCTTGTTGTTGCACTATGAGCCCTGCAACTGTAGGCTTTGACTCTAGTTTATGGAGTAACTTCAGCTACTTAGTCCTAGATGGCAATTTAAAAGTTCTTACTACTTTCACAAGTGCTAAATTTTAATGTTATTTAATTATATTATAGCGTGTTATCTCTATTCTTGTTCACCTGTGCTTCAGGTTTTGTGGTGTGCAGCAACACGCTATTGGAGCTGCTCTGCAGGCCAAGAAGCTTCCTTTCATAGCATGGAACAATTATTTTTAAGTTTCAGTAAGGTGCCTTAATCTTTTGTGCTCCCTCATTAAAAAGTGAAAAAGAAGGACAGTTTTACAGTTCATTGTACATCACTTCCAAGACATTTCCTGACTGAGGAGAGAACTTGGTAGCCTTGTGGAAAAAGCCAAAGCCGGTGAATAAATAATATGGATGTCAGAAGACTTGCAGAGAAATCTGGGTGGAGCTCCCTGCCTGGGATATTTGTGCAGAGATATAATCCCTTTCCTCTTTAATGTGTCAGCATGGTCCACTCAGGAATTCACAGTGCCAGTGGCTCTCTGGAGCTTGTGATGGATCCCCAGCTCTCCCCAAGAGTTGTCCCTTCTCAACGTGAAGTATGTCTGCTCAACGAGGCAGTGTCCTCTTGTGGGAATTGCATCTGAAACCACGTGGATTTCCGAGGGGTTTGCCGTGATGGTGGGTGTTCCTGGGGTTTGAGGGGACTGAGGTCTGTCATCTCTCCTGAACTTCAGATGAGCCCAGCGACGATCTTCATGTGAATATCCCAGCACAGTGGGACAGGGCTGCTCTTATCAAACCTGTCTGCCCTTTTATGCTTGCTTGTCCTTGAGGGAAGGGTCTATGTGTCGCTTTAGGATCGTGTTAAAACCTTGTTTAGCTGCCGTGTATTTTCTCGAGCCTTTCTTTCCCATAATCACTGATTAGCAAGATGTGTGTGTACATGCAGGTCCTTCCTTTCTAATTAGCTTATTTCTAATGCCCCGTTGATTCACTGTCATAATCCAGTTTTATGTGACCTCACATAAAGCTCTGTGCCTCACAAGGCAGTCAGCTCCACTCAAAAGCACACAGACAATTCTGTTTCTAAAAATGCACTTATTACAGGTTCAAAGTCAACACATGTCAGCAATAAGCAAAGCCCTCATCTTTTCCCAGCCCGCAGTAAATGTGACGCTCCTCATTCAAGCCAGCTCAGTCCACCCCTCTGAGAGCCTGGGAAAGCAGGCCTTGCAGGGAGCCCCAGAGGTCAGCAAAACAGGCACTGTCGAACAAATTAAATATCAGAGCAAAAGTTTGCAGGACCTCTGTGGTTTAACAACAAATCCTGTATAGCAGACAGCAAGAATTTGAGTAGGTAGTGTATATGAGGCATTCTGAGTGGAGTTTTCTTCAGGTCCCTTAGATATTTGGTTGTTTATTGCTCCATAGAATTTTCTGAATAAATCCACAGAAATGAGAAGGTGACTAAATCAAAATCACGGTAGCACACGGGCGTGCACGGGAGTGACGGAGCGCGCTCGCAGCCCCAGCAGGCCGGCTCCCCTCTTAGTCTGCATCTTGTTTGTGTGCTACGTGCCATTTTCTGCCAAAGTAAAGATTCCTCTCGTCCCAGTGGCTTACTTTGATGTCCAGCAGGGCAGATGCCTTGTTCATGTAGAGGAAACTGGAACACTCTATGTTCTGCCATATCCAAGGTCGTGTTTCCCAGAAGGAGGCTTCTTCAGAGTCAAATCTTTCAGGATTTTAGTGTTGTCTGAGAATAAGTGAAAAAGTAGTCTTTTCCACAGAACAAACCATGCTCCTGTAATGAGCTGTGAAGAATTAATGAAGAAACATTTCAGTTTTGAGCTTAAAAGAGAGCACAAATATGGTGGTCTTTCATAGGTTGTGCGTGCAGCTAAACCAGCACCGGGGCTGCTGCTGAAGGTGGAGGCTCCGTGTGCTGTCAGGGACAGGGATTTCGGAGGGGCTAGAGGGGATGACAGGTCTCTGATGTGTCCTCAACTGGGAGATGCTAAGGTGGATTAAAGTGCTAAGGGGAAGAGTTCCCATCTATGCAGTCGGAGCCTGAGTGGTGCTGTTGCTGGGACTTTCATCTATCCCCAAGAAGCAGGGAGAAGAAAATGCTGAGGCTCTAATGGGGTGGGATCCAGGGCTGCTGAACTGCAGGCTGGAAGTGGCCCATAGAGACACTGCAGCAGGCACCGTGCCCCATGGAGATGGATGCTGTCTCTGGGCTTCCTGGGGGCTTCAGCCTCAAAGCACCTGCAGCCAGAAACTAAAGATGAGGAACAGAAAGGTTCCTCTCTTATCTGGCCATGGGGTTCTTCCTTTACCCTTGCTTGGCAAGTGGAGAGGAATGTTTCTGCTGCTTAGTAATACTGACATCTTTGTTCCGTAGTAAAATTATATATAGGTAGTTTTGTGCTATGAGTAAATGTACACCTTTGATCTGGTAGCACTGTTGATAAGGTTAATGTGATCATATCAATGTACTCACAAAAAGGAATGGCTACGATGGGTATTCTTGCCAAATAGATTGTTTTTTATCTGCTTTGTGGTCCAGATACTGAGCCATCCGAACAGCTTTTGGGAAAGAACACAAGAACCCCAAAAGCAAGCAGAGAGGTTTTGTAACAACCACATCCCTGACTAGACTTTCACGGACAAAAAGTTGGAAATATTTTCACACTGGGAGTCCTTGCAAGTCAATTTCTCTTGTGCTTCACTGCCAAAACCCTGACAACTTCTCTTTCAAAAACTGATAAAATTGCAAATGCCTGAAATGGCAGGAGAGCTGCAATACCTCGTGCAGCTGATACGCTCACAGTGGGACGCGGTAACAAAGAGGTAACAAGCAGATTACTATATACGATTCAATTGAAAGTAATTACTACAATCTTCAAAATGTAGTGCTGATGGAAGAGCTTTTAAACCTGCAGTTAGGCAGTTTGAATGAAATATTAAGAGGGAATAATATAAGACTTTCATGTGGCATTAACTCCAGGGTGGATGAGGTGATTTTGAAGAGGGACTTAAACATTAATGATTTTCTTTTTAACCTGAAATACTTTAAGGTTTATATAGGTGCTGAATTATGCCATTCTCACTGAGCATGCAGACTGCATCAAAGACTGTGTATCTGTTTTAGTTTTGAAACATCATTTGGGTGCCTTTACACAATTCAGAAGCTGACTTTCAACTGGGATTTACAGAACTTGTAAACAGAATAAAATGAAGCTTCTCATGCTGTTTGTTTTCTGTGGAAGATAAATTTTGTCTTTAGTCATTGCAGTGTTAAGGAGAGCTGGCTGAGTTGAGCAGATGTAAAGCAAGGCAACCTCTTCTCTATGAGCACATAGAAAGGGAACTTGGTGTCTCTCAGCTTTGCTTTGCTACAGCAGATCTATCAGACTCAGTGCATGCGCTGTGTGAGGGGCAGCAGTACTGAGAATCCCACTGCCTGGCCCGCTAAGAACAGAAACAGTGAATTTGCAGCCCTTTTGAGTATCAGCTGTAGGAGGTCATTTTTGAAGGTTTGTCTCAATGCTTCACTCAGTGCCATTCCCCCTTCAGTACATTTGGGAGCTCTGTCTGGAGTAGGAACGAGCGGAGCATTTACAGCGTGCGCTTCTTGGAGGGAATTCAGCTTTTCTTTACACTATGTGTGGTGTCTTTGGGATTTCTTTTCCTTCCAGCTGGCTGAAAATTGAGCATGTCTTTCTGTCTTTCTGTCTTTCTGTCTTTCTGTCTTTCTGTCTTTCTGTCTTTCTGTCTTTCTGTCTTTCTGTCTTTCTGTCTTTCTGTCTTTCTGTCTTTCTGTCTTTCTGTCTTTCCCTTTTCTTTAGAATTTAAGCGCCTCTCTTGTAGTTTCCAGGGTTAACTAACTGTGGGGCTAATGATAGTAATGGCCAGAGGACTACCCAAGCCTGTGTGATGACAAGCACAGTGCTACCCTCTCCTCTTCTCTGGGATGTGCTCTGTGTGCTGCTGAGTGGTTGCTTTTCTTCAAATCCCTAAATTCACATGCTGACTTCTGAGATTACTTTTCAGTCACGGCATGATTGTAGTTATTTTTAATGTATTAAATGCATAAAGGGCCAAAGCCAATAATTTTTATGACGTGTTTAATGCCAAACATAAAGCCAGAAGATTTGATTCCCCAATTGCTTTTGCATTTTTCTGCTTTGGAGTTGAGGATGGAAGATTTAAAAGTTGAATATCAAATACAACACATTTGGGCTTTTGATATCCTGACTTATTCTATTTTGCTTCATGAATTTTCTTGGACTAACTCCTTTTTTCCATACCACTTGTTCACTGTTCCAGTGGCTGCTGTAGCAATGGATTAAGCACAAAACAAGTGTATAGGCAGAGGGGTTTTGAACAAAACAGGGTTTGGCCTTTTCTGTGTTCTGGGAACATGTGCCATTACTGGAGTAGCAGGGGTGACCTGGGTCAGGAAGGCCAGTCCTCTGCTATTATGGGCAGCCACAGCATTAAACGTCTTTCATAAATGCATCCTGTACTGTCTCAAAGCTAATTACTTTTCAGCCATTCCCTTTTCCTATTAGAAGGTTGTTCCAGATCCTTCCTCTTCTGAGGGTTTCTAATCTTCCTTATTTCAAGCCTTAACTTACTTATGTTGAGTTGATACCTTGTGCTGAGGGTTTCACTTAGCTTCATATTCTTTTCTCTGCTTGCTCTTTCTTCTGGTCCAGCATTTTCACAGAGAGCAGCTGTGTATCCTTCCAGCCTTCACTTTGCAAATTTGTTGGTACTCTGGCTTACGCTGTGAAAGGCAGGAGAAGGGCAGAACGAAGGAAACATTTTGCATTCAAATCCAGGTCCCTCTGTCACTGGATATTCTTTGGGCTTCTTTACTGTTCTGAAAAGCTTGCCAGTGTGGCTGCCAGATGCAGTGTCAGAAGCAGCCACTGCAGACCCAGTTAACTACAGCTGTGTCTCTGCTGTGTTGAAAGCACTGCCTTCCACTCTGGCAGAGCTATTTCCCTGTGTTGCACCCCATCTGTCCATCATTTGCACTGTGTCATGTACTTGATCTGTAAGATGTTGCCCATTGCTGTGTTTTGTTGTTTGCACAACAGCATCCCAGTCTAGGAACAGGGCTCTGTGATATACTGGCAGTACCAATAAACATGAATAGTGGAGCTGATGGGACAGCAAAGCTGAAGAGGCAATCGAGGCTTTCATATTGCAAAAACAGTGGTAAAGGTTGTTGGAAGGAGCCAAATCCAGCAAATTGAGACTTGCTTTAGGTCTCCTCATCTAAGGCTGTGATCCTTAAACCACTTGGTTAGATGATCACATGGAGGCACTTGGGGATTTACTGCATTGCATAAACATAGATCCTTGGTGATGCATCCAGGTGATGCCCAGCAGTACCTTGGATGATCCTTCTGGGCTGCTACACAGTGTGCATAACGTGACCTCAAAAATCTTCTGGACCAGCAGGGAAGGCCATGGGGGAGATACCAGGGCATCTCAAATGGCATAAAACTCCTGTGTTTAAATTAAAACATCTCTGGACTTTAAAAGTTCTCTTTCTGGGCATCTTTGTTAGTGTATCAGCATTCTGATTAAAGTACAAAGACCAACAGTAAATATATTTTGAGAATTGTAATAAAACTTGCTATTCTGGGAAGGCTGAAAACCAGGAAGAGTGGGTTAAAACCTCTAAACCACACAGAACAGAACTTACCTGGATATCCTTTATACAACAGCCCCCCTCCGTACTCACTCTAAAGCATTTTGCAGATCACCATTTATAGAACTTTTTTCTGAATATGTGTTGTCACGTGGAGTTTTGATTGTGCAAGTCTTGCATCTCATGCAGTGAGGCTGTTCATACAAGAAAAGGACATGAGCATAAGGAAGAATTGAGGACTGTGTCTTATAGACTGCAGAGTCATTGGGCTAGAGGCCAAATTTCTGATGTTTGCATGTAATAGCAACACTTGATTAATCTGTTATGGCAATGATGAATAATCATGACCATCTCATTCAAGTCCTCCTCCTTGTGTTACATTCCCTATTAGATTTTACACTAGCCAGTTTTCTTTAGACACTGATTGCCAATTACTAGAATATGAATAATAAAAAACTGTCCAATATTAATGTGTTGCAGGTTTTGTCCCTCACCTTCTCCCCTTGATACAAACCGTTGTTTAATTGAGCAGCTTTCAAGTCTGCAGAGTCCATTGATTTATTTCATGCAAGTTCTTTCTAGCTGTCTGTGTTGTTACTATGGCAATAGGGAAACATAAACAATATAAATGAGTAATGGCGATAAAGAATTGTTAGCTGGCAATGGAGATGATACCTTTTGACCCTTTGTGAGATTTCTTTGCTGTCTGAGAACAAACAACAAAAGAAAAGGATGGATTTCATCTGTCACAGGAACAATATCCAGGTGGAAAATATGCTGAATTAGGAATGGATGCATTAACCCAAGGGCAGCCTTAGACCTTTGGTACCTGCAACAAAGCCCTGGAGCCCAAAAAGATGTCCAGAAAATGTTGGAATGAAGACCCAGGCTTAGTTGCTGTTTTTCTATCCTGCAGTGTGAGCCCACAACTCTGTTTCTGTAGGAATTGATTGTCATCTGTAAAATGTTGGTTGGACTTAACTCCTCACATTGTTTTACCTCCCCGAGAGATACCAGTTCCCAGCAGCTCCTTCCCACTCTCCTCCTGGCTGCTGCATTCCTCCCAGCAGGAAGGGCACTATCACCTCCTGACTCACTGCAGTCAGAGGGGGGTTGAGATGCTACCAGGGGACTCCCAGCTCTCACAAATGCCCATGGACCCTGCTGAGCAAGTGCTTTGCAACTCAGGCTTTGCCATAGGTTTGCACAGTCCTGACCCAACAGAACTGCAGGCTGCTGGTGTGGGAGCACATCAGAAAATGTAATTGCTAAGGGATGTATAGAGTTCTAAAATGAAAAAAAAAACCAGTTCACTCACACAGTTACTGGAAGTTATATTTGCTGGAGTCCGCTGCAGTGACCGCCCACTATGCTTTCCTGAAGATGTGGCTGTTAAATAGGTTATTTGCTGACTGCTCATTCATATCTGTTAGAAATGGTGAGGGAGGTGCAGTGTTATGCGTGAAGGATTTTGACTAGAGTTACACTCAGAACGGATCTTCCCAGATTTTGTTTAAGTTTAAATCAGGTCACCAACATTTTTATTTCATCTGGGCTTTTCAAGGCGTAGGGTGCTGCACAGCAGGAGCTAAAGTATCCAAATCTAGTCATCCATGCTAAAATGAACTTGGATTCTTGGGATTAAGAATTGCAAAATCAGTGGAATAGAGACCAGTGACTTGATAGATGTCCAGTGTAAGCAGTTGAGGAGATTCATGCTAAGCCTGTGCATTGCCATAGTTGTCTTTCTTATTTTTAAGGACTGTGATTTTAATATCATCTGTTAGGGAGTCTTGAGTGTTTTTTCTATTATATGATATATCTAGAAAGCTGTTGGCAAAGAAACATCAGGCAATCACTCACAGCTGTGAAAAGTGCAACTTCCTAAATAATAGTCCAAAAGGTCAAATCCTCACCTGGGGCGTTTTTGCTCATATTCATTAACATATTATTCTAGTGCCCCTTAATAAAGTCTGTTTGGGGTGATGGCAACATCAATACACTGCTGGTGCACTAGAGGTTCTTTTGCCTCAGAAGGCATGGAGTTGAAGTTAAATGAACAAGAAATGCAAGGTTCAAGACCAGAAGTACTGGAAGTGTTTTTCTTGGCGTGGAATTGTAAAAATCTCGATACATGCTAACCTGAATTTTATGCCTGGCACATGCAATATAGAGCATAATATTGCAATGGAAAGATGAACATATTGTTTCTAAAAATTCAAAGCTTATTTTTGTGGTATAGAACATAATTTCCTGCTGAGACAGCTCAGAGACAAGACTGCAAGAGCCTGACCTGTTTAGGCCAGGACTATGATTGTCTTTTAGTTTCTGTTGCATCTGTTGGAACCCATCCACTGCAGCACTTAGGGAAGCTGCGTGGAGGATTGGTGAGTGTCTCACATCTCCTGAACAGGACTGAGAGCAAAGGCAAAGCTAGGAAAAGAACTCTCCTGAAGTGCCTTGACTCAGTTCATCTGGGATGAGATGCTGAAGTGACTGCAAAGAGAGTAGAGCATTCTTCACTTAGATTCCACTCGGTGAAACACAGACCCTGTTCACTGCCCACATACTGTCTTCCAGTGCTGGTGCTTTTCAGAAGCTGAGATACATGAAAATGGGAAAGTTTGGAAGCATTCGATAATGATAATTTGCTGGTAATTTGCAGCAGTTGGGTAATGTATGGTGAGTCAGAGAACAAAGAGATGGGATATGGATTTAGCAGTATCAGATAGATGTAGTTGTGTTTATTTCCTAGTCTCATGAGAATACTTACTCTGTCCTCTTTGGCTTAGTTGCAAGAAAGTCATTTTATTGCTTTTGTGCTACAAAGTTAAACCCACAACTTCCTAGCAAATAGAAATTATTCTATTTTCAACATGGTTCAAAGCTGACCTGGTACTGTACAATATGTGCACACAGCTTTTAAAAACTTCAGATAATCATAGGCATAATTTCCTTTTTTAGCTGTATTGTACTCTGACCCATCCCCTTATAACAAGGCAAAATAAAAGAAGAATCATTTTTCCATTCTAAACAGTCATTAGGCATTACACAATATTTCCTTTATACTTTCTGGTTTGCCAGAGCCTCATTCAAATAAAGATAAGTGTGACCAGTCTGTTGTTTTCCAGTAAGCTTTTCTCTTTCCTTTTATAAATCTAAAAAAACTTCTTTTATGAGATTACATGCTCTGGAGATGCCAGTAAGCAATAACTGAGACTTCTATTTCATTCTGAAATATCTATGAGAAAAGTAATTATACAGTTACCTCCTGGTAGGATTTCTAGTGTCTTTACTAGAGCACATAGTTAATCCCAGCTGTTAAAATAAACAGTGAAATTCTCTCTTTGGGGACTGACAAAATCACTCCCAACTGCAATCCTAAGAGCAAGATGTAATTCCTGTGATGTCTAGGTTGTCTGATTGAAAATGAATGTGTATTATGAACTTCCTTGTGTACAACACCAAGCCATGATCCAGAGAGCACTTAAGCTTAACTTAAAATATGTCTGTGTGTTTCCCTGGACACGGCTGTTTCTTAGAGGAGATGCAGTGCCTTGGTTTTCAGCAGAATAGTTTCCATGGAAGTCAGTGCTTGTACTCTCTCTAGGCATTTCCTAGAAATTGGGATTCAACTGGTAAGGATCGCCAGAGACCCTTTCTGTGTCCAGCTGCTTATCTGTGTGTGCCTGCATCCCTCTGCAGTCCTGCCCACAAGTTGTGTCCAGGCTATTTGGAGCTGTTGCTCACAAGTTGCAGCTTATACAGACTGGGGTTTACAACCTTTTTTTTGTTTGTGTTTTTTAAAATTGTTTTTAAATGACTTGTACAAACTAACCAGCCTTCAAATCTGGAAAAGGTTGATACAGAGTGGGAGGGAATGATAAAATTTTCATTTCCATGGTGAATAGAGCAAAAAATATTGCGTTCAGCCTTAATTATAGAGAATACTGAAGACTGATAAGTTGGAAAAACCTGCAAACTGAGAGGGCTGTGAAGCAATTCAGAAGGTTGTTTAGAGAGTCATGGAGCTTAAGAGGGGCTTAGGCAAATGTGTGTTCAGGGTAACATAACTATATTAATCCTGCCTTGGGATGGAGGATGGTCTAGACAACCTCTGCAGATGCCTTCTAGCTGTGTGATTCCATGTTCTGCTCTGGAAAAGTATAAGGTTTTCATGTAGTGTAAATTATTGACTGACTTCTTTGCCCTGTGCAGGATGATCTCTCCCCTATGGCTATGATTTGGTCTGGCTTGCCTGTTTCTGTGCTTGCTGCTCTACAAGGGCAGGCAGTGGGACCAGCTCCTTCCACCCTTGGCCTTTGTTTGTGGCACATGGGAGCCTGGGTAACTTCTATCCGTGTGGGACTATTGGATGTGTGATAATCCTATTGCATGTCTGCTTTGAGAAGTGGCAGTGTCTTTGGGACTTGGGTGCTGAAGAGAGCTGTCTGAATATTGTTGGAGGGTCTGACTTTGGGCACAAGGCTTAATCAGGCTGATCCTTGCCCTTTCACCCTGTTTTGCTTTGCACTTAATGCCTTTCTTGCTGAGATCAAAGTCCCAGAGCAGCTGTGACCCGTTTCTGCTGTGCTGCTGCAGAACTGCCAGCTCCAGGGGATTAAAAATCACTATTCCAGACAAAAAAAATGCACTAAGCTTGAGAAATTATTTTTAATATTTTAAATCGCAGCACATTTTGTTTCTCTCTGCTGACATTCTAGTGTGTGAAGAGTTAGGATTCAAGCTTTTTTTGTGCAACTGCAAGAAGCAGAAGTAGCCCTTTCTGCCAGGAAAACCCATGATCTCACGCAGTCGTGTGAGCACAGGAACTGGACCTCGGGCTTTGAGCAAAAGATCAACTATTTTGAGATCCCTTAAAGAGGTTCTAGACCTGGTAACATTGTACTTACAAGTGAGGAAAAAAAGAAAACTTTCTTGGGAGAACATAAAGCTGAAATACTACGAGGATGAAAATTCTATCCAAAATTATTTGGTTTAGAGGCCTTGTCAAATCAGTATTTGGGTCTCTCCCAGAACAATATTTCCATGCTCTGAAATGCCTAAGAGAATGATTTCCAGTACATAAGAGGAGACTGTCTATGTCATAGACCTATATCTGGTCTAAAGAAAAAAAAAAAAGTATATATTTGTGAGAAATAGCTGTTTCTGCAATATTCCGAGGAATTACTGCTGTCTTTAACTAGATCTTACTCATAGTTTTTATTTGTCAGCCCATGTGAAAGCTCCCAGCTACTCTTTTCTGACACCATTTCTTGAGAGATGTCTCTTCACTCCAATGTGCCCTAGAACTTGCCTCTTCCTTAAATTTACAAGTTTTTAATGTAGTATTTTGTCAATTTTTAACATTTTCTCCATAGAAATAATTACTTTTTACTAAAAAGTAATTATTTTTTCAAAATTAGGTATGCTGACATGAGGGGCTTTTATGCGTCAAAGATAAGGAATGTCTTAATTCTCCTTTTTTAAACATCAACTTTGTTTTTCAAATACAGTAATTAATAACAAGGTATGTTAGCATGAGTGCCCCAAGAAAGCTCATGGAGTGAATGTAGAGTCATTCAGAAAGGGCAGATCCTCCCAAACCCTGTTCTAGCACAGCCAGTCCTATCAGCTCTTTGTCTCCTGAGCTCCTTTGTGAGTGAAACACAGGCCCATGAGTTAGAGAGGTGACTCAGTTTTCCAGCTTTTTTATGCTGGCATCTTGTTTATGTGGCTAAGACAAGGTAGGATGGACCTGGGCCTTTATTTTCCTCCGTGTATATGGTAGAAATTCATCTTTTTTTCCTATTTGTGTGCAAAGAACTGAATGTCTTCATAACACCTGTAGATAGCCACAGTCCCACCAAGGAGAGCACTCATCACAATAATGATACCCTAGTTTTCTAGACTTTGACTTTCTGAGATGTTCATAGAAGGCAGTCACCTTCAAAGGGACCAGTCTCCTTAAAAACAGCAACATTTCTGCATTGGCATTTGACTGCTGAAAGTGGTGTGTTCAGGAAGCTGTTTCTGCTGTGTTCAGGAAAAGAGAAGCCGCTGCTCAAAGTCATTTTAGAACAAGAATTATCTTATTGAGGACTGCATCAGAAACATCTTGCACCCATAAATTAAACCTGTGTGATTTTTGTGTGAATTTTTGGTTATATCAGGATGATTACTTTGTTTATGACCTTTTTTTTCTTACAGATTCACTGTTCATTACTTATTTTCTTTTCTATCTTCAGCTCTTGCAATCTGGAGTCTTGTTCCCCAAGTACACAGGTTTCTTTATCCCCACCTGTAAATGATGTAATGTCACCTCCTTGCAAGTCATTCAGTGTGTCCATCTAGCCAGAAACATAGATATTTTTTGTTCAAACTCTTCTGCAATGTTGAAGAAGCTTAAAGTATACATTCCTAGTATATGACCTCTTTGGCTATATGGTGATTATTAATATTACAGAAGCAACTAAGAGGAAATTACATCAGTAGATAAGATGAACTGTGCAATAGCAGAAGCTTTATTCACACTGAATACACTATTCATTTGCACAGAAAGATCATTTCTCAATTCAAAGAGGAATATTCTAATTTAAGGTCTAACTTCAGCCATATGTCAAAATCTGTACAGAAACAAAGCTTACCACTGTGCAGTGATCCCCTAAGAAACACATTCCCTTTTGTGGATGGGTGAATGGTAGGTGCATCTAACCCTTAGAGTTCTCATTTTTCCTGACAAACACTCTTTTTATATCAGAAAACACTTTAGTCCATTTCCTAATTGAATGTAAAGTGACCCAAAATAGGTGTAAAATATATGAAATACCATAGTTAGTGGCCTCAGGTTAACTCCCTCATAAATCTAGGATAGGTTTTTATTGTTTGATTAATCTGATTGGAAGGTGCTTTTTCATCGTATTTTAAAAAAATTCATAATGCACTTCCATGAAACAAAATCTTATGTAAAAATAGAGTTGAACATAGGTGATAATGACATATTCCAGACAGAGAAAGTTAAAAGGAGTTCCATGTTTGGCTGCACAGGAAAAAGCAGAAAATGGTTGCCTGGCTTGCAAAATCTCAGTGGTGTGGCACTGTAGAGATAGCTGGAAAATGTTTTGCTCTTTGTGTCGTACCTGGGGCCTCAGACCACTGAGAAGGGGGAGGGCAATCCTGCAGAACTTACCGTCCTTTTGCCAGACCATATCAAGCAGAGACAGTAACCTCTGTCAGCAGATTGCTCGGCACAGCTCCCCTCCCTTCCGACGCTGTCCTCGCTTCTCTGCTTGAACACAATAGAGTTCCATAGTTTCATTTGTATTTAAAACCATATGGTGTCTGCCTCTCGTCACCACGTTCACCTCTGTTGATATAAATCAGAGCTGAACAATGGAAGGCCCTAAATAAGTGCTCCATGCAGATGACAGACTTGTGTAGTCACGTATCTCCACTCGGGTTGTGTCGCACCACCACCATTGCTGTGGCTGCAGGTCAGAGCGAGGTCTCTCTTGGCCGTGAGTCTCAGTGGGATGGAAGTTTGGGGAGGGAGTCATAATAAAATAATGCTTTTGTCCTGAAGCGAAGAGGGTTTTGCAGAAAACTTGTCTTCTGACAAGATTAACTTCTTGCCATTGTTGGCACACCCAGGTGAATATCATTCCTTCAGACTGATTTGCTTATTCTTGGAAATTTTTGCTAGCGATGTAGATATTTTTCATTTTGTCATGTAATCAAAGATAGAGGAAGATAAGATTACAAATAATTAGATTCAGAGAGGAGTTTGTTTTCTAAACCCTTACTTCTTACATTCAAATTGAGGATAAAACTGTTGCAAACTCATACTCTTGCTAAAATGACAAATTAATTGAACCAGAAAAATTCTGGTGTAGGTAGCATGAGGAATGAGAAGCAATTTCAATTTTTTTATAGACTTGTTTTTTATCGGCATTTGTTGCTCTTTGGGTGTGCATTTTTATTTATTTGGTTTTGTCTAGCCATTTGTTGGCTGACAGCAACTTGCCAGTATTTAGGAAGAACAAAGTCTGCTCAAAGGACTAGAGTTATATTGCAGATAGATTTGGCCCAGTTTGTTTCCCGTGTCATTTGACTGCAGCGTTGACATGGTTATTAGTGTGTCTTCCTCCCCAGGATTACATACTACATTTTTTGTCTCCAAGGAGAGGAGAACTTGGCAAGGGGAGCTGAGAAGCGTCTGGCTCTTTCCTGTTGTTCCCTCTCTCTGTTACTGAGAGTAGGGCAGTCTCTTGGACAGCTCTAAATTTAGCGCTAATTTTCATCTTAGGAGTTTGTTCTGCTTAGATTTTGGCTGGGTGAGACCAGAGCCCTGGATTGTCTGTACTGAATTGCATCGCCCTGCAGAACGCCCCTGGGTGTTTGCTGTAAGGTCCACAGATTTCCCAGATCTTAAAGCCCCAGAAAGATCCTGGTCTGATTGTCAAGAGCTTAAGAATGAACTTGTTTAGAATAGGACTTAATTCTTTGAAAGGGGTGGCTTAAAAAGGTGATATAAAGGACCTGAAAAATTATATGCCTCAGCAGTGGTCTCTTGACAAGTAGATCATTAGAGAAGAGAGTTTTCCTAGGTGATACCATTTTTATTGATACAGTTGATTGGGATGCAGTAGAGAAGCTTAATATCTGTGGTCAATGGTCAAAAATTACTTCTTGCAATTAAGCGATCTGTAAATTGGACAGAGATGGGCAAAATGACATTCAATTAAAGTAAAAATGCCTTCCTCTACATTTCCTTTCTGCCTGCTATAACCTGGCTTTGAGGCATTGTACGCCTCGCTGAGAGGTTATTTTTTCATATCATATTTGACATTTGCCCATAGCTGGAAAATATGAGAGCAGATTCCACAAAGCAGACCCTGAAATCCGAAGAGGGATGTTTGGTTGCACCAACAGACTGTTGAGCTCCCTTCATATCAAAGTATTTTAACAAGAATGTTATATTGTATATGTATATATTCATTATATAAATGTGTAAGGCTGACTGTAGCACGATCATAATGAAATGGCACTTGCATTTCTGACACTGCTTTCCATACATTCACTGGTTTAAACTTTTTATTCAAATCAGCTTTTTGTGTGTTTTAAAATAACGAGAACATTTACAAAATATTTAGAATATCAACAATATGAATTCTCAAAAATGATATTTTCAGTAGCACAAAGGTAAAGACTAGGAGTCAGATCTTAAACAGACCGAATTGTGGTTCCTAGATTTCCAGGGAGCTGCTCCAGTTTGCATCAGCCATGTCTCCCTGTTTCATCGTGACAGTAATTTTCATGCAAAACACACCAGACATCACAGGATTCCAGTAGTTCCGGCCCATTTGTCTGCTGCTGCTAGGAAGTTGTTTACTCTTTTGTATCACTCTCTGCTGACGTCTGCTCACTGAACAATGTCATCAAATTTCCTGTTTTTTGGCTTGTGGAAAGTAGCTCCCCCACCTCACGGTAAAGCTTTGCTGCATGGAGGTCTGTGGAGCCGGATGCACCCAGCAGACAGGATGTAAGGTTAAATGCAGCGTAGCTAAATAAATAAAGTAGGTGTTCAGTTGTGAACCAGAGCTGCCTCCTTACCAGGAGGATGAAGCTGGCAGTTTAAACATTGAGCAATGATGAAAACCCAGTTTTGTTTCAAGTTACGGGATTTTTTTACCGGCTTTTGGATTTTTTTTCCCCATGACTCTGTCTTCTTGCAGAATTATGTTCTTATCTGCCTGAAGCAGCCTGAAATAGTTTATAATGTGGTGCTGTATGATGTATATGTGAAAACACCTCCATCCAAGTATTGCAAATCAATATGCAAGCAGTTGATTGGGAAGCTGCTAGTGCTGTAATTCTGTAGACAAGAGGAACTGTCAACAATGCATTCATCAACAGTTCCTCTACAAGCTAGCGCAGCAGAGCCTGGCTGCTGAGATCAGGAGTACTGAAATTCTGCCAGGGGTCTGATCCACTTACATTTTTGGTGTGTTTTTTAGTCAGTGCCACAGGGTTATTAACTTCCACTTGGACAAGAACCAGTGATGAGTAGAGCAGACCTTAGTTCAACAGTTCCTCCAGACAAAGCTTGGGGCAGCTTTCGTTAATAATACAAACAACATTGTCATATTAGCCTCCTGTCATCCATAGCAAGAGGAGGCACCTTCTGGAACAAAGACCTCTGTAAAAATAAGGAAAACCCTGTGCCTTATGGGGCTTGAGTCTTGTGCTTCCCTATCTCTTTTGTAGGTCTATCATGCTCCAAATGGTCCCCCCAGCTTAGCAGTATTTTGTCTCCAAATCCTATTTTTCCTTTCTCCAAAGAGCTTGTGGATTTGTCAAAGAGCAGAGGATCACTTCATAAAAGCAGTTCTTGTAAGGAATCTCCTGAGGTCCTTTATTTAAAAAAAAAAATAAAATAAGAAAACCGGAAGAGCAAAAAACCCACAACTTGGAACATTTGGAGTTGCCCTGCAGAGCAGTGAAGAAGTCAGGGAACATCTCGTGACGGAACAGCAGGGTGTGGTGTATAGCAACCAGCCCACCATTGCAGGGGGTGAGTTTATCTTTAGTTTATTAAGGTTTTTATTAAGGTATAGGCAGAACAGTTTACCTAGTGCCTTTCTGTACTAAATTCAGTTGTGGTGCACACAGTGATGTTTCCAGTAACTGGAAATAGCTTGAGTGTGTGAAATACTGAGTGTGACGCATGTGGGTTTGTCACTTCACTGAAATGCTGAGCTCTCTTTGTCTTTTCTGTCTTCTTTTTGTTTGGGTCCATGTAGAAACAAATATGTTGTTTCCCTCAGAGTATCCTCCTTTATGATCAGAAAGAAATATAATGGGCTCTCCCCCAGTAGGGAGTTCCTGTTCTTCCAGCATCCTGCATCCCTAATGGGGCTCATAGTCAGTAAATAGAGAAATTAACCATGTGCAGTACCCAGCCATGGGTACCTGGGTGAATTTACTTTGCAATTCCTGGTGTTTGCATTTGCAATGGGATTGTCTCATTAAGATCAAACCAATCCCTGAACATGAGCGATCTCTGACACAGGCTGCCAAATTGGATAAGATGTGGTCAGCTTGCACTTCAGTAGTTAAACCTTTGTAGTGAAAGCCTTGCAGTCAGCACAAGTGGAAATAAAGTTCCTACTCCCTGGTGTAGACCTGTAGGACCCAGACCCACATCAGTCACCTTCCGATTTGGAACAAGCGCCGTCTGTGCTGAGGGAGGCTCAGGAAAGAAGCAGGAAAGGAGACGGCTGCAGACAATGAGCTCAGGCCTACTCAAAGGTAACACATCCAAACTGTTGGCAGGGCCTTCTCTCTCTTTGTTTCTCCCCTGCCCTTCTTCCTCTCTGTGTATTCCCTGTTCCCTCCTCTACGTATTTTCAGAGGTTCATCCTGTACCTTTGTGCCCTCCCACGAGATAACAGTGGTGGTTGTTGACCCTTTTGACCCCTGTCCCACCATCACTGCTCTGCAGTGCTGTCCTTTTGAATTCCTCCTGTCCTCTTTTCCATTCCCCTGTTCAGCTTCTGCTGAAGTTTGACCCCCTCCTGGTGTTAGAGACAACAAAAATAACCTTTGGGGATACATTTCCCATATGGCAAAGCTGGATGAAACTCCCATTTGCCTGAGCAGACTGAATGGTGGGATAGAGGGGACCAAGAGAGCGCGCTCTGCCACCCGACCTGCTCTGCAGGGCTGGCTGGACACGTGCACTGAAAGCACCGTGGACCCCACGAGGACTAATGCAGCATATTCCTTATCCTCTGGTGGAGGAGGAGAGCTCTGAATAAATTGTTTCTCCAGGACACCTCAGTACTGATGATATTCCTGGGGCCTTTGACAAGGGTTGAGCCAAAGGGCTCAAAATCAGAGCCTTCTGCCTCCTACTTCTGATTAAATTTATTCATAACTTACCCTCATGGAGATTTATAAGTACAGGTGCAAGCTAGAACTCCTGAAAAGATGTCATTCATTTTATTTCTAACAAATATATTCCAGATGTTTGCCTCCAACTCCTGGAGTGCTGATACAATCAGCTTGAGGCTCCGGTTAGTTCTTCAGTCTTGTGTGGATGATGGAACAGAGAGCAAAATGAATACTCTCACCATTGCCAGTGCCTTGGAGACAGAGGGTCACAGATTTTCCAGCAAGGTGAAACTGGGAGAGTTTCAGATGAGACTGAGAGAGTTGTGTCAAAAAACAACTGGTAGACACTGCAGTGGTGATAACTAGATTCAAAAGAAAATAAAAATAATGTTGTATGGCAGAAATACTGGGGATTATGGAACATTTGCTATTATGCTATTATGTCCTGTAAAAAATATATTTGTGCTTACCAGAAAACGTTTCTTTCTGCAGACTATGTGAAAAGCTTCTTGCATGGGACGCGTTGATCTACACAGTGCTGCTTGTAAAGGCTGTAACTAATTTGGGGGAAGTGGTGTCTTGGCTGGCAGAGCCCACAGATTCTCCTTACTTTAGAAAAAATAGCAAGCCAGTAAAATGGTAGTTCTGGTAATTCCATATGCCATGCAAATGTTTAAAAAATATAGTAAGCCAAAAATACAAAGGAGAATTGCAGAGCAAAATAATCAGCCAAGCTATTAAGTTGTCATGAAGGCTATGAAATACTGTCTGAAGCAGACATGTAGTGTGGGGGATATGAGTAGAGACACCCATAGTTCCATGTTCACAGTATCAGCAAACCATTATCCTAAACATATGCACATTTTTCTTGCTAAAATGTAATCATAAATTAATCTTCAAGTAGTATTAGTTTATGGTTCAAACAAGCCATGCTTTACTTCCCGAAGAGTACATGGGTAGCAATGGCAGGGTTGTATTTTGTTTGATTTGTCTGACAAAACAATTCACAGGTGATCAGCTATTCAGCTCTTCAGAGAAGGAAGGACACAAAGAGCAGTAATGGACCTTATATTTGTACAAGTGTCCTTTTTATCTTTCATTGCTCACTTTGCTCAGAAAAGGAGGCGTGCAAGGAGACAGAGTCCATGCACCAAATGTACTGGATTATCTCTCTTCCAATAGCAGGAAATTGTCGACTGTGTCACAAAACCACTGCAAATCTTGCTTGCTTCATCTGGAAAGTATTTCTGGGTACAACCTCATATTATGGCCTGCAAATTTTTATACTCTGTTTTGTGGGGAACATACTGTGAGTAATTTATGTCTAATAGAGTAATGGTTTGATGCCACCTCTAATATTTTCCTGCTGTTTGTTTTGTTGGAATACATTTGAATGTTTTTAGCAAAATTAGATTACAAAATAGAACTGGATTAAATGATGCACCTCATAGTATATTCTGAAGTCATCCAGAGTACAACCTATTGGTTCAAATTAAGCAGTGAAGAAGAAAAAAGTAGCACTTTTCGTGTGCTGTGCTAAGTGCCCAGCCTGTACGTGTTAGTGGCTTTTACAGTTAGTCAAAATAAATTCCTGTTGCCGCATAGTACTAAAATTGCGAAGTTCAACACTTTTAGCAGCACCATTTGTTTTGTCTTTAGAGGATAAGGACAAAAGAGATGCTGAAAAATCTGCTAATCACACAAATACGAATGTGGTAAGAACATTTGTCCTGGCTCAAAGGAACATGCAAACACATAAAATAAGTCAAATGAAACTTCCCATCATTGATAAAAGCTTTCCTATTCAAGAAAACTGTTCTTCCTGCATCTATAGTAAGGAATGAGCGCCTTATGTTCAAAGTTCATGGAGAAAGAAAGAGAGATCAGGTGATCTGTCTGAAATAATAAAACTTTTCAAGAGTCTGCGTTACATAATTCTTCGATGCATTTATGGGTTTATTTTGATTTTTTAATTCTCCAAGTGGCCTGTAGTTTTACTGCATCTTTATTGAACAGTTCATAAAATGAGTCTGGCTTTTCCTTTCTATCTCTTACACAAGACATGAGACATTTGACTTTATACTAGGAATTTTTTTATCCTCGATACCTAATTTATTTGCAATGTATGAATGTATGTGTTACATTTACTGTTTCACACAGGCTATCTTTACCATTAAACTGATTTATAGAAATACAGTATAATTTTTACACAAAGCAATAGATTTGTTTTATTTGAGTCCTACATCCTTCCAGCTAGGTTTTGTGTCCTAGAAATCAGGCTGAGCTCAGAGTTACGCCATGAAGCTACACGGAATTGGATATTTCATTAATAGAATATTTCTGTTTGCTTTGGACATTCTTCTAGTATTTCATTGCTTGAGGGGAAAAGGCAAAAGAAAATAAATGAGTACAGTTTTTTTTTTACTCAGCTTTGCTGGAGATACAGAGGAGTTTTGCGCGTTGCAGGCAGGTCTGAGGAGCTCTGAGTCCCCACAGCTTGCTTGTGCAGATATAACGCCCGTCTTCCCCGAGGGAGGACACCGAGGCTTGCAAATTAACATTTCCTGCTGAAATTTCTGGTAAAAGCTCCCTGACAGAGCTATCAGCAGTCTGGATCACTGTCTGGGAAGAAACACTTGGTGCAGGGAGGAAGAAGGAAATGGTGACTGTGAACTTAACGAATGGTGTCGCCAGACAGGACTTTAATGTCTGTTTTCTCTTGTTTGTTCTTTGGCATAAAGCTTTGGCGCTCGCAGGAGAAGGCCTAGGCCCGCTGCATCCTTTCTTAGGAACACCAGCAGTGAGAAAGCAGAAACGTTCAGGGTGGAAACATATTCTGGATAGTTGCAAAACAGATTAAACGAGCGTCCATCTCGTCGGGGGCCAGAATTTGTATCTCAAGGGAGAGTGATTTTGGATGGATGCCAGTTCTCCTTGCAACTAATCAGGGTTGGGGTTTTTTTTTGGATAGGTTTGACACCATTTCATTATTTAATGACTAGGTAGAGCCTTTCTTCCATATAGCCCATTCTTCTGATTTGTCATTGTTATCCAAGTGAAATGGGGATATTTCTGGCTGACTAATGTAAGCATGGAGCTCTGTGGCAGCGCAGGCTCCTCAGATGTGCACACCTCCAGCACTGATTCATATGTAGCACAGTCATAGTGGGACTCAATGATCCTTTTGGGTCCCTTCCAGCTTCGAGTAATTGTATGATTCAATGACTATTGTGCAGGTTCCAGCTACAGCATCAGACTGATTTAGGTGTCCATAAAATTGTGGAGAAAGTGGTAGTCACCTGGCAATACTGATATTTGAGAAATGTTTTGCTGCACTAGTCTTGATTCTGCTCTGCTCATGGTTTTCAGTCCTTGCCAGGGGAGCAGAAACCCTGCTTATTTCAGAGATTCCACACAGTGCTGATATTCAAACAGCCCCTATGGAAGAGCCCACGTCAGGGTCTAAGGAACTGTAACTTGAGAAGACTGATAAAGCTTCTGAAAAACTTCCTGACATCCTACTCACATTATGGGGAAAGCAAAAACTATTTTAACATGGCTGTCCAAATAACATGTGGGAAGTCCATATCTGCTCAACCAAATGGGCCTTTTAACCACTGCTAGCTGTGAGTTCATAAGTGTTCATGATTTTATATAGCAGTTATCTGTCTATGCAGTTTGCAGGTGAATGCATGTGTTTACTTCATAGATTTATTCAGTGGTTTTGCATCTTCTCTTCTTACCCCATGTTCTTATTTGTGCATATTACAGGTGTTTCCTTTGAACTCTATAACTGCAGTAAGATTGTGAAACTGTCACTGCTGTCATAAAACTGGTAAAAGTATCTGATGCAGGTATCTCCAGATGATGTCTCTCTTCCCTGGAAATCGGAAGGTTAAATAAAGATAGAATTTATATGAGACTATGCAATATCTCTGGATTATTATCTGTATAATTATGGCCCTTGTACTTTCTTTGAGAAATACAAACATTGTACCTGGAGAGAGTATATCCAGACAGTACCAAGGTCAATGAACTTCACTGTGGACAGGATTTAATCTTAAGCAGATATTTGATACCCAGCTGAATTTGTTCCCCAGTTAATGACCACAGTGGCAGAGTGCATTACGGGCTTCCTTGCTGATGGGTTGTTTATTAAAAAGGAGCTGCCTCGTGAGAGACTGCTCTGCTGAGACCTCGGTTGCCATGGCTTTAGTCCTGTGAAACTTTACAAGGAGGTGGTAACATATTGGTCACTTGTGCATTTCTAGAGAGAAAATCATGCTTTGTGATAATTCCTTATACCAGCTGTGTCGTGTTTGGCATATTCAACAGCTTTTTTGTAAATTCATAGGCAGAATGTGAGGAGACTGCTTTGTATCCAAGATAATAGTATAGTTAATTTTTTTAAACATTTTTTTTGTTCAGTTAAGTTAAATAAAATGGAGTGTGCCTATCTAATCCAGATAGAGCGAAACTCTGTTTACAAGAGAACTGGAATGAAAAATTGCTTTGTTGCATCAAATTCTACTTAATTGCAATTCTGATTATAATGAGAACCCCACTTTAGTAAAGACATGCAGCTTTTAGGGGGATCACTGTAACTGTTAAAACGTTTTACTGTGTGTAAGGGAAAAAAAGAGTGATCCCGTCTACCGAGTATGTAATATTTAACGAGCCCTGTGGGCTGGCAGAAGCACTGTGTGTTACTGAACCAGGCTCGAGCAGAAAACCAGTGTCAGGTTTCAAACTACCCTGTAGGTCCTCAGAAATGAAGAGGCATCTGTATTAGAGGAAATCAGTCAGTCATCCCTTCAGCCAGTGAAGTTCCTAGTGGTCAAAAGAAAGAAAGGATCCCCAGCACTCTTAAATCCATTTGTCTGTTTTCCACCTTATGGTAAAACCTGGAGTTAAGCTGTTCGATTGGTCATTGGTGTGAACAGGAAAAATTAATGTTACAACTTAGTGTGAAAAGAGGATGCACTAAATGTGAACTTCTTAGTATTTTTTAAAAAAAGACATCTTGAATATGTTTGCATTCTCAAATCTTCCTCCATTTATTGCAGATAAAGTTCTCTATTTAGAAAGGTTTGAGTGCCAAGAACCTCTCTTTCAGTTTTTTTCAAATATCAGTAAACATTTGCGCTCAGCCTGGTAAACCTGTATTCAATAACAAAAAACACTGAAATGTTTATTATCAGCGTTGAATGTTTCTCTTTCATTGTACTGACCTTTGTCCCACTGACTTAGCATTTATTCTGCCCACAACATTACATCTCAGAGACTGCATCTTTGCTGTCTTTGAGAGCATTTCCAAGGCAGGGCACTGGATAAAGCACAAGTGAGTTCCTGCTTACTTAATGTGGGCAGAGCACGTGTTGGACCATACAGAAAACCACATGCCAGTGGTGTCCAGCAGGTTCCCAGATACCTGAGGAAGCTGTGTGAAGGTGATGTGCATGGCTGGGAGAATGGAGAAGGAGAAGGAGGCAGCTCCATAATGTCAACATCCAGTGTCGGGGAGCTAAAATCATCTGGCTCATCCAGGATGCCAGCATAGGCGAAGGCTGGAGATGTGTAAGATAAAATAGCAATCAAGGAGCTCATGGGCAGTTCTCTCAGGAGGGGTAATTTCAGCTTGCTACCTGCCCAGCTGTGATCTCATAGCAGTTTGCTGCAGGCCGTAGAACACTGCTTGGGAAATGTGATTTGATGATAATAAATGGCAGCAGATAGAAAAAATTATTATGGTCTGTAAAGTCTGAACTGTGACAGCACAAACAATGGGTTCTTAGTGACAACAGAAAAAGCAAGTTTGTTTCATAACAAGTGGAAGGCTTAGGACAAAATAGAGATCTTCTAGGAAGCCTAGCAGATCCACTGACTAGTTTATGCAGTTTTTGTGCTGTACTATCTTGCCTTGCTTGGTCTGTTTGTGGCTGTTGCAGTGGTGGTAGATCAAGGCATGAAAAGTTTGTTTGACATAAAGAAAGTAATTGAAAATCTTCCTGATAGACTGGAATTTCCTTTTAGTCAGGTGGCTGTTCAAATCCAGATGGTTCAAAGGAAACTGCCTCTGAAATTCATGTGCGTAAACAGAGAAATAAAACTGATAGTGATGGAGATCTCTTCTATCCTGATGCATCTATAATCTTTCTAAAACAAAACTAGCAAGTGGTATCCAGTAGAAAGAAGAGAACTAGCTGATAGGTATGAAACAGATTAGCGCTTATTGCTACACTCCAGGATCTTGCAGAATCACAAGAGAGAGTTTTAATAATATTAAACAATAGAACTACTGTGCCATATTCAAGTCTCCCAGAGTGCTGTGCAGCTCAACTGTTAAAGTGCAGGCAGCAAGAATTTCCCTCTGGGCCAGAAGAATGTAGTATTTGTACTAAAGCATCTGCTCAAGTGGGGGGAAGCTCAAGTCAGCTACAGCCTGCCTACAAAATGAATACACCTGAGGCAGCAGTAGAGGAATGAGAGGTTCCCTTTCAATTAGACAAAGATGTTGGTAAAGCTGAGGCTGGATTTATTTGTTTGGAGTGATGCAAACTCCAACATATGTGCTGGTTTCAAATGTGTCTTGGCTGTTGACCTGTAAGACTTAAAGACCAATTTCTTCTCTGTGCTCTTGGCTAGCCTTTACATCTAGGTAGAGGTTATTTCTGCCAACAGATGAGAGGCTATCACACTGAAACTTTGGTTTTGACGCTGGTGTATGAGAAGTTAGTCAGTCCCCAGAGCTCAGCTGTAGGTCTTCTAGCCAGTGGAGTAGCCAGACTTGTGTCAGGAGAGGGAAAAAGCTTTCTGGGAATTGCTGGATGCATCGTTTTTATGTGACAGCCTGTAAAGCATTTTATGAGATAGGGTTTGGCTGGTCCTGATTACAAAAGGGAAAACTGAGTGGTCTTAAGAGTTGTTAAGAGTACAAAGGAATAGCTGCTGAAACTCAGAGAGGTGTAATATCCACATGTACGTGTTGTTCAGCTGCCCACAAGGCAACATCTCACAAAGGCAATCCACAACCCTTATTTGCAAGTAACCCCAGAATACCAAGGATGCCTGACTTGGGAGGACATTTGCTCTGAAGTGCAGGGTATTCTAGCTGACCCTTGAATTTGTCAGAAACAAATAAAACATGAAATCAGGTGTTAGTGCCTTAAAGATGACGTCTTTCATCTGAAGCAGTTCAGTTTCTGCATGTTGCCCGTTCTATTCCTGTAACTCTTAAGCTGGACTATCAAAAAGATGAACTCTTAAAAAAAATACATTTTACTTTGGACAGCTGAAAATGTTCATAGTACTTTTTTTTTTACATTGATAAAGGCATCCATTTCTGCAACCTATGTATAGAAAACCATTATTATAGGGTTTAAAAAATTCTTCTAAAGTACAAGCCAGATCACTTAAGCTGCTGTTTTTCTCTTACTGCAGGATATAACTACAAATGCTTTACAGCATGCCCTCACCACACAGAAATATTTGGCTATAGTTTAGTGAGCAGCTCAGGGATCTGATGTGGGGACAGCTCAGAGCCTCCAGGCAAAGTTCTTTGCTTATGTGGCCTGAGTGGAGAAGTCCTTGAAAACCTTTCAGTCAGAAAGTTGGGGACCTTCACGAAGACGCCAGTGAGCTATCTCAAATCTTAAGATGGTAAAGGCCTAGAGCATTTTAAATTCAGTGCTGGTTGGTCATAAAAGCATTTGGCAAAATAATGACTGTGGGGCACAGGCCAGTGTTAAGTGTATTCACATCTCCAAGATTGTTGTGGAGCATATGATTCACATTTTTTTCTCTTTTAAACAGGCAAATTTCAAGTCCTGTGCATAGTGTATGGGTCTATAAAGGATCTTTGAATCCAGTAAATTCTGCAGCAAATACAACTTGTGAAAGCTTTTGATTTGAGAGAGAACTGGTTTCCATTCAGCTTTGTTCTATTTGGGCAGCAATAGTCAGTGTGGGTTACTGAATAGATGGCTTTCTTTTTCTGACTTGTCTGTGATTTATTCCAGCTGGTTTTGGTGTGCGGTTCTTTGGGAGTGAGGATTTTTGTGGAAGTACACAGTGTGACATTTGCATAGTCACTTTGCTGGAGTTGTATCTGCTTACCTTAGAAACCTATGATAACAGTGTGTTTGTGTTTGGATTATCAGAAGTTATTATTTTGAATTTCAGAAGTTAGCAGATGCTTTCCAGGTATCAGCTATTATCAAATGATCCTGAGGGATGCTGGGCTCAGCACAGGGTGTGCTGGGACTGTCTCTCTCCCCTGGACCATCTGAATGTATAAATGGTGACAGCAACCATTTCGTCCCTCTGCAAGTTTTGAGATCTGTCTAACAGTGCTGTAGGCACACTAAGCAATAATGATGTTTATTTTATCACACTATAGAGAACTAAAAAAATTCCCTCAAGTTGTTTTGTGGAAAAGTTCTGACCTTTAAAAACAGCAGGGGTTGCTGACTGTCTTTTTGTCCTGTCACAACATTACCACAGTGGGCCACTTGTCTGGGCCAGAGGCCACCTGGGCCTTACCACATTACAAACAATAATTAAAGTCATTTTGGGACAACATCATTAATTATTCCCAACAAAATGGAATGATTCACTTTTGCTAGTGCCATGCTTGCAGCTTGATAACAAAAGTTTCCTATAAGGAGTAAGAGGAGACGTTATAAACAGCACAAAACGGGAGTTCTCCATTGTGTCTAAAGTGTGCTAGAAGGCAGTGAGCCTGATTTCACAACAGTATTGCTCCAGTTCTGTTCTAATTTAGCTTTACTTATTGCAGTGGAGTAACTGAAGAAATGCAGTGGGGAATTAGGCCCAAAATACAGACAAACAGACATATATAGTAATGTTTGGCATGTGTGGCAAGCAGAACACGTAGCCAAAAATCAGTAGGGCCCTCCTCAGGCCTGGGAAACCAGGGCAGCTGCTACATTCAGCACTGTGCCCTAGCTGGGTTGGACATCTTCTGGATGACTTCCTCAGGACATGGGTTGACCCAAAAGCTGCCTTCAGACTGAGCAGTGGAAGAGGGGCTGGATTTTAGGAGCAGTGAAGGTGCTGTCAGGAAGCTGGGGTCTCATGGCTGACAGGGCCAGCAGCCTGGCTGGAGAGCTCTGGCAACTCATTGCGCTCAGTAAAGCTCCTCTTCTCACAAAAACTGCAAGCTATCCAAATTCTGTGTTGCTAGTGATGTGAATCAGAGGCCAGAGTTTGGCTCTCAAGAGCTGATTTATGTTGAACTGGTTCACAACCGCTACTAAAACTTAAGGAAGAGATTAAGAAAACAGACTGTGTTACCCCTTCGCTTACCACTGTCTGTTCTAATGGCAGCATCAAAGGTAATTCTTGTAGGAATCAATTTAAAACACAAAATAAGTAAAATCAAAACGTACCAGAACAGAAACTCAGGTGAACTTCAGACCTTGAAATATAGATCTCAATCAGTATTATTTTGTTGACAGGGATGCATCAGTGGGAACCCGAGTTAGATTAATGTTAATGTTAATACTAGATGTTATCAAAGCAAACTGCACTGAGTCAGAGTCCTACATTATGTAAATTACTGATTCTGACATATGTCTACGTGTTTTATGAAACAGATATAGGAAAGATATCAAGGGCTGGAATTAACAGGTTTCATCTAGGCTGAACAGCAGTTTTGGTAAATTTTAGTTGCCTTTCAGAAAGAACACTTGTCTTTGTATTTCAGCAAATAATAAACTGCCTACATATGGCTTAAGGTCTTTGGGAGCTGGGCTTACCTTTGTCCTTGAGTCTGTTGAGCAAAGGCAGAAACCTTGGACACTTTGTTCCCTCTTATTCTTTATTCAAACTATTGTGGCCTCCAAACAGCAAAAGGAAGTAACTTCATCGGGCCAGACTCCCGCTTCATGTACACTGAAGCAAATCAAACATATTCTCTTTGTATTTGGTTCAATTACTCTGATTTTTCACTGTTACTAAGCAGGTTGGAATTCAGCCCATGGACTATGAAATGCCCTTTATGCTCTGAAGAGTTGTGTGTGAGATAGGAGTACCTCCTCAGCCAGCATTGTATGTAATTTGCACCAATGTTAAGTTTGTAACAAAACAGTGATGTCAAGGTCTACAAAGGAAGATGTGATTAGTGATGTTAAGTGTTTAGCAGAAACTGCAATGGAAAATAGGAAGTAGTCTTACATTCTCTAGTTAGGTAGATTTCCACTGAGAAAGAAATAAGAAAGTGTCCATGGATTGGATTAGTATTCATATATTTCAAAAAGTGATGAAATTTGTTATAAACAAAGAAAAATGTGAATGGTGGAAACATAAATCTGATCCTTAAGACAGAGTTCTATGCCCAGAAATGTTAGCCACACCAAATGGATCTTGGACTTTGTCACGCCTGTTTAAACCAAGTGTCTATTATTGTGTAGAATTCAAATTTTGCTGTTAATAGATTCTGAATCAGTTAAAGTTTAAGGTATAGTATAAATCTATGATTTCATTTGAGTTTTTCATTTCCTGGGGTGATAAATCTATGCATAAAACAGTAGGTTAAGAAAAATGATAGTTTTTCCTTTGTGAAATTCATCCCTTTGTTTATCTTAGATTTATATAAGATTTAGATATATCTTATGTTAACAGTCCTAATGGTCCTAGCATATATTGATGATCAAGACTGTCAAGCCTTATTATAGTGAATCAACTCATGCTCATTTATGTCATGTACCCAGTGTGTGTAGAAAACTTAAGTATATATTTCAAAATGAGATAAAACACGCTTTTGTGATGTGTTAAAATATTGATCTGAGTAAAATGATAAATTTTGCAGGAAAAATAAGCTGTCAAATCTCCTCCTGCAAACTCTAACCTGGAAAAGGCTAAAAGAGCAGCAGGAGCAGAAATGCTTCCAGCTGCCCTTTAGGGAAAGATGCTAGCAGGAGGCCAGGGCTGTGGGCGGTTACGTGCACAGCAGAAGAGTCATTCCTGTCATCCACACTGCCCCATCTGTGGTAGAAAGGAAGCGATGGAGTAGTTGTGGATTGTGGAGGAGGATTTCAGGTGAGCACTCCGGCTCACCAGGATGTCAGCAGCTTTCTGGCGAGCCCTTCTCGTGCATGGGTTGTAGCAGCCCACGATCCTGGCTCTGACAAGGGTTACCTTGGGCTTTACAGGGCTCTGCTTTATAACGTCCCACAAAAGCTTCATAAAAGGAGCGACTTAAAAAAATCAGCCTCCAGGAGGAATGTGTTTACCCCTCCATAGCAGGAGTATTGCATGGGATTTAATAGCTGAAGGATTTTGGGGGCTAACTCTGCCCTTTTAGGAGGTTTGCTCTCCTCTCCAATTGGCAGTGGTAAGAGAGGAATTTGCAGAAAGCCAAGATACGAGACCTCTAGCAAATAAGAGTCCTGTGGGCTGCTTTGATGTGTCCCACGGCCAGCCAAGCAGTTTATCACCACAGGGAGCGTGTGGATCAAGCTGGCTTTGTTTCCACCCTTTATTCATTTCAACATTTATTCATTGAGCAAGTTCATTTAAAGTTTTTCTAGCTGTAGGAAGAAAAAAAATAACAAGCCAGCAACCATGAACAAACCATTCCTGTAGATTCTGTTCTGGTAAAATGTGAAGAATGACTCATAGCGAGAAGTACTTTACCAGGTTATATCAGGTCAACATTCACTTTGTTGTACTTTAGTCAGATCAGTCACAGTTGTTCAGATCTGTCTTTTTAAAGCTTATGTCAGTTGTTTTTATTTACCAAACATTCACTTTTCTCTGGGTATTGGCAACATGAAGTATTTCTATCAGCAATTTCAGTGTTTGCAACTTAAATTGTACAACACGCAGCTCATTTCTAGGGAGTGTTGAGCTGCACACAGCAGTCAGTAGCAAACCTCCCCACAGACAGCTGTCTTATGTGTGGGTAATGCCATTACCTTGGGAGGGATCTCACTTTGTGCCAGGGCCAGGCCTGGTTTGACAGGACAGAAAATACGGTGTTCGAATAAGAAGGGCAGATTTGGGGGAAAATAAGTGCTACCAGCAGTAGTTTGGCAGGTCAGAGAATGTAAAATGGCTGCAATTGCTGTGTGTAAACACTTAAAGTAGCCTGGAGCTGATTATCTGCTGTGTTTCTAAGCACAGGGTGTAAACACTTGCTGCTGCAGTAACTGAGCTGCTGTCTGCAATTAAAGCTAACTAGTAGTTGCTGACCTGCAGCCTGCTATTACAGGCATCTCTCTCTCCCAGACCCAGAGGAACTGAGCTCCAGCTATTGTGGAGGTTGTGCTAGCACAGATGAGACAGAAAGTTTTACATTTTCGAAAGTCTGAAAATTAGTTGCTGTTGCAAACTATTGCAGCGTTTAGAAATCTGAACCCATGAGCCAGGCTGCGCTCTTGGGATGGTTTGAGTATGGGGCTGCAATGAGAGCAGGCTGTGCTGTCAGAAATCTGCAGCAGGACCCCTCCCTCCCTTCTGTTTGATTTGGTCCCTTGCTCCAAGTTGTAGGTTGGCCTCTAAGGTTGTTTGGCGAAGGAAGGGCTTTCAAAAGACTTGCACGCATAGTCATGGTGCTCAGAGTGTCCTGCACCCACGTCTTGCCACACTCACACACGTTGTACTTACTCAGCAGCTTTTGGCAAGGGACTCAGCTTTGTCACAATCAATTCCAGGAACTAGAACTAGTTCTACCTCTCTGTCTTCTCATACACATTCTTACAGGTTTGTGCCTGCCTGGAAGGCTGTCACATGCATAAATCATGTCTGTCAGGCTTAAAATGTACTCGTTTTTTTCATTTTTCAAGTAGGAAACAAAATTCAAGGAAGAAGTAGCAAAAGGTGTGAAGAAATAAAGACGTATTTGTGCAGTTACTACATGTGAGCTTTGGCTGGGTTTGGTTTTGTTATAAGCTTGCAGCATTAGATGTATTTTTAAAGTTCATTTAGTTCACCAATAGTTGAGAGTTTCTGCTAATCCTTGCCGAAGCCGTGAGTTTTGACACGATACTTAATCAGCATGTTACTGCTCAGTGCTACCAGCAGCACACAAAAAGTTGAAATGATTAATCAAGTTGTTTGAAGAGATTTCAATAGGATTAAGAATTAACTGGAATTCACCAAAATTTTCCAGCTGAGATGCATACTGGGGTTTTTCTCCTACTCAGGACAACAAGTTAACGTGTAATGAGACAGTTTGTCTCATTTGGGCAGTGCTTGTGACTTAAGGTAAATGGTGAAGAGACTGGGATTTTCAGTGTAGAAATGGATACGGGTTTCTTAGAGAAAAGTGTTTTTCAGGCTCAGTCCTTTAAATTCATTCACAAACATTTTAAAAGAAAGAAGCATCTGAAAAGCAGTAACTGGCAATACTGAGTTTATCTCGTTTGTTAAAATTCCCCTTGTACTGGGACTGATAGTCCAAGGGTACCTGGGCCTGGTAGATGGGGTTTTACATGTCCCCAGTGCCAGAGAAGTTCAGTTCTGGGTCTGGACCTCACAGCTCGGAGCCATTTCTTTGTGAAACTGAAAACACTTGCTGCTTTCTGCTGGCAGCTGGAGTGTACAAAATAAGTGTTTCAAAATTTAATTTCAAGTGTGGTTATGGTCAGAGAAGTGAGTGTAAAAAAGACATCTCTTACTCCATAGATATGTTCTCTCTGTGTCCTTCAGGCGTTTCTGCTGATCTTACTGATTTAGGCCAAGTAGTTACTACTGTCAGTGCTGGAAAACCAGTAACAGTGGTGCAAAGAGCTGCATTCCCTCCTGCTACGTGCATTAGCAGCAAAAGCATTTGCTATTTTCTGGTGCAGATTTTGAATAAGTGGATGATGGGCCAGAAGGGAGAATAAAGCAGCTTAATTTTGTCCCTGGAACAGAAATTTTTGGTCTCAAAATTAGAAAAAATTGACTGGAGAGTATTTAAACTAAGCTGATCGGATCATAATGACTGAGAGTAAATCTGAAATCCCTCTGTGTCATTTTTAACATCAGCTTTTAAAGGCTCACTTAAATAACAGAGACAAACACTGATGCCTGGCTTGATTTTGCAGGCACTGTGTTGCCATTTTTCCTTGACTCGTGTTTCTTGCTTATTTAATGTTGCAGTGCTGATTTCCAAGTTGATAAATAAATAAAATCATACATGACAAACTCTGAGGGCTGAGAAATGGAGCAGTAAGGTCATAGAAATAATGGAGCGTGTAATTCAAAAAGATTTTTCTGTGGGATGTGCTGGTGATTCTTTAAAATTACTTATTGGAAAAATTCTAGACTGCAAAAGAATAAACTTGATCTTCAAGTATAATTTTACTTTGAAAAACAACAATGTAAAAATGATATATTTGTGCTCAACATATCTTTTCTTTGTGCATATGAGTTCAGAGATGTCTTCATTTACTACCTCACCAAAAAAATTTCTTCTGCTTTTTTACTGGAGTTGCCTTTGAAGAGTCTACATCACTCCAAGAACCATTGGCTGGACTCTTGTTTCAGGTTTTGAATTGGGAGCATTGTTATTCCTGTTTTTTAGTTTTAATTTCTGAGACAAGAGGTGAAAATCAAGCATATTAAAGTGCAGGTACTTGTCTCCTGGGAATTCCCAAAGAACCTAACTTGTGTAATCCTGTTAAGAGTCTCCCTCTGTAATTATGTATTTAACTAATTCAGAAAGTCCATCCCACACCAATCGAAGAGTCATTCATGTTCAAGCTTGATTAATGATTACTGGTATCAAAGAGAACCAGTTGTGATCAGCAGCACTTCTGGTCGTTGACCTCCATTACTTGAAGTGATGCATCAGCAGGAAGGATCCCAGCTCAGTTTGTGCATCCTAAACTCTTTGCCCATGTTACTTCAACATAATCTAATGAGGGAATTGCTGGCATGTGGAAAACATGACATATGACAGCATTTTTGCAGGGTTTTTCAAAGTGCAATGCATCATCA
This sequence comes from Tapera naevia, assembly GCA_033556795.1. Classification (NCBI taxonomy): domain Eukaryota; kingdom Metazoa; phylum Chordata; class Aves; order Cuculiformes; family Neomorphidae; genus Tapera; species Tapera naevia. The sequence continues at coordinate 5,387,361 of JAUMJJ010000076.1, read as the reverse complement.
AGTACAAATATCCGAGTTCTGAAACCTTCCCTGGAGGGCTTGGGTGGGAAGGAGGGAATGCAACAAAATGCTCTTGGAGAAATGAAATGAGTGTGGGTTTGTAGCACCCTTGGGCACCTGTTATATGTGAAATTCTAAGAGCTGAGTTATGTATTTTTACCTTTCTCCTGGAGATTTAATGCTTGTTTTGACTTTTAAAAAAGGAAATTTTAAAGGCTTGCATGTTTTGCAGAGCAGCTGGAGTGATACAGGGAGTACAAAAAAATAACACTGTCTACCAAACTTTCATGACTAATCCATTACTTTATGTTTAAAATGACAATTAAAAAAGCACTTGAAGAATAGCTTGTTGATTTCTACCTGTATTAACGGTGCTTAGCATATAAATTTACCAAAGCAGAATAAGACCCTCATGAAGAAACAGCCTTATAATGATAGCAATATATCTGTGAGACTGAGGTGAATAAATAACATCTTCTCTCACAGAGCTGATTTTTCTTCTTCCCTAGCTGCCTATGTATTAATAAGATCCTTTCTTATTTCTTTTAGGCACCAGTAACAGATGTGCAGTTTGGCCCTATGAGACTTCATCAAGATCAACTTCAGGTAATACATTCAAACTGAAGTCTTAATTTCTAAAACATCACAGAAGTTAGCTTAAAATTTATGACTGGAATTTTTAGGGTATAGAAAACTTCACAGAGCATTTTTGTCAAGTGATGAGGTGCACCTGACAGATTTTTACCATTATATTCTATGTGATATCTAAAAATCCTGCCTCTTTTCTCGAAACATCTCTCAGGTCATAAAAATAGAGCTATCTGTAGTACTTTCTGCTGTCAGTTAGCTTGCAATCAATTTCATGTGTTGCCTTATTTTGTATTTTATTAGTAGTCAATTCTTAATCAAAATCTCATCAAAATGATACTAAGCCAAGTGTCCTGTCAAGGTCTATCACACCAGCATTATTTCTAGCATCAACCAAACATCCAATATCATCATAAAAGATGCAAAATGAGCTTGGCAAAGTATGGAGTTTTTTTTGTTATTGATTGTTGGCTGGAATTAATTCATCCTCCTTTATCTTTTTATTAATAAGGGTCATATATCAGTTGCCCCCTTATTTTGTCTGGGGTGGGTACGAGGTTTGCAGATACATGACTCCTTTGGACTTCCTCTGAAAATTCTCCTGTATCCCAAGGCATACTGAACCATTAATAAGCCAAGATGGAGTGAAAGTAATCTGGACCTGATAATTTCACAGGCTCAGAGCGTTGGGCTTGTTCAGCCTGGAGGAAAGTAGGCTCTGGGGAAGACCTTGTGGCAGACTTCCAGTAACTGAAAGGGGCCTACAAAAAAGCGTGGGAGAGATTTTTCACAAGGGCGAGGGGGAACAGCTTTAAATTGGAAGGGGAAGATTTAGATTAGTCATTAGGAAGAAATTCTTCACAGTGACGGTGGGGAGGCCCTGGCACAGGTTGCCCAGGGAAGCCGTGGCTGCCCCATCCCTGGAGGTGTTCAAGGCCGGGTTGGATGAGGCCTTGAGCCCCCTGGTCTGGTGGGAGGTGTCCCTGCCCATGGCAGGGGGGGTGGAACTGGATGGACTTTAAGGTCCTTTCCAACCCAAACCATTCCATGATTCTATGATTTGACATCTTGCTGAGCTGTATTGTTATCAAAAGTCAGGTCATAAGACAGCCTCATCCAGCTGTTCCCCAAATAAAAATTAGAAACTTCCCATGAATGTTTTTGCCTCCTGTATTGTTATTAATAATTGTATTGCTTTTGTCCAGTCAATGGCCACTCTAAAGCTATACCCATTTATCCTGGTAATATAACTGGCAGGTATGAAGGAAGGAGAAGTTAGACAACATCACTCAAATCTGCTGACTTTCTGTGCTATTGCTGAAAACCATTCTTACACTTTTAAGAGTGTTATAAATTAACTTCATATAGCCCAAACTATGACATATTTTTGCAAACATTTTTGCAGGTTGCTGTAAAAGGCATCTGAACTAAATGAGTGCGAAGTCCTTCATTCTTACATAAATATGCATTACATGGAAGCATTAAGATTTACTGGTAGACATTCCACCAACCTGGTCCAAAGTGTAACCAGCACTGGAATTCCTAAAATCACCCAGAAGATAAATGGGGTGCGATGCGAGTTGCTCCACATTATTGTCAGACCAAAGCATACATCTAAGTGTGGTTTGATTAAATTACTGAAATATTGGTATCTTGGGACAGTAGACCAAATGCTGGTTTAGTTACCCATCTTTCCCAAAAGACTGCATATACTGAGTCATCCACAAAAACAACACAGATCTATAACCTGGCATTCTGTCTACTAGGTAAAAGAAGTTTCCTTCTACAAAATTCTATCTTGACACAAAGCACAATCACATCAGTGAGAGTCTTCCTTAGAAAGTTCCTTCGGAATCGTATTCAATCCTAGAATTTGAAATATATTTTTGAAGGAATTGGGCCTTATTGTGCTTTGAGTATGTAGGGATTATATTAATGTTTAAAAGGCTCAGAGTTTAACGTTGTTGGCAGTTACGCAGCAGGTTAGGACAGAGCAAATACTGGCTCATAGATGTGACTTGCAGTTCTGGATTTCAACCATGGTAATCTCCTTCTGTGATATAAATCCCATGGCAAGCTTTGCATGGGAGTCCCATGGGGACCTACTCCATATACAGAGGTGCTGCTTGGGCTTTCAGTCTTGCTTGAGTTCATCTGGACCAGCCTGTCTGTTACAGTTTCCAGAAACCCCACAGAGTGGGCTGCATCCAGTGCTAGAATGAGATGAAAAGGAAAGCACATTTTTCATCATGCTGTTGAAGCACTGTTAAATATTAATTCCCATGAGGTGAACCATGGCATTTTTTTTCTGGAATACGATCCTGGCAAGAAAACTAAAACCCAGGAAAATGGTTGCATGTGAGACAATTTCAGTGGAGAAAAATAGACACACTTATTTCATGTGCACTCTCTGAAATGGTGACTCTAATCTCAAACGATTGCTGGAGCTTTCTTTGTAGCTAATGGTGAGAGAGCCACTTCCTAAACTTGTTCATCCCATGTGGATACAAATGGCTCTGGCAGACTATTTTATCCACCTGAAACACCTCTGGATACAGACAATTACGAAAAGCAATACGCTGTAGAAAGCAATTCTATTAGAAACAATGGATAAAGCCTTGGAATTTACTTTAAAAACCACATTAACTTCAGGCAAAAGTCACAGAATCAGCTGTATATGTTAAACTTGTTTGTAATGATTCACTGTCTGGTTTAACCCAGGTACTTTTAGTGTTTGCCAAAGAAGATAACCAGAGCAATGGGTTCTGTTGGGCCTGTGAGAAAGCTGGATTTCGATGTAATATTGCCAGGACACCCGAGTCGGCACTAGAATGTTTTCTTGATAAACACCATGACATTATCATTATTGACCATAGACATTCCAGATACTTCGATGCAGAAGCATTATGCAGGTAGGCACCATTTCAGTGTAATTAATGTAGTTAACACATCATCAAAGGGTTTTTTTTTCTCTTACGTGACCCTTTAATAAAATTTGTTGAGTGCTGGACTTTTTTTTTGGACAGATGCCCACTGGCAGCATCAAGTGATGTTACCTCAGTGATTTACATTTAATAGCTGCAGCAGTTTTGGTTGTGTGCTAGGATTTCTGAAGCTTGATCTGGCTTGGAGCCACAGGATACAGATTTCTTGCTGTAGTGAACTGTTTTTTTTTACCCCCAGATACCTGGTTCCTAGTTTGTACATTAAATTAATTGCAAAGATTGTGTGTGCCACTGAGAAATTTAATGAATACATTCACTTCATTAGTGCTCTGAATTTTTTGAGGTGTTGCTGTTGAGTAACTCCAGATGCAAATAGGCAGTGTTTTGTGTGCACGTTTCCATACCTACAACATTTTAAAATCTGTTATGAAGAGAAAAGTTGCACACTGATGCCAAAAATACTTCACAAACTGCTGTAAAGTATGAAAAAAAAAGGGGGGGGGAGGAGGGAAGGATTTGCCTTCCTGAGTGTCTCCACAGAGACTTGATGGGCAGTGGGGCCTTGCTTCAGTGCCTTTCCAGTGGAACACCCCTGGGAACGTGTCTAGACTAAATAACAGCCTGTGGGGTAGGGGTGGCAGGGTCAAGTTATGTACCCTGGGTGAGTGCAGTGGGTTCAGGGCACTGGGACAGAGGCTCCTCTCCTTGCTAAACTGAACTAAGCAGATAAGATCTTTGTCAGGCAAAGACCAGATACCAGCAGTCCCCTTGTTAAATTTTTACCATTCTGCCCCAGAATGAAGCGAAACTCCTTAAGTGAGTGAGGCCACATCCTTCAAACGAGTCCATTGCATGCAGTTTCAGGGGGCAGAATTTTTTGCTATTCCCCACTGAGAGTATTGTAGATTTAGATTAATCTACGTTCCCTGTGTCATTTTTCACAGAGTCTCAAAGATTGCTGAATTTATAGTGGGCTTGCAGGCTCAGGATTTGATTTTTGTTTTGTTGTTAAACCCTCTAAAAGAGGCATTTTAAGAAAAGCACTGTGTGAAAATTCTGTAAAGTCATGCTTTCTGAAATGTGAACTCAAACAAATGTTAAATTCTCTTGCTTTGTATTTAAAGGTCTATCCGAACAACGAAACCCTCAGAAAATACAGTCATTATTGGTGTAGTACGAAGGTAAACACTCCTATCTTTACTTTCATGTGATTAACAAAATGTAAATCTTAGCATTGGAAAAGTAAATACTACATTAAAAATCTTGAGTTGGAACTTCATACTGTGCTAGTGATCATGTGTTATAGAATTTTAACCATCCTTGACCACAGAACAGGGATAGGATTTTTGATTCTGTTGGATTTTTTAGTTTTGTTCTTTTATTTCCCCTCTCCTGGTTCCTGGAAGCTTTAGGAGTATGTTTCAAATAACTTCTGTAACATCATGCAGAATTGCCTCATAGATGTGTATTTTGGTATTAATAAAAATACCAATTCTGTCTTTCAGTCTGTTTAATCTCAGCATAAACAGGAGATCTGTTGAGTTTTAAAAAAAGATCTTGAACAATTTGATCAGTATAAAATAACATCTGTCCATAGAAGTTTTAAAAATAAAATAGACTATATTATGGCACTTCAGGAAAGCAGTGAAAATTCTTTTTTCCTCTTCCTCCCTCTCAAAAACGTTATTTATATATCACAAAAAAATGTAAGAGTATCAAAAATGCAATATATTTCATCAGAAATTAAATAAATGGAAGATAATTTCCTCACAGTACAATTCTGGGAATGTCCATTTCTCAGAAAAATATTTATTCTGAACACCAGTTCTGAGGTGTTAAAATTTCCTATTAAAAATCCTGTTTTCCACCACCGTGTCAGTGAACAAAAGACCCTAATTAAATATTTCAAGGGATTTCTTTGTGAATATCATCTTTAATGATATTATATCAGGAAGTCTTCTGACTGGTAACTGCTGCTTCTACAGTCGGGACTGTCTCTCATCTAACTAATACAAAAGACAAAAAAAGGACCAAAAGAGCAAACAAAGAGCTTCCTTGGGTATATCAGAGAGAAAGATACCTGGGGTTCCTCTCAGAAGTGAGGAGAGCTTGGAAGCTGGGCTTGCTTAACTCACAATTAGGAAGTTGCTCAGAAGGGTTTTTTTCCCCTGCAATTTACTTTTGTCTCTTCAAAATGTTCACGTTTGGTGAGAGAAGATCGTAGCCCTGTCTGGTGACAATATCTCAGAAACCTGACTTCTCAAACTTCACATGTGCGTGGTATCCATGGCTACTGGGAACTTCAGAAGTGAGTTTGCCTTCTGCTGGGACCAAGCTGACTGTGTCAAGCTCCCATGTGCTAAACACAAGCGTTCTCAAGGATTTCACAGGCAGAGAACTTTAACACATTTCCTTTCGTGCCGCAAGAAGCGTGTTTGTGATAAAGCCTGACGTTTAGCCAACAGCATATGGAGGGTCTTCTCCTTTGGTTGGGTTTGTTTTCCTCTGCCTTTCCTTGTGCTTCTGGGAGGCAGCATCACCAGGTACATGGCATGAGGAATGGGGAGAATTTGCTGACAGCTGCCCTTCTTGCTCTGCTTAATCGTGGGCAAACCTCCTGCTTCAGTGGGCATCGTTCACGTCACGTGTGAGAAACAAGTGCAAGGAAAACAAAACCAAGAGGTGCCACGAGATCCAATGTTTCACACATAAACAAAAGCTATTGTGCTATCTGCTCAACTTGACCAGCTTCCATCTGCTCATTCACGGAAACTTAACATAACGGCCTTTCTTCCAGATTCCAGCCATACATTCCCATATGTTGGAATGTCTTAACAGTTAGTATAGCCAAGCTTTTCAAAATTATTCAGCTGTCTCATTTTAGGAGTACATCATCCCCAAGTGACCTACTAGAAGTCAATGGGTAGGCAACATTTGAAAATCCATCCTCATCCAGGCATCTTGAGCTGCCCATGTAAGATTTGGTACCTGATAACAAGTAATTTCTTAAAATTTCAGCCACGTAGACTTTAAAGTTCATCTTTGACTAAGGACAGCATAAACAACAAAGAGTCTGGTACCAAAAAAGGAATAGACCAACAATCTAGTTTTGTTTTTTTTTAAAAGCATTGTGTTTTGAAGTATAAGCAGCTCAATACGTGCAAAAATGAAAACAACGCTTTGACTTACCCATGCCAAAGATGAAAGCTTATAAAACCCAAAAATGTACATTTTCTTTATAGATCCTGTAAGGATCTTGCCATGTTAACCTTTAGTGTGGCAGCTGGGGTACGGCCATGTCAATGGCTTGGGAAACTGGGAAACTGAGTCTCAGCTGATTACAGAAATAATCTCTGACTTCATCATCCTTTTGTAAAAGGCACGCTGATCGTGAAGAGTCATCAATACTGCCCCTGATCTCTGCTGGCTTCACAAGGGTATGTATGTTGTACACTCTGCTAGGTTGCTCTGACATTCCAAAACTGTCATGCAAGAAACTGTGCAGAAGTTTGGCCGTCAATGACTGTCAGAAATCCAATGTGTAAATCTTGTTCATGCTTCTCGCTCTTACATGTATTTCCCAATTCTGAACACCATGCACCAGTAAAATAATGCTGATTGTGTAGGTGGATGTTCTCAGGAGTAGAAAAAGCAGTGCTGAGACTTTTCTACTTTATATATTTATTTCAGAGTGAGTTTATGATGCTCTACTTGAAAGGCTGACATTGACAAAATTGTCTAGTGACTATAGCAGAGCCAGAGAGCAGCTTGCAGTGAACAACAGAATGTGCTGTGGGAAATCTCCTCTATCAAATGCCAATTCACATCTGTAAACAGGCTTCAGACACTGTCAAGTGCTATTATTTTTTGCCTGGAGGCACCTGAAAAGTATTACTCTGGATCTGTTCCTTGGCAACTATTCCAATTAAGCAGGAAAGGTGCTTATTAGTGCGTCAGTTAAGTGGGTTCCTCATTGCATTGAGCTGACAGTGGAACAGAAATGTGCATGATTTAGTGTGATTCAGAGTACTTGGTTGCATGCTCACCAGATTGTTTGCTATCCCATCACAATCCATTTGTACCTTTTTGCTTATTTGTAATACAGGAAATGTTAGAGCCTGAAAATAACTGTACTTATATGTACAGAATCATTCCAGTGGGCACACAGATTCTGAATTATTTATGGATCAGAGCCTTGGAGATGGACTAATGACAAAGCAGCCTTGATGTGGTGGCTTACCTTTGATAATCAGTCCTCCCTCCCAACCTGTCAATGTCTGTGGCAGTTTATCATGAACAAAAATTTAACATTCAGGCTCATAGTTACTAAATATGAAATGCTTTAAAAGAGCATCAAGGATACTCAAGTTGTTGCTATACAAATCCCCAAATGAATAATTACATCCATTAATTAGGTATAGTTGTCAGGCAGGTTTGCTTTCTGCTGTGTATACAATTTGGGGTATTAACAATTGGAAACTCATAATAATCTCAAATTTTGATGACTTGATTTTTTTCACTATTTTAAATAGCATGAATGCATATCACTTCATAGAAAGGAGATTATTTTATACGTTGATCACGGTGACAGTGGCAGGGAATAATCAGATTGGTTGAACCTCCTTGCCAAGAGGATCTGACACTGTTTCAAAATGCAGTTACTTGAAGGATTTTACTAGTCTCAAAAAACAGCCATCTCGTGTTGTTTGTGTTACATGTTCATTTTTTGCATATATGCTCCTTTTTAGTTCTTTATCAAGCAAAAGAAAACAGCTTCATACCCTTGAGTACAGAAATGTGTAATGATAAAATATTTCTAACCTTTTATTTGCAGAGATATATAGAAAATTCTAATATAATGGCCTGTTACAATGAGTTGATTCAGCTGGAATTTGGAGAGGTGCGGGCACAATTCAAACTAAGGTAATTTTACCAAAAACATCATTAACAAAAGAATGCAAATTCAGCCACATCCTTAAAAGAGTATTTGTTTTACTCTGCTGTATTTAATTGTAGACTATCACTTAGGTGAAGAAAATAAGTTAATCATTAAAATACAACTTTATTGGGTATGGAGTTGCGATACCTTATTGTCACATACCATAAGAATGATGTGGATTGAATTTAATTAGATGTCTTTTTTTTTCATGTCCAGGGCATGTAATTCATTATTTACAGCATTAGAGAAAAGTCAAGAAGCCATTGAGATCACAAGTGAAGACCATGTAATACAGGTTTGTTCCAGTTATTTTTGTAAGTATAGAAAATTGCTCTCTGGAGTGACTCTTATTTTATTTCATCTGTTATTACATTTACTTTTTCTTACAGTACAAGAATCTACCCTAACTTCATGGTTCTAAAAAGATTGGGGTGAGGTTAGCCATAGAATAGAATTTTCTCCATTCAAAATATCTTGCATAAATCAAGTCAATTTTAAGGGAAATGGTTGTTTCTGAATTAATAAGGATTTGCTCTCTTGTTTTCATTTTTTGTAATGATTCTCTTACATCACTAATAATGCAGCAACTGGCTTGTATGCATTCTTTTCAAAAACATTGTGTGTTAATTTGATGCTCTTGAAAAGGAAATCTAATTGATTTTCTATTTAAATAAAGGTTGCACACGTTTTTTTGTGTAATTCTGATAGTGTTTGATGCATCATGATTCTTAGGCCAAGTGTTTTTTAATGTAATCCTCTCTTAAAACATTTCTATAAAAAAGGGAAAAGAAATTGTGCTTAGGTTCACAGTCATGGAAAACATCATCTTTAGAAGGGAGTTGGTTCCATCCCTAGTTATGAAGGCTGTGAGGGGGGATTTTATTATCAGTAAAGAGCTTGAGGCCAAGCCTCTGGGAGTTATAACAAGTGTGCAAATTGTAACCTCTTGACTCAAATCTTTCCAGTGGCAATTTCATTGAAGGATGTGCCTTCTTAATACCTTTTACAAAAATAACAGAACACATCCTGAAGTTATTTCAAATATGTTTTTTCAGACCAAATTTCATCCCTCTGCAGACAGCCACAGAATATGAGGGAACTGATGGCTGCAAGAGTCCTGGAGCTCCTGCAGGCAGGGCTTTATCACATAGAGAGGGAGCCTTTAGGGAGGAACCTTTAAGGGAGGGGCTTTAGGAGCACCCAGTGGCACCCTTTTCCTTTCTCTCATATTGAAACATTCAGTAAGTTGTTTCAATGCATTCTGATGCTGCCATCATGGCACCTGTGTCTGTGAATCAGCTGTAGGAGGGTCATGAAGGTGTGGGCAATGGATGCCAGTTCAGTTTGATTGGGCAGGGGCCACAGGATAGCAGCAAAATGCAACATTCAGTTCCAAGAGAAAGTTGCTTTATTAGATTCCACTTCCTCCAGCCTGCTTGGCTGGGTTTTGCCTGGATAGGGGAGTAGCAATGGTTGGCTCTTACACACAATAAAATGATGAATTTATCAATGGAAAAGTTTAACATTCCTATTGTATCCCACCATCTAATTTGTGATTTTCAGATACACTAAGGTAGGTTTGAATTTTATAGATTTGAGAACTGACAGAGCTCCTTTTTCAGGAATTTATATTGTGTGTCTAAATTCTGTGGATTTGTAATACTCAGCTGGTTCCATAATTTCCCTCTTTGCTTGCGTGTACACACTTTTGTGACTCTTCTGGCATGGACATTTCTGGTTTGCTTCAGCAAGAAAAAATGTAGGCACCTCTCTCAGGAGCAGTACGTACACAGATTTATTTCAGGCTGGGAAAGAGACCCCTTAGTTTAGCAAATAGGAAAAAAGGGGATTCTGTTGTGCTTTAAGTATTCTGTTGAATGTTCTTTTTGTTTGTTTTTATTTCACAGTACGTCAATCCTGCTTTTGAAACAGTGATGGGCTATCAAATAGGTGAACTAATAGGAAAGGAATTAACAGAAGTGCCTCTAAATGAAAAAAAAGCTGATTTCCTAGATACTATTAATTCCTGCATAAAGATAGGAAAGGTGAGTAATGGCATTGCATCACTTACCATTTGCTACCTGTAAAAGTTATTATTGTCCAGGGATGACACATGGTGTAACTTGAAGGTACTTAGACAGGCAGCACTTGCAGCTTTCTTTCTCAAACAAGATGAGGAAGTAAAAAATGCTCTTTTTTTTTAAGGGCTTCTTTCTCTTTTCTTGCTTGGAAGAGGTCCATGTTTTATGAAAATAAGTGACTTGCTGTGTTTCTCTGTAATATATGCTGTATGGAGCAAACGGGGTGGGAATACCAAATAGAAATGTGATGTTATCCAGTGTAATGTAAAGAAAGGAACCACTCAAAGTATTTCAGCATGAAAAGTGGAAGCTGATTTGCAAGCTGAGAACGTGAAAATATCTGAAGACACATTTGCAATATCACTCAAGAGTGGTAGGTGCTGCCAGCTGCCAGTGTCTCTTAGTCTCTGATGACATGGGAGATGTCCAATGGATTTCCATTAGAAATGGTTGTTGCACCAAGAAAGTGCAGCTGGTGTCAAGGGAGGTCATTACAGAGAGTCATCGCTCTTTGCCTCGTAGCTCCATGGTGTTCCTTTGAGACTCTTGTGGCTGCAATGTGAGGATCCATCTAGGAGGTTTTATTTACATCTTGACAATGAAGTGTAAATGCTTCTGATGTCATTGAACGTGTCATAGTTCCTTATAGGAAGAAGCTCATGGAGGTAACACAAAGAGATTGGGAACTTTAGTATTTGTAGATGTGTCACGGCCCACGCTTGACCTGAGTCAGGAGAGCCAAATGGGTCATGATGTCTGTGCAGGGGAAGCACCGTGTTATTGACACAGAGCAGGGAGATGCTGAAGTGAACCATGGCAGCCTGTGATCTAGGCAGGGGTGCCAAAGCACTGATGCAGAGTTGGGATGAGTCACACTGTGTAAAGCAAGGCATTAATACAAGCTGCACTCTAGCTGGGTGCAGATTGCATGTGCATTTCAACAACATGTCACTCTGTTCTACATGTAGTGGCCTTTTGGAAGAGCCCCCAGCCATGGTCAATAGCTTGGACTATGGTGCTTCACGCCAGTGTTGCCTGACCAAAATGATTTCAGCAAATATGTGTAATACAAAACTGATGTTATGAGGGAGTATTTATTAAGTTATAATTCAAACACGTTAGATGTGCCAGGCTTTAAATCCACAACATCTATTCTCAAGATCTGAAGCACTCAAAGTTTTTAATATTTTAGTGTGCTGATAAAAATGTCTTTAATAAGGGAAATATATGTAACTATGAATGATAGAAATTGAAACATAATCCATCTCTTTCCTTGTTCTTATTTTACTCCTGGCTCTAGATCTTCCAGCTGTAAGGGTTAATGAAATACTACTTATTTAAACCTGTCTGGAACAGCTGAAGCTGTTTTAGGTGGATATGTTCTGTTTACATGGGTTTTTTTAGTTTCATACTTTCCTCATTCTTCTGTTTCACGGTTCAAATTGCATCCATTAAGATGAAGTGTGCAATTCTGACTAGAATTCTTCCTGCCTCTGATCTCTGCAGTGTGACACAAAGCTCTTTGTCTTAGTTTAGCTTTTCTGAAGTGAGATAGATAGCTATCAATGAATCAGACAAGACATGCAATTCCTCTCACTCCGTGGGAATTATTTACAAGATAGCAATCTTTACAGAGGGGGTGGGAGAGCGATCGAGCTCCATGATAAAGGTCTGTGGCAATTCCTTCCTAATTCAGCCTTGCTCTCTGTGAGATGGTTTTCCTGACATCTTGTGTTTGTTTTGGTTTGCCCTGTTTTCTACAAGCAGCCTGCTGAACTTCGCTGCCTGCTGCAAGAATCCCCAGCCTAAAAGGAAGGCTGAGTTGGGGGATTATTTACTGTGCACGTGTGAGTGCTCAGTGGGTAGACACATGCCATGGCCTTCTTAGTGAAGCTGGAAACCTCAGCGCTGATTCACTCCGTGGAGGGTGAAGCTGTGTTTTCCCTGTGCATGGTTTGGACTCCGCGTTCGATCCCAGCCTGCTAGGGCTGTGCAGCAGTGACTGATCAATGGCCCTGTGTGGCTGCAATGTAGATTTATTGATGAGCTTGACTGACAGCATGGCTTGTGGGGTAGCTCTTCTCTGTTGGGTTGCTGACAGAGGCTCTTTGCTGGGAGAGCATCTGGTGGGTTTAAAATACGTTTAAATAACGTCCCTGGGAGAACTTTACCTACCAGCAGGAGTTTGGCTTGGACTTCCTATTTCTCAGAATTTTGCTGACCTTTTCGCCTCACACATTTCCTGCCACATTTTCACAGGTTTTAGAAATTCATAAGTTGAATAATCGATCTGTTGACTAAGAGCAATGTATTAGTGAATAACCTGTCTTGCAAAGGATGCACTTTCAATGCGAGAATTATCCGATCTGGACCTTATGACTTCATCCCTTTGTGCACACTCTGGGTTTATTACCTGAATTAGAGATTGATTATTCATCTCTGCCTCATCCTGGTTGTCAGGAAACTATTGATACGCATACTTTTAATTATGAGAGCATTGAATTTTGTGGTGGTTGCTCTATCTTCATTTGTATTCCTCATGCAGCTCACAGGAGAAGATTTTATGGTCGCTTCCCAGTTTGTTATGCACAGTTGTTTTCTCTGACATCCTTGGAAAAACCTTTCATATTTTTTTCTGCACAGCCTGTCACCATGCAGCTCTCTGGGGGCTGGAGTCTTTATTTGCTGGCTCCATCAACATAAATACAGAACTGTTCTCTCTGTACCTGTGCTCTGGCCTAATTTACTGTGAGATCTGTCAGTCTAACATAAAAAAATACAAAGGTATTTTCACATACACGTGAAAGATCTGATCTAAAGTCTGTTGAACTCAACTGAAAGACAGCAGTCGGTAGTGTGTACTAAGTGAATATACAATATGGAATTAATTATTAATCACTTAGTATTTATTAGATGGTCAGCTCAAAATATGGCACCTATTAAAAAGACCAGCAACAACTATTCTAGGAATGGAAACCTGAAAGATTTGAGTAAGCACAGTTTAGCCAGTCCTGACTGGTTTTGCATTGTAAGACAGCTCTCAATGAAAAAAAGTCTGAAGCTCCAGCTGCTCTTCCTGGTCCACCTGAACATCCTTCTACTTGAATTCCTTTTTCAGGAATGGCAAGGAATGTACTATGCGAAAAAGAAAAATGGAGATAGCATCCAACAAAATGTGAAGATACTACCTGTCGTTGGACAGGGAGGGTAAGTAAGAAAGCTAAAGGCATGATTTAGGTCTGAATCAAGGCTCAGTTTAGAGTTCAGTTGCTTTCAGCAGACATTGGATTATCCTGTTACTGAGTATACAGGACATTTAAACAAGGAAGAGACCCTCTGTCTTCTGCTTTTAATAACTTGGTGCAAATTCAACTTCATGTGCTCTGTGCATGGAAAGCGAAGTTCTCCTAATTCTCCTCAAAAAGGAACCAAAGAGCCTGATATACTCACTTGTGACTCTTACTCTTCTAATACTCTTCTAATTCTCCCAAGTGCACCCTTCTCTCTTTCTCTGTGCTGTGTTGTGATCACCAGGACCTACCTTCTGCTCCCCAGAGCACCTGTACCGTGTCCTCTGTGCTCACCTCCTTATGGCTGTTGCCCAGTGTCTGTCTGTGATGAGGTCACTGTGTGCTTTGATCCTGGTCAAAACTCAAGCATGTCTTGATTTTTGTGCAGCTTTCACTTAGTCTCTGAATAGAATATTTGGAGCACACAGGTATGTTAGTTATTGGTACATTTATGATGAGTCCTTCCGTACTATCTTGGGAAAGGAAGTGGATCAGATTGCATACAGTGGTAGCTTCAGAACCCTTTTAGGCAACATGAACATTAATTAGCAGCACGGCACATGATCTTCAGAGTTGGCTGAGGCAGCTGTTTAGAAAGATGTGTCTTCATGAAGGGAAGGCCAAATGGAGCTTCTTCATGCAGTTACTTCCTAAAAAAGCTGTGGTTTGGGTTGATTTAATCCCTGAAAGTAATTCTTATTCTCTGCTTTCCATCAATAGAGTGAAAATGCATTTTCAGCTTAAGATGCCCAACTTGTAAGACCAGTATGTATTACATACATTGCTCCATATGGAGCAGTCTAAGCCCATTTGAAGCTTAGAAAGTACTGGTAGTCAAGGGTATAGTTTTCAGTTTGATTGCTCTGTCCCTAAATCCTAAAGAAGGTTTTGATTGTTAGACTGCACTGTTGCATGTTCTGCCTTTGTATCATATCTGGAACATCCTACAGGGGCCCAGAAGAAGCTTGGTGTGGGGCAGAGAGAAACAGGAGGAGACAGTCTTTGCCAAAAGATGCTTTGGTTTTGTATTCCCCATCACGTGCAGAAATGTGGAGGTTTTTTCCATTCCAAGTTGAGCCTTCCTGCCAGAACAGGATTTGTCTTGTATTCATTTGTTGCTCTTACCCATTTTGTGTATCAGCACTGGATTAGAGCTGAGGTTTGGATGGGAATTAACACACTGTTTTTTTGCTTACAGAAGGATTAGACACTATGTGTCAATTAGTAGGCTGGGCAATGACAACAATAAGGTAAGTGAAAATAGTGCTATGCTTGCTTTAGTTTCAGCCCTAAATATTACCAAATAATGTGAAAGTTCTGGCTAACTGGATTTCTCATACTGATTTGTAGGCGGAGAAGACATGTGAACGTGTTCAGGCTGAATCTCAGACAGGTATGACCCATCTCTTCTGTCCTAATAAGCAGACAATGTACCTGGGGAAAGAATAAAGCCCCGTTGTTAGTGGTCTGACTGAAAGCCATACTTGTATAGGACAGTCTGAACAGTGCTATTTAGGTAGCATTAAGCTGGGAATCAAGCTCAAAAAGCAGCAACATAAATATAAGGCAGGCTATGGCCAGTCTGCAGCCAGTGGCATGTGTGTTTGCATTGCTTTTAGCTGTATTTTGGGGTGTTTGCATGTGGGGGCAGATGAGGATGACCAACACTACCATTCACCCTCATCCCACATCTCAACACTTCAGTTAAGGCATCCTTGGCATCTGTGCTGCACGTAGTTGTTACCTGTAGCCTTGGTAGCACAGGCTGCATCTGTTGGAGTCTGTAAAGGACCGAGGATGCATTGCCTAGTTTGCTAGCCTGTAGTCTGCTTTGGTCCCCCAGTTCCTGGTGGCAGTGGTAACTTGAGAGAACTCAAGTGTGGCCCAAGTTGTGTTCACAGCTCCAATTGTGTCACTGTGTCAAGAGAGGAACCTTTCCCTGCTCACTGTTGGATCCCTTCTGCAAAAATGCTTAGGCTTGTTCTTCCAGAGAGCATGACTGGGTTCATGACAGTGCAACTGGGGGAGAATTTGAAAAGGAGCTTTCGTTGGCTCTCATCTGCTGAAGCCTCATGGTGTAAATGTCACTCAGGTTCATGTGCTCTCAGGCTTTCCTCGGAGTTTCAGTTCCTTTAATATGCATTTTGGGCACAACTTGATGTCATCATATGATGTCATTTTCTCTACAGATATTCAGACTTGCAGACACAAAGACAGGAGGAAAGGATCACTAGATGTCAGATCCACAACATCACGAGGGAGTGATGGTATGTTAAACAAGTAGATTTTTCTAATTTTGATATATATTCAGATTTTTATGTGCGTACTTAAATACACAGACAGGTACAAGTAAGTATGTATGTGTGTACATATACACATACAAACACAAATAAATTATCAAGCAATCAATTAATGAACAGCTTTACATTTGTCAATACCCCATTTTCTTCTCTTGAACCACTCTGAGTCTTTTTATTGCACCAGTGGAGAATGGAAGGCTCTCCTCTACCATCCTGCATGGATGACATCATGAGATTCAACACAGATACAAATAACAAACTCTAAACCTAACAAAGCACTACATTTCTTACCTCTTCTCTTGATAAAAATAGGAAGATAATTTTCTTGCAAATTTTGTTTTCTTTTCACTGTGTTGTATTTTGCTCCATTAGATCATCCCAGACTTCATAGATGACTCACATATTCAAAACTTCTGCTGATCCCTACATGACACTGTTACAGCCCAGGCAGCATCCACTAGTGAAACGTGGCAGTAGGTCTGTGGCAGTGAGAATACAGTCATACCTCAGTATAGCAAAAATAGCATTCATGATTCTTTTTAAGAGCTGCTCAGCACAAAGAGTAACAGAGATGTGTCTGATTTTCATAGGTAACAACGTAATCATCCAGAAAAATCCCATCTTGGCCTTTTCTGTACAGAACCAAAATTGCTAACTGATATAAAAAATTTGTTTTTCACTCACCAATGAATAATAGGCCAGAAGCACTTCTGGTTTAATTTGGTATAGCTGTCTTCTTTCAAAGAAGCTTCACTGATTTACCTCAGCTTAGAAGCTGACTCGCTTTGACTTTTCATGTTGCATCAGGCATCAAAAGTAGATATAACCTGTAATAATCTAAGTACAATAGGTACCAACCTGTCCTTTCCAGTTTATAAACACACACATCTGTACAGTCTTTTATCTGAGTTTTTAATTGAATATTTTAAGGAGTTAGAATAAAAAACCAAAGCCATGATTTTGCCAGGCTGCTTGTCTCTAATGAGGGACATCAGCGGTTCAGCCCCTGTATGTCCCCAGCGTAACAAGCACGTATGCATTCTGCAATAAATTGCCTCTGAAGGGCACAGCAGGGTAAGCACTTCAGAGAATGGACCAAGACTGCCTGGCTGAATCCTCCTGTCATGCCTCGTTGTTGAAATCAGGACACAGCTGCTGATTTGTTTTCCACACAGGCAGCTCACAAAGGCGGCACTCTTCCATGGCCAGGATACATTCCATGACTATTGAAGCACCCATCACCAAGGTAATGGGCACACTTGCTGACTGCTCTGGGTTGTGCTGCACTGTTGGGGCTCCATGCAGACCGAGGGCAGGGCAGCACTGGTCTCTGGTGCAATTCTTCCCCTGTTCCACCTGTCCACTAAGGGTGCTCTGGACAAAGTTCTCCCACGCCTGCTTAGTAGAGGGACCTCCACGTGCTCGGCCATTGCATGACACTTTCTAAGGACTTTTGCCTGTGTGAAGGACAGATGAGAGTTCCCTCTTCTTATGCATTGTGAATTGCCTTCTGAAACCGTTCAAGGATATGGCAAAAATCAGCTCCTTGAGAAACTGAGAGATGCAAATGGGAGAAAGTTATATTAAACCCGTTCAGAGACATTTTGAGGCTGTGCCTTGGACAGGAAAGTAATTAATAAGACTACTGTCTTCAAGACCACAGTCTTGTTCCCAGAGTCAGTAGCAAACGCCGTTGTTTTATTAACAGCCTTTCACTTTGACTCTCCCACATGTGGATTAAAGTTGTACATCTTGTTTATTTGCTATGAGTTTTCCATAGTAACTGATAAGTGTGTCTGTTCTTCCTTAAATCACTTCTAAATTCATAATGTGTCTAATGCTGAACTAGGTAATAAACATCATCAATGCTGCACAAGAAAGCAGTCCCATGCCAGTTGCAGAAGCTTTAGACCGGGTTCTGGAGATTTTAAGAACCACTGAACTGTACTCTCCACAACTGGGGACAAAAGATGAGGATCCACACACAAGTGACCTCGTTGGGGGGTTAATGACAGTAAGTACATCCTGCCACAACAACTGATTCATGTTCCGCTGTCTGATTCTCCCAGTTACTTAATCTTTATCATCTGGCATGTGCTTTGCTTCTACAATGCCAAATTTTCAGGAAAAATCGGGAAGAAAATTGAGCAGCCCCTTTGGAGCATTAGTTTTGATAGAAATGGAAAGAAAAAAAACAATTCTTTTTTCAATGTGATTAATTTTATAAAGGTGTAGGTGGGAGAGGAAGAAAAAAAGGCTAGCTAGGCACTTGTGTTTCTTAATCAGGAAAAGAAATGTGGCAGTGTCTTGGATGCAAAGGATGTGAGCTTTTCAGAGATGTCTCTGGGCTATTCTGATTTCACGCTGTAACTGTCAAGATGCCTTTGCAGTATCCATCAGAATGTTTTAAGCAGTTTACATGTATTTTTGCTTTTTAAAATATCACAACAAATATCTAAACAGAAGAAACATAGAAGAGACTTGAAGAATTCCAGGTGAAGATCTGAATGGTTAGTTAATTTACTAACTCATCAGACAAAATATATCGTTACCTTAACTATAAAAATATGGGAAGAACATTGATGCATAAAATCATTAGAATCTGCAAGTGAATCTTTTCTCCTGCTGAATACACACAGTCCATAAACCCAGCTTTTTGTGGATTGCTGATTCTTACACACATTTATATTCTGACCGTATTCAGTCCACGATCCCAGAACATGTGGGTAACAATATTGCAAAACAAAAAATCCTTACTAAAAATAAAACAAAGGTTATTTTATGGAGTAATAGCAAAGCTGAGAAAATCCATTTCAGAGCATGATAGTATATGGTATATTACAAGTTTTAAAATTATCTGGGAGAAGCATTTTTCCAGCAAAGGGTCTATTGAAAACAGAATGAAATCTTCATGTTCAGAAGTTATGTCTGAGTAGGGGAACAAGTAAGTTATTGGATTTGAACTCCCAAGTAGGATTCATGATGGAAAGGGCATTTGGAGTTCAAAGACTTGCCAGATACAATTGCATCTGCTATTCCCATTCTTAAGAAAACCCGAATTTTGATTCTAAATGATCCACAGCACCAGGCATCCTCAATATTTGTGTCAAAGCAGTGCTACTGAAGAGTCACCAAGACAGTTATAGGAGCAGTGATCCCTTTACTTTTAAGTCACAGAACTCCAATCTCGTTTACTTACAAACGTGAAAATAAAAATGAGAGTTAACAGTTCTTTTAAGTGGAGACATTGCATGTTCAGATAAAGCATCCACTTCTGCTTCACTTTGGGTGCATAACATTGTTAGGAAGGTGCATTCAAGAAAGGTTTTTTTGGGTAACTGTTGTTTTTCATCATGGGCTAAACATTAACATGAAGTAACGAACGGCTGTGTACATCAAAAGAGCAAGCGATTGAGTGACAGCATTTAGAATTATAAGCTGAAAAGTAAATATCAAATACATCATTCTGTTAGTTTTAATCCTCTGTCTCAGTTTTCACACCTAGGCATTGTGTCAGAATTAAGCCTGGGAGGCACTGAGCTGGAGAACAAACAAGCACGCGTTCTTCTTTGGTAGAAGGGAAGCCTCAGAGCCATTTGTTGCTCTGCAATCCCAGCAACAAATCATGAGATTCTCACACTGCTGGGCTGACCTGATCTGCCAGTGCCAGGGGGAGGAGAGCAGAAGTGCATCTCATCCACTCCCTCCCACCACCCACCCTTGCTTGTGGATGGAAAGTACGTGGGCGTGCCGTGTCTGCTTTGTGACACACATCCAGATCCTGTGTCCATGTTGTCCAGACAAAGGTGGACACGAGGCTGTAATTCCAGACCTCCATCTGCACCTGAAAATTTTGAGTTTGCACCTATGTGAGTTCACGTTGTGTCTCGTGTCTTGCAGATTCTCCTCCATTATGAACTATATGTTAATCAAAAAAATCTTGAGTACACACAAATAAGGGGGAGGCAGCTGTGATGACTGTGACAGGTCAGAGTCAGGATTCTCTAAAGTCATTGTGCTACTCTTTGGCATCATCATCTTAACGACCTTTTCTACAATTCTCTGCATTTAACTCTCAACTTTTCTTGAACAGGATGGTTTACGAAGATTATCAGGGAACGAATACATATTGTCAGCAAAACGTAAGTTTTAATTTGGCAGTTACTGAGATTTCTAAACATGTTAAGAAATCTAAGAAATAGAGGAAATGTGATCAGGTTTTCTTAAGCACAGATTGATTTTGTTTTATTTTTATTTATATACGTTGTTCTGCAGCATTGCTGAGCTTTGTAGAAGTGAGAGTTGCCAGGCAATACTGCAGAAAAGAAAACGTGTGCATCGAGTAAAAATGTATCTTGGGGTTGGTAATAGTGATCTCCAAATTATTCCTCAACAGAAACTCATCAGGTCGCTGGCAGTTTGATCTCTCCAATCTCCCTCAATGACATACCCCCACGGATAACCCAGGCAATGGAAAATGAGGAACACTGGGATTTTGATATCTTTGAACTTGAGGCTGCCACCCATAAGAGGTCAGTAAACTCAAGAGCTCATAAACTGAAGTTGCTGAAAACGGACTTAAATGTCACCCTGTAATCAACTCTCTAATTTCTCTACTTGTGCTTTGACAATGGAGTTACTTTTATCTACAAAGTCAAATGTTTCAGATTGTCTTATTGTCATCTCATGAAACATGTTTCATCATACACAATCTCCTGCAGTTTCCCAGTGGATGTCAGTGAAGATTATGTATCTTTGTTAGGGTATAATAACAAACCAACATAATTTTAAAGCCTTCCCCTTTTTTTTGTTCTCAATAATAGAAAAGTTCTACAAATCAAATCGGTTTCTTTTGGGGATTTGAATTCAAATTATGGCCAACTACACACAGAGTCAACCTGCTGGTCTTAATTTGATCTGTAGATACAGATCACGTTTTATTTTCTCTCCATGTAATTGGGTAATCTTTATTCCTAAACAGTTCAAATACATCTTTTCAGCAGAATTCCCATTGCCTTTCTCTTGGATTAGCGGGAGGTCTTTATTCTAAAATCTTGGCAGGCTACATTTTATGTGTAAGATAACCGAAGAATATCTACTGATAAAAAGTAGGACATACCAATTTTCTTTCCAGGAGTTGTGAAAAGCAGATCACTAGTTCTGATAGACCCTACTTCATTAGTGGCAAACACTCCTACTAAGAGTGTAAATTGATCTTTCTGTTTAAATCCTTGTTTTTATTTGCTGATGCCTATCAGGAGTTCTTCTTTGGGTCTAGTTTCATGTATTGTGCTTTGTCTTAGCTTAAAGCTTCTATGAGACTAATATGGAGCCTAAATCCTGCAATGAATTGACTATCTTAAGTCCTCATGAAAATCCCACTTCTGTAAGAGCTTTGAAGGGTATTAGAAAACAACGTCTAAGAAAGATATCAGGCATTTAGTTAACATATCTACACTTCAGTTTTAGACCGTGGTTTTATGAGCCAAAGAAAGTGGGAAAAAAAGCAGGTTTTCATTCTCCTTTAAAGTGATTTTATTGTAAGTGAAGAAATTTGCATCCAGTTACTTTGTTTTGTTTTTTTTTGCTTTGCTACATTTCCATTTCTAATGAAGTGCTATAGATACAGTAGTTAAAAACAATTAGTCAAAATGTAGTCAGTCTGAATTCATTGTCCCAACCAACATACAGGAGTTCCCCAGACAGCCAACATGCATGAGATCCCCGCAGAGGTTTCTCTGTTCTTATTGATTTGGAAAGACCACAGAGGGTCAAAGGAGGGATTTTGTTGCCTGTTCTCTTATTAAAGGTACTATAACTATGATTGCTTCCTGCTGTGTTTAAATAAAGACAATTAATATAATAAGAGAATTAATCTTGAATGAATCACAACTATGAATATGTTACTAGCATTGTCTTCAGGTCCAAGCAGACATATGGTAGTGAGGCCAAGGTAATTCATTAAATCTAAGCTTTAGTGCATTACATTTCCCTGACACAGAAACCTGGAGAGACCTTTGTCTGACAGTGCTACGGGGGGGGGGCTTGGGGGGGATTTAACTTTAGGATATTATGATTCTAGTATATAACACAGTATTGGTGAGTGTTTTTGCCAAGATATACATCAAACTCTAAATGACCTCACCTCACCTGTCAGATGCAGCTAGAAATTTGACTGCTTGGTGCATCTGCAATCAAGCTGCAAAGTGAGACGCCAAAATAAGCATGTAAGATCCATTTTTAAGAAACCATGTTTGCCAATATTTACCTCTCTGCCTGTTCTTCTTAAGAAAAAAAACGGACAAGAAAACAGCACTATTAACAGGATTTGGAAAAAGGCTAGTGTTCTAAAACTTGATTTTTTTTTCCTTTGCTCTATTAAACATATTGCACTTTCACAGCTTTCAGATTAAATACTTTCTGTACTGCTGTTCCAGTATTCATTCAGCTGCCAGTCATCAGGGTTTAAGTTGTCCAGTTTGATCTGGGAGAAGCAAGAGCACTGGAATACAGCGAGTTGGTTATTTTTGGAGACAGGTCTCTGACTGGGTTAGGCTGGAAGTTCATTTGGCCCTTACAGTCTTCTAGAAACTGCATGCTCTGGCCCAGTCGTTTGCTTCCAGAATACCTCCATCTCTCCCCCTCTATTGCGTGCAAAGTCAGTGAGCGATGGATGCCTGCAAGGGTGGGCATAAAAGAAATGGAGCAGCTCTGCAGCACAGAAAGGATTGCACTATTGTATAGTATAGATATACTCAATCTAAAGGCAAGATCACCTCCCTCCTCCCACACACAGAGTTTAGTACTTGCTAATTTATCTGATTTTGAGTGCAGTCTACATTTACCAAACAGAGACTCTCCAAGCCCAAAAATACTGTTCTCTATATGGCTGAATATTTTTACAGGTCTCAAGTCTTTATAGCTCATCTGACGGGTCATTGGTTTAAAATCCTGTATAGATTAGTACTATTTATGCTGTGTAACGTTCTTTCAACCTCATTTGGTTTAAAACTCGGTGTTTATTTTTCTCCACAGACCTTTGGTTTATCTGGGTCTCAAAATATTTGCTCGCTTTGGAATCTGTGAATTCCTAAACTGTTCAGAATCAACTCTGAGGTCGTGGTTACAAGTTATTGAAGCTAACTACCATTCCTCCAACTCCTACCATAATTCTACTCATTCAGCAGACGTACTGCATGCCACTGCTTATTTCTTGTCTAAAGAAAGAGTCAAGGTGAGTCCACAATTATAAAAAACAGTGTAGGTGGGAAGTACAGATGTGATCAAAGGAAGATCTCTCAAAAAAAGATGCCAAGTTCCAAATGTCTACCTAGTGCCAACCACTTTAGTAATTCTGAGGTCACAGAACTGGGCTGCTTTACATGAGTTCTAAGATCTCTCTTATGGTATGGATGGGAGGATGGATACTAATATTATAGGAATTGAGCCTATCTTGGTGGGAGAATAAGAAAACCTTTTAAAACAAAACTTTGTATAGTTAAGCTTCGTAGATAGGTGAGCTAATGGCAAAATTATTTTTGTAGTGGTACGTGCCAAATACAGATTTAACATAATAAATCACCATCTCTTATGCCTTGCAATCGTAATTTTGCGGAGGACTCCCACGACAATATAGGCCATGAAATAGGTTTAGTGCTTCCAAAGCTATATCACCCACTGAACAAGGTGCCTCGAGGCTTAAAGAGACTGCATTGGAGGGTAGTAGTGAAAAAGATTACTTGTCAAGTTCCTTGTACCGTAACACCCACTGGGGCATTAGAGCCAGGGACAACCAGAATAAATCAGAGCAACCTTTGTTCTCACACGCCCAGAGGGCAGACTGGAGAAGGGGAATTAAACAGTGCTTGCACGTGTGTGCAGTGGAATGGCAGTACTTCTTTCTGAGCTACATTCTTGGATAGAAATTCCTACCCTGAACTGGCCTGCCTAAGGATAATGCTAGCGATGGGCACCTGGCTGAGACGTTTGTGACTGTAAACAAGGTTCTGACAGCTCATTAAAACTGTAGTAAGCCCTTTAACCTGGAGCTGCAGCTCATTAGTGTGCTCTCCAGAGGCTGAGTGACAAATACTGCATGCCAAGTGGGAACAGAACTTCACTGGATAGTTTCAGCCGCTGGTTTGCCATAGGTTTAGTTGGTCTTCCCAAGAATATCGATGAAAACCAGACAAGATCTGGACTCGTTTCAATGCCACAGAAGCATGACTGCCGCCTCCTTTCCCAGAATGTTATTTCCATTCCTCTGTAGGCATAGGAAGAGAAAAAAAGAAAAGTGTTGCAGCAGCAGAAGGAGCAGATTCAAAGTTCCCAATTCTCTCTTTCTCTTTTCAAAGTTCCAGCCCAGCTGCTTTTGTTGCAAAGCATTCAACTTAACCTAAATACAGAAGACTAGATTCTGCCACTCAAATTCACACGAAGATTTTTTTTTCTTTTCAGTTAATTTAACTCTCTTCTTGCCTGGGAGAATTTTCTGGCTCGCAGATTGAAGCAGTGCTCTCAGGATCACTTCCATCTGCACAGGTCTCTCTCAGCCAGACCGAGTACTGGTCACTGTGTCCCTCTGAGGAGGGCCTGTTCTAACAATCTGGCTCCCCTAGCTTCACACCACAAAAATAGAATCCCACGAGCGGCAGCTGAAAGAAAGAAGGAGCTAACACAGGGCAAGATAGTGTTTCAGACAGTGCTAATTATGAACCTAGAGTAGAAATAATTTCTTGCCTTTTGTTGTCCAGAAGACCATCCTGACAGTCCTCATGAATAATATCCTAGCTTCACCAAAGTCAAGTCACTACGTTAATTTCAGGAGATGTAAAGTAGAGTAGGGATTGTCTTTTCACTTACCAAGCCTAACCATTCTGAATGGTACTGTCAAAGCCAGGAGAGGATCTGGACCTCAAATTCAAGCTAATTGGAGTGGAAATTATCTTCCCTGCACCCAGATTCAACTGGGAACATTTCTGCTCTTGCTTCTCTTTCATTTTATTAAACTTTTTAACATAACTGTTTTGCATCTGTGGTCCTTCACAAAAAGCTCAGTATAAACACAGCATAAGGGCTAGTTTCCAAATTATACAATATATTTCTGAGATGCTTAGTTCTTTTTCTCCTTTATGCTTTTAATACAGTAGTATAACCTTAAAACTGAAATAGTTTTGGTTTTCATTATGGAGTAGATATAATTAGACATAAAGCAATAACTAATCTAAGTAGACATAAAGCACAGAGTGCGGCGTGTTAAGAGAATCAGAATCTGATACAGGAAGTAGAACACACAGTCATGTAATTTTTCCATGGATGTAAACCATCAAGTATTCTTCACAGAATTCATATTAACTGTAACTCCAGGACACTGTTATTATAGAAATAGATACATGGGAAGCGTTCCTTACAAACTGCAAACCTAGCCAGCATGTAAGTGGAATGTGATTAGGACACATTAATTTTCCAGAAGAAATGGGGAGGTCTGTTGGTAATACAATAATTTAGAGCAATATTGGTCTTTTTTCCAAGCTAAATACCCTAAATCCATGTGAAGGTGGTGATTTCTGTGTTGTTAGAAAGCACAAGCTAATTTATTACTTTGCATTTGTTTAATTTGATGTGTTTTGTCAAAGGTACTGCTGAGGCAAAATTTAACATGGCCAAAAAAGTCATGCAGTGTTCAACGAAGCTTATAATGAATTTTCCATTGCTCTGTGTAGAACATCTGACCCTTACTGATCTGCAGAGTTCTGGCTTTTATTCCTCAGCAGCTTGGCTTAATCTTATGGACAGCATAGTGTTTCTAATGAGTCTGCCAGGCAAACTAAGCATCCTTCTCTTTTCAGCAAACTCTGGATCCGATTGATGAGGTTGCTGCACTCATTGCTGCCACAGTCCATGACGTGGATCACCCAGGAAGAACAAATTCTTTCCTGTGCAATGCTGGCAGTGAGCTGGCAATTCTCTACAACGACACTGCAGTGCTCGAGAGCCATCACGCTGCCCTGGCTTTCCAGCTCACCACCCGGGATGACAAATGCAATATTTTTAAAAACATGGAGAGGTAAGAAAGCTTAAACCCCAGGTCCTTGTCTGCCCACTGACATCTTTCACTGTCTTCTGTGTCACATAAGGTAATGCAAACGAGCGTCCTAGAGGAGGGCAGTGCCTTGTGGATAACTGTCTGTAGCCCTTGTGGACGTTTGCTTTTAAAACATTAGAGTGCTTCTGCCTCTCCTGCACAGACTTACAAATAATCCCATGGTTCCAGTTCCTCCAGTGGATGAAGAGGCAGACCCTGTCTAAGGAACCTAGTGTAAATCCTAACGTTAGCAAGTCTAAAAGAATAACCTTGTGTCATTGGACATACAGGACAAGCTATGGCTGAGTGGGTAGGGGTTTGCTGGGTGAAGCAAGGATAGAAAGAGTCACAGATGATCAGTCAAAAATTCAATGCCTTGTGGCATTGGTGGTGAAGGTGGTGAAGAACCTGTTGTTCTTCTTCCAGCCCTAGAAAGGCACTGGGGTGAGGACGTGGCCACTGCCTTAGCCCTCTCAAGACGCAGCAGGAAAGTATTGCTGAACACTTGGCTGGAGTACGAGCCACTACCGAGTGTCTGTACTCAGAGCTGTGGGAACGTGCTGGTGTGGCACATCCTGGCTGCCCTCCTGAGCAGCTGGTGCCTCTGCTTCTGACCAGCTCTTGCACTGTTTCTCCTAGAGATCTAGGCATGCCTCTAGTTTCTGCACGCCAAAAGGTGCTTCATCCAGCACAGATGCAGCTGCCCAAGCCTTTATTACTGTTCTTTCTTCCCCCACCTCTCTCCACTGGACATGGTCTGTAGCATTCTTCGTTAGCCTTGTTTCAGCAAGCAGCCCTTGGTGAACTAGTCAGCATTCTTAATTGTTTCCTTCTTTAAACAGGAACGAATATCGAACCCTCCGCCAAGCCATTATTGACATGGTCTTAGCAACAGAAATGACAAAGCACTTTGAGCATGTCAACAAATTTGTCAACAGCATTAATAAACCCTTGGCAGCGCTAGAAGAAAATGGGGTAAGCAACACTGCAAGTGCTCCTTAAAACAACCAGGCAGGGACTGGGATACCCTGGCAGGAGGAAATCCCCATGTGGTATTCCAAGAAAGTTTATCAGAGATGTGGAGAGAGACTAGAAACGTGTCTCACCTCAGGGTCTGAATGCCCTTGTACTTAGCAATGGTTGTCACACATTTTGAGGATGAGGGGAACTCACTTGGATTACTATTGCGTTAATATTGCAGTGCTCTGATGTCCAGAAGCTTGGGTTGTGTATTTTCCTGTTAAAAATGCCATTCTGATGAGCCCAGTCACTCCCCCAGAGAGAGTGCTAGCCCATTGTTGACCATTTCTGCAAAGGGGACAGGATGGGCCTCAGAAGAGAAGCTGAGTTTCTCAGTCACTCACAGCGGGAGGGGCAGCGGGAGGGCAGGTATATGGGTGGCCATATGGCACATTCTCTGGAAACCAGAGCCCTCAGCCTGCAGCACTGTCTGCTGCCTTTTTTAATCTTTAAAATAGATGATGGTGGCATTATGTATCATATAGACATAATCAATAGCCATCTGGAACCCCGTGGACACAACAAAATTGCCTGTTAAGAACTCATTCTGAAAAGCCACAGCAGTTTCAATAACAGCCTCAGCCAGCAGTTTTTGTTGCCAGTAAGAGCTGTGTAATTTTGTTGGAATGGTTTTTGCACAGAGGAGATTTTCAGAAATGGTTATAATAAAGTTTGCATCAGTGGCAATGTCCTGCAGGAGCTGCAATGGTTTTCTGTGTTTTCTTACCATGTTTTTTAGAAAACCACATTTATGACTGTTGTGTGTAATGGAGGAGGAGGTTTTCTTAGTATCTGAAAGTAAGAGAGGAACAAGTCTTGTTTCTTCACCCGAAGCAGATTGAATCTTAATTGGAGGAGAGGACCTTTGTCCACAGTAGAACATCCTGAATTCGCTTTGTTCTTGGCACCCAGTGATGTTGTTGGCACCCAGTACTGATGTTACTGACTAACCCAGGAGAAAGGCTGTTAAGTCTGGGGCTATGAAGCATTTTTCACAGGCACTCTCGCGGTGCAGAATGTGGCTTAAAGTCACAGAGAGACTAATACTCTTGATTTTTGTGCTGTAATTGGACCTTGTGTAATAATGAAGTTCACTGCTGTTCACTGTAATCACTGAAGCTCACATCTCTACACTTTGTTACCAGTGCCTGTTCACTGCTACCAGAAGCTAGAGCAGACCAGACCTAGTTTGTACACACATTTGTCCTTAGACTGATCATTTAATAGCCAAGTCATAAAAAAGGCTTAGCACAGCTGTCTCCTACCAATTACAAATAAAGGCAGGCTTACATTGTAAAGCTGTTGTTAAAGGAGACCAAGTGAGGCACAGCAGCATCTCTTCAACCCAATAACTGCATTTATATGCACGTGTTAGGATGCAGCCAGCCCTTAATTGTATCCTCAGATTCTGTTTTTACTGACGTGCCCTGACTCTGCCCACTATCTTGTGCTGTTTTCGCTTCTCTTTGGCTTCTGCTGGCTCTGCCTCTCTTCCTCCTCCAGTTCCAGCACAAGTTTCCTCACTCCACAAGCCCCTTGTTTCTCAGCCTTCCTCCCCTCTTCCAGCTCTGTTTGCTTGCCAGTCTCCCTTCTCCTTCACAGTTCCCAGGACTTTTGTGCCGCTTTACTCCTCCTCTTCTCCTTTTTGCATTCAACTCGGGCAATGACATTCTCTTCCCTGCTGCTGTTTTTATGCAGGTTTTGTTTACTGCAAGTACAGGAGAGACAAGCTCCCTGTTCTTTGCCACAAAACCAGGGTCTTGACACTGTCTGGTCCAACCCAGCCAAGAACTCCAGTTGCAGGGAGAGTCCTGTTCAGTCCCAGGCTCCAGCAATCCCTATTGAGTCTACACAAACCACAACTATTTTTTCTCCAAAGCTTGTAACTTGTCCAGCAGATTTTCACAGGGGTGGTGACTGGTTTACCCCAAAACCATCCCTCCAACTAAATTCCAGGTCCTCACTTAAAAAGATGTGAGAGTATTAAAAAGGAGAAAAACAGGAATAATTTTTAACATCAGCATGAAGAGCTTATTTTCCCCAACCTTGTATTTAGAAGCCACCAAAACATTTTTAACTGCAATTTTCAGGGGGAAAAAATCTTTGCCTGAGGCGGACACCTGGTGAGGAAACTTTAACGAAACCATTTCAATTGGCAGTTATGAACAGTATTAAACAAAACCTTTTAATGTGAAGTGTCAGCCTGCAGGCTTGCCTACAACCAGAGCTGTAGACGATCAAGCTGTTTCCTTGTAGACCTTATTTTTAAACATATAACTGCATTAATTTATGATTGTGGAATTTTCCACAGAACCAGTTTTCCTTAGAACAATTTTAAGAAGTAACACACTCATGCATTTGTTTGAAAGCCTGATAAACTTTTTTTGTTTCAAGATATTTTAATGGAAATGTAAGGCCAGCAAAATGGATGGAAAATTGTGAGGCGAAGCATTGCTCTGCTGACTTCCTTGATTGTAACAAATGAGAATAAAAGAAGGGGGAGCAGTTCTTGGTGGATTAGAAGCAAGTGAGCGAGCCAGGAATAGCCAGGGCACCTTGCTGTGGGTCTGTGGGTGAAGGAGCAGCTTGATGGCAGCTCCTTTACTCAGCTGAGTGCTACCATAGCACATCTCTCTTCTCCCTGCAGGGCAGTCTGGTGTGTAGGCTCACTAGAGGGTCCTGTTCTCTCAGTACTCCTGAGAAATGGCTTGTCTTTATAGCTCCTGAAAAGCTGCAGGGGTGCAGTTGGGCAGCCTCTCTGGGTGAGCGCAGCAGCCTTCAGCGTGGGAGGGGAAGATACATGAGGAGAACAAGGCAGTTGCTGCAGCTGTAGTGAGTGCGCTGCTCTGGCTGACTCCGTGGGGTGCATAAGGCTTCAGGTGCTGCTGGAGGGCTCTGCACTGGCCTGGCTTGGTGCACAGAGCCCCTCCTCCTAGCCTCAGGAGCTGGGATGCAGCAGTTTTTTGAGCAGCAGCATCCATCCAAAGAGCCAAACTCCTCTTCTTGGCTATTACAGAGAGCTGAGAAGCTGTTGCTGCTGAAGAACGGGGACCCTCTGGCAGTAAAAACAGATACAGAAATCACACAACAGTTTAATTCTGCCCTGAGCCCCAGGGCTGCAGAGAATAATCTGCCCCACAAAGCATTTGTGGTTCCCTGCAAATTCTGCCCAAGGATGGGAAGAAGGACAAAGGCTATATAATTTTTATTGAAACAAGGAGCAAAATGTTTCCCTTCTTTTCATTGGGAGTTTGTCAGTTCAGCAGGTTCCTATTAAAAGGCCTGTAATGTGTGAGTGCACAGACCAGTTCATTTGCTGTACTGGTAGCTAGCAGAACACTGGCAGATCCTCTTTCCAGTCTGGTCGTATATCTGGTTGCAGCGGCAGCGTGTGTTTCCTGGCCTGGTTTCCAGTCGTGGCAGTGACTCAGAGCAGTGCTTGCAGGCAGAGCTGCCAACCGTGTGTTCCAAATGGGACAGTTCCACTTAGTTTTTTTTATTTATTATTTTTATATATATTTGTTCAAAAAGCCATGCTGAGAAGCTGATCTGTTTGTTTCCTTTTTTCTTTTGTTTCATAAACTGAAAAAAAATCCATTCGAGCTCCAGCATCCTTTATCCTCCCATTTCCCTTCATGATGTCACCTAAGCCTATGACAGGAAGCCAACATCTGACATGTGGAGACACCTCTGCTCTCTGAGCAGGATGCTGGGACTGAGCACAGTTAGCACATTCTATTCCCAAGACATCTGCATCCAGCAAGTAGAACTGTGCCCTTGGTTTGAACAGATCACAGAAACGAACATCCTTTCTTCATTCCTGATGGTTTGCCTACTAGGATATTCTACTGTCCTAATTGAGTGATGTCTAATAATTTTCCATGCTTAAGTTTTACACAATTCTTGTGTTTCTGGAGCTTCCATCACTTCAATCTGGCTTTCTCTTCTGTAATTTTACCATGCCTGTGGAGATATATGCATCCCACTTTTGTTTCCTCTGTATTTTCCCTTCTGCATATCTAAAAATGAGGGAGAAGTGTTGGTTTGGGAGTCTGACTTTGGTAGGAGCTGTGGAGCTGGTGTTTCTGAGCCAGAATACTACCAAATAATATTTTTTTTATTATTGTCAGTTTCTTCCTTCAGGAAGAACCTTCTTCCAAAAAATACGTCCTAAGAAACAATCAGAATGTTTCAGCTGCTTTCTTGCTCCCTCTTCATACTGCAGGAACTGGTGGCACATTATTATTATCATTATTATCATTACTACTGTTACTGCTTCACTGCTTTGACTATGGAGCAAGACCTTGTTAAGTGCCAGAGAAGTCTAGTTCATTCCTTGCTTCAGTGAGTTTCTATTTTGAGTAGATGCTGGTGTGAACTTCTGTACTTTCCCATCCCTAAAGAGTCAAGTAATAATATTGTACTTACAGGTATTTTTTCTAAGAGATCTTAAAGCTGAAAGTCTGTCCTTTGGAAACTTACTTCATCAGAGCTCCACAGAAAATAGCTCCTAATGTGGATCTTCGGAGCCTTTACTCATATTAGCTGTACACTGGCTCCAGAGATAGAGCACCATTGGCGCGCGTAGATGTGCAGCCTGGGACCCAAATATAAGCCGTGTGTGGGCTGAAAACTTTCCCAGACCTGCAGAGGAAAGATGAGGCTCTTCAGAAGTGTGTTTCTAGTATATTGTTTTAATGCTGACAAACTCAGAACGCCCAATTTCCAGTCAGGTCAGAGACTGATGGACTAACAGGGCTCCAGGGGAAGGGAGGGAGGAGCGTGCCTGGGAGGCAAGGTGGGATCTGGCTCTCCTAATAGCGGCAGTGCCTCAGGATGATTGATGCTCATGCTGGTGAGGTTTGCGTGCAGAGGATGGCCGTACATACTAGGTCAGGCCTTTTTTTTTAAAGCAGCTATTCAGCTCTTAATGTGCAAGTCCATTAATCCTTGGCTTTCAGCAGAGAATCCCATTTTCCTGCTTGCACAGTGCTCATCACTATGTGTGTAATGATGAATGGATCCTCTCCACAGTTTTAAGGAGGCAGAGAAGGCATAGAGGGATTACATGACTTGCCCAAAGATGCCCAAGAGATCTGTTCACAAAGACAGTGACTGAATCCAGAAGCTGGAGTTCAGTGCGAGTTCACAGCTGTGGCTGACATTCCTAATCCCCCTATAAATTCAGTTTGACATCAAATATGGTAGCCAGGAGCAGGACTGATCCTACAGGATCTGCTGAAAGCATTCCCAAGGCACAAAGCTTTTGAGTAAGTGCACAGAGACCTTGCTAATGGATTGTTTTTCATTCTTAAATGTTACAGAATAATGGTGATGGAGAGTCAATCAAAACTGTTCTCACGTCTCCAGAAAACCGTATCCTTATCAAACGCATGTTGATAAAGTGTGCTGACATCTCCAACCCGTGCAGACCCATCGAGCAGTGCATAGAGTGGGCCGGGCGCATCTCTGAGGAGTACTTTGCACAGGTAGGGCAGCGAGAATGGCCGGCTGCGATTCCAAGGGAGCATCCCTTTAAAAGGGAAGAGAGGGGTGCTTGCACTGCCAGTGTCCCAGAACATCTGGGCTCCGTTACATAATGTGAAAAATAACAACTTCTGTATTTGAAATGATGGGATATGCCTTGTGCTGGTACAGGTCTAGAGGCCTTCAGACAGACAAAAGCTGACAACTTTGACAGTGCAGTTTTTGAAAAATATAAGCTGCTCAATTTTGAAAAAATTAAGTTGTTTTGTGTGCAGCTGGGCTTTTTGAGATTTGCCTGCAAATGCAGAGGCAGAGGCAGGGTGCCTTCTGTGTGCCCACGTGCTGGCTCTCCTTAAGAAGAGGATCAGCAGGTCCTAGGGTACCCTGGGAACAGCATTCGCTCCAAGAAATGCTCTAAGACCTTAACACGCTGCGCTGAAGAAAGGTTTTAAGAAGATGCGGAAAAGGAGAGGGCAGAATGATAGACAAGTACTGTGATTGGGATTTGGTACCTCAGGGGGGGAAAAAAGGATAAAAAAGATATTTTGCGACCTCTGAGTTGTACAGAATGTTGCTTCCATCAGAGATTGAGAGTGGCTGAACATCTTTTAGCTCCAAAGCAGTCATAACTTTATCAGTAAGGTGTGAAGTTATTTAGGGTCAGCTTTGTGGGCAGATGCAGAGGGTAAATGAATCACTGTGGGAAATGCTGGAAGGCACCAGCCACCTGCTTTTTGGCTGAAACCTCGATGAGTTGGTGCTTCAGATTAAATTGCTGCTTCTTCAGGTTTATTCAGGTTCCTCCGTTTCGTTAGCAGTAGCTCTAGTCAGTGCCAAACAATCTGCTGCTAAACGAAGCTCATTAACAGAGTGTGTCTTAGATTAATAAACATGAGTGTTCTTTCCAGACTGATGAAGAAAAGAGGCAAGGCTTACCTGTTGTGATGCCAGTTTTTGACAGAAATACTTGCAGCATCCCCAAATCCCAAATTTCATTCATCGATTACTTCATCACGGATATGTTTGATGCCTGG
The DNA here is from genome assembly GCA_033556795.1 of Tapera naevia. NCBI lineage: Eukaryota > Metazoa > Chordata > Aves > Cuculiformes > Neomorphidae > Tapera > Tapera naevia. Next base: position 5,353,593 of record JAUMJJ010000076.1, on the reverse strand, counting down.
GATGGTAAGCAAAACTCTGCTTTATTTCCTGACAATAAGTATTTTGTGAACATTTCAAAGTACTGTGATATAAAATCACTTTCTTTATGGCTCCTAAAGAAAGGGGGAGAAAAAGGAAGATTTCTGCAGCTCAAAACAGCTTAATAACTTCATTATTGTTTAGAAGTATGTCGATACTGCTCCAGGCCATTCTCACGGCTTCTTTTTAATGTCTTGGGTTCAGGCAATGTTTAACCTTCTTCATTTTAAACTTGCTTTTTTTGTTAATGGAGAACCGAACACATTCTCCTTGATAGCACTTTGGGGACAGTCATTTTGTCCGTGTTAATATCAGTTATTCTTCAAGACAAAGTTCTACACTCTGGAAACTGCTTGGGGGTGCAGCTCTTTCCTTCCAAGCGCTGCCTCCATGGTAAAAGTGGTCAGAAATGTGACTCTTCTGAATGCCAGATCATGACATGTGACTGAGATTTGATGAAGTAGAATGATTACAAGCGTGATTAACTATGGCCCTCGTGGAAGACTGGGTCCCTTTGCTGGGACTTGCAATCCCAGTGTTAAGTAGACTGACAGAACTCGGTGGCCTGAGTGCTAGATGAGCGATGAGAGCCGTCCAGCCAAAACTATTTCAAGCATCACTGTGACAGATTTAAGCTTTCTTACTTAACACAGTTGCCCAGACATTTCAAGTGATATTTAAGCAGACAGAATCATGTGACTGTTTCAATTCTGCAAACTAAGTACACTCTGCCCTTTCTTCCCTAGCATTTGCAGACCTGCCAAATTTGATGCAGCATCTGGATAATAACTTTAAATACTGGAAAGGACTAGATGAAAGGAAGCTGCGGAGCCTTCGACCACCACCAGAACAGCAATTAGACCATGGTGTGTAATTTGCTAACCAGATGCATAGTTATTCAAGCTCACTTCTATGCCTGTGATTTCAGATTTGTTTTGGTCTCTTCAGTATTACAGTAAGCCTGGCCCATGCGCTTGGGGAACTTTCAAATTCAAGAGAACGTGAGGTCAGCAGTTGACTTCCACAAACTACCACGTGTGGACTCCCACGAAATAAGCCTGCCAAGTGGAATTACACTGGATTGCTGCAGTACTTGTACTGAAGAGGGTTTAGTGAACGTGTTTTTGCGATATCTTCATACCAGTGTGTGAAGCTGGAAGACCTTGAAGAATCCTCATAACAAGGACATTTGCTAGAAGATTTTTGCTTAATCCTCAGTCCTGCAAGTGAAAAAGAAATATCTGTTAATAAAGACTCACAGCTTTTATGAGAAAGCTACATGCTTTTTATAAGCACTTAAGACAGTTACGTAGAACAATCAGACATTTAAAATGCAACTCTATGAAGGAATTTTTGATCTATGAAAAATAGATGTACTCTATTTTTTCACATCACAGAAGGTGCAATCATTCACTTCTGAGCACTACTGAAAGTGAGTTCTCTTTAAGAAATTTAGTAGCAAATGTAAAAAATAACACAAGAATTTTTGAGGTTGATCGTTAGCATCTATGATTAAAATGATATGTTTTATTTATTTTGTTAGATGTTCAATATTTTCTATGAATTTATAAATACTTAAAAGCCAAAGCCAACTTTAGATGCATTACAAATTTACATGATTCATACTCATTAATATACATTTAATTGATGTACAGACCTTTTATTTTCATAATGCAAATACAAAATACTATACAATGATACATTTTTATTGCACTGTAAGGATAGATATGTATGTTTAAATATTGTCTGATTTATGTTAATTAAAATAAGTTTTATTGAAAAGGTCTCACTTGAGAACAGTAGAATAAACAAGAAATGTATACTGTCTGAGCACCAGAACTGCAGTAGCTCTCCCACAAACCAGTGGTGACCACCTGGTCTTCCCTTGGCTGCTAAAATAATAATGTGTTAAATCCAGCAGGTTGCCACGGCTGGTCTGAGGTCGCAGCCTCGATCACAAGGACTTGGGTTTGCCGCTGGGGATGGGGGGTTTCTGTACACCACACGCCCCGTGCCCCACCACGGGGTGGCCATTCAGCATGGAACTCGTTGGAACTTTTTGTTTTCTCCCATGAAATTTTATGACTGAATTCCCTGTCAAAATCTGCCTTATTTTATATAGTATTTCTACAAAGCATTCCACAGTGTATACAAAGAGGTAATACTAAACAGCTAATGAATTTCAACATTTTATAACCTATGTATTTTCCTCTGCCATGAAAGAAACAGAACATAAAACCACCAACAAAAACCTTGAACTCAAGAAGTTTGTAAAGGATATGTACCTTCACAATTTGAATGAAACCTTCATAGCAAACACCAGAAAATAATAAAATGTATATTTTAAGAAGTGTCCACCTCCTAGCCACTTCATTTGAAATGTGTATTTACTTTGTAGTTTGCAGACTAACAGAGACATGAAATTCTTTTAAAAATAACGAAGATGCTGTCTGGGAAAGGGAAGAACTGAGGGGGTTGGACTGGTATAAGGGTGGTGTATGGCTGGCAAGCCCCTGTGTTTGTGTCCTGACCTTGGCAAGCCCATCAAACCCTTGTGTGCCCTTGGACAAGTCTGTTCACAGCTAAGAGCAGTGCCACTCTCATTCCACTGAAGGACCAGAAGAGTACCCTGACAGCCTTCCCAGCAGGCAGAAAGGCACTCCAAAAGCACTGAAAGAAGAGCTGACTTGTCAATGTGGAGGTGATTGAATCTAGAGACTTTTTGAAGCATTCCTGAAGAAGCATAAGCAGGGGAGAGGTGGACGACTGAGCAGCTCAGGGACTTGCAGCAGTAGGAGCCTTGAGGTAAGACAGGTAAGAAAGGAACAGGTGACCTCTACAGTGGTTGCCTGTTTCTGTGTTCCTTCTTCATTTCCAAACCAATGACACTCATGGGCCACCACTACTCACTACTGTTTGTGTTCGTGTCATGCCTTTTGCTAGGGCTGCCCTTGCCCTCCTTGTGTGCTCTCACACCTTCCTATGTGGTTGGGGAGTATGCTGTCAGGGCAGGGAATTCCCTGGCTTAATGTCCTTCAGTTCATTGATGCGTGTGCTCAGGTGCTGCCTAGGAGCACCCAGACCATTCCCCTGTCTCAGTAGGAGAGAGGGTGTGGGGTCCTTGTTGGTCTTGCAAGGGTTCTGCAGTCGATACTGAAGGAGCAGATATATTTCCATTGAAGGCTGAAAAAATACCCTATTTTGAAAGGAAACATGCAAGGAGAGGGAGAGTTGGCTGCCAGATACGTTGTTTTCCTGGTGATATTTTTGGCAATATTGTGTTTCAGTACACAGGCACCTATGGTAATCAGCTGTAATTTTGTCACCTGGCATTAATCTCCTCTATTGCATGCAGGCTCCTGTGCTGAGCTCAAGGCTACTCTGGCTTCTTTAGAGGGAAGCTGCATCACACCATCAATATCTCCTCTACTTATCTGCTGCAAAAAGGATAGGAGAAGAAAAGTAAGAGCACATGAGTCCAGAGAATGTCTGCAGGAAGGGGTAAAAATATTTCTTTGTAGGCGTAGTTAATATTCTGAGTTGTATTAATGAATGGTAAAAGCAGTTAATTTAATCTGCTCTGAAAATGCCTGATGCATTGTTATTGAAAAGATGTGATCAATATGATTAATTCTGTGAAATTCATACTGCATCTTTGATGTGATTACTTGGAGTATAGAGCTGGGCTAATCAGCCCTCTGCATCAGCCAGATTTATGTCCATATTGGTGTACAATAATTTCACTTAACATAAAACACTGATTTGCAGCCACTGAATGTAGCTCTGCTCATCCTGATGTCCATCTAAATTTCGCTGTTGCCAGGGACAGATTACAGGTAAAGTCTGGAACCACCGTGCCTGATCCTCACCTAAGATCCCTTCACACTGAGCTTCTCTCTACAAGCTACGCCTGAGCAGGGTGAGGCTGGGCGGGTTCAGCGGCGCCAGTTCAGGGCCCTGCTGTGAAGCAGTAATGTGACAGTCATCACTCCACTATCCTCATGTCTTTGGATCCCATTGCAAATTCTTCAGCCGTTCCAGATCCCATTTCTTTCTTTTCCAAGATTACATAGCAGCATCACATGCCCTGTGCCCTGAACCCTTCCCAGTTTAGTATCTCTTCCCATTCTTTTTCAACTGCCATTCGGTGGTGGTGCTCTGCTTGGGGCAGAAACCATGGCTTTACTGATGCTCCTTCACCACAGAAGGGAGAACACTGGAATAAGCTGAAAGAGTGTGATTGAAATTATTCTCTATTTCAGACAGGCTGGCAATCTTACACAGTGTCTACACTTTTCATTTGTTCTTGCTTTAATGCTAATACAAGAGTAAATTCCAATGTAGACATGATGAAGGAGAGGTCCTTTATGCACCTCTGGGGCTTTAATCTTACAACTTTGTAGTTTAAAACTGAAAGGTTCAGCAATTCTGCATTAAATCACCCATTCAGAATGATTTGCTCTATTTTCCATGCTGCATATTTTCAATCAGGTAAAACTGCTGCTAAATCTGCGTATTGCTTTAGTTGCTTCCAGGTGAGTCTGAACTGTTATGATCTGGTAAAAAAACTGTTAACTCCTCAGCAAAAGGCCTTAGATTAATATCTTGGCCCCTTCAAGGATAGGTATAATATTCTGAAATTCTGAGTAATAATTGCTTATTCTTACAAAAGAAGAAACCAGACAGGTATTGTGCACAGCTACCTCATCATCGGTCTGAAGATGGCTTTCATACTACGATTTTCCCAATGGCTATATCTAAATTAAAAATCACCTGAAATGGAATGAATGCCTTGGGTTTTGTTGCAGTGCTTTTTGCTGTGGCTGTCTCTGCTCACCTCAGTAGAGAAATCATTGATATAATACTTAAGAAAATGTGTCATGTACACGAAGGAATTGAAGCAATGACAAAGCATAAAAAGAGAAGAAAGGATAATAAAATTAAGGATCTACAAATCCTTTACAGGATGCTCACAAACAGCACTGGGAAACTGTAGTCAATTGTGCCCTTTTGTGAGACCAGAAGGGTTTGAGTCATGACTCTGCATGGAGCACTTTGAAATGAAGTCTCAGAGCTATTCACAAGCTCCAAAACAAATAATCTCTCTGCTGACGTGTGACACGATGCCTCCAAGGTACAGTGGTCCCAGGGGTGCTCATTAAATGATAGCAGGATGGGTTGCCTTTCACCCTGACATGATATGCAGAGAATGAGCTTTTAAATTACTGCCATGTCCTGGTGCAGCTGTCCTGCAAGTTCAGAACGAAGGGGATGTCGAGGTGCTTCAGCTATTTTTTGTTCTCCTGAAGCTGTGGCTCTGTGGGCAAAGGACATGTGTGGTAACTCCACTGAGCGCCTTCTCTCAGTGTCTGCTTTGAATGTTACCAGGGCAAAGCATCACATGATTTCCTTTTTTCCCCTTGTTGAACATCTTTAAGAATCTCCTCCCACAGTTCCCACGCAAACCTCAGTGAACTCGGCTTTGGAAACCCTGTGAAACTATGCATCAGCATCCTCTTTAAGAAGCAAGGCAATTGAGTTAGAGAAAGAGCCACAAAGCAGAGTGGGTCTGAGAGTTATAAACACCTTTGAAGTCCTGGGTCTTCAAGCCCTGACTGGTTTAACAGTAAGTACTTTTCATGCCAGGAAATGGTCTTCTGATGTTCCACTTCTTCCCTCTCAGCTTCTCTGTCTTTCATTTTCCTTCTGATTACATTTGCTAGGAGTCCTTCCCTTACCTTTCAGGATGTGGCTCTCCCTCAAACACACAGCCGGAACACAGGGACTAAATCCTGCCTTTCAAACTGATTTGCTGCTTACAACAACTTTTAACACAAGAAAATCTTCTTTTTCTGATTCATGTTAAAGTGGATATGAAAAAATTTCCTATAATGGCTTAAAGCCTTACACTGGTATCCAAACTAAACCAGCCTATGAGCACTGCTACTTTGTGAAGTGTGAGTGTGTATGCAAGATCTTTTGTGTTGCACTCCCTCGTGCAAATTGAAGTCCAGGAGTGTTCACAGGCACCTCTGCCTTTAAGGTTATGTTAGCAAATGCAAGCAGCTGTGTTGAAATTTGAACCTCTTTTCTTGGTTTGCTTGCTCCCCCCCTCGAGTGGCAAGAGTCATTGCTAGAGTGAAGCCTACTCATAGTTCAGCCCGTGGTAATTAACAGAAGAACTTCTTCCTTTAATCACATACATGTCTCTTGAGGTAGTGAAATAGCACAGCGATGCGCACAGTTTTAAAGAGGAAGTGCAAAAGGTGATTGCCTGCTTTTGAAATGAAAGGAGGAATTTAGTCAGTGTGTAATTATTCAAGTGAGAAGCAGGTCCTCTCTGTCTTTAATATTCCAAAGTGGAATTTGATGTAAATCCTTGCCCAGAGTTCATTACATTAGCTCTCAGCTCAAGCTGAGCACACTGAGTGCCAAGATCAGCATGCAGCATGTTTTATAACCAAGTGGAATGATGTCATCCTAGTGATCCTGCAGCTCCCTAGTTCCTTGGGAGGAGGTACGGCTTTGTCTTCAGCCTAAAGATGAAGAGGATTGTATTTGATGAGATCCCCTTGGCATTTGCAGTGTGGAATGTGTGAGAGACTGCTTTGCACCTCCAGCAAGAACTGTCCCTTTTGGCCTAAAAAAAAAAGTGTTACTTTGCTTGTAACATTTTTCTTTACAGAAAATGAAATTTCTCCTTCACGGATTCCTAAGTGCTTTACACAAAGACCCACAGAGCCCTTTTGCAGGGGGGTAAAACAAGTTGCAGGGAAGCACAGTGGCTTGTTGGCATCCATCCTGTGGGAAACCCTGGCCCAGACCAGGGGCTGCCAGGCTGTGGCTCAGGGCTCTGAGTTGAACCATGCTGACTTTCAAAACCAGTGGGAAGAGAAATTTAGAAAGCAGGTGCTTTCATAACAGTTCTTCATTGCTGCTTTACAGAGATACTGGTCAGAGGTCCTGAGAGGCCAGATATCTGTCCTCCCTTGCCACTTTGTCCTGACCTCAGTGAGTCTGGTGCGAGTGCCGAGAGCCACCAGCATGCGCACACGGAGTCCCAGCGCCTGTCCCCAGCGGTGGGTGGTGCCAGCTATTTCAGACACTGCTTACCGTAAGTAAGACAGACTGCAACCAGATAGCATGAATGTTAGTGCTAAGAAACAGGCAAGATGCCCAGCCACCCCAGCGAGACTGGGCTGGGAACGGCATCAGAACATCAGGAGCAGCCTCTGGGGATTGTCACGGAGCAAGACCCCAACTGCAGGAACGCACAGTTTTCAGGACATCGTGAGAGCAGAATGCAATTCTCCTTACCACACAACCAAGCCCTAAAACTGCCTCTCCCAGCGCCTGAAAATCCATGCTGGCAGACTCAGTGCAAATATGCTATCTCCTGTTATGACAAATCTCTAGCAAGCCAAGGTCAGAAAGCAGAAAGTTTTAGCTGCTCTGTCATGCCAGGAACAAAAAAAAAAAAAAAAAGAGAGGAAAGAAAACATAAAGCCTTGTTTTAAAATAAGCTGTTTTAAATAAGCAAGTGCTTTATGAACCACATCAGAGTACATACCTAATAATATTTGTTACGTAAACATCAGTGACATGTTTAAGTCTGGCTCAGGTATGGATAAGCAAAGTGGTATTTGTGTTGCTTTTGTTGTAACAAGACTCTTACAGTGTTTCTAGAAGGTGGTCTAAAAAAAGGAGTTTGGGGATTTTTTTTCCACTTAGCATCCTACAGAGAGACATCTGCCCACCAGTAGCCCTCCTCCCGCCTCAGGACTTTCAAGTAAAAAAGCCTTCCCAACACCCTGACTTTGGCGTAATCATGCTTCATTTTAATTGGCTTTGATTGGTTCATAATCAGCAAACAAGGTTTTCTCTTACGTCTGATGGGCTGTGAGGAAGTCAGACTGCTTCTTAAGTGTCCTTTCCTGTATGTCAATACAAGTGATCTCTTAAGCGTGCTCAGAAATTTTGGGCTTACTAAATGATCATTGTAGACCACGTATTTCCATGTTTGGGAAGTGACGTGACCTTCTTCTCCCTGCCTTTGTGGGGTGCTGGAAAAGGTTGCGCTCTGTGGGACCTGAGGGAGAAAACCACAGTTCATAAATCAGGCTTGAGCTACCCCAAAGCGAAACTCTGCAGGCAAAAATGTCACTAGGCTTTTATCTGTGTGCCATGGCATCACAGGTCGATACTATGACTTCTTTCTCTTCTTTAAAGCTTTCATGTTGAGGAATCAAAGCCCCCTGCCCTCCCCTTCCCAAATTGCCTCCAGTTAATAATAGCATGAGCAGTAGTTAGCCTAGGTTTGAAGGAGGCTTTGATGAGAGAGTGCTCTTTGAGAAGCCATTTGAAGGGAGGGAGGCAAAGCGTTTACTTTGCTTGCGAGAGAAGTCTGAGGAGCAATTTACTTTTCCTTTCCTGAGGCCAAGCAGAGCTTTGTTGCCTCTAGACTATGGGGGGTGCAGGGGTGGTTTACAGCTACTGCTCTTTACTTCTGGCTCCTTCTTTGTCTTGTACAAGAATAAATGTTCCAAATGAAGCCCAGCAGCCTGCCTCTACTTCAGCTGCCTCTGCGCTGAGCTTTAGCAATTACCCACCTCCCAGCTTTCCCTCCCCTGCTGTTTTTCCTGCCTTTGGCTGTCCTGGGATGCCCAGAGGAATTACAAGTGCAGTGAAACCCAGAGTGCAGCTGGCCCAGAGGGAGACATCGAGCTGCAGCTTCATCAATATTTGAGCTCTCCTGAGCGTTCACTGTGCACAGAAGGGGCAAAGGCTTGGGCTTGGGCCCTGTAGGGCATGAGATTTACTGTGAGGATACTGAAGCTCTACCACAGCCCAGGCCCACACGGAATGCCCCAGGTGATTTTTGGGGGAAGAAAAGCTGCTCCAGCAGAGCGGAAGCAGGCAGGGCCGCTGAGGACTTTTGCTACGAGAGAACTTTACAAACTCAGATTGTAAATGGTGAGGGTGTTCGGTGTTGGTTTCACCAAGAGCTTTGTTTCACAGGCTGTGCAATGTGCGTGACTCTCCCTGCACAGACACAATGGATATCAGGAAAAAGTTCTTCACAGAGCGAGTAATGAGGCATTGGAATGGCCTGTCCAGAGAGGGGGTGGAGTCACCATCCCTGCAGGTGTTTAAAATAAGGCTGGATGTGGCACTTGGTGCCATGATCTGGTAATCATGAGAGTGTTGGATTAAGGGTTGGACTTGATGATCTTGGAGGTCTCTTCCAACCCAGATGATCGATTCTATGAACGCACAGCTTTGCTCCAGCAGCTGCAGCTTTCGGGTCAGTGGCACCAGGGCAGGGGGTGCTGGGGTGGCCCCTGCCGTGTCCTGGGCACGTGCTTTCCCACACTGCAGATGGAGCAGAAGGATTCTGGGTACAGCTAAGAGAAAACTCGAGTGTCCCTAGCCAGCTGCGCGCTCCCTCCCCCCCTGCTCCCCCCCCTGCTCCCCCCCTGCTCCCCCCCCTGCTCCCCCCCTGCTCCCCCCCCTGCTCCCCCCCTGCTCCCCCCCCTGCTCCCCCCCTGCTTCCCCCCCTGCTCCCCCCCTGCTCCCGCGCGCGCGGCTCCGCCCGCTCCCCAGCTCTTCCCGCTCCCCCCCCCCCCCCCCCCGCCGCTCCTCGCGCGCGCGGCTCGCCCCGCCCCTCCCTGTTGCCCCGCCCCCGGCTCTGCCCCCCCCGCGCGCGCGCCTTTTCCCGCCTCGCCTCCATCATGGCCGCCGCGATGCGCGCCTCGCCTGGCGGTGCCCGCGGCCGGGGCTTGGGGCGGGAGGCGCTTCAGCCGCGGCGCCGTCCCCCACCCCCGGCGGCAGGTGAGCGCGGGGGAGCGGAGCCGCCGCTGCCGCCCCTCGCGGCGTTGGGGCCGCCGCTTCGCGCCTGCGGGACGCGCTTGTGGCGGCCCCGGGTGTGCGGGCTGGGCCCGGGCCCCCCGGGTGTGCGGGCTGGGCCCGGGCCCCCCGGGTGTGCGGGCTGGGCCCGGGCCCCCCGGGTGTGCGGGCTGGGCCCGGGCCCCCCGGGTGTGCGGGCTGGGCCCGGGCCCCCCGGGTGTGCGGGCTGGGCCCGGGCCCCCCGGGTGTGCGGGCTGGGCCCGGGCCCCCCGGGTGTGCGGGCTGGGCCCGGGCCCCCCGGGTGTGCGGGCTGGGCCCGGGCCCCCCGGCTGCGCCGTGAGGCGGCGCGTGGGTGCAGCTTACAGCGCGGGGAAGGCCCGGGTCCGCCGGGACAGCGGGGCCAGGAGCATCCCGGCCGCTGGGCGGGCCCTGCTGGGGAGGAACGTTCGTTGCTGTGGGAAAACACGAGCGGGCGGTTACAAAGATTGAGCTGAGTTTGAGGCTGGGAACAAGGAATCGCTTTCGGGCCGGGAAGGCTGGGGGTGTGTTCGGCTCTGCAGCCTCTTCTAGGAGAGCACCATCGGCTCCTGGGACTTGCCGGGAGTTTCTCACGGAGATACATCTGGAGGACTAAGAAAGTGGAGCCAGTGGTGCTATATTGGCTCCACTGATACTATCCTCCTAAATTAAATGGTGGAAGAACAAGGCCTGCCTGTGAGAGAAAGCCAGGACCTACTTCCTCTGCCTACAAGGTTTTAATGGCAGTTAGAGGAGCAGGTTAAAAGTCAGGTGTTTCTGTAGGAAGTGGTAGGTGCGTTTGGTTTGAATCGAACCTGCTAACCCATATTTTAGGGCTGTTTTGTTGCCTCTTGTTGTATTTGTGCTTTTGAAGTCTCACCTGTGTGTTTTTTCTCACAGGCCTGTGGATCCCTTTGTTCCTGTCTCCAGGACTGGGTGAGGAGGTACGCTGGATGTGTTGAAGGATTTTGGTAACCAGTTTAGGAAATTGTAACTAGGTTTTTTTTAGCTGTGAGTGGTTTGTGTAAACCTGTCTGTTAACCAGTACAGCCCTGTGAAAGGACTTCATTTGATGCCCTCCTGTGGCAACAACGTGTACTTGTGTGTTAAATCAAGAGGGAACAGAAGGGAACTGGAAGAAGTGACCCTTTTTGCCCCCTCTGAAGGGGTTCTAAGCACAGGTGCCTTTGGGCAGCCATGATGTGTCTGTTTGTCTGCCCCTCCTGTGGCAGTTCCTGCTGCTGCAAGCTCTGCAGGGATGCATAGATCATTGCTGCAAATCAGGGCAGCCTGTGGGGTTCAGTTGACCAATGCCAGAGCTTGAGGCATGAGCTTCTCCTTCACAGAAGGTGAATTTTGCTGTGTGCCAGTAAATGCACATAGTGAAAAGGAACAGGAAGAAAAATGGCAACAGGTAACAGGAAGTATGCATCTTGCTGCCTATAAATCGCTGTCAAAGACAACTCATTTTTAACTGCCTGTTGTCCTTTCACGTTATCTAGATCAGCAGTGAGCCAGTGTTCCTGCAGACCGGCCAGAGATGAGAATTGGTTTTGCCTCATCTGAAACACCTTTCACTGAAAAGAAATACGTCTTGGATGGACAGCTCAGCACAGTTCTCTGAGGTGAGTGCTGTACCCAGGATTCCAGGTAAACCGAATATGCTTGGTGTTAGTCTGCTCTGGGTACCGTGTGGGATGTGTTAGCTCCCCCTTCAGCTTCAGCAGGTGGCTTTCTGTTTACTTGAAACGCAGCTCCCAGCTCTGCACAGGGTTTGACCCTTACTCACAGCCTTATGGATGTCCTGTGCTTCCCCCTGCCTGTGGGAATACACAGAAAGATGAGGTTGATGTGAACTCCAGCTTGGGTGCCATATTGGTCTCATCAATAGACCCCATCATGGAAGTGGTGGCCTCCCTGTAAAGGATTTACATAAAGATAAATATTTTGGGTTGGATGCTTGTATCAGCTGAGGTGAACAGCTAATCCTGGTGCCGAGGTACAGTTATGGTTTAAACAGTTGAGGTGAAAACTGTGGGTGGGGAGAGGTGGGGCTGTTCACAACAGAACATCTGCTTTCATCAGAATCATTGGGTTCACCAGCGATCTTCCTTCACTAAAGGCTTTGCTGGGAGGTTCAGCTGTCCTCGTGCCTCTGCTCTGGTACTTGGTGGTTTACTCCTTCAGATATCTACTTGAAGAGTGTGGCTCTAGATTTTTGGCAGATGAAGGTAAAACATGTTCCAGTGGGTGGAAGTTGGACCCTGAATCGAGGCGCACATGTTTAAGCAAAGTTGAAAAAAATAAGAATAGAGGTGTTGAAACAAGTTGGAGGGTGCTATCTCACCACTTCATTCCCTGACAGAGGAGCAGTGCACCTCAGCTGCTGTTCTCTGCTGTGGGCTCACATGGCATGGGTAGTGGTTGCTGGCTGGGTCACCTATTTCTGCTGGACACAAGTTGTGCTCTCTGCAAGACATAGCAACCGAGAGTCTGGTCTGCCTTAACCAAGGTCTGGCAAAGTAACCATAACAACCCTTTCTGCCCTGGAAATCTCTGAATTCCTGGTAGGCTAAGTGGTCACACTGTATTTGTGTAGCTGAGTGTCGCTCACCCCATCTTCTTTTGAGGCTTGCCTGTTTTTATTGTTTCTGCAAAGCCTGTTTTGGGGAGACTTTTTTTTTTTTAAACCATTTGGGGAAGAACAGAGGGGCTTTTGGCATGTAGTTCTATGTCAAGTCTCTTCAGTTTTGCGCAGCTCTGTTTATTTGTAGGGACGCTGTACATTGTGGAGGACATTGGCTGTTCCTGACTGTCCTTTACAACTTCAACCAATGGTATTTGTAATGAATGTGAATAAACCTATGGAAAAGCTTCTCTGTTCGTGACTCTTGATTGAATTCAGGTAGTTTTGACATGCATGAATGAGGGTGTCTTGATTGCCTGTCTTGATTGTCTGGTATGTGGAAATGAAGCCTAAACAAGGACATTTCAGCTGAGTGCTGGGCCAGAGTACTTCCAGCCCCCACTAGACATGCAGAGCTTTGAGGACACAGCCTCAGGGTGAGAAGTGTTCAGTGCTGAGGGGGAGAGCAGATCTGAGTGTGGAGGATATACCCAGGTGGAGGTTACAGTGGCCAAAAAGAACAAGCTAAAAATGACACTTGAGATCCCTCAGTAGGGGCAGTCAAGCACTGCAAAAGACATTGGTTTTGTTTTTATTTTTTCCATGGATGAATGAATGAGAAACATGGGCATTCTGCAAAAATGTCTTTTAATGTTTGAGACTGTAGTGCACCCTTGGGTATTCCAAAAAGTGTGTGGTAGGTGCTAACTTCACACACAACGGAGGCGTATTTGATTATCCTGTGTCACAAACTTCGTGTAGTGACAAGAATACTTGATAGTGAGATCAGCATCATGGTTGGAGTGTTCTCAGCTCTGTCTAGCACGTGTACAGTGATTATGCCTTTTGCTGTTTTTGTTTTTCTTTGAATGTTTAGCTCTTCAGCAGACACAAAAGTGGAATCGGTGATTGCTGTGGAGGAGGGCAGTTCCCTAGGCATCACATGGGTACCAGGGGAACCAGTGATCCAGCTGCCACTGCTGCCTGGTGACAGTGTCACCTCTGAGACTGATGGTGTCCATTTTTAGCTGGAGAACTCTGGGATGCTGATGGATCTTGTGACCCTCATGGTTTTCTGCTAAGATCCTGCCTATTAGGACAGGTGTCCTATGGGCTCAGGCCTGGCAGCTGGTTTGGGTCAGGGTTGCTTTGCTCTTTTTCTTGGGAGAGAGCTGGTCAATGGGGAGTGTGATGGAGCAGTTCATGCTGAAAGAGGGCATTGCTCAGTGCAGGTTATGTGTAGATGCAGCTGCCCAACACTGGTTATGGGAAGGCAGCCCACGGGGGTTTTGCAATTCCAGTATGTATCCGTAGGATACCAGGTGTTTCCAAAGCAAAGCAGGGGTGGACGTAATGCTGGAACTGTGAGTTGAATGCATAAAGGTGCTGGGCAATATCTGCATTGAAGAATGACAGTCTGCAGTTCTCATAGTCCAGCAGGATGCCAATCCTTCGTGGGGGGATCGTAATTCTGATGTCTGGTGTCATCCCACTGTGCAGGAATTCATACTTGTGCCTGTAGGCAAGAAACACAGACAAAACACCCAAGGGTACCCTGGCTCTCTCAAAGGTAAGAGCTTTCTTTGTGCACACGGGTGATCCAGGGTGTGCTTCCTGCTTCACAGTCCCATCCCATCTGTGTGCCCTGTGGTTACTGCCCCAGTCCATCCACTCTGTGCTTCCAGCGTAGCCGTATCGCACAGTGCTCACACCTGTCTGTATAACCCACTAACAGGCCTGTTGTTTCATATCCCAGTCTGGCTGATAGGGATGCGGACAAGGTCAGAGTGCAACATCTGACTTCCCATTTCTTTCCACGTCTCTGAGGGTGGTGTGGGTATGCAGTAACCTGGAGGGTGCACCTTTGCCACTAGGTTTAGCCTGAAGTTGTCTGTTCCTCCACAAAGGAGCTGCGCTCTCTTAGGCCAGCTAGGCTTGCCCCAGAATGTTTGTCGTGCTCAGCCTTGGGCCCTGCTGTGCTGCCTGTTGGCTCCCTGAGGGCCTGTGGTCCTGAGCCCTCTTTCCTGACAAAGTTGTGGGAACTTCTTGCGCCCACCTGCACAGCAGCAGCGAGGCTGCCTGACTCAACAGCGTGGCTGAGTATCCTCCAGACTATTGGACATCAGTTTTCAAACCCCACTCTCTCATTGACCTTTCTGCTCGGCCAGGATGGTGATGGGGAATTGCAAGCTTCAGTGCTCATTTACTAGAGGATGCTGTCCTTTAGTTGTGATTCCTGGACTGTGGAGGCCAGGAAGGTGCTCTGTATGTAAGCTTTGTCACGAGGGTAGCCCTCTTCTTCCCTGTGTAGTCACTGTTTGAGCAATGCTAAGGCTCTTCAACAGTTACTCAGACAGCTCTCCCTGGTGTGGCATGCTGAAACCAAAAATATGAGGCTTCTATGGGAACCTTTCTGAGCAGAGATGAGAAGATTTATTCAGCTGAAGAGAGTTCTCTGGCATTTCGTAAGGGCGAGATTCTTCACTAGCCAACTCCTCCACCCACGCCACTCCAACCTGAGAAAATTTTCCTGCAGAAATGGGTGACTCAAGCCGAGCATTGGCCCAGCTCCCTTGTCTCTCTGAAGTCCATGCTGATTGCTCCAGGAGAATGAGAACAAACCTCAATGTACCTCTTAGCTCAATGTAGCAAGGAAATCAAATCAGCCTGCCTGCAGTGTGGGGGAGAGTCTTTGGCTTCAGTGGGTTTGGTCTCTCGTCAAGCAGCATTCTTGCTGTGTGGGAGGTGAATGCCAGCACCTCTAAGGGCTCAGGCTATGCAGAGGGCCAGCTGCTGGGGCCTGGGAGCAGCAGGTGCCTGGGGAGGAGCGTGTACTCCAGCCAACGGAGCCGCACCTAAAACCTCTCCCTGCACACCAGCAGGCAGGGGACAGGCAGATTTGGTGATCCATATCAACTGCTGACTGCGCGTGCTGGGGACCCTCAGCTGGTGTCCAGGCTCCCTGTTCAGGGGACCCAGCAGCACCCTGGCAGCTCTCACAGCCCCAGCGGTGAGCTGTTCGGGCAGGCTGCAGGCAATACTCGGGGATGCCTGGGGTGTGACTGCTTTCCTTGCTCCTGGATGCTTCACAGGGTGCCCGAATGTCATGTGGGCAATGATGCTCATGTTATGGAGAGAGTCAGCAGCTTCAGCTGAGGCATAAGGGGGCTGGTATTTCTGCATACAGGTATGGCTCTTAGGTACTTCCACAGGTAGGAGGGCCATCAAAACCAGTTGCATACAACTGGGTTTAGCCAGACACATAGTTCCTAGGTTACATGGATCTTCTACTTTCTGTCTTCCCACTGGGGTTTTAGTGACCTAAAACAAGGTCTTTACAGCTAATTTCTGTAAAGCAGATTTTATTCAGATTTGCTCCTGGGAGTGCCTATTTCTATGTGAGAATGCCATTAAGCAGAAGGATTTGCTTAAAGATTCCAGTATCCTTCCAACACCACAGTAAAATGTCAGAAGTCCCTGTTTAAGTCCTTGGTCTGGGCTTTGATATAAAATATCTGGCTGTCCTCTGCAAGTAGGAGCTCTCTGCTTCTCTGCCTGCAGGTGTACGTGGAGGTGTTCCTGCAGGAGACCTTTACAGCCCTTACCTCGATGGTGTGATGATATGCCTCATGCACCAGGATGAGTTGTTTGCTCCCAGATAACCATGCCTCGGAGTGTTTTCAAAAGCCACACCGATTCTGTACTCTGTGTCTTCCTCAACTTCCACCTCCCAGTAATGCTTTCCTGGAAATGGGATCAGACTGCCCAGGATCCCAATACACCTGTGGGAGACAGACAGGAATAGGTGCTTTGGCAGGGATTGTGCAATGCTATTTACAATGTTTAGGTATGTGAAGTACCTGGACGTTACAAATCAATAAACAAAAGCCACTTTTGCTGTCTCTGCAGCAGTGCAGCATTGATTTTTGACTACAGTGAAGTCCAAATTCTGAGGAGCTAACACACAACCTGCAGGTTTATTTCTGACACCCACTCTGTTTTTACCTGTGGGTAGCTTTGTATAAATGAGTGCCCCGGGCACTTTCAGGAATAGGGAGAACAGCACCCTGTGCTGCCTGGTTTTCTGTGAAAGTTATTACTTGCTGGAAAAGAGAGTGCTCAGGTGGACCCCAGCATAGCAGGCAAAAAAGGCCACAGGTTTTGTCTTTCCTTCCCAAACAGCCCAGGGCTTTACGTGTCCGTCTCTATCAGGAATGGAGCACTGTAACAGCATGAAAGTCCTTGGTCAGGGAGGAGGAGACTTGCTTTTGCTGCTTTTGGAGGGACCAGCAAAAATTGAACATGGTAGCAGAGCTTGGAATATGCTTAGGTACTTGGGCCAGGGAAGGTTTTAACAGTAGACTGGTTCCTAGCCTTTATGATGGGAAGCATTTAGAAGATGATTCTTTAAAAAGATGTGTAGGAGAGACAGACAATACACTATGGAGAGACTCTTCAGGTTGATTTACAGGCACAGTCTCAGAGTCTAAGGAGCTGGGTGCTTTGAAGATGCAAGCCTGCAAAAACACAGATTCTGAAGCAAGAAAATTGGGCAAAGTAACTCATGGCAGATGCTTCTGAAACGCCCTAACTTGATTTAAGAGGGCAACATGAATCCTGTATGTAATCCCTTGCCTTTCCTCAGGAGAAGTACACGGTGCATTAGCTGTCATTGCTGCATCTCAAGGGATGGCAGGTTTCAAAAAGTGCCTTCAGTTTTGGATGGGGAGTCACACACAACCTGTATTTCTGTGGTAGGGTCTTGTACAGTTGTAAATTACAAAGGCAAAGGGTGCTGCTGGCAGACACTCTGAGCTTGTCTGCCTCTAGGTAATACTGAGAAAGGGCTACACTCAGCATTGGAGGGCCTGATGCGTGAGGATGGCCACGCACAGCAGGACAGCTGCACTCTGCTGCCTCAGCAGCAATCACTTAAAGCAAGTGTAGAGTTCATTACAAGTGTGTGTAGGTGTCTTGGAAATAGCTTAAAGGCTGTTGAAATCTGGACTGAGAGAGGCTGTGCTGCTACAGCTTAAGAAGGCAAAGGAATGATGCAAAATGGATGTGTAAACATCTGTCAACAAAATATTACCATAGTAATGAGAGCTGCAAAGTCACCAAGGCAGATTTGAGCCAGACCGTAGGAGTTGCTGTGATTAGGAAACACATTAATCATTGGGGGTCACACAAGCTTCAGAAAGCAGAGTTTGCCATGTAATTTCCTTGTAGTAGGAGTGTTAGTGATTTCAGCTTGTGAGCTTTTCCTTTTTGGTTTGTTTCTTTTTTTTTTCCACAGTATCTTGGCATGGAAGAGGCTTTTAGAGCTCACAGTGGCATCAAAAAGTCAGCCTCAGAGCTCAGAATGAGTGCCAGCTCTGGCTGTTTATGTGAAACATAAAAGCACCCACTGGAAGTGGGATGAAATCCCATTTAGGCTTATCTTGAGGACTTTAATGAAGAGAATCTTCTGTCTGCTGGCTCTTTTCTACCGAGGCCTACAGTAACGTTGCAATTCCAGGGAGGTATTAAGTTGTGGGCTTGTATTATTCTGTGTCTGCAGATGCCTGCCCAGGTTCTATTTTTTTTTTTTTGGTTGATGCCTGGCTTGAAAGTGAGGAGCAATACCAGTAATGCATTTTAATGAATTTAAATTCAAGGTAGGGGTGTGTTGTGGGCGAAGCAGCCACAAACCACGTGCTGTTGCAACTGAAACTCTTCTGCATACCTTGTAAAGCTGTTATCGTAGACAGGCAGATCACACTCTGGGTTTTCCAGTTCATCACATGCAATTGTAAATCCATCATCTAGAATCGCTAGTAAAGGGTGGGCTGTGTCCTCATTAAGGCAGAAGTACGTGCCTGCAAGAGAGGAGAATGCCTGAGGATAACTCTAGCAACTCCTTGTGGCATTAAGGTTATAGGTTATAGCAAAGGTGTGGCGAAATGTTATTTGAATCCACAAAAAGATTAACCAGTGCTCTGGAAACAATCTGTGGCTGACATTAAAGGGCAAGGTTGTCCATTTGAAGTTTTTCAAATAAATGAGTGTTTCGCAGCTTAACACTGTTTAGGTAGTGCCTTGTGAAAAGCAGAGAAGGGACCTTAAACTGGTTTGGAGTCCATCCAGGGCTCAAAGGTACAGGCATTGCACTGTACAAAGATGAGGGGTCCTCCTGCAATGGACTGTCTGGTTTCGAGTCATCTTCCTCAGAGCTGAAGTGATGTATTTTTAATCACTGAAAGGAGAAGGGGGGCTTAATGGCTTCTCCACAACCCCACTCTTTGTCATAAATACCGGGGACAGTTTGAAGAGAAGGAACCTCTACAAAGGTGCCACACGCAGCATCCCTCACACTTCAGCACCTCCTCATCAGCCCTCAGAGAGGTAAGTCAGCCAAGCCAGAGCAGGATGAAAGAACTGCTGCCTCCCTCCCTTCAGAGACTTCACAAAGCAAGTCTGACGCACTGTGCCCTGATGAGCAGCCACGTGCGTCACCGCGGCTGTTTGTACTTGGTGTTTGTGTATCTGCCCCAGTCAGAAAGAATCAAAGGTCATTCCCAGTGCTGGAGGGGAGCACTTGCAGCTGACAGATCAATTTGCATCAGCTGTCTGCATAATGTAGACTCAGAGAAGATAAATCTCTCTAAATGAAATCATTATAATCAAACTGCAAGTAACTTCAATGCAAATACAATACAAACAATGATAAGGCAATTACAGGCATGTGCTGCTGAAAACAAACACGTGCTGTGCAAGCAGAATTGACAATTTCAAATATTGAGTTGAAGTAGTCGAAATATACACAAATGATGGTAACACAATGACAGTGTTCCTCTCTGGGGATGTAAAAACGACCATTTCTTTTCTGTGGTGGCAGTGCTGTGTAGCAGACAGGTTTCTTACTGAAATGTAGCCTTTCACAGTTTAATGGGTGCGTGGTTAGGTTGCTAAAAAGGCACACTTAGCAAACCTCTCGCAGAAGGTAAGTGCAGAAGAGACACAGGTATGGTGTGAATGCCTCTGTGAGTGACATGTGAGGTCTGAGACACCCTGGGGAGGCTGCAGCATCATTACAGCAGGGGTGAAGATGAAAATGAGTGTCTACCTATAAGTCATTAAAACAAGCTTTGAGTAGATGGTTGGGAGGGCAAAGGGCTTCCAGCTTCCCTTTGGGGGAGAAGGTTAATCCTTGCCTAGCGTGGCACTGAAGGCAGAGATGAAAATGCTATGTCAGTCACAATTCCAAAAGCAAAGCTTCCAGCTGAAAGTTGGACTGCCTTTTTCCTGAAGAATAAAGGGAACCAGCCCTCAGACCTTCCCCAGCCAAGCTGGAGACATTCTAATATATACACAGGAAGATTTTGCACATCCGAGTGACTCTGGAAAGTGCTGACTGATTTTTTTTCAGCCATATTTTGCAGCATCATTATCATTACAAGGTGATCTCTGAAGTGAAGTAAAATCACACTACTATACAACTTTGTTCATTGGTGTGTCAGTATTTGGTAGGCTGGCAATGTCTGGGGGAAATGGGTTGATCTACTCATTTAAACTGTTTGGAAATTAGTAACTTGCAAGGAGCCAGTGTACTGGACAGAAATAATTTTGAATTACAGAGCTAAAGCAATGCACTTTTTACCAAAAGTGGTGGGGGGGGTTCATTACTAAAATGTTACCAGGTGTGTAATTAGACATAAGAGATTAGCACCTGATCCAGAGGCTATTGAAACCAGCAGGAATCTTTCTGCAGAGATGCTCTAAGGGCTGCTGGAGCCGTTCCGAGCTGTACAGTACCTGTGGTGTGTATCAGGACAGGTTCACTTCTTTCACTGGAACCACCCAGGTTTAGGGCTCTAACACAGATGCGATAGCTTTGTCTTGGCTGGAGGTGAATTAGGACTTCACAGTTAGGAATCCCAACAATGGATCTACAGAAAACAAATCCATGGAAAATGATAGTGTAGAGAACAAAGGCAGGTCTTTGAGATGATTCTTCTGAACAATGAAGAAATTACAGCTTCTCTTGTAACCCATCAACAACACTTCACCTGGCACAGCTGTCAGTAATGGGGGTAAGAATACTCTGTGACGGAATATGCAGATGTTTACATTTGCTTCTGCCCTTTTCCCATACCCTGTATTGTCGTTTTTGATTAACAATTAATTTTACTAACAGGAAAGTTTATAAAGATGAATTCACCAAAGGATAATGAGTCCTTTCTCAGTGTTATCTGATGCCACATGACTTGAAATGGTTTCATCTCTACAGCTCATGGAATCTATAGAACAGTGAACTCACTCAGTAATAGTATTGTCACTTTCTTCATCTGTCATCTTGGATAATTCAACCATGTAGGAATCCACAGGGTTCATGTCTCTGGATTCCCAGCAAACCAGTGCTGCACTCTCGCAGCTTCGGATCTTTCTACTGTTTATCGTAGGTGGTGAAGGAGCTAAAACGTAGGCAAAAGAACAATTCTAGGCTGTTGCTTGAAGATGATTGCAACAATCATGCTTTGAGGACTTAAAAAATAAACCAGTTTTTTACTGATACCATATAGTTAAAGAAAGCTGCTTCCCCAATGGACAATAAAACATCAGGCAGGGTGATTAACAGTACTATTCAAAGATTTAATTTGGACTGTAAAGGTCCCAAGAGAATTAAACAGAGATGTAATACAGATAGAGACTGATTACACAACCCTTTTCTTTCTATCATTGATTTTATCTTTGTCAAAAAGGTGCATCTCTGCTGTGCCCTAAGATGTCAAAGACATCTGGAAGTCTGACTTGCTCGATTTGATGCCAGGATTTCACAGAAGAGAACCAGGGTCTGCCATTAATCTTGTTGCAGCTGAGCTGCTGGGAAGGATTCCTCGAGACAAGCCACACTAATCAAAATGTGCTTGATTGAACTGCAGTTACAAAGGGCAGCATAGCAGGTGAATCCACAAAATATACACAGGCCAATAAAAGGAGGGCTGGCTTCCACCTGGCAGAACTGGGAGACTTGAGGTTTATTCCTAGCTTTCCTACATGTTTGCATTTAAATAAGTTTTTGACTCTGTGCTTCTGTTTCTTCAACTCTAAAAGAGGGACAACTGGCCTGATAGGCTCTCCAAATAAAAGCAGGAATTTCCCCTGCAATCAGTAGATTTGCATCAGAAGCATTACTGGCATAATATTCAGAGATGACTTGTGAATTTCACTATAAAGGCCATATAGTTGCATGAATAAAATACTTTTACCTGTTACATAAACTGCTTTTTCACTTGGTGGACTGATACCAGAGGCATTTAAAGCGCTGACCCAAAATTCATACTGTGTATTCGGCAAGAGATTAGTAATGGTGCAGTGTGTTTCTTTGACTTTCACTGTATGCTCTGAAATGAAACCAACAAAGCATTTACAGTGCCTTTACACAATTACCCACCCTTACCCAAAGCTGGCTCAGATAATGGAGTTGAGGCACGTGGTTCTGTGTGCTGAGTTCAAGAGAGCTCCTTGTGCTCCCTACCCTTTGATTAGCTGTCAGGCTCTTTCGCCATGCCTTCCTCTAAGGAGACATTAATCAGATAATGCAGCAGCTTCTGAAAGAGCCACATCACTCAGGAAAAGAAAAAAAACAACCCAGAAAGAAAGGTCACCCACCTGTCACTGAATTCTTTCTGCACAGACCCTGCCCATTCCCAGTCTGGGGTGCTGTCTGGCAACTCATCCTAGCAGCAAGGCAAGACCTGAAGCTATTTCACTACTCATCTCTCATTCTTCATCTTATACAATTTGGACAGGTTCTGCTTTCCTTTCTGAACTGCCTGTTTGGCACTGCTGGCTCCCACTTTTGCTGGAGAAGTGGCTGGGTGTTTTCAGTAAAAGATTCTGCAAGAATGCTATTAGCAACAGCAATTTTGTCACAAGGCTGGGATGTTTTAGCATGGTTCTGTGGTTCTTTTTTTGTGCATGTGGATGATGGGGAGTTACAGCCTATAATTAGGACTGAGATAAGCTGTAAGATGACTGGGGGGGTTTCAATGGGTGTGCTGATAATATGATGATGGTCTCTAAAAATACTGTGCCTTGCAGTGGGTGCAGCACATGTGTGTCTAGTGCAGTGCCCACTGCACAGGAAAGGAAATGCTACTGTTGAGATCTGACTCCATCCACTGTCCCATTCCCACTTCCACTCCAGCTGCTGCCCCACCCTGGTTTTACTGCTGTGATGGGTCCAGCTATAGCCAGCAGCTTGGCAGACCTGGCAGGGGAAGAGCCACAAAGCTGGAAGCAGGAAATGCGGTGGCAGACGTGACAGTTTTGGTGGCACAGAATGTGCACAGAAGGTGCTCTGGTTGCCACAGCAAGCCCAGAGGCACTTTGGAATGGGCTGGTTTTGCCAGTGGGGGGCTGAGGTCTTCCCTTTGTTCCAGGCCTCCTTACCTGCTTGTTCATCGCTGTGCCTCTCGTTGCTCACTGGTTTATAGCACAGTTGGTAGCACTCGATAGTGTCATCTGAGAAGAGGCCCCAGCAAACCCTCAGTGAGGTGCCAGTCGCTGCGTTGGGAGTCTGGGGATTGATCACAGGGGCACAAGGAGCTGCAGAAGAGAAACAGGGCAGTTTCTGAGTGTCAGGATGATGTGTTGTTCACAGGCAAAAACCTCTCCTCTCACAAAGCTCAGGCATTGAATAGAGTCAGATTCCTCCCATGCGGAGAAAAGTTGGGAGCTGAGCCTGTAAATAGGTGCAGATAATAATCAGGCCACTGGTGTTTGAACTAGTCTTGCTCCAAATCAAAATAATGGAATACATAAAGCTTCAGCCTAACCCTCCCCAGTAAACTTGACCTTCCTTGCCTCTGAGGGCTGCTCTTCCCTAGCGAGCTGGTGAGGCCCTGCAGGAGCAAACTCTGACTCCAGGGGCTGGAGGGAAATGCTGTCCAACACGGGGCAGCAACACAAGCAAAAAAGCAGTAACTGCTATTTTACTATAAGAAAATATAATGTATGGGCATAAAAAATGCACTGTCCTTTCTGATTGATCATTTGTGGTGTGCCAGAAAAGATTTTAAATCTTCTGTATCTCTTTTTTTTTAATTATTATATATTTGTTTGGGTTTTTTTCTCTGTTTCCTGTAGATAACAGGAAAAATGTTTGTTAAATAGCAGAGGAACAAGGCACTGAAATCTGGTTATCGAGAGAAGCTGTGCAGGTTGTTTAAAGCAGTCTGGTGTCCCTCTCTACTTTGTTCAAGCAACTACAAGGTAAGACAAGTTATCACCAACTAAGCATGCCTGACCCCTCAAGAGAAGTGGGGAGTCTTTGTGAGTCTGCTGGGAAATCATCCAGAAGAGTGGGGAAGACTGAACTTGGCAATTCTGGTGATTTTATACTGAAAAAAAAAAAAGAAAAAATATCCAAAGGTAGTTCCTAGTATCTCTGTATATGTAGGCAAACAGAAAAATACAGAGGGAAAACTAGCGAGAAGCTAATTCTGCCTTTGCGGTTCTCCTTAAAAGAGAGTAAAGGACTTCTGTTTAATACGTCCTTAATTAAATGTAAATAGGTCTGAAATAAGGATCAGCTAAGAAGGGTACCTGGAATAGTATTAATAGAGTTCATTAGTTGCTCAACTTCAGAGACATCTATGACTCGCTCTTCAAAGTCTGGCAGTGTTGAAAGCTTTAAATCCACTTCCTTCTTTAAGAATTCTTCCAGCCTGTAATTGTAGAGGACAAAAAAAAAAAGTCTAATTGGAAATACCATAGTGTTATAGATAACTTTCTATGCTACCTGTTGGTAAGAGGACAAGAACATCAAACTCTCAAATACCAGCAATTTCCTTACAATAATGTGTTCACAGCTGTACAGCTCAGCCTCCCCACACCCTTTGCTTGGAGACTGACAGCCATACTTCAGATCAGTGCTTCAAGAGGCCAAACAGAGCTGGGTGCTGGTGGGACCACGGGGCCACACGGCGTGCCCCACCCCACAGCGAGCCAGCTCTCACCCACTGTGCTGCCCCGAGCAGGTGAGTGAGATTTCCCCAGCAGAAGCAAGTTCTTAGCTCCATGACTATCATTATTTTGAATTTATGACATTATTACTAATTCAGGACCTCACGGTTCCAGGTGTTGTAATTTTGAAACAAAGGGGTATCTTTTCTCTGTGTTTTTCTAAATGATTACAGTCAATTCAAATGTATATTTTTTGTAATTGATTTCTTCCAACTGCTCCAAGATCTTTCGGTATATATCTTGAGCTCCTGCAGTTTGACTTTCTGCCCTCTATATTAATGCATAAATAAGCTTGTTACTGATCTTTTTAGGGAGCTCAGTTTTGGACAGATTTGTATCCAAGTAATTCCTTTCAAGATCTTTAGCAGTCCTTTTTCTCTGTCACTAGAATTAGTTCCTCATGACTAAGCTGAAAACAGCGATTTATTCATGCTCTAACTCCCCTTTTGTTTTTTTTTTTTTAAATTGTCTCAAAGCTAGTTTTGAGTGTTAAACTTTGTAGAACAACTTCCTGCTGCAGTTTAAACCAGAAATACTAAAGATTTCGATAGCTCTGGTAGCTTAGATGACGTTTGTGTGTCTGAACAGAGTCCAGAACATGCAAGTGTCCCCAGTGATAGGTCCAATTAGCAGGAAGAAATGTGACACAAAATCCCAGACTGTAATACTACCTGTCAACCATGGGTACTGCTGCCTGTAGGAAAAAGAGAGAGACTGTTAAAGCCAGAAAAGATACATCTCTTGCATTAGTCCAGTCAGTCTACATCGTGCTGGTGGCCTGTGTTACATGAATTGGCCCAAATACAGCCCTTAGAGTGAACTAATTTGCTCTAACTCAGCTTTGAGAATAAAGCCACATCTACCTGTCCATTCAAATGGACAGATCTTGGCTGAATTTACAGTAGGATAATGTGCAATATCAGGCAGTGCCCATCTAGACTCTAGACTCCACCCTTCAGTTGTCCAAAGTGCCAACAGATCCTTCACAAACAAAACCCATCAAGAGCAAGGGAAAATAACTTGGTGAAATTATCTGCATTGGAGGGAGTGTGAGCAGTGCACGTTACTGGCAGACAGATGTACAGTCCCTGGAGAAAACTAAGCAGCTGAGAGGTCACAACCAAGAGCTATCTACTGCTTGGTGAATAATGGTTCCTAGGGGTGAAGTAGAACTGTTTACAAGCTCAGGAGAAACCAAGGTTATTCCAGAGATGCAGAGGAACACGAAAAGTCAGCTCATACAAAGAACTCAGCAGGCTGGAGTGACACACCAAGTTCATCCATTAGTATGAGGAGATTTGTTTACTGTCCAGTTCAGAAGTTACTGTGGCTGTGCTGTAGAAATGCTCCCAGCCACCTGAGCCACAGGACAGCTCAGATTAGAGTAATCGCTCATCAGCAGTGAAAATTCTCATTTTTTTCCAATTATTTTTCTGCTTGCTAAAGAAAAATAACTTATTGACACCTCCTCAACAGTGGAATTCATCCATTACTTTGCAGGAGCTGATGTATTTAGATTGGAGCCTCCTGTTCAGCTGAACTTTCTAACAAAATAAGCAATAAAAAGAAACACTTCCAAACTGGTTGCATCACCCTGCCTGCTCTGAGCCCAGAACAGAGCAAGAATGTTGAGCCTGCATGAGGCAATGAACACTAAGTGCTTCCAGAGTTTCCCAAGGTAAGCTTTTTAGAGAGATCTTCTCTCTGTACCCCACGGAGATTCAGAAAACATTGAACATCCGAGTTATAAACTGCTGCTGCTGCTGCTGCATTTTTGCCCCATTGTGTTTCCCCACTAAGTCAATGCCACCATGCCAAGCACCTGGAGAAGCAACAGCACCATAGACCAAGCACCTCAAATGCTCTCCAGAAATAAAGCCACTTGGGACTTGCCAGCTGGGACTACTTGCAAGTAGCAAACAGCATTTAGAAGGGGCCTTGCCTGTTAACACTCTTTACCTTCATAAAATTGGCTTTGTCATTTTCCAGGTAAAGCTCCTGGGTTATATCTGTCAGCTCCTTGCAGGTGTCAAGATGTTCCCCACAACTGACCAGCTGCCCATACAAAGCTTCCAGCTTCTGCCTCTTCTCTTCCCCCAGTGCTTCCAACTGTTCTTCGTACTTCTGAGCAAGCACTTGCACTGCGTCATTGTAATGCACCTCAAAGTTCTGCTCCTGTCTCCCAAAGTTTTCCTGCAAGGCATTTGGGAATTTGTTGCTCAGTGTCTGACTTGATCCATAGCTCAGCCAGAAAAAAAATCTTCTGCCTCAAATTCTCCTTGCTAGGGAGGCAATGCCAGTACATAGAAGCTGTAATTTGACTAATTTGCATTTGTTGGGGTTTATTGTAATCATTCACCCCCACTGACGCATAAGAGAGTGTTGGATTTGATTCCAGACACAATAAGAACATCAGAAATTATAATAAAAACAATAATGCAAGGCAGCTGACTCCAGCCTAAGTCCAGAGACCATAACTAGGGATATATCCTAGCCATAAACTCACAAGTGTTTTCACCAACACAGTTGAGCAGATCCTTGTATGAAGGAAACCATGGCAACCCAGTGGGATCCATGGATTCGTGCTGGGGGAGCTGAGCAGCTAATGCTGCCATCCTCACTAGCTGCTGGGGTAAGCATTGGGAAGGAAGAGTTAAGGAGCAAGCAAGGCTTTATTGCCAGCAGCTGCCCACTGCTCAGGCACCACTGTCCTCCTGTAGCACAAGCAGCAGAGAAAAGACAGTAGGTGCCTTCAGTTACTGCTTCAGCTGACTTGCTGCCAGCTGAGCCCCTTCCCCCAGGGCCAAGTTCACATCAGCTGAGCAGAAGCACAACCCTTGAAGTGCTCAGTGCAGCCGCTCCAAGGGTTTGCCTCTATCTGGCATTTTTGTAAATGAAACTGGGTGAACACAAGGGCACACTCTGGAGGGACTGCTTAGATCAAAGGTCCTTGGCCATTTTAAAATAACCTGAGTGGAGGTCACTTTAATTGTGAATGCAAGTCAGTCGTGCAAATCATAGAATGTTTTGGGCTGCAAGGGACCTTAAAGATCATCCAAACCCCTTGCCATGGGCATGGGCACCTCCCACCAGACCAGGCTACTTAAGACCCCATCCAGCCTGGCCTTGAACATCCTTGGGCATCCACAACTTCTCTGGGCAACCTGTTCTTAATGTGGATTTACGAGCTCACTTAAAAAATTGATAAGGGTGAATTTTCCTGAGTACCTCAGTTTATGCAAACCCCAAGATAACTCTGTGCTCTGTTACTGTAATTACTCACCTCATTAATAACTGAACGCTGACTGTAAAAACTGTTCTAATGCAGGTACCACAAAGTTAGCCCAAGAAAAAATGCCTTACCTCTACAGTGATGAAGATTTCCTCCAAGTGACTGGCAAAGTTTTCCATTTGAGCAATCTGGTCTTCCAGCTTGCACATGTTTTTATGAATCTCCTCCTACCAAAACAAACACCCAACGTGATTCTTAGTATGTCTGAACGCTGTTTTAGAGGCGTTGCAGTACAGTTGCATTACTCTTACCTTTTCACTTTCCAGGGCACAGGATAGCTGAGCCACCTCGTGATCCTTGTGCTCACCAAACAGTTTGTCAAAAGCTCGGATTGGTACCTTGCAGGTCAAACAAAAAACATCCATTGCTTCCTCCTCCTCACTGACAGCCTGACTGCTCCCCTCATCGGACATGCCACCACTGCTAAGCCCCTCTCTGGACCCTGTGTGCCTCTCAGCCTCATCCTCTACTCTGGCTTTGCTCTGATCTTCATCTAGAGCAGCGTTGCCAGCAAGTCCCTGGTGCTTTGTGCTTCGACTTTGATCTTTCACTGGAGAGCTGCTTTTTGATGCATTATAAACAGAGCCTCGTGATCCTGCTTTTTCTGTGCGAGCAGGTGGCCATCTGCTCTCCACATGTCCTCTGAGAAGCTCAAGCTCTTTTTCTCTATCCTCATCTAGTCCGTACATCTTAGCCAACTCTGCAACCTCCTTTTCCAAGTCATACCCAGCTTCATGTGAGCGCTGAAATCTTTCGCTACTCATTGCAGATTCCTTTCTCGTATCCTGCAGAGATCTGTCTCTTTGACCAGATAGCTCTTCAGGAAAGATATCAAACCTCTCCTTTGATCCATAAAGATCCATGTGATAAAATATCAAGCCTTCTGCCTCAGTCTCACTAGAGTCTGGGACTGGTGGGGAAGCTGAACGACTGGGTGACTGGTCACTAGTTTCATACTCTCTTGTGCTGCCAGATCTGGATGACATCGGATCCTCAGTGAGGCTTGTGAGGTGATGAGTCTCAATCCTGCAAAAGATAAGAAAGATTCTTGGTGACATACTTGGATATCAAACGTGAATTTTTCTTGCTTAAAAATATATAGATGGAATAGCTTTGACTGAGGACTG
This sequence comes from Tapera naevia, assembly GCA_033556795.1. NCBI lineage: Eukaryota > Metazoa > Chordata > Aves > Cuculiformes > Neomorphidae > Tapera > Tapera naevia. The sequence goes on along the minus strand of JAUMJJ010000076.1, from coordinate 5,324,656 downwards.
CTCAGAGCCTGGAAGTAGGCATGGGAAAGACCAAAGCCGGTAGCTTCACCTCCTACATGAAGCTTCTGAAGTGAAACCATGGAAAGCTTGTTTTCCATCACCTCCACGCAAAACAAAGCATAGAGCTGTCTCTGGTGTGCATCCTGAGTGGCTCATCTGTGACCCTGATGTCTGATTTCCAAACTATAGAGTAGTGCTGTCCTTAGCTCAACACTGCGACTGTGCTTCAGGCACACTTTGCGCTGTTCTGAGCAACCGCAGGTGGCACTTTGAAATCTGCTCACCCTTCAGCTGCTGTAAAGTGCTCGTTCTGAACACCAGCCAGGCACACTTCAGGATGCCTTCTCCTGTGACCATGGGTGCCACATAACACACTAGTAAATGCCCTGAAAAATCCTGTTCTGGATTTTTCAAGTTGCCATTCCTGATACTGAAACTTGAGTTTTTTTCTAACATTCTCAGACCAGGTCTCAGCTCCTTTCTACAGAACGCCCTTTGGGTGTTCTCAGGTGCTGTAAAAAAACATATTTCAACATAAATGAAGCTCAGAAGAAAAAGAATAATGATGATATCCATGATAAATCATACAGTAACTAGGAAGCAAGGCAGGTCATTGTCCCTGAATTGAGAGAAGTCTGCTCTGACCTGGAGCTTGCACGCTTTGTCCATTCTGTGCAACAAGGGAGGTGTGAAAAGAGCAGGTGGATATGAAATACAAAGCTGAACGGTAAAGCAGATGCACATGGGACAATGCTAAAGGCACAAAGGCAATTTTAACATTGACTGCCCAAGTCCACTCTTTCCATCCAGCCTGTATTAACAATAGCACATGAAATAATGTTAGTATAGAGAGACTGCGTGGTGCTCTGTGAGAGCAGCAACATCCCTGCAGCCCTCCACTGCTCACCAGCAATAACACAGCCACGGCTACAAAACTACTGAGGTCCGTGTCCCCAGCAACTTATTACTACAATTAAAAGAATTCATGGAAAGATTTCAGCTGTACATTAATGAACCCATAGTTACATTTGGTCCTATCTCAGCGAAACATGAAAGCTTTAAAACCACTTTCTCACAGAAAAAAAAAAGCCAAGAGGTCAGTCAGGTATCAAGGTTATCAGAGCTTCTGCAGAAGCTTTCACATAAGCTTTGCTTTCAAACTACTTTTAATGGTCTTTGTAGTTTCAAGTACTTGCTATAACCTCAAATTTATTCCATCAATATTTTACTGATATTCCCAAGGATTACTTAGCTAACAAAGCCAACACAGTTATTATATCATTATTATTACTATTATTATTATAAATCAACTTCCCAAACCAATGAAAAATGCTAAGAAACTTCCCACTCTCCTGTTTTATATCAATGACTGAAAACAGTCCAGCCTACCAGATTGGTAAGAAAACACACAGAGGTTCACTGTTTGTCTTCTGGCACTGCAGACATGGGTGTAGACTCTACAGGTAGCAACACCTTACCATAGACAAAAACACTGAAGTTAGACAGAAATACTATTTATGCTAAAGGCAATAAAATAAATCATGCAAATTCTAACCTATTACACAGAGAAAAGGTCTTAACACATACCAGAAAATGTTGGCTGGCTCCCACAAAGACTTTCTCCCCCCTCATTATAACCATAAGGCTTGCTTTAGAAGCTACTACTAACTAGAAAAGTGAATTAACAAGTATTTTTCCTACCAAAATAAAACTAAATTACATAAATTAATATTAGCATAATCAAGCTCATCAGGAGCCTTGCTGCCTAAGTAAGATTTTCAGATGATTGCTTAGTGTTTTCTCAGTTTACAGGCACAGATAATATTACAGCGAAGAATGTTTAAGTCCACGAACATCAGTTATAAAAAATATATAACAAAGTCACTACCTAAAAACTTGCCTTCTATCTTAAGATGTCATAAATTCTTCTCATAGCTCAGATGGCATCAAACTTCATATTAATTTCCGCTAGTACAAATTAACTCACACAAAAGCAATTCCCTGCCACTTTCCTATGACTGCAGTTGGAAGACTTATTGCTGTAACCCTAGACCATCTCTTTGCTTGCTCAGATAGGGACATGCCAGCAATGAGCAAGGGAACAAATATAGATGTGCCCCGGCTGCCCTTCAGCAGCGTGGTACTTGAGTGTCACCAGGATGAATGTCACACACCAAGAAAAGCCTCAATGTTGATTCGGGGATCTGAAGTACTGGGAACAATTATAGAGAGGCCTCACTAGAGCCACAGCGCAGTCTCGCTTTCCAAGGTGGTATTAATAAACCCAGCAGAGTGCAGTCACTGACTCTAGGTATGATTTCCAAGGTCGTGGATCTAGCAGAATATTGTGCGTGGGATACAGAAAACATGCATCCTGCACAAACTAACTCAGATGGCTGGATGCATGTTTACAGCATTGCTGCACAATTAAATGGAAGTATCTGTTCTGTCCTTTGCAGAAATTTAATGGCAAAGTCCTCTCTATTAACTTAGCATAAGCTTTACTACTGGTTTGAGCTGGAATCAAGATCAGGTTGTAGACAAAATATTTTAAAAAATCAGAATTTATAAAAAAATAGAAATCATGATGTTGCATACCCCTGTTATACACATATGTACATCCCCACCCCATAGGTGTGTGCTAGACCTCTGGAAAGCTAATTACAGTGGAGAAAGTGGACAATGGCCCAGCTAGGGAATGTCTTCATGGGAACTGATCCCTTCAGTCTGTGCTCAGTAGTAGTTGACCTGATAAAAGCAGGCTGTATATTACCACTGATTATTGTGATCACTGTATTACTTGAGCTCTACGAATTCACTCAACCCCACAAACCTTTTAGTTGTTCAGCATGCATAATCTTCAGCTTGTGAACAGGCAAGTTAGTTACCCACGTAGTAGATCTCATTAACACTAATGTTAGCAGAGAGACGAACACACAACCACCCGGGGGAGGTTATATGTGGTGCTTTATTTCGAGGCCCCGGGAAACAGGGGTACGCACCCAAATCTGGTTCCAAAACCATTACAGCGCGACTGCGTTTTATTCCCTACATGTTACATAACCTAATGTATATTCACAGCTTACAGCTAATACATATGCATATATAGATTGCTTCATTGGCTAATTATTATTACTTTGGCACCAGCATCTTCTGTTTTTCTTAGTTAACTCCGGTGTGCAAGGTCTTCTTATCTCAACCAGGCCCAGTCTCTTTATCTCTACTGCAGGTGCAGACTTGGCTTGGATAAGTTTCAGGTACTTCACAGAGTTCTCATGAGAGAAGAAAGTCTAAATAACCACTACTTCTAATAATCACTAACACACTTAAAGTAACAGGACTTAAAACCATTATAAAACACACATTTAAACCCACTATTCTTAAAACTATTATAATCACTATTTCTACCTAAATAATATCAGACTAATAAAATCTCATCAGTCTAATAAAATCTCACACTTTTCCAACACTAACAGTGCCTCTATCATCTGTGAGATCACAGCAGAAATGTTTTGTAGAGAGCAATGAGGTCTCCCCTGAGCCTCCTCTTCTTTAGACTGAACAGCCCCAGCTCCCTCAGTCACTCCTCGTAGGGCTTGTGCTCCAGCCCCTTCACCATCTTCATTGCCCTCCTCTGAACACATTCCAGTATCCTGACATCTTTCCCAAACTGGGGGGCCCAGAACTGTACACAGTATTCAAGATGAGGCCTGACCAGTGCCGAGTACAGGTGGACGATAACTCCTCTGGTCCTGCTCCCCACACTATTCCTGATGCAGGCCAGGATGCCATTGGCCTTCTTGGCCACCTGGGCACACTGCTGGCTCATGTTGAGCTTCCTGTCCACCAGCACTCCCAGGTCCCTTTCTGCCTGACTCCTCTCCAGCCACTCTGTCCCCAGTCTGTAGCTCTGCATGGGATTGTTGTGTCCAAAATGAAGTACCCGACATTTGGACTTATTAAACATCATCCCATTGGAATCAGCCCAGCTCTCCAGTCTGTCCAGGTCCCTCTGTAGGGCCATCCTACCCTCTAACAGATCAACCCTTCCTCCCAGCTTGGTATTGTGTGCACCGCTCTGCACTGAAATAACTGCTCATTGCACAGAAGGAGCTGGGGGTTCGCGCAGTCAGGGCCCTTCTTTCCCCGTGAGTTGCACAGCCCTCACCTCCCACTCCTAATTTTATTAATTATGTGCCCGCGGTGTGCGGGGCGACGGCCCCGCCCCTCCATGGCCCCGCCCCCTCCCTCACACGGCCACGCCCCCCGGCCGCTCCCGCCAATGGCCTCGCGCTCTGACAGTGACGCGGCGAGCGGGTCCCGCCCCCTTCGGCTCTGTCCCCGCTCCCACGGCCGGCCTGGGCCCCGCCTCCGGGCCCCGCCCGCCAATGGCCTCTCGCGTCGCCGGTGACGTGTTCCCGCCTCCCCCCCAACTTCCGGCGCGGCGCCTGCCGGGTCCCGCGGTTTCTGTTTCGCTCCGGGCCGGGGCCGCCGCGATGTCGGATGCGCAGCCCGACAGCCTGGACGGGTGGGTGGCCGTGCGGGACACGGCCTTCACCGAGCCGCAGCCGCCGCGGCTGCGCTTCCTCGTGGGCTGGAACGGCGTGGAGGGCGCGTTCGCCGTCACCTGCCACGGGCGGGCGGAGGCGGCGGCGCAGGCCCCGCAGAGCTGGGCCGGGCTCTTCTCGGCGCCGGCGCTACGCGGCGTGCACCGGCAGCTGGCGGCCGTGTGCCCGCGCCTGGAGCCCGCGCTGCCCGCGCTGCCCGGCGCCGCCGGCGGGCTCTGGGCCGTGCTGTTCCCCGGCGGCGCGGCGCCCGGCGAGGCCGAGGCGCAGCAGCTGTGCCGGGAGCTGGAGCGCTACCTGGGCTGGGCCCTGGAGCTCTGCGGCGGCCGCGTGCTGCTGGACGCCCTCTTCGCCGCCGACGGCAGCCGCGACGACGAGTACTTCGAGAGCCTGCAGGAGCTGCGCGGGAGGGCCCTGCGCGGCCACCTGGCCCGGGCCAAGGAGGCCCTGCGGCGGGTACGGGCCCCGGGGCCGGGCGAGGGCGGAGGGGCCGCCGGGCTGAGGCTGTCCCTGCGCGGGGTGTGTGTTCCCCCTCCTCTCACCGTCCTGTGCCGTCCCTGCAGGGCCCCCCCGCCCCCGCTTTGCTGTCCCTGAAGGTGCCCCTCGGTGCCAGACCCTGCTCCATGCAGGAGCGCCTGCCTGAGCCTCGGCGTTACCTGGGGGCTGGTGCGTGAGAATGGCAGCCTCTGCTGCCACCGCCACTCCACGTTTGGGTAACGTGAGAATAGGTGACCAAGTCACTAACATCATCTTGCTCATAGTGTTGTCCAGGGTTCAGATCAGGGCTTACACAAACGCTTTGTTTTATTGTTTGGAAACCGCTAACTCAACTTTCTCAAGTACTGAACATCAGCAGTCGTTGTAAGTGCAACTTTATTAAGTGGGGAATAAGCCAGCTCCGGGGTGGCTGTTGATGTAAGACATTGGGGCACTTAAGCTGCAAGTGTTCCTGCAAAAACACAGCTAAAAATAGCCAGCAGGGTTTTGCAATAGGGGGAATGGTAACTGAAGGGCAGAGCACACTCATGCTCTTATATTCTAACCTCCCTATGAAGGCTTCAGACTGCGTGTTTGCAGAGATGCTTGTAACTGGGGAATTCTCAGATTTCTATTAGCTGTCAACCTGTGCCAGATTGGTGTTCTGTAGTCAGAGAAAATGTGCTATATTTTTTTAAGTGTCAAATTCTGGCCTAGTGATTGTAGGAACTAATAATGTTAGCCCTTTCTCCCTTTAGTGCCATAAGTTTCTGGCTGTATATTTGTTCCTAGGTTTTTTTTTTACCCTTGTATGAATGTAAAGCAAGGTGTCTAGTTACATGGTTCCGATTAGGAGATCAGCACGTTAAAAGAAGAATTACAGATACATTAAGCTCGCCAGTGTGTTGTGGTTACAGTTTTCTTGTGCAGTCTATTTCCTGGCAAAGTAAGCTGAAAGGTATTTCATGAAAATGATCATGTTTTGGAGGAAAGTTAAGACAGTTGGCTTTAGCCTTGTTTCCTGTTTCAGTATTTAACAGCTGCAAGAACATTACCATTTCAGAAAGACTGTTTTTAAAAAGATAACTTTAATTTATACATATACAACACTGTACATGAAGTTCAAAAGCTCCAGTTTCTGACAGTTCACAGCCCAGGTAGAAACACATTGCATAAGCATGTACAGCCACATGGCTGTTTAAGATTTGGTGATTAAGTGTAACTCCAACTATATTTTATGGCTAAACATGCCATAGAGTGTGAGTGTGTTTGTAAACTGAACAGAGACATAAATTCATTATATTGTGGTCTAGATAAAGTTGCACAAGATGCAAGAAATAAAACCTGCCTCTTCTGGCACTAAACTTAACCTTAAGTATCAGAGCATTCTTATTCCCTTTTTACACCCATGTTCTTCTCAAATAATTCATACTGTAGGCCAGAAATTAATTTTGAAGAATGCAGAAGATATTGGTACAAGATGAGGGAGAGTAGTATTGTGTAAGTAGTACTTTTTTGAATGTGTGTTCAAAGACAAGAGACAAACACCAAAGAGCAATGCTGTTAAAGCAACAGAGGAGTCAGCTGGGCTAATGGTGAACCAGAATTCAGTGCAGAGGATATCAGATTGTGTAAAAGCAAGTATTTTTACTTTAAAAGAGACAAGATGTTGCCCTACCCCACCCCTGTGTCCCCCTTAAAAAAAAAACAAACTCCTGTAATGAATAATTGCCTCATGAGCTGACTGTAAAATTTCACTAGTACTTGCCCTCTACTCACTATAAACATCCTTCAGGAGCAGCATGACCCTCACTACTTGCTTTGAGTGTGGGAACCAGAAACTGAACTGTTGTGTTTGTTTGGCTTTCGTAGGGGGGTAAACTTGAATTGCTCCGGGTTGGCCCTCAAACTGTGTGTGAGCTTCCACGAGCTCCTGGGGAAGCCCAAGGGGCCACAGAACTTCTGGGATTATCAGAAATGTTGCAGTTTGGATCCTCTTGCTGTGCTTTGAGGGAGAATGGGTGGGAAATGCCCTTAAAGTGACTTCCATGGATATTCCCTGGGGAAATCCCCTCCACAGCTGGGCCCTTTGCTCCTGCTGTCTTACCCAGACCCAGCTGGCATGAGCAAAGGTGATGGTTTAATTTCAGTGCTCTTGAGTTGCAACACAGTCAGGCTTAGGTTTCTACTGCTTGTTCTCATCATCAGCGTTGGACATCCCCTATTCCCTCCCTTCTTTACAGAGCTGTAGAGCAAACGCTGTCCTTCCAGGAAGGTCTGTGTTTGTTTCTTGGTGGAACTTAGCTGTGTTCTCTCAGCTGGCTCACGCTGTCCTGGCACACAGAGCGCCCGTGGTCTATGCTCACTGCTGTCAAAGGAAGATCTTTAAAGCTTTGATTAGTGCCAGTAAACAAGTGTGAATGTGGGGAGGTTTCCAACTTTGTATTTTGTCATAGAAGCAAATAAAGACCTTAAATAAGGAGCAGAGTATCAGAAAGGTGGTCGTTCCATGGAAGAATTACAAGTTATAAAGTGTAATATCGCTAGAACTGAGATTAGAAAAAAACTATTCTACAAATGTTCAAGGAATTTAACATTAGGGTATATCAGGAGTAGAAATCTGTTTCTGAATTCTTATTTTTAAGTTGCAATCTGGTTTTTCTGTACCTGAAGTCAGAAATTCTGGATCCAGTAACTCATTTCATATCAGCAGGCATTTAGTAATTGTGGAAGCAATGTAAGAGCTACTTTAAGAATACCTTGCTTGTGCTTCCAAGACAGAGACTCCCCCAGTTCCCATTTGTGTTTATAAAAAAGCAGTGACCAAATCATCTGCATGCAGCTATTGGAATTTCTGTGGTGGAAGCCTGAGGCATGATGCTCCTTGCAGTCTCCCAGTACAATATGCAGCAATTAGTGCCTTTTAACAGTGTGATGTTAATGATCTTTCCAGCTCAGGGTTGCTGCTGAATGCTTAGCATACCCCTCCTGTGTAGTGGGAAGTCTTCCTGGTTCATCAAATGACAAAAAGCAGGTCCTTTCCACCAAAGCTTGTCAGCAATTGGCACACAGGGATGCAAAGCAGGCAAGTCTGATTTCCCTTTTATCCCACTAGGTTCTTCAGCAGCATAAAAATGCTGACACAATGGTGGCTTTGATGAAGGTTTATGAAGAAGAAGACGAAGCTTATCAGGATTTGGTCACCATGGCAACACAATTGTACCAGTATTTACTGCAGCCCTTTAGAGATATGCGGGAGCTGGCAACACTGTACAAACTGGAAATCCTGGTAGGTCTGCCTTTAGAAGGTGAGAAGTGAGGTTATATAGTAGAGCACGAGACTCAAATCACTTCAGATTCCCTGTTCTGTTTTACTTACCTTTCTTAATCCTCTGACAAACATTACTGAGAAATTCAGAGTTAGTGTAGAACTACTCTTGGAGGATGTTGGAGTCCATGGTATTGGCTTGGCTAAAACTGCAGCTGTCTTCCAACCACTGTCCCACTTCCCTCTGTTTTGAGGAATTAAAAGGAAAACATTCCCAAGCTCCACTTCTCAGTGGTTTACTCAGGCTGAATTTACAGAGATTTAAATAGCCTTTGTTGTGCCACCTTCAGTCGGATTAGATTGTGACATTGAGAATGCCATCCACCAGCAATGTTCATGCACCAGATGAGCTCAGTTGTGGTGGTAGAACTGAAGGCAGAGGAGACTTTACCACAAAAGCAGTTTGCTGCTGCTGTTACAACCTGCCAGAAGTACAGATGTCAGGTGTCACTTCATTCTGCTAATATTATGTACATCTTAAACTGGAAGCACATACTGGAAGTTATGGTGCCTCTGGAAAAAACAGCCATCTACTATTTTGATTTTTTTTTCTCAAATAGTCTTAAAGTGATCTGTTCTCATAAAGAGCAGAACAGTCTTAAATTTAGATTAAGGTTCTTGGATGCTGAGGATGTAAATCCATGGAGATAAAATAACCAGTATGCTGTACTGAAAACTAAAGTGAAAACTGGAATGGATGAAACAAAGTTTCTTTCTGTAAAAAAACCTCAAAAGGATATTGAGGCTCATTTGAAATCTTAGTTCTTTAAAAAAAAATGAATGCTACCACGTTTCTTTCCTATATCCATGTTCCTGTCAAACTGGAGAACCTGACAGTGTAATCTGCTGTCAACACGTGGGGAAAAAATAGAAGAGAACATTGCACGTATAAGGGTGGTTTTGAGTTACTTTTAGTAACAACTGAAAACGCTTGTATTGGACATGATTTTTAAGATGAGAGTTTAAAAATATTTTAAGAAATAATTTAATCCAAAGTTAAGCATGAAGGCATGGTTGGGGAACAAAGGTTCTGTGTTAGCCCAAAAAATGAGGAACAGGGCAGTACACAGGCATGAGTACTGATGGCTTTGTGACAGGTGAGTGGAAGGTCATGTTTGCCACCATGCTGTGCCTTGCTTGAAATGTCTTTTTAAGTATAGCATATTGTGGGCTGCACCACTGTGGTAACCAGTTGGTAACTGAGGATTTTGTTTCCTGGCAGAAATCTTTGCAGTATGATAATCTGGGGCCTAAAAGAGTAGCAGCTTTGCAGAAAGATGCTGAAGAGTGGACTAAGCGAGCTGAGAATGCTGTGTGCTCCATTCAGGGTATCACTGTGAACTACTTCAAGGAAACTGTAAAGGCTCTGACAGGTAATCAGAATGATTTACACAAAAGGTTTGTGTGAATACTTAAGAGACTGCGAGCTCTTCTTATCTCTATTGCTGATCTCTCTCGGCAGACCCTGAGGTTAGGATGAGTGTCTAGCTTAAGAAAGAAGCATTTTATTCATTTAAGATTTCTATCTTAACCAATTTGATTTACAACTTGCATTTGGCTTGCACACGAACGTTATCAAGGCCTGGGACGTACAGTTGTAAACCTCTGAATAAAAGCTGTGCACATTTTTAATGCTTGATACACAAGCCACAAGGATTTCAGCATGTCAACAGAGCAGATTGCTGTGTTAAGTATTATGGCATGTTTCCATGGCACAATGAAGTGTTTTACTTGCATAAATAAAATAAATTCAGTCTTCTAGTCTTGTAGTTTCTAAAGAAGATTCAGAAATTGTTTAATAGCATCAGCATTTGTAGTACTGCAGCTATAGCAGAAACACACAAGGGCTATTAGTACACTGCATTTCTCATATCTTATTGAAATGTTTTAATCTGCAGCAATGCACAAACAGATGGAACAAGATCAGGAAAGATTTGGTAAAGCCACCTGGGCATCAGCTTTGCCACGACTAGAAAACCTGAAATGTATGTTAGCTAAAGAAACCCTTCAGCATCTGAGGGCAAGAGAGTTGTGTCTGAAACAGAAGAGAGCTGACATCCAGAAAAATGTAAGACCTTGCAAAGCCTGCTTTTCTATCACTGTTCTGTGAAGAGCTCATCAAAACCTACCAAAGTGGTTATGGGAATAGACTTCCAAAATCTTTGTCTGTGAAACAGCTTAGGTTTTCAATGTGGTTTTAAGTAGGAAAATGCATGTCTCCAGCTTTTTAAAATTGCTCCTGCACTTAGCAAATTTTAAGATACATGCTTTTAGAGTTCAAGTGTCATGTTAGGATTTTTGATATTGATCTTTAAAATTGTTACTTATAGGGAGATACAGACCAGATATTATTTTCAGAGGACACTGCAAAACAAATATATTTACTTAATTTTAATCTTCAGATCTGGATTTGATGCCATCTAACTGCTGCTAGGAGTACCTGATATTTATTGTCCTAGAGTAGTGTACTGCACCATATATCATTGGTTTCAGGAGCAGCATTATTTGTGTAGATTATAATAAATTCTTTCCTGATAGACTTAAGGCAAAATTACTCTTCAGTTTAAAAGGTTCTCTGCTCCTTGGAATTTCAGCTCCAAGCTGTTTCTAATGTGCACTTTCCATCCCAAAGCACCTGTGGATCTGCCAGTTAGGCCAGGCTCTGTGCAGGTATTTGTGCATCTGTACGTGTTTCATATGTGCATATTTTGTTACTGATGCTTTTTGTTTTCTGTTTGGGGCTATACAGCTGGAGAATCTCAGTGAACAAGAAGAGAACCTCACTGTAGTGGAGGAGCTGGAAATACAGTATTATGAAACGCAGCTGGAATTATATAATGTGCAGCTCGAAGTATTGAAACATGAGGAGATGCTGCTTATTGTACAGTTGGATACTTTAAGGAGACAGATTAAAGGTAAGAATAAATAAATATTTAAGCACATATCCAAAGCACAGGAGTGATGTAGCCTGCTTTGTTTTCATTAAAAAAAGAAGGTAATTATCACTGCTAGGTCTTGCTGATAGAAAGCATCATTGGAAAACATTGATGCTGTGGCACCATCTGATATTTTGTCTTCTCACTAATTAGACACTAATTTGATAACACAGGTTTAAAATAAAACTCACACTGGTAGCTCATCTTGACAGCAGCTGTGATCTGTGCATGCGCTGGTTTAGCATATGGAATAACTTACACTGGAAATACTCAGCTGCTCTCTGGGTGCAGGATCTATGCATAGAAACTCTGGGTGTCATGACCTGCTGAAATGGATCAGGAAACTCATCACAAATCTGTTGTGATTTAACATGTAGAAATTGCAAAATACATCCTGTGGTGACAAAAAACTAGATGGTACTTGGGTACTGCTATATTCCAGTTTAAGTATTTCTTCCTAACGTTTTTATGACCAAATTAGGCACCAGCCTTGTTTATGCTTATTTGTGCTTATGAATTGCTATTACTGTGTACACTGTGAAGTAAACATTGCTTCTGCTTGTTGCATAATTAAAAGCTGGTGAATAGTAAAATGTCACACAGTGTTGCAGAACAGTCGTCAGTTTTCCAGGAAAACTCTGGTTGGTGAAGGTAGGAGTTAAAGCACAGAGAAGGATTGGAAAGAGGAAGCTAAATATCAGCAAATGCTGACAGCATAAATTTGATCCTGCAAAGCACCCCTGTGAGGAACATGACATGTTTGTGTAGGACTGAAGGACCAAGCTTGGCTCTGGAGCATTACACTTTCTAATAACTAACTCCTTGCTTTCAATGGCTTTTAAAGTGTCATTAGTTCTTTTTAAATGTTTGGATAACTGTGGCAATTTTTGGGTTTTTAAAAAAATGCCAAATGCCTTTTTAGAGAAACAGGATGAAGTTGTTTACTATGATACATGTGAAAGTCCCGAGGAGCTCGAGGTCATTGAACAGACAATGGGACAACATTACGCTAACTTGTCAGAAATGAGGATGCTGAGGCAGAAGACTAAGCAGTTGGAGACAAAGCGTGGGACTGTCTGTGCGAGGAGAGCCTACCTCAGGAACAAAAAAGTAAATGCAGTCCTGGAGATGTGCATTTTCTTTAGCTGATGTCTTGACTCACAAAGGATGGACAGGCAACAACTAGGGGAGCTTTGGGTGGAGCATACAAGATAAGTGACTCGGTGCCAAGGCCTCCAAACAGAAAGAAGGGCAATGTGGTTTTGAGCCAGCTTTACACTGCACTGTGTGGTGCAAGTGTCTCTCTAGTTTATTAAGAGAGAACAAACTTCCATAAGTGACCCAGGAGGTGTTCCCCTGTCAGCTGGACCTTACCAGAGCCCTGCTCTGGCCAGCTGGACCTTTGCCCTGGCAGCCTTTTACAAAGCAGCTTCAGTGCAGGAGGAAACCTGGCCTGCAGTGAAGGAAGCTGTAGTGATAGCAAACCCACACAGTGGTACTTCAGCTTTACATGGGAGGGAGGGGGAAATTTAACTGCTGCAGTGCTCTCTCCAGCCTCTCAGTTCTGTGCAAAGGGCACGTTTTCCCTTTGTTTCTCATTCTCTCTAGGAAGAGACAAGTGAGGTGACACTTGACTCTCGTGAACCTTCCCAGTGAGCTGAGCTTAACCTTACACCTGCACAGTCCTGCTGGGGCAAAGTGCAGAGTTCAAGCACCAATCTGTGTGGGCTTTTATCCCTCACTATGAGAATGACATTAGAAGTGTTTTGTGAGCCATCATTGTCTCTTGTTTGCAACTGCTTCCTCGGCAGACACTTCCTTCGCCTCTGTTTTCATTCACTTAATTGCTGTCTGTTGGTTATATAACACTACAGCCAAATGCCAGATGATTGCAAATGCTTACCCAGCCATGTGGATAATCCCCCTCTGTACAGTGACAAATAGCGACTCCCAGAGAAAACATTGAAGCCTGCAGCTTCTCTGCAGCACTCTGTTACTAACAGAAGGTCCCCCTGGTAGACATTCATTGTGCTTTCCGTATTCCCATAGCTTTGCTTCCCTGGCTTTTGTGCTTGGGAGCTGTGGCAAGTTAGGGACAAGGGGAAAGTAGTCTTGTATATTAGTAATGCCCTGCTAGCTTCCCTCTTGTGTTCTTCCTCATGTTTTTGCATCCCTTCCCTCCAGCTGGTGCCTGAGTGAAATTTCTGCAGAACTTGTTGCTGCTTTTTTGTTTTCTTTCTTCTCTCTCTTTTTTTTAACCTTAATTGAAGACAGAGGAATTGATTCAGATGTGGGTTCGTTCGCTCTGCAGCCTGAATAACCCTATCACTAATTAGGAGAACAAAAGATCCCATTGGTTTTAGCCATGAAGGAATCCCCATCTGCCACTGATTGAGCTTAGCCATCCTTAGCACAGCCAAGCTCTCGGCCTTGGTCACTTGTTTAGCAGCTTGTGCACAGGACTGACTGGGAGAGGTGGTGCCCAGGAAATATGAACTAACCAAGGGTTGCATAAATTTTGCTGTTCTACCAGGATCAATGTGAAGCAAGCCATCGGCAGAGACTGCAACAGGCAGAAGAGAGCAAGAAGCGCTTCCGGCAGCATCACAGCATACAGATAGTGAGTACTGAGTACCTTGCAGAGGCTGGCAGCTGCTTGTTTTCACAGGCTAATGCTCACTTGTTGTGTTTTAATGCAGAAGAGAGACAAGCAGAAAGAGGAGGAGAAAAAGAAAAAAGCTTGGATAAGCCAGGAACGTCAGAAAACACTGGAGAGGCTGAAAACATTCAGAGAGGCAAGTACTGAATACAGTAGTCCTAAATGCAGTCAGAACACACACACTAAGGATGTAGTTGCCAGGTGCAAAGAATATAAGTGAGGAAATGGCTTAAAAGAAATACCCTGATATTTATTTAAATCTGCTCAGGGTTGAATTTCTGCTTGAATGAATGGGACAGGTCTTGACAGCTTTTTGTTCCTTTGGGGTTGATGCTTTGGCCAGTCCAATGGAGATGTGACCTCCTGCCTTATGGTTTGTTTTTCAGAAGTGTCCAGCTCATGTGGTTGTGAAAACATCTCGTCCTGAGCCTCTCAGTCCCAGGATGCCACGAAGCAGCACTCAGCAGGCTGCAGTGCTGTGCCCTCCGCTGAGAGCGCGGGCGGCTCCGGAGCAGCCACAGAGCATCCTGATAGTGGAAGCCAAAGAATCAAAAGCTTCACATCAGGACACCCCAGCAGAGTTACCTGTCCAGACTTTTGTCACTGCTGATGACTCGGAGCAACAAAAGCACAGTGAGGGATTGATGGTCCCTCCATCCTCACCACCGCCTCCTCCGCCCCCTCCTCCTTTACCCCCTCCTCCCCCACCTCCCCCCTTACCTCTCCAGTTAAAGACACCATCAGCAACAGGGAATAAGCCACTTCCCCTTAGCTCTGATGGCCCCACAGAAAGCCCTGCACTGCACAAGCAAGATGACTCATCCAAGAGGTCTATAAATAATTACATGGGTAAGAAAGCTCACATCAGCTGGTGTTATTTTTTTCATTTCCTTTCTTTTTCTGTTCTTCTTCCCCCCTGGTTCTAGATGGGAATAGTGCTCCGTCTTGCTCAAGAGAATGAAGCTCTTGGAAAGCATAGTCTAAGAAACCAGACAGAATAACACTGAGCATAACTCAGGATGCTGAATGAGTAACAATTATTTACATGTCCTGTTTAATACACTTCACAGGGTCCTGCTGCTCAGAGTGTGTGACTGCATTTTTGGGGAAGCACTGTCACATTGGATAGGTCTGTCCTTTTAGGGCGTTTGAACTTGAATCTCTGCTGGATTCCTACGTTTATTAAGTATAGCCTTACAAGTCAGTTTGAACCATGCTTTATCATAGCACTACGAGTTGTGTGGACAACTGTTATGACACTGCAAATCCCACTGCTGTAATAGGTAGGAGGGTGTCAGAACAAATTGCAAGGGGAAGGGGTTTATTCCTGTTGTTTTATTACCAGGTTTGTTCTTGCCACAATTTCACAACTTTTGAACCGAATGTGATGCTTTGAGGATTAATCACCTGTCTGGTCAGAAGGCCACTGTGGGTCAGTTTGTGGTTGTACTAAGGCTACACTTCAGTGTTTATGATTTATGTTCTACAGAACTAGTAGCTGTGCTGCTCACATTTCTAAGTTATGCACAGCCTGTGTCCACTTAAAATTTGCTTGGTTTCTAAATAAAGGTTTCTTAAGAGAATTTGTGCAGAATTCAGCTGGAATTTGAGAGGCAGATGGATGGCTTTGGCATACTAACATTCCAAGACAAAAATTCTTTGCTGTTACACCTCTGCTTTGTTAGCAAGATCATGCAGGTGTAATTGAAGGCTGAACTTGGCAATTGAAGCAGTAGTTTGAATGAGGATAGAGCTCAGCAGTCTCCCAAGGCTACATTGGTTACATTCTACTAACAACAGGCTTATTTTTATCTCTAAAGCAAGCAGCAGATATTTTGACTATGTCAGGGAGATTGATCTAATTTGGGAGGCAGCAATTTTTTATCGTCATTTTTAGAATGAAGCGTGTCTTCAGAGGTTGTACATTCCTTTTCACACTATTCACAATACATCTAAGCAACCTTTGTATTCTCTCAGTTAAGAGCCAAACCGTAGGCAAAAATAGTAAGGAAGGTTCAGCATTTCCAGTTCTCCCAAGGTGTGGAGAAGTAGCAGCAGCTGAAAGGCCAAGATGCAGTCGAGTTACCACAACAAAATGCTGTGCTTCCAGTGGATCAGTGTGTGGAGTTCAGTCTGGGAGGTCTGTGGAATAACTCTACCACAGATACTCTAAAGAAGCATTGATTAACAACAGGAGTTGTACACCAGAGTAGTCTGATTGCTACTGGAACAGCCTTGCTAGTAACTAATATTTACTCTCATTCACAGCCTAGCACTGATGTTCTTTCATTATTTTTGTATAAGAGTCGTCCTTTTTTGTTTATTGGAGCGATCAGATTGGTTGTTTATGCCCATTTCAGGGAGAAAAGCAGCATGTTAATTGCTTTAATACTGATTGATAAAATACTGCCAGAGGAACTTACTGAAACAGTTGCATAAACAGGTTGGTTTTAGTTACACGTGGACTGCTCATGTCTTTGTACCTGAAAAGGCAGGAGAGGTGCATATTCTGGTGTTGAAAATATTGTCTGTAATGTGTGTACTTTCCAAGGGGCACTTCTTTTATAATTTGTTAGTCTGGTTTGTCTTTTACCAGGCAGCCCGTTTGATTAACAGATTTAGGACTTTCTAACTTGAAGGCTTTGTAAGGCAACTTGGTGGATCTTTGCTTGATCCTTCTTTGGCATCTCAGTCTCAGAAGATACCAGAGGATTTAGCAGGATGTTACGTTTCAAGTGCTTGGTGTTAATCACATAACCATCCGTGCACTTGGAGGTGTGAGGCACAGATGGTCTGAACCCGTGGCTGTAGGAGGTGACTGCTGTCCAGGGAAACCACAGCCCTGTCCCACTCTCTGAAGCTGGCAACAAAGAATCCAACAGAAGGAGTAAAACACAAATTGCAGTGTGTATGAAGAGAACTAGTGGAACCTCTCTCAGTATGGTGTCCTTTATGGTCTGAGGTTCAGAAACATACTCCTGAGATTTAAATTATGTTGTAAAATGGGAATAGTTTTTTAAGTCCATACAGATAAGAGCTGCCTGCTTGTCTACTTAGGGCCTGATCTGGCTCCCACTGACTTCAGTGGAGCAGTTTCAAGCCTGTCTACTCAAATCCTCTCATTTTTCTCTTGGCTGAGCAAAAATGCAATTGGCAGTCTCAGCAGGCATCTGAGCAAGCTAGGAGGAATGGTAGATTGTTTCTAATACAGAATACAAGAGATTTTTTGGTTCAACGACGTCTTTTTGAAAGCTCATAAAGTTATAATGAAAAAAGAAGCATCCTCCTTTGTGTATAATTTCTTCCTTGGAGCACAACCTTGTATAATGTTGAAGAGGCACGGGATCCTTAATTCAAGATATAAAAGCTTTAACAGCTTTTTAAAAGCAATTCCAGAGCCTGATGTTGCAGAAGCTTTGAAAGAGTCTGTGCCAGAGCAGACCATTCTTTTCCCAGTTTCTGGCAAAGACAAAAGGAAGAACTCTGAGCACTTGAGTAGGGTTTGTCTTGTTCTTTCTTCTCTTAACAATAAATACATCTGTTGCAGGGTCCATGGATGAAGTTTTGGCTTCTCTCAAACGCAGTGAAGTTCATCTTCGCAAGGTGGAAGAGCCAAATCCATACGGTTCTGTAAAAGACAACATCCTCTCTGCCATAAGGCAAGGGGTTAAACTGAGAAAGGTGAATCGAGATACTGAGAAAGATGTCAGTAAAGGATCCGCTAATGAGCTCGAGAGGAGCATTAAGGCAGCCATGCAGAGAATTAAGAAAGTGTCTGCTGATTCTGAAGAAGAGGAAAACAATGATCAGAATAATGGAGAATGGGACAGTTAACCAATTGAGGGTAACAGACATACTGACTGGAACAGAGTGTCTGTCTCATTTTGCACCTTGTGGAAGGCTCCCTTTCGAAATGAAAGAGCAGCCTCATTGTGTGTGTTCCTCTCACAGTCCAAAATGTCTTGTAAAAGAATCTATTGATTTTCTACAGGAGCTGCAAATCATTATTTTTGCATAAGAAATCATATTCCAAAATGTGCTTGCATTAATAGGTATTTCTGGCTCAACCACATGGAATTTTCACATCTGAAGACAGTTAAAATGCTGGATTGAAACATGCCTTGCTTAGGTTGTTACTACACAGTAGGTAATGCTATCACAACATGCTTTAAAGAGTGAAAAACTGACTGTGAATCTATTGTGTCAGATAGAAGTAGAACCAAATATGTGATGGCAGAGACAGACCAGAAAACTCAGCATAATCTGGAACCTCTCATTCCTACCTCCATTGTTCAGAACTTTCTTTAACATTTTGCTTGTCTAATACAGTTCACTCTCAACTAACTATGTGGATGCTCCATTTATTGTTATGTTATAAAGTGTGCACTTAACAAATGACCTTGGTAATGCTGATTGGAAAAATTACTGTCCAGTTTGAAATAAACACTACTGCAGGATTTACTGAAAATTTTACTTTTTAGCCGGGAGTTTAAATACAGAGTTTTTTTAGATGCTAAGTCTTTTCTATACATCTACATTTGCAATGGACTCTTGGCATGAAAGGAAAAGCCAAAACATCATACATAACATTTTCTGGGATCTAGCCCTGTAATACAAAACTGCATTTCTCCACTGAGAACATCAGTATGTGTTTATAGCTACTGTCATGAATTTAAATTACCTCGTAGCCTTATGAATGGCAGATGTTTGGATTGTGCCTGGAACCTGACTATTTAAAAATTCAGCTACATTGAATTTATAGACTGTTTCTATTTTGGGTAGGTAGTGACAAAAGTGATTCAAAGTTGCTTTTGGAGTTTATACTGACCGTTAATAAAAATACATCCTGCCAGAAGTGGATTCAGAGTGCTGTCTTTTTAGGATGCTGCTGTGAAGTAAGTGTTCTTACACCACACTACTCTGGTTTTTGACAGCAAGTGGCAGCCATACAGCAGCTCTGCTCTCACTATCGTATATTTAAATGCCCTTATTTTCTCAAATATTTATGACTTGTAATTTTGTAACAGAATTGCAAATACGGAGCTCTAATTCCCTGTTTTACTGTAGAGTAGCAGTTCTGTTTAATCACCACGGTAAATATGTGTGCAGCAGTTCTGTGAGAAGCAGAAGCAGCAGCTGAGGGCTCGTTTTTTTACTGTTTCAGCACTTTTTTTTTTTTCTCCACTGCCATCAAGCCAAACAGAGACAGAAGTGGCAGCAGTGGCACAGGTGAGTTTTTACTCAACACTTCTGATGCGATGTCTGCAGAGGAGCTGGCGGGCAGGATGCTGCAGAGTGCCCACAGCACCCTGTGTGCCCCTGAGCTGGGCCTGGGCACAGGGCTCTGCTGAGATAAAGGGTGAGTAGGCGCCTATTTATTGCACGTTTAGGCTCCAGCTGAATTCCCCCCATACACTGGAACTGAAGACAAAACCAGGTCCTTCAGAGTGGAGATCTCTTCCCCAAGGATACCCTGGGCAGAGGGGGTGCTCAGCCAGCAGTGGGGAGGGTGTAGGGGGCTGGGGCTGAGAGCTGCCCTCAGGCAGGTTGTGCCCTTCAGTCCTTGTGGTTATTTAAAGCCGAGGGAAAGGGCACGGAGGCTCTGCTGTCTTCCCATGACCAGTGCCTCCTGCTAAAAGGCAGCTCAGGCTCCATAAGAGTTCTTTGCTGTGTTGTTTCTGTGGTTGAATTCTCAGCTACAGTGCCAGGAGTTAAATGTAGCAAAGTGTGCAGAGAATGAGAGTTCAAATATCTCCAACAAATCTTACAGCTTTTATGTGTTAAACACGAAGCTGAGTAACAGCAACACTGGACAGTGATTTCTCCTACCTATTTTTCTCTTGCAACCATACCTAGAGCTCAGCTAGAGACTGATCTCAGGTGTTCAACAGAGCTCTCCCCATCCTGGGCTGAAAACCATCCTTGAAAGCCCACTCAGAAACTGAATCCTCCCATTTTTCCAAAGCCCACTACATTTGCAGTGTGGCCAGCAGGGCTGCTCTGTGAAAAATATGCTGCAGCAATTTTGTACTTGATATGGAAGATTTCACCTCAATCAAGTATCCTTGCCTTGAGGTTCACTTCCAAACTCTGAAGGATGCTGCTCAGCAGAGCTGAGCCCTGGTGGGAACAGAGCTCCCAGGATGCAGAGCAGCCCTCGCACAGCCACACTGCCAGGAGACAGCGGTGAGGTCCCAGCCCTGCCTTTGGGTGCAGCTCCTGGCAAGAGGCACCAGCATTCCTGAATATCTGAAACACGACTGGGGGGAAAAATAAAACAAAAATCATTGGTTTCAGCCTAAGGGGCAGGCAAGAGAGCAGTTTTCAAATTCCGAAGAGCCTGCTGCAAAGAGGAGGGGAGTAATTTGTTCTATGTGTTCACAGGGAGATAAGGGGCTTAAATTACAGATTCAAGGTAATGGTAGGAAAACCTTTCTAATGAACAGTGGGAGCAGAGAGGTGCAGGGACAGATTGCCTGGGAAGGTGGTGGAGTTGCTGTCACGGGCACTCCTTAAAAGTCAAACCCAGCCGCGGCGCTGCTGGTATCGCTGGCACGCTGTGGCCAGGGAGGTTTGCTCCTTGCTGCACTGCCTTGAGGCTCTGTTTGCTGTGGAGGGGAAGACACAGCTCATTTTCTCAAAGATGCCCAAATGCAAAGAGACTGAAAAAAAAGCCTTACTGAATCACCCTCAGGTTTTTCTTCTGGTGCTCTGTGACTGTGACCTGTCCTGTACCGCTGGCACTGGGCTGCATAGGGAGTGGCAGGTAGGCAATAGCCCTGGTGCCCCAGTGCTCATTTATCCCAGACTGATGGAGCACTCAAGAAAAGCCACCTGCAAGTGTCAAGAGGAGAGAGGCCTTAATTTGGATTTAACCTCAGGCTTCAGCAGGCACATTCCCACCTCAGCATTCTCCAGCAGGTTCAGTTCAGCTCCTGTTGCCCTGTGCTTTCAGCAACATGCAAGGGCTGATGGGCAAAATGGGAGAAACTGGAGTGGTGGGTTGGCTTTGTGATGACCAGATCTACCAAAAACTAGATTAAAATTAACCTGCAAAACTGCTGTGACAGCTTATTGTCATTTAATTTGTCAGTATCTCACCCTGGGTTAGTAAATGAATCCCTCGGTGGGAACAGTCTGCCCTGACATTCCAGCTGCAGAAATTGATTTGCTTAAACAGAAAAAAATACAGTTGTCTGGATTTAAACAGTTAATAAGGCACAGATTTGCTGGAAAGCTTGGTAACGAGGTAAAGAGATCAGTTTCTATAAATCAGTATCACTGTGGTTTGTGATCTCTCTAACGAGATGTAGGCAGTCCAGACGGAAGCTGCTGGTATTTTTAGGGAGGTTTAAAGTTAATGTATTCAAAGACGACTTGGTCTGTCTAAAAGAATTTCACTTTGAAATCCCAGTGCTTTGATCACAGCAAGAGAAGAGTCACAGTAGCTTTACCCAGTGTGTGGAGCACCGTGGCCGTAGCTGGTAATGCCAGTGCAGCTCTGGATTTGACAGCATTTCTGTCAACGTTCCACTTGTTGGGATTTGTGAAGCTGCCTTATAACCACCCCCCCCAGTTCAGCACACAGGGCTCACTCAAAAGCAAAATGAATCAAGCAAATCAAGTCTGAGTGTGAACACTGAAGTGATCCCAATTCTGATCTTGCAGGGGTTGGGCAAGTGCATCACATGTGCATGTTCAAAGACCCTCTCTGAGTTAATTTAATACTATTTGGAAATCGATGCTGATTTATATAATGTGCTTGCACAAAGATAGTCTGTCCTCCCCTATGGGTTCTCAGCAACAGGAAACACCTCACCCCACTCTGCAGGTCATGGAGATACTGCTCGTGGCACAAGGGGGCGGGGATGTGCCTAGGACTCAAAGGTGCCTTGTCCTGACCCCCAGTGCTTGGGAGCTGAGGGTGTTTCTGCACACAGAGAGCTACAAACAGACCATAACAGTATGTCACCTAGTATCATATTGTGTTAAAAACTCCAAAGCTTATAACCATTCAAACCACAGGCGTTTCCTTTTCCTTGGCTGCTTTCTGAGCTGCCTGGTTGGAAGCAGCTGATGTGCTGCAGGAGCAGCACTGCTTGTCTGTGCCAGCCACGCCGTGCCTGGGTGTGGAGTGCAACCACCCAGCCAGGGCTGAGATCCCAGCAGTGCCTCTGCCCCTGCACGGCCACCACCAGCCTTCTGCTGCCCCTCGTGTCCCCAGGGCCACAGAAACCCTGTGGGACCACAGGGACTACTGAACGTCTTGAGGTTTGGAGTAGTGCCCGGGAAGGTTTGCAGGTCAGTGCCCACCATCCATCCTCCAATCACTTTCACTGCCTTTTTTTTTTTTATCCCTTAAAATAAAAAGATGCACATGCTTGCCAGGACACGAGGGGCAAGAGGAACAAAGAGGATCAGTATGAAGGTATCCATTAGGCCTCACAAAAAAAAATGGGAAATGCCTCTTTTTTTCAGTCCTCCTTTACAAAGCAGAGGTTGGTAGATGAGAGTGTACACCCTTCGGAGAAAATGAGATTTAAGGCTACGCCTGCCTCAAAGCATCATTTTAATTCCAAAACTTCCTCTTTGCATCCAAGAGCACATCTGCACACTCCAGTCCATAATAACATGATATTGGTAGGAAAGAGGGATGCACCATTTCAATTAAACCCATGGTGATGATAAAAAGTGAATGGTATTGAAGGCATCTTTTAATAAATGCCACAGCAAACATTGCCAGCAAAAGCACCTCAGAACAACATGTGAACGAATCCCTGGGGGAAACACAGACTCAAAAGTGCTCCTGAACATGGCATTTTTTTTCCTGGCAAAAAGATATGTGATTTTCATTCTCAGCATGTCATGCTAAGCCAAAAGCAAGAAGCAGCACAATTAAGTCTGCTCAGGTAGCAGTGACATTAACAGCTCAGCTACTTGTGAAAATGCTTTGTAAAACAAGCCATCTTTAGCACACCATTGCTCTAGCAGTAAGAATGAGCCACAGACTGCTCAGGATATATATTTAGCAAAACCACAGTTGCTCATTTTCCACTAGAACCCCCTCCTGCCCCAGATCCCTAGGAAATCACTGAGGACAGGAGTGAAAAGCAGCCTCTGCAGACAGCTGGCTACAGGTAAGTGGGGTCATGTGGCTGTGGGTTCGAGTGTGTGTGTGCTGGTGTGATGGAAAGGGAGCACATGCACACTCCAACCCACAGCTCCACACAGAACTGGGAATTGCTGGTCAGGCTGTAGCCTGGGAAAGAAACTCAGTATCCTACTGGGAGACTGGGTTTACCTCCACTTGAAAGAGTCAATTAATCATTCCTACTGTCATAAAAACATTTGCAGCTCACTTCCATCCCAAGGCAATAGTCTAAACACCATCCCATGGGTGTCTTTGCAAAACTGAAAGGTGTTTCTCAAAATACCAGCAGGCAGTCTCCACTCTGCCCCTGCTTTCCACCCTCTCCTCCCCAAGGGGCTGAAGCTCCAGTGCCAGCAGCGTAGTATCTGTGCATCTCGACACGGTGCCAGTGGGCAGTGCAGACACTGGGAGTGATGGAATGGGTCTGTCCCACTCCTGGAGACACACTCGAGTCACTGTTCGTCAGCTCATGAGTCACTGCCCTTCCCACAGTCTCTTCCTGTGAAGCAGAGGTGATGGCAAAGTAGGATCAAGTGCCTACGCTTCCCCAGCCTCCGCGGAGAGCTCTGCTCCCTTCTGAGCTGGCAGGTCCACTGCTCCGGAATGAAAACACGGAGTGGTGAAGCAGAAATGCACTTTGCCTGCTGTGCAAGGAAGGAGCACTTTGCACATGTAAACTCCCCGGGAAGCATCTGCTGCAGGGAAAAGGGCTGCACAAGGCGGCCTGTGTTGTGTGAGACCCTCCTGGTCCCTCCCAGTGCCACCCACCTGGCTCTGCCTGCACGCGAGGTGGATGTCTGCTTCTCTAAGGAAAGGTGACCCCACGCCGTGGCAGAAACGGGGCTGAGGCTCCATCCCTGCACAATGCCTCCCCGCAGCAGCACCCGTATTCCCACGGCAATGCCGATGGCATCCAGCAGGGCTGCAGCCATCTCTACAGCTGTAATCAGCGTTAAATTGGGCAAGGAGACATCTGGACCAGGGGAGGGGCAGGCACCTAGAGACGAGCCTTGTTTCCCCTTGATACAGGTCACCTGAGCCCGCCAGGCTCCACTGCAGTCACCTGGTGTGACCCAAGGGATGCTTTGGGATGAGACACACCACTACTGCTGCTCCACATTTTGCAGAAAATGAAGCAGTCTGCAAGGCAAGGGAGTTCACGTTAATTTGCTTTTCAGTCCCTGTTTGCACAAGCAAAGCGTTGTCTTTTGTATGTATTTGTCTCACACAGAAACAAGGAGTTGTACATCAGCAATTGCCTGTCCATGCCTTCTTTTTCTAAAGAGGAGCAAAACACGATCAGCATTGTTGTTTCATCCAGGAAGCATTAAAAAAAAATAAATCAAAGACATTGTAGCAAATATATCTGAAGAAAATTCAGATTCTGGCTGATAAAGATACAGATCCTGGTTGTCTTTCATCTGAAAAAAACAAGGCATACAAAATACTAAATCCCATGATTTAAAAGAACTTCTTTCTCTTCTTGTGTTTTAAACAGCATTTCTGTGTGTCTCTCATCCCTGTCCTGGAGCCCTTCTCCTCCCACTGACATGACAGTGCTGATGACCTGCAGACCTCTGCAGTGTAAGGAGAAAGTGAATCACTGCAATTTCTCAGGTTTCAGAGACAGGAATTATCTTTACAAATGCACCTAAACCTGCTCTAGATAAGGGGGATTTGAAAGACACACGCCGTTTGTTTTCTTTCCTGGGTTCTTGGCTCTTAGGGGAGCCCTGGGATCTCATTTTGCATCATTCATCTCCAGGCTAATAAGCAAGTGCAAACCTGCATCCACATCAAAGCTAGAGCCCTGGCTAATGGCAGCAATGAAATAAATGACAAAAGCCTAAAAGAAAATATCTTTGAAAACTGATACACTTCAGTGTGACATGGTAAGGCAAAAAGGTTGCCTGTGCTGGTGTTATTTATAATTCCCCAAACGTCTGAATTCCCTCCAGCCAGCATATATTAAGCACAATCCAGGGCATATGCAACAAATCATATTCAATGATGGAAAGTTGGGAGCAAAGCAAGAGCTCAATTTCTCTTGATTACAGCAGCCATAGATTTCTTTTTCACAGACTGCCAGTACTAATGAATGAAGAGGACATGAAAAGAAAACAAAAATACTCACATCAACGTGCTTCATGAACCAATAGATGTATCTGCTTAGGAATTTGACTAATTAGATGCAAACCACGTCAAGAAATGTTGTTCAGGGTATTTAAGACCTCATTCAGACTGCAGCATCCAACCACAAGTGGAAACATGATCCCAAAAAGCTACGTGGGGTTTAGTTCTGGGATCCTGGGTACAAACCACCACTGCAGACTAACACAGGCACACACACATTTTTGAAGAGATGCAGTTTATGGTGGTCCTTGAAGCTCTGCTCAAGCAGGAATGACTCAGTAAGATATTTGTAAGAATACAATATTTACACCAGGGTTAAAGCCAGAAGCTGAGCCCTCTCTCAGTACACAAAAATTTATTTTTCAACTGAAATAAAAGTCCACAGTTTTCCATCTAGAGATCATTTCAGACAGTGCTTCTGAGGAGATCTAACAGTGCTGAAAAGTTATTAAAATACATCCAATTTTAAAGGGAAGTGTTAAGACCCAACGGGAATTTTGTAGCACAGAGATCCATCTTTGAAAAATTCACAGGCAGAGGTCAGACCTAAGTACCACTTGGCTGTGATGATCTGTCAAATATTCCCAGCAATGCATTATTGCAATAAGACTGGAGATGTTTGCCTTGCAAAGGTTAGCCAAGCTTCTAAAATTCACCAGGTCTCAGGTGTCTCAGCCTGGAACAGGGCGGTGCCACCCCAGCGCAATGATAAAATGGGAAGTCCTGTTGCAGGTTACGGGCACGGCCTTTGCATGGAGCTGCTCTGCAAGGGTTTGGGTGGCTGTTTTTTAGCACTGAAATTGCAAACCTGGTGATGCACCTGGCAAAGCATTTTTTTCCTGCTTTTGAAGGACTTTGCTCCGGTCGGTTCAGAGGCCGAAGCACGGCTGCACCATCACCGCAGGTCAGAGGCCAAGCTACGTGCATTGCCTGCCTTTGCCTTCTCAGCTGCTCCTGCTGTATTTCTGTATTTAACATATTTCAGCTGTTCACAGGAGGAGGTTAGAGTGGTACATATGAGGCTGCTGTTCTGCTCTCATTAGCAATGCTAATTACGTAAAGGATATTTCATGTTGTAAATCATTAAAATTATTTACAAGCTTTTGGATAGTTCTTAGGAGAGAAAAAGAAATAAAATGTACACACATTTCTTTATGAATCAGTGGATTTGTGCCTAAATGCTCAAGTCTCCCAGGAAGTGGGAAGACAGTTAAGAGAATAATATATAATTAAGACATCCTCTTGTTCTCTTGTTGGTGCAGACGTGCCTTTAGATGAAGAGTGTGGAATATTAAGAGCTTTTGGAACGTGTGGGACAGAATAAAGCTGAATTTTATGTAAGTTCAGCCCTGCCACAGTTACACACGTTAGAGAGGGAGCGAGGCAGCTCCTGCTCAGGGATCTCATCCACTGCGCTGCTTCCACACAGGCCTCCCCTGTGGTGGGGTGGGTTTTTTTTCTCTAAATGGAAGGAAATGAGATTTTCCTACACTGCTGAAGGAATAAAAGATAACCAAAAGGAGTACAAATTACAGGGGCATTCGTCCACATAGGTATCAAACATTAAACTTAAACTTCATTTCCTTTTAGCTCCTATTTTCATCCTGCACCCCAAGGTGGCACATCACAGCTCAGCATCACACAGTTGGGTAAAAAGCTGTTTGATGGATAACTGTGGAAGTACAAACCCCATTTAGGAGGCTCCCTGAGCTTTCTGTTCCAGTAGAACGTGCAAATCAAGGTATCACAGAGAGGCTGCTCTGGATTTCCTTGCTGGCAGCATCACTCACCGCGGCTCCCAGACCGGGTTAGGCCTTTTGGAAGCGTTGCTCACCTGTGTTAACAGCCTTTCACACACACCAGTGAATTTCCTAATGCTAAAAATATAACCTTGGACTTAATGAAGTGATTATCCTTCAGAAGGCAGATGAGCAGGCACCTCCATGCCCGACTGGAGAGGGGTGCTATGGCTGAGGAATGGAAACGCATCCTGCGGGACCACCCGCTCGCTCAGTGACAGCAGAATGAGGCTTGTTTCTGCTAACTGTAGGTGATGGGATGCTCACACAGGTGCTTCTACCTCACTAAGATTTACAAACGTGGAAATCCAAATAGATAAATGCTTTTTTTTTTTTTTGCTGAGAATTAGAGATCATTTCTTGCATTTTACATATAAGAATTTGCTGAACTGCTGTCAGAGCTATTGATGGCTCCTGGTAGAAGAGCTTCTTGCTCACCCCATTGCCATTTGCTGCCCAGAGTAACAAAGGCATGAGAAGCCTCAGCCATTTAGCAGTCTTCAAACCTTCTTATTTCCTTTTTAGAAGCCTGGTTTGGTGCAAGGACAGCACACACTGCTTCTGTATGATGAATACAATGATGCAACAGCATCATTACATGCTGTCTCTAGATGGACTTCGGTGTTACCCTCTACCAGGGATGCACTGTTTAGTGTGGACACCAGCAGGGGCCTTCAGAAAGTCTCTTCTGAGGTGGCTCTTACTCACCTTGATGTGCTGATGCAGGAGATGACTGGTGTCCAAACATCTCTGATTTCAGTGCAGAGGGTTACTTAGAGAAAATACCAGCTCCAGCTGCCACCAGGGGCTGCTACACTAGGAATCACAGGAGAATTTTTGGTCCTGAGCACAAAAAAGCCCTTTCCTAGTGATTCCTCAGCACGCAGTGAATCCAAAATTTCATGCCAAATACCTCTAGACACTGTTCTTCCATTTCACATGTACAGAGTATACACAGAAGCAAGACAAACTTTAAAAGCTCCACCTCCTAAACAAGAGTTTTAAAGACTATCTAAGGAACTATACCACATTTACATATCAAAACCAAGTTCTTATCAAAGGAAAGCACTGCCTTGAGTTCAGATTTGCAACCAGAAGGATGTTCATCTTCCAAAGTCAATGAAGACAGTGAGACAAGAGATTTTACTTAAACTATATATTCTTACATAAAACAACTTTATGTTACAATAAAATCAGATAAAAATCACAAAGTTATATAATATAAAGAAAAAAAATCAAGTTTTCCTTTTATATTTATAAAACCCAGCATTTACTGCTACCAGGAGTCTAAATGGTAACACTGACTGTCTATGGTCAAGTTGAAAAACAAAGAAGAAAAGGAAAGTACTTTTTCACAGCAGACAAAATGACGAGGTAAGAGATGTTTTCACAATGATCCAACTGTAGAAAACACTTCAGTTTTCATTAAACCATGTACTAAATATAATAAATCAAAATAAAAATATACATTAAGAGCACTGCAGTGTTTTCCCACAGTTGTATATCAACAAATTGTCAGTCATTCACTAAACTTTACCTGAAACAGTAAAAACAGGGTGTATGTTTATCTTTAGTACTAAAATCTCATAATTACCTAAATATTTTGGGATAGCAGACCACACTAAAACACTCTCAGAACTTTCAACTACAAGGGATATATTCATGTTAAAAACAATGTGCTTTGTTTGTCATTTGTGATGAGTTTTATAGAACAGCATGTTCATGATCACTATTAGGCAATTAAATGAAAACATCTAAATGCTGCAAAATACTCTTTTATTGAGCATAACTCCCTTTTAACACACCCAAGTTAATCAATGTACTGGAAACTTAGAAGCTTAGTTCACAAATCTTACATTATCAGTCCTTTTTAGCTAGTATATGGCTAAAATAATTATTGCTGACCAGTCTTAAATAAAAAAAAAAACAAACCCAAACCAAAATACAACAGCAGACAGATTTTTTTTCTCAAGTGCCTTTCTTGTAAGTGTCATTATCATCAGGTAACTAAAAGACCAAAAAAGGAAACATAACTCTATTTTAAAACGTGCATATAAAATTTTTCGAGGTATAGGCACCTTCATCCAAAGACTGTATGCTTAGGTTAGCTGCTTGAAAAGAAAAAGGAGAAAAAAACAGAAGAGCTAAGACAAAACATAGTAGAAAACAAGCTGGTTACCATCCAACATCCCCCAGGGACAGAAGAAAAGCTCTCCCGGCAGCCTGCAGGAGAGCCCTCCTTTGGGAAGCACCTTCATCACATTTATCATTCACCTCCTAACCTGTACTTTACTTCCCATACTTTATGGTTTGCTGCAGAGAACAGCGCTTCAGACAAGCAAACTCCCTGTAGCTGTCAGGTTTGGATTCTAATAATGACCTAAAGCACTACCAAAGCACCCAGGGGTGCAGGGCTCCAGGCGCAGCAGCCCCAGCCAGGCAGGGTCAGCCGCCCGGGGCTCCATCTGGAGGGACATCTGGGTCAAGCTTTGTGGCTGGATATTGCTTTGCTGGACACAAAAGTGCTGGTTGAACATGATCCACGGAAAGAAAAATTACCTTAGGGTAGCTCCTTGCCTTACCTTTGCTAAACCAGACTCTGCCAGCCCAGCCCGGGGGTCCTCGCTGCCTCGCAGCCCCCAAAAGGTCTCTGGTCCTGCTGAGCCCACATGGGACAGCAACAGCTTTTTCTGCTTTTGACTGGGGGTGTCTGACCACAAACCAGTCCTGCTCAGCTCTGTGTGTGTGTGTATTTGCCTTTCATTCCTCACGTGGTTTGTGATATGCTGAAGGCTTTTTGATATTTACAGGCTCGACAGCCCCAGAACTGCCTGGACAAAGGCGGATGAGCTGACGGCTCAGTGTGGCCATCCTATACCTTCCACACTCCCACAGCGTGTGGGCAGAGCACATCTTTCACCAAAGTTCTGCTCAAACAACTGTCAGAATTAGCTGCTGCTGTTCGAGTCCCTCTTCCACCCCTTCCCTTGGGATTCAGCATCAATCACGCGCTGAGCTGCACCCTGATGGTGGTTTTATCTTTGCTAATCCATAGGCTCAGGAAGACAGCACTATATTCTTTACAAGCTGCTGCTGCTGCTTTGAAGAGTTTTGCAGAGATAACTATTCAGAAGAGCCTAATGAAGAGCATGGGCTTGTAGCTGAGAAACTCCCACCACTACAAGGCAGAGGCAGCAACAGGAAATTTTCCTTCAAGCTTCAGGAAGCAGCTGAAGGTGGCAAAAAAAAAATTAATAAAGGAGAAAATGAATGGTTGGGGAAAAAAAGTGCAATAGAAGAGTGCAGAAGCCTATGGACAATTTGTGCCCTGCTGAGAGGAGGAGAGGGACTCCTTGTGCACAGCGAACCACTGAGCAAACAGTGGTTCTGCAAAGTTGATAATTGCAAAGTGAGCACCCATCCTATAAACAAACACTTTTGCTGATGCTCTTTGAAAGCAATGGCAGTGGCAGGGACAGCAGGAGGAACAGCAGAAGCCTTTTCCCCTCTCCTTAATTAATTGAGCAGCTTTAAAAAAATATTCACCTTAAATCGTTTACACAAAAATAAAATGAGGTGTTTAACTAGAAAAAAGACATTGTCTAAATAACATTTGTTTTCTGGTCACAGAGGCACCCATTGTAAACGTATTTTTAAAAAGGAGCATCTTTTAAACACCGGGATATAGAAAGTGAGAGTTGGCACTGAATTCCTTACAGAAAAGACAGTTTTCTTCCTTTGAGCTCACTTAGTAAAGGAGATACCAAGTACACACAGACAGAAAATCACTGGAAAGTACTGATTTAGCTGAAAGTGCACTTTTAGGCCAAACAAAATTACTTGTGAATTTGAGTTAAAATCACCAAATAAAGAATCAGCCAAATAGGAAAAAAAAAAGCAAAAGACTAACCTGTTTTATTTTGGGGTGTGAAAAAACATTTCAGGTTCTCATTTTGGAATAATTTATTCACAGATGAGGCTAAGACCATCTTCCAAAAAGTGAAATAACACATCTAATGAAACACTCTTTCCCCTTAAAACCAATTATATCCATATATTTTTATGTCATTGAATATTTCTAGGTTTTGTGATAATCCAAAATGGACCTGTTTATTTCTCATTTTGACCAGTGAACCACGCAAAAACCTCACGTTATTCAGCAGCTCTACCACCAGCTCAAAGGAGCACCTCACCAGGAAGCCCAGGGGCAGTCAGACACTCTCTAACCCGGTGTCAGAAGAGCCCAGCACAGATTTATTTTTCTCAGAGCCACCAGCTTGGTGATGCCACCAGGGCTGGACAGGCAGAACAGGCAGCACGTGGGATCCACAGCAGTGCAGCCAGCAGGGATCAGCACTGGAAGTGCCAAGCACAAGACCTTTATTAACAAATGACCACGTAACTGAGGTAGGATGGATCCTGCCATCAACCACTTCAAGGGAGAAACCCGTGTCCAGAAAGTGAACCCCACGATTGCCCAAGGTGAGATACAACCTCTTCCAAAGACTCCTCCACTCAGTCTGGATGGAAACAGAGCACTGACCTAGTTCATTGCCAATAGCTTGGGAAAACCACGGTTTGCCCAGCACTGTATTTTAATAACAAATTAAACCAAGCTCTGCAGACCGTCTCTTGGACGTGGATGGGCATTTCTTGGCCCTGGCAGTGTTTGAGACCATCCCTGGGCAGACAGCTGGGCGCAGCTCCTGGCTCAGGGTGCCTGCAGGGGACAGGCTGAACCCCCAATGCACACAAAAGGAGGAACAAATGAATCCACCCCAGGGTGCAGGAATCTCAGTGGGCGACACCGGCCACTCTGGTGCTCCCGCTGGGAGAGGGAAGGCATTTCAGAGTCCCTGAGGAGCAGAGTGGGGCTCACAGTCCAGCACACAGGAGTTATTGCTGGGCCACCACGGAGCATCGAGGAACAAGCAGTGTGTGACACCAACAGGCCCTGCCGAGCGGGCACGTGGGGCTCCAGTGCTGGGGCAGCGACAGGAGAGGGGAGCTATGGGCAGCAGCCAAACCCTCCTGAGGGCAGGCATCCCCCCTTCTAGCACGTTTTTGAAGAGGAAAAAATGCAATGAAGGAGAGGGAAAAGTTAAAAGAAATGGAGTTTGGGAGAGGTTTTTAAGTGATTATACATAGAAAATCTGAATTTACTGCAGTTGGGAAGGAAAAAGAGAGGAATTATAGCAAGACCTTGGATGCCTGAAGGATGAAGTTTCCCACAATGTATAGGTGTGTAAAGGCATCCCTAACAACTCAACATCAGAGAGACAGCAGATTTAGGGCAAGACTGGAAGAGACAGGGCAGGGATTTCTCTGAGGACTCCCTATTGTTCCTCTGGTGGGCATAATGCACCCAGAAATAACCACCTGAGTCAGAGCTGCGCACTAATTTAATGTGCCAGCATCAAACTCCATCTGTTAGACTGATGCAGTCCCACAGAAACACTTCTCTTGCAATTTAAGAGTGGCTTAATACATTCCTAATGAACTGGATCTGAGAAAGACCTGACTAAAGTGGAAACAAAAGCTCTGGAATAACCCAAATAAAATAGTTTATTCACAGAGTCTTTTGCATTCCTCTACCCAGAATTATGTTAAAAATCATATTTTATACTACAACCAAGAAGGAAGCCCTAGCATTGCTCAACAGGAAAGAGGAAACAGAAGATGGAGCATGGTCCTTGGTGCGAAAACAATAAATCATGAGGAGGAGGTCTCTGTTACCTGTACTGCTTGCAGTTCTCAGTTTGCACTAATCCCCAGCTCCCAGGTGACGCAGGGACCTGCTGCAGTTTGGGAACTCTAAAGCAGCATGGGAGGAGAGGAGAAGCAAGACAAGTTGCCTCTTAAATGATGGTGTCTATCTGATTTGCTGCCAAATAAAAAGACTAAAAAATGGGGATTACTTGTGCACAATCACACACAGTTTATGACGTAATTTGCAACTTTGAGAAGTCTGATCTAACCCCACATTACACAACGGTTGAATCGTCCATGCTGACAAAGCCTAATTTTCACACACCTACATACTATATACCTGATTTTTATTTTTATTTTTAAATATCAACAGCCTACAGCAATTTTTGTAAAGAGACTTAAATGGTCATAATGGTTATGAAAGGTCCCAGCTTCACAACAATTGTTTAAAAAGAGTAAAAGGAAAAAACACACAAAGTCTAGTCTGAAACTCAAGCAATGAGGGTAACACAATGGTAACAGATGAAATGAAAATTCAAGGGACAATTGCAGACAGAACCAGCACGGGGAGTGAATATCCACGTGCAAAAAAGTATTCAATGCATGTTTCATCTATAAACCATCTTTCTTTTAAAGGTCACTTTTAAAACTGAGATGTGCCAAGAAAGGAAAAAGCCCCTAAATGGAAAAAAAAAAAAAAAAAAAAGCCCACAGCCATATGATACCAGTCCCTGCTGGAATGCACTGATGTGGTGCTTAACCAAGTTTTTGCCTGAATTAAGCAAATAATTGGGTGCATAAATAAAAGTTCTTTCTTGAATTAATTCTGATCCTGTGTAAAGAAGCCCTCAAGTGAGGTTATGGAGAAAGAAGAGAAGATGCTGAAGGATAGGGGCAAGACCAAAACTTGGGCTGAATTCTCCTCTCTGGCCCTTTTACTTCCCTGTCTGTGATGAATTGAACTTCCTTCTCGCTGGAGCCCAGCACATGCATTTCTCAAAACACATTTAGAGCTGTTGAATAATCAGTCTGAGAATACAACAGCATTTT
Source organism: Tapera naevia (assembly GCA_033556795.1). Taxonomy (NCBI): domain Eukaryota; kingdom Metazoa; phylum Chordata; class Aves; order Cuculiformes; family Neomorphidae; genus Tapera; species Tapera naevia. The sequence continues at coordinate 5,290,849 of JAUMJJ010000076.1, read as the reverse complement.
TGCCATTTGGGATGGGGTTTTGGGGGGCAGTCTAACTTGGTGACTAACTCCCACCCTGGTGTCAAATATACATGAGGTGAGAATGCAGAAATGATAGGAAAGGATTTTGATTTCATGTGGTCGAGACCCTGCCAGTTTCCTGGGCAGAAATTTGCTTCTGAGCCACACCTTCCAGTAACACTACATTGCTCTTCAGATCAATGTCTCCTTCTTCACTACTGCAGAAGGTAATCAACAGGGATCCAGCTGCACAGAAGTGCATGAGACCTGTGTACAAACCAGCAGCATATTATCTTTAAAAATAAATATCTGGTCCCAAGGCTCAGGTGGGCACTTTTTTTCAGAGATGCACATAATGACAGAACTGTATGGGTTCAAAATTGAAAAGAGAGATGATCTTGCTAAGCAAGAAAAGCTGTCCTCACCTACTGGGTAAGACGTGTGACTTGGAAGAGTTGAAATTCATTTCTCCAACACCGACTTTGTGCTGTAGGGGTTCAGGCAAGCACATGCAGCCTGTTTTGGAGTAGCTGAAAGCCACTGGATTTCTTTTTTTGGTGAAGCAGAGGCCTGATTGACGCGGTCCCTACAGATTGTGGTATCTGTGTGAAGTGATTCAGTTGACTGCAGCTCATCACAGGCACACTGTACAAACTGCAGGAGCTCCAGCCAATCTTCTCTCTGCTCCACCAAGGAATAAAGTGGATGTTGCTAGGAGTGCTGATAGTCCAGACAAGAAAAAGCCTTGTTTTCTGTTTCTATGGTTGCAACAGCCCTTAAAAAAGATATAAATTTCCCTGCAACGACTAACTGCATATTCATTTCAAGGTAGATCTAGTTCCAGATTCCTGAGACAGAACCCTCTACCTGTTCCCGACCCCACAAAGCCAGAGCAGCAATATAGAAAGTTTCTAATCTCAACAGAATTCAGTGAGCAGCATGATTGGTTTGGAAAATAAACAAACAAAAAAAAACCCCAACTCCCCACATCAAATTTTCAGCCTCTATGTACAAAACCAATGCAAACAAGTGGAACATTCTAGTTATATTTTGTAAAACACATTTGGGATCAACAAAACGTCAAACATCCAGATCCTAGATTACAAAAAAAAAAAACTATTGCCATCTTAGTTGTCAACCCCAAGTTTAGACAGTCCTTGTCGGAAATCATGTAATTCATCTATCTTCCCATCTAGTACATCTAAAAAATTCTTTAATTCAGTTTTAAGGTTGGTCTGCCTATGTTTGCTCTCTTCAACTTCTGTCCTTAGCGTTCTGACTTTCTCTTCAAGATCTTTGTTCTTTTTCTCAGCAGCCTTAAAGACAAAAGAGACAACGAGATGATCATAGAGAAGAAAGGTTTTATCAGAAGAAGAAGAAAGCATTTAATCAGGTAAAGCAGCAAATGGCAGTCAGGCTGTAAAAGTTTGCTTCGACTTCTGCAAAATGATTAAGACAAGTACCTATGAGAGCAAGCGACATGGGCTACACAGATTGAAAGGAAAGAAATATCACCCAGGAAAGGACACAGATTAAATGGGAAAGATGCTTTGCATCAGATTTTGTCATTTGGTTGGTATCTTAAAATTCAGCTGGATTTAAATCATGCACTGTGCATATATTTCTGTCATTGCTACAGCTGAAGAATTAGATGCTGTGCCACCAATTACATACAGAATTATCTGTGGTGGCTTAACCTTGAAAAACAAGCTTAGAAAATACTGCCTGAGAAATAATATTGCTTTATTAAGCACTTTTGGATTTATTGGCATTTTTTTAATTCCAGTTTGCATGAGCAATCAGACAAAGAACAAGGCAGCCACATAGCACTTGCCTTGCTGCAGTTCTATTATTTTCCCATCTCATTAGCTCTTCTGCCTACTGTGCTCCGTTTCAGGAGTGTAAGTGCATGTTTATTCTCACCAAAAGCCATAGATAACCATACTGAATCAAATTAAATTTATATTTAAACCATTTTCTTCATCTGCACTCCACAGCAGCCTTTCAAGTGATTTTATATCGTTTAGATTATCAGAGCGATAGTTTATTTGATTGACTGGATTTCATTTCATTGATGAGATTGCTTCTATCTGTTCTCCCAATTTATTGCATTTAACAAGCCCAGACTTTAACAAGTGATGCCCAAAGCCCAGCTTCTGGCTGGGGCAGGGCTCTCACAACCCATCCAGCTCTGCTCTGAGTGAGCACCTCCCAGGAGAGGAGGCACATGTGCAAAACCAAGCCACAGCTTGCTGTGCTTTGCTGGAAGGGAATGACACAGCATGCAAAGGCATCCTGAGGTGAACTTTTTTCCCTGGTGGTGCGTAGCTACACTCAACTGCTTCTTTCCAAAAAGCCTCCCCTGGTGCCACCACAGGTCCTGGCGTGCTGCGCGACACACACGGCTGCAGCGCAGCTCCGCAAGCCCAGAGCAGGACAACTATGGGATACAGGATAGCCTGGAACCTGAGGGAGGTAGATGCAACATGATCCCAATTCCTGCAAACAGCAAGGCAAAGAAATGGAGCTACTTCATTACTCCTGTGCTGGGAAGGGCACAGTGTATTTTGCATGTAATTAGCATTTATTGTTTTTTACGAACTGGTGCTCTTTCACCTTCTGACACTGAACAGAGAAAAGCATAGTTATGAGAAAAAATGTATCAATTATTTTAAAATTAATTTCATTGCTAAACTGTACCTGTAATTGTTCAGATACAGATTCACATTCTGACATTAGCTGTGGTATAATTTCACCCTGTTTCCGCAGCTCTTCCAGTTCCTTTGAAAATACAAAAGGAAAAATATTAATGCATGCTTCAATTTAAAACATAACAAAAAACCTGAGACTATGAAATAGCTTTGCATATTTTGTTGTATTCTGCAAAGCATTTAGATGTAAAATAATCAAAACAGCATGTTTGCATTCCAAAGCACACATTAATTTTCTACTAGAATATATTTTTGCACTATATATTTGACTTGGTATTTCTAAAACAGACAATGTAATCCCATCTCTAGCACAAATGCCATTAATTATATTAAAGAGATCTTAATCTAAAATATATACCTATGCAAAAGATTTATTCAATAAGGGAGAAATCTGAAGGGCTGTAATGCTACAAGCAATTTATAGATGGTAGCAAAGAGCAAATTAGACATGAATTTTCAATGATATATGGCAGCAAAAAAAGGCCATTTGCATTATGAGCTGAATATATAGAGGCCTCATTACACAGCACAGCTGTAATGGGCTCTCCTTCACTGTAAAGCTCTGAGAATCCTCCACCAAAATCTGTATTTGGTTGTGACATCACTGCCAAAATTGAGAGGACTGGCTGAAAGGAGTTCACAAAAAGAGCGCTTGGTGGGGGACCATGTCTGATGGAAATTAAGAGGGCTGAACACATCAAGACTACACACAAACATCTCCAATGTGGGTAGCAGGAGATTCAAAGAAAGACAGAAGGATTGTCAGAGCATCTGAAAAGCACATTTTCAGGACCAAGAGAAACTCTGTGCCTTGAAGAGAGGGCAAGAGTGTCCTCCCGAAACTGCCCGTGCAGGTGACGGTCTCAAGAGTAAACAGGGATACGCGCTCTCTGAGCTGTGCTGACACAGGACAGCAAACCCAGCCCTATCTGAAAGGCAGATTTCTTGGCTATGAAACGTGATTTCTTCCCTAATCAGTGAACTTAAGAGGATGATATGACTGTAACAGAATCCATAGGTGAAGCTCTTCCACAGAACAAGTCAACATGTTTTCTCAAGTCACCCTGATTCCCAGGCATAAATATCTTTGTATATAAAAATAATGCCTAGGGGCTCACATCTCAAAATGTAAATATATTATACTAAATATACTTAAACTATAGAGTGTGTATATTTATATACTTACTCTATATATGGTATATGGCACATGGTATATATATATATATATATATATATATAAACATAAATATTTCACTAGACAGCTCTGTCCTAACTCCCATGTCTTTGAATTTCTCTCTCCTTCATAAAGAGAATATTGGCAGCTCCTCTTACACGGCAGCATCCACGAGTAGGCTTCATTCTGGTTTGCACTGCAAACCATGAAAAGATTACTTATGGGTGGTTTAGACCTAATCAAGAACCTGCTAATGTAAGTATGCAGTTTGAAAACAAGTTAGTATATTGTCAGTGTAAATGGGAGATAGGCATGTAATATTCACAAGTCAATCAATTTTCTGGTTCATTTTGTACCATAAAAATATGAATCTTGAGGGAAATGCTGGCAGAGAAAAAGGGTTATTATACATGCTATTACCACAGAAAGGTTAGGAAGAAAGCATGACATTTTCCTTTGAAACATGAGGCTGAAAAACATATTATATTTATAACAGTGCATCAAAATCCATCTCCCTAAACTACTTCCTTGTGCCATCTTAAAAACCCTTAACAGCACTGCTTTTAAGAGCAGCAGCAGAGATGCTGTAATGGCATACGGCAAACTTTACCGCATCTGCTCACAGCTTTTTCTCTTCAGCCAACACAGGGCACTTGGTCAGGCTAACAAAGGAAAAAAAATGAGGATTCCATTATCTTTCCCACTGTTCAGGGGCTCCAAGTCATCAACATCATTCTCCTTAAAAAAACGAACACCATGTATGTGAAAAATGACAAACTGGGGTACTCTAAATTAATCTGAGTTTCTCACTCTTGACATTAGTCTTGAGATCGGAGGGAGACCGTAAACCAGCAAAGCTGCAGACTACAAGCCATCTGGATAATGAAACAGGACTGGTTACACCAATGCCAAGTTATTTTGAAAATGGTATCTTTTAGTGATGGTCCTGACACCTGTGGGAACTCAGGACACGGGGACTGGGAACTGTATCTCTGTTCTCAGCAGCACAAGGCTGTCTGGCTTTAGGCAACTTGTTTCACCACTCCAGCTCTTCTTTAGGAGTAGAACACCGTACACATTGAAGTGTTGTATTTGTTAACCACTGCTGAATGGAAGTGTGCTGTCACAGCACAGAACGCACCATGAAACTGAGACTCTGCAATGCTATCACGCCACTGCTGAAGAGTTCTACATGGAAAATCCAGAAATGGGGGACACCCTGAGGCACGAGGCTTCTTCCAGTTGTAGGTGACCCAGCCCATAAATCTACATCCCAAGTGAGAAGCGGAGAGAGTTTCTGCGTTCTGGGCACTTACCAGCTCTTTGTCCTGAAGCTCTGTTTCCAGTTCCTGGAGACGTCTACTCAGCTGTGCATTTCTTTCTTTCTCTTTATTTATTTCATTGCACTGTTCCTCCAGTTCTTCAATCTTTAAGAAATGTCAGACATTTGGTGAAACTTTTCAAAGTTTTGGAAATCTGGGGCAGACAACGTCTGATGTAAAGGGGCATTGCTTCACTGAGCAGAGGGAAGCGTGGACAATTTTAATTTATCATTGATTTGTTTCCTAGATCATAGCACTTGATTCACTGCAACAAAATTACTGGTTCTTTCCTTAAAAACAGCCAATTTACACATCCACTAGGAACCCCTGGGACTGTGTATTCTCTCTTGCACAGCATCTCATATAATTACCCAAGAATGCACAAAACACTGAGCTGCTAAAATAAGTGGGGCTGGGGAGAAAATCTGCACTTCACTTCTGTGAAACCAACACAAGACTACGAGGGATAGGTTTTCCTAATGTAGCAAGGAGAAGAAATCTCTCCAGAGCTTCCTGCATTGCCTCCTCTGGGGTTGCTTGTTATTCCAGCTGAAGTATGAGGGACACAACATCAAAACTTTGGAGGAAGAACCAGTTCAGAGCAACGTGTGCTGCTTTGTTCTCTCGCCCAGGGATGTGCTTTGCTTTCTCTACAACTCCTCCTGCCAGCTCTGGACTTAGCTCCCAAGAGATGCACTTCCCACAGGCCAACAGGCAAGCTCATTAAAGTATGTATTTTAATTCTCAGCTTCATGTTGCTTTGGGATTATAACTTCCCTCATTTGAAGGTAGAGAAATATGCAAAAAATCCTGACCCAATTAATACAGGAGAAGGAACTTCCCAGGGCACTGCAGTGCTGCAAGCGTGAGCACCGAGCAAGGAACCTACTTGGGGGGAAAGCTCAGAAAACCTCTCTATATAGGAAAAGACAGTGTATTATGCAGACAACATTGCTGCACAGCCTGGCCAGTCACTGCTACGATGACTCTGCAGCTGTAGTGAGACAGTGGTTTGATAATCTCTTCATATTTAGGCTACAGCTACTGAGATGTGGCATGTTTCATCGTTAACGCTAAGGAGATCAACCTTTCCCTGCAATAGTACAAAACAGTAAAAACCTACAAATCAGTATTTAGTAGAAAACAGCAAATTATGCTATACATTGCTATATACTATTCCAAGTGTCTCACTTTTCTTCTATCCAAAAGAGAGTGGATATAGGAAGCCAAGTGATGTAATTTGTTAATGCAACATCAGTTAATATAGGTCTGTTTTGACCTCTGAATTATGACTGTGCACACCTAAAATACATGTGAAAAGATAGAGAATATCTGCCTGCGAAAAAGGTAGCTTCACATGGATTTTCAGTGCCGAGAGGCAACCCAGGCCATCTCTAACAACTATTTGCAGCCTACTGACATACAAAAAGATACAAAACTCCTTCCCCTTTTTGAAAGCAAACACTAAACAAACAAACAAAAAAATCTCACCGGACTGATACAATCTGATCCCTACACCAAATGTCCCAGTGATCCATCCAAGGGAGCAGGGAAAGGGCCCAGGTTTTTCAAAGACACTTGAGATGAAATCATCCCTGTGAGTGGTGCTCAGGCAAACCAGGCTCCCTCACACCCAGGTTGGTGCCAGCACTGTGTGGGGCTGCTACCAGCTCCTGACAAATAGCACTGTATTATCTGAAGGACAATACCAATGATTACTCTAAACTGAGGCTTTACAAATCAACTTCTCAATTGTTCTCTGCTGTAGCTGCTGCTGCACGCATTGGTCTTACACCACTGAGAAACACTGCGCTTAGTAATGTAGGGGAAAATGCTTTTGATGATGCCTCTTGGCGGATTTCTGGACAAGATGTGCCCGGTGTTACCACTGGAGGATGCAGCTCACAGCCCACAGCGCTGAGGACATAACTCATGTCCTCATTCCCCTGCCCCATGTCAGGATTTACTTCTAATACGGAGCGGCTTCCAGCTCTGGTTTCCTGTGGGTAACCAGGCCACAACCTTGCCTTCTACTCATCCATCATCTGGCAGCATTCCAGTGAGCTTTGAAAGGGATATACAATAGTACTCCCACTTTTGAAACATTTCTGTTTTATCACCCCAGCCGGCAACCCCTGCCAACACCAAGCCTCCCAAATCAAGATGTGATGCAGCAGCACCAGTCCTCCTGCTGATACCCAGCCCTTTGAATTTCCCTGCCAGCTGGGCACAGAGGGAAGCAGCTGCTCTAACCTCCCTGTCCACCTCCCTTTCAAAGACAAAATCCATCTCCTAACAGACACAAAGATAAAGCAGCAGAAATCCAAGAGAAAGAGCAATGGCAGGAGCAGCCAACTGGATGAGGTGGCTCTCCTGCGGGTGTGCTCTCCTACCTTGCTCCTCAGCTGGTCGTTCTCCTCCTTGCAGGCTGAGAACTGCTTCTTCCAGTGCTCGATGCTGGCTGCAGACTCCTGCAGCGCCGTGGTCAGCCTGGCGTTGCTCTCCCGCAGGGTCTGCAGCTCTGTCTCCCACTTCTTCACGTTGGTTGAACTGAAAAAAACACCAGTGTGTCCTTAGGTGGCTTCACCTTATAATTCTGTTGATCATTATTCTTCACCTGACTGCAAACTCATCCACCCATGGTTTGTGTTTACCAATGATCCGTTGTCTACAAGACCAAGCACATTCAGATCAAGGTACTTGTCCCTGGCCATTGCTGGCCTAGGGAGAACACAAGCCTTAATTTGACTGGCTCTGACAAAACAAAGGGATCTCTCAACTCCATTAACAGTAATCTGTGTGCCTGGAACGAAAGTCCTGCTGCCAAAGCAGGCTGTAGGGTTAAGCTAGCAGCTGGGATCTCCACCGTCAGCGCTCAGGCGGCTCCGCCACGCTGAGCACCCGCTGGGGACCTGGTACCCCTGCAACAAAGCACCTCTACACATTTGCAGATGGTACAATAATTCAGAGCAGAAGATGTCAAGGGGCTGATACTACATATATTTGATTTTTTTTTAATGCTCAGCCTTTAAATATAAAAGCGTTACGTAATGCTGAAGAATTAAACTGCTCATTCCCCAAAGCCTCAAGCTGCAGAGTAGAGTGTGAGATTAGAGGGTGAAGGGAAGGAAGGCTCTGAAGGTCCCCTGCTAGATGCTGCTGGCCTGTGGAGGTGTCTTCAGCAAGAGGAGTGTGCAAATGTTATGATTTGAAATAGATTACGCTATTGAAATGTCACTAAAGAGAGATGATGTACAGCAAATATAATATATGTAAACTTAGAATTGCTCACTGATTAATGCTGCTTATGGTGCTGCTGCCTTATTCTTTAAATAGCTTTTTAAGAGTAGCTTTTTCTTTTCATTTTCTTTCCATTCACAGATATATTCACATGCAAGATGCAGACAAGGCAAGATCCCAGTAGAGACTTATTCCATTTTAATGTTGGAACTTTGCATATTCCAACGCCTGTATTTTCACTACAGCTGCAAATTGCTCTTCTCAGCATTTTCAAATAATTTATCAAAGTAAATAGCAAAAACTGTGACTTCAAGGGGCATTGTCCACCGTTCTAGAAACACCCCCCTAAGACTTCTGAGCAGCCCAGTGAAATGATTTTTCTCACTTCAACTTTTTACGGTTGGGTTCATTCCCTTTTATAATTTTAAATTTCCATATCTGTTTTCATCAAAGTAAATGCAGCAGACTCAAAGAGGAAGAAGAGATTGGCTTCACATGTTATCAGTAGCAATTGCTCCCCTGTGGCTTTAATCTTATTTCTGTAGCTCTAAAACTTCACAAATGAAGGTGGTTATAAGAGTTGGCATCAGCAGAATAAAAGAGATCTTATTTCATCATGAACTAGATCAGGAAAAAACTAGATGGTAAATATGTCTTAACTGGATACCGGGAGGTACTTGCTCAAATCTGCTCATTCATCCATTCTGCTCCCTCATTTTAAATTAATGCAATTAAATTTGAATAATTTCTGTTAATATCATTAGCCATCAGATAATTACAGCACACCACTCCAATGCAATTAAGGTATTAAAGGAACTTCACCTTTGGGCTAGAGCAATTTTTAATTTATCATTCTCAGACTTGAGATGTGCCTCAGCAGGACCGCCATGGGATGCCTTCTCGTCGTCTGTCCCATTCACACTTGAAGCTCGTGTGGAAGATGGTGTTTCACGCCCAGATTCCTGCAGCACAACACATAAATGACCACTGGGCATCTCCTGCATCACCACAACACCATTTCTTTGTAAGCTTGATCCCCCACTACCCTGCAGAGACCTAGGCTGTGTATGCTTTCCTGGCAGAACAGTGATGATAAACTCATATGTTTTATATCTTGGCTCCAAAGCTCAGCTGCTTATAAGAATGAAAAAAAAATGATGATACATAAAATAGATGTTCAAAGTATTAAAAAAAAGTGTTTTAGCTGACAAGGCTTGTGTTTGCTAAAGGTTGTTTTGTTTAAGATAATGAAACAACACAGCATACCTGGAAGTACACAAAGTCCAAACCAAAAATAATAAAAAAGAAGATTCTGCTCCCCTAAAGAGATACCATTCATAGCCTGCTGAGTGCTGATATCCAACACAGAACCATAAAGGCCACGACCAGAGCTTTTAAAAAATGAGTATCCATAGTCAGCCTCCCAGATCGATACTCGTGGACCCCACAAAGGGGGCTGGTTGCAAGACTAAGAGCACTTTGCAAGTTTTTTCTCAACATGCATCTGATTTTCTGTCTGGTTTGTCTAACTTTCCTCCAAACATCAGCCAAGAACACCTGCTAAACAGGGTAGGAAATTACACTCTGCCATTTACAGAGACTGGGACAACACTTCATTCCTTCAATCTGTAAGAAGCCCAGATCTCCCTGGACACAGAGGCACTTGGCTGTACCAAGGTGAGCTGTCCAGAAAAGCACAAATGTAACACCACCTTCTGCCAACCACTTGTTAAAGCACCACCTCTGCTCCCACACTAGCTTCTTCCCTAAGACACACCTAGGCAAGGAAACACTACGGCCACAAAATCAGCCTCTCCATTAGCAAAATGAGCTCTCGTAAAAGTAGACTGATGATAAAAAGAAGTATCTCGATGAACCTTATTCACTGTCTGCTTGATGCACTGCACTGACTTACTTTCCATTAACCCCAAGTAGGTGTAAAAGTATAAAACAAAGGATGCATGGCTTTCCCTGCTACTAAAAAGTTATAACAGCTCAAGAACTGCTGAAAAAAATTAGATATAAATGAAGGCAAAGAGCATGGATGGATGAAAAATACTCTTCTGACAATGTTAATGTTCAGCAGCTGACAATTGCCGTTGTCAATCTTCATTTTATATACTTAAACCTTGTTGCCAGAAGCTGGTAGAGTCCATTAGAAAATTTAACTTTGAATTATTTATCCTGCATGCACACAGGTATTAAAGCTAAATTGCAAACCTGGGAATGATTGCTTGAGGTCTCAATTTTCTCTTGAGATCTGTCTCTTGCTAGCTTGGCAGCTTCTTTTACTTCTTGGAACTTCTCTGCAAACTGGAAAAAGCATTAAAGATATTTATTAAAACTACTTATCATCTATTAAACTGTTCAGATTACTATTTATAGTGTTCATAGATCTCCCAAAGTGAACAATTAATTTTGATAATTTAAAATTTTTGGCAAGAAAAAAACATTTTAATTCTTTGGCAGGGAGTTTCTTTCAAAAGGAATGGGGGTGTTTCTAAAAGAGGTACATCTCTGTAGCTCTGGCAGATCCCAGTAAAAATCCATGGAGAAAAAGAGGAGCTATTTATTAGTGTCTTCTAGTTTGAGCTGGTTTTGTTTATTTCCTCCCCCCTCCTCTGTTTCACTTGATGTTGACAGTCTATTAAAGTTGAAAGTATAAAAGACATATGTTTGGATAAAAAAAATTTGCAATGGCTTCTATTCCTAAGAGCAAGTCAATTAAATTAAAGAATGCAAATGAGTTCCTGAGATGTCTGCAGGATGCGAGCGAGGGATTATCCAGACACAGAAAAAAGAAGAAAAAGGTAGATCTGAATGTACGAAGGGGCCATAGGAAAACACAGCTTTTCTGGTCTAATTTTCTGTCAAAAATACAGGTAGCAGACACCAGGGAAAGGCCTGAATGACCTGTAAGAGGGTTCTATTAAACTGGAGGAGGCAGGGGAAAGGAAAGATGAAGGTGGAATGCAACCATTCCCATCTCTACAAGTTGCTGTGGGACACCTGACCCAAAGCCAGTCTGGCACTTTTGCAGTACAATTATTATCACAGACAGTCAGTGTTGCAGGGTTTTAAACAGTGTTAAAAGTTTTAAAAGGATGACAGCAAAGTTGGAAGGCATAATTCATAGCTTATTTTTTTGAAGATATATCCAGTGTAAGAATGCTAACTTTGTCTTTCTGCTAAAGTAGAGAGGCCTTGCTTGCCTGTGCTCTGAGAAACCTGAAATGCTAGAAAGGAAAGACTTATTAAAAGTAAAAATATGAATGGATGTAATTCACAGCTGGTGAAATTTTGGGTGGAGGCTATGATCTGAGATGATGCTTAAGAATGAAGATTAAATCCAATTTGTTTCCTATACAACAGCTGGAACTGCATATGTAAAGTATGTCTTCTCAGATGGCAGTAGTTGCTATCTGATGGCATATACAGTCCCTACATGCACAAATAACTTGATTATCTTTGTAGCACCATAAAGACCATCAGGAACAACTACATTATATTTTTGCCTTAAGTGATTTAACTCCAACTTTACTCAAAATGTATCTCCTGCTGTGACAAAACAGCTGTTACAGACTGATTATTTCTAAAATATTGTACCAACAGCAAGTTTTACACTCAGGTTTCCTGCAAATAGTAAAGGGTTGTTTTGAGTCTGTCATTTCCAATAAATCTTTATGGACGAGTATGAAAAATTTATGAGGGTTCTTCATGGACTACATGAAATATGAAAATACAAAAAGAATTGGAAGTGATCTATCAAATTTTATTCTTGCAGCTATCTTCATAAAGCACACAGGAGGCTGCTGTGAAAAATTATATGAGCTGAGAAAAAAAGGACAGTTTTCCACACTTCATAATAAACAACAGCATATGACTGAGCAAAGCTGACCCTCAGTGTAACACTGATAATGATCTCATTGCACAATAGAGTTTGGTCATGTCTCTAGTTTCCCAACACATATTTAAAATAATTGCTTTTAGAAACAGGTATCAATAACTGGATTTTTCACCATCTTAGTGGAACATCTTCAGCTTTAAGAGTCAAAATATTACGCTCCATTTTTATCTTTATTACAAACTTAAAGATGGCTGTAACGGAAACAGTGGTGAAAGACTCTCTTCGGTTTTTGTTTACCCCATACACTTGGAAACAAGTCAATGAAGAGTTCCAGTGCTGCTTCTTTTTTATTCTTAGCTAATTAATATCCACTAGATTTTACTAACAGTCTATTTGTGAAAGCTACAGAGGATCCCTTGGCTTGTTATGAAATTAAAGTCTTTCACTTGATTACGCTTCTGAGTACGGCAACACAGTGGTGACAGCCCAAACATGTGCAGCATCACCAATGCTAATTGCTACAGCAGCAGACCAGGCATTTCTGAAGCTACACAGCATCTCAGGCCACCTCTGAGGGTGATGGTATGGCCAGAGTGTCTAATCACTGGCAGAAATCAGTGATGCTTTCTCTCCAGTAACTGGCTTCTTCTGCCCCAAACACAAATAAGGATCTAAGTTGACTTCATGCTATGAAACTATTGCAACAACAGGGAGTGCTCTTCAAATGTGAAATTCCTAGTTAAAAAGTGAACTAATCTTCTATTTAGGAAATGAAAAATTGCTAAATATGGTCTTGAGGGCCAGTGCATGTATAAATACCTAAAACAAACTAAAAACCCCTCATATTCCTCCATCCGTCTTCACACTTCTCTTTCCTCCATCCTTGTCCTTGGGCAGACAAAGTTCCTCTGAATTAGTAAAAAAGACTGAAGTAGGAGAAATGCCAACTAACCACCACTCCAACAGTCCCTCCTGGATTATATGAGGTCCTCCCACAGCTGCAGGAAGCTGTGAGGCCAAGTTGTAATCGGGGAAAGAATTGCAGCTACCAACAGTCGTGAAGCCTTTTAGCCTAAGGCTGCTGCAGTCCATGAGCCCTGTTTGATTATGAGTTTTGGCCAGTGAAATGTAATGGGGACTCAAGGACACTACTGTGCATTGCACAAATTATTTAAAGGCTGTTCAAATCCGCAGCCAGCCTGTCACCTGGAGAAATACATATTTATATTTAAATAGACCTTCTTAGCATTCTCTACATTAAAAAGCATTATTTTGTATGCATAAATTTTAAGCTCCTGATCTGGCATACTATTTTATGTCTCCTACTGACAGACTGTGCCAGTGTCAGATGAAACAGCTGCTCCCACCCAATGCAGTCTCATAAATATTTCACCTCCCTCTCAGTTTGCAGAAGGCTGGGTGATGCCAGGGGTGCTGTGACCCACAATGCCTGTGTGGTTTTGTGGGGTTTTCTCTGGACAAGCCCTCGGCAGCAGGCAGTTGGCAGCAAACAAGGCAATTTACTCCAGCAAGTGGCTGCTAATTTGCTCTAGCACAAGCAGGGCGCTGTCAGCACTGACGCAGGTTGGGCTGGGGGGGGGTCTGTGCTGCGTGCTGGGGGCAGGATCTGCTCTGAGCTTTCTCCCCAGTCCCACAGTGCCTGGCAAACACCACACACATAACGGACACACATGCAGAGAAATCAAGCCTAGAGCTGCCCAGACGCTGGATGCAGCTGCTTTATGATGTGCAAAGTCTAGGTTTGCTGGGTTTCTCACCAGTATAAATCTTTGTCCCTATGCCCTTGACTACCTCCAGCTGCTCAGACAGCAACGTCTGCATCAAAGTGTCTTGAACAATAGCAGAAATCTTACTTAACTGCTTCATGTGCAAAACACATCACTACCTTCACAGCACTAGCCCTGCCTCTTCATCACACTCAGGAACACCATTAATTCCCTTTCAAATCCTGTTTCAATTTAGCTGTAGCAATGTCTGAATAATGTCAAGACCTTTTTGAGGCACACAGTGGGAAGGGGGGAAAGAAGGGTCAGTGAGTCCTGCAAGAGGAGGAAAGGACCCTGAGTAGGCCATCAACTTGGATTCTTCCAATCAATGTGAATAGTAATTAGGTTACTAGGTCACTGAATGCAATTTTCATTAATGGCTCATGTTTAATTTGAACTGCTTTTCCCTATAGGTATGGATTAATGCTTAAGTATCTCAAGAGAAGCAAGGCATTAGAAAGAGGCAATATCTTTTGAGGCCAGCCAATACACTTACAAATGTAGATGTTTTTAGGTGTGCTGACGTCTTCTCATATCTCATTATTGTTCATTGTTTTCAGCAGACATTTTTCAGCTTTATTTATTTATCTATTCATTTTCAGTCAGGACTATTGAACTCTGATTTAGAGGCACTTTAGTGCGTACTACCAGTTTCTGACTAAAAGATTCGATTGCTTCCAGTAAAACTAGAAAGCTTTAATTTATATCTTTTATAAAAGTATAATGATATCAATACAAAATGAAACTTGATTTTACTATTCCCAATACATTTAGACATCTGTAATCTCTTCACCATCTCTGATCTTTTGTACTAATGGTTCAATAATTAAACTGAGGAGCATGGATGATAAGGGATTTCTTTGTCCCATTGCTTTGCATGGTGGTAATAAACCAGGTTTTCTAATATTTTCTAGCTAGATAACTGTCAGAGTTTTTCTTTTTTTTTTTAGTTCATCTCAACCCACTTTCAGAAATGCTCCCCTTAATACAATATACTGACCAGAAAAAAGTCTTTCTGCTGATCTGGGAAGCTTTTCCTTCAAGTAGAAGGTTGTATTATTGGCAATGTAGATCCTGCAGTAGATCCTGCAAATCGATCTGGAGAGAAACACATCTGGTGCCCAGGCCACTGTGCCCACCTTAGGTGGTTTTCAGATTGCCTCTTGTCAGGACACAGAAACGTTAAAGAGCTGCTTTCTGCTACCAGCAGAAAGTATTCTAAGTATTCTAAGTATTCTATTTATTCTAAGTACACTTTTGGACAGTTCTGGAGAATATGGTAAAATCTCTCTGATTAGGGTGCAAGGATCTCCCAATGTACCTCGTGCCTTGCTATGCCCTGAGCCAGCTGCAGCATCACACTGCTCCATGCAGCGCGTGGTGCAGGTTTAACCCCAGCCAGCACCGAGGCACCACGTGGTCACCTGTCATGTTTAGTAACCTGGAACTGCAAATAACTACCCAATGGTGCCAGTTCTTTCATTTGGTGTCCAAAGGTTGCACTGTTTCATGCTTATCTGTTACTAAAAGCAAACTATTCCCCTAGATCCACTTTAATCCTGCCATATTCCCATACTACTTCCTCAGCTACCATAAACACCTCTTTGCCACACAAATGGAGAAAATGCATAGGTGAAATAATCATTTCCTCTACTTGAGTAAGCATCATAGAACACAACCAGCACTAGAACCTTATTTTCATAAAAGAGTTTTACATGTGATTGGTTGTTGTGTGACCTTATTATCCCGTAAGAGCAGATTATTGCCATGGCACCTTTATGGACAACCCAAGTCCAAAACATAATTTAATGGGGAAAGCAAAACTTGCTTTACCTGTAAGAACTACTTGCAGAAAAAAAAAAAAAAGCAGTTCTCTGTAAACTGCAAAAACACAGTGTGACAGACTTAGTAAAATAAATTCCAATAACAATTTGGTTGATGGAAAGTTCCTCCTTCCATTGCAATGGTCTGCCTTTGCTATTGTAGACCCTACAAGAAATGCCTTGCTCTCCTGATTCTTTTTACATCAAAGCACACAAGAGGAAGGCAACAGGAGAGACCAACTGCTGTGCCCAAGGACACAATGCTGAGTTCATGGACATAACCCAGTGCCAAGTAGCTATGCTTCGAGTGTCAAATATATGTTGGGTAATTAGAGTTTTGTTTTTACTGCATGAACAAACATCTCAGCTCTTGATGAGCACTTGGCAAGAACACTAATTTAATGGCAGAGGATGTATTGTAAACTACTGGTTATTTATGACAAGAGGCAGCTCTAGACTTTACAAGCCTGCCATTGCAGGCAATCCCTGGTCCAGGGAAACATTGCATTAAACCAAACCCATGTTTGGGGTGAAGCTCTGAGACATGGCTCTGCCAGCAAACCTGGCATCAGACCTCCCTGGCTACTCATCCTCCAC
The DNA here is from genome assembly GCA_033556795.1 of Tapera naevia. Classification (NCBI taxonomy): domain Eukaryota; kingdom Metazoa; phylum Chordata; class Aves; order Cuculiformes; family Neomorphidae; genus Tapera; species Tapera naevia. Next base: position 5,274,348 of record JAUMJJ010000076.1, on the reverse strand, counting down.
CTCTGCCACAACTCACCACTTCCTCCTCAGGTCTGTGATAAAACCACTTTGTGTCAGGGCTGCAAATCACATCACCGAGCTTAAATGTCCAAAATGCAGTTTTATTTTAACCCAGACTACCGAGCCTCCTGACAGCACAGCCCCACCAAGGGTGGTATCTGCAAAACCAGGGCACCAGCCAGCCCCAGGGTAAAGCACCTGCTTTACCTCAGTCAGCTACAAAGTTAGCAAGTCAACAAAACACACATTTCTGAGGCTGGGACAGCAATTTTCCTCTTTCAGACACATTAGGCAGCCCTAATGCCAACAGTTCTGGCATAGCAGTGGTTCCATGGAGATTCCAAAACACTTCAAAGTTCAGGCTGTTTCTGTAAAACATCTACAGGTATGCTGGGCAAGATACCATTGAGATCACCTCACCAGTACCATCACCCAGATTTAATTTGGAGTTTTGACCACAAAGTTTGCAATATCGCCTGCTTCTGTATATAGAGGCACTGGGTAATTACAGGAGATGGGCAGCTTGCACGGATGAAGAGGACTTGCAGAACCATGCACCTCAGGAAAGATCAGATGGGAACATACAATTCTTCATTAATAAGAAACAAGAGAGTCTTTGCAGGAACTCAGAGAGCCCTGGTACCTTTGTCAGCTGCTGCTCCGAGGGAAAGCCCAAACCAAACACAGTATTCGCTCTGCTGTCTGCCCACTGGCCAAACTTCTGTGATGTTTTAGTGAAGGTCATGTTAGGTGTGATTGTGCTGTTTATGATCACCTGTTCAAAAACAGATCAAAGAATAATTAAAAAGCAGAAGCCACATTGGAAATGCATATCCTAGCAACGACAGGACCCCATCAGCCAAAGCAACTGGCAGGCTAAATTGGGAAATTGCTGCATTCAGAAGACTTTTTCCCCAAAACAAACCAGTTTCTACCTTGACTTACTTCCTGCAGGAATTTTGATGTTTCTTCCTCTTTTTCCAAAGCACTCTCATGGTCCTGCAGTTAAACATCACTGCAGGAACATCACTAAACTCAATGCAATAGCAGGTTTAGGAGCTATAAAATTACTCTGGCAGAAATGCAGACACAAAATCCTCTTTTTTCAGCATTGTAAAGGCATATGGTCACTCCCACGGCCCCACCAGGCACCTGGGATGGCCCAAGGCCTCCAAGCAGCGTGTCCACCAGCAACACCTGCCCTCAGACTGGAAAACCAAAGAGATATTTCTGCATTTCTCCATTTGGCCTTGGGTTGCCACAGGTAGGATGCCAGAGAAATGTCAGAAATTAAAAAATGAAACAAATCAGAAAACAGAAACAATTCTCACGCAGTATCAAACGTGGGCCTTTTCAAGGCCAATATTCTGCCACTTTATGCCAGTTCTCTAATGCCTGCTGCATCACCAGCTACTTTGAAAAGAATAGTTTCTCTTGTAATTAAAGAAATAGCCAACAAGAAGGTGGCTGTTAGGGTGAGGTCTCTAAGGAACTCAGTGGAACAAGCATAAAATGGAATCTTGCAAGAAGGAATGAGATATATGTCAGTTCATTATCAAAAATCTTAATTTTATTTTCAAGATACATCATTATACGAGTCTAGAGACTCCTTCCCCTGGAAATTAATTCATGTACAATGTTCTTTCTGCTAACAGAATAGGAGCTTTCTTTAGTAATGCGTACCATCATTTCCAATATGCAAATTATGCAGTAATTAAGCCAAATCTGTGGGACAGTTTAATTAACATGATCAGGAAGTATCCTGGCAACATAATTTACTACATATTCCAAGCAGCTTTTTTTCCTAAGCTATCATTTACATTTAGCAAAAAAGTGTGAATTAAATTTACCAGAGAAAGATCATCACTTGCCACCAACCCCTCCCTAACTTCTGACCCCTGTGCTGATGATTTTATTTGATTTCTTAGAAACTGCTCAGACTTTAGTGGTTCTCTCTTTTTGCATCACCACTTTCAAATAAACAATTTTCTGCCATTTCCTACCACTGAAAGTTTCACCGAAAGGATCAACCAGCGAGGGCCAGGTGGCTGCCACCCCTGAATTTGTTTTTTTGTGGGGGACTAAGCAGGGAAAGCACATATCAGCTCTCAGGGTCAAGACACCCTTTTGAATGAGCAGTTGACAGGCAGAGGTATAAGCAAAACTGCCCAGGTGTACCCTCCTCCAGCTGTGTCACCCAGCAGAAATGCAGCCAATGTAAAATCTAAGTGTGATTTCAGAGATTTAAGCTAAAAGAAAACCAAAGATTTTATGTAGGGTTTTGACAATGCAAAAGGAGTATGGTGATATGAGGGCTGCATGAGATAGAGTTACAAGAACAGGAGGAAAAGCTACCAGAAAAATCAGGATGCTTTCCAGAAAACTTTAAGGAAAGTGCTAATGTATATTTCTTCTTTAAAAATCTTACATCAGACAGATGAACTACTTACAAGTGTTTAGCTTCTCAAGTTACAGATTTTATTTTCAAAATGAAATACATAGAAATTTCAAGTGATGAAAACTATTTCAGTCCTCCTGTGCTTATCAAATTAGGCATCTGTGGGGAAAAATAAAACTAATAAAATGACCTATTTTACTGAAAGGCAAGAGCTTCACTCACTGAAAGCAGACCCTGAGAAGAATAAAATTCTCCCATATCTCCTACAATAATCATTGTGTAAATACAAATATATAAAAACCACCACAGATGCATTTTAGACCACAGCCCAATATTATCAAAGATGTGATAAAAGGAATAAGGAAGCCTGCAAACTGTAAACCAAGAAACAATGTATAGAGCAAAAAAATGCACTACATCAGCTTAGCACCTTGGAGGTAATTTTTTTTCTATAACCAATGCAGAATCCATGACAAGGCTGAGGTGATCACACACTTTCAAGAAACTGACAGTTCATCTGTTAAATTTATAATAGGCTGCAATTAGTGAAACTGTCTGGAAGCTGGCTCTGCTGGTTTTTTTCCCTTAAATTCCCCTCTGTCAGTCAGGCACTTCAGAAATGCTGCGTTCCTACAGAGAAGTGAAAATCTTAATAGAAGCTTAGGAGATTAAATCAGAGCTTTCAGAAATTGCTCAGAGGAGTTGGGTGTGGGTACATTGCACTTATCAACCTGGTCTTCCTCCCCACCCTCACCCCATCACCCTGTCACACTCACAGGAAGATGCTGTAACATTAAACCTCTGGCATGTTAACCTGTCCACTCACTTCCACGTGGATCTGGTCACTTCTTCACAGCAGAGACCAAGACCAAGACCATTGGCCAAGGACCAATCATGTTGGTTGTGTTTAGGAGAAAGAAAGGGCATTATGATTTCAAAAAATGATGGAAAGTGAACCTTGCAAGTGCTCCTGCCAGCTCATCCAGCCTCCCAAACTGGCTCGCCCTTGGCTATAAGACCAGAAAGAAAGTACTCCCTCATCCCTCCTCCATCAGAAGATCTCCAGCTAAGTCAGAAGGAAAGGGAAGCATTTGTGGCCACCACAACAGGAAAGTTCAACCAAATTGGGAAAATTTTCTTTTTTAGATGAAAGGATGAGCTTTCAGTTTCAAAGGAAGAAGGAGCTGAGAGGAAGGGCAGAGAGGGGAAAGGACGTATTTAAATGCTGTTGTGGGCAGGATGAGCCCATGGGCTCTTTTCCATCTCTCACTGCAATCCAGTATTACTATTCTACAAGAAAAGGCCACTCATCAATCAAATGGGTTCTTAGGCAATAACTTTGCTTTTGGCCCTCCTGCATGTAACACACACACGGTGCAATGCCAGCTGCATAAGAAAAATGGAGTAAACTTGCACACTTTCATCCAGGATAACAGATTCAAAAGACAAACTGTTCTCTAATCAAATGCAATCAGTCCCTGAAGTGGTTAAAGGGTCCTCCCTAAAGAGAAAGGCAGAGAGAAGCATAATATAGTAAGGACCTTACAGAATAACAAACCCATTCATCTTATTGACTGAGTTGTCCACGTGCTTTTGCTCTTATATACACGCAAACATATCAGATGGCAAACGTTCCTGATACATCTGCATAAGTCAAACAAAATCTCATACTAATTTCAGTTCCTTTGGGAGGAAAATAATCCTGGCAAATCTAAATCTTGATTTGAAGATGACACAGAGGAATGTTCACAGCACAAGGCAACGCTACACCAATCAGAAATGACTCCAGACATTTAGAGACACACCGGGTGTATTCATCAGATAAAAGTGATTGCAAATAAGCTGGCGTAGAGCAGGCTGTAACACACCCATCCCTCTGCCTTCCCACGGAGAGAAACTGCCAAATAAATCAAGCAGGGAGAGGTCACAAGATGACCTGAATGTGTAGAAGGAAAAAACAACGTATTGGCAGCTCATGCTGCTCATAATATGTGAGCAATGCCCATAAATACAGCTGATATTTCTTTTAAGGGATGCTTTGAGTACTCCAGGGGTTCCCTTCCCAAACCCCCTGTATCACAACAGTGCACTAAAGGGGAAAAGCTGATGTGAAGCCTGACAATGTATTTTCCAAGTCACTGTTTCATCAATATAAGGTGAACGTGCATGCTGGCCGGAGCACAGAGGGAGTGGAGCTGGGGCAGCACGTGGGGATTTGCCAGCTTGGCTCCCAGTGTATGCCCTGGTCACATCAGCCCTGGATTGCCAGATTCACAAGAGAGAAAAGCAGAGCCAGGAGTAAGCTCAGCTCCAAGGGGAGGAGAGGGCAGCGATCGCAGTGGGCATTTGGCAGAGCCACCATCACAGCCCCAGGGACGAGGGCCAATGCGCCGGCAGGAATTGGCTGGGATGCTTCCTCTGATGAGACACCTGCCAAAAGGGTCAATGTGCCAATGCAGGCAGCCCTGTCACAAGCTTCTCTACCTGGGAAAAGACTGAAATAATAGCAAGGAAATAGCTAACTGATATATTAGCCAATGCATTTTGGAACGGGATTAAATTAGATCAGAAAAGAGGCCCTTATTCTGGGATATAACTGCCAGATTAGGGATTATTTTGGAATTTCCCCTTTAAATTCACGTCACTTGTTACTCTGAAGCAACCTCACCTCTGGAAAAGGCCATGGGATCTAGTCATTAAAAAGTCACTACCTTCAAACCTCCCCATTTCATTTTCACACCTCCGAATATGCACTTTCACATTTCGCAGCCCTTGTGAAATTTAATTTCCCCAACCTACCAGGCTGTTAATCCCCAATAGAGATGTATCCAAGTCTAAAAACAGAACTGAAGAGGGAAAGAAGCTGCTAATCCTCTGGCCAGAGCTACCACAGGCTCAGCAGGTTCTTCCAGCTCATCAAGTTGACACAAATCAGAAGGGCTTGTCACACTGGATGTGGAGATGAGGAGAAAGGTACGGATTTGCTGAGATATTCTCCCTCTACCCTAGATGTTCAGCAAATTCTGCTGCAGAATAAACCCACCTGCATTTCCATGATTGGTAGCATCCTTTGCTATCCACCATCCTTCCTACCTATGCTGAGAGCTTCTGGACTTAGATGAAGCATCTGTTCACCAATATCTCACTGGTGATAAACTGATTGTCTCATTTCTAGTTCTACAAAGCCAGCACAAACACACACATTGTTAATCAAGACAGTGCTATTAAAGGGGGGGAAAAAAGGAGTCCCTTGTCAAGGCTGTCTAGCAAATAAAGCAGGAGCAGCACAAAGACATGCTCACAGCAGCGTAAGAACTTGGGTATGAAAGAACACCTCTTGGCCAAAACAGCAAACCTGTAATGCAGGAGGATTAATTATAGCTGTTTTACAAATCAGAGCCAGCAGATGTGATCAAGTCTTTCTCCCTTCCCTTCCTGCTATGTCTTTGCAGAAGGTCCTTAAAAAAAAACATCCTGGAAAGCTAAAAGTTGCAATGGCATTTGTTCTAGTTTTGCTGCTGCACCTGATACATACACAGTGCTTTACCTGGGACAGGCTGAGGGTGTGGATTAATTAGAATGAGAGCACTGTAAACATATGTGAAGAGCAGCATTGGGTTCCTCCTGCTTTGCTCCATTTGTGCACAACAGGGTGGGCAGGACATCTACTACCAGATTCTTGCTCTGGTTACCCATCACTGCTGGAAAGCCTGGCTGGCCACTGCTCTCAAGAGTTTCTGTTCTATGCAGTTAACCAGGACAGTAGCTATTTCACCCATCAGTGGACTCCAAAAACTTCCATAGCTGCATCATGGATTTCTGTGGGAGCTGGGAGTGGAAGGGGAGCCACAGTAACTCAGCTGCAGTCTGCAAAGAGGAAGATGTCAAAATGCCTTGCAAGCCACAGAGGACCTGCTGCAGTCTGAAGCATTTACTTCCCAATCTGAGCTCTCTCTAAGAGAGGAGACTCACCTTTTGTGAACAAAGTAGCTCACATGATGCTGCTGTTTGCTGTATGGGGAAAAGGGCCATTTCTAGTTTTTTTTAATCTTGCATCACCTTGTGTCCCCAGGATAATTCAGTGAATGACAATGCTCATTTTTAACCCCGAAAGCCAACAAATCAAACAAAAACCATACAGCTCTTGTCCTCCTTCATGAAAAGAGAAGTAAAAATAGCACCTCTCTCCAATAAAAAGACTAATAACTGTTTTTCCTCTGGTAAAATAATTCTGTTGTAAGGCCCTCACTGAGAACCTGTCCAAATGCAACGGAAGTGGGTTCACGATTATGTGAATTCTATTAAGTAAATCTCCTGCTACACCTACTCCACTGCACTCTCTTTCTTCCCAAGGTAATTAACATCTCTGCAGAGTTGGCTTCCCACCTCCTCCGCCCAGTCTAAATCTCTAAAATCTCCTATTTTTGCTTTGACATCTGACTAGAATTTCTTGCCTTTTAGGCACAGCACACACATCCACCCACCCACACAACTCAAAGCACCAGCAGCTGTTTCATGAAGCAAACCTACAGCAAGGATTTTCAAACCCTCTACACTGGAACTAATTGTTACCCAGGAATTTCATGCAACATTTTATAAAATATATAAACCAAGATGGTTCTGTGTTATTTTCACATGAGAAATAAGATGCCTAAGTTCCTCTGAGACTTCTCAGAGACAGAGAGAACACAGTAGAGACTGTCCATTTTTTCTCGTGACTAAAAATGAGGTGAAGAAGGTTACTTTATCTACAATTACATACAAGTTAAAAACCACATTGATATATCACATGAATGCTTCAGAGGATTTAATAAAAGCATGTAGGCTTTGTGTAGAGTATAACCACACACCTACACGAGCCATGTAAGCACGGAACATCTCCAACCTTCAAGCTGTACAACAGGTTCACTTAAGCCTGAAAGTCCCTTTGTAGAAGACAGAAACAGCACAGCCATGTGGCATCATTAAAGACTCCTCCCTCTACTCTTCAATAACCTACACACCCCAGTGAGCAGCCACCAAGGGGATAACTTACTGCTTCCTCTCTAACAACTGCAAAAAAATGCCCCTTGACATGAGGAATGGCCAAGAAGGGCAGGTACATTATTTTTAGGAGATGATAGGATCTACTTGGTGTCTCCTAAAGCACCTCAAAGTGGTCACTGTTAAAAGACAATCAAGGACAACCAGGTCTAGCAATATTTATGAGCAATACACTAACGTAACCGAAGACACAAGGTATCTATGAGATATTATAATGTGAAATACTAGCTCTTCTGCATCCTCAAAAATCCCTCATCTCTTTTTTTGCTGTTAGAAAATAAAGCTAGGTGGAGGTTAGCTGGTTCATCTTCTTTACTCCTCAGGGACAATCAGCTTTGGTCTTAATTCTTGACAGTCTTTAATATTACTCCTCATTTGCCATTAACAACCACTGTGCCATTGATGCCACTTCGCAATCCAGAATCAAGAAAGAAGCCATGTTTGCAATTTCTTTTTTTTTAAAGTAAGAAAATATTGCCTTGAATTATGTTTACTGCTCAAATTTTAAGAATACACAATGCAGCACAGTTTATAAATAAACTCCATCTGGCATGACTTGATTAGGATGTCTGATACATTAATTTTCCAAATAGGGATTTCTACGTTTAGTTACCTCTGGCACTACAACAGGGGGGAAGAAAGGAACAAATAATTGACATAGCAGTTTCACTGGACAAGCAATCCTTAAGAGTGTCACAAAGCACAGCTTATAGGAATTTTCCTTTATTACTTTCAGAAGCTGAACTTAAAAAACAGGGAGTAACAATCCCAGATTAGGAAGCCAACAGCTAACCAGTGCTCATTTACTGCAGTTCTTGATGCAAGTCCCTGGGGGGAGGCTGTGGAAAGCTTGAGGGGCTGGAGCACGTGCTCAGTTCACCTTTGGGCACAAGGCTCCTCAGCATACTTATAATTTCTTTTGGAAGAAAAAGGCAGCACAAAGCAAAACCCTCAAGCAAGCAGCACCACTGTGCTGCCTGGAGGCTGGTGCTAATGATGTTACTGAAACCCTTGAATTTCTCCTCAGTTTTTGCCTAACTACAGGCATGGGTTATTTTCACCAAAAATTTATGATAGATTCTTCAAAAACTTTGCTAAGTACAAGGACCAAAACAGGCATCCTGTGTAAAGAAACCTGGAATCAAGCAATCACAGAACGCCCTGAGTTGGAAGGGACCCACAAGGAGCATTGAGTCCAGCCCCTGTCCCTGCACAGGACAACCCCAACATTCACATTGTCCAAATGCTTCTTGACTATTGTCAGGCTTACAATAACATCACATGGTTTAATTAACCCCTTTGGCATGTTCAGATGCCACATTCATACTCGAGCCTGGTGATCAGAAACAATGCTGTGTGAGGCAGTTACGTGCTGAAACACTGTTTTACAGAGCTTTTCCAAGAAATCTGATGGAGAGGCTTTAAAAAGGGAAAACCTGGAAAGCAGTGCTCTGGTTTTTTTCTTTCTAAAGAGTAACAAATCGCATTCATGAAAAGGTTTCTGCATCACTGATCTCTTGGATCCAGTTGTGTGTGGGCTTTCCACCGAGCCTGTGACACACGCTTGCCCTGTACATACAAGCAGAAGAATGAGCCAGATAGGATCAAACAGTGGCAGATGTGCTTCTGCTCTTCTGTCAAGAATACAGCTGTTGCCAGCACTTTGTTATCTTTTCTCCTAAGCTTACTAACCAGCTTCTGAAGGATTTACTCCCAGAAATAATCCAGACAGTGAGCAGAGGATTTTTCACATTTCAAAGTTAATAACTTGGAAAGAGATTAATATAGAAACACTGAAGTGGTATGAGTTCTACCACTTTAGACTTTATTTTTTTTTTTTGAGAAAATCCAAAACACATCCTCAGCAGATGATTGGGACTTCTGGTTGACACAGTCTCCAGGGACCCAGCAAATTCCCTGGCATTTACTTTGCTCCACTTCTCACCTTTTGACAAGCTCTCTTTTACCTGCAGCCCCAGGTCTTGCTTGTGCAGCTCACGTCCACCAATATTAGCAATTCTGAAATTACCATGGCAGTTTTGCCCTAACATTGTATTTTTTTATACTCTTAACACTCAAGGACCTGTCCACACAAGCACACTCAATGGTACTGTCTCTACCTACCTAAACCAGCCTTGGTGACTGTTGAAAATTCTCCTGCAGACACAACTCAAGACAATGTACTTTCCCCCAGTTCTTAAATCCTGCACCTCCTCTCAGCCTGAATTTCTGAATACTTGATATCACCTTAAGCAAATAAAGGATGATGCAAGTGGGTAGTCTCATCCTTAGCTGACAGCTCTGCTCCTCCTTTATGCTGCATTTCTTCACCACCAAATTCTAAAGAAAATGTTCTCAAGTTATTTTAACATTTAGAGAGAAACCAAAACTCCAGTAACTGAGTACACCACAAACATAGAGAACACAAACATTTTAAGATCTTCGGGGACTGTTATTTTCCTTAATTTCATTCACTCTTGTTTCAAAGATGTCTTTGAGAAGAATGTGAAGTCCTGGTCTATGCAGCAGAAGGATCCAGCGCACACTTTGGTGTGTTGAGCCCACATAGGTACTGATCCTCATTTTCAAGTGTGCATTTCATTTTCTATTTGCATCTGTCCTGCTTCAACTTCCTTTAACCCCAGCGTTCACATTTCTCTTTGATAACCCACATGCTGAACAATTTATGTCTCCACAGGACACCTTAGGAGCATAACACTGGTCACAGCCCACATCCCTGAGGTGGCCCACTGGCCACCCCATGCAGACACCCTCCTGCCACTACACCCTGGCTACAGGGCTGCTGCTAACCCAGCACCCACACCCAAGCCTTCACCGGAGCAGCAATCTCTGCCTGCCTGGCACAGGGACACCCACTGGTGGCAAGTCTTCCTTAAATTCAGAGTTCTCCCTGAATCCTTCAAAAATCTGGAAGTTGCATCACCACAACTCTAAATGAAATCAGGAGATACCTACTAAAACCAGCACAATAAAAATATTAATCATTTACTGCAAGTTATTTCACTGTCTGAGTGAAAGAGACCAGTCCCAGCTTAGGTTAGGCTGGTGTGCCATGACTCAGGGCAGGTAGATATTCTCCTGATTTTAATATATAAAATGCAGGAGAAGTTCACTACCAGAGGAGCAGCTGCCTCTCAGAGAGCAGCTCAATCTAGCTCCATTATTTACAGCAACAACAAGCCCAAAAGGGACTGCAAAAAGCAGCTAGAGACTCTTCAGGCATCTTTCACAAAGTACTTTGTTTGGCACAATGGGTACTAGAATTTGTTTCTGGCAGATGAGCATCATCGTCCAGCACGGGCTGGGAAATCTCAGCTGAGATAAGTCCACACTGCAGCTGCCTCATGAAAGACCCTCATCTGATGAGAGTGGATTAAATAGCATCAAATTATTTTAAAGGTTCAAATATGGATTCATAGTACCTATGCCCCGATATTATTATAGTTGCTCAGTCTCAATGGTAAAGTACTTATCTATGATATGTGGTATATATAAAGATCATAAAATCACAACTAATGTTTTCACTTAATAGTCACCTCATTAGCATAAATGCAATGAGATTTTTATTATAACATGCAGACAAACTGCACACTGGAAGACAGGATTATGCATTAAAATTATATTTTATATCGTGTTTTTGTATTTCAAAAGATGTTCTACTCTTTCATGTGGGAGATTAATTAGTTCCATTTGTTGGAATTACTCTTACGGTTCCAGCATCATCTCCAGTGCTACTAATCATGTTGAAATTAGCTCCAACAGTTCACGAAATACTTAACACACTATGATAAAAAGAAGATGAAGACCATCAAACGTGCTCAAATTTCTGTATTACACTAGTCAGCCAGACCAGTATTGGAAATCATTTTTATGACATATGAAGGTTTCCTTTGTGGACAGGTATGGCCAAGAATACAGGATTAGTCAGCCCAGACCTCCAGAGGCCAAAACCTGGTCACCTTTCCACCAGCTTACCATAATGTTGTGTCACCCTTAACCTGGGATGTCTTTTGGGCTCTTCAAACAGTAACAAGTGTCCTACATTGCCTTTTGATTAAAGCTCCCTTTTGTGTTCATTCTCAGTGCCCGAAGTACAAGTAGTATCGAGCCCATGCTTTCCTGACATCTGTTTTATGGCTGGCACTCTTTCTGGGATAACTACAAAAGAAGGGATTTTCCACCCAGCCCGGAAGAAACAGCATGAAGGGCAAAAAAAAGCATGGCAGAAAAACGTTTTGAAAAAAAGTAAATATCCATCTCAGCTACCAACAGCGAAAAAGGCTTTGAGGAGTTGGAATAGAGAAAATATTATCTGCTAATTTAATCAGATTTTACCAGCAGGGGCTCTCTGGATATCACAATCAGTGCTGCAGTCAGCAAAATAATCTTCAGGGTGAGTAGTGGGGTCTGTCAGCATTTCAGCAGGACCGGGCAGCCAGGTGGGACTCCAGCAGCACCACCTCCTCTGGGATGCACACAGCCCTCCTGACAAATGACAGCCAGAAATAAAACTAGGGCAGGCAAAACTGGAAATAAAAGAATCTCTGTCCCTTTGACAAAAAACATACGTGTATGCTCAGCCACACTTTGCAAAATCATAGCATTTGATTCAGGATATCTCTCTACACGGTAAAAGAAAAGGCAACACACAACTTTCTAAGGTCATTTTTCATGTTCTTTTACATCCTTTCATCTTTTAATACTCAAGGCTACAAAACACCCTCTCTGATCATTTAATTACACAATTATTAAACCTGAACATTTAGGTAGGTAAAAAACTTAGGGATTTAAAAAAAATAACAAACCATGGTACATTGCTCCACTTAATTCATCGAGCACGGGGTCAGGTAAACATCCACTGATACCTTGAATGCCAAGAGAGAGGTGATGTTGTGATTGTTTCTGCTACACGTTATCATAAATCAGCTCTGTGAAGTCTTAGAGGCACAGTTAAATGCTGCCCCGCCAACACACACCCCTGGCAGGGTATGCATTGCCAGGAGCCCTTTTTAATTCAGTGCCAAAACTTGTGTAATATCTAAATTACTTGGTAGGTTTTCCCTGAGAAAGAGTTGCTATTGATTTAATAGCTAAATTTACGTCAATGAAAGAAAAAAAACAAACATAAAGCACCAGCTAGATGAAGGAATTTCATCCACGCCACCATACCCTGCAATTCCTTTCCTGTGTGAAAGGAAAGCTTCTGAAATCTAAGAGTCACCTTTTGGCAAAACACCCTCGGATATTTTTAACAGCTATGTCTTAAAATAATTCCATTTCCATGGGCAAAGAAAATTATTTGTTTTGAGTCTCTGAACACAGCACTGGAAGAGTTTTGAATTTCCACGTGCCCAGGCCGCCTGCCTCCAGTCATGAGAATAGGAGCAGCATGGTCATGGAGAGGTGGGCAGCTATTAAATTAGGCAGTAATTAGGACTGGTAGAGGAACTGAGGAAGGCAGAAAAGAATCAAATATTAGCAGATATACATATTACCTCTTCTCAAAATATTGGCTCCCACGTGCTGATGGGGTTCTGTTCTTGTCAGCTTCATTCCGCTCTGGAAATCACACTGCTCGTTCTTGTGATATATTCCATTATAAGGGTGTATATGCCACTTAAACAGCCTCACCCTACTACTGTATTCACTTTGGGGAACATCATTTGAATACTGACTGGCAAAATTTGGCCCATATTCTTATTCTTACTAATTGCAATTTGCTTCAGAAATAGACCCACTGATTCTGCTTTCCCAGCAGAGCAATTTTTCTGGTTCTCTCTTCAATACTTTCACACACTTATGCCCAACTTAGCTTCTGATCTTCAATATTCAAGGTAACTGTTGGCTAATAAATTCTTCAAAATGATCCAGCAACTGGGAATGAGTGTCAGCCAACAATTCATTTTTTCTCTGAAACACAAAGTCTTTGTTTCTGTATCATGTATTTTACAAAACTACTCTTGCAATCTATTCATCTTTTTAACCTTGATTTTAATTTTTTCTTGTCATCTGTTTAAGCAACTCACGGAGACAACTTAGGACTGGCATCTGAGCTGACCCTTGCTGTGTCTCTGCTGCTGTCTTAGAATGTCTCACTATACACTTTATTGCTGGCTATTATTTTTTAAGATAGCTTCTTGTTCCTTATCAACAACTTATTTCTCCAAAGATTAAAAAAATATGTTGTTGCAATCACAGGTTCCATAGAAATACAACACCTGAACATTTGAAAAAAAGAAGCTTGTTCCTGAGAGACTACATTTCCTTCTCAAATTCTATACAGAAATAAGTTTCTCACTCTTTCCCCCTCATCTATAATGTTTGGATAACACGTTTCTGATTTATAAAAAGTAAACAAACCCAAGAAATGCACTACCATGCATTATACCAGTGGCTGATGGATGGTATCAGTCTGTGTAATTTTTATGCTTTCAAACTTCCCTTTCACCTCTAAAAAGTGGAATAATGTAGGTCACTTTTAATGAGGAGCTCTGTGTGTGGCTTTCCCCACACACCACACAGCAACCAGGCACTCAGGAGTTCGTGTTCTCCCTCATCATCACCGTATTCTGTCATTTTTTCAGCAGGGTTGATTTTTGCCCACAACACTGGGCACCTTCATACAGTTAAGCCTCTTGCCTGCCTCATTAACTCTGAATCACTGTGTGCCCTTGCATTTTACTGTATCATTTCCTCCAGCATCCATTATGCTGCAGTTTAAACAGCCAGCCTCTGGCTAGAAACTTCTTAAAACATCATGATGAAATTACTTTCTTGACAACATACAAGTCAATTATAATGTAATTAAAAGACATACTAATCTATTCCATTATTTGGTAACAGTATCTTGGTTAAGATCATTCAATGCATACTTGTGCGGTGTCTGTGAAATCTTTTGCTAGAAATTGTAAGCTGCTGTCCACAGCAGACACAGGAATTAAAATACTTGTTCTCTTCTTGCTTTGCAAAGACAAGGAATTAAAATGGTACAAACTGTTTTGAACCTAATATCTCCACTTCTCAGTGCCTGACTCCCAGGTATCTCAGCAGGGTTTTGTGTTGTTGGGCTGGGAGGATTTGGAAGAAACCTGGCACCTGGAAGGTGTGTCTTGCCTGGCTTCCCTCCATCATATTGGACTCCCAGTTTTCAGCATGAGCTTCTTGCATACCCCTCTGCAAGGGAAAAGTTAAGCTCCCTTGAATTCACTCTGATCCCTACCTTTACCCTATTCCCTTTCCGTCCCATTTTCCTCTTTGCTTCACTGCTCATCTTCAGCACCCCCGCAGGCACCAGCTGGGCCCTTCCGTCACACCCATTTCCTAGGTGATGGGGAAAGGACCTGGAGGCAGGAGCAACTCTCCCCCCCTCTCCCAGCCACTCCAGCCCCATGCCACTCCTCTTCACCCTCCTGTGCCCCAGGGTATGGGAATGAGGGATAGAGAGCATCTAGGAAGAAGAAAGAAGGAGACTACACAGGCCAGGAGAAGAGAGGATGGAGCTGTAAGACAGGTGATAGCAGAGAGTCAGGACCTTTGGGGACAGCAGCATCAGCAGCCTGAGGAAGCCACACCTGTGAGAAACACAGCCCATCAGGCTGGTGGTGCATCAGGAGGAAACAGATGTTCATGAGGCTGGCACTAGGCAGCCTGCCCTGTGCCCTACATGACAGCAGCACTGATGGGTTTCCACAGTCCTGTTTTACTGTGCTCTGCCCAACGCCATACGCTGAGCACCGAGGAAAATACACCTTACGCAACCAAGCAATGAACAAGGTTTAAATGAAGTGTCTGGTATTCTTGATCACTTTCAAATACGTTTATTCTTACTATGCAATGGCAATATAAGGTAAAAAAAAACCTAATCCAACAGCTACATACAAGTTGGATTTAAATGAGAATTCTCTTCAAGCCAATGTGCACCATATATGTCTAAAATAAGCTGTTAGAACAGTCCCTTTGCAGTTCAGATAAGGATGGAGAGTTGTAAGAGATACCCATCCTCCATCACCTCCTTCCTTCTAGGGCCAAGTCTTTTAATTTACTTGAGCTTCAGCTTTTCTGTCTTTAAAACAGAGATAACTTCTGCCCGCAGCGATGCCGTGATGCTAATCCATCTGATATTTGCCAACACAAGGAAGATTTCATTCTAATAAGTGAGGTGTATGGAAAGCAGGGCAACACCAACTGGTGCTGTCTATATTATTCCTCACAGTTCTACCCAGTTTCATTTTTGGCTAGAAAAGTAGGTCAAAACACTAAACAATAGTTGTTTGAGGGAGAAATGCACCTTTTAACCTCATCTGGTTATAAATATCCTTCTTTTTTTCCAAATCAGCACTCTTAAAACAGACAAGCAGGGCAACCAGGGACTCTCCAGAGGCGAGCGTGAAGGCAGCTTCTTTTCTCAACCTGCCCCTTAATCAGCAAAGGTTCAATACAAGAGGAATAATTCATGTGGCCAGCAATTGATTCTTGCTCAGGAAGCCCCAGGGGAGAATTCTAATCATGGAAAGCTCACCTTCTTCTGGGACACATTAAATATGGGAGTGATTCTTCTGGGACACATTAAATGAAGGGGGGTGATTCCTTCTGAATGCCTTTTGGGCAGATTACAAAGCAAAGCTTGGATGCCCATCTTGTTCTCAGCACACATTTTGCTGTTCTGGGCAGGACCCTCTGGCCGTGGGCATACGCTGCCCCGGCAGCTTCTCCCTGCCACATACAGTAATTACTTTCTTTTCATTAATTGCTCTTAATGCATTCATGCACATTCACAAATCAAGTGACTCACTGCTGCGACTACAGCAGGTTTGGTTTGGAAGTCACGCTTGCCTGGGTTTGTCAAGCCAGCAGCCCACTGCCACCAGTACCTGCTATGCCCAAGCAGGTGCAGAAGAATCGTGGGGTGTAAGCAAATTTGAGGGGGTTCAGCTTTCCCCAGCAAGCTGCACAGGTTCTGTGTGCTGACTGCAAACTGAGGCAGCTGGGGGGGATTGGCTGGTTTTTCTGGAAATGCACACACCGGCACAAACAGTGCAATGATGGTGATATATTAACACTGCACCAATGTCAGTGAAACATTACCATCAATTTAAGCAGGCAGTATGGCTGATTTATAAGCCAATATATAACCAAATATAGCACAGGAGATGTTTGGAAAAACAAGTATGTGAAATATGCATGACAAACAGAAAAGCTTTATTAAGGGATGATTTCTGAGATCTCTCTTTCCCAGAACAGTGATATTTTAACATCCTCATCCAAACAGGAACACAGATAAACAGGCTGTAAACTTGTCTCGTTACCCTGTGGTTTGTTCTTTGGCAGAAAAGACCGATTATTTTTACATGAGCAAAACGTTCTAACTTATACCTGTGACTGGGTTGTTCTTGGGGAAAGCAGTCACCTTACGAGTTACTTTCGAGGGATCAATCAAAAGCATGAATCTACTTTGTCATAAAAACAGTTGTCTGAGCAACCCATTCAATTCAACTGATCAGGATTCTTACAGCAAATACTTCACCACACTATCTGGGAATGAGAAAAAAATAAGAAAATAAGAGTATGGGGAGGAAGTCTTTATGTCTAATTTGTCACCTAAGGCTGATGAACTGCTGTGCGAAAGCTGAAGAAAATTAAGTGCTAATGTATAAACAAGTTCAACCAGGCAAAAGTGAATATGCAGTTGGCATTTACATTAAAAGCTCTAGTCTGCACATATCTGTCTCCTCATTCCCTTTAGAAAGAATTTTTTTTTTTCACTGAAAAGGCCTCAGTCTTATCTATGTAGCACGGACAGTGATTTTAGATACTGGGCTACAGAATCAATTTGGACACTTAAAGCTCTTGACTTATTAACACTGTGAAGTCAAACTAGTCAGAGATAAAATTAAGTTTGGCAAAATCATTTTTAGGGTGCCCTATTTTTTTCCAGTTATCACTACCAGGGTCCATATTAAAAAAGAGAGTACTTATGAAGGTAAGTACTTTACATGGCCCATCTATGGTTGTCTTTAGCCAGGGCTGACAGCCACGATCCTCTGCGCACAGTAAACACACCGGGGTCCCATCAGCCTCCTACCTTGGCTCCATCCACACTGATAATCCGATAGCTGTTTCTCGTGCTGTCATAGAAGTAGGAAACAGTTACAGCCTGCTTGCTTGCGGGAACCCAGTTCTTCTTCGTGCTGGGGTCAATTTGGAAGACATGGGCTCTGGTGGTGAAGATGGGCTGTTCTCTGGAATAGGGAGGGACAGGAGAAATGGAGGCATGAGTCTGCAGAAGATGAAATGTCCCAGAAGCCCAGCCTTGACCAGGCATGTTGAAAGTACAAGCCTGGCAATCCCCCAAGTGAAAAGGCAGAGCAGTGACACTGTCGAGCCACAACCCAGCCTTGGGTACCTCTCCTTGGCATTGCTAAAGACGCTCTACAGTTACTGCCATAGTCCAGCAAGCAACCTTTTCCTCCCCACACTATGCTAACTTGATACCCACCTTTTCCTCAAAATATTTATTTCCAGGAAAGGACACACATACATTCTTTCCTTCCCCATCCATTTTTTTGCCTAAAGCAATAGTAAGTGCTCCCCAGCTGGATTTCCTCCTGCTGCACTTTTCTGTGAACTGCTACCTACAGCCAGGCTTCCTCTGCGGATGAATCAATGATTCCAGCAATCTACAGGCATGGTATAATTGCTGAAATATTAATCTCTATCCTTAGAATCACATTGCTCTGTGGATGTGCATGAAAATTTCATCAGCTGCAAAAACATTCTATCATCCTGGGGAGCAAGAAGGGGAAAGGAACAGAACCAAGCTCCTGTATTGATAGATATTGCCTTTCAGATCAACTATCAGTGGGTGAGGTACTGCCTTGGACACCCTGTTCCTAAACATCAGCCCTCCTCAGATGCTTTCACTCATCAAGAAAATCGTGCACACAGTGGAGGGGTTTTGTTTTACCTTCAACACATGACAATGCAAATCACATGAAAATAATCAGAGAAGATGCAGGAGAAGAGAGCAAAACATGACACACAAAGTTATCTAAGCTGAAGACTAGAATTAGGACTTAAAGACCATAAATCTAAATTCACTTTCAACTACACCTTTAATCCAAGTTCAGAAGTAGCAGTGAACTGCAAATTAAGCTCTACTGTGCTTTTATATAGTTTTTTATAGTTCTTAAAAGCTACTGTATGTAACAGTCAATATTAAGTGTATCACTCAATGTGTTCTTACCACATCCAAAATATTATATCATGAATAGTTACACTTGACAGAATTATTACAGGATTCAATACCAATTGTGCAACAACAGAGTTACTGCCCAAAAATGTTAACCACATGGAAACTGAAAAGGCTGCCAGGCTGAATTTTGCACAAAGCCAATGAAAAGATGTAGGTGAAAGTGAGATCTCTCAATCTCATATGCTGTGCTTTTCTGTTCATATAAATAATTATTTTATGTTATTATCAGTTCCATAGTTTTGGAAGCATGCTTTTATAAAGATTTCTATATTCTTCAGCTCCTTGTATATCCACCTGAGCATTTTTAGACTAGAACAACTTCAGGTCCTGTATGTAAGAACTGTTTCAAATATCACACACGATCTTGACCATTGCAGTAATATTAAAATTTAGGTGGGTAAAATAGCAAATGTGAAACAGATGAGGTGATCTAGCCGTAAAATTAGCGCAGGGAAGATGGAGTGAGCTTGCAAAGCAGAGGAAGGAGGGAGAATGACAATGGTTTTCTCCTTGCAAGATAAATGCAAAGTTTTACATTTCTCTAGGGGCTGCTGGGCAGTTTCTGGATGGACAACTGTGCTGAACTCTGTAAAATACTTATATGAAATAAATTGAAATTACAATGGGACTGTCATATTACGGCTGTGAAAAAGCAGCATTTGCTTCATGTCTCCCTTATCAGTAACTGACTGAATCTGACTCATTTCACACGCTAAAATCGATGCAGACCTTAGCAGGGAGGAAAGAAGGGGCAGGGCTCCATAACATTTTTTAAATATTTCCACCATCCATTAGACAGGATTAGCAGTGTAACGCCCACGAAGGTCATGGGGTCTGTTTGCAATAAGGAATTCAGGGAAGAGAAGTTTCCCCCAAGCTACTTACTCTTTTACTCTAAAAATATGTAATTTCCCTGAGTGAAGAATAATTTTGAATTTATTTTGCCTTTTACTTAGCTCTATATTTTTAGTGGATTCTACTAATAATTGTTCCTGCCAATGGTAATGACCTACATACTGCATTCTAAACTTTCAGAAGTTTCAGACTTTTGCTTCACGCAAATCCATTCCCCAAACAACTTTAACTCTGTCAAGCCATCTTAAAAACATCAGAAAACACTTAAAATTATGCCTGGCCTCTCCGCAGCAGCAGTAGCAAGCACATAAAGTGTATTTGGAGATAACAAAAGTAGAATGGAGGCAAAAACTACCTGTCTCCATTTTTTCAGGAGTCTTGTAGCACCAACTGTTGTCAACATGCATCCAAGTGGATAAATTAATGAAGTTCAGGGCTTGGGATAGGCATCTATCCACTCCTGTGGGGCTTTTATTATGAAGTACAGGCAGAACTTGACTATGTTTCTAATCCTTATGAATATTAAACAACACATACATTTTGTCTTCCCAGGTGCAAAGAGCACCCCCCTCACTCATGATAGTGTGCTAGTTGATAAATTTTATTTTTAAAAAAAAAAAAGGCAAAGTGATGTGTAAACTTAAGCACTCTAACTCATTTCAAGGTAAGTGAGCTGTTGACCTTTTGTTGAGATGAAAATTCGGAAAGGCCACTTGCTTGCTCTCCACACATGCCTGTGACCTTTCTGTCCCAGGCAGCTCTACAAAGCAGCAAAGCCCCAGGACTGATTTTTCACTCCTGGAGCAGACAAAGCATCCTCAGGACACAACCTCCTGGAAGGATTTTCCAGCTTTGGTTCATAGTAATCAAGAAAAGAAGATGCATTTTCTGCAGCCATGCCTGCCCTCCCATGCTCCCTGCTCAAACCCACCTGAAGGTCTGTGCTCAGCAGTTCATAGAATCACAGGATGCCCTGAGTTGGAAGGGACCCACAAGGATCATTGAGTCCAACTCCTGTCCCTGCACAGCACAACCACAACATTCACACTGAGTGTCTGAGGGCGTTGTCCAAATACTTCTGGAATATTGTCAGGCTGTGACTGCTTCCCTGGGAGCTGTTCCAGTGCTCCAGCACCCTTTGGGTGAAGAACCTTTTCCTAACGTCCTATCTAACCCTCCCCTGGCACATCTTCCTGCCGTTCCCTCGGGTCCTGTCCTTGGTCACCAGAGAGGAGAGCTGAGTGCCTGCTGCTCCTCCTCCCCTTGTGAGGAAGCACTGAAGGGCTGTGAGGTCCCCTCTGTCTCCTCCAGGCCGAACAGCCCAAGTGACTTCAATCTCTCCTCTGTGAGCCCTTTTCTGTCACACTCTGGTACTGTTAATATTACAGGCCGTGATCCTGGAATTTAATGTGCGTAGGCTGATGATAATCACTGGGCTCCTCACAGCAAGGCCACTGTGGTCACACAGAGCGCTCAAACTTTCCCTCAGCAAGGCCATGAGCCAGCAGTACCAGCACTGGGAGCCAGTACCACCACACTTCCCCTCACCCTATGGTGAGGCAAAGCCAACAGCGCCGACAAACTCCAATGTCGCAGCTTTTAAGATGGGGGCAAATATCCCCCTTCACCGCACTCCAAACTCCTTTGACCAGTGAGGCACACACAGGTATCTATAAAACCATAGTAGTCAACTTTCAAATGAAACTCTGAATTAGGAACTTTTGAAGCACTTACCACAGCCTCACAGATCTCCACACTGAGTAGGATTATTCAGCATTACTCGATTTCAACATCTGACATTCAAGAAAGCGCTTTACTAACAGAGGAATGACTTAATTTTCCAGGGTTTCTTTCTTTTCATTTTATTAGCACCTTATCAAGTTTTATGTTTAAAGCAACAGCAATGCTAACTTGAGTTTCTACTGCACACCCTGTGTCCTTTGAGCCTCTGTAATCTGGTCCTTACATGAGACCGCCAGTTTGCCTGGGGACACAGGCAGCAGTGGCGCTGCCACCCAGGCTGCAGACTCATAAATCAGAAGACAAAGAGAATTATGAATGTTTAAAGTCTCATTAATTTTAACTAAAGTTGTTAATGATTGATTAAATACTCATTTTAAAAAAAAAAATCTGTTTAAAAATCAATTTGACATTAACATCCACTGTTTAGAGTAAGGCTGCTTGAAAAGTAGCAAATTAAGACCTAAATTATAGTTAATGCTTTGTTTAATAATGCAGATTAAGACAAAAAATGCACTTTGATAAGCTTTTTTTATTACTAAATACAGCCAACATGTTTTATAAATACGTCTGCAATTTTCAAGTCATGGTTTTAAACATTTTAGTTAACTTTTAATTTCCGTCCTTGTGTCGTATGAGACAAATCTCAAGTAAAAAAACAATCATTCTCCATTAACGTAGGAATATGCCATAAAACTTTTCTGAAGAATTAAAAAGCAAAACCCAAGACTCCAGTGCTAACTAACTGCATGCACAGCTGTGTGAGATACAGCATCACTTTCTGGTTAATATACAACCATGCCAAATTTTACAAATGTGTGATGAGCTGCAAGCCATGTGTTTTATATTACTCTTCCTAATCAATGGGAATGAGCTCTCACTTAAGAAAAGTTCAAATTATTTTATTCAAATTTCCTTGTTTATCATTTGAATCATGAGCACAGCCAGTGATTTAAATCACTTCAGCTTTGAAGAGCCTTTGCTGACTGGCAGCCAGCACTGTCTGGGCTGTGTGATATTGGTGGCTGATGGAGCCGTGGCACAGCCAGCCCTGGGAGAGCCCCTTTCCCAGGACCCCAGCCACGAGCAGGGCAGCTTGGAGATTGCTCTGAACAGGCACCAATGATGTGAACATTTCTGTATTTGAGCAATCTTTTTGGTAATAAACACAACAGACCAACTCGTGGGGACGCCTACAGGATCAGGACCCGAGTTCTTTTAAACCTGCAAAGTCCCCAGTGCACACTGGGTGGACTCTCTGACCAAGCAGTAAACAGAAAGCACAAAGCAGCTCCTTTACTTGTAGGATCTGGAACATCAAACATATTTGCAACAAGAGCTCTGGTACTCCACCAGAGGCAAAACCACTACTTGCACATTTTGCTAAATCTGTTATTAACAAATCACATAAAATTCCCCATGAAGAGGATTCCTAGTTTACAGGGCAGGATTATTTGTGCTCTCTCCACACCAATACGAGACAGCTTTGCACTGTCCAATCTACCAATTGAAATAAATGTGTTTTTTTAAAAGTATGTGCTCATATAACTGCATTTGGTGAAGGATGCACATGCCTGCAGACAGCGTGTCAGGCATAGAGGTTTTGGAATGTGGTGCTTCCCACTACAAGCCAGCATCATGCACACTCTGAGGTTTATACTACCTGACAGCACCAGCAGATGTGCAGTGATTTGCCATAACAAGTATTAGATAATGATGCTCTTTCAAGAAAGACGAGTAAGTATGAACACAAAATCCAAGACTGTGACATACCCCCTTCAGCGGTTATGATACAAAAAATGTATTTGCCAAATGCAACATAAACTTGGTGTCAATAGTGACCGAGCGTTGCCACTACAGCCTGACAGCACCATTTTGATTTAGTCCTTTTTGGACTAATTCCTTATGTATATCTTCAGATACAACGTAATTTGGAGTGCAAATAAATTTTGTGACAATCCAAAAAGAAACAACACTATTAAAAAATGGTGCCCTGTTCCCCCTTGCCAGGTGTGGCCAGATGTGCAGACATGGCTCTCCCACCTGACAGCTGCCCTCTCCACCTGTGCAAAAATGGAGCAGTAACAACACCAGCTCCCAAAGCCATGGAGCATTACCCAGCTTCAAAGGCTAAGAGCACGAGTGAGGCAAATGTGTGCCTTCAATCCCCAAACAAAACAAATATATCCTGCCCCCTGAAAGCAGCAAGCTCTCCAGTCACTCCTCCATGAGCCCAGAAGGCACCAAATGTCCCTTTTCAGGGAGCAGCAGTGCCAGCACCAGGGGTTCCCAAGCCTCAGGGAGTGCAGCCTCCCTGCCAGGCTGCTGTTGCCTTGTCTCTCTGGATTTTACCATCACATAGTGCTCCCTGAACTCATGGATCCAGTTTTTTCTCCTACTTGAAGTACTCATCCTAACGAAAGTCCAGGCAAGTATTGATGCCTACAAATTACCTGCAAAAATACTGGTTCACCTACCATAACACTATTCACTTGTTCATACATGCACATCTCAAACTTCAGAAGCAACTACCTCCTCTCCCTGAAATACCAAAATCCACGGAAAGGCAGACCTCTGATGGAGGATGTGTCAGGGGAGAAGTTACAGGTCATGGTGTCGCATATGGTAATTAGCACACCAGTTGCAGTTTATACACAAAACTAATCTTTGCTCAAAGCAACAGAGAGAGTCCACTATCACCCAGCTTGTTTTCCTCTACACATTGAAGGCTGGTGCCACCTTGGACCAAACCTTTCACGAAGTAGAAAACCAAACAATTCAGCCTCTTTATGACGACTGAGGTTGCAGTCGGAGAACCTCTCTTCACCTCATCACATGCACTCCAGTGAAGACAAGTGCATCCCCCTAATGCTCACCAAAACCAGAACAAATTCAGGTGTTCCAGCCCAGTTCCCTGAGACAGTGTAACCTCAGCATCCATCACTGTCCTGTTTCTGGCTGGGGTGAGGGACCAGAATGGCAGGCGGGGCCCAGACAGCACGGGAAATACCCAGGGCTGGGGAGAGGCAAGCACTAAACCTGCACATTTTACAGATGTGGTGGCAGCAAACTGGCATTATGAAAGCAGGCAGCTTGCTCCCTTCCCAAACTGGCATACGCTAATTAATCCAGGTCAGTCAGATCTCATCAGCTACGACAGGCAGGTCCTGGTGCCAGCTGCCAGCACACACAACCGGCAGAAGTGAAGAGCCTGTTTCAACTTGCAAGGGTACAAAACTCACAGCATGAAGCAAGCAGGTGGGTAATGGCTCCATTTTACACCTGAGGAAACAGCGAGATGGCATCCTGGGATACCAGAGCCAGGAGCAAGCCTGGAACTAAAATTAAATCGCCTCATTTCCTCTGGGTAGCTTTGCTATCGTTATCATTGCAGGGCAGCTTTATACCAGATCTTCTACCCAGGGAAGGTTTTGACTACATGATTTTAAAAGGCTAAATCAACAGCAGAATATTCGCCACTCAACAAAAGAGACTACTGTAAAAATTAACAGTCTTTACAGGCCAGATAGAAGCTATCAGTGGTTTTAACAACTGCTCTTACACGACGTGGAGGAAGGTGGGACAAGGTGCCAGCCCTGCAAACCACTCTGCCTGCAGCCAGGATGCAAGTCTGCCCAGAGCTGCTCCATAGACCTGGGCAGCTCCTGTTTGTCCTGCAATGCAAATACTCCTCCTCATGCAGGGATTTCCATAGCAAAAATTACTTGGAAGGATGGAGAAGCAATGCTGAGCAACACAGGGCAGGAAGGGTGAACAGCAAAGAGAAAAGGGAGGCCTTCATACCTGCCCAGAGTGACAGGCTGGGTTAGCAGGGAACAATTATCCTCATTTACATTTTTTGCTTTTTTTTTTTCCCTCTTTGTAAAAAAAGAAATAAATATGCAGGCACCCCTTTAATTGCATTTGTTAGTACTTTGCTAGCCAAGCCCTGCACTCCTGCGTGGTATTCCCTGCTGCAGGGTAGAACTACAAATAAAAAAACAGACTAGAAATTACACCATCCCTGAAAAAGAGAAAACAAGAAAGAGAAACAGCTATTTTTAAAATCTAAATGCCCCAAATTCCTTCTTTTCAGTCTTTCAGCTGATGAAATTCCTGTTTTGTAGGCAGACCAATCTATCTGTGATTGGCTATCTATGATCCCCTATCTATCTGTGAGTGACCACGATGAGGCTGAAAGATGTGCTGAACCCAGCAGCAGCGTTAAGTGAGGGCAAGGTTGTGCAACTCATTCAAACAACCTTAGGTGTGAACCTCTGGTGAAGCTCTGGCAACCTCTGGTGCCCACTTTATACTAGAGTTGATATCAACTTACCTGCAAAAATATATGAAATTCATGCAAAACCTCTCATCTTTTTAGCTTCCTTCTTTTACAGACATTATTCTTTCAACAGAAAGAGGGCATTATAATTAGCAAAAGTGCTTTTTGCATTTGTAAGAAACATAACAGTTCCATTCACAGAGACAAAAAAAAAAAAAAACAAGAAAAACCCTAGCTAGCTAAAGAGGAATTTTGTTAAAAGTACAGATGTTAATTAAACTCATTTTTAATTTGTGACTGAATAAGTCCAAAAAAAAATCTTCAGGACAACAGTTCTCTGTATGAAAATCATTGCAACATCTTTGAGGCCTTACAATGCCACTATGACTTTATGAAGTCAACACTCACATTAAAAGGCCTAACTTCAGCACTGAAAAAGCTCAGATGTTATTTCTGGGCTATCTCCAGACTGGTATTAACCTTTCAAGGCACTGTGAAGAAACACTCACACACAAGTGACAGGAACTGAGAGGACCCTGAACTCATCCACCACAGGTAAGGTTATAAAAAAAAAAAAAACAAGCTGGTTGTGTCCCTCTGATTATGTCAGAGATTTTTCCTGAGAAAACATTGAAAGAGGATTCATAAATTTGCACCCCCGGTAATGTTTACACAGCCTCACTTTTGCATAGCAATAAGTCCAAATCCTATTAAACAGTAAGTCCAAATCCTATTTTTTTTAAAAAAAAAACACTTGCCCTCTGTTTACCCCAGCACCTCTCCTATCCTGGCTGACAAAATGAGGCCACATCAGCACACAAACAGACCCCCAAAGCCTTCCTATATCTCTGGACTGGTTAAAAAATTGCATCCTCTGGGTTCGCACCAGCTCCAGTAGAGTTAATGCTTTTAGCACAGCCTCCTCTGTGACACAGTGTTTGCATTGTAATACTTCAGCCAGAGACTGCCATTGTAAATTGAAGGTGTAAATCTTGGAGCAGAAGCCTGTGGGAGTGAGCAGGCTGCCTCTGCGCCCTGCCTGCTGCCAGCACTCCCCACCCAGAGATGAGCCCAGGAACCCCCAGCTCTGTCACACAGACCTGAGTGCTCGCACCACAGTGCCCTCCCGTAGCTGATGTTAAAAAGGATGCAGTGCTGGGCACGCACTAACCTTGAATTTTACACTTTGGGAGCTGCTCTGGAAAGCTCTCGGCGAGACCCTCCGCAGCAGTGCAGGAAGGCTCAAACAGGAGGGGCTCCACAGGAGCTCATTTTGGTGGGGTGTGCAGGGCTCAGCCAGCTCAAGGGTTACCCCAAATGCAAGAACCACTCTCCCCATCTCCACAGGGCACCCAGCCGCCTCTGCT
This sequence comes from Tapera naevia, assembly GCA_033556795.1. Taxonomy (NCBI): domain Eukaryota; kingdom Metazoa; phylum Chordata; class Aves; order Cuculiformes; family Neomorphidae; genus Tapera; species Tapera naevia. The sequence continues at coordinate 5,247,391 of JAUMJJ010000076.1, read as the reverse complement.
GCTGTCAGAGCCACCTAACCAAACCCAAACCAAACCACAGCTCTGCAGCTCTGCGCCACCATGAATGCTCTCAATGCACAGGGAAAACACCACAGGGGTCGATTCGTTTGTTTTACAGAGGAGAAATAAGAAGCCAGTGTGCAGATCTGAACTGCATCAAGCTCCTTGAGCACCATCCAAAAATGAGAGGCAGGGTTCCTCAGAGCCCTCACCCACCCTGCAAGTGCTGCCCAGGAGCCCCCATGCTCTGGCCCTGCTGGGGCAGATGAGGGGGCAGCAGCCACAGTCGCTCCTGGGCCTCCTCACCTCACTGCAGACACCACACACACAGCTGGCATTGGCAAGAAATGATCAAAGAAGGGAAAATCACGTAGACATAATTTTGGAGGAAGAAAGTAATTTATTTTGTATTTGTAAATCATCAGCAAAATTCTTTAGCACGTCAGCGGAGTCTTTATTTTTATTAATCCTTTGCACCATGTCTTCTGTGTGGCAGGAGGCTGAGGATACTTTGAGGTTGTGTGTGCTACTTGGTGTTTGTTTAAAAAACAAAGAGATTAAATGTCAGAAGAGATACAATCAAAACACCTACAAACAGAAAATACCTACAAACAGAAGACTGAAGTGAAAGGCCACGTGTGTGCTTGCACACATAAAACACTGACAACACCAGGGCAGCGTTTATGTTCAGGACTTTTTCTCCTCCCATGCTGTAAGAATTCACGCAGCAGATGAGGTTACCTTCACACAAAGAAATCCAAAAAGTTGATTTTAATCAGTAGCATAATTAAAGCCTCACTATTGCAAAATAATATGATTAAACACTCCATTATTTCAAATGCCACAGAACTAAGCGGATCCTTGGAGGGGAGAACTTTTGTGCAGTAATCCATGCATGTAATCATCGATATGCTTTCCCATACCCTATTCAAATGCTCTCCCCTGAGGCTTTTCTTCCACTTACACTAGGGGAAAAAAAAAAGCCAATCAGTTCAGTTTAAAGAACAAGTTGTGTAACTCCTTTTGATCTACTGCCTAAAGGATCAAATACGGAATTCTACCAACCGTAACGTCAGAAGCAAACGATAGGGCTTTGCCTGTCCCAGTGGCCACCACCACATGCAGGCAGGGCACAGTGTGTGCCCCATACTGGTACACACTGTGACCAGAGACACTGCCAGAGCACCTGGGGTAATAAATCACTCAGGTTCAAGTGCTTTATTAGGCTGCAAGAAAAAGGGTGCCAACAGATGGCTTAATACAAGGATGTATGCCTTTAATGAAACTTAAGCATGTAAAAATTAAAAGCAATTAAAGAATAAGCAAGTTACTCTGTGAGAGATTAGAGACACACAAACAAATGCCCACACTGGGTTTTCAGCACACGTATCAACTTGCCTGTGCTGAGAACAGCACCAGGTTGGCAACAGCACTGCCATGTTCAAAGAGAGTTATTGCTATCGGCCTCCTCCTAGAGCAAACCATCTAGAAGACAAAAATCACCAAACGTAGTCAAGAGCACCAAAGAACAGCTCAGAGAGGATCCAGCACAAGCACATTCCCCATGCTCAATGCCAGGAGCCCCACAGCTGCTCAGGAACGGGTAAGGTGTTGGGCACAAATGAGCACAGATAAAGCCAGTTTCATTCCACATAGCCATTTAAATTAGGCTATCTGCAAAAAAAAAAAAAAGCAGATTTCCATTTTCTGGTGATTTTAACAGACTAACAGAATCAACAACCAGACTATTTTGGATGCTGCTAGCACACAGGCAGCTCCTCTCTAAGGAACTGGGGGACACGGCTCTTGAAACAAATCTTTTTACTAGCAGCCAATAAGATCACGGAATGACACGTTTCTTCTGTTTCAAGTTAAAAATACAGAGGAAATTTCAAACATTTAGAAGCTAACGTTATTGACTTTAATCTTTAAAAATATAACACCATCTGTTGCCATCAGATTTACAGTACAGATCTCAGATATGTACATTTATTTGCTGGTATAAAAAGCTGTCAGCAACGCTAGCGCAAAAATGAAGATGCCCTGGTAATGTCCTGAGCTTCAGACAGAAAAGCTACTAAATCTGAAAACTTTAACTAGCAGGTTATTTGTGAGAAACACGGTATTTACAAAACAAAACAAAAAACCTGGCTACTTGCCACACAAAAAAAATCCATACCAGTAAAAAAAGAAAAATAAAACCACTACAACTTGAAACACTGCAAACTGCTCATATTTGCAGGCAATACTGGGTGAAAATCAAACCAGAAATTCCTGAAGAACCTCAACAGGCACTTATTTCTGATCCCTGCAGTCCTGTTCCCTCCGCATTTCTGATTTCTGCATGCCAATGCCTCTAAATTTGCGGGTTATGTGAGGTACAGGTTATACCAGGTCCAGGCTATGGGAGGATTTAATTTCAAGTTGCAGCACTTTTCATGCAATGCAGGTTCCATAACTAGAGGCTAAAACGCAAACAGACACACAAAAAAGTGACATTCTCATGTCAATAGAGTCTCAAAACTTAGCGTGGGCTGGCTGAAAATTTGTAGAATAAACAGAACATAGCACAGTCTTCTTATAAACTTATTATGCAAGATGAGTCTTGGTAATATGTAAAACCACATAAAAAGTTAATTTTTCTGGATAAAGATTAGCCATTACATCTGACTCAAGTTTTAAGGAGGCCAGGCTAGGACACCTGCCAGGGGCTAGACTTGCAAGAGCGGTCGAAAGTCAGACCCCTCATAGTGTTAGGTCATTAGTCATTTTAAAATAAAAAGGCCTTGACCTTTTTCCAAAAAATTATTCACTCTGCTGAAAAGCCATCTTCTCACTTCTCTGAAGTCAAACAAGAAACCCTGAAAAAAATAAAATCTTACCTGTGTAATGCTAATGATGACATTTATCAATGTTTCTAACATTTAGCTTTTTGTGCCTGGGAAGTTAATACAACAGCAGAGGATTTAATATTTTTTTCCCCCTGTCACATACTCTGTCCTGCTGGTATTTCTTGATTGAAAGACTGCAGGTAAATCTGGCTTTGCCTCATGAAATTAAGGTCTACTAGACATAAAAATCCAAAGAGTGCTACAAAAATTAAGGTATAGCATTCCCTCAGTCTCATTCACACCAACACAGACTTTTTTTCCCTTTTATTTCTGTCAAGGGTGAAGGACACAGCTGAATGACAGGATTTTTTCCATCTCATTTATTTATTGATTGCAATAAGACCAGACAGGTAGGGCTATACAAGTGCTGATTCTGTCAGCAGCCAAAGTTGCCAGGATTGTGAATATTGCCACTTATAGATTGATAAACGGACTACACGGACTAATTGTATTTCAGCATTTCTGGACAGATGGTAAATCTTACAGCCATATGGTGATTATTTCCACTGCGCTGAAAGTATATTAACACTTACCAAAATGTTTAAAGTGATGAGATGATCTAAAATAATTTTTCCATGAACTAGGATAAAAATGATGGGCTTGGATGGGCCAGCACGCTGAGACTGGGCTCTGTCCCAGGATTCCCGTTCAGTGCAGGCTCAAGGGCCTGCGGGTATCACACAGTTATTGATGAAACTGGCTGTGTACTGGGTTCTCAGCTGGAGAACTGGGCCGTTGTGATAGCCAGGGGATAACACGCCTCGTTTTAGCTATTCTGTGCTGCCCTTATTTAGTTGCCACTGTTTGCTGCTTGCTATGCCAGCTGCCCTGGGAGCCGGCAGAACCAATGCAAAGTCTTCCTTTTCCTGGTGGTTTTTTTCCCAAACCCTTCTCTGTGATTTGGTTGCAAACATATGGAAGTTATCATCCTGGTTTTAAAGACAGCCACATACCCAGCCCTGGCCCAAGCAAATGCAGCAGAGGACTACCCAAACCATGGGCAGCAGGGTCTCTGGAGCAGGACTATACACGCACTACATGAATTTAGCTGGCCCCACGTCTGCTCCCAAAAGAGGAATCAACTGGGAGAGGACAGAACTATGCCCCAGCAATCCTGTGAAACAAAGCAAACTGTCTGGATGGCAACCAGGGGCTCATCCTGCTCGCTGCCAACTGGATAAGCCACCCTTAAGTTCCGCAGTGCTACTTCAGCACAAAGCCAGTAGCTCATCTTATTTACTGAATGCAAACAAAGCACTCGATGGATAATATGTCAGGCTGACACGCATCCCAGATGACACAACCTGCTTATGGCTGCATCCTTTACTAATACTTTTGCTGTGGGGCTTTGAACCTTTTATGAGATTTAAGCAGCAGTGAATTCACCCTTCTAAACAACAGGCAAGTACGTGCAGGAGCCATGATCCTCTTCTGCTTAAAGTTACTGCCTACATATACCAAACAAATGCAAACAAAATCAGCTCCATAAATTCTAGGTGGACTTCTATGCTAGATTAATAAGTTGTATTATACAACTCTTTTTTTGCTTCATTTTCAGAACAAAATTCTGAACGTTTCTTTGTTTTAAAACAGGATTAAAAATCATGTATTGCATTACATACTAGTGTGTTTTGAGTGCACTCTCATGGTAGGATGTTCCTTGCTAGTGGAGGTAGACACCTCCCTTGCTGGGAGAGAAAAGTTTATGCATCAGCTTCCTCTCTTTGCCATAAGTAAATTATAGCAAGTCAAGTGCTAGAAACTGAACTCTTCGTAGTTCCTGTGATCTAAAATAAGTGCCTGGCATTAGTATGCAGAATGGATCAAGTACTCACTCAGCCACGGAGGATAAGGCACCAACTGGTGAGAAATTTTCGCTATGCTTTTTGCACATTCACTTTTTAGCACCCTAAGAATGAAATTGATTTGACTTGTAAGGCCTTTATTATGGCTCTCTCTAAACAGAGTTTTCTCTTCGGAAGCTTTACCACCCCGAAAGGCAGCAAAAGAGCATTTCAGTTGCCCAGCTCTCCCTGTCTAGCCCTGTTTTTTTCCATGTGCATCCCCAGCCAACACTCTGACCCAGGCTCAGAGCTGCTGCTGCCCCAGGCACTGGCCACGCTGTCCTCCCTGCCGGGAGCCGCAGCAGCTCCAACATCACCACAGGAGAAGGAGGAGTGCCAAAAGGAGACAGGAAAAAGAAGAGAAAGCGAGAAAAAGTAACTCAATTCAAGGTGGAAAGTTTGGACAACCTTGTTTAAGTCATTGAAATCAGTCGTTCTTTTAAGGAATAAAGGCAGCACTGAACCCCCCCAAATCATTCCCAGTGGTCGTGTGTCTATTTTCTTTTCTAGCCAATAATTCAGAGGTCATCCTGTAAAAGCAGTTGATGAGCATAAACTCTTTCCAGTACAACTTCACACCACTTATGCTAATTTAACAGTTATTTGAAAGCGCGTTGCAAATCAGTGACTTACTCTGACATTTCACAGGAGAAGCCTCCTGGAGCTGCACTACATTGCTTTATGTCCTGAGGACAAGGATGCCAATTCATAAAGCAGGCAGGAAAGACCAAACAGGGAATGCAAAGTGGATTAGATATTTTGATTCTGTTCCAAACTCTAAGCTTAAAATATAAACTTTGGCAGCTTCTCCCCCATAGAATTTGAAATGCCAATTTCTAACTCAACAGAGAAAAGTTGTTGCAAAGACCTGAACAATACATACACAGGATTACTGCTCTGAGACTGAAAAGGTCAAAACAGACCTTCTCTGTAGAGGGCAAAGCAGGTAACCACAATCACAGAAGAGGTGTTTACCCCAGGCTTCACGAGGAGCCCAGCCCAGCTGAATAAAGGAGCTCTCCCCACAGCCCTCTGTAAGACCACAGGCTCTGCAGAGAAGGCAAAGCACAGACTGTTGGGAGCATCAGGCTGAGTACAAGTCCTTGAAAGTGGATGCATTTTCCATAATATGCAATTTTGAAGGTCTCAAAAGCAGATGCTGAGAACTTTCTGTCTGGGGAACTGCTTTGACAATCGCATGGAAACTTTAGAGACATTATTTGTCCTTCGGATTTCTCAAGAGGCAAAGCGAACTTTCACATTATGCACAAACACACACCCATTCCCCTGCTTCAAAGCACAGGGGAAGGTGCAAAAGGCATAGAGGAGAAGGAAAGCTCCCCGAGGAAGCACAGACACACACACGCTTATGGATCTGCCTGGGAGATGGCAAGCAGCCTCCCTCTCTACCCCAAAGAGCTTCCAAAGCAACAGATCCCTTTCTGCAAGGCAGGATCTGATCCTTGTTCTGAGCTATTGTGTTTCACTGTAACTGAGATAAGAGATTCAAGCTTTTAATTTAATTTCCTTGAATTGAGGTGGGTGTAGTGAAGTGTCAAATCCCTGTTCTCAGTCAAGCCGGTTTCTGTTCATCATAAACCAAATTAGACTCCCTTTTTACGTATTAGCACTTTTAGCAGATATCTTAAACATAAGTTTATAAAGACCACCTCTATAAACAAGAGACAACAGAAAAAGTCCTGTAATGGACTACACAAGGTGACACAGAACTGTCAAACATGAACCAAAATAATCATGAAAGAAGAGAGTTCTCATTCACCTGTGTGCTATAAAGTTTTAGGCAACTAAATCTCCTTTCTTGTTTCATAAAAGAATAAAGTTCTCCCTATCCCTGCTGGAGGTGACAGGATTATTATGACAATCATTGGATTATATGTGTACATAAGCATAGTCCAAAGATGTTTTTATCTCCTCCTTGTACACCCAAGGGCAACGTTTGCACGTTGGGTGTTCACTGTGCCCATGAGCACCTCAGGGCTGCTCTGTCAGGCAGAAACCTTCTGGCAGGTCAGGGAGGAGATTCCAGCTTTAGGGCTACTTGGGGTTTGGACTCCATGAAGTTGTAAGAGGTGGGATCTCTACCTGGAGGTGCAGTGCCAGGTACAGATAGAGGGATGCCAAGGCAGAGACAGGGGGACAACTATGCTATTGCCATCTTTGTACTGGTGTCTGAACCACCCACCAGAACAGAGCTCCTGCCTCATCTTTAGACATTGTGAAATAAACAATAATGAGGTGTCAGACTCTCCCCAGGTTTACCCACGCATCCTCCAAGCAGCCCTGAGCCCCAGCACAGCTTCACATGCTGCCTGGTGACATTTTGCAAGTCTCCTCTCAGTGAGTTTCTCTCTTTTTTTTCAAATGCTCTCATTGACAGTTTTCAATATCACAAAACACATCACATGTTCCCACTTAAACAACTGCAGGGAGACATTTTAGATGTGTGCAACAGATTTATAGTGGGAAGCCAGAATACAAAAGCTTGATAAAACCAGGGAATGAAAAAAAGGCAACAACAAAGTGCTGCTGTTACATATTAGAGAGCAACTTGCCAAAAGGAAAGAACTTGAATCAGTCACTACAACACAATTAATATGAGGGAGAAGCAGTGTGCATCATGAAGTACTATGTTTTCAAAAGGAAAAGCCTTGTTGAATATACCCAGCTCTGGCTACACTACTTGTCCTTCTTCCAGGGATGAAACAATCAGTAAGGAATACTGAAAATAAGATGTTCACACATCTTATTTTATTAATAGAATTAATATTTCCCTTCAGAGCCATGCACAATTTAAATTTTATATTTTTTTTTACTTCACCAAAATAGTGTTCCATACCTGATGAGGATCTACCACAAAGTGTTAAGCAGAGGCAAACAACTATTTATACAGTAAGTATTCATATCCATCATTTCACAGTCCAGAAGGAAGGATCCTCAGTACAACTAGAAGCAGCTTTAGTAAAAATTTGCAAAGCTGGCTACATATTTTTAGATATATTCCAACAAAGTCTTTGCTATCTTGCTGCACTGATGTGCTAAACCTCACCTGGTAAGAATTCAGTTGCAGGACTTGTACTGTTACAACACAACTGCTAACAGGGAACAACACCCAGCCGCTCTACAGAAAATTTCTTCTTGAATTGCAGCAGTTTCTAAATCCTGTAGGCTGCAGTGAAGCTTCCAAACAGAAAGAAAACACTTTGTCACATCAGAAATTCTTACAATCTTGCATTTTGATAAGCCAACGTCAAATAAAATCAGACTGGCGGGGTGGGGGGAGACAGGAAAGGAGGATGCGTTGCTGCTGAAGTGAACAAGCTTTGCACAGTAACCAGCAGTCTCTGCTGCTCACACCTCCACTGCCAGGCCCTCCTTCCCCTGTGTCAAATCTGCTCTCTCTTCTCCACGATAAAGCCACAGTTGTTTTGCAGCTGAAGCTCCCAGTCTTGCCAGCCTTCAACACGAAGCCCACAAATCCTGAAACACCTACACAGCAGAGCTCCTGCTCCCCTATGAGTCATTAAGCAGGCTGCCCCGCTCGGTGATGTCATCCAGCAATACCCATTCTTTTTAAACAAATCCTAAAACACCTCGGGCATCAATTATTTAAAATATTATCTTCATTTTAATCCTGACCCCAGTGGCAAAATTACCATTACGAAGCATTTCCAAGAGATGCAAGCAGGCCAAATAGCCTCCAATCATTGTTACGTCAATAAGGAGCAAGCAGTCAGCTACTTGTGTCACACATGAGCTAAGCACAGAGCATCCAAGCCAGCAGCAGCAGGCAGATTCCTCTCTTATAAACAGGCAGAGAGCAGCTAGGATGTGTCATCAAAAATAAAATCAAAGATCAACTGCATCATCCAATCTTATCTTGTACATTTTGCATGAGTACATATTACACAACCCTTGCTCACACCTGTGCTGGGTGATGTGTGGCTGTGGCACAGCAGTAACCTTCCCTGATACTAATGGTCTGCCCCCTGCCTAATTGTTCTTGCCATCAAAAGTGCTTTAATGCTCAAGCTTAAACGCTTCCTGTCTTCCTTTGAAGGCAGTGCCCTTGTCACATTCTGTGATTTAATAACAGGATTCTCAGCTGTTTACAGTGTACAGCCGAATTATCAGAGAAAGAGTTGAAATACATTCCCCTAAGCACATTTACATCCCAAAGAGCAACAACCAAAACACAGTGTAAACAAGTCACACGCTGTATTTGCAGTGCACAAAGCACACAAACACGATGGACAGCATTCAAGGTGAAAGCAGGCAGGGATCCGACCATGTAGCAACCCTCAGGACTGAGGACCTTCCCACTCCGCACACGTCCTATCTCAAAGTCAACAGGAAAACCAACAGCTGAATCAAAATGCTTACGTGTCCTTAAATATGTGTTCATGGGTGAGGCTATTTATTGTAGGCAATGTATTAATAGAGCCAAATGAATGACTAAAATGAATAAGCAGCACTGCAGAAAATCTAGAGGCAAAACCAGGCTGATGCCTTTGCTCTTGGGTTTCAAACTCATTGCTCCTCTCTTCAGTCATGCTGGGAATATGCTTGAACAGTTCAAGACACTGTCAGATCTTGCACCAGTTAAAACTACTTTCAGTTTAAAGCAACTGAACATCAAATAAGTCTTTTTAACATTTCAAATGATGCCTTTGTTATCAGGAGACCTACTCATCATCCTCTTTTCAAACAGAAAGAGGGGCTTGAGGGACATCCCAACTTTGGGGAGGATATTTTATTAATAAGTTTTTTCTCAAGTGACAATCAAATTAACAGCGGTAATTAATTAACCTAGCAGCTGAAAGAAACTTGACCATAATCACTCTCCTACCGTTAAGTTTTTTTCCGTTCACTCTTTCTACAGTATTGTCTACGCGAGCAAATTCTGGTGAAATTTGCACCAGGGCACTCAAATCAGTTGTGACAGGTTTTTTCCCATTGTAATTTGCAGAATTTATCTCTAGCAGACCCTATAATTTTTTTCCTTAACCCACTGTGCCTTTCATGTCAATCATTCCTCATTGTTTGTTTCTGCTACTCTTTTAATAGCTTGTTTGTAATTTCTCCCAGTCCCATGTTTTCCTTGGAGCTTATTCACATAGGAGATTTTTTACCACGTTCAGTTATGTGTATCTGCAATGTTACAAATTCCTCACAATCTTGTGGAGAGAAGACAAGGGCTCTCACTTGACAGCAGACTTGGGTAAGACACTCCAACATTACAGGTTTGCTCACCCTCCTAAATGCAACCACACCAAACCTTAAGCACACACAAATCCTTACGACCATCTGGCTCTTCTTTTGTTGTTGTTCTTTCCTTCCCTCAAGCTCCCTGCCTCTCTATCCTTATTTAATTGTGTTAAATGTAAGAAAGGAACTACATACAATGGGTTTTATACATACTGTTTGGGTCAACTGAGCTTTCCCATCCACGTCAGTGAACTCAGACTGCTCCAGAACTTGAAGTCCTTTGGATGTGATTTTTCCACTGGATCTTGCACAGACCCCTCTATCTGCACACAGAAATACCGAACTCTCCAAGTCAGAACAGCAGCTGCTTATACCCACTCCATAAAATGGGAATAGCTACATAAGGAAACAAGGCTGTAAAGAATCAAGTATCCCTGACCAGCTGCTTCAAAAATCACGACATTATCAGCACCTACCAAATCTCAGTCTCTTTCCTTGAACACCAACACAAACACCAGCTGGATGGTACCTGATATAATCTGCCCCTCTGAGCTTTGCTGGGAGCTGAACTGAAGCTGCTGACATTAAAACCTCAAAACAGAGTGCCTGAGCTCACAGTACCAGCCCAGGTGCATTTGGGCATACGCTTGTCCCAGCCCCACCTTGAGGGCCGCTGGCTCTGCAGTGACTGCCAGGCATGTTATCTGCCTGCCACTCCTGGAGTCCCAGGAAACCCCTCTCCCTCACGGACAGATGGCTCAGGCAAACTTTGGAGGGAGTCAGCACAAGACTCCCGTGGATTTCAGCAGGAGCTGGACAACAGCCAAGGTGAATTTCCTCTGCAACTTGCTATTCCCCACTACGGAGCATCTTAGGCAAAGCTTATCACCATGGTATCTAAAAAGTACTGCTGGTACCAGAAAGGCCAGCTTGAATATCATCCCAAATTAATGTCTTCCTGTAGCATTAGCCTCATCACATCATCTGCTTTCTTTCACCTTCTTCTTGCCTTGTACTCCCATTTGTTTGCCTTTTACTCCCAAATAAAGCTGTATGCTGGCTGATGGACTTCACTACTGCTAACACAGGAGCACAGGGCAGACTTCCCTGATGCTCTTAAATGTCACCACATAATAAAAACATTACATATGATTACTCTCAGAAATATAAGCCCACAAATGCACCTTTTAATGAAAATATTACAGGAGAGGCTGACTGTTGTTGTTGAGTCCAGTCTCCTTAAGATGAGGTTTCTTTTTTGCTTGATCCAGGCTTGGAAACTTGCCTTTTCCCACATTCCTGGAGGAAGGTGTGGACTCAAAGCCCACCTAGGGGAGGCATGGATGGATCCAGCCAGACAGGGATAATTTACCACATTAGCCCCTGCAGAAACAGTACAGAGAAGTCATCTCATATCAACCAACAGAAATGTGTGCTATGAGCTAATTCACCATTAACCTGTGTAGAGCACATTTTACACTAGTATACAGCTTTCTGCAATAATTTCTAACACTCAGAGGCCTGATTTTCATTTTGATATGATTTATAAAACAGATATGAAACTCAATTTTATTGTTAGAGTGTATTTAAATTAGTTGAGTTTTAATCCAACAGATAATATAAAAGCTTCAGCAGCAATGAAGTGATTTGCAGGTCTAATCCAAACTGGATACTAGTCACATGCCTCATAACAAGAAAATTTTGTACCAGACAGATAAGGAAATACAAAGATACTAAATAAATGCAAATAGTAAAAGCACGTAAGCACAATGAAGCAGCTAGCCAATACCTCCTTAAATCAGCTAATAACTATAACTGACACATCTTTGTAACTGGAAAGTTAAGACTGCTTAAATTGAGGTCAAATAGAATCAGATCCAGGCTACCAGATGAGTAGGTACAGATGGCTAAAGTCAGAGCCATAGTCAAGCGAGCCATTTTCTTGGCTGTGTTAGCCCTTGGCTTGCAACACCATGACACAAATTAGGTGGTATTTTCAGACACAGATGTCTACAGCTGGAACTGTAGTGCATTGTGGTTTTCAAATAGTCAAAGTTTAAGCTCTGAGACTACTGAAGTAACAGCAGTTATCAGATATGCTGGGTAGAAGAAAGTGGTGATATAGGAAAATATTTGTTCCCTTGAAAGAAAACATTTGTCCAGTGAGATCTTTAATAATGCCTCAACCCAAAGACAATGGTTTTCAGCCAGCAGGAACCTTCCCGTAGACTTTAATAGGCACTCAAGCAGATTTTTTGGTTTTGCCTGGACACTTTTTTTTTTAAACACTGTTTTCACATCTCCCAAATTACAGGTATTAGTTTTTTTTAAGCATGTAAATTACTTTGAAAAACTTGACACTATCTTGCTGCCTGGGAAGTTGAGCTAAAACAACAGTTTAAATAGCTCAGCTCACAGCTAATAAGCAATTTAAATAGCTTTGCTGAGCTCAAGTAGCTATATCAGATTTCATAGCACCATCAGTCACTGCCAAATCCATAGGCAGCATTTAAATGAATCATTAACAATGGTCATCCCCAGGAATCCAAAAAAGGAGTTTAAAAAAAAAAGGAAAAATATTTTAAAAGCTAAGAGTCAGGTCACTGTCACAATTTCTGTGAGAATGCGCCCCACATGTGACACCAAAACATGCCCAGGAAGCAAATCCCACTGGAATGCCTTGGACAAAATACATTCTTTCGAGTAAGAAAGACTCAGCTCCGTGCTCTGATCACAACAGGCTTCACCTACATAAGTAGAGAGGTGCCCATTTCACAGAAGGAAAAGCTGAAACATGCAGAGATGGAGGATTTGCCAGCAGAGACGGAACAGGGAGGAACCTGAGGGCTGCTCCTGTGTCACACGTGCTGCTGTTACACTATCACAAACGTACTTTCAAGTTCTCTGTATCAGAGAGGTGAATGGCAAGATAATGACACCAGACACTGGCAAAATGTATATTCAAAAACCACCTTGTCTGCACTCTGTACAGAGTGTACGAGTGTGTACGGCCCACGCTGAAACTGCAGGAATGAATGATACTGGGAGCTTGATCTCACGTGCACCAGTGTAAGACTGAAATAACTTACTTGAAGTGAAACACATTAAATCAGGATATTGAACTAGACTGGGGAACGTGCCGCATACCCGTGCATGACCCAACTCAGCGTACACAGCAGCACAAACACAAGCAGAGCACTCAAAAGCCTTTAAGTCCTCGCAGTCTGAACAGCTTTGGAGGCAGAGCAGGACCACACAAAGCCCAGAGATATGACTGACTTACAGAAAGGAGTGGGGAACCACTGAAACCTTCCACTCAATTCTCTCCAAGCCACCACTAAACTTCAGTTAAACTGATCTAACAGCATGGAAATGGTTAAAAATGACAACAACAAAAAAATCCACCTTGAGACACATGCCCAGGTAAAATGACAGAGACAGGTTTCTCTTGGATAGATGTTTCTGTCCACCCTGGACTCAGTGGGGTAGTGTTGCTCCAGCCAGGTTTTGATGCTTCTTTCTCCAACCCCAAGGACAGTTTCTGGTTTAGTTTCCAGTGGAAATTTACATAATTAAAAAGTAAATAAGGCCATTGTAATCCTAAAGTGAAACGTCAGGAGATACATCTCATTTCTCCCTCTAACCCTGTACTTCTATTCCATACTCCTGGGTATCAAATTCAGACACACGCATGGCATCTTAATCCATTATTTTTTCCATATTGTCTCAAATTTGACAATAATAAAGGAATCTATAGTGGGAGTTTGCACAGTTAGAAACAGCGTGAGGAAGCTCAGAAACTGGAGAACAATTCCTTGCCACAGGGGTGTGACAAGAGGCAAGGAAGAGAAAAGGTGTAAGAGAACATAAGAGGATAAAAATAAAGCAAATTAAATGTGTGTGGTTGGAATCCCCCAAGACATTCTGACCGACAGGATCTCAAACCTACACACAGTTGAAGCCAAAAGCACAAGATTAACCTCCATATCCTGATATTTGGTTCACAAACTGCTCTAATGTCAGCACTCAGCTTTCATCCCCTTCTTAAAGTTAGAGGATAGGAAAACGCGGGGCTAATTTTTACAAGGACCAAGATGAATTCTCCAAGAGGCCCCCACACGCGGTAAGAGATAAGGGGTGGAGGGAGAATGATATTTACGCAAATTAGCGACCAACCGGCACAGTTCAGGCAAGTTTATTGTGAGCCTCCAGCTCCAGGAGCTCTGGGGAGCCGGAGCCGGGAACACCTGACAACGCACTGGCCGCGCACACCCCGCACCTCCCGGGACGGACCGCGGCCCCGCGCCGCCTCCCCGCGTGTCCCAGCGGGGATTTTGCCCCTGGTAACGGCGCCGGGAGGGCTTTTCCTCCGCTGCCGCCCGCTCCGCGGGGAGCCTCGGGGGTGGGCGGTGATGGACTGCGCTGTGAGCAGCGGGGTTCGGGGTGCGCTGTGAGCCGCGGCGTGCGGAGCGCTGGCGGGGCTCCCCCGGGCTCCCCGGCGGGCGAGCGGTGATGAACTGCGCTACCAACCGCGGTGTGCGGAGCGCTGGCGGGGCTCTCCCGGGGCTCTCCCAGGGCTCTCCCCGGGCTGACAGGCGGTGATGAACCGCAATGTGAACCGCGGTGTGCGGAGCGCTGGCGGGGCAGCCGGGGCTCTCCCCGGGCTGACAGGCGGTGATGAACCGCAATGTGAACCGCGGTGTGCGGAGCGCTGGCGGGGCTCTCCCAGGGCTCTCCCCGGGCTGACAGGCGGTGATGAACTGTGCTACGAACCGCGGTGTGCGGAGCGCTGGCGGGGCAGCCGGGCTCTCCCCGGGCGGGCAGTGATGAACCGCAATGTGAACCGCGGTGTGCGGAGCGCTGGCGGGGCTCTCCCCGGGCTGACAGGCGGTGATGAACTGTGCTACGAACCGCGGTGTGCGGAGCGCTGGCGGGGCTCTCCCAGGGCTCTCCCCGGGCTGACAGGCGGTGATGAACCGCAATGTGAACCGCGGTGTGCGGAGCGCTGGCGGGGCAGCCGGGCTCTCCCCGGGTGGGCAGTGATGAACCGCAACGTGAGCCGCGGTGTGGGGCGCGCTGGCGGGGCAGCCGGGGCTCCCCCCGGGATGCGGGCGGGCGCACCTGCGCGGGGCTGGGGCGGAGGCGGCGCCCACGCGGGTCGGGGCGCGGGGCCGGGGCGCGGGCGGCGCCCACGCGCGGCGGACTCACCCCATGTCTCGGCACCTTTCGGCGGCGGCGCCCCCGGGCGCGTCCCCGCGCTCGGCGCCCAGCGGCGGCCGCGTCCCCACTTCGCACATGCGGCCGCCCCGGCCCCGGCCCCGGCTGGCTGCGGCTGCACGGCGGCGGCTGCGAGGCGTCCTGCTCCTCCTCCCGCCGCCTCCCGCCCCCCTTACATAACCTCCCTCCCGGGCGGCGGCGGCACCGAGCGGCTCCCGCGGCCGCCCCGCCAGGCGGCAGCGCGGGGGCGGCGGGGCGGGGCGGCGGGCGCGCCCCCGCGCTCCTCCCGCACTCCTCCCGCACTCCTCCCGCACTCCTCCCGCACTCCTCCCGCACTCCTCCCGCACTCCTCCCGCACTCCACTCCTCCCGCACCGGGCGACGGGAGGGCGTGAGCCGCGTGGGGAGCGCGGACGGGAGGGTCCCGCGTGCCGTTCCCCCGGTGCTCCCGGCGCAGGGGTACGGGGAGGCGAGGAAACTTCGGGGGAAGTTGCGGGGGCGCCCCCCGAGCCGCCCCGCTCGCGGCAGCGCAGCCCGAACGGCGCGGGGGAGGCAGCCCGCAGCGGCGGTCCCGAACGGGCTCCTCCCGGGACCGGAGTCCCCGGGACATCGGGTGCTTCCCCGCCGGCTGTCCCGGCCCCGCCGAGAGCGCATCCCGGGATGCCCTTCCGACCACGAGGCGATGTCACCGTCCGGTGACACAGGAGCAGGTTATCCCCCCGGCCGAGCAAGCCCTCCCGACGTCTTTTCCCACTTGGAATCCGTTTTCCCCGGGAATTGAATGCATCCCAAGGGGCTCGGAGCCTCCGGGCGATTTCAGCCACACTTGGGCGGTGACCCCGGCAGACCCATCCCCAGAACCCTGACCTGGGGCTCGCACCCTGCCACCCCCCAGAAGGGCAAATTGCATCAGGAGGACCCGCCCTCAGCCCCCTGCAGATCTGTGCCGGGCATGGTCCCAGAGCTATCATTTCCTAGAGGTTTCAGGAAAACAGAGGGATGGTTCTTTCCGCCAAAGGAAAAATTGCACCAGTGTGGGAGAGCTGAAGAGCAGTGTTACAGCTGCCCAGGCGCGAGGGTGACACTGACATCTGACAGGCAATCACAGGACACAAATCCATAGGAAAGCCACGGGCCTGCTCGTTCGAGCGTTGGACTGTGCTGCACACACAGAGTTCTCCTTTTGTGGGGAAAAGACGCCCAGTTCACACATAAAGAGAGGATTTTTAACTTCTCCCACACAAAGCTATAATTAATACCCTAACATCAAGAGTGATTATTTTCACCTTTTTTTTTTTAATCTCATGTTGATATAGCCTTTCTTTCAAAGAAAGTTTAATAGTTGTGGGAAGGGCTTTCTGTTTGCTCACTTGAACTTAGTGTGTAATAGCTGAGGTTGTCCCTGGTGTTAGCTGGGGACCTCATGGGAACCCTCAAAGGAAAACTTAACCAGCTATGGGCAATGAAACTGTCTCCCACTCTGACAGACAAGTATTTCCTAGTGTCTGGAACACCAAAATGCAATTTCAATCCCATACACTCAAATAAATCTATGCCATGGGGGAAAAAAAAAGCAAGGTGAATTACCTAGACATTTTCAAAAGGCTACAGGATGCCACCACGCCAACACATCTGCTCTCTCTACCATGGGTGTTGAAGGGGACTTAAGTCCTTGCCTGATCACTGACGTCTACAGACTTCCCATGTCCTGTTCTGCCAGCTGAAGGTGAGCTTCCGTCTCCTCTGGGATAATCATGGCAAACGTGACCATCCCTTCATGTTCACGATGGGCTGCAGCCTTGAACACTGCTTTGATATGATCATTCTTGTCTTCCTGTGGAAACAGCAAGGGGTAGCATTCTCCAAGGAGAAAAAATAGCAGCCTGGTGATCTTGTGGAAAAAACTCCCACCATAAATCGGATGATTTTGTCTCACTGTTTTTACACCATTTACTTCATTTTGTGAAATTATGTGCTCCATTCATCACAGAGGAGTTGTCGAGTCCTCGCTGATTAATTAGCTCGTTTTGGTGAGTATTTGAAAGCTGTGGTTTATGAACCAGCTTTGTACGTGACTTACAAAAATATCTAATTAAATTGGACCAAAATGGGGTAATGCACTTACTACATATGTCATAATAGGATGAAAATTGGAAATTGGAACTGCAATTGCCTTAGCATTTTCTAATGTCTTAATCTTTTCTAATCTTGCATTGAAGAGTGTATTTTCATCCCCAGTTATGAAAAAAGCTTAAACTTATGGAACCAAAATTGGCTGTGAAATTCACATGATACAAAATTTCCTATATTGCTTTTGTTCGTAAGGTCTTCCCTTTTGGTTCATACTCTTTTCAGAGCTGTCTTGTAGAAGAGACAGAGTTGTGATCCCATTTCTCAAGGACCCTGAGACATTTGGTCTGCCAGACAGCAAGTTAACTTAGTCTTCTGCTCATATTTGGGTTCCTGTAAATGCACTCTCTGTCTGAAACTCCTTCTGTTCTTCCCAATGGATGAGACATTCATCTTCCTGAAGTGTGGCACACTGTTGTCCTCTCGTCCCTGACAAACACAGGATGCGGTCCTGTCCTCGATTTAAGTCAATGGTCAAAGTCTCATGGATTTGAATGAAGCCCAGATCTCATGCAGAACACTTATCATTATCAATATTGAATGAAGCAATTGCTCTGCAGATGATTCCACCTTGAACTCCTCTGCCATCACAGAGTCCTAATTCATGTGTAGTTCCCACTGATTTACATTTTTTTACTATAATTTAGTATTCCATTTCTTAAAGTATTTTGAGTTCTCCATAAATGAGAACTATAAATAAGCTATCAAAATTAATCAGGTCTTAAGATTTTCTATGTGACATGATATTTCATTTCCGATTTGGCTCCTATGCAGGATGTGTACATGATGGTAATTCAGTCCTCATTTAGTATTCACAAGTGTGCTTTTATTACCATGGCACGGTTCAGGAAGACTTAAAATACTGAAGGCACAGGATCCCTTGGTGTGATTCAATCTGAGCAATAAAAATATCCACATTCTGTAAATGGATGTAACTTCTTTAGATGAGAAATTTCTCCTATTCCCATGGGCCTCCTAAAGATATAATTTTTTGATTCTTAGATACAGAGTGAATATTCTTTTCATAAAAGTGATCTAGCAAGCAGGCATATGAACCCAGTCTGCATTCTGAAAAGCAAAAAGCTCACTGGTCTCTTCCTCTCTCTCAGTATTTCTGTTCTCTCCTTTTGTTTGGCTTTCAATGTTGTCATCTTTCACCACTTGACTTTATTTTAGATTTTTTTTTTCCAGAAGACCTGCTATTTAGTCTTTTTCAACTACTATACTTCAAGACAGTCTTCTCCCTGTTTTCCATGGCAGATAGTATTAAATAAAATACTCTGTACTGTGATTTTCTCTTTTTTCCAACCAGACTGATGAAATTTGCATTTTTTTACTCCACCAGAACTGTGCGATTTCCCCTTACTTTTTTCTTTCACAAATAACTAATAATTTTCAAGCTTTAAATGTTATCCAGAAGTTTAACTAGAAAAACTTGGGGGAATTCTTGATTTTTACATTTGAAACAGAAAATTAGTTTTCAAATCCCCTGATGAATGGAGAATTAATGTAGTTATAATACCACTGGATATAAAATTTTTAAAATGAGCAACGAGAAAAGAAAAAATTCTAAGTCAAACTGTTGAAAACACCCTGATTTATGATTTTTGTTGTTAAAACCTACTTAATCCAATATCTAATAAACAATTTGGACAAAGGATCTATTTGCTTAAAATACCAGGATTCCTGTCCTTTCAATTAAAATGTCAGAGCTCACAATAAACATCTGAGACCTTCAACAAGTCCTCCAGCAAGGCAGAAAAACCCCAAAGCTGACATTCATGTGATTTCTAAAGTGAAAACAGCTCTCCTTGAAGGTAAAAGCAGTTCTCTCTGCTCTTCTCCAGAAATAGTCCAAGAACAATCATTTAGGACTACTTTTTGTGTCTTTGAAAGTAAAAAAGGAGTAGCCCATTTTTAAAAGCATTTTGTCAATCATCTTTAAAAGAGTAGGTTGAACATTCTCTTATTATTCTTTGCAGTTTATTCTTATATGTATAATTACTTAGTGCCAGGAAGCTCCTGTCTAAGTGCAGTAATAGAAGGCACAGAAGCATTCTACCTCACTTTCAAAAAAGTTGTCCTGTAAAATATGCAAATATGAGTTCAAAGCAGATTTTTATGTAAATGCCAAGTGCTGTCATTGTCACACTGTGGTATACACTGCCTTCTCAATGAAGACAAATAGCAGCTAACAAAAAATAATACTAAATGACATTTTAGAGAGAAAAAAAATTGACACACAAAGAAAGCCAGCAAAACCAGAATAACACCCTACCGGCCACCACAGGTCTCCCAGCCCTGAATGTAAGAACCCAGTATAGTGTTGGAGGCTGTAAACTCTTAGAGGTTGATGGATTTCTAATTATACTGGCATAGTCAGAGAGCATCTGTCAGCATTAATAAAGAATTTGGGACAGATCCTCTAGGCATTCTCCATTCTTTGGTCTGTTGGAAATCTAGCCTGGGATCCATCCAGGAGTGCACACTGAACTTGAACCTTTGTAAAGGTGATCCCATACTTGGAGCAAACCTTGTTCCCTTTAACAGACCTATTTCTTTGTTCTGACAAGGTAAGACAGAGAAAACAGATACTCCCAGTTTTCCTTTGTAACATTTTCATTGATGTAGACACTTTGGTTATGCCCACTCCACTGTAAAGTCAACAAGGTTGGACACCCTTCAGTTTTTCCTGTGCTTAGTGGGTCTTGCTGCTCTTCTCTGAAATCAGGATTTTTAACTGGGTTTGCACTGGACATACTGGGACTCTGCAGAGTAGGTGAGGAGCACTCATGTAAAAGTCTCCTTACAGCTTGTATTTGCCTCTGTGTACTTGTTGCACATACATCCTAAAACTGCTTTTTTTTTTTTTGAGCACATATGCATCCCAAACCTACTCACAGCAGTGCACAGGTTTCCCAGCTGATGAGCTGGATCCTGATATACTCTTCAAAACTGTACCAAATGTGTTCTTTCCCTTCCAGTATGCAGTGCTTTGCATTTCATGTATCACTTTAGAAGTTATCAGCCTTTTCACTCAAAGTTTATTTTGACCATTTTCTTTTTGGATCTCCAAAAGAAGAAAAAAAAAAATCAGTTTCATCTGCATTTGCAAGTGATGGCTCTGGTTTCCTTCCAGGCTTACATCACAAAACTCCATTTATATGTAGTTTATAAAATGGAAATCAGAGCAATAAGGCACTGGTTATGCAGATGGGGTAGATTAGTTTTCTTTTTAAGCTAATTCAGATCAAAATTTTTGGCAGGCCGAATTGTACAAGAGATAGGAGAAGGAAATGCCTTGTCTATTAGAAACAGGACCCTCATATTGTGACTTGGCTGTGATGATGATGGTGACAGCCAAGGTTACTAATAGAGAAGGAAATAACACCGAAGAGAAAGATATTCACATTTTTGGTGAAGGAAGATGAATTTCCAAACATGCAGAATTGCACGACCATTCATTTCAGCGAGCCATTTTGCTCACATGTAAATGTTCTTGTAGCTCAGAAGATTTTAATTCTCAGGCCCTTTCTACCATCTGTAACTCAATCTCTATTTTTTAAAGAAATTGCAGACATCTGTTTAAATACCCATCTCTTCCGTCACATGGAATTTTGGATTGAAAAATCTAAGCTGTAAAATATACCGAAGTTGGATTACATTTCCAAGCAACCACGGACTGGCATTTTAAATGCTGCCTTTTTAATTAGCCCACCCCATTACACTGGCTGCGTCGGGCTCTACAGTGCATGAACAACGTCTGGTGTGGGCGTGGATCAGCGACGCAGCAGAGAGGGTCGTGCTTCCCCATCGACCTGGGAAATAGGAAAGGGAGAAGGTGGAGAAGACCCCCCCAGGCTCCTCTGCAGCTCCAAGGGGGCTGAGGGACCATTTCTGAGCCTGGGACTGTGCTGTGCTCTGCCACCATGTGCGGAACTAATCCTGCCTGGGAGACCAAAGCCAGCTCAAGTGACATAAGAACAACTGAATTTTGCCTCCCCATACCTGACTTTCTGCAGCAATGCAAACAATTTCAGAGTGTAATCAGGGATGCTCGGGGATGGGGACAACAGAAGGAACAGAGGGCAGAGCAGTGGGAGCCAGGAGAGGGAATGAAAAGGCAACGCCAGGTGTTCCTAAAGCCTGTAGTGAGAAATGCATTCTTTTCTTTCTGCAGTCTGTCCTTGTTCAAGACACCCTGCCTCCCCCTTGCCCTTCTCCCAGGCTTGTAGGAATTCATACCTCAGACTGATGTGAAATACCTCATTCTTTTTGTTTCTTTAAAACTTACTCATCGATGGACTTTGCCCTTTAATAAGCTTCTTGCTTGGCGTTCTGGAAAAGGAAGACATTTCCCTGGCTACGAAGGAGATCTGATTCATTGACACAAATGCCCAATGGCTGTGTAAAGGCTTATGTGTTCCCTTGTGGGCAGAAGTGTCTGGATCCCTCACCTGGATGAATTTCTCAAAGGACTGAGGAGTAGAGTGCCAGGTGGGAACGAAGCCACATGGGATTTCAAACCTATTTACACAAACTGACTGTTGAGGTTTAGTGGTGAGCACCCCAAACATCATAAGGATACAAGTGGCACAAGAATTCCCTCCTCCTATTGTGGAAAAGATCTTGAGTTCAAGGAGTCCAGACCTGGCCCAGAGATATGAAGCTGGAAGTGCTCAGCTAGGGGTGTCTTTCACAGACAGAGATAACTTTCATTTGTGAAGGAAGCTACTTGTCACCACAGGAGTTATATTTTGCACCATTCTCTGAAAAGAAGTGGTTGATCCTTTTCTCCCTGCAGACTGTCCTATGGAAAGCAATTAAAATGCATTTCAGAAATAGCCTAATGCTTTTATGCTTCCAAAATGCATTGGAAAAAAAACAAATCAAAGAATAGTACTGGACTTCACTTACACCACTTTCAAATAAATTTAAAGACCCTGATTTGTACCAGCCTTTATGTCAAAGTCCTGCTAAACTACATTAATTAACCAGTAATAAAAGTGAAGCCAGAAGGACACAAATCTTGTAGAATTTTCTCTTTTTACTACAGTAATAATTAAAATATGGAAAAATAGAAGTAATCACTTGAAAAGAACAATGAAAATATAGCTCCCACAAACAAAGATGCCAGGAATGATTTGACGAGGAAATGCATTGTAGAAGAATCTGTTAGGTGGTAAATTGGGTTGTGGATCTTCCTTAGATAAAACTAGCTCAAAGGGACCTTCTACATTCCTAATCCACCTAATATAACTTTTCTCTGCAACAATAGATGGATGAAAAAATACATAAACACTACCAGTCAGTCAAACAAACACAATCAAAAATTTTCAGCTCCATGCTTTTCTTGTCAGAAAATATTTACTGTCAACACTCTTAAATCCAAACTTGTGTAATTCTAGTTAACAGAAGTTATAAAAGTGCTCATATCTAATGGTAAACAGAGATTCCACTTTTCCAGGGTAATTTATAGTCCTTAGCAGGTGTATAAAATCCAAAATTTGGAAAAATCATTTACAGAATTCAGTTTAACTCCACGGGACTTGGTGGAAGGCGGAGCAGATAGCTTCCAACTTCCAGTAAAGCTTTCAGCTATGTTATGGTTTAAATTAATCTTTAGTCAATGGATAAATATTTATATATACATATAAAATCCTTTTCCACATACTTGAGAAGATGAAGTCAGCACTATAAAGTATGGATGACAGATATCCTCTATTTTTCACTTATTGATCATTTGCAGAAGAGCACATGATTTATGTTGTGAACATTCCAACATTTTTCTAAGTTTAATTTTATAGTTTTCCTGCAGGAACAGGCTAATCTTCATTCATATCACCTTTAGTAATATTTATTACTGATCTTCTGCTCCTCAGTGGCTTGCTGAATATTCCCTCTATGTCCATCTGGTGAGTACGATTTTTCCCAAAATAGTCCATGACCACTCTTTCCATTGCACGAGAGAGGTACTATTATTATATTTGTACAGAAGAAGGTAGGCAATCCTGCAGAAGTGTTTTTCAGTGATATCACTTCTTCAACTTGTAAACGGATTTACAATTTGAAAGTGACATCAGAAATTGCATGTCAAAAGATCTCAGCAGGAAATAATTTGTAGTCTCTCAGAAATCCAGCCAGAGTTGCTCTTTTCTAGATCTTCTGTTTGTTTGC
Organism: Tapera naevia; assembly: GCA_033556795.1. Classification (NCBI taxonomy): domain Eukaryota; kingdom Metazoa; phylum Chordata; class Aves; order Cuculiformes; family Neomorphidae; genus Tapera; species Tapera naevia. Next base: position 5,223,907 of record JAUMJJ010000076.1, on the reverse strand, counting down.
CCGGAAGAATTAACCCTTTTCAAAGAGAGTAACTACTATTACTCAGTATTCAACTTTGTTCTAGTATTTAAAACTGGATTATTGACAGTTTTAAGAACGTGGCTTCTGAGATACAATTCCATACCATTGCCTGTGTTGGGAAAAGAGCAGAAGCCAGCCCTGAAAGTGTAACAAAGCGTGTTCTGAATGCACAGGGCATGGAAAGCCACAAATACCAGCCAACCAACACCACACGCTGAAAGCCACATTCAGTGAGCTGGAATTTCCACATGCACAATAATGCCTGTTGTGACAAGTAAGTAGCCTCTTGAAGAAAGATCCCTTAAAGTGCATTTACCTCTCTAGATAAAGGAATTCTCACTACACAGACATCTTCAACAAGGTAATGCTTTGCACTTCATTGGTTTTAATGAGCAGGTATCTCAAAACAATAATATCCACACAGAAGACAACCCTGGCCCTGTGATGCTAATGGAAAAAAAACCAACTTCTTTTGACTTCATTAGGATCATGATTTGGTCATAATTGATTAATCCTCATTCCATTGCTGTGAGACAAGTGAGGGATATATAGAGATCACTTCACACACCACTGCAGCATGACTGCTTCTGGAAAATATCAGCTGTTCCAAACAAGAGAGGAGCCCAGCACGCAGTTCAGAACAGAATGCAATGGCCAACACTGTCTCCACTTGGAACAACACAGGAAATGCTGATAGCCAAAGTGGCATTGCTGAAAATAGATTTTGGCCAGCACAGAGGGATTAAGAGCTTTATTTTTCAAAAGGTGTGGTGGGACTTTGAATAACCATAAATAGTCAGGGCTTTGTATTTGTGCCTCACTGAAAAGATGGCAGCGCTCACCGTACGGTGTTTCCTCTTATGCTGCTGACACATTGCTTCATTACTGGATCATCTGCAGCTTTCAACAGGACTGATGTTACTTCCTAGAGAGTCACAGCAAAGTCCTGACTGCAAAAATCACAACAGTACTTGGAATCAGTGGAACAAGGATTTCTCTCCCTGGAAATAGTCTGTGAGATCTGGCAGCAACATTTCCCATCAGATAGCAACCATGAGATCTTTGATATCTTATGTAACTGCCACCCTTAAATAAAATGTATATCTAGTTCATCGTTTTCCCCCTGATTTAATTAGAATCTGCCTTAGTTTTCCAGGTTGGCGAAGGCTTATCTTGCAATATACTGCAGATGCTACTGCTTGGAGATTAACATTTGCTTTTTAATTAAAGTTTTTACTTGGGAAGTATTTAAGACCAAGAAAATAACTATGTTTTATTCTTAAAATGAGCAGCCACAGTATAAAATGAAACAGCCACATTCAATGTATAATCAAAAATTACTGTGTGGTTTTCATTTGCTAGTGAGGTTTTCTGAGATTGTTTTTAATAAGCCTCCATCAAAGGCTCCATCAGAACTTTGCATTTTCCAAGATAACATCGCTAGGCTTTATTTAGTTTAGACTGTTGAGCAGTCAGTATGTTCTTCTGCACTGGTTCCCAACCAACATTAGGAAGCAGCATTCAGCTGAGCACTAGCACACTAAGCAGCTGGGTGCTACCTCAGCTTCTGCAGGGGGTGCAGGGATGGGAAAGAAATAGCCACAGCTCACGAAAGTGGTGAAGAGAGACCTGAAATTGGGAGTGTGAGCAGGACCACGGGAACAGCAGCACTGTGGAAAGATTCCAGGAGAGGAAACTGCTGCAGGAGTCTGGGGCAAGGATGGGGAAGGAATTACAGCACTGCTGAGGCAGGTAAGGACGCTGTGCCTCAGTGTCTGAGGCAGAGGTCTCAGCGAGGGTGAGAGGACACACAAAGGAGTGACAGCCACAGCATAATCTCCTGAAAGATTAGGAACTCTTGTCTGCTGGGAAGAATGATTTCCAGTCCTAATTTAGTAACAGGAGGGAGAGTTATTATGGCTAGGAGTGGTGGTGACCTATACCTCCAGACAAGGACCAGCCCCAGCACAGCACAAACATAAAATGGAACGATAGTCTCTGCCCAAAGAGTTTCCAGATTTTGTGGAGGGCAAGGGACAACATGGGGATGCACAGGGGAGTGCACGACTGTAGTGAGGCAATGTCAAAACAAGGAGGAGGCTGCTCAGCCCAGCTTTGCAAAATACTGCAGGCTTCTCTGCAGCTCAGCTACTTATACTTTATTTCACTTTAGTACAATCTCAATACAGATTGGTATCTCAGGAAAATTCTGGTTTACAATTTAAAAAAAAGAATTACTTCAGGTTAAGAAGAAACTCCAACTTGAAATAGTACAAAGTTGGCCTATCCTTCAGCTCTTGCTTTCCCTAATGGCCCTTAACCTTAAAAGGAACTGCAGAGAACACTGAAGAACTCTCCTTATGTGCAAAGAGAATAGAAAGGAGACTAACCGACAGCTTCTGGGTAAAGCTACCTGGGGGAAGCAATGTTTAGTATCTCATGAAGGGAGCATTACTTAAACTAGTTCCACTGACCCAGGCCTTGAGAGGGAATAAAACACTAAACACTAAAACACTGTCATATTTCATTGCCTTTAGCAGAACCTGGACACATGCTCAAACATCAGCAGTGGCTCTGACACACAGAAGCAGAAGGACAGGCGTGAGTAGGGCCTCATTGTGTGTCTATCTGCAGGGCTGGCAGCAAGGGCGGATTTCAAACCTGTGCCAGATAAAACAAGGTGGAGGGCCGGGGATTCAGCCCGCAGGCCATGACTTTTACACCACTGATCTAGAGAAGGGAGACTCTGGGAACAAAATGGGAGACCTAGGCATCCTTTTTAGAGGTTGAATATTTGACTTTGTATCCGAGGCAACTGATTGGCATGGAGCATGCAAACTGCATGAACTATCCAACCCAGGAGAAATGCTAGACGTTTACTAAAAAGGCATAACCATTTCCTTCTGCTAGATCCTAGGTTTTGCAAGGATCTGAGTTTCTGATTTAAACACAGCAGAAATTGTTACCAGATGTGCATGTCAGGGCCCTGAATGCACTGACAGGCCTTAATTGCCATGACCAGGCCCCCTGGGCCACCCCTGTCCCCTGCCCCGGTCACAGGGGCTCCTGTAAGCTCAGCCCTGGGCCCTTGGTCCCTGCCCAGGGCTGCCATGGCTGTGCTGGGCTCCAGAGCCAGCTGTCTTGTGGCCGTGCTGTGCTTGGCCATGGACACCATTGATCTGGGCTGTGACCCATGGACTGAATTTCTGACTTGCCTTGGACATGTCTCATCCACACAAACTCACCTGGCCCTGAGCTCTCGGCTGCTGTCAGGGGCTGTGGGATGGGTCCTTACCCCAGCTCCCTGTCCCTCCCTGCTCCCCGACAGCAGCAAGGACGTTTTCTAAATTCCTCTTCTAAACTCAGCTAGGTGCTACTAATTTGCATCTAAATCACGCATTGGCACTTCCATAGTGCAGCAGATTTGGGTATTTTAGACTCAATATGAACATGAGAAAAGAGCCCAAACTAAAATTAAATATCCAGCTATAAAAGAAAATAGAGTATGAACAAAATCTAGTCCTAGAAACTTCTGCAAGTACCTCCTTTATATTTTGCAACTATCTTTACAATAGGCAATCCATGGCAGCGCTGATTCATACATCTCCACTTGCAGGATTACTTGACATCTAAAAAGCGTCTGAGTTGGAATTTCGACAGATTATGATGAGTTTGATATCTTAGTTTGGCTACTCCATTTTCTGACTTTCAAGTAGTTCCACAGAAGTACGCTTTAAGAATCTGAATATTCCTCCCACTTTTTTTTCTTCTCTTTTTTCATTTGTACAGTACCTATGTCTGGGAAAGAGCATAACCTGTGCACCAGATGTGCTATGTAAAAACTTCTGCCTGCCCTTCAGCCACAGCATGGGTGCCTCACGGGGTCTAACCCACCTCCACCCCAAATGAGGAACATATGGAGCACCACAAATGGCAGAAACAAGACTTCACTTTGAACTACATTCCCCCTATCAAAGGGCCCTCTGTCTTGCCGCCTTCTTCTCTGTTCCTCTGGGTAATCATGAGGAAAGAGCTGAACATTTGGAAAAGCCTCCTGGGGACAAATTCATTTCTAGTGTAACTCTGCTGAAGTTAATGGTGTTGTACCATGGAATAAAATGGCACCGTAATATTAAAAAAAACAGACAGCATACTACTCTGTAATTACTGTCTAAGAGAGCAAAAATAATAAAAATGATTCATTCTTGTAGACCCCAAAGAGCACAGCTGGCTTAGTTTAAAAGGGGAAACAAAAGAAGGCAGCTAGAACATAGTGACTTTTAATTTGTATATATGTATATATATGTATGTATGAATGACAGTCAGATAACACCACCTCTGCAATAGTCTTAAGAACAATATGCTAGAAATATAATTTAATATGACTGTGAGTTTTAAAAGACTGATAACAGAAATAGCTCTTAGGAAAATCAAGTGCTTTCTTTCATATTGGCATAAATAAGGAATAAATTCCTTCTAATCAAGTGTTTCGCTGTTGTAACCTTAATGCAAAGGAATTGAGTCACACAGCACCAAAATGGTTATTCTGTAACACAATCAGGTACCAGGACCTGCATTTTTCCCCCTTTTGAAAAAGGACAATGTTATTTTTTTCAGGTAGTTAACATTTAAAGGTCATTGTTGAGAAGGAAACATTGCTTGAATTAAGTTTAGTGAAGTTGGTAGAAAGGCGCAGTCTGTCCCTTTATGGACTTCACTTTACAACGCCGTATGGGGGTGCGTGGAAGAGTCTTTGAAGCTCAGTGATATTGGACAATATAATGGCAAAGGCAAAGCAGAGATCTGACAGAATAACTGCACTGGCTTTAGAAGCATTTGTCAGTAACAGCTGTTATATCTCCATCCTTCTTGTTGTTTAAGTGAGCTTCATCTGGGCAATAATCCTTTCCAGCCAAAGGAATAATACCCTGTGATGAGAACTGATCTTGTGAGCCCAGGGGGTCCTAGAGAAAGAGCACAACTCCAAATATTTCTGTAGATTGGCTAAAGAGTATCTCTGCTTACCTATCTCTCAGTGCAATTAATGATCCAGCAAATGCTTTGTGGTCACCAGTTACTCACATGTCCCCTGGTGCTCTCACAGCCTCTCGCGCCCACAGAAACACAGTTTTCCTTTAGTGTGTAATCAATAACAAGGCTGCCACGCACGCCCTTTGTACCTGCCCTTAACCAGAACAAAAAGTCTTGCTCTCTCTAACAGTGCCAGATATCACCATTTCCTAGAATAAATTATCTGGGGAAATCGGGTTTCATTGTACAAACAAACCAGGCTTTCAGTTACACTGTAACTGAGACACTGACAAAAGAACCGGGGGAGAGGGAAAAGGGTTGACAAGAAATAAACACGCAGATTCAGTAAGTTAAGAAAAACCCCCAGTGTTTTGACCATAAATATCTTTTCACTAAAATATTACCTGATATATTGTTTTGTTATTAAAAAAACGCCAGCAGGATCCATTACAATCAATGGAGGTTTCTCTGCTTATTCATTTATAGGCAAATATTCCCTTCATCAGAGAGGCCCAAGTTACAAGAGGTATTAGCTCCTTCCTTGGTTTATCAAAGTAGATATTAACACTGAAGTAAAAGGACCCCTCCTGTTTAAAGATATAGAAATGTACAAAACCTGTAGTTCTCCTTTTCTCCTGCTACTGAGATACATGCTGACTTTTCACAAAAAATGACACAGCTGTCAGCCTCTACTGAGAAAAAGCAAAAAACCCAGTCATAAAGAAATGGAAAACTGCAAAAATATTATTTTGAACAAATAAATCTTGAATAATGTTTTCCTTTTGTTTCTTGGTACAGGCTGGTTATCCTGTACAGCAGACTTACTTTTTTACTCGAGAAGTCTCCATAATAACAAAGACTAGAAACTAATTTTCAAATGAAAGTTGAGTGAAAACACGTGAGTCCAGGAGTTGGGGATTTATGTAAAACATCAAATACAAAGTCTTGTGACAGAACAGTAAGAGTTATCAAGACTAAATCATTATAAGAACTATCATTTCCCATTGTTTCAAGGCGAACCAGACTTTGCTAGTTTTAGTGTATATTCCTTTGTTCAGTCAGTCAGGCAGATCCATTCTACAAAAGCTCCATTGATTTCTGATAGGCTAAAAGGAACAACTCTGTTTAAAATTTAGAAGATAAGACTCCATCTAACAGTATGTTATTTAACATAATGAAATGCACAGAAAAAAAACCAAACCCTTTGAGGCTTTATCACACTACTGTAGACTTCAGAGATGCTGATTACGAGATTGTGTTTGTACAAAACCAACACATTAATTACCCAGAGAGCCTTGAAGTGAGCAGAAAGATGGCAAGAGTGGATTATCAAGTCCTTAGTCTTGACAACACTTGGAGCCAGATCTTTTAAGCACTTGGGCACCTGCTATGTAGGTATGTGCTATGTGAGGCATTTCATGTGTGTTGAAAGTCTTACGCAGTGGCAATATTAATTTTTCAGAACCTTTATTGTTTTAAAAATCACCTGTCACTTTAGGGTTTTTTACGTGTAGTTTGAACTTCAGTATAACGTCTATGAGAAATCTTAGGAAACTGTGACCTGGATCACAATCTCCTCCTTGATGTTATAACGCACAGCAGTCATAAGGGCGTGTCATGTGTAAATATATATGATATATACAATTATGTGCCACTTTAACCACTCCCTGCAAGTGTTTTTCTATGTGGAATATGCTGATAAGAGCATCTTAGCAAAACTGCAATTTGTTAAGTGCACTGCTCACAGCATTTATAAGGGGCCCATGCCTTCATCATAACATATATATATATGCTTAGATTATGCACATGCTTAAATGTATGGACAACTTGAATCTATAATTAAAAGTTTAATATTAAATTAAGTTTGGTCTTTTAATGAAAAAGCAGACTAGAGACTCAAAAAAAAAATTATCTCCCTTTTATTAAGGATCATCTCATTAATTTTAAGCATTAAATCCTCTGTAGACACACCTGAAACTGCAATATCCAGTGGCCAAAACGAAACATGTCTGGGAAGAAATAAAATCCTACTTACTGCTGCTCATTTTAAAAGGGCAGTCAGTAGAAAACAGATTATATGGGGAAAAGTTAAGCTAAAATATATTATTTTTCAGCCTCAATGACAGTTTGTTTCGCTTAGAACTACCTATCCAGGCTAAGATATTTGCATTAGGCTGTTTGGACTGAGGTCATCATTTCTATTCTGTAAGTGACAATGCACTCCTGCTATAGGTCACGCAGGAGAGCAGACTGTAATTATTGCTCTTTATATCAAACAAAGGGCATTTACTCTCGTCTAATATTTTTGGAGAATTGGATGCCACTATGGCTGTTGCTGGGATTTTTTTTTTCAAGTGACATATTCGATTATCAGTCTCCATGCTTTGCTAGTGCCTGCAAACGATTGAGTCTCTAGTAAAGCTTATAAAAAAACAATTGCTTTCTGAAAGGGTCCTACAAAAATTAGTTTCTTATACACTGCACAAAGGACCATTTAAAAATAATTGACAGTCAGCAATGCAAAGACAGCAGTGTTGTGGAAGCAAGGCAAACAGGAGCAGGGACACCAAACCATTTCTGCTGCAGGAAGGTCTTGATGCCAGAGGAGAAAGGCAATACCACCTCCCCATGCTGCAAACCTTCTGGGCAGCGAGCTGGCAGTAACCACTTCATGAATCAGTAACAGCACCCAGGGTGGCAGAAGTACAGGAGGGGAGATACCTTTCCCTACCTTTAGCTGTTTACATGCACAGGCCATTGGTTAGGAGAAGTTTTGATGCTCATGCATAACTTCACACTTTTAAAGGTGAGAGGACTGACCGCTAGCTACAGCACCAGGTGAGAGCACAAATGTATTGCTGAAGGACACACCTAACCAAAATTATTTTGCTTTATGCAGAATTATTCAGCTCTCAAAAAGGCTTCATGTCATCTTACCTTGCCCACATAGTAGTGAACACATCTCTAAGATTTTTTATGGCTTAAGTTGCATTATTTACAGCCACAGGGCTATGGCTGTAGACACCATGGTCCTTTTTGGTGGCACCTTCCTGTTAAAATCCAGTATTTCAGCTATAGAATTATGGAATCTAATTGCAACATTACCAGCATTACCTCTAGTTTTCTGATTGTTCTTTTTTTCCAGCTTAGGAGATCATGGAATCATGGAATGGTTTATGTCAGAAAGGACTTTAAAGCCCATCCAGTTCCAACCCCTCTGCCATGGGCAGGGACACCTCCCACTGGATCAGCGTGCTCAAGGCCCCATCCAACCTGGCCTTGAAGACCTCCAGGGATGAAGTACCCATGGCTTCTCTGGGCAACATGTGCCAGGGCCTCACCACACTTGGAGTAACAGATTTCTTCCTAAAATCTAGTCTAAATCTCCCCTTTTTCAGCTGAAAACCGTTCCTCCTCGTCCTATCCCTGCACTCCTGATCAAGAGCCCCTCCCCAGCTTTCCTGCAGCTCCTTTCAGTACTGGGAGGCTGCTATAGGGTCTTCCTGTAGCCTTCTCTTGGTTGAACAACCTCAGCTCTCAGCCTGTCCTCATATGTTTCTCAGTGATCTGGTTTAGCAGTGAACAGGTACGTTGGAATTGACGACCTCAGAGGTCTTTTCCCACCAGGCAGTTCCATGATTCTATGATTTTATATGGGGTGCTCCAGCCTTAAAACCTGTCCCCCCTTAAAACCTGCATGGGAGGATGAGTAAAGTGCCCCACAAATCTCAATAATGTTTATACCAGCGTGCTTTGTATCAAATCCTAATTATACAAGCAGTTACTATTACAAAAACTGCAAGATTTTGATTTAAGGTAAAGTTCGATCTAAGTAACTGTATTTTTTTGAAAGTTAGGCAGACACAGACTGTTCCTGTGAGCGCATTTTCTAGATAGCATGTTTTTTTTCAAACAGTGCCTTTCCCAAACAATACTGAGAAGGAATGAAGAACACAAGGTCACACAGAGCTGTCTCCAACGCTCCAATTAGCAGAGATTTGCTTGTTGTGAAGCCCATTATATAATTTAAATCATTCCGTGGAAAGCAATAGGATGTAAGATTTCTGGGGAAAATTTACACGTCTGTATTTAAGTGGGACATAGATTCTGCCCCCAGCTCTTGTCTCGCTACGCGTGATCGAGGGAAACCATTCCCTCAGCGCTGAAACAAAGGATGCTGCTTTCTGAAGAGTTTATTTGCCACTGTTCTCAGTGTCACGAATTTGGAAGAACCAACCCCACCGGCGGGGCGAGGCCGCCCCGGCCCCGGGCGGGGCTGAGGGGACGCCGGGCTGAGGCGGCCCCGCCCTGGCAGGAAGCGCCGGGACCGGAAGCGGAAGAGGCGGGGCTGGTGCAGCAGCGGAGGCCGCGCTGGGTGAGGGGGTGGAAATGGCGGGCGATGGAGGGGGGGCGGATGGCGGGAAACTGCGCGCGGCCGTTCCCATGGGAACGAGCCCCTCCGTGGGGCGCTGTTCGGCCCCAGGAGGGAGGGGACGGGCCTGCCCCGTTTGCGGGCCCCGCGGGGTGGGTACTGAGATAAGAAGGCCACCAGAAAGCTGGGGAGGGGCTTTTGGTAAAGGCATGAAGTGATAGGACGAGGGGGGACCGGCTTTAAATTGGAAGGGGGAAGATTTAGGTTAGATATTGGGAAGAAATTCATCAGGATGAGGATGGAGAGGGTTGCCCAGGGAAGCTGTGGCTGCCCCATCCCTGGGGGTGTTCAAGGCCAGGTTGGATGGGGCTTTGAGCAGCCTGGTCTAGGGGGCTGGAACTGGAGAATCTTTAAGGTCCCTTCCAACCCAAACCATTCCATAATATCCTAAGCTGGAAAAAAACAACCTAAACAATCAGAAAACTAAAGGCAGCAGTAGTTTTCTCAAAAGAAGGTGGGAGCAGGCCTTTCCCATTGCCCTGTGGGTAATGCTGGGCAGTGCAGCAATGAAATTCCACAATTCTGTGATTCTATGCCTGGAATATTTGGATTTTAGCAGGAAGGTTATAACCAAGCCATTCTATGATTCCATGACTGCTTTCTGGAGAAGGCTGGAGTGTTTTGCTATGGGTCCCAAGGGCAGTGTCACCCCTTCCTGCCTTGACTGAGAGAGACCCTGAGGAGCAAAGTTCCTTGGAGATAGCGCATCATAAAAACTAACGAGGCTGGCTTATTGCAAAAAATGAGGGTGAAGTCATTGGATATCGTGCAGGAACAACTCCCACACCTCCTTGAGAAAGATCTATACATCATCATTAGGTGGAAGGCAGCAGATGGGCTCTGGGGATCATCAGGCACTGGTCTTGCTGAAGCTGATGAAAGGGGAGTTCATCTACAGAAAGACTCCTATGCTGTGTTCCCCATGAATTCCCCACTTAGTCAACCTCTCAAGCTGCTCATGGGTACAGTGGGGAGAAGAATTGGCCTTGGTCATTGAGGGTGTATATTTTAGCTCTCGTGGTCTGGAAGACACTCATGTCCTTCCTTCCAGTCTGAAAGGTGAATATTGGTGCTGCTGTGAATCTGCAGGAGACAGGAGAAGAGCTTAATCTAGAAGTCTAGAGACAAAGACATTTAAGGCTATAAATTACCTATGGCTTGTTAAAACAGTAGGCATAGAGCTTTTCTTAGCATCTGCCATTAGGGCCAGACTTTTACTGATAGGCAGCACTTGATAGCACCAATGTGTGACGGGCAAATGCATATCTAGCCAAGTAAATAAGGAAACTAAGATCTTAAATCCCATCTGAGAGACGTATTATGAAGTAATTTAACATCCTCTTAGGTGTTGTTCTTTCTCTGAATCAAATTATTAACACGTAAATTATTGTGAATAAATTTTGCTTTGCGGGCTATGTGTTAGTAATGTTTTTCCTGTCAAGAAATGGATTAAGAGTAGATTGGGAGTGCATTCTGAAGAAATACTTTTTTCTACCACTAACTCTCAGAAATGTCCCAATCCCCTACCACAATTCATTGCACCTAATCTAGGTCTATCAAAATTAATTCAAAGATGCTGCTATGTAATGACTGTCTCTATTAGCTGTTTATCTGAGTTTAATTTCTGCTATGTGGATGGAGTCCATTAAAACCACTCCCAGTGTTTAGAGAGATCAGAGTCTGCATATTCAATATAGATGTCCAAAGACTGTATGTGAAATTGGAAGTACTTTCCATAAGAGATAACCTATTCAGGAGTCTTCCATCTCCAAGACTTGAGTCAGTCATCTATGCTGTCTGTCCAAAACTTAACTGCTGTGTTAATCTGAGTGTAATTTTTCATTGTCCTTCATTTGCCCTAAGTGGATTTTGTTATCTGTTACAGTAAGTCTTCCTACGTTGCTAAAACCACTTTTTTTGTGTTCATATTTAAGGTTTTCAGAATGACTTCCTTGGTTGACATGCCCCTGAATTATGAAAACATGTTTGCTCATCGATTCACATCAGATGATAAAGAATACCAAGAATATCTGAAACGCCCAGCAGATCCCCCTCCTATAGTTGAAGAATGGAGAAATAGATCTGGTGGCAACCAGAGAAACAGAGATCGGTACTGATTCTTTTTTTTTTTTAGAAGTCTTGGTAGTTTCACAAATATATAGTTAAATGACCATTTGTTTCAGAATTACAATAGGGATTAGTTTTGTTAATAGGAGTATCTTCTTGTTACTTCGTGGATAACTATGTTTGAGAGAAATAGTCTTTGAAAAGTAACGAGGTTTTACATTTTCTCTGTATTGATAGTCAAAAGTTTATGCATTGTGTATATAAGCATTAAATAATTTGCTTCTTCATAACAAATTGGTTGGAACCACTGAACTCGTTGCCCTGGTGTTTGTTACTGCTTAGCCAGGAACATTTTTCCAGAGGGGAAAGATGAGAGTTCTGCAAAACTAAGCAGCCTGTCTTCTGTTGGATAATAACCAGCAGGAAGATGTTCAAAGGAACAGGCTAATAGCATGATTATCTGTTCCTAGCTGTCCAGAAAATGTTTCATTTATAACCTATGTATTTGCTGTGCTTTGTTAGATTAGCCTGTTTCTTTTATCTAGCGGAAATGACCGTAAAACGCATCATCCAATCTGTGTAGCAAGTGCAGTGTTACCTGCCTGCTGCAAAATGTTTTCAGCAGTTCACTTAATGCCTGGGTATACTTTGTGTTAGGAAACACTGTCCTTCCACAGCTTAGCAAATAGCATAGCATGTTGGGTAGGAATAACAAATCAATGAATGAACTCAGATGACTGTAGATATGTTTTCATCAGTTTGTCATAAAAATGTCTGAGTAATTGAGTGTATAAACAGTTACGTGACAGTTTTCATGAAAACTGTATTTAAGAGTTCATTTTAATTCATCTTTTTGAAAAACTCTTGATTTGCATGAATCTCTGACATTTCTTTCCATCACAGGTTTCAAGATGGCAGATATTTTAGAGGGGACAGATACAACTGGCAAGGTGACTATAGATCTAATCAGAGGCCAGAAAGAGGCTGGGGTAATAACTACCAGCAGCACAGACAAGGACAATCCTACTCCTCCCACTACGGACAGTATGGCTACAACTCCTACAACCCAGGGCCTCGTTACCATCCCTACTGATGATCCTTGTGGTTTGAGAGTCCAGTAATGCTGTGTAAGAAGTTCAGTTAGATTTCAGTTTCCTTATTTTTCCACAGTTTTATAGATAACTGAAGAATTAGTATTATAGGCCATTACTGTTCATCTGTAGCGTGAATCGAAAAAGATAATACCTTTTATGAATAATAAAAGCATATTATACTGAGTTTGTTTAGAGTCTGTAAATCTTAGATTAAATTTCTATCGCATATTCTTTTGTCTGAATACATGCTAGTACTTGTATTCACTGAGATTTCTTTCTGTTAAAGTTTAGAAAACACAACAGGTCAGGACTAAATAGCTGTGCTTGGTGTGCAGCCTGTAGCGGGGCACACTGCCTTAAGATGGTTCTTTTTGAAAGAGATGCACCTGGACTTTGTTTGGAGAAAATTTCTTAGTTTGGCTTTTGACAGAGATAAAAGCTAAGTTTGGCTTGAATTTCAGATGCCTTAAAACTGAGAAGAGAGATGCTATGACAAATATTTTATGGGCTCGGCATTGTGTCCGTCATCTCAGTGGCTTCAATTTATGTGCAGTACTCCTCTTAAATCACGGTCTAAAAGCTGGAATAAGAATTAAGTAGTTGAAATACTTATCTTCTTATTGTAGTAGTTCAGCAATATACAAGTTTTATCTGAGAAGTCATATCAGGCTTAAATTAATTCGTGTAATCTTAAAATAAATTTGGTATGTGCATCACAAGTTTTGGAATTCTCATTTCAGTAAAGCTGTAAAATTTTGATGACCATTGTATAATTAATTTGTGTTAATACTTTGTGCATGTTATAGAAGAAAGGAACCATAATCAGTACTGTTCTGTACTTTTTTTTGCATGAGAAAATAGCATAAGCAGTGAAGAGTGTAATTCAGCTTCAGTATTTAAGTTCTGTGGTTCTTTTAAGTAGTCACAAAATAAAAGTATCGTTCACATGTAAGGATGTTTCTGAATACTTCTGAAATCTGCTCTTGAAACATTCAGAACTGCAACACTCACCCAGGCTGACAGGTGCACGAGAAGCAGCACTAACAGATAAGCATTAGTACTGGACAGATGCTGGTTTAGGTTAGAAGAATGGCCTACTCAGCTACAATCAAGAGGATTAGACACACTGTGATTAATTACAAGTCTGGAGTGTTAATCCACTATCTTACACTCCACTATAATAGGGTCAAAGTTCTCTATTTCACCATTTACATGATAAGCTAATTTGTACCAGGAGAGCAGTGCCTTTCATTGTACTTGACATTTTCTTCAGCTGTTGTACAGAACCATGGAACCAGCTGTTACTGAAGTCGTATTAGGTGATAAGTAGTGCAAATTAGTGTATCTTGATTTTAAAACAAAGAATATAGAAGTCAAAAGCACAGTTTCCCAGCTCATAAGATGCTTTTAAGAGCTAAAGAATACATTTGCAGTTGATCCTAGAAGCACACACTGTATTTAGCTTTTCCATAGCCTGTAATACAAAAGCTGTGACCCAAGTGTCTTCACACACCTGCCAGGTATTTCTGTTTTCTGCCTTTCGTATAATAGTGTCAACTCTGATACAGCTTTAAAATCCTTCTCACTGAAGGATTTGCCTTGAATCTAGCTGTCTAACTTTAGAAATATTTTAGTGAGAGGTTTATTTTTCCTTAAGGAATTCTCCTGGATTAAATGCACCCTCTTAACTCTCATTAATATGGAGGAGCTGTTTATGACACTGGGAGGTAGAAGATCCTGCAAAGTTCATATCCGTGCACTATGGAAAGACTGAAGTTGGTATGGTGGAATTCCCTTTCAATGCAGTATCACATACAAAGTGCCAGATACCCCAGATCCCACCTCAAGAAGGAAGTGCATCTCTCTGCGAAGAGCCTGACACTGCCAGCTATGCCACGGAAGTCGGGCTGTTCCAGGATGTTGTTCTTCCTTACCATCTGCAGCAGCATCTCTGGTTGAAATAAAACCTGGCAAAAGGAATGGATTCTATCTCATCTGTTGCCTTCCTTCAAGCCTAATAACTACTTTATCTTTAGTATCTTTCAGCTAGTGAATAAAGGATCTACAACATTGTGACAAAGCTGTAGAAGCAGATAGATTTGGATGGCTTAAGTGGAAGTTATGACTTAGACTCATACATTTCATGATCTTGGATCTCTTACTCTGAGTTTCCTTACTATGAGATAGGAGGGGCATAGGCCAGTGCAGCTTCCCAGTTTGTTTTTACATTCTTCACTCCATCAACCTCACCACTGGAGCTCCCAATTCAACCTTAAGGGTGTGTATGATTAACAAAATTTTCCTTGGAACAATTACGGCAACAATCTATTTTTGGGGGAGGGAATACATTTCTAAATAAACACATGCCTTGCAGTGGGCAGAAAGATAAAATAGAATTCACTATATATTACCTCCAGCTGTTTCCACTTACATGCTTCATGTAAGTGTAGTATTTTGATAAAAGCTGAGTAACTTTAACATTTGCACCTTCAAACACTACAGAAATTGCTTGCTTTAACTATGCTAGAGATTACAGGATAAACATTTAAATTCAGTGTCTGAAATCTGACTTGAAGAGATCTCTTCCATCTGACATTTGCTCAGACATCATTATTATCATGAATAAACCAAGAGAAAGATAAGTGTTACGTATTAAAAAATGATTGCCACATTACCAAGCATTTGAACGCCCCAGAAGTTCTGAATGCAGCTCTTGCAGAACTTCTAAACTGGTTCCTGAACACACAGGGCAATTTTGTATGGAATGTTAATTGATACTGAAGAATTATCCTGCTAAATTACAGATACTGTGGCCAACAACCAAGAAAACTCAGCAGCTTTTATACAATTTCTTAACTAGCTTTTTAAAAAATGCTGAACCACTTGATACTTGAAGGCAAAAGAAAGTACATAGAAAAAAAAGTCCTAGTGTGATTTGTGAGATACATTTTTACAAGTGTTCACTGCTATTGAACCTCTATTTCATCCTGGCTCTGCAGCTGAGAATGGAACTGTGCAGACGTGCTCTGAAAGGTTAGGTA
Organism: Tapera naevia; assembly: GCA_033556795.1. Lineage (NCBI taxonomy): Eukaryota > Metazoa > Chordata > Aves > Cuculiformes > Neomorphidae > Tapera > Tapera naevia. Next base: position 5,208,221 of record JAUMJJ010000076.1, on the reverse strand, counting down.
GAAACTCAACTACTTTTGAGAGGCTCTCCAGCAGAGATTTCAGACAGGGAAGACAAGTGCCACTTCTGATATATGTATAATCAACCTACAGCCTTTAGAACAAAACATAAGTTTAATCTCCTGCTCTTTAAATATATTTGACTATATTGCAGCAGTTATATATTTGAATATATTTAAACTCATACTATTAATTTGCTAATAAATATTCTGCTTAACCAGGAAAGATGTTCACGTTTTCTGCTTAACCAAGAAACCTGTTCACATTTGATTCTTACACTTACTATAATGAGAGTTTTTGGAAAGAAAATTATTTATCAAATTGAAGCTAAGATCTTGCCTGCTACCACCTTTTCCACAGGAAAAAAATTCTCTGAATTACAGAACTTTGGGTGAATTTTGTTAGCTGATCCAACTTGTGCGGTCACACCTTGTCCAACTGACAAACCAGAGCAGGTAAGGAGCATGGAGCAAGAAGGAAGGGAAAACAGGGCTGCTCCTTACAGCAGCTACTGACTGCCTTAGGAGCAATCTAACACAAGTGCACCTCACTTGCCTTTCATTTGCCAGTCAGGAAAACCTACTGCAGTCTGCCCCCTTGTCCCTCTACGTTAGAAGAGAGCAAAGTAACCCTCCTTCAGTTACACACAGTGCTGATGTTCTAATGACCAGAAGCTAAGCAAGATTATAGGGCAGATCAGGCTTCCCTGGAAGTACCTAGGAAACATGCAGCCTCATTTGAGACACACGGATATGAATCCTAGAGATCAAAACAGAGTTCAGTGGGTCCAGCACTGCCAGGACATACTTGTAATTATTACTGTTGAGATAAAGGTTAAAAAACTAAACATACCATTCTAAATTTATCATGATCAGAGTGATCAGAAAGCAGATGCTCTTTGTCCACAGTTACATCTGAAGTTTCTTTCTGAAGAAATGATTGAAATGATACATTTTCTATTGAAAATGTGCTCAATAAAAAATAAATGAACCATATTGTCAAGTGCCACCAGCCCCAAACTGTTTTTATTCTTTTTACAAAATAAGAATAAAATGAACTTTTTGACAACAAAGACTTGTTTTTTAAGTTTTACCCTTCTGTAGTCATCAAGTCATCATGATTTATGAATGGCACTGAGACCTAAAACTGAGGTAGATTTAAGAATATTGTTTCAGTGGTTTTATTGGTATGAGCATTTAATACTGCAAACAAAACCTTTGGGAGTTTAGATCAGTTTAGTGCAAGAGCTCTGTGTGGACATGTCCTCCTCAGATGAAGCCCTTGTTACTCATTTATAAGCCACACATTTGAAACGCCTGCTCTGAAGTGATGGAGCACCAGGCTTGGGGTCCACAAAGCCTCTTCTAAACTCCAGCTGCAGCTAAACTGCTGGGAGAATATAAAGGAGCTTAACCTTAAATTGACAGAGGGCAAATCCTATTTTCCTAACCCTGCAGCTCAGAGGATACTTCCATCAGCAGGACTTCATTTTTCCTTGCTCTACGCTAAGATGGGAGCGAGAGGGTACGTTGTACAGCCCAGACACCCACGGGAAGGAGCCCAGCTGGGCTAAAGGAACAATTATTTCATGACTATTTCCTCGTGTATCCTGAACTCTGTAGGGGAAAATAACTGGAGATTTGATTATTGGTTATCAAGTGACTTTACTGCCATGCCACAGCTTGGGGGAGAAAAAGAGAAACTCCTTCCTCCCCTACAGACTCCAGGGCCCTCCCCAGCATAAAACAACCCTGCAGAATATGGTCCTAGGAATCCGGAAGCAGTTAGGCAGCTGGCACATTACACTGGCAGAGTTTAAGTCCTTAAGAAAGATGGAGAGATGCAAGGGACGATAAACAAATGGCTATCGATCACATATCCTGCAGTCTGGGTAAATCCAATTGAACCTCTTTAGACTTCAGCAGCAGGATTTTCAGTTTTACAGACAAAATGGATTTAGTGCTAGGCAATAAAAGATCAGCCTAATCTTACTGCCTTAGACATGTTCCTACCACTGGCCTAAAAATGTCTTCTAAAATGCAATACTGTTTTTCTCTCTCTTTCCTATCACTACACAGGCATCATGCTATTTATTTCAGATATATCTGGTTTGCTAGTTCCTCATATTCTTGAATGCTCCTGAAAACAAGACCTTTTAAAGCTCCTTTAAAATTCTAAAAGGACAACTTTGCCGCAGTGGCAGTCATTCTACTTGTACTAAAAAGAAAGATAAAGAAAAGGATGTTTTCAAAGATGGAACCAGACACGCGTGTTAATTCCCAGCTCAGCTACAAACCACTTTAAATGCTTTTGTGTCTCAGGTTCCACTCATAAAACAGCAGTTGGTCTGCCCAGTTTCCCTTTTCTATGCTCTGTATTTCAGTTACAAATCCCCTCACGCAGGGGCTACTCCTTTTAAAACACAGCTATGGAGGGCAGCAATCTCTGCTGGGCCCTGTATGTCCCAACAGAATGCATTACAAATGTTCTGGTGAGGGAAGTAATTTATTTGCTGATCTTTAAATATTTTTTCAACTAAAACAGCTTATAGATAGTATGAAGCCCATGACTTCATTTAAACACTGCCTATATGTCAATCCAGTTACACAGCATAGTATTTAGAGGTGTATAATTGGGATCCTGTGGCCTAGCAAGATCTAGACCTGCACTAAACAATAAGTGATTCTAATCCTATATAGTAGAATTGCCCTTCAAAAAATAGTAGGATAAAGACAGATTCACCACATCTAAGGGGTTTGGGCAGTCCAACTTGATAGTTATCATTGAATTAAAGAGAGGTGAATTAAAAATGATGGGATGATCTATGCAAACCAGATTCCACATCAATAAAACTTGTGATCATTACTATTCATTCATATTTAGTTGATTTTTAAAGTCATGCACACCCCTTCCAGTCATGGCAAGGGTGAGCAAAATTCCAGCGAGTAAGTAGTACAGTTCTTGTCTTTTTTTTTTTTTTAAATCAAGCAGATGCAAAAATTTTGATGCAAACAACTAGAATTACACAGTTAAGCATCTGAGTTTCAAAAACATTACAGGTGAAGTCATTCTTTGCACCTACAGTAAAAGGAGGAAAGAAAACACAGTGGTAAGAGGAGGAGTGGATGAAAGAGGAAATGCACCAGTGCAGGAAAAGGACAGAGAAGACTTACAGAGCAGACATCGCAACAAATGTGTCATAAGAAATAAAATGTCTTCTTCTAGAAGAATCTGTTGAAAGGTCAGAGTGTCCTTAGTAGCTGAGAAGATAAGATCATCTGACTGAAGGTAAAATACAAATCTATTTAAAAGCTGTTTGTGATTGATGAGAACTGGAAGACAAAGATGGCATCACAGTCCCTTGGCAAGAGAATTCCTCCAGATGGCATCTATTTCTCATTAATGCTCTGGGGGAGGATCCTAGACATCCCAGCAGGTCCCGTTGTGACTTTGGCTTCAAAGCTGTCCACAAACTCAGCTGCTCTCTGGCTCAACTCCACTTTTGCTGTACACGCATATGGCATGCAGCAGTGCTGCAGGACAGTGCCTGATGAATGACTTTAACTGTTAATTTCTGCCTCCTCAGATCACACCTCCTAGTCTACATTTTAAAAGGCAGACACCGGTCCGTAACCACGCCACCCAAGACAGGGCTCAGAAAACCTTCTCAGACTCTTCAAGTTTTCTACTATTAGTGCAGAAACTTCAGGGATTCCTGAAAAGAAACGCTAAGAATTTTAACACAAAAAAGAGAAAGGAAATCTTAACAAGTGAATGTCAGCTCATTTTTGGTTATTCGTTCCTCTTGAAGAGAGCAGCAAGATCACCAGCCTCTTTCACTTTACCTGCTGTGATGTCACCAATACCATCATCCCTTCCTTTCCTACACAGAAAATTTGTAGTTGGGTCGAGGAGCTTTGTCCAGTCTAATTTTAGATAAATTGAGGGTCAGACTTCCCACAGCTTGCCTCTTAAACTATTCTCTGAACCTCCTGGAGCTTGCTGCCAGTTCCTTCTTAACAGTGGCTTTAAGGGTGGGACCTCTTCCTCCTCTATGCTGTGTATCATCCGCTATGGATTTGTTCCTTTGTTGTGGAATAGCATGGGCAGTGAACCTACAGTGCTTCTGTCCACACCTCTTGGGATAAAAGCAACCTGTTCAGAGACAAGTGTTTAACACTTGTGTTTAACACAAGAAAATAACTGTAACTAATAAACAAGTCAGTGATGCCTCACTAGGATTTGTCTGGGTTATCACAGCCAGGGGTGGAGAATGGACCTGAAAACACATAAAGGGTCCAAAGAGTACAATTTATTTGAATTCCTATGGATTAAGCTGTTAAATAATTTACATTCTTTTCTGTGAGCATAAGAGATATAAATACATAGGAGCAGCCAGTCCACTGCAGCATGCTGGGAACCTAAACAAATGTTATACGCATGAGAGCCTTCATGTGTTAGAACATCAGCCTTGCAACTGGGGTGGGGAAATGCCACGCTGGGTCTGCCCTGTTTCTGAGGCTGACGATGCCCTGCCTGTCCCTGTGACACGGCTGGCCTGCAGGCAAAGCTGGAGAGTGCTACTCGGGCTGATTATCTGCCTGCAGATGATAAACTGCAGATGCCCATGCAAGGCAAAACATTCTAGCAAAATCACTGATCTGCAGATATGATTTTATTTAATTTAATAAATTGTTTACTTTGTGTCCACATCTTTCTCCATTTCAAAGTTAAATTAACACATCACTTCAGGTTAAGCAACACATCCTGAATACTGGTACAGCCTAGAATGTCATTAAACTAAAACCAGTTTCTAAGTCCTCTTCATTGGCCCTTTGTCAGGCAGCTTCAATATATACCAGAGGAGGTAAAGGTACAAAATAAAACCAAACACAGTATGCTTAGGGAATGATTAAAATGAGTACTCTAATTCACCTTTTTAACCTTCTAAGAGCTTTCAAATTTATATGGCTTTTCATGATAATGATTTTGACCCAAACCCCCATTTTTTTCCTCTGTGAAAGGTATTAGCAGGAAATTGAAAGCTGAAGGAAAATGAAATTGCTTTTTTCACATTTGTTATGAGTTTAACTGTGCAGTGAGAGGGTTATTTATCATGCATAGCCTGTCCTTCTCTTTGGATGCTCTCTTCCAATTTGGCCTGGAAGCCCTGTGTGTTAAAGGATCATTAACCAAAGTCACGTACATCATCTCTCCCTCACAAATAAACACTGTAAACACTGCAACAGCCACAGAGGCACTGCAGAATCAGGGCCCAACATAGACCTTGTGGCTCACGTAAGAAAGCAGACAGACCAAACTACCCAAAAGAAATCATTTTTTCCCTAAAACACACCCATCCTAAAGAAAGGGCAGGGCAGTGGCCTGGCAGCTGCTGGAACTGGTCTGTTGCACCTGCAAAGTGCAGAACCTGCACACACCTCTGATCCTGTGGGACTCTGCCACCCGAAGTCTTCACACAACTGATTTTACTGATGGCTTCTTGATGGGCAATGTTCTTATCCCTTGTATTACACAAAGTTTCAAGCATGTAACAGGAGCTTTATACACTGTGAACACATAGAAATACCAAGTACTTGTCTTGTACAAATCACCATGTTGGGACAGAGCTTTGTTTCATGAAACACAGGGCTGGGTCAGAGAGCCACATCATAGGATGTTTTCACATCAGCACACTCCAGGATGTTTTGAAATAGAGTCATAACCCTGGCTGCAGAGATTCATAAAGCAATCTAATCCCACGGTGAGAGGTATATTAAAGTATATGGAGGAATTGCTTTCTTCATAGTTACATTTCCATCTCCAGGCAGTAAGTGCAGCACCCCTGACTACTAAATGCAGTCAGACACAATGCACTTCCAAAATTACAGAAAAACAGTTTTTGTAACGGAATTAATTCCTGTTTACTTTCTCCCATGCCAACCTGTCTTCACATAGCACCCTTGGCCCTTCACACAGAGGGGTTGATACATGCCCCAGCATTCTGGAAATCATTTTATGCTGTTCTTCTTTTATGAAAAGAAAGAATGCAACACCTGGAGTAGTGGCGAAAAGTGAACAAGATTTTAATCTCCTTCCAGGAGTCTCAGGATCTACTTTTAAATCTTTTCCATTACTACTTAATGGTATTATAATTACTGTAAGTCTCTAGCGCTCAGAATAACCACAAAACAAATACAACCTGGATTATACTCTTATTATTATTTGTATTACAGAGGCAACAAGAGACTTGGAGCTTTACCAAAGGAACAGGGGAGTGTGCATCTCCAAGAACCCGCATCTAATTTGCAATGAGAATTTGTAGGTTATTACAAGCAGAAAAGACTGGAGGAAAAGGACAAAACACAGAGGCTCCTATATCTAGGTTATATGCTCTTATTTTCTAGCTTTAGAAGTCTGACATTCTTCTTCGGACAAGATTCTGTCCTTTGTGAAACCGGAGACAAAGATAATCAGCTGTCCTAGTCTCTAGAATTGGCTCAAACTGTATTGTTTGGGACACTGGCCTCTCTAAAATCCTTAAATACAGCTGTCTTACCTGCTGCCAATCCAATGCTCCCAACAGCATTAACAGCTTATTCTCTACTGTTGAACCTGCTTCCAGTTACTCTTCTTTGTTGCAACTAAGGAGTCACAGATGCATTTATCCTCTAAACTGAACAGCCATGCAGCAGCAGACCAAAGGCCCTTTCGTGGAGAAAGAACATCATTTCAGAAGAAACAAAGATGGCTGTATCTTCTCCTCAATGCTGTTTGCAGACAGTAGAGTCAAAGAAAACAAGTGCTTGATTTACCCTCTCAGTACACTACTGAACGAGTCAGTTAATCAGAAGACCTGATTTTACCATTCCCAAGTGATTTCACTTTAACTTTGAAGTGTAGTCCCCTTTTGGTATTTGTACTTTTTCAACAGTGGAACTGAATACAGCAGAGGAGCTAGGTCTAAAATGCAGAGATAAAAGGTGGCAATGATGGGTACCAATTTCTCAGAGTTCAAATTTCTCTTCTAATCAGAGTTTTAACGTTTTCTTTTCTGACACAGAAATAGTGTCTCATATTTTGAAACAATTTTTAATACAGTCCAGTTATCTTCCCCCGCAGAGCAAACTCACACCGTACCCCCTAACCTGAATGAGCAGTTCTGGCAGCAGCTTCTCGCATCACAGAAGGCTGGAGGCTGGGCTCTCAGGGCAGCCTATTTCACCTAATGGAAACCTGTGGGAGACTTCACAATACTTTGGATGAAGCTCTGCAGATGAGACAAGTTCCCAGGAGCTGCAGTTGGCCAACTGTGGCGTCAAGGGGATGTGCCAGCCTCTCACAGCAATTACAAAGTGTTAGCCCTGACGTGCTGTGAGGGATAATAGTTCAGTCCCCAAACCAAAAAAAAAATACTGGCAAACTGTAGCTGCCTTTGTAGTATCAATTTACTCAAATAGAAGAGGAAGGCAGAAAAGGTGACTGGTTAGGAGCAGCTCACCAACTTTTCCACTGGAATTTGTATTTCAACCAACACCCCTTGAAATAACAACAACAACAGTAGATGCTTTTTCTATATTACACATCAATGGCCCTTACTCAAATCTATCATTTCAGAAGATGAACCCTTCCTTCCTGAAAAATTTCAGATTGGCACTTAAGATCTCAGAATTCACACTAAGAGGGCCACAGGTAATATTTTTTCCCACCGAAATTCACAGATCACAAGTAAAAAAATAACTGTGAAAGTTACATTTCAAAGGCTGTGAATCTAATAATTTGCAAACATGACTAGAAAAGTAGTATTTTTGTGACAGGTTTTTCTCCATTCTGACTTGAGTGCTAAACAGCAGAGCAAGTGCTGTACAACATCTAGAGTCTGTCACACCCCCTATCCTGTGCACGCTCCTCCCCAGCAGATCTTAGAAGGATGTGCAGCAAATAATTCCAATAAGCCAAGCAAAATTGCTCCAAGCCCAATAAATGACCCTTGATTAATGTAAATTATTCCTATTTTTCCCCCTTCTCCCCACCATGTTTTATTTTCTTTGATTCTGTACTGGAGAAGTTCACCTAGTGTACAAATCCAGGAATCGATCAAACAAGTTCTGTTTCCTCAGAGCATCTAATCAAGGTGCCTCCCACTGTATTAACTACAGGACAAAGCTTAAAACTCATCCTGGAAACAGCTAAGATCTGAAAATGAACTAAGAGAAATTGCTTATTTAAGTTTTCAAGCCCAGGTAAAAAGACTGAGTATGTTCTCCAAAGTGAGCAGGAATTATATGCAGCTGGGAAACCAAAGGTTTCCTATAGAAAAGGTTGTTAAACATCATTTTTCATAAAACATGCCTTAGTGGAAGTTTTCTTTGCAGCCTTGTGACATAAACAGTGGCGCAGAAAACGTTCATTTTCTTGGGGAGGTCTATTTCACAGCAAGACCAGAGAGAAAAGTACTTTCAAATTCAGTTTTGCAATTGCAACCCTGTAAAGCCAGCAGAAAGGCTTCAAGCTCTGGTATTATATGTTCTTTGTGTCTTTTTTTTCTTTAAGCACATGACACGTGTATACCAACACCTCCACTGACAGGCTCACTTCACTTATTTTGGCAGATTTAGGTTTTATACACTTTTCAGACCCCTGAAAGTTGTGTTTTATTAGATCTTACGCTTGCTCTACTTTTACACATACATGCATTTGGCTATGGAAAGACTGGCCTTGCTACACACCCACAGTTTAATGATAGCTATTATCAAGTTTGTGTTTTCAGATGCTCTCATTTCACATTCATCTCTTCCCAGAAATATTGCCAGGCTTGTATTAAAGAGAAAAATATGTGACAGCAGTCACAATAAACAGAAATCATACCATTTGAGAACATCACTATAAGGTGATCATCTTTTAAAAATGCTTTAGTAGCTGAACCTGAACTCAGCGAGGAAATGACTGAGCAGAATCAGACAGTCTCGTTAAAGAAAATTAGCCAAGTGCAATTTGCCTGGCGGGTCCCCTCTATGTATTAACATTTATATTCAGCCAGTGATGAGCTTAATCAGGTTTTCCAAACAAGAAGGAAAAAAAAAATCCCCCCAAACCCATAAACCTTTCAGGTTTATTAGTAACAGATTGCACTTCCATTGTAAAAAGGCAACTATGAAACTGAACAGAATTGTCTGTCCAGAAGTGCATCCTAACAGCAATCTTTCCTAATAGCAGGAACATGACCTTGCACAGGTACTCGCTGATTGCTGCCAGATTTGACTGAAAACAAAAGGAGACGTTTTATTAAAGGGCAGACGCCAAGAGGCTACACAGAGCTGCCACAGGGCCTCACTGGAAGGGACAGGTTTGCCCTCTGATTGCAAAGATTGCATCACAAGGTCTTTTTTCCCCACTTCCACAATGAAAGCATCTCAAAGTGCTGTTGGGCCCAAGCCACTGAAATATAAATGCAGTAGCATCTGAAGAGATAAGCATCAGCAATGCTGATGTGACAAATAGTGAGCGGAAACAACCCCAGAGAGCCTGGTCCTGCTGGAGAGCACTCACCCGAGACAAGAGCAGCAAACTGGATGTGAGAGGCTGCAAGAGGGCATGTGAACCCAAGGCCAGGATGTGGCTGCTGAGCTGAGCATGTGTGGTGATATCGTTATCAAACCTAACCTTGCAGACCAGCAGAAAGGCAGCAGAAAATCTTTAGATTTTAAGACAGGCTATTGGAAGTAGCACCAGTTAAAAAAAGGTTCCACAGAAATAGCTTGTTTTACAAAATTCAACTTGTTATTCCAAATACCCCTTTCAGACAGAGGGGCACCAAGGATGTCCTCACACAAATTTAGAGTTTTGATATTTTTTATAAATTATGCCTCAATGCATCCTGGTCTACAAAACCCTACAGCAATGAAAGCTGGCCAAACAAACAGTGTGCTGCAGCTCTTCCCATGTGCACTGCACACCTGCTAGGAAATAGAAAACAGACAACATAATGACAATCCCCCTCGGATCACACTTTGTAAGCCGTTCCTCTCAAAGCAGACAACTGCTTTATCTGAGCAGCACAAAATGAGGCTCTGCCCCTCTGTTGTTCATTCCAATATTCTAAGTCCATGCTCACTGTTCTCTTTACAGTATGTTTCTATAGTGACCAACTGCTAAATTGATAAGCAATGCATTTTGCTTTCCACCTGCCTTACTTCACACTAGAAAACTGAAAATATTATTTAAACAACACTCCAACAACTAAGCCTTGAGCTGCAGTATGATGATAATGGCAGACTACTTCATCACTGTAACCTTCCCAGCTCTTGAAACAATGCAAAACCAAATAAATGCAGTATTTATAGGTGGAAGCAGACTGCTCCTTTCAGGCAAATATTTAATTTCTTCAGCAGCTTTTTGACTTTTTTATTGTGCCCTGGTTACATTAACAGAACTTTGCCCAAAGTGCAGCAGCCTTCCTAGAGAATAATAACCAACATATGCTTTACATGCAGGTGAAGCACTGCGTTCCCAGAAGGAGACAAGGGAATGCATCTTTATAATAGCTAATAAAGCAATGAATCATCCTCCCGAGATAAAGGCTAAAAACACTAAGAGGGGAATATAGTAGGTTGAAATAAAACATTAAAAAAGGGATTCAGCTATTTCAAGTTTTACATATGCAAATAAGCAGTACAAGATGAAAAACACAGTGAGATGTGAAGTAAAGAGCAGAAAAATCAGCTGTATCTGTCTTCCTGGAGGCTGAAAGAAGGAAGATATTAAACTGTGCTTTCTGGCAAATTGCCACTGCCAGTTATTGACAAAGTTGTCCATTATACAGGATTATTTAGACAGATGATACCTGTAGAAATGGGGATTTAGAAACAGCTGGGACTAAAAGGAAAGAGAGGAATGCACTGTGGATGGAAAGTAGAAGAGCAAAAAGGCTAGCTTCAGATGGTATAATTAAATATCCTTAATTAGGATAGTAGAGTACTGCAATGAAGCCACATACCTACTTTCAAAGTTGGATTTTAGAAAATAAATGTAACCTATAAATGCAGAACTCCTCAGTCTTTCGATTGCTGTTTTCTACTCATAAGCAAAAAACATTCTGTGACTACTTAGTTCTGGTTTGCTTTGCCTTAACTTTTCTGCTAGACAAGGTGCCCCTCTGCTGGGTAAGAACAGATGAAACCGCAAGGAGCCATGAACCAGAACTGACTGAACAGTAAAACAAAACCAGCATGTACAGACTTTAGACATTACATCTGCATATATATGTATTTTAAATATGACAACCACAGTAAAGAAATGACAATTTCAGACATCAGCAATGATGCAGATGAAAAAGCAAACTCCTATCAGAGACACGAACAATATCACATACATTCTGGGGGAATACTAGATAAATCTTACTCTGACCTCTTAAGTATGATAAACAGAGACATTAATGCTTTTTCTCATTTGCCCTGAGATTAGGGTATAGTTGCATTTTTTGTTTCAAACTTCTTGTTCTGTTCTACAAATGAGACTGCTCAATTCTCCATGAGTTGGAACACTACTCATTTTTAAATCAAGGAAAGATAACAAAAATAAAAATAATGTTTTAATAAGATTTTTTTTTCTTTAAGCATATGAACATGAAACAAAGTTTGATAATACCTTTTGTCCCTTTTATTAAAAACAGTCATTACTTGACATACATTTGGCAAGAATACACGATTGTGTCTCCACTTTTCAGGAAACTAATTACACAGTACTACAAAGTGACACCATGTATGCAATTACTAGGTTCTGGGTCAGTTTTTCACACTGCAAACTTCTGGTTTTGTTTCAGTTTTTCAGGTGATTCTCCTTTTAGCTTGCCTGTGTAATCAAGGACATATTGGCTCAAAATACATTTATTTTAGATGTACATACATGCACATAGTAGAAAACTGCACCCAGTACCTGCTGCTAGAGATAGAAGTGAAGGTTCTTCTAGGGTCTTCACCAGCCAGAAAGAGTCATCCTTTTGTACCACTTTTCACATTGTCACTCCAATTGACAAACTAAAGTTTGTTTCACTAAGAAACAAGTTTTCCAAACCATTTGTTTAGTGACCAGGAAAGAGGATTAATCTCATCAACATGAAATTCTCCAGATGGGAAAAAAGTCATTAATGACAGAAGCAAATACAGAGTTTCAAGGCAAGCTTTCCTAACCAAACCTACCCAAACACTTCAACTGAGCAGCAGCTATACTGGTGAGGGGGAGAAGTGTCTTTCCCTAGTCATTACCCACATTCTCAACAGGACTAGATTTACATAGAAAAGAACATCAGTCCATTTACCAAGATGCATTGTCGCATTTCCTGCTCTGGTTTTAGGTCAGCTGGAAGCTTCTTTTCTCAGTTTTTCTAAAATCTCATCTGGTGTCATCGATGTCAAAATCTTCACCACTTTTTCACGTGATTTACCACCCTGTTTTAGACACACACAGAAAAACATCTTTCAGAGAGCCACTGCCAAATACACATTCCAAAAAAATCCCACTTTAAGGCAAACGTATCAGTTACTTGAAAAATAATTCTTAAAGTGTGGGCATGCAGAATTCACAGCTGAAAGAGAGAGATCAATGTCCTTTCTAGTTATCTGAGAGGTAGAAAATGTCTTTTCTATATATGGCCCCCAGAGCATGCCCTGAATTGATGTTCTTTTCATAGGCTAGTGATAAGTCTCCATAATTTACCTGTATCATCTAGAAGCAAGACTCCAACTAGTTTGCATTTTTGTTTTTAAAAAGTGGGTGCATATACGTGTATATTTGGTAACTGTGTACTTTCAGATCTTTCTTCAGAGTTGTTTCCCACAGAGTATTAATTACTCTTAAGTTGAGTTCTCAGGTTGATAATATCAACTAAAAGAAATCACATTGTATATAACCTATAGAACACCCAGATTCATACAGCAGTTATTTGAAATATTATTGACCTGGTTTTGTATCACTGAAAAAAGGCTATTTTACGTAAGAAGTGGCAAACTTGCAACCTCATTTCATATCGCCTTAAGACACAACTTTGCTGGTATTCAGTAACCTGTGAGAAAAGAGTTGCTTGGTAACCTGCAGCCTAGCAAAAAAGTTTGAAAAGCCCACAAGGGACATCCTGAAGGAGGAAAAAATCCCTCACTCTACTATACAGAAATACAGCATGAAATTTAAAACTAAATATTTAAAATTTTTGAAGCAGTCGAGCCAATTGACGATGAAAATCAAGGCCCCTGCATAGAAATCTGCTAACTCCAGTTCTAAACTGGATCACTTCCAACCAATTTCTTGATTTGGATTGATTTTGTTAACGTCAGCACTTACTAAAGGCAGCAGCAAATAAGAGAGAAAACAGTATAAAAAAATCACTTGCTGTTCATACATAGCAGATCAGGATGGAAAACTCTTAAGCCTCAGGCAAAATACAGACCTTACCACAATGCTTCATTGAAAAAAAAGGTGGCTTGTGAAAAACAAACATTAGCATGTAATTAGGTGGACAGCCTGGGTCAGAACAACTGAGTCAGGAAGGTCTGATAACACTGCCCCTTTTATGTTGCACTCTGCTTAGCATTTGAGAAAAGAATTAGTTAAACCCGAACATCCCTTTAAGGTGAGAAAACAGTGTTATCTGTAAAATGTTGATAAACAAAAGAAGCAGTTTGCCCAAGATTCAGGAAAAACAAGACTCAAATATTCACATCTCTACCTTTTCGAAACACAGAGCTCAATTCATTGATCCCATTGCCATTTACCACTACCCTTTAACAGGTTTCTACAACTACCACATTAAAATAACAGGCAAAAATAAAAAGTACTACTTTTCATTGTGATCTTATGCCCATAAACTCCAAACAAACATAGATGGAAAGACTGATTTTAAGTAGAATGAATTAATAAAATTATTTATTCAGTGTAATGAAAAACAAAGAGTTCCCACTTCCCAAAGTTGACGTGTTAAATTCTAACACAAAGAAACTCTTGAGGCCCAGCTACAATCCAAGCACTTACCTATGTTCTTGCTTATGCATGATAGTTAATTGTCAGAAAATTTTCACTCAAAATTACTTAAAGTTTAACTTTCACTCAAAGTTACTCAGAAAAGTGAATGAAAAGTTATTAATAAAACACACATTCGCTGCAAAGCACAGATTTAGTGAACTGCATTTGACACAAAAACAAGAGAAACTTTGAACAACACAGAAAACATGAACCACACAAATCTGGGAAATATAACATGATGAGAGGTATTCTGAACACAGATCCCAAGATCAGCTGTATGAGGTTTGATCTCAATGAATCATTCCATTAACACCTTTAAAGTGTCCTTTGAACTGGACTTGCAGAGCAGTTCCCTGTACTCAATGAGTAAGCTTCAAAATCTTGAATTTAAACTGCAGTAGGGCAAGACTGAAAGAAAAAAAAAAAAGGAAGTACCTTCTCTAAAACAACTTCACTCTTCTTCACTTCTAGCACCTTAGAGAGGTAGCGACACAGCTCTGCATTGGCCTCCCCTTCTGACGGAGGTGCAGCAATAGCTACACTGACTGCCTCATCTGTAACATCTATAACAAACATTTTAAGGATTTTATGCTCAAATTATTCAAAACATCTAGTTATTGAATCTTAAAAACGAATGGTTAAGCTTTCAAAAGCATTTTAATTTAAAAAGCAAATAAATGTATAGATCAGCAGCTAAGAACATTTTTGCATTTCAGAAATTCCCTCAAGTTAAAACTGTCAGCCCGTACAAAGATGCAAAGTCTTCTGTACCAGAGGGCAGCCATGAATTATCAGTTTTAACATAACTGGGCACTGTTCTAAGCCTTTCTCTACATCCCCCATTCCACTGCAGGGGTAGCCCAGGCATCATGTAGCATAATACAAATCAGGTTACTCCACAAAAGAACCCCTGATAAATCAGGCTGCCCAGAGAGCTAAGCTATCATCAACAATCTTATAGTGTCACCTATCGAGCCTGGACACTATAGCAGCCCAGCACGCTGATGTCATGCACAGATCTGTACAAAAAGTAGTTCTAACTCGTATGTGATCTGTGGAAGGAGAACACAGGCTATCAGATGAAACTGAACAGTTTCAATAAACCTCTGGGGATGCAAACATCAAATCACACACACCGAGCTGCAGCACTGATCCTCCTAAACCAAGCTGTTCAGCAGAACACACTGCTGCACCCGCTGCACTGCCCAACCTCACCCGCAAGAGAAGGGGAACGGGCCCTAATTGGCTTGAGAACAGGGTGAAATTACTGCCTTTAGTTTTCTGATTGTTTTTTTTCCCAGCTTAGGAGATCATGGAATCATGGAATGGTTTGGGTTGAAAAGGACCTTAAAGCCCATCCAGTTCCACCCCCCCTGCCATGGGCAGGGACACCTCCCACCGGACCAGGGGGCTCCAAGCCCCATCCAACCCGGCCTCAAACACCTCCAGGGATGGGGCAGCCACGGCTTCCCTGGGCAACCTGGGCCAGGGCCTCCCCACCCTCACAGTAACAAATTCTTCCTCGCATCTTATCTCAGCCTCCCCTCTTTCAGCTTTAAACCGTTCCACTCCTCCGAACCCTGCACTCCCGGTCCAGAGTCCCTCCCGGAGCCCCTCCAGCACTGGGAGGCTGCCCTAAGGCCTGAACAGCCTGAACAGCCCCAGCTCCCTCAGCCTGTCCCCACAGGGAGGGCTCCAGGCCTCGCCTCACCTGCGAGGCCCCCGCACCCAGCCCCACAGCCCCTGGTCCTTCAGCGCAGAGGCAGAAAAGCGGCACGACTCGTTCCGAGGAGCCGCCAACAGCCCGTTCCCGCTCCGCTCCCAGCTCCGGGCGTTATTCCCAGGCCGCGAAGGGCCGCCCCGACCCCGCCGTTACCGAGCTCCCCGGGGGCTGGGGGGGGAAAGAGGCCGCCCCACCTGTGACCGCGCTGCGGCGGGAGCCGGGCTTGGCTCGCACCGCCACCCGCACGCAGCCGCCGCCCGCCGCCACCGCCGGCCCCGCCGCGCCGCCCTCTGCCGCCGACCCCTTCCCGGCGCCTTTGCCCTGGAACAGAGGAACGGCCGCGGTCACCGCCGGTACCGCCGCATGGCCCCGGCCCGCCCGGACCCCCTCCTGCCCGCACCTTGCCGGGCATGGCAGCCCCGCCCCGCGCCGACAGCACGCGCCGGACCGACAGGCACAGCATGGCGCCCGGGCCACGCCCCCGGCCCACGCCCCGCCCCCCGGCCACGCCCCGTGCCCCCCCGGCCACGCCCCGTGCCCCCCCGGCCACGCCCCCGGCCCACGCCCCGCCCCCCGGCCCACGCCCCGCCCCCCGCCCCGCCCCCCGCCCACGCCCCGTGCCCCCCCCCCGCCCCGCCCCCGGCCCACGCCACGCCCCACGCCCCCGCCACGCCCCCCGCCCACGCCCCCCGCCCACGCCCCGTGCCCCCCCCGGCCCCGCCCCCCGCCACGCCCCCCGCCCACGCCACGCCCCCCGCCCACGCCCCGTGCCCCCCCGGCCCCGCCCCCCCGCCGCCGCCCCACGCCACGCCCCCCGCCCCCGCCCCGTGCCCCCCGGCCCCGCCCCCCCGCCCCGTGCCCCCCCGCCCCCGCCCCCCGGCCCACGCCACGCCCCCCGCCCACGCCCCGCCCCCCACGCCACGCCCCGCCCCCGCCCCCCCCGCCCCCGCCCCCCCTCCCCGGGCCACCCACGCCACGCCCCCCTCCCCGGGCCACCCACGCCACGCCCCCCTCCCCGGGCCACGCAGGCGAGGTCCCCGCCCAGTGCTTGAGCCTGTCCCGGGGAGGGGACGGGGGCTGAAGCCAGCCCTGGCAGCAAAGGCAGAAGCTGTAAAAGCGTTTGCACACAAACCATCCATCGCTCATACGATTTTTTTTAGTATGGGAACACCCAGTGATAAAATAGCATAATTAAAAGTCTGTATTTCTTATTTCCACATTATACATTTGTATGTACAGCAGCTATTCCCATAATGTTCCAAAACAGCCCTTCTGAATTAAAGAGATTCTGGAAAGATCTGTTTATTGCTGAATTTGACTTCGTATTTCTTCAGTGCAGCCACAAATGCTGCCTGCAGTGCTTAGTCCATTCATTCTCCACAGCTCTTCCAACAAGTTAAGATGATGGCAATGTGAAGGCAGCTCTGCTGAGGTACTTAAAAAATAGGGTAGCAATTCCTCTCCATAGGGTCATTCCCAGGTCATTCTGGGAAAAAGTGTAGGCTGGGACTACAGCAGCAGCTTTACTGTCATTTGAGGACAGGTTGGGGAAAAACATACACAAGATCATAATGCATACAGGTTTTCCAGTTAAAAAAAAAAAAGAAGATTTTTACTACATGAGAAAATCAGCAGTGAAAATACAAAGCAATTAATCACAAGATACTACCTGAAATAATCTTTTCAATATACAGAGTATTTATTCCACTTGATGTTTTCTGAATAGGAACAAGTTAGTTTTGTTTTTACACATTCATGTAATTTCACAGTTTTTTAACTGCTGCCAATAGTGAGCTGAAGTCCACTGATGCACTGACACACTGGAGATGATCACGTGAAATTATGTATAAAATATTATTTCTGGTATCTGTCCATCTTCTATTGATGTACCATTGTTGTTACCTGGTGAACTATAAAAGACAAAGCATGTCTTGCTAGCAGTAGGAGATTCGTGGATCACTTTCTTCAAACCTCTTGTTCCATAGTGGGAATCAGGACCCTGAAAAACATCAGGAGAGATGTGCAATTGAAGGGAAACGTCCAGCAAGATCCATAAAATGCTGAAGTTCAAGCACTACTGCCTTAGGTTATTTTAACAGTATGAAATTTCTGTACCCACATCATGTCAGTTATACACAAAACCACAGACAATAAAAGCAAGTACCCTATGTCTAAAGAAATGTTCTTGGGCAGCAGACTTCAAGCACTTGATTTTATCCAACTAGTAATGAATAAAAGTTTTCCAGTATTTCTCTGACTGTCACACCCAGGTTGTATATATTCTCACTTAGATCCCAGCCTCAGCTAAACATACAATATTTTTTTCCAACCCACTCAACTTTGATTTCTGTATAGGGAATGACATTTAAAAGGATATTAGAAGATTTTTGAGAAAACACTGAATAGTTTTGTCCATAACATTAAGGGGAGACTTTCCCAGTAATTCTTTCCTATATTTCAGCACTAGTATATAAAAAGTGATAAGAAAGCTTTCAGTTTTCTTGACTCTAGCTAGTGGTTAGAATATCCTTGATAAAAGAAACCAAACAAATTTTGATAGAGAGCTGTCAGATTAAGTATTCTAGGCAGTGCTTTGGCCCACACAGAACCAGTGACTTCCACCAGGACTCATCAAGTAAGAAAGTGGGAAAGTGCAACGGATCCAGTTACAAATTCTGTGCTGTGGCACAGGAGAGACCAAGCAGTCTTAAAAGATAGTGTGAAATTTAACTATGAGCTTCTTCAGCAGTGAACTTAAAATAAATTCAAGACCTATGGACACTTTCCCCATCAGAAGAAGATAAAAGAACAACTTTTGCATCAAAATAACATTTTATTCTGTACTGGCATTCTTACCTTCAATGTTGCACAAGCTGTGTAGGAAACCGTTGGCAAAATCTCTATAGGTTCTTTGAACATTACTCTGAATGTACTGGCAGTTCCATCACAACTAAATCCTGTATCATTTTGTCCTAGTGTTTGATTCTTCTCATAATCAATTATCTGTATAAAAACAGGAAAACTGGATTTTTTTTGGTTTACAGGCTGGGGAAAGATTCTTATTGTATGCATACTAGAAAATTACAAGCAAACACTTGCCTACTCCACCCAGTTTAATTGCAAGGATAGTGCAATATCTGATGGGAAAGTAGGTGTAATTGCCCAATACCATTAGGGCTGACCTAGCAGTGCATTGAACAATGGCTTGCAGGTTTTATGCAGGCTGCCCAATCTGTGGGTTACACTCAGCTATGCTCCAGCTGGTTTGTAGTCTTTGCTTGGGAGATGAAGAACAGCTCCGAGAACTTCAACTTCTGACCTTCACATAGTACATATAACCCTGAACCTGTATTTGCTGATCGTTGTAAACCTACACTGCCCACATGAGGGAAACACATTTGCTGGCTGTGGCTGATTTAGAAAACAAGTTTTCACAGATAACATAAGCAGCCAGCGATACATCCTTAAAAGAAAACAGGAATTTGCATTGCTATGTTTAATACAATTTATTTCTATTCTAGATTCAGTACAAAAATTACACTCAGACTACATATTTCATTTGCCTTCAATTTTAGCAGCATTAGGAATCACTAGCTAAGATGGAGTAACAGCAGATATCTCACTTCTCATTTTGGATAGCAATCCTGATCCATGCTGCCAAACACCTCTTGCAAAAGTTGGGTATCAGAGCTTCAGAGTAACATGAACGTTTCTCATCATTACTGCACTAACAAGAATCCTATACATTTTAGTATTTTATTATTGCTTTGTCATATAGTTTTTAATGTTGCACAAGTGCTCTACTTTTCCCTCATCCACAATCAATAGAAATACTAACAATTACAATGCTCAAGTCCTAAGTTTCCTTCACATAAAAGATTTGAGATATACATTATCGCTATTTTAAGACAAGTATTAAACATTTAAGTCTGAAGCTCTGGTAGTAGTGATGCAAGTCCAAGAAGAAAGGCAGACACACAGGACTTTAATAACTATCTGAAGAGACTGTGACAATAGTTTCAGATTCATCAGGAATTGAGGATACTTCTGGAATAAAGAGAACCCGTATAAGGTGGATGGCCTTCATCTGAACCATAAAAGTACACCAGCCTTTCAGTTTGGATCAGGAACATGTTTTTCAAGTGAATCTCTTCCATCATTCCCACTTAATATGCTTTGCTTTGCCCTGAGAGAACTAAATTCTTTTCAGATTAAATAAATGCAACAAACGTTGAGGGAGCACACCAGATGCTCTCAACTGCTAAGAGGAATCAGCCGAGAAGATCAAACAAGAGTTAATGCAAAGTAAAAGTCTCCAAATATGTACAGTATAGCTGCAACATTCTCAGTACCAACTCTTCTGTTCTAAAGATCCAACCTAGTGCACTATGCTACTCATTTACATAGATGTAGAACCCGAGAAAACCAAACTGACAGCACTTCCGACTGAGGCATTTGAAAGTGAGCTATTTATCTGATGAATGTGCAGAAGCCAACAACAAAAAACACCCCAAAACCAATGCTCATTCCCGCTACATTCTCTTTGGCACATCATAAGATGAAATATAAAGAACTTTTTTTCTTGAAACAGACACAAAATTCCTATCCTTAAGTAAAGAATGGTCAGAGAACAGTAATCAAATAGGAGGTAGAAGATGTAATCTGTCTTTTAATTAGGATGCCCACAAATGAACTGAAACAGCACACAAGCATCAAAACCAATGTTAAACCATTCTTTCAACACTGAACACATACAAAGCTATGAAATTCCTCTGAGGAAAACTCACAGGAGTTCAAGGTTAGACTGGACAAGTATCCTGAAGATAGATTCACCAGGAGGTATATCATATAGAAAAAAGAAATCAGTCTCAAGAAACACCTATACTGACAATGACTGAAGGACAGGAGAGTACAGCAGAAAGGGAGGGGAGTTTCATGTTGCTCTTACTTTTCACTTGTCATCCACTTATGACCACTGTTGGGGACAAAACACAGGTTAGATTCCTGGCCTATCATTGCTCCTATCCACATATACCCCAAGCCTTTTGTAGGTACTACAAATTTAGTTTCTGCATAAGTCTAACTTAGACAGTGTATATTTTACCTGTATATTAACTTGATAGTCTGTGGGTCCATGAATAGATCCATATAATCCAAATCCCACTACGGATATTCTTCTATTAACTGTGAACCTAGGAAGACACAAGTCAAGAAAGGAAGTTAAACAACTGTGATGGTGTGTTACCTTATTCCCAGTCAAGGAGAAAAAAATTCCACTAAACAACAGGGTAGTAAACTGAAAGTTACATTAAATTTGGTGTCCAACAACACTTTCTATTTAGATTTCAATAGTAAGAAAAATGCTTTGCCAAGGTATCAGCTTTATAGGTTAAAGCTTTGCTAATTGCCCAAGACATAAAGTACCACTAAACATAAAATAACCAGATTCTTTTGAACATCTCCAAAATAAAAGCAGATCAAGACTTGGTGTTTTAAAAAGGAACATGCAGCTAACATCCAATCACTCCAAAACGTACCATCCTTCTGAATTTTGTCCTTTGCTACTTTATATTTTATGTGTTCAACAGTCTAAGTTATTCTAAAAAAATTGGAAAGATCAAACCTGCCCAAACAAAGCCAGCATGTTTGTTACTGTATCTTATGCCAAAAGTGGAAGTTGAGCAATATGTTCCCTTTCTTTCCAGCACTTCTCTGCCTTTCCTCCAAACAGTTTCAAAAGCCATACCTAATCCGATCACTGGTTCCACTGTAGCCCCAGCGACTCTCCACTTGCTGGAACCTGTTAATGCTGCATTCTTTTCCTCTAAGGCAACATCTTGGTCGGTCAATATAATCCACTTTAGGTTTAGGATTGACAGTAAAATGCAGAAAGAGATTTACTACCTCCCGATCTGACAAGATTCCAGACTGAGCAGGGCCTGTGAAAAGCAAAAAACTTCTAAGATGATTTGAAGAATTACTCCAATTGTTGTATTTGTACCACACATATTCACAGACTGAATACAACAATAATATTTTCCAACAGCCAGATAGTATTATACAGAATGTTTTGCTTTCATTTGCCCATCACAACTTTTATTAGTATGATACTAATAACAGAACACTGTTAAGCATCTAAATGTTCACAGGTGAACAGTGCAGAGATATGGTCCAATACTACGACAAAGAACCCCAAAACTCACCTGCTGCAAACTCTTCAATAGTCATTAATGGAAAACGGATCAAGGAAAGAGCTCTTCCAAGCACTTTTTGTTTATTTCCAAATGTCACAGGCAGTTGCTGTCTTTGACATTCTGCTTCTGCCCATCGAACAACAGCTCCAAAGAGTCTACTTTCTCGAATACTAAGGGTATCTCTTTCTAGAACTGCACATAACGTGTCTAAAGAAAAAAAGTTAACAGATTGTTACCTGTTTGAATGAAAACTATGCTACACACTGAGTAAGCTTAAAATATTTAGTGAACACTAAGAGCACTCATAGTAAGACAAAGATAAGACAACTTATCTTATGTACACCTAAATCTCCCAATGGCATACAGGCTCCAAATGTTTTCGTACTATGAAGAAAGCATATGAACTTTCTTCTGGATTCCTAAGAGTTGACTATATACAATCTATGTAGTGACAACCAATGTCCTAGGGAATTTCCATGGCGAGAGCAAGATCAAAACTGGAAGTGACCAGTGGTGAAGGCACACTACTGAAAAAACAAGTTATTCATGATGACGCTGTCATATTCTCATCCAAATAGCAACCTGCTAATCTGGATCAACTACAGACACAAGCAGCAGTGATGCACACAAAACCAGTTTAAAGATACATGATAGCAATCTTAAAGATTGACATATTTGCCACTCACAAAGCTCGAAGGCAGAACACAGGATGAGGCAAGGTACTCTCACGTGTTTTACAAAAACAAGTTTTCCCATCCTTCTTGCTCGTTCTTGTGTTTTATGAGTAACAGGCATGCAAAATTTCTCAGTTTGTCACAGCACACAAGGCTGAAAAAAATACATGTTTTCTTATTCTGAATCTTCTGTCTTCTTTGGGAATTTTTATATGTCCTGAATTTAAGCAAGGCATGTTTGGCAGTCATAGAAAATATTTTATTGGAAAGTAAAAACAAATTGAGGACTTATCAAGAGCAGAGACGAACACTCACAGTCTGAACAGAAATCCCACTGACCATGAGTTAACAATGACTTTACAATTTCTTTCAGCAGCTGGAATACCTTCCTTCAGTCTGAGTTTTTCACGCCATCTAACTGAATTGGGAGTAGAATCTTAGACACATAGTAACAATGAAATTAAGTAAGCAAATTTGCATCTGCTAGCTTTTCATAAAAGATCAAACCTAGAAACCAGCAGTTCAGATATTTATTTTTTAAAGAGGATTTTATAAATTGTACCTGATCTGTGCAACTTTGAGTAGGAAAGTACCATGTGGCAACAAAACAGCATGACTACCTTTATAGGGAAAAAGGAAGTGGCAGGACACAAGACTCAGTAAGTGAATGAAAGCACAGCATTACCATGGTGGGAGCCTGGGACAATGACACTGATCAAAAGGAGATGTAACGCAGTGGAACCCTGCTCAGGAGTGAAGCCCACAGGAAAGCACTGCAGGATTGGATAATAAAAATTGCACCGACAACATACCATATCTATGCCATGTCCTGTTTTGCTCATTAGCAAACCTGCTGATGTCATGCAGATGCTGTTGTCTGAATTCTGAGATCCACAGGGGGGGCTGATGGCCATGCAAAGACAGGTGCAGAGGAGGGGGAAATCAAACTACCCCAGGCTACCATGACAAGGAGCTGAGATGTGCCTGGGACCCTACATGCTCAGATGAGGCAGGCAAACTGCCCCAGGTTACTGACACAAAGCCTTCTCACTTCTCAGTTCCCTTCATAAGGGGTAGGACACACAAAATAACTTACCTATATCAATATCAGTAAAGCCTTCTGCACTTATTGCATCCATAGTACTCTTGTCTATTGTGTCAAGACAAAGACTAGCAAGCTGAGGTTCATCAAACAAACGAGCCTAAAATAGTAAAGAAATACATGTTAAGCATAAACCTGACAAACCACTAATCTTAAAAAGAAAGTATTTTTACTCTCGGATCGAGTAAGTTAAAATAGGTTGATTTGTCTGAGTACTCTTTGTGTTAATAACTTAAAGAGCACTTAAATTCTCAAAGGGGTACACAATTAAGGAGAAATCTTTACATTCAAGTTTTCCTTCATGCTTATGATTGTAGTTTCCGTAATATAACTAAAAAATACACATCAAATCCACTATAGTGAACTGAAGCACAGTTTTAACAAAAAAAAACAATTAAGGAATTAATGCAAATACACTAGAATAAACTGGCACCATATGAAACGTCCCAATCCATTACACAAAAAAAAATGAAAAAAGCACCTTTCCTACACATTAATCAGAAGCTGAGTCTGTAAAAATACTAACCAAGCCACAAGACATTTTCAAACATAAATTAGACTGTGACAGCAAATCTACTGTGAAGTAATATTTAGTCATTTTCCTCTGAATATTAATTTCTCTAGTAAATCAAAACTAAGTTTAAATTTACCTACTTGAGTAAGGAGCATAAAGGCATTATCTGCTCGGAGGTGCTTCGTTAGAAAATCCACACAATGTGCTTCCAGGGCTGGGACTGCGTACTTTTTCGCAGTGTATAAAGTAGTCATGACTGTTTCTGGACCAATTTGAACTTCATCTGAATAAAGAAACCTAGAAATCAATACACAAATACAGGTGATAAATGCATATCCTGAGGGGGGCCATCAAGCACAACCAAAGCCTCTTTGCATTTAGGAAACAAGTCAAAGATTCACATTGTGAATATGCACCAACTGACCATTTAACATTTTTAAAAGTTAATAAGCTAGTTAAAGGGCTGAAGAAAGAATATGAGGTTAACCTAATGGGATACACTTGTTTTAAACATGTATTACTCCCTAAGACTGATTTGGCTGTACTAGTTGTACACAGATACCAACTGTAAACAACAGCTGAGCCACAGAATTACTTAACATACAAATGCACGCTCTTTTGAGTCAGTATTTCTAAGTATTAATACATAACCCTCTGTGGCTCTGTTACTGAACTTAATTTTACTGACAGTGCACACTGCCTTCCCCACCACGAGAACAGTGTCAAGGACTTACACTGTGATAACATCTCATGTCAAAGCTACCATTCTGTACTGTTCAGAAGAGAGGAAAGGGAGGAATCTACAGATGACCTTGACTCTTCTATTCCTGCCAGAGCAAAACACCCTGCTTGTCTCCAGTTTGAGGCTGGATGATTGGGTGAGATTTTGGCATAAGTCGAGAACAAAAGACAGAAGCCTCCACCAAAACCTGGGAAAAAGCCTGTTTATTGAGCAGCTGTTATTCAAGACCAGACAAGGCAAGAATGAAGGTTCCGTATGGAAAAGACTTTTTAAAAGTAACTTTTCTTACAGGTGACATTGGAGATAATCTCAGCAATATTTAATCAGTTTTTCAGATAATAATCAAGAATAGCCCGTGACTTGCAAAAATACATATGTCCTAAACACAAGGGTGATTAAACATAATAAACCAGGGCACTTTAGCAACTGAAGGAATTCCACAATGAAGACCAAGCCTTTCTGGAAATGAAGGGCAAGCCACAAGGAGAGACATAAAGTATGTTCAGAAGGATTTCTAATGTAACAATAAGTAGCCTGTACTTAACAAAAGAAACTTCTGAAAGCAATGGACTCAAACTTGTTTGCAATATGGGCAGATCTAAGTAATAAAAACATAGAATTAAAGTTTCAACTGTTTATATTTCTTATATTGGAACTCTAATTCTCAGTAATTGCTAACACACAACGAAATATGGCCTTCAACACTGAATTTGCTGCCGCTGACAGGTACCTATTTGCCATTACAGTACTCCATTCAAATAACCAGTTTCCTTACCTGTTAGGAAATGGGAATGATGCTCTAGCACACTTCTTTAAACTGGATTTACGCCAATCAGTTGGTAGAAATAATTAGTTTAATTAAACGCTAATATTTTTGTTAGTAGAAGTTTCATGCAGTTCATTTAGAACGGATGCATGAAAGCTATAAACTACTACCTGTTGATGAAAATGATGGGGTAACTGGTCAGTCACAGTCACCGACAAATTTACTTTTAAGAAACTAACATCTCACGGGTACAGTTTTGTACACCAAACAGACAAGGAGTTCATTAAAGAACCAGAACAGCGCATTTAGACTTTGGTTTTAGATTTAAAAAGAAAAACAGTTTCAAAATGCCCTAACTTTCCTTGTATGACTTTATAGGAGCTTGGAGTCCGAATCACGTAAGAGTTGAACATTAACACAACACAAGCTACTTTATAAATTTCACCTGATTCTATAATATATATCTATACATTTTTCACCCAGTTGTTATTGGAACACGATTTTGATTTTATTTATTTTTTTTATTCTGAAGCCAATGAACTGAGCCACAGAGGAGTTTACTTGCCTTGTGGATCACTTTCTACATCTCCTTAAGAATCAGGGTACAGTTGCAAAAAGCACTTTTCTGACCCTTATTTTCCCAGGAATTTTGCAGGCTTTTTCCTCTTATGATCAGAAACCAATTACATGGCCAAATGACAGGAATTCAAATGCAATAACAGTGCATATACATGCAGGATTTTCATTTACATGACTATATTTTTAAGCTAAAGGATGCTTCTTTAGCCCACGAAGGACACACTTGTGGCTCTCCAACCCCTCCTCTGCCATATGGCTGGATATAAATTAAGAGACACTCTTCAGCTGAAAGGGTGTCAGTGACGAACTAACAGGGCTGAATAATTAAAGTTCTGATGACCAAAACATGCACAGCATCTCAAGCTCACCCTGTTGACCTCATAATCTGTTTCTACACAAAGCATAATGACTCTAGTCCCAAAACATGCAATACAATTACATACTTAGAGAAAACTCCTGACAAGTAGCGTCCAAATACATTCAGAAAGTCATATTGTCAGGTTTTGTGTATAATATTTCAATTTTTTTGCAATGCCAATACGTGCCTCAGATTTGCAAAGCCAAACAGCAGCCTGTGTGTTTGCAAAGTTACAAGGTAGCTGTAAAAGCTATGGAAAACGGTACCAAAGTTCACTGCCCTTGGATGCTGTATAGCCCTATTTCCCTTAAGTATACGGATGGATGATCACAATGCATTGACCTACCCATAAAAGAGGAATTCTAGGTGAGTCTAAAAACCTCTCTGCTCGTGTGCCAATCGATCTGTCCCAGTGTGGACCACCTGAACTAGCACACCTTTATGTTTATTACCACAGTTCCTCCTCCTCTCGAGGCTCAAGATCAGTCATCAAACCTCCTTGCCTCTTCCTTCCTCTCCTCCCCTTTGAGAAACTTATAGAAATAGCCTGCTCTTTACATACACACTGATTTTATCATCATCCAGGATGGGATACATACATAGGAGCATAGTGGAAGAACAGTTTCAGTAACCAGAACAAACAATTTTCCAAGTGACCACTCAATCATTCACTTGACATAAGCCCCTCATACATGTTATGCTATTTTTCTTTACTCTCAGGTTAGCACTTCTTTCTCCACTAGTCTTAGCATCTTCCAAACAGCTGAAATATTTTCACCACTATAAAAGCACACGGGAATCTCTTTCCAGTTAGTCATGATTACTCCTCTATTTACTGCTTGCCAAAGTCCTCTGCAAAGACATTTGGAAAACAGACTGCTAAATTTGTGCCATGTCGTCACTTTCCTTTATGCTATAATCAAAGGACAAGTTAGATTACTGTAAAATGTATTTTTAAATGTGAAATTTTAAAAAAAACTTACTAAAACCAGAAAAGAGCAGAATTCTACTGAGACAACTTCAATTTTCTGGATCACTGGTATTCATCTTGTACAGTGGAAACATACCAAAAAAAAGTTTAATTGGGAAGCAGTTTCAAACTTTGTGACTTTGACATTATTTCTGCTCTTAAGAATTTATCTGTCAAATTACTGAAGTAGTCAGCTGCTTTTAAAAAAAATCTCCTCTGGCTCATGTTTGAAAACTCTTCAGGCACGAGGAACACTGGATGATAAGCCAAAACACACACTGCAGTCATTTCTGAGCCTCTGAGCCAATTGTTTTCCAAGAAAGTTCCCTCTCCTTCCAAAGCCAATTTTAAAAGACTCCCCTTTCCCCACCTTTACAGTTAAGATTTTAGCCCACAGACAAGGATGACTACCTTTCTCTAGGGGGAAATTATTTTTTTAAGAGAATTCAAAAAATTTTAATCGAAATTTCTTCCTTTGGCTTTCATTTGCAAGTAACATTTGTCAGCAGATCTTTATGAAACACTCAGCTACAGACAGGAGCTAACAAACCATATGAGTAAATAAAATGGAAATGAGCTGTGGAACATTAAATAATTAGTAAATTATCCCTAAAATGTTTTGCATCACTTAAAACATTTCCTTTACCTTGATGTCCATTTGCTATGTGTATTCAAAGATCCTAACTTAATTTCCAGCCAATGCACCTCAAGCTGGTCTTTGCAAAGACTAAAGAAAGGTCCTATAAAGGACATCTATCATTATCTAACCAATTTACTAATGATAGGTAATAGGGACCAACAGTGGAAGGTATAATTCTTGCCTCTTCTGGCCAACACCAGGAATAAAAACAGGTTGTCTTATAGTTGGTATACTTTAAAAACAGGGTATACGGGCATGGAATGAGTACAGTACTGGTCTGTATTAAGTTCTCCTATGACATGCTTTTAATAAGGTGTTGTAATTTATATTTGTTCCAATATAAGCTCAAAATATATACATAATACGGAAGAACGTCCTAAAAACCTGCCACATACCAAAGATGACAACAAACCCAAGATGTTTCAACAGTTGATGAGTCTGATGATATTTAGAAAAGATACGAGTATAATCAGTTTACTTACGTAAGCTCCCTGGCCGTTGCTTCTCTACCAACACAAGATTGCTTTTGTTTGCTTCCAACAACATCTCCTCATTCACTCCTACAGTTTTCAAATATCATACTCAGAACTCTCCTGTTTCGTTGTTTCTATTTTCATCCAGATTAAATTTTCTCATCATATCTACTTTGCACTGTTCAGTGCTTTTTCCACACACACAACACATATATATGTGTTTGCACGATAGTGACCGTGAAAGCATTTTGTTTGAAAGACACTTCCCACTACCTCCCATTCTGCTATGGAAATTCTTCACTTTGACACTCCCTCTATGCTGAGAATCCACAAAATAAATAAGAGTTCATTTGCTAAGGGCAACAAAGAGATTTTGCTGCTGCTGCGCCGTGGCTTGTTGTTTATTTTTTCAAATCAGTTGCTGCAACTCCTGTGTCTGTGATCACTGAAAGGACCACTGGACTCTTCTCACTGTTCTTATCTATTAGGCCTCAAAACAAAGAGAAAGTTTCTAAGACTTGGGAGCTTTTCCCATTACAGAAAGCTTCAAGACACTACACATTTCTTTCCAGGCAATAATATTACTTGTTTCTCAAGTGTTCGTTACAATAAATCTGTTTCACATACCTTATAGCAGTGGAATTTGACAAAAAACAGGTTTAGCAGTTTAGTCACATTACCACACCACAGCCTGATGCACAGACAAACTGTATCAGTAATTGTTCCTATGCACATCTGAAATTTTATTCCCCATTATGCACAGTAAAAAGAAATGGTAGATAAACTCCAGTTTTGGGAGCATGAGAAGTAGCAGATCCTATTCCGCTCGGATTAGAAACCACTAATCCATTTCACATACTTTTTGCCATCACTGACTGCACTCATGGTCTCACTTTGGTGGTTTTTGTGTAAAAAACAGTTACTGCTCTCTGCTGCGTGGTCACTCACCATATTAAAAAAAAGTGTGATTACGGTGGGTACCACTCTGGTACAAAAACAGTCATTTATAACCACCTCTGAAAAAGCAAAATTGATCAGTAAGTTGAATAAAATCTCAAAGGACGTATCAAATGAAATGAAAAGCGTGGTACGACATCCTCTCAACTATTGTCAGAAGGTGGATGGACAGACCCAACGCTCAGAGGAACCACTAATTCCCATCATCCTCCCTAAAAACAAACGACCGGAGTCAAAAAGCCGAAGCAGAACCGCCCAGCACAGAGGTACTCTGCACAGCGGACACCTACGCGCTCCCCAAACCAGGGCGAAGGGATGCAGGGGGAGGGCACGGAGGGACCGACCGGCCCGAGCTCCAGCGCCGCCCCGCATCCCCCTCCGCGTGCCCGGAGCCCGCGGCCGCTCCGCTCACCTGAGCAGCGCCAGGAAGGCGGCGGGCTCCACGTCGGGCAGCTCGATCTCGGCCGAGGTGGTGGCCATGCCGCCGTTGAACATCGCGTCGAAGACGGCGCTGCCGGCCGCCAGCACGAAGCGGTGCGCGGGGATGCGCTGCTGCCCGGGCCCGGGGGGCGCCGCGCCGCCGCGGGGGCCGCCCTTGCCCACCACGAAGTGCACGTCGCTGAGGAGCTCGTTGGAGAAGAGGAAGGCGAAGCGCTCCCGCAGAGAGCCCTTGGTGGCCTGCCAGTTGTACAGCGGCTCCCGCTGCAGCACCGCGCTCGCCTCGGGGGCGGCGGGAGTCTCCGCGGCCGCGGCGCAGCCCCCGCCGGCCGCCGCCATCGCCGCCCTCAGGGGCCGCGCCGGGCCCGGCCGCTCCGTCCGCGCCGCCCCCCCACCCCCCGCGCCGCGCATGCGCCACCGCCGCGCGCAGCCTCCTGGGCGCCGGGGGGTGCGGGGACACACCGGGGGGAGGGGGGCTGGGGCTGCGTGGCCCGGCCCGCAGACGGGCGGGGCAGGCGCTCGCGTGCGGTTGGGGTCTGGTCGCGGTGGTGTGCGCAGGGCGCAGTCCTGTTCGATGTAGTTACAGCATCACAGTATCACAAGGTTGGAAAGGACCTCTGAGATCATCGAGTCCAACCTATAACCCAACACTAACACCAACCCATCGTATTTATCAGCGATCTGGGCTTGAATGCATCCTTAGCAAGTTGGTGGGTGGAGGTGCTGATCCGCGTGAGCGGAGGGATGCGCTGCAGAGGGATCAGGACAGGCTGGATCGATGGGATGAGACCGATAGGATGAGGTTCGACAAGACCAAGTGTCGGGTCCTGCGCTTGGGACACAACAACCCCGCACAGCGCTCCAGGCTTGGGGAGGAGTGGCTGGAGAGCTGCCTGGAGGAGAAGGACCTGGGGGTGTTGGCTGACAGCGGCTGAACATGAGCCACCAGTGGCCCAGGGGGCCGAGAGGGTCAGTGGCATCTTGGCCTGTATCAGAGACAGCGTGGGCAGCAGGACCAGGGCAGTGGTTGTGCCCTTGGACTCGGCAGTGGTGAGGCCACACCTCGCGTTCTGTGCTCAGTTCTGGGCCCCTCAGTACAAGAAGGACATTGAGGGTCTGGAGCACATCCAGAGAAAGGCAGTGAGGCTGGGGAAGGGGCTGGAGAACAAGTCCTATGAGGAGCAGCTGAGGGAACTGGCTGAGGGGAGACCTCATCACTGTCTACAACTGCCTGAAAGGAGGTTGTGGCGAGGTGGTTGTTGGTCTCTTCTCACAAGCGACAGACAAGAGGAAATGGCCTCAAGTTGCACCAGGGGAGGTTCAGACTGGACATTAGGAAAAATTTCTTCACTGAAAGGGTGGTCAGGCCCTGGCAGAGACTGGCCAGGGAGAAGGCTGAGTCTCCATCCCTGGAGATGTTCAAAAGCTGGGCAGACGAGTTTCTCAGGGATCTGGTTTAGTAGTGGACAGGTACAGTTGGACTCTATGATCTCAAAGGTTTTTTCCAGCCAGGCAATTCTACGATTCTATGATCTGTATCACTTGTTAAAATGTTTTTAAAGGCATCTGATACCTGTGTGTGCAGTGCAAATGCGCTTCCAGAGCCACGAAGAGGGGAAAACGAGACGTGTAAAGCACAGAGCACTGCAACAGTCACAGAAATTTGTGTTGTTACATGTGGGGATGAAAAAATCTTGCAGCTATTCTGTTTGTGCACATGAAATGCAAGTTCATTTTTATAATACCTGATTCCTTACGATAACAGGCAAAACAAGGATTGATCACCTACTTTAACTATGAAACACTTGCCACGTGGACCTTACGATTCTTATGCAAAAGGAATCCATTTACAGTTGTGTCTCCATATTTCGCATTTTAAACTTCTGAGGATTAAAAACCAAAGCAGAACAGGCAATAGCAAGTGTAGCAGAGAGGCAGAACGGTGTTTGTGCCTAAAGCAGTACCTATCACACCTAATGTCCTTGGACCAGAGAATGTAGGGTGGTGGATTAATGTGGCAAATTGTGACAAGCAAAATGGGATAATTTTTAGTGTACTATCTTGGTGGCTTTTGGGGAAAAAAAAAAAGCAAAGGTACGTTTTCTTTTTCACAGCCCTGTCAAACCAGACACTGTCAGATGGAAAATAAGATGGATCCTTTTGCCATCTACTGGAGTTTTGTGGCAAATGCATCAGCAATTTGAATCAGGGAGATGAAAGCTATTTGTCATAGCTCCTGACTTGTCAGCATTTATGGAAGCATGTGGCTAAAAGAGGAACAGAATATGTCACCGCTCTGCATTTAGGTTTATAATTAGGACAAAACTGAGACCAAGCAAATGTGGTCTGTTTCGCAGAACAAGTTTTAGAGAACCTTAAGCAAGGTGGAAGCAATTTCAGCAGGGGTAAACGATAGTAGGCAAGGGCACAAGAAGACATAGTCCACCAACCAGAACACGGCAAGTAGCTTTGCACAGAGGCTATATTTAAAAATAAAATCATGCTGCTGACTTAGATGAATGAAGCTATCACTTTTGAGCTTTTCTTGTCCCAAGGTGGGCGAAGAAGGGAAAGTGGAAGAAGACCAGATCCC
This sequence comes from Tapera naevia, assembly GCA_033556795.1. NCBI lineage: Eukaryota > Metazoa > Chordata > Aves > Cuculiformes > Neomorphidae > Tapera > Tapera naevia. Next base: position 5,175,487 of record JAUMJJ010000076.1, on the reverse strand, counting down.
TTCCAATGGCATAGCAACAGAGATGGAAAAATTCATGAGGGAAACTGTGACACCATGGAAACAAATGTTTGTGGGGGTATTTTTTTCAGTCATGGGATGATCTGGGTATTGATGAAAGTTTCCTTTATTGCTGTCTATCTGTTTTTACCTTTCCATGTTCACTCCCAGGTTAAGTCTGTCAGCTGAGAGCCCAGATGCGACTGCTCTTCTAATAGAGAACTGAATTTTTAAAAATGAACATATTGTGGGTAACACACTAGAGGAAGTTCACAAGGGTGGAAGAGGGCTAAGGAAAAAAAAGGAAAAGGTACGCCAGAGAACTGAAAGGACGGTGACTGGGGCAGGGAGAGTATGTAAGATAGCTTTAGGGGTGAGAAATCAATCAAAAGACAATAAAGCTATGCAAGACAGAAAAAGAGGGAAAGAAGTCTAAAAAAACCACCAAACCAAACCACCACCACCCACAAAAAATACAAACAGGAAAGCAGTCAAAAGAAAAGGAGAAACACAGCCTGAGCGCCCATCAGATCTAAACAGCTAAAAGCCAAATGCACTAATTTAAACAGTTTTGGAAGTGAGAGCTAAGAAAATATTGATCAACAAATTTCCTTTTGAAATTGGTCTTTTCTGGATGTAAACAATGAGCCTCAAACATGTGTTTCACCTTTTAATATCTGTGCCAGCTTCCTTCTTAAAAAAAATCAGCTAGTTTTAATTTGGCATTATCAGTAGGTGTATCACAGCCATTTTTAAATGTGATCTCACGGGATTGTATTCACCAGTCCAGATCAGAAATCATGCACAATGCTTTTCCCCAAAGGGGCTACACATGAATGTCACTAAAATGCTGTCCTGTTGTTTGCTTTCTTAACATGCTCAGTTTTTGTCTAGGAAATAGAGCAGATATTAATATAGAGAAAAATATTGATGGAACATAAGCGGTGCAAATTGGCCCCAGGAGGGCTTTTTGTTTGGTCTCATGTAACAGAATGGCTACAAATCGGGGGCTGCAGACAAAAGTTCAACAGTATTATATAGCTGTGAAGGCTGTCCTGGTCACCCGCCAGCAAACAGAAGGTCAGGGAGTGTCGAATCTTTTGAGCAACGCACTGTCAGGATCTCGTGCTGATCTGGTGCCTTTGTGCTGTGGAAATCTACGAAGGAAGAATGCTCCAAGTTTTGAGGTTCCTTTACCTGCCAGCAGGGAGGGGTTGGACAAAGTGGGTTTAGATGTACTGAAGAAAATCCAGAGAATATCCTGACCAAACTGCAGGGATTTCTGAGGTGCTTGTGATGCCAGGGAAGTCCCAGAGGCACAGGGATGCCTGCCCAGCCGCCCTGGCCTTCCCTGCCAGTGAATCGGGGCCACTTTTGTGAGAGCCATCAAAAGGGTTGGAGTTACAAAACATATTGTCTTCAGTCATTTGTTCCTGAAATTATTCAAATTCTCCTCCCTTTCCTTCTTTTCCCCAGGTGAACTGAGCTTTGTGTATGTTCTTAAGAGCTGTTTGTTGCTACAATCAGAGCTTTTGAGCTGGCACAAGTTTTTTACAGTGATTAGCAATTGTTCTCGTAAGTGGTTAGCATCCTTTCTCTGCTTCGGGAGGAAAGAGAATAATTCAGAGTAAATCACAGATTTGTTTCTGATTAAACTTCCTGGTTGGGGCCCTTCTATGACAAGTTTTCCTTTCTGTGCTCAGTTAGATTGTTAAAATCCCCTACATCTGATCCATGCTGTCAATGGCAGACCCAAGTATTACCATTCTTGTGACTGAATTACTGGCAGCATTAAAGTAACTCAAATATGTAAATTTTTAATAACAATGCTTAGTAAAAACAATAACAACAATAAAATTATGTCCTTGGGCTTTTTATTGTGGTTATTATTGTTTTCTTTGTGGTTTGCATTAATCTGTACTGCTGTGAGGTGGGGTCTGCAGGTACCATAAGCTTGCATGTTTTGAAGCACTGAATCCATGCATGCACAGAAAACAAATTCAGAGTCTTAGATCTGAGGAACATGAAGGGCAAGGATTACATGTTTTTAATTATGTTTGTAAAGTGCCTGTGTAATGTTGATAAAAAAACCAAGATAAGAAAAACTGGTATTTTTTTCTTTGTTATAAATTCAGCTATAAAACTGACCATAAGTATGCAAGTTTCTAAGAATTTTAAAATTCATAATAATTCTATAATTTCTAGAAGTAATTATTGTATGCAAGTATTGAGCATTTTTAGCTGTGCTGGTCCTGGAGAATTAAGGCTGTTGTGTTTCTTGTGCCTTCAATTGTATTGATACTCTTTTGATTTTTAGTGATAATTCCTATATTAATTTCTGTTAATATACTGTAATAATTGCTTACAGTACACTGTTGCCATAAACATTCCTGCTAATCAAAATATTTCTGTGAAAATTTTCAGAATCCTAGCTGGGAGATGTGTACAACTGATAAAAACATCACACGGACATTTTTAATCACTCCAGTTGTGGAGGTAGCTCTTTCATTTTTCATTCTGCATATTTAGGTATTTCAAGAATATACAACAAATGGCAATAGCAACATTCTTCACATTTTTTTCTCTGAAAGTAATTACAAACCGAAAACAATTAATTAAGCCTTAGAAGATGCTACTCATCACATACCTACTTTACAGATGATTTGAAATACTGACAAGGCTGGCTCTCTGAAAAATCTTATACTTTGACATATTTCTTTAAATAATTAAAAATATTCTGTTACTGCATAGCTGGAGAAGCAAAGAAGGGAAGTTCTTCTATCGGTTACTACCAGCATGTCTTTATGATTGAGCAGTGACTGTTTTGTGAAGCTATTTGCTTTTCAATTCCTGCTACATGTGTTGAGGCACAGCAGTGTTCCAGACAGGGCACACATTTTCTGCCAGGGTATTTATCTAGCAGTTCAGTTTCCACACGATTAAGAAGCTTCTTACTGAGAAGCCACACTCTTGCCATTTGCAGTTTAAGGCAGATAGTACAACAGACACACTCCCTTTTACTCTTAACACCTACTAATTTTAGTCTGACATCCCCTTTCCCTCTTAAGATTATTTCTTGGTGAACAGACAGGCTGTAGCACAAAATGCAGCTCCATTTTTGAGGTACTGATATTCCATTTTGTAAGTGGAATGGACACTAATCACTAATTCCTCTTTGCATGCTGCTTTGGTGCTGTGATTGCTGCTGGAGAATCTCCCCAAATCCTCAGCAGATCATTGGCACGTGGCCTCCTGAACCCCCAGTGAGCATCGTATGAACCACATGGTATTGCCTCTGCAGTCCGTGGTTTAAAACACAGCATCTCTTATTAGATCTTATACCCTCAGCTAGCAAGAAATTCAGAAACAGAATAGGTTGGCTTTAAAGCTTTTGGAGGCTTGTAGTTATGTGTGGTCCAAGCTGCTCCCTCAGCAAATTAACAAAAGTCCCAAACATGAAGCTTTTAATTCATCTTTTAATCCACATTTTAATCCATCTTTATCGGGACTATTGGCTACCGAGTTCTCTTGCCTTAAAAACTCACTTGCTAATACAGGAAATGCACTCTCAGGAATGTATCAGCTTAGTTCAATAAAAATGGAATGACACAAGTTGTTTTGTACCAGGGTGATATTTTGTAGCTGGCATCATAATGCAATGAAAGCTTGCTGCTTGGCAAAGCCATATGCGAACACATGAGCAATGCTTCCACAAGCTATAAATAGCATCTTATAATCCTTGTATTGATCTTCATGTGCTTGCTTAAGGTTCACCTTAATTTATATAGATTAATGCCATTTCTTTGATTGGAAGTAAAATCCGCTATGTCTCAGTATAATGTTAAGCCCTATAATTTGTTAGGATTTAACAGGCAGTTATTAAAGACAAGAGCTGTTTCCCAGACTAAAAGTAGACACGAAGATCTAATGGCCAGTTAGTCTCCCCCTTTGGAGATGACCATTAATAAATCAGCATTCTTGTGTCCTCCGCAGTGTTCTTTTGCTGGCGCACTTACAAATGCCTTCTCAGTCCTGACATCAAGATTGATCTGCTGCCATTTAGTAGAGAGACTGAAGAGAAACAGCCTCCGTATTATACACGCTGATTATTGATCCAGTAATGGTCTAATTGAGAAGCTCACAAACATCTGCCCAAGCATCCTGTTTGTGGGTTGCCAGCAAAGGGGCCACCCAAGTGAGTCTGGTTTGTAGCTGTGCTCAGGATTCCCAGTGAGGAATCTGCCAGGTGGCATAAGGCTGATACATAGGATTTGAGAGAGAGTTGGGATGCCTATTTAAAAATGACCACTTAGACAGAAAACACGTAGGTTCTGACACAGGGATATTACGGTGTGGTGAAGGAACATCAATTTTGACATCGTGCTACTGAAGGGACTGTCTTTCAGATGAAAAGCAAGATCAGAGCTCTAGGAATCTCATCTTGTCAATAAATATGATCCTCTGACAATTTATGCATCCAAAGGTGTCTTAATTTTTGTGTTTTCATTATTTTATTTTGCTCTGCTAAGCTTCACTGCAGTTTATGTAGGATATATGTGGTTTTCAATCTTACCCTGACATATAATATCGCTAAATAGTTCAATAGTTGTATGGATTTCTATCAGTGATGACATCCACATGCCTCATGGTGACATTACCATTTATAAAATTCAGGAAAAAGAAAGAAAAATTGATTTTGAAACCTCGAGATGAGTATAATTGAGTATATGATGGGAAGCTGAGAGGTTACATTTATTTTGGTGACACCAGCTTATCAACGTCGCTTTCATGTAACACTTTGATTAGTAATTATGTTGTTGAGAACATCTTCTTCTTACCTTTATTTTTATATTGCTGTTCTGGTACACGTGAATAAAGGGTAGTGTTACATACAGTTGAAGTCAAAGCTCTTTTTTCCCCTTCTTCCCCCACAAGAACACGTAAAGCTTTCAAGAAATGCATGTGTTCGTTTCTGAGGACTCCTGAGGAGTTTCTGAGGACAACTGAGAGTGCTGTCTGATCAGTAAGATAGTTTGGTGTTTGACCCAATTTATGACTCAAAGCCAAATTTTGAATTATTTGCTGTTGGGGAAGTTGATCAGTGGTTTTGGGCTGCATTAACTGAGTGAGTGTTCCCTTTTTCTCTAGAATTGGTGTCAACTATATAAATAGAGTCAGCAAGAATGCTGGGGATGTTATTTTCTTTATAAAGGCTGAAATAGAAGCCAGGATATTTTGGCGCAGAGAAGGGAAGTTGGAATTAGAAAGATGTGTAGCTACTGCAATAAAGATTTCTAATACAGAAAGCATGGAATACCAGAATTCACATGTTCAGCACTATCATGAGTGGGCTTGGGGGCCTCCTCTGCCAGGAAGTGGAGAGGAACGATGGAGCTGGAAGGCCTGCTAGAGCTTCTTCCACAGGGTGAGAGGTGAAAATGAAAGGAAAAAACATGCCCATTTGAACAAACACTTCAAATATCCCATTTCAGATGTCTTTTCTGCTGCCAGGTTTTTTTTTAACCAAAAGTTAATAAATCTCAACACAATAGACTCAAACAAGGGAACCCCATACAGGTGAATTGCTGTGTGGATTAACAAGCCCAGTGCAAATCGGCAGTGGAATATGCTGGCAGAGTAAGAAAGAAGTTTCCTGTACAGGAGTTGACTTTATGGATGCAGGAACTATGAAGTGGAGCTTGAGATATGAATCTTGAGACTGTACCGTGGCAGCTGCACACAAATAAGCAGCCTATAGATTTGGAAGCTTGAGAAGTAAACTGACTGTGCATTGAAAGGTAGGCATGTGGAGGTGGTAAATTTAGCCCTGACTCATCCAATGGCAATTTTGGCACTTGGGTGGACTGAATTACTTTTAGGAGTTGCATCATGTTTTTACCAGATAGGTTGATTGAGCACGGTTTAACCCATGTGTTTACATGGCCAGATACTAGACATTTCTCACTTGAAAAAAACATGGAAGAATTTGTATGTAATATATATAAAAATATATTTTGGGTCATGAAGTCCCTTTTTGTCAGAGGTGACCATATCAACCAGTCTATTGCTTAACTTATCAAATAAGGTCTTAGAACTGGACTTCTAAAAAAAAATATTTTAAAAATTTACTACTCTTGCAGTAAAAGACTTAGAAGACCCTTTACTGCTGATGGCTAAAAATCTGTTTGCAAGACAGAATGAAAGTTTCTTCACAGCTTTGTCATTAGGAGTTCTTTCGTCTCCCTGGTGTTAACTCCTCAAGTATTTATGGAGAACATTCGTGTGCCAAGCTCTTCAGCCTCTTCCTGATGGACAGGTGCCCTGTTTCCTCAGCCACCTTAGCAGCCTCCTTTGCATCATGTCAACACGAGGGAAGCAGAATTGTGCCCGTTATTGCAGGCGGGTGCTTTTACAATGGTGTTAATGCTTCCTGAGCTCTACCAGAAAGAGCTTGCTGGCACGCTTGAAATGCATTTGCTGCTTTTCCCCGAGCAGCACAGGATGGTCTTGCTCTGTTGCAAGTGTCTTGTATTTAAATACTCAGTAATTTCTAGGAGCAGTGGGTTTTGTTTCTATTTGCCTTGCACAGAGGACCCATTCCGCCCCTGTGTGCACACCGACAGTTTACTGTTGGTATTCGTGTATAAGCAAATTTAAAGCCAGAAAAAATGCTGATGGATAAATTCAAACATATGCCTCGGGTTTTTTTTTGACATTTAAATGGAAAAAATGAGTTCACAATTATAACATTCTTAAAAATGCTGATGTCCCTGTTCCTAACAACTCAACTAAATTCTGATGCACACAGAGATGCATAATTTTTCTCGAGTGTTTTTAAGACCCCCGTGCGGATCAGACCAAGGGAACCTCTTTTCCACCTGCCCCCTTTGACCCAAAGGCAACCTCCTGCTGCTTGTGGCGGTGCGGGTAGCGAACGAGCCCCCTCTGAAGCCCCTTCCACAACGACCCGGACCCGTTCCAGCATCCCCCCGTGCCGCTGCCGGAGCCCCCTCCCCTCTTTGCCTCCCTTCTCCGCCTCGGCGGGGCGGGAGGGGGCGATGGGGCGGGAGGGAGCAGCTCCGTGGGGCAGAGGGGGCTGAAATGGGCGAGGAAGGGGCAGTTCCGTGGGGCAGGAGGGGGCTGAGGCTGGGCTGGAGGGGGCTGAGGCTGGGCTGGAGGGGGCTGAGGCGGGGCAGGAGGGGGCTGAGGCGGGGCAGGAGGGGGCTGAGGTGGGGCAGGAGGGGGCTGAGGCGGGACAGAGGGGGCTGAGGCGGGGCAGGAGGGGCTGAGGCGGGGCAGAGGGGCAGCTCCGCGGGGCAGAGGGGGGCTGCGGCGGGGCAGGGGGGGGCATCTCCGCGGGGCAGAGGGGCTGAGGCGGGGCGGGGGGGGCAGAGGGGGCTGAGGCGGGGCAGGAGGGGGCAGCTCCGCGGGGCAGAAGGGGGCTGAGGCGGGGCAGAGGGGGGCTGAGGCGGGACAGGAGGGGGCTGAGGCGGGACAAGAGGGGCTGCGGCGGGACAGGAGGGGGCTGAGGCGGGACAAGAGGGGGCAGCTCCGCGGGGCAGAGGGGCTGAGGCGGGACAGGAGGGGGCTGAGGCGGGACAGGAGGGGCTGCGGCGGGGCAGGAGGGGGCTGAGGCGGGACAGAGGGGGCTGAAGTGGGGCAGAGGGGCTGAGGCGGGGCGGGGGGGCGCTGAGGCGGGGCGGGGGGGGGCATCTCCGCGGGACAGAGGGGGCTGAGGCGGGGCGGGGGGGGGCATCTCCGCGGGACAGAGGGGGCTGAGGCGGGGCGGGGGGGGGCATCTCCGCGGGGCAGAGGGGGCTGAGGCGGGGCGGGGGGGGGCATCTCCGCGGGGCAGAGGGGGCTGCGGCGGGGCGGGCGGGGCGGGGGGGCTGCGGCGGGGCGGGGGGGGCAGCCCGGCGGGACGGGCGTGTGGGGGGGCGGTGCCTCGGGCCCGCGCGGCGCTCGGCGGGGGCGCAGGAGCCGCCCTGCCGCCGCGGGGATGAGCGCCTCGGCCGCCACCGGCGTGTTCGTGCTGTCGCTCACCGCCATCCCCGTCACCTACCTCTTCAACTGCCTGGCGGCCAGCGGCAGGTGAGCGGCGGGGGCGGCCCGGGGCGGGGGCGGCGCGGGGCGGCGCGGGGCGGGCGAGACACGCAGCCCCGCTCCCGCCGTGCCCGCGCTCGGGAGGGCCGAGAAGGACAAACCCGTGCGGGAGGCGGCGCGGGCTGCGCCCTCCCCCGGGCCGGGCTGCGGGCGCTGGAGGCTCCCGGGCTCCGGGCAGGGCACCCGCAGTCCGGTTCTATTTAAAAACGGGCGAAGAGCTCGCCGGGCTCGGGACGGTGCCGAGCGGCAGCCCCGGGCACCCCGCGGGACGTGCGGGTTTAGCTGCCGCTCTGCCCCTCGCTCTGCCCCGAAGTGGGATCCCAGGTCTACAAGAGACCTTTTTTTCTCACGGGAGACCCCGTGTCCTTAAAGCTCCGTGTGGTATTTCGTGATCTCACAGCCCGGGGCACCTCGCAACTTCACCGCACAAATATTTGCTGCGTGTTTTTAAGACTTTGCTGCATCGGTTCCTTCCTCATTTCCCCCCTTCTGGCCCGTAACTTAATTTTTTTGTTGTTCCTCGCTGCTAGAGAAATGCTCAATAGCACACGCCGACTTGCTTATTTCCTTGCCAATATTAATTTCAAATTGATAGACTGCAGCGCGAGGCCCCAGCAATATTAACAGCTGTAATTGCATGGAGAAGTTCATCACTGGGAAAAGAGACGAGCAAAAGATCCAAACCATAAAATAAACCAACACACTAGTACTGCTCATCCCCAGTTGGAAAGGATGCATGTAATATTCTGAAATATTTGATTTTGCAATTTGTTTGCAGTAATTCTAAGTCATGCTTCAATAAGGATGGAATTGTCCCGATGTTACTTCGTGTACGCGATTTGTTTTTTGATGCACAGAGTTGGTATTATGTGTAAAATCGCGTACCAAATATTTTTAGCTTATGGTTCTGGACTTTTACCTAGCTTTCCCCTACTTTTTTTTTTTTTTACCATACACAAGCACAAAAGTGAAGACTGAGAAGGAAAGTCTGTCATAAAAAGAACTACATACAATTTACACACCTGGAGCTATAAACCAATTTCAAAATGATTTTCTTAATTTGCGTTTTCTTGGCGAAGGAGGCAAATTTGCTTTGTGCCAAAAATGTTGGTGCTTTCCTCCACCGCTGCTTTACATGCACTGTCACTATAGACCTGTCTTCAGAAAAAGGTCTTTTCTGCCGAGCCCACCGGCGTTGATTATTGAGCCCCCCTAAGTGATCCTGCCTTATATGGCCAGAAACCTCTTTGGTGGCACTTCCAAAACTGGACATTAAACCTAGATCCATCATGGGCGCTCCCCGCTGCTGCTCCTGTTTCATGGGACTACATGTGTTTTATTTGTAAATATGTAATTTCCTAAAATTTGACTGAGGTTAGACTAAATGTCCCTAATGATCCTTTTCAGCCTTGAAATCTCTGTGTTTGTGACTTTCACCTCTCACTGGCCTTTAAGTTTTCCATCATTTTTGTTTATTTTTGCAGATACCAGTATGAAAACTGATTTTAGTCAGACAGCTCTAAACTCCTGGATATGTTGTTTATCCAGCTATTTTCGTATTTTCTTTTTTTAGATGATCACATGTGAGAAGACAGGCACATAAATTCTGCAAAACTGTAAAATGAATACTATGACAGACTATGTGATGAACTTTAAAACAGCCTTTTAAAGTATTACAAGTTATTTAACAGTATGTGCATTTGAAGTGTGTGCTGGGAAGAAAAGCCGAAGAACAAAAATTCTGTCTCTTTCTTTTAATTTCTTTTTCTTTCTAATACTTTTGCAGTTCCTGGGCAATTGTTACAGTTGGATTGCTGGTTCTGGTTTTTATTGCTCTGTTGGCTCGTGTTCTTGTCAAAAGAAAACCACCAAAAGACCCGCTGTTTTATGGTATGTCTTGGTAACAATGAAGTTAAATTATATGCATAAGTGTTAACTTGTATAAATGATAATATATGAGGATTATTTCAGTTTGAACATTTAAGGCATGGCTTTAGAACCCACTCTGGTGAGTGTTCAAAGTTTGGCCCCCAGGTTTTGTCACAGAGCTGGTTTGTTACAGCACAAGCTGGGTGCCCCTGAACAAAAAAAAAACCCCAGGAATTATACCCTTGCAATCTCAGATCCACCCCACGTGCATTTCACACGTCCACACGACAGCTTTTCCAGTGATATTTCGGTGACTGGGGTCTTCTCCCTTCCTATTTGGTTTTCCTCCCTGTTTCCAGGCAACCTGCCTCTTACCTTTAAGGTTTGCAGCTGCTGGAACTTCTGCCTTGACTCAGCCCTGGGACTTATTTTGTGTAACTGGGCAAATGTTCAACTCAAGCTCATCCTCCTGGCTTATCGGCACCAAAGTTTTGTTCATCATCTGCTGCTTGGTTTTGGAGGTCTTTTTCCCTTAAGTTGTAGGTTTTGGCCCATGTCATCTTGCAGTTCAAGGTGTCCCAGACCTCTTCCTTTCCTCTTCTGCTTGTGTTAACTCGCCTTTGTGATACATAAGAAAATTCAAGCCACCCCAACTCCTGGCTCAGGCTGACTGCAGACTCAGGCAAACATTTCTCTGTTGATACTTCGCCATGATTGATTACCATCTGAAAAGAAAACTTACATCTAGATTGCCTTAAGGCAAAAAAAAATCTAGAAGAAAAAACACTGCTATTTTTTTAAATTTACAAGATGGGACTGTAGCAAAGCAGCCTGCAAACCACCTCTGTCTTCCTCATCTGTGTTTACCCTCTGTCTTTCTCCTCATTACAACTCCTAGGCGTCTGTCCCCAGTGTTCTGCATGAGGCCAGGAACTCTCCTCAAAGGAAATAAAACAACATAAACCTACTGCAAATAAATTTCCTGTCTCGGAGTAAGTTGCTACCTCCTGTGGACCACTGGGGCTGATGCAATTTGCCTTTTTCACCTCTGAAAATGGCAAGTCACCTTTCCCTCTCTGCCTCCTTTTTGTTGTCCTTTCTCCTTTCCCAGAGATGACTACAGTCGAGGTTGGCAACTTTGTGTGTCTGAGATTTTTGAAAGGCCACGTAGTCCTTTCTGCAGGCACTGACTTTCCAGTCAGAATTTCAGAATTTCTACATTCTACAGAATTTCTACAGAATTCTTTCTACAGAATTTCACATTCCTAAAAAAAAAAGCTTCATAAGAGCATTGTTGACTAACCACTAATTAAAAAATATTAAGCTATGTGGTAAAGTCATATTGTGTGTTAAATATGTGTTACCTCAAAGTAGATTCATCTGCTTCAATAGATCTCTTCCTGACTAAGTTTATCAAACTATGAAGTAACAGTGTGATTCCAAGTTTTGTGGATTTATTAATTTTTTCCCTTTATCTTATTCCAGTTTATGCTGTATTTGCCTTTACCAGTGTAGTGAATCTAATAATTGGGCTGGAACAAGATGGAATTATTGATGGATTCATGACTCATTACTTGAGAGAGGTAAACAATTGTTTGGTTTACAAATGTAACCAGAATCTTTAACATAATTAGCTTGTTATAGTATTTGTCACATTCAAAAGGGTCCTCTTGACTTCGGTCATTGACCTGTTTTGTTATGGTTATGGACAAAACTGTCGTTGACCTGAAATCACTGATTCATTTGGAAAATATTGCATACCTGTCAAGCTCCAATGTTATTTCATTTAATTGAAGTAATGCTGTTCTGTATTAACTTCTGTGGGAAGTGAATGGACTGTGTACGTTTGCAGGAAGCCGTAGATACTCAGCATTCAGAAGTGGGTGAGGACTGCAGTACTTAAATGTGTTACCAGGAAGGAAAGAAAATTGCTCCTTTATTTTTGCCTGATCACTTTACTAAAAGGAATTAAAGCAGAATTAAAAAATGCTGATGCCAGATACCCAGTCAGCAGAATCTGTTGGCTGCTGAATATCAACATCCACCAAAAATAGCTCAGTAAGATCTTCCTATGGAAGTCACCAAAGTCATTGAAAAGATTCCATGAACTTTAGCATGAAATGAGTTAGACCTTAAAAGGTTATACCTTGCCATCAATACAGTCAATGCTGTTCTAGATCTCTAGGTTGCTAAATATATCTTTATTTGTTCCATGTTAAATGTATCTTCATTTTGTAGCTTTTATTGCTAAAATATGGAAAAGTAATATTTCCATAACGTAGCAGAACAATGCTGACAGTCACACACAGGAGCTTTCCCTTCCACCCTGCTTTGCATCCACAGAACTGATTCAATTTTACCTGATCCTAGCTAAATCAGGTTTGTGTTTGGAAACGGGTGCTGTCAGCCAAAGCCTGTACCCCCAGACTGAAAGAACATCAATTAATTTTCTGAAATAGTTTTCTTATGTTCCTTATCAATGGATTATTTGTTGTTCTTCCTTTAACCACTGTCTCTTTTTTCAAATGAATGTTCCCTAGGGTGAGCCATACCTGAACACCGCGTACGGCCATGTGATCTGCTACTGGGATGGCTCCGTTCATTACCTGATGTACCTGTTGATGGTGGCAGCTATTGCATGGGAGTAAGGAATTTTGATTTCTGGGCTATTTACTTTGCTGGCATTCTCATAAAACCCAGAGAGGGTTTCCTTTTCTCTGCAACAGGTTTTGTTTCACGTCGCAGGCCAACTCATTACTATTAAAATTTCAGGATTGGAAACCTCACCAAGTTACCCTTTCTCTGAGCTGAATAAGACCAACAAATCCACTGAGTTATATTCTGTCTTCTTCACTCTCTAGCAAAAAGTGTAGCCCCTCTCAGTGCTTTGTGTTAGCTAAAAGGAAAGCTGGAAGAGGATGCACATTAAAACCATCTGTGTGAAACCTTTTTTTTCAAATAATGTATTTTTGAGAGGAATAACATAGAGCTCAGCATGATGATGTTCTCTTATCCATTTTAGACAACATCATGCAATTGAAGAGAAAATTGTTATTTCCAGAGGTTCATATGTTTCTTGCTGTTGAACAGACTTTGAGAAAATAAGTGCTTAAATTCCAGAGGCTGATGTGCTCGCTGGTAATAGAAGCACTGCCAGAATGAAATGAATTATTAATTATTTGATAGTCTTGTACAACCTGTAATGTGCAAAATCATGCACTCAGCGTTCAGATGACTGAATCATGATGGCAAATAACCATGCACAAATCCTGTCCTGTTCATGTGACAACCTCACACATGACTGTAGTGTTTCTCCATATCCCCCCTCTTGGAGTCCAAAATCCACCATTGACTTGTAGTACAGATTTTAAAACCTTTACTTACCAAGATACAGCCATAGCAATCAGTGCAACATTTGAGGGTTATCTGGGATAGGGATGGTGCAATGATTATGTCCTGTGCTCTTTTTTGAACAGACAAAGCTACAGAACCATTGGCCTCTACTGGCTGGGTTCCATTATCATGAGCATCATTGTCTTTATGCCTGGAAACATTGTGGGTAAGGACATAATTTATATAACTGACCTTTTCCTGTGAGACATTTTCTAAATTCAGCATTAGATGATCTGTATTTTACTGCAATATTTGTTCCTTTCTGTAATAATATGAAAGAGGAATTTTAGGAGTATCAGTAAAGAGATACAAGATATTTCAAAATTTAAATATGAGGAGGGGAAGATTGAGACCAGGAAAAAAAAATTTCCCCTTTCAATTTGCATTGTTTTCAAGGGAAAAAAATAACATATTGTATTTTTTTATACCCTTAAGGCTTTCATCCAGACTAGGTTTGATTTAAGCAATGAGGCAATAGCTGTCTCTTAGTATCATGTAAAAACTGTAAATCTTACTTTGCACAACATTTACAATTTACTTAATAGTCTGACTTTCAAGCAGCTTACAAGAGGCATCCGAATCACCTTTAAAAGTGAAATCTGGCAGTTATTCTATTTTCAAAATAAATTTAACGTTTCTAGATTTGTGGCATAAATCAGTGCATGGCTGTGCTGCTGGAGGCTGAGAACTGTAATAAAAAATTTTACAGACTGTCACTGACAGGTGGGCTTTTATGAGTGCCACTCCCCTCTATTAAAGATTGCCTTTTCAGCAAAGCCCAAATTAATGCAAAGTTTTGTCAACAATTAGAAAATCTCGCTATGGCCCTGCTTTCTGTGACACAGGAGGGATATTTATGGTGCAGCCTGGGGCCAGCCCAGTTCCCTCCTTTGTAGATACAGATGCACCACAAAGAAAACAGCAGATTTAATATGACAATATCTCTTCCCTTTCCTCAGGGAAGGCTGAGAAACTTGCTCTGGAGAGCAGGCCTCCTGCCTGCCTTTCCTCATTTACCTGGGCTGAGGGATAGGTCTCTTAATTTATGTTTTCTCCTCAAATATTAGTACAGACCTGTAGGGGAGATCAGGGCTTGGGAAAATGAATGCTGGATCAGATCTTAAAAAACAGATACCTTCTCCTTTTTTCCATTTTTTAAGTGATGCCTCTATTTGAAACAGGATCCATCAAGCAATTTCAGAGCTCTCCCATGCTATAGGATTACCTAGAGCAGAGAGACAGAGGTGGTTTCCTGTCCCCACAAAACCCCTCTGATTTCCAAAGTGGCTTCCCTGTCACCTCTGACTTTATCACAGTCGAACATGTGATTTTCAGCAAGGTTTGTGTGTTGCTTTAACAGCGATTTCTAATGTTTTATGTTTACACTGCCATAGCTGCTTCCAGTTTGATATTACACAGGATTTTTTAACTCTTCTGCAACACAGCTTACAAATTCTCATATATTTAAAACCTATTTTTTAACAGGCAAATACGGGACAAAAGTGTTTCCTGCCTTTTTCTTAAGTGTGCCATATATCTGCCTTCCCATATGGGCCGGGTTCCGAATTTATAACCAGCCTTCGGCGACTCATGACACGCCAGTAAAGGTAATATTATTGTATGTAAGTGTTGGCCACTGACAGAAAACTGAAATATGCTGGCTGCTTCTGCTGAATTTTATAGATCCCTCTGTGACCATGGAATGCTCTCTAACCCTTCACTGTTATGACAATTGCTGCCGGGCTGTGTAGAGACTGGAAAAATATCTATATTGCAGGACAATCTTGTTGTGATGGGATAAAGAAAAAGCAAAGTAATCTCAGGTATAGAGTAAAGAACTCATTTCTAGGTGTAATTGTGTTACTGCCATCTATCTGTTCAGTTTCTGACTGTTTCAATTTGTTAGCTGATGAAAATATTGACATACACCAGCTTCATAAAGCACCATAAAATCCTTATAGAAGCTCTGCAGGAAGGTATTCTGCAGATGGCATACAAAAAATTATTAAATTACTGTATGTGCATTCTGCAATATTCAATTTTACAGTTAAGACAATTTAGATTTGAAAATTATTTACGCACTTTTTACTTATTAAAAAAAATACTGTAAAAAGAATGTGTACCTAAAACTCCTTAGACCTTTGCCTTTGAATTTAATAGCTGGGCTGTAATAAGATGCAATAATAGTTTATGCATTTTTATGTTAAAAAAAAAATCCCTGCAGTACAAATCACAGAACAGATTTTTAAATCTTTGGTGCTATAAGGAAGCCAGTTTATTGCCACAGCAGTTGTAATATAACCAATATTTCTGCATCTCAGTTGCTCCTGAGTCTCAGTCAGGTTCATTCTGAACACAAAAGCACAGATGGAGGAGTTGGTTCCTTTCACAGGCAAGGGGCAGAGCCTTTGGCACAGAGTAACATCATCCACTGGCAGATCTTCCCAGGAATGTAGGGATGGCAACATTCAGCCACCCATCCACGATTCTTCAGCAGGGAAGAGAGGGACAGGCAGATGTTTGTAGCTTCTGAAGTTTGAAGAACTGCTACAGAATCACCATTTTTAGGGCAAAGCCCCACGAAAGGCAAATTGAATGAGACTCCAGGTGCCAAGCCCTCTTCTACCCACCTGCACGCAGGCTCGTAGGAAACCACACGTCCCATCCTAAAGCAATTTGAGCTGATTTACCTAAAGGTGTCAATAATTCTGGCTAGAAACACATTCTTTAGAGTCATCAGGGTAGAGAAGTTGTGCAGTTAAAGGTAGTGATGGGAATTTTTGCCCTATGTATTAGTGAGAACATCTTTGCATAGACCATGGCTGAAGGTTTCAATTTCTTTTCCTAGTACCGAAACCACCACAGAAATTGCCATTATATGTGGTGGACTGCTTATTTACTGAGGTATAGCCATGTCTCCTAAGCTTATCAGGAGCTAAACTGCTTGCCTAGGTTTCATATTTTACTTTGGTGTGTATTCCAGAGAAACCCTGTTTGAAAAAAAAAATATTTCAAATGGAGAATGCATAAAAAGCTTTGAAAATTTAACATTGCACTTCTTACCGAATCCTTTCATGGGAACCTAAACTTTCTCTCTGAGAAGGTCATAGAAGAAGCTTTGATTCCTTTCACCAGGGCTTCCTACACTTCCTAAGTTCCTTCATTTTTAGAAGCCACATTTTATCTTCACAGATAATTTATGCTCCATATACAAACATAAATATGTCTGGGTTCAATAACTGTGTACCTTTAAATGCCTTTAAATCTTAACAGGACTTGTCATTAATTTTTCTTTTTCTTTAGACAATTCTCTTAGTCCTAAATTAAGTATTGTTTCCAGAAAATAATTGTGTGTAATGCTACTAACCAGTCAGCTAATTGCTGTAAGTCCTGAAAATATTTAGTTATCTTTCAACAGATTGTTTGCAATTAGCTGTAAAATAGAAGGGTTTTTTTTTGGCTGTCATTATTCAGTATTAAAAGATTTAGGAAGAAAGTGCAATAATGATTTTAAACATGACAGTGCAAGTATATAGAAAAATACATGAAAGCAGTGGAAGCAAGGTAAGTTTGGTTGGCCAAGGTATTCATTGCTGTAACATTACTATAAACCAGCAAGTTAAAAAAAATCACTGTGGGGACAGAGAAGAGGTAATAAAATGCTGTGTGCTTTCTAATAGAGGTAGGTGCATGGGAGAGGAGTGGAGTTGTGCCCTCATTTAGAGTCAATCCAAGCTGTGCTGCAGTACTTACAAAGCCCAGCAGATTTATCTACAAGGATATCAGCTCTGAAAAGCTTAATGTAACCCAAAATTCGTTAACAGGATTAATACCCATAAATTCAGATTTGCACATGAATTGTGAAGGGACTGAGTTTTACAGACAGCACTCAAGATCATCCTCATTCCCTAAAATTGATGGTGTGAGGAGCCTCTCAGAACCTATGGAAAATAGCTTTTTCCTGGAAATGAGGGGTATTTCAAAGCATAGCTGAGTGCTTCCTTGCTGCACCAAAGGAACTGCAGGGCTGAGGAGACCTGTGCAGAGGTCAATATTTTTTACAAAAAATGGGAAACCCATGGCAGCTCATCTCTACTCGGCCAGTGGACTTACCATGCAATTCATTTTAGCACAGCATCCTGCTGGGTAAAAGCAGGGAAAGGCAAAAAGGCTGCGTAGCTGGTCTGTCAGCACAGCCCACGCTGCCTTCCAAACTCTTGCTTCTGCTTTTTAGGCTTTGCATTTTCATTTTGTTTGCATAAGTGTGTGCACGGAGAAAAAAGGTGTGGGTTTCCTGTGCCTTGGCAATTTGACAAACTCGTACTGCACAAAAGGTTGTTTCCACCAATACTGGCTTTGTCTCCTAAACTTCTAAATACAAAGTTCTACTGTAGCTTTGCAGTCACAGTAAATATGCACATCGATTTCATATTCCTTTTGAAAGGAGGAGTGATACATATATATACACACTTCATAATTAGACAAGAGTGGAAAGAAAATATAGCAACTTCCAAATATTCCAGATTTGCATCTCAGCAGCCGTGGGAGGCCTTTGTCTCCTAAAGGAATAAATAGTAGAATATAGATATTCTTTGCAGTGAGTATTATAAACAGTCCTACACTAGTAATTTAAATAATGTGAAGTGACACCATACTGCCAAAACAAGACCATTATTTGTGTTTGAACAACAAAGCTATCACTTTTTTTTTTCCTGAAGAAAATCCTTTAAGGGAAATAGCTTTATGAAAGGGGTGGCCTTGGTGAATAAAATAGCCTTATTTTTGTTAAATTCCATTTCGGGTGTTACAGTTCTCACTCAGGAATTGTGTTTGCAAGATTGGTTCTCCTGTTTCAATAACTTTATTGTGAGTATCTTGATCCCAAGTGCTTTGAACTGTGCCTCTACATCCTAATTATTGTTTTGTGCTTTGGAGACAATTCCACAAGTGTATAACGGGAAGGAAATTAGTTTTTTCTTTTGCTGCCTGCATGCCAACACAAGGCTAATAAAAAGGAAGAGGAAATGAGTAACACATATAAATGGGGAAGTTTTACCTCTGAACTACAGAAGGATACTCTGATGTACTTACAGTTTTGACTGTGACTGCACAGTGCTGAAAGTCTGCCTCAAATTATTGCCACGGCCCTTCTAAGTTTTACTGTGTGGGCAAAGAGGTGACTTGGCTGTGGTTCCTCCAAGGCATCTCCTAAGTTAGGTCTTTGCTACTGTGGTGAGAACCCCTCAGCATATGTCCATGCCCTGTGGGAGGGGGGAATTCCTGTTCTGAGGCTGCAGAAAGGAGGCCCAGAACAGATCAAGATGAGAAAGTGCTTCAGTGCCTGTCAGAGGAATCCACAGCGTGCAATAATCAACGACTGAAACGAGGCTTTTCCACACGCTCCAAACACACGCACACGTATTTCATTACACATTGAGAGATATTGTTTGCTCACTGAACTCAGCAGAGAACTCAGCTGGCCACATAAAAGCTTTTATTTTATGCCAGGGATATTCCATTGATTTCAATAATGTCACAGACTGCTGAAAAACAGTGTTCACTGTCAATAATGAGATGGATCCTCATTTTGCTGTCCCTCCAAACAGCCCTTTTACAAAGTGTATTTGATTCGACTTCAAATGTTTGAGACAAATGTATGTTTCCGAAGTTTTTCAACACATGGACATTCAGGAAAATGAATTAATTCCAATGAACAAGACCCTATTTGAAGACATTAATTATGCTGCTTTAAAGCCTTATGTGATTTCAGAGCTAGAGTAGATTGCTTTGAAAATAATCTGAATCTGTATTGAAATGGCTTTAGTTGGATCCATCCACTTCCAGGGTTTATCCAGATCGATTTTACTCGCCGTGGTCTGTAAACACGGTTCTGCAGTCACGTTTTTAGATGTGGGAATCTTTCTGTCTCTGAAACCAGCAGCTGGCCAGGGTGCTGTGACTGAGCACTGACGGCTCCTGCCAGTGCTCCCCTGCCTCAGCCTTGCAGCGGCTGCTCTGGAGCTGAACGCGCGGCGGGCGGGCGCGGGTGTGCTCACCACACGTCTTCTGTGTTGCAGGTGGTTCAGGAAGTCCAGAAGAAAGGACTCTTAAGACGACCAATAGATTTAATGTTAGCTGCATACCTCATCCTAGCAACGGGGTTTTGCATATTTAGGGGTATGGTAAGTTGAAGATATTTTAATATTCTGGCCTCTCCTTTTCAGTCAAACTTTAAAATTTGAAATCGTGTCTGTATGAAAAAGTATCTACATTTTGGTTAAGGGAAATCCTTTGACTTTTCAGAGTTGAAATAGGCCTTAGATTTAAACAGGATAAACTAATTATTTGTGATAATTCGTGGTGCTTTGCTTCTCCATTTTCTCCTGTGTAAAGTATGTTTTTTTAAAGAAAGTAGGTGCACAGTAAGGTAAATGGAATCCTAAATGCAGATCAACATGACCTAAAACTGTTTTCATTGGTCTGGTGTTACATTTATGTCCAAGAACATGGAAAAAAAACAACTAAATTAAATCTGTATTCATGTTTTTCTGAACAGAGATGCATAGTTAAAATTCATGGGAAACCAAGTTAATTTGCACTGCATGAGACAGAGGAGAACACTCCCACCTCAAAAAGAAAGGTGTTAGCCATGTTACCTGAATAAGAGATGTTGTTTCTACCTACTAAGAGCTGATTTTTAAAAACTGCTCTTAAAACATAGTTGAGTTAAAATTCCTGAGGGAATGAATCAGTACTGAAAATGCTTGAAGTAGAAAAATCCAGTAGCAGGTAACTCTAGTCCTTTGTCAGCTCTAAAGCATTTTCTGTCTTAAGCAGAAGGGACGTTGCAGATCATTCAGTGAACAGAGTTCTAATGTTTAGGTGCCTTAGACAGCCACCAGCCTGCTTGACTTGTAGATCTGATCCTCTCTAGAATAATTCAAGTAAGAGATGACAAGAAGTACCCAAGCAACATTTACCAATGCAAACTGTCCTTTGGCAGCTCTGCTGCTCACAGTGCTCTCTCATCATCTGCTGTTTCTCTCAAAACTTGCCTCAAAAATAGGTTTTTTTTTTATTCTAACTTGTCACAGGCTGCTTCCTCTCTTACAGATGGTGACAGTTCAGAGCACAGCTGGTTAACCTGCATCAGCTGCTGCACCTGTAATTGCACTGGGGGAAATATTAATCTCTAACTTCCAACTGGGTTCTGCAATCCCACTTCTTCATTTCTGAGAAGAACTTTTTTTTGTTGATTTTGAGAGTGTGGTCATTTCCTTATGTATTTCCTTTACCAAACAGGAACTGCTTACTGGCTTTATTTATAAAACCAGAGATCAACTGAGCATCTCTATATAACCTGCAGTAACCATGATTTTGTGAAAAAGCTAATAAAACATAATCCATTACAGCCCATCCATTCTAGCCTGCCCAGCCCTCCTTCTTGGATGCCAACGTTGGAAAAGAACAGAGAGGAATGTCCAGTGTTGGTAAATCTTTGCATTTCCCCCTCAAAGCCACACAACAAATAGACATGAAATCGAGTTGTGCAAAACTTACTGTTCAGTCCTGTAACCAAAACATTAATGATTGCCATGAAATACTTGGTGGCAGCTGTTGACACACATTGCCAACTCAGAGCAGTATTTTTTTGTAGTTTTAAGGGCTACTATGAAAAAGAACTACTTTTGCAACTCTTCATGTTTATTGGGAACTTTGTTCTTTCTACAGGAATGCAAATTCCAATAATCTCTCCTTTGCTACTCTCCATTTACAATTATTGAGTAACACCTGTGTCTCTGCATTGCTCTCCACTGCTGCCTTGCCACAATGCAGTTCTTTTCTTGGACTACATCCATAGTTTGATATCCTAAAATCGGGTGCTTAACCTGAAGTTTCCACTGTTTGAGCAATTTTCCATTGGAAAGTTGATTTGCTGGGGTCAAAGTCTGTTTATCAGAGCAATCAATAGCAATTATACTTTTACTACAGCATAGTCAACTGACTAAATTATCTTCCAGCCAAAATCATTAAAGCAGGCTGTTGGTGTTTCCTTGCAAACCCTCTGAGCAGGAGCTGAGAGGCTGCATTTTAGCTTTTCAGTTGGTCATCAAAAGGATCCCCTCTGCTATAGATTCTGAGCGAGCCTCCAGGGTGGCCGTGCTGCAGACCACCAGTGGATTCTCGGGGCTGGTAGCAGGTATCAGGTTAGCTCATTTTAGGAGAAATCCTTGTTCACGGGAAGTTTTAAAAATTCTCCTTAGATTGCTCTGGATTGCCCTGCTGAACTCTGCCGCCTTTATATCCAGCTTCACGAGCCTTATATAAAAGATCCTGCTGCCTATCCTAAGCTTCAGGTAAAGCACTGACCGGGGAGCACAGAGTGTTACCAAGTGATTTGTTAACTGGCACAAAGACGAAGCCTTGGGTTTCACAGCTGACAAGATCAACAAGGGAAGTATTTGTTCATGGCAAGTTCAATGGTGTTTCGTATTTTCTACTACAGCCATCACAGGGAACCAGCTCTTTGTTGTGATAAACTGAACTTAGATTCAAATGTTACCCAGAGTTGCACATCCTAATTAGAGGCTTCTTTTAATGTATCTCATGAAACATAGCTGCATGCTTTTTCTGATCATTCCCCTTCCTTAGAAGGGCAAAGAAGACTTTTAGTCTGGACTAATGGAGCAAAAAGGAGCGTAGCAGGACTGGATTCCGTGAGCCGATGTTACACATCTGTCACCACTCACCCAGTCCTTGAAACACAACACGTTTTCACAAACCCTGTTCACAGAGGCATTGTGGAGGAGGGAATGTTGTGCTTTGGTTTTGTACTGCTTGCAAGGCTGCCATTCCTCTGTAACCACTCCTGCTCCATGGGGACAGAGCCTGAAGCAGTAAGAGGATTTGTGAGCGAGGCAGTGAGCGGAACCCAAATACCTCTGGACCTGTTCTTTCTGGGAAGGGGGTGGCTTGGCTGTGTCTCACACTCCCCAGCTGAAAGTGTGATGGAGCTTGAGAAATGACCCCCAGTTAGGTCAAGCCATGTTTACTGA
This sequence comes from Tapera naevia, assembly GCA_033556795.1. Taxonomy (NCBI): domain Eukaryota; kingdom Metazoa; phylum Chordata; class Aves; order Cuculiformes; family Neomorphidae; genus Tapera; species Tapera naevia. The sequence continues at coordinate 5,153,069 of JAUMJJ010000076.1, read as the reverse complement.
CGTGGTCTCAAGGAGGCAAGGGGTGTGAACATATGTCCTGGGATGTAGTGGATTTGAGTGGGGCAAAGAGACAACAGCTGCCAATATTAGTGGAGGCCTTAGGGTAACTGGCTCCAGTCAGTAGCATCCAGGCGTGTAATGCTTTTCTCAAGGAAATTATAGCTCCAAAAAGACCTGGGAACCATTGCTCCCAGGAGCATGGTTTGAAATAGTCTTGACTCCTCAGTCAGCAGCTGACTAATTTTTAAGTGCATCTCCCTGACACTGCAAAGCAACTAATATTTCTGTTTAAAATGCAGATGCTGGCATACATGTTCTACTCTGTGCCCTACTATGTGATTGCTCTGTACGGCCTGCTGGTGCCTGGCTGCTCCTGGATGCCTGATTTAACCATCATACATGCTGGAGGACTAGCTCAGGTATTTCTTTGTAAAATGTTAACTTTTGAATTTCAGATTAATAAGGAGAGACCTAGGGAATACATAAAGGGTAGAGGGCATGTTGTTCCCATGCAGGTTTCATGCCATTGTAACTCAGGTCACCTTTTATATCTGTAAAAACCTAATGTAAGGGAGTGGAGAATCAAACCTATAGCATGTATTTAGGGACTGTGTTCTTGCTTTGGCAGCCTTCTTCTGCAGAATCTTTTTATTTGGCTTATTTAAGCCTTGTTAAGCACCATGTGCTCTTTATCCGAGACCACGAAGGAAGTTTGTCTTAAAGCTCCAACGTCAACCATATAAAAAACCAAAACCAAAGCCACCAAAGCAGTACAATATATGATTTCCATAAAATGTGTTGGCCAAGGTAGTTTGAAAGAAACTAAATGGAAAATATATCTACGGGTCAAGCAAAATGGACAATGTCAGTTATGTTGATATGACACTGAACCTCCTGGGCCACAAACAAGAGTAACACTAAGATGTGGTCATGTTGCTAAAGGCAGCCCAGGGATCGTACCCGAACTCGTTCTGTTCTGATTCTCCTAAATAAACAACTGTAGTTAATTATTAGATGGTGCTGACAGTCGCAAGAAGATTGAATGAAAAAATTCAGCAGAAACTAGTAAGTGACTTCTCATGACATATGGACAACCATTTACCAGCTGAGACAGAATGACAATTGGAAATGAAAGTGCTCTGAGCATCCAGGCAATACAGAAAATGTACACATAATCCTGTAACAGCAATGAGAACACAGGGACACGGCAATAAGTGTAATTCAAGTACCACTATTAGACAAACAGACCAACAGGTTATTCCCCAAGCCTGAGATAATCATAGATACAAACTACAATCCAGCTTAACTTCCCAGTAAGGGTGGGGGAGTGACATTTTATTTTCTATTTGTGAGCAACTATCACAGAGAACATGACTTTTTTCTCTAAACAGTTTATAGAGAATCCTGAATGAGCAATTTATATCAAAACAGAAGCTGCCAAGCATATTAATGAAGAAGTTTAGATGTTCAAAAGGTATCATAAATATCATACAACTGGGTTTGGCCCAAATCTAATCTAAAAAAAGCACAAGCTAGCTAAAGTAGGCAAGGCAGTGTCAGGAACCTCTCTCTACTGACAGATTACTCAGGTTTCATAAATTCCCCAGTCAGTCAGGAAAGAAACCGCTCCTTCAAAGAGTATTTAGCACAAGGACAAGTAACCCAGAAGTCAGGGTGTGCTGACTCCCACAACCTTGCAAACTTACCAAAAAGCTCAGCACCCCCCAGACTGGAGATGATTTTTGTTTGGTTGGCTTGGGTTTGTTGTTGGTGTTTTGTTTTTCAAATGTTTCCCATTACAAACCCTCCTTTTTTAATTTAAATTGCACTTTGTACCTTTTAGCTGTAGGGTTAATACATGCAACATTCTGTTGCTGAAGCCTAAAACCCTTCTGTTGTCTCTTGTGGTTTGGCTTCAGGATAATGCTGATTTAAACATTAGACAAGGATAAAAAGCTACTGGTAACCCAAATGTAACACTCAAGAGTTTTGCATTTTACTCTTTGAAGCTTTTCCTAGGCACAAGCCAAAATCATAGGCTGACAAAGACTGATTAAGAGAACTGAATGTTGCTACACACTCCCCATATTTTCTCCTCATTCAGAAACCATTTCTTTAAGTTTGGGGTGTTTTTTTTTTTCTTTTTGTAGTTTTGACCTTAATGCACTGCAGAATGAACTTCAAACATCCCACACTGAACAGGATTAAAATTGATTTGTCTTGGTGAACTGTGAACACCTGGGCTGAAAAATGTGTGTGACAGTGAACTGAGGGCTCACTTCTGTATTGGTTTTGGGTTTGGTCATTTTGAGGCACAAAGCGTATTTCCAGGTTTGTCTACTGTTTTGTCAAGTTGAAACACTGGTAGTTCATAACTAAAACATGTCATTAGTGAAATAGATTTTTTTTTTCTTTCTATTAAGCACAAAGGTCCAAAAAAGGTAAATGTCTAATGATGGAAATCATGGGCACTGCCCCTTGGGAACGAGCACTGCTCCTACAGCGTGGGGAATGCCTCAATTTTAAATATCTTCCTTTCTAGCATTATGAAGTGTACTTTTTACAAAAACAAATCTCAAAATACCATGTGATGCATCTAAACGAAGATGCTTTGAAAGTGCCTGCCTCTCACACACAGAGAAGTATTTACTGGTTTTTAGAATTACATAGAGCTCTCAGATTGAATAGTTCTGTTACTGACATTCAGACTCCAAAACCAGGTTGTGACCTTCACTGGGCTTCTGTAAGTTTCAGGAAGAGCTCTTGAAATGTCACACAACTAAAGTACCTGGAGCTGTGATTATACACAAGGGCTGGAATAGCCTCTGTGAACTTGATAAAATCAGTGGTTGCCTATGCAAGTGAGCCCCATGAGATGGGATGAAGAGCCACAGCCGTGCCACCCCCACCCACTCTGTCTCAGCAGCTCCAGAGTCCACTTCCCTCCCCTGCTCTTCCCTACTCCTTCTCCACCCAAGTGTTTTTCTTAATCCTGCAATTTTTGATGACAAGTTTTTGCAGTGCCTTTTGTCTACAAGACAACCTAAACCTGGGGAATATATTTTTTAGGTCACTCTCTCCCCACTCTCTTTGATGGCTTTCTTTAGGCTCAAAAGACCTGGTCCAAACCCCTCCAAAATCAGTTATAGGCTTTGCCTGATTTTAGTCATTTTTAGAGAGAAGGCACAGAGTAAAGGAAGGCTTTTTACCTTTTCCCAGGCCCCTCTCTGTCCCTAGCTGGAAGGCTTTCTTGATTGCAGGGTAAGAAATAGTCTAAGTAGTGTCTATGACTAGCCTACAGGCAAAAAAGTATTGTAAAAAATCGAGACCCAAATTTCCAGGCACCTTCCAGTTGCTGTGGGACAGCCTGGTCAGCAGACTGGCCAAGGCTTCGAGGTTAGTAAGGGCTGTCAGGCAGATAAGGCTACCTTAGAAGTTCACCTGCAGAATCTCATTTAGTTTTCTTTCTCAGATCTCAAAATTCTCCACATAAGAGAGGGCTCAGTATCAGAAAATAGCAAGGAATGTCTTGAAAGGGTCTGATCACGGCGAGGTAACCCAGCAGACTCAAGGCTGCTTCCACTGCAGGAACAGCTCTTGTCTTGTCTTATGGGTTTGGTGCAAGGCTGCCTGGCACTCGAAAAAAGAGCAGGACTGGGCTACTGGTGAGTGAGAGAGATCTGCTTTTAAGACACCCTCCTGCCTCACCCCCGACTCCAACACTGAAAAAAAATTCTCAAGAAATCAAAGCAAAAGCAGAGTAGAGTCATGGAAAGGAAACACAAGAGATTAGACAGAATGCAATTTTCACATAGGCAAATCAAATTTAAAAAAAAAACCAAGTGACTTTAATGGACCTAAATATCCTCCCTGGTAATGAAAGGGAAAACTGTGTGTTTTATTGAAATACAAGTCTAATAAACAAGAGCTTCCTATGGTGCATCATTAGCTACTAAGTGTCTTCATGGGCTACAAATAGAACAAAAGGTATCTTTTTCTAATGCTCAAAGCTCACCAATGTGCCACAACTCCTGCAAGAGACAAGACCAAAAATAAGGCTTAGATCTTGAAAGGCATCTAGGAGGTTTGGGAGTCAAGTTCTCTTTTTGAGGCTGCTTACTATGAATTTATTATGTATTTACTGTCAACCTACTGTGATGCACTGTCAGCCGCTCTCAGAGACAGACGGGCCTCGCAACCCTTCACAGAGAAGTGTGTAGCTTAGCATCTTGTTCACCCCAGAAGACACTCTAGAATACCACCAGGAGGCTGTTAGTGTCCAGGTAGACATCTGTCAGCCCCTGACCTCAGATGTGCAGCCTGATGGTGGCTGACTGTCTTCTTGGGTAACCTCACGTAAGAAGAGGCTGTGGCTGCTGAGCACTAGTGCTCTGGCTGCCCGAGCTGAGATTGCTCCCAAAGTGAAGAAAAGGGATCTGAGCAAGAGCACACAGGTGCCAACAGCAGTTCCTGCCTGAGACAGGGCAGAGCAAGCGGGGTGCAAGAGACAGACTGAATTAGGAGGCTGATATAAAAGGCTGCTGATAGTGCACCCTGGAACGTGTCTCGCGTGCAATCGCTGGTCACAGAGCCAGCTAAGTGCCTCTCTGCTCAAGTGTGTTGGTGGTTCGTTTCTTTGATTGCTCTGCTTCCTGACTCAGGTTTGCCAGATCAGCTCTCCCTGTGACGAGGAGCTGGTTAGAATCACCTGAAACCCCATTTCCTTTTCTGGTTTGATGTATGGTCTCAGCCTAACCTTTTGTTAGAGGGGGGTGGATCAAAACACCTGCCCTGTATTTCACCTTCTACTTTGCTAACCATGAACAGAATTGTGTCCAAAAACCCTGCTAAAGCCAGAACAGAGGATGTGATGTGGCCATCAGGGGCTCCTCTGTGTTACTAAAATCCCAGTGTCCCTTTCTCCTGCTCTGCTCGAGATGAAACTCACATTTTTCTTCTCAGATCTCCTCCACTACAAACTAACTAGATGATAATAACAAAAAAAATGGACACACAATAGTTAATGTGAATGAGCTGTGGCTGGAAATAGCAGGTAACAGATGGAGACAAAAGACAGCGACTATCCTGACGCTTCTATCTTTAAATGTTTGTTTATGCTAAAAATACGCTTCAGCCCAGCGAGCTCGTCTTTGCGTGTAACCTTCACTGTAAACTTCATCTTCACCTCAGAACCACCCCCACCCAAAAGCCAAATATTGCAGACATTTTCTGGAATCTGGAATCGGAATCTGGAAGACTGGGTTTAAGAGTTAAAAAAAAAAAGCTAACATAGATTCCCAGATTTTATTTTCTACCTTTATTCAGGGTGAGTGTCTGTCTGTCTGCTTCCCCCTGATGGCAAACACAATGCTCCTAGGTGGGGGTGCAAGCCCCACCCCACCGCTGGGCAGAGGCTTCGGAGCACAGATCTCTGTGGTGATGCTCACCTCAGTGGCCACTGGCCTGGGGAAGGATCAGAGACCCGGCTGCACAACCCATCACCCATAAGCCAAGGGTGAAATCCTATACCTGATGTAAAGATCAGGGCCACCGTGTGCATAAAACAAACCTCCTACCATGGTACTGACAGTTCCTCTCGTGCCTCTTGTACCCAGATATTAATGACCTTACTTTAGACAGTATGTTTATACCACTGTGCAAAAGTATGATGGATAATTCAGGAATAAAAGGGTTGTCTTGGCAAAGGCCACTGGAGGTGCATATGTACATGCAGATTATTCTGTATTTCCAAAATATACATCAGCTTTACCCTTTTTTTAATCTATATGTTATATACACACCACAGGCTCAATTTTCCCATATTGGTGCTTCTCTTCATGCTCGAACTCCTTACATCTACAGAGTCCCTGAAGAAGCAAAACAGTTTTTTCTGATATTGAACATAATGTATGGGATTCTCCCCCAGCTGCTGGCTTACAGGTGTGTCAACAAGCCCGAGTTTTTTATGAAAACAAAACAAGAAGAAAAAACAGAATAGCACAACTGCTCAGCTCCCCTTTTTGGCTGTGTCCATCTCTGGGCTGGAAATGTAACTGAACTGCTCAAATGGAACCCAAACGGAGCGTGTCAGCTGTAAAATTGGACAATTGTGTGAAGTTGCACAGTCTGTTTTGTTTATCCTACTCAAAAAGGGAAAATAAAGACAACTGCCTTCAGTACCGCTTCTCAACAGTCTGACTTTGCGCTGCAGTGGAGTTGCTGGTTCCCATAGCTATTTTTAAGTAAGCTGCTTTGACAGTTTTAGAAATACTGCATGAAGTTAAATAATAATAATGATGTCAGTGTTTAGCCTCAACACGCTGAAGAATAGCAGTGCTGGCATCCCCTATCCAGAGCTACTGCAGAACACGAAGGTCAACATTTTGAAGTGTCAAAAATTAACATACATAACTCTGTCACATGCACATCTTTTATTGGTCAAAAAGTACGTCTTGTGGGTCAGCCTTGTTAAAAATCCCAAGAGATCTTTTAAGAAGCAATCAACTCTTAAGGTAAGACTCCTACAATAAGCAAATCATATAGGTTTGTTAACTCTTTCAAGGATTCACTGCTGCAAGGAGTGCTCATCTCCTGGAAGTTAAGTGTGTGCTCACAAGCGCTTCTGCAGGGGGCACGGGGGGGGGGGGGCTGGAGCACTCGGCCTTACGCTGCAGCATGCATTTTCAGGGAGGAGGGGGGTTGGCCTGTGTTCTCTGCTAATTCTGTTGGGGCACAAGCAAGTAGCAGCAAATACTGCAACCTTGGTTTGTGCAGTTTAGGCTTCTGTTTGCAGTTACAACTATTTCTATGACTTCCCTGTGTATTTATACTAAAAGCAGTACATTTGGTGCCTTTCTCCCAGATGCGTTACCTGACACATTTTAACCAGAAACACTTTATTTTGGGATGCTGACTTCTGGGTGTTTTGGTTTAGAGAATTTTAATTGTCTTTTTAAACCTGCTCAGTAACAAGGAAGCAGCAGCTCACGCACATGCGTGTTGCACCCTGCACACAGGGGCTTTCAGAGCAGCAAGAAAGTCATGCTTTCCCACTCTCCCCCTAAACACTGAGGTAACCCATAGTTTTACACCTCCAGCCGAAGGGGCAGCTCCAAGATAACCCCTGCACATCTCAGTCAATGCTTCTTGGCAAGAAGGACCTTAGCAATGGTCTCCTCCAGCCCCCAGCCTCCCTGGCACGGGCCCCTCCCGTGCGCAGCAGAAGTCGGGATGGCTCCATCCCAGTTTGTCCTCCCAAGAACACAACCCCCGAGCTGCTGGGCTGTAAGAGGACGGGGCCGTCTCACAAACCGGCACTTGAGCCTCCAGTGTTACTTCTAATGTTCTTAAAGAAACTTTGAATACATTCAAGGTGAATTTAATAACCTCCTGTTATCCAGAAAAGGCAAAGTACAGAAAAAATAAAGATCTCACCTGCACTTGTATCTATTATGGTCAACTCATGTTAACAGAATGTTTTGCTTTAATACTTGACTTACATTAATACCTCACATTATTACACGTATGAAGCCAAATATGACGCTAACTTAGTTGCTTACAACCTCAAACCTTACTCCCAATACACATTCCAATAAATTTATTCTGTAAAAACAATACATTTTTTTGTTTTCTTTTTTGTTTTGTGTTTTTTTGTTTTTTTCTTGTTGTTTTTTTAGTTTTTTACAGTAAACTCGTCAACTACAAACCTTGAATACGCAAAAGATGTTCCAAGGACAAGCATAACAAGGATTGATAAAACCAGACTAAATATGTTTTCACAATAAAAGCTGGCATAAAAATAAATAAAAATCTCTATTATCACAATAGCAACAATAATGTACACAGAATAATGGATTTGGAATGGTTACTTACTAGTCTAGTTCTATTTCCAAAAGGAAAAAAAAAGCCAGAATGACAGCATCCTTTTTTAAGCCTTTCAGTATTTAAAATTGATGTTTTTCTTTTGGTTTCCCATAGGGTTCTATATCACAGTAAGCTTAAAAATGGAAAGCATCCAAATGAATGACTTCAAATTGTGTTGGCATTGGAAAAAATCCTTGTATTAGTCTAAAGAAACACAAAAAGACTTTCACTAACTCCACATATAGGAACTAAGTCAGATAGTGTACATTACATCATGATTTTGAGAAGTAGTAAGAGTATAACTAGCTAGGTACTTCTAATAAGGAAAGGTATTTTATTACATTATTGAACTTGGCGGTGACTTCAACTGAAGAATTTTTCCTTTATGTTGTAAACTGATTAAAAATCAACAAAGTATGGATATAGGGAAATTTAAAATCATGTTTGTAGGTGGAAGATATTGTTGTAGTCTCATATGGAGGGGCCTAATTTCTAAGATTTACCTGTTTTTAAAAAAATGGTGATTTAGAATGACATAATTTGGAGTTACACCTTTTCTGTCTAGAAAAGGAATCTAAAACATGTTCAAGTATGCGATATCTTCATTAACCTCAGCCACTGTAGAGGGCAACTTCATGCAACCAAATAATATGAAAATCAAAATGTAACCCTTAGAAAAAAGGGTAAAATGTCATTTCTGCAAACACAACAGATAGGAATGTGAATAATGTGCATACAAATTGGGATGCTGTTGATGATACTAATGAACAGATGTGGTGACTCATATCAAATCCAAGAATATTAGACAACCAAACATGTAACCTTCTTGTGTTTTCCCTTAATATTCAGCAGTCATTATGTTGGTTAAGTCTGAAAGAGAGAGAAAAAAAAATAAATCCCATTTTATGTAAGAAAAAAGCGTGCTGCAACAAACCTGGTAGAATTAATGCTGTTATTCCCCCACTTCAAAGTCTGGGGTACAAGTAACCACCCAGTCTGTTCCAACAGAAATTGTTTTCTAGAGAAAACTGCTTACGTTATATCAATAAACACTCCACTGCAAAGTATTAAAAAATAGTTTAAAAGTAAACATTTAGGGCTTTATTCAAATAAGCAGCTTGAGTCATGTATGTGGGTTGCTTTTGTTTTCCCCAGTCACTTAATTATGAGTCTCCATGCACAACCAAACTTTGCATTTTCACTGCACTGCATGACTGAGGCTTCCTGCAAACGCCCAGGCGCTGCTGCACTCCTGGCGCCTCGCGAGGAGAGCACCCTTCTGCTCAAACAGACGAACACTTAGCAAGGATGGGGAGAGAGAAACACTTTTCCTAGCTAAGGTATCTCAATGTGGCTTCTGAAAAAGAACAGTCTGGCTTGGAGTTCACAGCAAGGTGATGGCAGAACAGGAGGAAACTCCGTGACTCAGTCAAGGTCAGCTCTTGCTTCCACTGGCATCAGTGGGAACAGGACCAGACCGTCCTCATGTGATCCTGGCAAGGGTCTCCAAGTCTCAAATTCTTCTATGAAACAGATGGCAAAACTCACCTACAGGCAGAGGGACACTACTGCTGTCCAGCAGCACGAAGACACGCAACACTACCTGACTACCTGACCCGGAGCACGACGGCCCTTCTCCTTTGAAAAGAATGCAGAGTGTGAACGCTTCTCCACCCACACCCTGACGGACAGAAAGAAACACAGCACGCAAGCAGTGTGAAGGAATCAATACTGCATTTGGTGTCACTATCCACGAAAAGCAATAACATCAAGGAACAAGGTGGAGGGGGGGGTTAAACCCACTGGAGCTGATGGAATTTTCATTTCACACGGGATCAGGAGGAGGATATGAACAGAACACACTAAAATCCCTGCCCTAGCAGTTTGCTGCCTCAGCTCTTTCCTGCTCTGGCCCATCAATACCTGCTGTGCCATGGTGCACTCTGCATCCCAGGCTGGTGGCTGCACTGTGTTTGTTCAGCTTGGTTGTTCTCTCCTGTGACAAGGGGTTTGCAAACAGTAAGTAATGGAGACTGCACTTCCCGTGTGGGAGGTCCTGGCACGTCCTGGCTCATGACACACGATAGGGGTTATTATAAAGTGCTCACGCGTGCAGGGATGGCCTGCAGGAACCACTGGGGCCCTGCCTCCCCCCAAAAGGTGCAACAGTGCTCAGCCAGAGCACTGCACTCCCACTGACCTCTCTCCTGTTCAGGAATCAATGAGGTGCTTCGGAGCCATGGCTTGGAGGGGTTACTGACATTTCTTTCCTTTCAGAAGGAAGCGCAGACACCCTTTAAAACAACTACAAACGAGGAGCTGATCAAACCATCCTTTCTGCTAAAGTGCTTAATGACAGCTGCTACCCTGCAGGAAGAGTGGTGGCACAGTTGGTCTCTAGGGTACCACACTCAGCTGTCCTTTCAGAGTGTGAAACCCTCGCACTTAGTAACAACAATTCCCCCCTGGGCTAAGCCCAGAAGATTGGGTGGGCACCATTCTCATGTGAGGCACTGGTAATATTCTTACTTCCTCTCCCTGCTGTCTCACAGATGGGTCTGTTGGGCCACAGTGTGGCACAGGAGGGACAACGAAGAGGCAGGTATGCAAATCATCCTCTAAGATTTTGAGTTTCCAGTACCATCTTCCAGCACAACACATATTTTGCCTCCCAGGAGCACTCCAGGTGCCCCAGAAGTCAGCAGATCTCCTCAGAATCAGGGAGCCCAGGGCTGCTCAGGGACCTTGGCTCCCTCCCCTCCCCAGGCAGCACACGCTGCCAGGCTCCCGCGGCAGCCGCTGAACAAGGATGCGGCAGAGCTGAGCAGTTTCCATGGTCTCCATGGTTTCACATCTCCTCAGAAACAGATCAACTCGCATCATCTTTGTTTGAACAAATCTCTCAGCTTTGCTGCAAGATACAGTACATGTGCTGCACTGACCACGCTGCTGCACACAAAAGAACAGCACAGAATCTGATTGATTTGAGTCGAAAAATTCAGTCATCAGCAAAATAGAAGGACAGATATCACAGAGGGCAGGCAACAAAACCAAACCCATCGTTTGCTTTGATTTTCTGGCACTGAAAATTCCTTCCTCAACAGCATCTGGCAACTGACTCAGCCACCCTATACTTTAAAGGCTCTTGCTAGATAGGCACAAGGATATTTATTTGCTTGCTCGTTGTTATTCCATGTTGGTTTGAGGTCAAGATAGTTACAGGATTCAGTGTACACAGAGATATTAAGAGTACACTGCATCTATAGGGGCTGCTTTAATCTCAGCTTGCATTCAGACATACTTGCTTCTCCTGAGTTCTATCCCATTGCCTTGTTCAGCAGTGCTGTTACACTGAGCTGGGTGAAGCCAGCAGCAAACACACCTCTTCACACCAGAGCATGTGCCACTATTTGAATTTTACACAGAAATATTTACTGTGCAATAGTTAAACACATTTTTACAGATGTTTTCTTCTCTGGAGAGGTAGATAGTAACTTACCTTGAACTCCTGAAAAAAATTCCAACAGAAATACACACTGTGTTTTCATTTTCTGGAAAAATGCCCACATAAATGCTTTGAATAAAGCCCTAAATGCCATGCTTTTAACGTTGAGAAAATCCCACTCCTCTTACGCAGACTAACCAATGGTATTCTCAAGAAGTAAAGAAGGAAGAGCAAAGGAGCCAAACATCTCCAAACCCCATCAGAAGGACACAAGGAACCTGTGTTTCTCTGGTCAGTTTGGCCATAACACTTGTCTTCCACGGCAGTAATGGGAATTGTTGCTACCCCCACAAGAACATCACAACAAAAAAATACGTCCTGGACACAGGCCGTTTTAAAGACGTTCTCCTGATTGCAGTGGTATCAGATGGCAGTAATTTTGGACCAGATTTTGATCCCCCTATTCATGCTGGCAAGCAGTCCCCTCCACAAATAGATCCACCGACTCCCGTGTTAGTAACTGATTGTCAGCGTGAGTAAAAAGATCGCCGTCCTTTGCCCCGCTTTAATAGCCAGGCTGCACCAGCAGCAAAAAAATGGATTTCATTCCCAACAAATCTATTCAAAGACTCAGTAAAATCATTCACCTCCTGAAAGGCAATCACATGCCTCCCTACACAAAGAGAATGCCTCGTTTACCTACGCAATGTCCGGAGTGTAACTAAAATAATGAACACCACATACCCCGAACGCTGACCTTAACATTCAAGTCCTTGCTAACAGGGCAGGACTACAGCCAGTGTCCAAACGTCACTGGACATGGATCCAGAGAGTAAAAAGCAATTTAGATGTTTGGTTAGGAAGACTCAGAGTTATGCCAGCCAACAACCCAACAACCATCCATGCAAGTCACCAGAGTTTTAAATGTGGAATGTAAATCTGCTGCCATGAATTCACTGATTTGTGAGCTAATTTTGTATCACAGAAAGTAAACAACACAGAGCCATGAAACCTTTGCACTGGAATATTCTGGTTTTGTGGTATTTTGAGAAAGCCAAAGCAATTTACTATTTAACAGCAAAGGACTATCACACAGGGGGTTCTGTAACTCTTGACTTAAGCAAACTCTGGAATGGGCTGTCTTAGTTTATATGTTATTAGTTAATTAATATTAGATAATAAAATCCTGAGGTTCTGGCTTTGCATCTTTCTGGGGAAGGAATCAGCTGAAGAACAATAGTGAAGGAAAGAGCTCAAGAAACAGGCAGTGACAGGACACACTGTGGCTGAGTCTGAGGAAGCAAATGCCTCTTCTGTTGAGAGTGCTTGTAGTCCTTAAGAATAGCAGAGAAACTAAGGGATGGAGATAAGAAAGCTTTGTCAACCCTAGGGATAAGAAAACCAAAAATCACAAGTTGAGCCTTTGAACAGTATGAAATTGACTGAAAAAAAATGATAGCTTTGGAAGTACTTTTATTTGCTCTGGGTTTTGAGTCTTTAGGAAGCCATCACTTCACATTTTCAAGCTTTTCTCTACCACCTGGAGGTTAGAAATTTCATTAAAAATTATGGGTGAAGATGCTCCTGCAATCATTTGATTTCAGCCGTTAACTCTTCAAGAAGATCCCCATAATGCTGAGGGTAAGAGTGGGATTAAAAGGCAAGGTTCCTCTGGTCTGAGGAGGGGAGATGTGTCTCCAGCCTGCAGTCAGGCATTATCAAACATGATCACTACCTCATTATCAGTAGTATTAAGTGAAAGGTTGCTTGTGTCCTTGAGGCAACTCGTGCATGGTCAGGGACCAGGGAGGTGCCAAGCACAGGAGCCAAAGGCTCTCCAGGATGTGGCTCATGGGGAGCAGTATGAGCAGGGTAGCTGAGCCCACAGCCTTCGGCCCTCTGTGGCCTCCACTTCCAGGTGGCAAAACCAGGGGAATGAAACTTGCCTATCCTTGAGATCAGGGCCATGAACTCTTGTTTTTCTTGTCTCTTTGCCTTCACAATACCTTTCTAGAAGCTATTTTGAAGCGACCCCTCCTCTGGTGTGTCTCAGGCAGCCCCCAGCATCCTGCCTTTGGGGGAGGGAGCAGGTCTGCACCCAGGCTCCATTCTGGCGAGCTCCTGGCGCCCTCTCATGGCCACAACCCCTCCCGAGACTGGCAGGATGGGAGGCGCTGGGCACGCAGCCCCTCGGCTGCACTCTGGCCAGGAGGAAGCCCGGCTCCTTCAGACTGCATGTGGTTGGTCCAACGCTGTTCTCACAGGCCAAGTGATTTCAAGGAGACCATAACGTCATCTACGATTGTGCCTTTTAGCAGATCTAGACATTCTTCTGAATTCATGCCTGTGAACAGGAGGACCATAACACAACTCTGCAGTCAAGAATTGGGTCATTTTTTGACTTTCCTTTCTGTAGAAAGAAGTCCAAGTGCATGGGGTGGAGGAGCTCAACAAACTCTGGCAGACTCCCAGTCTGGATGACCTGCAGGACAGCTGGCCCAGTATCCAAGGAGCCGGTCCAATACACGCTGTGGGACTGGCTCTTTAACACCGACTGAAAAAAAGAGTCTGATTACTCTCTCCCTGAGTGCCTTCTGTCTGATGAAGGTGTATCTTCTAAAAAGACACCTGATCTGCCTTTGAGGCTGCTAGGAGATGGAGTGTCCCCTCCTGGTCCTACAAGAGAACTGCACTACTGGCAAATTCTAAAAAGAAACACAGAAAAGGATCTACAAGTGAAACACTGATTCTGTGGCAGAAATACCCAACGTGAAGTATTTGGATCAAGATGTGAATTTCTCCAGACTTATGAGTGCTTTTAACTCAAGCTGCCCTTAAAACCAACTCTCCATCTCTCTTAAGTACAATGCTACCGAAACTCCACACTTCCCATAATATTAAAAGCATCCAAGATTTAGTTAAAAGCTGGTGATTCACGTGTGAGGTGGGGCTCAAGTACTGTGGTTGCAGAAGTCAGAGCAGAGCCACCTCCTCACATGGGCGTGACAGTGTTGGCTCTGAGTATTTCTGTGGTGTTGGCAGGAAGGACACACAGACTGCTGATGATATTCCAGCACAGAGGCTGAAATTGCACAGAGGCAATCCTGAAAACACTGCAGAGCACCATGATGTCTACCACGCAGGGCTCTACCTCCCAGCAGTTACAAGCATGTCACACAGAGAAGGAAGAGCCATACAAGTGTCACCAGTCACAAAGCCAACAGCCAACTTTTTAGCCATTTAATTTGTGACTGACCTAACTCAGTAAGCATTTGGTCCTTACACGGAGAACATGCCTGAAGGTCACAGGCATATCCCCTGTCACTGTCCTCCTGAAGCTCCTGCCACCTCAGATGGACTTTATGGCCAGTTTTCTCACCCAAATATCTATTTGAAAGTGTCACAGGGTTCACCAAACAGAAAGTGAGGAATGCACGTGCTATGCTATCGCGACATCAGCCCCAGGCTCTCAGATTCTGGGGGAGAGGTGCTGGGATGGCACAGCTGGGCACAGTGTCTCCCTGTGACAATCTCTGGCTGGGGAGAGCATCAGGGCGTATTACCTACCCAACCTCATGAGCCACATACGAGTCTTCATAAGGCAAAGAGCCACAAAACAAACCAAAGAGACAAGGGGCAAGGAAGCTCTGAGAGGAGTCTTTAAGTGGGAGATGACAGGACCTCCCCAGAGGTTGTGTTTTGTAAGTTGAGGCTGAGCACGCAGCTGGGTGCTAAGGCATCTCAGTGATGTCAGATGAGAGCCCGTGCTGGCTGGCTGCCTCCCACACCTGGGGATTTGTGTCACTCAGCAGCTCCAGGATGGCCCAGCCTGGCTGCTGGCCACGTGGCTGAGCCTTGGCGTGGAAACTGCACAAGGACTGGTTCTGAGCTGGAGCTCTAAGTGCTGGAGCAGGGTAGTTTGTGCTGCTCCAAGGGCACAGAAATAGTGGCTGATGATTAACCAATTCCCATGTTAATTCCTCTGCTCAGCAACCTTCCTTTCTTGTCATTGTGGTTAGAACAAAATAACATTGACAGGAACACACAACTGAGACAAACATGTAAGGAGATTGTATGAAGCTGCTCTGGAGGAAGCAGATCCCCAGCAGGATCTGCCCTGAAATCCACAAGATGCACAGTCCGCAACGTGCACATGAACCCTCACGAACTCCAACGCAGTCAGTTGGACTGCACAAGTTTTAAACAAATGTGAAAGGGTAAGCAGGCTGTCACTGTTTAGTGAGCCAAAACGCATTACACAAACAGTCTGATTCTGCTCTCACATCGATTTTGCATCATTCCAGCTCCTGGTTTCCAGTAGTTCCTCTCAGCTGACATTCATGCAAGTCAGGAACAAAATAATACTTACAGTTATCTTCTCTCATTCCCTTGTTTCTCTAAAGGAAAATTTGTATCAGTGCAGGGACCAGGCCCATATTTCTGTTCTAGACACTTTCTGAGCATTGAAATGCAATGTGAAAAGATTGCCCACATTCATCCCAGTGCAACGCCTCCCACCCCTAGCACCAAAGCCCTCCCGTTACCAAACTGCAGGAATGACATTAATGGAAGATTACCCCTTCACTGGTTTTCTGCAAATCTGAAGAAGTGTTTCTTGTGTCATTGCCTGCGTCCCCAGCATCAGAGCTGCTCTTATTTTCTTCCTCTTTGCAGTCCTTATCATCTTCATCTCCAGGAGATTTCCGTGACTGCTTGGAGGATTTCTAAAATGATCAACAACAAAGTTAAAAAGTGAAAACTGAGCTTCCATCATAGGAAGACACTGTCGAAATGTATGCAGAATGCTGTCTGATCACGTTTCCCTGCTCAAGGGGAATATGTGGGGTGAAAAGCATTTTTCAGGTAAAGTAGTTGGAGTTACTGCCATCAGTGAAATAAAAGGAGAAATTCTGTGTTCAACACCAGTTGGCAGCACAAGTGACTGTAAGACAGACACAGTAATAGGAGATGGGTATTAGTGTTGGGTCACCTGTAGGTTTTGCTCGTTAATGAAACAGATGGTGCCAGCTTGACAAAAGTTTTGATTAAACACAGAGATGTAAAATGAGAATAACATTAGCAGAGCTGCTTTCCATACTTTTTTTTAGTACTGTCAGCTTTAATATATTAACATTAAAGCCATGTGGAACCAATACATCTTTTCTGCTCCCTTTACGTTATGCAATTCTACAGTACAAAAGGATAAATTGTGGCATTAAGCCACCATTTTTCTAATCCTCTGTTTGCCCAGAGTCTTCTGGAAAGAAGACGGTAGAGCAGACCTGAATTTCTAATGCAAAACACACAAAGAGGGTGAAATGTCTTAATACATTTTGTTCAGTGGATGAACCACAAAAACTCATGCTCTCCCCCAGACTGAGCCTGGATCAGATTGCTTGCTTCTTTTAACTTCATTTAGTTGTCACTTTCAGAGAAGAATAACATGAATGTGAATGGGCAAGGCTCTGCCACACTTCCCACAATTTCTTAAGCAAAATTCAGACCTGGAGGCACACACAGAACCAGAGGAAGCGACAACAGTGATGCTCCCTGTCACCCAAGTGACAAGTGAGAATGTATCTGAACCCACAGTCGTAAGCACACAGGTGATTACATTCACCAGCCATTATGAGGCAATCTGAAACACACTACTCTTGCCTTCCTCATCTATGCTGTTACTTAGATATTAACAGGGCAGGTAGGTACTACATTGCAGGTCTTTCATCTACAAACTGAGGGCCCTGCTTAATGAGTGAGTCCTTCCTTCCTCCCATTCTGTATGCTGTACTGAAGTGTTTTACACTCAGCTACACCAGGAGCAGCTGAGCACCTCTGACCCTGCCCTTCTGGCGTGGCATCTGGGGCCCTCACACTGGAGATGTGAAGCTTGAATTCTCCCAGACATGAACCAAGTCTATCTCACACTCATAAGGCTTTTTTTTTTTTGCTCTTTGTGGGGAAATAACCTAAGATGATCAATCCTACCAACCCATCTTTGCATGGATTTTCTTTCCAGCCCTTCTGAACTCCTTCCCACACTTTCACCTCCTTCTCAATGCGTAGGCACTGGAATGGGGCAGAGTATTTCAATGCTGTCCCACCAAGCTGTCTGCAAAAGCAAAGAGCACTTCCTTTGCCTGTTTGAACACCATTGGTATGGTACTGGAATCAAAACACTAAAGAAGGAAGGGCAGATTGCCAAGAGGTGAACAGTATTTTAGCTATAAATGCACACAGGTAACAACACAAAACCTGAAAAGATAACCTTTGAAGTGTAGGATTTTTTCCGTTTTGAGCCTGCTTTTTCATTCTTTCTTTTTCCTTTTCCATCCTCTTCCACCCGATCACCTTCCTCCTCGCTGCTGGCATCTGCTGTATTTCCTCCTTCTCCTTCAGTTTCTGATGAGCTCTGTTGCTGAATTGCCTTTAAAATAACAAAAAGAATAAGAAGAACAACTTTAGCAACAAAAATATAATTAAAATCTATTACTTTTAACTTTTGTTATGTACTGAAGACAGAAGTACTCGTAACAGACAGCTTACACTTTGTTATTGTTACGAGGAGCTCAGGTTATTCTTGTAATTACCAGGAAAAGGGGCTGCAAAGGCAATTTTCTCAGTCACCACTTGAAAACAGTTATTGGGTGCAGATCCCGGGGTAGCATATTCCGAAGGGTTTACACAGAAACAGACGATCTGGTAACAAAAATTAATTTTGCTGGAGAACTAATAGCTGCTTAGTGGAGAGACCTGGCATATTCTGCCTTGGGGAAAAAAAAATAACTATGGCAACTTCGACTTTGGCTGCAATAGGAGAGACTTACCCAGGACAGAAGATGGCTGTCAGAAATCCCCCAAAGGGCAAGATCTCTGTGTTAGGAAAAAGCAAACACTGACCAGAAGGCTGAGAGCTCTTTGACAGTCCATCTCCCACAGACTATTCACTAGATTGTTTTAAATCCCCAAGCGTATGCAAAACATCTGTAGGGCTGAAAATATGGAACAGGGACTGAGAGGGGCAGCAGCTTTTCTGCAGGTGGTCCAGATCTCAGGTTTGTAAGGTTTTGTGCTAATAATGTAATAGTTGTTCGCCTTCTTTTGTAGTTGAATTCTTACTTCAAAGGACTACATTTTTTTAATGAGAAAAGTTCTTTGGTTTTATACAGCCCACTCTTCTCCTCCTCCAGCTTCACTGGCTTTTTGCTGCAGACATCCAACAGGGAGAGCTGTTGTACAGCAGCTACTATCTCCTAACAGCAGCTTAAACCTCCACCTTCTCACCCCTCGCCTCTTTGGCAGCGCTGTCCTACGTGTTATACATCACCAATGTAATAATCAAAAGTGCAGTGACCCTTAAGGTCTGTGTAAAATACACTGAACCTGATTTAAAAATAAACAACAGAAAGAAGAAGTCAGAAATTATTCATATTTATACTGGAGTAAATAAAGCCTTCCATATTAATTGAGCTAAATCTGCTGCAGAATTTTCCACTTCACCACCCCAGAATGTCACAGACAGCAAAGTGCTCTGCAGTATGATTCAGGTTCAGTTTGTCACAGAGTTCAAGACCACAGTTGTCTTTACATTGTCTTACAAAGTGAGAAACTTTCTAGTGCCGACCTTCCACATCACTCATTCAATGTTTACACTGACAAGTCTTCAAAGATGAAAACAAGAAAGATAAGGAGGAACAGAAGTGAAAGTCACTTACCTGATATCCAGTAAACTTTACTCCAGGGTTATTTTCTATTTCCCACAGGCCTTCATTAAATCCTTTTCGCTTGTTTGACTTCCCAAATTTATCTTTATATTCTTTATATGGGAAAAGGTCTTTGGGCCCCAGGAACGCACTGCATTTAACAAAGGTAACATTCAGAAAAAGACTTAAATTCCCATTTTTCAAAAAAACCCCATACATTAACAGGGCAAATGTTTCCCCTATTCTTCTGCTCATTCCTGCATTTCTTCTTCAGTTTTTTTTTTGGGGTGGGGTTATTTATTTATTTATTTATTTAACTCACTGGCTTTATGTTACTGCTGTGAGTCTGATTTAAGGGTCAGGCTCACTGGGCTGATGTTTGATGTTGTAAAATCATGCTGGGTCTCTCTAGAAACAAGTAAAACAAGTCTCATTTATTATATTATCTACTGCTGGGAACTGGCACTTGAGCAGTTTATGAAAAGGATTATATGACGTAATTGCCTGCAATAACAACGGACCAAACTACCAATCCTTTGTGTTACACATCCAGGAAGGCCTAAAAATACCACATGAAATTTAAAGCAACTAAGGAGTGCTTAGAACCCATGTACCAAAATTATCCCATGGACTATCAGACAGAAAAAGCAGTGACATTTATTGTTATCTATACTGCCAGCAAGTCTGGGAGCTTCTTTCTTGGAATAAGCCCCCCACTTGTTAGATTCTTTGCAAACACAATGACAACGTTCTCTTTCCCAAAAATCTTATAATTTCCTATAAGACAAGAAACAATGGGTGAATATAGGCAGATGAGTAATGCAAGGAAACAATGAGACACACAGGGTGCTTGGGGCCATATTGTTTTTAGACAGCACAGCAAAGGAGGGATTTTGTGCTCTGCTGCCACAGAAGTCAGCTATGCACTGGGCCAACTAATTTCAGGCACAGGCAGTACAATGAAGGGAAATAAGAATTCAAAAAAGAAGAGTGGTGATTTATCCTGCTTTTCCTACATACGTAACAGTAAAACTGAAGAAAGAATAATTTCCCTTTCATTGGATCTCTGCATCCAGTGGGTTTACTGCACTCTGTATCACAGTACTGGGATGGCTAATCCTAAATTAAATTAAAAACAGTGAAGGAAAAAAATACGTTATTCCTACATGGAAGATTCTATGTCACCCATGACTGGGGCTGAGTAAGTTACACTGTCCTTCACTATAACCACTGCCCTACTTTCCTGATGATCTTTGCAACTAAGGTTAACTCTATGGTCTCCATTACCACAGGATCTTGGAGCTATTTATTCTCATAACACCACCACAAATTTGGGAGGTTGCCCTTTTTTGCAGATGGCCGTCTGAGGCAGAGACCTGCCCAAGGTCAAACTCAAACTGATAGCAGAGCACAGAGGAAAGCCCAACTCTCTTCAGTCTCAGTTTAATGCCTTAATCTTGAGATCATATTTCTTCCTTGCTGTAAACATTATTTCAGGTTAAAGCCTGATTTATGCCCTGATTCTTCCAAGCATTTATGAATGTGCAAAGTTTCATTGACTTAAATCATCCCACTGGCCGAGAAGTCTGCCAGTACAGAGCCAACTGGTGGCTAAAGGCATCAGATGACAAGTCTCTGGGGAAAGAGTTTCCTCTTAACTACACAGGAGACAGAATGGTATCCACACTCAGTTGTCTCATTGAGAGACATCTCAATTATATAATTGCAAACCCAAGAACGCATTTCTACCTGAAAGCCAAACAGGGATTTCCAAACTAACAGATGTCTTGTTAATATTAAAGGCTACAACAGAGCAAGGGATCTGAATAAATTATTTTATCTATGCTTTTGCTAATACTAAATGTCTCCTCGTTGCCAAAAATACATACAAAGGGATCTAACAAATAACAAAGGAAAGCTGTGTGAAAGGTACTATGAGCTGCCTTAATTTAGCTCAACAGTAATGTATGGAAGTGTTTCTACAGCCTTTTATGTACAGTAAACACTGAAAAATTGTCTACCTCTTTGTTTGAAATACATTTATTGCCACTGGGAGAGTGCAGGTTTCCACTGCTACGCTCTACAACTAAGAAGCTGCAATCTACAGTTCATTTTTTAACAGTTACTTCCTTAATAATTTAAAAATTGCAACTACAAATTGTTTCCCTGTTTCAGAGGTTACAGTCAGATCATGGGCAAACAACATCCAAACCAAAAGAGATCAGTGGTTTGGGATTCATTTGTTTCAGTATAAAAGTGGCCAGAGCTTTTTTCTCAAAATGTTTCTCAAAAAATGCTTCCATTAAAAAAAATCAAACAATTTGGTTTCAGATTTTAAAGCATTGTAAGTTTATTTGAACTTTATTCTTTTTAGATTTATTTTGTGACAGCAGTAGCAAATCAAAATATATTAAAATATCAGGTTGTTTCATTACAGTAATAGGATGAATTAGTTTATATCTAAAGAGAATCTATTTTGATCTTTATTAAGCAGAAACTGCTTTTAAAGATTCCTAAAATAAACATGACATATGAGCTATGGGGATTATGATGTTCTGAAATAATGTTAAAATTCAAAAACAAGCAATACATTTTTAATAAAGTTTCAAACCTCTAAGACTGAATTTAAAATGTCATCAGAATTTAAGCTTTTCATTTTTTAAGGAATTCTAGAAAACATCTTCCTTGCAAGTGGGGAAGTTTTAAAATGTAAACAGACAAAACTTCATGCAAAATGGAAACTATTTACTTTTTTAACTACCTCAGACAGTTTAAAGTAGTGTTACATACATTATAATCTTGAAACTCTGTAGCAATCATTACCATACCTAACTTACTCTTTCTGTTAGGATTCCTTTCTTTCCCTATGAGCTCAGCCAGCTCAGTTCTCCTATCACTTCTGAGAGCTCCATCCTTCAATACCCCCCAGCATAAATCTCACAGGAACATACATTTTGAAGCTATGTGAGGACTGTGTGAGACTCTGGGGTCTGCTTCCTTTCAATTTCCAAACTACCAAGCAAGTTCTCACACAGGACATGACCCCAGGCGTGTCTGAATACAACAGCCTGATCTCTGCTACCATGCAGATCCAAAAAAAAAAACCAACTTTGCCTCTGCATCTGAGTTCAGATGGCCCTTTAATAAATGTGCCAACACTCTTTATGGGAAACTGGTTATTTTTTAGGCACTTTATAGGCACTGGTTATTATTTATGCTTAGACCATGGAATACCAACAACACAACAGCATTTGCACCTACTTTCAGGTTTCATTTCCATGTGTTAATACAAATGAGTTGGGCTTGTAGGACCCATCTCTAGGCTCCCAACGGCTTCAGTCAGGATTTTTTCCAATAAAATCAGTGGAGATGACGTTAGCTGCAGTGGAAGAAGACATTTTTCAATGGAAAAGATCACATTCATTCACTTACGTTTCGTGAGTCCCAAAAAAGAAGATGGGGTATTTATTTGCTGGAGGCTTCACAGCTCCTTCAGGGAGTTCATCAATCTGCAAGACAGAAATGGAAAAAGGATTATTTCCAAATGTGGTGTCCCTCATCCAAGAATCCCTGTGAAGCCATGGAAGTGCAGGTGCACATGTCCTGCACCCCCTGGAGGTCCCAGTGTGCGCTGGGGTGGGGAAGGGGAGATGGCGGTTGACTCTTCAGGCAGGCAGGTCACTCAAAGCCATCACACAACACAAACACCACAGGGAGATGACAGAAGACCAAGGACCAGGCAAAAAGTTTTAATGATTTCATAGGCATTAGAATACACAAAGGCAATAAAATCAAGTTGGCTTAATTTAAGTGTGAACTTCAGTTGCTGCCTCATCAAAGGCACCGAAGCCCAGAGGGGCAATCGTGTCTGTCTCACACAGCCACCTAAATAACCTCAGCAACGAATGGGGAACAGATGGCATTTCTGAGATTCTGCAGCTGGAAATCCAGACCATCTCATACCAGTGCTTCCTGGTGGTGATGATGGCACTCTGTGAAATGCATAAGCCACACTGGGGCAGGATCTGGGACTCTTTTTCCCCTGCAGCATCTTAATAAAACTTTTGGTCACCAATTCCTTCTGTATTCCATTTCTTCTTTTGCATTTTATCCCTGGCCTCATATTTCCCAACATACATCTGCAGGGCAGCTACGGGAGGGATGGTGAGGGTGCTCTCCTGAAGTATCACTGGTACTGGGACAAACTCCTCATGCTGAGCAGTGTCTGGACTTCATCTTCCAATGTCTGAGTGAGACCACTGGCCGTGAGGGAGCAGGTCAGACCCATGACTTATTCTGGTTCATATCTAATTTTTCACTCCCCTACAAGAGAGTTCAGATGCCTTCCCGCACAAACCAGAAACACAGCACAGCTTTAAATAAGATCTAAGTGCCTGCCTTCCCAGAAATGGTACTTCTGAGCATAGGTGGGCATCTAAAATTAAGTGTCCAGAGAACTCCCTGCCTAAGAGGGAGCCTTATGAATCTCAGCGTCTACAGGGCAACACCAAAGAGCAGGTGAATGGCTTGCTGCCTGGTTCTTAGGCAGCTCAACCTCAGCATAAGCATATTGAATCCTGTCAAATATCACTGGAACTGAGAGCAAAGTGCTGACATACCAATGCTATAGGAAATCTGCTCCTCGGCAGAGCACAGGCATGGAACCTGCATGTTTTCACTCAGGAGGCCAGGCCCACATGTGCTTTCCTTCTCTTTTCCTGCCGAAGGACCCCAAACACTGAATTCTTGTTGATTAATAAACACCAGATTGTTTTCAAAGGATGTTCTCTTTCACTGTAAAGCATCTGCTGGCTACACAGCTCTCAAAGGAGTACAAGCTTTTGTTAGAACTCAAGTCCTTTTGGTCTTTCTGCAAGGGCACCCTTTGGGGGCAGAGAAAGCAGAGCCACATGTGGAACTGTAACATCACAAGACTCCTTTCCACAAAATAAATTGATGCTTTTTAGCTCTATGTGAAGCATTCTCAGAAGCTTCACCAAAATCAGGGGATATAAGAGCACTTCCAAACCACTCCCTGTCTCTTTTCTGTGGCACAACTTACGGGTGTGGATGGTGGGGACTCTGGCATGTTGCTCTGTGCCTCCATGCACCCGTGGCCCAGCAGTCTGCAGGGACAATTCCTGATAGTCAGAGGTACCACATGCCTTGTGGGCACAGCCATTACCAGACTTCTTTTACTTAACAAAGCAAACTAATTGAACAATAAAAGAAGAATCTATTCTTTAAATGCACATCGGAGGACAATCCACCCTGGTGGAAGATGGAAGCATGCACTCAATTTTAGCTCAGCTGTGTCTAAGAAGTAACTGAAACAACATGACAGGCTGTTCGGTGTCCTCTTCATCACACAGAGGAAAGACTGCCAAAGATTTTTTTTTTAGGACTCATTTTACAATGTGAACCATGAAGAATTTAAGTAAGTGCCCATAATGTGGTTATTTGCTCACTAATTCATTATTTAAATACAGGTATTAGACTATAACCGTGATAAAGACTGCAGGGGAAAACTATCACAACCCACTTTACAAAATGATAGCAAGTCAGGGGGACAATCCCACTCTGCAACACATTTTATGCCTCCTTAAACATGGAAGTATCTATGTATCAGACAAAAAAAAAAAAAAAAGGCTGTGCTGGTAGTTTACCAGGTACGGGGGTAACACACCTCAGCTGTCTGGATGCCACAGCCATCTTCCTCTTTACTAGGGCAAGGAAGATGTCCTGAGATACTAGAGCCCAGAAAAATGTGGACTACTGTGCCAGAGACAAACGATGTCTGCTGGGACTTGAGTGCAGATCTCATTTGGCTGCTTGAAACACGGCGCCAGCTCTGGGCTGCGTTACAGAACAGCACAGTCCAGCTCCTGCCTCAGCCCTTTAAGAATTTCTCATGAAATAAAGCAAACAGCTGTAAATGATCAGGAAAGCAGAGGAAGGAAGACACGCTTAGCAGGGAACTCTGATCAGAAGGGAATGGGGGTCTCACATCACACAATGTGCTATGCTCTGAAGCAGTGAGCATCTCCTCCAAAGAAGCATCCCAAGCGGAGCTCAGCCTCATGTCGTATTCCCAGAACTTTACACTGTTAGCTAAGGAGCAGCACCCAACTGACAAAGGACAGCATGCACATCTGCCACATATTCACCTGCTTCCCATTTGTTTATTCATCTGAGTATCCCCTTTGACTATGGATCATCATGGGAAACCATAAAAAAGCTTTTCATAGCTTTTGAAAGCTGGCATACACACACAAAACCACGCAGTATAAATCTGCACTAAACAGCTCAAGGACAGACTGTTACTCTAACATTTCACTGTGCGGCTGAGGTCAAGACTTCTCCTGCCTTCACTGATTTTGCTGTGAGCTCCCCAGCTCTTGGGCTTACGTCGCTAGTGCTGTAATGAGGTTGAATATGAAGTGACAGTGCTATCTTACAACCATTTAACTCCATGGCAAAAACTGCTGGGAATTCAGTGAAGGATGAGACCCTCTCTGCCATTAAGGAAGATCTCTTCCCTTTTTATCTTTTCATGTCAATCCCTGCATTAGAGATCTTGAGAGGACAGCTTTGCACAGTCTACCCATTCCCAGCAAAACCACCTCAGCCCTCAGCGAATGCAGAGCATCTCGGTGCTTATTTAGCTGCAGAACAGCCCCAGAACTCCTTGACGATTGCTGCTGTTTTGTAGTAACAGAAAGCAAGCAGCAGAGGCAACCATACTGCAGTCCCCTGCTGCTGCACTCAGTCACAATTTATTCCCATCCTACAAGATGTTTTGGCTAAATACGCTGAAGATTTGGATCTGATATTTTTCTCCATATCAGCAAGATCAAAGACAGAGAGAGAGTGGGAGAGAAAGAGAGCGAGCGCATGAGCACAACAGCGAGAAAAGCATCACTGCTTCAAACCAGGAACAAAAGAGATAAGTGCACCCATACTAGGACACAGTGTTGTAGTCACAGAAACCTCACTAATGACTAAGGCATCTGTCTATCAGAGAGCCAGACTGCGATTGCATTTTGCTCCTGGAAGGAAACAAACAGATTTTAAAGTGCCCGTTATAACCTGCAATCAAAGAGGAGATTCATCCCCTCCCGAAGCAGAGCAGACAGTGGGCTGGAGCTGGCTGCCACAGAAATCAGAGAGAGCAGTGCATGGCGTGCAAATCTGATCCGAGCATCAGCAACATCATGGGCAGCTGCTTCAATTATGGCTAAAATTAAAGCAGGTGGTTTCAGATTTCGAGTTTTATCCCCTTTGCTCTCGTTGCTGTCATCTGCTTAATGAATAACAATTGCTTACTTTTTGCACAACCTCAGCAGAGCTGCACTTCCCACCATTTGTTTGCCAACCAAGCAGGAGAGCTTTAAAGATGGAACTGTGCTTTTTTCTTTTTTTCAGTAGACAAATGCCAAGCTTCTAGAGTCAGGAACACTGAGCAGAAAATTCAGCCTCGACCTCTCAAACCAGAGCAGGGCTTTATCAAATGGTGTTGCTAGGGACTACCAACATGCAAGCAAGAAATCTGTCTCCTTGCATCGTTGTTTACAGACTGGGATGTATATGCAGCCCGAATATTTTGCTCTCAGAGGTGCAATTGCTGACTTCTCACGTAGTATTTTCAAGTGCTTCTCTCAGGCTGAGCTTGGCAGTGCTCATCCTGCAACACCTTCTTCCCAGTTGCCATGAGGTTAGGTTCACTGCGGAGAGAGGCACTGGCTGGGTGGATTGGACTGGCACGAGAGGAGGACAGTGCAGAACTGGGCCCCGAGAACAACAGCGCCTTCCAGAAGCATAAATCAGTCCCGTGCCTTCTTGTGGGATAACGTGGCGTATTCCAAGCAGGTGGGGAGCTCCCTGGGAGGGCTGGTGCAGAATCAGAGGAAGCTGCACCCCCTCCTGGGTGTTCAACTCCGCAGAGCTCTACGTTCCCTGCAAAATGGGAACCATGTCTGCAAGACACAGAAAACAGCAAGCTTTGTCTCTCTGCTTGCCTATGCAAAGCAGCTTTCTGTGGAGGTTTACATTATTGCAGCAGTCAAGAAAGGGGCAGTTCTGCCCATCAAGGCAGAAGGGCATTCCACATGCATCTTATTCCACTTGGAGGGACAGCAGGTGTCATGTTGTATGGCTATCACAAAACCTCTGTGCTGTGCATAAGCTGCTGTTCAGCAGTAGGAATTCCAGGCTGTCAAGGTAGTTTTTCAGACCAGACCCTGTTCCAGTATATTCCAACATAATTTTACACTGCAATAAAAAGGAATTGTGCAAAAATACCTATTGAGTCCACAGTACAGACAAGAGAGCTTTACTTGAGCATGCAAAAATGCTTATGTAGGCATTGAAACCACAAGAACAAGTCCTTTTATTCTGCAAAAAGAGGGAATTAAAGCTGCAGAGCAGCAATCACTGATTGTTTTGACATACTGTAAATGCCTGTGATTGGCAAAAGCACACAGAAGCATTGCAGAGATCAGTATCTCCCACTGAAATCCCTGGAGTCCCTGCACAGCAGTCGAGCAAAGGCCCATAGTATTTTTGCTGGAAAGTGGTTCAAGTTGCTTATTATTGCCCAACACATACAAACAGCTTGATCTTTTGCAGATAGCTTATTAGCAAAACTCTAGATGGATAAAAGCAATTCTCTTCAAAATCCATTATTAAAATATGATATTTTGCTTTTCTACAATGTTTTTATTCAGATGGATTTAATATGCTTTTCAATAGCTAATGCTACTGGGAGTCAGTAGTATGGCAGTACCTTTTCTAAACCATTATTTAAAATACTGTTCTGTAAAATGTAAAATATTAATTTTTTTCCTCCCAGAGGATCCTACAAATTAGAAAAAAAAGAAAACCCAATGTCCTTCAAGCTAAAAACTGTGACTCAAATTCTGTAGTACTTGAACAGCAATCCAGTTAGAGCTGATGGGAGACTGCAGAATTTCTCTCTCATTTATCAGGGCTATATGATATTTGAAGCAGAGCACATCTCCGTCCCTGATGTACATCACACACTCGAACTCCTAGTGTGGAATGCTGGCATATGCACTTTTCCACCCATTAAAAAAGATAGCCCTGTGAAGGGTGAGACTAGGAGCAGAATCCAACTTAATAAGGTGGAACTGCTCAGCTACAAAAGTAAAAATTAAGAAAGTCTCTGGGCATGGAAGAGTGCCACCAGCAAAAACAAAAAGCAAAACAAGATTAAAAACAGCAGAGAATACTTTTGAGCACTGCTGAAATGGCTGAAGGGGATCCTGCAGACAGCCAGAAATGACAATATAAAGACATCAATCCTCCTTTTTTTTTTTCTGTGCATGCTCAGGACCTCAACAAGATAGAAGACAATGAAGGGTTAGCTGGAGTCCAAACAATGCTGGCAGGCAATGTCTCACTAGGAAAGATCAGCAGTCTTGCAGCTGAGTTCAGCCCCTTTACATCCCTAATTAGCAGCATATTTTTAAGACAGAAAGTTGAAATACACTTTCTGCAGAGCTGCTTTAATCTTCAATATGAAAATGGGGCCAAAGCTTAGTTCTGCATGACTGGTATCTATATGCACTGCTTTGTAGATAACAGATCTATTCATGTGATTCAAGTCCTCTGTGAGCCTTCGTGGCTGGTGGACAGAAGACTGCCAGAAGAGGAGATGGGGATACAAAGCCCTGTCCTATCTCTGCCTCTGGGATGACCTTGGCCACATCTCCTTCAGGGTCACTTTTACAAATGGAGACTACGGTACTGTTCTCCACAAAGCACTCAAGGTACTCTGCTGAAATGCTAGGTATTACTAATAACAAATAATTCCAGCTCTGTCCAGGAGGATTTCTGGCTACCAAACTGTAATCCTCCCAGCGAGCACACCCCAAATTTAGACTACTGCAAAAATGCTCCATTTTCTCCAAATAAAGTGTTTCCCTCCCACTGTGAGTGAAGCAATGGTGCTACCACTAGGATTTTGTTTTCCCAGTTCATTCCCTAAGGAAAAGGAAGGATGTGATCACACTATTTCCATTCTGACTCTTACCTGCAGTAACTCAGGGACACATCAGAGCATTGTGGCAAACCAGAGAACAGGAGAAAGGCCAGAGTTATTAAATTTCCCCATGTTTTATGATAAACAGGCTGTCCATCAAAACACGGACAGACAAATAGTCCATATGCCGAGAGACAGCTTGCAATGCAGGCTCAACCAAAACATCAGACAACAGGGAATCCACATAAAGGCAAGCCAGAGAAAAATAAACTTCTTAAGTTTCATGGCTCACAAAATTACCTTTTATTTGTGGATGGGTGGGGAAAGCCTGTTCATTTTCAACAAATATTGCCAGCTCTGAGGCATTTTATGGTTACTTTTCTTCCCTTTAAGCACAGTGAAGCTTGATTCTCCTTTGTCTGAATTATTCCTCAGATATCAAAATACTGTGGGCAATGTACACCCACCTGAGCAAACCACAGTGAGCCCACTAACATCAAACGAAAGCAGTTTCTGATGACAAAATCTGGGTATCCTGCTTTATCATCTTACTACAAATATTTTTGTCTTGATATATAAAAGTGTGCAAAAAATGCATATACAAAAGCGTGCCTGGAAGGCCTACAGCAAATAAAAACTAATTCATCAGTCAAAACATCAACAAATGAGAAATTTTAGGGACTGTACATTCACAAACACCACATTTATCTCCTGCCACGCTCAGAGGTACATGAAAAGTCACACCTTCCTCCCCAAAGTGCTCAGACAAACCCTGCCACCTAGCATCACATCTACTAGAAAGAGTGGATGAAAGGTATTAGACTGAGGAATATTTTTTAGCCTTCCAATATTTACACTAGAATTTTACTATTTCATTGATTTTGTTTGTATTTTAAGGAAAAATGTTTATATTCATGAGATAAGTTTTTTGGCCAGTCAGCCTCATCAAAACCTTTTCAGTCAGATGCAGCCAGCCTAGAGCATTAACATTTAGTCAAATACACACAACCAAATTTTATACTCGAGGCTCACTTCCTCCACATACCCAAAGCCCCATATTCCACTACTGAAGCTTTTATCAGAAGAACTGTTTCTAGTCCTTATACTCATATTGGCACACTTACAGCCAAAAGGTAAGCAAATTTCTGGAAGAGTGCAGTCTCCTAGACTTGGCTGGCTTAATTTACTATTTCTTTTCCAATGTAATTTACTTCCCTAAAAGTCAGTTAAAAAAATGGATTGGCACAATATTTCCATACTGAAGAATACTGAGCAACCCTGCATAATATTTGGTCCAGCATCCCACAAAGTACACAAAACCCTGTTGACATTACAGCTTGCAGCTAGAATTGTTTTGAGTAAGGAAATGTGATCGATGGAGACTGCAGGTCCCAGAACACAAGCCTCCAGTTTGCATCAGGGTGAACACAAACACACTGGAAACAAAGAAAGGAACAATCTGCTTCACTTGCTGCAGCCCGCGGGCTCCTGCTAGGGAGGATTCAAACTTGACACTCTGGATGATGCAACTATCATCTGGGCCTTTGGGTACAGAAGACATTCCTGCTTGTCTCCTCTGTGACCTGCTTTGTTACCATCAGCTAAGAGTATAACATCAGGGGACTGAAACACTCCTTGTCACAGAACAAGTGCCTGCATTAAAAAAATGCTTACTGTTACACAGGAAAAGAACAGAAAATCTTTGTCCCTTAAAAGCACAGAACATTTTCAGTGTCCTGAAACCCTCTGAGGTTTGGGTGCAGCAGCAGAGACTACATGAGCGTCCTGAACAGTTCTCCAGAGGATCAGGGACGCAGCTAAGCATACATTTGCCTTTATTATGTTGCTTTCTGCAGACCCACAGACCACAAAGGCTTGTGGTCTTAAGCACCTGAGTGTTGGTGTTTACATCAGAATATCTATTTGCAAGATTTAAGCAACTGCTTCAACACATGAGCTTCTGTTTCACAGCATCATAAGCTAATTTACATACTGCCTACCCACTTCTGCAGGCACTGGCAGTCTGCACCCAAGTTGTGTACACAAACAGGTACCTGGGTATGGCAGAGGCCCCTGAGCAGACAACGCAGCCTGGAGCTGAGGGCAGCAGAAGTATAGGCACGCCCAAAGCACCAAATCACAGCCCTTATGGTGCTCACATGAAGATGGTTCACAGGGACTTGTCAGCAGGGGAGAGGCCTCACTCTGGATTTTGGGGCTATGGGACAAATATAATCACTAAGGATCACAAGCACACAGGGCAATTATTTTGCTGTGATGCAAATAACACGTGCAATACTACCACATAAACAGTCAGGGGGAACGAGAAGCAATGAAATCTAATTGCTAAGCCAATGAAATGGAGCGATTTGCAATAATTTTTCAAAAGCAGGTTTTCCTGTTTGCTCTGCTGACAACTGCAAACTTGTACCTGCAGAGGAGCTCAGCGCCTGCGGAAAGCCGAGGGTCGCTATAAACCCAACAACTGCCTGTAAATAACTGCTCTCATTCCTCCCGCAGCCGTAGCCACCATCTATGCCACAAACCAACCAATTAAACAAGCAGCCTCTTTTGCCAAGACGACACTTTTGCCTGTGTTGACTGGATTGCTAAAACCATAGAATTAAGAGATTTGTGGAAGCACAGTGGTCTCTGTGCAGCACTTGGACCCAACCTCGGTATTTTTACAGGGTCTGCTTTCAATCTCTGCTCATATTTCCAGGAGCTGTCATTAGAGTGTCAAATACCTTCTTTGCAAAGTCCCTCACTCTAGGTTAAAATCTTAGGAATTTTAATCTGATTGCCTAAGGAGAGTTAGGAATGACTTTTTCCAAGCCAAGTCATACTCCTCCCCACCTGCCTGTTTTTCTGCTTCCAAAACCTCAGAATGAGAGCTTTCATTTAGTTTTGACCAAAATCATAACATTGCTTAAAGTTACTTGAATATTACCTAAAAGATTAACAACCTTATTTATCAAGACGAACATTTTCCTCAAAAATAAAGAAAAGTCTCAAGCAGCAGCTTACAGGAATGAAACTCTTTACATAAAAACATTCAAAGCAATCCATTATGTACTTGCAGACCCACGAACTTAAACCCTAATTACTAAATCATGTTAGAAAAAAATTACTCAAATGAAATAATAAAAACCTGCTAGATAAAAGGATGCATTTTTAGAGCTCTAAGTGACATTAATGTTGAAGACAGGTTGAAAGTATCAACATGGTAGGGAGCGGACTTGCTAGGGTGGCAGGCACCTTATCCTGAAAAATACATTCTATATCACAAACCCTAAATATGACTTTTAAGCATGCGAGTACTCTCTTCCAATTTACATGGATGAATCACGGGCTTGAAGCTGCCAACAGGTTTATATACTTGTAGAATTAAGAGTTGCTTTATAACATCCTTTCTTTCTACCCAATAAGTTAACTTGAATTTGTGTATGAGGTGCGCAAGTATTTTACGTTGCTTTCAAATAACCTCTCACAATATGGCATTTCCATGAACATGAGTTACTACAAAACCTAATGGCTCAGCTGCAGCCACATTACAGAAGTCACAAAGTTTACTCCAGAACCTGCTTTTTTCCAAAACTCTCAGATTTTCTCTAACTTTCCCTCTCCAAACAACACCAAGGGCTTCTGGCCATCTCTCTCTCTCTCATTTCTATACTGGAATTGGAGGGGTAATTGGAGGATTAATTTTAAAGCAATGATGATTTCAAAAGGACACAGGCTGCCAAGGGACAAATTACACATGTGAAACTGTAATAGCAGTTTTCCCACATATATCAATATTAAATTTTTAAAACTCTTTACCTCTGAATCAGGAATGGCATCCCTACTACGCATGGGAGGTTAGCACTCTCCCGTGGCAGCTCCATAAAATAACATGTTTTAAATCAGGTTGTCATCTTGTTTCAAAAAGCAGCTGTAAAGAAACAACATATTATTCTGATTCACCTTGTGCAAACAGCTGGAAGAAGGCAATCATACTTGCTTAGTGAGACCCACATCTGGAACTAGGAAGGACATTAGGGAACACTGTACACGCGGATTTATCCTGGATCCAGAGGGCCTTGTACAAATCAGCAACCAAAAGGCTTTCAGTCGATATTCAAAATCTTCATTCTAAGTGTTGCTTGCCTTTACTTTCCAACCTACTAGTGATGACACAGGTTGTGTCCAAACCACCCTCCAAAGCCAAAGAGTTTTAGCTCACACTGCTTTTAATCATCCAGAACTGCAGTTCAGTCTCACAAGTAGCATTCATGATGGCAGTGCTTTTCAATAAATCCACCTTGGAGACAACCCTGACACCCCTGTTATTATATCAGGTCAACTGTACCACTGACATTTGACAAACAAGTAAACACTTTCATCTAGCAGCAAATGTTTCAGGCAAAGTATAAGCTTCTCATTAAAAAATTGTTCCCTTTCTCCCCCATCTGCTAAAGAAACTGGCACTTCTTAACATATTGCCACTAAAATCTTTATTATTATGGGCTTCTAGAAACTTAACAGCTAGAGGCTTGATCCTGCAAGCACAGCTGGGCATACAGTTTGGCAGCATAAACAAAGCCATTGTCTTTGTATGATCAGATCCCATCCAGCACAATAACACAGCAATTATATACGCAGGTGAATCCATTCATTTGTAAGGCAGGAGATAGAATGAAACGTCTTCCAAAAGATAAGGAGAAAACATTCACAGCATTTTAATGCTGAAGAGCCCTATCTGACAATTGTGTCTTGTCTAATCTGTTTTCATCTTTTCACAAGGAATTCTTGTCATTTTCCCAGAAGTACCAATTCAAAAAACCTGCTCAGAAAACTGACCCAGTCCCTTAACAACAAAAAAAAAAAGCTCCAAAGCTTGTCTCAAATAAATGCAGAGAAAACAAATTATTAACAGGTAAAACAAGCTTATTGCTGGTGATATATCGTTGCAGACATTAATAAATTCATGTTGCCTTCTTCTAAAAGCTGGGATAGAAGTACTGACCGTGACAAAGAAAAATAAAGTTTGCACAAGAGGAAGGTTTTGAAAAAGAACTCCTGATAAAAAGCAGCAAAAAGGGGTACCTGAAATCCAACATATGTGAGTCACCTGATCCAAACACCATATGAAAAGAATTATCTGTTGAGTTTGCTGTACCACTAATATCTTTCAAAAGTTCTGGTATTTGGAGAGGCACTTCAGTAAGCAATGTCATCTTTATTTTTTGCTTTTTTAAGATGAATGCCTGCCTTCTCCCTTAGGCTGTGGTCCTACTTCATGTTTCTGCAGGCACAGCAGCACATGTGTAAACAGTTTTGTTGAAATCAAGGAATCCTTATGCAGGTGAACTCATTCACTGCCTTTGGGAGATGGTCCTTGGAGAGAAAACTAATGGGACAGGTATCAACTTCCTTCTGCTATTCCATAACAACCAGTACAGCAAACCTCCAGCCCCACAGTGGATCCGTGTAGGGCTACTCCTAAAACACATGAGATGTCCAAACCCGTGCCTGCTGGAGGATAATGAAACTCTGTGGTGATAGTACACCTCTGAGAACACAGGGACCTCAATTCTGCAAACACTTCCACATGTGATTAATCCTGAATGAATGCTACCTAATTAGATTCCAGCTAATAGTGTCTGAATAAATCCTTACAGAAGTACAAATTTACACTGGCTGAGATGGAAACAGTGACATCTGGGCTTAAAACCAACTAGCAATCAATTAGCTTAAGAAAAAGATGGCAAAAGATGCCAATATAGTAGGGCAGAGTGCCTGGCATGAGATGCCTTGCTTAGGTGTACTTCTTGCCAGGATCTGCCTCACTTAACGCCTTATTCCATGTTCTGGAAGAGGCACCTGGGACAGCAAGAGGGGAACCTTTGGAAATATTAAGACATAGATAGTCTTTTATGCTCATATGCATGTACGTATAAACATGTAGTCACTTCACTACACCCAGTGATGGCAAAACCAACTGACTCAGAGTGTCTTGGGACTGTGAGAAATACGAGCTGCAAGTAAACTGAAATTTAGTTTGCAAAAGGAAAGAGCTAACACATCTGGGAAAAGGACTGGCAAGCTAAGAGAGAGAAAGCTGGAAGCAGCAATACTACAGGAAGCCAATAGTGGACCACAAGTTACATTTGAACAACGAATGTGCTGCAAAGTTCAAGGCAATGTGTAGAAAACCTCATGTGCAAACACACAGCCTGCCAGGGAGCTGGCAGACAACCCTCATGGGCGGCAGCGCACCCAGGGCAATTATTTCAGCCTGGTGCGGGACATCACAGGTTGGTAACGAGCTAAGGGAGCCAAAGAAAAATACAGAGGTGTTTATGTGAACAAGCACACCAAAAAAACAGTCAATGGGGTTGGAGGGACTGATCTACATACAGTGACAAATTATATCCCAAGGAAGGCAGGCCATGCATGGCTGACCTTAATTTTGCCTTCGGGTGCAAATCACGCCCCTCCATACCTGCTGGTTCTGGAGCCCTCTCAGCCATTTGAGCTTGAGTGGTCTCTGCACAAGCAGCAGGAAAGAGAAAGGTAAAACTCCCCAAGAGAAGGAGGGACACAAACCTCCTTTTGAGGTACAGTCCTCTGCTTTCTGGCATCACCTTATGGTGCTTTGTCAGGACGGCCAGCCTACGGCACACCTAGGCCACTCAGCCAGGGCTTTCCTCCCCTTCCCTCCCCGCCAGCTGCTGCACTGGGAAGATACTGATATCTGCCACAGAAAAGGTGAACCATACGTGCTCTACATCTCAAGTTTTCCCAAAGGATACACAAGGAGGAGTTGGAGGAACTGCCTCCTAGTTACCAAACAATAGGTTAGGGACGAGGGTAAGAACTAGCAACAGAAACCAGGATTCTTGTTTTCTTCAGATGGAGTGGATTCCAGCTGAGGAAGGGGCTCCATCCTCCAGGAATTAAAAGAAGCAGTTCACAGTATAACCTTCATGCAGGCTTGAATACTCTAAATTATAAGATTTATGTGGCTGAAGAAAAACTAGTAAAAAAAAAGCTGTTGTATCCCATGACTTTCTATGCAAAATGCATAAACATATCATGGGATGGACAGTAATTCCAGAATTATTCTTTGCAATTACAGCATTTGCTCCTCTATCCATACTTTCCTGCTTCTCCCACCTGGATTGCATCTCCAGATTGATGCTACCTATCCCTGTAAGGTCACTTCCTATGTTATTATTGTTTCAATACATACAAACATATTTAGTACCTTTAGTAATCCAGTCTGAAAAGGAATTTATTCCCAGAAATGGTTTGCATTATGGTTCAATTGTGTCTCGAGCTCTCTCAGACTTGAAGCTTCTTCTACCCACTGCCTTTTACTTTCTGTGTTATAAGGTAGCTTCACAGGCAGGTGCTTGCCAAGCCCAAGGAGTAACAAGTTAGTGACTTTAAAGCCTAACAAGACAGTTGCCTAGTTGACATTGGTGACACCATGGTGATACCTGTAAGGTCCCCACACTCTGGAATTTTTTCCTTCTCCAGCCCTACTTACTTTGCTATAGGTAAGATCTTTTGTTAACTGATTGTGTTAAAGAAATTCTTTGGTGTATTGATATTCCATGCCCTGTTTTTCCTCTTCTGTGACATGATGTCTTCTATTCAAGCAGCCAAACTAGAGCTGGCAAACAGCCTCTCTCTAGGTTTTTTACACTTTGCTGCAAGGCAAAATAAACAGTTGTTTCCAGTTTGCATTTTCGGGGCTACAGATGTATGCTAATTATCCTTTCAGTCTGCTAATGGAAAGCTGAAAGATAATTAAATGTACTTATCTAAAGCAGAGACCAAAGTCTATGGACACCTATCCTTTCTAAGGCTGGGCTTTGTGCTACCCAGAGCACAGTACAATGTCATGTCTGCTCTGAAGGCATTTTCAGATTTCAGCAGGGCTTTACAAAAGGCCAGGAGACAGAGATTAAATACTTCTGAAATTCAAGAACATTACATGTCTTTTTGGAGCAGAAATGATGCCAAAGATAACCATTTGAAGGATGGGGAACTTATTTCTTACCTTCCTTTTGTTTTCTAGAACAAAAAAAAATAAACAAACAAAAAAACCCACCAGCTCCAAAGCCAGGTCTCAGTACCCTCCAGGAACAAGTAAGTACTATCAAGACTGTCATGTCACATGGTCTGAGTAAAAGAAAGGAAAACTGGAAATGAATCTACAGTTTATTTCCAATTTCTATATCAGGTTTAGAACTGGCTGTTACACGAATGAAACAATCTCAGATGTGCAAAGCCAGTAATGCAAAGACCTTCCCAAGAGGAGGAAGCAAGGATCTGTTTCCTTCTTTAAGTTTTAGAAGCTTTACCTCACGATACTCAGTTGTTTGCCGCATACTTCTTGGAATCTCTCATGTAACTGTTCATTCTGATTGTTCCTGTTGTGCTTCAACCAAGCTACCAGGTCCTTCTCTGTTGACTGCCTCTATTGGTGTTGAGTGATGTGCTACCAAGGCAATATGCCACACTTGTCTTTTGAGCATCTCTTTTCTATGGGAGTGTGTGTAGCCACGCACAGAACTGGTATCTGTATAAGCATCCATACACATCCCTGGTATGTAAAGATGAGTGATACTGATGCAGGGGTAGACTTGCAAAGTACCAAGGTACGTAAAATTACAGAAATACTGATGTTTAGCTGACTCCTAACACCTTTACAAAGCTGGATCCACAACCTCTTCCTGGCTGCTCCACACAGGCTGCTTTCCAGTGTTCGTTGCTATATTTATCATCGACTTACGGTATTACTGAGAGGCCTCAGGCAGACTCGTTCTCCCTTATGCCTTTCCAGCCTACAGTGGAAAGGTCTTCACTGCTCAGACAACATCATTTCAAATACTTAAAATGTCCAAGCTCTCTACATTGTCATCACTTTTCCAGCGTTATCAGGAAATCCTTTCATCTATCCTCAAATGACAATTGTATATACTTACTGTCAGCAATCACTTGCTCAGAAGATTTTTATTATCCTAAATGCAGGAAGAATTGTTAATGCATTATTATGATGGGGAAATCAGGAAACAAAGAGTTCAGGCTGAAAACTCAGCCTTCATTTTGCTGTCTATGCTTACAAAAATTCATTCCAGTTGGAGGTCCTAAAAGGTTCTTTGCACAATAATAAAAAGACGAGATCTGTCAATTAACATAATGGAAACTAACATTTCTCATACCTTCCAGCAGTAAGAACATACAGATTGACTTGACAGGCTACAGATTTCACTGAAAGGGGCACCCTTCCTTCAGACAAAACATATATCCAATGATTTCCATGAGATTAGTTGATGAAAATTATTCAGTAGCTTCAAAATGACAAAGAAAAATATCTAACAAAAAGGCTGTACAGTATGGGCATGAAAAATTGTAATTGCTTATGGCCTCAAAACTTCTGAGACAACTGTCTTCATTCTGGGTTAGCTTCATTTGGACTTAAAATCATGGCACTGCAGGAGAAAATGTATTCATCTATTGTCATTTACACAAAAAGATCAGACTTGCACATTTGGGGCTAGTTATTTAAACTAATTAAAGAAAAAACTACAGAGAGATTTAAAGAAGAGAATTTTAAAGACGGTTTCCCAAATATCCCTGCCATGCTAACAACACAGAGCATCTTGGCCCCAAAATGATTCCTTTGCCAAACAAGAGCAACTGGAGAGGTTTTACTGTAAGCTATTGTTCAACTTTATGTGTAAAAATGACTCCACTTTACGCCACAATCCTCAGATGAAATCTGGTTTTAAGTCACACTTAAAGCAGAACGCAGGAGCACGGAGAAAGACCATGAGCTGCTGAGGTCCCCCCACTTTCTGAACACTAGGAGAATTCACACTTTACTCCTTGTTACTTTTGTTTTAGGAAATGAAGGAAAACAGCACTCAATGAGCTGATGGAGTCACTGAAAAGGCACTCACACCTACTCTAAACATGACCAGATACCTGCAAATAAAAGTTTAAATGCTATCTAAGCAACACGTGTCAACCTGGTGCAGAAGGTTTAGAAAGTAAAAAACAGTTCCATAAAGGGCTCACTGCCTTAAATGCGCTCTTCTCAGATGCACCAGGGCAGAAGACATGAGGGCACTGCCTGGAGAAGCCACAACTTCACCATTATTTCCCAGGTTAACACAGACCCTTGCAGCAATCAGCAAATCACGTGTCATCCCAAAAACGAACAGAGATCTGCCATGAAAAACTGCTTGCAGATCTCAGAGGAGTGATGTATGAGTGAGGTACATAATCAAAGAGGCAGAGAGATGGAAGAAGCTTTGCATTGGTAAAGGAGAAGTCACAGGAGACTCATATTTAGTAACACGGCAAAAGTGAGGTCATAAAACAGAGCAACTGAAAGGGGGAAAAGGAGAAAAGCACATGGTGAAGGACTGGACAGGTCCCAAATGGCCAAGGAGAAAAGCTCAAAAGACTGCAAACTGGGTTTTGGCAGAAAAACACAGAGAAAGATCTGTTGTCTATTTCTTATGGACCCTTTGAAGTTTTCTGGATTTAATCTGATTTTTGTCTGTCATTCTCTGCCAAAAAAGATAAACCCTGCCAGGGAAAGCCTACCTTTCCTTATCCTTTCCCTAATAAGAATACAAATGGTCTGTTTTAAATATCAGACACTTAAAATATAGAACCTTCTTCTATGATGTGTTTGAGAGTTTGATATTTCCAAGCTGTCAGACTTGCAATTGTAAGTGACCAAATCTCTTCTGGTTAAGTACCTTGTATTTTACCAAACTATGTCAAAACGCAGGCCTTGTTCCTACACTGAAAGCTTCATCACAATCAACCCACCACCTCCATCCATACTTCACTGAACTGGAAGAGAGAGGTTTATTTACTAAAAGGCCTGCATAGGGGAGTCAAAAAAAAAGGTTAAAAATAAATATATATATCTGTTACTAATACTGAAAGTATTCTGTAATTCTGGAGTAGTAATTTCTTTTAATAGTCTCTAGTATTATATTACATTATAATTCTATAGTGCTGTTAGCCATATCTTTTTAGGCTTTAGTCTAACAAAGTCTTTACACATAACCTTACCTTTAATCCCTTCCCCTGGATTGCTCTAGTTTATACTTTAAGGTGCCTTGCTTTCATGCCTTGCTGGATGGGGGACATAGTCAACAATACTGAAAAAACGCACTCAGCTAAAAACTATCACAAAATCATTACATTTATGATGCTCAGCTCACCACAGACACCAGTTTCCATTAAAATGACAGCATTTACTACATATTACTCTAAGCAATATACTGAAAATTTCATACTGGCTTGCAACTCTAATACGCTGAAGTGCCCCCGATACCATTTTGCCATTGCAATTGGCAGATGCATTTTAACAATGATATTCACAGATGAGGATTGTCAGCTAACTAGCAAATTTGGAGTAGGTGCTAATTCAGAGTAGCAATAAAAGGACTGGACAAGACAAAGGACTGGACAAGTCCAAAAAATAGGAAATTCACCTTCACAAGAGAGTAAACGCACCTTCATAAAGTGTGACGCCATCACTGTAAAGGTCGTGTTCTCCTCCCAAAGGTACGAAGTGTTCTAAACAGCTCTAAATATCCATGTGTTTTTATCCATGCTTGGATCTCTTTTTCTGTCCTAAATCAGCTCTACCATCCCTACACAAACTGCCTGTGTTTACCCACATACAGTTCTTGTCTCCCCAGCTGTATGATCCTAGATTTCTGTTCAATAACAGCATCAGTCATTTACCTGGGCACGCTCTTATTTTATTGAGGTCATTCCAGACTTTCTTCCCCCGCTCTCTACAGTTGCATTAACAGCTTCCTTCCTATTTTTAAATCAGCAGCTAATTTCAGCAACTAAGTGCTTATTGTTTCTTCAGGGTCACTCATAAAACAAACACTATTATTGATCTTTCTGAATCTACTACTCGTTCTTCCCTTTTATCTCATCTGAGTGACTGTTCAAGGGACAATTTCTCAATAAACCAGGACATCTATCCTAGATAAACTGGGGTATCTGAAGAAAAAGATTTTTTTGTCCATGTGTGCTAATACAGCTCCTATAGCGGCAGTAGCCAAGCAACTCATAATATCAGTGATTTTGTCTCCACAACACTTTTTTAAGGAGAAAAGTGTTGTTAACTGTCTTTTACAAGCAGGGAACTAAGACACAGAGTGATTTAGTGCTTCAAAGGCAAAGACCACTCATGAAATGTAGAATGAAATGAATCCTTATTTCCTATATCTTAAGCACAACAGCATCTTCCCTCTGTTTTTGCATGCACCCTGGATACAAAATTGCTTATTTGTGGGATTACAGTGACTGATGACCTGGCCAGTTGGTATTTCTTCTGCATTTCTGAGGAGCATCTGAAGACAACTGACATCATAGGCTAACATAAAAAATGTGTTAAACCAAACTGCTGCTAGTATTTTATCTACTGTTATTATCAAGCTTCAACAGTTCTTCATGCCTAAACCCTAAACCCATTCACTGTCCTCCAGTTAAGTTAAAGGAAATTCTGGCTGTGCCCAAGAAAACATGATACCAAAATGCAAAGCAGCCCTTCCAAGTAATAAGACCTAAGCGACATCTTTCAGAGACCAAGTATCTAAAAGCATCTTTTGAAGAGAGAGGTTTTATTCACCAATTCTATTTTAACAGAGTATGTAAAGACAAGATTTACTGGGCATTACCATTTAGCTAAGTGTGCCAAGTTTGCTCCTTGTCAAATTAATTCTAGACCAATCCACAAAGAAACCTGAAATGCAGTCTGACTGCTATAAGGCACCACCAATTATCAGACAATTTTTTTCAATGGTACTTGGGCGTACCACCAGTATCTGGCCACTTCTTTCACGGTTTCTCTCTCTTTACTCACAGTGATGAAAGTCAAGCTTGCTGGTCATGTTCTTGCTGATAGTTTTATCAACGTCCCCAAAGAGAGGGGGTGGAAAGCTAATAGTCTGAGTCTAGAAATTGCTGCTCAAGTGGGTTTTGTCTGCAGCGTTGTGCCACATGGAGCTGGCTGAGCCCATGAGAATTAAACCTAATGAGAAACAAGAGTAATTGTGCTAGGTGCCACTGACTGCTTCTGGGATCTGAGATCTTCTGTATGACACTACCCATGCACACAAAAATATATAGTTGATTCTGAGCCAGGTCAGTTATGACTGTGTGCTTCACTAAAGGGCAGGCAGAGTCCTTCTGTCCTGAGCTTTAATATTGCTCAAGTTTAGTAAACACAGTTTAAGAAGTTTGTCTCTAGACATGCCAAAGGTAGGAGTAATAACACTGCCATTTAAATGTATTGTTACTCATATTATTAAGCTAGTATATTAGCATGAAATATCTAAGTTTTCACATAAGAATACAAAGATTAAAGAGACTAATTGCATAATGAATAAAGAAGTAGGTAGCAAACACTCAAGGATCTGAAAACAAAGCGGATCTGCTGAATAAAAGGTATTCAGTTAATCAGTTGCATTCTCAACTCAAATATTTTTTTTCTTCTTACTTGTATATAATAATGTTTTCTGGGAAACAAAACAAAGACCAGTGTCCTCACTAGGTTTTTGCTTCGCTTAGGTAAGTGCGCATCACGCAGAACCTGACAACCAAGATGAAGAAAAGTCCCAGTAAAGATGGCAGGAACTGTGTTTTTCAGGAGGAATGTGTTAGGTTCAGGCAGACAACGGCCTCATCTAACATGAAGTTCTATGTAACTGCATCCCATATTACAGGAGCACGTTCTGTGCCTCCACACTCAGGTGAACCAAACTCCAGCACTAATGCTCCCCTAGCCTGACTGCTCTCTTCCTACCCTCTGGTTGACTCCAGGCTCTTCACAGTTTCCAGCTCCGCTTGCTAAGTCATGTTAAAACTCAAGACTGCTTTGTCTTCATTAGATATTTACAGCCTGTTAGTTGCACAAAGGAATTATGTTATGTTAACTGCACACCTATTTTTTCCTACTGAAGACGTTCTCTGTTGGATATTATTACCATTCAGATACCTACTTAGACATCCACTCAAAGGCTATGACCAGCTGCAGAGCATATAATGATCTTTTTAAAGGAAAGAAAACGCCATTAAAACAAAAGGCCCCGTTCTGCTTTTGGGTAAACAAATGGGAGTTTTACAAAGGCTCAAAAAGGAAAGGGATTAAAATGTTTCAATGTGGTAATGGTCTCAACTGTTCACATTAAAATTTTCACAGTAAATTAAACCATGAAAGAGGTAGGAAAGAAGTCAATTTTCAGTGGCTCATGCTGTTCTGCTGACATAAATTGCCATTTTTTTAGGTAGTATTATCCACCAACCTGTGTAATGATAGAATAACAAGACCGCAACCCAGTGTTGATTAAGTCTGGCCTTCTGCATGCTAATTTTAGTCTAGTCTGCCAAAATAATTGAATGCACCACCTTATTTATATGCTTCTGGATATTTAGCACCTCTCACTATTCTTTTTTCACCAGTCTCTGCTTAAGCCTGTAGAGTTGGCCTTCCCTCCTGGTACGGTGTCTGCTGTCCAGCACCACCTCTCCTGCTTTCTCATTTATACTCAGGACACCTTTCAACCACTTCCACCTATCCTTTTCCCAGGCTCTCTTGTCAAGGGTAATGCTAAATGTCATTTTCATCTTTATTCTGCCCATCTCTGTCTTCCTGCATGTTGCATACAAGACTTCATGACCTTCTGCTCTTTACAACCTATAAAGACCAGCAACTTGCCTTGACTAGAGAATGATGGCATGAAGCACTACCCAACCATCCAGCAAGGTTGGAGAAGACAAGCAAACACCGACTCTCACCGGTTGATGCCTGCCCCGAGCTCATACAACACGTGTCACACAGTGAGTTTACACAACAGTGGTCAAAAAGGAGGGAAAGGGCAGGCTGTGCCAGCGTGCCACGGGGACCAGACCCCCAGGAGAAAGCTCTGCTCCGCGCTATTGTACCAGCACCAGAAATGGATGTTTAAATACAATGGGGTGCTTATGCGACTGCCAAATGCCACCATGCCTTTCCACCTCAGTTATATTGCAGCAGTGCAGAACAACAACAAAAAAATGACAAAGGGCTATGAGAGAAAGTCAACACGGCGAGAGGAGAAATAAAGCAGGAGGCCCAACGCCCCGACAGCCGCTGCGGAGGGGAGCCCGCTGCTCCGGGGAGGGGATGCAGGGGATGAGGGGCCGGGCCCCGCGCCCCTCACCCCGGCCCTGCTTCCCCAGCGGGCCCCGCACCCCCCCCCCGCACCCCGGGGCTCCCTGGCCCCGCCACCCCGGGCCCCGCCGCAGCCGCGGCCCTGCAGGCCTCGCCCCCTCCCCGCACAGCCCCTGTCCTGCCCCGGACCCCCCCTGCCCCACGGGGGCGGGCGCGGTGCGGGCAGCCCCGTTCTGGCACCGGCTCCCCGCGCCTCCTCCCCGCGCAAACCGCCCAGGTACGGCCCGCGCTCGCCCCCCCCTCCCTGCCTTCTCCTCCTCCTCCTCCTCCTCCTCCTCCTCCTCCCGGGGGGCCGGGAAGGAACGTGCGGATCAAAGAAAAGATGCACAATAACGGCGGGGTGGGCGCGCACCCCCGCCCGCCGGGGCCTCAGTGCGGGGCCGGGGCCTCAGTGCGGGGCCGGGGCCTCGGTGCGGGGCCGGGGCCTCGGTGCGGGGCCGGGGCCTCGATGCACGGCGGGGCTGGAGCTCCGGTGCGGGGCCGGAGCCTCGGTGCGGTGCGGGGTGCGCGGGGCCGGGGTTACTCACCCGGGCCGGCCAGTGCGGGTACCCCTTCATTTTGGCGAACACCAGGTCTCCAGCCTTGTACTCTCGGGGCCGCGGACGAGCCATCGGGAGCCGCCGTGTGTCCGCCC
Source organism: Tapera naevia (assembly GCA_033556795.1). Taxonomy (NCBI): domain Eukaryota; kingdom Metazoa; phylum Chordata; class Aves; order Cuculiformes; family Neomorphidae; genus Tapera; species Tapera naevia. The sequence continues at coordinate 5,108,168 of JAUMJJ010000076.1, read as the reverse complement.
GCCCTCCCGCGCCCCCCCCCGCGCCGGGCAAGCCCCGCGGGGAGCGATGCGCCCGGGGCTGGGGAGCGGGGCCGGGGCCGCGGGCGATCCCCGCGCTCTGCGGCGGCGGCGGGAGGCGATGGGGCGGGCGTGAGTGTGAGTGAGTGTGTGCGTGTGTGTGTGTGTGTGTGCGTGTGAGCGAGGCTCTCTGTGTGTGTGTGTGTGTGTGCACGCGGGGGAGGGGGAGCCCCGCACGCAGCCCCCCGCTCCCCGGAGCCGCGTGGCCGGGCGGGGGCGGCCGGGGAGCCTGAGCCCGCGGCGCTGCCCCCCCGCGCCCGCCGCCTACGCCGCCCGCGCCGCCCGCGCCATCCCCGCCGCAGCCGCCGCGGCCCCGCGAAGATGGAGCCGTCGCCTCCGAATTACTCCTCGGGCAGCGACCGAACACAGGATCTTCTCATCCCCCCCCCCCCCCCGCCTCCCCCCGCGCTTTCCCTTCCTGTTGGTTCCTAGGTGCACAGATCGGCTTCTGTGAAAATGGGAGAGCAGCGAGCGGCTCGGTCCCCGCCGGCCGCAGCCCCGCACGCCTAATGCGCGCCCGGCACGGAGGCGGCCGAGCCCCGCTCGGCTCCGGGACCGCCGGCTGCCCCTGGGCAGAGGCTCCCAGGGCTCGGGCCTGGGGGTGCCCTGCGCCCCGGCTCCCCCCCGCCCGGGGTGCCCCCAGGGCCCCGGGTACCCCCTGCACCCCAGCACAGGGATTCAGAATTTCCGTGCCCAGCCCCTTCGCCAACCCGCCCTCCACCTAAAATTGAAAAAAACCCCACAGCCACGAAGACCTGGGATGTGCTAAAATTCACAGCAAGGGCTGCCCCTCAGAGGGTGCTGGGGACCTGGTTCTTGCCAGATGATGCCAGTTCTTACAAAGGGGCTCCTCTGTAGAAGGGATGCACTGGAAACTCACAAATCCACACCCCAGATATCCCTGGTTTTACCATCGTGTTACCAGTTAAGCTGTAATGTTCAGAAATCTGTTATTATTGATACTAATTCACAGAATCACAGAGTTACAGAATCACAGAATGCCCTGAGTTGGAAGGGACCCACAAGCATTGTTGAGGTGCAAATCCTCTCCCTCGAGTCCAAATCCTGTCCCTCGAGTCCAAATCCTGTCCCTGCACAGGACAACCCCAACATTATTATACCAAAGTATTGTCCAATCTAGGAAGACGCCTGCAGGGCAGGCCACAAGTAGGAAAGTTTAGGAAAGGTTTTTCTGCACGTTTGGCTCAGATGGTACCATTGGGTTGTCCAGCCATTCCCACATGCAAGATGGCAACAATTCCCTTTGGGTTGAGGGAGCCATCTCTGGCTGGGTGCTTCCTGGAGTCCCAAGGGAAGCACCTGGCCAAAGGCAGTTTCCAGCAGTGAAGAAGGAAATAGGAGGCTGAAGGCTGTATGGTCACATTTGGGGGATGTGGAGATTAGATGGATCTTAGAAAGCACCACCGGTCTGTAAGGGCGAGTGATAGCAGAGAAAGAAGAGACAGAAACACCTCTTCTAGTACCTGTTCCTGGGCTGGAACAGGACCAAAAAGACTATTACTGTTTATGGTGTGCCCAGATGTGGCTCTGCTACCCAAATGCTGCTGTTGGTAGTACATGAGTCAATATAGTTTGTCATTCCAAGTCATAAAATAAGCACTTCCCTGCTGGGGGAAGCACTGCTGTAAAATCATAAGCTCAAGTTTCAGTAGCAGACTAACAATGGAAAAAAAAATCCAAGAAGCTGGATGAACATTTAGATGATTAGCCTGCACTGTGCTCAGTGCTGTTATCTGTTCCTGAAGTATCCAGATCAGTAACAGGGTTGCCAACACAGCCACCTTCAGGGTAGACATGTGGGTAAACAGCTCACTTTCACTTTCACATCAGATAGGATTTTGTATCCTTTTCAATAGATACCTCATTTCAGTTTAAATTCCCCGCAGAAAAACGAAATATAAAATCTCTGAGTACAGGAGCTCTGGACTCTGACTGGAGTCTGTCCAGAATAATTTTGTGTGTTGGGTCTTACTTCCATACCTCTATTATCTCCCCAAACCAGCCTTATCTCTGAAATACTTACGAGAGATATGGAGCTGCCTCTTTTTTTTTTTTTTTTTAATTTGATTTTCATCTACAGACATTGATAGCTCTTCCTAGTAACTTATTTAGTGACCTGAAATCAGAAAGGAGCAGGATGCATGCTAAGTTCTTCCAAAAGGAAACTGTACATTTTATATATACATACATGCAACAATCTCCTTGAAGCGTTCCTCCATCAAGGCATGGTTAAGATACTGAGAAAGGATGGGGCAGAAAAAGCAGATTTCTCTACTGATAAATGAAAAAACAAATCAAATGTTCCACATGTGAACAGCACAAAAACCCACCTCAGCACACACAGCAAATGAGTTTCTTAGCCTGTCAGCCACTCATGACAGCATATAAAGCCTGACATCTGCTATGTCACCTGCATTCTGTTCCTTTCTCTTCTATTACAAAGAGAAGTTCATCTACCCCTTCTACACAGAAGTGGGAAAGAGGAGTGAAGAGAGTTTCTTCCAAACACTTCAAGAGCAGTTTCAGACCCTGAGCACGAGTGGAGTGCTATGGAGCCTTGCTGATACACACACTACACGTATATAGGCCAGGTCTGAAGTCTACAAGTCAACAACTGCATCTGCTTTGGGCACAAAGATCAGCATTTCATATCCTCACTGAGCAAGAGAGACCTGCAGCAGGGATGGCTCTCTCAGCTTCTCCTTCAGCTGCCACAACAGTAACACCAAGTTCCCTCTCACTTCTCATCCTACCGGACAGGTGTTGTATCTCTAGAGCAGGGCACTATGTACAAGTATAAGCAGGGGAAGGGAGTAAAGGCCAGGGCACAGCAGGACCATGCAGAGATGGCAGGGCCAGGAGTGTGGTAGTAGTGAAATCGTGAGTCACCCAGGACAGATGGTGTCTGAGGTAACTGTTTTGAAGCCACTACTACACTATTGGATTTTGCTTTCCCCGTAATTCCCAGGAGACCTTAAGCTATTGAGAAGCTTTAAGCCTCCCGGATCACTTCCCCCCCCATTCAGATGAGAGGAAAATGTCTATATTTTTGGTTGAAAATTTTCATAGAGAATGAATTCCATTGATTCAAAAGTGTGGATCAATCTTTACGAAAGGAGCATGTGGACATAAAAGGCCTAATTTCGAAAGCATACTCCAAAGTCATGAATAAATTTTTACACATGCATAAGTTTTGCATGAAATACTCCACGATCATAGTTTTGCACACATACATTGGACATTTGTAGGCAAACTGTTTTGTATGTGGACCCTATTCATGCTGCTGCCTTGTGCTTGCCATTTTGTGAGACGCTGCCTATATCGTGTCTGTAGAGGACACACAGATTATCATATTTGTCTCTGAAATTCTGTCCGTGGCCACCTTACAATTTTTGGTTTTCCCATTCAGATCCCTTCTGAGATCAGACTACAAATGCTCTGCAGCATGGCCACTCATATAATCCACTTTATTGTAAGATACTGGAATAATTTCTTTTTATTTATCTATCTGTAGCTGATATATTTTTCTTCCCTTCTGCATTTCCTTTTTCTGTATGCAAAAATGTCAGTAATAATTATGATGATTATTATTTTGCTTATGTCCACAGTAAGCTAGTGCTTGTCGGTTAAATATTTTAATATAAAACTGTTCTGAGTCACAATTGAGCCATTCCCTTGTGCAAGACATGTCTGAGAGCACTGTCTGCAATCACGGAGCTTCTCCATGTCAGGCAGAAGGAGGCCATGATGTTACGTGTCTATCCCAACCATCCCAACATGCACAGAAAGGCACTTACTATGCCCATTAGGATATTCTTAATTATTGGAGATAAGGAGCTCACCAGGGGATCTCGAGCTCTCTCTGTAATAAGCTTAGAAGAGAGAAGGGTGTGTATCATAGCTGGAGCAAGTTATCTGTACTCACTTCCATGAATCTTCTTATGTTGTACGGTGGAGCAATCTCCTAATCATATTAAATCAGACAGCCTTTAAGGTGATTGCTCTACGTGTTGCAGGGGTGTGAACGTGTATCCTAGAGGCAGAAAGGACAGAAGCACTTCAGCTGAAATAGCCTTGCACTATTAGCTGGAAAGGTTTGTCTGGGACAGTAACGTTGTTAGCAAGTTGCTGCCATTTCTTGTTCCGTACAGGCATTGCAACTAAAGCTACAGCAGAAAAAAGATGCCTACAGTTCCAATTCAAACCTTTGTTTTCAGTTGCTTGTGTATTTTTCATAACTCTACTGTTAGAGTTTAAATTTTCCATTTTGATTGTGTGGCTGAAAGTCAAAACTGTAATGACAAGAACAGTAGAAGAAATAACTGTAAAACTATTAAATTGCCCGCTACCTTTTGTTATCCTAAGAGTATCCATAAAAATGTAACCAAGTTGCAAGATCTGAAAAGCATTCATACGTGCTCAACAGGGGTTGATAAACAAGTCTCAGATGTTCTGTCTGGACTAAAGATGCTCTAGGCTAACGTGAATGGGATTCAGCTCCTGGCTGAAGATGACTGTGGAAGCAAAGCTTGTGAGAGGAAAACACGCCTGTCTCCCTAGGAGTGCTGAGACAGTGTAGAGCATGGAGTGACCCGACCTGCACACAGAGGGAGAACTGGGAAAAGCTGGAAGGGGAGAAGGAGCTAAAGCCTCAGGAAGACTATGAAAGAAAGTAGAGGGATTAGGAGACAGAGGTGAAAGTGGACACGAGTGTAAGAAGACAAAGATTTCAGAATATCTTGGAATACACCAAGAAATCCCACACATTATCTGAGAATATTCTGGGTCCCAGTACTCCTCATTCTCTGCTGGCAACTTCTCCATCCAAAGATGAATGATCTGTTACTTTGCCGCCAGTTGATTCATCAGCTTGTGTGGAAATCCTGACACTGCATCCTACTGGCCTCTACAACCTGCTGGAGTCTCTGAGTGGTAACAAGCCTGAGATTTTCTATGCGGGGAAAAAACCCAAACAAACCAACCCAGAAAGAGATTATTAGAGGTTGTATCACGCACCTCCCAAGAACACAGCAAGAATTAAAGTTGCACCAGCAACCAGAGCCCAAGTATTTCCCAGCACTTGGCTGCCTGACTTTGCAGCTTCACTGTTCTTTGATTTTTCTCTTCTGGCATGTGAAATGCTTTAGCAGCCATTTGTTGAGAAACACTCATCAGAATCTAATACTTCCACTAATACACAGTAAACATTAGCTGTGATAAGAAGATTATCTTGTCAAACAGAAGTTGCACATTCTACTTTGCTGTTTCCATAATTTTAAGTGTTTGGTACAGACACCTTCATTACAATGAAACTAATGACTTCTCATCTCTGTTTGATATACTAATCTATAAAATGCCTCCTCAAATGGTCAGGTGAGAAACTTCATCTCTAAACTTATAAAGCCATAATACCTAGGAAAGAAAATGTGCAACAGACATTTCTCCTCTGGAGAAATATTTTAGTGTGTCATCTAAAGCCTCAGAAATTTATTGGGTGAGAAATATGTTGGGAGTTGACAGGAACAATAAATTTAGTGCCAGACTCATGACACTTATCCCATTGTAGTTTCCCCTCATAAATACTGGAGAAAAGGATTTCTTTCACATGCCCTCTGGTACATTCATCAAAGTGCCTTTTGGAATGTGACTTAATGAATAATTACATCCCAAAATGGACAACAGAACATATTTATTTAAGGAGCTTTTGACTTCAGGTTTGTGTCACCTGAATGACAGTGCCAGAAGCTGGGGAACAGAAAGAAATAACGTGGCTAGCATGGAACCTCTTGAGCTTGTTCGCTGCCATAAAACCTCTCTCAGGGGTAGTGGTTTGATGCTGGGATGTACCTGCTGCTCTAGAATTTACAGCTCCAGAACCCAAGCTCTGAATCTCATCTATTGTAATGCAGTGTGCTGCATAGGTGTTATCACAGGAAAAATAAGGAACCAATTAATAATTCGGTCAGGAGTTTCTTCCTGGATAGCTTGGCATCAACAAGAGTTTAACAGAATCTGAACAGAATTACTGGAATGTCATCCCAGCTCTGATGAAATCAGCATAAAAACTCTCAGCATTTTTCCCATGATGTCACCTCTCAAGCTTTCTTCAGATCATCCTCTATTCTCATGGTCGACATCAGCAGACTCTCAGTGACTCAAATCTATAATGTGGGTCTTATCTGCCTCCACCTCTTTTATCTAGGCCACATCCAAATCTTGCTATCTTTCTTTTTCAAGGAGCATTTTTCTTCTCCATGAAGGCACTTTTCTCCAGATACCACCACTGCACATCTTTCTTGTCCTCTCCCACCCACATGCCCTCTTTCTACAGGCCATGTGAAGTAGCACCTTGAAGGATATGGCAATTCTTTATAATCACTTTGCTTTGTTCAAGAGTCACTTGGAAATGTCTTCCTGCCATACCTGTGTTTTACACATCATCTTCACTGGACTGGGCATCCTCCTGCTTAGCTATGGGTGAACTCCAGTAGGCAGCTGAGTCCCACACAGCAACTCACTCCCCCTGCCAAGTGGGATGGGGAAAAGAATCACAAAGGTAAAGGTGAAAACTTGTGGGCTGACAAAGAGAGTTTAATGGGGAAACAAAAGCTGCGAGCACAAGCAAAGCCAAATAAGGAACTCATTCACTTTTCCCCATCACAGGCAGATATTGAGCCATCTCTGGCAAAGCAGGGCTTCATCACCATGGCGGTTACTTGAGAAAACAAACCCCACAACTCCAAACAACCCCCTTCCTCCTTTTCCCCCAGCTTTATATGCTGAGCATGACATTGTATGGTATGGAATATCCCTTTGGTCAGTTGGGGTCAGCTGTCCTGTGTCCCCTTCCAACTTTCTGTGCTCTCCCAGCTTCCTCGCTGCGGGGCCATGTGAGAAACAGAGAAGGCCTTGATGGTGCATAAACACCGTTCAATGAAAACATCCCTTTGTTTTATCAATGCTGGTTTGGTCACAAATCCATAACATAGTACCTTATGACCTACTGTGAAGAAAACTAACTTTATCCCAGCCAAAACCAGCATATTTTTTCTCACAGTCTTGCCGTCACCCTGCCCAGGCCTGCTGCCTCATCCCCCTAGTCCTGGACGCTCAAAGAGGCTTTGGGATAAGGATTGAGGTATTGCTGGGGTTGAAGGCATTGAGGAGAGTCCTCAGGCTGTGTGGCCATGGTGATGCTGAGTGTGACGGCCATGACGGGTGCCAGGATGGAAATGAGCACGAGGATGTGCTTGGGGAAGGGGATGTAGATGACACTGTGCCTGATGAGTTGCAGGGGAAGTAAGTCATCACTGGCCAGGCTGAAAATGGGCCAAGGTATTTTCTCTCTCTCATTCCTAACAAAGAAGGATCCACCTCTTTTGTGCAGACACTCTTTTCCTCTCCAGGAAGTGAAGGGAAGCTGGAAGGGACTGATGCTGCCGAATCCACCACCACCACACTTGGTCTGAAATGTTATCACTTAAGCCTTCTGGTGTATTCTGAAAGATCAGCACATCACCCTGTGCAACACAAGAACTGTTTCCAGCTGGCTCCTGTGAGAACTTCTTAAAAGCACATTTCTTCACACATTCCACATACCCTCTACCTCCAGATCGTGTTTCTTGTGATGGCCTCCTAGACTGCCCCTTCCTACTTAAACCTTGTCATGTGGCAGCCACATGTCGATTGTTGCGCCATCAAACATGCCAAACCTCATATCCTGCTCACCTATTTGTCTCTCAGAGATCTCTATCTGATACTCCCTGCTTAGGACATGTCCTTCATATCCTGCTTCTCAAGAATCACAAAATCATTTCTTTTGAATTCCTTCCCCCAAACTCCATGCCTCTCAGACATCCAGGCCAGCTGAGAGGTCTACCCCATCTCTAATGAGTTAGGGTTATGATAGGAACGTAAAGAGCCTGGAATCAAAGTGGTATTGAGGATGAGAAGAGAAGGTCACAAGTAGGATGTGGAGGAGGAGAGGAAGTTAGCATGCTTAATAACAATTAAGATTATAACTTGTAATTAATGTGACTTTGCCTGGCATTTCAGTGATCCCTTTGTTGTATAATGTATCCCTTTCCCCATAGCCTGACTTTGTTTTCCTCAACACTGCCTTCTTCAAAGAAGCCATGGTTTTCTTCTTCTGAGTTTGGAAAGTTATATGTGTATAAATAATAAATAGGATAATAATAAATGAGGGCTACTGCACTTTCTAGCAAACAGCCAACATGCACTTTCTCTTAGAATCAAAGGGTCCGTTTCTGCTACTGTTTATGCCACTTCATCTACTTTGGATAAAGTGAAGTTGCTCCTAATTCCTATCCCTGAGAAACTGAGTTGCTAAAATGTAAAATCTCAATGCAATACAAAGACGATGGAAATATTACACAATAATACACATCCTAACAGACTTCCAGAGAAATTATTATAAGCCAGGAATTGTACATATTTCTAGAGAAGTGACAACATTACTATCTAATTAGAACATAGTGTCTTGGTGAGGATATGGCTTGTTTCTGACCGCTTGTTTATTTCCTTCTTTAGCTGTCACTTATGTTTAGGTGAATGCTGTCTTATTGAACATAAACACTGGTTCAAACCTTCCCTCTGTAGTTCAAAGAACTACAATATTTCAGAATAAACAAAAAAATGATGCCTATCTTCACCGAGTAGTAGCAAGGGGCTTAGAATATTGCTGGAAGACAAACATAAAATATTTAGGCTGGTTAGTATTAAGAAAGTCAAAGAGAATATTATGAGATGAAGCAGCCAAACAGAATTGGCAATGATAGTCTTGTAATGGGCAGGTATTTATAGACTGTTACTCCCACTGGACACGATGCTCCTGTCTTACTCAGGCAAACCTCCTGCTGAAACTTTCAAAGGGCATATTGCCTGTCTAGAAATGAGCTGGGACTCTGAGACTGAAAGCCATGTCCAACTCTTCTGTCCACTCATGTAATGCCCATATTAATTGCTTGCATTTCATCCTCCTTCTGCAATTTTGTGGGGTCTGAGAGCTTGTCATACTGCCAGATGCAGGCAGATGAAGACAAAAGTCAGTCTTTGTTGCCGTATGGCTCATGGTGCCCAAAGAGGAGAAATAGTCTGAACGCTCTCAGCTGCTTTTTTGTCATCCAGGGATCAACAGTGGCTTTCTGGAGCACAGCAGAGAGTAGAAAGGCAAGAGCTGGTCCACCTGGCTAGGCACCACAGACCTGGAGATAAATTGTATTGCCCTGTAAGCCTTGGTTTAAGCAGAGAGCTTAAATTGAGATCCAGCCCTGGGCCCATGTGCTGTTCTGGAACCTGCCAACAGGAAAAGATCTGCTTTTCCATACATCTGTGGGAAGGACAACTCTCAGGCAGCAATGGCATGAAATGAGCTACAGTTTGCTTTTCCTCTGCCTACTACCAGCCTGCCAGGATAGTTTTCACCTTGCGATGGTAGCTTAGGGAACTCATAGCATACAGACTTCAGCATCCAATACAGAAGGATTCAAACCAATATAAACTACTGGATAGCAGCAACATCCACAGAACACAACACTAACATTGTTAACAGGGATATGAATAATGGAGATTCAGGGCAGTAATACAAACCAGTAACAGCAGGCTACTCTATAATTGAAACCCATATGTTCTTTTACCTCTGGTACTGGCCGTTTCATAGACTTTGTGCAGCTTGTTTGTTTCAGCAATGGAGCTTTAAGCGACCAGTTCCATTTTGTGTTAATTTCCCAAAGTTAATGAAGTGACAAGAGGTATAGGAATTAATTTCTCAGCAAATACGTAGTTCACAATAATTTTAATTGTAACAAAGGTCAATAGGCCCTGTGCTCTTGGTGCAACTTGGCTGACACCAACACAAGGCATAATTTGAGCAGCACGTGCGTGGTGTAGCCAGTCCTTGGCTGCACAAGGCAATGGAAGGAAGTGCATTCACACAAGCCTGCCGAGTGTAAAAATCCCATTAATTCTGACTGCCCACTTGCACGAGCAGCAAGACTCTGCATTTTAGTTCTACAGACAGAATTTCAGCCTTATAAACACTAGGTAGTTTTGCGTAATTACAGACTACTAACGGAAACCTGGAAGATGACATTTATACCGAAGGTTATTTAAAGTGCACACACACATCACATACAACTGTTTTCAGGGAAGGATGCACACACAATGTAAACCTTCAGACATCAGGAACGTTACACACACATTCCTTCGTTTCATTGCACACGAGCTCCTTCTCTCTCTCACACGTCCTCGTACACACGCACACTACAACGAACCTACTGGTTCTTCCTGACCCTGCAGGGCTGGGCTGAGGTCCAAAAAGCCATCTCGCAGTAGATCACTCTGCCATATGTTTGCCTTTCTACACAAACTTTTGCCAGGAAATCTATCACCGTCAATGCAGCACCATCATGTGACACGATAATAAAAATGTTTATGTGCAGTCTCTCTCAGCATCTTGCAGAGAGGGACATTATCAGTAGGAACAAGGATACTGCTGCACCCTCTCCTTTAACTCTCTCATTTTTTGGGTGACATCTTTGATCCCCTCAGTGTCCTCCCTCTGTCAGTAACTGCTCTGGTTTGCATTAAGGACAAACGCTCCATTTCTCTGTCTTTTCTTAGTGCCCCTGCAAGCTCCTTTATTTGAAGCTTGTGCTTCAGACACTTAAACACGAAGGCTTTGAGCACCTAAATCCTTGTCTCCAGATTGGTGGGACGTAGTTCTTTGTCAGATATGTCCAAGCCTGCTGCCCCACCTCACAGCACACTCACCTCCAGTCTTCCACCGCATCGGCAGAAGCATTTGGAGATGCTGCTACAGAACCTGTGCAGTTATCATCACCACAATCAGTGGGAATCTGGGTTACACTGTGATGCCCAGGCTGTATCATTACTGCCTACCCATATACTGACTGAGTGACCCATATGCCCTACAAAACACACCAAGAATAAATGACTGAAGAGAGTGAATGTCATAGTAAAGCCAGCTCCATATAAAAATCCTACAGAGGCAAACTAAAGATTCTTGCTTGAAAAGACTGAAGATGTTATCTCTTGACATTGTGTCACTGTGTGTCTCATTGCTGAATCTCTTCTGGGTTCAGAAGAGCCTTCCCTTTCTGGGTTAAGAACTCTGCTGGGGATGGATTTGCTTTTAAAATGTTAATTTATTCCATGTTTAAGGCTGATCAGTGCCAAGGCTGGGCTTTTGTCTTCTCAATGGTCTGAATTCTTCATCTAGGAGAAGGTGTCAATGTGGTGACAAAACTGATTTCACTTTTAATCTGTAAAATCCACTTAAATCACACCACTCAGTGCTGTTAGGGCACACAGAATGCACACATGGCTCTTGCTATGGAGAGGGAAAGCTTTTTTTCTACATTTTGGTCTATTTTGCACTAGAAGTCAGGGAGGCCCAGCTGGGGGCTCCCACACTATTAAAAAGGATACTGCAAGGCTGTTTTAGTGTAAAAGTAAAAACAGATGACACTATGAGAAAAGGGCTTCTCACTTGCTTGCCAAAACCTCTACAATTTCAAAATTCATCGATGCATTTTTTTCATATTCAATTCTGTGATCATTTATAACATACAAATGCTTTTAAAGTGGCCTCTAAAGCAGACTTTCTAAACCCTCCATTGTACTGCTAATCATTTTATTTGTAGTGTAGAAGGCAGATAATAACAACAGCTTTATCTAAAATTAGCTTGCTTTGAGAAATACAGGTACTATGAGTCTTGCTTTCTTTTCAGTGCTAATGATGTGCATAACAGGTAAAAATACCAATAAAAACCATGGGCATTTTAAAGGATTTGATGGGCTGCATGGTCTTCCCAGCTGCAATCTCAATTGGTTGAACACAATAATGTAAGTAAACTTTTCCCTGGTGTTTGATCCTCTGTGAAATCAAGGAGTCAATGTGCAGCTTCCTACTGGCAATCCTGACCTGGCCATGTGTTTCTTTATGAACATTGCTTGTGCTGCCAATTTCAAATTACCTTCAGTTTGGGTCACTAGACCTTTTGGAATATTTTTGAGGATGACGTGGAAGCCAAGCACTCAGAACACCTTTTTTTTTGTATTTGTTTTCCTCCTTTGACACTAAAGTGGCCACCAGAGTGCTTAAATAACCTGAAAACCAGGTTGGCATGTTCACAGGGATAAGCAGTACAAACTGAGTGTAGGCACAATGCTTGGAAATGTTATGGTGGAATTTATGGAAGCTTTCTCTGTGCATGTCTAGCACATAGACTGGTGGAGCCTATATCTGGGACAAAAGTTTGTTACAAAACCTAGATACAGACAGGCTATGAAAACTGCCTACACCTGGAGAAACGAACAACATGCAGGCCCAATATCATAGCATGGTTTATCAACAATGTGATTTTTATTTACAATCAGTAGTAAATAATGTAAAATATATTTAAGTGATTTGTTTTCGCATGTCAGGAATGAATGCAACTCTGTATTTAAGGTAATATAGTCTGTACATTTTAAATATTCCAAGGACACATATTCTATTTACTGCAGAAAAATTATGTAAAAGAAGAGTCAAACAATGTGTTAGAAAGAAGGTATTGGAGGATCCTCTGTCTTTTAAATATCACTGAAATGATAGGTAGGTCAATGGGCTTTTTGAGTAAGACTGAGGTGGTAATACACAGTTTCTTTTAAAAATCAAAAGCCAAGCCTAGGAATTCCTAAGATATATCTAGGATTGGTGTGCGAAGTGGTTTGTCCAAGGAAAAGAGACAGGGAGAAATAAGAACATGAAAACTCACTGAGAAGGAATCTGAAACAGTTACGAATAGAGGCTGGGCTTTGGGGCTGTGTGCAGGGTGAAAGCTTTGGGCCAAGATGATCTGATTTCTTCTTTAATCAGAGAATCTGTGACTCTGGATATTCTTTCAAATAGAGAGCTGTGTCTGAACTGAACCAGTCCACGAGTGTTCAGTATTGGCTGTTTGGGTCAACAGGAGCAGGAATGTGTCTTCATGAAAATTAACTGAAAGAAACAATAGCAGACAGAACCATAAAATACTACAAAGCAAGGATTTCTACGCCAGGCTTTGGTCTGAGCATAAACCGAGAATGTCTGGGCAATTTTTTCAAGAAAAATGTGAAGTCTACTGTATGTGCATATTATACAGCTGGTGGAGATGCTGTGCTTGAACACCAGCAAAAACCTGATGTCAGTAGGAGTCTCTCCATTAACTAATGAACTCTGCACAGGGCCATTTCATTTCACAATTTAGTCCAAATTGCACTGATTGTAGAATTTGTATCTCTTTACCACGGTGGCTTCAGTGTTTCGCTGATCACTTGTTGATGCAGTTAATGGCTCTCTTCAACCACTCAGCACAAGCTGGTGCTACCACCACGGTGCAGCTGCCAGAAGGACCTGTCCAGGTGGGCTTTCTCTTCCCCCTGGGGTCCCCTACACTAGACAGAGGTGCAACTCCTGCACAGATGTTGTCACACCAGGGACACAGTGCTCTCTGCCAAGACACTGCTGGGTCAGATGGACTGCTTTTTCCCAGAGGCACTCTGAAAATGTCCCATTGTTATACTTCTGTACAGATCCATATTACAGAATTTATTTTCTTTAAAGAGAGCCATTCAGCTCTCACAGGAAGCAGAAAGGCCACATAAAGAATATCTCTTCTACCATTAATGTAGTCCTTCCCAGGCCTCTGACCTTTCCCTCCAGGAGGGTTCCCCAAGCTTTGTTCTAACTGTTAATAGAAAACTGTTTATCCCTGAAGTACTGAACAATTTCCAGCAGAGGTCTCTGCCTACTAATAATAAAAGTTTGTCTGGACCACTTACACACTGCAGGGGTCAAAAATGCTTATAAATCATCCTTAGTCTTTGTCCCTTCACAGTGTTTGGAAACAAAACCAAGACTTCATGAATGTGACTGCTTACCTTTGAAACTGTCATCCACTTCACAGAGCAGTAATGCCCATCTGTTACATACACAGAGAGTCTGGAGAAAGGTTTCCTTATGCAGAATATTTTAAAGAATTCTGTTGAGGTTTGCACAGCAGATGGAGCATATCTACCAAAACCAACATGTTTCAAAGAATTTAAGAATTAAGAGCCCCTCATTGTTAAATACATCAGAGAATTATTTAACTGTAAACATCACACCACTTCTGGACACAAAACAGACAAGTTCATTTCAAGGGAAGAAAAGAAACTACTTCTTTCTTCTCAGAGTGTTCTGTGATCCCTGAGTTGAGATCTAATACCATTAAGGAGATCTGCTTTTTAGCTTTCAGGGTACAATCCCTTTGCTTCTCATCTGGCTCTAATGCAAACTTATTGTGTGCTTATGAGAAAATGATTTATTTTTATGCCTACATTTCCCTATCTTAAATTTTATTTATTAATCTACTTCACTGAGTGGAATTCACTTGCAAAATGCAAGATGCTAAAAATAAGGATTAAACATTTCTACCTTTAGGTCTAGGCTCTAATTGCTCTGCAGCATCACAATTTACCAAGAAACTTTAAGAAGTCTCAGAGAGAGGTTCTTTTGAAGCTCAAACAATACCATGGGGTGGGGCAAGCTCCCTTCCCTCACCTCAGGTCAGAACTTTACCTTCCTCTGTGCCAAGCTGTTTGCTGCTGTGTACATTTTGTTACGGCAGAGAACAGCATGACAAGAGAGTCTTGCAGCAGAATCACTGGCAGGACAATTGCAACACCTTCTCGTGTGTGAGCACAACTGTGGTACAGAACAAAATCCTGCTAATGGTTACTGGCCCTGAAAGCTTCTCAATAAATACATCCTGGCATAGTCTTTCAGCTGTGATGTGAAAGATGCACGTTCCCTTCATCTCCAGCTTTCCAATAATCACACTTCCTTATTTTAAGTTGGAACAAGTCCAATGACCAGTCCAGCACATCTTGGTCACCACAGCTTCTCTAAAGGCAAGACCACTGGACAAAGAGCACTGGAGCATCTGCAAGGCCTGATCCTACCACTCACAGTCAGGTGACTCACGGTGGTAGGTTTTGTGGGGAATGCCTGAAGAAGCCAATTTCTTAATAGCTCTTACTCATGTCTTAAAATCTAGCATTATTAAATGGTAACTCCACGTACACACACGCTGTTACTCACTTCATTTCTACCAAACACGACAAGTTGGGGCATTGGCACAGTGGGGGAAGCTCAGAAGCACTGCGAACAATACTGAAAACAAGTTCACCCTTTAAACACAAACCCAGCAACTCCAAAATGAGAAAAGGTGTTGGGCTCTTTGCAGCACACAGCACAAGACCTGCAACTTACCTTCACACAGGAGCATAATTTACTCTGACATGCAGCAGTGTAAAGATACTGGCATTACATGGATGTGATTGCAGGCTAAATTCCAACAGCACTGAAATTGTTTGTTCAGCTTTGACTCGGTCCCTCCTACTCACACACAGGTAGCAGAAGGTGTATGTGTTGAACACACAAACTGATAAGGTGCTCACTTGCTCAGTGTCCTCTGTTATACCAAGGCCTTTGGGACAAAGCGAAAGAGAGGAACTGCTTGTGGTTTAGCACAAGGAATTTTAATCAAACAGCAATAAGTTCCACTGTGTCTCACACTGAACGTTTTAGTCAAAGCAATGCCTGCACCTGTCTTCTGCTCATAATTCACCATGAGACAGAGGTCCCTCGGCACTTTGGGAGATATTCTTGCAGTCCTTTGAAAAAACTCACTTGCGATTCAGTAGTTCTTTGATTTGCAAATCTGGGCAGAATATGACTCATCACTTCCACTTTCCCAGCAAATACCTGCATTCCAGCTAAAGCTGATCCTTGTTTTGTTTGTATTGTCTCTGACTTAAGATGGTATATTTTGGGGGAACTCACCATAATGCAGTCTGTCCTGCCACCTTGCATTTAGCTGAAAAAATGTATTGTGATTTTGATACAGATTTTGATGAGAGGCAGAGCTGCTTAATCTCTGGATACCAGGGTTCAATTCCAATCCTGACAATTTGCAGTTAGATTCTTTCCTCATACACAGCTGCTGCAAGTCTGGATCACATTGCGGATAAAACTCCCTCCTTTTTCTACGCTGCCAGATAATCCTTTAACTGAAAGACCCTGGAAGAAGCCACAATGCGAGGCAGGATTGTCTGGGAACAATACAAGGACTTAATTTGGAGTTATGGATGTTCAGAACCTCTGAAAACCGCCTGAAAGTCATAACAATACCAGAGACTACTTCTGAGGAGACTCTCCTTCCCTTTCTCCAAAGCCAAGGACAGCAATACTCTCCTTTATCCAAAAGATGACAAAGACTGCTTCATTAACACCTTCGAAGCTCTGCAGCTACCACACAAGTATCACCATGGTTTGGAACAGCAAGTACACTTGACCACATCCCTCATTCTTACTGCTTTTTCTTAGTTTTCCATAAACATCCTACCCTGTCCCAAAATAAGGCAAGATCTTCAGACTAAGACAATTCTAAAAGCTTACATTAGGAAATCAAATGAATGGCAAGGAACATGAACTCGGGCTACAAGTTCAAAGGCACCTTTACCATGTTCTGCACCTGAAGAAGCTCAAAGGGAGTCTATTCAATTTAAAACTCACCAGAACATCACAGATTAAAGGTCTGCCTTGAGCTCAGCTCTTAACTGGATTTTGATCCATATGAGGGACCAGGATATAGACGAAAAGTATCAAGTAAAGCACACAGGAGCAACACATTGGCCTCATTTTTTAAAATTAAAAGAATATTTTCTGCTGGGTATTACTACACAAAGTTAGCACTTTAAATCAAGAGTCATCCTTTCAGGACAAAAGGCCTGAGGAAATATGTAGGAAGGCCATGATTTGATCATGTGAATAATCTTTCCTTACATCACAGTACACATAAGAAAGATCTCATAACATAGTTCTTGGATGCAACATTTGGCTTGGGTTTTGTACTGTAAACAACAGATAAAAACGGAATATTAACAGCACTTGGAATTACAATGTATTACATTTTGGGCTGGCTGGAGGAATACAATGCTGAATATCTGAGTATTCCCAAGCCACATTTACTGTAGCATGCCAATTGCACTAATTTCTCCATGCTTGGATCCTTTTTTCTCACATTTCTAATTGCCTCCCTTAGCTTTAGATTCTGTAAGAAATCTCAGGGCTGAGAATAAAAATAAATTTGTTTTTTCCCTTCACTTAATCAAATTCCACTTCTTAAGTTTTACATCGGTGCAAAGAAGCCACAGGGCTGGCAAGCAGAGAACAGCACTTGGTGCCAGGAGCCTCGGCTGGAAAAGTGGGATGAAAAAGTCAATCATTGTGTTACGCAGAAAAAACTCAAAGCACACCCACCCAAACAATACTACTCTGACACATTTTAAGCCGTGCAGTTTGCAATGAAAATAACCCTGGGTGCATGTCCTTCTGTGCCTTAGGGAACCAGTCCTTAAGACACAAGAAGGGTGTAAGCTGACTCTTGCACCAAGATCCAGTAACTTGGACTACCCTCTAGTTGAGACACAGCTCCTATAAAGCACACAACCACCTTGAATATCCAGCTGCCCCTGGCTATTTCTTCCATACAGTAACCTTCTTCCACTAACATGGCAGCATATAATTATTTTAGACAAGAAGAAGAAAAAATAAAGCATTCAAATTCTACTTGTGACTCTCAGTCCTGGGACTGAGAGAGGCTGCAAGGCCAAAGCACTGGGGAGGGAGCTTTCCAACATGTATTTCACCTGAAAGCATTTTCTGAACACAGAATTAATCATTTTTGTCTTCATTTGAAACACCCCAAGACTCTCCTTTGATGTTAAGTTAGGAAAGGGATACTCTTTGCTGTTCACAGAATTTGTGCAATTGTGGGATTTTCAAAGGCAGTGCATTAGTTTCCCACTTACATCTACGTTAAAGCAAGGACAAACACCTAAAAGAGAAATGTGATTTTAATATAAAGATAGAAACTATAAATACAAAAGGAGAAATTGGAAATCAGAGCCATAACTTCTTCCTTTCCAGAAAAGCATCAGTGCTTCATGAAGTATTCTAAATTTCAGGAGCAGGGTGCCAATCAGGGTAAAAGGACCGTGTTCCACAGAGATTTCTGGGCTAGCCTGGACTCACTTGGATTTGCAGGACTCTTTGTGTTATTTATATTAGTGCAAAAGTTGTTGATGTAATGTCACGATGGTGGTCTTCTACCCAAATCCAACATGTAATTAATGTGATGAAAAGCACAGCTTTTCAAAGAAACTTTGGCATGCTTTTACTGAAGGGCATTCTTGAGCTTGCAGTACATATCTGGATGCAAATACACATGCTTGATTTCCCCTGAGTGTTGTGTGAACAGTTATTATTACTGACCTGGAAATTATTCTACTTTCCCTGTTTGACTATTGTTTTTGTCTGGCTTGTATGCATCCCTGAAACCAGATGTGCAACACTTGATATATTTCCATTACCTAACATTATCATGTGCATTTATTATCTCGGAGTTTGAAGCAGTAACAGTCGGTTTGTGCAGACACTTCATGATCTTGGTCTGTTACAAGGACCCAACAGGCCTCATAAGACAAAATACAAGGTGTCGTAAGGAATCTATGTCAAGTTAGGCATTGCCTGGGATGTTGCTCTTATGAACCTCTAGAAACAAGAGGAAAGAAAATTTAGATTTTATTTTCCTAAAGCATGCCTGTGTAGATTTTACACAGGCCTCTGCCATATGGCAGAACCAGAATCACCTCCAGTTGTTGGCAATGAAAAGGCTGCTCTGGACAGTTCTAATTCCATCCAGGAGGGCGCAGCAGTAAATCCCCACGCTGAACGTGTCCTGCAGGAAAGGCTGAGTGGAAAAAAATAAAATCACTGGCTCCCTGCAATAATAGCCTGACATGTAAAACAAAATAAATGCCAGTTTAACAACAAATTGATTTCTTTCAGTCACACGGAAGGGTAGGGATGGGAGTTGACATCAAACAGTGACTATTGCTCTTTAGCTCTGAAAACGGAGTCATTTACTTTTCATTGCCATTTTGCTGTAAACAGAAAAAGTGGTGACAGAGGAAGTGATTGCTTATGAATACTAAAGTTTTTTTTTAAAAAAGGAATTAAAGGGTGGGGGAGTATAATGTCATCCAAACACTACCTTTACAATAATCTTCCATAGGGACACAAACCAGATTTTATAGAAGTGGATTCTTACACATTCTGCAATATCACAGCATTCACCCAACCTTTATCAGCTTAGTTACTCTCACAATTTTCTTATGAGGTTGGAAACCACTACTCGACTGAGGCATAAAACACCTTTACAGATCTGGGTTGAATTGCTTAAAATCAAAGAGAAAGTTAAGAGTTGTGGCTGAAATGTTCATGCTGCTCTCCTGAGCTCCAGCCCAGCTCAGTTGCCTGCAGATAGCCCTTCCCCTCCTCAGCAGGAGGAATTCATCCTCCAAGCATGTACCAGGCTCACGTTACACCTGCTCGGGGGCACCAGCAAGAGAGCAGAGCATGCCACGCACTGCTGGCAGCCCAGGCTGAGAGGAGGCACTGGGTTTTCTCTTACTGCTGAACTGTGTGGGCTGAGTGAAGGAAAAACCTCCATCCTTTTACTATAAAGAGTGTTGCAAAGATATGGGTGAGAAATTGCAACTGCTTTCCAGCTGTTCCCTTAGAAGAGTTTTTTTCTTCTATCATGACAGAGACAGAAAAAAGAAGGGAAGGTAGCCTTGTTCTCAATTGCAACAGGGAAAAGTGTAGGAATGGAGAAAGTCAATCACAGAATACAGAAAATTTCCCTTTCATCTTCAAAATGCAGATTTTTCTCCATTTCTGCTTCATCTCCCACAATATCATCACCCACTCACTGGCAGTGGCCATTCATGCCCTGCATGCCTTCCAAATAGGTTCTCCCTTCAGCTCCGACTGTTTTAACAAAGATCTCCTCCTTTCCTGCCATAAATAACACTTGAGAAGGAACCCCTCATAAAAGACTCACTTTCTGATAATGGTGACAACACAGAAATGTCACCTGCACCTTCAACTATGTGCTCCATGAACTCCTTCACCCTTTGGAATCTCTGCTGTGGTTGCTCCTCAAACTACAGCCCCCTCTGTTGCAGTCCCAGCTACCGCTCTTCTTGATTCTCATTTGTGCAAGATCAGGCTAAGAAAAAGCAAAAGGAACCTTGAGATTTTTGTCAAACTCCATAGCAGTGAGAGAAACCCAGGTGCCCCCTCCCACCTCTCCCCTGGAACAGATGGAGATGAAGAAATAGCTGAAGGGTAAGGATGGGCACAGCAGAAGCTCTAGCTACTCCATTCTTTGTACACAGGGGGTAAAGAGATGAGTTTTTACTAAAGCAAGGGGAGGCAGAGTGCTGGGAAACTATATTATTTCACTCCAATGAATTTTTCCTGCATACACACCTAGGAGGGCAGATGTCTACAGGACATCAGGGAAGGCTGGTAGCTGTGCACAGTGACTATCTGAAGAGAGACAAACCCTCATTTTTCTACACATTATTAACAAGCCCTGTATTACTGTACATGTGGCAGTATTAAGCAAGCTGTTAGTTTAGAGCACACTTCTATTCAAGATATTGGCAGCCTGAGAAGCCTGCCTATACCTCCCACTTGCACATGGCCTCTCTGTGCTCTGGAATTCAACGTAAGGTTTATATCATCCCACACAGAGGTGCAGATGTTGGCTTCCCAGAGCAGCAATAATATGTCTCCTCTCCAGTAAGTTATGTTGTTTTCCTAGCGTCTCCTCTGAAGTCACTCCGGCTGCTCCCAGTTCTTCCACATCTTGATAGTCCATACACTCACACATTTTGTTCTCTTTGAGAATTCCTGGCTGCAGGCTGGATGCCATGAGGTATACCTGTCCAGATTTTGAACTTGTCTAAACTGGCAGAGCTCACTCAGAGCTAGGGTTTCACATCCATGCAGGATCTGTCTCGTGCTCTCTTACCAGCAAAGATAACGCTTTTCATAGTACAGCTGTTCCATTGGTCATGCAGAAATACAGCTGCAAACTAGGCAGGAGTGGAGGTGTAGACATTAGTAAAACTTAATTGATCTTTCCAAGTACTGTATTTTGGCCTGATGCAGTAAGCAAGCAATTACAGAGCAGGACGAGCAGCCAGCGTGAGCCTATGGACTCACACATGTAACTTATGCTCCTCGTTGAGACACAACGTCAGCTTTACATGTCCTGTTCTACCCAACTCACTGAAATTACTCCCAATTTATATTACCATAAACAAGAGTGGAATTAGGTTTAAAACAGCCCTATGCATATGCAATTACACTGTGTATTGATATATGTGTGGATAACTTACTTATGCATACAGTGCATATATATATATTGTCATTCTTATAAATCAGCAGATTCAGATAAGATGTTATTCTAGAAAATGGCTTGAATAATAACTAAAATTAAAAATAATAATTTTGGAGTTAAAATAAGAATGCAGATTGAAATCTTTTTGTCTGTTCAGTTTTACTGCAGTGTAAGTTGTTCAATATGGGCCTTAGCAATAACATGTCACTTGCAACTCAAGGATTTGGTTTTTTAAAACACTTAGGAAGCCATGGAAGTTTGTTACTGTGACTGAACAAATGTTAGAACTGGCTGTTTCTGAATCTGAATGGATATAAAAGGAGGTTAAAAACCACCCAGGACGGTTCAGGACATCCTTGACAGCCACCTCACTTGTAGTTGGGTTGCGACTTTAGGCTTTAATGAGAAGGGCAGGCTGGGATTTTGGACTTGAGAAATTCAAGTCTGTGGTAGGAGATGTGCAGACAGAGAAGAGTAGGAAACGTTTGATCTGTCTTAAGACACTTTGACTCAAAACCTCAAAAAGTCAACAAGGAAGCTTCAAAAGTACTGAATACTCTCACTTGTATCACTCTATGACAGAGAGGGCTTGGGCTTTTTCTAGTACACGGTGCTTCTAGGACCTCTTTTCAACACGCTTTCCCAGAAAGCAGTAACTACTTTCCACAACCAGCTAAGCATAGAGTCTTCAGTGATTGCCTCCATTTAAATCTACGAGCTTCAAAAGAGTGGCAGAGGTGGGAACTAACAATAACCACAAGAGTGCACATTACAGAAATCCCGACACCTAATTAGCAGAAGTTATGGAAAGAGAAGATTACTGACCAAAAACTTAAGAGACTGAAGCAAAAAATCAGCTCACATTTAGTACATGTTTGGATTGGCCTTAATTTATTAAAAAGAAACAAAAGCTTCAAAAAAAATTGTAGAAGGATGCTGATATATGGTATTCCTTACAAATCAAATGAATTAGAGTTTTGCTAAAGACTCGGGGAAGCATAAGTTTGAGAAAATATTTTAGAACTGCACTTGGGAGTGAAAAGCAACCTCTCTGCTTATTAAACACATGCATCTGCAGGCAATAACGGCAAGTAATTCACAGTCAGTTTACCAGTTTCAGATAGGAGCTACAGAGACACTACAGAGGGCTCCAAGTGCTTCTGCGAAGCTCTAAACTGGTGCAGAACCAGAGTAAGAGCCCACCAGAGAGCAACTGCCAGTTCATGGCATCACCTTTCCTTTACCCGTTTATAGAACACTTGGAAGCCGAAGGGTGCTCAGAGGAATGGAGCTGACAGGGCTAGAGCTTAACAGGGTGATGTTTCAACAGCACATTTGCAAGTTAGCAACTTTGCGGAATCTAAAGAGTGCCAAAAGGCATGGGAATGGGAGGGCGAAAGCAAGAGGAAATTAAAAGCCTTCAGAAACTTTCTAGCTGAGGTTCCATGGAAATCTCACCAGCCAGCGAACTGTTCAAGAGTTTTCCAAAAGTTTTCCAAGTAATGCAAAGCTGATGTGATCACGCTACGCATATCTAATCCAACTTGAAACGTTGCCTTTTCTATATTGCCTTGCCCTCTCCTTAAATGGAAGGAGGTAACTGGCAGAAAATGCTACTCTGAACAAACCCTGTAGCCTATTTTTCTCCACAAAACCTCTTTGATCCAACCTTCCTTCTCTTATAGCATTGTTGTCTCCTTCCCAATTCAGAGTCAAACTCCCATTTCAGTTTGGGAATGAACACTCACTTGCAGGTTGAATGGAATCCTTAAGGGCTGCATCTCAAACTCTAAAGGTGTTTTAGTTTAGCTGCCTTTCTTAAACCTATGCTTGCTGATTAATCAGAAGCTGCTTGTGAACCCTTCTCAAGGAGGACTTGGCACCCTAATTAAAAATCCATGGACCAAGATCAAGTAGTTTAGCTGGTTTTTAGATTTCCCTACACAATGCAGGGCATCAGACAGGCATTTTTAGAACTTGTTTCTCCACTCTGCTAGGTTTATACTGTATAACTTCACTAAAGACTCATCAGAAAAAAATAGCCTCTGGTTTTGCGGCAGTTCTTTTCAAAGTACTTAGAAAACTGGAGCTGTAAGAACAGATCCCTTATGCTCTGTTCAAGATGGATTTCTGCAAATACTCCTGTGAGCACTAGGACACTCCTTGTTCCAGAGGGATATGGGCTTGCTACCAAGAACTATTCAAAATACCTGTATTCTGAGAAATCGGCTGCTCAAACGTACAGAGTGGCTTCTCCTTTGGAGTCACAGAAAGATGACAGCATCTAGTTTTTGAGGCTCTTGTTTTCTAAGGGAAAAAAAAAAAGATACAAGTGAAAAAATGGAGCAACATACCCAGGCAGCAAGGGTGGAAATGTTCAGGCCCAGTTCAAATCTGACGTGAAGATCTGAGCCTCCAACTCGCAGCATGACAGATGTAAACACCTCTGGAACTGTGCCTCAGCCAGTGGGAGCTGCTTCAGCTTTCCAGACTGACTTTGAAAAGCTCAAAAAATAAGGGCACTACTATTCTGAAGTGACGCTACGTCCTTCAACATCTGTGGTGAATATGTGATACAGGCTGCTATAAGCATCACACGTATTTAAAACTAACAGGAGATGTTAAGGCTTGGTCCAGGCACATTGTGGTCATTAGGAGGAGGGAGCTACACAAATGCTTCATGAGAGACATATGCTGGACTAAGGGTACTTAGACTGCTCTGATAAATGGCCCATCCTGTCCAGATTGGGGTGGAATAACAAAAAAACCTTTCTAAAAAAAGTATAAAAACTGCCCCAAATGATCAATCTTTTAGCACAGTTCTCAGTGATGAGATATTTACCTTCTGTTTAGCTGATGGTATTTAAACTAAGCTCTACCCTTGCCTACTGCACAGAGGAAATCAATAAGATATCTGGCAACATTTAATACATTATTTCTAATGGCTCGTTAAAGTAACTACACTATCTTATTATGGAATAAATTAGTACCATTGTCAAAACAGTGCTTTCTACAGATGGAATGTGTTTTCAGATTTTTTAAAAAATCAAGATTAGTAATTTTTTTTTCAATCACAAAAGCCTACTTTTCTGAGTCAACCAGAGGCATTATTATTTGTTTTTATTAACACATAAAAAAATTATTAGGGTATACAAATGTGTTTCCTTTCTGGACACAGAGAAACTAAATTAATGGGCATTACAGCATTGGTTTACATCACACTTTGTTTCAAAAAACCACCATTTATGATTAAACAAATAGGTTTATATATATATATATATATAAAAAAAGAGCTTGAAAGAGCTGGATAACAAATAATTGATTTATACTATCAAAAAGGCTGGGAGCAATTTGTCTCCTATGATTGTGCCCTTAACTTTCAAACCAGGATCTCTACTGACATGAGTTCCCATTAAAAAAAAACAAACACCACCCAACTTTCCCCCAAAACCCCAAAACACCAATCCCCCTCAAAACACAAAACCTCAAAGCAATGGCACAACTTTCCCCAGGCTAATATTCTTTCCTGACAGCTTCAAGCACAAATGGATTATTTTAAATATCACATAAACCTACTGTAAATTAAAAAAATAGAAGATTACTTTACACAATACATGGAAACCATTTCTAGTGAGCACAAACATTTACAACTGTGTCATGTTTTTTTCCTTGCATAACCCATACTCACACACAAATCAGTTTTCAAAAGAATTAGTGAAATATTCAGTCCACTTTTGTTTCTTTTATACAACGTGAAATGGTTACAATACCATAGTATTTTTTAGAATAAGTTAAACATCAAGACATATGGCAATAGCATTGTACTATTCTTGCTACATACATATGAAATCCAGAAATTCAGTCTATTTTAGTTCAGTCACAAAAAATAAAGACTAAGACCCAGTTATACTGGAAAACTAGACTAGTTGTAGAAACCACAATACTGAAAGAGCTTTGGTATAATATGTACAGATTGTGCTGTCAATATCATGCTTGCATCCTAGAACTGATCAACAGATTGCAACTGGTGAATTAAAGTAAAAAAAAAAAAAAGGTACTGTGAGACTTGCTGTCTTATTTCTTTTTGCAAAGGATTCAGTCCAAGGTGATGCACCACCAGCACATGTTCAACATTTGTATGACGTGATGACAAATTAAATATTAAAGTGTTTTTTAAATACAATGCACGAGCAGTCTTCTTAAGTGCATGGAACATAATGCAGAATACTGTTAATTACAGGGACAAGTACAAAGATATTAAACTTTTTAACAGATATTGAACAATGTTCTCATAAAAAAAAGGGTGAATGAGAATAAGCATTCTTCTATTGTTACAAAGATCAACATGCTTTTTTCCCTCACCGGCAAGAGAAACGATGACTGCTGAATCATGAAAGATCCCTACTGCGTCCATTTTATCTCTCTCTCAAAGGCTTAGAATTGCACCTTCAAACTCTGGATATTTGTTTGGGGGGGGTTTATCCTCTCTTTTTTTTTTTTTTTCTATTTAACTTTCTGAAAGTGGAACTCAAAAAGTGCATTTTAAATTAAAGGGCTTACTTCCTCCCCTCTGGTTTCAAAATTTTAGCTTGACCTATTCATTCTTTCTATCAATACAATTTATCAGAATATCTCAGATTTATTCAGGCAACCCTGCCAAGTTACACAGCCCCTCCTTTTGCAAAGGAAATGATATTAAATTTTAAGAAAGCCAAAACACTGCAATCTTTATTCAAGTAAAATGCCAACTTAAAAGTAAGGACTGCAGGATTTTTATCACTTTTGGACTGTATGCAAAGTCTTCTCGAATTTGTATTTTACTGTTTGGATTTTGGGATACAGTAAATTGCAAATACTGCCTTGAACTAATACTGCAAGTCAGCTTCAGGCTGTGGGCTCAGGAACCAAATGGCAGCCCCCAAAGCTCCCAACCCAGCCAGAGGAAACTCACCCCAATCGTTACTAATTTCTTACATGACAACAACTCATTGAACACGTAAACAGAAGGGATGATGGTTCTCATTTGAAGCTCCCATTATCTGCAAGTAATACTCCACAGGTATCAAATACTTTTAGTCAATGTCTCTATATTTCCCTCATTTCTAAGATGCTTTCTTTCCCTTTCAGAAGCTTTAGCTATTTAGCATCAAACCAAAAAATTACACAAAAACAACAGCACTAAGCTTTGCTAAATGAAACCGCTGGAGAGCACAGGAGAAAAGAATTGGACTGTTGCGTGGGCAAGAAGTCAAATGAGTTTAAATAAAACTAGTGTTAACACATTCCTTAATTGAAATGATTACTTCTTAGCAGAAATAAATTAAGATCAGCATGATCTTACTGTAGGCCAGTTGGTGACCCAGCCAGACTTTTGTGCAGATTAGGGTTTTGACTGTGCCTGTTCCGACTGCGAACAGATGAAAACATGGTGTTGCAACCTGGGACTTTACATTTGTGGAGCTGGCGGAGATGCACAGTTTTGTAATGAGCCCTGAAAGTTCCTTTATTACTGTAAGTTTTTTGACATATGTGACAAGTTATCGGCAAACTGGAAGGTAAATTTGCAAAGTTTTGATTAGCTTTCTCAATTAAAGTACAGTCTTGGTAGAGTTCGTCACTGGGCATTAGGCTGGGTCCTTCACAGCTCTCATCACTATCATCCAAGGGCATGGTGCATATTTCACTTCCTCCGTCAGAATCCCAAGAAGAATGAGCACTGCTCTCAGATTTAATGCTGGAAGTAGTGCTTAGATCCAGAACAGCTCCATCATTCAATGGATCGTATCCATAACTCTCAGAACAGGGTTCCCCAACTTTGCTCATTGGAAAAACCAAGCTGCCTGTTCTGTTGACTCCTTTGAAGATTACAGAAGTACGTCCAACATGTTGTTTTACAGAGACATCTTGACAAAACTCCTTAGCCATGTCTTTCAAGAGGTATGCTGCATTGAAATGGTTGTTGAATTCCAGTGTATCTTTAGTCAGAAGCTTATGATGAAGATTTAGGTTTGAACTATGTCTAGAAGAACAAAGACAAGCTTAGCAAGAAAGTGTTTTGCCCCACTTAACAGCTGTTTCATAATGATCATTAACAAAAAAAAAAAAATCAATATTTAGTAGCATGCATGAACTACACATCTCTGATGAACTACCACAGCTGCCACAGTGGGAGCGCATACGGATGATTTACACATGTGACTGGGTATCTGAACTTGCTTGCACTGGCACATATCAGAAATAACTATAGAAATCAATGTTCCAGATTCTCTGCTGCATTGTGGATAGCTGTGCTCCACTAGACCTAGTGCTGGGCCTGAAAGAGCTGGAGGATACACTGAAAACCTCTATATTCAACTGAGATCAGAGAATGGACTGAGGGCGAGAAGAAAGAAGATCCTTTCCTAATGGACAAAGCAGGAAAGGGAGTGACATCTAAGTACTGTAATCATGCAGCTGAACATGTCAGTACAGAGCTCTTCCTTGACATTTCCTTGAAAGAAGGAATATTGCATTTTATGAAACTCATGCAGTATTCAATGGGCATCTCTAGATCTGGTTTAAAACACGTGCAATCATTGCTCCTTATTGAATGCTATCGATTAGGTAACTGGGAACTTGTGGGCTTTGGTTAGAAGACTCAGAATAGTGCAAGACAGGGAAAACATTCATTTTTCCCCTTGGCATCATGGTTTCGTACAAACCATGAACTGCTCAAAAGGGCACAGATATATTTTGCACTGGCAGTCAGAGCACTCTATGTTAAAGTCTAGAAATAGAAACTTCTGCAAAGTTGTTCCAAATAACTGCTGTTTTGCACAAAGATCATGAACTTTCTTGTGGATTGGCTTTTTTTTTTTTTTTAAATAAACATCTCATAAAAGCACCTATGTTAAAACTTAACTGAATATATTGGTGTGGGAAGGAATTTGTGGCATGTGGACGCAAATCTTACTGCTGGCCTTCTTTCCTGTGGCCCGTATCACAATTACAGTGGAGAGGAATTCACATCTGGGAAGATGCAGGCGGCAGATCAGGGTATGAAGCCCTGCCAGCAGCAGATGAATCTGTGCATCTCAGATGTAGCGGCCAGTCCTCAGAGACTGGCTCTTCCTCTCTCTGGGCTGCATCAGCTGGCTCCAGTACTCCTAGCGCATTACTGACAATCTAAACCTTGTGTCACCCTGAACTACTATCCAGGCACCCTTTCTGCAGCCAAAAGCTGCTGTAACACTGTTACAGGAGGGTTAGAAAACTTACAACACTTAGTTGCACTTCAACAGGTTTGTTATCTATCACTTCTCAACCCAGATACACAACTGATGGCCAACATTAAACTTCAGTTCTTGTTTCACAGCCTACGTGCGTAACAGGCTGAAATAAAGTGATTTACAGGAACACAATGCTGCAGCCAAGAGTAAACTCAATCGAGCTCATGATATAGTTTAGGAATCAGTTTGTACTCTCACATAAAGGCACTACCAACGTGGGTACACACCAGATAGTGTTAGTTCAACTAGCACTGCATAATGTTAACTTCGCACTGACATAGAGGAATCTTGCTTTTCTTGTGAGCTTTTTCTCACCAGTCTGTTCAAAATCCTTGAGTAAAGCAAGGACGAGGGCAAGTGAAGATTTCCTGAATTGCTCTCATTGCTTTTTCATTAAAGAACACTGTATACATTAAAATACACATGAAAGTACATATTAAAGTACATATTAAACACGTACGTCCACGTATGCATCTCCTGGAAAACTGCTGAATTCATACCCTCGTGGCTTTCCCTTTATGTTCTAAAGTATTCTTTCAACTACTTCAGTCTTTATCAGTTATGAAATTTTCATGGCTTTATTTAATACCTCAGCCTAGTGGAAAGGAAAAGTTTCTTTCAATGGATTTTCATTTCACGAATGTCTTGATAAGTTATCGTACCTGTTATAGGAGGATACACAAAAAATCTTTGCAGGCTCCATTCCTCAAACACTCATTTTAATTTCAAATTAGGCTCCATTGTGATGGTAAAATAAATACAATTTTGTTTATA
The DNA here is from genome assembly GCA_033556795.1 of Tapera naevia. Taxonomy (NCBI): domain Eukaryota; kingdom Metazoa; phylum Chordata; class Aves; order Cuculiformes; family Neomorphidae; genus Tapera; species Tapera naevia. The sequence goes on along the minus strand of JAUMJJ010000076.1, from coordinate 5,078,680 downwards.
ATTTTCTTACCTGTCTCGACTTCTACGAGAAGGGAAAGCAGCATTACAGCCCTCAACTGTGCAAATATGCATTTCTTTGAGATGTACATTTTTAAAATGCATTTTTACACTGTAAGGGTTTTTAAAAGTCTTCTTACAGATGTCACAATGAAAGCGGCTTTCTTCCTTCTGAATCCCTAGTGCATGTTGACTGACATGATCCATATCTTTAGAGTCTTCAAGACAAGGAATAGCAGCACCCCTGTTTGACAAAGTGCTGAAAAAGCCCCCGGTCAGCAAGTGGTGTTGCAATTCAGGGCAGTCATTCTTAGGAATCCTGCGCTTTGACTGCTCTTTAATATACATGGTGGGTTCAGTCATTGCTTTTATAACATCATTGTGGTCGTGTTTTGGATCTTCATACATAATCTCATGGGGAACTACTTTTAATGGTTGGTTTTCTTCTGGTTTAACCTCTTTCTCACAGTGATGCAATTCATTCTCAGAGATATCCTTGATGTACTGGTTATCTGGCGCAAAGACAGATTCAAAATACTTTGGGCCCTCTACCCCAGAGACAGATTTCCATGAATTACCTGAATGGGGGTGCTTTTCCACCCTGTCGGTCACTTGCTTCTCTGTCTTATGCTCACAGGTCTCAAGCTCTCCATCGCTTACCACCTGCAGACGTGTATCATCTTCAGAACTGGCAACATCACTACTTTCATTAGGTGTCTCAACAGCTTCTTTCTCTATCTTAATAGGCATACTCGATTTACGAGATTTCTTCTTGGGTAGCATGTCAAATGGCAATTCATTTGAAACAAGCTGCTCTGGTATTGAGGAAGAAACAAGAGGCAGAGAAGGAAGAGTACCTGGAGTGTTAGCAAGCTCAGCTGGCGTGACTGGACTACGGTAAAAAGGAAGAACAGGCTGTACTGTCTTCAGGTTTGGGAAGAGAACACCATTGTGTCCAATACTGGGAAATCCAGCCTGACCCTTTGAATCTGTACAAGAGCTGGCATAGCTGGTAATAGTTCTGCTATCAGGAGTTAAAATTGTAAATTCTGTCCTTTTACTATCTCCAGGTCCAGCAATGGTCAGGCCATTTCTTAGATCTTTATCCCTGTTATTTCTGTTCATTGGCATATGGAGTCTGGGGTTGGGATTTGCACTATGACGATTTCGACTACGCAAAGAGCTGAACACCATATTGCAGCCCTCAATTGTGCATTTGTGCTTTATCTTCAGATGAACGGCATTGTAATGTATTTTCAAAGTACCTTTGTCATAAAATGTCTTTTCACATGCAGTGCAGAAAACACGCCCTTTCCTTGGCCCAGGGCCATTTTTTTCAATAGATTTCAGTTTGTTTTCTGGAGATAGTGCTGCCATTTCAAGCTTTGCTGCTGTGTTATGTGAACTGGAATCACTTAAAAGGGCATCATCTTCTGTTTTAGTGGTGACATCTGGACCATTTATGCTCCTCTCATTTTCAACTTGAAATGGTGCAGAACTAGAAGTTAAGAAGCTGCTTTCAGAAAATGGTATCTGAACATCTTGTTTAGATTCAATGCTGTGGTCTTGACCTTGCTCAATCAAATGTCTTTCTGGTGGTGAACCTATCAAAGGCGGAGGCACTGGACTGAAAAACTGAAACGGCAGCATGAAAGCCATGTTATTTACAATATTCTCAAAAGGATGTATGTTGGTGGGACTCATTTTGTCCAAGGAAGCAGAAAAATTAGGACTGTGTTGATTGCAGCTCTCAATGAATGCCCTAATATCCAAATTGGCAGTTGGTGGTGGTATTATAATTGATTGCCCTTCTTTCTCTTGAATTGCCATTAACTCTACAATGGACTTGGTTTCTCCAAAACGAAGAAACTGCTGTAAAGTAGCCAGTTCTTCTTCAGTGGTCATTATGCTCCAGTGATCCAGCACCTTTCCTGAAGCATCCTAAAGCAAAAAAATATTTGAGTCAGACCTTAGTTAAGGTAAACAAAAATAACCTCCCCCTAGGCCTCTCATTTTTTCAGGGACTAGAAATAATTCTCTAGCAAAATGATGAAATCATTCTAGTTAATGAGAGATAAATGCCAGTTCTGTGACACTTTCTTGCAAATTTTACCACATTGCTGATATCATTTCTTTATGAACTGACAGTAATACTTTCCAATAAACCATCTTTTTCCACAAAAATTAAGACACGGCATTTGAACAACAGTTGGTACCATGTAAGTACAGACAGCAGAGATGGAGCCATCAGACCAAGATTTAGCTCCTCATTTAAGTCAAGTATTCTTTCATTGCAAGTTTAATAATCTTCCAAGCAACTAAGACCAGAGAACAAATGAACCTGTATTGATCTATTGCCAGTGTTCACAGAGCACAGCTGTAATTACACTAGAGTGTTGGAGTTCTTTCAAACTCCAGCTATGCCTAACTTTTCCCAATAACTACAATAAATATTTTATCACAGAACATGTATTTGATGGCCTACTGAGATTTTTCACAGTGCATGTAAGAGTTTCTAAGATGATGAAGAATGTAACATTATAAATTTTTCATGTGGTAGAGGTTCAAGGTAATTGATTCCATATTTTTAATCCTAACACTAAAAAGCAAGATTATCAAGACCATTAAATATTGATTCATGTCATAATGTAAGATCATAATGTTACTTTACATAAAAGGTAACTTCCACAGTTGCAACGACTAACATCGGTGTAAGCACACAGGGCCAAATTCATCCTTGATGTAGCTGCAGTAAGGTCAGTAGCACTACACCAGAGATGAGTATTACCCCTGCTGTTTAAAATGATGGCAAGTTTATTTGGCAATGTATTATTCTAGTGTGTAGAAGTAAACTCAGTCTTTAAATAATACTAGAGCAAATTCTGAAGCCTTTACTTTAATCCGTTACCAGTTACTTTTTTATCTTGGCTTACTTTTGTTGATAGATTTGAGCAAAGTAGGAAGATTTCAGTTAAGTCTGACTAAAAAGAGAGCAATGACCAAGCATCCACCCTTCCTTTCCCGGCGCTAAGCTTGTACAAGACACAAGACTATTACTGCCTTTCAGAGGTACCACACTGTTAATGCATTGTGCACCAATGATAAGGTTAAGCTAAAAAAACATTATGAAACACTCAGCATCATATTCATATTAAAAAAGACCCTCTAAATACCTGTAGCACGTATCCACGTATATAATCCTGCAGTGTCCAATCCAGAGCATGGAGAATCTGGATCACCTCTTCCTGCTTCAGAACACTGAAAAGCCGATCCAGCAGAATTTTAAGGCGCACGGGAATGGCTTGGGTTCCATACAACATGAGGCTACTGATATCAAAGACAACATTGGATTGAACTATTTCTACCTGGCTGGATGGGTAGAGGTTGGGAATCCTTAATTTGCTCAGGGCTGAAAACAAAATCACAAAATGTAAATAAACTTGAGTAAAAAGAGACAAATAAAACTGAATGTAACTAATGTTGGAGGGGCAGAACATGGGGCATGTGACACAAAAAGCACAGTATAGTGAGTAGGATCCTAAAAGGTTTTATATAGATTGTAAGAACAAATATTACCATGTGCTACCCATCCGTGCCGGCACTGGTCACATTGTCGCTGATTTATTTTCCCAGGTTTGAAACACTGACAACTACAGTTCACCAGAGTGCATCGGATAGCCTGGAAATCAATAGAAAGGATGATATGTAATATATAAGCACCATTTAGGGCGTGCAGTTTATACAGCTACAATACACCAATATAATCCACATGAAGAGAGAGATAACACAGCAGCACATTCCTATCAACGTGCAACAGAAGTAATGCAGGCAAAATCCGAGTTATGCAAGGCTACCTCTGCTTGAAAGAGAGTCAGTCACCAACTAGAATGCCAGAACATTAAGGAAGCAAAATATTTAATGACATACATAGCAGCACTTCTGTGGATTTATTTAGGCTGAAGCACCTCTATAATAACAAACTGACCATTCACAACACCCGTGACGCTCAGGTACAATCACTTTTTTTCAGGAAAGTTTGAAAACAAAGACATACAGATGGAAGTCCCACTCTCTTGAAGTTTTGCTGGAACTCCATACTGCACTACAGGGAGTTCTACTGAGCAATGCATCAGCTCTGCATAGATGAGATCCCTTACACACAGCAGTATCCACACAGAATACACGTATCCTGCCAAAGATACAGGAGTTCACTCCTGCTTCTCAGCAGCAAAACTCACCAAAAAGTACTCCATCTTCTCTATAGGAGTCACATTTTGTAAGAGGAATGCTTAGAAAATAATAGGCAAAATAGAACACACGAACAGATAGCAACCAGTTGCACAGTTCAATCTGTGCATCACTCTACCCTCACCAAGGTCATCTATAACGCAAATGAAATTAGTATTCAGATATTCCTAATCAAGGGGTAACGTGCTTCCTGGAATATATGCTTTCTTCTGTATGTGCCCATCTGCTGCAGGAGGCAGACAGGCAACTCTGAGGTCCTTGTTAAAGCTCCACAGGGACTGCTATAGAGCAAAGCATTTGTAGGATTCTGTACTGCTTAGATCTGATACCAAGCACAGTTCTTGCATAAATGGAATGTTTATTAAGGGAGGGAAAGCGAAGCAAATGTGCACAAAGTCTGCACCAGAATACAAAAAAAAAAGAGAGCTGGATTATACAATTATAACAAGTCTGCATTTTCCTGCTTTTACAACAAAATCTTTTGCATTTTAGAGTACAAATATGAAATAAGGCGAAGTTATGCTTGTTACAGGCTGCTACTCCTACTTCTAAGGTTTTAAGCAAAATGGGGACTTCCACTACGTATTAATACCCGTGGAGAAGCAAGACAAGATTTGAAGGAAAAAGTAACATCTTTTCAATGCTGGCACCCCCACACTGGCACTTCTGGAATGCAAAGAAGCAAGTTTTTGGACAATCAGGCTAAGAAAGATGGACATAGGACATGAGAGAACAGTAATTCCCCTTGGACTTGCAACAGGCACTTCTTTAGGCTTGAAGAATTTGACTGACAGAGGGCAGAAGGGGACCCTACGTACAACAGTCTACGACAAACAAGCATGTGCAGGACACCTGAACACCCAGCTTTACGTGATTGGATTTGGACTCAGACTGTAAAACCTCAGTAGCTGGCTTATCAAGGAGTTACTTACATGCACATCTCCACACTGCAGTGACTTGATGCTGAGATTCATCTTTATTTGAAGGATTGGAACAAGTGGCATCAGGGCTTTTGAAATCTCTGAATCACTTTGCCTTTAATCTTTTAAAGGAGCCATTGCAAAATATGGGACTCTTGAGAGAAGTTCTGTGCTCCCCATAAAGTCGTAAAATACACATCAACACCCCACGCACTGCGAATCGCTTCACTATAATGGAGGATGTATGTTCTCTTAGATGCTAAAATTTCATAGAACAATAAAAAGCTGTAAATTTCTTATGGAAGGGTTGGGAAAAAAGGCATAGTTGGCTGATGATTCATTTCTATCACATGATTTCAAGAGTCTCTGCACACACACAATATTGTGTGACTTGCACCGACTGAATGCATTCCATAGGTGATCCTGCTAGGCCTGGTAATCTACAGTGCATCCCATGAATGAACCTTTTGCAGTCCCTCCAAGAAAAGTACAAGAGTACTTCCTTTTTCTGCAAGAAATAACAGAAACATGCACAATGAAAAAGCTGTCATGATGATAACTTAATTGAGATTTCAAATTTTTCTTTCATTCCTTTTCCTTTGGACATGTTCCACAAACTAGTGACCTTTAAAATTACTGTTCTTCTTAATTTTTGTACTTAGACAAGAAAGATATACAGAAAAAAAAGTCTGCATTTCATAACTTTGTGTAAGGTCTTTCTTCTATATTGTACAAGTATTTATTTTGTCTTCCTATATACGTGAAGAAGACTTCACATGCAAAAACTAGAAAAAGGAAGACTTTTTGTTTTACATACACAAAAGTTGCTATAAGAAACGGAGTAGCTTTCCCCTGCTATTATAATATGAATTGATCGCCTTTCAAGTCTCTGCTTAATTTCAAGTCTCTGCATCACTGCTTCTGGACACCAGTCTTGGATGCAGTTAGCTTGTGTACCCCTAACATATCAAGGCATACCCTCCAATCAGGGGGTCTGTTGCTGACTTAAAAGAATACCTGTGATAATCACTGAAGGGGTTTAAAAGATGGGTAGACAAGTTTCTCAGATATATGGTGTAGTAGTGGACAGGTACGGTAGGACTCGATGATCTCAAAGGTCTTTTCCAACCAGATGATTCTATGATTCCCTGAGAAGAAATAAGTGTGATTTGCAGGTTGGTAGCACTTCCCTTCATTTGTTCTTCTCAAAGTCTGCGTCTCCTCAAAGTTTTCCAGCAATACTTGCATTAATATAGTCATGGAGAAGACAGAATATGGCAAAATTAACTTTAAAAATAATCATTGAGTTGCACCTTAAACTCTAAATTAATTATTCAACTTTAAAAGGCACTTTTATAAGACGCACTTTGATTATCTCCCAAATTAACTTGTATCAGAGTTTAATGAAGAGAAACTTAACAAAGCTTCATGAGATTACTATGCTGGTCTTTTGCCCGTTAATCCTACTCTCCTTAATATGCTTATTCTAAGGTACTGTAATTATATCGAGTCTTTTAATGAGCTTTATTATCCCAATAATTGGAAAGTACACACAATTTCATTCTCCAGAACAAAGGAATAACTTTCTATGTTGCATACACGTAAAGCTTCAAAATTGTAATTAAAGGATTGGAAATGTAGATGGAAATGAAAGTGGAAATTTTTTAAAGTGCAGTCCTCTCATTGAGGTCTATTATTTAGTTTAATTTGCGAGAAACATAAGGTAGATGGTTTAAAAAAATTAATCTTATGCCATCATTGTGGATCTTGTTATTGCTTTCCAGCCACTCTCTCCCTCACAAATTGATCTTTCCAAATCCATTATCAGCAATACTTTCTTCATTTTTTTAAAAGTAAGAGTCGAAAATTCTGATCAAAATTTTCTGTGGTTTTACCAGGATGACTATAGGAATTTGAACGTCAGATTTTTAATACAAATGATTCTTCATTACAAGAGAGACAGATTAACCACTGAACTGGACACCGAAAAACATCTAACTACTAATCACTGACAAAGAAACCTTAACATCTCTTGCCTGAAAGTCACAACTTCTGACATCTTTTTTTTCCCCAATATTGATGTGCCTTCGATTATGCTTCAAAAGTTACTGGACATTTCTTTGCAGTCTTCACAGCTAAAGAAAAGCACAAGCTAATGAGACAAGTTCATTCTGATTCTAGTAGATAATCAGGCTTTGTTTCATTAGGCAAGTTTGAGATCATCTGTGCTCTCCTGATGCCTTCTGGGCATCTTGGTTTAAAACAAGGCAGCAAGAGAAGAAGGGCAATACAACTGTATCAAAACTCATTTGGTGTTAAGTGGATTCTGGTTTGACAGCACTTTGGCTCAGGAGATAAATTAAAATGTACGTAAATATTGAAGACCCTGTCAGGATGGAGTTAGAGCTGTGCTCGTGCCAGAAAGCCGCCTGGCGCTCTGCAGGCAGCGAGCGCTGCGAGGGCAGACACCAGCAAATGGAAGAGCAAGGCCCTGATTACCCTCGTACCATTTCCCAGCAGTAATGCACAGGTCAGCACCCTCACTTGTTTCTGGCATCCAAGAAAACCCCTTGTCCTCTTCACACAAAGTTAGCCCTCGCTTTAGAAACTGCTGTTTCTTCAGCTACTGCCACCGCAGGAAGAGCGCCAGAGCTCCCCTGCATGTTACTGATAAATGGTGCCACTGACGCTGGGTTACAGGAACACCTTTTGCAAGCAGGGATTAGAAATTCCTAACAGTTCAAAACGCAAGTTTGAAGAATAAATACAAGCTCCATGAAAGAAATACGCGAGAGAAACTTCCATTAGGTGAGATACAAGGGATACCATTTTTCTTGTCCTTTATTAAGACTTCTAGGAACAAGCGTATCTCCTGTGGCCATCCCACCTCCATCTCCCAGAAAAAGTAATCCCACAGAATATCTGGAACCCTCCAAGGTACGTGCTGCAATGAGCACAGATTTTATAGGAAAAAACTGGGATGTGTCTCATTTCTGCAGAACAGACTTGCAGTGGCTCCCTAGCAAGAACACCTGAGGAGGAAGACGCAAGATTTAGAAAGGGGAAAGAAGATCAACTTGTAAAGCATTTAGATTTTTTTTTGCATGCCAATGAGCTAAAATATGAAAGCCTTTTTACTTCCTAAAGCACAGGCAACAATTTTCTCACCTATTAAGAATATATCCACAGAAATTAGGCTCTCTTTTTGGTTTGTAGATATAAAATTAAACAAGACATATGTCTGGTTATTAGGAAATATCTTCTTGCTTGTGCCTTGTAAAAGCTTTGCAAGGGATGTAAAGTGATAGATCCATTTATCATCTCTCAGATTGAAAGTATAGTCCACAGCTGAATCAAAGGCCAAATCCAAACCAGTGTGCATCTTTCAGTAAAGAAACAGTAATTATACACGAGTGCAAAGCCGCCTTCCTGTCCAATTTTTCTTTCCTGTTTTTACTGTTATCCACTGGGTTTCTTGCAGTTACAAAGTTTAAATAAGCCTTCCTTTTTCATCACTCAGTTACATTTGATTACTTCTCACTTGAATCCTCTGAACAACCACTGAAAAGCAAGAGGCAAATTAGAAAAACCTTATCTTAAGCATCTCTGTCAGTGGCCATACTTCTCCACGTTGTTCAAAGAGCAACACTGTGCTTTGTCCATTTTCTGTCAGGCAACTTTTGCCATTTCCCCTAGGGATATTTTCCACTGATACATAATAAGGCCTGTCAGTCCTGTCATGATTTAAAACAAATTCTCAGTTTATATTTTACCTCCACTGCATCACAACCCAGCTGTGCCTATCTGTATCACACTAATAATATTTGCTCTTTTCAGCTATCCCACATGTATTTGTAGAGTTCTATCCTCACTACTCTACAGTACATACTTAGACCTTGTGGCTCTTCTTCCTAAAGACAGACTTCAGTTTTATTCTCTTTTGAGCTCCCTGCAGTTTATTGGAACTAGAATATATTCCAGTTTATTCCAAGTACAATTACAAAAGGTGCTGGGCTTCTCCAGGTGCTGTAGGTACTCATTGAGGACACAGACCAACAACTAAGCCTAAACTGCATGTTGATATTGTACCTGCTAGAATTCAGATTAAGCATCTTACATCCCTCTTCAGAGTTTCATCTATTCCAAATTTAGTAAGGTTAGGAATCTCATCTCCCTTAGAGAACATTAGAAGGGCCCCTACAGCATCTTCAAGGAAAGGCCCTGGGCCATTCTCTTCTTCCCCACATGCTCACTTCAAAGAAGAAACGGGATGGCTGGAGGATGGACAGAATATGGAAACCCTTTGCTGTTTGTAAGTAGAGCTGGGAGGACACACAGGGAATGGAGAAAAGGGAGACATTCACCAAGCAACAGTGCACTGAAATGCACTTCCACGCATACAGGTTTGACAGCAAGGCAAATCCAAGAGCTCCTCTGCACAAAGCAAACTTGGCCCATACCACAACTTGCACACGTTCCTAGTACTCTGGCGTTTTCTTCTGTCACATGTTTAAGGTTCTCCCTTATGGCTGAGGTCAAAGCTGTGCAGGTAAGTCACACCGCTGCCAGTGCACACACCCTGCCTGCCTTCAACAGCCTTAGCCCTTGAAACAAAGGCATTTCCAACCATGTACCTTTATGCCTACTCAAGTACATTTAATTGTTGCAAGTTCTGCTGTTTCTATATGAAAGTTTAAAAACACTTAAGACCAAAATAATTGCATAAAATTATCAAGGAAAAGGTCCTTATAAGATTTCTAACTATACTGGACTCAATGCTGTGCACACCGCTTCCACAGTTTTATCTCACAGGAGACATTTATTTCAAAGTAACAGCTGCTGTTCATACAACTATTTAGTAAACATAATGTGTAACAACAAACCTCTTTCATGAGAAGAAAATAAGCCTTACAGTTTGTTGCACCCAGAAAAGTCTGATATCTTCTGTATTTTGAGCTTTTAATTAAGTAGAGAAAAGTTGCACATGGATGTGGCATAGTAAACAGCACTGACCAAAGTGCTCCAACCTTCTCCGTTAACAGACATGTTTAAAACGCTCACCCTTGATGATTCATTTGACAAACTGCTTATTAGTAAAGTAATTTAGCAAAATTCTTGTCTCCTGCTTAGGAAGCCAACAAGGAAAGATGGAGATGGGCCACAACTTGCCTTTCACAGTGCCATTAAACACAAAGTGACGCTTTGAGCTCAGTTCCTAAATGCACAGCAGCTCCTCAACAGCTGGGCTGGTTTTCATACACACTGACCATGCACACTCCCACCAAGCTCAGAAGGTGCAAGAACCTTCAGAAAACCCCAAAAAAGCGCTTTTGTTTCAGAGGCCAAACATGGATTTCGGAGACGAACTTAATATCTATTGTGGTGAAAATCCTGGCTGGTGTTGATATCACTCAACTCCCACTTACTCCTTCTCTGCGGGGCAATCGTGTTATGATTTTCACTCCTAAAAGAACACAAAGGCCACAAGCTGAATACATTTTCTAGATAAGACCACAGAATACAACCCATTAATTACCCAGATCCGTATGTATATATTCATATTGTTTATTTGGGGTCAGATACCAAAATCTGACCTCCTTTTGAACAGCCACAGCACAAGAACACAAGTAAAGAGAATATTTACAACCCAGATCTTGTAGCAGGTTGCATTACTCCATTACCCCATCCTCCTGTGGGGCTGAACAAAGCCAATTTTGGCCTAGAATTCGACCAAATCCCTCTTGTGGGTGCAGTTGAGCACCTTGAACTGAGGGTGTTTAATTATCCTGGTAATAATTGACTAAAACATCCTCAAAACCAGCCAAGAAGTGAGAGGGAAGTGAAGAAGCTCAGTAAGATGGAGTTGAAATTAGGCAATACTTTCACACGATGGCACCACACCATCAAACCAACCATGTTCAAAGAGTTTTTAACTGGCTACTGAATCATGGGCCATGAGTCCACATGTTGCCACTTTGTTGAGAAGTTTTCCTAACTGAGAACAGTCCTGAGAGCGAGGGGCTGAGATAAGAGATTAAACTAAATGCAGACTCCCAACCCTACAGCCAATTTGGGCTCAGTGGCAGCTTTTGTGGCTAACGAAGAGGAGCTCTGGGCAGTCTTGGACAATGCATCTGGTGAGGAAGCAGAAGAGCTGTTTCAGAGTAATGCAGCACACTACAAGGCCAACCTTTAATCACAGCATAACTTGTGGGATGAAAATCACTCCTCATGCATGTCACTTACCCTAAAGGGCCCCTTAGGGCAACTCTTGTTAATGGCACTGTCAAAATAATTATAAAAAGAAGAGAATATGTGTGTGTATGTGAGTGTGCACACTCAGACTGCTACTCTTTAAACAAAAAGCACTGGACAGTAAAACTTCTTTGCTGTTCAGCAGCGTGCTGGTCCGTCCGCTGGTCTGCGCTGCCGTTAATCTCCCTTGTTAATGACAGGTGTGTGCTGACAGCTTGGTCAAACCTGGGAATGCACTTAGATCCCCTTTTATGGTTTGGTTTGGAAAAGAAAACAAGAAATACACATTGAGGAATGAAAAATGTCACACTATCATTATCTTATAGTTGTTATTTATTTTTGATTCCAAACCAGACAAGGACACAGTCCCCATGGCACACCTGCCCCAGCCTGCCTAAGTCACAAACATTAGTACTAAACAGTGGCTATCACAAGATATTGAAATAACTTCCCATTTTAATAAATTTACAGGAAAAATCATTCTTATTAGTGCATTTCAAAAATGAGTAACAGATTGCTGCATACTGATGAGAAAAACTGCTTAGGCTTCAGGGGTAAAGATAATTCACTGGATAGAAATGGTGTGAAATTTCTTAGGATAAAGCACTTCAGCAAATAAATTGTGCACATTTATTTATCTGCATTGCCATGCCATGCCTACCATGTTAAATGCTGAAACTACAGACCTATCCAGGAACTGAAGGTTAATTAAATATTTAACTCCAAGCCCTATGTTAGCAAGAAATAAGTGCTATAAACACAAACGCACAAGTATCAGATAAATGAAGAATATTACTACAAATCAACTGCAAGCCCTTTAAAACACGTCTTTTAACTTTTACCTAGTTTATGAAGTGTGTGCAGTGTGGGTGAGTTAATGCTTCAAAGACAATCCTAACTTTTTCAGCTCCTCACACCGCTGCTTAAGCCATAAAATATGCATGCCTAAATGCTTTCCTTTTTTCCTCTTACAGAGTGAAGACACCGATTAAAGAATAAAAGAGAAATAACAGCTGTCTGAAATCTTCAGTTACACAATTTCATTCAATGCAATTTCATAAATTTTAAACCCAAACAGTGTTTGTACACACACACGATACTATCTATGGTGCTACAGTTACGCAATATTTTACGCAAGAGTGTAGCTCCATTGGTAATTTCACAATTTAAAACTTAGTATTCCTTTTTACTGAACACAGGTGAGGAAATTTTTAACTGGCTTTCAGACATCAGCTACTTTCAAATGAAAAAACACCCATTTCTCACTGATAACCAGCTACATTTGAAATTTGAAGTCAAAAGTTTGCATTTGGCTTTTTTTTTTGCTAGTTGGTTAAAGAAACAATCCTACCATGGTGTTAAAGTGTGAAATGAAAATGTCATTGTTCTTTATTCTAAAGTGAATGAATTCTGTTAGAAATTGTCATTGTTCTTCATTCCCTCGATATTTTTTTCTCTAAATATTGATTTCAGTCCCTAAGCTGATTTTTTTTTTAGATAGCAATCAGCAACAAAATAATAAGAAACAAAAACTAAAAAGAAGAAGAAAGGCAATGACACTTGTTGTAAAACTTCAACTGTAGCATCTGCAAGGACGAAGCCTGCCCAGCACATAGGAACTCAGAGTTCCTGCACTACTAAAGCCAGGAAGGGCAGGAGATAACCCAGAGGGCCAAAACAACAGTTTTTCTGCCCTGCATTTGAAGGATGTGTTGCTGCAATAATGAATTCAAGGTCCATAACTAAGTCATAGCTAAAACCTGCATGTAAAAATGTTTACTAAATGCCAAATCATACAAAAAGTGCTTATAAAACTTATATATGGATCTAAAAACATAAGCTAAAATAAAATTAAAGCATTTCTGTTCTTATCAGAGGTGCACTTAATATTATCACAACAGTCTTTATTACTGAGAACAAAATCACAGTCTTGTTGATTGGAAAGGGAACAACATGCTCAATGTTGTATGAACAGATTTTTAATAATATCATGAGCGGGCATGGAATCTGGAAGTCAAGACATCTGGTACCAAAAGGCCAAACCTTGTTGCAGCCCAAATAGGCAGAGTCTCATCTCAGTTATAGTGAAGTTCATGAAGTGCCCCAACATTGTAATAACTTTTCCATTTCTGTGAAGATTTAGCTCTCCTGCAGGTTTGAATACGTCTGCAGATACCATTATTTTTAGGTTCTGTATAGGCCGTAGATGATTTGGTAGTTCCAAGAATAAACAGTTACTTTTTAAAAGAAAACCAATCAATCAAAAATCCATATATAAAGTATAACAAAAATGTATTTTTCCACAACATAACATTAGTTACTTTTCACATGTTCACCTATTGTTAAAATAAAAATCTGATTAAGCAGCAAACTAGGAAATTCTCTAGATTTTAATTCAGATAGAAATTATACAATTATAGAAGACCTGCTAGTGTTATAGACGTAATGATAAACAGCTCTAACGGAATACGCCATATGTTGTTAAAAAGTCTGTATTTTTTTCTTCCCTTTTCTGTAAAAGAAGAAATTGGAAGGTATTTGTGACTATTGTTCTAATCACTAGAACAAAGAAAACCAACACGCACTGTTGTTAGCAGTTAAAATAATTCTAGCCCTACTTTGCACCATGACCTGAAGTGGAGCGAGGCTCCCCACCTCCCACTCCCCCAGCACTGAGAGCTGAGCCACAATTCCAGTATTTTAAAACCAAAGTGCAGGAGCAGAGTCTCCTGTCTAACGTACCGCTCGCATATTTTTTCAGCAAACTGCAGTAAACAGAACTCTGTTTTCCAAAAATAGAAGCATATGATCTTTTCCCACCTAGAATTGTAGCCTTACAATTAAAGACTATTAGCTGGCATCCCTTTTAACCGTCAAACTCAGACAGTGGCAGTTCTGTAGCCACAAAGAGAAGCAGTAAATGAGAAGAACATGTTACTACACTGCATTTGAGAAAGTTTGGCTCCAAGCTATGCACTGATTAATATCAGATCTCCTTCTTTACTTGCCTCTTGACAATCTTGTCACATCTGGCTGACAAATCCTTACAAGCTTATCCAAACCAAGGCAGCCCAGATCATGCTCCGGGAGTAGCTTGGAGGAAGCGGCAACACCAGCCATGCACTGATGTGCCATCATGAAACTAATGAAGCTGACTTCACTTGCAGACTGCAGGAACACGAAGAAACACAACATGCCTCAAGGTTTTGCAACACAACGCAGAGTTAGCGCACCAAAAGATAAGACACACAATCGTCTCCCCAGGTTCAAGAAGCCAAGTAGCTACACGAATTACAAAAATTTATACAGAAATCGCCCGAACAACCATCTCAATTAAATGAGCACAATAAGCTCCAACTTCAGATCAGATGTGAAAATTAACTGCTAAATGCCTTTCAAACAATGGTTTGTTTCAAATTAAACCAGAACCAGTTCATTTAATTTTCTTTCTCCCCCACATCCCCAAAATACCAGAATGTTGCCTGGCTCCCAGGTTATTCAAATTGAAAAACATTTAAAAAAATAAACAGAAAAGAAAAAGAGGGGAAAAAAAACAGTGTCACTTTTTTATCCACAGGATTTTACAGAAGGATAAAGCACAGCCTGTGTATACCAGTAGCCCTCCCCCGGGTTAGCGATCTGCCCTCTCCTCATTTTTAAACCAAGGATTCGTTACACAGAGGTCTGGGAGTATTTGGTCAATTAATAAACCGGAAAGTAAAATGCTGTATCTTAAACAAATCTAACAAAACCTCATCATGTATGGGCTGACAATTAAACCATGTTTATTTTTCTATGTGATTTAAAAAATCCCCAAAATAAATTAAATAAGCTTCTTGCATTCTGATGCATTTAACCTTCTAATTAGCACAACATATTTAAAAACCAGACTCCTCACACCCCCCAACAAACACTCATTCCCCAACCCCCCTCGCCCCCCCCAAAATACAAACAGACTGATCCTAAGAAAAGAATTACTGGCCTTATTTTCTGAGTGCTAA
Organism: Tapera naevia; assembly: GCA_033556795.1. Lineage (NCBI taxonomy): Eukaryota > Metazoa > Chordata > Aves > Cuculiformes > Neomorphidae > Tapera > Tapera naevia. Next base: position 5,063,259 of record JAUMJJ010000076.1, on the reverse strand, counting down.
ATAGTTAACAATAAATTGCATATAAAGGGCACATGTTAGACTCCACTTCAGTGGTAATTTCTAAAGAACTTCGTAGTGAAATTACACTGTTGTCTCCTCTCCAGTGCATTTATACGTCATGATAATGATAATGTATCTGCTTAAAGCACTTGACTCAGAACACATCTGAGTCACAAATCACAGATTTTATTGCTATTAATGTATATTGAGGACTTGTACAATTAAACATTGTCAAGTATTTATGATTTACATGCTACCACTTCAATTGGAAAACAATTACACAAGTGATGGCTCTGCTTATTATAATCAGGCTGCAATTCTGCATTACTTACTGTAGTACAGAAGTCATACAGTTGTTTACAGTGCACAGCAAAAAGAAAACCAGGATTTTTCACATAAACTAGTTTTCTACTTCCACAGTATCTTTTAGCAATTAAGACATGGAGAGTACAGCTCCCTACAGCTCTCACCCCCATTGTTCATTACCCAAAACAACACCATTACAAGATTTTTTTATATCTCCACAGTGCATAGCCACAAGTAAAAGTTGCACAGTAAAAATAGACATTCAGATAGAACTGCAAAGAACTTTCCTTACCTCAGACATTCTTACTGTGCTTATGTTTCCAGAGCTATAAAACAGTTTCCCATTCCCTCAGTGAGTTGTACAAAGAAGTACTGGAAACACTCCTGCCTGTACAAGTACTAAGGCAGAACCATCACACGCCTCTTTACTCTTGTCTGACTCTGAGCACCTCAAGGTCTGATGTATGCTCAGGCTGTGCACAGGGGAGTGAAATAAGATCCTCCCCCTTGGTGTTCTCCAGACCTACAGTACGGAGCTGTGTCTGCCCCTCACCTCTGCAGCCAGCGCTCACCTCGCTGCCCCGCGGTGCTGCGCTCCTCGGGCGCAGGGCAGCCCCTCACAGCTGGCTGGAAGAGGGCACGACACTCATCTTTCACAGAGATTTGATCAAAAGGAGTCACGGAGGCTTGAGGCGCTCCTAATGCAGTGCGAGGAGATTCTACCTCTGCTCTGGCAGCCTAAGTAATGCATTAAATCAATGCAGCTGACCTAAGGCCTATTACATGGGGTTTTTTTTCTTCTCAGAGTGTACAACTATCTGCAAATAAGCTATGGGGTACCTACGATTAAAATTACTTATTTTTAGCGTCAGAGTGTTGTTTTTCAAATTGCAGCTGCTGTGGTTTTTTTTCTTTTTAAACACTTGCAGGTCTCAGAGGCTCACCGAGAGGGTTGTGTATTTTTTAAAGCTAAAACATTTCCCCCCACCAACTTACTTTTGAGTTAGGACTGAATTTTATTTCTTTTTATGAAGTTGGAGCTTCCTATTAAGAGAAATACAGGTCATAAAGACACAAGAATTTCTTTCCAGTAATTGGGGCAAAATCTGGTTTCAGTTACTCAGGTTTTGAGTTGCATTCATGAGTTCGAGCAGGATTTTTGTCATAGTCACTTCTCACCTATTTAAAAAAACAACACAAAACCCTGCACAAAACACTTCTCCCCTCCTCTCTACTATACTTTTGCCTCCTGTAGGTAATTCCTTGGCACTCTCCTAACCCAGGAATACACTGTGCTACGCCCAGAGATAGGCAAGAGCAAGTTACATTGAACTCTGTGGGAATCCTTGTAGGACAATATTTGACCAGATGAATACTTGTAATCCCATAGGAAAGGCAGCAGGAAATAAGATGGCTGTAGGGAGAAGACAGCTAATGTGTTATTATTGTTGGTTAATGTATTGTCTTCTAATTCTATTTACTACTTGCTAGATATATGCACAATCCTTATGGAGAACCTAATTTACATTTTGCTAAATACTGGAGTACAGTTAATGTTAACTGCATGGCAGTAGCTGGAACCAGGCCAAGGTAAAGCCAGTGAATAAAGATACCAGAACCTGGTTCCATCCAGCACGACAAAGAAGCACACGCTTTCTCTAAATCCTGCGATTTCTCCACCCTACACCTTATTTCTCTCACTAAGCTATTGAACAACACTGAAAAATGGAGAAGGGGATTTAGTTTCACAGCATGGTCTGCCAGGTACTTCTGCCAAACAACACTGAAGTGTGAGAAGAATCAACCACCGCTGGCAGCCTGGTCCTTCCCCAAGCAGAGCTCGATATGGGGGGTCCAGTGCCACCTTACAACACACCGGGGCACTTCTCTCTCAGGCATGCAGGACAGTTAAATGTGAATTATCAGAGAACTTGTAAGCTGTAGGAAAAAGGGCCTGAGAAATCATTGCCAACATCAAGCTATCTGAGGTGATTCTAACAGCAGTGTATTAAAAGCATATGTTCTGTGATGAGGACAAAACCTAGCTGCTCTCTCCTGATGATAACTCAAAGCCAAAGGCACTCATTATTACTAAAATCGTGTTTTCTTCTTATTGAAATAAGCAGCGATGTAACTAAAAAAGACTCCACCTGACTGAGAATTCTGCAACCAAAGTGGGAAGAGTGGCTTAAGATTACACAAACCACCAGAAGCTCTGAATTGACTTCACAATGCTAAGTGACTAAAACTTAGATGTGTGGAAAGCTGCTCTCCCCTCTAGCCAGTTCCTAGGGAAAACCTATTTACAAGCTATCTGCCACTTGCCTGGAAATGATAATTCTTATTAAATGGGTTAACTATCCATAGCAAGCAATTTAAGACCATTTAGTTTTTTTCTTAATTAATTATCTACTAACAGTCTTTTATTTTAAGCATGATTTTCATTATTCGAGCTTTGTCAATGAATATTTTATGGGAACATATTCATGCCTTACTCTTTTTAAACTATTCACTGTTATTAATCAGCAGTTTTCCAGCTTTTTACTATCTGTACACTTTTTGGTAAATTCCAATGATCTCTAGCATAATGTGACACGTGCAAGGCACAGTTGGTATCTACAGGTCAACTTCTAAATAAATACTGCATTTTCAGTAATTTCAGTAATTTCAGCTGATTCATAGTTCAAGACTGCTTGTACAGAACAGTTATCAAGATGTGTCTTGATGAACAACAAAAATGGAAGCCAGAGGGTGACTCCCATAACTCTTCTTCCAGCAGTAAAATCTAATGGAAAACCAGCTTCTTGTGGAAAGAAACGGGCATCAGGACAGGGCACCAGGCTGGAGCCAGAGATCTCAAGCTCCATCCGGGGCTCTGCCACCGAGTTGCTATTTGACCCTGGGCAAGTAATTTCAGTTCGGATGTCTGTTTCCTTGCTTCTGATTATTCTTTTGTTTAATCTATTAGAGTTGTAACTCCTTTAGGAAACCATGGCATCTTATTGTGTTCTCAGGGACTGTGCTGAGGGCAAAGGAAAGGAGTCTCCAGGTCTGAACTCCATCTAAGTCATAATGTAAATACCTAGAATCACGGTGTAACAACAGAGCCCAAGGAAAGCTGCTTTCTCCTCCCATCTGCCCCAGCATGTTTCTTCTTCTCCTCGCCTCAGCCTGTGTGTTCGGAGCAGCAATGAACGTAAGAGGACGTAGGGCAGATTGTGAAGTGTTAAAACTACTTAACCAAATACAAGAATACTGATAGTTTTGAGAAGAGCTCCAATGTAGAACTGACCATAAACAAAAAGCTGCCACTTTTACCTGATTTTATTATCTAGGATACTTAAAAACCGGGTATTAATCCTAGGGAATCACTACAACTGAGCCAGTGTGATACAGCACAGAAGCTCAATACAATCCCCAGGAAAAGACTTCTCCTAACTTCTTAATTCAAAAAAAAAAATCATTCTAAAAAGAATATGAAGAAACTAACCAGGCACCAACTAAATCTTAGGAGCAGGTTTGGTCTTTGCTGCTGTGTTCTCTAGGCAAACAGACTTCACACTTCCACCACAGTTAGCTGCAAAACAGCATTAACCTCTGTGTCCTGCCTGCTTGGCCTAAATTCCAAACACATAATACACTATGTCCCTCTTACTTAAATCAGTGCTGGCACAGATCTTACTGCTAATTTAATGCTCTGCTCGCTTATCGCCTTGGAGAGATGTGTGGATTAAACATTTCACCTCTCAGAAGAGATGTGAGGTAACGGTCAGCCCCGTGATCACACAGATGGGCACTGGGTCACCTTTCAGGGAGGAGAGGCAACAGAAGTAGGAATAGCTATCCAAGACACAAGATTTTGGGGAGGTAGGAGAGGAAAGAGGAAATAGGCCTTGCGAACGAGAACTGAGATCTTGTCAGCAAGACATAAAGACAGTCGTGAGTTTCAAGCAACTTGCAAGCCCAATGGCTTTTAAAATTCAACCAACTTTTGTACATGAAAGTGGAAACAGTTTTAAACTCACTGCGTTTCAGCATAGGTTTTGATCACTAGTCAAACAACGAAGGGGTCTGCTAAAGCCATAAAGTACTTGGTAAAGTTTCCTAAGGTCTGTGGAAGGTCAGGTATGACACTCCAGTTCTCATTTAAGCAAGAGAAACCCGAATCTCTTGTTCAGTATTTCCAGGTAGGCTGCTTTTCTAAGGTGGCTCAAGTAGACAAAATTGAGCTGTAAAGTGTCCAAAACTGGTTTCCACTAACAGTTTAACCAGAGTGCAAACGTTGATCCTTGTCTAGCTATTTACACCCCCTTTAGTGCAACTAGACAAAAAGAGCCCAACAAAATAAGTTTACTTAATACTATTGGCATTTGAACCTCTGCTTCAGCACTAATTTTCACGTAACTGTTGACTGCTTCAATTTTACTCTGTAGCTCAAAACAGCAATGAAGTTAAGTGAGCACTGGCCATTACAAAATGCTAATATTTAAAGTAGTGCATATAGCAGAGTCAGGAAGGCATCACCAATACCAGATCGTGCCACTGATACATCCCCACAAAACAGTGCCCCTCCACAAAACAGTCATTACAATCAAGAAACTCTGCAATTAACAATTATGAAAATACCTGCCTGAATGGCAAGTTGCTTTTTGACCTTTTTTAATTATTTCTTCATGCACAATGTGTTTGCCTTCGAAAAATTTGATTCTATAAAAGATTGCTATCTAACATAATTTGGTTTTTTTTAAGTTGCATCCTTTGCCAAGATCTATTTCTCATCATGAGTGGTACCATATTTAAACAACATAGCTTAACTATGTACTGAACAGAAAAAGCTTTTTAATATACTGGTTTTAAAACATGTTGCTTTAAAATGTGAAACAGAATAAACCAAAGGACTTGGTTTAACTCCTCTGTACTAATCACTCCATTTGCTCAAGTCATATCTTATTAATCTCTTCACTAATTGAGGTGGTCTTGTTGATTATCCTCCTACCAAAGCCTTCCCTGCTTCTGATGATTTCTCTGATGAGTATTTTGTTTCTCCAATTTTCATTCTTAATTCTTCCCTTAAATCTTTTTTTGGAGATGTCTTAGGATCACCAGAAGGCCTACACTGCCCCACTTGACTTTTTGATAGCATTAACATACTTTAAATATTAGTCTATTCCACTCGGTTGCTTCCTAGCATTTTAGTTTCCTCCCTTTAATGTTGTTTTGCACTGAGCAAGAAAGGCACTCAACTTTTAGCACATACTTGAAGACAAACAGATAAATACAGCATTTTCTCTCCTAATGAAAACAAGAGTTAATTCATTGCTCACACATGCTGTACTGGTGAGTTGATCCAGGTTGTGATAACTGGGCCTTTCTGTTAATACTTACAGTTTCATTCTAGGACCTGACAGCATTTAGAAGAACTCCACATTACTTCTTTCCCACATGCTCTACTTTGCATTATTTTCAACAGTTTTATCAGCTTTTTCAGCTAGGTTTACTAGATCCTTTCAGAGAGCCTTATAATTCAGTCTTAATGAGTCTAAACCATATATTCTCTCTGCAAGCAGCATTCCTCTCTACTCTCTCCACACTTCCCAGCTTTTAATAAACACCATCTGACCAATGTGGAGCCTGGAGCATCCAGCTGAACTATTAGCCATTTGCAAACTCACTGATTGTTCCTATTGTTTGCTCTCTGTCTTTTTGCCAGTTTATAATGTTAAACTAAATGCATTACCTTTCACTTTGTTGCTCAGTAGGTTTCTATACTTGGATTTCAATGTTACAACCAAAGAGTACAAGAAAAAAAAATTTATAAAGAATTTACAGAGTGACTACCATCTTTAAGAGGTTTTGTAAAGCAGATCAACCTCCACAAAATTCAAAATTCAAAGAGAAGGCAGCTTCACAATCCAAATCTATGTTTGTATCTAAAGCTTGTAAGCAGGCCAAAACCCCACTAATTCTGAAATTGTCTAAATCCTAGAAATATATTTATTTAAAAACACAGAAAAATAAACCTCTTGTATATATATGTGCATTCAGTGAATATCAAGATTGGAAAAGTTATTACAAAAATATGAATTGTAACACATCACTATCCAAAGTAACCATAATTCAGTGACTTGCCTGAATTGGAACTGTTCTAGACAGACACTAAAAGGACTTTCTTTTCGCTCCCCCTACCCCATGCTGTGAGAAAGAAAACTGCCAGCTTCAATCTAAATGGATAGCAAATGAATGCTGAATACCGTACGTATGAGATACCCACCAAGAGATATCACTCTAAAGAGAGAGATGCTGCCTGAGCATTCGGAAATGCTACCGTGAGGATGAGGTACCCAAGTGCCCCTGGCAGCTCTGCCCTTCTTTCTCTGCATGGTCAGCCAAGTTTGGGGAGGGCTTGCAGGAAGTGCTTGCAGGGAATATGAAACTGCACACCTTTGGGCTAGATGAGAAAGGTGTTATCAAGTGAAATGCCATTTTCAAATATTATCTAATAACCAAACAATAACGGAAGTTGAAGTCTTTTGCTGTCACGGATTAAAGTGAGAGCTGTATTGGCCACACACTTCCCTTTCTCCACAGTTCTACCATCTCATCTCGCAAGTCCTGTGATGAGTTTAAAACATTTAACTGATAAATCTGTTATTAAGGAATCTAATTCATCAAATTGTAGCTCCTAACAATGTTAAGTCTCTTAGAGCAAATCTGTTTTGATACTGATGTTTCTCAGAGGTGCAGCATTTAATCCCCAAATTACAACACAAGTTTTAACAGGCAGATTCTGTCTGTCACTGAGATTTAGTAATTAACAACAACAAAAAAATCACTCCCCTTCCTAACACTAATGTTTTATCAAAAGAATACCAGTAATTTCAGTTATGATGAACCAGGCACAAACACAATGGGGAGACAGACATGTTTACGCTATCTGATTGAAAGGGCCGAGATAGAATTCCAGAGACTTTGTGTTGTCATAAGAGGAATAGTCAGGAACCACGTTTGTGCCCCCGGGCCGAAGGGTGTGACATTGGGCCAGAGGTGTGTCAGAGGCAGAATAAAATGCCTGCCATAGACCTGGAGCCACTCATATTCACACGGTTAAAGAAAAGGAGAGTCGGCAGCATCGCACCTGAAAAAGTAACGCTGTTGGGTTATTTTTGCCAAGGACAATCGAGTCCTACCAATACAGGAGATGCTTCACCTACAGCAAGGACCTTTGCATTTATTTTCACAGCCTCCAGCATTTTCCTTCCTTTTGCTTGTGGTTTGGGTTTGGTTTTTGGGTTCTTTTTCTGTCCTTCTTGTTCTTTAATACCAGGTAGTGGTTTCCAACCGTTTAAACTATAGCATATAATAACCGATGAGTAACATCGCAGTAATACCAGTGGTGGCAATTTTGCTTTGTTTCATGGGAGTGCTGCAGTATTAAAGAGCTGATTAGGACATGTCTCAGTGGCAGACCAATAAAATGAACAATGAATTTTCCCTGCCTACAAGTGTTGTCAAGTTTTAATCATAAACATCACACAGATTACATGACTTTTTTTCCAGGCAATGAAATAAAAAGCAAACATTCTACGTTTTTAAACAAATTTTTAGATGAAGAATTATTGCAAAAAAGATGACTACAATTTGTCTTCTCAAGTTCATAAGCTACAATTTTCTGACCCAATGGTTGAGTTTAACAACCATTACTACAAGGACAACCAATCCCACTCTGATGAAGACTTTTCCTACAATTTATGCTTCAGCCAAAACCTTTACTCTCAGTTATCTTCTCCCATCTACATCCCCTTCTTATTGATTAGGGGGAAGAAATTTCTGTTCCTATCTTACAGTGGCATTCCAAGAACAACTTCCTTGAAAGGAAGTTCATCCACCCATCCTCCACTTAGCAGATTCCTTTAAAACCGCCTCTTTTATTAACTTTCTCCAGACCTGTGCCTGTTCTTTTTATGTCTAAACATACGTGCTGAACTTTTGAAGTTTCCCCCGGAGTGAAAGCAGAAGGTATAGCAATGTCCTGGAGTAGCACCTGCCCACCCCTTCAACTGGGATCGCACGTCGATACCGGGATGGTTTGCAGTGAGCTGTTTTTAATGGACAGCTCCCAGGTGACACCAGACACTGCTGCTGCCGCAGCCGCAATATCATACATCCTTGATTGAACTTTGATTAATTTTCCAGACTTTCAGAGCCTGTGGCAAAAGGATCCGCAGCGGTAGCTGCAGCCATTAACTCCATCTTTTGTGATTTCTCCTTCTTCATTATGTTTGGGTCTTGATTGAACTTTGTTCCAAGTTAGTAGCTTTTGGCTATGGACAAGGGAGATAAGACTTTAGAAACAGAGTGTAGAAGGGTAATATATGAGAAACTTGCAGCAAAAACTGCCTGGCTGGTCAGTGGCAGCTCTGGATATAGCTTGATGATGTGAGTGGTGTTAAGAAAAATGCTGGAATTCTGGCTAACACCAGTCTAAACACCACAAACCGTCACTTTATGCAGCCATAGTCCAAACGTATTCCAACATTTGCGCACAGCGGATGCAATTCTATTACGCTGAACAAATTCAAAGCTGCTGCATTCACATAATGAATAATAACACCATTCCTGGGCAAAACCAGGACTTTACAGAGGCAGTTGTTTAAAATACATGAATAGTCTTGGTGGCTTCCAAAAGATTATTTGTAGAGTGTGCTGCTAAACGGCGCAAGCAACTATCCCACTGTTTGTCTGCTCAATAGGACAACTTTACACTGTAGAGTCAACCCAGTCTATTACTTTAACTTCTCCAAGAAAGCAGTTTGTCAGCAGCTAAGACAGATCTTACAGTTCTTGGGGAAAAAACTAAAACTGACAATATTTCACTGAAAACGTTTCACTGAATTTTTCCAGCTGATCCTGCAGTGTTTTCATTACCTTACTCTCTCTCTCATTTTTGGTCACAGAACGCGTAAGTACTTTGCTGGCAAAGGGGCATTTCAATTCTAAGAAGATAACTTCACAAAAAAAAAGGATCAAGCCTAGTTTTCCTACTCTTTCTTCAATTAATGCTAGAACCTACCACTGTGATACATTCTCAGGATCACTTATATGTAGTTTTATTGCCTGCTGTAGGTATTTGCCAGTGGTGGGGTACAGAAATGGTATGCAGAGGTTGCTCTAGTGATCTGTACAAATTTTTGCCAGAACCTACAAATGCTGTGTAAAAGCCCCTTTCAGAGCTTGAAAACTGAAATTAACTGATGGAAAAATATTAAACTATTAGGAGGGATTCAAACTCCACTATGAATCAAAGATATACATGATGTTTCCATAACATCTGACATTAATGGCGCTTTGTCCCTACAAGAGGCCTCTGGACATTCATGTTATATAAGCAATAACAGATTTGTCTCTGTGAAGCTTTGAGTTTTTGTGGCACCTCCAATACAGGCAACCTTTGAAATAATTGAAAACCTGGAAATAAGAGCAACCTTTTTAAAATAAAATATATACATACACATACATACATAAATAAACATAACTCTTCCTTACTTTAACTTTTTTATTCTTTGCCAAGAATAGCTGGCTGAGGAATTGGCATCTGCCGTGAGCTCTCATTTATTTTCCGACGCTGCCTTGCCCCATTGCCCAGGCGGTCTCCGCAGTTCCTCTCCTCTCATTCCCTCACCACTTTGCCTTCCTCTGAACCCAGGATACAGAGCAGCCTTCCAGTACAGAGCCCTTCTCCACTTACAGACACCCAGGCTTTCCAGCCTCCTTCCTCCCCCTGCCAATGCCTGCCTCGCTGAGCTTTCTGGCAGGAAACTGCTTATATGGAAAAAACAGAATCTCTCTCTGCTACCTGGTATTTTTCAGGCGGCATTAACAGCAGACTTTTATACTGGAAATTATTAGCTTCAGTCCAGACTGGAAGTAAACTCCTCGTCAACTCAAGCTGTATCTGCCTGGGTGATCTGGAGACTAGACTTGGGCAAAGTGGCTGGGATGCTCATTCACATAACTGGCAATTTGGGGAACTAAACTCAAGGAAACGTTTGAATGTTTCAACAGGTAGAAGCAATTCAAGAAATACAAAGTTGTTATAAGTTTTATGTTGGCTACTGTATCCCTTAAATTTCAGCATCCATGCTGCTTGACATGCACTTGAACAAGCAGAGGCTTATTCTAGAGTGAGACCAGAGCTGCCCTGTAAATAACTTTGCAGTACTGGACTGGTTAACAGGGCCTTCCCTCCGTTAATACCCAGGTTTAAAATAATGTGGGAGCATGCCTAGCGTGAAAAGCGGAATAGAAGCAAAGTGCTTCAAGACCAACCACTTTTTAGTGGAGGCCTGGGAGTTGCTTGGAGGAGCGCCAGGCCTAGAACAAGGTGTGAAATCATACAATTAAAAGAAGTATGGCAGGTGTGAAACAGAAGTCTCTTATGGAGCAGTGGTTTGGGGTCTAAGATCTGCAGGAAGCTGCCCACCAGACTGACACAGGAGTGACTGAGGATGGAGGCCTGGCAGGATTACCCCAAGGAAATAACGAGCCTTCAGGTATACTAAGCACACACGTGGCTTGTGTGACTTTTCACAAACCTCCTTTTCTCTTTTATGTTGTCCTAATGTTAAAATAAGCCATGCAGTGGTGGTGAGAAGGAGCCTGAGGCTCCTACAGAGAAGGGCTGAATGGTCATTGCCCCACAGGACGTAAAGGCGACTCCACTGCAGCAGACGGTGCTGGAGCAGCACAGGGTTCACGGGACTTCAGGATTACTTCTGATGCCTTTTTCACGGCTCGGACAGGTGTCCTCTCCTGCTGAGGGTCTTCACAAGCTAAAGGACTTCACCCTCCCTTTGCAGAGCCAACATGACTCGTGTCACTGGCTTCAAGGGAGGCAGGATCAAGCCCTCTGGCAGTAACTGTGAGACATTTTTTATTAGTCCAGCCATACGCCTGGTTCCAAAGCCTCCAGCTTGTCATAAATTTTTCTGCATTAAACTCTTCACCCAGATATGGCCCTACCATACGCGACTTGCCCATCAGATTACTAAGAGAATATTCTTTTTGAACTGTCTCTTCCACAGGCAGGAGATGCAGCTGGCATCCAGCTCCTGCGACTCTCTAGTAAAGGAGCACTAAACCTCTATGTTGGTTAGACACAAACCTGAATAAGGAAGAAACAGTAAATTCAACATAAGCATCCAGAACTATCTTCTTTTGAAGTCACTCATGCTAAATAATGCCGTGATATCGCTAGCACAATCTTTTTTTTAAAAAAACTGTTGAAATTTTAAATAAAAATTAAGTACTTGGTGTGATATTTAATTTTCTCTATAGTCAAGAAGGACTACTAAGAAGGAAATGCCTTTCTGGACTCTGAATATATTCACATCCTCATTGGTACAAATCAGTTTAGCTCTAAGAAATGCAATTTATACCAGATCTGTAATAAGTTCCACAAAACCTCTGAGGCCATTCTTTTCAAGTAATTTCAGTGCATTGTATTAAAAAAAGCCAATAAAACATCACAACCTTTACTATAAGCTTAGCATTATCTCAATTTCACAAGCCAGTACACCTGTGATTTACAAAAGTTATCTAATGAACCTGTGACAGAGCCAGCCTGCCATTCAGCCAGTTCTGTGGCTTCTTCCCCTCTCCCAAGACTCCTGACCATTGTTATAGCAAGCGAGTGACGACTGCTGTTTATAAAAACAGCATCTGTAAGCACAATCCCTGCCTTTACAAACTCTCCCCTTATTGACTTAGAAAAAGACCTCTTTGTGCAGAACCATCATATTGTACTGGCCACTAAAGAGGAACAGCACAGCCTTTCCAATACATCTATTAAGAAAACCTGTCTTCTTTTGAAAGTTCTAAAAACTCATTTGTAGCCATAGAAATTGTGTATTCTGTTTATCAAGACATTTTCTCCACACTCCAAACATTATCTAGATGACATTTATCGCATGAAACTGTGTTTACAGGGGAGGACGGAGCACGTTTCTTTTATGTACTGATTTTGTGATTTAAATAAGCCATTGGAAAGCCAGTTTGTGACCATATCAGTATTTGGTGTTTCTTTAGACTAACTAGAAACTGCTCTGCACAGCCTAGCCATAAGCAGTGGAACATGCTGCTTATTTTACTCACCAACTGGTGTTGCATCACACCTAGGCAGTCATAATTAAAAAAAACTGGCACAATGAGCATAAGTAAAAAATAATTGTGATCAGGAGTACAGCAGATATTTACTAGAGAGATAATAAAGTAGGTAAGCACAGTTTGAAATGATGAGCGTGTGTCAAACACATGCAGTTTGCAAACCTCAGGTGACTAACAAGTGTATTCCAGACTGGAAATCACCAACCGGCCACGCACCATTCATACCAAGATCTGAACACTCAGCTAACTTTAAAACGTGGCTGACAAATAAATGAGCTGATAAAATAACAGCAATCTTGGGGAAAGAGAGACATCCATATGAAAGAACATTTGCTTCTCCTTTCTGAAATCATAGCTCTTTACTGGGAAGCACAAGTGTCACTCAAGCATATACATATGGAACATAGAGGGGACAGCAGGTCCCGAATCCCACTGTGATGCTTTAGGCAAAAAATACACCCAATTACCAATGCCAGTACCTTGCACCAAGCAGGCAGCATTGCAGAGCAGGAGTGACATTTGCAGTGATCTCCTTTTAACTTATCTGTAAATATTTATGATTTTTTTCTCAATTTATAATCATTGCATTTTTAAAAACAACGAACTTGAGATTCACTTAATACTAACAGTAAAAAGAGTGTTAAGTTATTTTCCAAGTATAGTTTGGAATAAAATATTTGAGCCGCTCTTCATGATTTTATTTCAGGTCAAACTTCTTAATCTGCTCAAAAAAATATATATTTTGGACTGTTTCTTTAAGATTAAATTTAACCATAATAATGTTGTTAATGGTTTTAAAATACTTAAGTGATTTGTACAGATGAAATTGCCCAAAGGATGTCATCGATTCTGCAATTAAAAACCAAATGAACAGATTTCAATCATATGAGAGAAGGTTTTCTCTGCTTCTTGCAAGAAATTATCTTGCTCCTCAGACAACGAAATTCACAGGCCCAGTGACAGCGCAAAGAGATATTTAAAATTATGTCTTATTTTAGCTGTTGAGGAAAGAGACGTCAAAGAGACATCGGAGGGGCCTGCAGACAGTGACTGGGTGTGTACCCTTTCTCACCCTGTCCCACTTACCACCCAAATCTAGCTCTGGATAGACCAGCTCTAGAAAATCCTGTTCGTTTTTCACAGCTCACTCAAATCTTTGCTTTCTCTGACCCTGCTGAACATGATCTCATTTATGAAGAAAAAAAAAAAAGAAGAAAAGATGGCAGTTTCAGCGATGCACACACCTTCCCATGCAAGAAGTAAACTGAATCCATATGGGAACAGAACTGAGACCTATCAACTTTCACTTCTACATGGTGGAACAGTTTCCAGTCATTACTATTGAGTTTAAAGCAAGACAGTAATCCATCCTGATTTAAAATTATCTGTACTGTGTTTTGTGAAATTCATTCTGCTGTGCAATGATCTCATGTTGAGGAGTGATGAGCCATAGCTTGTTTTAAATGCCAACATTTTATCGCTGTGGAACAATGATGGTTTTCATTTGTAGAAGATGTATTTCATCTCTTTATGCAAAGCAGCACCAATACACTATTGGAACGAACGTCACATGTTTCTTTGTCCACTTACCTAGCCATGCAAGTGATTTTAGGCAATTACACCTTGATCACCGATGATCTATTAAGAACAGCTGAGAACAACAGGAGGGTGAACTTGAAAGCAAAGCAAGGCAGGTTTTGGTGAACCATTAAATACCTTTGTGCTTATATTCACTTATTTTACCATCTGTAATAGAAACCAAGGATGTCTAAACACTGTAATCACTGCATTTCCATTAGCAAAAAGGTAAGGACACCTCCTTTTAATGTCTGGATAGACTAACTTACACAGACTAAAAAAGTACACTGGAAAAGGGACACAAAGCACTGCAGAAAAGGAATTACGTCAGCAGTGCATTTCACTTGCAGGTTTGCTTTATTTATTTACCAGGGTTTTTTGGAAGTTCACTTCCTGCATGCCTCTCAGCCAAAGTTTTTTTTGTTTGTTTTATTTCTGTGCTAAAACACATGCACGCTTCCCTTTTACAATGAATGGATGTGCTCCACAGCACACCCCTGGGCAGCTGTTTGTACCCCAGGAAAATCTGTGTTCTTCTGTCCTCACTACTGTGTCTGTAAAGGCTGCTGGAAGGCACAGGCACCTATTTTGATCCGCAGTGTCACATAAACAGGCAGATAACATTCAACCATGGATCCATTTCTCAGTGCCTGACAAACACAGGGGACTTGATGAAACAATCTGGCTGTGCCTCATTTTGGATTGGCTAGAAGGGATTTGGGATTTTGGCTGGAGAAGTATTTGGAGGACTGAGCAGGAGCAGTGCGTGCTCTGCATATGCGCTGCCTATTCTTAGCTTACGGGTTTGTACACAGCAGTGCTCAGAGAGCGCTGCCAGTTTACGGCTGGGGGAGAGACCACGCCGATTCACCTTGCCTTGGTCACCTCTATGCAAGATTAATGCAGTGCGTTTTTCTGAGCTGGACTGAAAGTACAGCAGGTGCACAAAAGCATCTGTTTCCCCCTGGAGCAGAGAGAACTGATGTGAGCAGGCAACACCTGCATACAGGCCGTTCGCTGGGTTCGAGTGACTTCCTGGAGCCGTTCAGTGTGCTAGAAAAGCTTCTTCCAAGTCCTGTGTTGCTCTAGACTCAATCATAAGTGATATCCTCACGCTGAAAGTACTGTCACAGCTATTAAGATCTGCCAGGAAGCTCTTGCTCTAAGACTGAGGTAAGATCTCCTGGGACTGGCAGGCTCTCAGCTAATAGTCTCAGCCTTTGAAATTCATTCCCTTTGGCAGCTTCCCAAAGCCAGATGCTAATGACCTTAGGCATGATGCAAGACCTTTTTATTGGTGTAATTTCAATTTTTTTTTATTTAATTCCTGAAGTGGCATTGAAGCCAGACATTTCTTATCTTTGCAGAAAGTATCCACTTTAGTATTGCAAGTAACACCCAACTTCTGCAGAAACATTGTCTGAATCAATTGTACTTGTAAAAAGGTCATTCACTGAGTAGCGTTCAACAGCCAACGTTTTTGAATAGTTCTTTAAAATGCAAGTTGAAGCTCAAATACCTTTGGGCTTACATACATTTATTGTACAATTTTCCAAAGAATTTGGCCTAATAGGTTAACCCCTGACTTTGGATTTCGAAGTCGTGGACTGTATTCCTACCCTTCTGTCAGACGTGACTACAAGCAAGTGATTCCATCTCTCTCCTCCCTCTTGCCTGCGCAACAGGGTTTGCCCTGTTTGCAGACGCAAGAGTACCTCGGGCTGCATCGCTAAGGGCTGTTTCAGAGCCAGCCAGGCTGTGCTACTGCCCGTTAGTTAACCTCTTGTAAAGTTCTGAAAAGCATACATTCAAAAGAAAGAAACTTGAGAAAACTCATTTTTACCGCAGCAGTTTCCTGGCTTCTCTGATAATCAGTAAGCATCAGCAGAGGCTATTCCAAAAGCTATTCTCTCCAAGCTTCCTCTATCTGCAGCACAGTGGGAGAGGCTCCTTCTGTAGGTGTTTCAATCCAGGAGCCCGACACAAATACTCTACATGGCTCTGCACAGTCCTCTACAGAAATGCTGATACAGGGGGCTCAGGAAGATTAGCTTCATTAAACATCATCTTTCCTCCATTCTCTCTCTCTCACCTCCAAGTATATTGAAGAAAACACTAGCAAATGAAGGCAACATTATAAAACTGCAGATTTCTTAAATTCTTATTTCAAATTTCTTAAATTCTTAAATTAAGAAATTCTTAAATTTCTTAAATAAAACATATTTAAAATTACATCCCAGTATGTTATCAGGAATAAAAGCAGCAACACTGACTGCACAAAGATCCACTAAATAATAACAGGACACTGATATTCTATGGTGAATGAATTTCAGTTCAAGACTTAAATATCCTGTTTCCCTGGTAGGGTATTTTATAACAAGTCCACCAATGCTATCTAGGAGCCTTCTTAAAAATGAGTTCTTCCCCAATATTTCAATCAACTACCATAAACATAACAAAACCAGCTGCAACTCACTTTCACAACAAAACTGGCAGAATAAACAGGTTTT
Source organism: Tapera naevia (assembly GCA_033556795.1). NCBI lineage: Eukaryota > Metazoa > Chordata > Aves > Cuculiformes > Neomorphidae > Tapera > Tapera naevia. The sequence goes on along the minus strand of JAUMJJ010000076.1, from coordinate 5,046,703 downwards.
CACCCTATTCCAGGGAACTTCAGCTTCTAAACAGACAGAACACCAAACTAATAGAGAACAGACAATGAAGGTCTCACCTACGCTTAAAACAGCTCTGTAATTCTAATTAGAAACAAAGTCACCAACATTTTGCTGTTCTCTAGTTTTAAACTTAACGGAAATAATTATTTTGGGTGTACTTCATTTAGTTTTATCATCTCAGCATTAGATTAGTGAACAAATCCTCAGTGGCAGTTACAGAGACCTTGCAGCATTAACCAGGTGAAGACAGAATGACAAGTTCTTCACATCACTCCTACAACCAGGAAAAGTGAAATCACCACTTTCAAGACCAAGGGGAGGAAGCAAAATACATTTTAAAACCCTCATGCCTAGAGATTTTCACCCGTTGGTGAAATCCATCTTTTTAGAATGGGTAAATAATTCATTCAGCTATCTCTCTAAAATGCAGTGGGCTGAATCTGTTCATTGGCTCAAAGAACCAACACGGGTATCAGCATCAAGCTACAGTTAAAGGTTTGGAAAACAACAATCACTTTAGCTGTTATCTGGAAATGAGGTAAGAGCATGAGCTCTACAGCTGGAGCCAAAGGATGGAGACACACCACATTTCAGTGGCAGGCTCCTGCCTTCCGTGCATTAAAGAAATGCAGCCTCAGCCAAGCACCGGGGTTACACTGGACTTCCTGCACTTGACCATGGGAAGTACCTGGCACAGTCGGCCACACTAATGGTATTTAAGCTCTCTGCAAAGATATTGTCCCCAAAGAGATGACTGGGGACGTGTCCTACCTTGTTTTTAGGCTGACAGGAGGAGCTGATGTAGCAGAGGCAGGCAAGCACTCACTGTTCAATATTCTCTCGCTGGCAGGCGCTGCAGCAACACTCTGTAGGATTCTGATCAGTTTGCACCGCTTTCACAATTCAATTGTGGGTGCTTTTAGAGTATTTCTAATGCTCTATTACTAATTGCTAAGAATCTTAAATCCAGAAAGGAGAGAATTCGTGCAGCTTTCGGCTGTCAAGGACAGTAATTCAGTACTTCAACCATAAGCATCAGATGTTGTAAGTGGACTGATTTATACTAATTTGCACAACCTTGTTTATCTAGGTGAAATCTGTAAATCATGAAAGAAAAGTAGGGAAAGGGTGTTTGAGTAAACTGGTATCACTAAACCAGCATACAAGCTATTAAATCAATGAAATAAAGATGTGCTGGTGTTAGTATTTCAGTGAGAAGTGAGGACTGCAAGCTCACCTCAAAGTGTAAAGAAACTGAATCTGGAAAAGGTCAAATAAAAGGAAAAATTCAGATTTGCAAGACAGATCCCTAGTCTACCTCAGAGTGATATAACACCACTGAGGTCAGTTAAACCATGCCATTTCCCACTGACTTGAGATTTTGTCCTGTGTTCATGGAAAAGAAAGTGACAACGTTACCTAGTTTGTAAAATGAAGACTTGGCAGATTAGCAAAATAGTCTGCAAGCTTGACTTTTCAGTTAGGGTATGCATTCCATGGCTGCATGAAGAAATGGGGAAAAAGGACTGGAAACTCCACCTGGATGCTATCAGTCTTGCCCAAGTAAACAGTACTGACATTAGTGCTAGCCTGCTGAGTGGTACAGGTTAGGAAGGGTCACAAAGGCAAACCGGTGACCAAACGTGCCTTGAGGTAGAGATGCTCTGGAATCTGTCACAACAGGAGAGAGCTGAAAGCTCATTTTATCTAGAAGTCATTTCATTTTAGAGTTCAAAACAATTAAAGACATTGAAAGAATTGTACAAACATGGATTATAGCAAGACAGAAACAATCTCCTTTTTCATATAAACATGCACTCGACCTCATGCATACGGTGTGATGTGTATTGTCCTTCAGATAACAGTGCAGCACACCCATAAAATGGCAAGGGAATGTATGAGAGAGAGAGCAAAGCCAAAAAAACAACTGAGGAAGTTTTCCTCACAATACTAAACAAATACTCATACCCCTGTCATACAACTAAGGATTTTGCCTTTAAGATGCAAATTCAACAAAAGAATTTCATTGTCGTGTCCCAATAGCTAAACAAAGTTTGCACTGAAGCTCCTAGAAATAAACTTTCTTTTGACCCTCAGCTTGTTAAGTTTCACCCAAACCTGCAAATCAGAGAAAAATATATTTCTATGCATTAATGACTGGATTGTAAAAACTGTTACATAAGGATTTTTTTTTTCACATGGCTTTAAATTCACTTGAAAACCTTATCAAGGGAAACAGCCTACAATAATTACACACTTGAATTTTCTGGTTTGTTTTCTGTCTCTTCTGTCTACAAAAGCAACCCTGAAACTACATCTGGAAACACCAACCCCTGAAAAATAAGTTTTACCAGTAAAACTTTTTTTGCAAGAAAAGCTACAAAGATGAAAGATTTTTCCTACTATCACTTCCAGTTCCCTCCTAATGCTTTAGCCCATACCAAGGAAACAGAACAAAGCACGAGTGATGCTTGCATATGGCATTAAGCAATAAGACTCAAAGTGTTCGCATACTTTGACAATTGTCCAAATCTACCACCAGGGTGGGAGGCTATGGCTAACTCGGAAATGAAATGGTTAATAAATCTTAAACACTGATCCTTTTCCAGGCATGTTCAAATAACACAGTAAAAAAAACCTCAACTGTAAAGTGAAGTTTTGAACTAATTTTACTTCTCCTACAGCATGCCAGGAAGTGTATTACATGCCATTGGCGAGATACCAAACCTGTGACTCTGGGGGGATGACTGAAGGAATCCTCACAATTCTGCATCTTAGAAATAAAGTCTGTGCTAGAAGGAAAAGCTCTGTAACACATGCCATCTGGTACCCTTTGCCTCTGTTTTATGAAAAGGGAGAAAAGAGAGAGGGAGGCTCCTTCCCCATACACAGACCGAGACACAGTGGGCCAAACCCAACTCTTGGTAACAGCAGCAGAAACAGCAACTCAGCTGGTGCTTTTCTCTCCCAGTTGCATTTCTGTTGAACACAGGCATTTCCATAAGTCCCCGTGTAGAGTTATCTCAGATTTATATTAGGAAGCCTACTATAAAATCTCAGAGTGTCACTTGGCCCTTTAATTGCAAGAGAACAGCATCTAATTGCACTGTAAATGGAAAGGGTTATGCTGAAGCTGCTGCACTGCACTGAACTCAGCTCTCTGCTGTTGTACAATTTTTCCTTCAGAAGACAATTTTTAATGTCTTAAGCAAAAATCAAAACTGTGTCCAAAACTGCAACCCAAGGATTTTACTTAAAGTTAAAATAAGTAAATAAAAGCTCAACTGAAATTAACATTATATTATATAAGAAAGCCCAGATAAAAAGCAATTACTACTTCAGGATTATTGAAAGGATGTTTCAGCAATTCTTTGAGAAATACTTCTCAAAGATAGGCAAGAACTGTCTGCCACGCACCCCGCTGCCCCAGTAAGCTGCCCTACCTATTCTTTGCCCTGCTAGGAGTTAAAGTAGAAATGGCTGTGAGCCAGCGGGAGTTCGGAGTTCGCCCCAAGGAAATTCCTGCAGAGTAGCAGGAGGCACCTTGGGGATGTGGCTTGAGCATTTCTGCATTCCAGCTCTCTCCAGTGGCTGTAATGACCCAGCAGGGCCATCTGCAGCCACACTTTAGTCTGGGCAACACCCAGGTTGCTCTGACCTGGGGTACAGACTGAAGTACCTCATCTGGCCCAGGATACAGACACCGATCCCTTCCTTGTATTCGAAGCACTGTACTGATACAGCGATTTACGTGGGGCATTCATTAAAATGTTGGGGGACTTGGCCTATATAAATTACACTTAGTGTTCAAATCTCGTGAGACAAAACCCACCTCATTTATATATTCATAACAATAGAAAATCACCAGCATATTAAAAGTAAAGAAGTTATATAAGGCCTTGCAACGTTATTATGACATTTTGTTCTATAATAAGGCAGTAAAAGTAATTAAACAATCAATGTTTATTTATATTATATAATATAACCATAGTCTGTGTCACAACTAGGGTCTATTTTCCTCTGAATGCAAATATTTAACTCCCATTAATGTTAACAAGAGGTTACCTAGCATGTACTTTGGCAAGAGAATAAAACTTGAACTGTAACATTAATCTTCAGCAAGCTTTCAACTTGAAAGAATCCTGAGAGTACCTTGTATTAACAGTATCTTAATTGCTTTGAAATCTGGATTTTGCACGAAGCGTATACACAGATAAAACCAACTCATGTTAACTTTAAATTGCACATTTTAGGGTAATGGGAAATAATTGCGTGTCACCTTTCTGTAAACTGCACAGCTCACTCTGTGAAGGCACTGTTAGCAGAGACACTGATAACATCTTTGAAGAATTCTCTTCATTTCTAAGAACATTTTTTTCCCTAGCCTGGCTTCACAGAGGTAAAGCAACGCAGTATTTGTCACAATAAGAACGGTGAAGGAAATTCCCATTACATTTGAAAAAGAAACAACTTCTTTGGCCTTCTCTACTTACAGTTTGGGGAATCTCCCTGTTCACATACGCACTCTTACCGAGGACAGAGAGGTAGCAGAGATACACAGTGCAAGTGGAATCTGGCCCCTTCATTTTGTGAAACTGCTTTGATCATGATTCTCTCAAGACATTATTTTAAACTAGAATGCAATTGACCGCTATTGCACCATATGTTCCTTATGTGTGAGCTCTGTCTTGTTCATTAATTTTTATGCCACTACTGTTGGAATTCAGCCAGTGTAATGTGGAGGCAATTAGCAATGTCAGAGTGTTCATGCCAGCATATAATGAGAGAGAGAAAAAGAGAGAAAGAGAGAAACGGGGAGTTTATACTTCCTGCTACAGGCAAGGGTCCTCTTCAGAGGGTTTTCTTTCCCCTTTTTTTAATGTTATTTGAAAACTGAAAAATCTAATAAAAACAGACAGGTGACAAGAAATAAAAGTCTTGATATAGAAGTCAGATTTACTCATTTATAAAAACTCTCCCACAGTTTTTTAATACGTTCACCTATTTTCAGAGGATGAAACTGAAGACACCCTGTGGCCTGACAACCTCATCCACTAATCTTACAAACACTGCAGTCTGCAGCTCTCTACCAAAATGCTTAATTCTGGCCTATAAAGAAGATGCAAGCATACACTAGAACAGAAATGAACATTAAATAACACATGTTCCTATGACATAGCATTTACTGACCACATCTGTGGCTTCTTGTTTTCTCAAAAAAAGAACTACTATTGCCATGTGAAAGCTAAGATAGTTAGCATTCTTGTTGCTATTTGTGGTCTGTTAATTTTTAAGATAAAACATTAAGATATATGCCTGAAGTTCCAGGGAGTACTGGAGACCTCACTGAAGTATCCACCTCTTCCCAGTCTAAATGCACACAGACAGGCATCCCCCTTCCCCTCCAGTGAGGAAATGGGCCCATTTCAGCATTAAGTTTCTGCCTTATCTCAGGATACCAACACATCTAACATCAATGCTGCAAAAATCCTGCACTTTTATAAATCTTGTGCTCATAAATCCAAAAGTAGAACTCTACTAGAATTATACAGCATCATAGGATCTTCCCATTGAACTCTAGTGTTCTCCCATGAGACAGAAGACCAAAACCGACTACATACACAGAAACCTCTTCATAGTTCAAGACTTGACAAAAATTTGTTGTTCTTGTGTAAACACTTAAATGCATGTTTACAAGGGAGATAACTCAGAAAAAAAATGGCTAATGAGAAGAACGGCTCAAGCTGCAAAGTCTAAATCCATACTGTCCTACGCATCTTTCCACTTCACATCAAAAGCGATTCAGACCCAGGCTTGGGCTTCACAGTCCATTAAGGAGACAGACAACTTTGAAGTTCTCTGGGGACACAATCTTCAGTTCTATAGTGTTTAATGGTTTAATTATCTATCTGCCTGTGAAGTCATTAAGTAACTCTGCACTAGTCACATGGTTATTAAGAGATACCTCCCACTGCAGTCATTTAAACACCAGTTAGAGCAGCACAGTGTTACCTGTGGTAAGGGTCTAGTGGCTTAGTGGTAGCCTTTCACTTCTGAAAGCTCATCAAGTATATAAAGGTAGTTTGACAAACCCACGTCAGTTCCTACTGGATATTTACCCTCATCCCAGATATCACAGCATCTGGCCAGATTCACACTGTACAATAGTCTTTAAAGAATCCCAGTCAAAGGTCAGCAAAGGCACTGCTGCACTGAATTAACACAAATAAAGATCCAAAGTCTACTGAGGTCCAAGTCATGGCTTATTGGGCTGAGAAGAAATACATGCAGTTTGGCAGTATGGTCTGCTTAGGATCCAGCTACTGTCATTCATTCAAACTTCATGAGTAATAGAGTTCAGTTAGAGTTTTAAGTAAGTTTCTAAAGCAGCTCAGAAGTGTCAAAAACAGATTTCTAAACTGGAAGAGTTTCACTGAAACTTAGCGAAAACCAAATGTTTTGGTAGTATGACATTAGAAAGCTTCACTGAAAAGCTGGAATTAATCACTTAGTTTGAACTAAATGATGAAATATTTTCTTTTGAAAGCATGATTCTTCTGTTCAACTCATTTTCACTTTTATATTACACATTATATTTAATATTGAGAAATAAAAGTGAAAGAAAGCTGGGAACTTCTAGAAGGACAGATTTCTGCAGCTTAGCAGCTTCCACATGCCCGTTTGTGTCTTCTTCAATGGATTCAGTAAGAGATCTGCACAGTTACTTAAATCAAAAGTAAACCTTACATTTATATCAGACACAAACGAAAGCATATTTAGCCATTACGGAACATACACTTATTCTACTCAACTGGGGACAAATTATTTGCTGGCATGAGCCCAGTGAAGTCAACCAAATTACCAGAGCAATATAGTTTAACTGATACGAGTGAGCAAAGCACTAACATTTGACAAGTATGAGCTTCATTTACTTCAATGTTGTTCGCAGTAATAATACGGGGGGGGGGGGGCACTTTAATTGCATGTTAAGAATAGAAAAGAAAGGAGAAGGCTTAGAGAGCAGTCATGAGGTGATTGGATTAAGAAACAAAACCAGGCACTACTGATTACCAGGGTAATTTTTCAGTCAAATGTTATTAGAACAATTAATACAGTCCTTCCACTGCAAACTAATCCAGTGATGGTGTGTTGTCTTTTTTTCCAAAGTTGATCTATTTGCATGTAACATACCAGACCAACCTGGAAAAAAAATCTTTTAAAGCTTTACAGAAATCTCCCATTGGTAGCTGCATTTTGTTCATAGATCACATTAGGAAACAGTGTCTCTCAGACACCTGCATCACGGCTTCAATAGACTGTTCACCTTTTCTGACCACCCGAGAAGAGCGACAGCGAGCTCTGCTCACTGAGCCCGCGCAGGCGGTTGCCCTGTGGCTCTCCTCCTCTGGCACTCACTTCCAAGGCCCTCCTCCCTGCGATGTTCCTAATGTGTTCAGACACCCGGGATGCAGGGAGAGGCTGTGCATTCAGCATAAGGCATGACAGAAATGCCAGCTACAATCACAAACTTGCCCCAACCAATTCTGCTTCCGATACAAAATCGTGTGTCAGACACAGAGTTGGCAGGAAGGAGTTTCATGGGCAAACGGCAATGAAGGCAGCAGAATTTTATTTCTGAAGCAAATCTCTGCTTTGTTTCCTCCTGTCCTTGTCTAGAGCTCTCTCCAAGGCCAAAGTATTCACACAGTATGACAGACAAACCCCAATTTTTCTGCTTCAAAATCAAAGGGAAGTGCTGCATGCTTCTGCAAGTGAGCAGGAACGGCACAAGGAGTCTCAGCCTCTCTGAAGGCCCAGGTGCAGTAGTGTTTGGTTGCTAAGAAGACACCTCCTAACACACAATACATAAGCCTCCCAAACGCCGTACCATGCGTATGATGTGATCCCGTCACCTACTTGGGACAGCACAAGTCTCCCCCTGCTTAAACCCATGAGTATTTGATACTCAACTGAAGATTCCCCTCTAGCTGTAGATTTGGCACCAGGGGTTCCTTTCCTCTTCTTGAGACCTGTGACCACCACACCCCCAGCAGATGCCCTGTCCCCATTGAGATGGCTGGCTGACCTCAGACCCCTTCTTCCCACTGCTGGATTCCATGTATCAGGCCCTCAGCAGCACTGGGCACTACCAGTATCACCCCAAGCTCTGCAGGTGTGCTCCCAGAGCTACTGCCTAGGTATTGTTGCTGCGGAGGCTACTATACCTTCCAAGTTTGTACTCTGGCCACATTTTCAAGTTTTTACCCTCAAAGTGAAGACCAGAAGCATGCTCAATTCAAAATATGAGCTGAAATTCTAAGGCAATCCATTTAAAAAAATGTCCAAGACACAAACTTTTTATGCTTCAATGTGATCCACAGCAGTTGCTGGCAGAAGAAAAGAAATCCTGGTTCCAGTGGTCATCCTTTTGCCTACAGTTTTCAGAGGAAGAAACTATGATATTTACTTTCTATCCTAGTTCTGAAATGGATCTGCCATGCACCTAAAATTTCCATACCTTCCTTTTCTCATACATCAGATAAACACCATTATCAGCTGGCCCAGTGATAGGTCGAATTTATGTATTGTGAAGGACTTGAGATCCTTTGGGACAAGATGATGTATATGTGAAAAATTATCATTGCTCTGCTTTTGTTATACCTCCAAAACATCCAGGGACTCCAACAGCAAAGTTCTCCCACTGAACACAAAAATGATTTTACAAAAAGCAAAAATTGAAATAATAATGATAATTAAAAAAATACTGAGCATTCAGGAGAATTAAATAAGAGACCGGCTTGTAGTTTTCATGTGCAGTCATCTGAGTCAGCTCTCCAGGAGTGCCAAGGGCTAAATTCATCCTTGAGTTATGCTGGCTTCTGCCAATGTAAACCAGGACACGCGGCCTCTGCCAGCAAAGCAGGGAGAGGCTGCAGCAGTGGAAAGCACCCACAGCCTTCCTCTTTGTTGGGGGTCTAAATAGAGCAGCAGCACTAAGAGCAGCCTGGCTGGGGCAGATTCATAGCCATGGCAACCCAAGGGGTTGTGGTGAAAGCAGCTGTGGGCTCTATTACAGAGATTCCCGCAGACTTTAAAGCAGTCTTTGGCAGAACCTACTGCAACAAGGAATAATGGTGCCCAAACCTCTTAGCAAACCAAGGCAGGATGAGCATATAATGGATGTGCCACTGGCACAAGGAGAAGTAACCCCACCAGCAGGGATTTTGCCCATATTCGGATTTTTCTGTGCAGTTTGTACCACTGGCCAAGGCTGCCAGCCTGTGTTGCATAACACAACTTAATGTACCGTCAGATTGAGACTGCAGTTTAACTGGGAAACAGATGTGTGACTCAGATGTTTTAAGGGGAATGCAGAATACTGTGTACAGAAAACTGTCCTCATTCTACCACGAACAAAGAGTGGCAAAAACACAGGCAGTTCCACTATGCCAGCTATATTGCTGCAGCGTAGTAGTCCTCACTTGGCAGGATATAAAAAAGAGGATTAGCAAGTATAATAGCATTTTACCGTGCTCTTTAGAGGGAAAAATCATTTGTATGTTACCACTACTGATGGTCCAAAACCACAATGCTGAAACTAAACAGGGAATCCAGATCTGAACCTTCATCCAAACCACACCCTCTGGGTTCAGTTCTTTGTTAGATCCAAGACTGGAAGGTACCTATTTTCTGTCTTCTGGGAAGCTGGTGTTTTGCAAAGCCTCAAATTCGTACACTTCACAGCTCAAAATATTGGGAGGAGAATCTCAGTTTTGATTGCCACAAACCAGACTTGCCAACCTAACTGGCAACCCCCAAACTAAGCCTCAACCAGAAGCATGCACCACTGCCCAGTCTCTCCCAGGATGGAGCCCTGCCAGCAGAAGAGGCCAGCAGCTGCCCAGGTATCGCTCCACTGCATTATGAGGACACCTTCAAGTTTAATCCAGAGGAATACACAAAGATTTGGCTTTGTGTGAAGGCTAAGTTGTGACTGAGTGTCTCATCTTGGTCCCCACTGGAGTGGAGCCCAAAACCACCACAGGCTTTGGCACTGTTTGTTGTACTTGGCAATCTTTGCTCAAGCTAGGTGGGTGCATTGGCAGGACTTGTGAGGAACCCCTCCTCTTTAATTGGTGGGAATGTACCTGTAAGGCTGAGCTGTGTTTGGTAAGGCTAAGTGTTCCCGCAAGGGAAAACGACCTGAGACAATGCAGTTGCTGTTTAGAGTAACAAGACAGGGGATGACTGAGGCACTCTTTCATGTTACCTGGAGGGCCCTGTTAAGCTCTCCTACTGCTTTCTGTTGTTCCATCATGAAACAGTGTCCCTTGCTTTAGTTAAAGGGAAAGCTGATGAAATCGTGAGGCAGCTGCAAGAGTTATTCCCTCAGTAATTAAGAGAAGCCCAGACCACAGGTAGCTTCAGCCACTACTGCTTTCCATGTTAGAGGTTAAAAAAACTGCAAAATACGATTTTTGCTACAAATTATAAAGCAAAGAAACTAAAAGATAACAACTGCTGCTCTTTTTAATTTATGAAGGTAATTTCTTGCAGACAAGAAGATTACATGGAAATTAAACTTTGTTCTACTTACAAGCTGCCTAGCGCTGTGGTTTTTTTTGTTGTTGTTGTATGTGACAAGAGTTGGAGATGATTATACATTTCCTAAAGCTAAGTATACATTTCATGCATTGACTTGAGAACTATTAATTCTACAAGCATGGACCATAAGGGGTTTAAGCTGTGTTGCAATTTTAACATTAGTAGGAGTGTTTTCTGCAAGGCCTATGTCTTTGCATTAGATGACAGAAGGCTGTATATCACTTCCTGCACAAAATTAAAGTTATTCAGAAGTATGTGACCTCCACTGTCTGAGCTAAAGGAGTCTTGGATACCTCAAAACTGAAATTATTACCAACAGATAGCTGAAATACCATATCCAATATTCTACTCAGTAGAGGGCAGTGGCAGATAAAAGCCACACACACCTGTTAACCTATTTAAAGTCCTGCCTCCAAAGTGTTGGCTGTCATGAACCTAATGGCACCAAGCACCTTAGCACAGACAGAAACAAGAACAGTGGATACAGTGTGTTTGGCTGTAATCCTCTGCTCACTCTCTCCCATCTCCCCTCCTACCCTTCACCCCATTTTTTCCTGCAATGGATGGTACCATCAAGGCCAAATGCCTTCTACAAGTGTTTCCCCCTGAAACGACAGCAGGGATATAAAAATGCTGAGAACCCTGTGGGATCCAGTTCTTAATGGCTCTAAATGAGAGTAAAGTAAACATATGCACATGTGCACGCATGCACACACACCCAGCATCTATTTGTCAGACCTTTTACCAGACGAGGGGAACACAAGCTGGAAAAAGACTGGTGGCAAGGGCACTCAGAGGCACAGGGGGGAGTAAGTTCTAGTGCAGCCTCTGCACTTGGCAAACTAATTTAATCAATTCTTTACAGTGTTACGGTTACAATTAAATATAAATGCCAAGAAATACTGCGAGAATGTTATATTTTGCTACATTAGCTCACAAATACACATGCAGTGCTGCTTCTCAAACACCCATTTCTTAACCTGTGCAACCGAGTAGGGAAAAGATAGATACAGACATTGGTAGCACACGTAGCACTGTATATTTAAATCTACATATATGTATATGAACAACTAAATATTTCAGCTTTTCCTGATCTAAAATATCTTTATCTTGGCAATCTTGAAGCACATAAGAGAAGAAGAAAAATCCTACTGAACAATGGAAAGAATCCAAGTGGGACAATAAGACCAAAGAAGCAGGGGCCAGGTCAGGAATTCTGTAATAACTCCTACTGTATTTGTTTGCAGGGAAAAAAACCTTGCAGCCCCACTTATTTTATTATAGGTAAGGGATAATTCTGCCACAATGGGCTATATCTTTATGCCTTATTACAACTACCTTCAGAGAGGATTACTGTTGAATGAAAGAAGCATGGAGTGCGTATGTCTTCACACACCTATACAAGCTGCTAAATGGTGAATGGCAACAAATACCAACTCGTTAAAAAAAAAAATTCCCCTGCACCTTAACTGGGAGGGCATGGGGAAGCAATGATTGCTGCCTACACAGTTTGCTATCAATGTAAGCTACTACATTTCTGAAGATCAGTCAGTTTTACCTGCCTGGCTGCAGAGTGGACAAGTGGCACACCGGTCTGGCAGACCAGCACTGTCCTGTAAGGCTTTGCCTCAGCATGCCTACACCTGTGTCCCCTCCTCAGTTCTATAGGTTTCATGTTCAGTTTGGTCCACAGCCTTTCCAGAGACCTATCTGTAACTGCCAGACTTTATAGCTGTTGAATGACACTTCCTATCAGCAGCTACTTAATGAAAGAAGCTTTCCAAGAGAAGGATCAAATGTCAGTCTACTTTGCCCTTCTTCTCTTCTGGAAAACCATGCAGGTCCAAATGAGAAAGACTGTTTAGCTTCCACCTCACAGGATACCACTGCAGCGCTTTAAATGTGGCCCAGTTTCATCACTGGGCTGTTAACCTCTTCAGCTGGAATGGATTCACTGGGGGAAAGCGTGATAGCCTTTCCTCCCATCCCACAGCACTGCTGAAGGCACTGCTTGTGGTTGGGTCATGTGGAAGTCACAGCTGAGTGGCATCCAAATGACGGCTGCATCAAGCCCTGCTCTTCAGAGCCCCATCCCACTCCCTTTACCAACAGTTTTCTTCAATCAGGAAACATGGCTGGAGAAGATCCCAAGTGTGTAATGATTTTTTTTTTAATGCAAATTATACTTCACTTTAACAGTGAAGCACGGCTTTATTCTGCTCTCATTTAAAGTATTAAGTGTTTTGAGCCAAATTTAGCTAAAAAACTTCATTTGTCCTGAGGAACAAACCCCATATTCGCTACGTTAAATGATGCTATTCTGCTTACACATGTGTTTGTATGTAAGCAATAATGTCATTCTCATGAAATTCCCTTTACCCCCAAAAGACTTTAAATGAAATAAAAAAAAAAAATCACAAGATGCACAATAGGATGCTAGTCCAATCCATGGATTCATACACTTAATTAAGTTGCCTTATAACAACAGTAAAGAGATAAAAAGGCATGAAAATGAGCAGTAGAATTAAACATTTGGTTCTTAGATAATTGTCCTCGACACCAGAGCACAAAAGAGGTTTCTTGTTAGCAAGCTGGCAACATAAGGAGTATTATTTCCTGATTAAGTTGATAGCTGGTATTCATTGCAATCACTTGAGGATATCTTAGTATCCTGTGAAATTTTAAGTCTCTTGTAAAATATCTGGAAGGAAGCCTTGCAGGCTGCCTAACATTGACTCAGCTACTTGGCGACCAGTCGCTTTCTGTGGTAGCAGCAAACTGCAAAGTCCTCTACTTACAGAATGCTAAACACCTAACCTTTGTAAGTACAGAAACAATACACTCAGCAACTATTTATTTGCTGCCTTGTCTCTCTGGGAAAACCTCTGCAACTTTCTCATAGCCTGCCTAACAAAAGCCCTGCATGGATTTCCTCCTACATGATACATGGGAACCTACTGCTTTCTCAGAAAGAGCCATAACTTGTAATCTTTGCCCAGATTCGTACATCCAGCCATCAGGCTGAGGCTTGGCAGTGGTCAGTATTCAAAATGCTCCCACACACAACTAACCTCAGAGGGAAAATTCATAGAGAATCCACCCCCACGTAGACTGCAGAGGCAAAGCGCAGCTGTCTGCAGCTCTCCAAATGTCTCAGGCTTGGTCATCTTGATCTTTTTAATGACCCCGCGTATCAGTAGAATACAGGCATCTGTTCAAAAGAACCTAGCAGCTCCTGACAGAGCAGAGCACACATCAAAGCACAGTGGGTCAGATTCTGCCCTCACTAGATACATTAATTCAGAATAACTGAAACAAAATCAACAGAATTATTCTTCATTAACACTACAGTAACCAAGAGCTAAATTTGCACTGAGCTTTTCACTGCAACTTACACAGATGTGCTACTTTTTGTACTCAAAATATCTACACACTTTATGGCCTAACCACTTTTAATTTTCCTTTGGCAACATGAAGGGTAGATTCTAAAGAAGGTAGGAGGCTGACTGTATTTGTCAGAGCTTTTTTGTCACTGGCATTACTGAAACGCCAGTGAATGCAACAGACCTGCAACACATCTCAGAGTGCAAAGAGTTAATCTCCATTCTGGCAGATCATCTATGTCAGTCCAGATGCTTGGTTGGGAGGAAATATAACCCAAGTGCCTGGACTAGTGCAGCAGACTAAAGAATAAAAAATATTTTTATGTACTGTGCTTATAAAATATTCTATTTGCTGGGCAGTACCAGTTATGTTTAGAACCTCCCTTCAAGGAAGGAGAAAAATAGATCCATACAGTCCTTGTTAAAAACACCCCTGCCTAAATATCTAACCTCCTCTGTGAAAACTGATCCTTTGCTGTTGGTCTGCATCTTTACTGTGCCTTCAAAGGTTTATGTTAAAATAAAACCAAGACAATGGAAATCACAGTGAAGTGCCACTTAAAGTAAATGTAAAGTTTATAATCCATTGCAGTCCATTCTCCTATTATGCTGATGACAAGTTAATTTGGGTGATAAAATGGAAACAAAAACCAAGGAAGTAATCCTGTTTTACAGAATATTATTCAAACAATAATAGCTTCCGTCGCATAACACTTATTTCATTCCATCATTACTACTATTATTACTACTATCTTAAGCCATGACAGATTGTGAAGGGTCAAGGATAATTTTTATCAATCAGCCTCCCTTTGTCTTTGGCAGGTTTAATCATGTCACTTGGAATGTAGCATGAGGGGCCTGATGAAATTGGAAAAGCATGTGAAGATAAAAATCACTCTCAGATGAATTCAGACACTTCCTGCCACTCTGCAGATGCCACAGTGCTGCAAGCCACCCTCCCAGGAGAGATGATTCACCTGGAAGGAGGGCCAGGCTCTGCCAGATGTGTAGGAGGCTGCCTGAGACCCACATGCTAACACTGTCTCAATTGTATGAAGCATATGCTTTCAGTCAAGGGTGAAAAATGCAGGCACCAGCACATGCCAAAAGTCTTTCAAGCATGGCCCACCAGTCAGCCTGAAGCTTAATGCACTGATCCATCGAGTCAGCAGATGTGTGTCACCACGGTACAAGTTGAAGCTGGTTAAAGCTATAAAGGAGTGAAGTGACCTAATCCAGACATTCAAATCTCACAAAGAAAACCATATTGTTGTCACTTTGGGGGGCTTAATGTGGGACTTGAAGCACAAACACTGAAAGCCTTCTTGGAGTAAAAAAGATATGTTGCTGCGAAAGCATAAATCCCAACCCTGAGCTACATTTGTACTGATTTCACGTTGATCTGATAAAAGCATAGCATGGCTTTCCTTTTTAGTACTGCACACACACAAAAGAACATCTGCAGAATTTTATTGCTACAGCCATAAATGCTCCTTATCCACTTGGTTTGAGGCACAAGTCCAAAAATACCTGGATAGAAAGTTTATTTGCAGAGTACCACTGCGTACTTGGTAGAGCCAGTGAGATATATAACATACTCTTTCACTCCTGGCAGAGTTCTGCTGTGTCAGCTAGGAGCCCGGCCGCAGAAGCTGGCTCTGTAATGCCTGGGAACTCTTCCCTCCTTTCCATTTAATAATCACTTAGCAGGTACAGCTTTTCCTGACACACTCAAAGTCAAAGCACACTTTACAACAAAAATATTCACCTTGTTCACATACAGAATGACTTGTTTAAAGAAACCAGATCTCGTTAGCACTCAGAGATCAACCCAACACTGGATGTGTGCAAACTCACTTCACTGTCAACAGCCGTTGTTTCAATAGCTTGTTCAGAGGTAGGTGATAAGATGTAGTTCTCACTGGGCAAACACAATTAGGCAGATGTAAAGGTTTTTCTTGAAGTCTTTTCTGTCTATCACCTGGAATCCAGTTCACAGAGCTTTCTTAAGTATTCCTGTCTGTAGCAGCCAGGTCTCTGGAAGAATACTGATGTTTCACAATGACCTCATTGTGCTTTGACATAGCTTTCCCGAGCTGTGGCCTGTGGCAAACGCACACCTGTTCCATTTATGCCCAAGAGGCCAAAAAAAAAAGTAACTTCAAATAATATTCAACTTCAAACAACAAGCAGGGCTCTTCTGCCTTAAGAAAGGTCCATCCTGCAATCCATTTTGCAAAAAACCACGATACCTGGTCATTTAAAAGTTAACTCTTTTAGTAACCACCATAGATCAGGGTTAAACAAACCCGTGACAACTTAAGAGGGTGCACTTGAAGGTTTTTTCCCCCTACTCATTTCTTCATTTATAAGCATTGAATATTACCATTGCTTAATCACTGAGGTTTTCTGTAGCCTAAAATCAGGACTAAGCTGGTAACTGTGCTAGGAATCATACATATGTATAATGTGAAGAAGGTCACAAGACCAAAATCTATATAAGCTAAGTACAGGATGAGAGGCAAGAGAGGTACAAGGCACAGATGGCACTGCCAGGAACAGAAGTACAAAGTAAAAAAGGTGTGTACAGGAATACACATATACACACACATCTCCTGCATTACTGCTCTCCAGATAATGAAGAATGTTATAAATTATGTTGACCAAAAATGTTTTGAATGAACTGGGTTGGTTTTTGGTTTTGTTCCCACCCCCCCACCCCCCCAGGTTGTACCGATTTTTCTATTTCCCTGCTCACCTGCAGTTTATAGTGGGCCAAAAAAAATTCTGGAAAGTGCCCTTACACCAAACGCTTTTTGCATGTCAGCTAAAGAAAACTTTGCATCATCCATACTCTCCATTAGCAAATTTGCTCTTTCACCCCAATAGCACCCATCACCATTTCCACAGCTTCAGAGGCTTTTCCTCCTCCACTAAAACACCTTTGGGGGTGGTTTCAGGGCAAATTCTTTGATTCTGGTGCTGGAGTATTAGCGAGAAGAAAGAAATAGGAGAGAACAGTTAATTGGTTTCAAAAGAAAATTAATAAGACAAAAGCAGAGCCTCATAACTACAATTTTTTCACTTCTCTCTTGCAAAAGAATTGTTGAATGCTACTTCCCCTACCCCAAAAGCTTTTGTTCCTTGGAGAGATAAGTGATGTTCTGTGGCTCCAATGGAAGAGTAAGGAGGCTAGCAGAGGAATGGAAGTGACAGGGTTCTCAAGACATCCCCTGTGCTGCTTGAAGGCTTTGTCTTTGACTGTCTCTGATTCTCATGGCGACCCTGGATTCAGCAGGAACCAAAACAACAGTATCAATACTTGTGCAAGATACCAAAAGCACAAACAGAGATGGGTGGGAAAAGATAGCAATGAAACAACAGAACACAAAGAAAATAGCAAGTATCAAGTTTTCTTATACTATGACAAGGCATGGCTTTGCACCATTTAAATGCTCCCTAGCATTTGTTTTATGGTTTTATGTACTATGCCTCCTCTATACTAGCTAGGGCAAAATTAAAATGATTCTTCATAAGATATTGATCAATCTTCTGCTCTATTTGCTGCAGAAGAATTCACTACTCATTTTTTTGGGGGTGGGGGGAACTAATATGGAGAGAATAATTTAAGAGCTCTTCAGGCTTATCACCACCCCTTGCCCCCATCCCAACTGTGAGGACACAAGCGAGCACAATAGCAGTAGTGCTGTGCGACTGAGATCAGCTCATGTTCCTGAAGAGCTTAAGGAAATAAGAAATCCTGCAGAACAACAAAAATGCATTAAGTGATTGAGATATGTTTATGCTTTTTTGCAAAAATAAACTGTTATTAAAGAGTTAAGCCACTGTATGTGTGGGCGAACTGCTTTCTGTAATTGCTATCTATATACAGATCTTGAGAGAGATGTTGATCTTCTGAAATGAAGGGTGCAGACGCAAGTCTTTTTAAACCAATAAAAATACTAGCATTTAAGAGGTTTTTTTTGCCATAGATCCTTTGTATGCAAATCACTCAGGTCACACAGAAAATTAAAGATTTCTCTGTGGACAAAACATTCTCATTTGAACTCAGAAAACACGGTTGCCAACAAAAATCTAGTCTGTATCTGACACAGTGCTACACTTTCCCATCAGAAAGTCTCAGTATGTGATTTTTATTTGGAATTTACACATTATGTACTAATATGAGAAAAATAATCATGGCTGTCCTGCTGCTTCTTTGGAGCAAGCCATTCTGTAGCACTATGTATGTTATGGCCAACTCCAAAATCTTCTGGTTTAGAGCTCAGAAAAACCTCTCTCCATCTCCCAGGAAAAAAAAAAAAATTAGTCTAAAACTTGGTCCCTTTTTGTTCCAATCAAAACTTGCTGATGTGCGTGCACGAGATCCCAAGTATTTCAGATGGCTCTGATATATCCTAAATAAATATTTTGAAGGACCTGTCCTAGTTAAGGATATCAAGCAATATTTCTATCTTGCAGTGGAATAACTATGCAGAAAGAGTTTTAAGACTGAAAAGTAGACCTGACTGCTGCCAGTGTTGGAACCTCCTCTTACTGCTCTGTTCCTCAGAGCTTTCCCCGTGTAGTACCTTATTCCATACAACTTCAGCATTAATACATACATGCATTTTATCTTATATCCAACGTGACCACACATCTTCCTTTCTTTGGGCTTGATCCTGCAAAGCTTTTTCCTCCATGAGAGCATGAGTACCAAGCAAATACACTGCAAAAAGTCTCCTGACTCCCCACGGATGTTGGCTCATGTCAGAACTTCACAGATTGTAAGGGGCAGAGTGCTGACTCACACTGTAAGATTTCACAAAGCTCTGCAGACCTGTCTGGAGATAGCAGTTCAAGCCTGGAAGCAGTAAAGTCACATTTGCATTGAATCTTCCTTGCAGGGGTTTAAGCTAGGAAGAAACCCTATGCAACGGCAGCTGTGCCACAGCAAGTCAGCCCCAAACTGGTTCAGATGGTGCCAGATATCAAGGAGCAGCATATTGGTATTCGAGTTTAGATTTTATCCGTATGTAAGTGTGCAGAATTTAGGAACTTTGCAATAAGTGGCCCTTCTACATGCCAGAATATAACGTACATTTGGCATTTGGATTATAGACCAGTGCCTGCAGTTTGCAATTCTAGGGATTACTTTGAAGCTTCAGCTTTTTTTCCTTGCAGTGGTTTGATGATGGTCATGATTGTGCGTTCAACATGCTTAAATCCAGCTGGCTTTTTCTTTTATTATTTGGAACTGAAGGAAAACAACGAGGTCTTTTTCTAGCCCTTTGTTACATTAATGGACCAGTTAGATCTTATAGCCCTTGTACTCTTCAGAGGATACAAGCCGACTCCCACTTCTTCCTTGCACCTCAAGAGGAGTGTTACAATCAGATATAAATAAGTCTCATTTTTCATCCTACTAGAACTATGAAAGCAGACACAAGATGGAGCAACACTTGTGCTCCCCAGGCATGCCAGACAGTATTCAAACAACACTCAGCAGAACCACCCTGAGGTGTATTTGCTCCATATTGTTCCCAGCACCAGATAGGCCCCAAATTTAACTGTGATCCATTATTTCATGGAGTTTGAATATGAGGTCAGCGGGAGTTGTCAGGATGAGCCTTCCTACATCTGTGGAAGGAAATATTTCACTTTCTTTAATATCATATCTCTATCTATCCTACCTGTAGATGTTACATTTATTACAGGTAAATCAATTAATAAGAATATTTCTGTTAAAACCCGTATTAATTCATTGACTTGACTCTACTAATTTTCCAAATATGTCACCTGCTACTGTTTTTGTGTATGGATCTTTATTCCCAAACAAGGCTCTAGCTGTACTGTTCGTAGATTTCTGACAATAATTTACTCCAAAAAGGGCACGCTCTTCCCAAGCCTGATCAATGACAACTTGACTTGTGTCTGTTGGATGATTTCACTTCAAACAGTAAAAACTGCAAAGAAGAACGTACTTTATATTTTAGAAAGGAGCATTTATTGTATAGTGCATACATTACATACATTCCCATGAAGGAAGCTGTGATCTCACTGGGTTATTTCAGGGGAACATTCTACGCTTTTCAATGCTAGGGCAGTTAGGCCCTAATACATATTCCACTGTTGCTAATAAATTATCTGCATCCTTATAGACATGCTGCTTCTACAGAACATCACAAAATCAGATTCTGGGCAACAAAAAACTGTGCTGCTACCTTAGTGTTACACAGGGGAGCAGGGTAGTTACTCAGAAATGCTTTTCTAACTATAAAGAATCAGTGGGACCAGGCAATACAGGGAGCAGTCAATGGTGTTGGGGTTTTTACAGTGATCTTAGAGGCTGGTGTTTCATTTTAAGACTTGCAATTCACTTCAGCCTTTGCAATGCCCTTCACAATCCAACTGCAAACTGAGTCCTCACAGGTATGCTGGTCCCGCAGCCAGACAAGCTATCCCAGTTTCAACAGAAAAGTCATTTTTTCCCCATATACTATAGTGAGGTATAAATTTTGAAGTCAAACTATTATTAGAGTGATGCCAAAATTGACTTCATTCCCTGCTGAATGCTGACTCTCCAGGTACATTCAGCAACTGCTATAACTAAATGCAACTGGCCATAGTTGGCATGCCCCGAATACTACATTTGTTCAAACAGATATTCCATGTAGACTGATGCCAGAACACATGCATGTTCCAACAGTGAAGCCTGTGAAACATCAGGTCGTGACAGCTGGCTTTAAAATAAAAACTGTCCAATGAAATATATGAAAACATAAACAAGAGGACTCTTGTTAGCCCAAGGGATTCAGTCATTTTCTCAACGCTAGTTTTAACTTTGCTATTTTTATCAAATTTATACCTTTAGTGCATATATAGTTCCACCTACTCAGAAACTGAACAGCTAAGCACATGTTGAAGAATACCTTCTGTGGCAAAGAACTAAAAGATAACATCTTTCAGCTTTCTCATTATTTTAATCACTTTACCTTGCACAAAGCAAGTAAAGAGATCACCAAAATGCTGTGGCAGTGCTCCATGTTTATGGCACAAATCCAGCATCAGGAACTTCAAGGTCACAATGTTTACTGTATTCCTGCTCTTCTCACAGACATCCTCTTACAGAAACAAGACAGAGTACAAGATGTACACTCGTCTATGGTTTTAGAGCCACAGACAGCAAGGAATTTCATGAAGAGTTGCAATTTCTAGACACAGTTCACCTGCAGAGAACCTGGAGTGCAACCACCCATCTGATGAGGAAGGATTCAAAAGTCCAGTTGCTCTCATTCTAGAAACCCCTTCTCATAAGAAAAAAGCAAGTAGCTTGAAAGAAAACTCCTGCCAGCAAGCAGAAAGTGATTGCAGTTAGGAAACCCATGGCACTGCCACAGGCCTCTGCAGGGAAAAGAGCTCAGAATCAAGTGTCCAGTTTTCCAAAGATTTCTCGTTTCAACCTGAATCAGGTCTTTCCAGGGAATATCCACACACCATTTCTGCATTTCCCCGCCATTTAATAGTTCAGTATCACTTTGAAAGTAAGGCTCTAATTTCTATTGGATGTCAAAATTACTTACATTTTCCTCCTAAACTTAATCTTTCCTGTGCACCTCGGATACCACTTAGCATTTACAAAAATCCCTAAACAAGTTCCTCCCCTGGGGTATAAAAGACCAAAGGAAACAAAACACCATATACCCTCACCTCTCAGAATGACTAATTATTGCAAAAGGACAGTCTTAGGATATGAAGAACTGTAGCTTCAAAGCATAAAATTATATACATTACAGTCTTTTAATGATTATTTTTGTGTAAAGGCGGAGCTCCTCTAGAAAGGAGGATGATAATTAAACGTGGAATTAAGACAACTCTGCATAATTGCTTTTTCTGTCTTATAAGCTCCATCAGTACTCATTTTTCCAGTCATGAAACAACTATTTAATAATTTTTTTCATGTGACATGGAAGAGTGCTTCTTCTTGCCTTATAGCATCATCCTAAGCGAACCACCCAGCACAATATGATTTTTCACCTTTAAACAAGAAACATACGCATCTCAGACTCCTTCAACACGCAAAACCCACTTACTACACAGTACCCTGCTAAACATGATCCAGAGAAATAGCTAAAATCATTACTTCCCATCTGTACCCTTCCAATTATCCCTATTTCCCCGCTGTCATCTCCTCCTCTGGAGGGTTATTATATCATGGCTGGGTAAATAAAAGGGAATCTTGAGAGAAAATTTCATAAAGAATCTAAAAGGAAACCCTTATTAAAACTCATAAGCTGCAAGTTAAGTCACATGAACTGTCAGTTTGAAGCATCTAAGTGGTTTGTAGGAAAGAAAAGAATGCTTCCCCAGAGAGAAATGCAATTGCATCTGTGAATGTACTAAGAGTATGAATAGGGCAAATGGTCAGGTTTTGCTTATCGACTTAATAGGCTTGGGGGCAAATGTTATCTGTTTGGTCCGAGTCTACAATAGCCACTATTTTCACTGGCAAAGAAAACTCCTCTGGAGCTCTTCTACCAGACAGTCAGGCTGGCTGGGGCTGAGATGCTGTTGCCTTTTGGGTCCTAAAGACAAGAGGAAAGGCAGAAAGCAGGGGATGGATGCCGTATTCCCACCCCTGAGCCACCCAGAGCCACAGAGGGCCCCATGTGAGGCTCCCAGGTGGTGAGAGAGCTGTCCGAGTCCCTCTTTACACCTGCAAAAAAAAGTACTGTACAGGGCATTCACTAAACAGCACACTCATAAAATCTAGTTCAAGAATGATTTTTCTAACGTCAACGTATCACCAATTTGCACACTGAAGTAAATACTGGAGGTCTGTTGCTACAGAATTCATTCTTAATTTTATACAATATTTGTTAATATATATTTTATAATAGCAAATAGAACTATATTTATATAGATAATTTACTTGAAATCAGACATCAACACAGTCCTTACATTTTATGCTTTGAACTGCACAACCATGGCATGGTTTTGTCATTGTTACAGTAGAGCGAGTCTGGTATTTCAGATCAAACACAGCATGTAGTCCAGATGTGTTAGCTGTCACTCTGTGAGTAAACATTTCTGATGGACAGTGTGTTAACCACAGATTATTACTCATGATGTTGCATGATGGTTACAAAAAGTTAGCCTGAGTGTCAGAGATAACACTGGGGAGAACTGCTGGTGGAAGTGATGCAGACTGCTCTGTTTAGAGTGATTTCTGTCTCCCCCATTTACTCTTCAACGGAGAATCAAATCTGACTTGAACAACTCTCCATAGAGACTACGGTACAAGCACAGAGCAATTTGATCTGAGGGGCAGGACTCAAGACTGCAGCAACTGCTATCAAGGAATGTTAAGCAATGCAATATTAAATTCATAATTGTGCAGTTATACTATTAAATATATGCAGGTTTGTCTCAAGGGCTAAGCACATTAATTTATATTGTCATTTATGTGTCCTTTGAGGGGATAACTGTGAGGTGTCTTAGATTAATAGATGTTAAGTGACAAAATGTTTATCAGTCCATACAACAAAGGCAGGACAAGCAATAGCAACTGCAGTTAAAGTTTCTTTCTGTGCAGTGTACTAGGCATTAATTTTATTCTTAAAAATCACAGCAATTTATGCTTCTGGTTATGGAGGTGTGCCAGTAGTGCTACAATTAGGGTTGTGCTGTCACTTCAATTATAAACCCAATTTTTGAGGGTTTACTAAAACTCCAGATTAAAAAGAAAAGCTTGCTGCAGGCTGAAATGTTTCGTACAAGATCTCAGCCAGGGGATAACTTGTTTCCAACATTCTGAAAAAAATGAATCAGGTGCTTCAAATGTTAGAATTTAAATGTGCATGAAGAGACAAAACCTTTAAAAAAAAAAGAACGTTTAATTATGAATTCTCAGTGCAAAGCACATTGCTTCCCGATTCCTATCAGAAATCCTATGCAGAAGCATGACTGCAGATTATGCAAGTTAAGAACTGGAAGAAGGAAAACAAAATCCCAAATGTTTTGGGTGTTTTTTGTTTTTTTTTTTATTATTATTTTTTTTGGTTTGGTTTTGGATTTTTTAACCAAGTGCCACGTTGAGATGTAACTGGGATTGGCTACATCAAAAAAAGACAGTGACCCATGCAATTTCAGGGTGGAAGGAACAAGCCACCTTTTTTAAAAGAGAAATTAGGGCAAAGCCCACACAGACAATGGTAGGCTTCCCTCACCTGAATGAGGGATGAGCCAGAGGAGTGACAGTTTTCACACGTGCATACTCTAGTCCATGGTATTGGCAGCCAGTGTTGACATGCCTCAGACTAAGCCTAAACCAAAAATAATGTAATGGAAGATGCACAAAGCT
The DNA here is from genome assembly GCA_033556795.1 of Tapera naevia. NCBI lineage: Eukaryota > Metazoa > Chordata > Aves > Cuculiformes > Neomorphidae > Tapera > Tapera naevia. The sequence continues at coordinate 5,022,331 of JAUMJJ010000076.1, read as the reverse complement.
CAGTGTTGGCTGCAAAATTCACGTAAGCAGGCAGTTTTCTACTGAGATGATTATCTTGCCATGAGCTCTTTGCTGAAAACACTGTATTCTGAGTAAGACAGTTCTTTAAAACCATCCCAGTTAAATTTGCATTCACACTCCTGACTGCAGTGCGGGCACATTGTACAAGGCTCAAGACCATTAGTTAAACACAGAAACGGTGCTGCACATTGCAGAGTAGTGGCTTCTTCACAGTGGCCCTACTCTATTCTATAAACATTTCTTGCAGAGGAGGGATATCTTTTGCTCTGAAAATTTATTCCTTGATCTCTCATGCTGGCAGTCTGGTGACACTGACACCTCTTTGCTACTGAAACAACCATGAAACATACCCATGCCATACAAATAGACCCGTTTCTGCATCTCTTGCAGTTTAGAAGATTCCAGGTCCCACACTTTCATTTTTGCCAAATTGGCAGTTGCTAGGAAGCAGAAGAAAAATGCTGGCAATGGTTCTGGGGAACATGCAGGCAGTTTTCCTGCAGCACAGGAAACAGACAGGAATTTTCAAAAGGCTTTCCAGGCCAGAGACATCCAGGGATATCTCCCAGTAAAGAAACCAAATTAACTGCAAGAGGCTGATGGTATTGGGGTAAACAAGAATGATGCAGCTTTTGTAATGAAATAAACCTGACACCTTGATTTAGTTCCCTACTCCAGTTGAAGTCTCTGTGGAGGCAGAGAGTTAAACACTGATAGCCTGCACAGTCTAGCACTGCACAGAAGAATCAAGTTTTTAAATGGGAAGTAGTCAGTCTGAGCTTAAATGCTGAATGGTAAATTGCAACTGATAATTTCAATTAAAGACTCCATTAATGCATAATAAATTGTTCAAGCACTGTTCAGAAAATAACCAAACTCTGCATTGCTACAACATTTCATCAGGAGTTTCTCCTCTCACACAGAGCAAAACGGCACCAAGCAGAAAAACTGTCAAAACCTGCAAGGTTAAAGGTATTCCAATAAATGGAAAGGTCAAAAGCCTATTTTTACAGAGCACCGAATCTAACTATTCATTGCTTTGTACTTTTGGGAGAGGGCATTGTAAAAAAAATCTGCTACCAAGAAGCAAGATCAAGCAACTGTACCTAGACTGCCATTTTCTGAAATATTCTTCTCATACAATAATAAAAATCACATGGGCACCTGCACTTGCTATCAAACGAAGTGCAACTGGGTTTTGCCCATTGAAGATACGGCAATATATCACAGTGGTCTATTTGTGACATTTAAAATATATGAATTAAACATGTAAAAAATGACCCTAAGTTCCTATTTTATATGCTGTACATAATGTACTTCCATCTTTGATCACACCATAGAGTAATCGATTATACCCAGCCCTCTACCAGCAGGAGCCTTCTTCGTCCCAGCTGCTGAATTCTTACAAGGTCCATCAGTGCTTTCAAAGGCAACCACAAGCTTCACACTCTGCAACAGTAGAGATTTTGCTCAGGGTGTTTAAGGATCTGCAGAATTTTTCCCTCTCTCCACTTCCTCCATGGTGCTCATTTATAGTAAAATAGGGAAAATGCTGTTGGCAAGAAGATATAGGAATGATTTCCTTCTCTTGCTTCTTTGATGATTTCCCTTAGGGGACACAGAACAAAGAAGATCAACACTGGCGGTTGTGGGGAAGATCCAAAAGTCTCTTTTAGGGCAAAGGACACAGGTTGTGAAACAGCCCTCTTCTTCTGGATCTATTCAGTACAATTCAATTGTAAACTCCATATTCCTGACTGCACCTTTTATGTTGCTACATTGCCTGACGCCTCATGCAACAGGGCACTGCATGGCCTCCCCTTCTGACAGACAAAACAGAAGAAAATAAAAAGTAATTCCCCATCCCCTGCAATAAATGTAGAGGTATTACAAAAGGCAATTAGGGGAATTTTCTTCCTTCAAGAAATACCAATATTGTGTTTTAAATTCAGGGATCTTTGTAGAAATTCACCGCCAATTGTTATCTCTAGTAAAACAACCATTTTAACACTACAAACACTGAACACCTTCCTTAACCCAAGCTTAAACTGACAAAACATAGACAAGTAATTCAGGTAACTTTGTATAAAGCAGCAAACCTGAAGTACACATTGTTCTCTTGTTAGTTCTTGACCATAAGACACTCATAGTCTAACACATAACACATGGCAATGCAATTGGGAAGCAGAGCAATTCATGGGAGCTCCGATCTCAGAGAGTTCTGTATTTACAATACTTGAGGAAAACTGAAGTTCAGGAAGACCACTTGCTGGACTTTCAGCTCTGTGACCTGTATGCAGAAATGCTGTACCACATCTGACTTCTAAAACCTGTAATTATCTACTAGATACACTGTACAGCAACAAGTCCCTTCCAAAACTACAAGCTAAAATTGGTTTTGCAAATCCATCAGCTTTTTAACTTAGAGCACCAACAGCACTAGCACATACTTCTCAGTCAGCTTGCCGCAGCAGAAAAGGTCAGCCTAGGGTGGAATATGTGGCACAGTTCCTCAGACTTTTTGGTCCTCAGTGAGGAGTGGTCTCCATAAGGTCATAAATTCTTACCAATTTTCAAAAGCAAAGATACTTGATCCAAGACTTTTCATAAATTTTGAGAAGAATGAAAGCAAACTAAAAGGTTGATCGATACAACAGTGCTGAGCCAGAAACCCCACTTAATTTACAGTGGTATCAACGCAGAATGAATAATCCAACTTGTAAACTCATCCCCTCATGTCTGTTTGTATGTGTGCACACACACACAAACACGTTTACTCACATGAAAAATAAGTCTAAGACACATGGCTTTTGTTTTTGAAAAACAAAAGAATATTCATGTTTTGGCAAAATACTTCTTTGTTTTTACTGGCATGTAAGACCAGGCTGCACTAGGCATATTTTAGCAATAATGATCAAAGCACAGGCTTCCCCTGAAGATTAATGACTGGCTAAGAGGATAGTTTGAGGTCTGTTTACCCCAGCTGGTCCTTAATTCCCAGGAAAAGCATCTGCAAAGCTTATTATTGCTATAAACTTAAGATGGAGGGAGGGGTTAATGCTGTTTCAAATGATATGTACCATGACTTTTTAGAGACTTAACGTCTTGAATATTAGTCAGACTGTTTAAACCATCTCTTAAAGAACTATTTATCTTGAAAGTAAATAACTTCATACTTCCATAGCAGCGCACTTCATGTAAGCACTGCAAACTCCTTTACAACCAATTCATTAACATTACCCCCCCTGCACCTGCCACTATGGCAAGAGAGGAAAGAGATATAAAAGGATCATTTCACTCTTCATTGAAATACAGCTACATCTGGGCAGAAAACAAAAGCTATTTAACAGCAGACAGAACACCTACGTAATATTTAGAACAGAAAGCAAAGAATATCGTATCTACTTCAAACGGAAGAGGATTTAGCTACACAGAAAACAACTGTTTGACCTAACAGAAGCTGATGTGTAACACTCTTGGAAAACATGCATGTGGTTTTTCAGACAGATTGTGAATCTCTTATTCACACTGCTGAACAGCTACTCAAAGGAATCACTTCACTGATTTAATGGAGAAACAGTTCCAGTTTGAGTAAGTAGTTTCCAACCAGAATCCTATTTTTCATAGTGGTCAAGAATGCCATGGCTCACCAGAAGTTCCCAAAAGCCTGCACTTGAGATAGAAATGTTAATCCTTAAAACATATGGGATTCTCAGTTACAATAAACTTGCATCTTAAATTATAAATAAACAAAAGCAAAGACAATACGCTAAGCTTGAATTCACACCAGATTGTGGATTACTAATAGTAACTGGCCCAAGAAGGGGCTCTGGATTTTAAGCTATTGTAATACAGCAACCAACAGGTTAGATTCAAATCTTGAAGGTGTTCCATTTAATTGTATACTTGTTAGCAATCATGTTTAGACTTGAAGTAGGCTATATCCTATATTTTCCTGTATATTTTCCCACAGACGTAATCTAAACAACAACAAGTTGTTTTTAGCATCATTATGAAAAAAAACCCAACCCTGGATGTTCCAAATTAAGCATGTGATTCAAACAGACCTTTTATAAGGGATTAATAAACCAAAAAAAGATTATTAAGACTCCAATGTTCAAAAGCCTATTCTGGGCTGGCAAAAATATTCATGGCCTTGAATAGGATTTGGATGAGACAAACTTGTGTTTAAAAAAAAAACTTTTAACTTTTCTTGCACAAATAAAACTGCTTTGCTACATAGAGCAAGATTCAGAAAAGTGTGCAATAGTTTTGCCACTGCAAAACTCTTTTCCGCTTGCTTCCTACTGACTTTTCCATATCTGTCACTCTACTTTAAAAAGACAGGGACTATAACTAATATACCCTCAGTTTAGGTCTCTAGATTCTCCATTATGTTTGTAAGGTAGAGAGCAGACTAACTGAACAAAAACAATACAGCGGAAGATGGGGCAAAAACATATTTCTAATTCTTTATTCTTGTTATTTGAAACAGAGCTCTTAAAAAATGCACTAAGCTTCCTCAAGTGCTGCCCTCACTTTGGAAAGATGTGACTTTGGAAAGATCCAAAGATTTTCAGAAAGCCAGCTTCCAACATGTTTGAATTTATGTGTATGTCTACAACTTTTACCTATAATTAAAAGGGCCTTTCAAACCATGAGCCTTTCTGTAGCTCGTAGGAATGATCCTTTGCCCTATGACAACTTCTAGCTTGTTTCAACTTATCTTCAAAATGAAGGCATCCATATATAGAAGAGAAGCTGATCTCATTTTTACAGGTAGATGTGATGCAGACCAGCAGAGCAGCCTGGTTGTTAGACTCCCATACCTACACTTACTGGGAAAACACTCTTCGGACAATAAAAAGGGCCACCGCCTGATTATGACAAGACATGAGTAACATAATTCCTAAGCAACATAATGCATGGTATTTCCAGTCACACACACAATTGTGAAGACATCAAAGGAAGCAGAACAACTCTGCTGGTACACGCTTTCTCAAACCTTCTACTTTCAAGCACACAGTGAGGTAGCAGGATAACAAAAGTAAAGGTTTTTTTTTATGAAAAATGCTGATTCTAATGTTTTTACATGTTCACGAAAGATGCTGGATGGGCTGACATTATTCTTTAGTTCATCATTGTGTGATCTTACACTTCATCACTTTGTTCATTTCCAGTTTTATGAATATATAATGAATCCATGTAGCTGCTATTTGTTTTTTTTTAATTTGGCCTTGTATAGCTGAGCCATTTTCTCTGGCTTCAGGCTCCTTCCAGACATCCTGACTAGTCCAAATCTACATGACTTTGAGAGAGAACATCTATGAAACCGTAATCCTCTTTCTTTGGTTTGGGGACTTTTTTTTTCATTTTTACTGCCAGTTTGTTGTTTTAATAAAGTCTTATTGGGTCCACTTCCACTATTCCAGACTACCTCAGACAGCTACAGTGTATGAGCTCAGTGGGTACTACATAAGAACACAGAAAAACAAAGATAAGATTATATAGAGATCCCAACAAATATAACTGAAATCAAATGACCCGGTAACCCAAACAAGATTCAGATGGCAAAGAAAACCATAAAGATAATCCACTGAGTAACAGATATTCGATATCTAAGTCTTCATTGCTCTTTAGCTTCATTAGGTCACCTAGACCTGTGCACAGTTCATACAAAGCGATGCCAAGACACACTTCAGTGTGCAAAGAAAGGTACCAGAAAAGCAGCTACTTCACTGCTTTGAAGCAGGTTTGTGTAGAAACCCAGCAGAATTCAAGCTGCAGAATATTTTAGGGAAGGGAACATGATAATGTCAGCAATATTTTAAAACATAATCCTACTCTAAATCTCAGAAATGACTGCAAATTTCTAAACACATTTGACAAAGCATGTTAAAACTCAGTAGTTTCACAGATGTTCCTGAGTGTATAAACTGATTTGTGGTACTTTTATCATACATCCAAGTATGTTAAGATGAAAAGAACTACCTGGCTGCCAGTGTCAGTAACTGTGTCTAGCAAAAAAAAAAAATCTGATTTAAAATACCTCAATAACAGAAGAGCACTTCTTTTCTCCTTTAAAATAATTGCAAACTCAACAAATTAGCTTACAAAAACCTTGGAAAAAATAAATACAGGTTTAAACATATCAGTTTATATATTAAACATGACTTTGCACTGCTCTTGGTCCACAGTCAATAAGAGTTTTACTATAGTAAGTATGGCAGGATGGGCACTTTAGGTCCTGTCATAAAATTCATCCTAATACAAATTAAAAAAATTGCATCCCTGATATCAGTACAAATACCCTTTATTCCTAGGAATATCATTCCTACCTCAATCCATCAAAATGCATTTCCGAATTTGGAACTTATTTATCATGAATCATGCTCCAGTTCCAGCATCAACTCGGTAAGGTAGAACTTACTCAAGCATAGGGATCACATTGAGCTCTGAGCTCTTACAATATTTTTAAAGCAAGCAGTATTTTAGAAAACCGGATTGCAGAGAGCAGTTCAATTCACTTTGAAAAGACACCCAAATAATATATGTATGTCAGAAAAGACAGAACCTTACCCATAAGACTTTATATACATTACGCTACATCAGAACATTTTTAGATACTAGATATGATGTTTGCTATTTCAGTACTAATGGCTTCTGTGACTACATGACAATATTTATCATTATGCTTTAAGAAAGCGAAGCAGGAAAAACAATTTTATGCTATAAACAGGACCACTGCTTCTGTATTAAACTTCTGGAAGTTGAGGTTATACCCAACTTATACCCTGAGAGAAAATTGAGATCACTGGGAAAACCAACAATTTTCAGTGACTTTCTTCCAATAAGAATAATAAATATTGTTTCAAGAGACTAAAATTGTTTAATCCATCCTGTCAAAGAAATAACCAACTTGTTCCACTTATTTAACATTTATTACATGGGGATATTTTGACAAAAACCCACAGTACTCATTTTGTTCCAAATACCATAATAATTGAATATTTAACTGTGTCAGGATAGAAGAAAGTAAAGAAAAAAGTCTACTATGGAAAAAAATGCTTGTAAACCTATACTAAAACTTACCTTCCTATAAATGTCAGATTCAACAAAAAGATGCCAAACTATGAACATAATGTTTACATTTGAGCTCTGCTAATGTATCAGTTAATTATCCAAACTGTTTTTAGTGAAGACAGTGAATTCACTGCTTTCTTCATCTACTGTACCCGCTACATTTATTTGCAAATGAAGGACCAGAAAATACATTTATTTGAACATTATTTACAAGCACTTTCAATGTGCCTCCAATGTAATATATCATAGTGCAGCCTTTGATTTAATTGTTGCTGTCATTCATTTTTGTGCAGTAACACATGTAGGAGTTCCAAACGCCAAAAGACTCTTGCCTTTTTTTTTTGTGCTACATACCAGATTTTGTAACCTGTGTCAAGCTACCTCCGATGCTTACAACTTGTGAACAGAGGCCAACAAAGAGCCTCCCCAGACACTAAATCATAATCTTCATGTTTTTCGTATTTCACATTCTAGCCACAGTTTCAACATCCATACCCCGTGACATTAGGGAAGGATAAATCAAGGAGGATGACAGCTCCCTTGTAGAGACTGGTACGGCCCTGGGATCTGCCACACCCAACACCCACAGCTTCTGCCAGATGTCTTGAAGAGTTTTGTGGTATTAACCCCTTCAGGGGTAGCTATGAGGTTTGTGCCGAACCTTTATTAAGTAACTGCTCTTTCTTTTTTTTTTTTGTAGAGAGGGGAAACAAAACCCCAACCCTTGATCCTGCTTAATAAGACTCTGACTAATAAAGGACAGTCAGTTAATAGAGTATCAGTAATAATTAGCAAATCAATCCTCCTATTTCCTTACAGACAGGAATCAGAAGTTAAGAGTTAGGGTTATACAACATTCCTCCTTTCATACCATGCTGTTGTCCCACACGTTTATCTAAAACAACATAGTAAAAAAGTCAAAGCAGTTTTACGTTCACTTTTTCAGACACAGGACACTGCTTTACCTTCTCGGAATCAGAATGCCTATTTACTGCCCTTTGGCCAAACAGACTACTCAGGCCTTAAATCAACACGATTTCTAATCCACAATCCCTACGGTAAACTCTGCAACTGTTTCTCTGGGTCTGATCTGGCCCCAGGGACATAAATTTGCATGCAACTTCTAAGTTTGTGAATAGTCCCTAGGCTTAAAGTTGCACATGTGCTTAAGTGCTTTGTTCAGTCTGGGTCTAAGACAGCTACTTTAAAATGAAAACAGAAGCTATGTAAGGAATAACACTGCTAAAAACAATTTTCCTCTGTAAATATCGTGGCAAAGGAAAAAAAATTAACAAAATAAACAGCGATTCCTTAAGCATATATTGACCAAACAGTAGGTAAAGAGCAGATAAAAAGCCATCAGCCAATATTAATGCATGCCACTGCACTTAAAAGGACATAATCAATTTTACTTAAAAATAATAAGTTTGAACTGCATCCAAGATTCTTTGTACACTATTGTGGGTAAAAGTATGTGTGGATATAAACAGCAAGCAAGCTGTCACTGCTCTCAGAGTAAGACTGGCCCCTATTCTTCACCTACTTTATTTTGCGGATTTGAAAGTTATTTATGTAATTTCATTTGTCAACCCCATATAAAATGTGATCACCTCTCCAGTTTTTGTGTGTTTATTCATTAAAAAAAAAAAACCCTCAGTATAAAATATTGCAAAGCTAGCACTACCGAAAAATGTACTTATGAATATTGTACTTTCTAAAATTACTTCTGATTTACTTTCCAATAGGCTAGGATTCAAGTTGAACACCACTATTTCTTTAAGCAGTTATGAAGAGTACTTTTCAGGTTTCCACCATTTGTGGAAAAAAATACACTGGAAGTGATTGTTAATTCAACTCTTTTTGAAAACAAACACACAATAATCAACGTTGAACTTGGGCAGAAAAAAATTAACATGTCTGACACTATTTTTCATTTGGGGAACATCCCGCTAATAATGCTAAAAACACTTAAAAGTAACTATCCACAGTTCGCAAGAAACAAAATCAGATGTAGATTTTATAATTTAAATTGCTCATAAATATCAACACTGATGGGCTAAAGGCTTGTTCTCATCTACTAACATTTCAAGACAGAATTAAGATTTCATTGGATGGTTCACACTATTATCTTGTGAAGAATTTTTTCCCCAAGCTTGTTATACATGTGCTGTACAAGTTAAAGGGTTAAGTAACCATTATATTCTGAAGAGCAAACTGTTTGCCTTAGGGCCATCTCCTCCTTACTCCTGATGAATTGCTTGACACTTCATGTATCATACCTTACTTTTCACTAGGAAGTAACATTTGGTTCCAGTCATGGTGTAAGACCTGACTCTGGAAGTATGAAGCAATATAGGACAGACTGAAAAAATTAAAGCACATCATCATCTACTCAATAGTGTACACCTAAATAGTGATACACTAATTTATAAATGTTTGTTTGTACTTGAATAATGGTCATAGACACATACAAAGAGAATTTCTATAGTGAAATGAATAAAAGAACATTTGTGAGACTCAATTTTCTGAGTGACAAGACCCTTTTCTTGTCCAGAATGAAACAAAGGCTAGTGTTGAGTGCTTTACATGAAAAATGCTTGTTATAAGCTAAACACAAGCATAACACTTAAAAGTTATTTTTAAAATGAATCATAAACAAACCAGATTCAAGTAGGAACAGCCCAACAAGTATCTGTCAGCAACCAACCCAGGCTTCAGCACAAAGGTACAGTATTGATTCTTTTCAGTGCATTCTGCAGAGGAAAGGAGGTAAAACTCCTGCTCGGAACAACAGCGGGAAAGCAAAAGCAGAAATAGTGGCATCGACTTTTGCTTTAGATTTTTTTTTGTCACAAAACATTGTGATACTTACTTCAAACACAGCCCCAGATGTGTCGTCACTTGTGTGTGTCAGAACTTGCTCAGTAAGTACAAAGGAAAAAAAAAATGTATCTGCTTGCCAACACTCAAATCTTCCAGGCTGTTCAAAAGCCAAATTAATGACTTCTGCAAAAATCTCTATAAAACCGTGCTATCCAAAGATACTGTATTAACTTTGTGAATTAAAATACTTCAATAAATACTTCAGAGTGGTTTACAAAGCTTTTCAAATATTACAAGAGACAGCAAACAATTTTTTATAATTAAAAGGATTTGAAGGTTTTATTGGGCAGAGATTGAGCTTGAAGAGTTAGAATTACAGTTTTCTCTTAATTTTAAATATATTTTCTCTAGTTGTCTTGCTTCCTAACAAAACCTGTGCCTCATGAATAAGATTTATGTAATCCTGTATTGCATAACTTACTTATCAAGTTTCAGGATATAAATGTCTCCCTGTAAAATGATAAGCTACAAAGTCTAAACTCAGGTGAACAGGCCTTGAACTGTGCGCTGCTCCTTTGCGGAGCGCAATTACTCTCATTAACTAAGCACTGATGCTGCTATTGTGGAGTACTAAAAAAGAAATGTGATTTGAAAACATAATCTGCAGACAAATCTGGTCACTGAGGAAAGAGGACCAGGTGTGAAAGCACAGCTCCTGGGTGGAGGCTCTGCTCCTGGGCTTGGCCCAAACACCTCTGTGATCTTAGGCAAACTGATCCCAAAACATAAGTGGTTTCATGTGTGCTGCCAGCGCTTCACACCTCTGAATCGTCCATGCACCTTCCCTTCTCTCTTCGGTGGATGGGAAAATAAATGATTCCTTACCAAAAAGGTACAGCAAGCGTTAATTCATAAACATTTATGAACTGCGTGAGACTGCAGAAGCTCTGGACTGCAGGGTACATCATAAGGACCAAACATGAATTTTAATCAAAATACTTCTATTAGACGAAGGAAGTGGCCAGTTCTGGCAGGTACCAGAACAGAGAGGAGAAAGGATGCCTTTTTTGAAGACATCACGTTCAAAAATTTCAGCTGGGGCAGAAGAGAAAATTTGCTCTTCCTGTGGGAAACAGAGGACAAGAAGCATACTTAGGAGACAGACTTCAGCGGAGTCGGGGTGAACAGGAATAGATGGGCCCATGCAGAAGGGTACAGAGCTCAGGAATGTAGATTTCTCAAACACAGCTGTCAGCAAAGAGCTACAAAATACACTTACAAAACAGAAGTCTGATCTCTCCCCAGTCAGCTTATTTAACAGCCTGTTTATTGTTACCAATAAGCCCAGCGAAGATCCAATGTGTGAAGTTCCTTCTGCAGGCTCTGCCCTTTAGACCCTATCGTATAGCCAATGAAGACGGTTCTGTGGGTTTTACTGCAGAGTTCTTTTGCTTAAGTGAAAAATAACATTAAATACATGTTGAAAAGTTGAAAACTTGAAAACTCCCCCGTTACGAAAAGCCAAAGTGCTTGCATGTACGTGTACACCACAATTCAGTTTTCTGGCTTACAGAATTATTATCTGGTTATTCTATTAAAAAGGATAAAAGACACACCAAAGATCCCCAATATGTCAGCATTATTCTTTATGTGTGCTGAGTGAACCATGTCCTCTGGAAGGCATATAATGATAAATAATTATATGAGTACCATAGTGCAGAAGGTGGCCAGATTACGATTGTCCAGGCAAACACCATTCCTAATTTGAGAACCTGGCTTTGCAGCCTTTTCTCTTTCTTCTCCCTTCTTTCAAACATGGAGCTTTCTGCATTAGCAAGATGGTCACATATCTGGGATGGTCAGTGGCATTCACAGAATGCTCAAAACTTGCAGCCAGTTTTCTTTCCCACCTAAGAATTCACTTAATTGAAGACTTCCAAAGCTATCTTTGGCATCTAACTTTCAACAGTAGTGTTTTGTGATGTATCTGTCATAGATTGTTATCCAACTGTATGTTTGCACATTTAGCTGACCCACTGCTATGTTAGCTAAAATAATTAAATCTTGCACGTTTGTATTTTTGGTTTACTACCCCAACCAGAATTAACACCAGCACTCTTTTTCTAATTACAACAGCTTAAAAAATGAGAGGACGGGAAAAGCTAAAATGGGGACAGCCCATATAAACACCAATAGCTAAGGAAATATCTTTTATCCACTCCTTTACTCATATGAGACCATAAAAGGGCCAGAGGACTGATGGGATTTTTTTTGTTTCATGCCTTTTTTAAAAAAAAAAAAAAATAGAAGCATCCCTGAAAGATCAAAAAACCCCTCACTAATTCCAAACTGCCGCAACTGAAGAAGTAACCAACTGAAGCACACACCAAATGAAACAGTGTAATTAAGGCAACTTATTTCACAGTTCAATCTTTTGAAGGCAACACATGTGCTGATTTGTGTACAAAAGGAATAAAAGATTCCAGGAAAAAAAATTCATTAGGATATAAAGGAAATAAAAAGGATAATAGCTTTTTTTTGCACTTCCCTTAGAGCTGTCTTTTTGGCTTGTAGAGACATTTGTACAGGAAAAGGTCACGTTCATCTACAAGTAATAAATACACTCGGAAAGTTTGTTCACATGAGAGCTCAAGTGGGTTCCTGTAGTTGAGAGGGAAAAGACACTCCTAAAACCCAGGATGGGCTGTTTGAACCCAGGAGGAAAGAAATCTTGAATATTAACGCATAACAGAAAAACACAGTATTTGTGTAGCTCATGAAAACTTGAGGGGCTGAGCTAAACCCCTTAAATAACGTAACAAGTACAGTGAAACCGCAGGGTTATGGAAGGCTCCTCACGGTAAACCCACGATATTCCCCTCAGTTCCTCTGTGATTTTGTGACCTTTCGTTTCGGGAACTCCACCACCAAGAAACCTCCGGCCAAGTCTTTACGAGGTAGCGACTGCCCATCACCCAAACGCCCAAGGGTCCCGGCGGAAAGGGAAACGACTTCACATCCTCTCGCAGCGAACACAAGAGAGCCTCGGCAAGGCGAGGCGCGACGCCACGCCGCCCCGTCGGGGCCGGGGCTCCTCCGGGCTGCTGCTCGGCCCCCGCCCCGCCCGAGGCGCCCCGAGGCCGCGGTTGCGGGCGCCACTGCAGCCGCCGAGGGGCTCCCGCGCGGCATCCGCCGCTTTGCGCAGCACCGCGGGACCCCAGGGGTCACGGAATCACCCGACTTGGAAAAGGCCTTCGAGCTCGCCGAGTCCAACCGCACCGGCCCCGTGCCAAACCGCAGCCCCGAGCGCCTCATTCCCGGCGTTCACCCCCCCCCCCGCCCCAGCACTCACGGGCTCCATGTCCCGCGGGGCCACGAAGCTCCCGACTCGGAGGCCTCCTCTGCGGAGCCGTCGTCCCTCGCTCCCCGGCGGGCGGCTCCGTCCCCTCTGGGTTTAACGGGCTGGGGGGAGGGTGACAGGGCCGACTGTCCGCCCCGCCGCACCTGGGGCCGCCACCGCCGCTGTCCGCCCCGCTCAGCTGCGGGGCTTCCTCCGCAGCCCCGAGCCCCGCCGGCCGCGCAGGCCCTTGGGACGCGGGGCTTGGAGAGGACACGCAGCTGAAAGCGGTCCTGGGGGGGACCGGGCCCGCTCTGCACCTCGAGCCCGGTGGATGAAAAAGGGCATCAAAGTGCTGGAGAGGGTCCAGGAGGCCACAAAGCCGGAGAAGAGTCTGGAGGGGAAATCACATGAGGAGAGATTGAAGTCACTTGGGCTGTTCGGCCTGGAGGAGACAGAGGGGACCTCACAGCCCTTCAGTGCTTCCTCACAAGGGGAGGAGGAGCAGCAGGCACTCAGCTCTCCTCTCTGGTGACCAAGGACAGGACCCGAGGGAACGGCAGGAAGATGTGCCAGGGGAGGGTTAGATAGGACGTTAGGAAAAGGTTCTTCACCCAAAGGGTGCTGGAGCACTGGAACAGCTCCCAGGGAAGCGGTCACAGCCTGACAATATTCCAGAAGCATTTGGACAATGCCCTGTGACACACGGTGTGAATGTTGGGGTTGTGCTGTGAGGACAGGCTGAGAGAGCTGGGGTTGTTCAGCCTGGAGATGAAAAGGCTCCAGGGAGACCTCATAGTGGCCTTCCAGTACCTGAAGAGGCCTAAAAGAAAACTAGGGAGGGACTTTTATGCAAGGGCCTGTAGTGATAGGATGAGGGGGAACAGCTTTAAATAGAAAGCGGAAAAGTTAGATTAGACATTAGGAAGAAATTCTTCCATGATGAGGGTGGGAAGGAACTGGCACAGGTTGCCCAAACCGTTCTGTGATTCTATGCAGGGACAGGATTTGGACTCAAGTGATCCTTGTGGGTCCCTTCCAACTCAGGTCATTCTCTGATTCTGGGAAGTTTCTGGCGGGACAGGCTCCTCTCCAGAGCCTGCACTGCTGAGGGAGGGTGCTCAGACCCCTTGGGCAGGGAGTAGTCTTTCTTGTCAGTCTGCATCTGCACAGAAAGAGTTTCATGAAAAGTCTGAATTTACCTTCTAAACAGGTGTAATGTGGAATTGATCCCACATAGGTGCGTGGAGTTACATCAGTGTAAATGTTGGACAAGTTACAAAAGAGTTATCTGTTCCTCCTCTTCTTCTAGAGGCTTCCACATCTAAGAGGAACCACCAATATGGTCAGGAGCAGAAAAATGAAGTTGTCTGAATTCCATCTTCCCAAGAAGATGTACTTATTTGGAATGGTGTCTCCAAGGTATGAATCCTATAGATCATTATATGTATAAAAAAGATAATATTGCAGATTCATTTGTGCCATACACAGATTCTATTTCACAGAATCACAGAATGGTTTGGGTTGGAAGGGACCTTAAAGATCATCCTGTTCCAACTGCCTGCCATGGGCAGGGACACTTTCCTCTGGATCAGGTTGTTATGGTATTTGTGCATAAGCTATACAGAGAGCATAGGGAAAATTATCCTAACATATTTTTGCCAGAATGACTAGTATCTTTTTAACTAGGCTAAAAAATTGTTATACAGTTATGGAAGATCAGTTTGCATGGACATATTTACCTTTACAATTTTATTATTTGTTCAATAATATATGCTTAACAAGACCACTGTACATGATTTCATGTAGCAACAGGCAAATATAATTAGATGCTGATATGATGTACAGAATTTGAACCCTTATGTCGTCTGCAATCTCACTGAGCCTTAGTGAAAACAGTAACTAAAATCAACCAACTATCCACAGTTAATCACACGAGAAAGTGTTTAGAGAATCAACTTACTAATAAGACAAAAATGTCCGAATAATGAAATAAACCAAGCATATTAGAGCAGGCAAATTGAGGACATAATATGAGTTTTTTGATACGTGTGATATCTACACTGGAATTCTTCATTGCCATGTGTTCTTAGAACTATTCAGAAAGCAAACAGCTTTGGGGAAAAAGTTGTATTGATTAATGCTACAAGTGAAATTACTACTCTATTCTGTTTAATGAATCTTTTGTGAATGTTTAGCATACAATCACCAAAATAGTGAAATTCCTTAAGCCATAATGCTGCTTCTTTAAGTAAATGGGTCTTTTCAAATTCAGATTTAAAATGCATATGAGCAACAGAGATTTTAAAGATCACTCTTCCTACACACAGAGCAGCGTAGAAACTACTCGAGTAGTTTCTTTCCTGTCTTATGTCATTATCGTCATTATTCTGAAACAGAATCAAAGAATCTTCAATTCTATAAACAGGAGTTTAGACTCATTATTTTCTTCTTTGAAATGAGTCGATACCCTAAAGGCATAGTGCTGAAAGGCTAATAGTCCAGTAAGCACTAGGAAGAGATGAATTCTGTACGTGGAATGAGTGTATACAGTTTCCATTCCAACCAGTATTTTCTTCATGGTACAGTGTTGTGTTAAACTCTGGAGTAAAGAGTCAGCCTCCACAACAGAGAGAATCTGAATTCATGACTGTGTATTCGATAAACAAAGCTAGTAAATTATTTGCATTCTAAAATCTTTGGGAAATTAATCTAAGAGAAATCACGGCTCTAACCACTGGGAAAAAAATATGGGATCTATACCAGCTGCGCATTATTGTTGAGTCACCGAAGAGTTTCCCTGCATGAATCTTTGTTAGAGGTAGGATTTTTATTATGTATCAGTATATAAATTCAATAGAATGAACAGCATCTCAATTTCTTTGTGTTTTGAGCAAAAAAAATTGACTAATGCCATGGTGACATCATACAGCTGTTCTGCATTCCTGGCATTTTGGCTCACCACAGCCAGTAGATAAGAAGGATCTGTGTGCAGCTGTAAAGAAAGAAACAGTCTAATCATACTACTGAAAATGATACGGTGCTGTTTCATTTCTGGTTCATTTTGTTTTCTCTTGTACCTTTACTGCAGGGTGAACTTGCAAGTTTGGGCTGTCATTCAGCTGAATGACTGGTTAGTAATACCACACTAGCTACAGAGTCTCTGTCTTAAGCTAACGGAGAGATTGTTCTCTCTGCGGGGCTGTAAATGTGAATGGCAATAGTGAAATCAGGTTTTGCATGACAACAAATTCATGTTTTGTTGTTTTGTGATTGGCAGTTGAACTGCTGCATCGTACAATGGACCATATAAAATGCAAAAAAAAAAACCAGGTGGCATAACAAAGTATTAATGAATGCTACTTTTCATTGAAGTTTATGAATACATGCTTTTCAAGGATAATAATTTGGTTTGGGTAATGTCATGGTGTAACAATCCAGAGGAAGTAGCAGAAAGCATTTTGCATTTCTGTTACTGCATACGCATGACTGTCCTGACCAGTTTTGTACAGACGAGGTCCATGACTCTTTTCCTATCTACTGGCTACCTCTGTAACAAATGTAGTAAGAATAAGAGTACTCTGGAATTTTGATTTCTTCACTTTATACAAAACAAGATTGAGACTCCTTGTGGGCTCCTCTCTCCCCAGGCAACAAGACAGCTCTTTCAGAGCTGGCCAGTGGTCAGTGTAATTCCAGTGTTTAAAAAGAAGAAAGATGTTTGAGTCATCATGACATAATAACTCATGTAACACTTTCTGAGGCAAACCAGGACTTTTCTGACTGCTACAGCTGCATGAGCAGAGTATATCAAGCCCTCACAGATTTTGTGCTCTTCTGTGTTATATGCTTTCACTTTGACCTTTCTTTAATAAAGATCTTACCATGGGGAGTTACAGACCAGTTATGCTAACTTCATCTATAGGAAAGATATTTGAAAGATTTTTAAGAGATTAGGAGAAGGAGTAGCTATTAAAAGCATCCTTCAGCCCATTTAGTTGTATACACATTGTTTAGGAAAAAAGAAGTCACGCTTTGCTAGCCTTCTGGAACTCTTTGAAGATAACACTCCCAAGATAGGGTGTGCTGTGAACACTATATTTTTAGGTTTTCAAGAGTCATTTGACAATGTTTTACCCTGGAGATTAATGCTTAAAGATAGGGAAGGGGCAAAAGAAAAATTTGCTCATTAAATTGAAAAGTAGGTCTAAGCAAGAACAATGAGGAGCTAAAAATGTAATTTTTTACAGAATAGGGGAAACAAAATTTGTAAGGCTGCAGCACTTCTGTGTATCAAGTAAACTTGTTTACAGAAATGACTTAGATGCATGTACTCTTTTGAAATTAGATTGGCTCATTATTGTTCATTTGTAGTGCTAAGAAGCCCTTATAAAATTTCTAATCCCAGTGTGATGAGCACTGTATGTATTGAGACTGTCCCTGCAGCCAAATAGATGCTGTAGAATTAAAGTAGAAGAGGGGAAATGTTATTTTCCTGATTATGTAGAGATTCTGAAGC
The DNA here is from genome assembly GCA_033556795.1 of Tapera naevia. Taxonomy (NCBI): domain Eukaryota; kingdom Metazoa; phylum Chordata; class Aves; order Cuculiformes; family Neomorphidae; genus Tapera; species Tapera naevia. The sequence continues at coordinate 5,004,548 of JAUMJJ010000076.1, read as the reverse complement.
TTGGGCAGACTTGATCCCAGCCACAGAGTGAAATCAGTAGATCTGATGAGTGAACATATTTTGTTAATCATGAGACCAGATTTCTGATTTGGAAATGGCAGTTCGCATGAAACAACAGTAAATTCCAAAGAACAGTGCAGTACTGAAAAGCAAATATTGCCAGACCAGCAAGTGTGAACTGCATTTCCAAATAAAAATATATTCTAACCAAAAAAGAGATTTAAAGTTTATTGTAAAACTGTATCTTTCAATATAACTTCTGCTTCTGTAAGAAATGTAGTTTTTATATAGAAATGACTTGGAAGAATGCATTTTGAAAAGTTATCTCTCCGTGATGTAAAAAATCTTACAGCACGTGGTTCAACATTCCTAATCAAAGCTTGCTTGGTTCAAGTATAACTTTCTAAGTTAAAGCCACATCTTAATTATTTCTGTATGTTACAATAAAAGAACTAAGCTGCAAAGAGCATTTATTTTGGCCCACAGCATATAGATAATGGAACAGCAGTGACAAATTGAGTGTGAGAACCACTATGTCTATAAGTTAGGTTTGAAATATTAAACTTTGTAAGATGTAAACATGACCACACACATCAAAAGGATGTTCCAAGATGCTGGCTGCCTCTTTTCTGTGCATCCACTTTGCAGCATACCAAGCTTAAAATTGTAAGTGGTAGATGAAATTTTCAAAGGAATTACTTATACTGTAAAAAAAATAAAATCTCTTTTTAGACCAGAGATCTGTCTTGCATTCCTATATCCCTTTTGCCATACACCCTTTTTGGTAAACTGAGACCCTGCCCTTCTACTTTGTTTTTGAGTGGATGAGAGTTCTGCCTGAGTACACTTCTCATCCAGGATCCAAATTCACTCTTACAAAGGAGACTTCATAGGGCTTCAGTGCAGATACTGTCTTCCCATTCTGCGTCTCTTCCCCACAGTTACTGAGATTTTTTGGAACTACTCTGTTCATCTCTGCCCGTCTGTAGTCCCCTTGCTTTGTGCATCTAGATACATAGCTGTGGGAACAGATTCCTGTGAGCCAAGTTAGGATGATAGTTTGTAGTATTTGCTACTGCCTGGTGAATGGTCAGGGGATATGCTCTTACAGCTTGGTAAACATAAGGTAATTTTAGGTAGGTTGCTGCACAATGAAAGTGATCTGAGCAGCCTTGTACCCACCGCAGGAGAATAGTGCACACATGAATAGCTACTGTGGATTAGCTAACACACTGTAAATTCTTACCTTTTCTTACTTCACATTTAGTGCCTGGAAATAACTTGTTCTGGTTGCTATACCTAACTTGTTGAATGACTGATTGTTTGTAGGAACTAATCCATTCATTACCTACAAGAGCTCTTCTTTAGCTGGAGTTGTGCAGGCTAAGGAGTTTGATTTTAGAGACAAAGACTCTAATACTAGTTCTTATCAATGTGGTTAATATAATTTTGTGTGTTTGAGACCATCATATTCTTTATGCAAGATGACTGCTGTAGGGGTCTTTTATAATAACTCTGATTGAGACCTTAGCCGTGCTTAGGTTGGAACTACCACACCTCTTACATGGCATAAATAGGTATCTAACTCAGAAAAGCTGCTCACTGCGCTGTTATTGCTTGTGTTATGTCCTAAAGGAACATGAGTCAATCAATAATTAAGCCACAAAGTACTGCCTGTTGACATGGCAACATGTTCACAGATGTGACGTGAACTTAATGTCCTTCTTTCATGTCTCCTGTGAAAGTAAAAGTCTCCTAAGCTCAGTAACAAAGAAGTGGAACAGACATTGCCAGGGGAAAAGGAGAAAATGCAGAAAATAGATAATTTCTTTTATAAAAATGCATGCCTTTGACCCTCTTCTCTCTCAAACCTACTGTAAAATGGTCTCTCTCATTTTAAGTACAAGGACCTTTCCCTAATCAAAAAATCCCCAATTGCCAAATCCTTTTTGGAAGCATAAAATGAACTTCCTTATGTATAATTTTCATGATTGCTTCTTTCCCGTGTACTTTACCCCACCCACATTTTTTAATGGAGCTGAAGTGAACACAACTCTTTTAGGCTACTTCTGTTCAGGCAAGACTCTTTCTAACTCCAAGAATAATATGAGCTGCTGCACGGCAGATTACGGGTTGGCATGGAGATCCAAATGTGAAGTTGACATTGTCAGTCAATGCCTGTTGTTCTGAAGACGCAAGAAGCAGCACGAGTCTGTGTGACATCAACTTCCATACGTTGGGATCATTTTTCCTGGCTGTTTCTGCAGCTTCTCTGCACGTGCTCCCACTCTCACATTCTGCTTGCCAGTTACCCTGTTCTCTTCTTGGCTTGCATGGCTTTCTCCAAGCTTTCTTCAGCAGATGTTAATGGGTCTTGCCAACATGTTTTATTTGCCACATGTGTTGCTACCTGTGTGACAATGGGTGTGGTTCTTTCTTCTCTTCTTTTTTTTTCCAGGGCATCTTTTTACTTCTGCCTCAGTCTCTTGATCTTTCACACATTAAAAGTTTACTAAACGTTTTTTTCCTTTGGGAGCTTGGTGTCCTCCGTGCAGAGGACATGTCCAGTCCAGCAAAACTGCACTTTTATAAGATTGCTTCAACACTGTTTGTGCAACCACTTTGCAGAACTTTGTTATTCATGATTTTATCTTGCCACTTGATATGCATAATAGCTTGAAGGTGCCGTTGATTAAATTTTTCCAATGCTTTGATGTACCAGTGCTAGCATTTCCATGTTTCTCAGCTCTAGAGTGAGGTAAAAATTAGTACGCAACAGAAAAGCTATGGTTTGGTTTTAGGTCTGATAGTGTTCTAGTTCCAGATTTATTGGACCTAATTCTCCATCTCAGTCCATCTAAATATATAAAAACTCATGTTAGGGAGAAGCATTAGGTGCAGGGTTTAAAATTCTTATGCGTAATCCTTGTCCTTGAAGAAACCAGGTAACAGTTTTGATAGCGTAAATTTTATAAAAGTACAAATCTCAGCTGCAGGCTACTGCACAGCTGGGTGGTCTGAATGTTTGCTGGACCATATACCCTTCAGCAACTATTAATCCTAACCCTCCAAACATTAGATATGTGGAAAACTAATACACAAGTTTGGTGATAAAAAGAGATAGACAAGATTGCTGAGACAGCAGAATGACCTCTTCATCGAATATGTGCCTTCTTTTCTCCTTTGCTGCTTTCTTTTTAATGGATTTTCCTCGGTGTCCTACGTGATTTCAGAACTCTGTGCAGATGAACTTTTTAATCAGGAAACCTCTTTCTACATGTATCACTTTTCAGATCAGCTTTGGTAGCAAAGCGGTACTTCAGCAATATATTTTGGGTAGGATCAGGAGCAGTTCAGCAACTTAAGGTCCTTAAAAGCATTTTTGGGTTTAGGTCTGGGCAAAATGTGCAGCTGAATGACATCTGCTGTGCCCTTAATAAACTGCTCAGTGGCTGTGTTGGCTGCAAACTGACAACCTTTAGGCAATGCCTGGTTCTCCTTTTGTAGTATTTGAAGGGCAGGTTCGGTTGACCAGGAGAGAAGGGCCCAAATCTCATTTCTAAAATACTGACATGGCTTCTACTTTCAATATTTTTATTTGCTGAAAAATAGTATTCTAAGGCCTTAGCTTTTTACTTGGAGTTCTGTGAATTTTTGATACAGAAATCAGCACATGAACCTTACAATACATATAATTTGCAACAAAAGCTAGACGTTTAATGGAATTTCTGCAGGCACATTATAATTATACTTGAACAATACACAACAGGGAAGGCAGTGATGGTAACACCACTAGGAAAAGAGAAGCATGACTGCTACCTATGCAAGACTTAACGTGATGGGAATTCAGATATTCCCATGGCAATTCAAAACACTGAAATTATACTGATTTAATACTTGATGTCCAAGCGTAACACCTTTAATTTTAAATTTATTTTATTTTTTTTAGATCTTACTTGAAAAGTATCACATTGACATTAGTAAGTCTCATTTGTGGAAGAAGTTTATCCCAGGCAATAAAATTGGAAAGATCAACTCCTTACAAAAGAAATGAATATGTGCAATACCTTTAGTTCCCTCTCCAGCGCATGCACATTGTTTTAAAAAAATGCAGTAAATAATTGTATTGTTGAATGCATCCAAATATCTTCTAAGCTGTAAAATATACTTTATTCTGTCTTTTATTACTTATAGAGTTTCATTAATTTTGCAAATTACAGTTTCTCTGGTTCATTCATGTGACTTTAATAGCCCCATCTGCTGGCTGAGCACCAGGTAAGACAATTAGCACATACCTTTGAAAGTCTGTTCTAACAATGCCTCCATGAACTTGCTACTGAAATAGTTCTGTTTTTTTTCCAAAGTGAGACAAGAGACAGAAAATTGGAAAACTGCATTTTATAGATGCACATTATCCCACAATGCTTTGGATTTTATTTTGTGGTTGCAAAGTTGTTGGTCTCTGCCAGCGTCAGTCTGCTTCGTTGATGATAAATGTACATTTTTGTTGCTGTAGGATCTTAATTTCCTAAAACATTTTACAGTTTGCTAAAGTGAAAAGGCATGAAACTGTAGAAACTGAAAGAAAACATTGGATTAAATGTAAATGGCAATGCTCACTGAAAAAGGAACTAAGCAAAGATTTGCTTTCAGATGCAGTGCATTGATAAGCACTGAGACTGTGTTGTGTTCTGCAGAATTTGTCTTATTGCTGCTTTTCGATAGGCATCCAGTTATGAAGGTAGGATATAGGGCAGCAGACTCTTAGTGTGACTCAGTACATTCATTTTCATGTTCTAATGTCCTTTTAATGGAAATGGATGCCACAAATCTCCCAGAAATAATGACAAGGGTTTGATTCATCCCCTCATTCTTTAAATGTAACTACACTGCACTGCTTTTTGAGGGAAAACTTCTGATATGAGTGCATTCATGGCACCACTCGTTCTACATGGATTTAAAGGAGAGAGCTCATAGGATAGCTAAGAAGTATGAGCATGTGTTTCCTGTGTGTTGTTGGAACACAAATTTAGTATTGCATCTGCAGATTGTCCTGAATAAATACATTTATAAATATACTTAAAACTATAAAATTATAAGTATTAATGCAGCAAAAGCATGTGAATAGATTCAAGGTGTAAAAGAATTGAAAAAAATCAATATAAAAATATTTTCTTTACAAAATCTGTCAAATGTCCTGTGAAAGGAAAAGGAAGATTCTGAAAAAAACAGTGTTGGAAGAGGATGTTTGTTGGAGAGCTGTCCCAGGATGCAGATATCTTATTGTGGTCACTCTGCAGAAACAAAACCTGGAATGGGAAGGGAAAAGGATTAATGAATGTAACTTTGCTACAGTCAGTAAGAGAGCCTAAACTGCATTGTAATTTCTGATGCTGTCCATTGCAATAAAGATCACCTTAATTCTTTTGCAATGTGCAGCAAAGAGAACTTTTCTGAATAAAGAGCAATCTACCTTTTTCCAAAGTTTATTCCAGTGGCTTAAGACAGAGGGAATTGTTTAGCAGAGATTAAACAAGCAGTAATAGGAAAATAAGTTACTGCAGCCATCCTATTAACCTGTAGATTTTGGTCTGATTGATAAGATACTTGGATGTTTTTAGGGCAGTGAAGTCTTCAAAAGTAAGACAAGTCAAAATCCCTTACGATATGATGTGCTCACCGGTACAGTAATCCACATTCCTTCCTGGTTGTGAAGATGTTGAATCAATCTTTGCAAGGAAATCCCAGTGAAGCTATTATTCTGTTATTAGTAAATGGAAGTTTACAAAGCTTTGTGAACTCAAATTGAAACTCATGGTCTTTCAAAAGCTTTTTCAAATCTTGACTTGTGGTCCCCACACACCTAATTGCTTGTGAAAATACCAGGTCCTCTTCTAGTTCTGTAATAAATAGCACATGACTTAGAGGACCAAAGGGTAGCTTCCTGCTGAACATCATGCACAAATTCTAGCATACCATGGAAAATTTTCTGCTGATGTGTCAGTGCGGCAGATACAACACAGGATGCCCTTAGCTGCATTAAAACAACACAGATGATTTTAAAAGGGAACCTGGGAAATACATTAATAGTATGTTCAAGATCAGCATTTTCCAGTTAGTAAGAGTGTTCATGTAATATCTTTCTTCTCGTGTAAGAAGCTGCTTTTTCCTTGCAAATGCATTTAACAAGTAAATCCACCCCAATGCAGCTTTACCAGCTGCTGTATTGTTTCCCTCCTGCAGAGGTGTGCTTTAATGAACACATGTTTCTTGGTCACAGGTAGTCCGCTTTATGCCTGACTGCTTTTCTTTACAGGCTTTAAAACCCGAAGCCTTAAGGCACGAGTGCCATATGTATTCTGGGTGGAAGCCTGATATACTTCAGTGACCAGCTGAAGTGATTATGAATTACTCACTTGTGAAATGCTGAGGTGATATAACCAAGAGGACTGGTGGATCGTAAAAACACTAATTTCTGTTTTTAAAACCATTTAGTCAATTCAATCACAGAGTCTTAAAGTTAACTGAAAGTTCTGTAGCAAATTTTCCTGTATACTGTGAGGAAGAGATATATATATAAAATGATCTTACATAAACTGTTGTTACTTTTAAAGTATCACATAAGGACATGTGGAGAGGTAACCATCAAAGAAACTGTTACAAACAGCAAGCCTTAAACTTTGTTTTGCAGGATTGGCAGCTAACACTGACCATTTCTTCTCAGCAAAGATCTGGATTTGTCTTTTCCTAAGACCAGCTAATCCTTGCTCTCTTCTTCAGGAACTGTATTCACATCTTTTTGCATTCACTTGAAGAACAGGTGGCTCAGATCAGCCAAGCCTTAATCCTAGCAGACCTTGAATTTACTGGAACAGTATTGCCCTTCCAGTGGGCTTAGAAGTTTTCTTTCTTTTTCCTGCCATTACTATGATTAATGATAGTCTTGAAAGACACAGAAGCACTCAAATATACACTAATAAACACAAATAAAAACATAATATGTTAAGATGTTAAACCCAGAACTCAGTCAAGAAGGCAGAAACCACCATTTTTTTTAAATGTGCTAATGCAAAAAAAAAGTATTATTACTAAATAAAGGCAGAGTTAGGATTTTGGATAGCCTTACAAGTCAGAAACAAATGCTCTTCCTTATCCATTGATTAAAGGAAAGACAGTTTCCTAATCTACATTAATTTGCTGAACAGCTGGATGGATCTCCAAAACTTTAAAAAACTTATTACCAAATATTTTGAAATATGCTGTGCTTTCCCTGTCCTAAGTCGGAATACCGTACAAGCTGATTATCTGAGATAACCAATTTGTACTCAGAGTAGCACAGAGCCTATGACAACATATCTCTTGTGACTGTCCATACTTGGTAACCGTTTCTAAAATCCTAAACTACCTGCTATGAGTTTTCAGTACTGAGGCCACTTTCAGACACTTTTCCAAATTATGACTCATTACATTAAGCCTTCTTTTCATGAAACTCTGCTTAACTGTGCATGTGCTGATTGTTTTCTTTGTCATCTGACTTTCAGACTGGTTACTGATCTCCTTTGATATACTGTACATGACATCCTAACAAAACCAAATCTTTAATCAAGATGATGAGGATTCAAATGTGTGCCACTGTCAGACAGCAGGGTAAGGCTAACATGCAGCAGATGTGTACTTGCAGGTCAGATGGAATGAATGGATTTAAGACATACAATCTTTAGTTTAACCCTAGATCTGATTTTAAAACCCAGGCAGAACATTTTCACAATGAGCTGCATTGGTTTTAACTGTCAGCTGGCAATAGACCAGCACAAATATTTTATACGTGGGATAGACTTGAAAGTCATAAACTGGAAAGCACAAGAACTCATTGCAGGGAAAGAGACAAATGGCTCTGTGACCATGTTTTTTGCTTTGTGAAAAACATCACCTGCATTAGTAGTTCTGTGTAAATATTTTCTCTTTCATGCTGCTAATCTACAAGATTTGGAAAAGCAAAAGACACAGCCACAGGTGATTGCTTCTAACAGATTTCATTAATGCAAGCACAAAACACTGAGATTGCATAAATGAAATCTGCAGCTCTGAATCAAAAATAACACTCCCTGGTTAGTCAATTAAGGACCAGGAAGCATCGAGAGCAAATCTGTCAGAATACGGTGTGCTTTAACACAGTTTAGAAAAGAGCTTGTGAATTTATCATTTCATTGTGTAAGGTGATTTTTTCTCAAGAAAACTATTTAAAAATATGGAATAGACTGGCACGTTTTGCTCATACACATGTGTAAAAGTTTTCATCTTTAAACATAGTGTCAGTCTCACTGAGCTCAATGAGACTTGGGGTGCCCCATCCTTTCTAAGAGACGCTTTGTTGCAACCCAGTTCCACAGTGACAAATGCCACTAGTGCTTAAGCTACATCATGATTAATTTTCTCAAATTTGTTGCAGACATTGAATTTATAGTAGTAAAGACAGTTCAGGGCACTGCTATTTGTTAGAGATGTTACCAGGTAGTATTTTACTTCAGTATAGGGAGGTACAGTAGGTGTTATTTATTGGACTATAAAAGAAAGGGACAGGTTACAGCTTTTTTTTTCTGCTCTGGGAAAATAGAGATTTTTATGCACTGTGGTTATATTTGCTTATGCTATTGATTATTAACTGAAAAGTCCTATCTTCCCATTGCTATTGGCAGATGCCAAGAATTTGTGGGTTCAAGCTGTGTACTGGTTAATTGTAAATTCACTGAAAGATCCATGATAAATGCTGATGGCAATAAGAATGCTCAACTGAATAAGCAGTTAAACACATCTTAACAAGTTATCACGTTGGCAAGCAGAGTAGAAATATGGAGATGGATAAATTAATCAGGAACTAATTCCTAAGTCCTGCTCAAAAACTCTGAGCAGAACGTATCGTTCTGGGGATCCAAAGGAACCAGAAAGCTAGTAGATGTCTCCAGGTGTTGATTCCTCTTGAACAAAACCTTTTCATATACAGCATTTCCAACAGTGTCAGTAGTGTGTACGTGTGTTGAACCCCAGCTGAGACATCAGTCCTTTGATGATTAAGGTAGAGGGATTTAATTCACAGCAACTCTAATGGCCCTTTAACATGTACCAGACAATGAAATGGCTTTTGTCAACCACGAGTTTGGGGAAATGTTAGCATTTGCAGCTTAATCTTTTACTGAGAGTAGTTTTTGCTCTTGGATTGAGGTGAATGAGTCCACTGAGATTAATGAATTTATGAACGTGAGTCAGAGATACAGATCAAAACTCTTGCCTTTATTCTCTTACCATATACTGAAGTATTTGTACAGTCATTTCTTTCCTTTTACTTGGAGAGAATAGCATGGTAGCTTTTTTTTAAGACATCATAAGAAAGTATCCCTACTGTTTAGTCATATAGCATAATGTGTCTGCTCAAGCGTGAGATTTGCATCAAAAATGTCTTTCAAGAGCACTCAGAGACTACAGGCTCCAGGTCTGTACTCAGATGCCCAGTCAAAATCCATAGAATTGTTTTCAGAAGAAACCTAGTGTGTGATCAGTACCATTTCCTTTGTGATGGTGATGCTCCATACATTGCAGTTCATCTGCACACTGGGATCTTTGGACAAAGAATCCAGTTCAAATTTTTCCTTATTCTATTGGTAATAATTTTATAGAAGTTTTGTGTGAGAAAAGGTAACTACTGAAAATGTTACTGCATCTTTGTAATCTTAGCACGTTTTCTTCAGTTTTGTCCAGCACCTTGAAAACTGCAGGTCACAATGAAAATATGGACCATTATGAGAGAGTAAAGCAGAGCATGAAAGCGTACAGTGCTGTAGTAGTTGAGGGTGGGAAAAGTATTTCTGTGTTCATGACTGCTGTATTTGGTTGTACAACATATACCTTAGAAAGTAAATACATTCACATATTGCTGAAGAGGTATTATCTTCCATAGCATTTATATATATTATTGTGGAGCATCATGGCATGTCACAAGGTAGTCCTTGTTTTATTTTAGTCATATATTTGTATAACCTAAAATGTGACTTTTGCCACCTGTGGAACTCCCTGTTCCACTGGAAAGTTCCTTTTATACTATTACAAAATATTCTAAGCCCCAGATGTTGTTGTTTATGCAATGCTACAGATCGTAGCAGGGTTGACATAGTCAGTGCAGGATTTATCCTTACACTGTGGAAGATTTCTGGGTTAGGCTATAAATGCTGAGCAGAGAATATTGCCCTAGCTCTCACTCTTGCTGTCTTCAGTTCTTATAATTGAGTATAGACCCACTGACTTCTGACTGAGCATCTAACCTAGATATCAGAGTCTCAGGTGTACATTCCTCTCTTAAAAAAAACAAAAAGAAAGGGTTGCACATTTCTGATAACCACCAACTGCAAACCTTCCCTGTGATGAAGAATGTTGTCATACGTCAACGCCTACACTTCTGCCTTTTAATCTTACGTCTCCATAGAGCAGTATTGGCTGCCTCCTCTCATGGACCTTATGATTGTTCCGTTCAGGACCTCAGATCTGTACTTTCTTGTCCTCTCTTGATGTCCATACACGGTATCCTGAGGTCTCATCGCTCTACCTAATTACTAGCTGGGCAAGAGGTAGCATGTCCTGTGGCTGGTATGAGCTGTGTATGTGTTGATTGTCCAGCTGGTAACCCAGACAAAACAGAACTTTTGAGTTCGCGTTGCAGTTTTTCCCTTAATGAGGCCAGTCATCTACCTAGTCATCAGTTTTCATGTAGCTGGGTAGAACCTGGTATCTTTGAGATCACTGCTCTTCTATCAAATTTGTTTGAGATTGGCCAACAGATTCAATACTTAGTGGGAAAGACAGAAAACACAGTTGCATAAGCCTGGGATGATCAAGTTAAGAATACAGCAATGCTTTCTGAATACTAGACTAGGCTAGTGGACTGTTTAGGTGTGTACTCACTAGACTACACTAGACAGATTCAGAGATCAGATAGTTTCCTAAACACCGTAAATAACACTATCCCAGGAATGGGTCCAAGCAGACCTGCTTGTGTCAGCATACTTAGATTGCCTCTCCTTCCACATTTGGTATCGTGGAAATAACTTTGAGACCAGGACAGTCTCTAAGGCTAATTATACCAGCATCTAGGGGAAAGTTTTGGCATTGTGGAAGTGTGCAGCAGAATTCCCATATGCTGCATTTGGGGAAGGTTTTTTGAAGAAGCTGTAATATATTCAGTTGTTTCATTTAGTTCGTTGTTTAATGAGAAATATCTATGGAGTGGTTGTTCACTTGGGATGTATTTATTCTTCCAGTAGGCAGAATATCAAGCTGAATTTTATTTGAGGTTTGAATGCTCTTACCTACTTGATCCACGAAGATCACCATCTTGGTATGACCTCTGTTATGCCAAAGAGAACAGGTTGTCAATCCGTTTGAACAAAGTTGGTCATGAATTCTTGCTATAAATCCATTGCGACCAGTGGAGTTAACAGTGATTAAAAATTTGACACACATAATTCTTTTTATTTTCAAAGGCATTCTGTAAATAATATTTTTAAAACACTCATTACACTTCTCAATATCAACACAGTAACTTAACATCTCATGCTTGAGCTTACTCTAGGTAAACTGATTCATATACATATTCTGTTAATTTCTTTATGTAACAAGTATTTGATATCTCAGTTCACCAATGTAGGGGTCACCAGTTGATGTCTCAGTGCTGTTCAGAGTGGGGTTTTTTAATTTTTTTCCATTTCAGATTTTCAGGCTTAAAAATAATATGATTTCTCACTAAATTATGGTGTTGTGCCAGACATAGAGATATATATGCATACATACATATGTATAAATGTGTATGTATGTTTGGACTGGTTTGCTACTGCCCGTCAGTGAACAGTAGGGTCAAGTCTTTATTCAGTTTTGAGGACTGTCTTATGTCCTGGCTGTGAAGAGGCCAATAGTCTGATGTAATATCTCTAATGTCTTTGCAATGGCTGTAGGTATACAGTTTTTCATTAAAAAAAATCATCTTTGCTTCAGAGGAGGAGCTTTTGCCAAAGACCCTCTTATGCTGAAAAATGTGTGAAGATGCAAATTAGTCAAAACAAAATGAATGCCTGCTTGCCTTAATGAACAGCCAATTCAGTTCTTTTGAATACAGTGTTACTGAGCTGCTTCTCTCCAGTCTTACATAATTTGTTATGTGAAACAGCATGAATATACAGACACATTTACAGGACTGCTCCTGTAGCAGCAGGCAGCTATGGTTGGTTTATTTGAAACCACTGTCTTTAATGCGCTGTTTTAACTAGATTAACTTACTTCTACTCTTACCTAAAAACTCAGGGAGGACTTGCTGATAAATTCAATTGACTACATTTTTCTTTTAAATTGAAAACTTTTTAAAATTTAGGATTTATAAGGGGGTAATTGATTTCTAGAGGTTGACTTCTGTTTACTTTACACGGTAATTAATTAGTCTGATTATAAATAGGAAACTTTTTTTAAGGCTTCTGCTATCTTAAAGCAGTTTACAAAGTCAGCATTACGTCGTGTAAAAATGTCAAACAGAAATCCATCTGTCTCTTGTCGTTCTCTGATCACCAGATGTGCCTGTTTCTATGTTTTTCTTTGGTGGGGGGGGAAGGATTTGTGACCTTCTTTAGCGCTAAAATATTTTGTTATTCAATTCCTACTTTTAATTAAGAGATAATAATAGGCAGATCACAAACTTGAAGGTGCATATATTGGACTCACATAAAGCCTCTGAAGCAAAATGCATCTACTTCTTCAGCTTAGTTTATGTGGAGGCAAAGTAAGTCAGATTTGTGAAATTTAGATATGGATTTCACAGATTGTCCTTTGCAGAAGAAATAAAATGAAAGCTCTCTGAATAACACAAATAATCAAACTCATTTGGTGATGGATATCCTGAATTTAGCTGAAGAATTTAGCAGTTTGTGTTGGGATCTGGTTTATATTAATGCAGATAGAGGGCTGCCTTCCTAGAAATGTCTTCCTGTATCAACAGCAGGATTTATTTGAGTAACCTGTATTGTGCTGTGGGCCTTTATAGTAGCTATTTCAGAGATCAGCTCCACAAATATAACTACTGCATTTCTGTGTTACAGAACCAGCCTTTTAGTGCACCAGTCCTCTTGAACAACTAAGAAAAAACTCTTCACTGAAATTGAAAAAACATTTTACCAACACCAGTGACACTTCTCTTGCAGCAGTTTATGAGGGAGGCATTAATCATTGCCTGTAAATCACCGCCGTATTTTTAAGATGCGGGAAGATGTACCTCTTTTTAGAGCAACTGAGAAGTGGAGGTGATGCTGCTACTGGATTCCAGTGCAGGACCAAACACACTGGCCCGTTAATTTTGGTTTGCATCTCTGCCTCAACTCAAAGCAGACTTAATGTCACGTTAACAGGCAGTCCCGTGGTTCACAGCGAGTTGGAGAACCCAGGTGGTGCAGCTCTGCTGAAATGGCTTTCCTTACACTTTCAGTGGAGATCGTGAGCAACAGAGGGTGGGCAAAAGCAGTGACAGATTTTCAGTATAGATTTTTTTCTTAAACTCACAGCTTCCAGAATTCTGTGGTTAGGTAAGAATCTCAGCTTTCATTTAAAAATTAAGTCTCAGAAGCCATAAAGTAAATCAAAAGAAAAACAGGTAGATATTAATCTTGTGATGTTTGATCCAATTTTGTGTTTTGGGGAACTGTCTTCTGGTTTTTGAACACCTGGATTTGGCAATGCTGCCGTTATGCCTGGAATAACATACCCAAAGACTTTTCTTACCATCACTATTCCTCTCCCGCCCCCTCTCAGGCAAATGAATTAATTTGGACGCAATATTTCAACACATTTTTTGCATTGAAGGTGGTTAATAGCCTAAACAGAAAGAATATATCTAGAAGCCCAAATGAAGAGCTGTGTAATGTGCTCTTCTCAAACTAAAAGATTGAAATCTATGGTAAAAGAAAATACTAAAAGTTAAGTCCTCTATTTACCTGCCTAAGATCAAGTTTAGGATTCAGTATTTCCAGAGATAAGAGAATGACGTAACTGCTCTTCTAGGGGATAACATTTCTCATACTTTAATGACTTCCTTGACAACATCGGGACATTGACTTTAGAAGTGTTTTATATGATAGTACAGACCATATAGGAAAGAACTTACAGTTCATAATTTTAAACTGTTGATCAGGTTAAGGAGGGTAAAAACAAAGTGTATACATTATTTAAATTAGTTAAGCTTTAAAGACCCTGAATTCCTGGATCTGTTAGAACTAAATCCTAAAATGTGTTTTGGCAATTGGCAGTTTGACTGAATTAAAGCATGCATTTGTGGGTTTTGCTAGATCAGTATCACATTAGAGGTATCCAGAAGATTTGATTCCTTTATGCCTAAATATCTTGAAACTTTACAATAGTCACTTATAATCCTAAAATGGAAAATGAAAATGTTGCATAAGAACTTGAAATGGAGGAAAATATTTTAAATTCATGTTTTTGAATAACGTGATCCTATTTTGATATTTCCAAATGCACTTTAATCATGACTTGGTATTTTTGAAAGTAAGTTTCTTTAAAACTTTACAGTTTATTCTAGTACAAATTAAGGAATATTTTCAAATACCTAGTCTTCTGTTAAAATGCATGCTGGGGCCTTCTGTGAATCTTATTATTTACTGAACAGACCAGGGTAACTCACTAAGAAAAGTTAAGAGCTATCAAGTAAAAAAGTATTTAGGGATTTCTTTAGATGTCTACTACTCACTCAACAGATTGGAACTGCTTCTCTATCCTACTGATACCTAGAGACCTCTGTTGGTAGTAATTCAGCTGCTTGTATAGGAAGATATCTGTATGCTAAGAATGCATTATCAGATTATCAGTGGAAGAATTTCATGTGAAAGGCTTTTAATGTGGTAATACACCAAGTGTGTCTTTTACTGAAATACCTGGTTTGGTTTCTTCATTTTTTAATCTTTTTTTTCTGTGACTCATTCTTTTCCTTAAAGACCTAAATGCAGTGGTTGGTAGAACTAGAGAGCTCACTGCGTTGGTAATGAGATACGGAGCCCTTTGCTTCCAGGTCACTGGCATGAATTTGACCCTGGTTAGTAATAACGGAGAGTCATTATCAGCTGGTGACTGTCTGGTGGCCTACGACGTGCAAGCTGGTGGTTTCACTTTGTGTAGTGACCCGTGGCTGCGTACACAGACGCGCAGTCTTCAGTTAAAACGTGCAAATAGCTTGGAAAACACCACAGATCTCATGATTGAACTTCAAAACTCAGGTTGAAAGGTCATCTGTGGTGGCAATTAAGAGTGACAGGCTTTATATCCTGTCAGCCACGGAGAACAAGTTACCCACCAGCATTCACACAGGTCATTTGCTTCTGCTTGAGCAGTGGTATGTACATATTTAGGGCAGAATAATACAAAATAATGGATAAGTACTAAATACATTCTATAAAAGACAAAATTATGAAGCAAAGTCCTTACAGATGTGGAGTCTGCGAGCAAAAAGGAGGGAAGAAGATTAAAAAAAAGGGGAAGAAAACTGGAAAAAATGGCATGGTAAAATAGAGAATATAGAGAAATGTAAACCAGCAAATACACTGCTGGACCGTGCTTCCCAAAACACCTGACCTCCCCCCACCTCCTTTTCAGGATTATTCTGCTTCCTGTGAAAAAGAGGGCTTGTTATCTAAGAAAATATATTCAGCAAAATATTTGAGCATATTTTTCACTTTTAGGATGAGAAACTATCTGCTTAGTTCAGCACAGTGACTGTCATCCCTTTTACAGTAGGTATTTGCTTATCTGCCTTATCAAAGTGAACACAATTATGCTGTGTAGACTAAGCTGGAGGGCTTGGTTATAAAGATGGATGGTGGCTTTACTACATCATCAGCAAGCAGCATGATGACCAGGAAATAAGCAAGGAGTAACAAAGAAATAAGGAGAGCCCCTCTGATGTGATATGAACTTTAGGGAGGGTTGGGAAGGCTTTTGGAGCAAACACGTAGTGGGTCAGGATTTTCTACAAAGTGGTTCACCCATCTCTACAGTTACTGTTAAATATGTGTGACATACGTGAGTTGATTCAATGGTGAAAGGCTTGAAGATCAGGCTGGGTTGACATTTTTTCTTGTAAGGCTCAGCATCATGGAAACATTCGAAGTGTAAAGAGCTGTAGAACTGGCTAGTTTCACATGTCATACTGATGCTGTGTGGCTTTGAAAAGGAACTGATACGCTTTGACGCTCTAGGCCTGAAGCAAATACAAAGCATAGGACTCCTGAGCATGGTAAGAGACCGTGAAGCAGCAGCACAGAGCACCAGGTAAGATCAAATTCTTGGCTGTTTTCCATTTCCCTGTCACACTGCATATGCTTAATAAACTGTTTTTACAATAGTGATAGGATATGACTGCCACCTGCATGCTATGTAATATGTACACTCTGCAGTAAGAACATTTAGCAGCTGCAAGATATAACTAGTTTAAGCCTAGGATGCCTGGATGTTCTTAGGTGAGCTCACTACTTTCTAAGCTGTAAAAATACTTAATGCCTATGTCACTTTGTATTATTTTGTAGTTAATATTGTCAGTGGGTTGACAAAGGCGCATAATCAGATGCAAAATCTGATCCTCAGTAGGATATGATTCCTCAACTAAAGACACTACAGCCTTGTAAAGGCACATATTCTGCTTTGTTTTCACACCTAAAATGTGAGAGAACAGATCTTGTCTTGCAGAGGTGCAGTTGCCAACTTTGCTACAAACGTATGTGAGCTCAGTGCTGATACGTGATAACTCACAGACATCAAGACCACATTTGGGTTTAAGAAATTTAAACAAAATAACTGACATTTTAGCAATACATTTATCTCTGATGCTTTTGACAGGGGCTTAGATGGAAAGCTCTTTAGAGCAGGAAATCATCTTTTATTTGATAATTATATGAGGCCGGACTCCTAACTAAAGTTCTACTGAAAAATTATTATTGTATTGTTCAATGATTTTTAAAATTTAGAATAGTGCAAACACTTTAAGTAGCTTATATTGAGTTCTGAGACTTATTAATATTTCTTGTATAAAAGAACCTTTCTCCTCTTTCATTTTCTCTGCTTTCCCATTTTAGGTATGTAGTCACTTTTCTTTAAGCTTCTGTTAAATTACCTCATCAACTTTGTCTTGTTCTGCAGAAGCACTTGATTCTGCTCTGCTTAAAGGCAAATCTTTATGCTTTAGGTAGCAGGGCACTGTTTGTCTGTTGGTCTTCAATTCCTGCTCATTCTGTCTTGTGTTACTCCTCACAATAAACTTGGCAAAGCTAAGTCTTATTATATATCACCTGTATTTTTGTCTTTTACAGTCCTCCATTGCTAAATAAGAAACCCAGGCTTCTTTCAGAGGAATCATCTTGCTGCTTTCCAATAGGTAACCACAGATATGTAACCATTGATTTTCTATCCAGGGATATGTAGGAAATCTTACAAAGAGCATGAGTAAGGACGCATCTAATAACATGTCAGACTTTTCCTGTTTCCACACTTGAATGCTCAGTCCAGAATACTGATCCCTGCACCAGAGAACAACCACAGTTTACAAAGTCAATATATACTGTATGAAGTAGCTGTATAGATATGATAGTTACCACAGGGAATGAAACCTAAAATTTTTAGATGCAAGCAGAGGGCATAGGCAGGATCTGACTTTTCTCTGAAGTAGGCTCAGCTAGAGGAAAAATATTGATTTTTACCACAACATCCTTCCTTCAAAAGTTATTTCATGTTTGAAAGAAATGCATGAGGCTATAGAGGCACAGAAAAATTGTGATATTTTATCTTAATTTATAATTTTATTTTATTTACACGATTCATCTATTTTATGGGTTTTTTTTCTTCCTTAAACAAAAGAAAATAAAGCAGAAGGTTTTCTTTAGCTGCAATATTTGATGCATACTGCATTGGAATTATTAATTAGTATCAGTGGGCAGTCATGGCAATCATGCTTTTTTCCAAACATCAAATAAGAAAAGTGAAAATAAATCAAACTTGGAAGGTTTCATTTGTTTGTGTAAAGCACTCAAATGTTAACAAATTTCTCTAAACCAAATGCTAAGCCTTAAATCTGCAAAATCTGAAACTGACTTTTCTAAGACTACATGCAAAATGCCAGCATCAGTTCATGAGGTCTTCACAGACTGGAATCAATTGCTTGGTTTCAAACCCTTTTAGTCAATACTGCCTTTAATAGGAGAGGAGCTGCTGGCCTCGTGGAGCAGTGGTCAGATGCAGGACGAGGTTACTGTTGGGGTTCAGTGTTTTTGGATAGAATGCATTTATTCAGAAATGCAGTGCTCCCCCTCGAGATGGGGCAACTGAAACATGGAGGAGGAAGCAGATATGCAGATTACACTGTCTAAGCCCCTGGAAATCTGGGTTTGCCTCTGTTCCTACACTCATTTTTTCAATGTGATCAATTGGCAGCTTGATATTCATGAGCATTATGAAAAAAACAAAATAAAATCAGTTTAAAAAAGAGTATACTGTGGAATTCTCATGTTATAGCATTTGCTTGAGATAATTACCTTTTTTAAAAATATAGATGGAGTCATTGTGTAATAAAAGCAAAATTGGACACTGTACTCATATTAAAATATAACTGCATTTTATCATGTTTTGTCCATATGAATTCTAGTATTTCTGTCCCTCTTGGAAAGAAAAAAGTATCCTCTTTTTTTTTTTGAATTTAAACAGTTCCACTTGGTGTTCTTTTTGCTCATTCTTCTGAAGAATTTCTGCCTGAAGCACAGCTACAGTACACTCAGAAAACATATCAAGGTATCAGCATTCTCCGGTATTCCAACCACTCCAAATGCTGCTGTGTGAACAGCTGAGAGTGCATTTTTTTAATATGTGCAACTAAAGATACTTAAAAGTGCCCAGTTCTGCAACCCTTCCTTGGCCAGAACTATTCTCAAAAGTTCAGTGAAATTCTAAACCTGATAGGATTGCAGATTCAAAATATCAGGGATGTGCTTCAGGAGGTAAAAAACCCAGATCAATAAATGAACTGTGAGAAAAAAAATCTGGTTTGATTTAGAAAGCAAAAAACCACAGTAACAAAAAAACCCTCTTAAAAATTCTATCACAACACAGCTCTGTATTTCTAGGAGAGTAATTCCTTATTCAGGGAATACCTGTGTAATTAACATTTACTAAAGCAAAAGCCCAAACCTGCATTCTATTCCCATTCCAAACTTCTGACTTCATGCAAACGTAAGTGCTCAAAAATTATCCTGCTTTCTTATAAAAAAATAAATGTAGAGTTTTTAATAATGTAAGGAAGCACTAACCTTACTAATAAAACACCTATGTAAAATTATGAATAGTCATGTATGGAAGGATAATACGAAATATGAAACAAAAGGTCATGGACATTAAACAGAAATTAATTTGTGATTTCAGTGATGAGGTTTGGCAGGTTCTGCAAAAGAATGGAGGTTGCAAACCCAGGGAGTCCAGTGGAGATTATTAGATAAACTGAATGCAAAGTAATTCATTCCTCAGTTGACTGTGAAGTAAAACAGTTTTACATGAACTGAATGTACCAATGTTTTCAGCCACTTATACTTAGAACACTTAATTCTTAATATTTAGAACATGAAATATTTGTGTGTTGTGAAGTGAGTGAATAGTTTTCTGTTTGTTCATCTGAGACTGCCTCACAGAGCACTGTCACAGTATGAGGTACACAAATACTCATTCAGTACTTCAAGATTAATTTTAGACATGGCAGTTTGTTAATCCTAAAATAAAGTAAAACTGAATGGAACAATAAGGAGAAAAATCCAGCCATTTAATTATTTGAAATGCTTTTTGTTATTATTTGTTCAATTAATAAAAACACTATGTATAAATCAGGTGGGTTTGTATGTAGTTCATCTATACTTGCTACGCCTACTTACCAACAAAAGAGATTTTTAAAAGATAATGAGGAAAAAAAATCTTTCTTTTTGTTCTCAGCTGATTTTGTTTCGTGCTCACCATTGCAGTCCCGTTCAAACTGAAGGATGTCTACGTTGTAAGGTATGAGATATGGAATGAGATTTTATATTTTCTACATCACCCAACAGTCAATTAAAGCACTAAATCAGCTTGTGAAATAAACAAATCCTTCTCACAGTATACAGGGTAAAAAATGGAACCCGAAGTTTTAGATTTTGATTTTTATTTAAGCTCTTGAGGCCAATTGATCTCACCCGATAAAAAAAAAAAACAAGGGAATGAGCTTTCAAAATGAACTTTTACTTCTTCAGGGAAGAGTTTCGCTGGAACAGTGGTGCTACATACAGTGATAGAGCCGTAGTGAATGCCTCCCAGGGCTGTTCGTTCCTGCAGCGCGTCCACCTCGTGTGTCCTGCTTCAGCAGCTCCAACCAAAACGTGTTGATGGTCAGTAAGTACCTTCTTAAGACTGGTTCTCAAAATATGCATGACTGCATCTCATCATTAAATAATGAACAATGAAAGCCCATGGCATGAACTTCCTATTGGAGACAAAGAACTGAAACAGGACAGGAACAAGCCAATTTCATTAATAAAACAATTGGAGTAACTAGTTCATCCTTAAAATACTTAATCTAGTCCTAAGATTCTGTTTCTCTCCCAATACAAAATGTAGATTCCCTCACTGTTCTAGGAACAAATCTGCTCCAGATTCACATGGCAAGCGACGTTGTATTCAGTTGAAGAGCAGTAGCAGTGTGTTTCTGAGCCACAGTAATTTCAATGTCACAAGGAACATGGACTATTAAGTAAGCAGTAGAACCTTGCTAATTCCCATCAGTGGTTCAAAGCATCGATGTCTATTAGTAAAATTTGTAAATTAGTGCGTTATCAAGCAGCATGGCCCATTTTTACAATTTTCCCACGAGCGTTAATGATATTTGATGTTTTCCTAAAGTCTGATCCTCCAGGCAAATGAGTAGATGCAAACTTCATTTTGCACCAAAAAAAAAAGTTCTAGCTTTTGTGGTTAGAGATAAAACACGAAAGCATGAGCCAACTGAACCCTAGAGTATCACAAAACAGGAGGCAAATGAGCAGAGTCCCAGATTGATTTATTTATTTATTAAGGATCTGGCAAGCATCAAACTAATCTTTTGATATTTGATGGAATACTTTATACTTTTTAAACACCTGTAGTTAGCAATATTGAACTGGCACAGTATGAAACAGAAGAGCACTCCAAATATCATTGTACCAGATTCTGATTTTGCAAGTCGATAAACACCATCCAGTGGGAGCTTACAGCACTGTGCAAGTTTGAACCTTTGTTTAATAGATGCAGTTTAATATTAATTATTTATTAAAATATAGTGGAAAATATTCCTTTTTTTCTTGTATAAAATTAAAGTAGTTCTTGTAATATGAAACCTGGGCACAGCTCTGTAATTTAGCACAGCACACAACTATAGAGTCAAGCACGTGTGAAAATGCTGAATCTGCTTTTTTTTCCTTCTGCGTGTGTGCTGAGAAATAGGGAGGAATTTCCAGATTACATAAAGTTTAGTTTTATTATTCATCTCAGAACAAAGCATGACAAAAATCAAAAGGACAGCAAGGTCCTAGAGTGTTGAAGACACAAACCTTCAAAGCCTGTGCCTCCCTTTATCACAAGTAAGAGACCATCAAGCATTTTAGGATACATCGATGAACAAATTTATGAAATAAGTTTGCGTATGTAGATTCCAATTTGTGCAAGTAATGAAGTAACATTTGTAGCAGATTTGGCTTTCCTAGTCTTGTTGACCTGGTAGAATATGGCTCGTTTTCCTTCAGGATCATTGCAGGAATCTCAGCTAAAACCTTACATCTGCCAGAATGCAGGATTAGACAAATTGGCAGGTGGTAGTAGATTCAGAAGTTAAAAGGAAACAAACAGAGTAACAGGATAAAATCAGGGCAAGGTACTTAACATTTTATTTATATTTTCAAAGAAGAAACAACAGGAAAAGAACAGATGGTGGTTCAAATTTGTGGACACTCCCAGGAATCTTTTGCTTTAGGTAGAACAGTAAGAACTGCCCAGAAGCTGTGGGACTCAACTGGCCACGCTGTTGAAAGAGGTCAGATTGTACCAAGAAGCAAGAGGTTGCTTCCTGCACAAAAGTCTTTCTCAGCACCAAATGCACTTCTGAAGGAAAAAAAAATCATCAGGGAGCAACTAGAATTTAGAAATTATAATATAAATTAAAAGTGATATCAGAGCTATTGGGAATTTGTTTAATAAGGCAGATACTAGTCTGGCATCACACCTTAACACACCCAAAGATATATAGCCAGCCCAAGAGCTACAGGGAAAAGCAGAACAATCATGCAACAATCAGTCATTTTTTGAAATACTGCATGGGGTGTACAGCCAGAGAACTGAGATTGTTCTGCCTGCAGTACGTACTGCAAACACAGTGTTTCTTTATGGACTGATTCAGAAGGCAGTTTGATGGAGAGGGGACTGGGTTGGTATCAGAAAATGTAAGGGCTTGGCAACCTTAACAAAGGAAAGCAGATATAAAAAGCTGGCCGGAGTGAGGGCTGCTGCAAAATTGCCAGCTGTTGGAACTGCAAAATTCCCATGATGGACTAGATCATTACGAGCAAGCGCCCCTGCAGCTTTGCAGAAGTCAAATAAGTTTCAATTTCACCCTGCTGGCCACAAGCTTGATCTAGTGACTGCTGAAAGCTTTAGAGTTTTTTTGAATAATCTCAGTGAGCCTTAAAACATAACCCATTTGGGATCTGTAGCCTTTCACCGGGAGCGAGCACAAGATCTACCCATGCATGTGATTTCCACCTCTGCACAATTAATATTACAAATAATTTTACCAGTTTGTTCAAAACTACCATCAGTAGCTGTATATAGGCCCGTAAATATGTAATAATTGTATCTGAATAACCAAGTAGACGTGATTTAATGCTGAAACAAAGAGAACTTCTCATTGCCTTTCTCCTGTGTAGCAATTTACTACTGAAGGAGGGTTGTCTTCCCACTGTGTGGGCACATCAGAAGTAGTAGGGGGGCATAGAGGGCAAATGTATCCCCCCTCTATTTATTTTGTTAAGAATTTTATCAACGTGGTTTTTGCAGCAGTGTGCATAATTCTATGTTATATAGTGTTAGAAAAGTTTTGTTGAAATCAGATTCTGTATTTGTCTAGTGTTCCAAATTAGAAATACAGTGATCTTTCTTTCACTAACTCAGTTCTTTCTTACCCAGTGACCCAGATGCTCCTGAGTTTCCTTAATCTCAGAAATAAGAAACAGTCTGTACATTTATTCTAGTTCTACCTTTTATTTACTCTTTTCCTTATGGAACTTGTTTTCATCTGTTTGGGTTTATATTCTTTCTGTTTGCTTGCTTCTGTTTTAGAGCAAAGCTAAGATAATAGTAATTCCTGTTTTATCAACATGCCATAGTTGGTTTGTCATCTTCCTTTTACTAATCTTTTCAAAGGAATTTAAAAATAAAAATGTTATTACAAAAATGAAATTGCAGGGCATCATCCTACAACACAAGAAATAGATTTAGAGGACATTTACTCAACTTAAATAGGCAGAAGAGATTTCACTCCATAAATTGGAAGGAAATAATTGGAATCTAATTGATTTATAAACTAAATCATTATAATTATTATAAATAATTTATGAGCAGGTATGCTGGAGCTTATAAACAAACTCCACATCCTTCTATATAGTTCCAGCATGCTAATCTTAGGAATCTATCAGTCAACAAGAGCAAGGACGCTATGATATTACATGGATGGAGATCACCTGATATTCTTGGCACTTACCAAATATTATATAATTATATAAACGAGATTTCAGCACAGACAGGACTGCACTTCACATAGTGACAAAATGCCCACTGTGTTGTTCCAAAAAAAGTTGTGTTATAGACACCCAGGGAAACTGCAATTAGCCTTCTGCTCTCCGGAGGTCAGGGAATCTAAAGCTCAAGGCAGGACTGCAAAGCAGTTTTGCATTGAATCAACCTCTCGAGGAAAGTTGAAACAGTGAGATCGGGGGATTTGAACAGCCCCCTTTAATTCAGATTCTACTGTATTCGTTTGCTGAACACATTTTCCCCAGTTTATCTGGAGTTCCATGTATTGATTTAAGTCACGCTTCAGTAAACGTTCAACCTGGCTTCAATGGATGAGTGAGTTCACATTTATGATTGCTCAGTTTCGTAGGAGGCAGTGATTCTAATCCCTGTGGAGCTGCTATTAGCCATGGGTTGACCTGAAATTCACATGAATTGGCTCTAATTCAGAGCTTGGTCTGCTCTGCATGGTTTCCTGGTTTGGGGAGGTTTTTATTTAAATTTTGACCAGTGGCTTAAGTCAGTTTTGAGTTTTTCTTCTTACTCTTGAGATTATATGTTTTTTAAAAGGAGAAAAGATTACTTTATAATGACTGAGATCTTGTAGAAATAGCAGTAAAAGAAGCATTTCTGAAGTAAATAGAATGGACACTTTTGTCTTCAGGTTTACACGGTCTTACTAGAACTAATCTTCCTTCTCTATATAGGTTTTCTGTTTGTAAAATACTAACAATTGTCAAAAAGAGAAATAGAGAAATAAGCAATGGGCAAACAAGAATGATAATATATTTGAATAAAAATAAGAGGAGCTACATATAGATCACGTGGATGGAGACTGTGATGTCCAACACCAGTGCTAGCTTTCTTATTTATGCTCTTTTGTCATGAAGAAGCCAACGCAGCCCTTTAAAAAAAGATCTTTCCACAACCCTGAGCTGCTCTGACTGTATCTCACTTTTGAGTTTTCTCCTCTGTGAAGACATGCAGCATTTCTCCTAAAGCAATCATCCTAGCTAAATGTTTGCTAAACAGAAGTCGAAGGTAATCTGGAAGTAACAGTGATTTTGAGAGAAAAATTAGATTAAAATGAAAGTGATTATTTTTCTTAATGTATAAATAGTTGACTTTTTAGGAGACCTTCTTAGCTTGATTACAGACATATCTGTTTTATGAAATCCTTCTCTTTATTTTCCCTAACCATAGTAAGCAGCCTGTCTCTACCACAGGGATATCTGGATAGAAATTCTTCTTCTGGTCTGCAGCCATCTTATTGCTCCTTGTGGACTGGTGGGGACACGTGTGCAGGTTCATCACCAGTGGTTTTCAGTAGCTGTACCCAAATTTTCATAAACTTTGTAATAAAGGAATGTTATGATTTGCTATTCTATCTGCAGGATCAATCACCAGTGATCTACAGACCCTCATCATGATTAATAAATATCTTTTCAAAAAATTAACACCCTAGCTGAGACATGCCTTGTGGCAGACCATGTCTTGCCATCTTTGTCTCAGGCCCCTCCACACCATGTTGCCCTACTAAACCGTTTTTCCAACTCAAAAGAAAAGTGAGTGATCACCAGCTCTAAAGCCCGTGTTCACAATCAAATAACGGGTGATGACTGACAAATACACTGCTGCACTGTTAACCTTGTACAAAGCCCTCTCCAGGCAACAGCAGAGATGGGATGCAAGCAGGTGTTTGCAGGAGGTAAGACAGGGCATTCTTTGCCTCTCCCTGGCACCCACCTGCCAGCCCTGCCTCCCAACATGTCCCGCTTCTCCATATCCCCAGGGCCCAGCCTGCAGTGCTCCTTTCTGCTTGTTGCGAGCTACGACACACTTGGTATTGCTTGCCTGTTTATAACAGCACTTTCCAGTATGGGTAATCATGCTATTTCTTGTGCTCATTGCTTGTAGGCTTTGGCCAGGGTGGTAGGGAGGGCTAGGGACAACGAGAGGATGGGCAGGGAACGAAGAAACAGAGTGCTTGCTGTATGGCCTCTGGCATCAGAGTGTTTTGTCCTTGCCTATGAGGCATATTCGGAGTGTCCAGCCAGAGTGACTAACTTACAGAGTTACTGGAGGGAATGTTTCGCAAGTTTTTAATAATGACACTTAGAAACTTAATGTGATCTTTTTTTTACTATCATTTGGGGCCTGACTGTTAGGATTAGACTGCAGAAGAATTGTATTTTATGTTAGAAAAAGTTATAACTTTACATGGCTTGTAGAAAAGCCTCTGAAAGCTGTATGCAATCCTCAGTAAAGAAAAGGATTCTGATTTTGTATGTAATATTTAACAAGCAAATACATTTCCTCCACTTTTCTAACGAGGCGAATGCTGCTCTTGAGTTAAAAGTCTGGGATATTTTCTGGAACAGGGAGTATTTCTCCATG
Organism: Tapera naevia; assembly: GCA_033556795.1. Classification (NCBI taxonomy): domain Eukaryota; kingdom Metazoa; phylum Chordata; class Aves; order Cuculiformes; family Neomorphidae; genus Tapera; species Tapera naevia. The sequence continues at coordinate 4,978,244 of JAUMJJ010000076.1, read as the reverse complement.
TTTTATTGCAGATTTCTTTGCATTTATTTTATTGAAAACTATTGGTGATGGGACATAAATATGATTTGCAATATCTTTAGAAGATCCTAGTCTGTATTCCCCATGTGTGGAAATCTTACTAGCTGGCACTACAAGGGCAGAATCCTAATGCACTACTTTGGGTTTCTTCTGTAGAGCATTGGTTTGATGTGGCCTCTGCCTTTTTTACTAGCTAATCGAGGCCCACGGGGACTGCAGATGGGTAAGTATCTATTCCACTTATCATGTACATGTCCATATACAAAGATACATGGTTACTTACCACGGAGATGGACAGGAAATAACAGTGAGGGGGAAGATCTTTACCTCATTAGTAACATTACATTTCCTATAGTGCATATTTTTTGCATATTAAAAGTTAATAAGATGGTATTAGCTTACAAGATTTAAAAAGAGATATGATCATAGTAAATGTGTCTAGAGGTTTGGAAAATATTACTAAGATATTTTAAAGCATATCCAGAACTCTTTCCTTCATATTCTTTGTATGTCAAACAATAGGGGTTTTTTTTTTGTTCCTTGTTTAAAGTCTTAAGGGCTGCAGCTACCATAAAAAATTAATGTGTCATATTATATTGGTTATTACAGTTGTACTTTGAGGCTCCAGCCTTGGGATAGTAGGTGTGGTGCAACACACTTAGTAGGATAGCTCCAGCTCAAAAGACATTGCAATGTGTCTGGACAAGACTCACAGGAGTCCTGATGCATCCCTTTTATAGATAAGGAATCAATAGATTAAATTATGCGCTGTTAATAACTAAGGTACAATAAAAGTGAATAAAATCTTCTTTGGAGAAGGCTCTGTTTATCATTCCTATAGGTACTGTGTATGTTTTGCAGTGGGCACACTGTCAACCAAAGCTAAGTTTAACATACACATGAAAGGTGATTTGTTGGCATCTTTTCCTTGCCATTATATCAAAATTACTGTAGCTCAGCTGCTGTGGCTTCAAATTGCTTCTTCCATATATGAACAAAGTGCTGCTTGTAAGAACAGATAAGAACCAAGAATTTATTTGGCACTATATAAATAATACTTAATATTTTCGTCCTCTTATCAATAACTCTTTTGCATTCTTCTCTCAAGTTTACACACATACCTGGATGGAGTGCTGTTTAACATATATTTTCTCCATTGTTTAGAGAAAATACAGAGAGAGGAGAACTTTTCAATTAACTGCACATACTCCAAGAGTTATAAAAGTCAGTCACTCCTCAGGAAGCTTTGGAACTCTTGTAAAATGCTTCCATGTATTTATGTATCTAAAAATATGAAGCAAAAAATAGAATAATGATGATGTTGGGAAAGACGATCCCTCAGAGAGTAAAAATATAGGGAAAAACCCAATAATGAAAGTAACAGGCATTGTCTAAAGTCTGGCCCTGTGTGGTAGACTCAGAGCCCTGAGTAAAACGTCGGCTGCACTGCAGTCTTCTGTGCCAAATGTAGTTTCTTGGGAAGTTTTCAAGGAAAGTTCAGCACGGTGCAATGGCCTTCCTGTTCTAATCAGAGCCTGATCTGCTGATGCTGTTTATTTTTGTTAGCTTTTAGCACTAAACACACTTCTTGAAAGTAGCTGAACTATGCTCCTTGCACTGCATTTGACTGTCCAGTGAGCGACTGTAATTGCTGTGAGAGTGGAGAAAGTGGCAGTACTCTCTGTCTCTCCTGCCTAAAACAGTGAGTGGAAGCTAAGTTGTATTTCTAGTTACGTGGGTGATTTTGAGGAGTTGGACATAGAGGCATCTTAAGAATCAATTTCTGCAAAACTTCAGCAGACATTAAATCCTCTGATCAGATTTCTGGTGAGATTTAAGATACTTATTGTAGCCTGCAGTGATGCTGCCTTCACTGTTTTGTGATAGATGTAGAAACTTTTGGCTATACTGCAGTGTTTTTAATACTGAACAGACAGTAGTGCTGAACTGATTTACTGCAAAAGGCTTTCTTATGCAATACCCATCAAGTATCCAAAGACTGTAATTTAACTTTTTCTTCTTAGTGTTGTCATTGTATCTTGCCTTATTTGTACACAGTTCAGTGGAAGTAAAGCTTGCAGCAGAATGCACACTCGTTCTGTGAGTCACTTTTGAAACATTTTCATTAGGCTAAGCAGCCTGAGAATAGGAGATAGGGGCTCACCAGCAGAGTAGTACAAACACTTCATTTGGTTACTTTCCTTTTTTTTCTTTTACTTTATTTGTGCTGTCTGTATTTGGTCTGCATAGAAGTGCATAAGTAGTTGGAATTTTTATTTTATCACCAAGTTTGTATGTAAAAATTTGCAATAAACCACTTTTTTTTTAAGGTTCCAAGAGAGTACAATTGATTACACGGATGTTTTCTGCCTTATACAACAGATCACATCCAGCTGCACAGCTTTTCTCAGGTAAGTGAACTATTACATATTCCCCTTTCTCTTCCCTTGCCTATCTCCCTTAATTAATAAGGAAATCCAGACATCCATCTGCATGAGTCTTGTTTTGATGTAAGTCCATAGGTCTTGGAAAATACATATCTAGTTACTAGGATTTTACCCACTGGGGGAAGACAGCACAGATAGCTCTAACAGTGAATTTTGAAAGATTTTCTTACTACACTGGAAAAAAAAAATTCCTCAGACTCAAAGATAAATCAAAAGGCAGTGGCACCCTGGTGAACCAGACAGCCCACTGGCAGCCCAGTCACATGGGAGCCTCAGAGGTCACTGCCTCAGTGTCAGCAGAGCTGTTTGTAGAGCTCGCTGGGGAGTCTCACATCACGACTAAGTAAGAATGCTTAAGAGTCTGGCACCCAAATTTTGCATGTTGCCAGCTTCAGTCCTTATCTGAGCCTTCCTTTCACTGCTTTGGAAGCTACTCCTTTGAGTTGTAAAACATGGATACACATTCCAATGTTTTGACAACTCCAAAAGAAATAATTTAGAACCAACATTAAGAGACTGTTCTAACGGTCATGATGTACAGGTAGGTGAATTTTATTGCAAAAAAAGTCTGCAGTCCTCACAGCAGATGCTCTGAAATAAGGAGAAAGGATTAATCATAGTGAAAACTTGATTAGTAACGTCTTCTTTCTTCCAGTCCATGATACAACTAGGGCCATAACAGAATTTTGCTCAGAAGCCAACTTTTTTAGGTTATTAATTGTTTTTTTAGTAAAGTAACTGCTTTGCATGAATTTGATTTTTTTTTCCAGGATGCTTTGATTTCTTGTGGGGGAATGGAAATGTAGGTCAGACACTTGAACCAATTCCCACACACATTCCTTTCTCTACCCATCCATAAATTTGGATTTTGATAAGCCACAATGAGGTTTTCTGAAATGTCTTTGTTTGTGTCTTATGTCCCTCTACTCACGTAGAATGGGTCTCCTAGCCAGTCCATATCTCCCAGAAGCCTCTGAAGCCAAAAAGGCTGGTGTGATGGCCTGTCCTCGCTGCTAAGGACCTGCATTGCAGGTGATGTAGTTTGACAGGAATGTTCAATCTATACAGGGCATCAGGAGCCAAGAAATACTTGAAAACAGCTCCCACGGCTAAGCAGGGCTCGGAGCACCTCACTTAATCTACAGTGTGACCGCTCCCCACCTGCAAATCAACCTGTACTTCCTTGTTTCACAAAGGCTTCGAGAGGATAAAAATCTGTGAAAGTTATGAGATTCTCAGATACTGTGATAAGTCCCAGGATAAACAAATGTTGAATGCAAAACAGCAGCTTACACAGTACATATTTCAAGGGCACGTGGAATGAATTAGAAAGATGAAGAGAGGGAGTAGAACAATGAGAACGGGGAGAAGCAGAAGGGCGGAAAGTTAGACAGTAACAGTGCAAGTCTGGAAGCTGAGGGAGAGCTATGCAGAGTCCTGGCACACTTCAGGTTCGTGTTGTGAACAATCTTGTAAGTGTCCCTAAAGGAAAGTGAGCCAATGGCTTTCTAAACTGTTTTTTGCAAAATTCTAATGTTGATATTTTTGTGAAGAGGCCAAGAGTAACTTCCAAAGAAGGGACCTTACTGTGTGCATTTAGAGCATGAGTGGATATATTAAACCTAGGCTTTATTTAATATATCACAATAGCATTATTTTTTTGGAGGGAGTGCAATATAGAATAATATATATAAGCAGGGTAAAAAGAGTAATTTTCTGTGCTGTGTCCTATTTTCTTTGCCAGTAGTGTGAGGCAAAAGAGCAAGTCTGGATATGTATTTGTGCACGTGCTTAAATAAATGGGGAATAAGGCCATCCATCCTTCCTTAGGTGATCTTTCCTATAACTTTTCCAGGTGAGAGTGCATATTTTGAGACTGTATACTGCGTACTGGGAACGTACTGCGTACTGGATTATTTTTCTGACAATAGATACAAAAAATTAAATATTCACTTACTGAAAAACACATCTCTTTTAGAACTACAGGTTAAGAAATGTGCACAGATTAGAGAAACTGTTGCTGTTTTTCAAAGAACTGAAGAGTGTGATCAGTAAGGAAATCTATTTGCAAAACAAAGGTGACAAAATTCAGTGGAGAAAATGTAGGATGCATGTATGGAAAGCTCTTAAGACAGTGATGTCAGGTGGATGGTTTTATCTTTCTACTGGAATGGGTGGAAAGCCTGCTATTGGGATAAAGAGTGTATGTCCTTTTCATTCCAGAACATATTGGATGTGATATATTCCTGTGCAAAAGGAGATAACTCCCAGCTAAGCGTTCAAAAAAGAATTTAAGAGATGCACAGTAATTTATGCTGGCTTTCTGCACTGGGAGATGTCAAAATTGCCACTGGTCAGGCCTATGACAAGCCTCCGCTCGACTGCCGTGAAACAGCAGTGACTGGAAGTTAGGTGTTCTGATGTTGCAAAATGTCTTGCAGCAGCAAGGAACAAAATGGCTTAGTGTTAAATGGAAGAATCTGACACAAATAATTTCACAAATGATTTGCTGAGGAATGTCTCAACTTGGAGTCACTCTAAGGCATCTGATGCTCATCCCATTTAAAGTGAGCAGGGCTGCCTTACAAGCAGATGAATATTTTTCTATTTTTTGTTCTTTGCAGTGATACTTTCTACTGAAAACAATGGATATTAAAAATTAGCTGGTTCAGGTACTTCTCTGTGCCCACTTAAATGCATTGTAGACATCTTCCTCCCCAAAACCCCCAAAACCCCCACATCTCCGTGATATTTATAATCTTCAGAAGCAAATTTTAAAGTGTTATTTAGATGCTGTTTGAAACCACTCCATCTCCATTTGTGTGTCCAGACACCATTTAAAATCAGATGCTAGAAGCCTATGTGACACCTAAAATAGAACTTCAAAAATGTTGTCACTTTCATTGTTTAATCATCATGAAAAGTATCATGTTTTAAAATTCTCTAGGCAGAATCATTAAGAAAAAGAAACACAACTGAAAACAGTGACAAAAAGGGGAAGTTAGACTTTGTGTTATACTTTGAAAATTCTCTCTGCGAGTCACCAAGTAAGGTAGATTTTGGGAAGCAAGAATCTAAATCCAATGAAATTAATAGAAGTGCTCTCTCTGATTTCAGTGGGTTTCATATCACACCTTTCACTAAAGTATACTCTGATAACTTTACACATTGTTTTCTGCATTTTATTTGAATGAAAATGAAACCTAATGCAAGTGTCAAGAGAAAAACAGCTAAAAATTACATAGGTGATACATGCCTGCTGAACAACTGATGAGGGAGGTAGCTAAGCATGCAGAGGAACTTGAGAGGAAAAACGGAGGTATTATTTGAATAAATAAAATAATTAAATGTATCAAAGGTACATACAAGATGTCCAGAATGCCAGCACAGGGTTTTGACAATTGATAAATTCCGAAACACAGTATTCTGGAATTTGTCATCAAAATCCTTTGGTACAGAAATTTATATGTTCTAAATGGCATGGTGTATTTTGTCATTACATGAAGGAAATACGATAAAGGCTATATCTTCCTATGTTCCTTAAGTATGTTTTAGTTTAAAAAGAAGATAGGTATAGAGAATTAAGTAAGCCTCATGACTTATTGTCCCCACATCTGTGGTTGCATAGTGGTTTCAATTTTAGGATTTCACCAGCACCACCCCCCACCTCTCCTCCTGAAGCAGGTGGTGGAAGATCACTGCCATCTACAGATTGGAGATAGCATCACTAATATTAGAATAAATTGTTGGGACAGTTTCTCTGATGTTGGAACATTTTTCTCCCTTTGCCTTGAGCACTTGTCTCCTCAACGCTTCCTCCCCCTTAAAAAACCCCACAAAGTCACCCAACACACACTATTGTCTCTGTGACACCCTGATCAGAATTATCCTCATTAAAGGAAAGGCACAATGCTTCAAAAATCTTTAAAACCCTGTAATGTTTTCAGGAAAAGTTGATGGGGGGGGGGGAGAGGCAAGGGGAGAAGGAGAAGGCAGAATTCACAAATGTGCTTTCCATTACCTAGTGTATATGTAAAAATTCAGTACACATGTCAAAATTATAAATGACTTCTTACAGATTTCTCAGATAGCAGCTGAGAAAAATAACAAACTTTCTGGACATTTGTATAGATGGATTAAGTGGGTACCTGCTTTCCATGTATCCGGGCCTGGGTGACATTTGCAAGATGACCTATTAGGAAAAACAAGTGAGTATGGCACTGTAGAAAGAGTAGAGCTATAGTTTAAGCTCAATTTAATCCCCTTCTATTATTTCCTTCCTCCAATGAAGGGAATAAAAAAAAAATAAAGCTTCATGCTAGTTTTTATTTATTGCAGAACCACACGTTTGCAGCATATCAAAACCTGTTACACAAAATGCAACTTTAAAAGGAAAAATAATAAAATTCATCATTTCCCTCCTGTATCTTTGATATTCAGATAGAAAGTTTTTAATTGTAAGGAAAACTTTTATCAAAAGAGTCAGACAGCAGTTACTAATATACAATAGCTGTCACTATTTTTTAATCTCTCACAATGGTTGCTGTTTCACTCAATCCTTGAAATTAGAGCATGTCTGACAACACTAAAAAATCCCCAGAGTAGGTAAATTAAAAGTGTCCAGAGACTACCTTAAGGTTAAGTGATTTGTCAGCTTGCATACTATTTCTAGCGTGTTGTACTTGACACAGGAAAGAAATCAATAGGCAGAACCAAAAGGAACCTAAGAAGTGATGACTGATTTCCCACTGATATATCTAAGTGTAGGACTGGCCTCACTGAAATTATTTTTAACCATGTCTTGAGAATCTAAGTCTGCAAGAGATCACACAGCTGGAATAGCTAGGTTAAAAAAAAAAAAGGGGGGGGGTGAGTTAAATGTAGTAGAGTTAAAGCAATCTGTAAGTGCAGGGGCTTTCAGCTACTGTCTGCCTAAATGTTCTTCTTCATGTGCTGGAGAAATGCTTCTTGTTTGCTTCCCCAGGTGAGAGAAATTCCCTGCCTTGTTTTCCCTGCTGTCTGTAAATCATCCTTGCAGCTAAAGTAGAATTTTCTTTAATTTAGGAGTCCATTATACTGGATAATATTGAGTGCTTCAAGGAATGTGTTCTGGTCCGTACAACATCCTTTTACCTGTACAGTCAACACCAAACAACTGTAAGCATATTGCTGGAGAAGTTCAAGCAACACAAGTTGCTTGAGCTAATTTGCTCTGATCATAGGGAAGGTCTCTGACTCCAAAACCCATCATTGTTTTGCAGGACAAGTTTCCTCCTTAAAATCCTGTGCCCACTGAATTGCAGAAGAATATATGCCTGGTTTCCTTAAAAATCTTTTGAAAATTCAACTCCTTCAAACAAAGGCAGCTTTCAAAAAATACAGGCTGAAAGTTTGGGCCCCACTGAAGTCAGTGACAGAAGTCCTGTCAGCTTCAGTGAGGTCAGAATTTCATTCATGATATTGATTCAGCTGCTACCTTTAAATGCAAGTTTTCAGGTTGTTTCTGCAAGTCAGTCAGGTGTGTTTATTATTTTAAACTACACGATTTCTTAAGAAAAGTAAATATCTGGGCACCTTCACGTGTCATTGAGCAAGCTAGGAAGTATGTCAGGAGGCATGTCTGCGTTCAACACATTTTGAACAGATATTGAATAGTTTTCTGGTAGCTACAGAACGAAAGCTGTTTTTTTCCTCTCCTGTTGCTCTCAAAGGGCGTTTCTGTGCACAGCCAGAAGGTGGCATTCATGGTTAACAGTTAAAGGAAGTAATAATGCTATTTCTTGTTTGCATATGAGCACGGGGAGAAAAAGGTTTCTTAGTATAGTGGCAGTTACTCAATTAACCATGATGCTTAAACTGATGCAATAGATCTGATTTATGTAGTCTTTGTTTTACAAGGAGTGGCAGATTTATCCAGTAGGAGACATTAATCTTCACAACAAGACAGCAGGGACCTGGCAAGTTGTATCCATCTTCTTGTAAAGTATTTGATGATACAAGTCCTTGTCTTCAGATATGTGTCTTTGTTTCTCCAAATAAGCCAGTTTCCAATAATTCTTTGACCATTATAATACCCACTGTTATCAGAACAGTTAGGAAACTCAAGAGAAAAAAAATACTGAATTTTATCCCATCAGTGCATCTTAATCAGAGTTTTCAAAGTCTGACCATTGCCATTTGTGATCCAGTTGGTCTATGGAGTTTTGCCATATTTAACATCTGTGTCACATCATGCCTTTCCTGTTGCCTCATTGATCAACAGACAACATGTGATGATTCCCAGATGTTCAAACATGGCAGATCCCAAAAGACCTATTAAATTACACTGAAAGGAAAACAACATCCATGCTGTAGAAGCTTTGTTAAAGTCAGGTATGTCTGAATATTCACAGACTTGCTACAAGATACTTACTGATATTCAAATCACTTTCAAATATTGGTCAAATTCTTTGAAATGTCCACATTGTCTATTATATGAGGACATTGTGTCACAGAGTTCGTAGTGACTTTCTGTCCTGCAATATAAAGCAAGTTAAAATAGAATTAAGCATATATTTATATATGGAGAAGATAACCACTGGGTTTTTCACTTTGTTTTATTTTTTACTTTTTGTCTCCTTTTTTTACATATAGTCTGTATTCTTTCACATTTTTACTCAAATTTATTGCTGATGATATTTTTTTTTCCCCTGATAAAGCTGAACATATTATTATCAAAGAAGCATCTGCATTCTCTAAGCAAGGCAAGGCAGCACGTGTTGCTCTTCAGTGTGTCCTTTTTCCACAGAAAAGGATCATTATAAACACCAAGACTTATTCAGATGATGATACTTAAAGCTTTGTTCTATAACAAGAGAAGCTACATGAAATTCTAGATTGGATTTCAAACAGTAAATGTGGTCCAGTTTATGCCAGAATGCTACAACATTCTGCTTCAAGACAGTCCTCACCAGTTATGATATATTGGTTTTAACAAGAAGATGAATATGCTTGACACCTCCCTGAAGCTAGCGTTACTCTTCTAGTGACATTTCGATTTCAAGTTTTGTGCTGGCATTGTCACCAATGAGAATATCATCATTTTCTGATGAACACAAGCAACCGTGTGCAGAAAATTAGCAGCTTTATTTTGTCACCTGTGAAATAGAAGCTCAAGTGCATTTTTTTTTTAAATCGGAGCAACATTTCCGCACATTGACTCATTTTAAGTTACAGTTTCTTTCTCCTTATTCTTCAGTAAGAAGGAACATAGCTATTAATACTTTATAAAGGCCAGCAAAAAGAGGGATGTTCCTTATGTGGTTATTTCTGATACACCAACATTTGTTTTTGTCTTAAACTGAATAAGTTTTTTTAATTGGTTGATTTTTCTTACCCAGAAAGATAGGGTAAGAAATTTTAGTTCAGAAATGGAGACACATTTCTTTTTGATATTTTCCAATAGAAAAGGTATTTTTTTCCTTGTTCTTAGTGAAAAAAAATTGTTGGTCCATTTCACAACCCAAGCCTTTTCTCATGGATTTGTTACCTTGCAGTACCTCCATAAAGAAGCTCCACTTGGCAAAAACGTGTCCCAGTTCCCCGCCCCTGGCTGGGCTCTTGGTTAGACTACAACTCCCACAGTGCAGTACCACAGGCCCCTGACCAAACGCGCATCTTACACGCACATGGCTACAGATGCATTAGGGGAGATGTAGTCCCTTGAGGGAATAAGGCCCAGAAGAAAAGCCATGGATGCCCTGTCCCTGGAGGTGTTCAAGGCCAGGTTGGATGGGGCTGATCCAGTGGGAGGTGTCCCTGCCCATGGCAGGGGCTTGGAACTGGATGATTTTTAAGGTCCCTTCCAACTCAAACCATTCTATGATTAGCACTAAGTAATGCTGTATTATTTCCAGATTTGTCTCCACTGTCGAGTAATTTTGGATGTTCACATCTTTATTTTAATTTACACATGTAGCTCATTTTTATTGAACATTCTAGAGTTGTCTGAGAGCACTGAGTGCCTGGGTGTAGGTTAACAGTAAAAAAGAAATGGTTTTACTGCTACCAGAAATAACATAGGCATCTAAAAGTCATAAGATCTCCAAGCAGGAGATGCTTAGGAGTCCATCCACACAGTATGATTTGCAAAATAAGGATTGCAAAATTTTTACAAGCTGCAGGATGACAAAGGTACATACACAAAACAGTAGATTGTTGAGTTTTCAAAAAGAGTGCCTACTTACAGTATACACATGTGGAACTTAAAAAAATACCTGTATGTAGATTTAGAGTTCATCCAAAATGTTTGCGTGTCATTTTAAAAGAAAGTTGCAGAACAGCAGTCAGAGATTTAGGAAAGTAAGTCAGGATTGAAGGTATCTGCAGGATCATGGAGAAGCATGTGGAATAGAAACACAGGAAGGAGACAAGAAGAGAAGCAATGATCTGGATAATGGTAAAGCAACACATCTGGAAAATCAGCTTGAGAAGAACAATCACATATGCCAAAAATAATTCATGAGCTACATTTAGCAATAGAAGGTCTAGGGAGCAAACCTAAGCATCCTAAACATATGAAGCAGGTTAGCCAGAGTGTCTGCCGGCCCCAGGGTCACATATTCCTGTTCTAACTGCCAGCAGCATCCGTGTGGAACAGAGAGCTTTCCACGCTCTGGCCAGTGCTGGCTGTGTCAAGAAGACTGTTCTTTTCCCTTTCTTATGTAATGTATACTGCAAAGCAAAGCCATGTCAGAAATACCTGAGCTAGTTTGCACAGAAAGTGCTATCATACACAATTGCTGTGTATGTTCTAGAAGCAATCCCACAGTGTCAGCCTGCTCCTGGACATGAACATAGCACCAACTTCCTTTTGCTTAATTTCTAATAAATGTTTCATGTAAGTACATAGAAAGGGTGCAGAAATGGGCTCATGAGAAATCCTCACTGTCTTGGGCATTTTTTGCAGAAGGTTTCTCTCCTGACTTTGTCATTGGAGTAGTTTGCTGTAGGATTGTTTTCCCAGTGTCATCTTCCAGGCATGTCCTGTGATATCAAACCTGGGAGCTGACACTGGGAAAATAATGAAATGGGTGAAGTCTGGGACCAATTTAATCCAATGTTGTTGTCCATAGGATTCTACTCTGGAACACTACGTTATACATTACTGCATTTACTTGTGTCATACTCAAGTATCAGTGCCAATTTAGTTTAGTCCTCTTTTTTTTTCTAGACTTGTGGAACCAGATGAACTTGCCCCTGTTTAGAGTACACATCCTTGTATCTGAGCCCACTTTGTTTTAAAGCTTTCTACAAGTTTGCTCTTGTAGAGCAGGCTATTGGCCAACTGTTCTTTCAAACAGCATACTTCCACTAGAGGACCAGCCTTTCAGAAAGCTTATTTTCTAAGCTCTGGTTTTCAAATGTACTATTTTAGTTACAGCCTATGACCATGGTTTTAACAACTAACATGAGAAACAAACCAGGTAGTCTGCACTGACATTAAATGCATGTAATCCATAGGACCATTAGCAGCTACCAGATCTGTGTCTGAGTCTTGTTCACTTTTGTTTGTCTAACTCTTCACTCCTTCTCTCCTATTCAACCTTGTCCAGTGTATGTAACATTTCTGATGGATCAAATTTTTTTTCAAGATGAAAGCTACAAAAGACTGGAGAAATTTAGTGGTTTGGGTTTTTTCATTTGTGTATGTATGTTTGCTCTCCTTCCCCATTGCCAGTGTTTTGAAGATGGAGTATGGAAATTAGAACTCTTCAACATGTAGAGAACTCGTGTAGTTTCAGTTAGTTTATTTTTCTGTTATGAATCCAGAATTTGGGGTTGCTAATCTCTAATTCAACTACAGATGAAAACCTTTACAGGTCTCTCATGGGTTTCTCTCAATGACCTTGATCTCGGTTTGCAAGAGCTTGGTTACTCAATAGGCTGGTTTCTCCTGTAGTCGTTCTTGTTCTGGATCAAGTGAGTACAACCAGAGTCTCCTTCTAATGCCACGTGTAGAAATTTATTGCAAGATAAGCAGATAACTTGTTTAAAATAGTTAAGTCATAAGGAATTAATAAGTGCTTTACGTAGGAAGTCATTGTGTTCTAAAACAAATCCAATAGAATTCCACTATGAACTCCTCTTTCCTCCCCTTTTTGATGTTTTCTTCTGTGGCAGTAACTACTGGAGACCCAGATCACATTTCATTGACAGGTTTCTCATTAATTTTAAGAGACATTCAAGCAATCTTGGATGCAGTTGGCTTCAAATCCCAAGTAATTTCAACTGCTGTGATGCCTCTGGATAATTTAATAAATATTTCTAGTTTATATTCTGCTGAAAACCAAATCTATTGCAATTTCAATTCTTACCAGCAAGGTAGTTTGTCGATTGAAACCCAAATGCCTATAAGTTTTTTTTTTGCCACATCTTCAGATTGAGTTTCTGCTGGCTCTTTTTTTCATAGTGTTAACCACACTGAAATCCAAATGAATTATTAATTTACTCATTTATCTACGTATCTATCTCATTTGAATTTCACAGGACCAATTTTCAAGCCCAGTTCTCCCATATAAATAGCAGGAGCATATTTTCTACTCGGTGCCTTGATTTGACCCCGGTTAGAAGTTGTCACTTTGTATGAATTTCACTGTCCTTTGTAGCACATCTAATTTAACAACAATAATAAGTTGGAGCCATCATCTGTTGTTCTCATGCACTTTGAGATTTCCTGAGTAGTGGCACTGTGATTGTTGTTTAAATATCCAGACATCTTGCACTTCTGCCCTGAAAGCCCCCTCTTTCCCAGACTCTGTGAAGCACTTTTCCCTATGCCCACATAGTACTTTGCCCTGGCCTGTCTTCTGATTTTAGCATTTCTTTCTAATAGAAGCTTTTTTTCCCATCATGTCAGCATTTATCTGAACCATTTCCCACAGTTTTTGTACTGTTTCTGATTTCCTTTATTTTACAGACCAAATTAGTAACTTTTTGTAAAACTTAGGGAATATCATCCAAAAAATCACAATCCCTTTTTTCCCATGATACATAACTGTGTCTGTGATTAAAAAGCTTTCAGATATTGCTTAGTCAGCATTTATTACTGGCTACAACATATAACTTTTGCTTATATCTGAACTGAATACCAGTCTCTTTTTTCAGGGTGTCTCTACCAAATCATTAACATTTGGACCATTCAAGTTGGCTCAATAATTAGGTTTTCACCTTGTCTGTATCATTGAAAAATTAGGTTATGAAGTTGAATTTCCACAGGGCATTTCCCACTTTCAAATGCTTGTATCACTTCAGCAGAGACAACGTGGCTGCTACCCTCGGGTTACAAGCAGTATGAAAAAAAGAAGGAAACTGTAGACATACAGCCTTGCTCAAGTTCTTTATCTAATCCAATTTTACAGCTAACAGCCACAGTGACTCCATAATCCATTAATTCCCCTCCACACTGACTTATTTCAAAGTCCTTCCTTCTGTACTTCTGGTCTGCACTTTCTTAGCACTGAAGATTAGCTAAAATCTTCTTCTCTCCCTTAATTCCGTGGTGCTCTAAGAGGTTACTTTAATAATTTTTACAGAAGTCCAATTTCTTACTTTAGGCCTTATTTTCTCACCTGAGAGCTCTACATTCATTTAAGCCATACACAATTTTGGCTGGACAGTTAACATCTTGCTGCCTGTCTCAATTAGTAGGAGAAATTGATGCTGAAATCGAGTGCCTGTGGTGTAATCGTGTAAGGCTGAAGATGTTTTTACCCTGGACACAGGTGGCACCAGGTAGCAGGATGATTGCAGACCTCCTTCAAACATTCCCCAATCCAAAAACCTGAAAGGGCATCACCTCAGTTTGTCTTCCAGAGCGAATGTTCCCTTGTGCTGTCCTCTTTGCTTTTTTGTTTATCTCTTCTGCCTCTCCTATGCAGAGTCCTTTGTCAAATAATAGTCAGTAGGAGTTCCTTAACTCATGAACACGTCTGTCTTTACACTTTGTTTCATAGTAGTATGTAATTGCTTCCAATGAGTGGGACAGTGATTCCTTTCTCCCAATTTATAACAACTACTCTGAAAGTTCTTGTATTTTTTGCTATTTTCCTCTTTGCTATTATAAAGAAGTAACTACAATGTGCTCTGGAAATGCCTTTCTCTCCCAACCCGATAAAAATGCAGTAAGCATGACACTGAGTCACACGGAGAGCGCTGCTGGAGCCTGCGAAGGCTGGATCTAAACTGCTTCCCAGGTCCACGCAGAACTTTCAGCTGAATCATAACTCCCAAGTGATCTATGGCCAGGATCGTGCAGCACATCCCAGAGCGTGTCTTCCCCAGAATCTGAGTGGGGTTTGCAGGTGCTTTACCACATCTGATATTTGTATCAGCACATTGCTGATACACCGTCATAATTAAGAATACAATGAATCCATCCCACAAAACCCGTTTATTCATTGAAGCCCTTGCTGGTACATCTGCTCCTCCAGGAGGGAGGTGGTTGGTGGGATACTGTGCCTTTCCAAACCTTGAGCAGCATGAAGGCAGCTACAGAGTCGAACTATGAGGTGGATTTTGTTCTCATGTACAGCACCAACCAATCATGTTTTGGACCACTGCAAGAGCCTTCCTGTGTTCAAAGGTACGATTTAACGATGATGTGTAACGAGAGATCTGAGATGAATGTGCCCAACTAGAGATGCTACATGGGAACGCAAGAAACGAGACCTATAAAGGGAAAACTATTAGAAATAAGAGCAGTTCCATGAAAACAGGACGCTAAAAGGCAGGCCCTTTGGTGCTCAAGCAAGAACCCCGTGCCTAGGAGGCTGCCGCGGGGATGCCACCCGCACCCGGGGATGCCACCCGCACCCTCTAAGGGAGGGGCGGGGCCGCGCGCCTTCCCTTCGCGCTGTCTCCACGCAACCGCGCCGCGTGGGCGTTCTTCGAGCGCTTCATTTGCATAGCTCCGGCAGGTTGGCCAATGGGCGGGCGACTCCGGCTCCCTCATTTGCATGTGCCGCCGCGGTGGCCAATGGGGTGCGAGCCGCCGGGCCCGCTCGGAAGGCGATGTTCCCATCGGCGCGGGGCGCCGGGGCCGCGGGCGGGGGTGGCGCAGCGCGGGGCCGCGGAGCTGCGGGGACCTGCCGGGACCTGCGGGGACCTGCGGGCCGGGCAGCGCCTCCTCGGGCACCCGCGGGGCAGCCATGTCGGTGGCGGGGCTCAAGAAGCAGTTTCACAAAGCCAGCCAGGTAAGGGCAGCCGGTGCCGCGGCCCCGGGCGGGCTGGGCTGCGATGGGCGGCTCGCCCTGCGCCCGCTCCTTGGTGCCCCGGGGTTCCCCCGCCGTCCCCGGGGCTGGTGGCATCGCTCCCCCTCCCCGGGGGTCCCTTAGCTTCGCCTCTGCGTCCTTCCTTTTCTTTTTATTTATTATTGCTTCTCGGCCTCCTGTGCCGATCCTCACGAGAGAGCGCTGCCCGGTCCCTTCTTTCACCTGGGGTGTCGGTGTTTGCGTTGTTATTGGTGCTGGGTTTGTGCTTGTGCTCCGAGGCCGCCGTTTCAGATGCTGCTTGGCACCTGCTTTCCCCCGAAGAGTTCCTTGGGTTGTTCTTCTACAGACTGTTGTTCCGTTATCCTACCTGGCTCACACTGTTTTTGTCCTACAGAGGGTATCGGGTTTCTAGAGTTTTCCCTTCTTTTCTACATCCTGGACACCTCCAGGATGGACATTCATCTTCTCCTGACCCTTTTCCCTCCTCTTTTCTCTTTTAATACTTTAGCTGATTTCTCCTAGAGAAACCCCTGTTCTGACAACCTGGATGGTTGCACTGTAGTGCAAACCCAGTGCCCCACTTTGGTCCGGTGGCTTCAGGACCTGGCAGCAGTGGCATTCTTCCCACTGAATGTGTTTGGAAGCCTCAGCTGCTTTGCTTGCTTGTTCCAAGCCTGAGATCTGCATTTCCATTGGCCCTCGTTAATTATCACTATTATTATTAGTGTCTAACCTGTTCAGTAAAACTGGACAGCTTCTCTCGTCTTGGTGAGAGTGGAGAAAATAAAGGCTCATTGAGTGCTTAGGTGTCATCTTTCTAGGCCTTGCTTCAGTTGTCAGCAGCTCGAACGTAGAATGTGCACTTTGTTTGGGTATAGAGAAGCTCAATATTTGTATCTAATGTTGATTTGCAGTAGTGCTTGTTCTTTCATGGTATATACTGATCCTGAAAAATGTTGTGAATCTGTATCTTTTAGTTAAATTTCACTGTTTCTTTTAGAAAATGCTGCACTTTGAGGGTAAAAAATCCAAGGATGTTTTGTAACAGGTTTTGGCTTGTTTTGCATCTACCTTATGCAGGGATGCAGCCTTTGCTATGGTGTGTTTGTAACTCAAGAAGCAGAAGGTATTTAACTGAGGAAGTTAGAGGTAACCACAAGTGTTGTCTCATCTACTGGTAACAGTGCAAGTTGCTTAATCCTGTCCAAATGTCAGGTAAACATGAGAGAGAAAAAAAAAAGGGAGGGATCTGATAAAGGTAGCAGTAATGGAAAAAAGGAACAGTAAAATATATTGAAGTTGTCAGTATGAGTTCCAGTATTCATTACAGTAAGGAACTGCGATGCATAACTCGGATAATATTCTTCATCTCAAGGTGAGATAAAGGTAAAGTTTCTACTTATTTTCAAACACAGAAAAAAGGTCTCTCTTCAGGGAAAGAAATGGTATTTAGTAGGAAATTAACATGCAGGGAAAAGATACTGGAATTGGATGTTTTTCTGGTGCTTGAAGAAAAACAAGATACTTCTTAAGAGCTCATTATAAGATATTGGGCAAAGCAGTAGTGGGACAAACTAACAGAAGAAACAGCATCTGTATAGTTGACCAAATCATCCAGGTCTGCGTAACAGATTTATTTATCTCTGACAGACAGAGACAGTCATGACCCTATGTTTAAGGCACAACCTCAACAGTTGTTGAAACTGACAGAAATAAAGTGGAACATGCAAAATGAGAATATTGGCACTACATCTTTTGGCTAAATTCTTTTACAAAATGCTAAACCAAACAAATGCAGAGCGTGAAAGAGGTATTTCTTAACACAACCTTTGTTAAATTTCCTAATACTGTAGAATCACTTAAGGAGTTGAATACCATTGTGTATTGACTGGATGAGAGATGCCAAAGGGAACTGTTAGCAGAGAAGGGCATTGCTTGAGGAAAGAATGAAATTAATTCTTTTAGTGTTCCCAAAGGAGAATGGGGGCAGATGACAAAAACCTGGGCAATTTCCCAGAGGACATTGAGGAATACTGAAGGGAATGACACTTGTGCCAGGACATGTGATTAAGGAATAAGAATGGTATTTGAAGGCTGACAGAACCTAAAGACAAAATGTCTGAAGGATGAAGTAAGTGGATTGAGACAAACTGTATTTAATAGTTCATTCAGAAATGTGAATAAATATCAAAGAAGTGACAAGATCCATGTATTTTCAAATGATACTGTTTCTGTGCTATAACAGACTTCTATTCAGCTGAAATATAGAATAATAGATATGTAATCATAGAGTGTACAGAGTTATAGAATAATTCCATTTATTTTGTTTTACTTAATCTTTTTAACTGAGCCACTGAAGTGTTGTGGAGCTGTTTTTTTGAAAAAAATTGCATTTTGTTTTTTTTTTAAACAAAAAAGCTGCTTCTTCTGTGTGTCCTTACGTACAGGTATTATGTTAAGGAATTGTGATCACCTTCGTGTGTAGGTTTAAATTATAAGTTTAGAGAAAGGCAAACAATACTTATGATTTTATGCATGCAGCTGAGGTTTTTCGGTGTTTATCTGATGCACATCATCTTGATTTCTAAAGTAACAGTGAAGATATATGGCTTTATAAAAGTTAAGCAGATAACTTTTTATTGTTTCTAATTCCCTCACCAAAATCAGGAACAATCTGCTATTGCAGACTTGATTGGTGTAGTAAAACCTCCCATGTCTCTGTTTGTAATCCATTAATTCAGAATCAATGTTCCTGATGGTTTTGTCATAGACTTTTTTACCTAATCGTATTTTGTTTTTTACTGAAAACAGCACGTGTGCATAGGTTTTCACCTAAATATCTGTTAGTGAGATTCTTGAGTTGTTAGCATCTGTTGGAATTTCTGCAGTAAATTCTGCACCCTGGAATATATTATAAATGTATACAATACAAAACTACTTGTCAATATATTCCAGTATATAAAGCTGCAGTTCTACTCGGTTATCTGTACCAGAATAATTGCTTCCTCTGGGGTCATAGAACTGATGGACCCAAGGCTTATCTCTAACCCAAAGGTTGCATATTGGTTATGTAAGAGATAATAGCTTTCAGGTGCACTAGAATTTTCTTTACTAGGCTTCTTATTTAGATTGCAAGTTTAAATTGAAAAGCTCAAGTGGACTGGAATGAGGATTGCTTCCGTTCTGTCCATTTAATATCTGTGGTGATCCCTTGAGTGTAACTCCTTTGGCTAATGAAATAGGAAGCAGAACCTGTGTGGTGTCTCACTGGATGGTACGTGAGGCAGGCAGTTTCTCAGAGCTGATTAACTCGTGTCCAGGTCTCATGGAATTGAGCTTTTTCCACAGTTTATTTTAAAATGTATTTTCAAATAGATTTTTTTTTTTTTAAATTAACCTTTAGGGAGTTCTGTTCGTGATGAAAATTTGTCTCCTGTTGCTTTCAGCCCCTGACTTATCTTGTCTGTTTTCCTGTTTTCGGTTTGAAAGCCTTTGATGTAGGTGGGTGTATCTCTGCCTGCTGCCTCTGTAGGCCTTGTTCTCCTGTTGGTTGTGCATGTGGGATAACCCAGATGGTGGGAGGACTGCATCTTCTGATGCATACTGGGAGTATTTTTAGAGTGGTGTTTCTGTTTAGAAAAGCAGTAAGCATTGAGAGTGGATAAGAAAGCCTTAATAAGCAGCAGATGCTATTATAATTTCTGCTGTGCTCTAAAACTGCAGCCAGGCTGGCATCTCTGTATAAGGAGATGTGATTTTTCCAAGTAGTTGGAGGCTGGTGAGCTGAGAACCTCCCTCCCCTGGGGTGTTTTGAAAGCTCATCAATTATACTGGCATAAGAAATCTGCTGTTGCCCTTGAATTTATGTTTTGTGTCTTTTTGTTTGCTTGTTTTCAAATGAATTGTAGCTGAAGTCTGTATATATCGTTATCCGTAACTTATTCATAGTGCATTTTAGTCTATTTCTTAGGCTTGGGTGCTAAGTGGCAGTAGAAATTAATATTTTTTTGAGGAAAGGCATGACTGCCAATTATTGTGAATATCTTTGTAACGTAGGCACCAACAGTTATTGTTTCCTTATGCAGACTGCTTTCTTCACCCTCCTCCTGTTGTCAGTGAAAAAAAGAGAGGTTCCAAGAGCTTGTGAATTAGGAGCTGGCTCTATTGTCTATAGATAGAGCCTAAGTGTGAGCAGAGTCTAACCAAAACACCCAAAATCTGTTACAAGTTTTTTTACTTTGAAGTGATGTAACTTAGTGTAACAAAGTATGTGCTCTCCTCTCTTACATATCCGGAACAGCATTTATATTTTCAAGTAATGCATCTTTTTTTAAGCAGTGTTTTTAATGGCCTTTTTCTATTTTGTTTGGGTCTTTTTCTTTAAAAAAAGACCTTTGGCAATCACCAGCAGTTTCAGGGATGCTTCTTCCTCTCTGAAGTTCCTGCTTGTACTCCATTGATTTATGTGGCATTTTGATCCAATCTGTTGGAATGAAGATCAGATCAGTATCAAGACCTTCTTGTTCTCCGGACAGAATAAGCCTTGTGATTGGGTTTTATTGTGATATTTTTGCTTGTTTTCCTGACTATTTTTCTTTTCTGTTACATTGTAGATGAATGATGCTGGCCTAGACATAATATTTAAGTCTTTTTTAAAGTCCATGTTGACATTGAGTTAATACACAAAACCTTTATTTATGCAAGTGCTTGCTAGCAAAGTAAGTATTTTGGTGAACTGAGGAAGAGATGAAGTTTATACAAACAGAACCCAAACTTGCCAGTGAGACTCAAAAAGAAGCTCTCTACTGACTGTGTGCAGTTATATTTCTTTTCTAAGACTATAAGCTGTTATCATGCAATCTATTGGAGGTATTGACCCTTCACATCCAACCTGAATGGAGATGATGAATCCAAGACCCTAGGAGAGAGCAAGCTTTTATCTTGTTCCTAGTTTTTTATTAGATAACTGAATGTACCCTTTTGCAAATCTTATAGCATTTTGGGGATGGGATAGTGCAAAGGACGTTAGAATTTAGTTTATCTGAGGTGTTTTGAAATGGATAATTATACTTTTTATATGTGTTTCAGAAAGGAGAGTAAACCCCCAGCCAGTGGCAACGACTAAAAATAACACCCTCTGTGTATGTGTAGGTATCTCATTAGACAGTATCATTTGTCTTTAGCTGTGTCAGGGCTGCAGACTGTTGTTATGCAATCCACTAATTATAAAACTATAATGTAGGTGATATGCTGTTCATATTAAATTCCTAAGGTGTAATGAGGGGATGCTGAGGGTTTGTGTAAATCTTTGAAGGCTTCTTAGTTCATGGGGTATTTGTTTGGTTTTTATTATTTTTCGTTTCTTTTCTGGTGAAAACCTTAGTGCTTGCAAAATGAGAAGTTCTTATTTGCACTTTATTTCAAAGAAGAATTATTAATGAAAGGGAGTTAAACGTGATCCTGTGGCAAAGATCAGCATGGATTTGGGAGCATGGTGGGATGCAGTAACTAGGCAGTAATCTACATTTCACCCCTCTTCCTTTGGCACTGGTACTGGTAAGGTGAACTCACTTGTCTTTGAGTTACATGGCTGACTTCTGATGGTGCAGCCCACCCTGCTTGCACTGAAGCCTTCCTGGGAACAAAGTACTGGGCTTATAGGTAGGAAATAAGAAGATAGTTCCTTGTGGCATGATGTTCATTTTTTTTTAACATATATGTATATATTCACACACATATATTTATATTTTTTTTTCCAAGTATATCTCATGGAGTTGGGAGGAGGGAGAAACTAGCTCTCAAGATTTAGATTTATAGATATATTTACAATTGTATTTATTACCTGCTAAGTAGCCTGCCAGTAAGGCAGAACTGTAGGAAAAAAAACTTTGAGTGCTTCAGTCAGTGTAGAAATTATCAGAAGATAGCAATCATGTGCCTCTGCAGCCTTTATCAGTGCAGCTCTCAGAGATGGCAATAGATGAGTCATAACACTATGAATTGGGAATCTAACAGAGATGCAGCTACAATTTGGAAGGAGATTAGTTATATTTTACACATAAAATATTTATATATAAAAACCTGAATGGCTTTGGAATAGAAAATAGTGTAGCATAATGGAATGGAAGCTGAACTTTCTCCTTGAGTGTGTCTCCTTTTATAGATTCTTGGCTTTGTTGAAGAGTTTTGCCCAGGCATCCTGAAAGTTGGAGCCAGAGCTGGCGCTCCATCCTTAACTCACGCTGCTGCCTGAGTCACTGCGGCACATGCTGGGTAATGTATTGCAGAGCAGTCTCTTGAGAACCCTGCAGTGCTGACAGCAAATAGGCAAGGGAAGCACAGCAGCAGCATTGCATTTGGATTTTCTTTAGCATCGTTTGCTAAGTGTGACTTGAAGTTGCTTAAATGTTTTGTGCAGATAAGTTTCTATGAAGAAGCTGCATTCCCACGCAGAATTTGGGACAGACTTTATAATGCACATATAAAACAAATTGTGCTTAGTTGTACTGATGGCAAACTGTGATGACTCAGTGAAGGGTCTCGTGTAGGAATGTGATGTGCAGCTGTATAACTGAGAGCAGAATCTGGCCTATGAACCTCAGGCTGAGTGCTTGCTTCCTGTTAAGATAAGCAAGTTGTGTATATTCAGTAGCATGATATAGCTGCAGTTCCAGAACAAACCTTTGCTAAAGACTAAAAGTGCTTTTATATGGTGTTTTATCTGTTGTGCCATCTAAACACCAACACTTTATGTAAGCACACATGTAATTCAAGTTGCTAAATAGGTCCCATTCTTCATACCTTCCTTTAGAACCCTGTAAACCCCAAATATTGTCTTATAGTGATATTTTTAAAAAAGACTGCTTGTATTTATAATGCCACTTTCACCCCACTATATTGTGATAGTCTAATTCTGTGCTGTGCTGTGTTCTCATCATTAGTCTCTATCCTGTTCATGGAAAGGAAGTCACTGCTGGAGTTTTACAACTAGTTGAGAATTAAAGATGCAGGTTTTAACAATGCTTTTGACAAGTCCACTTGGAAAAGGTCTAATCAAATGTTAGATTACACCTTGACTTGTGTTTGGTAGAGCCCTATTGTCCTATGGCTGTGTCCGTGTTTCTATTATTGAGCTGTGTGTGTTGATGGGAGAATATACCAGTTCATTTCCTGCAACATCTCAAATATCAGCAGCTGTGTATGTGAAACACAAAAATAACTTGGCCTTACGTGCTTTCTGTTCAAAGGATGATGCCAAGCCTCTGTTGAGAATTAATTCTGTTTCTCTACTACCCTAATTAAATCACATTTTTGATACTGTACCTGTGTTTAATGAACTGCAATGGCTGCAGTCAAATTAACCTGGTTAGGAACTGAACATGATGATAAGAATCCAGGACTCAAAGGGGTTCTAAAATTCCATTTTCTATGATTGAAAAATGTTTCTGTTCTAAGGTGAAAAAGTGGGGATTTTTTTTTTATTATTTTTACCAAGCAAATCAGAACAAAAATATCAAAACCAGGTATAAATGGACCTAGGTAGTAACAGTCCCTCTGTCCCCTGAGTGCTGTGCGAATGCCAGTAGGTCTCACTGTTCTTTTCTTTTACAGTTGTAAATAAATAAGGTACTTGAAGGTGATGTGACTTTAAGGTTAAGGCGCTGGTCAGTGGCAGAACCAAAAGTAGATGATGAGTTTCTATACTATAGATGCAATGTGCAGTCAGTAGAAATTCTGCTTTCAAACTTCCTTGGTGTTTGCAAAGTTGTGTAGAAGAGCCACATCCCATTCAATGTGGTTTGGGGCTTTTTGAAAATTCTGTTCTATTTTGCATAAGATGTGTGAATAAAGACTAAATGTAGGTATGAGTTTGGGTTAAAACTTCCTTATAAATGTGGTGTAATTCTACTGACTCAAAGTTCAGCAGGGCAGAATATGGTATTTTCATCTATCTGTTTTTAATATCCCCCTGGGACTGGCAAGCAATGTTTTAGAAACTGGGTTTTCCAGGTAATGGTATCTCCCCAGCAGGGAATAAGTGTATGTGGAAAATTTACCTAGTGCCATAAATAAGATATGGAATTGGAGGTCAGAAAGTCATCATTTTGATTTGGAACTGTGAATTTCCCTTTCACAGTCGTATTGAGAGAGCTAGAAAGTGAGAATTGCTGCCTGTGTTATCTACACAGTTGGAAGATGCCACAAACATGGGAATGCTTTCTCTTTTCCACAGAGACTGTAGCATCTGCTTGGCTCCTGAGTCACAGTAGTGGATGGTGGGAGGGGAGGAAACCCTCCTAAAGGAAATTATTATTCAAAGACTGAATTTTCCTTCCAAAGAAAATAATAAGATTTTTAAAGCTATTTGGATTAATTCTCCTTTTGGTGTAACCTGCTTGGACGTCTGCCTGGTGGCACTGGAACATAGCAACTGTTATTTTATTTTCAGGTTAACTATTTATCATTTTACCCTTTAGCATCTGAATACTCCCTACCTGATTTTTCCCCTGTAAATTGTAGTAACCACCTAAACCTGCTTTGTTGGTGTTGGAGGTGGGTTTTTTTTTTTGTTTGTTTGTGTTTTTGTTTGCTTCTGCTGGGGTTTGAGAGGGCAGGCAAAACTTCCCTTCCCTGGTTTGTCCTACAAACGCTCCACATGCTTCAAGAGCACTGATGCTGTTCCTCAATGGAGCTTTCCTTGCACTGTTTAAGACAAATTTGTGCTAGTGTTGGTCACAGTATTTTAATTTAATGGGAGGGAAATCTCCTGTGGTGAACAGTAGGAAAGAGAGGCACGTGAACAGGAAGGAGTTACTTATAGAAATACCTTCATATTTGAGAAAACATGTTGCAAAAGAGACTTTTAAGTTTTAAACTATGTCTTTGGTGGATACTTTCATCAGTAGTTAAGGTCTGTAGGTTTTCCTGAAGCTGTGTATGTGGTTACTGCTTTTATTTATTCTGGGTGGGCCAGGTGCAGGAGCACTACTCACGAGGGACTGAAGGCACTGATGAACCCAAAAGTTGCTCAGCTGTGGGACTTGGGAATGGCTGATGCTGGAGCACGGCTGGTGCTTGCCCTGTGGGTGTCTGTAGAACCAACAGGTAAGATGGAAGAGGTGCTCATCCTTTCTACACCTGTAAGAATCAAGATGGAATTTGGTTTGGCTGCCAGTGTTTGTGTCAGGAGCGTCTGTGCCTGATTCTTCAAGAAATTAGGTGTGCAGTTCGCGGTCCTGTTCCGTGACACGGATTAGGGAGGATGTTTAATTGTGTGAGGAAGGCTATCAGGAAATTACTATAAACTAGCTTTGGCTACCTGAAGGAATATAGCATGAAGAAAGTTGAATCTTACTTGTAATTGGTTTATGTGAGCTCTTTGTTTTGTTCCTGTCGCTGACCCTTTGTTTGCTCTGTTCCATTTGCCATTACACACATAATTTCATTTTAGAAGTTAGTTGTCCCCACTTCATGCTGCTATTTAATACACTCTCTTGGAGAGATTCCTTTGTTTACCTTCCATTATGTAAAACTATTTTAATTATTCAAGTACTTAGATTATGTTTTCTACTCTGTATATCTTTCTTCAGTTCCCTCTTATGCTTAGAGGGAGTGTAGCTTTTTATACCAGCAAAATGGATCTTGCGTGTTTTCTATAAAGTAAATATTTATTTGCCCTTTTTCTTTTTTTTACACATTAGTCTTGGATGCTTAGTCCTTGAGATATTTTATATGGTCATAAGCTATTAAGATTTTTTTCCATTTAGGTATTCTTGGTTTATAATGATGCACTTTAATTGAAATAACAAAAAAAAATGTTCTGGATCTATTTAGGTGATGGGGGGGAAAAAACAGAAGCAGTTTCCATTTGAGGTCTTCTGATTCCTGTAAAAATATATTTGGGACATGAGAAAGCTTTTGACTAAAGGTTTAGTTCAGTCCTCCTACTGATATCAGTCAAAGGAAGCAGGGAACACTAGAAGTTCAGGTGAGAGGACTATCATGTACTAGAAATATTTTCTGCTTTTTACTTTCTCAGCTCTTTGCTTTGTGCAGTCACTGAGCCCTCAAAATAAGCTGTAAAACAAGGATGTAAGTAAGGCAAAATGAATGGAAAGCAAAATAGGAGCTTTGACAGTTACAGATTTGGCCCAACCTAAATGTTAGTGTGAGGTGGTCTAATTCCCAAAGACATTGTGTTCTTATTAGTGTGATGAAATCTATGATCTGTGTTCAGAAGTCAAGTTCCCATGGATTTATCTACTTTACAGTCATGAGTTTACCCACAGGATTGTCTGCTGTAGAGTCATGAAATCCCAGTTGTGTCCCTCTGGCCTAATAGCCCTGGTCTGGGCAGGTCCAAGGAAGCAGGTGTTGCCATTTGTGGTTAAATGCAAGGTCATTAGGCTTCAGCAGGTTTATTGGGTGTTACTTGTTTGTGGTAGAAGAGTATTTTTCTTGTTTCCAGCTTCTTTCCAAAGGTGGAATAAAGGACTTTTTTCAAGGTGGGTTTACTTTCAACAGTTTGAAGTGTGTCTGTGTTTTTGCAGTTAGTATATCAGTAAAATCTTGAAATGCATTGGAGTTTGAAAAAATCCCTAAAGCTCTTAGTGTGAATTGTCTTACCTCTCTCAGCTTCTGAAAGTTCCAGGATGCAGTTTTACTGTGGATAAGTGGAAATTGATGATAGTACTTCCATTACTATGTATAAATACAGGGTGTATGGATGACTGGTATCTCCTACCCCACCTGCTTTAAGGCTTTGGGCAGAAAAAACTTGTCATAGATAGCCTCTGCCCAAAATATATTTGCAAGATTTTCTTTGAAGGCCAAAAATCAGTTTCCAGACTTCTATGTCTGAGCAAACATTGCTCATAGGACTGAAAGGTCACTGTGTGGAGTCGCTGGGCTTGGGTTGAGTTACGTGGTGTCTGTATGAAATCCGTATTTGCTGTTTCTTTTGGTGTGTTTTTGACATTACTTTGTGGAAACAGTCTTTAAAGCTCCTTCATGAGTTATTGTTGTACTTCTGAGTTCCAGTCAGACCAGTTTGGGATTGCAGAAATGAAGCCTTTCTGTGTGGTTGCACCCTGCTGCAAAGGAGAACAAACGACTCCAGACAGAGAAATGTTGAGCTATTGATAGTTTACATAACTGATTTGTGACTTTGCACTTAGCACCTCTTTGTCTATCAGCACATCTGGGAGGCAGCCAAAAGACCAATACAGCTCACTTCATCTGATGAACAGAAAGTTCATTTATACAAAGGGAAAGATGCACGTAAATACAGCTACTCTTAGACAAAAGTAGTAGTGCTTCTGGGAATTGCCTTTTTTTATTATATCAAAATTACATTTGTTACAAAAATGAGGAAATTATTTTGTTAAAAAAATAGAAAAGAAGGTAAAACCTTATGAATTCACCTTGCCAAGTGCTGTCAATTTTTGTAATAATTTGTTCAAAATTCTACAAAATTGGAAAAATTCTAATTTTTTAAAAGCCTGGATTCCCATCGAACAAGTTCATGAAGATTGTATGTATTCATTTGGAGCACCACTCACTTTATGATCCAAAATAGTAACTGCTTGTTTTGGTAATAACTTTTCATAGTGTGTCATCTAAGTTATTTCTTCAGCAGATATTCAGTTGTTGCCAATGTGTATGAGACTGAGTAAATTTTATATTTTATTCGTCACTTGGAACATGTAAAATACACCAAATGGACTTTGCCATGTGTAGACCACTGACAGTAATTCCAGTAATGCATTTTATTATTCCAGTAGGTGACTGAACTAAGTACGCAGTCTGGGCAAAATTACTGTTCAAGATTGGTATGAAAAAAACCTCAGTTTTTGTCAATTTGCCAGTTATTTTCTAATTTTAAGTAGGTTACGTATACAGAAAATGCAAGTGTTGAGATGCCAGTTGTAATTACTACTTGGTAAGTACTGTGTGTAATTCTTTTGCTCTTCTAGTTTTCCTGGAAGCTTACATCTTTCTGTGTGTTGAAATCAGTGCAGTTGTAAAGAGGCATTCAGTGCATTCCCAGTGAATGCTCAAACTGATGTTTAGATTTTACAGTGATCGAATTTTTTTTTTAAATATTTCCATAATCCAAAAAGAAATTATAAACAGATCAGGTACTGCAGACACTTTTGGAATCCCTGTCCATCAGGTCTTTAATTCATGCACATCATTCTATGTGACAGATCTTAAAGGAGTTGAAAAATAGCAAAATTTACTTTTCTTTGTACTTACTTTTAAAAGAAGTGATTTCAAATTTTGGAAAGTCCCTGATTAAGTATATTACGCCATTTAGAGTTGTAGTACTAATAATGAAGAACACCTTTCTCTATCTTCTTAAACCTTAATTAAAGGGCCACGTCTACTGCTTTGTTTGGTACGAAGAATGCAGGAATGGTGACATTTTCATTGTGAGTGAGTTTGCTAGGGATTGAGATTTGCCTTTCAGTGATCCCTTGGCTGTGGTTAAAGGTTCCTATTTCATGGGGCTTGGCATGTTTTGATGAATGCATTGCCTTTTTTGTAGGAATTTCTTGCTGCAAAGCCATGTGCCAGTGCAGAGGAAGACAGTGCCTCTTGACCTCACTTGCTTTCGAGCTCATTGGGGATTTCTGCAGCAGTCTGTGCTGTTCTGTGTGTGAATTATGTTTGGAAAATATTTCCTGTTTTTCCTCTGTCATTTATTTGAAGATGGAATTTGAAGTTTGATAACAATGAAATGCAGAGAATCCTGTGTGCGTGCTGAGGGAAGTTATTTTCTGTCCCCATGGATGAAGTCAGTGGTACATTTCTGCAGTGATGCTCTTGCTGCTAGAAAGAGCTGTGCCTCGTGGAGACTGGGGGTAGTGTGTGTCTTTCTTAGAAGTGTGGCTGGAAAACTCTTCTCCCCAGCTGCTTTTTAGTTTGTGGTATTGTGTGTAACAAGGTATTGCTGCCTAAAAGCACTAGAATATTTCAAAATGGAGTGATGAAAATAAGGCAAAAATGTACAGTGACTTCCTCTCCAGACAAGTCACAGTGAACACAGTGATGAAAATAATCCTTTTTTCCCTGACTTCTCACTGAGATACTTGTAATTTTTAATTTTCTAGTAAGTGATTGAAAGGAACATGGATTCTAAAAAACTTTTCAGATACACCGAAGTGTTTGAGACTCGCTTGTTCCATTTAGGTTTTGCACCTATGATGAGCACAGATTGCATTAGCAAAAAAACTAAGATATCTTAAGCATTTCTGGTTTTCCCATGAGTGTCTCTGCTAAGAACCCCTCATGAATCCCAGCAGAGCTGCTGGGAGTGTGTTGTTGAAGTTTTCAGAATATTTGAGTAATGAGACTGGAACACCATTAAAAACTGTCACCTCTGTAGTGGATCCAGGAGCAGGAAGCACCTTACTTCACTGCACTCTAAAGCTGAGCGTGAACTCAAAGGCTTGTGAAAATCATCAACTACAATGGCCAAAACAAGAAACAAATAAGAAACTCCTTGCAGAGGAGACAAAAAATTCTTGCTGATTCAAAGGGCAAGTGTGGAATCCATGTGCAGCAGGAGCAGATGAGTTGTCTTGAGTAGCAAATAACAGGGACTGACTGGTAGAAGAATGCAGGTGTTTCCTAATGTACTAAAAGCAGTGGAAACTACAGAACTGACTGCTCAGAAAAGTAGGAATGATGCCAGTTAAATGAAAATAATGTGCAGTAAAAAGTGAGGAGTTGTCAATCCATTTTATGGTGGCTTAATAAAATCCACAAGGTTAGTGTAAGTGCTAAAACGTGAAAGCAGTAGTTTAATAACATGGAAGGACAAATCTTTAACTTGAATATGTGGGAATGGAATTCCATAAGAATTACTGCCTGATCAAAGTAGTTTCCAGGAGAGCAATAAATAGAGGTTATTTGTCACTTTTCACCTTTTCAAGGTGGACATGCTGGTAAACATCACGCTGAACGGTGATGAGCTGATGTGGGCAGTGGTTAATTTTTGGTTGGTTTGGTTTGGAATGATCATTTTGACTGTCAGTGCATCTGGCTGTGTACAACTTGCATTGATGGTCCTGTTATTCTGCTTCCTCTGTGCAGCTCACGTGGGGTTTTGTGGTGGGTGATCTTTACCACATTTTGTACTGATAATGGATTCACTAAAACTGTCACTTTAAACTGTGGCACTGCCAAGGAACTTTTTACTTTAGATAAATATGTAGTTGTATAGTAACTGTTGAAAACTAAAAAGGTACTTCTAACTATTCAGAGCATATCTTGAAGTGGGAGCAGCTCTTGAGCTTAGACAACCTTAGGAACATCTAACCCAAATGCATAAGCTTTGATCTTAAAGTTGTAAATCACTATTGAAAGTGCCACATCTTGTCTATGTTATTTCTTCTGTGGCTGATCTATATTGGCACTTAAGAGTATTTTCCAGGTAATTTGTGAGACTCATATTTGCTGCTTGTGATGTTGAATGTATAATGAGATAGGTTTGACTTCAGTGGAGATGATATGTGTATTCTGACTCTATAGAAATCAGAATTAGGTCAGCCCCAAAACACAGTGAAACCCCCTGACGTTCTCCTAGCCCTTATTTTGACAGGGCTGTATGGCATCCGTGGGGAATAAGTGATAGTTTTAGTTTTGTTTCAGGGCATGAAGATGTGCTTGATCCATATAGTCAGGAAGAGGTGGTAGGTGCTTGGTGTCTTGGTAAGGAGGCCCAGGGTACTCAGCCTTCAAACCAAAACAAAACCCGAAAAAAAACCCAAACAGAATTGAACTATTTTTTTAGATCACAGTTCTTGATTATTGAAAATTCATTTAAATAAAAAAAAAAATCTAATAAGTAGAAGTCTCTGGTCATGGAAAATGCAGGAGGGCAGCTGGATATTCATGAATTATGCAATGCAGTTAAGTGTTTTCAAGAAGAAAAACTATTGTAATGTTTTAAGGGTTTTAAATGTGGATTCTACACATGCACGCTATGATTCATGTGTTGACTGATCTGCCTTATTTGAAGAACTAGGATTTATTTTTTTTGTTTCAAGAGGTGCACACGAAGTAGCAGCAGCAGCAGCTACTCTAGGACCAAACCATAATGTTGTAAGGAACTACTTTGACAATTACTTGTTAGCATCTGTAAAAGCAGCCTTTAAATTCAGTCATGAGAAATGAAAAATGTGAAAACATCCACCAGGAGTTGTAGTAAGTAAGAACGTGGTATGAAAGGACTTCATATTACTTGGAAAGGAAATGTGTCAAGAGGGTTATTTAAATCTCTAATTTTAAGGAGTTTGGTTTTATGGTATAGTTGCTTTTACTCATCTTCACTGTGAGTTTTTCAAAAGGAAGCCACACCTTCCTTACAAACACAGAGAACAAGTTTAGGGTTTGTTTTAAGGCCAGATCAAGGTTGTATTGCTGCCAAGTGAATTTTTGCACTGGGAGGCTGTGGAGGGAGAAAGAAGTGTTAATGTGATAACAGCCAGTGGAACTCACTCTGCGTGTAACTTGTCATCCACAGCTCTGGCTCCTCTCCACGCAGAGGAAAGGGGATGAAATATTGCCTGGTTGCTATACCTGGAACAAGACACCTAACCAGGGGCAGGAGATGGTCCTGGCAGGGTACATACCCAGCCCTGCCTCTCGCTGCTCATCCTTTGCCACCCTGTGGCACTGCCCCTGTGTGATGCACAGACCACCACGAGCTGTCTCAGTATCTTCTGGCTGGATAAACAAGTGCCAAAGAGATCACAGTTTGGAATAAAAATCCCCTAATTCTTGTTTTCAAACAAATTCAGAATGTTTTCCTTAATAAAAAGCTAGAACTGAGTGAAGAGTCAGTGAAAATGGGAAAGTGAGCAAGACTATCAACTAAAATGGGGGGGGGTTTATGGCCCTTTAATGCCTTTACGCTTCTGTTTTTAGGATTTGATTGTTTCCAGAAAGTCTCACACTATTGCACATTTTTTGACGTAGACGTGCAAATAATGTGTCTGCATCTAAAAATTCAGTTAAGTGTGTTAATTTGAATTCTTAGGAAGATGTTTTCTTTTTTAGATGCGTCGAATAATGATTACTTTCAATATACTAATTTGTAAAAGCATGTGTAGGCATCAGTGTTGAGTTCTTTGGGAAACAGTGGGGATTTGTCAAGAAAATGTTCAAGGTTCTGCAATACAAAGTAGTTTTTGTTGTACATTGCATGTGCTAAAGAATAGCTTTAGGAGACAAGTTTGACTAAAATGCTCAGTAATACTGTGACGTGTCACTGCCTGGTGCGAAATGAGTCACACTCTATAGAAAGGCAAAATCACATTATAGAGTCTGGAGTCTTGCACTTTATTCATATATGGACAAGAATGTCCTTTGTCCATGATACTATTTTTCTTCAATAACTTTGTGTTTAATTTAAGCTCATAGCTACTATGCTGAGTTTGGTGTGTACGCCACCCCATGATAGTGCTCTGTTTGATTTGTCTAATTTGCCTCCATTTTTCTACAAATTCAGTATCTTATTTTCTTTTTTCCCTGTTCTTTTGTATTTGATGACGTATGGTTGTCAAATTGGAATGGCTGTTTTGTGATATGGAGAAATACTGGCCTCAAAACTGTATTTGTTTAGGCTTGTCCAGAATGGTTACTTATTTTCTCTCTGAGCAGTTGCAATCAGTGGGAAAGGTCATTTAGTGCTGCTTGGAAGGACCATAGCTAAAAGTCATCAAAGAGCAGTCTGAAACCTTTCTGTGCAGAGATTTGGAACAAGTTTGGAGAAAGTGTGAGAGACAGGTAATGGAGATGGAGGCTTTATTTAGGAATAGGATTTTGCTCTGTGAAAGGGGGCTGCACTTTGCCACAAGTAAGTTGGATTTATTGGCAAGGAAGCGTAGAAATTGAGAACTGTGAGTTTGAAATGGAATGGACTCAGTTTCTGGAATGTACTTCTTGGTGGTTTTGCTGCCTCCGGAGCTGCCAAGGACATCAGGAATAAAAGCACCAAGGTTTAGAAATGCTGACGTGAAGCCGGTGTTTTCATGCCACTGGCATGGTCAAACAGCTAAAGTGAAAGCTGCAGCGTTCGTGGGATGCACTGGGAAAAGGTACCTTGGGAGGATGTGAAGTCTGATATGGATTTCGAATTTAGAGCGTTTGAGGTGGTGGATCACCATGTCCAAAGGAGAGACTTCAGATCACAATGTGTCTCAGAACTGTAGTGCTGGAGGCAGTGGCTATGCTAAAGTTCAGCTGGGTTAAGAGCCTATAGGACCCCAAGGTAAAAGCCCCTCCTCAGGGTAAGGGTGTTACAACAGCAGATTGTCTGGGCAGGTTAATGATGAGCTCCATTAGTCATTGGGATGTCGAGCTCATTTGTGAGAGATTGTGGGGAAAGAATTGTGTTTGAATTGTTCTTTATTGGAGTTCAATGCCTTTGGCCAGAATGGCTTGGAACAGCAAGCGCCAGGCCCCTCTGCAGCTGAGGTGCTGTGCTGGCTCTCTGCTGCTGGATTCAAGGTCCTGCTTGGTGACAGCTGCTCTTTCTTCCTTTGAATGTACAACTCACACTTCTGTTCACATTTGCTCAGCAGCTAGTGTTAAAGCTCTGTGCTAATGGTTAAAAAGCATAAAGAAGCGTGTAATTAAGAAGCTGAGAAAGCTGCTATGTATTATGGGACAGAAGTAAAATACTTTTACAACTACAACTGAGGTTCTGAGGCCAAAATCATCTCCATGTGGTTACTGATTGCTTAATAGTTTCTGTCAAAGAAGCTTAGTAGAGAAAATTATCTTAAAAAAGTACAGTATACATTATAAGAGAAAGGACATAGGCTTTTAGGTTTAGAAGTAGTGGAATACATTCCTTTAAACATTTCCTGTTTGAATATCATTAAACATTCTGTTCACTTCTAGCTTGTATTTGTCTGGTAATCTTTACCCGCAGGGTCTCACCTGGAGCTTAAATCAAAGTGTTTTGCTGCTGACAGATCTCGAGGCAGGAGAGGACTCAAGGCTTGTATTAAAAACTGAAGGATTTAATACACGCTGATGACATTTTGCCTAAGTGTCAGACTTCTAACTGGAAACCTTTGCTCTTGCAGATCATTTAGAACTCAGGGTGCATTGCATTTTCTGAACCTGGGCTTGCAGTACTTTGTAAGCCATTTGGCACGTAGCCGTTCACAGTTAATAACACTGGTGACACTTATCTGTTGTGTTCTTAAGTTCAAGCGTTTGTGCATCTGTGAGAAAGTGCTTTTGCAATTTAAAGGCAGAAGGTTAAATTTAATGAAACAGTAATAAACAGTGCATATCTTTGTGACAGAAAGTGGCACTAATAGAAAGTACCTTTTCAAGAAAAGGTTTATTGCAAACGTCCTTGAAAGCAAAGGTAGTTCTGTCTCTTCATAGTTGTCGTCCCCCCCCTGCCGCCGCCTTCCCTTTCATTATTATCTCTTTCTTAAAATAACAAGTACATGATCTTCCCTGGGATGTTTGCTGTAATATTTCTGTCCTAGGAATTTTCATTCTTTCAACCTTGAATTAGAGGCTGTAGAAGTTAGCAGGATAAAACAGTCTTGCACTTTGATAAAAGAACATGAGAATGTACCAATAAATGACTCCTGAGCAGCGCACTGAAAAGGGCAGAAGTATATGCAGCTCTTTGGGAACCCTTCAAAATCTCTTTAGGAGTTCACTCCCTAATCATAGGAAAAAAAAAATAAAATCATTTAAATAATTACAATTCATTTAGTTGTTACTTTTCTTCTCAATGGCATCAAGCCCTCCTCTCCAGGCTTACTGAGATAGCAGTTAAATTACTATTTTCACCAGCTGGTAAATGAATAGCCTATCCAGGACTTACTTTTCATTCCTCTGTGTGTGTGTGCAGATGCAAACTGCTCTCCATGTGGTCTGCAAGAATAGGTTCCAAATTGTTAGTTAAGTTCATCTCTAGTTACTGTATGTCAGGGGAATTATACTAAAAGCAATATTTTCTATGGCAGAGATGCTGTTGTAGAATATGCAGAATTTCAACAGTTACAAACTGTTTCAACAGTTCAACAGTTACTGACTAAACTTGGACATATCTCTAAGGAGGAAATGAACAATGGGCAATCTGCTGTCCCAAACAAGACACAGCCAGGAAATATTAGAAACCACGTAATAGTGACAACATAATAATAATAAGGCACGTAGCGTATCCTGTATCACCTTTGCTGGCGTTTCTCACTGTGCCCTGTGTGCAGCCATAGGAAATGGTATTGCTGGAGTTGCAGTGGCAATCACTGAGTAGGAAGAAGATGCAGAAAAAGGAACTTTAAAATAAAAGAAGTTTAGAAATAGGAATTGCCCCATTGTGCTTGTAACACACACAGCTGAGCAGTACTCGGTTTGGTTTAAGTTCACTGTCAGTGCACCTGCATCCCAAAGTGAAATGGAAGCAGTTAGGAAAAATAAAAACATACCTGGCTGTGCTGGCTTTAATTCTAGTTATTTTTGGAAGGTTAATGGAAAACATAAACAATACAAAAACATAAGCCCTATGCAAGGCTATGAGTAGGCTTTTCTCATTTGTCTACAAGGAGGAAAGGCAGCTTTGTTTATTTAGGCTTGGTTTTGCCCCTTGATTTGAAGCTGCAGTCAAGTCCTTTACCTCACAGTGGTAAACTGCTTCTACCTCACATCTGGAGCCTCGAGTCGTGTAGCAGGGTGTGTTACTGGAGTGACAAGGTGGGGAGTTTGGTCTTAGCTATGCTGATGAATTTTATTTTTGCACATTATACGATGGGGATGATAAATGTTTGGTAATAAGACCAAATGCCTTGCTGTGATCGGAGCCAGCATTCCTGTTTTACACTGCCTCTTTATTCCATCCCCGTCCCACTGACTTGAGTAGAAAAACCTTTTTGCTTTTGAAGTTTCCATGGTTTGACAGTGTCAATATTTTGCATGTGAGGGGTGCTTTAGCATCAATGGAAAATGGCCTTTAAATGAATTTAAATCTAAACCCACGGTATCCTGGAATCTGTTTCATGAAACCTCCTCTTTGAAGAGCTATTCACGAAAGAAAATTAATAGGGAAATTTGATGGAAGAAAACAGAAGAAATTGCCCCTCTTTCTCTCCCTCTGAGGAGCTCTGAGCTGCTTGCTGGCAGCTCAAGTGCTGTGGCTCTTTTTTTTTTCCTTTTTTTCTTTTTTTGTTCCCTTTGTGGGTGTGTGATTTGCTCGGCTTCTGAGCAGAGCTCACATAGAGCATAGATGGAGAGAAATGTGTGTCAGAGGAAAGTCAAAGAAATGGAAAGAAACATAAGATGAAAAGAGATAAATGATAAGGAGGGGTGAGACAAATGGAAAAACAAACTAAATGGAAGCAGTGGTAGTAAAAAGAGTTTAATTTGAATTGACTGAATTGAAAAGCCATGCAGAGGTGCTGGTGATGATAACAGGAGGAGAATGCATTTCTAGGGATGGCTGCCTGATGTTTCTGTGAAAGAGAAAATCTACAAAGCTTAGAATACTTAAGAGATGGGAGAAAGTGACAGCTCTGCCCTTTAATGTGGGGTAAGCATGCAAACAGGACTGCCAGGAAAGCGTGGTGCAGGAGTTCAGTGCCTTAACAGAGCTGGCTGCCCCTGGCACAGAGCTGTATGTAATACAATAGTTGTCAGTGGTAAAGTAATTTTCTTGCTCTCCTCGTCCCTGCTTCTTGTTTCAGTTTTTGAGCACTGAGCCAAGCTCCTCTGTTTCTCAGTTTCATGAAGTCAGTGATGCTCATAAGAAAGACCAGACTTTGTCCTTGGTATTTGAACTTGTGGCATTAATTTAACCTTGATGGTATGGAGGAACATCAATTTTGCTGTCCCTTTCTGAGGAAGGCAAGCAGTGTTTATACTGCAGCCTTGCACTGAGAGCTTCTGCAAGCTTTTAATTGTCACTAGGGCTCTGGGGACCCAGCTGGTAGTGACTGCCTAGGGAACACATGGAATTGCTGCATCCCTTCTTACCAGGGACTTGTTTCATTCCTACACCTGTTTTTCCATTATCAGAACTGTGTGGGCTGTCAGAGGGTGATCTATATGGCTATGGGCTACTTCTCACCAAAGGCTCTGAAACTTGAATCCTCAGGCTGAAAGGAGAAATTGTAGCAAACCTCTACTGAAAGTAGAGCTAAATTCTCGTAGATTTACCAACTAAATACATAAATTCAAAGTGGTAATATTTTAAATAGGATTTCAAATGAAATTATTACGAAGCATTAAATGTGCTTTAGAAAGTTATAACTTCTGCCATGGTTTCCTTTAAAACTTCATTTTTGCAAACTCTGACACTAGTGATACAGGTGAGAGAAGTGCCAATTTGAGCTAATTTTACTAACACAAAGGACTAGGGTTTGAGTGGTACCAAAAGGAAGGAGGTAGGGGAGTTCCAGAGAAATTACGAAATCAATTTCAGAAAAAGAATGCTGTAGAAAACAAGAGTCCTTTTTGTAATTTAATGTTATTACGTGTGCCTTTTGGGTAGGTAGGCTTGCTGTTGCCTCACAAATAATAGCCCAGTGTTTCTTTGCAGAAGTGTGTCTGTTCATTTGCACTGGCAGGGTGCTTCCAAGCCAGGAGCTGTTGGTCTGAGCTTTGTTGTGCAGGTCTGCCTTCATTCTAGAGTATTCAACTTTTTGTGTAGTTTTTAAACATTTAGCTTATTTTGTGGAAAAGTATTTGCTGATTGTAGGAATTCTTAAAGCCATTTGAAATGTGTTGGGCCACAGTGCTATGGAGCTTCGTGTGGATTGTGGTAATTTGCAAATAAGTGTTGGGTCCAGACTTGCACAGGTGACTCTGTAGCCGAGCAATAGTTTAAGTAGTGGTGATTTCTGAAGTGCTTCCTCTGTTATAATTGTGGAGCATTCACAGAAGATGTCCTTAAATGTGAGAACTCCCTAAGGCATATTGGTGGTTCCTCATTGTGGATGCATAGATTGTTGAAGAAATACCCACTGCCTACCCATCCATTATTTATGAATGGAAATAAAAGAAGCCTTTGCTATGCTGTGCTGGAAGAAATGGAAAGACAAAATATTGTTTGAAAAGAAAGCATTAGGTAATAATAATGTAGTAGTAGTAGTTCCTTTGCTGCTATCAGCTGTTTATGACTAGAATGTGAAATTTAGCAGAGCTCGTATTTTGGCAGTGTTGAGTCCTGTGTGCTTCTCTGATGAGTCTCTTGGGCTGCACTCTTAAGAAGCATTTACATGCCTAGAGATTTAGATAAGCACTTGGTGGTGTTTTCAAAAGCATCCAGATCTCTGGTGCCTCTTGGGTTTCTTGAGGGTTTCGGGGATGTGTGTGTATGCGCGTGTGTCTGCGTGTGCACGCATATAAAAGCTGGTGGTTAATTCTAGTCTTTTGAAGCAAAAACGTTCCATCCCAGTCTGCTGAACCACTGAGTTATTTCACAAACACTGTTTTGCTTGCATCTTCCTTTCCTATATTTTTTGTTATGTTCTTGTTCTTCCTTACCTGCTTGTATTTGTGAGGCAAGGGGTAAGCTTGTTAATCCTCGTGCCTTCTGACTTGTATGCAAAAGGGTATCCTTTGAAATGTGTCAGCAGGTTTAATGGTGTGATGCTGCTATGAGTCATTTATTGCTAAGACATCAATTTTACAAATTCTAGTTTAGCATGGTTTTGTGGCTGAGCTCTGACATATTTAAGAACAAAAGAAGCTAGAAGTGGCTGAAAGTAAAAGTGTAAAGGTGACAGATGTTGGGAATATTTTGGAAAATATTGCCCTTAGGTTTCTGCTGGTTGTCTGTTAATCTCCCAGTCGGCATGAGAGAGCAGGGCTTTTGTATTTACTTACATAATGACTGTTTAACATTTTGGATACTGATGTATTTTGAAATGCTGCCTCTAACTGTATGGGATGTGATTTATGATCCCTATGGAGGTTCTCAGCTTTGTTAATAATACTCCTGTGGAAAGCTACTTCTGCTGAATCAGGACTGCAGCTGGATGTTGTGTACTCTGTTGTTTTCTTTAAATTTAGTATTAGCAGAATTTATTCAGTTAGTCCAGGATCTGTTATTAAAAAAAAAACCAACCTGAATTCTGTTAATTACTCTCAATTGCCGAGTCAGTTAAACTTATGTTGGTGTAAAATGAGTGACTGCGTGTTCCTTGCTTTGTGTACAATTTCAGTTGGCTTTGATATAATATTTTCTAAAGTTCAGGTTTGAGACAAAGGTGTTCAGCTGGACAGCATGGAATTTATTCAATTCTTGATTGGGGTCAGAAGTGTCTTGGATCATCATGAGCAAACTGTTCAACTTTCTGCTAACCAAATGATTGCATATTTGGACTGAATGCAGATTTTTGTATATATATTCTTTTGTAAGGTAGTGGTTATTTAGGAACGAGAACAATCCATGAATGCTGAGATCAGCAGGAAAGTAACATAATTTTGCAGATTTTAAGTGTTATCACTCAAAATTTGAAAATTTGAAACACCTAGTGCTACCAGGTGGAACATGGAAAATGGGTGGAAACACTTTTCACTTTCCTGACAGTCTACAATAAAAATATCTTTCTTGCATAGGTTGTACACTCGTTCTTTAATTTTGTTCTCCCACAAAATCTGAAATTGCATTCTTACAATAAAGTTTGATGGTTGTGCAATACTTGACAACTCACAGTTTGCATCCCGTAAACATGACTTTCACTCAGCTTGCCTGTACAGAAATAAAATGGAATATTTTACATAAGACAACATTCTTTAGGGCAAAGACTGGAGCTCTGGGACTCTGGCATTCTAATTTCAGAAATACTTGTTCACTGTGTGGCCAAGGGCAAGTCAGTTTAACCCAAATTCAGTCCAGTATTTAGACTTGCATTTCCTCCCCTAAATTACTGGATTATTAGGAGCTTGGATGTGGGGTTCAATCTGTACCAATTTGTTCCTCACTTTTGCTGTAGCATCAAAAGCCATAGTGGTGGCTGAGAAGTGGCTCTTGCTGAGAGCAATATCAACAGCACAAGTAGCATGAGCTTTCTTTTAGTGAGAGACTCGAGACTTTTGGAGTGTCACAGAAGGAGTCAAACTGTCCATTACGTAGTGAAGATAAAATATTCTGAAATATGTTAAGAATGTTAAAAGAGTGTGATTTCTAAGAGAAAGAGACAACACCCTTTTCGATGTAGAGACTTCTTTATAAGTCTAGATTACACAGTCTGTATTTACACATACTTTGGGTGGATTTTGTTAATAAGGTTAATTTAAAAGGCTGCTTGATTGTGTCCTGGCTGGATCAGCTGGGTGCAGGATTTTGAGTGTTGACCAAGTAACAGCGAGTGCCTAGCATTCCTGACCCTACATAGACTTCACTTTCTGGCCCAGGCTTCTTGCAGAACAACTTTAAGTAGCTATAATGTCTGATGTTTCCATTAGTAAATTAATAAAAAACGTAACCAAGCCCTAAATTCTGACAAAAAAAATACATATAAGAAATATATTAGAAAGAGCATAGGAATTGTACAGGATAAGCTCTGAGTATTGCTGTCAAAGAAATTTATTCCCCCCCAGATATAGCAGATAACAAATTGAGTCATATATAATATTTCACTAAATGTTATTGCTGACTTCCATAAATTACAGGACCATGGCTGGCACGTTGTCCTGTTTTTACAAATGACCTAATTGTTTAATGCCAGGCACTTAATCTTACCTTATCAGTTGTAGATCTTGAAGCACGAGGTAAACATCGTTTACTGCTTACTATAGAGATGATGGATTTCTAAATTGTGTACACAGAATCTTATAGGTCCGTCAAGGCCTCTAATATATGCATTGTGTGGCAGATGGTTATGTAAAACACTCATTAGCTTTGTCAAAATGCTGTGCCCCTTGTCTTTGGAAAAATTTCTGTTGTGATAATACATCTGAGTGGCAGAATCTTTTGTTTAGGCTGTGCAAATTCATACAGGTTGCTCAACTGGTCTCACTCTTAATGTTTTTTCCTTCATTATTTTTTGTTGTGTAGGTTCTTCCTGAAGACAAGAAGGTACTTGTCAGCCAGTAATCCTGTTTATGTCATGTTCTTGGGTTTTGTACCTTTTCCTTTTTCTTCACAAGCAAAGGCTGTTAGATTGATAAAATGCATTTTGACACATACCTGGGCATCTACAGCAGCCCTTCCTTATTCACAGAATCATAAAATGGTTTGGGTTAGAAGGGACCTTAAAGATCATCCCATTTCCAAGCCCTTGCCATGGGCAAGGACACCTTCTGCTAGACCAGGCTGCTGATGACCCTATCCAACCTGGCCTTGAATACCTCCAGGGATGGGGCATCCACAGCTTCCATGGGCAACCTCCCTGTACAAATTGGTTTAAGTTAGGAGAGATCACACTACGTAGTACAAAACTTTCACGTACAAGTACTTAGAAGACTTGAAATCAGCAGAAATTCTGGTCTGTATATCTGTGAGTCCCCACCCTGTTCAGTGGTTTGAAAGCAGCTCCATTTTATCACTTGGTGAGGTTCTTTTACTGCAAGACAGATGTCTTGGATTGTCTCGGTGAGGTGCGTCTGGATTTCCTGCTGAAAATCCTACATCCGTGAGGAATTCTGTCATTGGTCTGATGTTGTGTATGTACCAGTGCTTCTAAGGGTTTCCACAATCCCAGAATACAGGGCTTGCACTATTTGAGCTTCCTTTCTAAATAAAACTAAACTGCCACTCCTGAACCTTTGCCAGAACCGCGCTGCTGCAGCTCCGCAGCTGGGGCTGTTTGCTGACTCAGCAGAGTGGCTGCAGACCTCACGTTCCATCATGGGAATGGGTGGTTTTTCCTCTACAAGCGTGTGGGGAGTTTTGATGGACTGGATCCATCCTTGTTGATGCTGGCACAAGTAGAGTTGACTGTACTGGTCTCAGCTGATAGCTTGACTGAGCCTTTCTACGCTTTGGGTCGTGCTCAGCTGTGAAATGTTTGCTCAGTGTTAGAAGGCAGGCTTAATAATTCTTCTTGGTGTAGATCTGCGTGTGACCCACTAAGAGTGACGTGCTGGAAGCTGGGCTAATGTTACACCAGCAGCTCACAAACCATCACCATGTGGGGAGTGCACATATAGGAACACCTTCAGATCCCTGCTTCCCAGGAAAGTCACGTTGCAAACACATTTTTCTTCTATTCTTTATCTGGTGTATCCTCAGCTCATCTGTCTGCCTAAAAATAATCTAGTGTGGTATTGTCATTTGTGTTTGTCTGTGAAGTTACAAGTAATGAAATAAAGGGTTCATAAATATCAATGAGATAGGAATGCTCTTCATGAATGTAAACACTCTGGCAGTACTTTCATGCATTTCTTTAACTTTGCATGATTTGGAGATCTCTTGGAAGTAAAAGTGTGTTTAGCTTCTTGGGAAGCAGGCCCGTGAGATTCCTGGTATCCTTCAGATTGTTGTATTTTTGTTAATGCAAATGTAATTTCTACCTAAATCTGTGCTCTGAAAATGAAACGGGCCCATTTTTTATTTTTCATCTTTATAAGATTTATGGATTTTTTTTTAAAATTGGAAAATATTTGAGAAATATTTTAATGGTATTTATCTCAGTGTGTCCTTACATGTACCATATTTCTACATATATTTAAAATACTTCATAATTTTAAAAGATACACTTTACTGGGATTTTTATTTTATTGCTTTTGCTGTTGGGTCCATCCAGACTACCTGAAGGAAGTTTAGATGTAGGGCATGCCCTTTTCTTTACTCAAGTTAGTTTGAGGATCATCATAAACTGTTTTTTGAAGTACAGCCACATCCTACAGTTCATACTTTAGATTCCTACGTTAAATATCTAGGAACAGAGATCTTTGGTGAAACACTAGGATATGAGTGGCCATGGATGTGGTGTTCTGGAGTTCTGGTTCAGCTGCTTGCGATGGGTAATGAATTCCATGAGAATTATCCAATCGTATGCAACACTTTTTTGGTTTTTTAAATGTACTCTGCCATAGGTACTGCCAGAACACTGATTTGATTTTTGTATCTGCAACATGGTTGTAATTTCTAATCACTGTTTGTCTCACAAATTCCAAAATATTATATTGCATTTTTAATTATGCATAAACAATTAGCAAAAGAGAAAGCTTCACTTCCATAAATACCAATGTGCAAGTGTTGTTGAATTCAGAGCTATTTTATACAACACATGTAGCCATGAGAGCAATAACCAGTATTTGATTTTTAAGGCATAGCTTCTCACACTCCGTAATTTTGATTAAATAGCAGTAAGACCCAATTCAGCTGCTTGATTTTTTTTATTTTTTTGTTGTTCCAAAAAGCCCCCAGTTCTCTTTGTTGCTGTCAAATCGTTTTTAATGTTTTCCCAAGTGCTTTGGAGAAATCT
This sequence comes from Tapera naevia, assembly GCA_033556795.1. Classification (NCBI taxonomy): domain Eukaryota; kingdom Metazoa; phylum Chordata; class Aves; order Cuculiformes; family Neomorphidae; genus Tapera; species Tapera naevia. The sequence goes on along the minus strand of JAUMJJ010000076.1, from coordinate 4,935,113 downwards.
GTGTTACCACTGGCTCAATGTTTAGTAGAAGAAAAAGTTATAAAGTAGTCCATGTAAAGCTGGTGGCCCTTTGAGCTTAATATTGCTGGGTGCTCTGGTCTTGGTGCAGGAAAGCACTTAAGCACCTATTGAAGTATGAATTTAATGACTTGCTGGAGGTAAGCCAGCGTTCTGTATTTGCAAGACTGAAACATATGCACTTTGTAGTAGACCCCTTATTTATTTTGGGGGGCAGAATAAATCATCTTTCTTTCAAGTACATCAGAGCAAGAGTATTTTTGTTTTCTTTGAAAACACAACGCACTGAGTTCTTGCCATCATTTAGTGCTTAACCTCTAAAATAAGAGGTTTGGATTTTCTCCAGATTATTAAGATAATATGAACTGTGTCAACATAATTTAAAAAAAAAAACAGCTTTGAGTACTGCTAAACTTCTATAATTTGACTTTCCCTCGTTGCTGTATTTTTTAAGGAGCCTTGTTAGGTATATATCACCTGTTTTCATTTGCAGAGGAGTTTCCACTTTCAGTGGCTCTGACACCCTTGTCTCTGCGTGGCTCTGGGCCCCAGCTTGGTTCATTTGATACAGGAAGGGAGACCTGAGGAGGCTGCCATTCTCCTACCTGATTGGTTTCAGCATCCTCTGCAGCTGTTCCAGGGGTTGTGATGTGTTTTAGTCTTTTGTTTAGATCTGTGTTTGAAAATATGCACCGTAGTTTAGTTTCTCGGTGTGGGGCGCTTCTTCTGAGCACTCAGACCTCCAGTAGATCTCTTAATGCAATTGCAGGGGTGTCTATAAGCTGCCCATTCATTTTTAATGCTCACCTAGTCAATGAAGCAGAGTATTTTCTTTTTTTTTTTAAAGGATATTGTTTCTATTACAGTGTCAAGCTTTTGTGCAGATAGCTCTGCCAGTGTGTACTGCTTTATCTTGTTAAAGATGGGCTAAGATACAAGACATTAGGTAAGCTGGATTGCAGGTTCCATTCTTGGTAGTCTACGTTGCATAAATGAGTTGTAACCTTCTTTTTGAGTGTGGGAAATACCAATCTTTATGAAATACAGCGACCAGGAAAGAGGAAAACCAGGTAAAATACATAATATTCTAAGATATTAGAAGTACAATTACAGGGAATTACAGATGCTTGTCGGTAAACTACTTTTGATCTAGAAGATGTGCTGGCATTTTGTTTCTCTCATCTGATGGAGCATTCTGGAAAAGGACAAAGAAGAAAATCTTTCTCCCCTCAGGAGGTTGAAAACTGCAAAGAAATTCAACGTTAACCAGAAGACATCTTGCCACCCACCTTATTCTTCCCATTGTTTATGATAGGCTTTAATCAGATTCTTCACAAAGCTATTAATATTGTCACATTGCATTAAGTGCTCTGTGCATCATCCTTTAGCACAAAAAAAAATTACATTTTTCTTCATAAATCATTAAAACATCCTGGTGTTGTTCTGTAGCCACGTAACTATTATGCATTAACCGTACTGGAATGTAGTATTTTGTACTAAGTACTGTATTCAAACCTGTATCTTAATGTGTGTGTGCAGTTTGGCCCAGTTCTGTGTTTCTGTGGGAAATGTGGCCATATAATTATATTATTTCCTGGCTTTCCGTGTGTTAACTTTGGGATGAATCTTTTAGTTTTCCCAGTTGGTTGCTTGCTTCCTTTTTGGAGAGGGGGAAATAAATTTAAAGTATTTTCATAGCTTTGGCTTTTTCTGTTAAAAGATTTTTTTCCTAAAATCTAGGCTTTGCCTCATGGGTCTTAATATTTATGATAAATGTTGGAATTCTCCATTGCTTTAAATTTTTAACAGATAATTTCAGCAGATTCTCCTTCAGAACAAAATAAATGCTGTTACTGGTTAAAGAGCCATTAAAAGGTCTTAAGTCTTTAATAGAATGTTATATCTTTCATTCAGTCATTAAATAGTATTTGATGACTTCTTGGCCAGTTAAGGAGTTCTTCAGCTCTACTTGTTTCAACAGTAGCTGAATGACAACAAAACCCCTGTGATGGTTCAATCCCAGTTAATGATTTTTGCCAAAGAGGAGGCAAAACAAGTGCAACAGAAGGTCAGAGCGTGTGTGCAAGTATTGGCTGGCAAGGATTCTATTGACTTGTATTATAAAATACCCAGTGGATATATAAAAAAAATAGGGTAATTGTTTTGAGAGTTTTATCAGCTCTCTGTTGATCTGGGATATTTTTGGCAGTTTTTCATGTTGAGTAACCTTCCTTAGTGAAATATGAAAAAGTATTGTAATTTAGTGGATATGATGTACAAAACATTAAGAAAAGCATTTTTCTGAAGCTCATTTTTATAATCCATATGAGAATGGAGAAATGTACTATTTCTGTTCAGTAAAAAGGATCAATATTAACATAGTAAAGTAGAAGTACTGAAAAAATTACGTGTAAGCTTGAGGCTCCTCTATTTTAGAGTTTTGGTGAGCTGTAGATTTTGGCTTAAACTGTTGACAGTTTGTGTGGTGTGTTTGTGCTTCTTTACAATAAACACACAAAAAGAGGTTTATGTTATCTCAAAGAAACTAGAGTAACAAAGAACAGTCTGCTTCAAGTAGGAAGCTGCAGCACATTCTCTCTGGAGGGCCCTTCTGACCTACCTGCCTCCCGTTCTAACTCCGTATATACAGTGGTGTGTGAATGCTGGCACTGAACACAACCAACACACACCCAGGAGAAAAAGCACTGACCACAAGAAAAAGTTTGTTCACATAATGCAGACATTAATGACACTGCCATTTCTAGCCCAAGGAGCCATTTCTTCAAGGACATTTACTCTGAGCTCCAATTTCCTTTGAAAAAAGAAACTACCTTGGTGTTCAGAGAGATACCGTAAAGAATGATTCCTTAAAGTCTATAATCCATCTGTGCTCCTGACAGTCCAAGCTGGTGTAAAGTTCTAATGGTTACCAGTACATTTTACACCAGGAGACAGCTGCTAGCTTTTCCTCTGTTTGCTGAGCATCATTTACCTCCATTATATAAGCTGCAAAATGCTTTGAACTTAAATAGAAACAGGTCCAGCTGTGGGGCTGTGTCATTATGTGGCAATATCTATCAGTTTTTACAAGTCAGCTAATCAAAGGCAAAAATGCTGTCATCACATAAGGGAGGTACTGCAAGGGAGCTTGGAATTACTTGCACAGGAAGAATCCTTCATATCTGAATTCAGAAAATGAGTGCCATGGATTCGGCACTTTTTCACTAGAGAGGGCCAGAACCAGAGTTTGGGACTCTGGGAAAGAAAAAACAGTTCCCTCCATGGGGGCCACCACTACCTTGCTATTCCACTGCCAGGTTGGAAGCTAAAGCCATTCAGTAGTCGTGTTTCTGGTGGAGCTAATTAGGTTTCCTCTGGATCAAAGTTAACACCCAGAGAATAGCTGTGATATGGGAAAAATTATTCCTCTCACATATCTGTGCAACTTCATCACACTTGACAGAGTTAGCAGGGAGGAAAATAACCCCTAAATGCAGACATGAAAACATTTTGAAACAGACATTGTATCACTGCCTCTCATTTGTAGTTCTATATGCTAACAAACTAGTTTTTATTGTAGAACTTGTAGCTCAAATGCAAGTTCACTTGGGTCACAAGTGGCCCCTCCACCAGACTCACCTGGGATGTTGGTGTCTTGTACTGGACATGCACTGGAGATCTGGTCTCATGAGTATTACAGAGAGGGGAAGTCATCACTTTCCTGGACCTGCTGTCTATGGTTTTGCTAAATAAAGCCCAGTGTGGGGTTGGCTTTCCTCACCTCGAGGGCACGCTTCTGACTTACGTTCAGTTTGTCTTCTACCACTACCACAGGTGCTGTTCTGCAGAGCTGTTTTGTAGCCAGTTGGCCTCAAGCCTGTGCTCTTGCATGGGGATATTCCATTGCAGGTGCAGGACTTTGCATTTGTGTTTGACCTTCCTGAAGTTCCTGTCAGCCCATATTTTCCAACCTGTCAAGGTCCTTACGAGGAGCAGCCTCACCATCTGGTGCATCAGCTGCTCCCCCCAGCCTGTTGTCTTCCAGGCTCTCAGGGAGTGTAGTGTATCCCATCATCCAAGTTGTTAATTAAATTACTCCATTATTCTCTGCAAATTGTAGATGCAGAATCTATCTCCCTCTCTGAAAGGCGGTGCTTGGAAGTCTCAGTTTTTCTGTGACCTTCTGGATCTAACTTAGATGGTTCTGGATCGAACTCCCTGCTGCTTCAGCAAGCCCAGTGCTCCCCTTGTAAGGAGTGACTCAGTGGGGCTGCCAATACTTTCTCCCTTTATGAGTGGTGTCAGATTTTATCTATTCAAAACACAGTGAAGAGGTTTGCAACATTTCTGAAGAGAAACCAAAGCTAAACACGATGGCAGCACCTGAGCAGCTGTGCAAAGAGGGCAAGCAGGCTGCAGCCTGGAGCTGAGGCATGACTGGGGGCACTGGGAGCGCAGCCTCCCCGCCGAGCACCTGGAGCAGTGCAGTCCTGGCAAAGCCAGCAGCAGCACAGGGAGCCCGAGTTCCAGACCCTTACACGAAGGAGGTGTGTGTGACCATGTATGGCCACCAGAGCCAGGGAGAGCTAAGGGATGCCACTTGTTAAATAGTGCATGTCCTAAAGCATTTTCTGAAAGCAGAACAACTTCCAGAGTATCTCATGACAAATTGTATTTTCCTTTGGACTTTGTCAGCTTTCCAATGAGCCAGTGGAGTTCTTTTCTCTCTGTCTTTATAGTTAGCATGTGAACTTTCTACTCATCCTCTTGTGCTTCTTGTTATAACATTCAGATCTATTTTCTCCAAGTGCAAGAGATTTCATTATTTTAGTCATCTGGTGCAGTAATTTATTATTAATTATGTTTTCACAGTCGAGCAATCATGTTACTTTATTGCATTTATCCTTCACCAACAAGTAAATGGATTATTTGTAATGAGACAGCTCTGGATTGCTACTGAATGTGGATTTTGCAACTACAGCCTGAGAAGGGATAATTCCCCCATGGCGCTCAGCCTTGGAAAAGGGATCAGCATGAGAGGTTTCAGCAAACCACAGACCAGTTCATTGCCTGCAGGAGAAAGAAAACATGCGTGAGGCTGTGGAAAATGGCATTGATTATTGTAGGAATTAACATTGCACAGAAACTGCCAGTGCAAAGGAGCTGCACGATTTCTGATAGGTTGCTTTTCATGTTCTGTAAAAGCACCTTTCTCTACCTGTGCTCAAGGACTCCTCAGATGCACCCGCAGAGACCTGGGCGGGTCCCCCTCCTTGCGTGGCCTCAGGTTGTTTCTCTGCTGTGGTGTCTTGCAGCAGCAAGATGATGACCCATGGGAACTCACTGGTACTTGAGCTTCTGCATATCTGTTTTATCTGCTTTTGTGCTTGTTCTGTCAGTGCTCTGGAAGAGAAATTATCTTGATGAGTTTGTGGGCTGCTTGACGTATTAAGCATAAAGAGTGCGAGTCCTGCTGTAAAGCCAATACAATTAATTAGCAGTACAGCTCTCTTTGAGCTCGCATTTTCCCTTTTGGCTGTGGTAGCAGTGATACTGATGCAAGGTCAGCTTTCCCTGAGCTCCCAGCTCTGCTTCATCAGCTCATCACTGTTTTTTGGCAAGGCAGTGCACTCCCTCCTCACCTGTGCAGCGCAGGCTGTGACTGAGGGGAGGGAACCATTGCGCTACAAAGAGCCGTGACCCATTTCCAGATTGTGCAAGTCTCCGAGGCCCTTTTAGTTCAGTGAGATGAATTCCCTTTTAGAAGGTGCTGAGGACAAACAAAAGGCTTTATTTGGAGCAGGTTTGGAGGACACCAGCAGTGAGGCCTGGATTTTACATTATGCTATTACAGCTTCAGTGATAAAAGCCAATTAAAACAGAGAAATCTGTAGTACTTTTTCAGGAATTATTCTAATAATTTATGTTTAATACTTGATCAATACATGTTAAACCACTGCTTTCATAGTGGAGTGATGCCTTCAAAAGCATTTTCACACTGGGTGAGGATCTGGCTTTCTTTTGATGTTCAGTGCAGTGTTGGGTGCCCTGTGCATTGCAAGAAGCAGGATAGACAAGTCCTGCTCAAGTGTTTATTCTGGGGAATGACTTACTCAGTGAGGAACAAAGTCAGGTCTGAAAGCCTGGAGTTTTCACATGAAAGCTGGATAACATTTCAGCCATCTGAAGAAGATTTACCAAAATCCTCTATTTAAAACTCTGCTTTGCATTTTTGAAGGAAGAGTGGCATTTTTGTTTTCAATATCAAAAAGATGCTCAGTCACGTAGGTGGGTCAGAGCACAGCATTTTCCAGGAGTCTCTTCCTTCCACAGAACCTCACACAACTCCCAGCAGCAGGAGTTGTATCTCTGAATGTAGTGGCCAGAAGGCACTCAGCAGTGCAGAGCTGGAGAGACATCCTTGAAAGGGTTACTCTGGATTTACCTGCAGTCCTTATGCCTGAAGTCTGCAGCGTAGGTTGTGCTTTTAGGGTACAAACTGTTCAAGCATGAGAAATTGTTTTTTTGTTTGCCTGTTGTAAATTCATGTCAGGTATCTTTGTCTCTTGAAATGAATGCTTCATTTCCAGGATAAGGTTACTCTTCTGTTGCACAGTTTCCTCAAGTGGTTGCTGCATATTTTCTAATCTGGAGTGAATTCCTGTGCCTCTCAGAGATATTTATTCTGTAATTAAATAATCATGCTTTTTTTTTTAATTTATCTTTTTACAGTTGTTCAGTGAAAAAATAAGTGGAGCAGAAGGAACGAAGTTAGATGAAGAATTCCAAGAGATGGAAAGGGTAAGGAAAGCAACTTTATGTTTTTCAATGTTAAGCTATTGGAGAATCAATATGTTTCATATGATAGATGGTGGTGTAAATTTACATGATGAGGGAAACCCCCCCGCATGTGTGTCCAAACAGAAATATACAAGGAAAAGTGCAGATTTATCCTTGAGCCTTGTCAGCACAGCCAGGGGAGAAGAGACATCCTCAAAGGCTGTCAGAACACAGGTAGGAGGTTCCACTGACACCCCTCAACAGGAAAGAATGGTGCAAAGCATCAGGAGGGACCTTTCTGCTCTGTCTGTGTGGGAGATTGGAGAGAGTGATCAGTGAGTCTCTGTAAACATCTCACAAAGCCTTCCCATCTGATATTATTCATGATAAAAATATAACTAATAGGGTCAAATTTTCTCTTGATATAGAATTACATTTCTTAGTTTAAATCTATGTTCAGAAATTGTGGAAGCTGAGATTTTTGCTGTCCACTTAATAACTGTTGTCTTGCAAATTAAACAATGTTACTGCCAGGTTCTGCTTTTTCAGCTTTTATGTGCTTTTTTTTTTTGTATTGCCCTTGTCTTTCTGTGTATTTTTTAATGTTCATAGTAGACTCAGGTCACAGCTTTTATTGCTGGCAGACTGAGGATAGAAGTCTTGCGAGAGTTGTTGCTTTCTGACACGCGCTTTTGAATTTATGATCTAAACAGCTTTCTAAGTTTCAATTTCTTTGGCTTCAGAATAATTATTTCTTTCTGCTGCATTATAAGGGGAAAAAATAATGTGCCCTAAAGGCAGGAAAAGGAACAGAGACCAGGAATGTGATTTTTATAGCATTTTAGAAACTATTAAATGGGAAGACAGTGCAAACTACTGCTTTAAGTGGTCCTGACCCCAGTGTTGTGAGACATATGGTCAGTCTTTTTCACCTGTGGAGAAAAATATTCTTACTAGCAACTGTGGGACTGGCAGGAAAATTGCAGTCTAGAATGTGTAAGTCATAGTCAAGACTGGTGGAAAGGCAAGCCCACATTTTGATATGAACCTTCTCTTCTTCCCAGCACTCCCTGCCAGTTAATATGTTTTTGGTAAAATCTTGTCGTAACTATATGATTGGTTATTTTAAGCTACAATATTTCTTTATTTTAAATAAAATTTCATAATCAGAATAGTATGTTGTGTCTAATAAAATGGTAAACTTTGTAATCAATTTACTTTTGGGGTTTTTTCTTATTTTTTCAGAAAATTGATGTCACTAATAAAGCTGTTGCAGAGCTTCTATCCAAATCCACGGAGTATCTTCAGCCAAATCCAGGTAGGAGAAGAACAGGAGGTATTGGATTTTGCTGAACATTATCTTTTTACTTGGAAATTCATTTTAGGTAAATAAAAGCTAATTAGGTCATCATCGTGAGGCTTCTGGGTGTCCCGGAGAACTTCACCTGTGTGTGCAGTGAACATCTGTGACGTTCATATGTGACAAATCTGGTCTGGGATTCAACTTGCACAGTGCATCTGCTTTACTGGGCATGTGTAGGTTGTGGCTGCATGACATGTCTTGGGCCTGTGGTACAACACGTGCGTTCGTATTTGTGCTGGATTTCCTGCAGTGGGATAGAGATCCCTAATGTGAAGAGAATGTCAGGGTTTTTTTAACAGAGATATAAAAAGCCATGAATTTAAGTTATATGCTGCTGCCATCAGAGGTACTGGTGCTTATGTAGCTGTGGGGAAGAGGGCTGTGACCTGCTTGCTTGGTATCTGAATGAGGTTTGGCATTTTCTGGACGCTGCCAGGTCTCGTCAGATTTTGAATCAACAGTTAACAGTGTTTTTTCAAACGTTAAGAAACATGATTAAGTAGACACATTTACATAAGTCACAAAGTTTATCTGCTGTGTCCTTCATTCAGTGTCCAAACGACCTGCTGGAAGAGCTTTTGTTTGTTGAGGACTGCCCAACTGAATTCCTGTTCAGTCATCTGCACCAGTGGCTTCGGAGATGTCTCTTACGAGATGCACATCCCTGAAGAGGTGTAAGGGGTTATGTCTGCGTGAGGGTGGAGGGGTTCAGTCCTTTGCCAAGGCCCATCAGGGATGCTCAAGATGAAGCCAGTCACCATGGTCTGCATTCCTCAGGAATGGCCTGCCCCTGGCTGTTACTGTGTTGAAGAAGCTGTTGAGTGATAACAATAGGGAGTAGACTGGAAAAATTCTCTGAGAGTAAACACATGGTTTTGTCATGCTGCATGAGGGAAAACAACAAATTATCTTGTACATACCAGGCCATTCTGCAGAATAAATTTCTGGATTACTGGAAGGAAAAAATAAAAGGAGGTGGGGCAGGGTGAAGTCCTGCAAAGTTCTGACAAGCAAGAGAGAGTGAGTATGAAATTGGCATTGGCTGTGTTTGTATCTGTTCTGCCTTTGCTCACTGCAGTGCTTCTAATCAAGGAGTTCACAAGCAGGAATATTCAGAGGAATGTGAGAACTGGTGAATGTCCACAGGAGGTGCCATTCCCACTGTATGTCTGCCTGGAGAAATGATGGTCATTCAGTTGGGAATATTGACAACCAGAAATTTAGGAACCCACAAACCAGCTTAGTGACTTGCTTTGTGAAATTGCTTGTTAAATGATTCATTGCTTCAAATATATGAGTTTTTAAAGTGCTTTTACAACTTCCATTATTTTTTTGATGTCGTTCTTAGCGTACAGAGCCAAGCTGGGAATGCTGAACACTATGTCAAAGATCAGAGGACAAGTTAAAACCACAGGCTATCCCCAGACAGAGGGACTCCTGGGAGACTGCATGATACGGTATGGCAGAGAGCTTGGCGATGAGTCTATGTTTGGTGAGTTTGTGTATCTCCTCTGTGAATATTTCAGCATAAAGCTCTTTGCAGATATCACTCAGGGACATAACCTGTGTAAATAGCTGCTGCAGGTAAGAGGGGAAATTAAGTGCTGTGATTGGGGATCATTTATATAGTTAACCAAACATGTTTCTGCATATTTGTCCACCTGTGTTGCAGGTGAATTTGATAACAGCACTACTGATATCATCACCACGACGATTTTAGTTTCTGAGTTGCCCAACCTAAATAATTTAGGGTGATTGTTAGATGCTTCATATTTACTTTAATTAAAAACAGTTGCCCTATATTTAACAGGTAGACTAAGGGGAAATTTTATCATGGGAAAAAAGGCATAACTTTGGTGATTTTTTTTTTTGTTAATGATCTGGTATTTCTTTGCTTTGGAGTAGTTCATATTAAATATGCATTTTCTTGTTTCCATGAAAATAAACTCTAGCTTGGACTTGATATAATTTCTTGGTAAATCAAATTTTACCTTTTCCTCTTAAAATATACTGGTACTTCACAGCCAAAATCTTGATAGAAGCCTTCTTGCTGAACATGCATGGTGTGTGGGCTTGTCTGGAAAGAATCTGAAATGTTATCACAGAGCTATCAGTGGGTGCTTTTTAGATTAAGAGGGAACCTGGGAGAAATACATGAGAAAAGGAGAATCATGGTTTAGGGAAAGAGAGGGAAGTAGGGGCAGGAGAGGGTGGCATGGGCTGAGGCAGAAGCCAGTGTGGCGCTGGATGGCTTTGTTATGTTCTGTTGTTAATATCTGCAATTTCACACACAGTGGTTATCTTGAAATAGTAACATTTATGTAGGTGTAGGGACCTTGCACTCGAGCCTGAGTAGGTGCTGCATGGGGGAGGATGCTGCCAGTAGCCAAAGGCTCATTTATTCTCCTCACGAAGAGAGAAGTGGCACAACTCATCTGTGAGCTGGACGTGCTTGTGTTTCTGCAAAAGCAGTGGGGATACTAAATAAAGCTGGAAAAGGGGAAAGAACATTTCAAACATGGTTCTGTCTGCTGATACTTACATGACTAATAAAGTACACAGCGATGTTAAATGGGTGGTTTTAATGAAGCAGCAACAATTTTGGTCAAAAGGAGGTTTGGGTCAAAAGCATGCTGCATGTGAGGAAGCTGTAAAACATGATTTTGTGATTTAAAAATTACTCTTTGTGTATTAAGAATATCACCGAAGCTGTGTGAATTAATCAGCTTGGTTTGCAGTTCTCAAAGACAGTAGGGAAAAGAGCATTTCTTTTCCTTACGCCCTTCAGGAAAAAAATACACTTTGGGAAAAAAAATTCCAATTCTGTTTTTCTGTGGGGGACAAGCAAGTGCATAACTTGCATTGTATTTTAACTCTGAGTGTCTGCAGCAGATACAATATTGAAATAACTGTTTCATAAGACAATTTTTCTGGTTTTACATATATTGAGATATAAGGAGCTTATTCTTTACCATAGGCCTTGCACTGCTGGATGCTGGTGAGAGCATGAAGCAAATGGCAGAGGTGAAGGACTCACTTGATATTAATGTCAAACAAAATTTTATTGATCCACTACAGTTATTGCAGGACAAAGATTTAAAAGAGATTGGGGTAAGTCTTCCAGAGTAAAGCTTCACATTTCAATAATCAGAGTTGATCAAACTCTAGTTTCCTGAGAGATTTTTTTGAAAGTAAATAAATTTCACTGCATTTAAGTTTGTCTCTCTAGCAAAAGAGTGATGAAATTTGCTTAAAATCAATGCTTGGCTATTGCTCATTTAGCTAATTTACTCAATTTGCTGTATTGCTTGTACATTCAGTACAAGAAGGATAGTGAACAAAATTATATTCTTTATTTTTCTGCTGTTTATTTTACCTGACATTTTTATTAATTCTTATAAACGTGTGGGTGGGCTGTGATTTACTGAGACTGATTATCCTGTCTTGCCATCTCTGTCAGCCTAAAGCTGTTTGTAATGGAGGATGAATATAACTGTTGAAAAAGGCTGTTCAGGGCAATCACAGAACAATCTGAGAAGTGCTATAAAGTGTTGAAGTGCCATATGCCACTCCAGAAAAAATATAGGAAGCTGAGGAGTACATTTTTAATCTTTAGAATTAAGCTTTCCAGTTCTTTTGTTTACAATGTGACAATTCAAAGAAAGCCAGGCAGTCTCTGTCTGAATCTGTTGATTCCAATAGACTTGGGTAATAAGCAAGTTAAAACCCTGATGAAATGCAGAAATGAAAGTTATTTTATTTGTTTACACATAAATGGATGTGAAAAGCGTAGCAAAAAGATAGTAATAATGTCTTGATGTCTGTAGCTGTCTCCTGTGATACATAACTGCTTACAGTTGTAGTTCTTCAGAACTGATGAAAAGAAATGGTTTGACATTAGCTTTAATGAGCATTTTGTACTGTCATTTTGAGTCCGTTCTGTGAGTCTGTCAGTCCCAGGATTTTTGGCAACAGAAAACCTTGTGTAGTTACATCCAATGGAAGTGTTGACACCTAGCAAAGAGAGCAAGAATATAAGATCTGTGGCAGCACTTCTTATGGAATGAGGGGGGGAAATAACCCTTTGAGTTTTAGCTGTCATATTGCAAATAATTCAAGAAGTAAAATAGAATTAAATGTAGAATATGGGGACACATACATATTTAGATTGGATCCTGCTTCTCTTTTAGACAATCTGAAGTGTTGCACATTTAGTGAGGTTCCTGAGTTGGATTCCCAAGTTTAGCAAATCAAGGTAGAAATTCCCCAAGTGTTAAGAAATGGCTGCTTATTTAAAGTCTACATGGTTTAAAATTTCATTCATGTATAGGGTCCTAGACTTACCTGATGCTGCCTTAGATCAAAGGGATGGACTGGATAATCTCTGACCCTTTTATTTCTTCAGATCTGCATGTATTTGTGTCCATAACTGGAATTTCCTTAAACCACAATATGTTTGTGTGGTCATGTCCTGTTTGGACCTCCTCATAAATGTTCTGTCTTGTTTAGCATCATCTGAAGAAACTAGAAGGACGACGTCTGGATTATGATTATAAAAAGAAGCGTCTTGGAAAGATACCAGATGAAGAAGTTAAACAAGCAGTAGAAAAATTTGAAGAGTCAAAGGAACTGGCTGAAAGAAGCATGTTCAATTTCTTAGAAAATGATGTAAGTCTGTCCTGCATTTTTGTTTACTGCAGTACATCCAGGAGGGCAATGTGTGTGGGATTGGATGAACCCTGTCCCATCCTTCATCGGAGGTAAGGTCTGAAAAGCAGAAACTGTGCCTCTTTCCATCTCCTGTCTGACAGGAACATAATGCACAGCAGTTAATGGGAGAACTCAAGAATTCAGGAATTTCTTCTGGAGATACAATGGCTCAGACAAAGTTGTCACAGAGGTCTTAAGTAGTTTTGTAATTATAACCAGTGACCTATCTGAGAGCAGAATGCAGTTTGGTCAGCGGGAGGGAGGAGATGGGGAGATTGACACAGGCACAGACCTGCTGCTGAAACTGTGAGCAAGGGTATGTGCTCTGTTAATTGTAGCTCACAGTCAAAACTTTGCTGCTGATTTGAAGTCTCTGAATTATTTTACCCCTGAATTATTATTATTATTATTATTACTGTTTGGCTCTGAAAATTGCTCCAAAGAGGTTGTTTGTGGCTTGGGCTCAGGTATCCAGATTTTGACTCAGAGTCCCAAGTCCCTCATGAAATTACACCCTCTCTTCTGTCCACACACAGAGGAACAGCAGGATGTCCTTTGTCCCATGTCATCACAGAACTGTAGGAAAAGAGAACTGGACCTATTTGGGCCTGTTCCAAAGCTTTATCTTCTCCTGTAGACGCAGCATCACAGAGAACACACTCTAGAAGGTAATGAGTTTGCTGTCTTCTGTGAGCAAACTGCAACAAGGAGGAGTTCTTAAGTGGGAATATTTAACTGCAAGCAGCTTCTCCCTCTGTGCAGAGCTGTGTAATGGCCAGTTAAAAGCTAGCTGGCACCTCCTAAAGTGCTTTTGTTAGTGGAACAATTTGTTCCAGCAGTGTAGAAGTCAGTAAGCCTCTTGCTGTTTTATCAGTGCAAGGTATATGAGGGCACCAAAAAATGTAATGTCCTCTATCATCAGTTTCAGTACTGCCTTCCACTGCAGGCTCCACTGATTGCCTGGTGGCAGTGTGTGTGTTTTATAATCCTGTCTTGCAAAAGCAGCTGAGAAATGTTTTGGATGATGTTTATCATTAGTCAAACTGAGGATAAAACAGTGCATCGATTAAAATGGTTTAGCTGAGCCACTAGAGAACTGAGGAGTTATACTCTCCAGTATAACTAATTCTGCCCTTGGGAGGGAGTGAGCTGAATGTCCCTTTGAGGTTTTTTCCATATCCACTTGCTATTGTTTCTGTTTAAACAAAACTCTACTCCCCTTCCATTTCCCATGTTGACCCATTCTGTCTGTCCTGCTCAGAATTCCCATCACAGCCTTGTTTTCTAACCCCAGTCTGTCTTGCTGGGTTTGCAGAGATCTTAACTGTGATCACTTCTTTCCCATCCTTTCCAGTTCTCCAGATGCCTCCCTTTCTCTTGATCTCCTTGTCCTGCAATCTCTGTTCTCTGAGCTCCAGTTCCCAGCCATATTGCCAGGTGCCTTTCCCAGGCTCAGTCCTGATCCACATCTCTTTCTCAGGTTTTTGCCCAACTCCTTCCAGACCTCCCACATAGACGCCGTTGCTTGCACTTCTTATCAGATCCATCCTCCTGCCTTTCTCACTCAGCCTGTCCCAGGCTCTTCCTGCTAAGTGGCTTTTAGTCCCTCAGATTTCTCTGGCTGTTGCCCACTCTCTCTCTCTCTTCTCCTAATCCACAATTGCATCTCCCTCCTGGCTCTTAGGCGTCTTGTTTGGACAGTCCTTGTCTATCCATTTTCTCTGACCACCCCATCCAAACCCCAGGCACTTTGTGTGTTGCCCTCAGCTGGTTTACATTACTCTCTTTTGACTGTGATGGAGTCGTACCAGCTGTTGATTTGGTTCTGTGCCTTTCATTTCTCTGTGCTATGTGACAATGTTTGGCTCTCTTGGACTCCCCACACAATTTCTAATAAGCTTTTTAACCAAGTAGAAGCAGACAAAGTATAGCATGAAACTGCCATGGGTCCATAGAACAGTCACAGAAAGTTTACTCAGATACCTTTTTGTGATCCGATATCTGAAGACATCATGATGGAAAGAAATGTGTCAGACTTCTTGGGGTTTACCTTCTTAGTGCTGTCTTAAAGGAAGAGGACAAATAAATATCTATTATCGCTCCATCCCCAGTTCAGCTTGGACTTTGTAGTTTGTATTAAGTGAATGAGATTATTTGTTACCTCATAAGTAAAAATACTTTGATTTTTCTTTCTCCTTCATCTTTTCCCTTTCCTCAGCATTCATATTTCTGAGTGATTGGCTGGTGCTTTTTAAATCCAAGTAGATAAATCATGTTTCATTTATTGGTTTATAAATGCTGCCATCTAGTGAGGTAAGTCCAGATCATTTCAGAACTGTGGTTTGTAAACATTGCTAATAAACACTAATGGGTCTGAGTCATAAGAGTTGTCACAGGGTAATTTCTTCCAACACTGCTGATCAGAAAAGGCCCACTTTCACCTGCTAAGGAGTCACATCCTTTTAACTGTTTTAGATTGAGTGTTGACAGACAGCTAGCTTGGAAGTTGAAAGCAGAAGGGATTTGCACATTGTGACAGGAAGTGACTCAAGGACCCAGCCCTGAGTCAGTGAACTAGAAGTTACACCTCAGTTTTGTTCAGTTTGCAACTGGCAGTTTCTTTGGTAGAAACACATATGCTCTTTTTCAACAGCCTCCATTACCTATCGTGGTCTGTTTTGAATGATCTGTTTGTTTATCCTTCAGCTGAATATACTGCAGGCTCCTTACAACTATTTTCCCCTCTCTATTCCAGGTAGAACAAGTTAGCCAGTTGGCTGTGTTTGTAGAAGCAGCACTAGATTACCATAAACAATCCACAGAAATTTTGGAGGATCTACAGAGCAAGCTGCAAAACCGGTAAGACTGAACCCATCAGAGAGTTCTGAACCTCTTCTGCAGGTGAGGTTCATGAACGTGGGAAGTCACTGAAGCAATGGATCTCGTAGCACCATCTCACAGATGCACATTTGCTGTGCTCTGTGCCTTACTGAACTTCAGTGCTTTAAACTGTTGCCACCTGGCAACATCTTGCTGCACCGGGAGCCTTTAATGTAACGCAGGATCCGCCCCGAAAGCTTTGAGTTTGTGCAGAATCCTTCACTCACATCTGTGGAGGTTAATCAGGACACCCTCCATTTGTTTGTAGGTTTCTTTCAACTCGCACGCTTTCAGTTGTGTTTTGGAGGCTTTGCTGAGAAGTTGGCGTGTTTTCATTGAGATTAAAGGGTATAACAGAATTCTGCAGCAGGGGAAGGAAACAGCCAGCTGGCTGGGAGCCCAGCTGTGGTGTAATGCACCTCTGAAAGGTCCAGATACTTTGTCATCCCAATAGAAGAAAAAAAAGGTGCTACTGTCATTAATTTGTAATACATCCCTCAGAGAACCTAATGAGAGCCCTGAATGACTTGGAGTGTCACCTTAGCTTAAGCTGACATTATAGATGGAGGGTCGAGGTAACTGTCTGGGGCTTTCCTGAGATCAGGGTGGCTGTGGGTATTAGCACAGGGGTAGCTGTGTCTGCAGACACCCTGCACAATCCCAGCTGGAGGGGCCCTGTGGGACAAGGAGGTCTCAGCTGGGCCATTTGCACGTACAGGGAGAGGTATTGAGAGAGCTGTGCTGACCCAATGGTTGTTTCCCATTTTCTCTAACAAGAAGGCAATGTGAGAGGCAGTTCCTGGGCCTCTGTCCTGGCTGGCTTTGTGCATGTCTTTTGCAGTTGAGCTTTCTAGAGAGCTTGTTCCTGGAAATTCTGCTGAACTCAGTGGCAGCTGTGGATGCTCAGCACTTCTCAAGCTCAGGCTGTTAAGCTTCCTGCCTCTGTCAGCAGGACCAGGGTATTAAATAAAATAGGGACTTGCTGAAATTCAAATACTGCATGAGAATTGAGCAGCTTTTACTGAATAACCCCTCCACCCCCTGAAGTCTAAAACAAAAATTCACAGAGGGTTGGTTTTCCCCACCTTTCAAAGCACCAAACCTGAGTGGAAGCTCTAGAATTATTGATCTATCAAGTAAATCTCTTACCACTCTTCTGTGTTCCAGAATAAATGTAGCATCTAGTCGGCCTAAACGTGAATTTAAGCCAAAACCTGTGATAACTACAACTCTGGACATTGGTGATAATCAGCAGCACAATGGGATTGCCTACAGTTCTTCCATAAAATCATCAGGTGAGTCTATGGCCATGGAATTAACATATCAGTAGATGTTTTGCCAGATTGTTGCTTGATGTTTTCCTTATACCATGAGAAACATAGATCCGTGAAGCATTGTGCAGCTGACTCCAGTTTGCCTCCCGGATTTGGAAATGGCATTGTGAAGCAGGATCCATCTGAACAGCCTCTCACCCACCTGAAATTTAGGTGTGGCATTCTGCTTGGTCTTTTAGGTTCTCTGTATTGCCCCTGAGGTTGGGAGGAAAGAGAGGGAGAGGCACTTGCAGAAAACAGTTCATTTCTTGATGCCCAAGATGGGTGTGTTGGATCTCAGTCTGGAATATCTCCAGATACTAATTTCTCTCTGCAATCTGAGACCATGAAGGGTCAGTACAGGATTGTAACTATTAGCCATGTAAAATTCAGAGAGATGACTCCCACCCTTACTGATTTTATTAACATATTTTACTTTAATGTCCTCTAAAGTGTGCACCAAAGTGTGTGCATTTGTGAGCTGAAGTACTTCGGTACTTACAGGTCTGGGAGTGGGATCCTTTCCTTTGACTAGGCCCTGAATCCACAACAAAAATCAACTGTTGAAAGCCCTTGAAAGCTGTATGAATGATACTCATTAGTAAGGTTACATTACTTGTTGATTTTCCTCGTTGCATGAATGTAATTATTTTGCTCTATCTCCTTGATGATTACAGTGGTGATAAGAGAAGACCAATATAAAAAAACCAAAAACCAAAACCAGACCACACAAAAGACAACAATATGCAAAGAAAAGAGAGTGAAAGAGCTAAAATTTTTCATAAACATTATTTGTAAGGAAAATAAAGGGGAAGCAGTGAGACAAAGGTTCTCTTCTCTACTTGGCATGGTATCTAAGATCTTTTTCTGAAGGCTTTTTATTTTTCCCTTGCTCTGCAATTTCCTCTTCCATCCAGTCTTGTTCCTTTTAAAAGGTTGTTAGGAGAGAAATGAGAGAATTAAAAGTGAAAGAATAAAGCTTGGAACTTCATGCTCCTTCTAATGTCTCCCCAATTTTCTTGCACTCTGCTACAAGGTGAAGCTGTTTTACAGCCATACCAAAGGGAATTTGCAGCAGTTTGGCAGCAGAAATCCACCTGGCAAGATCTTATTCCTCAATTTGTTTCTTTTGTGCTTCAAGCCACTTGCAGGTGTGTTAGTGAAGCTCCTCGTGCTGCCCAAAATCTAGAAGCAGTTCTATCTTGCTGTCAAATGTGGGACTGAGGGAGACAACCACCTCTTTGCTCACTCCTCTCAATCCAGACCAGGGGTTCCTAAGACATGTGACACAAGGACACATTTCATTCAAAGCACTGGGGATGTTTCCAGCAATCAGTAACTTTCTAGTCGTTTTCCCAGCACATCTGGATCAAAGCAGCAAAACTATAGCAATCTTTATTAAAAATTCAATATAAAATTTCTATTCCCTTATCAATTACTTGTCAAGTTTATATAGGCTTTTTTTTTTCTGCTTTGCATATACAGTGGAGAAGGGAGATTCAGATTCAGTGTTTGTGTGTGAACAAGTGTGTCAAACCAGAGATAAAGCAGCACACATTTTATAGTGCTTTATCATTGCCATGAAGCAGTTAATCCAAGATGTCCTTTAAGGGTAACCAATCCTGCCTTTGGAGAAAGACAGCCCAGATCACTTCTCAAGGTTACTTTGAGCCCACTTAATTGAAAAAAAAAAAAAAAAAAAGCTAGTTTTAGTTAGCTAAAATTCAGTTAATGAACTGAAAAATAAATGACTGCTGATCACCAAGATAAGAAAGGAGTGAGCCACTTCCATTCTTTGATTCCATTAGTGGACTCTTGCATCAACTGTTTGCATATCACTAAGTGAGCAGAATGGAGAACAATAAAACCACCAGGAAAAAGATGAGAAGGAGAAATGGGGTATATTTAGTAGTTGTGGTGGTGCTTACTGTTGTTAATAATATCAGAAAGATGCTCTGTTATGTTTTTTTTTCTCCTGAAGAAGCTATGGATGCTGTGCTTCCCTCCTCAGCAGGTACAAACATCAGTGAAATCACTGTTTGTTGTCACCTTTCTCTACCTGCCCCATACTCAAAAGTTATCCATCTGGATTTCTGGGGTGCTGCAGTGGGGTCAACGTGCCCTGCTTGCAAGTGGGGGAACCTTTCTGTTCCTGTTTAAAATCCGAGTCATGGAGCAGATTAGATTTATGGACTGAGACTTAGAAATGTGAACCAGGTGGCTCTAAGCAAAACTGCGAAAGGTCTCCATGTGATGGAGAGATAGCACTGTGATCACTCTCCTTTTTTCACTTAGAAAACTGACCTCTTCTTCTTACACAAAGTGCTTTCATGCTTAGTTTGCCCTGTTTACACATTGACCCTATTGTAATGTAGTCCTTTAGTTTCTCTGATGTTGTCTCTCAAGGTAAGTAGTGTCTTAGTACTGAGCAAAGTCATGGAAATCAACAGGACAGTTCAAACTGAGCTGTGGTACATTCAGCACAACGACTGCAATCCAGTTCTGAGTGTTGAAATGGCTTTTCCTGAGTTCCACCATAGCTTTTCAAGTTTAGTATCAGCTTCTTGGAGCAGAAAACAGCATTTGCCTTTGTATGGTCCTTAACACACGGGGTTTATTTACTGCTAATGCCTGGCACACACTTGCAGTGATAGATTCATAGAATCCTCACTTTAACGTTGTGAATTATTTAGCTGCTTTGATTAAGCAGAGACAACAAATCCATGTTTTTGTTCTAATTTGTTGTTATCTTCATTAATCAGCTGAACCTATAAGCATCATCTGGCTCATTTTAGAACTCTCTAACTGCTGTGTTATATCATGCCTTTCATTCTTTTTCGTTTGTCAGGTTTGACTGTCATGTGAAATAAATGGGTCTGGATGCCATGTGCTGGAATTTAACAAGCATTTTAATGTTTACTCTCTTCAGCTGGGAGGACGGCTTGGATTAATTATCTTAGCAAGTTCCCAGTTTGTGATTATGAAAGTATAATTTGGCTACTATACGTATATGACATAGTATAGAAGACAAAATAGATGCTGGTACAGGCAGTAACTCCCTTTGGGAAGACAAGCAAACAAAAAAACCAAACCAGCATTGAATGGCATTCTGGTTTCATTCAGTAACACTCTGGAAACCATAGACAGCTTCTTGCTTAGCCTGTTTTTGAGGTGGTTTTTTTCCATTTGTGCTGTCCAGGTTTGAGTGGTCTGGAGGTAAATGACAACTCAACTTTGAATGTGACAGTGAAGTGTGGCTTAATTTCTGGAGAAATTAGGGAGGCGTGGGTGGTGTAGCAGATTAACATAAACCCTGTTTGCAGAAAAAGAGTGGCACTTTTTTTTAGCTTAAATCTCTGCAGCAGGAAAGGATGTGCAAGCATTTAATGGAGACAAAAAGGCTGGAAGCCTGTCGCCCGTTCTGTGATGTTAAACAGGGTGTGCTGTGCCCTGCCAGGCAGTGCTGTCCTCATTACCTTTGTCAGGGAAGCTTTGTCTCCTTGGTACAGTGGCAGCAGCTGCCTGACTCTAATGAAGACTTTGACTGATCCCGCAGCCTGGAGTGAGACCGGTTGTACTGGCTATCACCATTATTTAGAAATCTTTCCAGGTTGCCAGACATTTCAGTTCTTTGGAGCTTAAAATGAACCAAATGTCCTCCATCTCGTGTCAGGTACCTTGCTGTCAGAAATTAACTGGCTGGCAATAATAAATGAGCCCCATTGGAGCAGCTGGTGAAAGCAAGGATCTTTGTCAATTATTGAGTGCTGCCTTCTGCTGTTGACAGTTCCAGAGAGCTGGTACCAGTTTTACCTTGGCAAAGCCTGAAAACAGCTCAGCTGTTTTTGCAC
This sequence comes from Tapera naevia, assembly GCA_033556795.1. Classification (NCBI taxonomy): domain Eukaryota; kingdom Metazoa; phylum Chordata; class Aves; order Cuculiformes; family Neomorphidae; genus Tapera; species Tapera naevia. The sequence goes on along the minus strand of JAUMJJ010000076.1, from coordinate 4,914,198 downwards.
ACAATCAGTCCATTTTTCTTGGAAACTGTGGCTCATCTTGTTGTTTTCTTCTTGGGCTCTTTCAGCAGAAATGTGTTCTGAGCCAAGCTTTCACCTGTGTCATTGTATTAGACTAGTGATAATTCAGTTTGTTCTTGTAAAGCTTTGTCCCTCCCCCAGGCAGAGGACTGGTCCAGCAATGTTCTGGGGAGGTTTGCTGAGAGGGATCTCAGTAAAATGCTCAGTGGCCGTTGGGAACGCTGCAAAGCTCTATTAATACGTGTTTTTTTCTATCTGGGGCAGGTTCCTCAATGCACATGGATCAGCCTTGCTGCCAAGCTCTCTATGACTTTGAGCCAGAAAATGAGGGTGAGCTTGGGTTTAAGGAAGGGGACATCATAACTTTGACCAATCAGATTGATGAGAATTGGTACGAGGGGATGTTGAACGGGGAGTCTGGCTTCTTTCCCATTAACTATGTTGAAGTGATGGTTCCCTTGCCTCAGTGATTGTGTCATTCAAGCTGTGAACGTGATTTCATGACTGAAATGGATTCACAAATGTGCTGTCAGTGTGGCATTCTGTGAAAGCCTTGCTATTTGACTGACTTACTGACTTTTGTATGCGTCTTTTTAAAATGTATTTATTTTATATTCCAAAAAGATTTACCTTCCCTGACTCCATCAACCTGCAAAAAAACCCATACCCAGTTTTTTTGCTTTGTGCCTTGAAGATCACTGTATGAAGTGTTTACTGGTAGCTCACTGTTGCTCCAAAAATGTATTTCCTTGCTATTATTGTATGTGGATTTTTTTTATCTTTGGCTGCAATGATTTTACTATTGAAAACCATTTTTAAAAATACTGTAAGTGAAGCTAACTGTAACTGGTTCCTAAGTTACTGATGTCATTGAGCTCTTTTCATCTATCACACTGTAATTTATCGTGAGCAAGTTAATCCATGTTTCACATTGTACGTTGACAAAAGGCAAAGTGGTTGTTGTCAATATTATGATGTTGTACTAAGTACAAGTTCTCAACATTGAAAATTCCTATAACTTACTGACCAAACAATAAATATTTCTGTGGGAAAGGACCAGTGGTTGTTCCTTCTATTCATATATTTCTGGCATTTGTCACTTTTGCTGAACAAATCAGCTTTCCATGAAGAAAACAATGCTATATTAAAAATGTATGAAATAAAACCAAAGTATTAGTTTTATGACACTTCAGCCACTGGAATTTTAATAATTTTGCTTTCTCCATACTGATTGTAGTATTTAAAATGTTAAAATTTTCTTCTAGCAGGAGTATAAGAGAAAAATTCCTTTGAACTAAGTGCAAACTGGTGCTGACTCCACTGGGTTTGGTTAGAACATTGAGCTAAATAGGTGAGTATTGCTGGCAACTACTGCAAACAAATGAAAAGTCAGTACACATCTACTCTTTGATTTATTTGAAAGGGTTAAAGAAGGAAAGAAAGACATGCTGTAAATAAAAATATGCAGAAGTGCCTCAAAATGAAGGATAGACTTGAGCTTCTTCAGTACTATCAAAATGAAGATTGAATTCATTTTTTTTGTTGGCCTTTTCCTGCTTTCCTTAGCAAACAGATGTAGTAATGACCACAACATTCAGCAGCCCCAGAGGAACGTTAATCTTTTGCCAGACAGAGTGATGAGAAAGGGGCTGAACTCTTTATGGGCAAACAGGTTTGAAACCAGTTTGTGTTTCAAGCTTTACTTGGTTCTGCATTCCAGGTGAATGGCTGTGACTTTTCCATGTAAGAAACAAATAGCCCCAAACTGGCTCTCAAAACCACAGCTTTCTGGTTTCTCTCATCGCTGTAGCTCATACAACACTCACAAGAGTAGAGGGTTATTCCTTGCAGCTTTGGCTACCACCTGCCACTTGGGGCACATCATCTTAGAATTTGGACTTGCTTATGCAAAGAGGAAAATTCATGGGCAAGGACACAGTAGTTATTAGAGCAGCAGTAGAGAAAGTAACTTGTCCTAAAGCTAGTTCTTGAATAAAAGTAGCTATGACATTCTGAGTACAAAGCACTTGCAAAGATTTAATTATTAGGGATTCACAGCTGCTTTTTCCATTTCCCCTCTTTATCAGAGAGGTCTCACCAGTCCTATCTTTCTATAGCAGGCAAGCAAAGAAGCACTGAAATACTTTACCCCACCAGAATTCCCTACAGGAAAGAAAAGAAAAACTGAAAGCTGCACAGTTATTGATTAGGATAAAACACTTAGAGGTCACTGCAAATCAGCTTAAAGTTAAGGTTTGCTACCACAAAGCTACTTCACACAGTAAGAACGCTTGCACAGAGAATTAATTCTTTAGTATGTGAGTTTGAGACTGCAGGTTGTGTATTTGAGTAAACAGAAGTAGATCTCAGTTCCCTGAGCCATTACTATTTCCTGTCAAGACTTGGACATTCATTCAAGTCTTTCTTGTTGTTGGTTAGTGCCATCCCTCCCTTGTGCTATGAAAAGGTTGCACTTGAAATACTGAAGACTCCTCTTAAATCAACTTTATATCAGTTCAACTTTATTTGAAGAAGTGAGTAATAAATATAAACAGGGTAGGACAGTGTGTTTTTCAAGGTTTCTTCAGTGTGCAGGGTCTTCCCTAAACTCAGTTTCATTTCTTTAAAGTCTTTTAAGCCACTCAAATAAGACAAATGAACAAATACAATTTTATTATTTAACCTGCAAATATTAAAGTTCATGAAAAAATCTTTGTTACAAAAATTTAAGAAATCAAGATAAATACAGCAAGGTTAGAGTAGCAGCTATTTCTATGTGGACCATAAGGTACAAGAACTCAGATCTGCTAAAATGCAATTATTAAACCAATATCTACTCTTGATATCTCCAAACTAGACTTTTTAAATAACTTAAGAGTTAAGGCTGGTATAAAGAAAGCTTCACCTTAACAACTGCATCCTAACACAGAACAGGTCTTAAATTCAGAACTGAATACTTTGGCAAGGTAAGAGGCAGTCAAAACTATTCCAGCATTTGGAGAAGTCAGCAATCTCAGCTTGGCAATCCCCTCGCTCAAACTACACTTCCCTTAAGGAGCAGAAGTGGATCATCAAGGCCCTTTTCTTTACCATAGATAAAGCCAGCAAGTAAGCATTCTCATAAAAAGAGGCTAAGAATAATTAAATGCAGTAGCCCCAGAGGCTGTCTGCCTGGTTTCTGGGGGTTAGAGGTCAGGCTCTCCATGGACAGAGTATTTAAGTTACAGTGAATTACGTACTGGCCCATAGACAGTATTCCAACTGCCCCGTTGAGACACACAAAGCACAACTGCAGACTGCAGAGTTTTCATACATGAGGACTTTAAGAGCAGTCAGTTTTGGTGCACCTTTTACCACAGTGGGTGCTTTCCAGCTTTGTTTTATTTCAGCATGTTTTTCTAGCCCCTTAGAAAGCTGGCTTAGTGGGACTAAACAGTGCTAATATTGCTAATTACAGTACCTTCTCTGTCGGAATGAGATGCTTTTTCACATTTAGAGGATACATCCGCCCAAGTTCAGGTTGACACAGCTGTGCTCTGGTACACTATCTAGGAACATACAATATGAAACTGGTGGATTTCCAGATGCTAAAAATACAGAAACAGGGTATTTAATAAGTCAGGAATATTTTTTACAATTTGCTTCTAATTTTAAAATGTTTCACACTAGCAAGTTCTCTAGGAAGAGATCTGACCAGTTGCCTATATTTCAGCATCAGAATCTGAGCAGGAAACACTTCAGACACACACTCTTCAGGATAAGACTTTACTTCATCCCAGTCCAGACTTGTTCAAGGTGCCACCTAGGGTGTGATCTGCTCCATGTAGTTTCCCACTCAGGCTTGAAACAGAAGTTACCTTTGGAGAAACCATTTCAGAATATTGAGAAAGCCGAAGCAAGTATTTAGCATCCTTCTAGGGCATATGTTCAGAAGCTTTGTGAACTGTGTACTCTCCACTATTTCAGCAGGTCATGGAAACCAGATCCTTGTGTTACAGTAAAAATAACTTCATGTGGAGCTCGCATTCTACTGCTGTTCGTGTCAGTGAATCCAAGGACAAGGTCCAGTATCAGAGGGTAGGAAATGTCCTCATGTTATGGGCAATGTTTCTTACACAGAGGTGAGATGTCAATTCCAAGTTTCAGGTGTTGCAGGAGATACCAAAACGTGTAATCTGTCACCTGGGATTAAGAAGTGTTTTCAGATGGTCATCTTTGTCCACATTACATGATAGAACAGCTAGGATCCTGATCTTGCTGCAGAAATAAAACATTGAGACATTAGGCTAATTAGCATGTGTAGAAACTTTGTATTTATTGCTAGTTACGTACTTGATCCTCACATGGGAGGGAGGTATTAGTGTTTTGTAGATTTACTTATTAACGAAGCAAAGCAAGTTCTCAAAAGAGGCAGTACCTAAACTATACAAGATGGTTTGGAGGTGGAGGGGAAGACAACAAGCTTTTAAGAACTTGAGTCCAAGCAATATATAAGCCTAGGTCTCCATAAAGAAAAGGTTATCAAATTCTCAGTACCTAAGCATCAGTACTGAACTGGCATGCGGGTCCATGCTACCTGAGTTAGAATGAAAGAGCAGAAGCAGAAACTATGGAAGCCCTGCCTTGCTTTAAAGCACAGCATGCTTGCTTTTACTGCGTGCAAGTTAACTCTTTCTCACATACTGTGCCAGCAGGAGGGAGAGGATAAGTTTTTAGCAAGGCATCCCCTTGTGCTTAGGGCCTTGGCATTTGTACTGGCAAAGGGGACTTGGTGCTATTTGAAATAAAGAAAGAAACCAATCAAGACTCATGTACAGGCCACAACTGTTTAATTATGACCAATTTAAAGCTCTTGTATTCTGGTTTAGACTGCTTCAGCAATTAGATACCTGGCTACTAGTGTAGCAAAGTACACCAGCAGCATGCAACATGCAGAAGTTCAGACTTGTAATATGGACAGTCAGAAGCCATTTTGATGGGCTACAGTGTCCCTCACAGGGCATCACCACGTGCAAGTTGTAGCCAAAGGGTTATAAGCATATCAAAGACAATACAGGCTTACTCTATTTGGTTATGTTGATTCCGTTAGCATGGCCTGCACCCATGCTGAGGTTCCACTTGAAAAGTATTGAAGGGAGTATTTACAACTGATGCAAGGCTGAGATTCTTATTTGCACAGAAAAAGTAGTTCCTGGAAATGAGCTGGATCAGAAGTGCCTCAAACTCATGCTTGAATTTTAGAGGGGCTTAAGCATTAATACACCAAGAACTTTGATTTTAATCTTGTAATACTTTTGAATAGAAATACTGGGTTTCTTCAGCATGAATTGAGGTTATCTTACGAGCAGGGTAGGAACACTGCAGTGTCAGATAAGTCACTTCAATCCACAGAAACAAGATATTTCTAGTTAGTGTTTGCATTCTGTCCTTGGGTTAACAGCTTTCAAGTTTACTCATAGTCAGATGCTTAGATGGAGCAGACATTGAAGCTACTATTTTTCAGTGTGTCAGTAATGAGAGACAAAACAATTAACACAACTATTTGATCACGTTCAACTAGATAAGCAAAACCTCAATTCCACTTCTGGTGCAAAGCCATGCAAACTGCATCCTACATGGGACAAGAGACTGCAGCACTATTAAAGCAAGTTCTCTGAGATGACAAGCATGATTCTCACCATCTCACCTGCTTAAGAGTACTCACAGGAACCACTATCACGAAACCAAGCAACATTTCTTTTTTCTTCTTCTTTTGGTCTGACATCAAGAAAAATGTTAAGAGTTGTAGGATATGGATAGTTGGAGAATTATTTTCATACAGTAATGAAAAGGAATGGTACAGTTAATAGCATGTATTTAAACTTAGGCAGCTTACCCGAGATGGAAACTCCATTTCGCTTCCAGTTATTTCTTCATAATCATCATCTTGCTCACCACTTTCTTCTTCTCTAGGTACATGCATTATCTTCCTCTCTGCAAGTTTCTAGAATACAGTTGAATTGCTACCAACTACCCTCAAGAACTAAGCACATCAAGCAAGTTAAGTATTAGGACAGCAGAAGCTATTTATTATCTCACTTACCTCGCCATCGTCTGTGATAAGTGTAACACCAATGTTATCCCCAGTTCCCCAAGACTTCTGAGACTTCCAGACCAGATCACTAGGACCTGGGCTTACACCAGCAGCTGCACCCCAGATCTGCAACAGATTAAGAGTGAGCTGCTAAAGAATGTTATTTGTAGTCAGATTAGGATTCAGTCTAATATATGTATTCTTAAATACTCCAATACCAAAGATGTCCAGTAACAGAAACTGAACTACTGTGAGCCTGGCAGGTTAGTTCTTTCCAGGACTACCAAGAATGCTGTTAAAGTTTTACTTGAAAGTTGTAAAACAGTGCAAAAAAGCTATAAACAGCTTCTACCTGATGGAGAGGTAGCCTTGCTTGGACACACAGACTGTTTGAGTCACAATGCCAAGCCATAGTTAGACATACTTATGGGAGCAATTTGTGTATACAAGACAGCTTCTAGCCTAGGGTCACTCACAGATTTTTTGAGAAAGCCTGTACAGACTTTGGAGAGCAGAATTAGGCTCTTGGATCATTACCTAAATGTATTTCAAGTATGATTTTAGAGCCAATATTTAGCTTGGTACTGATCAACCACAAGCTCAGCATCACTGAACTGTAGTGGACTAAAACATTTAGCAACAGTGAAACTCTTTGCACAACTTGCATCATATTACAAGCGTATAGGGAATCTGAAGAATAAACTATAATGTATTGATTGTGTTCATAATAACAGCACATCCCAGTCTGGGATGATCCAAGCTCAATCCACGATCTAGCTTTACAGAAAATGTAACTAGCATTTCAGATCAAGCTGTCATAAAGATCTTTCTTATCTCCCTTTCCAAGGTTTTTAATTCTTTAATCACTTGCAGTTATCAATTAAGTTTTCCTTATTACATAAATCTCTACTGCCATACAACATAAGAACAGAGCTCTATAAGTTCTATAGAAACACTACCTACTGTAACTACTTGGCCTGCTGGAAGAATGAACTGGGAAGGAAACTGGTATGTTAAATCTGACACAGTTTCAAGATGTCTTCTTAACACCCATCCATGTAGTGGTTGATCCTGTGGGACAAGAAATTCCTCTCAGCATTAAGACCACCACTATAAAAAAAGCACAGGGTTTTTTTTCCAGACTCACACATGAGTTTTAGTCTCATTCCTATAGCATAAAGGTCTCTGGTCACTTTTGAAGCAGCCTTCAAGTTTCCTTTAAAGCCTCCCTATGATTTTTCTCACTACCTTCCTTAGGATTAACCCTAGCCTCCCAGCTTTGATGTTGGGGGTGTGTGTCATGTTCTTTATGAGATTCTGTTAAATGAAGTTGGTCATATGTCTGTCTACCAACTTGGGCCATATAACACATAGATGGCAGATAGTGGCTGTCAGGTTTTAAGGTATCTCAGGCTGAAGTGGCTAAACTACCAGACACAAGATTCAGAGCTTTGAAGATCAATTCTAATTCTGGATTTGTAGACTAAACCAGTCAAAGAATTATTTAATTAGTCAGATGAATCCTCTGCATAAATTAGGTGCTGTCAGCTTTATTTACCCTTTCAGCTGTTTTAAGCATTTCTAAATAGTAAGAAGCTGTCATTATCCAATGTACTAAACACTTAATTCAGTTAAAGGATAAGCAGTACTTCTGACAGTGCTAGCCTGAATCTGATGAGAAACAACTGAAGATACTAGATTTCTGCATCACACATCCCATCACATGTCTCCCTGAAAACACCTCCCAGGCATCACTGTGAACAAAACACCAGCAGTGCAGAGTGGGGAGGAAACAACCAATCTCTGGTATTGTCTTGACACCATCCAGATTAACAGAGGAGTCCTCACTTTGTATTTAGTTTAACAGTACTCCTCCCCCATCTCTTCATCCTCCCCTGTTGTCATCTTTCACTAAGCTACAAGTCTGTTCACAAGCAGTCATGCTTTCCAATCCGAAGGCCATGCAGAGCTACATGAACAGAAGTACCTCATCAGAGTTGTTTTTAAGCCTGACAAATTTCCCATCTGCATCGATTTCTTCAATAGATACATTTCCAGAAGATGAAGCATAGTCAACAGACTTAAATCCAGCACTGTGTCCTCTTTTTTTGGCTTCTTTAATTTTCCTTTTCCTCCCATGCAGGAACCGTCTCCCTTGACTTGTTTCTTGAGCTGCAGTGCTGTGTGAGGATGGACTGGGTGACAGCTTTAGCCTAGAAGGGAGATAGAGAACATTCATTTGAATACCTGATGCTTATTTCTTCTCACCCTAGCCAAGCCCAACAGCTTCCATGAAGCTTTCCATGAAGTCTTGAATATAAGATTTTATTTTTACTGGCAAGTGTAGCCAAGTAGCTTGTTAAGTTTGGATGATGACTCCAGCCCTACAGTTGATAAGAAAATACTACCAACTGCCTTAAGTATTCCTTTAAAGGCTCTGCAGTCTTTAGTGGAAATAGTTCAAGTCTTTAACCCTTGAAGTGTATTGAGCTCACATTGTTCTCACCAGGCAGAATTTGGGTAGTTTGGAGTTGATACAGTTTCCCAGTTTCATTCATCGAATCAAGCACTGACTTTTGATAGATCTCTAGAACATAGCACAAAGCTTTGAGACAGTTTCTAGGGAGAGATGTCTGAGGGACCTTTCAACTTTTATCAGTGAGGTTTTTCAAGTTACTTCATCTTACTATACCATGTTGTGGATGTAGGATATAAATGCCATCTACAGAAGATTATGCTTCAAGAAATAATGGCACTAATCACACTTAATGCATTTTTTTTGCCTCCTCCACATTCAGAAGAATATACAGTTAATTAGTATAGAGATCTTGATGAAGCAAGTCCTCATATGAAAAAAATCTCATCATAGCTTACCTCTGTTCCTCTCCTTCCAGCATCTTCCTGTAGGCATTTATTTCCAGATCTAGAGCCAGTTTCACATCCAAAAGATGCTCATACTCTTCCAGCTGTGCTCGTGCCTGCTGTTGGGCTTGTGCCACTTCTTTCTCTTTTTCAGTTATACGCCTTCGATGGAGATCTCGATCATAATCCAGTGTCTCCTGTAGCTCCCTTATTCTGCTCTCCAAAGCAACAATCTAAAATTAAGAGGAGGGAAAGTAAATTAAACCATAAAGTTTAGAGAGGAGAAACAAATATTTTTTAATTAGGTATCTAAATTGAAATAATTCTAAGAATGTACAAATAAAGAATAGTACCTGGCTTTGGTATTGATTAACCTGAGATGTCAGAGTATCAGCTCTCTGCTTTGTTTCTCTGAGCTCCTCTTGAACAGCATTCGCAAAGTCACTCTGTCTTGCTGCAGATAGCTGGGCATTCTCCATCTATGGATAAGTCACTGTTAGTAATGAGTTGCTTATGACTATGTATTTTAAATAAGGAAGGAAACCCAAGTGATTTCCAGCTGTTACATCTGGAAATAGTTATGTTTTACTTAAGTGTACAGATACCAATAAAGTCCAAGTCAGTAAGTTTTTCATTGCTTTTCAGGGAAATTTACACAAGTTTGACATTCATGTCAGAAAAAGTCAGCAGTAATCAGGTAATGAAAATTTCTGGATTAGGATATTTCAGTTACAGATGCATGAAGGCTTTGTATGGATATGAAGCAAATGGATTCTCCAAGAGAACAGAGAATATGTTTAGAAGCTGCTTGTCAAAGCACAGGGCTACAGGATATCAGGTGTGCTCTTCCCCAAAAGTTTTATTAACCAGTTCCTGCATAATTTTAAACAGCACTGAGCTATTTCTAGAGCAATTCAGTCTTGAGGTGTTCCAAGAAAGGATAAAGTAGAGCCATGCTCCTACAAGAGACACTCAGATTTTCTACTGGAAACCTGGACAGAAGCATCCAAAGGAATTCACCAAGTTGGCATCTAAGTTAGGGTGTAGAGAAATCCAGAAGAACCAGGAAGAAATGAACACATGTACTTGTTGAGAAATCAGCAGATCATGTAATTCTGCACTAAGTATTAAAGAAGGCTTAAAATACCAGTACACTACAATCAACCTAGAAACCTACCAAGAGTATAAGCCTAAAGCATTAGTTTTTCCTGCATATGTGGCTAATGCTGGGAAAGAGGTGACAAACCAGTTCTGGAAGGCAAACTGTCAAACCACTTCCATAGCCACCCTCTCCCCCTTATCCAGTACAAGCACCTGAAAAGGGACACTTGCACTCATACACTTCAAAGTGCACTTATAGAACTGTTAAGTATAGTTATTTCATAAATTTTAGGAAAACTGTACTCAGTAGATCAAGTTTCAGTCAATGATACTGAAATTGCTTAAAACAGAGCAGACTTTAATTCTGAATTTGTCAGAAAAGCTGTCAAGATTTTTCAGAAGTCTGAATTATGATCAGCTTTATTACATCAGACATTCCTAATTGCTCCATAAAGGGAGAGTATTTATGCTTGAACCAGTTTTGAGACCAAGTGTTTGTAGAAGTTCTATTCTAAAATTGAACACTCCTTCAAAAGCCCTTAACAACTTAAGCCAAGCAGCTCTGCTCTGAATGCAAGGGTTCCATCAGAAAGCCATTTATGCCAATGTGCCTTTAATCACATCAAGGTGCAAAGAACTTGCACTTTGTTTAATTGGCAACTTTTACAGACTCACTTTTGCATTGAATGTTCGCTCCAGCTCCTCTTTGTATCCTTGAATTTGTTCTTCCTGCTGTTTTCTGAGTCCCTGCAGAGCATCTGAGAGCTTACTCTCAAATTCTCTCTGCCGCCCAGATTCTATTTCTGCTATTATGCTTTCATGGACTCTTTTTGTCTCCTTGAGCTCCTAGAAGGAGAAGAAGAAATTTCTCAGAGAACAAGCAAGACATTACAGTTCAATTTGAAACTGGACTTACTGTAGCAGCTTAGCAAGTCATCCAATATTGAAGCGGACTTAAGTGCATAGCAATTCATCTTTATTCAGATCTTGGATATTCATCCATTCCACCTTGCTGGTTGTTTTGCCAATGTCGCAGTAGCTCATATTTCTTTTAAGACTAGTTCTTTGAACTAGATCTATTTCTTTGCTTTTCTTTACTTAACACAGGCATATACACTTCAGTTTCTTTAAGCACTGTTACTTTACCTACTCTTGTTTTATTCAAAAAGTAATAGTAGGTGGTTAGAGAAACTGGAATTCTCTCCCTTAAACCATACACCTTGAGATTCCTTCCAGTCAGAAGGAAGTTGGTTTGCATTCACATGTTTCAGTTCTATGTACTGATTTCTCACACAAAGGTTACCAGACACCTTTGATAACTGTTAAGGAAGTGGGGAACATAAGTTGCTTATTAAAGGAGATTTAACTTATTTGATTATTTAGCCTTCTAGCAAACATCTGGAATAGTTTAACTGTTATATATCCACCTTCAGTTACATGGAGTAGTATATTGGGTTGTAGTTACCTTCAGAAGTACAGCATGAGAAAATGATCTTGTATTCCAGATACCTATTGGTACTGTGCTAGTTAACAGGAGATTGTGTACTTTCTTGAAGTCCTCCTAGCTATTTGGATTTTATTGACTGGTGGACTGTCATAGGTTGACTCATCTAGTTACCTTTTTAAGGTTAAAAGCAATGCTAAGCTGTGCTTTAAGTGCATCCAGGGATCATTTAATAAGCTAAAACATACATCTTCATGAAGGCGCTTCTGGAACGCCATTTGTTCCTGCAGAGTTTTCATATGATTTTCCAGGTCCACCCTCCTCAGCATTTCACTGTGGAGATGCTTTTTGGTATCTTCCAGTGACAGCTGCAGCTAGGGGAAAAAAAAAACAAACCAGACATCAGGGTAATAAAAATTAAGAGGTCATTTTTCAAGCTAAGACAGGTCATTTAACTTTATTCCCACAACAATCAAAACATGCTATTTAAGTGAAGTTGGTTACTCTTTTTAGGATCGTATTTCAGTAGGATCCAGCATATTAGCAATAGAAAGAATCATACTTGTTATGTAGACCGAATTTCCTACAAGGCAATCTTAAAGCAGCTCTTAATACCACCACCTAAGGTTTTTTTTTCCCCTCAAAGCTGACTTCTGATGAACCAATTGTACCATCCATATACATTCCTCCCCTTTACGACACTAAGTATTCCAAACTTCTTCCCAAATTCAAATATCATTTGTTCGACTCTAACAAGTGAGATCCTCCAAATATAGCTTAACTATGTTAAGCTGACAAACAGTTATACACTTCCAGTTTTGGAGTATGCTGCTTTACTGATCCAAGTTTAGGTGGGTTTTTTTTCCCCCCCAAGATTTCATCCTAACGATATGAAATTAGCTTATTCAATGATCACATTTAAAGCACTAAGATACAAAAGCTATGCTCTTAGAAATTAATTGATAGACTAGCAACTCAAGCAGAATTCATTTTGGCAGCACAAAAGCCTACAAAAAAGTAGTCAAAAAAATTATTTATTCTGCCTCAATTTAAGTATATGAAGCAGGGTCCATCAAACGTTCCATTTACTGACACGTTAGAGAATGCTATAGGGGCTATAGCAGTACAATACATTTCAACTTACTTTGTCCTTAGAACTAGAAACATTATATACTGTCATCACAGAGTAAAACTAAGGGTTCCTACCACAGGTGGAAGTTTTAACAGGTGAACTATCAGGAGCATTTGCATTCAGCAAGATTGCAGAAATTTTTTTGTCCACCTATCATTGCCATATACCCATCTTTCCTTGCTTTTAAGGCTCAAAAAAAATAATAGGGAAAAAAACAAGCAAGAGTTTCAGGAACAAAAGCAAAGTTAAAATGCCAGGAAGAAGTCTTACAGTGACTACTTGATCCTTAAATTCACGAAGGTCATTCTCCAAACTTCGCTTCTCACTCAAAACTGTTGCTAAGTCAGCTTCCTTTGAGTTCAGCTGAGCATCAAGTTCCCTCACACGAGCCTGTGCCAGGTTTAAATCAGCTTCCTTTTTGGAATTCCTGCAAGTGAAAGTTTTACACTCAATAAGTTTCAGCTGTTGAGGGGGAAGTTTGTTTTTAATGTGTTTACCTTCACAGGGGTCCACGGCAGCACTGAAACAGAAGTTAGTTAATGCCTTTGAGAGCACAGGGCTGGCTCTAAGAAACAAAACAGGCAGGCCCCTCATTTGTTTAACCAGAAAGATTTCTGACCCAGTTTCCAGCTTGTTTTGTGTGAATCCTACGCAGAAGCCAGCTATTTACCACAGCATTTCCAGCCGGAGAGGGACGGGACGGCGCAGGCCGGGACTGGTCATGCTCGAAGGCCGAGTTCACCAGAGCACAGCGATGTGCCACGACTGAACACGCTGCTCACACAGACACGGCCCTTCAGAGCACGGGCTGCCAGGTGTCCTGGCAAAGTGCCTGTGGCACATGGAACCTGGAGCCCCCCACAGCCCTCTCACCAAGGGGGAGCCGCCATGGAGGCGGCCAGGCAGAGTGCGGGCAGCTCCAGGACTGCCTTCCCGAGGCAGAGCAGCAGCGATGCTGGTCACACAAGGAAGCTCTGGCTGCCAAGGGGGGTCATTCCTCATCCCCAGCACACCCCTGACAGCTTTGGTCCCCGGGAGGTTCCTGGCCCAGCTCTGGCTATCAGGCCTTGCCAGCCCCACATCCCCAGCTGAGCTTTGCCCCCTGCAGCCCCTCAGCTCCCGCCACAGGGCTGTGAGCCCCTACAGCAACCACCTTTCCCTCACAGCACCCTCACAAGAGGCTCTTCATCAGGAAGAGTGATACCCTCCTCCCTCCTTTACATTGTTCAGTTACAGGGTGAGAGCAACTTTGCCTTCACAAAAGGAGCATTTCCTTGCACAAATACAGAGGTACAGAGCCCTTAGGTACCACCTGCATGGCCAATGCAGTGGTTTAAGTTGCCAATTCCACTTGGCACCACAGTAGAGAGAAGTGCTGGCCCCACAATGAGTTCCTGTCACCGAATGGGGTGATAATTTCCTAGACTGCTTTGAGATCCAAAATCCTTGTAGTGGCCTGCCCGCTATCCAGCGTCTGACTTCCTGCTCAAAACTCAGATTTGAGATTGCAGAGAATAAAAGTGTTCAATTTATTTTAGCAAAATCTGTTCTGCCAAGTGGCTAAGTTGTGATAATTCATACAATGAATTTTCCAGTTGATAACTGAGCAGACCAGTTGGAAAAAGTCCAAAAGTCATTCTGCAGCAGTAATCAGCTCTAGAAAGCTTAGACTGCAAGGAAAGATCAGAAAAAAGTAAGGGTTGTTTAGTCTAGAGAACAGAAAAAGCTACAGGAGACATAACTGTCTTTACATACACAAAAGACTGCTGCATAGAGGAAGGGAATCTGTTTTCCATGCCTGTTGTGGAAAAGACAGGAAGTTGCAGGCTTAAATTGCAGCAAGAAATATCTGGGTTAGATGTTAGGGAGAGAAAACTAACAGTAGCTCGCTGAAGCACATTGCCTGGGGGGTATATTCTGGAATCTCCATCATCTGGAATTTAAAAAAAAAAAAGGTTTAGGCAAATATCTGCTGGAAGGAATGAAGGTACAGTTGGTTCCAACACTGGCATGGAGTGTGCAGCTACATCAGGTTCTTGCTCAGAGGCTTTTCTAGCCCTGCTACTCACATATTTGTCAATTGTGTCCTCATACTTCCTGACCTTGATGCAAACCCAAGTGTTTTGCTAGCAGAGTTTTTTTATTCCTTACCTAGACTCCAGAAAAAAAAAAAAGTAACTCTAGTGGGGTAAAAATGAAAAACAAGATAATGTGTTGTGGGTTTTTTTTAGCATTTACAGGTTTTCTTTCCTAGGTATTAATTAGCTATCCTCATTTTAGAAACTCTTCTACAAATGACTACTTATTGTATCAGTTATGATATTAACAAGTATATATATCAGTAGCACAACTTAATAACAATGTTGACTGTTTTATCTTGCAATAATATAAATTTCATTCTGCAATCAAAGGGTTGGCAAGACAAATTCCATTAGTATCTGTTTTAACTCTATGGTTTGGTGGTCAGCTTTTCTGACACAGGCATCTGACAGCTAGGTTCAGGTTTCCTATATTCTTCCCTGGCAAATACTATTTTCAGAGAACCCTAAAGTGAGTAACTTCATCTTTAAGAACACCAATTTAACAAGTCTGGTTTTGACAAGAGCATTTTTACTACCCTTTTAAACCAAGTTTGGGGTTCAGAACACCACTTTACATCATGCAGCAAGCAGTGATAGTACTCTACAATATTCCATATACCAACCATTCCAGGACTAAATGCAGCTTATGGACTACCAACTGCAAGCAATAACTTTGAGGCAATCCCATTCCTTGTAAATCAGGGTGTCAGACATGCTTGACCTGGAGAATTTAAATAAATTTACCAAAAAACTTCAGGTATGTTTGAAACAGACTCCAGTTTGTCAAGAATACAGGACATGAACAGCACTTACAGAATGCACTCTTACAGCTTCAGCTTGCTACACCGCATTTGTCAGGTTCAGTAGCAAAATGCACATTTATACTCACTGGTGCAGAGAGAAGCTTTCTCTGTTGTGCTACTGTAGTTGCTTTGACCTTCCTCAGGCCCTGAATTCAACTGACATGCTTATCCACAGCTCCTCCTACCCAAATGTCTCTGGACTACTTCCAGTTACCACTGTTTAAACACTAAGTGAAAGGATGAAATGCAAGCACACCAGTGATTAAAGAGACCAAATAGTTAACGGTGTTGGGAAATTATCTGGTGACATTCTATCCTATAAGATTTCCAGGTTACTTAAAGGGTGTATATATAAAGCACACAATACCCTCAGAGTAGTTTGTTCCAAGTCATTGGAGACGTGTAGTTAGGCAGCCCAGATACAAAACA
The DNA here is from genome assembly GCA_033556795.1 of Tapera naevia. Lineage (NCBI taxonomy): Eukaryota > Metazoa > Chordata > Aves > Cuculiformes > Neomorphidae > Tapera > Tapera naevia. Next base: position 4,898,255 of record JAUMJJ010000076.1, on the reverse strand, counting down.
CTCCTTAATATTAAGACTCCAGTGTAGCCTTTTCAGAAAGCAGCATGTACTACGTATCATTTCCCATGGGCTGTAAAGTTAACCACTTCTAAGGCCTAGTTACTCTAAAGAAAAAAACAAAATCAAAACGTAACACCTCAGCCCAGAAGATTGTGTTCCCACTAAGTCTAAAGCTTTATAAACAAAGCCAGAGTTATACAAACACAAAGAGTAGCAAAAGGTTCTAGAATTGGCTTCACCCCTCTCCTCACTGTCCACTGAAGTGGCTGGTTAGATTTATGAAACAGATCCACAAGCCAAAACACAGCATGAATGAGACAAGCCCAAGAACTTCTAAGGAGCTGCAAACAAGCTTCGAGTAAAACTATGTTTCATTCCCAAGTAGAACAGCTACTTAACTCCCACCGAACCTCTGAGGGAGCAGTATTTGCTCCATACAAACATGGAGAGAAAAAGGCTGATGCCTTAATTTGCTATGATACAAATGTATAACAAGAGTCAGGAGGCCTCTGGACACCAAAATTATTGCAAGTCTAATTGATTTAGCAGTAAAACAGGACACTAAATTAACTAGGGATGCTAGAATCCTGTGTATACCCATAAAGGAAGCTTGCTGGGATTGGATGCTTGTTCCCTCCTTCAGTAGGATTTGATTGCACTTACATTGAGCCACTCCTTTGTTCCAGGCCTGGTGAGACTAGACAGCAAGATGATTCTAGGCTCAGGATACACAGCTTGCAAGAAACTCAAGCCTGAAACAGCAGCGTGTAAGTCAGGAGCTTAAAAGCTTTAGGACAATTTCTGTACAGTACCAGCCCGGAGGAGGGAAGCTCTGCTGCTGACAGGACAACCTCCTCTGAGCACTGACCTCCAGGCAACATCTGAGCTGACTCTGTACAAAGACTCCTTCCTCTACTCATAACTTTCTAGATGCTTTCTAGCCTCCCAGCTTCATGAGTGTTTATAAACACAGGGGTGGTGCCAAACCCAGTCAGTTACACCTCCATGTAATGCTGTCCCCATAAGGCCACCCACCCCAAGTTCTGGGGCAGCCCCATGCCCACCCAGGGAGATGCTGGAGCGGCGCAGCAGCGGGTACTCACAGCGGTGCCCCTAAAGCACATCCTCAGAAACAGCTGTCAGCATTTCCCCAACACAAGGCACTGACAGGACCACACCTTTGGGGCGCAACCGCTGCCGTGCCCCACGGCACCGATCCCGCCCGCCCCCGCCGCACAGCGCTGACGCTGCAGAGGCTGCGGCGCGGGGCCGGGCAGGGTCACGCACCTGCCCTGCAGCTGCCGGTGCTCCTCGCCGAGCTTGCCCAGCTCCACCTGCAGCGCGGCGCGCTCGATGGCCACATCGTCCAGCGCCCGGCGGGCATCGGCCAGCTCGGAGTCGTAGCGGAGCCGCACTCTGCCCAGCTCCCGCTCGCTGCCCGCCTCCCAGTCCGCCAGCCGCTGCTGCAGCACCGCCTTGTCGGCCTCCAGCGCCCGCACCCGCTCGATGTAAGCGGCCAGGCGGTCGTTCAGCTCCCGCAGCTCCTCCTTCTCCTGCAGCCGGCTCAGCCGCGTCGGGCTCAGCGAGGCGCTGGCGGTGCCGAGGGAGCGGCTCCCGCACGCGGGCGTGGAGGACAGCTGCGTGGCCATGGCAGGCTCCGAACGGTGCTGCCAGGACCGCCCCGCGCAGGCCCCCGCCGCCCTCCGCCGCCTATAAATAGCCGCCCCGCTTAAAGGGCCCCGGCTGGTGTCCCGCAGCCGCCCGGGGCTGCGCCGCGGGGGTGCGCTTACCTCGGGGTGCGTGTACCTCGGGGTGCGTGTCACAGCGCAGGGGTGCCCGGAGAGGGCGGGGAAGGAGCCTTTCGGGAACAGCCTGCAACAGCCCCGCGTTTTTGCAACCCCCGACGCGAGAGGTCGGGGTGAAAAAAGCGTTCCCAGATTTAGGAAGGTGCGTGACAGCTGCAGTGATGCTCACAGCCCCGCACGCTGCCCTGCCAGTGCTCTCCCTGTCTTAGAATCATAGGATCGCCTCGTTGGAAAAGACCTTTGAGGTCATCGAGTCCAACTCTACCTGTCCACGACTAAACCAGATCCCTTAGAAACTACTCGTCTTTTAAACACCTCCGGGGATGGAGGCTCAGCCACCTCCCTGTGCAGCCCATTTCAATGCTTCTCCACTCTTTTGGTAAAGAAATATTTTCTAATATCAAATCTAAACCTCTCCTTGCACAACTTGAGGCCATTTCCTCTCGTCCTATTACCTGTCACTTGGGAGAAGAGACCAACGCCCACCTCACTGCAAGCTCCTTTCAGGCCGCTGCCCTGCCTGGTTGGTTTTGCAATTTGTTCAGCTGATGAAGAATTCAGCTGCTCTTTCTTGTTTTGCTGTTTGTGGGCGTTTCTAGCCTTCAGGTTGGGCTGCTTCGCTTTAAAGATGCTGTCTGAGCAGTAGGAAGAATGGAGGGGGAGAGGGAGCCTGCATCAAGACAAATGCATGAAACAGTCCTCAAAGCCTTACTCTGATGACATTTTATAAGAGTAATGGCTCAGTAAGAAATTTGCTTCAAGACTTCTTTAGTAGTCATGTACTACGGTAGTTGTCAGTTTTCTCCAGAAGCTAATTAATTCACCCTTGTCTTTTTCACCTGTATTTTGGAGAGCAGGTGCTGTACAGATCTCATTCAGTATGAGCAGAAAAATCTCTGAACATTAACATAACTTTTAACTGTGGTGTTGCAGCAGTTACAAGAAACTTCACTGCAGAGATTAGCCTATGTCAGTATTATTTCCTACACACACAAAAAAAAAAAATAGCTTTGGCATCCTCTTAGTGATCTTTAAATGTAAAGAGAGATTTCGTGAAGGCTGTAGGCATAAATGCAAGCTTCACTTTATAGGTCAGCAGGCATGTTCAATAGAAGAACAACAGACTTGGCCCCAAGATTGTAGAATTAGGTGTTCTATATCCCTGGATACGAAGTTACAAATTAGATGAGGCCATCACAGGAGGTACCGGTGCGCATCAGGGGTTTTGTCTGAACTTTTTTAATGCATTTGTATAAAAAACAAACCACTGTTTCAAAACTCTAAAACTACGTGCATTGTGGTAATCACATATGGCCAGACTGAACTCCTCTGGTTCTAGTCCTAGCAAGAACACCAGGAAATTCTTTTCTGCAGAGTGGTTCCAGTTTTTTATTTTGATCTAATGAGCACTTGTTTGTTCTTCGTTGCCAATAGAAAGCTCAATTCAAGAAAAACAAAAAGTATGATTTAAAATTGAATATGTACCTCTAAGACCAAGACTTGTACATCTGAGGGTTTACTTCAGCTTTGAAAACTCAGTCTGCTACAAAGAACACTGTGATTTTATGTCATTGTCATGTCTGATACTTGCATGTTACTGGCCAGCTGTTCAAATATAATTGTATGGTTTTGGAACAGATGCAGAACAAAGCAAGAAATCTGCTATTCTAAGAATATTTTTTCTTGCCTGCCAAGGCTTTGTAATAGTGCAAACAAAAACAGCTGAAAGAAATTGTTCAAAAATAGTCTGAGCTAGTTTTATATTCTGCGCTCTTCACCTGCTCTCCCCCTGCAAGAACAGAAGGTGGCAAGTTAAGAAGAAATGTAAAGAAAATCTGTTACTGATTCTTTTCTTTTTGACATTTTTTCTGATATTTCTTTGGTTAAGGCTGTAGTCTGTACTGCAGAGACCACAAATGTAGCTGAGGAATTCCTGCAGAGATAAGCCTGCACCATCCTTTCCTACTGTTTCAAGCACAATAAAAGCTTTTCTACAAAGAGTCCTTTTGCAGAGAAATGGGAGGTTTAGACAGTATTAGCAGATTCCACATAGTTAAAATAAAAAAAACCCCAACTTTAAAAAAAAATATGTGTGGACTTTTTACAAGTATCTTAATCAGGCCTTGATCTTGAGCTAGTAAAATTAAGTGAAAAAATACAGTGATACAGAAGTACAATGAAAACCAGGAAGAAATCAACTGACCTTTTTTTGCTATTTTTTTTCTTCAGGTACCTGCTGACTGATTCTAGCTACGCTTGAGCAATGTCTTACTATTGGTTCCAAAATGTGATCAGGGCTCTGAGTGCACCAATGTGCCTTAATGACCTTAAACCACCTCAGCTGCTGCCCACAGGTGCAGAAACTCCATTTAAGCTCTGTCCTGGAGTTCAGTGCTTCTTTGAACTCTCTTATGGTTGTGCTTAGCTGTAAGGTTTATTGACCAGTTACTGTAATATGAAAGAAAGTGGAAAATAAGCTTTTTCTCTCTATGTAGCTCCAAATTGTGAAGCTTTACAGAATTTCTTTCCTTCCATCCACCAAGCCTTCTTTATCCTCATTCATGGTCAAATAGATTGTATTTGATTATGTCATTGCTGACTGTTAATAACGAGTACTTCTGCTGGTTCCCACAAGAGCCAGGAATCACCTCTGATCCACCAGAGCTAAGCCAGATCTGAGTCCCTGGCTGCGGTGAGGTGAGTGGATACTCTTCCTTGGTAATGATTCACAATATAGTCTCTTAATGAGGACTGTAAATGTGCAACTCAATAAACAAGAGCATTTGTCAATGTAGTAAAAGATTGTGGGAAGCAGAAGAGAACAGAAGATGCAAAAATTAATTTCAGAATTGCTTTTTGTCCTCACCTTTACTTTCAACTGTCAAAGATAGATAGAGTTGGGGGTTCAGTCCTCTGTTGGTACACTGCCTTATTCTTGGTGTTGGGCTTCATGTTTTATTTGCTGCTTTGTTCCTATCCACACAAGCTCACAGGAGTGTGTGACCATTTTATGATATGGGCTTTGTGGTAGTTTTTTCTGTATTTGTACTAACACACAGACTGTAGAGAAAGTGGAAATTTTGTTCCTCTTACTGCCAAACGTTTGATGCATAATGTCACTTTCTGAAGCTGTTCTGGTGACCTCATTTTTGGTTTGAGAATTTGTATTTTTAATGTTTCAACTGTTACCCATGCTTATTCTTTCAACTGGTTTTGCTGCATTTTCCTGCAGTAATCATCCTTTTGCTGCTTTCATAACCACGTTATTTTGGTCACTGTTATTCCTCCCTAAGATGTATCATGTATTTCTTCTAAGCATCCTTTTTCCATTCCTTCTCACTGTTTGATCCTTGCTTATTTTCTCTTCTGTTTCCATATTAGTGTTTATCTTTAGACACTCGGGTAGTGACACACAGAAATCATCTTGTGAGACACAGGTCATCTACTTTACTCTTTTTGGTTTTCCCCAGTGAATCATTACAGTGAAGACAGGAATTGTCCTGCTGACCTTTGTCTGTCACTCATGACTTGTAACATCACTAATTTCCTCAAAGCTCCTGTTTATTCACCAAATGCTACATCTTTCACATAGCACTCAATAACATTTTATTTTTAAAAGTAAGGGCCATTGCAGGCTGAGGAAAACAGATCATTGTCACTGTTGCATGAGAAGAAAATGGCAAACAAGTTCAGGAATTCAAATTTGGCACATCCACAGCCCTGTTGGTGTTGCAATTTTGCAAAGTAGGAAAAAGATCTGTTAAAGAACACATAGCTATGTGTAAATAAACCAAAGCTCTTTTACTTTTGCAGTGAGTTTTTCATTTTGCCTTATCTGCATTCAATCTTCGTCTATACAAGTATGTATTTTCTAATTATGCTTATAATAAACACCCAAATCCTTTTGAAAAGATATGATGCAAACCCACGAAATCACCATGATTTTATAAATTTATCTCAAAATGTCCATTCTGACATTTTAGTTAAGGCTGTGAACACAGAGCTACAACAAAAAGTATGTGCCCTCTGAATCAAGATGTGTTTGTTCTGGAGAGTCATGAAATTTAATGTTTCTGCTGCTACTGTATAGGATCACAAATATGCAAATGAGCCACAAGTTGTTTTGCTGGGGGATAAAAAGGAATTTGAGAGACAAGAAAGAACAAATATTTATTCAAATACTTGAAATAGTGACCATTTGTATATACTGTATTTGTAAGTGCTAGATTAATTTCAACACAAACTGGGAGGAAGACTTCCTTTTCTTCTGTAATGTTTAAGTCTATGCACAAGTAGGTTTTCTTTCTTTAAGACGTGAGAATTTTTTTTGCTTACTGTATTGATGGAGCTGTTTCCAAAGAGCAGGGCAAGGATCAATGTGGAATGCAATGAGTTCCATAACACCAAGAAATCAAAGACATGGTGCTATAGCTGAACTTTGTACCGTTATACTAATAGAGGCTTTATGCTTAATAGGGTATAACACACTCGTGAAGTGTGACAGTGCATGATTGCTCTCTGCCCCAGGGATCTTGTTATTTCAGGGTAAACAAGCACCCTGTACAAATACAGTGCAGGGCTCAAGAACTGATTATACCATGCCAGGGTTCTCCTGGCTCTAGTTACAGGAAATTTGACATTTTCCTTTTATTAGTCGATCAGGTGAAGCTCTATTACTGATAACTTTGAGACCTCAAACCAAAATTAGTTTCTGCATGGGGCCTCAGCAGGATACTTCCAGTTTTGGTATTCATTAGACATGATCCTGATTTATGAGCCAAATGTTGTTCTGCACTGTTTCAATGGATTTTAAACTTGCAGTTCAGCCAAACATATTTTTCCCAGGTAGTATAGACTTCTTTTTTTATGATGAAAGATTGGCCTTCAAGATCATCAGATTTGCTTAGCTGAAGTTTTTTTTTTGAGGGAAAAGAACTTATATAAAAGTGGAGTCTGCTGAGGAAGTATATATACCTGTGTTTCAGAACAAGGATAAGTAGAGAAATATGGGTTTTCATTTAGATATGGTTTTCTATTAATGTTTACTGAGAGAGTGAGTGAGTGGAATCTGGTGGTTATCCTGTGAACAGAGGTTTTTGTTAACCAGACTAGAGATGTAATTTTCTTCAGTTTTGCTCTTAGCTATATCTTGCTGGATCTTTTTTCTTTGCCATTTCTATCTGCACAGTTGAGTCTAAGTTTGAGTTTTATGTTGTTACAATTGAACGTAAAGCAATGAATGACTAAATACTTCATGCTTGTGTTTGATAGTAAAGATGCATGTTCTTAAGACGGTATAAAATGAAGGATAAGAACATCGTATTTCCAACCAGCTTCCTCATGAGAGACCATGCCAGATGTACAGATGGATGAGATCATTATTTTGTGTTAAATGAAATAAGAAGGACAGATGTCCATATTTCACAATGTTATGAACAGTAAGGGCTTTACAGCTGTCATATTTAATGTCATTTAAATGATGCATACTTTAGAGAGCAGCAGCAGAAAAGTATATATGTAATAAAACCCCATTGCTAACAACAAGTCAAATACAGGAAATATGCATGTGAGTTCTGAGTGTTAAGAGCATTGCTATAATTGACTACTCAAAGATCTTATACCAACTCTGCCAAGATAACGTGGCATGAGTGAGAATTAGAAGACTGTGGTAAAACTGCTGATAAGGTAATACCTAAAGGACTTGACACTGGACCAAGGGTTGTGTAAACATAGTGGAATAGAAAAAGAACAATGATTCATGCCTTGAAGAACTTATAATCCATACAGACAAGACAGAGTGAACAGAAGGGAAGTTAAAAGTTTCCTTTGAAAATGGTGATTTCTTTTAAAACTGTTGGTCATTTAGTTTTTGCGGAATTGCTGCCAAACTTCTCCAGGAATGAAAATTAGGCATCCAGAACCTGTAAGTTTGTGGCCCTTAACATTATTGTGTATATTAGAGGAATTTGCTGTGGAGCTGCAGGTGCTGTGAATTTTGAAGGGGTTGTTTTCAAACAAATCTTGCTTGGCCGTGGGTTTGACGCCCCTGGTCCAAATAGAGATGGTGCAACCTGTGTACATGCCTAAGTAGATGGCAGGTCTTGAGAGTCACGTTCATCCTGTAGTTGTGGAAACCTTTTGGTTTTGTTTTTGCAGTAATACCAGCCATAGTTTTGGGACAGGAAGATTGATTTTATGCATCAGTTGATCTAATGGCTAAATTTTGGCTTTAAAATCCCTTGTGATCGAGTGTGCAGTGTGTTCTGACTGCCCCTGCATGTCTTTTTCTGAAGATAGCAAGTTGCAGGGGGTATGACTGAACTCATAGTTAAAGGACTAAGTATCAACTGAAATGGATGGAGAGCAAAGTTGATACACTTTCAGCCGACCGATATTTGAAAAAGAGAAGATACCCTTAGCAGTGTTATTGCCTGTTCCACAGCCTGCAATCATAGAATCATAGTCTCATTAAATGGTTTGGGTTGGAATGGACCTTAAAGCCCATCCATTTCCAACTCCATGCCACGGGCAGGTACACCTCCCACTGGATCGGGGTGCTCAAGGTCCCATCCAACCTGGCCTTGGACACCCACAGGGATGGGGCATCCACAGCTTCCCTGGGCAACCTGTGCCAGTGCCTCCCCCCCCCTTGACTGTGAAGAATTTCTTCTTAGGAATACACAACGACAGACACGGGCCCGCCCGTGAGCTGCAGCCCCAACCGGAGCGCGGAGAGCCGCGGGGAGAGCCCCGGGAGCCGCCCCGGCTCCTCGGCAGAGGGCGCTCCGTTCCCAACGATGGAGGAGGCGCTTCCCGTGCTGCGGGAGAAACCCAAACAGCTCGGAAAAGTTTCCAGCGCAACATATTTGAGCAAACCCTTCATCGGTTATGTTTAGTTCACTGGAGCGTATTTTTAACTTCAGTGGCCGGGATCCGAGCCCTTTCCCTACGTGCTGCTCTTAGCGGGCTCGCCGAAAGCTCGGGACATCAGTGGGAGCCACAGCGCGAAGGTAGAGGATTTCAGCGTTGGGCAGCCCGGAGGGAGGACGAGAGCAAAGCTGCCGTGCGAGAACGCACTCGCCACATTTACAGTAGGAAACCTAAAAATATCGTAGAGGGCAGCGTGATTAAAGACCTCCTCGGTGCGAGAGGAGAGCTGCAGCTGTGCTGGGAAAGCTGCTGGGAGATGAGACACGGGATGGTTGCGGTTTTGGAAGCCGCTCTGCATCAGACTCGTGGGCTGACTTCACGGTAGCTTCTGCCCCTCGGGGGAGGACGAACCGCTCGCTCCCGGGGTCTCGGAGCGCTGCCAGCGCCTCCGCAGCCGCGGAGGGGGCTGAGCACCCCCCTCTCCCCTTGGCCGGGGGGCTCCGCGCCGCAGGTGGAGGCGCCCGCGCGGCTCTGGCCGGGGCCGGGCGGGGCGGCACGCCGCCAGCAGCCTGTGGGACCTTGGCCGGGGCGCGGCGGTGGGCTGGAGCCTGGCGCTAGGGAGGGGCCGCCGCGGCGGGGCAGGATGCTGGGACCCCGGTGCCGTGACAGCCCCGGCGCTCCGAAGGAGGCGCCGGCAGAGCCGGAGCCGCTCCCGCCGCCCTCCGTGCCCCGCGGCGCCGCTCCAGGTGGGTGAGCTCCGAGGGGAGCCCGGGCTGGCCCGAGGGCAGCTGCGACCCCCGACCCGGGGCGGCCGGGAGGGCAGAGCGGGCGGGGCTGCGGGGGGCGCCCTGCGGAGCCCGGGCGGCGGCACCTGAGGAGCTGCGGAGCCGGCGTGGTTGGTCGGTTGTGGCCACCAGCAGCGCTTGGCGAGGGAGTGGAATCGTCCTTCTCTCGGTGCCACTGAAACTGCGGAATGACAAAAGCATCCAGAAGTGCTAAAGGCTTTGGGAGGGAGGGGAAGTTCTTGTATTTTTTTTGAGGGAGGGAATAAAACACACATTTCTGTAAGGAATCTTAATTTCGTTGAGCCGACAGGTGCAAGAACGGCTTGGACAGACGGCTTTCCTTTGGGATGTCACTCCTTTAGCCAGGAGTGCTGTTCTGGAAGGAGGAGAGTGCATTCTCTATGGGCTTTGCCTCCTCGCGGGGTGGTGGCGGAGAGGAGGGCGGGGAAGGTGGTTTTTGGCGGGGGGTGCGTGTGTGCTGTTGGTGCGTGGGACTTGTCCTGTTTTGAGATCACCGTGGTAATGAATAGTCCGAGGCACTAGGAATTAGCAGCATTATTGCATGATTTCTTTTCTTGTTGGCAGTGTTAAATTGAAAGTGACAGTTTTGTGTTGGCTCTCAAATGGTGATGATCACTAAATTGATGTTGTTTTTTTTTTTTTCCTCTCTGCCCTGATCTCTTGTTCTCTGAGCTCCTATGATCTGAGCTTTCAAACGTGGTGTGAAAGACTTAAGCAGGAGGGCTGGGCTCTCACTTTGAGTGGGTGAAAGTGCTGGAACAGTACATCAGAAATCCTGTGCTCCTTGGATTTTAGCTTCTGGAGATCAAAATGAAGGGAGTTCCCAATTTGATGAATTCTCCTCCAAACTTGCCCATGATTGCCAGCTTCCTCAAACTTTCATTTCCACCTCTTTCTGTTCCCTAATTGGCACGACCTCACCCTGCAGGCTATGCTCATGGCATGCACTGCACTGCTGCTCCTCTGGCCAGCACAAAACTCCAGTGTTTGCATTGCGTTTCTTCCAAAGGCCGGTTCCATGCCTTTGCCCAGTTTGCTTTAGTCATTGAAATTCTGGTGGAGCCCACTTGATTTTGTTTGTAACTTGAAACGATTTCTCTTAGCAGAGCCCCAAGGCACAAGGATGGCCAGCCCTAAAGCCACACGGCTCTCCTGGGAGATCACTTGGCTTGCTATTGCTATTTATGCTCACTTACAGGTAGGTAATGAACTTGTTGCTGTTGTCATGCCTGGTCCTTTATCAGATGATCTTGCTGCACACTTCAAATGAGTGTTTTTTAAACAGAAAACTAATGAAGGAACTGCACTGTAAATAAAAGGCTCCTGATGAGGTTTTCCTTTCACTGAACTGAATTTCAAAGAAATGCATGTGTGAAATTAATATTCTCTCTCTTCTGAGTAATACCGCACCTCACTTTACTATATGGGGACCAAAGGGAGGCCTTGCCAGATGTATAATGCCATGGGTCTTTCTAGGCAGCACAGCTGCTCTTTGTCCCCAGGAGTTTTAGCACCTGATAAATGTTAAGATACTGTAAGTGACATAGGTTATATAAATACCTGGGTAAAAACATCTAAAGCACTTGGAAGTCAGTGTTGAGGGGGAAGGTGGTCCAAAAAGGTCTTTGATTCAAGCGTTCAATGAGTACAGGAACCGTGGAGGAAAGCCATAGCTGCCAGCTGATCTATTGCCTGACACTCGAGCCTAATCAGTTCCAAGAAGTGAGTATTTCAAGAAATATGGTGTGCTGGCATGCAGCAGAGATGTTGTTGTAGTATGTCATTCTCTATACTGATAGTTCCCACAGCACAGAACGTTTCAAGGATTCTTGAGTCTTAAATTCACCCAAATCCAAAAATCCTTAGAAAAGGACAGCTAAATAAACCAAAGAATATTTTTTTAATAAATAACATCATTTTTTGAAGTATTGTAGCAGTCAAATCTGGGTTTTAAATAAATTCAGTGATGCTGTTTACTGTAATATTGTTGTATACAGTTTTTAGTATTCCAATGCTGAGAAATGGTGGCCTCAAACTGGAGCCTGGCACGGTGGGCATTGTAAAAATGAACATCCTGAAGAATTTTGAATCAAAGGATAATACAGCAGGCAAAAGTAAAACACCTCCTGTATCTGTATTATGGTTTCATAGTCATGCAACCACAGTCATGGAAATACACTGCTTACTTGAGTAAAGAACTCACCATTGATTTAAAAATTTAGATTCGTATTAATTGTGCATGAAACGTAGTCCATTCAGTGCATGTCCGAGCAGATAGGGCAGCAGTGAGATCTTCTGCTTTTTACTTGCAAGTTTCTTATGTGAGAACAAAAATGTTACTGATTTGCACTGCCTGTCCATCTTGCATTTTTGTGTGTGAGAGTTAGAGTGATGCCATAATAACTTACCCTATAAAACACTAAAAGTATTATATAAAGTTCACTTCATAGTTCTGTTCAAGATCAGAACAGAAGTTCAGAGAAGGGAAATTTCAACTTTATGTTTGGTTCTTTTGGTTATGAGGAGACCTTTTTCTTCTTTTACAATGTTTTTCTTGTATTTTTTCCTTTTGTATTTTTCTTATTGTAGAACTAGAACCAGTAGTGGCAGTTTCCTCTTCTCCATCAGTGGTTTGGCATAGATTCACTTGTCTCTTTATAATAAAAACAACCTAAACACGCTGTAGCAATCAACAGGCTATTGCAAGTTCAGTCCACATTTCAATCCATGTAAAATTTTTTGGTTTTAATTGTCCTTCAAAATATTCTAATCTAGTTGGAATATTTTAGTCGTTAGCAACTTAACCCCAATCTTGTAGGAGACCCTTCAGCTCTTCAGTTTTAGGTGTTTTATCACAATCTTAGTGACATTAAAGATATTTTATATTATTTAAAATAATATTTTTGGTATCCAGTAACCATTAATTCTTTAATTGGTTGCTTGGGGCCATACTATATGGACCACACACAGTCGTTCTACGCTAATATTGTACCATAGCTTCCACTTGTGTTGTTTTTGGCTATTGAAGTGCTTATGTCTGGAGCTAATCAATTAGAAACAATTGGATGCTGGGCAAGGTCACAAGTCTATGTCATGTCACTTATGTGCAATTGATTAATTTCATCCTGCTTGAGGCAGGTACAAAATAAAATAATGACCATTTTAAAAGAATGTGGTAGAAATGTGGTATGAATGTAAGGCAAAGAAAACTTTAACATGAGAAGTTGTGAAAAAGAGGTAGCTGTTACTGAGGAGAAATGAAGGTTAACTTTGGTTGTAGGAGCCCTTTCTGATTCTTCTAGCATGGTAGCTCAGCACGGTGTTTTGCTGGGCTCCGAACTGAACTCGGCCCTTACGGATATGCAGTGTCTCAGGCTGACAAAATTTTTCCATCAAGGGCAGGTTAGTGGCTGTGTCAATAGGTGTGAGATTTCACAGGATAGCCCAAGAGTAGTTACCACTGAGCATTGCTGAGCCTCCCGTTCCTTAAATCTGTTCTGTGACCAAGGACAGTGGCATAAATGACTCTGGAGGAGATTAGTTATGAGCTAACCTTGGCTGTGTTCTTTTGTGGATATAGAGCCTCCTTTTTCTGATATGACCCATAGAAATCAGATGAATGGAACTGCAGTGGTCTAAAGCATGGTAATCCAAACAAATACTGTCTGTACATTTTTTCTTAAATGTCCCTCTCCCCCTAGATGTTTTTAAAGATTTAAATGATGAAGCTATCTGAAGAAGTTACTGTATTCTACAGACTATATGTGCTTGTGAACATAAACTATGTCCTTGGCTTTGAATGTAATTATTTATGTGTATTTATTGCTAAAGATGGTGTAAAAGGCTCCCTGTTTTTCTCACATGGTAACAGGTGAGCTGTCAATAATACAGATTTTAGGAGATGGTTAAGCTAATAAACAAAGTAAAAGTACCCAAGTCCAATTCTGCTGATTTTAAGTCGTCTCTTGAGTACATATGGCCCCATATCAGTAATTGAAAAGAATGTTCAGCCTGGTAACCTACTCTTTCTTAACCTTGCGGTAACGTTTTATTACACCATTCCACTAGATGCTGTTATTTTTGTTATGAAATGTATGTAAGGCTGGATATCTGCATATACTTACTAATGGATTAATGGCAGCAAGAAGTGATGGCCAGCAGATTCATATAGACAAATATGTCATCAGTAATTTTCCACATGGATTCATTTCAGATTTATCCACTGGTATGTTGTTTTGAAATCAGGAACACGCTGATATTTTCTTAGGTTCCTACATTCCAAATGAAACCTTCTACAAGTCAGTCGTTTCGCCTCCAAAGACCATGGGGTTGCTAATGTCTGGTGAGGGAATAACAGCAAAGACACCATGTCTGGATATTTAAGAAGCATTAGCCCTGGGTTTCTATGGGAGGAAAGGTTTCATAGGTAATATATTCATTGAATAAACTTTTAGTTGCTCCCATGATTTATGTTTCTGCAATCCCTGCCTGCATTATGGTATTTTCTAACTATCTGTGATATTTTGGATGTAAAGGATATACATGCTGAAAACATTATCTTATTCAAAATGATTCTACCATAACTGATCTGCCAAAAACTACCAACGCAGCAAGTGTCTTTAAGGTTGAGTTTTGCAAGGCCAAAAATCTGATGTCCATTATATTACATAGTGGGCTTGGAGACCATCTTTGTGGAAAACCTTTGGAATATTGTTTTACAGTCACTGAATGTGTTGCACACCAATGTTCAGAAAATAGATGATGATCTAAGTGCCATACAAGGGTAAGGATTCTTAAATCTCCAGTAACTTTAATCAAAAATATCAGGATGGGATTTGCAAATCCAGAGTTAAATCTGAAGCAGTTTTGGTTTTTGCGGGCAGGTTGCAATTCTGCACCCATCTGGAGCTTTGCCATCAGCCCCAATAGGCCTGTGGTTTTATTCTTAGTTTGAAGATTGAAATGCCTCTACTACAGACAAATAACACTTTGGAGACTCTGTAGAATTGTTCTGACTTAAAATATTCATTGTTATTGACAAGGTTGTAAGTCAGTGACAGCATTACCAGAAAACTTATGCAATTTTCTAAACTTGCTTTGAATTTATGACTAATAATGATTGCTCAGCCCAGTGCTCTTAGGATCTGAACTGCTGTTACCCCCAGTTTGCAATCCAAAAGAGTTGAATTGCCAGAAAAAGTGTGATGAATCTGTCTTGTGACTTGAGACAGAAACTAGGTATGAATACTTATTTTTTAAAATGTACTTAAAAACCCTTTAAGTCAAATATGGGACATGACCAAGAGTACAGATAATAACAGTGAAGAGCTCTTTTTACTATCTCATCTATTTGTTTTCATTTTCTCAGTAAATATTTTTATTGTAGTGGTTGAGCAATGTTGCAATGATACATCTCGGGAAAATCAGCTCAAGCATGGTCCATACCCATTCATTCCAATGCAGCAAAGGTGTTTGAGTCTCCATAGCCAGCCTAATTTCAAATTCTCCATCTCCATCTTCAGACATGGTGATCAGTTCTCACCGCGATGATAATTTTTGTTGAGGTTACACTAAAAATTGGGCAGAGATTGTTGAATCAGTTGCGTGTAGAGCTGCAAACTGCAGTTTTCAAAAGGAGATATCTGAAATCCAAACTGTTTTAGAGAAGCCTCAAGTGCAGAAATAATCTCACACAACAGCTTGTAATTTCTCTTGAAAAGTAGTGAAGAAGTTAAGGAAAAGCTTTAGGATAATCTTTGGTTTTAGCAGATACTTGAACACTTAGTCATTGATAATTACTCATTCAGGTCTGCTTGGTGCAGCTGGATCCTTCATATTCTTTACCAAATTGGGGCATAAATGGCATTGAGGGTGGCAATTTCGCACACTGCACTGAATTCCATTCCTGCCTTTGCATTACAGAAAATGGACATGATTGATTGTACTGATATTAAAGTACTTTTGACTTTTGTTCAGAAATAAAGATTTGGTCATCCAAAACAGTGAGTTCCACTTCAACAAAGCATAGATTTTTAAATCCGAATCCTTTTTATTTGATTTTAATTCTAGAACCTGTGGAGTTCACATATTTATGTCTTCAACTGCAATTTTTGGTCTTGAAGCTTTTCTTAAAATAGTTCTCTATGCTCACCTGAATCCAAGAGCTGGGGTTTAAATAAACACCAAATATAATGTGGCTTACAATGAAGCAGTAAAATATATTAATTTCAGTGATAGTGGGAGCAGAGTTACAATTGTGCCTCTATACTTATTCATGTTGTAAGGCTACACTAGAAATCTTTGGGCATGAATGCTATCACACTGTGCAAATGTTATGCTGGGCTGTTAATTCATTGTGTTGTTAGGAGTTTATATATCTGGTAATACTGATGATATAGTCTTGTGGCTGTGAGCAGTCTGACTTGAGCAATTCCAGTGTAGTCCTTATTATGTAATATCACTGTGAAACAAAGAGAGTTTGTGCATGGAGAAAGAGTGGGGTTTTTTTTGAGGTACAGTTTGCTGGTGAGCACAACATTCCAGAAGGGATGCTGAGTATAGCCATGGCAGCTCTGGAGAGAACTGAGACCTGTGTAGCCCTGAGCTGTACAGCCCTGCAGTTCTGATATGCTCTCTACGTGCACTTTATTGTCATTGATAGGTAAATAATTCCTTTAGGTTTTAAAAGCATCTATATAGGTTTCTTTCCCATAAGAAGAGAATTTTTCTTGTTATTAGCTGAAGTATGTAGACTGTCAAGTACTCTTGAATTTAAGGGCCATTTTCGAAATGGCCTCACTCCAAATTCTAGGTGGAAGCACAGGTCTACAAGCTCACTTTTTGATGACCATCAGCTGAGCAAGGGTGCTAAACTTTTTCAGAAGGGTCTCTGTGATGTGGAGCCTCTGTTTCGATAATTTTCAGCAAGACTTGGGATATAAGTTAAGTACTGTTAAGTACTTAACTGCATAAATAGGTGCTTAGCTGGATTTTTTGAAATGAATAACAAGGTAAATTTCAGTTAATCCAGTGGCAGCCTGGCACTGGCTGTCTTGGGCACTTCCAGAAGTCTGGCTAAGTGTTTTTCATCATATTTAGTTGATTAAACCAAAACTTTCACTCTTAAAACTCTTCTGAAAGAAAAAGTTTCTGATATGTAAATTCTAGTTCCTGGGTGTGTAGATACTTGGTACTTGAGAAGGCCGAGTACAAGTGCCGTGTGTTTATAAAGGGAGGGCAGTTTTTGAAACTTGGCCTAATATATCCCTTCCAAACAATGTATTATATAAATTGTTTGGGAACAATGTTATTTCTGTTTCTAATTTTGTATTTATTAGATTTAACATCATTATGGAGAGAAAATGGAAACAGTATTCTCAGTCTGTTTTGAGAAATATGGTTTCCAAGATTTGTCAGTCTGTCATGCTTCTGGATCCACTAGAAGCACTGTGAATGCAAATCAGCTCAACTACATTGTGAAACAATCTTAGAAATCCATTTATGACTGCAATTACTGGATTGTTGTTGTATGCTGACTGTTGTCATTTGTGTCACGGTGGGAGGTCCCAACCAGTTAATGGTGCTGTTTTGTAGCATTAAATAAGTGGAGCGTTTGTTTATATGCAGAAACCTGTGTTCCTGTATTTATGTAATGTTTTTTTTCTGTCATCAGGTGCTTTACCAAAGATCAAAGCTGCTTAAAATTTATAGGATGCGTAGTCTTGTGCGTGCGAGCAGAACAAGTTATCATTTAGAGTGTGTATATGTGAAAGGACCTACAGAGGCTCACTGTATGGTAAATGCAGATATAGAGAAGAGAGTTTTGGCTGCCTTTTTAGTATCACAGAAGTCAGAGGACATGGACATACTTGCACTGCCACAGAATGTGAGGAGTAAGGGATAGTGTTCCCTCAAGCTCTGGCAGTAAATGTTTCCTGGCCTGTACCTTGCAGAAGCTCTGAGAAGGTTGCATAAACTGGCTTTCCTCCCAGCTGGCTGATTCAGCAAGAAGTTAACCAGCTCCAAAACCATCCCCCTCTTTGTTGCAGTTTCCTTGCCTGTATATGTGGCTGCTCCAGGACATCTGCTGGCATGGAGAAATGTGAAGGGACAATGCAAGTACTGGTTCCAGTACATTCATATTCACCTCTTCTGATGGGAGTTTTCCTTGCTTTCCCAGCTACTGCAGCCTCTGGTTGGTGAAGCAGTGCTGTGCCAGCAGAAGGGTGAGAAATCACCATCCTCTCTGTGGATGCATAACAAATGAAATATGCTAAAATATGATTTGCCTTCCTCTCTTGAGAGTCTCTTTCTATTAGATGTTTTCAAGGTCTCATTACTCATTTGTTGTTGGTTTTTTTTTTTTTTTTTTGAGTCTCCAGGTAGTTTTGAACTGCTCCCTGGTCGACTAACATGGATGTTGGCTGAAAAAAACAATAGCAGAGTAGTGTCTTGAGTATTGCCTGCTTGGTAAGGGATGTTCTAATAGGAAACTGCCAGGTCCATCCAGCATGTTAGTGACTCTTTTAGCTGATCTCATCAACGCTCTTGTTAGAAGGCAGAAGAGGGAATACATTTATCACTGGAGAGATGTGTTATGGATGCTGAGTGCCATGCAGGGATTTTACTGATGCCACTAACTTCTAAGGCTGCTTGAACAGGCTCTGTTTCTGTGGCCTGATTTTATAACTCTGTTTAAATGAATGTAGGATGCTTTCTGTGACTAACAATCACACTTTTCCTCTAGAACAGTGATTCTCAGGTAAGTCTTTTAACGAACAGCCAGCTCAGATCTTGGCAGCAGTTAACAGTGAAAACAGAATGGCAGGAAATGCTATGAAGGGAAGTTGTAAAACAAAGCAAAGAGTGTCATCCTTTCACTGTATGGATTCCTGGTTTGCCCACGCTTGAGTACTGTGTACACTTCTGATCCCTTTATGAATGGGGTGGAAAGGCCACGTAAGTGCCTGCATTCTGAACTTTGTGGCTGCCTGGAATATTTCTAAATTGTTACTAATTTTTTTTTCTTCATGGACAGTTTTATTGAGTTTCTAGCACATTTTCAAATTTTGGAAGTTTTGGAATGTTTTTTAAAGTATGCGAGGAAATTTTGGTCTTCTTGTTTATTTACTGGAGTACTTTCTTGTTTTTAAACAAACACTAGTATTTCCTTGAGCAAGATAAATAGAGAAGTGGCTTCTGGTATTTTACTAAATAAGGCTTGGCTTAAATTCCACTTCCGTTATGTGGTCAGTCCTCCTGCAAGACACAAATATTCCAGACATATTCCCTGCATGAGTGAGCACTTGCCTTCACCCCAGTGTGAAACTGCGCACCCGAATGCTTTTCCCATTTCCTCTTCCTACCTCTTTCAGTTAAATTTAGAACACAATAGGTTGGTTAAAACTATAAGAAAACCTTCAAAATGCCCTCTGAATGTATGGGGTTTGACCATACAGCTGTTTATCTTCTGCTAAGAGGAAACTATAAATATATTTTTAATGCCAGGAGCTGGACTTAAAATGCCATTACTTAGCCAGTGGGAATAGATTTGAAAATTAGTAAGCAATTAGACCAGTAGGCAAATACATTTTACTTAATGATGCAAGTCTCATGGGCCTTTCAAATATCCTGTTAGCATCACCTGTTCTTAACTTGCAACCTTTTAAATCTTTACCTAGTTTAAAGATTAGTGTAATTTTGAAAGGGAACGATTTTTGTATATTTTAAATTTTTATTTATGAGCTGAATTTAATTTTTAAAAAAATCTTGAATGGTTTTGCCAAGGGCAGTGGAGATGTACTGGGAACACTAAGCTTTTCTTGGAGAAAATTTCTTCCTGTAGATAACCATCTCGAGGAGGGCCTTAGCTGGGATAACAGAACATGTGGGTCTTGTTCTGATCTCTTGAACTCACTTGAATTATGTCCTTTGCAAACTCCAATGATATATTTGTTTATAATTGCTTATTTTTCTTGCTGAATTTAGACCTCTGTGAGCCATTGGTCGTATGTCACATAGAAGCCATTATGTAGAAATGGGGAAAATGTAGGAATTAAGGACTTTTTTTTTTTTTAAATTATTCAAAATGTTAAGGCCAGTCCTTGAGAACACTAAAGAAAAGACCATGTCCTCTTCAACTGCGCTATAGGACTGTCCCAGCATTTCTTGTCTGCCAGAAGTTCACACTGCATCCGTGGTAGCATGAGGAGTGTCAGCCCAGGCACTATAAAACCTCAGTCCTGAAAAAGATCCAGGCTGGGGAGCCCTGTGGACCTTATTAGGTTGCTGTCCCACAAGTGAGACCTTATTTTGTAAAATTCAGGCTTTCTGCTTCAACAGTGCAACGTTCTGCACTTGAGTAACAGTGCCAATGAAGTCTGCAGGAGCTTTGTCTGAGACATCAGTAGGAGTTTTTCCTGAATAAGACCTGCCCATAGGAAGCAAAGTGAGGCTGAATTTCATTAGTGCTCGCTAGTTGGTTATTGTATTTCCTGTTGTGTGGTGTGAATCATTTCATATCTTCTTCACGTAACTGCTAAGGACAGATGGCATTTAAAGCTGTGTCTGCAGCTGTTAGTTTTCTTGAAAACTGACTGTATTTATCCCTCTGGAAAAAAAGCAGAGATAGTAAAAAAAAGATAGTTTGCCTGTTGCTTATAAACATTGCAAGATTTGAAGTGATTTCTATTTTTTTACATGTCACTTTTTTACTGTGTGTAATTGAAAACCATTTTATCAGGTGTTCCAGACCATCCCTGTTGGCAGGAATTTTTCTGAACTACCGCAAAGGGAAACATCAAGAACAATCCTTAGAGCATGTATGCTATTTTTCAGGAAAACTGAAGCAGAACGTGGAAATTCACTTTTAAAAAATCGATGTGAGTTTGTGCCAGATTTACTATATCCAGGATATTCCTTTGAACCTTTCTAGGGGTTGTGCTCTCCGCTGCGCGGTGCAGTTCTGCTAATGAAAATAGAGGGAAACATAAGCACATCATAAATAAGGAAGATATAGAGACTTGATTTCTACATGTAGCATTTTGTCTGTGCGTATGAAAATTGACATCATGGTGTTGGAATGTTGACCGTGTTTTGCATTTTGCTAGCTGCTTTTACTGGAAAGCACGTGTTTCAAAGGGAGTTTTCATTTTTTACAAGTCTTTGCCTCCATAATATCCCAGTCTTATTCAGAGACTTTAGCTATGAATACAATTTAACTCACGAAGTAAGAGATTCCTCTGGCACAAAATGTGAATGAATTATGCAAGCGTTAACTGTAATGTGTGTATCTGGATGAGAATAGTCAAAGCCAGCGTTTAGGGTCTGCTGTTACCATTCAACATTGTTCAAGAATGCCTTACTCTGAGAATATGGACACTGAGTTTTGAGGAACTCCTCTCAAGAAAAGCTGTATTAAGTGTGGAGAAAGAGTAGTTGGCTGCGTAGAACCAGTCCTGTGTGCAGAGTTTTCAGTAATGGCCTTTCTTATCCCCAGATGGGTCTGTGAAAGAAGGGAGCTGGGAAGTGAAGGAAACAGACCAGCGGCAATAAAAAAGTGGTACTAACTCTTCATCTTGAGAGTAATCATCCAGATAAAATTGGCAATATTCAATTAGATTTAACTTTCAGTAATGGGCTGGCCTCTCTCCTCAACATTCGCAGTCCAATTCATTTTCCCAGAGTTTCAGGGTTTTATGCTGTGTAGAAAGTTGGCAACCCAAGTTTCCCATGTCATCAACTGTATCCAGTCTCCTGAGAGAAGAGTTTCCTGGTACAACATCCTTGCACCTGCTAGTTCTTCCCAGCTCTTCTCAAAATCAGACCACTGTGAACCCCTTCATGAAATTATTCCACGCTACTTGAGCAGTTCACTGATTTTTATAATAATGTGTTTCCCCAAATGATATGAGGCAGGTCCAGTTCCGTTAACCTGTCCTTGTGATGAAGGTCCCAAATTCTTGGTAATGTTTTGAGTGTCCAAGGTTGATGATTTTGAAAGAGGTAGAGGTTTGTCTTAGTCTGAGAAATCACATGTGCAGCTGCAAGTTAAACTCAAGTCCCTAGTAGCTGTCAAAGCAGATGTGCCCTTGCCTGCAGAGAAAAGCTAGGACTTTTTTTTTTAAAGGAGCATTTCACACCCCTAAGAAAATGTGATTCCCCTTTTTAGGTGGTGGTGTGTGCAATGTTGAAAGCCTCAATTCACTGCTAAAGTTCTATTCCTATATGTATGCTCTACAGAAATGTGTGTGAGTAGTGTATGTAATTGAACTGACAAAGTCTCAAGCAAACTGAGATTGTCTTTAGTCGAGCTTTAGTCTGAACTAAGTGTTAGATTGCTGCAGGTTTCTCATGGACTCTTGTCTGCATATAAGTTACAGGGCTGCTGTATAAAACAATATACAAATATTTACCCTGGTGTTATTTTTAATTGAGAAAGTAAACACAGTCAGATTTTTTGCACAGGTAAATGAGAACCTGGGTCATGAAAAATATGGAACCATGTTTCATGTTGAAGGGTGATGCAGCTTGCTGGGCTGAATACCTGCTTGAGCTGGGGCTTGCAGTGGCGTGATTGGTCTGGTAAAATGGGGGCTTGCTTGCCTGATCTCTCTTCTGTGTTGGAATTGGCTCTTTAAATGAAGTGGCTTAGAAGAAAATCCTGTTCAGAGCTGCATAATTGACATTAGATAGGTCAGACTTTATATGAGGAGAACTTGAACTGAAATAAAGTTTTGGTTGGTGGGGACGTGCTTGACATGGATCTTTGAGTTGACTGTGCATCTCTAGTGCAGTAGGCATTTTTCTCTGTGTGGATTTGTGTGAGGGTTTGTGTCGTACTCAGCTCTTTGCAAGGCGCTGGAGTTGGAAAAACCTCGCTGTGGGATCAGCCAATCCACGGCTGCTACAGAAAGAACATAAGAGGTCACATCAGACAGGACTTAAAGTAAGAAAAAGAAAAGGAGGGTCATTATAGTGGGAGACTCCCTTCTGAAAGGGATGGAGGGCCCTATTTGCAGGATGGATCCAACTTATAGGGAAGTCTGCTGCCTTCCCCAAGCCCGGGTACATGACATTGCCAAGAGACTCTCAGACCTAATTAAACCCTCTGATTATTACCCGCTTCTGGTGGTCCAGGCTGGTGGTGATGAGCTAGCAGAAAGAGGGTCAAGGGTAGTTAAAAAGGAATTCCAGGAGCTGGGATGGTCAATGGATAGGGCAGGAGCACAGGTGGTGTTCTGCTCGGTTCCTCCGGTGGCAGGGATATATACAGATAGGAACAAGAGAATATATGCAGTTAATTAATGGCTTAGGGGCTGGTGCCGGCAGAGGAATTTTGGGTTCTTTGATCATGGGGAAACCTTTACAGCACCTGGCCTGCTTGACCCAGATGGGTCTCTTCTAACTCCAAAGGGTAAGAGGATTCTAGCCCAGGAGCTGGCAGGGCTTGTTGAGTGGGCTTTAAACTAGGCATGACGGGGGAGCGGGGAGTTACTAGGCTCACCAAAGATGTTCCCGTGGAGGATGAGCCATCTCAAAGGGGGTTGTCAGTAACCCAACTGAAGTGCATGTACACAAATGCACGCAGTATGGGAAACAAACAGGAGGAGCTGGAAGTCCTGGTCCAGCGGGAGAGCTATGATATAGTTGCTATATGGAAATGTGGTGGAATGACTGTCATAACTGGAGTGCTGCCATGGAAGGCTACAGGCTCTTCAGGAGAGACAGGCGTGAGAAGAGGGGTGGAGGGGTGGCCCTCTACACTAGAGAAACCCTGGATGCTGTTGAAGTCAAGATCCATAAGAAGGGCCGTAAGGATGATCCATGTAATTACAGACCTGTCAGCCTGACCTCGGTCCCAGGTAAAATCATGGAGAAGATAATCCTGGGTGAAATCACGCGGCACCTGCAGAACGGTCAAGAGATCAGGCCCAGCCAGCATGGGTTTAGGAGGGGTAGGTCCTGCCTGACCAACCTGATCTCCTTTTATGACCATGTGACTTGCCTGGTGGGTGAGAGGAAGGCTGTGGATGTGGTATACCTGGACTTCAGCAAGGCCTTTGACACTGTCTCCCACAGTAGACTCCTAGAGAAGCTGGCAGCCCGTGGCTTAGATGGGAGCACTCTGTGCTGGGTTGGGAATTGGCTGGATGGCCAAGCCCAGAGAGTGGTGGTGAATGGGGTCTCATCCAGTTGGCGGCCGGTCACCAGTGGTGTCCCCCAGGGATCAGTGTTGGGTCCAGTCCTGTTTAATATCTTTATTGGTGATCTGGATGAGGGGATTGAGTCCATCATCAGCAAGTTTGCAGATGATACCAAGCTGGGAGGAAGGGTTGATCTGTTAGAGGGTAGGATGGCCCTACAGAGGGACCTGGACAGATTGGAGAGCTGGGCTGATTCCAATGGGATGATGTTTAATGAGTCCAAATGTCGGGTACTTCATTTTGGACACAACAATCCCATGCAGAGCTCTAGGCTGGGGACAGAGTGGCTGGAGAGGAGTCAGGCAGAAAGGGCCTGGGAGTGCTGGTGGACAGGAAGCTCAACATGAGCCAGCAGTGTGCCCAGGTGGCCAAGAAGGCCAATGGCATCCTGGCCTGCATCAGGAATAGTGTGGCGAGCAGGACCAGAGAAGTTATCGTCCCTCTGTACTCGGCACTGGTCAGGCCTCACCTTGAATATTGTGTCCAGTTCTGGGCCCCCCAGGTTGGGAAAGATGTTAGGATACTGGAATGTGTCCAGAGGAGGGCAACGAAGATGGTGAAGGGGCTGGAGCACAAGCCCTATGAGGAGTGACTGAGGGAGTTGGGGCTGTTTAGTCTGAAGAAGAGGAGGCTCAGGGGAGACCTCATTGCTCTCTACAACTCCCTAAAAGGAGGTTGTAGTCGGGCAGGGATTGGTCTCTTCTCTCAGGTGACCAGGGACAGAACTAGAGGGCATGGACTCAAGCTTCGTCAAGGAAAGTTTAGGCTTGATGTGAGGAAAAAGTCCTTCACTGAAAGGGTGATTGGTCATTGGAATGGGCTGCCCAGGGAGGGGGTGGAGTCACCGACCCTGGAGGTGTTTAAGGGGAGACTGGATGAGGCACTGAGTGCCATGGTTTAGATGATGGTTGGTGTTGGTGTTGGGTTATAGGTTGGACTTGATCTCAGAGGTCCTTTGCAACCTTATGACACTGTGATACTGTGATACTGTGATTTTTCAGACATGTAAACTGACTCACAGGGCTCTCACCACTCTGCTGTTTTCCTGTATCTTGTAAATGAAAAAAAACATAAACATCAACCAAATGGAGAAAAATAATTCTTGTTCATATTTCATCAGAACATTTCAATGTAAATGGCAAACTTTACATCTCCAGTGTTCAATTATTAATTGTCATGATAGCTACCTATGACTTCTAATGGCTATTTCTAGAATCCTATTTCAAGTATAGCAAGATTTCTGCAAGCTTTATTGTTAGGGGTGAAACTTAAACTTTATGAGGGTTAAGTGTTTAATAGTATAATTTGCTGCATATGTTGCAAATACAAGCTGCTATGAATAGATCCTCTGTAAAAAAAAAAAGACACTTGATATGTTATGTATGGATTTAAATCCAATCTGTTGTTATCTTTAACTAAAGGAAATTATAAGAAGAGATTTACTGAGAAGGGTTTATTCTATTAACTTTAATTTCTTTAAAACATTTCTTAACTGAAGTTCTATTTGGTTTCTGTATTTTGGCTTTGTTTAAAATGTGCTGTACATAACTTCCTTTGTTCCTTGAATATTTTTCTGAAAATAGTACAAATTGGCTTTTTTTCATATATACGAGAGGAGAAAAATAGTAGTAGTAGTAGGTAGAATATTTATTTAAGTGGGGTGCCTTGTTTTCCTATTTGTCTGCTCACAGTAGACTTGAGAATTTAAGTGCAAGATTTCCTGTTATGCTACTGGAATTTTCAAATGTAATTATTCTACTTTTTAAAGAACTGGAAAAAAAAGGCTGCTCTTTTCCTACATGTCTTCAACCCCCAGACTCCCAGGAAGCAGTAGTATAGAACACGTTGGTTTAGAACAGGTATGAGGTTTTGGCTTGATGCTGAAGGAGCAAAACCAGGAGAGCAGAACAGCCCTGCATTTTCCCAGTCTGCATGAGGTATTTGATTAATCTGTGAAATATTAGTGATTGGTTTGGATTCTTATGGCTTTTAGGTAATTTGGAATGACTCTGTGTTTGTAAATGGGAGGAATAAATATTTTTGGCTTATTTTGAGACTTGGAGACCACATTAAATCTTCTTGGCATAAGCATTTTGAATCAGAGATTTTATTGTTGTCCCATACTTCCTTTTAAAATGCGTAGTTGTTTCTTTAAGGATTTAAGTAGATAATCAGGCTTTTTTTTTTTTTGAGAAATTGGTTGTAGTTTTTATAGAACAATTTGCAGTGAGCTCTTTCTTCTGTTGTTAAAGCTGGAGTAACACAAAATGGGGGAAATGCTGCATGTATCATCTCAGTTCTAGGCAATAAAAAGCACATAGGAAAGAGACAGATCTCATTGAGTCATTTTTGGATGGTTTTCTGCAAAAGGACAACAATTTTCAGACCTTGTGTGGATGTGCAAGATTCTCCTCAGCCTTTCTACAAGAAACAATAAAAAGCTTGTATAAAGGCACAGAGTAATTACAGCCTGAGTCAGGCCAGCAAGTTGACTTTTTTTTTCACTATAATCAGGATAAGAGAACATCTCTCTTGGCAGAAGGGACTGGACTCTGAAACAGAGATGTTCTGGACTGATAATTCCAAGTACAGCCAAACTTGTAGAGGAATAGAGTTTAAGATTTATTTTCGGGTCTTTTTATTTAAAATGAATATTGTTTAGGCTTTGTATACTAACATTTTACTCTGTATAGAGTGCAGAGGAAGCCAGGCTTTTAAAAAGTGCACATGAAAACAGCAATACTGCCACAGTTAACTTCAGCTTCTTGTTTACGATTTGTAAAGCAGCGGTGAATGTGAGAAGATGTAAAATTAGGCAGGATAAGAACAGATCAACGGAATCATTAAGAACACAGTGTTTCACACCACTGTGCCCAGATTCACTAGATTTTGTACGGTATAGCTTCAGTAGTCTCTAGAGTTATGGCTGTTTTTAGTTTGGGAAGTTGTAGATATATAGGGCAGAAGGAATCCTCTGCAGTTAAATAAAAGGGTGGATGAATTTATTTCCTTGCCTGTGCACGGTCCATTGTTCTTGGATTCTGTCTGTATTTTGAAAAGTCTTAGAATGCTAAAGACAAACATATGAGGATCTGGAACCTTGCTAAAGCTTTAGATACTGAACTGTTAGGGTTGGCCTCCTAGCTCACATTAGCTTGTACTGGCAAACTATGAGTTGACTGTGGATAAGAAAATTCAGGGGAGGTTATTGCCACAGATCCATCCAAAAGTGTTCAGAAATAGTTGAAAAATATTCTGTAGGAATAGTGCCCTTCTGTAAATCTTTGAAATAAAACTATGCTGTCAAGAATACAGTTTCACCTTACATGTAAATGGTAGCAGTAAAAGAGAAGCTGCTGGATCTGCAAGAACAGGCATTAGAAATTGGGCATGTGTTGGGAACTCAGCATTTCCCCTTGCCCTTTAAAAGTACTGAGTGATGTATCCCTTGTCCTGCAAGAGGCATGACAGCTTTTCAAAACACAAGGTCAAGTGGACAATCAAGATTGTGTTCCCTTTTAGAATTCAGTATTATAAAAGCTGCTTTTGAGAAGCTGCTCCTTAGTAGCTGTCCTACTTCTGAGAAAAATAGTGGTGCTTTCCACTTTGCTGAAGCAGGGGAGCCTGAATGTCTCACCTTCTAAAAGATGTCTGTGTCCCTTAGAGCTAATTGCTCATTTTGCATGCAAGACAAATGCATTAAGAGATTTGATTGCACAATGAGAGCAGTCCCTCCACAGCCTTTCCTCTACTGGTCAAGGTAGGAGGGCTTTTCAGTAGTTGGACTGCACCCTCTACGTAGTGGTTGATTGTGTGTCTAATTTTTAGTTGCTGGTAGACTCTGTGAAATGCTAGTAACTAGGTAAATGCTGAAAAGCTCTCAGCCCCGCAGTTAGATTCTTCAAAGTGCTAGAGAAGAGAAGGAAACAAGACAGTTTATCTTACTGTGCCATTGCAAACTCCCATGTGGTATTCTAGAGGAGTAAAATTATTCTGTTAAATTTCCCGTAGAAAGATAATCATTATTGGAAAGCAATGCATGACTTATGACATGTCTCAGTTCATGTGTCCTGGGAGCTATCCTGTGTGCATACACATCTGCTGCTGAACACCCACACAGGAAGGGAAGATATTCCTCCACAGGAAGGTCTTCCGTTCCCCCAGTGTGCAGGTGGTAGGTGTTGGCAAATCACACGTTGGGGATATGGTAGCCAAGTTCCCAGAGTAACTCGCGCATAGTGAAGCGATTCACTCATCTTCAGCTGTTGGAAGGAGAATACAAGATGGGTGACCAGAAATATAATCACATGGCTTATTGTTCCGTGTTCCATGATGCCTCTTATAATCCCTTTCAAATGCAACCACCAGTAAGTGTAATACAGACCATTAGAGGGTTAAGAATGGTACTTTAGTGAGATCAGCCACAGTGAAAACACTTGGTGCTAAATACACTTCAAAAGGAAATGCAGAGGGCATCATACTTTTTAGAGTTTCAAAACACCAGGCGTTTTTTCCTTTGAATTACAAATATCTTTGAGTGGTCTCCATTCTTCGTGCTGTTTCTTTTGTTGTGCTCATTGAATGTCTTTCTGTAATCACTTGGATCATTTTAAAACTGCTTAAGCACTTTTAAGTTTAAGTTTTTTCTCGAGTCTTAAGAAATTTCCTTGCTGGTCATGGAGGGTGGGTGATAAGTTGTAGTGTTGAAACTCTCCTGATTAAAGCAGGCATCCTGTTCTGAATTAGCAGTTTCTATTTTCATTTTATGTTTGACTTGCTCAGCTGTGTCTTTTAACATTTCAGCAATTCCAGTTCATTTGGAGGATTTATTTCATTCTTTCCAGCAGCAGATCCTGTGTTTATCTTTTCTCACCTCAGTAAGAGCCCTTTCCCCTTCACCATATCAGTCCTCCAGCATTACTCTACACATCACGTAGAAGAACAAAAATGAGAGTCATTAAATTAATGACCATTAGTCTTAACAGTTGTCAGTGAACAGATGCCTGCAGTGCCTGTCACGTGAGCTTTTAATTGCTCTGCCTTTTTACTGCTAAAGCACAGTGATCTACGTAGTGGCTTATTAGTAAGTGTAGATGTGAAATATTGTCAGTTAATGCTAGGGGACAAAATTGTGACTAGGAAGGACAATCTTAAGATAAGCAGTAGGTCCTCTTTCATATTGAGTCTTTCCTGATTTGGATACTTTGCTTTTTTTCTGGAGTGTTTCTGCTACTTTTGTTATGTTGCTATCTTTTTGTTCACTTACTGACCTTTTTCTAGTCAGCCTTTGCTTCATTAGTGCTGAACAGTGTGTCTGGCTCAACACAACACAGTTAAAATCTTGCTCTGTTTGAGATGCTTTCACTGGCAAGAGATAAAGGCAAAGTATACTTCGAGAGCAACCATTCCCTCTCCCTCCAAAAAAAACTAGAGGAAGTGAGAAAGTGGGTGGATGAAAGATATCAAGATTAGAAACACGGAGATGAGGGATTAGTTAAACTGAGATTAAAATGAGGGTAAATTAAAAATGTAAGAGTGTGGATGCTTGCTTGGAGAAGTGAGTTGCAGTGTTTGAATAGTGGGTCTGGGTCAGAGAAAGCATTTCAGCAGCTGAAGATCTGGTGGGAATGATCAGGATACTGGTGGTCAGTGGCAATAATCTCTAAGTGGTAGAAAACAGCAATAGAGATGACAATAAAACAAAGATAATTTTTTAAGGAAAAAATGATTTAGTTTGGAGGTAGCATGCTTTACATGATGGTTGATGTATTGGAATTCCTGAAGAAAAAGCTTAAAAGCTCTAGAGTATTTGCAAAAATGCGTTTGAGACATAGAGCCTGCGTGCTGTGAACAGTTTCTTTCGGGAGTTTCTCTTCAAAATCATGCTGAAACAGGTGTGCACACGTGGAAGGCGTTTGGCTGAAAGGCATTCACCTCGTGTGCCTTATTAATAGCCTTAAACCAACATTCCTACAGCAGAGCCATGACCATTTAACTGCTTCCTTATTGTGAAAATGTGCCTGACCGAGTCAATGTGCTGGGCTGCTCACACCATAAACCCTGCAAAGGGACTTATTGCAATGGAGAAAGAGGAGTAGACGAAGAATTGGGTTAATATCACTAAAATTATCAGAAGTGGTGGAAAACGAGCAGTGGAAAAATCACGTTTTCCTAACCATGTGTTAGACACATTCATGTGCTCAAGCTGTTGTAAATCACAAGTTGGCTTGAGAGTGAACGTGTGACTGTGGCATTTTCCACAGTGTAATTTTTTTCAGGTGAGAAAGGATTAATCAGCTAGATGTAGCAGGAGGGAGAACAGTTCTGATTATTTACACTCTTATTCAGGGTGGTCTGTCTTTGTAAGTAGGATTTTGGAATGCCCTTCCCCCATCCCTTCTCTGAAGAAATGTTGACAAGATGAAAACAGGCGTTCTCAGTGCTCTGATGAAGAAGGTGGATGAAGAGCAGTGTCAGCCCAAGCTCTCCTATTCCTTGGCACAGCACTACTAGGAGTGTATTGATAAATAATTTCATCCTTTGTGTGTGCTCTTGGGCCACCACACACCACCTTTCCCATCTGAGGAAAAGGGATGAAATTATTTCTAATAATAAACAACAATGTAAGAGAACAGAAAAGCCCTACAGGCCCATCCAAAGGCCTAGATCAGAAGCAAAAAGTGGAATGTAAGCAATGAAAGAAATTAAAAAAGAAAGAATGTGTACATTAGGTAAATTCCCTTTTTCTAGATATGCTCTAAACTGAATCTTTTAGAAAATTTAGAAAAGAAATTAGAAACTTCTACAGCAATCTTCTTGCCCATTTGTGTGTTGTGCAGGTCGTATTAATGCCTTTGAAACATAAGAGAGGTTCTGGCGCCGCTGAGGTCAGTCCTCCATTTACTTGAGCAATCTGCTTCGTTGATCTGTACTTGCACAGGCCTTTGCTCAGCCTTATTTATGGGTATTTATTCTTTGTGGAAGTCACTGAAGTAGGTCAGCAAACACCACTGATCAATAAAGGTTGTTCTCGTGTCTTGTGTTATTTTACTTTTAGTTATTTTAGTATAGCTGAGTGGGCTTTGTGCATGTGACCTAAGTATGTTCTTTTTTGGAGGCACATTCATATATCTATCCTACAGAAAAGTGATTTGACTTCTCTTGAAGAGGAATCTTTCCACCTTATTCTTCATATCACCAGATTGTACTTGGTTATATGCTATAGGACTCTTTGAGGGTCTCATTCATTGAGAAGCTGGGTGATGGTAGATATTGATTATCAGAAATTATTTATCTTCCTTATCTGTCAAAGTCCTTTAGTTGCAAACGCTTCTCGTTCTCCTACTTGGGTTTTGGGCTGTTTGATCTTTGAAATAGTTGCACTGAAGATGTGTTTTCCTATTGGTGGCTAAGAGTTTGTCTGTTTCCAGGTCTATTTCTGTTCCAAGAATTTGTAGTCACAGTAGCAGAGCAATTGCATGCATTTCATCTGCCTCTTCAGTTCATGATAAACACCATGCTGTGGCAGATGACAACACTGCATAAGCTGTATGCAATGGAGAAAAATTACCAGTGCTAGGGCTGGCTTTTTCGGGGCTGAATACTTGCCAATTTTCCCCTGCCACCTGAATCAGAAACAGATGTAATGAGATTGAGGGCAGGGAGGAAAATCCCTGTCATTAGCAATGAAAGGCACCATGCCCTGTACACTTTGGAAGTCGCTTCCCTGTGTTACAAAAGCCTCTATGAACACTTGTGAACATCTTCAATGTCAAGAGCTTCAATATTTAGCTCTGAAGTGCATAGTTTAGTATTCTTTTTTTCCCCCAAGTGCCGTGGTTTTAAGACCATTCCATTGCCCCACACATTTCCCTTCTTTGTGTTTTCATTATGCAACAGGAATTCTCTTAAAAATCTGGATCTGCCACTAGTTCCAGCAGGTGTTTGACTTCTGAGTGCCAGAGTTTTTTCCTTACACAGCTTATGGATGAGAATTTCACTGCGCTTAGGCACAATTTCAACTGAAGTATATGAAAAGCATGTTACTGTGTCAGTTCAAATTATATCACTATTAAAGAAAAAACTCGAAAGGAAATTAAATACAAATAATCACACTAACATAACATTTATAACACTAAAGTTATAATTTCAATTAAAAAGAATCAGGAAATTCTGAGTCAGGAGTCCGATGTCATTCTTAGCCAGGCTCTCCTGAGAGCAGCCATTGTAAAATGAGGATAATGACAACTTTGACTCTTATGAGATCTCTTTATGAATTGTTCTAGAATGCTAAAGTATATAAGAACTAAGTGTATTTTCTAACTGTATAAT
This sequence comes from Tapera naevia, assembly GCA_033556795.1. Lineage (NCBI taxonomy): Eukaryota > Metazoa > Chordata > Aves > Cuculiformes > Neomorphidae > Tapera > Tapera naevia. The sequence continues at coordinate 4,866,239 of JAUMJJ010000076.1, read as the reverse complement.
ATACTGTGAGGGACCTAAGTATTCTGGGAAGTCTTGTATCCTGCTTTCTCTCATCATTAACTGGTTTATCTGATAATGGCTAACAAATTGTTCTGCCAGGTCCCATTTTGCTTACATGTAAATATGTGAATTGTCTTCCTTGGTGTGTTTAAACCTGTGCATAGAAAGGTTGGTCATATCTAGCTGAGGATATTGTTCCTTAAATCCTGAATCCTACAGTCACATCACTATGAGTGTGTCACTGGACAAACACAAACAAAGGGACGTTTTGCAAGAGCTGTGCAGAATTGCTTGCAAAATGGCACAGTGCTTGTTTTGTAAACTTTTAGGAGGCTTCCCTTTAGATCTGACATGGTTACCTGGGAGCGTTCATACCTTTCTTGTACCTTTTGTTTGGCTTTATTAGAGCAATTGTCCAGTCTGGATGCTGGGAAAGCAGATTTGGAGAAGTAATTTATTAGACAAGGGACACTTGCAGCCCATAGCCTGCTGCAGCCTCCCATTCATCTCCCTTAATGGCCTATAATTGTTATTTTTTTTTGGTGGTGTTATTGAATAATCCTAAGGTCTATGTTAATGCATGACCTGCCAAAGCTACTGAGGTGACTTGCTTGCCCCTACGTGATAAAGGCTCCTGCTGCCTGGTGAGGGAACCACACTATGTCCTTTCTGATTTCATTTTGTCCTTTCTTTTACTGCTTAAGCAAGGGGAGTCTTCAGTTTGTCAGTTTAGCAACAAAAATTCTTTCATGACATGGTGTCCATTATAAAGGACACTTTAACAAAACTTTAAAAATATTACAGATTTCATGGTTTCTTTGCTAAGGATGCTGACAGTACTTTTATAGCATATTTTTCTATGGAGATCGTAAGGACCCTTAGAAATCTTCAGTGAGTAAGAGAGGAATAGAGTTCCAGGAGAACATGCTCCAATAATGCTGAAAGGACTTGATTTATGACAAGAATTTTACCAATTTTTAGGTTATGAAATAAAGAATAAAAAGAGGGTTTTGTTTGGAGTAGTGGAACATCTGGTGAAAGAAGGGATAAAAAAAAGTCTTTTCAAACACTTCAGTTGCCTATATCTGTCTTGCTTGCAGGACTTTAAAAAGGGGTTTTAATGAAATAGTATTTTTTGTCTCATTTCCAGATCTTTTAACAAGATACTCCTCCCTTTCATTGTTTTAGGCACAGAGGAGTGTTCATTAGGAGGATTTTAGTAAAACTTCAATCATTAAAAAAAAACAAAATTGAAAACATCCCTCAACCACCCCCCTGCCCCAAAGCACCAAGCGTGCAGGTAGAATCTTCCTTCACCATGCAAAGCTGCTGTTAGAATTCTGTGTTATTTAAGGCCCTGTTTTGTTTCAGATAAACTTTTGAACAAGACCTTTGTATAAAACACTGTAACAAGTAAAGAAACAGAAAAATGTGATGGAGCAGTCAGGCTGTGTATACAGGAGATAGGAGTTGAGGAATGAATTCCTTTCCTTCCGTACAGCAGGTGCAGTTCTTGCTCACCACTCTGGCAGCTCCTCTTACTGGTGGCACTGACTTTGTAATACACCTTCTCAGCACCAGTAAGGAGACAGAAAGTAGACATCTTGCTATTCTGGGACTATAAGTAGCAGCACAGTGGTAGGATATCAGAGGACAAGTATTAATGGCTTTTTTTTGTTATCTAGTTTCTTCTTTTCCTACAGGTAGATCCATGTCTTTGCAAGCCTTTTTCCTTGTTCTGAAGAATAGGCTTGTACACTTTGTATATGAGTCTGTACTCTCAGTGGTAACAGTATCACAGTATCACAAGGTTGGAAAGGACCTCTGAGATCATCAAGTCCAACCTATGGTAATACCCAGATTTTATAGTGTATGCTTTATCCATATGTTATAAAATTGCTTTTATGTTGGCTCTAAATACTGTTATGCCCCTTCCCCCAAGACCAAACTAAAGACTTAAGGAAATAATTGGGCGTTGCGTATTTTGAAAGCAGAATCTGATCCAGTCATCAACCTTGTGACAATAATTGGAAATGAACTACTCTGGGGTCATCTCGTCTGAGTGCTCTATTTTTCACCTTGGCTCTTATTTATGCAAAGCTGAGTGTCTAGTGTTATTCACAATCCTAACAATAAGTGTTAAATTGCAAGGGATATTGTCCTGCTGCAGGTGTGTTTGGGCCTTGATTCTGTAAGGATGTTGGTGGGAACTTTGCCATGGATATCACTGGGAGCAGCTTCAGTCTGCTAGCGAATATCAAGCACATCAAAACAATCCTTTGGAAAGAAGGTAGAGTCTGCCTAACATAGCTCTTAGAAGCAGCTTCACTGGATGAAGGAAAACTCCAGGGTTCATATTTCTTTTGGAAATATGAAACAGAGTTGATACTTAAGCTGGGTTTTGAACCTAAATGAACTTTTGGCTTAATCACTAGTATAAAGTTTAGAAGGTACAGAAAAAGATTTTTTGAAATGTGTTGATCTCAGTCTGCATCCCAAGCTAAGCCAAAGAAAATGTATTTGCGTTTCTTCAAGAACATTTTTGGTAGAAACATCCTTTTGAAAAAATTGGAAGATAGTATCTTAATTTAAAACCAAAATGATCTCAATTATCCTTCTTCTGTTTGGTGTTACCTTTAAGTTCTACAAACCTATAGCATGAAAAAAATTTAGATTGAGCACTTAAGCACAGTCAAGTCATTGGAATGACCTCCTGGTGCCTGAATGGATACAGGGTGGGCTCTGAGCAGCAGAGATGTAGGCAGTTGCTCTCTTGCAGTTACAAATTTGATTGTAGTTATAGCTTATAGTTTTCAGTGTAGACATTACAACAGCGCCTTTACTTCCAGTTTCTAAGTTGCTTGCTGACAGGATTTTACTGTGCTGTGTCATAAGTAGGTGGCTTATGCAAAATAGTTATGAATTGTCTTTCACTTATCTTTGTATCTATCTTCGAGTTACAAGCACATTTTCCCAAACTTGTTTTAATTCTACCTGTTCTAAACAGGTCTAGAATCAGAATTGAGAGGAAAAATCTTTAGTTTTGGGCTTAAATCACACAGGTCTGAAATCTGCCTTTAAGTAATATGGAGCGTGCATCATGGAAAACCAGTCCTTGAGTCACACATTTGAGCTCTGTCCCTGGAAGAACTTTTGGTTCAGTCTTTCAGGTTGTCTCGTCTCATCATCTCACTTGTGAATTCCCTGATGAAATCTGACAGTCATATTCAGTGTCTCAGGTTCTTTTATGAAGAAGTGCTTGGCTTTCATCAGTTCAGCTGAGTCCCTTTTTTTTTTTTCTTCTGGAAGAACTGACATTTATAGTTCAATTCTAGCTTGGAATGCTGGCCTCTTAGTTTAATATTAATAATTAAATAATTGGCCTGATCTCCAGAAATGCTGGGCTGCTGGCAGCGTCTGTGGAAACTCAGTTCCCTTGCGGGGTCTTTAAACGTTTCAGAGCCTCTAATGTTAGGAAGTTGTTTTTGTAAATTTTGGCCATAACAAAAGCTAATCCGAGTTTTACTAGATATTTAATCAAGATTGCATGCTCTGGGAGATATCTGAAGTTCTCAACTGTTACTGTGACTTTGTTTATCTGCCAACAACTTCACGTTGTGATGAAGCTGGAGTACTCTGCTATATCTAAATTTTTTGTATTGGAGTCCTTGAAATTCTATTAACCTGAAGTGCTATTTAGGCAGTGTATTGCTTCCCTGGCATGTAAATCATATGCTGCAGCAGCTTAGTAGATAGATATCTGACTTGAATTAAATTGGAAGGCACACACTTTGGTACACTCTTTGGCTGCTATGCAGATTCATCTGACAAATACATATCTAGAAGTCATTAAGAATGCAGATGGTTTTTCTCACTTCTTCTGCTTTTCCCATCTTTTTCCCTGAAACAGCAATTTTGGAAACTAATGCTCTCAAGACCCTGCCCAATTTTCCCCTTCTACTACTAAAAGAGCTACAAAACTATGGGAAGCAAACTGCCTTCACTGGGCTGCGCTTTTTTAATAGAATTTACTTTGGGCAGAGAGTGCAGTTGCGCGTAACTATGAAATTTTAGGTGACTGGACCTTTGTCTTTCATCTCTTTCTCTTTTTAAAAACAAGATATTGAAGCAGTTTCAGGAAGTGTGTGGTATTTTGTCATCTTTGGCTTTTAAGATATATAATTTGAAGTTTGTTCTTGTTATGATCCCGATTCTAGCAAGGCTTAGTTGAGGAATTAGTGATTTAAGTCTGGATAATGGTGATTTGCATTAAGAAGTTTACGTAACAGCATAGTTCTTATTTTTGTCTTAACGTGGTTCTTGGTGCCAAGAAACTCTAAAATTAAAAATTCCTCTGTACCTGGAAGATTAGGGGTTTATTTCTAATTATGTTCAAGTCATTTCTTTGAGACATTCTGTCTCTGTTTTCTCATCTTCTTGACCTTCACAACTCAGACTTAGCAGAAAGCTCATTTTGTAAAGCTACTGCTGTTTATGTATAAACATGGAACAATTACTTTCCAGTCTCCTGGTGGTTATGATTAAATAGAATAGAGGCCTGTTATTATGAGATTTGGTTGAACTTTGTCATATTCTTTGTATCAAATGATCCCCAAGAACTGTAGACTAAACTAAGTTTTAAAAATTATCTGAAATTACAATAACAGTTTAAATCCTTTGATGAAGCTGTTAATCTGTACCTTGGAAAGACTGACCAATGATTAATATTTGTAATTTTTAGCTGTAGGAAAACTTTATACTTTAGTGATTGCTCTGATTTGATAATTACAAGTGAGTTGGATCGCAGTAGTTAATATGAATCCTGGGTATCATGGAAAAAAAGAGCAGTTAAAGTAGTTTGTATTGTGTAGTGGTTTCAGAGTATGGTAACAGGATTCCTCTTGAGTCAAACTGAACCACAACATATGCCCCAGCATCACATCTTCTGTGCTTCAGTCATGAAGAGATACTCAACCCATAGGGCTGAGTAGAACTAGTTTAAAATAAACCCCTCTCCTTCAAACGTGCTTTGTGTGGGCATTCGGCCCTGCATACCATTTTTATCTGCAGATTCAGTACTTCCCAGCTGCCTTACTTGCTAATGTCAGCATTGGCTGGGAAACACTCAGTAATCATCCCTGTTACTTTCAGTAATAAAATAAAATGTAAAATCCCTAAATCCAGCAACTTCATTTCGAGCAGATGCGTTCAGTTGTAATAGTATGCAGAGCAAAGAACTTGGGCAGCAGTAACAATGACAACATGCGAGTCTTGGTGGAGAGAGAGCTGAAAATCAGAGACACGGACAGAAGATATTAATTTTGTTCTTTACAACTGAAATTGGAAGAGTAATTTAGTCTTTAAGCGCTCAGGTGGGGAGGGATAAGTGAGGAAGCAACCACAACCTGAGATCAAAGCTGTGCTCAGAGCATAAGCCTTTGAATAAGAACAGTGCCATTTTACACTTCCCAGAACCTACGTGCATTATCTGCTTATCTGGGTAGTTTTCCTTAATTGCATACATAGAACGATGTAGAATGGAAGAATTTTTTTCAGTTTCTGAATAAAAAGTTACGTATTCTGATTAACCAATACCTAGAAAGGTTTTCAAACACCAATCTATTTCCAACTTTTAAATTTTCTTCTTTGTCGCTGTGGTTGTACACACTTCCTTGATATCAGATATATTAATTCCAATGAATTTTATACAGTAATTATTATTAGATCTCATTTGGCTACCTTATCACCTTCTACTATGTTGATATACTTAAGAAGATCATAAAAGCTGTTTTAAAATGCCTGATCTAAATCTTACATGTCCTTGTAATGAGAAGTTTAACTTAAAGCTATTAACATTAAAATGGCTATTAAATCAACTTAAAACACTAGCATGAAATATAATTGTTTTCTGAAAGTTGCACTTGCAGACTTTAGGTTAAAATAAGAATTTATATCAAATTAGCTAAATCATTTGGAGGTGATCCCATATATACTATAAACCCACTGACTGTTGAAATTTGAAGTACTTTTAAGCAGAAGTGCCCATAGGAATACAAAAGCTGCATAAGGAACATTGGTACATTCCTCAGGTGTTCAGGACACAAGCAGCTTGTTCGAAGGTTCCTGTATTAGAAGGGAAAAATGGTTTTTTGCTACTTTGATGAGTTGGTACAAGAGACTTCTTGAAGCTTTTATTTATTTATTTGTTTGTTTATCTATTTTTAATCGAGCTTCTTGATTTGGGTTGTTTATCAGCTGTAATTACTTGGCCTCAACATCAGTTTGCCATGACACCTCATAATGTGTTCTTAGTAGATTTTTGTTTTTAATTACATGCTTTGCTGCATTCTTCCTTAACTTCACTTACACCTGGTAGGGAAGCAGTACCTATTCCTGTAGTTAGCAGGTCAATTTCCATTGTAACATCCTATGTAACTTTAAAATATTCAGTTTTTCCATGCTTGGAAGAAAGTTTTTCTTGCCTTAATCTGGCAAGCATTCTTCTGTTTCACGAGTGAATATCTGCTCATTAGCTTTTAATATGAAAATTGAATGTATGTGAGGGAAGCTCTTAGCTTTTCATGTAGTATTTATTAAACTGTTATTTCATCTTCAAATGTTGGCATCTTTTATATTCAAAGCATAATACTGATGAATGTCCAGAGGCTTTCTAATATTTAGCATATAAAAATTAGAAACAAGTTAATGGCCACATATCCTACTGACAAATTCATGGGAAATAAGGTGACAGTGTGATATATACCTTTATCTAAGAAGTGTGGTGGGGTGATTTGGATTATCTTCTGTCCATGAATTGTGCAGCTCTTTTAAAAATATTGTTATAAATGGGTAGCTTTTAATGCTTTTTTTTCCCCAAAAAGATTTTACAAATAGAAACTAAACTTTACAGTTCACCATAAATGCAGGTCAGTATCTTGTAACATTATTTTAGACCTGGGGAAACCGAGGTAGAAATGTTAAATGCTTTAACCCAGGCAATTTGAGATTTAGAACACATATCTCTTATCCGTTAGTCCTGTGCTGAAATCATAGGATTACATCACTGTATTCCCTCACATAGGATCTATCGATAGCCCATTGAAACCAGTGGGGAAAAATGCCAGATTATGTCAGCCAGTTTCATGTCTGGGTTGTACTTAACGTGTCAACGTTTGCATCGGCTGCAGCCAGCTTGGATTCAGCATGAAGCGTAACTGTGGACCTCTCTTGGTTACTTTTCCCAAACAATTGTTATCAAATATATTCTCCATATTTTAGGATTTAATTCTGCACGAATAAAGTCAGATGGCTAAAGTATCCAAGTGAGACTACTGGTGGATTGGCTTTATAGAAATGCCAGGATAACATGATATGAACGTGAATTACTTTTATGCAGCCTTGATGAAAAAAATCCTCTTTAAAATTGTGTTCAGTCTTGCATGCTAAAATGACTTTTTACTCTAGTCTAGACATGTCTTTTGCAAGTTATTTCTAGTTTATACGAAGATTGCTTAATTTAAAACAAGTAGGTTAATCGAATGCTGTCATGAATGATGGGGTTTATGGTCTGAGAAGCTGACAGCTGCTTCTTTACAGAGCAGAGCAATGTAAACTTCTCCAGACCCATGCTGCGAATGACATGTCATCTGCTTTTTATGAGATAAGTTGTGAGCTTCAGAAAGTAAACTTAGTGCAAGAGAGAAAATGCAGAAGGTCTTGCCTTTTTTCCACCATAAACTGGTTAAATTATGTGGATTGCCTTTGAAATCTCTAGTTTTCTGGCACTGAGATTACACACCTATATTTGATACAGTTCTAGCCAACAGCCTGGAAACTGGTCAATGGCAACTGCTAACTTTAATGTAAAATTACTATGTATATGTCAAAATATATCAAACTGTTTAATTAAACCCCATTTATTAAGTTGATTCATTGAGAGATGTCCAACAGTAACATGTACATTTCAAACCTCGTGTTCTTTCCTGAATGTTTTCAACCTTTTGGAAGGTAATTTTCATCTCCTTGCCCTTTCCACTCTCCATCTGCACAGCTGGACTCAATATTCTGCCTTCAAAAGATGGTTCTCTATTTTCAACTAGCTTCTCAGGGTAGAGCTACAGTGTTGTAGGACTTAAGCGTCTGTGCAGTGTATTTGTTACATATCTGGGATGGTTTAGACCTTCAACACAATGACAGAGCATTCAACCAGCGTGTCTTCAGCAGGTAGAACACATTCCAGGTGTGTCACGATTACTGAACATGCACAGATTGGTTAAATAAAAGGCATTTGTCTAATAAGGGCTCAGGTGTCAGACAGTCTAGTTGGAGAGTTGGAGGTACTGACTCTGATTCTGACAGAATTCGCTCCTCTGCAGCTTGAAACAGGCCCTTCTTCCCCTCCCACTCTCTTCTCAAATGCTCTTTACTAACTGTGAATAGCGTACAGAGCTAAAAAGGACCACTGCTTGGTGTTCCCTCCAGTCATTCCCTCCCAATTTCTTCTTTGCAGTAATATCTTCCTGAGAGATAGGAAGTCATTCACCATGTCATGGTTTTGTAGTTTACCCTACCTTGAGGAGGCTGGACTAGATGAGCTCTCAAGTTGTCTTCCAATCTGAGCTATTCTGTGATTGTCTTTATGTTCCTCTAAAAATAGATACACTTTATTTAACCAAAAGCCTGTAGCAGCCAGGGACTGTCTAGTGAAGTGTGTAAGGAGAAAGCATAGATCGATGTTGCTTTTGCACTGTGATTTTTCACAGTGTCTTTCACCCAGAGAACAGTATCTTTTGTTTTAATAGATGATTCTGCTATCGAGACATTGTGTTTGATTTTGGATCCCTATAAGCATTTGACATGTCCTCATCAGACCTCTCTGTAGCAAAGCATCCCCCTAGAAATACTGTGCCTGAAAACACATCACTCTTTTTTTTTTTTTCCCCCAGAAGTTCATGTCAAGTCTTTGTAATTATATGCATTGAGTGCTTTAAAATTTTGCCTTATGTTTGCAGTACTGTAATGATGTGACCTCTCTGACTCTCTTACAGGCAAGAGCAGAGCAATCCCAAGGCGCGTACTTCTTGCCTGAGTTTGCACTTTCTCCTCAGGGGAGTTTTCTTGAGGATACCACGGGGGAGCAGTTCCTCACTTACCGTTACGATGACCAGGTCAGTGTGCCATGTGTGAAGGTTCTAGATTGTCACGTTTGTGTAACTCTGAGACAAAGGTTACTGTGAAACAAAATAAAATACGAAGGCTGCATTATCTTTTGAAGACACATCAAATTTATGGCTAATTGAATGATAACACAGTATACTTAATGCAAATGAAGGCACCTAATTGTAGAAATAATAAATCAAAGCCACTTATGGAAAATAATAGGATGTAGTAGAGATGAAAGTAACAATACTTTAGTGATGTGTTAGTAGATGTTTATAGTTAGTTCTGTAAAATGCGTAGAATTAGAGATAGTTGTCCTTTCTGTGAATTGTTCGACCTATCCTCTGAATTGTTTTCTTTCATGGATAAGTAGTAAAAGGCAGATCTTGCATTTCGTAGCTTGTGAAAGGTCAGCACGTTGTATTAGTTCATGCAGTTCCCAGAAGGGAAAGTTGATTGAGTTATAAAGAAACAAATGCAAGGTGTAATAATGAATGGAGCAGAGTGTTTAGAAAGCAACAAATTATGTATTTTCAAGTTAAAGGTCTTTAATGCTTTCTCCAGAGCCATAGAAACATAATGTTAAACATGGAATATAGATATAAATGTAAAGAAAGCAACATGAAAGAAATGCTGTTAATCTTGGCAAGAGATCTAAAGCAAACCTAGGAAATGTGTGGCACGCTGTGGAAATTCACTCATAACACAATGTGTTCCAGAAGTCAGTTGAACTTCACATCAAAACTGTCTGAATTACATTCATAGACACTTACAGTATGTTTCTTAATGTAAGAGGAGGGAATTTGTTAGGAAACACTCCCTGTGAAAGCGAGAGAAGAGCCAAACTTGCCCTGCAGACACAAGGTATGGTTCTGTCCAGTGCCTGGCAGCTTTATTTTGAAAGATGCTCTCTTTGCAGGAGTTACTTTGAGAAAAATAGTTTGCTCATCTCTACTCTAAAGAGCAAAGAGAACTTTGATGAGTTTATCGAAGCCTTAGACTGAGTATGTTTTTATGACGATAAAAGGGAACATGAAAGATACAATAGAAAGCATGCTGAGCTACTGTAAATTATTTTAATTTAGTTTAAACCTGTTTATAGTGATTCATACTTTTGCTGCCTTAGATGGTCTTGATTGTCAACAGAAAAGGTGTCCCCTGGAAAAACACCTAAGAAAGCAATAATATACATGACAATAAAATGCAGCTGCAACCCAGGCTGCATTTAATGACAGTAGCTGAAAAATTCTATAAAGGTTATACGTTTTGATCAAAATAGTTTCCGTTAAGTGTAGTGCATTTTAGGCAAGAGGATAAATCAAATTATAACAGAGGGATAGTCTGAGTCTTTGTATGGGCTGTTTGGACTATGTGGAAAGCAGAGCTGATAAAAAAAAAAAAGAAAGAGCAAAAAAAAAAAAGAGGGGAAAAATAAAAAATAAGAGAAAAGGGGGGGAAAAAAAGAAAATAAAAAGAGGAAAAAAAAAGAGAGAAAAAAAAAATAATCCCCCCCCAAAAAACCCTCAAGTACCAGCATATCTTTATACAGAGTGAGTTCCAAACTCAGTTCCATTGGATGGAAAGTTTTCCATGAATTCCATTGGGATCTGAATATTATCTGGGATATATTCAGCTTCTGTTATTTCACAAATACGATTCAGCTTTGAAGCTTGCTCTTCCCAGACACTTACTGAGTAGTATGAAATTAAGTTTGAATTCTTGGAACTGAAAATCCTGCTAAACCATCAGAATGTTGAAAGTAAAAGCAACTGTATTAGTAATAGTTTCTTTTGAAAGGAAACTCAGCCCTTAAGCATTATTTATTAAAAAATATAAATATATTGTATGCAGATGGGAACTGGTCTATATCTCTAGTTTACCTTCCTGCAAGTAAACCAAGAATTCTTCAGTAAATAGAAAGATTATTCTCTTTAACTTTTTAGGACATTGCTCATAGGATTATAGTAATGTACAGTGGTAATTTACTTTTGCTTTTGATACAATGTTAATAAAAACTCTCTTTAATCATGCAGTCAAACTGAGCCAAAGAAATAGAACTTTTATTTTCTGTGTTTCATTCTACTCTATCATATGACATTTGCTCTATGAATGAAAGGAAATCTTAAACCAGAGGGTGAAAATCCTTCAGCTGATATTTTTTTTTGATTTTTGTAAGCTGGTATAGATAGGCTTGATGAGTGGTAGCTGTGATAAGGATACACAGGTGAAGAAAAATAGAGAAATATATGTAATTGAAAGGCCATTTTTAATTACCTGATTTATCTAATATGGAAATGGAATAAGTGTAGGAATGTTGCCACATAATACAAGAATCACAGTAGAATCTTCTCACGCGCCTGAGTTTCAGCAGTTCAGTTTGTGTGTTGCCCCACTGAGCGGGGGTGCTGGCCTGTGGAAATACATTCCTTCCTTTTCCCTGAACACCAGGATTGCCCTGTGGGCATCCCTACAGAGTCCTGGTGCTCCTGAACATCCAAAGTCACATTATTTTAGTTGAAAATTGGGAATGTTACATAACCTTGTGCGCTTGATCGCAACAAAATGAGAGATCAGACTTTCCCTCCTCTGTGACGATCCCACCTCCGTTGATATTCATGGAAGGGAGCAGAAGAGCTTGAAGGGATGGGAGGCTGCTAAGACTGTGGCATGGGCGTGGGAGAAGAGAGTGGGTCACACTCTCTGTTCCTTTGGGAGCCAACGAGATGTCCAGACCCTTGCAGGAAAAGTGGTCCTTCTATATCACAGTATCACAAGGTTGGAAAAGACCTCTGAGGTCATCTAGTCCAACCTATGACCCAACACCAGCACCATTTAAACCATGGCAATCTTCCCAAGCATGCCCTTCCTTTCCTTGTACTGTTCCTCTTATCCAGGCCAATAAAATTTCCAGTGTGTTGGGATAGGTGGATATTATTTTTATGTAGCAGCATCATCGTCATCATGATCCAAGATTAGTTTCCTTACATCCTCCAAACACAGGAATGTTTCAAAGGGGTTTTCTTTGGCTGTTTGTGTGATATTTTTCAAGCAAGGAGCCAGTTTAATCAGGATCATTCATTCCTTTGTTAGTAAGTAATCTCAGTAAAATAGAACTAGCTCTTACTTAAATATTCAAAAGTAGTTGCTATCTGAAAAGAGAAGCCTGCAGATTGAAATGGAAGATGAGTAAATATTAATGGGAACACACTGTACTCTGTTCTAGCTGAGCAAAATTGCATATGGATTGATGTTGTAGATGCAAGATAGTACATTTTGTTCTGGTTCAATCTGGCAGGACTGCGCTCTCATTTTTGTACAGGATTGCACTAACCCCTTTGCGTATTCAGTTGCTGTGTGTGCACTTAAGAATTGCATGCAGATGAAATTCCTTGGCTAGATATTTTCAAAATTCAGTGAATTTATATTTTTTCACCTCTGCTGAAACAATATAAAATACCTTGTAGGACCTGATGAGATATTGCCACCTTTATTCACTGAGGCGACACCTGGACAGAGTGGTACATCATAGCTTGGACACATTTGCTGCTTTATCTGCTGGGAAAAAGAAAAACAGTGATTAAAAGCAAATACTTCTGAGGGCTCCTGAAGAATGGAAATATGGAAATGTTTACATTGAGCATTTCCTTACAGTTTCTGCATTGTTTAGCAAGATATGTCTTGCATCAGTGCATTGTATACTGCATTTCTAAAATTCTACTGAGTCAATACAAGTAAAACCTAACAGTACCAAATAGATTTTGATGTGTAGCCAAATACTTCATTTGTCATTAGAAATTTGAGATTCAGATTGCCATTAGAAATTTGAGATGCCCCTCTCCTGTCAGTCTTGAATGAGTTTTAAAATAAATATATAAATAATAGTTGTTCCCCTAACATTGAGATATGAGTTGAACCTTGCCATAAGGAATAGTTTCCTGGTTTTCTTTCTGATTTCTTTGGGCTTTTCATGTTTTAATCTACTACAAGGAATTTTTTTCTTTTCCAGAATACTAGTAGTACTGGAAAGCTTTCTTGCAGAAATAAAATGTTCTTGTTTTCTGACACTTAAGGTATCGCTTCCAAGTATTAAAACCATTCCATATGACGGACCACCAACACGGACAGCAGTGAAAACTTGGTTGAGTGTGTTTGAAGTACCTTTCCACTTTGGCTGGCTGAGAGAGAGCTTGTGGGGTAGGGGGAAGGAAAAAAAGAAAAATAGGTTATCTTATTTTAAGTGAGAAATTGTTTGCTTGACCACTTAACTTTCTATCTGACCCTTACTCCTTCTAAATGTTACGATGTTTACCAGTTTAAACTCATCAGAAGAAAGCTCTGCTTCTGGAATTAGACATATGGCACTAAGTAGTTGAGTCTTGGCAAAGAAATGTAGTGTTTCTAAACAAATCCTGTTTAAAAAATACATGGTCAGGAGGAGTGGTAAATATTGGCATCTTGAAACCACCCAGCAAGCAATTAAAATAATGAAAATCTGAACTTTCAGACCTGTGAGTGTTTAGATATGTTGGGTAAAGTAGAAACCAGTAAGTCTGTTTTCAACTAGATGTGCAAATTTGCAATACACAGGCTGAGGCTGGTACAGTTCTGATAATTAACCTTTCTTTGGGTTTGCTGGAGAAGTCAGCTATGAAGTGAATGGCAAAATTGGGAGAGTGAATATTCTGATATATGCCTTGTCCTCCACAATGAGAAATATTCTGGCTTAGCTTCTGCTTTTTGGGGGCAGGGGGAGAAGGAGGGTATCTAAAATGAGAATTAGAAAAAAAGGCAGTGGAACCCAGAATCTGGATGACTTAAAAAAATTAATGCAGAAATAAACTGATGGAACCTGTTGTTCCACCTTTTTATTTGTAGTCAGCCAGCAGTAAGTGTTTGTCGTGCAAGTCATTTGTATAATATAAAGTAAACTCTTAGGTGGACAGAAGTTGTCGTATTGGCCCAGCTGGGCTGACAGCCTTTTCCCCTCCAGTTTCTCTCACCTGCTTTCCCCACTCCACCTCCTGGTGATTCCCATCCCCTCTGGCCTGCCCGTGGGACTGGAGGAGAGCCACAGCCTGCTTTGGGGCATCAGCTGCTCGCTGGCCTCTGCTCCCCCTTCCCAGTCCTTTTATTCCACTGCCAAGTAGTTTGCATGTAAATCACCAGTGAAACGGAGCTAGGAGTTTTTGGGCTCGAGTTGTGTAAGGGACAAACTTATTTCAAATTAACACATCAGTGAAGACAGGCTCTAATCCTGAAAAGGGAGTAAGATTTGTAGTTAGCAGCACGCTTGCTACTCGTATACATCAGCTCCAGCACTCTTCTTTTGAGAAGGAGCCAGAAGCTTGTTTCAGACTGTGACTTGACATTTCTGTTGATACCATGACACCAGAACTATTACAAAGACTTAACATCTTGAATCTCAGTGCCTGGCTCTTTATTATAAAGATTCTTTTTGAAAAGAAACAAGCTGTTCTCTTGTGTGGGCAACAGCTATTTCAGGTGGTTTTCTGCAATGCAAACCTTCCACTGTCAAACAGTTCTGGTTTGGTTTCATTTGTGTATTCTGAGATGGAGCAGATGGACTGAATTTTCTCAGAGCACCTAAGGTGCAGCTGCTGGTACTTGGCTACCTGAACTTCAACTTTACTTTAGAAATGTTCCTCTTCAGCTGAGTAAGGGGCTGACCTTGCAGTCCTTACTCAGCCAGCGTGTTGATGCCAGAATAACACTGACTTGAAGTAGTAGTAGTTCCATTCTTTTAACTGGGATGTCTGGTTTAATTAACAATTTATGAGGTCAGGTTTGTGGTACCACATGCTAATCCTCCAGATGTTAATAAGGAACTGGCAGTCATGTTCAAATTTTAGAACTATGCGTTCGCAAGGCTGTGTGAAGATAAAATGCATCATTTGGTATCTTTGTGGAAATTTAACTGAAAGGGAAATTAAGTACTCCCTCATATTTTCAATTCTTTTGCTTTGTATATTTGATACTTTTACTTTTCTGTTCACAGATTTAATTCAAGCCTTTATTTTTGAGATATATGTTTATAAAAAATATTACATGGATAAGGAATTTAACTCCTTAATCAAGTGAAATGTGTTTCTGATTTGGAGCAGGAGGCAGGGAAAGGAGGCAGGGATTAAGAGCAAATGAAAAACACAATTTCAGGCAAAACTGCTCTTACAGAGACTGGTACTGCATAAGTCAGTAGGCATAATCCTCATCAAACAATACTTCTAGTTAGGCTAATTGCTTACTGGAAATATTGTTTATTAGCAGATTGAATGGGGAACTGTCACTTTTTAAAGCACCAACTAACATTTTAAGCTCAAAGTTGTTTTGTTCAGAGAAACCAGTGGAACCTTCTGTGTGTGGTACTTTTTCTTTATGCACTAAGAACTGCAGACTTCCTTGTTTTGTTTGTATTACTGCATTGGTCCCAACCCTGCCAAAGATCTCTGCATGTAAATCACACTTAGAGCAGCCAGTAGCTCTTCACTTCGTGTAGGATAAGTGCCTTCGCAGGGAATCTGTAATAATACCATTTCAGCAGAAAACACATTTTATATCATTTTGATTTGGATCAAGTACCTGCTATGAGACTGTAATCCTATTCCACTGAATTCTGTGGTAAAACTCACTGGCCTGGATCCTTAGTCCATCTGTGGCTGTGATAATACTGGCCTCAGCAGCTGACAGAGGACTCCCAGGTAGCAGAAGCAACCCCTCATCTGCAAATTCCTCCCCTCCAAAGTGACTTCTGGAGGACAAAAGGAAACTGGACATAAACTTCCAGGTGTTTCTGATATTCCTGGTCCACTGGACAGATACTGAGGCTACTCTAATGGGTGGTAAAAGCCTGTACAGGGGTACCTAAAGCCTTGCTATACAGCCCTGCTAGGGGTGGTGTTGAGAGCAGCTTGGACACAGTATGTGACTGAGACCACTGACTTGGGTAGGAAGAAGATTCAGATGAGAGATTAAATGAGAAATACTAAGGAGTATCTTTTCTACTAATAGAAAATAGAACTTAATTGTTAAAACACATTTTCCTGATATACATATTTTCCTCCTTTTTTTTATTGGATGTATCTTTGGTGCCACAGTTATGTATTTGTTCATTTTGAGGTTCATCTATATAAAAAATTAAGTGCCTTGTTTTTATAGTGTCTCTGCCAAGACATTTTTCATAAAAGATTTCATAAAATAAAATTTTACAAAATAATTTTTGAACTAATTTTCAATGTCTTGTTGTCTCAGAGTTTCAGTTTAGAGTGTTCCCAAATACATATTTCAGTTCCTAACCCTAGAGCCCTAGCCCTAAACCTTAACCCTAAAATAGGTAGACCTTTTATTTTTTCCCCCTAGAAGCAGAGAGAAGGATGTGTACTTGGGCAAGTATTGTACTATAAAGTCCTCAATTTCTTTTATAGTGAACTAGTAACAAGACACCTGATGAAATGAATTAACAATACACAGGCTAGACTTTTGTTTGACATTTATTTATGGAGGTCAGTGCTTAAATTGTGAGAGATTGATATAACATAATGTGAATTCACTACTGACCTCCTTGAGCCCCCAGTGCACTCACGGCAGTTGGCACATGTACTTATCCAAGAATTTTGCCTTGATAAAGGCTTAGCTTCAGACTTCTAAATTAAGACTGAAAGGTCTGGAGGTAGCAGAAATGATCCCATGCTTACACAGCTCTGATGCACCACTGCTATCATCAATGAGTGATCATTGAGATATAGTAGAGAAGTGCTTCTAAATGAAAAAGATATATTTCAAGCACTGTAGGAAACACGATGCTTGGAACTGGAAAGCCATTCTTTAGATTACACATGAAAAAGAGGATATTTTAAACTGATAAAGCCCAATGGTGAATTAATTTATTTACATAACTGAAATACATTTCCAACTAAGTCCTTTCAGTGGTCTCAGTCAAGACCAGAATGGATTGTATTTATTTTTTAAATAATATAGGTAAATTTATTGAACTACTCAAGCTGTTCAGAGCTTTTGTTAAATTTTGCACAAATGAGAAGATAAAGTTGTTATGTTGGTGATTTTTAAATAAAAGATGAACGGGATTAATTGGATTTTTTTTCTTTTGTGCTTCTTCTGTCATACTTAATGATAAAAGACCCGTAAGAGTTTATAGAAGCTTCTTTCTTTTAATGTGCAAAAATAAAAGAAACTTCTTATATGCTGGCTATGAAATAATGCTCAGTAAAGTGCTTGCTTGGTAAAATGAATCATTCTGTGTAAGGTGTTTCTGGTATAATTCTGTGTTATGTTGCAAGGCAGTGGGTAATTTAAATGCCACTTACATTGTAGAGCATGTGGATAACATCCCTCACATCCTTGACAGTTCTTTCAGGCCTGTCCAGCATGGGTTACAGATTTATTGTACAGGTTGGGTATCACAATAACCTTGGAGTGGAGATAGATGCGAACCTAAATATCTTCCAATTTGTATGCCACTAATGTGGAAGATGCAGTGAAAAGCCTTCTTTTTAAAATCTGCATATCTTGGCTTTCTTTTTAGAAATAGTCAAAACATGCTTGATATCATTAGCACTTGCATAATGAACCAGCCTTGGGACAGTTAAAGAGCAATCTCTTTACCACTTCAAAAGGTTATTTCACTTCATGCTATTTCAAAATCAGTGTCAGCATTGCCACTAAACCTAATTTATTTCTCCTGACTATTAGACTTCAAAAGCTATTTTCTCACAAGGAAGAAAATTGCATATATTAATTACCAATTTTGACTTAGGAACAAAAGAGGGAAATGTAGGTTCTTGAGAGGATCACTGCTGGCAACTGTATTTATTATTTTCAGAGCTTAGAAAGTGTTGGATGTTGTGTTACTGTGAGATCTGAAGCATTTTAATGCTCCCAATGTGAAACAAACTGTACCAGGCTTCACAACACACATTAATAATGTGCTGTTCATATAATGACAAACTAAGGGGACACTCTCTTCTATTTCCCAGCTTTCAGCAACTGTCTTTCCTGATATCTAATTAAATAAAAGTGTATTTATGTGATGTAGTCAAGTGATCTGGCTGCAGCGTGGTCGGGAAGGGCAGGATCTCTTATCCTTTAGTGACTGGATGCTAAATCTTTATGATGTTTTATAAACAGCTGTCTGAGTTTGCAAAGGGAAGTTATGCCCTTGTTCCTTGGTTATGTTAGGAGACTGATAAGGTAGTGATTGATGAAAAGGAAAAAGGTCAAACATCTCTGAGGAAAACACAGCCATTTGCTGTTTTTGTTACAGAAAGCAGAACCAATTTGCAGGGCAGGTCGTAGGATGGCCAAGAATCATTCAGCTTCAGGATCAAAACAAGGCTAGGTAGAAGAAATAATGTAGGAAATACCTTCTGAATCAGTTTGGCTTTAAAAAAGAAAAAAAGAGAAAAGGAATGCATGCATATTTTGGAGAGATGGAAGGAGCTGTAATCCCCAATTGAGCATCCTGGTGCAGTGAGCTCCAAGTGTCAAGGTTGTGTTTGTGGTTTCCCACCAGCTTTGCTGCTCAGCCTAGCCTTGCGGGCTGAGCACTTGACTTAAGGGTGCAGAAGACAACCATGGCTTTCAGTAACAGAACTGGGAGAGTGTTTTGCATTAAAATAATTAAAAAGAATATATGGAATTCGTTATTTATTCTTTCATGTTATGAAAAGTCAGTGATTTTCTTTTTTCTTCTCTGTTTTTTGTGTAGAAGTTGCTTGCTTTTCTGTTTGGGCCATCACCCAAAAAACATTGCTTATTTTCTGATCTCTTTAAACCATTACCTCTTGGAAATCACTGAAGCTCTAGGTGCAACTTTCAGTATGCAGGATGTCCTGGGAATGTCAGTAGATACGTTTGCATGTCTGAAACTATTTACAGAAATAAATGTTTGTGTGTGATTTGAGGCAATGGTTTTAAGTGCTCAATGCTTTGGTTAAGTGTTCAGTGTGGTCTTTGGTAAAGAGTAATGCTACACTTGAACATTAGCTTTAATGTATTTGACACAAATTGCAGGTCCCACGTTTTGTAGAATGCCTGGCAAATCAAACATTCTTTTCATTCTCTGTTTCCCCCCCTCCCCTACACTTTCCTATAGACAGTTAAGCTGATTCTTGGTCTAGAAGGAATGACAGTCGAATCTCTGGGAACTGGAAACAATCTGGACTTATTTTAGTACTCTGAGCCTGTTAGACTTGACTTCTTACCACTTAAGTCTACACAATCTAGCTTTATAAAAATATCTTATTGCTAGTAAAATTTGTCTTTTTGTTTGTGTTATGTTCTAAGATGAAGTATTTTAGTGCTTTGATGGTATAAACCTTTCTTCTAGTTAACATTTTAGTATCACTTAGCAGAAAAAGGACTTCAAAAAAGGCACCAAAGCTTTAGCTGATTTTCAGGTTGCTGAAGCAGAGTAGAGTATTTGCAAATGGATGAGACAAATTAATAGTAATAACCCTGCTGTATGATATGGGATGTTTTTGTAGTTTTTAAAATAACCCTTGGGAGATAATTGTGATTGTAAATACATGATATGTTCTCCTTTAACTGATTATTTAGGCTTTAGTCCAAAATTCGTAGTAATTTCAATAAACAAATCTGGTGTCAAAATATGTGTGAAGACTTACTGTAGAGTAAATTTTGTTAGTTTGAACCAACTGCTGGCAGATCTAGTGAGGATCACAGAATTTTCTGTGATTTATACAAGCAAACCTATTCACACACCATGAATGCTCTAATGAATTCTGTTTAAAAACATTATTTGAACTGTTTCATAAGCGATGTTGTGCTAAATCACACCACAAAATATTGACAAAACGTGGTTTGCTATTCCACTCTTATGACTCATCTTTCCTAAAAATATGCACATTTGCTTACATGTGTAGCATGTTGGTCAATAGTCTTCCTTTGTCTAGATGTTATGGTTTTATATGGTATAAATCTGAAGAAACACGCTGTGCGTTTTTCAGACAGCTCATACAATGCCTCAACATCAAACAACATCTGGCAGAAAATCTCTTTTTGTTATACCATTTGAAAAAAGAGACTTAAAATGCATCAGTTTTACTTAGAAGAAATCAGTGCATTGACTTGAGTATTTTTTGATGTTACGAAGAGATGATGTAAAAATAAATTCAGATATGAGGTGATAAACCACGACAATTTACCATCTTTGAGTGGCGGCTTCAGTGGCAACTACTTGCATTAGGACAGTATTGCATTCTAATATATGAATCAAAATTATATCCTAAGTATCTTATTTAAGTACTGACGCTAAGCTTTAAACTTGCACTGCTCTTATATTCCATTTAAGAAGATTTTGTTCTTTTTGCAGGTATTTTTGTATTTTATAATGAACTTGCCAGTTAATGTTCATTTCTCTCCTGCTCCCTCAATTTTGAGACTATAGGACAGTCTGTTTTTCTCATATTTTCAGCTTTGCATTCTAATGTGAGGCAAAGAAAAGGAGGGTGAAATACTTATGAATAGTCCTTTTTCTATTGCAGTTAAGTGACTTCCTTTTAATGATTATTACCCAAATATTCGTTTCAAAAAGGATGTCATTAAAGTTGCAAAATAGATTATCAACCTAAGATATAATTGAACTCCTTTTCTATCTGAGAAACAAAGGTCCTGTGTGCTGAGGGGAGGTTTTGCTGGCAGCACCATGGAGTCTTTCTGAGAATTGGTTCTGCATATGTTTGTTAATTTTATGGTGAGTGTGGACAGAAAATTTGGAACACTGTCTAGAGCAGTAGGATAGATGACCTCTCTTGCACAGACCTTACAGTCTAGGGCCCAAACACTTATGCACATGCATAACTTAATTCTTGTGAGGACTCCCCTCTACGTCAGTGAACTGCCCACGTAAGTAAAGATGCACATGTGCAGAAGTGTTGGCAGGATCAGAGCCTCGTTTCCAGCCCCGTTCTTTGAAATTCCATGCTTAAACTTCTGTAAAACCCCAAAGAGAGAGCACCCCTTGGGAAGATCTGAACATCTCCTTTTCATATTGCAGTGAGTGGAAGCTGAAATAATTTGTGTAATATGATGGGGCCAACAGGTCTTTCTCTTTCATAGCTCAGATGTGTACAGATTTAATAACTCCCATTACTCCAGTGTTGTCATAAAGCTTACCATGAATTGCAATCAGTCTAGTTTACATTTTAAGCACTACTTTTTCTTAAATGAGAGACTTGAAACCATTTTTGCAGATTGATGACATCAGAAGATTTTCCAACTTAATGAAAAAATCCAAATGACCACATAATATTTTTCAAAGAACGGATTGATGGAGGCTGGCCTGTTGTCATAAAAATAGTGTATGAATTAACTTTGCTATGTTATGATTTAATTTAAAATTAACTTACAGTTTGTTGACAACATTCATATTTCATAGAATAGGTGTAGGGTGCAAGTTTTCTGTATTTCCTACCAGGAAGAAAAAAAACCCATTAACTCTGACATCTGTTTTTAGCACTTTCCTTCATATTTTTGGATGAATGCCTGACAAAAGCTGGAAAGCGACTAAGAGATCAACCAAAGATGGCCTAAGGGCCTGTTCCCAGCTGGTACGACATCTGGAATGTTATATATAGTGGATAAAGTTGGAGTTGTAGTTTAATAAGATTGGTATTCAAGCGTTCGGCCTACAGCAAAGGAAAGGACAGTGAGGCTGACAGCATACGTGGTGCATAATATGTCAAGGTGTCTGAAATATAATTTGCTGGGTTTTCACTTTCATTTTGGCAGATCCCTTATGCTTATATATAAACTTTCATCTAGTATTGTTTTGATCCCTTACAAAATAAAGAGTGAAGTCATATTGGTATTATATCCAGAATCTTATCTTTTCACTAAGCTTAGAATATGTCTGGCTTTCTTTCTTTTTTTTCTTAGGAAAAAAGTGCTAAAGACAGATTTTTATGAGCTGACTAGAAATAACTTAAGCTGCTACCTTTGCAAATTTTAAGTATGTGCAGTCTTTTACTGTGAAGATTTTACACAATCATAAACTGTTCAGGAATCTGGACTTGCGCTGAATTGAACCATAGTTGCAAGATTTATGTCTCAGAAGGCCTGTTTTATTTTCTCTTTAGAATTTACTTAATCTTTTGACTGTCTAATCTCCAAACTGTAATTAAATGTGTTTCTAGACAAGCCCAACAAAGTTGCAGGCAGGGATCATTGAGGAGACACCTGCTTACAACAGCTCTCAACAGGGTGATGCTGGGTCAAAAAATGAGCTGAAGGTGATATTTATTTGCAGTGTTGTAACTATGGTAGACAAATAGCACACTTGCAAGCTCCTCTACTTTTTATCTCCTGATAAAGGTGAGTGTTACATAAGTTTTGCATTGCAGCCCAGAAAAGGATATCACCTTCCTAGGGGTAGATCAGTGTATGTGACTGGGGCCAGAACACGCAGTGGGCAGCAGCTGGGAGAGAGTTTGCTGAAGCATCTCTGTGTAGGGCTGTGCTGTTCTGCACATCATCCCATTCTGGTTTTGGGGCCTTCTCTCTCTGATCTGCAGCTTTCCTGTAGGATGCTGGAGAAGGGGGGAGTCTGGAACTGCACTGCTGATGTGTATGTCCTGGGACTGTGGCAAGGAGTGTGAAGTGGAGGAGGGTGTAGTGTGTTCAACGTGACAGGATTATAATTGATAGAGAGGGGTGTAATGTAAGGTCTTACTCCTCTGTTTTTTTAAAAATGGACTTGATAATTCCTCAGCACATTGTAGTTATTTCTTTATTATTTATTACTTTGCAAGATCTTGGAGGTGAAGAAAAGGTACTTGAATATAATTTGGCAGGAGTTCAGCAGAATCTAGGAGGATTTGGACCTAGAGTGGGAGGAGAGATGACTTTTGCAGCTGCTCTTTGGTAGCAGTTTAGATGAGGAGGTGGGAAGGCCAGATCTGAAATGACTGCAGCTGACAAGGAGAAAGCTGATTTGTGTGCAGGGTGGTGTCACTAATTGCTCTTTAGCTGATGGGGATGTCTACAAAATCTTATTAGACTCATGTGTGTGGTGCAGGTTTATATGCATTTAGTACAACTGAAGCTTAAGAGGCTGAGATCATACAAAACGAGCAGTATAGGATGTTCATCCCACAGTAATGCTAAGAAGATAGAAATATTTATTTTTTATGTGTAGGAAAATAGAAAAAGGAGTCAATTACCTTGCAAATCTTGTTACTGCCTCCTTTTCTTTTGCTCAGCCAAACATATTCTGTCTTGGTGAGTTTTGGGGATTGCCAGCAGAATCCCTATTGGTATTTACTGCTTTAGTCTGGTATGCAAAATAATAACAACAAAATCTAATTCTAGGTGGTGCTTACAAAGTAACATACTTTAAAAGAACAGATATTATTTTTAGAGGAAGAACTTAGCACCTCCTGTCACAGAATGTGAAGTGATTCCTTCAGCTTTTTCTCTTCCTTTTGGTATGATTCCCTTCAGTAGTATCTGCCACTACAATACTTCCTATCTAGTGTTATAAAGACATCTAGAGCTCTGAAGAGTTGTTAGCTAACTTGAATGTCACTTTTTTGTATATAGGTTGGTTATAGAATATTTATATTAGACTCAGAATTATTCTGACTGAATATGTTGAATATTAATTTGCCTTTGGAGTTGCTACCATTTTCTGTTTTGATCTAGCCCTTTCTTGATTCTTCTGTTCTTCTAACTGTGTTGCATGCTTTCCCAGTCAAGTCTCCAAGCTCTGGGGTAGCCTGATGGGTCTTCCCAACCTCAAAGACATTTGTTTTCCAACAGGATAACCCACTTTTTCTCCAAACTATAAATAATGCATGTTTAGAACATCAAACTGGCCACCTAAACATTTTGTTAAAGTGAAACATGATAGTTAGCACCACAGTCTTGTGTGATTTTTACAGTAACATAGTACCCAGTCCCACATTTCTGTCTGTTAATTTAAAACTGGTATAATTTGATGAAAACAAACAAACAGACAAAAGTAAAGGGAATGGAAATGGGAGGCAAAGTGACAACGTTAAGACTACTAGTTTTCATAAGCTTTTATGTATTCGGGGTCTGATCTTTTGTGTCTAATGCAGACTAAACTTGCTATGTCCCTGTTATCTATATAGTAAGAGATTATGTGAATTAAATTAAACCATATGGAGTAGATAATAGTTTACATAAATAGTGTAGATTTGGTTGGAGGAGTATTTTCAGCTGAAAGTGAAGAATGTGCTCAGTTCTTGGTTAGAATTGAATAATCATGTTAAAACAGCTGTACACTTTCTGGAAGAAACCTATGGTTCTTGTCAGCACTTTATCTATTAAAGACTATTTTGTGTAAGATTTTATGACATATTATACTTCAGGTATGAAATATTAGTGCCAGGAACAGAAGGATTTGTTCTTCCATACACAACTCTCTAGGCAGCTTCTTTGGTAAATGAGTTACACAATACGATATGAATATACTGTTTTCTAGATCTAAATGGTTTGTCCCTACAATGACCAAAAGCATATCTGTGTGCTCCTTGGTGTTCATTGCACACATCTATGTAGACACTGTTATTTTGAAGTGTTTTCACTTCACACTAACTTGCTTATTAAGGAGTGTGTATTTAATTTAAAAGGAAACAGTACTACTAGCAATCACATAAACTACTCTGTAAATGACATTTTACCAGGGTATGATATGTAGTCTTCTATTCAGGAGCTGATTATTATGATTCAAGGAGTTTGCAAAACTCTTAGGGCTTCTATGCAGCCACATTGAGGGGATCTGATAGATTTTCATATAGAACTTTGGAAGAACTGCACGTGAAATCATAGCTCTGATAGCAGGAATTTTTAACAAGTCTATCAAAACAAGGGTGGTACCAAGTGGCTAGGGAATAGCTAATGTAGGACTGAAGCATATAGAAGGGAAAGAGCCAGGAAACTCTGAGTGTGTCTGTCTGATCTTAAGTGCGTAAGGCTTTGGAATGCTTTTTGAAGAATGAATAATTAAATAACATAAAGGTAAATGGAAAACTGAAGAAAATGGATTTATCTGGGAGATCAAACATATCCGAACTCATTTTATGCCTTTCTTTGATCAGTTTTATTTTTATTCCCCTTAAATGAGGGGAATACAGAGACCTCCTTTATCTGGACTTTGGCAAAGCCATTTGATATTGTGCCACACTGGAAATTTACTTAGAGTAGATGCGGTCTGGTGTGTGAAGTGGGAAATGAATAAGGAATGGGAGAAGATGACAATAACTGAGTGTGCCAGAAGAGGAATACTGTCCTAGGGAAAGGTTATGCACCAAGTCACTCTAGACTAGAGCTAGTTAATGTTTTCACTAATGACTGGGGCAAAAAGCGATTAAGACAGGGCTGATTACACTGTGATAAGATAAAACTGGGAGGAATTGTCAACACAGAGAACAATATGGTAATAACTGTGGCTGACCTTGAAGATGGGATTAATAAACCTTAGTGCATTGTCATACACATAGGGAACACTAACAAAAATTTCTTCTTGGAGCTCATAACTAGAACCAAGGTAATGTAGAACTCAACTTGCCAGTACTTTTAAGATCTAATACGTAACGTAACTTTCAGAAAATAACAGATGCAGAGAAAGCTTATCAGCGTGATTAAGGAATAGACAGCTTATTTTATAAGAAGTTTCTTTTATAGGGGCTGAATAAAGGTGGTGTTGACATGTGAGAATGAGCTAGAAAGGAGGAGTAGCAGTATTTAGAGGCACTGGGCATGAGCAGGTGTAATGGCCTTCAGTTATGTTACTGTAGAAATTAGTAGAAGGTTTCCAACTGTCCTGTGAGTAAGATTCTGAGATAGCTGCCCAATGAGAGTATCGAGAGAGCTCAGAAACTGACATTGTTTCTTTATAATACACAATCATTTATATAAATGTGATGTTGAAGCACATCTGTATTTGGAGCCTCAGGAGCCCCATTCCAGAACTGTGTTTTTTGGATACACATGCCTTGCTGGTCATGCATGCATGTTTCAGTTGTTTGACACGTTGGCAGACAGAAGTGGTATCTCCTCAGTGTTCCACTGGTTTGTGCGTACGTCATTTTGTGTGCTTTAATAAATATTTAGTAACTAATATGTGAAATTACCAGTAGATTCAGGGACATTCATAGCCTGTGTTACTTGCTGAAGTGTGTGTGTTGCTCATTCAGATTTTTTTTTCTTTGTTACAATAATTTTTCTTAGGAACCTTTATGGTTATTAACCTCTTTGTTTATAATAAAATTCCTTCCATTAACCCAATGTTTCACAGATGACATGCAGAGATGAAGAAAATCTCCAGCCGTGTTTTAGCCAATGAGCAGTAATGCATATGCATCAAGATACTATTCACATTGGTTTGGCAATAGCACTGTAACTGTATAGGTTTATTTGCTTATATTAGGATGGTTCCTGCTGTTTTAAGTATTGTCCAGAGAATATATTTTCTTAAATGAAAATTGCTTGAAACCATTCATTTTTTTGTGTGACAAGTGAAGGTATCAATTTCTTTCTCTTACTGCCTGTGTGGAATAGGAAATGTTAAGGAAACTCAACTTCTGAACCTCCTGATCACTAAATTCTTGGCCACCACGTTGAAAGATCTTTGTTGCTGATAAAGCAAGTTCTGTGTTTTACTCTTTAAAGGTCACACACAAGATGCAAAACTGGGTAAGTGATATAAAGGGGAAGGTATTTAAGAATACATATAATGTGTTAAAATTGAATCCTCATTGTTATTAAACACAATGTTATGGGCTGATCTACCTTCTTTTGTCCATCTTTTTTTTTTGTCTGACCTTGTGTTTTTTTGCTTAAAGATCTGGTCTGAAACTGTTGAAAGCAAAACCATTGGGATTTAACTGTGGGAATTCTTCTACTGACTTCAATGAGTCTCATTTTAAATTATGGAACCATTTTCTTCTTCTTTACATAGAGATGTGATATTTTATAGCTCACATGATGCAGGCTGTTGCACTCAGACTTTAATGTAGAGTGATTATAGGATTATGCCCTTAGAATTCTAGAAAAGCAGGAGGTGGGGTGTAGATCTATTTTAACTCAGTTCTGCCTGTGGGACTGGATTCATGCTGAAGAAGAGTGGGGCAGTGCTGATTTCCAGTGTGATTAGACTCTATATTTTACTTTTTGAAGGACCTGGCTGATGGTGTGTGAGGACTGTATCAGTTATAAGCTGTGTGCTTTAAATCTTCTGCCCTTATGTATTGTACATTTGAACTGCGTGTTCCCCTGAAGCCTAGGGTTTTTATCCAGAGAGTCTCCAGACCTGTTTTTGTGTCTCTAATGTGCAGTTAAGCACCAGGTTTCAGGTGGGAGAGAGACAGCTAAAAGCTGGGAGGTGTTAAAGCTTCACTGTTTTTCAGCTGTACTTGACTTTCTGTGGGGAGTGGTTAAAACTGCTCCAATACTTTCGCTGTCCATTGTCTTGGAGCATGGACAATATTTTTTTTCTCATAGCAAAAGCCTTTCTGTTCTTACTTTTAGAGGGATCTTGAACAGATTTTTGAAAGTGGAAGAGATCCTGTGTTAAGCATTCATGCAAATTACCAGATAAGTATGTCCTCTGCCCGAGTCATTACTTCTGCTTTACCTGGCAGTATTTTGGCTTAAAATCATAAATAAGATAAAAGGTAACACAGAAGCATGGAAGCAAAAGCCTTCTGTTTAGTTTAGAGATATTGCCAGTCATCTGCCCTCATTTAACTGTGAGTAGTTATGGGGAGTGGTTTTTGGTATTCAGCATTTCTGCCAAGCAGAGAATCATATAAAAGTAAACATTTTTTTACCATTCTTAATACTTTAATGTATCCTTACAGTTGATAAAGTAAAATTTGTGATTTTTTTACTGGAAATACTTATATTTGTTATCATTTGTTATCTGACTTAGAAACTTCCTGCCGTGTGCAACATTCACCCTTTGGGATGAAAAAGGCATGATCCACTTGGTACAAGTAGCAGAGCTCCCTACAAATCTTCCTGTTGTAGATAAGGTCATTTGAGGATATTCTGTGTTTGCTCACATTTGAGGAGAAATCACTATTAAGACTGAATTGAGATAAGAGTTTGCCAGTCATAGAATAGTTGGCTTAAATTTGGCCAAGTATTGTGGCTACTTTTTGCCTGTGGCCTGAACAAGGCGTCTGTTTGAGACATCCTTTGAGTGGTTTCAGATAGTGCCCAGGACTCTCCCAGATGGTGGCTCTGAGTGGGCAGGACAATTAACTAGGTGCCCCTTTTCTGTTTGGATCTAGGTGACTTCTCTGACTCCTGGCTGCTCAGCTCCTTTCTCAGTAAAGGAGCTGAGCAGATAAGATGTAGTGAAGAAGCTGTGTATGTGCCCGTGTAGCATTGTCACCTAATAATTTAATTTTTTGCTCATTTCATCCAAATTTGACAGAGGTGTGACAGACCCCAAATTGTTAAGTTAGTGTATGGTTTATACAAGTAGGAGAAGTGCTACGAATGCCCTTTACTTGAGCAAAAGGCTGCAGCATGAGTCGAGCCTGTGTTAGACATCAGAAAAAACATGTGGGATCTCTGCCTTGTGATACAAATCCATAGGGAACTTGACTTACTTGGATCAGAGACCTGTGTAAAGTGTTTTTGAAGTGTACTAGCTTATAAGTGGCAGTATAATGGGTAGAATACAAATGCTTCCCTGCAGCTGGCTGTGAATGCAGTACCATATAGACTGTGAATCACAGTATCTCTCATTTCTCTCATTTGTTTTAATGTGGAAATATATGTTGCTGGAGTCGATGCAAAGTTAGATCTGCACAGGTGTGAGGAATTTTCCCCATCATTGCCTGAAAATTGCATGAGAAGAAAGCACAAGTGCAGCATGTCACTTGTACAGCTTCCCTCACAGCATCAAAAGCCGAGATTCTGAGATATAAGTATTGTCAAAGCCACATACACATAGTATCTATCTATAGCTCATATACTGGTAGGTGTGTATACTTATATTCACTATTTATATATTCATTACACTCCTTTTAGGGAACAATGTATTCTTGTGGCTAAAGCACAGAAGCAGCCCGCAATTTTGGACATATTCTCACATTTCTGATTTTGCCCAAGGTCTCCTCCAGACCTGTCAGGCTCAGATGTTTAATGGGAGACTCTGTGCAACTCTCTGTTCTTGCGCTCCCTTGCAGCCTGAGCTTGTTCTCTGCTACTGTGGGGCTGTGTCTTCCATCAAAGATACAGCTGCTCCAGCACATCCTTTGGATTGCATTTGGCACTGGGATCCACAAGCAGAGGATGGGCCAAAGCAATGTATTCTGCTGCTTTTGGTTTCTTTCTGGGTGAGGAGCTGCTAAAAGACAACTCACCCTGTAGCCCAGTACTGTGACCTTGGCATATCATGTGGACCAATACAGATTTTAGTCATGTCATGTTGCCTAATGTGCCAAAAATTCCTCCCCATGTGTTCAGAATGACCCATTTCATGAATTGATGCAGAAGAACTCCGAGAGCTGGATCCTGTGTCATGTGAGAAGTGCTAAGCTTTCCAAAATTAAACCCAGACAACTGTAAACTTTACTTTGCATGCTTTGGCCTTGTAGGACTTTGGGGCAGGGGAGGATTTGTTAATTGCTATCTCCTCTGTGTAATTGGATAGTGCTTTGTTAAAGTACTGTGAGATCCTGGGTTGGGTGGTGCTACACGGTGTTAATCAATCTCTTAGACTATTGTAGAACCTTTAAACCTTTCTCTGAACACTGCTCTGTGAAGAGTTCCAGATACATATCGCTCACTAAACAAAAATACAGACACTGGAAGTGGTTTCTGTGTATTTGTTATTTTTGCATTATTTTCAGTTTTTCTGTGGGCTATGTCACAAGAGTACAAACTTCAATGTATTTTACTTATTATAAAACTGGAAGTGCTGTGGTTTCTAAATGGCAGAGTTCTGGACTTGGGAGGTCTTTAACTTTTCTGGTACTTGCATTTTAAAACGTTTCTATGTATTTTAGTTGGATTTTTTTAACAAAATTATCAGATTTGTACCAAATATCAGTTAGAAACAGATGTGACATTTAAACTACCCTTTCCAGCCATGGTATGTGGTGATAACTGAAGAATACAGGTATCCTTGAAAGGAGTTGATATCAATCTACTTGTATGCTAAGTTCGTTTCAGGCTTGTATTGGGTCCTTGAAGGACTGGAGGCAATGTGTATGTATTTTTAAGGACTTGCAGCAGTTTCAATGCCAAATGTTTTTGTATTGCTTTATTAGAAGAACTTTTTTAAAAGCACATGTACAACTGCAATCCTTGAACTAATCTGTACGAAGCTTTTTAGAGGGTGCTTCCTTTATTGCCGGTTTATCAGTTTAGGACAAACCTAAATGGGACTTGTTTTTTCTTGCTACTGTTTTCATAGTAGCAAGCCTTTATTGCATACATGTGATTATTGAGCAAGCCTTTGGGCTTGTTTTTAATGCAGTGTTACAAGAGGAGAGTAGATCATTGCTCAGGATTTCATTATAAAATAAAATATTTCTCTTGTCTCTGTAATATTTTTTGAAAAAACTATCACTTGGAACTAATCACTGTCTGGCTTCATTTGAAAATGAGAATTAATTGACCTCAATGCAGTAGTTTTTAATATGTTTGTTCAAATACCCACTAATAGGCTTCAGTTTGATTTATAAAACGGTTCTCTCTTATCATAGAAAGATTAATAGTTAGCTTTTGTTCGTGAAGAACTGAGGGAGTAAAGTCAGTTTTCACTGAGACAACACTACTGAAATAACAGAATGAACAAGCTGTGACTGAAAAGAGCCTTAAATATAAATGTTGTGATTGTGCCAGGGCTAATGTTTGAATTTATGAAAGACTTCAGATAAAGGAATATGATGCAATGCTTTCAGAATTTAGAAGAAAATAATTTTCTTCTTTGAAGCAAAGGAGTCTGAGTCATTGGTTTGACTATGTGACAAGAACATGCAAAGTTTGTGTGTGAAGATTAGTAAAACCCAGTGTGGCAGTTTTAAGAGTACAGTCAGGGAAATATTCAGTGTGCATGGACTGAACACAGTTAAGAAAGTTTATAGGCTCTGCTGTTTTATGGTCACTGTGTATTTCTGGATGTGCAGGTTATTGTGCCCAGTTTTCATTTGACAATGGCATTGTAATAGTTTTCATGTGTAGACCTCCCCCTCTATAACTAAAAGCCACTCAGGATTGGCTTTGTTCAGCAGAATGGATTTTAAGATTAAGTGCAAACACGGGTCACAAAAAAAATTATCTACCAGGTCACCCCCACTGCAGTGTTCTGTGCATGAGAGCTTGTACAGGCTCACACTTTGCTTCCTGGCATTTAATTCTGTTCTAAAGGACATAATCACAGTACAGGTTTATAGAGGGTGGCTGCAGTAGGCACCCGCTCTAATCCAGCAGTTGAGATCAGCTGCACTGCTTCTGTGGGCTGTACTCCATTTGTATGTTGAAGATCTGGAGGCTGCTTTTTGCTTTACAAGCTGTCTTGAAGCTTATCCATAATCCATGTGTTAAGTGGATGGAGTAGTTTTCACAGGGTGATGCCATCAGTTTGAGTAGATGCATATAATTTGCATTTGTACATGAAGTATAGAGGAGGCATAGTACTGTAGAGGTATCAAAACCATACCAATTACATCTGGGATAGTTGCTATTTTTCTGACTTCATAAGAAAGAACATAATGCTGAGGTCTGTAGTAATAACTTTTGGAAAATCTGCCAGTGGTCAATTGTAAAATTACTTTAAATAGTTAGGATGACGCACTAATAATAATTATTTTTGTGGTCATAAAATTGGTGCTTTTTTTTTTCCAGAGACAACAAGGTATTTCTGTAAACACGTACCTGAGTCATAATTCCTCTGCATTGCACGGGATGTCTCTAAGATTTTGGAGTGAAAAGAAAGGAGGTGTGGATCAATCAGTGCAGGCTGGGGTCTCTTTCTGAATAATTTAGATTGTATGTAGTTACCCCCACTTGTTCTGAGAAGAGGTTGAGTTCTTGCTCCTTGCAGATGGAATGCTTTTATCTACATTTCTATTTAAGTAGGTGCTGAAATAAAGATTAACACAAGCAGAATGGAAATGTACTCTATATGGCACCACTTCCTCTAGGACAGGAATAGTGCTACAGCAACAGGACTAGGATGCTAACACTGGGGTTCTCAGACTATAGGCCAGATATTGCTGCTCTTGATAGAACAAAAAATCCCTTGAAATCAGCGGGAGCTCCTTGACTGAAGGCTACACGCTCTTATTTTTCTGAGCCAGAAGAGTTGACAGGTTTTCCTGCAATACAATATGAGAAGAAAGGCAAAACTGTGTGTGTCTTCTGAAGTCCATTGACTACAGAGTTTAGAGAGCTGCGGTGCTCGTACACCTGTAAAAGTACATTGCAGAGAAATGAATCAAGATGTATTCTTTAAAAAATTAATAGGGTTTGTTGTACCTTTCAAAAGGACAATAGAACAGACTGGCAGAAGAAAGAAGCTAAACCACATATTGCAGCTAATTCCTGAAAACTGTATTTTTCTCAGTGTATGGAATGACTCATGCAGTGATAGGGATTAGAGCCTTTTATCCCAGAGTCGTTGGTCAAAGTGAATAGAGAGTATTATAATTCCTTGAAAGAACTGGAGGAAAATAAGGTAGTGATTTCTATCATTTTAGATGCTAGAAGGAAGAATCAAGGCTATGTGTTGTATACCATCTTATAGTTTGTAGAGTACTGAATTAAGAGAAATGTAGGTATACAAACATTCCATTTGAAATTTGAATTTGTTCTTTAGGACCCTTTGCTCTTTTTATGTGGGGCAACATAATTGACTTCAGTTGATGGTGTTAAACTTTTCTCATTGTATCTTTCCCTTTGGAGAAGAGTTTATAGTTATTCTATATCTTAGACTCAGACAGATAAAAATGTAGTAACAGTTTTGGTTCATTTCACAGAGTGCATACCCTGATGGGCACACCCTTGCTCTAACAGACTTTTGTAACAGATGCCCACTCTGACTGTGGTTCCCACTAGATGTAGGTATGATAGACCAGTACACCTGTAATATCTAAGTGTGACAGAACAGCATAGTGTGGAAAATCCTTGAATATCCTTTCTGCATGGAGAAAGGGTATTTTACTGTTATTCTGTCCTGGTTTATTGGAGTATCTCCATTAGAAAGCCTGGCCCTGGGCAGGGCTGAATGCCTTCTCCAAATTCAGAAATGAAATGCTCACGTTTCACTCCTGTTTTATTTTTATATATGACATAGGAGAAAACAAAGCAGGAATCACCACTGAAAAACAGATTTTTTTTTTTTAAGCTTCATCCATGATGTAATAACAATAACCCACTTCTTGGGGTGGGGGGATAAAAAAATTAAAAATACAACTAGCCTAAAATGCCTGTACCTATAGGTCTAAGGTATAATAACAGGTTAAGAACAGGTTTTTTTAGGTAATTTATCATGTAGTATTTGTCATTATTCCGATGCTGGATTTCCCGCTATAAGATTGGGAAGCAATGGCATTCTTTATGCTTAATGGCACAAACAATTACAGCACTGCCTTGGCACTGGTTTGCTGCTTTGGCTGGCTCTAGTGCTGCTGGCTTTTAAATTGGCTGCAAACCAGCCTGTGGGACCGATGTATAATCGCTCGTCTGTTGGCACGTGGTTCTGGATAACGTTTTTCCTTTGACTCATCTCTGGTTGCAGGGAATCTGCTATTGGCTCTGGCATTTTGGACAATGTGGCTGTATGCAAGTTCCTTATGAGCTATAGGCAAAGTCCCTTTTATGGTAAAAGCAAATTTTTTCATATATAACATGAAAGTATGCACCATATCTATTTATTGTTTCATTGCTCCTTGGATTTTCTTTCTTAATTTAATATCTTGAAGTGTTTCTAATGTCACAAAGTCTGTGTGACTGAGCTTTGCCAAACAGTGTTTGTACTCTGCTTAGATGCAGAAATCAAGGTTAAATCAAACTGAACATCCTTGTAAAACTCTTTAGTGGCTGAGATGACATCAGCCTCTGCGAGTGTTGTTTGAGGAACCTACTAAGAGCCGAAGGAAGGAAATATGAGGAGACAGACCAGGTTATTAATATTGTAGTGCCTTTCTTTGTAGTATATTTATGGCTTCATTTAGGAAGAGACCTCTTGGGGATGGAGAGTTGGTCGGTTTTGGTGATCACATGTTGGCTTGACAATGAATATAACTGATGGAGTCATAGAGCTGCTCAATAATCCTATCAGAATATATCCAGTATCTTCCTTTCTCAGAATATAAGTGTGGCTCTCTGAAGTGGGGCTGCCTTTGTAAACTTCTGCTAGACCAATATTTATAACCATGAGCTATCTGTGCATGAATATAAGCCATTTCGTGCTCTTGCTTACTTGTCAGACCCATGTAAAGCATAGTGCAAATACTAATAGGAGTAATTATACGTAAAATATTGTGAAAATGCTATTTGTTTCCGTGCTGGAGGGATGCAGGGCTCAACTCTAACAAATAGGGTTGCAATCCAGGAATACTGCATGCTGGCTTAGAGGTGAGCTGTAATGTTGCATATTTCCAAGGGACAACTCCAAAATTTTACCCAGAATTTGAACAAGAGGTTGAAGAACAGCTGCGAGTAGAGGCACAGCATCAGTCTGTACCCTCAGCAGTTGTAATTTTACTGTTGTGCACTTTGACTCTTCTCCCTTGGTATCTTCTGTCTCTGAACAGCTGAAAAACTCTGGTTGACATCAGTGGAGCAGCACAGCCTGTACACACCTATTGACATTCCAGGAAAAAAAAAATGCCTCTTCTGTTTCTGTGGGGGTCAACTTAAGTCAAATTTCTAAAACTTTTAAGAGCTGTTAAGAGCAGAAAACCCAATTTTTTTAGTTATACTCTCTAAGTTACCAGTTTCTCCAGATATGTTCCTCCTCTTCCCATGTGTAATTTTTGTTTGGCTCTGGAAATGGTGCTCTTGGCTTACCAAGGAGGCCAGTCCAGGGGCTTTTATTATTTTTTTCTTGATGTCTATCTTCTGCTGTATTTAAAAATAATCTACACCACTTTTAAAATTTAATTTTTATTGAGTTTGTGTCAATATATTGTGTCATTTTTTGAAACTTGTACTTTTTTTTAGAGAAGGCTTTTCTGGCATACAATTAAAATCTATCCAACCACAACCTTTGAAACGTGACAGGTTATTTAGTATTCATTATATTTCATGTTAATAATAGTATATTTTATTTTATGGTATTTGGAATAGCCTGGTTAGTATTACAGAGTGAAAGCAGTTGAATTAATGATATATTGCAGTGTGTTTAGGCAACCATATAATGGCTGAGGAGTAACTGTGAGGTCTGCAGTATCCAAAACTGTTCAGGCTCATTGCACAGAGTGTGGCTGTGTTGAGCCATAATGATTCCAAAGAAGCAATTAAAATGAAAAGATAGCCCTCCAAGATTATCTGAGTAGATGCTTGTGGGCCTGACACTGATGTGGGCTGCACTGTTACTGCAGCCTTGAAGTTGTATCATACATCAGTGTTTAAGCCATGCTCTATATTAACCAGCTGATTGTATCCATTTTCTCCCAAGTGCAAGAGGAGCCAAGAAAACTTTCATTAAAAGAATGATCCAACTAATTTAAGCTGGTGGAGGAAGGAACTACTGTGAAGTAATAATTTGGCTTTAGTCTGCTTTACAGTAGTGCCTCCTGGAATGACCCTCTTTGAGGTTGTGCAGGAGCTAGAGCTGCTGCTGGGCACGTGGTAAGCACTTTATTGTAATTGAGTGACAGTGACAAAAGAATCAGTGTTTCTAATGAATGCTTATTATTTTAACTCTCAAAGTGCCTTCCAGCATAGGTGCTGTTCCAGGTGCTGTCGCTCTGCCTGTTAGGCTGTTTAATGATCTGAGCAGAAAGCATTCTACAGGCTTGGTGCCAGAAGAGACCCTGTTCAGCCTGGCTGTCCTCACTTCTCAGATGTGGTGGGACAAGACTTCATCTCAATCGAGGATGTTTAAAGTTTGAATAAGATCAGGAACTTCTTAAAAACAAAGTACAGGAAACTTTTATTTTCATTTTTGAGTCTAGAGATCAGATTTCAGGTTTCTCTTCTAAACATGTTGTGGTTACTTTCATGTTGGTAAATTATGGTATTTTCAGAAGACCACGGAAGACTGAAGATACTGGGCGGGGGGATGGGGTGAGAGCCTTTGCTCACATAAGATTTGTTCCCAGTTTCTGTTTCTGCTAGCTCCTCCTAGCTCTGTCCCCAGGCCAGGGTGCAAACTGCTCCTTTAGCAGAACAACTTTGGATCTGCAAAACACCTCCCATAATCCACTGGTAGCTGCCGAAACAGCTGGAATAAAAGCTGCATCATTGCCATGCTTAGGAAAACCTTGTTCTTCATAGGGACCCCCATATTGCTCTTGGAGAATGGAGCCTCTTTTTCTGTCGGTCCTTTCATCTGCACTGTTTTCATCTTCTGTCGATGACATCGTCTATAGCTGAAAGTGTATTTCTGTCTGGAATGCTGTTTAATTAGAATGAATGATCTTGTGTGTATGTAAGGTTATTTTTCTTTAATAAATCTTTTGTCCATGTGTATATTCTATGACAAAACTAATTAGGAATGACAAGCGTGTAATTCGATAGGTTAGAGGGAAAAATTTTGTCGTACCTCTCGCACTGCTTTTCATACCCAAATTGTGGACACTGTGGGTTCTTTGTTTGCTCTGTCACCTTGAAGTTCAGCTTACCAAATTTAGCTCAGCGTTCTTGTGTTTTTGTAATTTGTGCTGTTGAACAGCTCAGGGTTCTTATTTCAAATACATTTTTATCACACTGATTTGTTCTATTAAGTTACCCTTCTTAAAAAAGTTCATTTTAATTAATTCTAGTGATAGAGAAGTTATGGAAACTCTGAGAAATGGTAATGTAAATTTTCACCAAAATGTGCATTTAAAGGAAAAATGGAAAGTTTATTTCTCTTGCTATTTAATTAAAAAATTAAGAAGCAGATATGCAAGCTGAGAGGAAAATAAATAAGATGCTTACTAGAGTAGAAATGAAATATTTTCTACTCAGTTCATCCTTTTGTGTGGGCTTTTTTTTTTTCTTTCAAAGTTAAGTAACTTTACCCATCAGGTTTTTCTTTCTTGTCTGTCTGAAGTGATGCATCACACCTGCTTTTGAAGTCCCAGGACAGCTGTTTCTCTTTCTTTTCTTTTAAGGAACAAATCGTGCTGTCGCTTGAGTCGGTTATAAACCTTGTGGGGACTTTCTGGTATAGGTTTAGGCTTTTGATAGTCTTAACCCAGTGACCCTATCATTTTCATGGGCCCTTCGCTGGTCCAGCAAGCTTTATCACTCACTACCCTGCTGTGATGTACTTTGATCCAGACTCTCCTCTGTCTCTTCTGTAGGCACTAAAGCTTGGTTCTTGTTTACTTTTTTTCAACATTTGTGTTGTTCTCCACCCCTTCACCGCTCACAATGGAAGATAGTTCAGCTTTTTATAGTATATAATACTACTGACTTTCTTCTTTCTTCCTACATGTCAGATACAGTTAATGATGAGACTGACATTGGAACTGTTGCTGCTGACCCATTTTTTTCTAGCAGAAAGATGCTGTGTAGTGGTGGATGAGCAGGAAGCATCCAACGTTGTAAAAAAGATATTCTCTCTGCTCCAAAAATAGCATTAGGCCAAAAAGAGTTTCTGTGTCCTTGTGCCAGGACTGGTATTCTTTACACCCCTTGAGTCCCTTTAAGTCTTTCTTCTCCCTGCCAAGAGCACATTTCTCCATTCATCTGGAAGTACAGTTCATATGGTACCACCAAGATACTTTCCGTGTTTGTTTCTAAGTTGGATCTACGTTAAAATCTCATGCAGGTAGTAAATCAATTCAGCTACCTCAGTAAATTTCTCTAGGGGGAAGACAAGGAAGGAATCAACGTGGTTTATAAACTTGCAGCATACATAGTAAGAAATATTCCCTTGAACTTGGTGATTTACTTCTATTCATTGTTAGTAAGTTAATATAGAGAAACATTGTTTTTGGTGCCAAAAAATCATCAGGAACA
This sequence comes from Tapera naevia, assembly GCA_033556795.1. NCBI lineage: Eukaryota > Metazoa > Chordata > Aves > Cuculiformes > Neomorphidae > Tapera > Tapera naevia. Next base: position 4,827,923 of record JAUMJJ010000076.1, on the reverse strand, counting down.
TAACCCAGAGCAATTTTTAAGGGCACAGCTTTTAAACAAGCTTCTGGAAGAAGCATTATTTGACAGCACACAAGTGAAATAACCCAGTTTGTTATTTTAATCTCATATCTCCACTTCTGGTGTTCTGTCTTGTGGATGATTTGCATTCAGCTGAGGCTTTGGCTGATAGGTTACCATAAATGGTTCAAAACCAGATTTGGTCCACTTATATACAACCATTCTTGTACTTAATTACAATAAAGCCAAGCAGCTTTCTGAAATACCTCTTTTCACCTGATTAAACTCGGAGTCATTGTTCCTGATATAGAACAGTTGGCTTTTTAGAAGTCCATGATTTTTTTTTCCTCTGTGAAAGACAGGAGGCACTGTTCTTTGAAATGGGCATCTCTTGAATAAAAATGTTGTTTGGAATTTAGGTAAACTGTAATTAATGTGAGAATTCAAAATTAATTATTTTTGTATATAATTTTAAAAATATGCAGTCCCAAAATATGCTTTGAAGAGCGTTGATAATCTCTGTAGAACAAAATGAAAGGTTAGATTTTGTTCTGTTCTTATTTTGTTAGTTATGGATAGACTTCATAGGCAATTGTACAACACATTTTTCATTGAAAACTGAATATTGTACTTGTCCAATTTATTCTCTGATAGAAAATAAAAAGCTTGCTAGCAACCTTGGAAATTGTCTCATTAGCTGAGCTGGACATTGGAAACAAAAGGGGAATTTGTTCGAAGAGGAATAATTGACACTTAACATATGAACCCAGAAAAGTTTGTTTTCAAGTTTGGGTGGATACACTGCTTGTAAAACAGCGTCTGATTGTTTCCTGGCCTTTGCAAGATAGCATTTGTTTTGCCTTTATTTCTCACTCCATGCGAGTACGTAGCATATGGGAGAATACACGAGGTGACTTGAAAGGCTTGGCTGCAGTTGAGAGGTGTATGGAATATTCATTTTAACTTGTACCAGAGAAACAAGAACAAGTATTTGTTTGTAACCCTATCTAACCCTGAGATCCCAATGATTTGTATCCATCCCAATATTAACAAGTCTAGAAATATACATTTGTTTCTTCAACATTCATTGCTTGTTTTGCAAGAGAAGTGTAGCCCCACCATAGTCCTTTGCTGTTTTGTAGGAAATGAGACACTAAAATACTGAATTAGAGAAAATAAGAAATGCAGCTGAATGTTTTCTGCATTAGTTTGAGAGACAGTCACCTATTTTCTATGCAGCAGCTTCCAGCCAGGCTTAATGGAGTCTGGTCTGACATTGACCTACCTTGGTATTTCCCCATACAGAGTTCCCAGTTTTTATCTTTACAAGTGGAATCAGACTGGTTTTACTGTACCTCGCTGTGTTCAATTTCCTTACAACAATCTGATTTGCTTCCTGTTGTACCAAACACAAATTCTTCTACTGCATTCACAGAGAGCAAGAATGGACCTTAAAATGTTGTTCTGGGGTAGATCCACCTTCTGCTGTGTAAAGCGAAAGAAGGCAATTTTTTAATTGGATACTGGAAGAGTGTCCATACTGGAAGGTGACACTTGCCAATAGCCCAGCCTCTTGAGGGTCTAATCAATGGCTGTGTGGCAGCCTTCTGTTTCCATCAAGAATTCTGGAGTAATTCAGATGCCAGAGAGTAAGGAAACAAAGGTAAGACCTTTGGTCCCACCAAGATATATCTGAGGGAAGGAATTGCTAATTACTATTTAATTGTGGAGTGCTGCTTTAGATTACTCACCCTCTGTTCTGGGCTGTATTCACGCTGCTCTTGACATTGTCTTTTATTGGTCAGAGACTAAATGATATATTCTGAACATATGCAGAGCAAGAAAGTGAACACATTTTTGGAATAGTTTACCCTTGTCAAATGAAGAGAATATGCAGCAAACTAACTCAACAGTGTAGTCCCTGATCCGTAGCCCAAGGCACGGTCAGAGGAAGGATTAGTAGAGGCTTTTTTTCGGAGTCTTTCCTAGGCAGAATGTCACTAGGGTATTACAGCCCCTACCTCACACATAGAGAAAACAGTTTTTGTTTTCCCTCTCTTTCAAGGCAGTCGTGGTGCCTTATTCCTTACCAGTTTGCCCAGAAATGTGCTGTTTGCCGAAGGCCTCCAGATGGTCTAAGAGGCTGCAAATCTCTCTCACCTCATTACTATTGCAGAGTAAGATGTGGATGACAGAGAGCAGACATAGCTATCCTTTGAGGATATTGTTTGAGAAGTCTCCTTTTTTGGGCTGGGATCGGGTCTTCTCCTGACCCAACACCATGAATTGGAGAAGACTGAAAAATACAACAGCCAAGACTTTTCTATGTAAAAGGCTTCCCACCATCTATGTGTTTTCCTGCTATTCTGGTGAGGCCTCATATTGAAATTAGTGATAACTGCTTGTGCCCACTTTCATGGATGGATAAGCTGGTTTTATATCACTATATAAAATCTGAGAAGTGTGTCTTTGCAGCCTGACAGCTTCTGCTCCAGGGTTGTGTGAGCTTGCTCATGGTGAGCACAGAGTAGCAGTCCATGATTAGAGTGCTGAAAAAGTGAACATCAGAATAATTACTTTTCAGAACATGCAGATTAATCCAAAGTGAATCAAATTCACAGAACTGAAAATTAGTTAGCAGGCAAATGGTAGAAATTTCCAGTGGGATTCCAGTCTCTGTGGGAGGTTACTGTACATTATAGGAATGTAAATGCCTTTTATTTTTCTTCACAAAAGCACATATAAAAGGTTGAAAACAGTTTAAAGAAAATAAGAAACATCTGTCTTCCTCCTCACCCTTTTTTTATGTAGGTTATTAGACACTTTTCTTCTTAAACATATTGCCATATTTTAGCCTTTTCTTATTGTGTGTTAATATGGAAAAGCACTACCCAACTGCAAGCTGTCCTTGCCCTTTGATGGGTTTTTGTGTGTGGTGGCAGCCTTTGGAGATATAAAATGAAGACAAGCACACTGCTCTTTAAAGTTTATAACTAAGCTCTTGATCTCCAACTAGGTTATTTATCTCATAAAGTTTTCTTCAGATTTCATCTTCTCCACTTGTATGTTTATTGACCATTTCACCTGGAGGTAAATTTTTCCCCTTTATCTGATGGTCAGCTTCTTGGAACGTGCAGAGGATGTTGCTGGAACGTGTCTGAAGGCAAAAGAGAAAAGCAATGAGGCCAATCTACCCTGGGCAGCTCTCCAAAGGAAGTATTACACACTTTGCTTTCGTGCCCTGATGTGATTTGACTGACTATTTGTAGTGGTAAGACTCAAAGTGTAATTTAAAGTAGAATAGGGCTTGTGTTGTGTAGTGAGGACTGTCCATGTTAGCTGTGAAGAGTATATTGTGGTGATATTATTTAGTGTCTAAAACGTGTCTTTCTACGAAATCTCACTTAATGGTTGGGAAACTGAGTCAGAAAAAGTTATTTATCCAAATGCTTGTAGCTGATCCTCATCAGACATGGAAGTAGGTGCCTGGATCCTAGGTCTTGTGTTCTCTCCACTGGTCCATGCTGTATGTTGTCACCTCTAGGCAGCTTCTCTTCACCAGTGTTTGAGCTTTACTATGCTTCGGTGCCCTCTACTGCTCCGTTAAAATAGTGCTGTCTCCTTGCTATTGTAGAGGAGTGGTTAGTTTTGTTATCCCTTCTCCTGTAGCTAATTGGCCCAGTCGTTCCCCTGATGAGAAGCTGTAAATAACGATGATTGCAGGAATGGACACATACTGTACTAGGAATTAATTTATTGGAAGAATTTTTTTCTCTTCTGAAAGTCTGACTTGATTCAGCCTGAGATCGCGGGGTCATCTTGGTTTGTGGCAAGAGTAGATTTTATATTTATATATGCACAAGCACTTTTTATTATTATTTGCTTGAGTTTCTGAACATACAATGTGTGGAATCTGATATTCAGAACACAGGCACTTCAGCTTCCACTGAAACCAGGAGCTACAAATTTTGATTTGGGAGCTTCTCTGAGTCAGCTATGAATTAAATTCTAGATTCTCATTCTTTTCCTCTGTTTTTGTGTGGTGTGTGTTTTTTTTTTCCCCTTTGCTGTGTCCTCCTTTCCTCTACAATGTTTTGCTTTTTACTAGGTACATTGGTAGATTCACTCTCTGACTCCTCCTGTTCTCCAGAAAGAAGCCTTGGGATCTGCAAGTTATTGACCAACACTTTTGCTGTACTCGAGGCTTGTTACCATCTGGTTCAACCTGTAGTGGTGATTGTGGAATAGAGTTCAGGAAGCATTGTGTGTTCTCACCCTCAACGCAGTAATTCTAACAGTTATGTAATCTCCTTTCAGAGTTAGTCTTACAAAATCTGATCTGTTATGGAAACCATTGTCCCATAATGATAGAAATGTTAGTCCTGTGTGGCACTTCTCCTGTATAATTAGATGCAAAGTGGACAAGGTATTCAATTTCATTCAGTTTTTTGAATGTGTAACTTGCTATTAGATTGCCTGGCAGGGGTCCTCATAGGTTGCCACTGGATTTGGAATCATGCAGTAATGCAGAGGTAACTCAGAATTACAGTCCATTTCCAGCTTGCAAAGCTAAGTTTTCTTACCAGTATTGATGACTGATAATGCAGTTGAGAGATGAGTGGTTGCACATTCGTGGTGCACTGCAGTGTGAGATCTTTCTTACACATATTCAGAATGTGTACAATGTATTCTGATATAGTCTGTAAATAGGTTTTAGATTATTCATGAACCATCTTTGTGTTGCACATCCATCTTAACGTCATGTTAATCTTGATTTTTTTCCCCCATCCTTAAGATATTCACAGAAGTTGAAAGAGAATGGATTGTCAAATAATATTTGTGACCTTATGTATATGCAATTCATTCAGTTGACCTTTGTATCAAACCGAGCAGTCATTCTCTGCATTGAAAATACGTGGCCAGCATCTCATTTGAGTTTGTCCAGTATCAGCTTCCAATGATTGGTTCAAGTTATACCCTTCTGCAATTAATAGATAAAAAATGGGCTTCCAGTAAGTGGTATTTGCTCTCAGGAAGGTTTTTGGAACGCTATAATCGTATGTTCTCTCTGTTTGTGGAGCTCTGTAGGTAAAATATTGTCTCAGTCCTTAAGCCACTTTATTTCTACTTTTTGAACCTTCAGCTTTTCAACAGTTATTAAAAATATGGCCAGTGGAATTGTGGGGGGCATTTCATAAGCAGTTTCACCATTTGTAAGTGCAATTGTAACTATTTTCGTATTCTTACTGGCTACTTTGTGCTCACCTTATCTCCTTTTATTTATTAATTAGTAATTACACCTAATTCCTAATACTTTTTGTTGATTTCTTGTTGAGGTTTACATACAATCTGCCACTCATCTACATTCATTTAGCATATGCTTTGCTGATTTTATAAATCATGATTTAAAAATTATTTGTAGCAGATCAAATGCCTTGCAAAACTGAAATTTGTTATAAGTGATTAACCTTCCCAGCCACACTTGTTGTCAACGTGTGGCATCAGGTTTCTTTGAAATGACTTGTCTTTCCGTTGGTGAACGTGGCAAAGCTTTCCCTGCTTCTCTGCTTATGCTTTCCTGTTTGGGAAAAGCACATGATTTCCCTTATCTATATGAAACCATTACTTTGGCACAGAAAGTGAATGCAATTTGTAATTTGGTTTTTAGGATAAGCTGTCAGCAAATCCTGCCCTGACCGCTCTAGAGAGTATCATATACAGAAAAGAATTGTTCCTAGATTTGTGATTGATGTAGCAGAACTGATAAAAGTTACATTGTTCAAAAGTGTTTATAAATCACCCTGTCCATACGTTCATTTCCTGTAATCTGTCACTATGGTTTCAAACGTAATTGCGAGAGACACAAAACTGGCTTCCTAACACTCTGGAATGAGTTTTGCTGCCATTTGGTATACGTTGAAAGGTGGCTCAAAGCAAAAATTATAATCCTGGAATACCATGTACGTTACAACAGGATATCTTTGCTTTGTGGTTTTGAATTACTGAAGGGCGTAGTCTGCCTTCTGTGATTTTCCCCTTAGCCTTGCCGGGACTTATGCAAAGTAACTGGGCCAGTTATAGGGATTACTTGGCAGAGAGGATTGCGTGGGTTTTTTTCAAGTACAACTCTTGCTCTCACTTGGGAGGGTAACGTTATGACAGGCTGGGTTTAGAGTCAGAGTTGAGCTGGGATTTTGGCTCTGCCTGGTGCAGATGGGTTGGTGGAGGGCTGTGTGTTCTGACCACAAGGGTAGAGCTCTCTGCGCCGTCCTGAAAGATGCTTCCCGATTTCTCAGATAGGCCTAGAAGCTGAATAAGGCAGCGGTTATTGCAGCAAGAGTGAAATCTGAAACACTCTTTCGTGCACAAATTTCTGCATTGCAAGGGATGGAAAAATAGTTTTGGAGAAGTAACATAAGTTTTATTACCTTTTAGATTTGTCAAAGTCAGCCAGGAGCACGATGGAGGCAGAGGTTTCCTTTCGCCCCTGCTCCAGCAGCTCACTAAAATATGAGAATAGGTACAGCACAAACACTCATCTAATCTGTTTGCTACTCAGGGTACCCAAATATTGCTGCTGTACAAATTTTCTTCCAATTTTAAAGATTATTCCCTTAAAGAAGAAAGATAAAGCACACAATATTGTCCTGTGAAGCTGCCACACTTTATCCTAGAAGAAAGTATTAACTGCCCAAATATCCTGTTCGGTTTTCCTTACGCATAATTCCTGGTAAGGAAACTGTCCTTTGCCCAGCTCCTTCAAACTATATGAATCTCTTATTTTGCATAGTGGGCAAGGACAACATTTTAATTCAATGCCATAAAAAAATAATTTTTGTTATTTTTTGCCTTTTTTATTTAGTGTTTCTCTGTTCTCCAGGTAAATTGTCAGCTCTCTCACTTGGTATAAAGGGTTTTCTCTGACAGACTGAAATCTTTTACTGACATCTGTGTCAGTAAAAGTAAAATGCTTCGCTATTGCAAACCTGTTATAAGGAGCAGATTTGAATGAGGTCATGATTGTAAATGCAAAGGTTGTGGCATTTAAGAGGCAGATGCAAAGTATCTGGACTGGGAGATTTGATTTTAGTCAAAGAATACTGAACAGCTTGCTTTCTGAATTGGGGTTTTGGGATGTAATAAAGAATGTTAGCTGTGCAGTTGAAAAGTATCCCTTATGTCCAACTCAGGATGTGCTTATTTTTCACCATCTGAGAAACTGGGAGGAAGTCACATATTTGAGTTACGTTGCTCAGTAAAGCAGTAAGAGTAAATTCTATTGCTCTTGTTAGAAGTGCTCAGGGTAGATGGTCAGGCTAGAGATGCCTGTCCTCCTTTTGCAATCAGCAAATCAATGTCTTATTCCTGGTTCCCAGGAGAGAATTTAGTAGCTGCTTCAGGTGTTACATTCATGGCATTATATCATGATATTGTTGGTGTCGTGGTACATTCCAGCGCTCTCTTATTTGTCAATCTCTTTATTAGACTTTCATAGTTAAAAATTTAGAAGACATTTGTTATAACATGATCAGTTTTACTGTTGACTTAGGAACTTTCTCTTAGTTGAGGAACTGTTGGTACTGTCTAAACAGCTCTCCACCACAAAGCTATATTTTCCCATAATACATCTTTGACTTAGATTTGTATTCATTTTGCGTTTGTGCAGGCGCACTTGAGATCTGCTTTTAATTACTGGATAGGATTTAGAAATCAGAAATGCAAACACAAGCACACAGCTTTTTTATCGTATGTTAAGTCACCTTTCAAAAACTGTCAAGGCACCATATTTTTAGAAGCTGTACTTGCATGGACACAAGTAATGCAATAGCTGTGTCAGTCTTTGAGATTATGAACAAGCTTATGATGAGAATATTCTTGGCGTAAGTCAGGAGTATTATATAATAAGGAAACAATGTCTTTTTATACTTTTCTTCCAAAACATTCCCTAGTGAGAGCTAGACTGCAAAACCCCCATAGGATTGCCTATGAATAGATCGCCTTGCAACATGATAATTTTAGCCAAATTACACAAAGTAGATTTAAAATCCTTGTCATGTTTTCATAGTCATATTTTTAAAACTCTTTACTGGCATCTAATATAAGTTCTGATTGTGTAACTGTGAGACTAACGATGTATAGATGTACAGAAAGGTTCCTCTAGCAGTATGAGTGTCTCAGAGGCAGGAGAGAGGGATACAGACAGGGATACAGAGCAACGCATTCTGCATGACCGTGTACAAATGATGAAAACTGAGATGGAGCAAAAGAAGGAAGATGAAATTGGATACAACAGCTGTCATCTGCATTAAGGATGTTTTCTAATGTTTTATCAGTGTTTTATAAAGCAAGCTGTTAATCTGTGGTGACCAGGAGTATGTGATAATATATGCGTAAGTAGGTGCAAATAAGGATTTGGGAGTGTAAGGTAATGATCCAAATTGGGCAGGAATAATTCATCAATGAGCTCAAGAGACCCCAATGAGAAGTCGTTGGGTGTGTAATGTACCCGCTTCCAATCAGACTACCTGGGAATAGGTGTATGCAGCCAGTCTGCAGAAGACAATGGAATGGGCTTGTTTGAGTTATGCTGTCTGCTTTTATATTAAATAAGAAACATGAAGTTGATTTGTGATAAAATGGTGGAGTGAAACAATAATTAGATGATTTGAAAGGTGGTACCTAAAGTGGGAAACATATTGTGAAACGATGTATTTTGGAAGAGAGTTCCCTCTGGCAGGCGTAAAGCAGGACACACATCTGGGAAAGAACAGATAGCTGAGAGATGGACATTGTCTCCAAGCAAAATATGAGTCATTGCAAGATGCATGGATTAAAACAGTGATAGACCTTTCCTTCCTTACTTTTGTTTTAAGAATCATGATTCCTACTTCAGAGTAGCAAAATTTTAGCCTCTGTTCTCCCTCCTTCTGCTATAGATCAAACAAATGACACTGGAAGAAACCTTTGTCTATTCCTTTCCTCCAAGGCAGGATCAGCCCCAAGTCAGCTTTTCTTGATGGGTATTTGCCTAACTTGTTCTTAAATGTATTTGGTGATCAGGCTTGCACATCCTTCCAAAATCCAGCGTTTACTTATGGTTGTCGTTCAAGATTTTCCCTTATTTTCCTTTTATTCTTATCTAGCTGCTGCTGAGGCTTTGAGCACACAAAGAGGAAAGGAGAATGAGGTCATAAGCCAAATTTATACTTTTACCGTTAGCTCTTTGTCATCTCTGCAGAGACCGAGAAGCTTGTTCTTTGTTTTTGAACCAATGAGATGCTACACAGATAGTTTTTAGTGGAGTTCAATGATGTCCATGGAAAAAACATGGAAGATAGATGCACTGCATCAGTGAGGGAAAAAAATTGGGTGCTGATCTCCTTTTGTGCTCAGCAACATAAATAAAGTAAACTGATTATATTGTGTTCTTTAAGTTGACTGATAAATGGTGACCAAGACCTTATTTTAAGGGAAAACATGCCTCCTTTTTTTGTGAGGATATATTTTTGGAAGTGAAATAAGTAATGACATAAAATATGGAACATTCAAAAGTGTTTGGAATAACACAGAGGTTGAAATATAAAATTTTTTAGCTTTGTATGATGGACTGCATACCTCATATAGCTCATTGGTCCTCTAATTCTCTGGAATCTTTGCTTAAATAATTTATTTCTATGTAGTTCAGGGGAAAAATATTGTGCTAACAAGAAGGAAGTTGTTTCAGTTGTTTTTTTTTAAAAAAAACAACAAACTTTTCTAGCCTGGATGCTGAAAAATATGTGTTTAGATTAAAATATACGTGTGGGGAATAGTTTGAAATTTCTTATTCTTCTCAAGGCTCTCACTTAGTATCAGTGCAAATATTTTCATATTTAACCTGGACAGTGAGATAAGATAATGATAAGAAAACTTTTGTCAACTAAAAAGTGCCTGACCGCTCTCTGCAACAAGGTAAACCAATCATAATTTGTCTAACAAATGCAGCTTATTTCTGGGGTGGGGGGAGATCCATGGCATTTGAGGGACAACTTGGCTTCAGCAGGTAACCATGTGCTCATGTCATTTTATTTTTCTTGTGGCCAGAAAAAAAAATAGTGTTCTTAAGAGGATCTTTTTGTAGGTATTTGAAGAAGCGTGATCTCTAGACTCCAACCAAATCCCTGCTTTATAGCCAGAACGCTGATAAATAGAGGCTGGTAGAAGAAATAAATTTGACAAAAATATGTAGGAGTTTTTCTCCTCTTCTTTGATCTTTATCTGTCCATATGCGTAAGAAATCATATCCACGTCCCTAGTTTGGCTGTATCTGACATGGAATTCAGGTGGTTCTTGTAGGTCCTATAAAAAGTCCATCAAAGTCAGTGAGATACTTTCCATTGATTTCAGTGGCTTTTAAATCAAACTTTATTCACTGACTGCTTGACAATAATATTTTGGTGATCTTTCATTTACCAGAGTATAAGGCAGAATTAAAAACAAAAACATACAAATGAGCTTTGCTGGTTAATTTATTTATATACATTTTCCTTAAGTCCAAATGCTAATGTCCCTTTTAATAATAAAAAAACCCAAACCCAAACACCTCCTCCCTTCTCTAAACCGTTCAAATACAAGCAACCAGGGAATTATATAAATAGATATTCTTACCTTTACTACAAAAAATTCATGCGGAAGTCCTATCTTGGAATAAGCTATTCATTAGTTGGCTTGGCAGAAGGAACACAATCCAAATGAATGAGCTGCCAAGATTATTTTTAGTGGTTTTATATGTTGCCCATTCAAATCTTGGAAAATTTCTTTAGAAAATTGGACAAAGTGACCACTCATTTTTATGGGTTTTTGCAAGATCTAAAAGTGAAAAACAACTATTGTATTTAGCATCTGTTAATGGAGGTTTCAGGCTACAGAACTTGAGAAAGTACTGCTGGGAAGCTAATACAATAACCATAAAATATTGGACTGATAATAGGAAACACTGGCACTCAACAGATATGGAAAGAGTCATGGTAATATTCCATATCCAGCCCTATTTCCCTGTGCCGAGTGCTAAAGATACTGTAGTTAAACATATTACAGTAGTAGAGATCTGGAATGAAGTCAGAGTCATGCTCAAGATAGATGGAATTGTCTTTTTCTACCATGAATACTATTGATTGGATAGTTCTGTCTTTGGAGAATTAAGAACCAGGAACTTGGGCACAGAAAAAAAAATGAGTTGTGCTAACATTTTTCCAAATAGGGGAATATATGTCCTTACCCCACATAAGCAACTAAGCCCTTGTCTTCCTTTATTTGAAGTCAGTGGCAATCTTTTTCTTTTGCTTTTTTGGGAATTGGATCTAGACTTGTGCTGCCATTGTAACTGTTCCCTTGATACGTTTTGTTTTACCCCAAGCTGGAAGTTAGAAAATCAATAAAAGGGAAACTATTCACCAGATATCAAATGAATTTCAGTGGATTATATTTTATTTGACTCAAAGTGGAAAGGAATGACAAGAGAATAGTACAGTTTTAATCCCACGTAAAATACCTTTCTGGAAAACTGCTTTCTGCACATGGAGCTTAATTTTGAAGATTTTTTTACCTTAGGAACTCTGTGATTTTTTTAACCTGGATAAAGATGATATCTAAAATCCACCCTCAAAAGATGTTTGGAATGTGCATATTGGGATCCTCTTTAAGATGAGATATTGGCAGGACATTTTAATGTTATTTTTTAATTACCTAAAAAGAAAAAAACTTCCTGAAGAATTTAAGTGTGTTTTGCTGTGTGTGAGAGAACACAGCTGGAGGAAGCTTGAGATGTCAGAATTGGTACAAGCTTTTGACTGTGAATAACCAGGGATCAAACAAAACTATGCATATTGCAAAAGAACAGCAGAAGCAGCTTAGGGATCCTTTTCCCCAGTGCAGGTCCCCAGTGTAGAAGGTTCACAACATCTCCAGGTCAGGCTACCCTTGTGTAAAGTGAGCTCTTCACAACGATGAATGAAACTGTTCTTCAAGTGCAGGAAATCTGCTGGAGCCAGTGAAGCTGAGCAAACTTAAATATTAAATTTGTCTCTAAGTTAAGTATGAGTAATAAAAAGAAACACTAAAATTATATTTTGATTTTTGGATCAGTTATACCATTGCTTAATATCACTCAAAGATCAGCTCACGGTTAAATGGACAAGAACTGTTTTCTATGAGAAGAAAATTTATCTTGTTAAGTTTGATTTATGCCACAGTAAAGAGGCACCACAATCAGGCTCAAAAGTTTTAGAGTCACTTTGGGCAGAATTAACGTCAGTTAGACTGCTTCTCAGTTATGGGCTTAATAAGTCTTCTACTTCAATCTTAATTTAAAATGATTCTAGGCAAAGTGGTATCTGCTTAAAAAATCAGGGGTGAGAAATACATTGACATAAAATATGCCTTTAAGTTTCAAAACTGATAAACTTAATTGTTCTACATTTATAGAAAGGAAAATTAGGATTCTTATAATTGCTGTCAGCTAACTGTGGCTTTAATATTTTTCCTTCTGACATTTGTTCTGTTGCCAGGTGTATCTGCTTGTGTTCTGTGATCTGCTTTTCATTACTTTTATAGAATTATTGCCATTAGAAGTGTTACAAATAGGATTAAATAGCAGGGTGAGTCAGGAGACATGGGTTGAATCTGTAGCTGGCATAGGAGAAGTTTGGACGCATCATCTGAGTGATGTGGTAGAAATACCTATAACTAAATCATCAAACACTTTGGCACTACTGATAATCTTGGCATGAAACTGAGCCAGGCAGGAGTGCCCTATCCCAATACCCCAGGTTTATGAATATTGGAGATTAAGGATAGACAAAACGCACAGGAAAGACTTTTCTATACTGGCTGCTCTTGCTACAGTTTATTCTTCTGTCAGTATTTCCCCTATAAACTCCTTTTATTCATAGATTTGGCAGTTAGCCATAAAAATTTGCTTCTAGCTGGAACTTGGCAGACAGTCACTCAAGTCAGGAAAATTATTTTAAACAAATTTTTAAAATGTATGATATGTATTGAGGCTCTTTTTAAAGTTAGAAATGCAGTATTTTTTTTTTCTGAGAAAAAGGATTGGTTTTGGTGTTTTTTTCTCATTATAAATCCTCTAAACAAATTCTTAAAGAAGGAAAAGAGGTTGTTGTAACCAAATACAAAATATGAATTTTCTTTCAAAAGCATGTATATAGAGGTAATGTCAAGGACTTGGATATTTTGATGTGATTGCTTTTAGGGTATTGCTTTAAATTAAATCCATAATTTATCATTGTGATGGGATAAAGCTAGTTTATGGTGTTATAATCTGTGAGTAAATAGTATGTAACAAGCAATTTTTAATGCCCGTACTTCCTCTTTATTTGCTTTTCCATAACCTGTCTGTAAGTCTTGTACACAACTGTCTTGGCAAATCAGCCCTTTAAAAAATTCAGCTTAATGTAGTAATTGAGAAGGTTGTGAAGCACACAGATACCCTTATGTTGGTCCATTGTATGGTCTAGGAGCCAAATACATTGTGATTGCACACGCGTGTCCTGTAAGCAGAGCAGCCTTTCTTATACTTGAGGTTTTGCAGTGTTAATTTGGGCAAATACCACCAGGACCACCACAAATCAGCAGGAATGAAATTTGATGGTGATTGTGGTAACAGCTCCTGGCTTTGTGTCAGGGTCTGCCCTTCTCTGTGTTCCTACAGCTTACCTGTAGGCTGGAAAACAAGGAGAAGCCCCACTCTGTGCTCTCCCCAGTTGCTCTTCTACTTGTAAACTGTAAGTTTATTGCTTTGTTGATTAATTTTAGTCTAGAGCTTCAGTAATTCAGAGCATCCCTGCCATAGCTTTCCTTATGCTGGAATGACTTCCTCAACCTACTGTCAAGTGGGTTTCCGTGAAAGAAGGACAAGAGGAGGTCCTAAGGTGGCACCGGTACTTTATCAAGAGGAGATGAGTCAGGGATAGGTACCTGACCCTTAGGAAAAATGCTTAGGATTTGGGGTTTATAATACTCTTTTTTAAATGGAAAGCACTATTTAAAATAATTCAAAACTATGTAATCACTGAAGCATGATTGCAGTTTCATATGGCATCAGAATATGGAAAAAGCCCTGAGAAATAAGCCTTGACAGGAAGGATTTTGCATACTTTTTGTGATCTTTGGAAATCTTCCGCTTTGTCACAGATATAACACTTATTTATCAGTGTGGCTGTGTTCTTTCCACTGCATGTGCTGAAGTGGTGCAGTTTATAACTCTTGAGACCATTTTTAAGAAGTGTATGGCAAAGTATTTAAAAGCTCCTTTATTTGGATGTTTGCAAATATATTTAATAAAGTAATTTGAAAAAAATAATGCCAGATATATTTCCCAGAAATTGGAATCTCTTTTTCTATTATGCACCTGAGGAATTCTGCACATTGGACTCTGGCTGACCCATCACACTGTTTATGCTGGATGAGGAACATGTGGTGTGCAGTGTGAAGGTGGAAAATCCCAGTGTATCCAGGTGCAAACTTTGAATATGCATTCAGTAAAGCTTGCGTGAATTCTTGCTGCTTTTAGGGACTGCAGGAAATATATGGAGGGTTGTTAATGCAGATTTAAAATCAGGCCCAGAGATAATTAACATATCAAAATGTCCTGAAGATTATGTTTTCCCCTTCATACTTTGTACTACCTATTTTAGGTACATATAATAGAAAGGACGATATTTGTAGTTGCAAAATAGGAGGTGCAAGAGCTCTGTAAGAGGCACTAAAAGCAACCTTTGGACATGGATATGTAAGTTTCAGCTGTGCTACTCACATAATGCACCTTATCCTCTTTCTTCCTGAAGGTCAGGTTCTCATCTGTAAAATTCACATAACAATACATGGCCTTAAGAGCTGCAATCAAAAAGTATTAAGACTACATATTGTATTTGTTATGTGAAAATGAAAATGGTCTCATTTTGTCTGTGACAAGGTTTCTTTGCACAACCAAATGCAAGGACTGTGTGTTTAATAATGCCATGTTGTGGAGAATACTGTGTAATTGATTATAATTAAAAAATTATTTTTATACTTTCTAGGATAGAACTTAAACTCTTCATGGGGAACGTTCATATAGTAGCTGATATTTTAAAAAGGAATATCATGTTTCTTACAAATTTTTTAAAGCATCCCATTCCTTCTTTTTTTTTGTTTATTTTAAATTCTGCCTTTATTTCTCTTCCAAACCCTGGCAAGGGTTTCCCTTGGGTTGGCTACTGAGAAGGTGGGCAGAGAATGCTGCCATTTATATTGCTTTCTTGCTTATGTTCCCTTTCAGAATGTGTGTGAGTTTCCCAAGGCCTGTGGCTTTTGAGTTGTTTGCCAGCTACACGTGCAAATCTTTAAGTTCCAGTTCTCCAGACCACTTTGAAATGGAGGGAACTGAAGTGATGCTAAGCATTTCTCAGTATAGTTTCCATTTCAGATGGGCCAGATTCAGAGGAATGGATATATTTTTAGAGTTCCAATTTATATATTTCCAGCTATGTATTCACATGTACTTTTAAATCTTGGAAGACAATGTGATACTGGAAACTCGGGGAGAAGTTTTTCATATTCTTGGTCTTGGTTGGCTCTCCTGGATGACTGGACTTAAAAGCATTAGAGAAGCATGGACTATTTGCTTGACTGTTTGGATGTTATCAAAGTTGGTTATTAACCTTCCTCCCTGTTCTTAGGTACCAATTCTGACATCTCTATGCTCTGATGTGGATGAATGTGGAATATTTACCATTGTAGGTAATGCAGGCACAGGGCTCATATGACAAGCATGAAGGAAAACCAGGGCAACTAAAACTGGATTGTCAGGTACATTGTCAGTGACATGTTTTTTGGGACATGCTTCTCAGGGTTTTAAAGAGGATTTCATTCTTTGCTAGACATTTATCTATCTAAGCCATAATTTATGGAATATCAGAATATTGCCCAAGAAGATAAACCAGACTGCTGTTGTCCAGAGGACAGGACAGAGGCAAGTGTTCCTCTTGTAAAAGTCAGTTTCCTAATGAAAATGTACCCTGGGACTTCAGTGTCGGTCATCAAAACCTGTCAGCAGTAAGTAAAACTAGAATTTGTGCATTTTTATAGTCGTGAACAATGTAGTTAACTCAGAAATTGAAAAACAACATATTAATTATCTTTTAACTACTTTGCTGCTGATTCTTTTTAGCAGGAGTGTGTAGGTGCCATCCTCAGCTGTTGTTAAGTGCAGAAATAACTAGTGTTTCGGGTGTACTAATGCAGCTGCTTTCTGCTTGGAGTTGTTAGGGTGGGAACCATGATTCCTTCTCCATGCCCACAAATTCCATGTTCCCTCTGTTACTGCTCACAAAGAAGGAAGGAGGTGATACAGACTCCTTTCAGTGCCAAAAGCCTCAGCTAGCTCATAGGTGCCAAACAGCCAAGCAACATTTCATCTCTTCCTGGATGCCAAAAGCCTCAAGTATCCCAGCTCCACCTGCCAAACCCTCCAGCTTTGTCCTGACAACTCCTGCCGTGCAGGCCTGTGTTGTCAATATGAAATTTTGCAACACACTGACAATGGAAAATCTGGATGCAGTATAATACTGAAAAACATGCTGGGATTCGCCTTCAGTGTTGTATCAAAACGAATTACGCTGTAAATATTTCCTGTGTGTGACTCTTTTGCATGTTTTATTTTCCAAAACTTGAATTTGAATTTATTCAAAACTGCTGTAGAATGAAAATATATTGCAGAATGCAACACTGAGAGCTCTAAACTACATCTGAGCCCCCTGATTCTTTCACGCAGCTGAAAAAAAGTCTGTCGTTTGTGCTTTGGCTCATTTCATGCTGGTGATTCTCCTGCCTGGTCTGTCACGGAGCTTTGGCAACTTGTGTTTCTGAAATGCTTTTCTTGTCACCAGGCACAGATTCCACTTTGCAGTCAGCCTGTAGTGCGTGAGCACCTCTACACAGTGGCAGGGCCAAGTGCAAGGGATGGTTAATACGACTGGAATTATATTAGTAGTATTAAAACTAATTACTTCTAAACATCTGCTTAAAATAGCTCCATTTACTCCCAGGTGGTTTTTATCTGTCTGAAATAATAATGCATTGGTTTTTGCCAGGATTTTATAATTCCAGATATGTCCTTTTTAACATACAGAATAATATGTAATCTGCTTTGGTACATATAAGTAAAAGATTTATTAAACAATGACATATGCAGTGTACAATTAGGTAATGTATAACACAGCAATAGCAGAAATATATCAGGAAATGTCTTGAGATCTGTCATAATGAAACAAGTGGAAGTTTTTCTGCTAAAAGCAGGTAATGCAAGATCTCATTAATAATTCTTATTTGTCTGGAAAGAAGTTTTGACTGTTCTTCTCTTTAGTTGCTGTCACAACTGAAATATTTTTCCTAATTCTGTTATCTGCATTCTGCACCTTGCTTAGACTGTGCAAACTCGAGGTGTAAATCATTTTTGTATGTGACCTTGGCAGTGAAAGAGATTTCCAGCACAGTTTGTTACAAAGCCACAGGCATAACAGCCAGAGTTAAAAGTGAAGGATACAGTTCTGAGGCCGAATAGTATATCCAGTGATTATCTGCAGGTAAATACTTGTTCCTTCAGTTATGCACCCTGCTCATGGATACAGTCAACACTGCAATTTGATACCTTTTCCACCAAGTGTAGTGTCTGGAAAGAAGAATCTGGGAAACGCATCACAGAGCTACTCAGGCAGGATATTTCCCCTTCAGTGCTGTAATTCTTTGTGCTTCCTTGATTTGGAGCAGTTGTAGGTATGAGAAGAAAATGGCATAGTGTAGTGTTGTGCGTGGAGATCAGTGAACAGCAGGTTAACCTTGTGCTTTGGAAGACTCTGAAAGTCAGGATAGTGTTAATAGTATTTATGAGTTGTGAGAGTGAGAAGAAGAAATAAAAAGGAAATGCTTCATCTCTGTTTGAAATATCATCAAGGATGAAATTCTCTCCTTGGGAGAGGGGCCAGTACTGAGCTTTGGGTATTGCTTAATTGAGGCCTTCAGTGGGACTGAAGTGGTGTTTATAACCTTCAATAGGTTCTTTCACTTGGATGAATTTAATCTGAAGAATCTAAATTATGTATGGAGAAATTAAGTTATGTGCAATGTGTTATTAAATAGCAATATGATATAGCTGTGCCAGGGCAACTCCTTATGGGGATTCTCTTTTGGAGTTTGGCATGCCTTTTTGAATTAGTACAAACCACTTTGATAAGAAACCATGAGGAAAACCGAAGAGCCCTCACGCAGAGAGCTGCAGTGATATTGAAACAGTAGCAGATGGATTGGTAAATATTTCTGCATAAGCAAGTGCTTACTTGTTATGGCAAAGTCTTGCTGTGTGAGCCACGTTGCTCCAACCTGTTGGAGCAGTTCATTTTATGTATCTGTCCAGCCCTAGGCACAGTCTGCTTTGTAGATGCTGCCCAGAGGTTGCCTTGAATCTCTTCAAGAATCTATCAGAGCTGTGCACCCTGCTCTGGGGAGGTGCTCGGGGGCAGGTTCACAGGGCAGAACGTGGGGTAATTTGTGTTGAGATATGAACATGGCAGAGGGACTGTCAGTGGGAAACCCCTGTGGATTAATCTGAGCGTTGGGTCTCCGTGTTTCTTTCATTTTACATTCTATTACAATAATTCTCTTGGCTCAAATGCTGTGTACTTGGCTTGTGTTTGTATTTAATGCAAAAAATGTATGCTGAAAACCCTGGAAAACAAACATGTGAGGTGTCAGAGCATTCCTGTTGAGAAGCTGAATCTTTGTTACGCTTGTTGCTAAACATTTACATATCCAAGCCTTATGTAATGGCTGTCTGAATAATAATAAAACTGCATAAACTGACCTTGGTTCTCTGGCACCACGTCTCCTTTGAAGTCTGCATGACCAAATTCAAGACAATTATGTCATCCTTCATAACAGCCAAACAAAAGTTTGGCCGAATAATCATTTTTCTCCATATAACAGCACTGTGTTTGATTTCTGTAACGTGTGTCAATGTAGCTGTTGTTATTTACTGGGTGTTACAAGTGACAGTAAAAATCCCCTTGTTTTACATTAATGATTAGCACTGGTGACATCTGGATTTCATTTATGTTACCTCAGTGCCCACTTGTGCTGTACTCAGTTACTTTGAGTGACTTTGAGGCGAGTATGGTCTGAGAACACCCCCCTCCCCCAGTCTGCAGAAGGTGGTGTTAAAACGTGTGCCCATATGTGGCAGAAGCAGAACAGAGCCCTGGACAGGAGAAGGGAAACTGGCACTAACTTTTCCTCCCCTGTCCAAATCTACCACTGCCACACTTCCAATAAAATTCTCCATGTACAAGGCTGTCTCTGTCAGTTAAGGGTTGTCAGCAGAGACTCAGATTGCACATTACTGGGCCGTAGACCTTGCAGAAACCTTGGCATACTGTCCTTTCAGTCTTTGAGACTCTGCCTGTGTCACCAAGTGCTTCAAAACTTGTAGTTTATTTTCCCCCATCCCCTGATTCAAGTGATCCTTGCTGAGGCCCATGTGTGGTGTCAAGACTTACTCATTTTTTAACTTTTAATCTTAATAATGAATTCTGAGGAAATATTTTGAAACTACCTTTATCATATAAGATGGGTTAATTTCTGCAGAGAACATCAGCTAGGTCATTAAATATTGCTTTGAATACCATGCGTGCATCTAACCCTGTGTTGACATGAGATGCTTTTGGAATGGATGCAGCTCCCGCTGGCGTAGCTGGATCCAGTGGAAGTGTGACGCCTTTTGCCGTCTAGTTCTGCGTAAAGAGCAGCAAATCATCTAGGCTGGATTTGTAGCTGGTTTAAGTTATTTTATCTGGACTCACTACAGCACTTGTGGCTTTACTTGGTCATGTTTCAGCATGGGTGAACATGTGCACATACGTGTGCACGTTTATGTGTGTGGAGGTACACACATACTTTCACAATGAATATGCTTAATGTGCCTGTTGCACTTAATCTGTTGCAAAGTTAAACTATAAAAAGGAAAAAAACTACCGTTATACAAATCTTCACTGCTGAACCATGTCAGAATTATGACTATGAAAACTATAAAATCATGAAAAGTTGAAGAGGCAAATCATGAATGCAGTTCTAAAGTACAATAATACCCTTTTGTGCCCAGTTGCAATTAGCTCTTAATTTAATTCTGAAATGAACCTTCAAGGTTTTGTTGGTTTAAATCATGATGTTGATGATCTTTTTCTTTATTTTACTTCAATATGGTACCATGGTGTAGACAAACGTAATATGTAGAGTTTATGAAACCAGACAGCTAGTAAATCAATATTATTTTGCTAGTAAATTAGTAAGCCAGTACAAGCTGCTTTTAACTCTTTCCCATGGGACAAATAGTTTGAACTAGCTGGAGTTTAAATCAACACTGTGGGCACTGGATTAGTCAATGATTCTGAAGAAGGCTTTGTTGGCATAAACGTCTGCTTTGATCGTCCTAGTATTTACGGCTTTTTAATTAGATACAGTTCAGAACGATGGCTTTTATCAAAGCAGTTTGGTAAGTGAACAACTGGACATTGTTTAGGGCTTTAGATGACATTCTGTCTGTTAATATCATGTGGCTGGTTTTAATACAATGAAGAAGTTAGGATTATTTTAGGCATTGCCACTGCTTTGTCGAAAAAAACTCGCTATTCTAAGAGAGAGAGTGGCATGCATTGCTTTTTTGATGTTGTAAGTGTAATCATTTCTCAATATATTAAAACCCAACCATTTGCCTTGGGATTACAGAGGGCAGACTTTAATTTTGCATCATAAATTTGAAAGAGGTGACTTTCTTGTTCATCTTGACTCATTTTCATGTGCTGAGTGATTTGTTGGGAAGTGCTGAGCTCTTTTTGTTCAAGACTGGAGGCAGTTGGTTCCATTTTCAGCGTCAGACATTTCAGACTTGGCTTATGATGTGAAGTAAAGCTAATGCCAGCATGAAAATACCTTGGGGATCTTGGCAGAGCTGGACTCTATCGTTTTCTGGAATGGGAGATTGGTCTAAGTACATTTTTAAAGCTTTACAGTATTTGTAAACTTAGGGGAGCAAGAAGGTTAAGGAGCCACTGATGTCTTTAAAGCAACTACTGCAGTTTACTGTTCAAATGGAGATAGCTTATCTTCTAATTAACAACACTCCTTTTTGACAAGCTCAAGATATTTGAGGAAGGGATAGAAAAGTTTGGAAATTGTCTATATTTCTGTTAGCTGCTTAACTATGGGGTGCAGTGCTGTTATACTAAATCTGCCTACTCAAATCAATGGTGTTAAAATATTTTTGAGCAGTCCTTAGTTCTGCTTAAGATGAGATAAGATTAGCTGAACTAAAGGATGTTTTTCTAAAACTTTGGAAAATGATGTTTATTCAATAGTTGCACTTAGAACTGTGGTGTGAATGTGTCCTAGGTGTAACAGCTCATTCATAGAAACAGCCCAGTTTGCTCGAATTCTATGGCATGCGATTATTTTTTTGACTATAATATTTAGGAGAAAATCCCTGTGCCTTCGCAAGATGATATTGAGTCATATTCCTTGTATATTGAACACAGCACTGTTTTTATTGTTTGCCATTTTTATTTCAAACTTGGTAGTCCTTTATCTGAGGCAACTTTCTTCAGGACTGAAGACGAACTGACTTTATCTGTACTGATGAATCTAAGGAGTTATATTGGCTTTTCCCTTGTACCATAGGGTTTGAATTACACATCCCTTGCTTTTAAATCATGAGGCATTTTGGAAGAAAATAGGACTGAGTCTTGTTCTTGGGAGCTTACTTAAGTCATTTCTTTGAGAAAATAGGGATTATTAAAGTGTGTTCATCTGGGCTTTAGTATTAGGACATATACTGATCTCTCGGACTTCTCTGGATCGAGTCACTCAATCTTTTTAGCATTTTAAGCATCTTTTTTTTGTTGCCATTTGAATGTTTACTTGAACACAGCTTATTTAGTAATGTTTTTATCTGTTTGCCTTAAGTTTGCTGTCAGATTGGTGTTTCTGTGCACTTGTTTTTTGGGAAGGGGAGATTCTGAAACATTTGATTAAGTTCTGAAAAAATTGATTAAGTTGTACCTTCCTATGCAGTCAAAAATAATACTACTATGAATGTAGTTGCTGGTTTATCTCTCTGAGATTTGCCTGGATGCCCGTCGAAGTCAATGGGAAGAAAAAAATTGGCTGTCTAAATAGTTGTTTCAGTAAAGCTTGGATCAATTCTTCATATTCTCTCATTTGCAATTGTCCTGGGGCAGAGTAAATGTCGGTCAATATTCTCTTTCACTTGAGATAAATGACTCATTGCCTCATTTTTATCCACAACAGGACTTTAATTCATAATGTTAATAGCTGTTACATTATTACATTTGCAGTAGGTCATGTGAAAACTCTGTCACCACAGTGAGATAAATTGGTATTTTCATCTCTGGCTGTAATTTAGAGTTCTAAAAGCCTTAATTTCTTTATGGTAACAGGCCCATCACAACTCTCAGGGAGCCATTATATTTAATATTGTGTTACAAAAATCTGTCCATATTTTTTCAAGAGAGAAATTTTTAAGGTTGCAGGACAGAGGAGTGAAAGTAGGATGTAAATGGAACAGCTGCTGAGCAATTGTTGTGAAATCAAAGAAATCTTGGGGAAATCCCAAATTTGATTTTCTTCTGCTTTCTTTGTGAAGAAAGTCTTAAACCAAAAAGTAATACTTTCTTAAAGCAAAACATTATTGATTAATTTGATTCATGTTAGTTTATAATATTGAACTACTCTTTTAACCTCCCATGTTCCTAAATATTTTGAGAATTTTCTCTGTGAAGTGTCAATTTTGTTAAACTGCATACAATGAAAGTGAAAAAATGACATTTTTAAGGGTTTAAGCAGAATTTTGTTATTTTGTAGCAAAACTTTAATTTTTATCTTTGTGGTGTATGGTAATAATGTTTTTGAAGCCTATGTGAATTTAGGTTTAAATCAGTGTTTAATTGCTGTAGCCTAAATATCACTGTTTAAGCCTTTTTTTTTTCATGATCTCTTTCAAATTAATAACATTGCCATGAAGCTGTATTCTCGATTTGCTTCCCTGATTGCAATTCTGGGCGTGCAGCTTATGAAAGTTTTGAGGTGCTTAACTTCTGTACTACCACAGAGTGCAGGCACACTTGAGGAAATGGAGGTTTTAGTCCTCTCGTTAGTCCTGGATATGAAACGCATTTGGTCAGGATTCCAGAAAGCCCTGCAGCCTGTTCAGAGCTTGGTGCCTGGTCTGGGTGTTTAACATCAATTGTGTAGTTCCTACACAGCATATGTGTGTTAGGAATGACAGCATATTTGGACATAGCACTCCTTTAGCAGAAGGCAAAGCATCAAATAGACTATATCTGGATTGTTATATATTAAAATACTAAATAAATTCGAGATACTGTGCTTAGGCAATAATGTACTGTGCTCAGGACTATTAATACCAAGCAGTAAGACATGTACCAAATTGTTTCATATTTGCTTTTCTGCTCTCCATCCCCTGTTTTTTTTTTCAGACCTCCAGAATTACCCGCTCTGATGAAGATAAAGAAGGCTCCTGGGATGCTTGGGGGGCCTGGAGTGATTGCTCACGGACCTGTGGTGGGGGAGCCTCTTACTCACTGAGGAGATGTTTAAATGGCAGGTAAGCAACATGCTTAGAGGTGGATTTATTCTTCTGCAGCTGTGCCACAGGTCCCTGTCCTCTGGTGGTGTCTGTAGAGAAGCGATGTTGGTTTTGCTTCTGGAACAAAGTGCTGTGTACAGATCAGGTGTTATAAAATCCTGCTTTTAATGTATATTTTTGTAATATGTTAGATAAATACCTTAGCCTTCAGCTCTGATAGAACAGAAAACCAAGAAAGATTTACTTAGCACAGTCAAATATTGAGAGAAGTCCTGAAATGCCTACAAATCAGCCTGCACTTGAATATGACTTGAAACAATATTGAAGTGCAGATTCCTCCGTGCCTTCCCTGTAGTGAAAAACAAGTGGCTTACTCCACATGGAGATGTATCACATGCTGGTTTTGGTTAGGAAGCCTTTCCTCTGCCAGTTCTTTCCATGCAGTGGTCCCAGTGGCCGTATGTTTTCTCGGATAAGCCTGGGTGTAGCTTGAAGAGAGCAGAGCAGTGTATGCAGTGAAAAAACTTTACCTCAGTAGTAGAGCTGGACTGATGTAGGACTTGTTGCTACAAACCTTAAAGTATAAGTAATGCAATAGACCTGTAGTCAGGCAGAAAGATCTCCACCAGCTTAAAAGAATTTGTGCTGGTGTCTGTAATTTCTTGCTTTACTTATATTATTCTTAAAGATTTTTAAAAATACTGATTATGCCTAAATCTCTATTTTGTTGACTTTTTATGTGAAATGCAATATTGCTCAGGCAGTCAATTTTTCTTAAAGAATTGCAGTGCAATGCACTAATTAAGTGCAAACTGTATGAAATGCATAGCTAAAGATGATTGATTAAAAACTGCCTCTTTCTTTGAGTGCAAAATGCACAAAAATCTTTCAGAAAAGTCATATTTCCATCAAGAAGCTGTGCTATTCTATCAATGTGTTAGGGACTGAGAAACGAGCTCAAGAAATTGTAGCAATCTAAATTCCACTGTGGTTTTATTAATATTTTTAATGTGTTCCCCTGTGAAAAACATGTGTTTTCCATACCTTGACAGATGTGTAATTTAAAAGGGTTTTTGGTTTTTTTTTGCTGTGTTTTATTGTTGTTTTAATGTCCAGGAAATGCACAATTGTGAAACAAAGTTTTCACATTTGTATGTATCATAAACATTTTAAAGTTCAACTTTGTGAGGCAATCACTCTTGCAAAAGATTGGAAATTTGAGATGTGTAATATCTTGAGCTTGGAGAGTTGTACCTTCATCTGAGCTGGTTGGTCTCTCGCTGCAGGCATCCATTGCTTTTTCCTTTTCAAATGGTATTTTTTCAATCTCGCAAGCATATAGAAGTTTTTTTAATATTTGCATTAAACTTCCTTGCAAAAACTGGAAAATTTAGTCCAAAGGTTGTTAATTATGAGCTATATATCATCTATTCTTTAATGTAAGACTGGTCTTTTTAATATGTTGATTTGAGAGACATCACTAATCATAATTTCCTGTCAAGTAATCTGAAATATGCTTTCAGTTCTTTCAAGGCTTGATTTTGCCTTTCTTGCAAGAATATCTTGCTCTGTGCACAAGTACTGGTCAGTTATTGAGAAGTTTGGCAAACTATGACCCTAAAAAAAGTGTGAAACTCACACACCCCTGTCTTTATGAGACCACAATAAATAATTGTGACTTTATTATATGCCTGTTATTTCAGCTACTAACAGCACGCTTTGCCAAGGATCTGAATTGCCTGGATTTCAGGATTCACATGCGTTGGGCACCTTAGAAATTCATGCAGTCCATGAGAATTATATTTCATTTAAATTATGAATTCTGCTCATGTGGCTTTGCGTCAGTAAAATATATATTACGTATTATATTAAATTATATGTATTATATGTATATTATATACATATTTATACAAATTGTATAATACATGCTATTCTTTTTATTGCATTTTGGGAGAAAGGAAAGGTTTGAGCCTGTGTTTTCTTTCTGGAACAAAATAGGAAGAAGGAAAATTAATTTTCATTAGCCCTATGCTTGATTAAAGGACTGCTTATATATTCTGATCCTCTTTTCCTCTGGGTTATAGCCTGTGTATTAGAAGTAGCTTTGCTTAAATCAGCATAGATCAGGCTTAGGGATGCCTTGTGAAGTCTTTTAGACAAAATGAATGTGTTTTTCACCAGGTTTGCAATAAATTTGGTTTCTACAGGGAAAGCCACAAATTTTTTTGCTGAAGAGAGGCAGCAATGTAACCTGTTGGGTCCCCAGACCCCTTTTGTATTTAAACCTTGTATTTTGAGTCCAAATTATTGTAGGGCAGCAGCAATAAAAATCTAATTTTCAAGAAAATAACTATCTTTAGAGCAGGTAGGGTTGTGTTTTGCTGATATGCAGTGTAACCATTTTTACTCTGTTTTTCAGGAATTGTGAAGGTCGAAATATTCGGTACAAAACCTGCAGTAGTAATGTGAGTCTGGCTTTTAATTCTGTTTTACAGCTTCTATTACTTATTTAAACAATGTGTTATCGTTTAAGAAATGCTGCTTCCTGTTTAAAACCTTATGGTGCATAATTTTCTTTCCGTCATTATTACCATTTTTAGAGATTTCAGTCTGCGTGACACCACGAGGTCTTGAATTTAGGCTTCCCAAATGGACATTTGCTTTTGAAATTACAGTGCCAATTGTGATTCAGAACATTTTATATCATTTATTAGGAAAGTTATACATTTTGGAGGATTAACAAATCAATTCTCATCTTAAACCAGCAAGTGTGATTCCTGGGGGTGCTGTCCTTCAGGTGAAGCATTAAACTGAGCTCCTGGTCGTTTGTGACCGTTAGTGGTTTGGTGGCACTCTTCACATGAGCAAAGAAGTTAACTGCCTGTGTCCCTTTCAAATCTTAAATTGGATAATTCCTACTTATATTTCCTCTGTTTGCCTAAGCCTTTGTATTTCTCTGTGCAAAAGGTACATTGGCACAGATGGTTTCTGTGGAGCTGGAGGTTTGGCTATACAGTTACTATTACTGTGATGAATTCATGTTTTATTTTTATGGACATGTTTTATGAAAACCAGTCACATACAGCATCCTTCATGACATTTGCTCAGCTGATTTGTGGTGATGCTTTGTGCCATTTAAACAGCTGCTGCCTTTCACCCCAGGTGTTGTAACCTGTTCAAGGTGTGCAGCACATGCAGGACTGCGGTACCACTGATCAAAAGACCACGTGTATGAACACCATAATTCAGGATGGTTTGTGGTCAGCAGTCACCCCCTTGCGCGGGTGTGTACAGCTCCATGTCGCATCCATACAAACCCATTTCAGAAGAGGGAGAGGTAGATAAGCAATTAAAGCAAAAGTGGGTTCTTTTTTTTTTGAATTTTTTTTTTTAACTGCAGTGTATTTGATTAATCTGCTCCTGGCTCTGGGACAAAGGCAGCAATTTATCAAATACTGCTTAAAAGGTGAGGCCTGTGGTTCCCTTGCAGTGAATTACACCCAGGCAGGAGCTGGTGATGCCTGTGGCATTGCCAGCCCTGTGATTTCTGCCAGGTGCAGGCAGCTGTGGAGTATGACATGTTCTCCTTAGGAGGCCTGACCATGGAAGTTGCCCAGTAAATATGTTGAATCAGTTTATCTCCTGGGAGAACTGGCTATTCTCACTCTTCAGTTTGCCACACCTACAGTTCTTTGTGTGCCAGTTGGCTTCTGCCCTCCTCAAGAACAAGCCTCGCTAGCGCCTCGAATTGCTCCAACACTCCGCTCCGCAGTGCTGGATGGATTTTCCACCCCAGCAGCTCCCAGGCTAAGTTTCTGCTGGCAGAAGCTATTGGAAGTGATTAATGAATCAGGCCCACTTCAGGCAAAAATCAGATTCTGGAGACAAATCCTGTCACTTGCACTTTCAGAAGAAGCCTAACAGTTTTGTGCACAATGTGCTTAGCTCGTAAATAAAAATGTCACATGCAAAAAACCACATATTTTTCAAAACTATGTGATAAGATGAGTTGGAAGCGGCCAATATGTAATCAATAAACAAATAGCCACTGTAAAACCTATTTGCTGCATTCCTTATCTAGATTTGTAGTAGTTTGTGATATGTATACAGTAATAGACCTCTGACTGCTTGATCCCGAGCAATTCCTGTGCCACAGTGCAAACAAGACAGTGTAGCAGACCTTGGTCCTCCAGTGGAAAACTACCCAGTGTACAGGAAAAAAGAAGTATGAGATCAATTTGCATATATTTTCTGCCGAAAGCAGAGATCTACAGGCTTTTAGGGTGTGTGAGAGCAATTGTGGACACTGTTGCTTTTAATGATTATGCAGTAAAAATCTGATGGAAATGAGGATACTCTGTGCTTCAGTATAGAGAAAATTAAGGTTATTACTATATCCTTTCTTTACTCCCAGGGAGTTTTTCTGAAGTCACTGGGGCCTGTTTTTTAGCTTTAGGACTTACTTTAAAGCGATAAGTGGCATCTGTCTTGTATGTGACTCTGCTTGAATTTATGATGATTCAAATGCTAATTTCCAGACAGGAAACTGCCTTTACAGTTCTGCATTTGGGGCATGTCTGAAAAGGGTCATGTTTCCATTTCAGTTCAGATACACCCCAAATCTCTCAGGAATGGTTTTTTGCCTTGATTATAGATCAGATAATGGCGAACTCTTGAGAAAAATATATTTTATGAGATTTCCACTGTTAATACACTTGATCTTTTAATTTGACATCAATGAATTCAAACCCAACATTAGACCCGACTTAACTTTGAAGTGGGAGGTTACACCTAATGTAAGCTTCAGACTACTAGGCCAGTTTTGTTTAAAATAATATATTTTTCCCCAAAGCATTATTTCTAATGAATGCTCCTCGCTTTAGGTGTAAAATTTTAGTTTGAAAATTAAGAGTTTAAACGAGCTTCTTTCCATATTAATAGGTATTATTGTTAACCACATGAGACATTTGGTGCATATACACTGTGTAAAGTTGTCTGCAAATGTAATTTTGCTACATGATACATTACACCAACATCTATATTGGGGAGTACAAATGAAGCACAACTTAATATGTGTGTCATTCTAATGAAAAGAACAAGAATCATTTTACCAGAAAATTGGTTTCATCTGGATTTGTAATAGAATAGCAGCAAGTTCATTGAACTCAAGCAAGGTTCCAGAATAATATTAGTGATATTTCAATCAAAAAACTAATTCAAGGTCTTAGCAACAAAATAATTGCTGAGATTATTAAGGCATGCATAGAGGCTGCTTATCTTTCTATCATAACGGGGATGCCAGGTGCATGATTTCCTGAAGCTGCATGTATGCTGTCAGCTTTTCTTATAGAAGCTTTAGAGAAATAAACTATATAAACTACTCATTATATGCTGTTCAATGAGATTTTCAGTCTTTCTTAACCCCCCTTTTTTATGTTTCCATTTCCCCCCCCCCCTTTTTTGTATATACTGTTACATTCTAATGCTATGATGTGCACTATATGGAAGTGTTTAAGATAATCCTTTAGGGTCCTATTCATAGAACAAGTTATTTGGGCCATTTCCCCATAAATATCACATTCTTATGTGCCAAGAAGTCACTTATACATTTGCCAGAGTGACTCCTCTACAGCAAGGGAAAAAACTATTTTGTAACAGCTTTCTCTATGTTTAATTCTATTGTAAACTTTTATTATGTGCAGGTAATGCTCACACTTGTTCAACATATTCACCGGATTATTGTCTCAATATCCACTTCTTAACCAGCTCATTTATCCCATTCAGAAAATCTTGGCTGAACTGTTTCTCCTTTAGTTGTATAATATTTTGCCTTGAGTTACATAGTTTCTCTCAAAAACGTTCATTTATTTATTTTATGTATATAATACTGATGCATCCTGTGGCTCTCGTAGCTAGGGTTTCTAGCTAAGGTATCTTGATTTTGCTAAGAAATGGCCTGGAGATTATGTTGGAAAAACACAGAATCTGAAGCTAATTTCAAAAAGAAAACAAAAAGTGACTTCATCGGTTTTGGCTGGGTTTCAACAAAATGAGATTCAAAGAATAAAACTAGACAAAGGACTAGACTTTCTTTGGTGTCATCATTTTTACTGGGAATTTTCTTGCCTTTTGTGCTTTTTTCAGCAGAGTAATTGTTGGCAGGAGTTGCAGGGTCTGATGCAACCTTCATATTTTGTACATGAACATTGCCTACAAAGATACAGATTTCCCAGGTTAGCTTCATTTTCAAAGGCTGAGTGCTCTCTGCCAAAACTAAAGTGATACATTTCATAAGAAGCCAGCCCTTGAATTCATTGTGTTTTAATCATCTGTCACAAAAAGAATGGGAATATATATCCATATTTTTAACTTGCATAGTAGCCATGTCTGAAGCATCTTTTTCAGCTCTATCTGTCTATATGTTCGTAAGTCATGTCATAAATACACTTCATTCCACTCCAAGATCTGAATGTGGTCATTTTGCCAACATTTTCATGTGTTAGACCTCATAGATATGTCTTCAGCTCGTTATGTAGTGTATGAACCTGTGAACAACCTGGCTGTGATTTAGTGGATTGAGTGTAAGACAAAAGCTTTTGCTGAAATTAGGAGCAAAAATATTTAAGAAACAAGAAAAAATGCACAATATTGAGAGAGAGGAGACAGTGACGGAAGAAATTGATGTCTGAAATAGGTTAAAACCAAAAAAGCATACAAAGGGGATGAGGATGTGTCATTGTTTGATAGTGTGGCCTTGCCCATTTCCCAAACATGCCTTGCCCTTGCCTATTTCTCCCACCTTTTCCTTTCTATTTTTTAAACTCCCTCTTACTTTTTCTGACGCACTCTAATAGAATTAACCTGAAGTTAACAAGTCCTCTTGTTGTCCTGATTTCATTCCTTTCAGCACTTAGTTGACTTTCTGTTTAGATTATAAAATCTCTTCTTTATACAAGTATGTGTTGTTCCCAGGAAAACAGGGGTCTCAACTTGGATGCCTTCCAAATTCTGATATAATGCAAATGATAATAATTCCAGCTCTTTGTTATCCATTTGTGATGCTCCTTTTATGCTCCTGCTTTTGATCACAGCTCAAACATGGAGCAGGTGGAGCTGGCATATGAATCGAGCTGCCAGGATTGCTTTGTGTTATTTGGAGATGCCAAAAGAGCACAGGGAGATGAGAATTCCCTTACTCTCAAGCAGCCAGGAAGCAGTGGAAGGAAGGAGCTGCATTGTGTGTTCAATCAATGAGAAACATACAGTAACCACAGATTGACATCCTGACATTGTGGTGTTTGTGTCTTGGCATCCTATCAGCACTGAGTGATAATGAATTGTAACAACAGCCTGTCAAAACTCAGCCTAAGGCCACAGCTCTGCCTGTTTTACAGATAGCTCTTTAATTCTTTGTGATGAAAATGTAGCTGTGCATGGCTGAATAACCCCACTCTGAGATACTGCTTCTAACTTTACCTGAATCTGACTTCCAGTTATTATTTTTATCCTTAGCTACTCCTCTATTTGCAATGGTGGAAGGGAGCCATATGGTATCCATATGAACTCTGAATTCCTCTCTGCTTTTTAGACTAGCTTTTTGTGGAAAATGAGGGGTGACAGATTAAGTCAGAACCAAATTCTGCTCTCATTTACACCAGTGCAAACTTGGTGAATTTCTTGGGAGTAACACTGCAGTAAATAAGGGTGGTTTCTAAAAGCATTTGCTGGACATTTTTAGAAGCTCTCATTTGTGGGATTTTGCAGAGGTAAACCTCTGGAAGAATTACAGTAACTTTCATTTTTCCTTGTCTTATTCCATCATTTTATAGTTTAAAAAATATATAACTCAAACTAGAATTATCCCAGATTAAAAATAATACAGCATCTATTAACGTCATCCTGAGTTATTCTCTCTGCAAGGTGTAGCAGTGCACAGAGTTGAAAAGCATTGCTGGCAATGCTCAGTGAATGGCTTGGTGCTCAGTTGCAAAAATCCCAGGTGTTAATCAGTAGAGGGAATACTGGTTTTAGAAGGTATTTTATGCAGACTACAAGGGAACATTTCTAGGTTACTGTTTCCTATGGTGAAAAAAAATCTAAGGCATTGACAAATGATTAAGCTAAACCAGTGCCAGCTCATTCGGATTCATATGAGCAAAATGGTGTCAGGACAGCCTTGTTGAGGGCATTGGACTGGAATTCAGACCTTTCTCATGTATATTTTAATCTCCAGTACTGTGGAATGCATTTACCATTTCATTAGCTTGTATTCAGGGAAGGTTCAGTTCCCTGATAAGGTTGAAGCTGGGTCAGGATTAGTATTCTTAACTAATACTTAGTAATAAGTTCCATGAGTTCAGCTGACACATCACAATCTTTCAGTCTTATATCCAATGAAAACAGAACTTTGTTAAATCAGCCTCACATCTGGCTTGTATGTGCAGTTGGAATTCTTGGAAGAATATCCTCTCAGTCTGGCATATGGACTGTTTGACACTGGACGTACTTTCAGATGAAGTCTTTAGTGAGAAATTGTTTGACACACTGGCTCCTTTGTCAGTACTTTACCAAAGTTATTTTCAAATATATCAGTTTCCATCTCCATTCCTGTCACCGTAGTTTAATATTAACATCATTGTTTTGGTGCAATGCTTTATGTAGAAAAATATTTTAGAGCATTTTATTTCAAACAGTTCTTATATTTGGTCTTTGAGCTGTATGTGCTGAGGCTCTGTATGGGAGGAGATACGGAACTGTCTTATTAGAACTGGAACTGTATGATCAATAGTTACCAATTTGGAGCATCTTTTATTTCAACAAAGTAAGCCTTCCCGTTTCCATGAGGTCAAGGTGTTTTGTAATTAGACTAAAGGACTAAGCACTGAAAGGAGGCGTCTCCTCCTAATGCTGTTCCTTTTCTGAGCAAAATTGAACAATTAATTAGGGATATTTTTATTTCTTTATAAGTAGCAATAATAACTCTTTCATTACTCTGAAGTATGAACTGATGAATGAGTGCAGAGCGCTCAGAAATCCTGAAGTGGAAAAAGCTGTTAAAAAGAGAAATATTAAATGTCAGACATCTCATTATAGTCACTTAAAATATATAGATTCCTTTAGAAGCCCATTCTTATTACAGAACCAGACTTTAAATGTACTGCATAGTCTCATAAAAAATAACATTTTTAATTATCCTCTCGTATCAGTTATGTGGTTTGTACTGGAACGTGCATGATATTCTGGTACTCGCACTGCAAGTAATAGATTAAGCAACATAAATTGTTTTAATACACACCGTAAAACTTTACAATATGGCATATTTGTCATAACAGACCAAGCCTCCCTGAACAGATTCTGTGTAATTCATCAGGTAACTTTATTGCAAATATGAAGTCTTTTCTTAAAAAAATATTCCCTTTGGTGTGTTTTTAGGACTGCCCTTCAGATGTTGGTGACTTCAGAGCGCAACAGTGTTCAGCCTACAACGATGTCAAATACCAAGGACATTTTTATGAGTGGATCCCTGTGTATAACGATCCTACAGCACCCTGTGCCTTGAAATGTCAAGCTCTGGGAAAGAACCTGGTTGTGGAGCTTGCCCCAAAAGTACTCGATGGTACTCGTTGCAATACTGAATCCTTGGATATGTGCATCAGTGGGATATGCCAGGTGTGTTCATGGTATAAATAGAATTGTTGTGAGACACTTTGTACATTCAGTGAGCACTTTTTGGTTATTTTTCATCTCCATGTATCAGTTTTCTGCCAAATAGATTGTAGATAGTTTAACCTTTCTCTTGGACACAAGTTCTTGACTGCCTTAGCCATTAGTATTTTCATATATAAATAAAAAGTTCAATAACATTCAGTCACTATTCTATTTACATATGTTAAAATTAATTAAATTAGTTATGCTAGTTATAGGCGTGATGAAATTACATAGCTTTCCATTTCATTTTACTCCTTTTCTGAGTCTTATATCTCCTGAACTCTGATAAGGAGATAATATGACGTTTTATCAGATCCAACTCATAATGGCAGGTGTGAGTTTGTGAATCTGTCTCATTGTGTGGGTCAATATATGTTGTGATTGAATGAAATGATTGTTGTTATCTCTTTACTAGGAATCTGCATTGTAGATATATTTTTTCTTATTATTTATTAGTTATGCTATTGAGTTTGCACAGTTGATGTAGAAATGGAGAGTTATAATATTTGAGGCTTGCCAGCTCTGCCCATGTCTCATTACCAAAGAAATATTACAATCTTAAATTTTACAAACAGACAATTTTATATAGAATGGATATGTTATTGCAATTAGTTTTCTTTCTCTGCAAGTGGTTGTTGCTCTGTTAAATGCCTAAAATGAGTTCGACTCAAAAATGCAGGATATGGCCCAGTGAGCAAAATAGCTCCATTATAGGGGAAAATTTGACACAGTTGGCAGAAGACTGGTGCACGGATTACAGCAACATTAATATATGATCTGGACTTTGACGTGGGTTTTATGTGACTTCTATGTATACTGCAATTCCAATACCAGTCATGCCAGCACACAACGCATCTGCTGCCTCTGAAACAGAAGAAGAATTCCTTACGGTTTTCCTCTTCAAGAGACCACATTTGTCAGTAGTGTTTCACAGTGTTATCCAACAATGTTCAATTACCTTGTACTTTTAAAATAGGACACACCTCTATAAACTCTGGAAGGTCTTGCCAAATGATACTTCTCTTTTGCAGCAATCTTGGTGATGTCTCCTCTTCAATACAAGCCTTCTCCCTGGAGGATGTAAAAGCATTTTGTAGGTCCACAGCAGCCTTTGCTGTTTGGGTCCGTTGCAGCACTGAAGTGTTGTGTTGAATATAATGGAGCTCTGAGTTTTTCAAAAGCTTGTGAGATTTTTGCTCAGAGTGCTGTGGGGCTTCTCACACTGCCCTCAAACATCTACCATCTTTAATACGTAGCATAAAATTCACTTTGTATAGAGTGGATCCAGTTTTGTGAAGAACTGCTGAATGTGTTTTTAAAAGGGCTGACCTCAGTGTTTCTTGTTAGTATTTTGCAGTATTCCTATTTATATATTACATCAAATGCTTTGAAATTTAAATAATCCATTTTTAAAATAAACCAGGTAGTGATGGAAGAAATTAACCATTCCAGAAGCAGGCACTGCATCTCTTTTACACTGTTAATGAGAATTGATTGCTTTTATCTGTCTCTTGCATTTTTTCAATTTTCCATTGTTCCTTCTAATTGCACAAAAAATACTTTTCTGTGTGAGAGCACATCTTTGGGGGAAAAAACAAAACCCCTATGTTTTGGATGCGACCTGTGCCGCGACTTAGGCAATTGAATTAATTTATAAATTAACCTTTTATGTTGTTAAGTTCTTTCACTTTATCTCCTTTAAAAAAAATTGCTGAGGTATTTTTGCACAAATGGAAGATTTCTCTGTTTTAAAGTCTATATTTGATAATTCAGTGTTGGATAGGTATCGAGGTAAAAATAAGCCTCTGCTCATTTGAATTACATTTATTTTTTGTCTTTGTGGACTGTTCTGGGGGTGCAGCAGAAAGGTTGGTTACTTGTGAAAGGGACTGTGGGAGGTGGGGAACTTCCTCAGAAACCGACACTGAGATTTGTTGCTGCTCCTGTTCAAGCAGGAAAAGAAAACAAATTGACATCTAATCTTTCCTGGAAAAATATGGTTATTTAGTCAACTGCTGTTAGGAGAGAGACAGCAAAATTGTGACTCTCTACAATTGTCGCTATAAGATCAGCCTGTTGGGTTCTGACATATACTTGGCACAGCCTGCAAATAACTTGGCAAGTGTTTTTACAGCTAACTCATCTAAATAAACATGTCATACTGCTGATGTGCATATCTTTGCTTTTGTGCCTGTGAGCACCAAGGAGTCAGTGTAAGGAGAATGCTTTGCCTGAGTCCCTTTCCAACTGGTGCTGGTTTTGCTCATTTATTGTCTCAAAGTTGGCAGTTTTTTTTAAGATGTCAGCATCCCCTCCTTCCCCCAACACGATTTCACTTTAATCTGTTTTCTTATTCTTGGTAAAGCAGGGCTGCATCACTAATTCTGCCTCTTGGATTCTTGATCAGACTCTCTCCTTGGCAGGATATGAATTTACAAGGACGCTGAGTTCCTCTTGTCCAGCTTCAGTTCTGGTGCTTTGCACTTCCCTTAGCAAGAAGAATGAAACTAAATAATGCTCTGTCAAAGAAAATCATGAGATGGCAAAACCCCTCTCTGGATTTGAGAGGAGAGTGTTTGTGGGTTCAGGGGAAGTCAAATCTAAAGGCGGTGGAGAGGGGAAAAGTCTATTAGGAAAGTTAATAAGATATTTTGGTGTTGCTTGAGGCTTAACTCAGCCAAACCATGTGTTCATGTTTTAGTCTGCTACTGCTTTGCTTCTGTTACCAAAGCAAATATCTGGGGATGTTGTGTTAAATGGGGACAGGTCAAAACTTCACTGCTGGGAGGATTTTCACACTTAACTTCTGATATTTTTTCTAGTCTCTGCAAAATTCCCAACACACATTTTTTTCATATAATATATTCCTGCTGTGCCCATCTGGCTGTGGGTGGAGACGTTTAAAAACATCTGCATGTCAGACATGTGTAGGCAACATTTACCCAGTTACTCTGCCTGCTTTGGGGCCCTACCTCTCCTTGGGTTTTTCTTTTTAATTCATGCAGACCTGCTTTTTTTCCTACCAGAATGCAGAATAGGGTGTTACTTGTGTCAGTACCTGAAATGGTTACAGTAATAATTTTCCTAATATAATGTGTTTGGACAATAAATACACACATCACCAAAAAATCTGGCATCCTAAGGAGAAGTGTGAGTAGTTCTGTCCTAGGCTGTCACAATTAGGTCAAAGATGATGTAAATCCAAGTTGTTTGTGTTCCAAAAAAGGCAGACACTACCCTGTGCTTTGTAGCATATGGCATAACTTTAGCTGACATCACTACACATTCTGTATGTCAGTGGAGTGCCATCAGCTTCTGCCGCGTTAGTTCTTTTCTGTCATGTGTCATCATATGGCCAGTAGGTATCTCTCACTCACAACCAAAGCAACTCTTACATTTGATGTAAATAACTGTCAGAGTTTTCATTAAAAACAGTTTCTGGAACCTTCTTGGAAGACTGTTGAACATTTTTAGATGAGCTTTATTTGTGCTTAAAACTTAAAATCATAGCAGATTATTAATTTCTTCTGAATCTTGACTCCTTATATTCTGGTAGTTGCTTTCTCAAAGTGCTAACTTAAGGCATTTTGTGTACTTTCCCTTTGGATTCCTCTAGATGTGTCTCCTTGACTGTAAATGAGTTAAAGGTCTGCCCAAGACACACAGGAGGTCTGGTGTTCAGATAGTTCAATAGGAATGTTTTCTTTCCATTTAGTATTACTGCAGACATAAAGCTGTTTTTCTCACAGGTGTTAGTCAGAGTAGTTAATTCTTGAATAGCAATTAAAAAGCACCTTCTCCCCCCCAAATGAACATCTACAATATTTTTTAAATATTAAAAAAAAGAAAAACATTGTTGAAATTGCCTTTTCCTTATTTTTAGTCTTTAAATGTTAAGTAACTTATTAATGAGAAGAGTTGATTTGAGGTAGCTCTGTATTGAATGTGCCTTTATGCTTAACCTGGCATTCCTTTCTGGGTACCATTAGTGAGCACATGGAGCATGGAGGAGTCCCTCTGTAGGTGTGTAGAGACCTGCAGGCACCAGAGTTGTCAGGCTGGACCTTATCCAGACAGACTATGGGAGTTACTCATGTAGATCCAACAAACTTTCTGGCTTTCAGAGCTATGTATCAAAATCTTAATATGAATGACCATGCCTGCATCTGACTTATGTCATAAAACTGAGGAGCCTGAGGAGCTCCAGCTGCAATTCAGCTGGGAGGTGTTGGTGCCTCTCCAAGTCCCCACTGAAGGATATGGCTGTGCTGAGCATGAGTTACCACAAACTACGTAACCTGCCAGCATCACCATCCATAGCCTCAGTGGGTTGGTGTCCTCACCTGACTCTCAGACACTGAAATGGCCTTTTGGAATCACTTGTTTTTATTTTGCATCTGGGCGATGCTGCTAGAGACTGATTGTGCTTTTCAGATCTCCCTCCTACAGTTTCTCATGGAGAAACACTCCCTATAGGAATCTCTTACTGTCTAAGTTTATCCTTTCTTGCCAGATAAGTAGTGGATTTTTTCCTGATCTCCGGTTTCTTATCTATATTTCTTTTTTCCTAAGTGATTCTCTCTGCCAAGTTTTGTTTTGTTTTATTGAGCTTTTTACAAATGATATTTTACTTTCCCAGCGTTGCAAGGTCCTAAAGCACATGGGAAGTGAGAGCAGCAAAGCTCACAATTTTGGTGTTGTCTTGAATTAGAGCCTTTGTAACCTTCAAATACCCCAGTCCTAACTTCACCTTTACATAGCAAGGCAGGCTTGGCAGGACCCAGCCTAAAAGGCAGAAAAACAATCTTATTCCATGCATTGGTTTATTTTTCACAGCATTCTCACAAATAAGAAGCCCAATGGGAGTTTGTGTCTTATCCTCTGAGTGTAAGGGTAGTTTTTAAAATGGAGACCTTGTGGGAAAGCGTACTTGCTCCCCTACAGGGTGGTCCTATAACCTCTGAGCTGCTCTAGCATGTGTCAGATCCTGTAGTAAGAGTAAAATGTTTTGGACACACTTTGTTTTATTTGATGGAAGTGGGTTTACAGAATTGTGGAACACTTTAGCCTCTGGCCTCCAGATATAAAATGCTTGCAGAAATATGTGGAAAGTCTTTTTAGGAACCCTTTAGTATGCAGTGAACTTTCTACACTGTATTTTTTATCTTCTGGTTCTTTTATTGCTTTACATTCTTTTTCTCTGTATGTGGGTCTGGGGAATGGGAACATCATGGTGTGTCTCCTCATGCCCATCATTCTGCCTTGTGTTATGCCTCTCTTCTGAGGTTTGCATTTTGACATGCCTTGCATTGATTCTGTGATTTCTCATCTGTGAGCAACTGAAAATCCTTACACAGAAGAAATCCACTGGGATTACTGCTCTATGTGCTGTGAGGAGATGGGCTGGGCCATTCACTGTTACTCATGCTCAGGGTCCCTCAAGGGGCTATATTGTGTTTATTAACTTATGCTGAGCCCGTGTCAGCTTGTCTGGGCTGTACTGACCTGCAGTGGCCTCAGTGCAGAGATGGGAGAACCTGTGCCACAATCAAGCCTTTGTTAGGCTGTGCTTGGACAGAACTGAAGAGTTACGAGGCAGGGCCATGTGAGAACAAAGTCATGTGTCAGACCAAGTTAAATCTTCAGTGAGGATAAACCAGAGTTTGAAAGCTAATATTCCATACTGTTTTTACAAGTATTTTGTTTGTTTGTTTCTAAATGGGGCAAGTGACTTGCTTAATTGAAGGGATGTTCTGGTATCTCTCTGTCTTCTTGTCAGAATTAATTTCTTTTACATGATGAGCATGGGAAAGAGTGGGACTTTTTTCTTTATGTTCTCTCCAGGGTCATATCTTATCTGTGTAGAAATACAGTGCAAGCTGAAATTATCACAAAGCAGAGGATGTGAGCAGAGATTGCAAAATAAATGAATAGATGAGCTTTGAATGATAGCAGGGTTTTACAGTAGGGTGACGATAAATGGAAAATATTGGCTGAGGCAAAGGTGGATTTTCACATGACGTGTCCTATACTTATATTTTTATTACTATAAATTTCCATGGAAATATTTAAATTAATTATTTATTGTATGGGTGCAGGCACTCCTGACATCTGCCTGTCCTGTGATTCTGTGCTAAGACAAGTATAGCAGGAGAAAATGCAGCAAATAGCTGACTTTGGTGCATTAAGGCCTGAATACTGTGATAGCACATGCAAATGGGCAGTAAAATACAGCCTTAATTTCTCTAAGTTTTGGATTTTGTGGTGTGTCTGTGTTTGCAGAAATAGAAATCCTTTTTCTTTGACTAAGACTCTGATTATTTTAATTTTCCCTATTGAGAGTGATTCTAATAAACTGCCATAGGATTTATTTCTTTTGGCAAGTAAGGATTATTTTTCACTATTTTATTCCTTTACTAGTAAATGTTGAAATAAAAAGTGTCCTTTTTTAGTCAATTCACAAGACATAGAGAAGATGTTTTTGCCAGAAATAAGTCTGAAGTTATCTTGTGTTTTATGCAGAGCTGATAACCTTTGAAAGTATGTGGATGGTTTTATTCCATTTTTATCTCAGTTCAGATCTCTTGTAAGGCTGAAATAAATAATTTGGTTAAAGCAACCCAAGTACTACCATCCTGGTGGCAAGACAATCACATCATTGGATCTGTCTGGTGTAATTGTCTACTTCCATTCTATATTTTGCACATCTTGACAAATTTCATATGCAGTGAAAACCCAGTTACACCCAGTCCACACAGGCTTTGCCAACCCTGAGCAGATCAGCTCTCCAACCAACACAGGATTTGCTTTCTGAGGTGTTGCTATGACAGATCTGTTGCCAAAAAAATTTTAAACCAAAAACTACTGGGCACTATGTATTGGGATAATTACAGACTGTTCAGCCCTTGAGGAAAAGGATCTTCTGTATAATAACTCTGGTTAATTATAGTTCTTGTGAAGAAGTATAGTTATTATCACCTCCATTTGTGCCTTTTGCAGTGCAGTTCCTTACTCAGGTTGGAATGTAGATTTTCTTTTATATTTTAAACACATTGGGTGCTTCCCCTTGAATTATTTACTGGGTTTTCTGCTTTGGCTGAATTTCACTAAATGCCATCTGTGTGTTTGTGTTAAAATCCCACTGGCAGCCTACTTCATAAGCACACATGATTGTGCATCCTTTGAAACAGCCATGCTAATTAAAGCACACGAGTGGGAATGTACTCAGAGCAGCCTTCATCTGGATTTCCCCCCAGATTTATAGGCTTTGCCAAGCAACTCTAGAAGAATGGTTGTTATGTCATATTGAGATGTTGAATTGATTTTCTATTTTTATTTTATTAAGCTAAATCACATTAATACAGGGGAACACTCTGTGACACTGGGCTGCCAGTCCCTCGAGTAAACATAGAACACTGAAAAACATAACTTATCATTTTAATGGAATAATTGATAAATGAGAGTGCGTATCAATCAAAAATTTATTAGTCAAAATAGAAAACGATTGTGTGTTTAACATATACATTGCTGAATATTTCAATAGTCTGTCTGCTAAAGAGCTTAGTCTAAGACACAGTAGGTAGAGGAAGAATGGCACCACTGCAACTTCAGTCTTAATGTTTCATTGAATTTATGTATCTGTCACAAATAAAACCAGTAGTGATTTAGCCTTTTTTGGCCACTTCTATTATACAACTCAGTATGCTTGCTTTTTCTGGCTGTACCTGGACCTCTGGCTCCACAGGACCATAGAAGGGAGTGAGACCCTTTCTAAAGAGAAATATTATATGTAATTATATGTATTGCTGTATATAATTTCATGCTTTTGGTAGTAATAGAGTTACTTAAAATGAGTGGTGCTTCTTACGCATCTCTGGTTTTACTGAGGTCTCACTTACATATTATTCTTTTTGTAGAGCACAGGTTCTTTATTTGAGAAGTGTTGTTGGATGTCATTAGCATCCCAGAAACATATTTTATAATTGACATTTAACATTTTTATAATGACAACTCACCTCCCTGGAACAACAAAATATAATGTTGTGCATATTTTGAGAAAAGTGCCTGCAGCGGGAGGTGTGTGGTCAGTTGAGGGAATAACAAAGTTCAGGACAGTGGTCTAACACTCCTGTTTCTGCATTAGGCTCCTCGTTGGCGATTCTAGTCCCTGTATTTCATATTTATTAAGAGAAGACTCTGAAGGGAGTTTAGGATTTGCCAGGTTTTCCACTACAGTGCTTTTTTTGCCATACTGGAGACCTAGTCAAAAATCTGTCACCTGTAGTCCTGCCCATTTTCTCATCATAGTTAATTATAAACATCTCCTTAAGAGAGAAAGACCTGTGCATTTAACATAAAATGTTTTGACCTTCACAAATTGGAGTTAACACGATATATTAATTTCTTTAAGTCTAATTCCTCAACTGAAAGCCTACTAAGTGAATAAGAGCTAAAGAAACAGCTGCCGGAGCTTCTCAGTGATTTTTGGATTCGTACTTGCAAAAATATTTGTTATGTTCCATAGTCACCTCTAACTTATCAGCAGCAATTTCATTTTTGTCTTTCATCTGTATTGCTGTATTTTATACCCTGACCTTTTGCTCTTCCTTTGCCTTTCTGAACTTACATGAACTATTCTAAGCATGCTAGAAAATATTTAACACCCTTCAGTATTGTCTTTCACAATAGCACTGGCATACTTAGTTTGGAAGTTTGTTGAAGCAGATGAACATTTCTGTTCACTGCTTAATCAGATGCTTTCTGTCCTAGCTGCTTGTGACAAAACCAGTATTATTCCTTTACTTATTTATACTTTTTCTTTGGAAGGACACAGCCAAGTAATATATTCAGGTTGTGTCCTAACATAGTCATGGATTACACACCTGTTTCTGCAAATAATCCTGCTATATCCAAATTCATAGACACCTCATCATGGCCAATTTATTAAATGTACAAAACACCCATTTCCTCAATACCCTAGTTATATTAAATTTCCATTTATTTTCATTTTGTTACATATTGGTCTATATTCTCCCTGATGTCTCAGGAGCTCACAACCTACTCATTACAACACTCATATCATTTTTTTTGAATGATGGTATTTATGATTGCAGATTTCTTAACTTGATAGAGTCCCAATCCTTCTATTACACGGTTTGTATTATCTCTTGTTTCATTGATGCAGCCTATGATAACATCACCCAATAGTTTTATTTCTATGTCCTAAAAGCCTGCAGATGTTTCCCCAATCTGCTTGTAATATTTATAGTTGATCCCTTTGCTCTGTAAACAACAAGCACTGTGGGGTAAATGAACCTTAACCAGCATCTTAATTGTGAAAATAATCGGACCTCTTTGGCTTGCTGAGATGGTGTGTGAGCTGAGGAAGGCTGTTCCCATACGTCATTTGCTTGTCCTTGTTGCAGCTTTGCTTGCAAATACATGTGTACTCTTTTAAAAATGTTTTGTCAAACACTTTGCTTTTCTAATGGCTATTGGCTAAAGTATGGATACCTTAAATTCATAGCATTTGGAGTCAAATACCATGCGTGTTCGCGGCCTGATTTCTAAAGCTATACCTTGCAGCTTCCTGTTATTTTAGTGAGATCCATGGCTGTCCAGCCTGTCTGTGAAATACTGCTTCCTGTCAAGGTTTTACAAATGGATAAAAAAGGCTAAATGTAGACATTCAAGTTTGAAACATCCCCACCCCAGTGTTGATCACGCCACTCAGTAATACCTGGGGGAACAACACTTGCTGAGTTAGGTCTAAATTTGATGTGTGTCGCATTAAAATATGCAGAATTTTTGGGTGCTTCATGTTAAACAAAATCTGAAATCCTGGGCTCATTTCAGGCCTAAATTGTGATGCTAATTGAAGTTATTTTCTAAATAGTGTTCCGGGATATCATTACTTTACAATGACATTCATAAGAGGTGATATGAATGTAATAATTGCAGAAGGAAGCCCGTGGAGGGTGAATGTATCCAGCTGAGCACCCTGCCTTTGCTGTCAGGGGAGCCGTAAAGCTTTTCCCAGATCCAAGTCCCTTGCAGCTAGCACTCCTGTTTTACTTCTATTAAAAAATAAGCAATAATACTATATGAGACAGTCCTCTAAAGTGTGCTGCTCTGCTGATTATCTTTTTCCATGTTAGACTCAATTGTGCTTTGTGTTTGCACAATTGTATCACTTTTATCATATGCAATGAGAGTTTGTTTTCATAGTGACTCTATGTGTAATAGCTCACTATTTATGATTATTATTATCATATTGGGCTTTAATGGGATGATCTTGCAAGTACTCTGATCACCCTCCTCCCACCAAAGGCTTCCAGGATCTGTAGCTACAAATATACAACAGCTCGAACTAGTAAAAATAGAAATATCTCACATAGAGCATCACAGTGTGAAGCTTAATTTTTCCTTTGAGAATTAACTGATGAGCGAATAAACATTCTTAATATTTGGAAAATGAGATTACATTATGGAATGGAAATGTGTTTGTGGGATCTGGTGAGGGATTACACTTTCAACAATTTACCTCCATGTACTAGTGTTATCTTTATGTGGATAAGTGCAGGAGGAGCAGTAGAGAGCAATAAACACTTCAAAACTCTCCCTAAGAGGAATATAGACTCTCTTAACTACTGTATGGTCCTCTTCATTGCACCATCTGAACGCAGCATTCCTGGGAGGTGCAGAAATGCAGTTATACCCTTTTCACAGATTGTAAAGGAAAAGCAAAGGAAGTTTACAAAGATGGAAAAGAAAGTCTGTTGTGGAGCTGGGAATTGGAAGAGAGCTGTCAAGCAGAACATCAGTGTGTTAAGCACCAGATTGTTGTACCCCTTGAAGTTTTGTCTGATTTCTGATTCAGTCAGCTTTGTTTCTGAAATGGTGGTGTTTTCATTAGTTTCTCTATGCTAATTGGTGACAAAATGGGAAGATAAGCTTATTTAGAGCAATATTTTTAGTTTTCTTTTTGTTATTTTCTGACTGTGCTAGTGATGAACCCAGAGCTAAAGTGAAAAAATACCTTCAAGCAAAAATATTTCAATTTTTAATCCAATTTTAAGTTATAATACTGGAATTTCATATGTGTGCATAGCTTTTATGTAGTAAATAAGCACCTATTCTGAGATGGTCTAATTTGTGTGTTGGATCTTTTGACAGTCAAAAGTACATTTTTTGTTATCACTTTACATTAATATTAATTACTGTCATTAATATTAATAGTATTAATTATCATTACTACTATTGATTATTA
The DNA here is from genome assembly GCA_033556795.1 of Tapera naevia. NCBI lineage: Eukaryota > Metazoa > Chordata > Aves > Cuculiformes > Neomorphidae > Tapera > Tapera naevia. The sequence goes on along the minus strand of JAUMJJ010000076.1, from coordinate 4,783,242 downwards.
TCATTAATATTAATCAACTTAATATTAATATTAATTATTTCTGTTACGCTCCTTATTTATTTGTAAAACGAATTCTTTGCTGGGCTGTGTAGGATGAAAATTCCTTCAGTTGCAGGAATTTAAAAAAAAATCCCATTGCTAATGTTTTCTGCAGTAAATCTGCAAGTTTTAGTACAGAAATGTCATTCAGCACCGCGTGTCTCTTACCCGAAGCACCGTAACAGTTGATGCAATTAACTGTCCTTTATAATGCAGTGGAGGATGTAAGGAATCAGGAAAATAAAGGAAAGGGATAAAGGCTTTGCTGCCTTTTCTATAGATGCATGGAACCCAGAGCCTGCCTTTCGCCGTGTTTGGCAGTGGATGTGCATGATTTGTGTGGTGTGTGTGCGAACTCAGGGACTGGGAGACCCACGCCTGCCTCTTACGTGCAAACTCCATCCTCAGCCCTCCGAGGGGATCGTGTGTCAGTTTTGGCAAAGCACGGATGTGGTGGATCTTGGCAGCAAAGACTGCCCCTTCCAAACAGTTTTATATAGGAAGAGGAGTGTGCTGGCTGATTTCAGAATTCTAGCGTTGCTTTTAACTGTGAATTTCCAGGGGACTTTGTTTGTCAGATTGGAGTTCAGTTAGATATATACGTCCATGGCAAATTGGCTGCACTTCTCAGGGATGTGTGGGTTTAAGAGGTGTATAAGCTGACTTGAGAAAACTTGAAGCTGCAAATTAGCTTTTTGTTCAGCGTTTGGTACTCCCTGAAAATTTCTTCTACAAAACGGTGAAGGGTAAGATAGATGAGACCAAATATTTATCTCCATTTCAGAAGGAAGGTACTTTTGGTCAATATTTTCTATTCTTTGCTTCCCATTCTCACTCCGGTGTTTCTCGCAGGGTGACAGATATGAAAAAAAAGAAAACTGGGAAAAAATGTTTTCATTATACTTTGGAGAGTTTTCAGTTGACAGTTTTTCAAAAGCTTTGCTCTTGGAATTTCTGGCAGTGTTTGGGTGGTTTTATAATAATCTTTGGAAAGTTTTATAGATCCAGTCTCATATTCAGAAACAAACAAAAAAAAATCAAAAGGTGAGAACTGACACTTTCAAGTTTTTTAAGACCTGGTTAGCAAACGTATGTGATTGATTGACATTGATGCAAATAGAAATAGGAGATCTACACGAATGCCACTTAAATGTTGAATGGCCAAGACAGTAGATTATGAGCAGTGCCCACAGCTGCTTTTCTGTGAAGCTGAAAGCTGAGTGCCCTTTAAATATTTAACTTGGATTATTTCATTGCATTAATCCTTTCTAAGACATAATTAAACAGGTGATGAAAAATAAATTGTAAATTACATAGTTGTGCCTTGTGTTGGAAATAATAATGCTCAATGGTATTCATTCACATAAGCAGGGGAAAACTGATTCGTGTATTTCCTGTGTTTGAAGAGCTTGATGTATCAGTTGTTGTGGTTCATCATTAACATCAAGGAAATGACAGCACGCTTTTAAAATCCTAAATAGCAGGATATGCTTTGATAGAATGAGGCCAGCTCATAAAATCAAAAGGATAACATAATAAATAAAATTCCAGAAACCTGAGCATGTCTACTACAGCTTTGCCCTCCTTCTGACTGTGGTGTTGATGTTGGCAGGCGGTAGGCTGTGATCGACAACTTGGGAGCAATGCCAAGGAAGACAACTGTGGAATCTGTGCAGGAGATGGCTCAACGTGCAGGCTTGTGAGGGGACAAGCTAAGGCACATGTCTCACCAGAAAAAAGTAGGTTGCAAACTGATCTTATGGTAATTTATTCTTGACTATGTTTTCTGCTTGTGTATTATCATGCACGTTGCTGAGTATTGACCTTTTAACTATATACTTGTTTGCAGTTTTCCAAAGCTACTTATTCTAAAGTCTGTGCTAGATTAGTCTATTGAAATCCCACGAGGGATACCACACGTTAGGGTATAGCTAGGAAAGAATTTGAGATATGTATTTTTTTAATAGAGCTACTGAATTAATTCTATCAGGAATAACCATCAAGATGCATGTCCTTTTCTAAAGGGTATCCTCATGTTGCAATACATGTGATGCGGCCACAATTTTTTTAAATCATGGAAACATCTTGTAGATGGCTTTATGGAAATTGTGGCCCACAATTGAAAGTGTCTGGTTTTCAACTTAACTTTGCCTTATTTTTTTTGAAGTGTCTAAAGGCAGTTGAACTTCAGAGGCAACTTAACTACTTGTATGGTACAAAAAGCACAAGGTCAAAGGGAATAATACCTTCTTCTCTTTCTTTTATGTGTGTTTGGCTCAATTTCTGTCATTCTCCTCAAAATAGTTAGCATGTTGCTGTAAGTAACTCTGTAGATCTCAGTAGTGCTGAAAATAAAGGAGGAGTTGTCAGAATTGGGCCCTTTACTGGAGTCTGAAGAGTCTGACTGTGTTGATATCTGGGCAAGGTTTGTCACATAGAGGCTTGCCTCTGGCACCTGTGCTTTCTACCCTCACAGGTGATGCTCCCTGTAATCTTACAGTGTATGTCTTGTGTTTATCATGTCAGATAGTTGCTTCATGCATTTTTTTCTGTTTCTGAACTCATAATGTGCATTTGTCACGTGGAGAATGGAGCATTTCGAGTTTGTTACCTTCCTTGCATTACAAGATGCAAGAGTGATGATCTAGTTCTCTTAGGTTGAAGTCAATACTCAAAGTTCAAATGCAACGAGGTATTTTTTTAAATGGATGAAGTTCTTGCCTTTGACAGCTGCATATATTTTAGTGCTGTTGTAGTTCAGCCTGCAAAGATTTCACTGTGCCCTGATTTTGAAGGAGCTGGTGTATCTTGAAGCATGCCTAATCCTTATTGCAGTACATATAAATTGAAATTTCCATGGGGTTTTTAGTGCCATTACCATAAGCAAAACAATATACATTCTACTAAAACCAGAAGTTTTGATGATTTCTTGTTATTGTGATAGTGCCAAAATATTTTTGGGTCAATTTGTTCATCACTATGGAAGCAGTTCTCTGTAATCATTCTCTGTGTGAATGAAATGTGGAAATAAAGCCCTGCTTTCTTTGTCCTGATGTGTCAGTGAAAGGAGGCACAGTATCTTCCAAAGAGTAATTTGGAAGCTTTCAGAGCTGGTGTTGAGAAGTAAAATATTGACACATGACAGACATGTATGTAAGAGGAAGCTTGTAAGGTTGTGAGCAGGATGTAAATTTTATTGTGCAATGAGGCAAATTGAAGAATTGAAAGGAAAGCAAGAGCCAAAGATTTATTATGACAAAAAAAGGAGATGTAAAGGAAAAACGAAGGTCCCTGGTTACCTTGGTCCTTAGTTTTAAAAAAAGAAATTTAGGCATTGATAGCAAATGATTTCTCATAAAGGACTCACTGTTTTATTATCTTTTAAATATGTTTTTACATAAAATTGATAACTTTCTTTGACTGGAAAGCTAAACAGCACTAAAAGAAACTTTACTGTTTTGCAAATATGAAACAAACTGTCATTTCAAAAGTTCTTTATTTTTCCCACCAGCACTTAATTGCCTTTGAAGGACAAAGTAAGTTAGACTTCTGACAACAAGCCAGATTCTAACATTCTGCTAAAATGATTAAAGATTTGACTAATGATACTCAAAGAAAAAGTGTAATAGGTTGTAAAATGTACCATCCCATTGGGAAATGAGATATCATGGGCCTGATGTTTCTAGTGCTCAATGCATGGAACTCCCATTAACTCCACTGCACATTGTGCACATGGAAAAATTGTGGGATTGGGCCTTGATGCATGCTTTCTGCACCATTATTGGCAAGAGATGGTAGTTCTGGTTCTGATACCAAGAAAAAAAGATGTTTGTTCTGAAATTAACCAGGACTGAACTTAAAGGCACTGACTTGTACTCATCTGGTCTTATTTGATTCTCAAATTCTTTGATACTTGCAAGTTTTACCTTTTTAGCTTATTGCTAAAAGTTTCATACAAATGTTTCAATGATGAAACATTTAACTACTTTAATTTCTTCTTGCCATGTGTTTTATTTCCTGTGGCACTTGTGCCATTTACCATCGGTCACTGACGGACACGTGTTTTTATGTCATCATCCCCAAGCACACTTAACCAAAAACCCAATTTCACTTTGGTCATTTATCTAAACAGAAGCCTTCTGCAAGGCTCCTTGTTCAGTACCCTCAGGAAAGGTTATAGAGCAGATCATCTTGAGAGCCATCACGCAGGATATAAAGGACAGCCAGAGGATCAGGCCCAGTTAGCATGGATTCAGGAAAGGCAGGTCCTGCTTGACCAACTTGATCCCCCTCTATGACAAGGAGACCTGATTGGTGAATGAGGCCATAAGGATTGGGGAAGTGATCTTCTCCCCATACTCAGTGCTTGTGGGGCCACACCTCAAATCCTGTGTTGAGTTTTGGGCCCCTCTCTCCAAGAAGGACATTGAGCTTCTGGAGCTTGTCCAGGGAAGGGCAAGGAAGCTGGAGACGGGTCTGGACCACAAGTTTTAGTGAGGAGCAGCTGAGGGAAGAGTGGCTGTTCAGCCTGGAGAGGAGGAGGCTGAGGAGAGGTATTTAATATGTGTACATGTGATGCTTAAGGACATGGTTTAGTGGTGGACTTAGCAGTGGTAGGTTAAGGGTTGGGCTGGATGATCTTAAAGGTCTTTTCCAACCTAAAAAATTCTATGATTGGCCGCCTCAGTTTTGTGACAGCTTGCTATTTGTTATCTTTTTCCCCTCTTTGCATCAATATGCATGGAGCTGGTAACCCCCATTGTCAAGGTTGCCTGATGCTTCACTTTGCATGAGTGATTTTTTTGCCAAAATTCAACAGTTGGGTCAGAAACTTTTCATGCCAGGTGCTGGAGAAAATTCAGCCAAAACAACTCATCATATTCCAAGGACACAGAAGAGAAAAACATTTTGTTTCCCACTGTCAGAACATTCCTGAAACCTTTTCTTTAATATGTCTTAACATCCCCTGTTGTTGGACTTGATCGTGGATCAGGGATTTGAAATTTGGCAGGCAATAGTCTTCTGGTCATAGACAAGTCTTTTGCAATATCTGTGAACATCAACACATATTGTACTACAACCCTTCAAAAAAAAATCATCCAACTTTTCCTTCAGGCTATATAGATCCTTCTTGGATGTTAACAGCTGCCAGTTCTGAAAACTTGTCTTTTTAAGTGTGCGCTAGCTTGTTACATGTCCTTAACTGCAAACAGATCAAATGTGCAAAATCACCTTAGAATAAATTAACATGTTTTTCTTCCAGAGCTAAGCTATTAAAATGTCTCCTTGAAGTTGCTCTTACTTTCTGCTGGGCAGCAGTGCAGTATGGGTACCATGGATGAACTCTATGATGCTTCTCCTGCCTCACATTCAGGTATTACAGGAGAAGTTTTGTGGAAAGCTTCTAATTTTCCTGAGCTTTGCACTTACAACTGATTGTGATAAGATCTACTGATTGTGGTAAGATGACGTAAGGAGAGGGAAGACAAGACTTGCTGATCAGAAAAATCTGACATTATGTTCATACAGTCAATGAAAGATATGAGAAGGTGGGAAGAGGACCTAGGACTGGATGCACAGATACATTAGGTCAAGGAAGAAGAGGAAGAGTAGGAGACAGATAGGAATTTAGGTTGAGAGATGGAGTCAGAAACACTCGGAGAGGAAGGGGAAAAATCAGCTGTATGTCAAGGCAGAAGAGCGAATTGGGAATTGTGTGTGTAGGGATAGAAAGCCAGTACATTAGCATTTCAGTTTAAATGAGGAATATGTTTTTTGAAGCAAATTCCATCATGGTTCCATCAGTTCACAGCATAGAGTGGTCCTGAAGACATGAAACTGGGTTTTTTTGGGAGATATATTGGAAGATAGGCCCCAGACAAGCACCTAATGTTCTCCAACAACTACTGACTATGCAGTCTGTGGGATCAGACCAGAGTTAGTTCAAAGCGAAGCGCCTGCGTTGTGTGCAGTGTGGATGCTGGGTCTTTCAGTCTGTGGATCTGTTTAGTTTGTTTTCTTTACTTCAGGCTGTTATAGATGGTATGAAGTCACCTCCTTTGCTTTCCTGATCTCTCTTCTCTTACTTAGAGAAATTCCTAGTAAGGACATTAGCTATTTCATTGTTTAGTTCCCACTACATTTCCTTGAGATCGTTTTCCTTATGGGCCACTTACTGTGTGCATTTGTACATTTTCTCCAGTGCATACAAATTTTAGAAGAGGTGTCCAGAAGTGGAAGGAAGTAAATATGTAACTAAAATGAATTGAAGCCATACTGTCTGTCTCAAAAGCAGGTTGCCACACCTTAGAAATACTTAACAATGCAAAGCAGTGGCACTCTCAGATGAAGAGGCAGGCTTGATTCACAGTGGACAGAGGGACAGAGGTAGAGGAGTGGGAGAGTGTGGAACTAGAGAGAGAAGGACTCAGTGGCAGGAAGGATGTACCCATACAGATTTTGCAATATAATTTATTAGGATCAAGATACAGAACTTCTGCTTTCAGTAGCCCATACCTGTCTAGTTCAGGTGTCTCAAACAGTATGTATTTAGCTTTGCACAGATTCTTGTCGTTAGGGAGGCCAGCACATGCCCCAGCACCAATATCATCTGAAGTTATGCCCAGTGTTCAAGTGGATGAGTGGAGCCACTGCAATAACACTCCAAACATTTTGAGCTTTTGTGCTGTTATTTTTTCCTGGACTGTTGTTCTTATACTGAGAGCACATAGGCTTTCCATCAGAACTGAAGGCCCATCAGTGCTGAGCAAATACATGGAAAGAAACAGTTTTTATAGGCCTGAAATAAACCCTCTGCCCTGCTGTAAGAGGAGAGAGGGAAAAATCCCAATTGGCCCATATGTGAAACAGTAAATGGGTCCACCATGGGCCACATGGAAAAATAAATAAAACCTGCTGAATTGGATTGAGCTCAGGAATGTGGCTCCTTTATTTTGATCCTGGGGATTAGCTCCCAGTCTTACCATAGCAGGGAGTCTGATCTTGCTCTCATAGAAATCCAAAATCTAAATCCGCATTAACACCATAGAAACAGGATCAGCCCTTGCTGTCTCAAGGAAAAGCATTCTGGGAGCTTAATGAGCAAGTGCTGCGTGCAGTGCGTGCACACGGATTTTCTGGGAGTCCCAGGAGAGAGCAGAGAACCCATTTTGAGCAGGTGATGGAGAAAGATGACCCACATGCTCTTGGGAATGCCTGCAGTAGAAGCAGAGTTAGAATAGATTGACTATCTCACTTGTTTCTCAGTTTTTAAGGTGAGCTTCGTGACTCTAAAATCAGATTTCACAGTGAAGTGTTTCTGCATGTTCCTGATTATTTTGGGCTTTTTGTTTTCAGTTTTGGACGAAGGTCAGCAATTAACTTTCAGAGTTAAATGACTAGTATTAAGAGAGGGAAGATAATTGGAAATTATAAATATGGATTTGAGGCTAGCAATTTCCCCTCATGTTTTCATTGAGTTCATGCTTTTGACAGTGTGGATCCTACTGATTTAATGGGAAATGCACAGCATAACTATTTTTGAATGGATTTACAGGGCCTTGTGTTCCTTTAAGAATATGAATTCTGTGTTTCAGTTAAGAACTGAAGACCTTTGGAATATATAGTTTTGGTGCCAGATCTGGGCAATTGTAACTACTGTTTTGGAGGAAGTTAAAGCTGTCTCTCAGGAGAAGGTGGAGTCTCTTAGTCAGCTTTGTCCCATTTTTTACAATTCCCCATCTCTGCTCAGAATTGAAAAAAAAATCTCATTTTTATTTTTCCCTATAATTTACTTCATCTCATGGAAGGTCTGCCCTGGGTCATAATTGTCTCAGTCAGATTACTAGAGTCTTCTGCTGTCAGTCTTCTTGACAGTCCTGTGGGGCTGCAGAGGTTGAACACTGCTGTGGCAGTGAACTTAGTTATCTCCTCCAATGCAAATCAAATACTTTCTGGTAATATTGTCTCCACCACAGAGAAACACCAAATTTAGCACCCCCATGAGACTTTTGGACCATATCAGAGAGTGCTTCAGTGAGGGTGGAATGTCTGTAGTACTGCTAAAGGAATGTGAAGCATCCTGAAAAGGGATCAACAAGGCTTGCTGTGGGGAGCGGAGCTGGCTGTGAGGAGGTGGAGGAAACACAGCAGAACGACCCTGGTTGTTCTCAGGAGGAGCAGTCCTACACATCCCTGCACATCTGCAAATCCTGGCCTCGTCTGTTCAGCGTGGAGTGCCCTTGGTTCCACTTCAAAACAGCAGTTGTGTGTATTCAGAGCTGCTCAGAATCAGACTCTTATTTGAGGTTTTGTGCTGTAGCTCCTGGTTGGTTGTCAAGACGGGATACGATTCCTGACCAAGGAGGGACAGATGGGCCCCATAAACCTGCTTTGCTTCAAACACTGTAGAGCACATGTGAATTCAGTAGTTATTTCCTTACTTTAAAGATATACACATCCACTACCTTCTGGCTATCTTTAGCAATCCGTCTGATGAAAAACCAAGATGCAAAAAGATATTAAGTGGTTCAGTAGTTAATGTTTTTTCCAGGGCTCCTTAGCTTATATTATTGTTCTTACTGTAGTATTTTGCACTCTGGTGGAATACCCAAATATGAAATTAATAAAGATCATATTTTATTACATCCAAAATAAATTGTTATATTTAAATGACCTTCCTAGAAATTGACGATATAAAAACTGTAACATAAGAAGGTGTTTATTTCAGAAAAAAATAATTGCAGTATTTGCTTGAAGTATCCTGAACATTTGGCAGGATTTCATACTTATGCTAAGGAGATGTAAACCAGAAGCTGATAATTTAGCATCTACTATAAAAGGGTCTGGTTTAAAGTGGAAAGAAACATTCTTCAACTGTTTTTCAGTTAAAACTAAACTCAAATATTCTTCCTCTAAATATTGTATGAGTAATTCTGGAGCAAATGTATTACTGACGTTCAACTCCTGACTTTTTGAATTTGTAAAAATTAACTTCCTCTACACCAGCCCCTAGATATTTGTTAATGCCGTCACTAAGCAGAGCATCCTCGGTGGGATGTACCTGCAATGGGCCTGTGTTTGCAGGTCCTGCCTCAAAGAAGATTTGCAGTTGGGCTGTGATGGAAATGGAAGACAAAATGTTGGTACTTTGTTGCTTGGACACTTCTGTGGAGATCCCTGCCATGCACTGTGCATACCCTTGTCTGAGAGCACTGCTGTTGTTGGCGTGAAAGACTCTGGTCTATTGATTTGATTGTTAGTTTTCTTGGGCAAATCATGGTTTCCTGTGTTTGAAATGGAAAGTAATAACTTTCTGCCTTTGTAAAATGAACTGAAGTAAGTGTGTTGTGCGTTTATATGTGAAGAGGCTGTTTGGGCAGCCAAAAACTGTTTTGTATTGACATGTTCTGTTCAGGGCTGGTTTGGTTTATAGTTAGTATTAAATCGAGGCCCTTACTGGAAGGAGTGATCTTATGTGGTAAGTTAGATGCAGACATTCTGTTATAACATGTACGTTATAGCTAGTATATATTTGCTCTTAACTGGTCTGTAATTGGTTAAGGGTTAGTGTTAAGTAGATGATTTATTTCCTGTAAGTCCTGCCACTTATTAAAATTGTGACCTGCAGCAGGAAATGAGGTGTGGGCAAAATGAAACTGAACAGCTGCAGATTTTTGTAAGGGGGAAGTACTACTTAGCAGATTCCTTATGTCAATTCAGTGATTAGGAAATAAAACTAGGACAACAGAGTGCAAATATGTTCCTAATACACTACTGACATTTCAGTTGTTTTTGTTAATAGCAAATAATTTTCCAATAGTGAGAAAGATTTATAAGTCCATTCGTAGGTCTTAGTAGTCACATAGCGTAGCAAAAAGACTCGCTATACTGTACTTCATAAACCAGCATAAGATTGTTTTTAATAGAAAAATTGTGAAACCTGTTAAATGTTTTCTTAGACACATTTGACAGTTTTTAGTCTAGTTATGTGATGTGCGAATTCTAAAGCACTTCTTTAATTTTTCTAGGAGAAGAAACCGTGATTGCTGTACCACATGGGAGCCGCAGTGTGAGAATTACCCTAAAAGGACCAGCACACCTTGGTATGACTGAGCTGTTTTATGTATTCATTCATAGGCAGAAGATAAAAACAGAGCCTTGTGTCTGAACTCATGCAAACGTGGGGATATGGGTAAGATCATGACCTTCCCATCTTCAGTACCCGTCCTGGAGGCAGTTCTACAGAACATTGGAAGTCCAGTTAGTAAAAAAACCAACCACATGATGGTGGTTTCTGGAGTTATTTTTAAAACAAGAATTTCTTAAGTAAGATAGCTAAGTTATGGTACAATCTTAAACTACATGCAGATGATTATGTCAGACTTTCAAAGAGTTATGTGTGGGATCAGTAGCACTCATATAACCCAGCGCTAGATTTCTGTTGAAGAGTCTGTAAATAGTTCAGCTGAAGTCACACTTGGTCAGCAAGCACTGTTCAAGCAAAAGTAATCTAGTTGAAAAAGAGGTAAGGTAAACCAAATGCATAAAATAAACTATATGAGTCCTGTTTCCCTGTACTGTTTTTGGTCGTTGCATACTATCTATGAGAAATAGCTTGCTGTTTTGTGAAGTGTTAGGCCTACTTTACTTTACATAAATAACTAATCATTTCAATGATAAGTGGGACTGCCAGACCAAGCAATGAAATTAACGTTTTGAGCAATTTTTTATTAGTAAAAGTGGAAGAGTTAATCTGAAACATAGAAATAAAAAGGACTTCTACTGTTCTGAGATATGTAAATAGAAGACAGAAATGCTTTTTATTTGAAAATTGTTCATCTCTCCATTTGCTTTGAAGAACATATTGTCATTTTCTTTCAAAGCAAAAATTCAATAAGACTTTCACTTTGTCACAGGATAACAATAACTACAAGATATAACACTGATATAAATAAAGTGCAAAGCTGAATTTATCTTGAAATAAAAATATCCATGTAAAACTGTTGCAAAGTATGTATAAAGGAGCGATTCTGACCAGTTCAGGTCAGGACTCTTGGTCTTTCTTAAGTGGTTCTGCAGAAGGAAGTTGTTGTTTCAGCTTTGTATGAGGAAAAAGTACTAAATTCAGTGGCTCCTGGGGGATTTCTGGAAAGCTCCTGAGGAATGCAGCAGCAAGTTGGTAACTAAGTACAGAGTGGTCCTGACTTCCTACCCAGGATGGTTTCGTAAAGAAGCTGTGGCTTGGCATTACCTTTGTTAGCTGGATGAGAATTGTGAAATGTTCCTTTAACCACTTCCTCCAGCACATGTTTGCCAATCTGTGAGGATTTAGATGCATATTACCTAAAATATTTAAAATGACAGGGGTGAAAAACAAGTGAGAGGTGGTGTGGGGAGGGAGGTGGAAATTGCTTCTGACTTCATAGCCAGGTCTTCAAGAACCAGCGTCCTAGGGGATGTGCTTTGGCACAATTGGCTTGTCTGCCTTTCTGACTGTAGGCATGTTTGTGGGTGTTTGTCATGTAACAGAAAATAACAAGTGATCTTTGGTCTGCAACTTAATTGTTTTCTGTATGAATGTGCTGGTGTAATTAAAGGCATAATTTAAAAATTAATCTCTTACAATTACAGGCTTTATTTGTCAAGCACATTCTTCCTGGCTTGTGAGGAGTTGAATTTAACTGATGGAGCAGGGACTTCTTGCTGTAGAACTTATACTGCCTCCTGTTGCCAGTATGTGTTTGCTCTTCAAGTAATGTCAGCAGCAACAGCAAACACTTGAAGAGTGCTGTGGACTGTCTGGCACTTTTCCCTTGATCTTGTGTTCATTTGTGCTTCATCTGGGCTTTATGATCTGCTCTTGTTCCAGGGAAACACAGCTGCTGGATTAATCAAAAATGGAAATATGGTTGGAGATGTAGTGCCTAACAGATTTGAAACAAATAAAAGCTCTGAACGTTGTTTTACAATCAGCAGCTTAGTATTTTAGGAAAGACTGCAATCCTTTGTAGCTGGTGAGAGTATTTTGTTTGTGCTTCTGGGCACTTGAAGAGGGGCAACAGATTCGTCACGGAGCAAAGGTGTTACTTTGGGGTTTTTACAAATAGGTCCCTCTTGTACTCCTGTCTGCTTGGATTTTATGAATGATTTGGTGGAAAATAACCAAAGAATTAGTGCAGAAATGGTTATGAATAACATATTCCATTGTCTTGGTTTTGTTTCTGATTTGAACTATATTATGGCTTTCCTAGAAGTTGATTTAAGAGCACTGGAATCAAAAGACTGAAAGTTCCCTGAAGTTAATCCTCCAGCAGAAGAAACAGGAAAACCAGAAGCTAATATTTTTACAAGTGGCTAATGCTAGATAACTGAGTTCATGAACTGAGGGAGGTTAGACTTCACTAAAAGTCATCAAAACTCTTTTTTCCCCTTTTTATCAATTTCTTCTCCACTTGCAGTGGTTTGCATTAGTTGGCAGTGTTGCCTATGCATCTATGCACTGTGCTGTCTTTCGACAGAGACTGAGAGGATGACAATGTTGCCTGCATTTTGGAAAGAATGCTTATTCTATATTGCCTTCTGTTATCTGCAAATAAATGGTATGGAAAAGAAAGATCTTCCGACTTGCAATGTTATTTGCTCCTTCTTGCACCAGGAGCAGGAACCTAGTTCCCTGGGCTTTTCCCATGCCTCTCTCTACATGGGGAGGTGTCTGCAGTGGGTTCCCCACACCATGCTGCCCCGTTCCTGCCTCCCACGAAAGGTATGGGTGGCTTTTGCAGTGGATCTTCCATCTACACCTGGATGAGGCACTTCCATGGGGAAAAAATTCTTATCAATGCAAGGGAAGTAACAGAAAGACAGAGAGCTATAGTCTGGCACCAGTGCTTATCTTGTTAGGCACAGAAACAGGTGAGCACTCAGGAGAATTCCTCTCCTTATGACTCCGCACATCTGGAGTCCTGAAGACCCCTCAAGGAAATGTTTCCTTAACTTAGTTTGGGGGAGCTTACTCCTTGAAATCAGACTTCCCACCTCTTCAGGGTTACAGGGCCCTGCAGAAAGAATAACTGTTTGGTGAATTCTTTTCTAAACCTTGCTATAAGCCAGCTGGTGAAACCTTTGTTCCCAGTTACTGCTATGAAATCCATAAAGTGTTTCTTTGAGGGAAGTGCTCCCTAATAAAATTATTAAGTTACGTATGTGTTGTGTATATCAGATGCTTGGTTACACTCTGTGTTAGAAGCCTGTGATGACAAGTACTAGATACTACTAAGCAGGAATATATTGCATCAGAGGTTACCTGTTGTGCTGTGGAATAGCTCTTCACCTCCCTGTGTGACACTCTTCTGGGAAGACCTGGGCAGCTGTTCCAGGCTTCACTGTCGTGGCCTCTTCAGATGCAGACCCTCACTCTGTAGCTGGACGTTGCAAATAAACATGTGCTTTGGATTCAGATCTAGAGCAATTCTAACATAAATGTATGTCAGCTCTCAGTGAGTTACCATGTTGTTTGTTGCTGTAAAATATTGTTGGTTTCTGCTTAGAAAAGCATAAAAATTATTTTTTAATTAAGAAAATTAGTATAAAACCTGTAAAGTAATGCAGCTCAGGTCACTAAATTAATATCTTTAACAGAATTCTGTAGCAGCAAAGTGTCTTGCTTTGCCATCTTAAAGGCCAGTTTCAAAGGGGTCCTGTGCTCCTGAGGACTCTACTGGATTTATGTGGAGTTGGAAGTCCTTGAGATTTGCTGACTTGACTCTCATTCAACAAAATGACAGAAGAACAGGCATCATGCATTAATACTTATTGTTAAGCAGTGTAAGTTTGAGGTCAAGGCTGGAAGAAGCTTAGCCCAAGAATGTGGACTTCCAGATATTTAAAAGGTTGTTTTGTAATGCAATCAGGAAGGAAAACTTCCATAAAAGTGACAAATAAAAATAAGTAGTGAACATCAAAATGCTTGTTGCTTTTTCTGTGATGGGTTTATATTTGTTCCTGATAGAATTGCATTGGACATAGAGCACTTTGATTCCCAGAGATTTATTTTTCTCTTTCACAAAATACATTTGATTAAACACTGGATTTCTACTCTGTGACCGATGTAAAGTAATTTCCTAGAAACATATGCATCCTGAAACTGCCTTCCAGCCATGTATGTGTTCTTTGTGATACCTATGAGCATAGTGGAACCTATTGCTTAGAAATTTGGGATAATGTTGATACTTTTTCAAGGAGGTTAATTTCTTCTAGAATTTATTCACCGTTTCTGTCGGGGATGCTCCAGAATGCATTTGTGTTTTGAAAGGTCTTAAGGAAGAAAAAAAGTAATGATGGGCTGAAGCATTCAGAGTATATTTTCAGTGCAGGTAAAACTAGATGCTCTTAACCTAAATGATCTAGCTTGAATTAGGTGATTCTTTAAAGTCCCCAAAAAGGAAAGGTAGCTGGAGAAAGAGGATATTTATGGCTCCTCAAAAGATTCTTTTTAGTTACCCTTGAGTTCATCTGAGATTCATGCCTTTCTCATGAGCTGCCCTGATAGATTGTAACCAGACCAGTGTATTTCAAGTCATGCATCGTGCTGTGCACACACGCTGTAGTATTTAGAGCTCAAAATTCATCGTTTCTTCCCTTAGCTTTATCTACTTACAGTTCAGCCAGATTGCTGCAAGTGACTAAATCCTAAGTGCTTCATCTGTCTTCTGGAGGTTGTGGGCTGTTAGTTTAATCTGTTTCCAAGGAATGCAGAACAGCTCAAAAAGGGTTTTCAACACCACCTGTTCTGAGAGAGGGACAGCCCTCAGGCAGTGCTGCACTACCTGCCTCCTGGCTGTGCTCACATGGGAGGTGTGAAAAATTGAGTTAATGAATGGGTAGAGTGATATAGGTGTTGAGGTGAGTGTTTGGTGAGTTTGATGTGATTCAGGCTTCTCTGGAGACTGCTGATATTGTTTGACTTTTGAGTTGCATGGAAGTGTGAGTTATAGTTCGGTGTATTGATTGTATCTGTTTCGTGAGTTGCTTTCAGCTTGTCCTGCTGAATATATTGCTTTATAACTATATAGAGCACTTGGTGTAGGAAAAACTGTCTCAGAAGTGCTTCTGGTGTGAGAGAATAGTGTGTTCAGGCAGATATTCCTGTGCTGGCATGTCATGCAATTACACATCAGCCTATAAACTTAAGCAGCTGATGTTCTCACAGGTATTAATGTGGGTTTTTTAATGCACGTATACTGCTGCCACTTGCAAAACAAAGTTGTAAACTTAGCTTTGACTTCCTTGAAAAGAAGAAAATATCATGCATGTTTTTTTCTCTAGTTATAGAGTCAAAGACACTACAAGGAGACAAGGGAGAGCACAGTTTCAGTGCTCCTGGAACATTTGTCATAGAAAATACAACTGTTGAATTTCAGAAGAGTACGGATAGAGAAATAATAAAGATCCAGGGACCTCTTGGAGCAGATTTCATTGTCAAGGTGGGATGTGTGTATGTGCAAATCTACTAAAATATTGCAACAGAGTAGGTGGCTGTCCGTGAGGTTATAGCAATGCAAGAAAATATTTTAGCTAGCAAATAAAGATTCCTAATTAAAGCCCAGAGGTAGTTTATACTAAGTATATCAAATCAAATTCAGATATTCTAAGTTGAATATCTTTGCTGTGATGGAAAGTACTACAGGATCTTTAATGGTAAAAATGGCTGAGACTTTTGTTTTAAATATTACTGAAAGAAAACAGTCTGGAGTTGTGCAGTGGATTGGTGTTAATCCAATTGAAGACTGCCACCTACTGTATCTGAGCATTGCTTCCAGCAGCACCACCCTGGAATCTCCCTTAGACATTGCAAATCCAGCTACTGACCATTTCTTATCCTTTTAAGTTTCTCTTCTACCCAGACCACATACCAATTCCTTGTACCTTGCGTGCAGATATTTATCTGTAGAAACATACCAGTATTTGGCTGCCAAAGGAAGACAGCCATGCAGTTTTCCATTGGAAGTGACAGGTGTTTCAGTATTATCATGCTACTTGGCTTTATCTGTCCTGTTGTAGAAGCAGACTTGCTGTAGTGTTTGTTTTGCATCTGCAATATCACATGTGCAGTTGGACTTGCCTGAATGTGACCAGTGTGCTTAGGTCAGTTATTAACTTCCTGCTCTGGCAAATTGTAAAATTTTGCTAATAAAGAGGTGAGGCAGAATGCAGTTAGGAACTTTGCCAATCCAGAATCAATAAGCAAGTAGTCATGTTAGTATCCTGAATAATCTGGAAAATAAAGCAACTTACAAATGTTTGTTTGTTGGAATCTTTGATGTAATTGTTCCTCTGGGGTGCTGTTATGCCTGTTCTGTTACTACCTGCACTGTTATTATATATGAATTATGTTTTGAAATGACATGAACACTGGAGTACAGTATACACACGTGTGGTGATGGAAATTTTTTCAGACCAGGTACTCTGGATCAAAGGAGAGTGTGGTTCAATTCTTTTTTTATCAACCCATCAGTCATCAGTGGAGACAAACAGAGTTCTTCCCCTGCACAGTGACGTGTGGAGGAGGTAAGTAATGGCACTTTTTCAGCTAAAGATTAAAAGTGGCTGATTTACCACCTTTATTATGCATTTTTATTGATGAAGTGTTTGTGTTTCTCTGCACACTGGTGGTTTTTCAGAAGAATAAGAGTCGCAGGTAAGGTGGTTGATTATGTTAGTATGTGCATACATTTTTAGTATGTTACTGGAAGTCATGCCCTTTCATGAGGAATGATTGAGTAAGAACTTTGAATATGAAATAAAGATAAGATATTCTAAGTGGTAGGTAAAAATTCAAAAAGGATATTTTGGTACAGTAAACAGAGAAATACAAAGAGATTTTAAAATAAGGATAACCAGGAGATGAAAGAGAAAGGTCTCCCTGGCCACAGTAGTAGATGTAAGGGAGAGTTTTAGAACACTTGGTTTAGAAATTAGTTAAATGAAAGCAAAATAATTAAATAGGATTTAAGGAACAGCTTCTATCAGTACCTATAGCTGGTCCCAGACACTTAGTCCTGATGGTAGTTAGAGCCACAGGTGTGTGCTGGAGGGACTGCAGCTGGTTTGAACCCTACAATTCATGCAATAGTTAGATGAGATGCAGCTCAACCCTGCTATTGCTCATCCAGCCCACTGCTTGTCATGTCTGGTTCTGCACAAAGCATGGCTTGATGGTAGGAGAAGTATTTGACATCATAGGTACTTCAGTTCAACCAGCATTACCCAGGTCACTTGAAACACATCCTAGAGTACAACTGATATTGGTGTAGTGATTTTCTCTGAGAATACAAATATGTTTTAAACAGTTACTTGGGGCTAAAGGAGTTAAAGATGTTTAAGCACAAGCTGTGTCTGGGCATCTTTTGGTGGACCTTCCATTTTAACACTTGCATCCCACTTTAATTTGAAATGCAGACAATATTTGTGTATAATATGTAGTTCCACAGGAAACTACAGCATCTTATAAGATACTTGTCCTCATGAAGAGTGATTCTTACTGGAACTGTGAATGGCAATACATAACCTCCCATAATTCCATCACACTGTCTTTATGAATTTTTCCCCAACCTGTCTGACAAGGGAAGAAGTGTAAAGCATCGCAGTTATTTTTGAGAACTGCAGGTAAACATTGGATAACTCAAAGAACATGTTACTTTCAAAGTTATTGGCTCAAATTCAGACTGGTGTTATGGTTTGATAATTATAGCTACATGTCAATCTCTTTGAAATTAGCCAGTGTTTTCGGTGCCCCACTTTGTAGCTGCATGTGTATAATATGAAACTGGTACTGAAACAGTAACTGAAGAAGCACAGAGGGTGCCCATGAAAGTAGGAGCATTAAGAATGGCATATTACTGAGGCAGGCAGGGACGTTGTACTGCAGCTGCCTGGCTTTAACCTGTGATCTTAAAGTGGATTCAGGATCCAGATTGTCTGTTTGGCATCTTTTTTCTGGCAATGGAAAAAAAAAGTTTTCTTACAACAGACACTTGGAACCAGTGCACCACCATTCCTCACTTGGATCTACATTCATTCTGTAATCTCCCTGTGTGGGAGGCATCTCGGAATGCACGGTCAAACTGGAATTAGCAAGTTTGTTTAAAAAAATTATGTTTATCTTGTTTGCAAGTGGCATATATTCTGGGTCCTTTCAGTACTTATGAGAACTGGAATTTGCATGCTTTGAGCACTGGGACTGCTTAGCTCTTCTTTAGGGTTATCACTCTTGTTTGTGATGACACTTTGAATCAGCCAAGAGACACATAAGTGAAGCTATTGATATATAATACTTAGCGTTTTCTGAAGACACTGGGACTTACGCTGTTAGTTTATTGACTCTATTTGGATTTTAATTCTTGTGGTTTCAAACTTTTTTTCTTTGCACATACCAGAACATCCTTCTACTCTCCTCAGTTTAAGTCCAAGTCAGCTCTTTTGAATGAGGCTTTTTCTCTTAGCCAAAAAAGCAACCTAGTGGTTTATAAAACTCAGATCCCTTCTTGTAACCAGTCTCCATACAGATTTCCCCCTCCCACCAAGTAGGTACCTCAAGTTTTCTTTTGTTGAGTCTTCTGCTGGGAATGTTCTTGAAACTATTTCTTGGTTTTCTACAGTTAACAATGTTTTTGGATCTCATTTTCGGTTCTTCTGGCTTTCTCTTTTAAGTGTTTATTTCTTTTCTCAGGCATGACTGTGTAATGTAACTCTCTGACATACATGGTATCTCCTCCCTGGTGGAGGGTAGTTATAAATTCTGGAATATGTAGTAGAACCATATGACTTTGCAGAGTTGCCCATGTGACAGGTGAGCTGGATCCTCACAGCTCACCTCACAGCTGTATTCCTACATCACATAAAAATACGTATGCTTTTACTCTTATTATTAGAATATTATTAGAATAATATACTGGAGTCTCATCTAGTGTTAAAATAAGTTCACTTAATTATTATTCTCAATTCCTTAAAGGAAGATTTGGTCCTCCTGTGCAGCGTTCTGTTGTTCAAAAGCAAACCAAAGAAGAATAGCAGGAAATAAATTCAATGGGCAGCACATTATTTGGGGGGGAGATGGTGATGGAATAAGGCTGCTTTAATTTATCTCCGTTGCCAGAATTTAACTTTGCTTGTGCACTAGGTTATCAGCTTAATTCAGCTGAGTGTGTGGATATTCGCCTGAAGCGTGTTGTTCCCGACCACTATTGTCATTACTATCCAGAAAATAAGAAACCAAAGCCCAAGCTCAAAGAATGTAACATGGATCCCTGCCCTTCTAGGTTTGTATGACAAATAAATTTAAGTGTGTAGTATAGTCAATTGTGAGGAAGGATTGTATTTGCTTTATTTCAGTTCTTTTAATCTTTAAGGCTACTTAATCTTGGTTGATTATTGCATGTGTTGGAGGCTGATGTCTGGCACCACTGCCAGTAGATTTGTGGCACTTCTTCAGTCTTGCAGGATAGGAGACAGAAAGTAGCTCTGATTCTCAGTCAGCATACAAATTTTGTATGTGGTTTAACTTGGTTTGTTCATTTACCAACCATAAAAATTTCATCCTTCATTTGTACTGTGGAACTGAGACTTAATTATTAAAGTTGGGGTGAGGTGTGGGGGTGTTTGCTTTTTTACACTAAGATTTTTTTAAAAAAAAATCATTCAGAGTAAACATACTGGTGATACAGATACCACAGAATATTTTTGCCAAATTACAAAGGCTATAGTATACATAAATTGTATTGAATTGCACTACAGTATTTCAAACTAACTCTTGGATTGTCTGGTGAGGTTTCCTGGCTGTGCTAAAGAGTCTTAAAATAACATCACAGTATCAAGTCCCAGAACCTCACATTAATATGCCAGCTGGCTGAGCTAGAAGAAAAGGAAACACTCACAATGGATTTCATTTCCTATAGCTGAACTGTCCATTTCCTTTCATTCCTATTGAACATAATTGTTGATAGTGACCTCTAACACTTATAGATGCTCAAACTTTCAGTTTTTTTCCCAGAGAGCTGGTCTTCAGTAATGCTTAATGGCAATGGGTGCCCAATGTTGCAAAGCTGGAATGGGAAAATTAGGTAAAAAAAGGTCTATTTAGCTCTTATACAGACAGAAAAAGGAAAGTACTGCTGGATGTAATACCACATTTCTAGTACTGGAGATAAGGATTTATGTCTGTTCTGTGCCGTGCAATTCAAACAGCTCTAGAAGGGTCCTAAAGGCATCTAGGATTAATGCTATGATGCATTAATTTCACTACCTCTCATGTTCCTCAGCAGTCTTTGTTACAGATATAATTATATAACAATTTCCTTGTTAATAAATCAGCACAGACCTAAAGGATCACTGATAATAAATTTGTTTGCCAAAGCCTTGCTCATTTAATATTTTTTGATGGTATGAAGAGGAGAAACTTTATGGTGAGTAGATCTCTATCCATGCAGAAGAGGAAAGGTTATACAAGTCATTGTTTGCCACAAGTGTAATGTGTAGTGAATGTAAGATTCCTTCATTTCACATTGGGAATTGCTTGCTTTAAGCATGATTGTGTAAAAGTATATACTTGATGTGCAGCCTTGGGTATAGAGAAATAATGATGCAATATTTATTTTTTTGACAGTGATGGATTTAAAGAAATCATGCCCTATGATCACTTCCAGCCCCTTCCTCGGTAGGTATGGTCAGCACAGCATGTGTGTCAGCAGTAGCACAATTTTCACTGTAAATATACTATTTGAGTACTAAGATTGTGGAATGTCTTCTGATTTTTTTTTTTACTTGTACATGAGAACAAGTTTATAACAATCCTGTACACATTTTTGAAGCTTGTGGTTTATTTAAGTGTGCTCTGGATGGCTAACTTAACAGTAAGAGGTTAATATGCTTTTCTTGAAAATATTAGTGTGGAAGACTTCAAAGAGTTCTCCCCTTAAGCCCCCTCCTGCTGTAGTGCTGAGAAGAGCATCTCCTTTAAAATGTATATATGAATTCTTGCCTTGAAAGTTTTTTATTTTGAAGATGTGTACAATGAATATATTCTTTTGTAGAACAGGTCTCCCTCTGTTACAGGACTCTAGAAATTCTTTTTCCCTTGAGAGATCTCATTCTTCTGCTCTTCAGAAGTACACTCTATGTATTGACATCAAGGCTGACACATCACTTTAAAGATACTGAGTTGGCTGAATATCTATTACCTAAAATTTAGCCATCAGAGCACAATTTGTTGCCTTCTTTTTTTTTGTTTTGCCTCAATCAATTACAAAAACGAAAAACATCATCTCTGGAAGGCTTAGATATTCTCTAGAGAATGTTAAGACTAAAAAGCATTGAGCAAGTTTTACTGTTGATGCGAAGAACTATACTTGATGGAATTAGACACATATTTATCTGAATTGAACCTCTGCTACAGTATGTCACAAAATGAATAATGTGTATTTTTCTAAAGAGGTAAAGATATGAAGTAATAGGAATGAAATCATAGGTTTGCATGGCTCAGTGGAGCTACTGATTACAGCTGATATAAATGTCATAGTTTATTTCTGTAGCAATTTACGCTTGTTGAGGATCTGCTGTCCTGTGATGTGCTTGGATTTCGTATAGATTGAGATTTTTTTTTCCTCTACAGCTTTTTCCTGTGAGGTTGTGTACTTATATTCTGTGTCTCTCCCCCTCCGTTTCTTCTGCCAATTCCTTTGTACTACAGATCTCCTCTGGAACTCAGCACAATTTATTTACAGGAGTATTTCATCTTCTGAACCGCTCAGGGCTTGCAGACCAGTTGGAAGAGAAATTCAATCCCCCTTTCTGTGCTTTACTCAGCACGTTTGCATGACACTGTGGTGAGATAGATTTTTGTCTGCGAGAAAGCTGTGGGCAGGTACTCTTATTTCAAGCAGTGTGAGTTACAGACAAAAGCCCACCTTGTTTCAACACCTCAGAGTGCCATAAGGTAGCACGGTCTCCATAGGTGATGCTCAGGAGGAAGGGCTGTAAGATATCAGATGGCCAAGCAGGGTTCAGAGTTGGTACGGGCAGGGAGCAGAGACAGGAAACAGGCTGTATTCCACCAGGAGGGTGCACAAACACAGCAAAGATGTACAAGCACCTTTCCTAGTGGAATTCCTGAAAGCAAACAGCAGCTAAAACAGCCAGTTTGTATACCTGCATCACGAGGTGAATCTGGTCCAGTGTGGTTGTCAGTCCTGCTTCCCTGCAGCAGGATGTGCTTTCTGTGTGCTGTTGCCCATCAGGTAACTGCAGTGCATTCACGTGCACCAGTTCTGCTGGGAATTCTTCCCCTTTTCTTTTTGCTTGTTCTTTTCTTACCTGTTTCTTACATCCTAACGGAAGGCCGTTTTTGCAGAGCAGGCAGAAAACCAAAGGGCTGTAGATCTGCTTGAGCAAAGCCATACAGACTCCTTCCCCTTGACCAGCAGTCACCACACCTCCTACAGAACAGGAGGGCCACGTGGAGGGCTGCTTCACAGTCCTGTGGCGTTTGCCACTACTTTCCCATTCATACAAGGAAGTTGTGGGGAAGTCGTGGTGCACACCGCAAGATCTTGAAAGAGTTCTCCTGTGGCTAGAGTTGTAAATGCCCCGCTGAAATATTTGTACAGATGGAGAATTCTTTTGAAATAAATAGAAAAATTTCCCAGGATGAAAATTTTCTTTTAAAGCTTTTGGAATGCCTCCATTTATTTCAGACTTGTTGGACTGTTGAGGATCCCTTGACAGCTGTGGGTTCTGGAAAGTATCTCCTTGACTGCTTGCCCAAGTCCCCCTTTTCCCCAGTAGCCATGGACCTCACTCCATCTTGAAAATGCTTATGGGAGTGTGGGATCTGGAGTGTGTTCGAAACTGATGAGATAAAGAAAAACAACTGTAAAACTTCATGCTATAAACACTTGCAAGGCTAGTATTATACATAGCACAGTGAGCCTTATATATATGAATCCATGAGCTGCTAATTCATTGCTCTTTATTTCCTCCTTTTTAAAAGAAACTTATTTAACACTGGCATTTAAGTCATTTAACTTTAATATTAAAGTCAAAGTGTAACTGTTGCTCTTCAAATGTATTTTGTACTTTTTGTATGATATGAGTACCTGGGCACACAGCTTTATTCTGAATGCTTTTGAGGATATATTTTGTGTTTAACATTCCAAAGCTTGCTGTATGTTTCATATTCATTCTTCTGTTGAGCTTAAGCATGATTAATATGTTTTTGTAGGCAGTTAAATGAATTACTTAAAATAGGAAGTGTCCTTCATTTACCTGCTGTATTATAGAAAGTGAGCAGTAATTACTTAAATTTACCTTTGATTTATAGGCATTTGCTTCATCTATGCTGAGGTCACGACTTCCTTTATGATAGCTAAGTTACCCTTGATGAATTGACTTTGGTGGGATATTGTAGTACTTGTTGGGTCCATTGTTCATAATGGATATAGTTTTTTTCATGATTCTTTCTTAGCCCCTGCAGTTATAATAGGAATAAGTTTGAAACCAACAAGACACTGATGAACCATGAGATGTGCTGCAGGACCCAGTCATTTCCTTGGGCTTAGCTTTGATTTGGGTGGGTGGTGGAAAGAAAGCAAGGGATAGGAGGTAAAGGGTGAGGAAGAATCATGGGGTGGTGGGGCAGTGTCAGTGGAACCTGTAGACAGAAGCTATGATAGAAGCTTCTTATCTCTAAACATGACAGAAGCAGGACATGACTGAAGTTAATTGTTGTTGAGAAGTGATTGCTTAAATATACATTCATGCTAAGACAAAGAGATAAAAGAAACAGTTTGTAACCTAAAAACCTTCATGTAATTCTCACTTAGGATGGTGCAGCAATTCCTGTCTCTGTTGTAGTTACTTCCAAATTTACAAATAGATGGTCATTTTGAAGGCACTCCCTCCTAGCAGGTTGTTTATCATCCTTCTGTTGGAGGCTGCTGCCCCACAGCTCTGCTGGTTGGTAGGGCTGTGTGAGTTTTCCTTAATCTGTGCATTGCCCTGCTTTAGGAGAAGTCAGCTAGGTTGGCCAAAGCAGCTGAAATGGATGAGCAGCTGACTTTTGCTTCAAGCAGGTTGGAAAGTGTGAATATAAAGTCATTCAACAGTATTTTAATGAGGGTGGAAAACTCTTGCAGAACTGCAGTGATGATCAGCCAAATTGGTACCTGGCACAATTTAATTTGTTTACAATCCTAGTGGGTGAAGACAGTTGGAAATGGAATGACTGGGTTTACCCAAAGCGACCATTAGAGTTCCCATGAAAGCTTTTCATGAGCAGAGTTTTTCAGGGTAATGTCATAGTATGGGCAGTGATGAGCAGCTATGGGTAATAACACCCTCAGTCAGTACAAAGAGATCTGTCTTTATCTTTGGACTTTCTGTATATACTTCTTGGTCTCTGAAAATGGTAGTAAGATTATATATGACTATGTAAATTAACTGTCAGAAATATTATATTTAGATCATTTAGACTACCTGCAAATAAAATCATTCCAGAAATTGAACTCAGTATATTTAGGGTTTTTAACTCATGTATGAGAATAAGATTTTCTGTTGTTTTGGAAATGTACTTAAATTTATAGTTCTATTTTTCTTCTCATTTTGCACATGAATTTAGGATTGAGATAATGCAAGGTAGCTCTGATATTCAATATATTTATATACAGTGTGTGGTAGGAATCCAAGCAACCAAACTACTGGGTTTTAATGACACTAAGGTTGGTTTCAGTAGTTTGCACTTTCAATAGAGATTAGTGTAATAAATAATAGCCTTATCTTTAATATATGTGAATTCTTTTTCTAGGTGGGAGCATAACCCTTGGACTGCATGTTCAGTTTCCTGTGGAGGTGGTATTCAGAGGCGAAGTTTTGTCTGTGTTGAGGAGACCATTCATGGAGAGATACTGCAAGTGGAAGAATGGAAATGCATGTATGCCCCTAAGCCCAAAGTCATTCAAACCTGCAATCTGTTTGATTGTCCTAAATGGGTGGCAATGGAATGGTCTCAAGTAAGTTAAAAAGCAGGTTGGACCTTTATTCTAGTTTGCTAAAGAAAGCCTCTAGTCTTGTTTTGCCTGGATTTATGAGCACAGGGCTATTAATAGAATATATAGCCCTGCAAGCACAATTCGTAGTACTTACTAGGAGAAGTTTGTGCTAAGTAACATGGCCTGATAATCAGAATGTTAACATGTCTGTGTGGAGAAAAATGCATATAGAATTATTTATGCCTGTTGAATTCCTGACTTACACTGAGGAGAAAATAGAGCCAAAGGTCAGTCCCCTTTGCAATCAGGCCATTTGTCTCTCAGTTCTTGATAAATGTGCTTCACTGCATGCAATAGCTAAAGGCATGGCTGTTTGGGGGCTGGCATGTTTGCAAGGGTGATTTTCCAGCATTCTTACCTTTAATTACAGTAAGAAGAACATAAAGCCAACTTATCTTGGCTGTAGTTATCTGATACAGTCAGATAGCTCAACACTTCTATAATTCCTTAGTTTGTCCAAATGACATCGTGGAGAAACTCTTCTTGCAGCACGTCTGACCCAGCTGTAACTGAAAATGACCATTGTGGGAGAGCATATTCTTAGTTCATAGCTACCTCTGTTTCACATTGTTGCCAATCAGATAAGCTTTACAGAACCCCAAGAAATCACTTGTGTTCCCAAAACTTAGACATTTTTTCCAGCATCAAACTTTCCTTTATTCACCTAATAATGCTGGAGCAAATTTGTACGTCTCTGGTACCTGATTGATTGTGGGAAAACTTTAGAGGGTGCATTATCTAATTTGCATTTTACCAGTATTTGTAAATATGACAAAAAAGAAAGAGTGTGAGATGGTGGCCTTGTCTCCTGCAGTGCACGGTGACCTGCGGCCGGGGCTTGCGCTACCGAGTGGTGCTGTGTATTGACCACCGTGGGCAGCACGTCGGTGGCTGTAATCCACAACTTAAACTGCACATAAAAGAAGAATGCATCGTGCCAATACCATGTTACAAGCCAAAAGGTAACTGGAATTTTGTCTGGGTCTGTTATTGTTTCACATTTTTGTTAAGAGAATTAAGAGCCCCTGGTAACCTTTTTCAGAAATGCCAGAAGCTGGAATTTACTAGGACTTATTTCAGTCTTGGCAGAAACAAGCATTTTAATTATTGGTGC
Organism: Tapera naevia; assembly: GCA_033556795.1. Classification (NCBI taxonomy): domain Eukaryota; kingdom Metazoa; phylum Chordata; class Aves; order Cuculiformes; family Neomorphidae; genus Tapera; species Tapera naevia. The sequence continues at coordinate 4,756,992 of JAUMJJ010000076.1, read as the reverse complement.
TAGGAAAAGTGCCCTGCTGATATTTTTTGCTGATAATACGGCCAGACTGTCGTGAGGTGAGCATACTAACTAAATCTATATAGCCTGGTCAAATTGGGAAAAACAGAATTAATGAGTTCAACATGTGGAGGAGAAGTTGTTCAGTAATACTTGAAATGGAAATGGTGCCCTGTATGTATTCCTTGGGATCTTGTTCATTTGCATCTCATTAAATGTGTCAACGTTCTCAAAGGGCCTCATCCGTTCATCAAGTTATAATCACACTGTTTTCCTTCCCTTTTCTCCATTTCTGCATATTTGAAAGAATGAGATAAGTGGACAAATATTCTCTAAAAGATTTGGTAAGACTTAAAACAGTAGGTTTTAAGATGAGAGGGAATACTAGTGTATCTTGTCACCTGCCCATTTCTGTCTCTGTAGGCCCAGAAAATTTTAGTGGGTGCTATTCCCATTCTTTCAGATTTTATTTGAAAGGCTCTGTTTCAGCCTTTCAAAACTCAGCGTAGAAATTTACATAGAAACAGTGAAAGCTCTCTGTAGACAGCCTCTTCAGGATGTTTTCAGATTCTAGAGAATTCTTTAAGCATCAAACTGTTCAGGTTTAAAGCAAGAAGTAGAAACTAGCACTGAAATTTGAAGAACCTTCTTCTGGGGTTTTACTGAAGCTTGGAGGCACAGGTCCTCAATTGCCTTACAGTGCTCCAAGACACAGCATCATGGCAGTGGAGGGTGTATAGACAGATAAAAGAAGATAGTGTTGTTTTTTAACTTCTGACTTTGGAAAAGCTGGCTAACTCACAAAAAAAAATCCTATTTTTTTGTGAAAATTTTGTAGTGAAGCCAGTTCTGGTTTCTTTTTCAGCTCTCTTAAGTTAGGATGATAATCCATTACACTGGGATACAAGCTACAATCTATTAGAAACTGCCTGCGTTTGGGAAAGATGTAGGAAGGAAGTAAAAGAATAATCAGCAATGGAAACTGGATTACTGGTACCCTCTCAGTGAAAAGGAGCTCAAACATCATGAAGAAATTTTCTAGTCAGTTATGTTGTGTTATTCAGTATATCTTTATTCAAGTGCTTAGATCAATAGGCAATGTGAAGTGTGAATCATGCTAACATCTATGTATTGCTTTGATATTGGAGAAATTACTGAATGGTGTGGGTTGTTTGGGTTTTTTTCTGTACCAGAAAAGAGTCCTGTGGAAGCAAAATTGCCGTGGTTTAAACAGGCACACGAAATGGAAGAGACCAGAACAGTTTCAGAAGAGCCAACGTAAGTACATTGTCTTTTACAGTGAAGAAACATTTCTGGCATATTTTGGAGATCATCTGGAATGACTGTTGCTCTGCAGTTTGCTTTCGCTGTTAGCCCTGCTTGGGAGATGAATTGTGTCATGAGCTGTTCCTAATTTTACATCTCAATAGCTTTGCTTCTGGCGCTCCTGTTCTGGATAGCCAAGAGCTGCTCTCTTATCATGTGCCTATATCATTCAAGCAAGGCAGAGGGATCCTAATTTTGCAGTCTTACCTTAATAAATTCTAAATTGCTTATAAACCAAAGTTTCATAAATTTCTATCTGTGACAATTAATGCATGTGAAAGCATGCCAGCAGATGTAAATTAAATAAATTCAGTTTTATCCCAGCCATTGCTGTTACCTCAAGAATGTAGTGGTTGTATTAAAAATTAAGAGGTACTTTGTAGGGTTGCCAGGTTTTCCCTGGGGGGTGAGACCAATGCATAAAGAAAGTGAGAAAAACCTGTTGATCTCTGAGCTTAGCTGAATCTGTGGGGATAACTTGTGATATTTTACACGTGTCTGTGTGAAATAACATCTGGATTTTGTGAGTCCCCTTAAAAGCTGGTGGGGGTAAACCTCACAACATCTAAGTGCTGGGGATGAAAGCATAACCTAAAGCCAGCTGCACTTGTTTCTGTCCCTTGTGTGTAAGGGCATCTATGTGATTGCTTGTGTCCCTGTGTACATCTCATGTTTATCTAATATATTCAACATATAGTAAATAACTTTCTAGACAGTAGTAACTTTCTGTAAGGTTTTCACGAGTGTTTTTGAACAGTATTCTGTTGTGCTCAGCCAAATTCTGCACTCATTTGTAGTAATGTTAGTTTAAAATAATTTAGGTGAGCTTAGCAAAGTTACTTTGGATTTATATTGCTCTGAGAGCAGAGTGTGCCTCATAACTTCTTATTTTTCTTCCTCCATCTAGCGAGTCCTCATTTTTGGCACATGTGCACCAGCAGGTGTGATCATGAGTAATAAAATCTTTACACCTGCACTGAGTCAAAGAAGAAACCTCTTGCCAAACAGGTGTTTGCATAGTTATGGTGACGGCACTTGAAACATTTCGTTGCTCCAGCCTCTGAAGTCAAGTGTCAGCCTACTGCGAGCAGTTATTTCACTCTCCAGATTGGTGGCCCTGAATTCAGGCAGGGTAGTAGCAACGATAGAAAAATAAAGTTTGATTGTCAAAGGGGGTGATGCAATCAAATGCGCCTTTGAATGTCAGCATGCCAGAATGAAGGTGTATGAGACCACCTCTAAAGAGGATTCAGCATGAAGCTGTAAAGCAAGTTACAAAATCATGTGGAAGCAACTGTCAGCTAATGTAGTCTCTAAGTTCTTAGGCTTCTTCCCCAGCCATCTGACAGCAAAAGCAGTCAGGACTGGCAGGAACACAGCATGCTAGGTCGGGGTATATTTAGAATACAATAGAGCTGGGTCAGAACTTTGTAATGGGTTCGCTTATACCTTGGCCTTACAAAAATAGGAGTTATTCAAGCCTTCCTAGGCATGACCAATGTCTTCTGCTGCAGCCTCGCAGTGTGAATGCAGCCACGTGTCTGAGTTCCCAGTAAATGTCCTCTCAGAGCAGTGCAGTTTTGCAGTTTCCTGGGTTTTTTTCCTTCTTCGCTTCCTCTAGAGGTCTAGATTTTCTTCGTCTTTCATTCCTGATCCTAATCCTGTCCTGACATTTTTCTTCATGTTTTCTGGATGCATCTTCACCTAAGTCTAAAAGGCTTCTCCAGCCACTTCTTGCTGATGACTCTGCCACTCCTTAGGGAGTTGTTGTTGAGGTGCTGTGCTTTCCTAGTCTGGGTGCTCTGGGCTATCCTGGGACCCAGCTCTAATGCTGCAGCCAGGTTTCCCTTTAGTTTGTTTTTACCTGTCTTCTGCTGCCACCTGCTCTTACTTTATTCTTTTCAGGGCACTGGCAGATAAGGAGCAGCAAGAAATAACTGATCCCTGACTTCATTCATTGTTGCATATTGCCTGTTGGTCATAAGTGATTTGCAAACAGAGTGATTTCTCACCTGATGCTTTGAATCTTGTGCCCTAACTGCTCCTATCTTTTAGCTGGAGTGAGATTTTTTCAGTCAGGGTTTAGGATTTTAAAAATACTGTAACAATAGTTTGTTACTTTTCCCAGAGTAAATTATAACAAGATTCTCCTCTGGTTTGGATCTGTTTAACTTTATTTTCTGTTATTTAAACACGACATGGTGATAACTTACAGCCCACCTCTGCCTAGGAGGAGGCCTGTGATTTTCTTGGTAAAATGCCATCACTTTTAATTTTAGTTATTCTCTTGTCATCCAAACTTAAACCACAATATGAAGTCTCAACTTCTAGTCCATCCTTATATTACAACTGTCTTTCAATGCTTTCGTGTGATATTTTAGTTGATAATGAATAAGAGAATAAATGCAGCTGTGTTTCAGAAGCCACAAGTGATGGATATGCCAAAAAGTAGCCTGTGGAAGATAAATACTTCTGCCGCTGTGGTCTACCATGACTGGTGTCCTGAATTTACATAGAGGGGGAACGTTCAAAAGCTTCTTTTTTTTTATATTATTAGCAAAAATAAAAAATGACTGCCCTTAAAGCGAGGCCAAGAAAAATGTAGGTCTGACCTCTTTAGTTTTTAGTTGTGGAATGTGATGACAGTTGATACCAATCATTATTTTAAACGTTCTTCCCTTGAGCCTTCTAAGTTACAGTGGGATTTACAGAGAAGCTCCAGCATCCTTTTTATTAATAGTAAGTTAAAGAAATAGACATCTCAACTGCCTTTCCCTGTCATGACTTAGGACAAAACCAAAACGCTTTCAAAAGCAGATATATTTTTTCAGCAACTTGAGCTAAAAAGTAATCATTATGTTTGTGGAGTTGCACTCACTGAATGTGAGATGCAGTGTCTCTCATAAAGGCTGCTGCTCATTGCGTTTGAGTCATCGTCACAGAAATGTCCCCATCGTGCCTGTGGTGATACACAATTACATGTTTTTCACAGTTTCTTTTCTGAAAAAGGGCTGGTGGTTTTGTCCAACACATTACACTCGAGGCTGATAAAACCTGGCAGTTTCACTCTGCTTAGAGCAGGCCAGGGTGGTGCTTCAGGGAGGGGTAGGGTGCCAGCATCATGGAAGTTCTGCCTCAGTAAGCAGCCAACTTCTTAGATGCTTCTGCAAGCTTATATCCAGGCCCCTTGGCTCAGTAGGGTTGGACTGGAAATATCACAAGAGCAGGTTTTTTTTTTTTTCAGGATTTAGGCATTTCCTGTCTTAACTGAAAGCAAGAACTGCAGGCCTGGGGAAAATAAAATAAAATAAAAATAATTGAGAGACACCACGTTTTCCAAGTCTTTAGAAGACTGCACTCAGTTTTTGGTTCGGATTTAATTTGGTTGGGTTGGTCTGTTCTGTCCCAGTTTTACCATCAGTAGTTTAGGTCACTGCTTCATTTTCAAGGTCACACCGCACTGACTTTTTCAGTGAGGGCCAGGTGAATGCACATTTCCATTAGTGTAGTGTTACACTGATAGCACTGCACAACAGAAGTACTCTTCCCTGCATCTGTGCTGTGTATGTCATTCATAACTGTGCAGATGATTAGAGGAGTATTTGATTTCTGCATTGCAGTAGCAATAATGACTGTATAAAAAGGTTGATTGTGAATAATTGCATGTGTGTTAAAAAAATAGAAATTAAAAAATCATCTGCCTGAGCTCAAAATTCAGATACAATGCCAACCTCTGGAGCTCTGTCACTCTGCATTCAGTTCCTTGCTCCAATTTTGTGTTTGCGGTCATCATTGGCTTCTGTTGAAGGTACTTAATGTGTGACTTTAACATGGGCATCCTTTGAAAAGTTCTGTAATTTAGGATTTTAATAGCTAAGTAGTCATGTGACTAGTTTAGAAAATGCCAAGGTAGTGTAAAAAGTATTTTGGGTCAGTTTTTTTAAACTTTCACTTCACTGAAAAATACCAGACACTAATATTCAACAGGAAAACCTCAATTATAATATAGGCTTGCTATAAGTCAAAGAAAAAAATGCTTAGAATTTTCTGAGTTTCTTTATAAATCAATTGATTGCTGAATGAAAGGATTGCTGTGGTTCAAAATTTCCTTTGCTTTATACAAGATTTCAAAAGAATGCATCACACATTATTTTTTGGAATGTTTTAATGCACTCAACCAACAGCATAAAAAAAAATGCTGATTTCTGGTATGCTGCTGTCATACTTGTACCAAAAAAAAATGATTTGCTTTCAGACTGTGAACTGTTAGGTGTGGTCAGAACACCAACCAACTCATTTCGACTATAAATATCCATCAGTTTGATTTTCCCATTTGGAACATAACTACAAATGGACTTATAATTTATTTTTTTTACACAGTAGAGGAAGGTCTTAATTTTGTTAAGCCTATGCACGATGGCCTTGGTTCAATAAAGCACTCACACACAAGTTTAGCTCTGAACATGTTATAGTTCTGTTGACTTCAAAAGACTTCTAATATGCTTTAAGTTAGGCACGTTCTGAAGTGTTTTGTTCGATCAGAGTGATTTTGCCATGGCTACCCCAGGTAGTTTGCATGGCTGTCTTTGAGAGGACTGAGAGATTTGATATTTCAGCTCATGTTACCTCCTGGGGTAAGCAAAAGCCTTCCTTTGCAGTTTTTTCCGCAGATGCTCAGGTAGGATTTTTTATCAAAAGCATGTGGACATAGACCCCTGCCAGCAGTGCCGTTGGACTCAGTGGGCTGTTGGGTTGCACCAGTGTGGCATTTGCTCAGATTTTGTCACTGAAGGACACAAGCACCCACCGTTTTGATAACACTCTTCCAATAAAAATCAATCTGGTCATCTGCTTCAGGGTAGGCAGGCTTGTGGACTGATGAGCACTTGCACTTTTCCTTGGTTTCAGGAGGAGATGAAGATACTTTACTGAAATCTGTGAAGGACCATTGAGCTCAAACTAAAATTTTGAGACTCTGTTCAAGGAAATTTGACGTAATGGACTTTGACATTTTTATTTATCTTCGTAGTAGAGTTGTAAAGGTATTTCATCAACATGTCCTTAAAGAATAACCAGTTACCTTGTAGCCTTCATTGGAAATGGGAATAATCTTTTCCACTGGAGACAGTCTGTCTTGAATTCTGTCCCAAGCAGAGTTTGAGTGACTACCCCAAGGACTGAGTTAGAGAAGTTATTGGCTCAAGATGGTAAACTGTCCATAGACTCAACACCACCGTGTTGACATTTTTCTATGCTTACTGTGTATACTGACCGTAAATACTGATTTTGTCTTGCATAACTGTTCTTATAGTTGTAATTCTTCTGTAGTAAAGAGAAAGATATTTTTTAATCAAAGATAAGGAAAAAATATTTGAATCCTAATTTGGATTTTTCTTTCCAAATACATTTTTAGCATTGGTCAAATATATCCTCCTGTATCTCCCATTTGCGTTTTGATCATCAGCTCCATTTGGACGTAAAATAAAGAACAACTGAAGTCTGTTGAAAAAATGTCCTATGAAAATCTATATTTTATTTCTTATAAATTGTACACAAGAGTCACTCAGGATGACTTTATTAACGAAATTCAGCTCCTTGGCGCTAGTGCTGTTCTGAAAATTACTAGCAGATATTAATGTGACCCTCAAAGTCAGAGAATATTATAGACTAAAACCTCCTTTATTCAGTAAATTCATGATCTGTAAAATAAGATTTTACTGTAGTTCATCGGGAGCATAAATGCTTTATAGTAAAAATGATGGATTGTAGACTGAGCCAGTTAGACCTCTTTACTGAAGATGAGAGGCTTCTTACAGTATGAAATCTGAACAGCAGCCTGCGGTGGTGCACGTAGGTTTCAAAAGGGCTTTTCTTCTGTCTGATTGCTGATTGTTAGTGCAACATAAGATGATGGCCTTTCTCAGGTTTAAACACACTGCAAATATACTTCTGGCGCATGCCTAAGCCTCGTGCCTGGGGAGCTGTTTTATATTGTGTAGATATGTCTTCATGGAGTTTCTCCTTTTTTTCCACTGAAGGAGTCTGAGAAAAGATTTCACTGGTGTCCTTTTTTTTTTCCCAAAAAGGATGCAGCTTTCCCTGCTCCTTGTGATTCTTTCTCCTCTTTTCTTACATCTTCTGTGAATTTTGAGAAATGATCTGGGATGGGACGCAAGTGGAAGACTTGAGACACTTGATTATGCATTCTATTTAACCATCAAATATTATGTACTGTCTGCTTTGTGTATAAACATTCATTTATGTATTTTAGCTCTGTTTTAACTGTGAACACGTGCAGACATAATTGTATGGAATAAAATGCTGGTGTTTCTGCTGTGCTGTGATTATTTGCAGGTTTGTTCCTGAGCCCTGGTCTCCATGCAGTGCCACGTGTGGCAACGGCGTACAGGTGCGAGATGTGAAGTGCCGAATTCTCCTCGCGTTCACTCAGACTGAGGTTGAGCTGCCTGAGGAGGAATGTGAAGATGTGAAGCCACCAACAGAACGAGTCTGTCACCAGGCATCCTGTGGCAGTGATCCTGTCCCCTACACACCAGCTTTTTCACGTGCTGAAGATGGCAGTGTGATTTATGACTGGGAGTACATTGGTTTTACTCCCTGTTCAGCCACATGTCTTGGAGGTAGACTTGTTTATTTATTTATCCTGAGTTGTTAGAAGTTAGTATTGTTTGGCATTGCTGGGGCTTCTTTTAATTTTACACTAAATTAGCTATATTTATCTGTAAGAAAATAGGCAGCTTCAAATTCTAACTTGTTTTTAGGTTTTCTATAGAGTATTTCAGACTACTTTGTTTCCTTTATGTCCTGTGTTCAAACACCATCTTTATTTGGTTAAGTAAACTTGCTGCACAAATCCTGGCTGCCAGGTGATACCAGCATGTTTAATACATATGGGCATATGCAGATGACCTTTCTTTTCCTAGGAACAAAAAGTATATAGTTAAATTTCCCATGTTAATTATTCCTTATCTTCCAAAATGCTGCCAATTCTGCAGTACCGCAGGGATACAGAGTTCTAATTAGGGAGACTTCCTTTCAGCCTGACTGGTACGAAGACCAAATGGGAGTTTGTTTAGGTCTTGGTACAGTAGATCCCTCTACAGGAACTCTGTGCCATACATCTGTCTGCAAGTAGTTAGGCACATTCCTTTTTGGATGTAATCGAATCTCCCTGTCGTCCTAAGTACATGTTACCAGACAAGGTTGCTGGTGTTGCTACTACACACTGTACTTTGGGACTGAACACGAATGAGTTATGAAGTGTTAAGTGGAGGCAGTGGAATTGTGAACACACCTATATATGACAGGACTGATGACATCAGTGTGAAGTGAAGACAGTTGTACCCATAGAAGAAATAAAATATGTAGAAAAGGGGAGAACAGAAACAATTGGACGCAGAGAGCCAGTCTAGAGCTCACAGAAAGCAGCCTCCTTTGTGCTACTCACCCGTTGAAGACAGTGTTGCTGACCTTGAAGACAGAAGCAGGGAGGGAAGACCTAGAATGCTATCAGCAGGGTGGTAAGTGACTGGGTGTCTCCTTTATCATTTACTGCTGGTGTTTACTGATGGGATTGATCCATAGGAATAGCAGCACATTGATCACAGAAGTGGATGCACCCCATTCCCTCCGTTATCTTCAATGAACGTTACGACTGGCGGGGTAGAAGAGGCAGTAGTTGAAGTGTGTGTGTAAAAAAGTGTGATGAGACTGACAGCTATTGTGTCTGTGTCATTCCTTCTTCATTTTAATGATTGAATTGTTTTCAGAAATAAGAAAACTGTACTCTGAAGTGGAAACAAGGCTTTCATTGCTACTGAATTTGTAGTTCTCTTTTTCGTATCTCAACTGATTTTTGTGATGTACAATTGTTTCATTGCCCTCTTAAATCCACTTTACTGCTATTTTTTAACCAAAAACTTAGTCAGAGGTGTTCTAAAACTTAAAAGTTTTTTAATTTTGAGGACATCAAAGGCTAAAATAATCAAAGCAGGCATCTAGGCTGAAATCTCCAATCTTTGCCTTCTATATTGCACATGTGCATGTTTGCATTGCCTGCATCTTCACATGTGAGTTTGTCCATTTGAAAATGTTCACATAAGAACCTGCACTTGGAGCGTGAGCTGATGGTGATTTAAGAGCCTGTACTGAAGACAGTGGTTTCATTTGCTGTCATGAGTGACTGATGAGCAGAATCCCACATTCAGCTTAATTTTGCTCCCGAGGGAACTGAGTGTAATTTCTGTTGTTGACTTCTGGCCCTTTCATGAGTTTAAGCCCGGCACAGAATTTCCTACAGGTTCATAGTAATGTAACAGTTTGCTTAATGCACAATAGAAATGATCCACTTAAAGGAGTCTCAACACAAATACCTGTTTGTGTTCTTGAGATTTCTGTACTATCACTTGTGCTACATCTTCCAGACATTTTTTTCATGTGATGCTCCTGGGAAATGTTGGAAGTTGTCAGGATATTTTATCAATGAACAGCTTCACAAGTCCCTGTGCTGTTATGCTGGTTAAGTAGCAGTGATGAGGTTTTTTTTTTTCCTTCTATCAGTTCTGGTCTTCTTGCTGCCTTGGCAAAGGCTTTCAAGCAGACCAAAATTACCTGCCGATAAATAGTTTTAAGGGAACCAGACATCTCTGCTGTTTCCAACGTATTTCAATGTACTAACTAATGATCTCACTGTCTACTATTTTTCCATTGTGTAGTTCAAAGGAGCTGATCCATTTCTGCTAAGTTTTATGTTCAAATCTCATTTCAATTAGATGAACTGTTTAGTTATGTGAAATGAATGTCTGAATTTGGAATATCTTAATGTAAATCATATTAGCTACTTTTTGTCTAGTATGTATGTACTTAGCAGTGGCTATTAAAATAAATTCCTGTGGATTTCTACATCCTTGGAACTCCCCTCCCCCCATTTCTTAATGCTTAACTCTCTGTGAATGAGGGAAAAGTCTGCAGGGTCTAAAGTAAGCTGGAGGCTTTATAAGCCACTGTTTGAGCAAGGACTGAATCTTTGTTTCAGCGCTTGTCACTTGCACCTTTTTTTTAAATCCTCATACAGACTAGAATTTGAATTAAAACTCTCCTCTGGCCCCTCTCCAAAGCAGACATAAAAATGCAGATGGAAATATTGTTTTTGAGGTATTAGAATTACAGAGATAGAGTGGTCTGCAAGGCATTATTCAAACATCACCCAGTTCATCGTATTCAGCATTCGTAACGTGAGTCTTTCTTTGGTTATTTTGTGTGCTTTCTGCACCCAGTCTGTGTGGCTTGTCATGCAGCATTTCGGGTGCCATGAACTTACTGCTTTTGAGGACTGCAGCTTTGTGTTACACCTGTGAGCGTAATCAATGCTGTTTTCATCAATCTTTCCATGAGTGCAAGTGCAGGTTGTCCCAGCCAAGCTGTCACGAGGCAGACGTCACCTTTAACATCCATAGGAGACCCTGTGACCATACTGAAAGCTAAAGATCTGTTTTGTCTTCAGTGCCTGAAGAAATCCCAAACTGAAAACAAGCCAACTGTGTGCTCGGGGATCTCAGGATTTGACCTCATTTTCCGTGAATGGAGTTTTTTCTTTTGTTTGTTTTGTTTGGGGTTTTTTTTTTTCAACCTGAGGAACTTTGACCCTGGTGCAAGAACCCCCAACATAACTTTAATTTTCATAATATTGTCAGTGAGAAAGTAATAGTTGTTACCAGAATAGAGAGAATGCCTGAGGTAAAAAAATATTTTTCTTGTAATGTATAGTATTCCCTTAGTGTTGTCAATCATTTAACTACTCTACAATATTTTAAAGGGATGTTTCCATTTATAAAAATAACTGAACATTTTCTGGGTCCCTGTTTAAAAATACCTTTAATTGCAAGAGGCAGATTTTGCTAATTCAGTGTAATTATTATTATTTATAGTCCACGTGCTTCAAAAATTATGATCCAGGCCCCCCAAAGTCATTACATAGGATTAAAAATAATGAGATTAAAAAATAAATACATACGTCCTTATTTTTGTTTCCTCTGTAGGCTGTGGCTTTGGAAGGTTTTGGGTGCTGTCAAGTTGTGGTTTTGGTCTTTTGTCTGGATCATAATGGCTAAAAGTTTACTATTTTATTTATAAGAAACCTGAGATTCTTAGAAATTCAATGGATTCAAGCCAAATATAAGGGCTCTTAAGAAAAACAATGACCGTGTGAGTCTCACAAATAAAATTGAGAGCATTTGCAAGACTGGTGTAGGCAGTTTGGTAACTGGCTGCTCCTATGACTGGTTTCATTAACTAGAGAGACTGTTTACTCTTTTACAGAAAGAGTATAAATAACATTGCCAGGTTCAATAGATTTACAGAGATGCTTAAGCATGTGTAGGACTTGGAATTTCTCCTGGGTTGTTTTCAGTACATGTGATAGCACTTATTTTTAAGCAGTCACCAACCTGAGACTATCTGATAGAAGTAAATGAGTGTCCTTCCTCCTCCAGGCATAGAGAGGAGACTCACCCTCTTACCATTTGTGTAGCAACTTTCCACCCTCATTTACTTTTCACTATTTAAAAGTCAGAAACAAAATTCTGAGATTTTTTTTCAGGTATTCTGATCTTTTAATGCAGCTTCATGCACTGTGTATTTCTTGTAGAAGAATGTAAATGTATGTGGTTTGAATGCTGGGTTAAAATAGAAAATATTCAATTTCACTGAATAGTAGGGTAATTACTACAATAGGGCATCAGATTACTGTAAAAATACTTAATACTCCCTGCTGCATACATAATGTTTTAGTTAAATTATCTACTATGTTTGTATTAAAAGCCAAGAAATTTAAAACTTTGGTTGTTTGAATAATAGATTTTTCCTTTTTCCGATCGATATATAATAAGAAATTTATCAGTGATTGAAGTTCTGAACTAATGTAAAATTATAGTTTGGGGTGAGAAATCTGATAAATTGTCAATACATTTTGACAGTTAAGTTCAAGCAAATGCTGCATCAATTAAGTGTAGTTATTTATTGAATAGAGTCTTTGAACCAAGGAGTGGGGAGGGGGGGTGTGGTTTGTTTTTAACAGCTCTTGAATATCTGTTTTGTGCTTACAGCATCGAATCAGGGTATTGTTTTTCTTTCAAAATGACCCCTATGGGGAGGAATCACTACTGCATTTTGTGCCCTGTAGTTAAGTCAAAAGAAAGATACACAGCATATTGACATTTTGTTCTGGTAACACAATTAAATCAAGGTAGGTCATACTGCAAGGCAGAAGGGGTTTAATGAACTCCAGGTGACCAGCTGCAGTCAAACCCCATCACCTGGTATGACAAACTTTTTATTCATTTGGTTGGCCAATTTAATTTTTATAACACCAAGATAAAAAGTTCCCATGGGATTATTGCCGACTTAGATGGTCTGAAAGGAATCTCGTTTCATTCCCCTCCTTTATGTGAGATATTAAGAAGAGATTACTTATTGCAACCTGTTCCAGAGCAGCATCACCCCTGAGCATGGTTTTCCCACAGGAACACTGTGAAACTGAAGGTTGGTAGCATAGGGTGGGTTTTGACTTAAACCAGAGATGATATGGGTTCTTGATATCTACTTGGTTGCTTGTCTGGTAGTGTCATTCAGTTTCTGCCAGAGCACAATTTCTAAATATTTATTTCTGCCCTGTAGACAGATGTGGGCTTTCTGCAGAAGGGGGCAGAGAAGCAGCTCCTGTTGAACACTTTGGGATCAGTGGACAGAAAACATTTGAGGTTGCCAGTCTGGAATAAAATAGCAGAATTCTGGAAACCGTGTTTATTTACCAGTTTGTCTTTTTTTGGACAGTTTAGTGTCTGCATTGTAGTAATCATGTTTGCTGTTAAAGGTTTCTTATCAGCCCTGCTAGTAAAATGCTTTTTACTCAGTGTGTGTGCTCTATGTTAATGTAATTATCAATACTTTGATATGAGAGAACTGAGTAGGTTGTCAATCGTATTTAAGGTCAGGGCTTCTGTTCCATAAAATTAATCACTTTGTAGATGCAGTCAAAACATTCCTATAACAAGGCCTTTCTGAAATGGAAATGAATCCTTGGGGGACCTAGAGGGGTATCAGAGAGCCTGGAAGAAACTGGAATCTACGTTGTTGTAAAAATCACTGCTGAAGTGTCTGAAATAGTTGGACTGGTTCAAGTGTCACAAAGAGGGATTGTGGCCTGGGCTGGCTGATGCACTGGGCTACATCAGAATTGTTTATAGATGGAAGGAACAGCTTTGCTTTATGAAAAGAGTATCAGTGCTTGTAAAAGAGAGAAAGATGGGCCATTGGCATGGAGACAAAATATCAGGATAGGGTATTTCATCGAGCTCTCTGAAATTGGAATGGGTAACGATCAACAGTGCCAAGAAACCAGTTCTCGTGCATAGTTGGCCAGAATAGTTGTAGTAGACTTTGTGTGATGGTAGTGGTGATGTTTTGCAGCAATGACATAGGTGGCACCACGTACTGGTTAGTGAAGGTTTAGAGTTAAAAATGCAGCTCCCTTTGAAACCGTAGAAATTTGTTGTACGAAAAGAAATACAACTTGCTGCTGAAAGCAAGTTTGTATCCTTATAAAATCTCTGGAGATAAGTGAAAGATAGGAAGGAAATGGATTTAAATTCTTCTTTGGAGGCAATAAAACAGACATTTTATTATTTCAATATTTTTTTTATTCTACAGGGTTATGATTATTAGTGTTGCTTATATAGAATGTTGTCCAAGATCCAGAGGGTCCCCCAAGCACATCACAAGGCATCTTGTCTTTCATGTGCACGTGAGTGAGGTTTGAAATTGAGCAAAGCTTTCGTACTGAGAAGTACGATCTATAAAATTGGGTAATTACGTAGGTTTAAAATAAAAGTAGTTCACAAGATGTGTTTCTGCTAAGCTGACGTGTTCTAAAGCAAACTTATATTACGTTTCATTTTGACCCATAGAAATTTGAGAATTAGTAATCTTTCATGCTCCAGTAATAAGATCCAGGTAGCAAGAGCTGCAGATCAGAAGGTGCCAAGAATGGTCTTGAGTGAGGAAAATGCTAGGCTGGGTCAGATTTGCTGCCTTCAGCAAAACTGTTGCACCTCTTAGCCCTTATGAGAAAGCTTCTGTGTTTACTCAGCCATTCTCCTGACTATAGTTTTGCACGTTTTCTGCATTTTTTATTACTTTTTTTTTTTTTTGCAGATATTTAGCTCCTTAAAGTCAAGGTAAGGAGAAGGGATCACTTTTGCCCAAGCCAGTAATTGGCTTGGGACCATTACAGAACCAGGGAGATGTAGTGTCTGATGGTGGACAGAGAAGCCTGTTTTCTGTTGGTTTTTAGACAGGTAGAATGCCAAAGCAAGGCTTTGAAATATCACAGAAGTGCTAGATATAACTCACAAATATCTTTTGAGCATTAAATATATAGACTGTCTCTGTGTTCCTTTTGACTTGAGATGTCACCTTTAAGCCTGCTATCTTATTCAGACTTTAGAGCTTTTTTACTGTGTTATTCAAGAGCAGGTTTTACGGAAATCTCTTCCATCTTCAGTGTTTTATGAATGTTTTTTTTTTTTTTAATTCAGGAACACAAGAAGCCATTGCAATGTGTCTGCATGTAGAGACCAAACAAGCTGTTAATGAAACCCTGTGTGACAAATCCAAGAGACCACCACCAATGACTCGCTCTTGCAATATGAAGCTTTGCCCTCCGAGGTACACTGTACTAATGAAATCATATTGTGGCAAAGAAATGGTTAATATGACTTAAATAAACATTGGCTTTCTCAGAAAGGATTCAGATCGCAGGGCTGTGGTCTTGCTTTGGGATGAAATTTCACTGCTTCTGTCTTTAACAAGGTTTTGGGGTTTTTTTTCAGTCTTAGTCGCTCCTTTTGCACTTTCCACATCTCACTAATAGGGAACATTTTCTGAAATCCTTCTGTGTAGATATTTGCCAGAGTCAGAAAAACAGCCTTAACTCTTCCAGTGGTACAAAGAAAATTTTAAGGCAATTTCACAAAAAAAAACCCCAGACAATGTTTATTTACTTTCTATCCTACTGAATTAAAAACAGTGAAATTATGATTTAGAGTTATTTCAGTTTCATACTTCTTTAGTAGCCCCATGCAGTTCTTACTATTTCATTTATTTGGAGATCGTGGGAAAGTAACAAATCCAATCCAAATCCAAGAAAACCTAGCTAAATTGGTGACTTGAAAGGAACATACATGAAATTTTGACATGTGCTGCCTTATTTACTCACTTTTGATCTCTGTCATTGCTGATCCTTTGCATATTGTTTCTAGATGTTTGCAGGAACCTCATCTTTCAAAATGCAGGGGAGTTTACAGGAACGGGATGTTTTATAGAAAACATACACATTTAAAGGAAGTTTTGTAAATGTAAGAAAGGTCTATTTACATATTTACATTTATAAATGTAAACATCAGCAGGTTGCCAACAGACTGTTGTTTTTTTTTTTGCAAGGGGGATTTTGAAAGTAAACGCTGGAGTTGAGTTTGTCCAGAAATTACTCTTTATTACTTTGTTAGTAACTTCTGAATTTCCTTGTTACCTGTAAGTTTATAAATCTAGCTTTTAATTTTGCATTACAGCCAAACCAAAGGGATGTTTTAGCCACGTATCAATAATTATGCCTTCAGTTACTCTTCACCAGGGTCCATCTGGGTGTGAGTGCTCCTTGCCCGATCCGAGTTGCTAAAATGTGGCCTTTTGGCTGTGTTGTTGGAATAGGTGGGAAAGTGGCCCCTGGAGACGCTGCTCGGCTACGTGTGGGGTGGGGATACAGACGAGGGATGTGCACTGCCGGCAGCCGGGGGGATCTGCTGTTGCTGCTGAAGACTGCAAAGACCCAAAGCCTCACTCTTTACAAGCGTGTAACCAGATTGATTGCCCCCCCGTTTGGCACGTTGAGGAGTGGCAACAGGTATGACTGGGGGACAGAAGCCCTTGACATGTGTTCCTCTGGTTGGGTGCTTTGGATTCTCTAGCTGGAGTAACGTGGAGGTAGCGCAACTTTGCTGCCGAAGCGTTTCAACTGATTTCATTAGAACAAAGGAATCTGGGGGCAAAAGTACTATTTTTGACAACTGTGCTAATGGAAGTCACAGGATGTGGTGGAAAGTCCTTTTTAAGATTTGAGAAGGCTGGATGCGATTTACTTCAGGCATCACCTCTCTTTGTTTGCTTTTCAAACAAAATAACCAGCTTTTGAAACTCAATAACCTGCTTTTGGAGACAATGCTGCTTTATTTTTTGTCTCATGGATGATTTTTCCTGAACTCCCACCAGGTATATTAACTGATGTGAGACATAGGCAGATCTACCTGTAAAATGCTTGGGTTTTTTTTAAGATTTCTACTATTTAATTGCATTTAGGTGGTGTTATTTTTTTTTGACTTCATAGTCAGGGTTTCATCATCTCAAATACATTAACTGAACATTTTAAGGGAAGGATTTTCTACGTGATGGTTGCTTTTTAATGAAAAGCAGATGCCATTATTCAAGAGCATAACTGGGAAGGGAAATTTGCAGGGTTTTTGTTTAACAGGTGTGATGGGTAAGCACAGATGTCCATGCTATGTTCTCTTCTCTTTAGTGTTCACGTACTTGTGGAGGAGGGGTTCAGACCCGCAAAGTGTACTGTAAGCAGCTGTTGACAGATGGAAGTTTTCTGAAACACTCCGATGACACCTGCCAGGAGCCTAAATTGCCAATCAGTAAACCATGTGCAAAAGTGGATTGTCCTCCTCAGCTAGTTTTAGGAGAATGGTCCAAGGTAAGCAGCCCCCAACAGGGGTGAACCAAAATCTTTATTTGCAACATGGGCGCTAAATATTTCTGCTTGGGTGAATAAGATGCTGGGAGCAATGAATTCTCAGGGTAGCTGAAGGTTTTGCAAGGCATGTGCCTGCACTAAACTGTGCATGTGGTTGCTGTGCATCCTTGCCTACAACCAGGCTGATCACACCTCTCTTCCTGAGTTGTATTTCAGTTGCTGAAGGACAGGCTGTAACACATTGCATGCATCCTACCAGACATGTTTAGCTATCAATTGTTTCATAGTGAGGATTCCAAAAAGAAAGTCTTTGCATTAGTCTGAAATATATCCTCTTTTTTCCCATTTAATGCAAGCTTGCTACCATTGGCTTTTCAGGAAAGATTTATAAAAGTGAATTTGTATGCTGCAGTTAAAGGTTCATGCGATGCAAACCAGGAGAGAGGATTGAGAGACTTGACACCAGACTGTTTGAAATGTCCTGGATCATTTCTGTTAGATACTAGATCTCATAGCTCTGTTCTGCCCATCCTTGGACATAAAGAAATACTCTCATGTTATTTTAATGATTTCTGAGTTCCTTGCTGGAGAAAATGATCTATCTTATATTCTTATTGCCTGGAAAAGTGGAGAGAGCTTAATGTCTGGATAACACAAAGGTTCATATGAACTAGAGTTTATGCGCTCTCAGAAAGAAAAAAAAGAACCACAACACAACGTAGTTTAAAATGAACATGTGTGGCCTGGGACACCAAGTGTAGCTTGACTGTGTCCTTCCTTTCACAGTGCTCAGTGAGCTGTGGTGTTGGAATCCAGAGAAGGAAAGCTGCCTGCCAAAACCTAACAGCAAAGGGCCAATATGTCACATTAAATGGATCAATGTGTAGTGCTCTGTCTCCTTCACTGCTTGTAAGGTCATGTCAGATGAATGCCTGCAACAGTAAGTATGTTGCTTTATGTAGTTCCTTGCTGATTTGGAATGATTTATTTACACAGAAAAATCTGTATGGAGGTTCATTCACTCATCTCCCTATACTTTCACAACTTTACTAATCTGGCATAAACTGAGTGTCGTAGTTACTAGACCAGTAATAACAGGATTGTTTTAAAATGTTTTTCTGCCAGTCAGGTTATTGTCTCAAGAAGTAGATTTTGAATATACTTTAGTGGTACATACCTCTTATCCTAATACTTACCTACATTTGATCTGATTTTTCATTATCCTTTACACTGCCCCAATTGAGGGTGAGGAGGGAAATCAATAAATTCAGTATAAATTACAAAGGACATTAGAAAAGATAAGAATCCAGTTTTGGCTTGTCTTTTCACTGTACATTTGTATTACACTGGAAATTTCGCTTAGTGTGATGGAATTCAAACCCTGAAACTCTGTGCCAGTGATAACTTTAGGTATAATTTCTATCTTTCCTTGTAGAAATGAGAATCTCAGTCTCACGAGCTTTGGAAGAAGTGATGACAGTACAAACACTCTTCAAAAAGTCCAGTATTTTATTACTGTCTGTATAAATATCTTTTCAGAAAAAGCTGCCTGTAGGAATTGCACCATTTAGTCACAGTCAGGTTATGATACTGATTGCAGCTGCACTAATTGTGTTTGTATAACACTGATGGAAATACCCTACTGATACACAGTATATCCACTTACATGTAGTAGTTTAGAACAGGCAATCCTAAATGCGGGCTCCTTAAGTCTGAAACTGTGCTCTCCTTCCTTTAGAAAGGAGATTTGGGGAGCAGGGCATGGAAAAAAAGGGGAAAAAAAGAAAGATTTTAGTTTTGAGGGGGAGGAAAATAAAAAACTTTCATGAATGACTTGGTTTTGATCACAGAGATAGACATGTTTTGACCCAATTCGTAGAGCTATCAAGAAACAGGTACTATTTGAAGCTTTGCTTTAAAAATTATTCACAAAACAAAATATAAAATAGAATAATTACTGATTCATACATAATATGAAACTTCTTTTCCTGGCCTGCATTTGAGATTAACATGCCAAAATCCTGAGGTTCAAAACTCCACTTGAATAAAGCCCTGTGGACTTTCAGGAATGTCCTTGGCATAAGGTTTAATAAAATATTTTGAGCTGCATATCTATCTGAATTTAATTAATTGTGGATAGTTGAATGGCAGTGTAGCTGGTTTGCAAATTGCTTAGCACAGACTGATATTAAAGTTACACTGTCAGCTCTACTACAGTGCCAAGAAAGCAGGACAGTGGACTGCAGAGGGAATGTGATTGTGCTGAGTGGGTGCAGATCAAAGTCATAGGAGGGAATCACTGTCCTCTCCCGCATCTCCACAACCGTTTAGAACAAGGGAGCCCTTCCAGCTCAGATCTGCCTGGCAATTCCCCAGCCGTGCAACAGGAGGGCAGGGGAAGGCATGAGACATGTCCATACCCATAGCTCCATTTTGGATTTTGCAGGAGTCAGGGCAGCAGCAGGATTCACAGGAACATGCAAGAGGCATCTCCCTCTCCTGCAGCCTTGGAGGGCGACTGAGTAGAAGGCAGCAATGCCCTAGGATGGGCAGGCAGCTCGCTGCAAAGTGGGGCAGACTCAGTGAAGAGTGGTGTGATGTGTGGCATGTGTGCTGTTAGGGGCTCTTGCCTTTGGGACCAACGTTTCTGAAGGGCACCCTCAAAATTGTGCTTCTATGACTCAGATGAGCTCCTTCTTTTTTGCTGTCTCATGACAGCACTGAGACCCTTTAGACTTAATCTTTTTCTCTGGAACTGGTAAGCAGAGCTGTTTTATGCTTAATAAACCCTCTTAAGTCAGACACATTCCTGACTGTGGGCCCTGAGAAATAGGAAATAACACCAGTCTAGCCTTGAGGTCACCAGGACCTGATGCCCAGCTAAAGCTGTGGAGGACCATTAGAGGTCACAGACACAGATGGATTTGTACTGAGTGATAATGAGGTCCAATGGTTCCAGTACAATCTAATCCTTCAGCAAAATTTACTTTGTGGAGAAAAAACCCTCTTCTGAACAATCTGTTACCTCTGCAGCTGCAGGATTGGATGATACTGAGGATCTAGAAATGCATACTTATGTGGCCTCATATATTTATATGACCTTATATATTTATATGGCCTGCCATCCACAACTCTGAACTTTGTTTCACTCCTAGCCTTGCTCACCAGTCACCAATAAAAATATACACACCCTTTAGTGTTGAACTGCTAACGAGAGCGAGTGGTCTGTCTTTTTTTGAAAAATGAAATGGATGAGACTTGCTAACATATTTATAAGTATGCACTGGGTTCAATTCAGTGTTGGAATAACTAGTGTAAACAGAGCACAGCCTGAAGTATTTTAATTTGTGTGTTTAAAGTTACACTTACTGTGTCTGTAAGTTTGATTTTGGAAATGGAAGATTCAATACTGGAACGCTTCCCTAAAAATAAATATTTGGGGCCCAATAACTTATTAAAACCAGGATGCTACTTTAATAATTTTAGTAAACTGAGTGCCTAAAGCAGTTTATTTGTTGTACCATGTGAAATGGTTCATGGAATCAAGTATCTGGATAACGAATACTGATTTAAAAGCTGTGTAATTATGAAACCATGATATCCCCAAAGGTCTGAACTCATTACCCAAAACATTGAAAATAACCATTTTGTTTTATAAGCATAAGAATGCACTCTAGGGTGTAGTTCATGTAGTGTACACACTTATTGAATGCTTAAAGCATTTAGCTTTTCACCTATTTCTTCACAGCATATTTGAGACATATGTATATAAGAAGCATGCAGTTTTTCAAATATCATTTGTGTGCCATCAGGATAGGTTTTTTATTTATGTACCTAGCAAATGGAATAAGTAGTAATGATTTCAGATTCAGGCGTGCTGAAAAACACTTTGCTCTGTGTCCCTTCCCTGGCTCATCAACTCATTCTGCAGTCTCCAAGTTGTTTCTCTGTCACCTACCAAAAGGCTGGGTCACCAGACACAGTTGGACTGGTTTCTAGCACCAACGCAGAGTGTTTCCCATCTCTTCCCAGCTGGCCAATTTCATCTTGCATGGGACAAACTTGGGGGGTGCTTCCCTTGCTCCACACCTCCTTTGCTTCTCACCTACCTGGTGGTTTCTTAGTGTGATTAGTTCTACGGATCAGAGTGGAGCACAGTAATTGCTGATAGAGAGGCATCACAGCACCATTCATCGCAGTCACTCTCCTGCTGTCTCCAGTGTGTCTATCCAGCCACTGCTGGGAAAGCCTGCTTAGGGTAGTGTTTATTCAGGCAGCTCCTTAGAAACCTTTCAGCATCCAAGTGCCTGCAGTACAGTGAGGAGAAGCTTCATAATACCCAGTGTCTCCAAACCCAGTCTGCGTGACGCTTTTTGCAGTTATTGTCTGCTTTTGTCAATTAATATGATTACTGTATTCAGCCTCTCAAAATTTTTACTTGTTTCCCTCTTTCCTCCCTTCCCTCCCTACTTTCTTGGCACAATCCTGCGAGAAAGTCATCTTTCAACCCAAAGAAATTACCCTCAGCCCATGATTACACGGTGGCTTTGCTTGTTGCATGTACTGTGTCTTCCTTGACTGTTTCTTTCACCTCCTTTGTTGCTGTCAGGTTGGCTTGACCCAATCAGACAAGCAGTATGGCCAGCCAACAATTTAAATAACAGTCAAGGGGAACCTTACTTTTTGGATAGGTATTCTTTTATTTAGGTCATTCTGCATTCAACAGTACTCAAATGTGGGGAAATTGGTAACTTGTTCAGATTTTTGATTCACTTTTTCCATTCCAGTCATGCCTGGCCTTTCTGAGGCAGCAATAGGAAATACGTAGGAAATAGAACCGTACTAGGATTATAAAATATAAATTAATATATTATGTAATAACACCTATATATGCTCTCTGTTGTTTGTAATACATATAAGTTACCTCTGTCTTTCGATTGTTAGGAGAACTGGGGAAGAAGCAACAGAATTCTTGGCTGGAGCAGGGGAATGTTATGGTTTCATGTTGTTCATATTTTTGGGGTTTTGTGACTCAGATAAAAGCTCAGCGTGTTGCAATCTGACTTGAGCAAAGTCAGGAAAAGCTCTGTCGAGCATTCTGTGAAAAGCAGGATTTGTAAGCATGAGTGCCAATGATTAGATACTTTCCAACACTTTGGTTTCTTTCAGAGATTAAACCAAAGCTTCTAGAAAAGTATTCTGCTCATGGACCTCAGATTGTGAGTGTTCACCGAGTCTATATTCAGACAAGACGAGAGAAGCGCGTTAATTTTACCATAGGAAGCCGAGCCTACTTACTTCCAAAAACATCAGTTGTAATTAAGTGCCCCGTGCGAAGGTTCCAGAAGTCACTTATCCGGTGGGAGAAAGATGGACAACACTTACAAAACTCCAAAAGACTTGGGATTACTAAGTCAGGCTCACTGAAAATACATAGTCTTGAAGCTGCTGATATTGGTGTGTACAGGTGTATTGCAGGCTCTGTGCATGAAACATTTGTACTCAAACTCATTGGCACTGACAACAGATTGATAGAAGCACCAAATCTCAGAAAGCACACCAGTGAGACCAGTAACATGGATCACAATGAAGCCAACAGCTTTGGGGCCAAATGGCATAAAATGAGTAAAATGTGGCAAATGTGGAGTAAGAAGAATGAGCTCTATCTGGGTGACAGGCAAGTAAATGATCAACCGCTTCGACGGAATCTTGAGACCTTTGGGAGTAATTCAGCAGAAGACTTCAGCTCTCGTGCGTTCAAGAATAAACGGCTGGAGGCAGCGGTTCTCCACGGAGCCTACAGCATGGACACTGTGCAGTTTGAAGAACTGATAAGGAACATGAGTCAGCTCATTGAAACCGGAGAAGTCAATGATGATTTGGCATCCCAGCTCATTTATCAATTAGTTGCTGAATTTTCTAGGCCTCCACAACCGACTACTGAAAAATGGAAGGGGAGCCAGGAGGAGAAACGTGCTTCAAAACTCACAGGCAAATCACCAAATGAATCTGAACGTTTCAGCACAAAAACTGTTGATAAGTTAAAGTTTGACCAGAAGGTTCCAGTTATTACTAGGCAAAGGGAAATTCCTCAAGTTTCCTTCAACAAAACAGTGACTGTACGAATTGGAAATACAGTTTTTCTGACCGAGAATACTCATGCTGTCAATCTCCTGTGTGAAACAGCTGGTATTAGTGAAGTGAAATATACTTGGACCAAAGATGGTGAGACTTTAAAAGCCTCTGAGAAGTAAGTAAATATCTTTGCTTATTTTTGAATGACATTATGTTGCTCTCAGCTGTAAAAATCCACCCTGCTGTGCAACATTAAAACACATTGTTGTGAAAATGAGATAAGCATGAACGCTATTCCTTCCATCTTTTTATTGAAGCATTTCCTGTTCTTTCAAGTGTCTGTCACATCATTTGGCTTTACTGACATCCAAATGTATGTCCTTTTCCACAGTATTGCATGGGAGGATCGACTTTTTTTACTAGGTGAAGTGTTTTGGATGTCCTAATTGTGTATTTTATGATCTGACTTCATCATTTCAGCTGCCTCAGAAATTTAGCAGATTTATACTCAAATTAAGAAGCCTAATCAATTTGTTCATATACCAAATGCAGTGGGAACACGTTAGAAATATCTGCCATGGTACAGATAAAAAGAAGTCTTAGTTCTTGGTCATTTTAAGGAGGGAAAATATCACTGCTACCCTCACCGTTCTTCAAAACAGTAGATCTTTAGGTATAAGTGTAGCTACATAACTTCAGTTTAAAAAGAAGGAATGATCTTTTATGGATTTTCTTTCAATACTTCAGACTTTACAAATATTTCCACTGAGGACAGGGGAATACAAATTAATAAAGAGCCTGTGTGAACATTACATTTGAGAACTATACCTGAAGAACAAGTACAGCAAGTGTGTGTTATATTCAGATATTTGCTCAAGACTGAGCAAATACTTTTACTTCACTACTGATAAATTAGAAGCTCACCTGATTGTGTGAACGTTAATGCCATGTGTGAGCCTCTTGGAATTATAGCTAGCTTGAGTAATGAAAAAAAATGATTCTGAAATGATAAAGGGGCTTTGGGATATTTCTCAACATACTTAA
Source organism: Tapera naevia (assembly GCA_033556795.1). Lineage (NCBI taxonomy): Eukaryota > Metazoa > Chordata > Aves > Cuculiformes > Neomorphidae > Tapera > Tapera naevia. The sequence continues at coordinate 4,732,721 of JAUMJJ010000076.1, read as the reverse complement.
CTGATTAACTGCACTGCCAAGAAAAATATACTTCTGCGGGGCTATCAATTAAAGCAAAGACACCAAAACTAAGCCATTTTTAGAAGTGCAAATGTTTTTGGAACCATGTAGCTCCCACTAGTTATGTTTGTTTTGTCAACTACGCATAATTTCCTATTAATTTGTTGCAAGTCATACTTTGGTATTTTGGACATGATGGTGTTTTGTATATTCAGGAGTATCTGTTGTCATAAATTAACTTCTTTTTTTGCCCAGACTGATATTCTTGCACTTAAGGGATGTGTTGGCAAAGTAGGTTTCTTTTCTGTTTTTTTCACAGTGAGGTTTCTTATACACAAATCCTTATATATATGTGTGTGTATATTCAAAAGCCAATGACACCAATAGTAGTACATCTGAAAAAAATGTGACGAGGTAAATGCTCTGATTATCGGTTGGGTTTGTGAAAGAAGGCCATACTTGAACCATGCACGAGGTGGCTTTTTTTTTTGTTGCAACACAAGTATTTTTAATATGTTTTTGTATATGGTTTACTTTTTTAAGTGTGCTCAGAGTGGAAGAATGCCAGAGCTACAGTTTGTTTGGGCTTGGGTCTGTGGTGTGACTCACATAACTTCATGCTGAGAAAGATAACGAGGGGAAAAAGTCCAGGCTGCTGGTTTTAGCCTGTGATGCTCTATAATATCTTGCCCCTCACATGGCAGGCAAGGTATTCAAGACACCTGTTGGGGTTTCATGGAAGACTTTAGCTTTAATGATTATAATATTTTAAAAAAACTCAACAAAACAAACAAAATCCTAACAAAGCATTACAGTAATTTGGAAGTCAGATTAGACCATACACTTGTGAATTCCCGAATCCTGCTGAAAACCAAGCTCGATCTGGAGAGATGGATTTCTTGCCAAGCCTAATACTTTTAATTATGGTAGTCTGATTTATTCATACTGTTGTTCCCAAGGGATTCTGGTTTGTAGTAGCAAACTCACTGTCCTCCAAAGGGCTGAAGAAAATGTTTCGTGCATATATTGCTTGTGCTCCCTTTTGTCACCACAGAGGAGGCAGAACAATGGCCTACAATGGTGAACCCCTAAAAAGGATTTTTGCTACTGTATATGTAACTCTGGCAAGAAAGATTCAGCTCTTTTTGCCTCAGGGTATAACCCTTATCTTGCCTTGAATGCTCTGCAGGGTGGTCCTGGACACCATTGGAAAAGTGCAGATTCAGAACCCGACTCAAAAGGAACTTGGTACATATGGGTGCCTGGTTGTTAACGACTTTGGGTTTGATATGGAAACATCTTTGTTATTGCATGCAGGTAAGACTGTAGCATCCAGAGAATCAGGCATGTTGTGTTGTTGAGGGTTTTTTTGAGTATAAACACCCATTCCCACTCCAATATGAAATAGTTGATTTTGTTGTTGGTGTTTAAATTCTGCCTGATTTCATAGGTAGCAGTGAGATGCTTTTGTTGCTGTAAAACCACAGCAGGTGTGAACTGAGTCTGCCTGTATGTATCCCACCTGTATGTTCTGGCTGCTTCAGACTGAATTCTGTTTGAAATGTGATTACTTTAAATACAGGATCTATTTTTTTAAATAAAGCTTTTAAAACTGAATATTCCTTTAACTTCAAAGAGGTTCCTGTCATCTCATCCTCTGCGATAAATGTTATAAATCTGGAAGCCAGCAATCTCTCAGCAGTCGTGGGAGGTACAATTGTGGCAAGAACTGGAGCAAATATTACACTTGAATGTCCAGTGAAAGGTAAGCAAGAACTGCACTGAAGTTCCCCGTAATGTTGGAATCAGAATTTTACGTTACATCTTGAAATTGCCAATGAAGGCAGAAAATCATTGATCATTAGTCATTTTTTATTAGGTTAGTCACCTACATCAATCCTATTTCTTTTCTGTCTGTCACTTTATTTCACACACATGTATATGTTCAAACACTTTCCTTTAAAAGTACTTTTCTTTCCATGAAGTGCTCTGAGGCTCCGTTACAGGGCTTAAAGCCCACCAGAGTGCATGTCTTTCTTGCTGTAATAGTAAGCATGGCCAGCTGACTTGCTCATCAGAGAACTTTCCTTATCCCTTTTTGAGATGCTCGTATGTCTAGACTATTGTTACAATCGAAAATGAAATCTCCAGCCATAGCTTAATAGAACTTTAAACCTGATAGTGAAGTAAACTTACCTTTTAGAGCCATCAGTCTGCAGCTGCAGTGAGGAAACAAAGAAAACTGCCGAGCCACAACAGCGCAGAGATATTTTCTAGCTCAGCAGCTGTGGAGCAGCATTAATGTTAATCAGGAGCTAACACGTATTAAGCAGTTCATTGCTTCATTTTATTTTCTAGTCCTTTGTTGGAAAGGCACATATTTTCTATTTAATCTCATCATTACTATCTGTTGAGTTTAAATTCTAACATTTAACTCAGAGCAGCAATATTCTGTCAAATATTTAATAAGCAAAGGTCAGCCTTTTGTGCCTTGGGGAAGAAGATGGATGAAAGTGCCAATAACAATGAAACATTGCTACTGAGTGCAAAGAGAGATTTCATGGAAGTCAGTGTGTCATTTGTATTACTCAGGGAGAGCATATCAGAAAGTTTGTTGACACTAAACCAGAGTAGTGATAGAAATATATATATATATATATGCAAATAGTTCTGCACACAATGGTGGCGCCAGGCTGACGTATATTAGGACATGTGGCTCTGCTGTTCATTGTTGTACCAAGGCTAATTCTTTGATGAAGTAATATTTTCCAACTATAGTTTGGCAACTCTATGTATAACTGACCTACATCTCAAATTCAGCAGAGAGTTAATGTCACACTGTTAATATTAATATTGTTAGGATGGGTAAGCAGTTAGCAATTTAAATATAAATTAATATTTTCACATGGGACTGTAGATTTCCAAATGTTTTAGAATTGTGTATATTCATGAGCCAGACTTCAGCTATGCTAAGACACTAGTGTTGACTTTAGAAATGATTTATCTAATTGCTTTGTTTCCTGTCATTGCCAAAGAAGTATTAATGTTTGTGAATAAAATACAGCTTTCAAGCTTTAAAATGTCACTAAGCCTAGAAGCAGAAAAACTTATGAAATGATATAAGCAGAGGTCTTCTGATCCCATTTCCTTAATGAAAAACAATTAACCACTGACTTTAGAAAATTGAACTTAGTAGCACTTTATGCCAATTTGTTTCTCTAACAGATGGGACCCCAAAATACATCAATTTGCAGTGTAGTAGGATGAGAACTTTGTTGTGAATGCTGATAAAATATCAAGTGAATTATCAGACAAGCAAGGGTCTGAATCAGAAAAACCCACTAATATTTGTATGCACTCTAAAGGTTCTGTTCCTACAAAGGTGAGGCTGCAGGAGTCCTTTTCTCCTCATCAGACATGCCAAGCGGATACATTTGGCCTCTTGGACTCCTGCTGGTCCAAAAAATAGTTCTTCATAAGAAGAACCATCTAATGAACAAGGTGTCTGTGTGTGTGGAGAATACTGGTGCCATGCCACTAGCAGAATTCTTAAATTATATTTAGATTTCTTGGCTGCAGTGATTTCAGAGCGTTTTTTTCTGTAGGCTTTAATATATACATATTAATATATATACATATATATGGGTATATATAAGATATGCATAGAATACTTTTTTAATAGCTGTTCAAACCATAGTTTTTCTCTGAGAAGAAAACTGCATGTTGAGTTCTGTGTTTTGTGTCTAGCAGTGTAAGGTTTATTCAGGAATTTTCTTTCTGAAACACATAAAAATTAAGACACATATGAAAAATGGTAAACTAATGGTCATTTAGGAGTGAATATCGTGCTGTAGGTTGGAACTTCATCTGGGACTAGGAGCATCCTAAGCACCAATCTGACAAAGGGCAGTTGTGAAATGTAGAGAGGAGGGGATGTAGTAAGGAAAGGTACATTCCCAGCTTCCCTACTGGCTGGCTATGGATGTACAATACACCCTTTAATTATTCAAGGCCTGAAGAGAACCAAGTATATTCCACTTAAGGGGCTCTGGGTTCATTAGACTGTGTCATACAGGACAGCTCTTGTTTGATGGCTTTAATGGGAAGGATGTGAAGTTTAATATTATGTACAGTGTTTGCCAGCTGACTACAGGTTTTGTCTTTGTCTTTTTGAAAGTCTTCATTACACGCTCCAAGAATCACATTCCTATGGAAAAAAACCTTGCAGAGCTTAAGATCAGTGTGTCCTTATAAACAGAAGAACATCAGGGAATAGATTAAGAAAAGCTGAACTGCTGAAGCTAATAATATAGATATCTTTTCACTTTTTAATTTATAACAAGGCTATTTTCCCACTAATTACAATAAACTCACTTTTATAGCTCCCACAAGAGCACATTCTAGAAGATATTCATAACATTCTGAATAGATTCATATTCCATTCTTACAGCCAAGAGCTTTTCAATCAAAACACATGGTATAAATATCAATACTGATTGCTCCAAATTATTCTTGGATAACATTTATTGTATTTGCAGAAAAGAACGTCTTGTGATTATTACTAAAATAAACTAAAACTGTCGGACTCCATTTATTGTGAAACTTTGGAAGTTGAAGTAAAATAAGGGGAAAAAAATAAATGAGAAGAGTGTCTAAAATGTGCATTGTCTGCCACCTGCTGGTGCAAGGGCAGAAAGGAAATTACTGCCCGGAGGTTCTTTACACTGCAGACACTTTGCATCTTTGAAATATCTTGGCACAGAGGCTTTTAAAAGTGGAAACTCCACCTTCACCCAGATTCTCATTCCTATGAATATATTTTGGCTCTCTAAGAATAACATTTTGATAAAAAAAAATGTGAGAGGTACACAAAACCTGCTGAATAAGGGTCATCTTTTTGGATGTAGATTTCACAAAGATGGACCAGCTAATTGCTGTCACTATTAGGACTTGAAATAGGTCCAGATAAATCAAGAATTTGATTTTCCATCTGTTCCTTCATTTAGCCACACTATTCCAAATGTACCCTTGGTGCTGTTCTTTGTCTTCTGTGTTTAACCTGTTAGAGGACATTTTGGTAAAGAAAAATAGCAGTTTAATACTTAGGACTCTAGCTTTTTATTTCTTTTAGGTTTTTTGAATGTTTTTCTAAATTATATTAGTAAGATTTCAAAAGTTTAAGAGGTAAATATGGATTTATTTTAAGAGGAAGGAATGACACTATAATTAGTAGAATAAAAGGAAAACATTTTGATCTTATGATTATTTTACTATAAGTACCTCTACATTAGAGTTTTTGTTTAAATCACACATAAGTGGGAAGGACTGGAAGATTTACTTCAAAAGCTTAATTGTGCTTTCCTTTGTGTCATGAAACAGTCTAGGAACCTGAAAGCTGAATCCCTTTGGATAAACTAAACTGAATAGTGTGCCTAGGGACTATACCTATTGTTTTCTAAATCTAGGCAGTAAGTGCAAGGGTCCAGGCAAGATTCACCAAGCAGTCCAAAACAACCCTCATCCAAACACACATTGGGTGCATTTGGGGACCTCAGTACCAACTATGTCTCCAAGTACAAGCACATTCCTGTTGCCTCTGCTTCTTGTTAATGAAGATACAGCCTGCAGAGTCTGGGGTAGGGGAGGACACCATAAATTGGAATGCTTTACAGCATTGCTTCTTTTGGTGTGTGCTTCTCCCTTTGCCTCTCAGCTTTCCTTCATATTCCTAGTTTGGGAAAGGTTAAAGATGGATGGTATTAGAAGAAGGTAAAATTTCAAAACCCTATTTAAGTTCTTGGAATGCTCAGCAAGGATATGGATATTCCCTTGAAACTTCCTATTTCAATTTGCAAAAAGCTGTCAAGAAGTTCCCTAGGGAAAGTTTAACAAATTCTCACAGTGTAAAAGAAGAGGTGGGCTTGTTGGTTAGTACCAGATTAAATGATGGGAAGGAACAAGTGGTCAAATTTTACAGTGGAGAGATGTTACCGGTAGGGTGCCCCAAGGCTCTGCTCTGGGATTTATGTTCAACATTTTTGTGAACAGTTAGTTGACTAAAGCTGTGAAGAATCAAGATTTGTAAAGGCTGATTGGATCTAAAACTCCTTGCAAAGAGTTGCAGCAGGATGACACAAATTATGTTTTATAGCTAAATGAGGGCAAAGGATGTTCAGAATTTATATTTGCAGAATAAATATACTTATAGAATAAATAACCTTAAATATAGACATGTGCACTTGGTTGTACCTGAGTGACTGCCACTCAGAGGAAGGTTTGTGGGGTCATGCTGGGAACACCAACACATTCCCTAGATGGTGTCCATAGAGGTGAATCAAAACTAATGGCAGAGGAATGGACAAAAGGATAGAAAATATAAAATTGCCATTTCTTAAAGTTGTGGTGGATCCTGTTTGTAATTTGATAATCTCGTGTCAAAAAGGATGTATTAGTGCTAGAAAAGGTAGAGAGAAGAGCAGTACTAGAGGAAACAAGCACGATGGTCTCAGCACTGCTTCTGGTACTGGAAGCAGGGTGTATTGAGGAAAGGTCATTCAATAAATGCCATGATTTTAGTACTCTTTGCCTAGACATCCCCAAGTGTCCATCACTGGACACAAATGCTGAGTTAAGTGAACTTCGGGACTGGCTGAGAATTGCAATTCCTGTGTAGTTCTTTGATTTCTGGTAAACTTATGTTTTCCAAGTCTCTGAGTATGTGTCTATTGTATGACCATAAAAGTGTGGGTCCTTGGTGATAGAGTATTATCACCTAATCAGTTGGGCAAAACAGTCTCTGATAACAGTGCTGAGTCATGCAATTGCTCTAATGCACACCAACTGAGGTTTTCTTGGGGATCGACTACAGAATTCAGTCTAGCAGTCATTTCTGACTCATCCTCAGTACAGATCGTCTTATTTAGTTGTTGAAATATTTGAAATGCCTAATATTGAAAAATATTAGCCTTAAAATTCTGCAGCTGGTAAAAAAGATCAAGTTCTCTTTGAGCTGAGAACCAGAGAACTACACAGGACCCGACAGAGCTGTAGCAAGGGTGGGATGAGAAGGGGTCTTTCTTCAGGAGCCTCTCTGAGGTCATCTAAATCCTGCCAGATGTTGCTACCACCTAGGAAGAGGGACTGTTGTGTGGCTGGTAGGAAAAAGCAGATACAAGAGCTTTGAAAGATTGTGGGAGAACGGGGCAGGTTAGAGGATCATACCAAGTGCCAAAATGTCTCACACTGGCTTTCTGCCCAAGATTGTTGTTCCCAGTGAACCTGGCAAGACTCATGCAGGTAATTTCAGTAGCAGCATGGTTTAAGCTTGGTGGTGTTCACTAGAAGCTGATTGCTCAAGCATGATGTCGAGTTATATATAAAGTATATGTAAATAAATACATATTAAGTATATATAAATGTATAAGTTATATATAAATGTATGTTATATATAAAAGTTATGCTAAATCCACCTTAGGTGTTAGTGTGGAGAATCAGTTATAATCAGATTATATTCATTGCTGATATTACTGACACAGAACTGTTTCTTCTGAAAGATGAGATGCAAATTTGGCCTCTGAAGGAAGGTAAACTTTTAGCGACGTGCAGCAAACTGTGGTTGGTGCCAGCACAGTTCTGCCTTGCTCTTGAATGGGAAATACAGAATATTTTATGAGATTCTACATAGCTGGGGGAAAAATTTCTGAAGACATATCCAATGTTTTAGAGCAACTGGTTAGTAGGCCAAGATTTTTATGGTGTGTAATATTTCATAGGGCTTTCAAGGTTGGAGGAAATTTGTTTTTGAACACTGAATATTTTAAGGGCACCCTATAGTGTGGATTCCTTTATATTTTCTTTTTTTAGACACGTGTTTCACAGTCTCATCCGGAGCTGGAGTTTTTTTCCATAACATTTGCTATCCCAGGGCCACTCACAGTGGAAAATGACTTTTTTCATGGAACATTGAGTATTTTAGAGCTGCTCCAGTGCTAGTGGAAAATAACCTGTGTTTGAGGTCAGAAAAATAGATTAAACTAATTTTAAAGTTTTATAGCCACTTGGATCTATGATAGACATATTTAACATCAGAGGATTTAGATCCATTGCAAGAATAAGATTCTGATTGTTAAGATTTTTTCTAAGAGTAAGAAGCCAGGGTTCAGGAATGCATCTGTGTTCATGAAGGACGGTTACAGCCATCCTTAATTTTAAGCATGTGTTTAATTGCATTCCCTAATGGGGATGGATTTAATCCTGTGCTTAAGTGCTTTCCTGACTTGGAGCCACAGGATATGATTGCTTGATTCTGCTCCTAGTTGATGTCACTGATGGATCTCCCATTTGAATCATTGGGATCTAAGTTGCACTCAGAGATTCTGAATTTTTGGCAATTTGAGTGAGTCAATACCTTTGGGCTCATCCTCAGCTGCATCTGCATGGAGGTGGGGTATGAAGGAAACAAAGGTGGCTACAGGCCATCTCTTACCTCTTCCCCTTTTTGTACTGGCTGGGGATCAAACCCGGAATTTGTCAGCTTGAAAGTAATATTTTCTTGGATGTCGATAGGGAATGACTTCCTTCCAGACTTACAAACTGGAAGATTTACTTCTGTTCTTGAAAAGAAGGTCTAAGAAATGTTTCCTGATGATGATTTGATGTCTTCTCATGAATATGGAAAGGCAGCTATTCTGTAGGAGAAACTTATGTAGATGTGTTAAATTTGGACAGGGAGGTAAAAGGAAGCACACATCTTCTGGCTGTCCAGGAAAGGACAAATGGCAACCGTAGAAACTTCTTTGAGATACAACAGAGAGCAGAAAACTATAGCAGTGAGGATGAAATATTTTTAAAATTCATTCTAATTAGCTTTTAAACATCTCTGTTAATAGTCTTCTTCCTACATTTCTGTAATGTGAACGTCTCTTGAAGACTGTGAATGTTATTTTTTTTCCCATTTAAAGTTCATATGAAAATCAACACTTATGTTAAGGAGAGTAGAGCACCTCTAATAAAATTCTACCTTTTGCACAGGATGAATTCCTTCATGAAGTCCTACAAATATGTCCCAAACCTTAAGAATAATTTCTACTCCATTCAGTTTGTCACCTTTATGAAAAAAAAAAGAAAGAAAAAAAATCACCAGCACCGTGTGGTTTGACTTATTTTAACTTGTTTACATGTACTAAATGATAAAACAGTAAAGCACAGGTTTGGTGGGATGCTTGAACTCCATCCTGCAGTTTCTGTGAAGGAAAATTGGTGCTTTTCATAGTAAGAGTCTCCTTGCAAGAGGAGTGTGGGAGTTGTGTACTTTGCCTGCTTTCTCGCAGGAGCTGATAGATGGGACTTAACTCTGTGTGCAGTGCTGCAAACCAGGGGGGAGCAAAATCTTATCTCAAGATTAGTAAACATGGAGTCTAATTTCTAAAGGAAAAGCATCAAAATCTGCATGGCAGAAGCTTTTTCACCTGAGTTGTGTAAATGCTGATTGTGTGCTGGGGTTGTACTATGTGCTGTGTTACCTGAAGGAGTTTCGTGCAAAGCACTGTTAAGCACAGAGACTGTTAAACAGGTAAATGCACACCTACAGATATTGAGGTTTTGGTGGTCTCCAACAGTAAGAGTTTCTTCTGATAGGAATTCTGTAAATGACAGAATGCATAAGAACTCAGTGTGTCTTACGGGATTTATGGTGGAAGAGGACTTTTTACTGGCCAGATGAGGATGAACCTGAAGCTGCCCAGAAGAGCTTGAAATGTACCCACTGCTTTGCAGAAGAATTGAAAGGAGCTGGACTCCTGTTTTAGTTCTTTAAGCCATTTGTAGGGTGTCTGTGAGCAGATGAGATAGAATACCACAACAAAACGTTTTACTAGGCAGGTTCTCTACAGCATCTCTTTGGATGCACAGCTCTGAAAGCTTTGGATCACCTTTGTGCTCCTCAGTTTTGACTTCCCCTGCAAGGCAGGGTCAGAGGACCCTGGTTTGTAGCATACAGCTGTGTCTTGACTGCAGAGTGTGCAGTCCTGCCCCCTCTCCTCCTTTCCTGCTGTGCTCCACCCTGCAGTGGGTCCCTGACCTCTTCTCTTAAAGGTATCTTTCTTTATTGTCCTTACCTCAGGGCTCAAACTGAGGATTTGCCTTAATGCCCTAATGGCAACCTAAAGAAAAGCCATGAAAAAGGACACAGAAGGAGGCTGATAGCAAATACTCGTTCTTAGGCAGATGGTCCAATATCTCCCAAGCTCATACTTAGAGAGTGAATTGTATTCCACGTAAGAAAAATGTTGGGGGAAAAGAAGGAATGATGAGATGCAAAAGCGTTAAGGATCCTCATAATGATTGTGAAGAGGCCAGCTCAGAGGGACTCAACAGACAGTTCACATAAAAATTATTTAACTCTTAGATAAAACTTACTTCTTGGTAGTTTTGGGTAAAATACGGTGCAGAAATGTTGTCATTATCCCCACTACTATTTTCAGCTCAAACAGCTCATGTTTTTCTAAGCACCCTGAAGATATCTAAATAATATTAACTCTGGTTTTAAAATGACAGTGTGCAATAACCACAAATAATGCATAATAATGTTTTTTCCATTATATATTTAACTGGTCATTTTTTTCATGGCTTTTTCCTCCCACTTTGTCTATAAATGACAGCACCCAATTAGATGGCTTGGGTGGATTCATTGTGCATTTCAGTTGGATGGGCTGCTGGACTGCTGTGCAGGGCTCTGTCCACACTTCTGCTCCTTAGACTTAGAATTTATGTTTGTGTATTCATATTATTCACTTGAGAAACCATCTGATTTACTCATGTGGTGTTATTTGCTTGTTTCCCCTAAAGAGACATGTATAAAGCTCTTTGGAGAAAGAAAGGGGAATCATTTGCTGTAACTTAAATTGACTTTAAGATATGTGACAGATAACCAATTTTGAACTTAAAATGAGAGGCCAAGCTATTCTGCAGATTTCTTCTGCAAACTGACGTCCAGGTTTTAAAAGGCTCTGCTTGCCTTTGAGTGAGATACGGGTAGAAGAGCAGCGATTTTTTCTGGGATAAACTCTAGGATACAAACCAAGTTAGTAAGAAAGAAATATTTTACTTAAGTTAAATCCCAGGAATGGAGTGTATTTCTGAATGCTGTGGTGAGAGCAGAGGGAGGACTGTATCATTGGGAGATATTGGGCTGAAGTTTGATAGAGGCTCAGGTTAAAAGCTTAAATTTAAACCTTTCCAAATGTTTTTGTGTTTTTGTATTTTGTGGAATTTGACATTAAATCTTTTGACTTCAGTCCCATCTCAACTGTGCTGCTTCTGTCTTATTTTTGGCTCTGATTGGTCTGCAGGATTTTGGTGCCAGTTAGGGTAGTTTGGCTGTAAACCCCTAGGCCTTAGATTAAAACAGCTCAGCATCTTCCTGACACCCCCTCAGCCCATCTGTATAGTGTATACATGCCTGAATGGCCATGGAAAGTACACTGTAAAGGAAAAATATGTCTGAGAATGATATCCTTTAGCCAGAAAGCTGGGGTAAAATGGAAAAAAAGACCCTTAAAAAAGACCTCATCCAAATTCCAAAAGGACTTTTTTTTCTAGTGGCATAAAGCTTCTTCTGGAAACTTGAAAAACAAATTTGTTTTTTGGACCTATATACACTCTGCAAATCTGTACTTTGTTTTATGCAGTTTTATTCAGTAAACACAATCTCGTGAGTTTAGAAGAACTGAACAGTTGCTAAATTGTCTAGAATAAAATCTGTGATTATGCAGAAGAGTGTTTCTGCTGTCTTTCTAGACAAAATGGGGCGGGGAGGGAAGCCTCTCACTTCAGGGAAATAGCAAGTTCCAAAAAATATGTCTGGTTCCTATTACAGTAAAGGAAAAACTTGAGGTGTGCATTGGAAGTGCTAAGCCAGTGATTGAAATGTTTAAGTTATTCCTAAAGGCTATTCCACATCATGAAGACATCATCTGTAAAGTAATACTGCACGATGATCTGTGAGGAGGGGAGACTGAATCAGCCTTCAGTATGGCTGCAGCTTCCAAAGGTCCCACAGTCAGGTCAGCTCCTAGAGCAGGACTTGTTCTGGTAGTGTTCAGATCAATACATTGAGAGAAAACAAATTCAGATGAAAGACAGTTTAACTTCAGTGGCTTGTGCCCTGTGCCTTTGTGCACCTCTGACCAGTCACTGTGCCACGTGTGTCAGACATACCCAGTGATCTATTTAGGATTTTGGAGCTATGAAAGAGCATTTTTGCTGCAGCAGCTCAACCAGAGTAGAAGCAATGAAGTGTCTGATTTGCCAGCTTGCAAGATAAACCCTTAAAGGCAAATGTTTGAGGAAAATAAAACAGAAGTGCTCTCACAGAGGCAGTAGAATCATCTAATTAAAAATAAATGTACGAAGTCACTCACTGATTAAAATTTGGAATGGCAAGTTATCTGCAACTACTGGCTTTCTCAGGGCTCAGGCTTTACAATAGGAATGATTATAGACCTTTGGCTTTCTGTAACATGGTAAATGAGAGTGCTTAACAACCAAGCCTCTTGTTTAGTCATTAATAGCTCTTTCTTTCCTTTTCCTTCACACTGCATAGCTACAAGCTGTATTTGTGACATCTGCTACTTGGAGAAGTTTTCAGGAGGATTTTTTTTTTTGTCAGAAATTAGCCACATGTATTTTCTAATCTAACTGATAAATATATCCTGTTTCTCTTCAAGGGAAGTATTTTGCTTCCATTGATTCTTTTTCTTTATTTTTAATTAAGAATCAAATGTTCCTTCCTTCGTATATTCTGGGATGAAGATTGAATTAAAAGATGCTGTGTAGATATTTACATTACTGAGCCTGATGGGGGTTAATGGTCCCACATCTTTCCATAGTAAGACACATGAGTACATTGCTTTTGCAGGACTGGCACCAGTTTTTAAACCTTTCTGTGAGGTTCCTTATAGTACTTCACCTTTAATCTCAGTGGGATAAATTGCTAATAGGGCCCGCAATGGAGAAGTTTTGTGGTAAGTGGAAAAATGTTTTGCTGCAATGTTGTTTCTTTGTTTTACACTATCTGTGAAATGAAAAAGGGATTTATGGTTCTTGGGTGTTATGGTAGCTGTTGGCAATATAAAACCTATGGTTTAATTCACACAATAAATGTTCTAATTATTTGTGTTTTAAAGGTGTTCCCCAACCAAATGTGACATGGTTTAAGAGGAAAGGCATTCTACAAAGCAATTCTTTCTTGATTCTGAATGGCTCTTTGTTCCTGAGGAATGTTTCCTATGAAGATACAGGAACATATACTTGCAGAGCAACTAATGCTCTTGGAAAAGCTGAAGCTGCATCTGTTCTCCACTTAACTGGTAAGTGCTGAACGAGAATTCCTGACTGATAACAACAGTGAGCCACTTCGATTATGAAGTTTAACCCATAAAATAGTTGGGGGGATATTTCACACTTTATTATGAACTGGGAATGTTGGATTGCATCTGACTCCCTGGGATCTGTTCTGTATTTTGTGTTTCCTGTAATAGTGAATCTAGGTACAGATGGTTTTGACTTGTGACTTCTTCAAAAGTTGTTCCATCTTCTTGCTTCCAGGCAACGAATATGAGACCTTAAACCAGCAGACAGATTAGAAAACTAAATCCACTGTCATGTTATATTGTTTCCAGTGCTTTTATCTAGGGAAATGGGCAGGCTTGAATTATTCTGAAAATCTGCAGGGAAATGCAGTTAAGTGAAAGCAAAGTCTGTTTGAGGTTTCTGTTTTTTTTTTTTTTTTTAATTATAGAGGCCAATAAAATGTAGGGACATGGAAAACAAAAAATTCTGAATATGAAGTGCTAGCTTTCAGAATAGAAAACGTAAAGGAATACTCCCTTTAAATGACTCTATTGTAAGTAGATTAATAGTGTAATACTGTATTATACAATCATGCTGTGCAAAGAGCTCCAGTAAATGGATCATTCAGTTCTAGAGATTAACCTTCTCACCATTTTGCTGCAGGAAGTACCACACAGGTACACCTGGCCAGTCCTGCTACACAGCTTGCTTTCTTAGGCACACATCTGCAGGGTGGGTTAGAGATGTTTGGATCCCTTGGCCAAGGAGGACATGCCAAGGACATAATAGGAGTCTCTGTGTCAGGCTGAGTGTAGACTGAAGCTCCCTTCTTGCTTTCAGTTTTCCTGAACTACAACAAAACTTCAGATGTTCTGGAGAGAAATATTATTATAATGACGTGACTGGGGAGATTGCTCACAAGAGTTTGAGCTTTATTTCTGTTCCTAGTCACATGGTATTAGTTTAAATCTTAAGTGGCTACAAGAGGGCCAAATTCTGCAATTTTTCTGCCTGTGCAAAACTGCAATGAAATGGGGCTTCTGGTGTCAGGGCTTGTGGAACACACGGAGTCAGTGTTGTCTAAAGCAACACCGTGTCAGCCTTTTGGACTTGGCCACAGCAACTCCTGCCTGAGCTGGGTCAGGTGAGCAGCGGAGAGAAATCTGTGCAGCCTTTCTAATAACAGTTCCCAAGCACTGACAAAGCAGAGAGCCTTTTGCCTGTTTGGGCCTGGCCTTGCTGTGGTTCTGTGGAGCCTTTTTTGTTGCAGTGTTCACACAGACAAGCAGGAGGCTTTGTACTGCCCTTGCACACCTGAACCTATGCGAAATGATCCATGGAAGTTAGAACTTAAGAAAAGATTTAAACCATTCTGGAAGGAGAATCATTGGTGTTATGCATATTTATTAAAACCAAAATGTTCACCAAGTGGCAAGAACTGTGTGTTACTGACAGGTTGCCCACATTTTTGGCAGTTATTCTGTCTGGCATATGATGAGAAGGAGAAGTTGCTATAGTGATAGACACACGATTCTGCGTACGTTATGCTATCTCTATGCATAATGAGTTTTTAAGAGATTTTTCTTCTTGGTTTTCTGTTGTATCACTTTGTCATAATTCCACCTAACAGAACAGAGGAATTAGTCTGAATCCACTGAGAGAATTGTTTTTCTTAAAATTTCTGAAAGACTGGTAATGAAATAATAAATAACATTGTCATGAAAAACAGGAAGTACATCATACATTATTAAATCTTTTTAAACAAAGTGTTACAGGCTTATTTTTCTAATAAATAAAATTCAGTAAATTAGATTAATTTAGAAACTTGCATGAACATTATAAATAATTTCTGCATTTCCATGTATATATTTCTGAAGTATATCTGTCGGATGGACATTTTAACTGCATAAATGAAGCTGATCCTAAGGAATTCCAAAGCACTGTTATCCTCCTGCTTTGTAACTAGCTTGTTGGATATTTCAATATGACTTTTTTTTAGCGTCTTGATTTACTTGTTGCTAAGAAGAGATCCTATGCACTGTGTTACAGAACAAAGGAATATCCAGAATAACACTCTATTATCAAAGGGAAGCAGAAGAAAGCGTGTCTTAATGGCATCTGGAATTGGTACCAATGTCAGTGTGGTACCTGGAGATCCACTAAGAATAGGTATGTTGACTTTTATGCTTTGTTATTTAAATTGTATTATTTATTCATTTCATTAAAATGGAGAGGGCCCCGTGGAGAAAGTGTAATTCCTCAGAGTCTGAGTTTGGTGACCTGGATTTTCTAACCATACTCAGCTTTCTGGTGTTGTCAAGGAGGAAGCCTCAGAATAAGAGGCACCATTATTGTTTGGATTCAGCTTTTTGAAAGATGTTTTAAAACAGGTACCCTTTAGGCATTGTCTAGGTGCCTCACCATGAGACTGAACTGCATAATTTCTCTTTGAGCTTCACCTGAAAACAGTGGGAGGGGATTCACCTGACCTCTGGAATGGCTTGTTTATTTTTCTATCTAAAGTAATGCCTCTGTTTCCATCCCTGCTTGTGCCCGTGGAGTGAAAACGCAGCAATTTCATTTAATGTGATTATGATTCCTTTCCAAAATAGATAGTAACTCTTTCAGTACAAACCTCTTTGCACATTACAGTCTGGCACGAAATCTTTGTTCCATTTCATTAATTGTTCCTTCCACCCACTTTGTTCATATGGAAGTTTAGTGAAGTTTAGATAAACTTCATGTAGAATTTTAGTTTAGAACTTAATGAAAGGGAAAATAAGAACTCTAGTAAGGACACATCAGCCTACAGAGCTGATAATCCTCACGGGGCAGTCGGGATTTGAGGCCATAGCTTGTACTTCAGTGACTTTATACATACTCTTGTTTTTATTTAGCCTAGTAATGTAATTTGCATAGAATCACACAACTGTGCATGGTTATTCACAGATATTTCTATGTGTTTAGACAAACCTGCTAAAATGCTGTTGATTTTTAGGTTGCCCAGTGCTGCCCAGCTACAGAAATACAGTTCGCTGGCTTTTTGGAGATAGTCCAATTGAGGAAGTTAAGACCTTGGAATACCGAACCCTGGTTGGGGGTCGTATCCTAGAGGTGAACACCAACTCTGGTCAATTTGCTGGACAATTCCAATGTTGGACTTCAGCTAGTGCAAAACCAATGTCAGTTTGGGTAAATGTCAAGAAGGAAGGTTTGTTGAAATTATGACAAATTCTTAAATTTTAGAATATTTTATTTCACTCTGTAAAGACTTTCTTGAAACCTAACCTGCTTTTCTACATAGAAATAGCTCATAAATACATGTTTGACTTCACATATGTGAATAGTCCCATTTAAGTTGATAGACAATGTCCATACTCACAAGTTGGATATGGGAATTAATGTGTATCCAACCACCACACTGAGATTCTCATGTCGCTTTGAAGCTGAGAGAATGGTTCCTGATTCAGTGTCTTGCTGCTTAATTAGTTTTAAATCAGGTAGGTTTTCTCAACTTCCCCTTCAGCAAATCACACAGATTGCTGCCCTTAGAGTCCACCAAACTCAAACAAAACTGACTTTGAAGTAATCTTTGGAAATATCTTAACTATAACCAAAATAGTGTTAATATAATTGTCATATTCAGTGTCATTACAGTGACAACAATCTTATTGTTGTCACCCTTAAATGCTTAAGTGTATGATGGCTCACTCATCAATTTCAGTGTTAACTTTTCAAGAATGTTTTGTCAAGTTCTCCAATATAATGTGCTTGCACAAAAATCCATTAGCAGGTTATAAAATGAGAAGAATCTTGCATGTGCAGCAGCAGGACAATAGGCTGCATCTGCAAACATTTTATAAAGGGTGTAGAAATTTAAAGTGCTTTAGAAATTAATTAGGTTATAATTGGGCTTTAAAAAAGAGTTAGGAAATTAGATACTACCAAGAGTCTCACAGCAAAGCACCAAGCTCTATTTGACAGTTTAAAAATAATACTCTCTAACTTTTAAATACCCAGGGAAGGCAAATTGATTTTAAGAACAAGGATCTGTTGAAATGAAAAATTTCTTAAGCTATTTGTCTCTTATCCTATAAATATGATTTGTTTCACTGTTTGTGTGCAAGGGACTCAAGCTGTAAGATCAAATCTTGCAAATCTCCTCTTAGACACCACCAATAGATTACTTTCACAGTCAAGAATGGGTCTGTATACATGGGATTGTGGAGTCAGTTACATTTCAAAATGTGATTTGACTGAACATAACTATAGCAGAATGTCTATTTTACAAAACAAAACTAAATCAAAATATTAATGAACTGAACCAGCAAATATCCTAATAGAGTTTATAAAAAGTATATCTCTTGATCTCATTAAAGAATTTCTGAACAGGTCTAGCCAAGTATCAGCTATCCATGAATGTTCTTTAGCTGGACTGCCTTTTGATTGCCCAATACTCTTTCCAGTTAGTCTGGTGAGTGTTCTGGGGATATTCCATTTTCTAGTTGTGAGCTTTAATTCTGATTGCTGCTTATCTGAATGTTTCATCACTGAAATACTCACGGATTTGTAAAGACTGCAAAATCTCCTTTGGTGGGTTTTTCACAGTAGGCACATTGAGGGCACTCCTGAGTAGTAGTATCCTAGTTAAACAAACAATACAGTCTCTCCATCATAGTTGCAGTCCGTAAATTTAACTATTTCTACTTTGAAAAAGGCCCTTTTGTGTTATTTTAAGAAACCCAGAAGTAATAAGGAAACATTGAAAAACAATAAGTTAAAGAATTCATTATGTGCTGGAAGAGTGAGCCTGTGGACACAGCTGGTAGCTATCAATTATTCTTGGTTATTACAGAAAAATCTGACTCCTTCTCTGATCACATAAAAATCTGTCAACATTACACAGTACTTCATCTTTTACCAAGTGTCAAAAAAAAAAAAATAGTTGGGAAGGAGTAAGTGTGGAATTGTGACTAAATATAAGGGTAGTAATTGCTAGAGGTGATCGGGTTTTAATATCAAATACTCTTTAAAGCAAATTCCTTTTTTCATCTTGCCAGATGCCTCGGTGGCAAATTATTTATGCATTAAATACTTTTCTGTGGTGTAGTACAGGATTCTCTTAAATCCTCAAATTATGTGAGGTGCTTGGAGTAAGATGAGTTTTCTTCAGAATAAACTTATTGTAGAACAGCCGGAAACCTAGAGAGCCTGATTTACAGTTTCCTCTTTTTAATGCTCATTGTATAAAAATGTTATGAAGGTTTTAAAAGAAGTTCATCATTTCCTACTGTGAGCCAGGTTCTGCCCTTCCTGTGCACATATGCTGATCCCATTTGCCTTCTAGAAAACTTCATGCTCATATATAGAGGCTAAACTTGGGAAACTGGGTAGGATTAAACTCTATCTTATTGGTCCATTTTCCAAATGCTGAATTATTTGTCTTTGTACAGAGCAAGTGGTATCTATCTGGTTTAGAGAAATCCTGTCAGATTAATTAAAACATGCCACAGTTATGTTGTGCCTCTCTCATGGTACTTTCAATTGCATTTCTTAGATTACAAATGGGAATATGGTGAGTGGAGTACTTGCTCCGTGAGCTGTGGGAATTTGGGAACCCGCTCCAGAAGGCTGCGGTGTGTGAAAGCAGAGAAACAAGAAGTAAATGAGTCATTGTGCAATGAGGAGCAAAAGCCAGTGGTTATTTACCAGCCATGCAACACAGAGGACTGCCCTGCCAGGTAAACACCTTTCCACTCTGTGTCCGCTTGCTCTGTGTGTATTAAAATGTGCTCGCAACCTCCTGAAATTGTTCCTGTGTTTATTCTCCGAGTCTGAAATCTGGAGTTTGTTTCATCATGAACCCTAAAGTATAACAGATGTGAAAATGGATCACAAGCAAGTTGGACAATACTTGATTCAACTGAATAAATGAGGTCCTGTGCCAGTCTCCATGCTGCTGCAATAACACCTCGAAAGCTAAGCTGGAGGTCTCTCTGAAACACTGTGATGTTCTAGTTTTGTGCAGTCTGTGCCAGTGCCCTGAGAGAAACCTTGTTATGTTTAGAGCAGCCAGGATACTCGTGAGTGGAATCTTGTGTTCCCCTCCTCTCCTTCTGTGCCAGCAGAGCTCTCAGTAGGATGTTTACTGTGGAATGCCTCATTGGTCTTCTATGCCACCACCACAATGTCACGCTCCTTGCAAATGCTTCCCTGCCAATTTTCTGGCTGGATCACCTGGAGTACCTTGTGATCTTGGAGCAGAAATTCTTTATATCACAGGCAAGTAAACCACAACATCTGATTCCAAAAGCCAAAGCGTTACCTCTAGATTTCTTCAGTTGCACAGAGCATTCCAAGCTCAACAAAGCGTTGCTCCTGGTTTGGAGCAGGAAATCCCACAGGCATCCTCAAAACAAGTGCTTTCCGTTTCTTAAAAGGATTGGCCATCACTGTTAGCAATGTAAAAATCCATGAAGGATGAAAAGTCACTGGAAAATGTTCCTAGAGAAGTGTTAAAACCTTGGTTGACATTGTGGGAGTGCATCTTGCCAGTGCGTTCTAAACTCCATTCTAAATACAGAAAACATAGCAACAGATAAACATCTAGAGAAATGTGTTTATATTTCATTATTAGCAGCCAAAAAAACAGATCATCTGAACCTCTGAGTTTGAATTCTAGCCAGCCCATAAGAACCAGACTTTTTGCCAGTGGAAAAATAGTGGAACAGAACTAATAGTTTGAAACACACAGCCTCAGCTGCAGGTTTCCCTCTTAAAATCCAGCCATTCAGAGCAGACGAGCAGAATCAAGAGGATACTGGAGGGCCTGGTGCTCCCCTGTCTTTTTAGTGGACTGCAGTTATTGGCTTAACAATTTGGTTATCACTTGACCCAGAGTATTGACCACAAAACCTAATATTTCTATTGACCACCAAACTTATTATTTCTATTGACCACAGAAACTATTATTTCTTATGCGTAAACAATCTGGGACCAAAATTCTCTCTTATTAAAACTCTTTAGAAATTATCCCTAGAATTACAAAGGCTTTAGATGCACTGTCCGTGTCATAGGCTCTTATTATTTAAAGTGGTTTACATGTATTTAAGTCACTTCTCTCCAGCACAATGCAGAAGTACAGTTAAGCAAATAGAAGGGTTTAAGCATGTACTTAATTTGTGCTTTGTGTTTGCCAAATTTGGGCCTTGCTGTGCATGTGCTGCACCAAATGCTTGCAAAAGTACTTGAGCTTTAAAGGGAGAGAAAGACAAGAGTCCAGACTGTAAAAGATTACTCTTCCTTGAATGGATACAAACTGTTTTACTGTAAGAAAATTAAATACTTGCTAAAGGGAACAGATTATTTTTTCCTGTTGTCACAGTTGTGCTATGCATAAAGTCCAATTCTGTATTTCTAGGCTAGATTTATGAAAAGATCAAGTCAAATAAATTGTATTACCACCTGCTGCTTTCCCAGTATTGTTCCTAGCTGCCAAGACAGGCTAAATCTTTGCAACTTCTAATCAATAAATAACATGTTCTGTTTGAGCCATTATCTAGCAAGATCTTGGTGTAATAAATTTGGATGAGTTCTAACACCTGTCACATTAGTAGTAACTAAATCAGTACCATTGATTTTTATAAGTTAAGGAAAAGTATGCTGTCCTTCCTTCAGAAATGTTAAATCCAGCAGGGTCTACAGGACCTACGGTAACCTTTTGGATAACAGGCAGTGTAACTTCTGCTGGCAAATACTAAACCACTGTTACCTTAGAAGTCAGCAGTTAACCAAATTCATAAGACCTTGCTTAACAGCTGAAAAAGCCGATTCTACGTTTTCTCACATCTCAAACTTACAGTGGCAGGTTCTTCTGGTTTTCATTTGCAAACAGGTCGCTGCAGACTGCCAGCAAGTCTGCAGTGCTCTCGCAGTTGCTGTAAGTCTGTCCCTGCATCCTGTAGGTGGGTCACTACTCCCTGGTCTGAGTGCTCTGCATCTTGTGGCAAAGGGTTTCGCTATCGGCAAGTGACTTGTCAGCAAGAGAAAGCCAACGGCAGCACAGTGACCCTGCTGCCAGCTGCTTGTGTGCACCGAGACCGTCCTGTGGGGAGGAGACCCTGCCTGGCCCATCCGTGTGCCGTGGGCACAGTGCAGGCCAAAGGACAGGTGAGTTACAGAGCTTATCTGGAAACTCCTCATGTTATAAAAAAGGGAAGAGCTGTGTGGCAGCAGCTGTAATTACCTTGCAGACTGGTGAATTCTAAATCTTGTGGCTTTTTCATTTTGTGACGTCTGAGCTACTTCTATTTGTTGAAAACATAATCTGAAACCTGAGTATTAATTTCAGGATATTTTATAAGCTAATCCACTACTAAGTATTCAATTTTTTAAGCTACTATATTGCTTTTATTGCAGTGTTATAAGAACATAGCTGTACTTGTGAAGTTCCCAAAGAAAGATACAAGTGTGCTTCAGAAGTTGTTGCCACAATATTGAATACACAGAACTCTTCCTTCTTCTATTTTCTGTGTTTCTTCATTTGTGCAGTAGACTTGTGTTCATTTTGATATGATTTTTATAATTACTAACACAATATTTAGTATTCAATGAGGAAAGTAAGATAATTACTGTTGCTGTATTTCTGATACAGGTACTCATGAGATAAGTTTGTGATTGTCAGAGCTACAGAATGCTCTTGCACTAGAGGTGTAAAATCATGAGAGCATAGGCAATGGACTTAGCTTTATGAATAGGGAAAAAAGTCAGTATCTTGGCAAAATTTCACACGGAGAATCCAAAATATATAGGCCTTGTCCCAACTCACGTGTGATAGAGTTGAAAAGGAGAAATAAAGATCTACGACCATGTGGTGTAGCTGGGTAACTGCCTAGAAGGGCAATTCTGTTGTTATTAACTTGATTGTTTTTGTTTCCCCTCACCCTTTTCTCTCGTGTTGCAGTGTTCTGGTCGCTGTGTGAGCCCCCCGGCAGGTTTACAGCATCATCACTTTTTATGTCAACTTCGTAATGGATCTTTGGTGCCAAACTCTTCTTGTGATGAAAGAAAGAGGTATGCAGTTTGAAGCAGGACAAGTTAGACGCTTTAGATGATCAAATTAAAAATACAGGATTGTCAATGCAGTATAAATATGCAAATTCTTATGTATCACACAGAAGGAAGGGAGGTAGTGATAGTCATCACTTTGTATGCACTGAAATATACACTGAAATGGAGTGAGAGAATCTTCGTTCCCAAAAAGGAAGTAGAAATTGGAGTGATCTGTCATAACTTTTTTTATTACTGCTGAACTGGGTTTCTTATGTTACTTCTTTTCCTGACCTGCTGCTGCCCAAATTTTATAAAATATGGATCTTCCTGGGCCTTTCAATACGAAAAGAACAGCGTGTGCACCTCCACAGAATCTTCAGCAGATTCACTTGGGACTGTGCTATAGGACATAGATGGATGGAAGTCCTTATAAAACACCATAATCTCAAAAAGACTGAATTAAAGACAAATTAAAACTGAATGTGAGGATCTGGGGGCACAAAACTTTGCTCTGCACCAAGTATGTAGGTAGGGCAATGAAGAGCAGGGAATAGATAGGTAAGTACATACATGGGAATTGTTACTGTATTTCTTGGATACTGGACCCAGCTCTTCATATTTCTTCCTATAGAAGTGCATTCTGAAGCATTTTTGCTGCACACATGAAATTTTGGCTCCACTGAAGTACGTGATAAAACTTCCATTTACTAATAAGAGCCAGGATTTCAATTTGGCAGCTTCAAATGTTCAAGGAGGTTCTGTGACAGCATAGAAATATTACTTGTGTTCAGGAGAAAAGTTACACACGAATCACTTGCAGCATCCAGTCTGCAACATTTCATGGTCAGTTAAGTTTTCCTAAAGGTACAATATTTTTTTCTACTCCGGAATTAAGGAATTGATTTAAATAAACAGGGGTTTGTCTTTTGTTTCCTCATGAGGCATGATCAATGGGCACAAAATGAAATACAGGAAAGCAGGGGAACAGATTACCCAGAAAGGCTGGGGAGTCCCCATCCTTGGAGATATTCAAAACACAAATGGAGATGGTTTTGAGCAACCCAGTCTATTTCACTCTGCTCGGAGCAGGGGGCAGGGACCGATCAGGCTCCAGAAGTTTCTTCCAACATCGGTTCTGTCGTTCTGTGAATAAGGATTTAGCACAAAAATAAACATTTCACTGCCATTTAATTTCCTCCACAGGTCTCCTGTCAGAAGAAACTGCTCTTCAGAGGTGTGTGATGTCTATTGGCGGACAGGCCCTTGGAGGCCTTGCAGCGTGGACTGTGGGAGTGGATTTCAGTCAAGACGAGTGTATTGTGTACACGGAAAAAATAACAGACCTGTGGCTGATCAGTATTGTGGATGGAGGAAGAGACCAATGACCTGGCAGCACTGCAATGTCACGTCCTGTGGCACTATGTAAATGTTTATTTATGTATGAGCATAGTAATAGTTCGTAGCAATTATATTCGAAAGTGACTCACAGTTGTACACTAATGATTCTACAAGCATTTGATTGTATATCAAAGGTAAAACTATCCTCTCCAAGGAGCACTTCATAATCCTTGGGTTTATATTTCTCTATGAGTAGGCCAGTTTGCCATTACAGCCTCAAAAACACTTTTAGAAACAGGATATTTAGGAAGTTGTTTCATGCAAACTTCCCGACGTGTCTTTGCCAGCTGTGACTCACAAGTCTCTGAGCAAGCTGTTAATTCCTGAGAGATGGGGTAGTTTTCTGAAACAGACAATAGACAAATGAATGCAGTGAGATCACACCTCTTATTTGTGACCTAGTTTAGCTCTGAACCCGCTGTTGCCAGAAATGTAAATTAAAATAATTACAAAGCTACCAGGAATCCATCAGTTATTTACAATTATGATGGCAGGTTCTACTGTCTTTTGCCCATTATCAAGCCTTTTGATGTTTAGATATATTTTTCAGAAGATGAATGCAAGGATACAACTCACTGCTGAAAATTTGTAAAGCAACTAAAGTGATGTTTGTTAGACATCTACAAACAAAGGTGTTGTCAATCATGTCAAAAAATGTAACTCTTCGTGGAAAGTTCATGATGCTGCAGTGAAGTGATGAGAAGAGAGGCTCATTAAACTGGCCTGCTCAAAGTATATAATTGTAAATAAGACATTAGTCATAACAGCTAAATGGAAACGTGGGGCTGATGAAAAAACATTATTGCAGACTGATATGCTGGACAGGGTATTTTTTTTTCTGGGAACTTTTATTATCCACTCTTTGCAATGGAAATTTTAATGTTTTAAACATTTTCGTGTCTGGATTAGGAAGATAATATCATTGCATATCACCTGTAAAATTTCACAGGCCATCACATTGTAATTTTACCAGGGGAAAAAAACATTATCTAAAAGCACCAAGTAGTGCTTCCTGACCTTATGAGAATAATGAAGTTCCAAAATCCATTGAAGAACTTCAGAATGCAGCAACTGTTGACCCCTAGGTTTTGTTTCTATCGTTTTATCAAATTTAAGACAATTTTTAAATTTGTAGAAGCAGTTGCTTGTTGCTATAAAATTTTTGGCAGCCACTTCATTTTCATAAAAAGCTTGAGCTAAAGGGTCGATCTCACAGGATGTGTTTTACTGATATTAGCTGTCGGAGGGATACATGCAAGTCCATTTCATTTTTCATGCTTATATTTATGTGTAACGCCGTAAAAGACACTGTGGATGCCAGTACAATTTTCAAAACAGCAATAGATCTGTTTTGAATAAATGAGGTGTCATTTTCCATTGTTTCAATTCTGCTCCAGTCACTGAAGTACAATTGAAGTTCTGGCATGATTAGACTTTTCTACTGATTTTTAAATTAGACACAAGGCTTCTTTGTCAGAGCTGTGAATGAAACATTTGTGGGCACTGTTCTCTTGCACGTCAAGTCAAACGGGGAGCCAATCACTGGCCAAACACAGCTGTCAGATTTTCTGTCTAGAATAAATATCCCCATCAATGGGGAAAAATGTCCAAGAAAGAATGATTAATTATCAAGGTAGACAAGAAGACTAATTTTAGCAGCTTTCCATCAGGGTGATTTTGTCACAACCATTAACCATTTGAGTGGTTTGCAAGTTGATAATCAATTCTGATTAAGATATCACCAGGCAAATTATTTTGCATATTGCAGATAATGTCTCGTTAGGGCTGTAAGCAGAGAGAACCCTGTAGGAGGCAGCAGACAGAAGGGTGCTTTTAGTTTCGTAGTTTCCAAACTACTGCACACGTTGGAGGCCTGAAAGCTTGTGTTGACTTGGACCTTGTGTTCCATTACTGAACTACACTACATGCTAATTAGTGGGGATGCTGTGAGAACAGGTTTAGAAACAACATTCCTGCACAATGGGTTTGCATCACTGAAAATTAGATTAGCACTACTGTATAGAAAATGATTCATATGGGCTCTTGTGTCCATGGCTGACTGCAAGGAGAGGATATTCTTGATCATTACCTTTTTAATCAGCAATGGGTCTTGATTGTTTAAGCAGTTTTTTAAATTAAAAGAAAACATTTGTAAGATACTTTTGTAGATATTTATTGTCTGATTTAAAAGTGCAATATTTTGTTTTGTACAGTGTTTAATAAAGATTTTTGGACATATATTTTTTCTTATTACCAAAATTTCTTATTCATGTTTTTCCTTTATATTTAAAATTTTCAGATGTTAACACATAGCATTTTCTGTTGCTTTTGTTTTGTCTTTGGTTCAGTATGCATGCTATCCAGAAGCAGTGCTGTAAATGTTTGTTATTGCAATTGGCATGACGTTCCTCTGTAGATTATTTTATTGCTTCTCCAGTAACTGAAGATGTCTAATATTTAGCTTTCTTGAATGTAGTTTTGATATTTCTGAAATAAACTCTAGTTTGATTATTCAACACTGTGATTACCTAGAGACTGTTTATTGCCTTGATTGTCACAGTAGCGATGCTTTCATTCTGAGTGTTATCTTACCAACATACCATGGCCGTAATTCTGTCATTTTCTCAAAGCTAAGATTAGTTCTTAATTTTAACAGCTTATCAGACAGATTTTCAACTTTGTTACAGTCTGCTTTGCACTGTTATTAAGAGGCAACATAGGTGGAACCTGACTGACAAGCGGGGAAGAAAATTTGCCAAAATCCAAATAAGTCATCTCTGACTTAATGAAATCTGGAATCAGGATTCTGTAAAAAGGTGGAGTAAACCTATGTTTCTTTGCCAGGCTTTTGTGTACTGCACCAAGCAGAGTTCATTTAGACAAAACAGAAGAGCTTTATGTTTTATACTCAGTGGATGATGGCAATAGCTACATGAAAAAAAACACTTGTTTCAGAATATGCAGTGTGTGTAATAGCCTTTAGGAAGGAGAGTCATAAATAATATGAACAAGAAGATCCTTAAAAAATTGAAAATAAATGTCTAGCAATCAAATGGTGGTGCTTCAGAGATATCCAAGGTAGTGACATTGGCAAAAGTGCATGAATCTATTTAAATTTTGGTTTGTGTCACCAGTACTTGCATTCTGTGCAGTTGTTTTTCCTTTTTTTTTTTGGAAGAGAGTCTCTACAGCAGTTCTGTGAAGCATGTACAGCACAGTGCATGAAAAGCACTTTAAGGACAGAAATTGAATCCATGAGTATCTTTTCCGTTTTCACATCTTGGTTTTGCATGACATCATAAAATGCTTTTTTAACAGCTGTTATTTTGAGAAATATTAGTTTTCCAGCCTGCTGTTCATTTCGTTTGCATTTCAATAACATTGCTTATGAAAAAGTTGACCTTGAGTATTTAATACTGTCTGAAGGCTTATAATACCTATTGATGCTTTTACTGGAAGCACAATCAGTAGAGTGTGGCTCTTTCAACTATGGTGTAATAAAGGCTTCTCTCTTTCTCTATTAAATTTACAGGGGAAGAGTAAGGGCACCATGAAAGGGAATACACCCCCTCCACCTTAAAAAAGCCTTCAAACACACCTGCAGAGGAACTGTTAAATGTATCTGAATGTGCCCTCTGCTTCCTCTCAAAAAATTTTGTGCTGTGCTGGTAGGTGGCAGCAAATGACTTTCCATAACTTAAGCGAGGGGAAAAAGGTGAGTTAAGAACTAAAAAAAAAACAGCTGTGAAAATTACAAGAAGCAGCTGGGCTCACTCAGACCCAAAGGAGGAGACTCGCAAGCGCACCCAAGCTCATGGATTCAGATTGCGTTTCTCAATCACTTTTTCTTCCTCCCTAGAGAAGAGAGCTGGAGGATTATTAGGGCCTTCTGAAAATTTCTCGTGAGGTACCAAGATTGCCTCTAGGTTAAGGCCTTGGGTAGGTGTAACTGTGAAGTTTTGACTTTGTTTCTTCAGTTGTGGCCAGGCAGAGAATGAGTCAAGTTTTGGAAAGAAAAGGGTGTTTGTAGTTTGTTTTCTTCTCTGGTACAGAAGGATAACAATGAATTTGACTTCTTCCTGTCCAGCTTTTAGGATATCACAGCTTTAGGTTGCCCTTGCTCATTCCCAGTCCAAAACCTGTCTTTACCAGCTGGGGTTATGAATAATCTTCAGAAAGAAAAGTTTAATTGAATTACTGTTTCATTAACAGAATAGATCATATTACAAAAACACAGTACAAAGACAACAATTACCTAAAAGTAACTGATGCTCTAATGACATCTGGAGCTCTCTGATGCAATGCCTTTATGCACAGCTAATATATTCATTAAGCTTTCTTCCTTGTCATGTGCTCCAGTTCCTGCTTTCAACATTTCCATCATTGATCTTGGTCCTTTTATTGGTGCTTTGGTTTACAAAGTGTGAGTGCGTAATTCTTCAGAACCCAAATAATAGAAATAATGATATATAATACTGGAAAAATCATGCTGCAGTACTGTGATAGAACATGATAATATTGTTAATCATAAACTATTAACAGGGTTTTGCTTAAATCATGAACATAATAGGTCTGAAATCAGTTCACTTAGATTTACCAAAATCAAGTAAGCTGCACAGAGAAAATACTAAATATCTCATACAGAAACATAATTATTGCGTGTAGAAATTCTATTAAAAAAATAATTTCCTATGTATTTGTCACAAGCAATTCTTCATAGAGCAGACAGACTGAAGCCAGGCTGTCTATAGAGATTTCTGCATGTCAGTTGATATTGCTTTTTTTAATAGAGTTGACCTTATTTTCTGTTATCTGTCCATACACCTTCACAGTTTTCTGCCATTTCCCCCTTCAGTGAACTGGTAACAGGCTGTTTAGTATCAAAAATCAGACAGCAGGATCGAAACCTGCAGTGGATGGATGTTAACTTTTTGAGCCTGATTCTGCTTCCTTCCCATCTGCCTTAGCAACTTGAAAAACCATCACCTGTGAAATCTTTGTGAAATTTGGTTGCATTTGCACAGTGTTGAAAAATTCCTCAGGTGAGGACGCACACTTCGTGTCATTGTGTCCAAAGCTTTGCATCAGCTTTGTCTCCTTTGCAATTAAGGCTGAAAAACACACTATCAGGGAAATTAGGGAACAGAGTCTAATGACCTGGTTTTTATGTCTGAGGGATTTTAAGTACGTGTACAGAAAAAAGAGTGAGATTAATTCTTGTTAATTAGGATCAGAAATTACAGCGTGTCCTTTATACTCTCCTCAGAACTGAACGAAGGAAAAGTAATGCTGACTAAAGCCAGAACCAGGTTTTTAGATATGATGTCATGAGATGCTATTTTATGATTTTGGCAGCAAAACTTAAAGAAAAAAAATCTTCTTATCTGATTACTCAAAGTATTGATGAGATGAAAAACTGAGCTAATTAGTAAGATAATTGTAGCATTATTTGCTATAATTAAATTTGCTACTATTAAAACATGAAGTTATGATCAAGAGATACTTGCTATTTTGCTAATACAACTATTTGATTTGCAGACAATCTGAAAGAATTAAATGTACAATATCTATGCTTGAGATCAAGTATAACAAAATCTGGGAAGTAACGGAAACTAGAACTCATGATCAGAATAAGAATAAATGCCATGTAAAATGAATTATTTCTGTAAAATCTGGCAGATCTTTATTAGTCCTGTAATAAACTTCTGGTTTTGCTTTCGTTTTCTTCAAGTTATTTAAATGCTTTGAAAATAGAATTTGCTTTATTTAATTGGCTGGTGGTGTTGTTCAAAGGTAGGATTCCATTTATTTCACGAAGGTGCTTGCAATACTGCGTTTCAGTGTTATGACACAACAGCTACTTCCTTGGGAGCAGGATTACCATTTGACTCAGAAAATTCTGGAGTAAGCTGGCAGAAGAATTTGTGCCCAAGAGCATCTGTGTTTACATATACATATCCTGGAGGAGATGGATAATTTGCTGGGCAGATCTCTTGTTTCTTTGGAGTATATTCTCTGCGATACATAGTTTCATCTTGAAAAGGAGCTGGATTAGGAACTATAGCATGCACGGGTTTGAAACTTTGAGCTGGAATGAGCTGATGTGGTGTGTAATGAGACTTGAAAGTAGTTAAGTCATAAAATTTTCCCGTCGGTTTTGGAATTTCCTGTTGTTTCTTAATAATCTCTTGCCGACAGCTGCCCCAAGCTTTAAAGTCTTCCTTCGTAGTAGTATTCCCTTGAAAACGGGCATTGGTTCTTCTTCTATTAGAAACTGGTCTTATGGGGACAGCAGGAGAAATCTCATGCTTAACATAATCCAGGTGGGTTGTGGAGTTAAAATCCATGTTGCCTGGGGGTGGAACGTACTCTTTTGCTTTGCGGACCTCAGGCAAGGAGACCAGCCACGGCTGAAAACGATCCTGGAATTCAGTGACTCCATTAAAATGAGCGTTGCATCCGACGTTGGCGTTTTCAGGCTTGCAGCTTTTTGTGAGTTGCCCAGGTAGCCCTTTAAAATCATTCCGGTGGGTTGTGAGATCTTCAAAGGGTTGGTCGCTTGGCTTGTACGCTTCTTTTGATCTGATGAATTTTGGTGCCAGGGGATGAGCAATGTAAGAAGTGCGATGGCTGGTAGTACTGTCGAAAGGCACCTCTGAAAGCTTGGCTACGCAGGGAGGTTTAAAACTTTGTCTGGGCTTCAGTTCCCTAGGAACAAACTCATCTTGAAATGTAGTAGAATTTCCAAACTTCTCTATCGGTGGCTGGTATATATGTTCCACCTTACTGGGTTCCCTTCTTTGAACTTCCCATGACCTGTAGTCATCTTTAAGGCAAAAACAAAACTTCACCATGCAAGTGTTATTACTTAAGATTATTCCTTTAAAATCAAGTTAATTTTTTCTGGTATAAAATCTTGCAAAACAAAGAAAATGGCTGTAAGTGAGAATCACGATGTTATCTGCATGTTTGCAATATGATAAATCTGTCTTGTATTATTACTGTGATAAAATCAGACAAAAATAATGGTACGTGTTGCCCTATTTTGAATATTTTCCTCAAAGGAAAAGAATACGTTGCATGTACATATTTAGTGTGTGTTCTATACAGAAAATTGCCATACACAGGTTTTATAAACAATATTTTAGTCTTAGCTATATGCTCAGACTACGCTAAATTATTCATTATTTTCTATCTTGCTACTTACACATGGGCTAAATAGAAATATTTAAATGTCTTATAAATTATTTACAATAAATAAATATAAATAGAATGTATTTATATAAAAACATATCCATCTACCATAGCCCTAAGCTTACAGAAGTTAGTGTAATATGTCTGGATTTTTTTAAAAAGCCTTTTCCCCAAAATTTTATCCTTCCAAATCATTCTGTCACTGCACTCTGTCTTCTGCTCATTTTGCACCAAGCATTCTAATGTTCTGGTTTAATAGACTATCTGATTCTCATTATTTCAAGATCTTCTCAATAACACTGGCCTTCATAATCAGGAACATGTTAATTTTCATCCTAACATTCTAGTAGTTCATATCTCATCATTTATTTTTACTTACTTTTAACTGGGGCTTCAATGGAGTATGTGTAACAAATTCAGTGACAGATTTGATGCATAAAAATGTTCTACTTGTATGAAGTATATAAAGGTCTCTTGCCAGAATAACTTAAAAGGAGATATAGTGCCTTTATGCTGACCATTGTAATAGAATAATTTGTGTCAAAACAGATCATTACCAGGATGATATGCAAGATATACAATACACAAGGAAGCAATCTAAAATCAACTTTTGACCTACTCTGTGGAAAAACATGTGCTTTGAGCTAAAATCATCTGAAAGAGATATTGGCACTCTAACTACAACCAACTGTTGCCAGAGATAGCCTAACCAAGTGTATGTTAGAATTTCTCTCCTTCTAGCCAAGGAAACCGTAGAGAAGGCTTTTCATTTAGAAAGAATAAATGTCACCTCTAAACAACTGGAGTGCTGAACACCTTAAGACATTATCCCCTGCTTTCTACTATGTCTTAATCTCTGGCCCAAACTAAGAAATCCAGTTTTTGATAGAGCTAATTCAGAATACTGTCTTCATCTTGGTTATTTCTCTTTCTAAAGGCAGCATGTATTGTTACCTCGATAGGTTGGTATGGTATCCAATTTTCCTCCTGTAGTGTGTTTTCTCTCTAGAGGTCTCACTAATATCAGTGGTTGTATTTTATGAGCATTATAATCTTTCCGGTATGTGGTTCCCAGATCTATCTCTCCCGACTTGGGTTTATATTCTTCTTGTACCCGAAAAGGTCGCTTCACAATATCATATGGCAAATAATCAGATCTGAATAGGGGGAAAAGGAAATTCTGGTTAAAAACCTCCTCTTTCTGTTGGAGTCACTTTTGACATTTGTTCCACTACATGGAAGAACAACAACTCATAGTGTTTGCTCTGAAAAATTAATCTGATGCCCTATGTTAGAGAGATAGCAAGGAGGAAAGAAAATCATAGTGCATAAATCTGATGCTTCATATAGCCTTTATTCAAAGGTAGATGGTGAAGCAACTTTTTCAACGCTCCAAGACTCGTTCAAAGTTTAAAAATATTCCTTCAAATGTCTGAAAGGAGAATGGAAAAAGTTGCTGTAATTTTACAAAAAAATGATCCAGGAAGCTGAAGCAGAGCAAAGATCACATTCCTACAAGTGGCAGCATTTAATAATTGCATGAGGAGAATGGATTATAATCAGAAACACTATTTTTATATAGGTACATTATATTAAAAGGGTGCTTGTTACATATGCAGGGGTTCAAACAGTATATGCAGTACACAGTCAATCTTGCAGAAGGCCATTTCGCCTTTCTATGTGTATAATATATTTTGGGTTTTTGTAAACAAATAAAGAAGTTTAATCTGTTGCCCTTACAGCTTACAAGAAAAACAATAATGGAAAAAGTAAAAGTTTATGATCCTGACACATTATTAATAACGAATGAATGATGCATTTTTTAACTCTTTGAAAGATGCTCTTTAATCTTGTAAGCTTAACATCAGAGTCTGTGCACTGACAGAAAAGACCTACAGAACCCTTTTAGAGTTGGCTTTCTTTAAACTCATTATAATTTAGAACTGTGTGAATAAAAAAAAAAATCCCTGTTCCTTTTTCTTAAGGTTTCATTTTCCCACTATCTCAGATTCCACACGTATTCCAGAAAGTTCCCCAGCTTGCCAGCTTTTTCAGACTCAATGTGACTTGGATTTCCAAAACAGGCTGAAAACAAGGACAAAAATTTTAGATTATCTTTAGGTTAAAGGATGCACTAAAGAATGCAAGCCTTTTTGGATGTGTGCTTCCTGATTTTTCATTACT
The DNA here is from genome assembly GCA_033556795.1 of Tapera naevia. Classification (NCBI taxonomy): domain Eukaryota; kingdom Metazoa; phylum Chordata; class Aves; order Cuculiformes; family Neomorphidae; genus Tapera; species Tapera naevia. Next base: position 4,699,544 of record JAUMJJ010000076.1, on the reverse strand, counting down.
TTTTGTGGTAACTGTATTTCTATGCTCAAAATTTTACTTTAAAATCTGTCAAAAGTGTAAAGAAGGCAATGAACTGCATTCAGAAAATTATTGCAATGCAACGTTCAATTTCCCCTTAAATGAGAAAGTCTGAGAAACTTTAAAAGAGTAATTGTAAAACACATTGCTTCAAAAATGTTTACTTAAATGTTGTAATTCCTTCCATTTTCCCACGATGTGCTTGGTACTCTTGTTTCGGCTTGAGGCTCCGAGGAGGAGAGATGTTGCTATAGATGGGGTATTTTTCCACATACTCCGTTGTGAGGCATGGCTGTTGTCCATTATCATAAATCCTTGTGGGTTTATGAGGGCAGCGATGGCGCCTGGGTAAAACACATCAGATGAGATCATTTAAGGGGAAATCCATGCCCTATCTACTGGGAGTCAATAACAAACAGGGAAGACTGAAGAATGTCAGTAGCTTGTGTTTAAAATCTTTTTGGTGTGATGAAAACACAAAATATTGTGCTGATGACATAGGTCCCAGAGCACAGTACACTAATAACAGTAAGAAGCAGTATCAGTATGCAAGTTAGTCCTTTGTACAGAATAAAAAAGATGGATAGGGTTGTTACCAGTTCTCTAAACGCTGCCACCAAGATGCACTGTCCACTTTTTTTGATCTTTAATGGTATTACTAGTCTTATTTGTAAAAATAACTAACTATGCTTCATTTATCATCTCCTGCTGTGAACAATTAAATGAAAAAGCCACTAAAAGAAGTTACCTGGAACTGGAGATCCCTAAAGCTGGCGTTACTTTGGGCTGCCTGACTGCCAGCTCAATACATGAGAATCAAGGTATCCCTGTCTAAGAAGCCAGATCCTTTGAAAGCCTCAGGTGATTACTCCTTTTCAATCAAGTCCATGGACAGTCAAGTAACAACTGAGACACCTTTTCAGAAGATAGCCAGGAAAGGAAAAAATGAAGGAGAGAGAAAGAACAGGAAAGGTAGGAAAACAAAGAGATGAGAGCGTGCTATTTCTCAGCACAGTGCTTGTCTGCCACTACAGTTTTCATGAAATTCAGTTACCACCTTAGTAATATTTTTTTCAGTAAGTATAAACAGCATATGCTGTGCCATGTATCTTCTAAAAGTAACAGCTAAGCAGAAACTAAAACCATTGAAGGTATGTTTTGAGAGCTGGTTGAAATGCAGGGTATCAAATTATAATACAGTCACATATTTTATGCATACGAATCGAAGGAATTTGAAACAAATGCAAAATGTTACAATGCAAAAAATGTCCATGTGGAGTTTTGGAGGTTCTTCTCGCTTTTGTGTAAAGGGAAAGCAGAATAAAGTTCCATGTTACTGACTTTCCTCTCTGTGTTTGTAAAATTTTTTGAATTGTTTTGTCTTTTGTAAACAGCTAAGAAAGATTGTTTCCTTCTATTTTACTAATTTGAATTCAACACTAATTGTATCTCCAGAAAATTTCCTGCAAATAGCTAAATGATAATGTCTACAAAATATTATATTTTTTTCTATGCATTGTTCCTAGATGTGTATGCACTGTGATATCCAGGTAACGCTGCCAAGCGACCAGTCTTCCCCTGAAAACAGAAACACTGTAGTTACATTAATGCAAACACAACGTACTGCCTAAACCAATGATGGCTTAATATTCTATTAACTGTAAAAACTTCAGTGGTGTTTCTTTTAAACCATAACTTTTGTGCATGTTTTATTCAATTATTCATATTATTAAACTGAGTTTTTGAATTGAGGATTTTCAGTCAAGTTGAACCTCATTTTGCCCTGTCAGATTCTTTTATCTCTCCACCTTTATACCTGAGCTTAAGCCAGACTTTATCTCATCATGAGAACAATGTGTTCCAAGTCTTTATTAATCTAGGACTTTCGAAACAAATATATGGGGCAAACTACATCCAAATGAAGAACATGAGAAGCTTTACATGATGTCTGCCTCTCATCCCTGTCTACAGACAAAAAAAGTGGCTGATGAATAGAGAGACAGTCTTCCCATACAGAAACACTTAAGAAGTGTGTCTGCCATACAAACCTCAACGTGAAACCTGCAGTTCTTGGTGTGCTTTGCAGCCACAGGGCTGGCCCTGTACTTCCAATAGTGATCACACTCTTGAGATCTTATGATCACTCTACTAGGACGCAGTTGCTAGACTTTTTTTGGTATATATTAACAACAGAATCTTTAAATCCTAGGATGAGAATCCAAGGGTGATTATTTTTCTGGGGTTTTTTTTGGTTTTTTTTTTTGGTTTTTTTTGGGTTTTTTTTAAGCAGGCAGAGAAGAAAGTGAAAATTTTAACAGTATTGACTCGAAACCTAGAAACACGTATCTAAATTTTGCATGGTTTAAATGTCTTAAGATTTTGGGAAACCTGACATGATTATTTTTACCTGCAACAGTAACTTCAAACAAAAATATTGCCTGCTGTACCCCCTTACCCCAGCACCCCTGGGTCAAAGAGTCTGTAAGACAACAATGAATTGTGTATGTCCATATCGGATCATTGAATATAAAGAAATAGTTGGACTTCTCCTCATGGTAGAGAAGTACAACTGGATGTGATGTGAGAAAGGCAGGTTTGTTAAATCTATTTTAAAGGCTGCAGTGCTCACAGAGGTTTCTGTCAAGGCTGATTTACCCAGGGCTCTTCCTAGGGTTCCTTTGGTGCAGTCCTGTGCTCCACACAGCCCAGCTGGCTCTGCTTTTTGGAAAACACTGATCCTGAGGTTTAGTCCAGGTGGTTTTCAACACTCGATCCTTCTCTATTTTAACGCATTTAAGATCTGCTTTTCCCCCTACTTTATTTAAACATAAAAATACTACTTCATATCTGCTGAGAAGATCCCTTTTAGAAAAAAAGGGAAGCCACAAACTGTTGAACTGAGAACCCAGTTTCTGCCCTCCGGCTTCTAAAGACCAGGCGCGGGGGGACCCCGCGAAAACCGGGATGTGTGAGGAGCGGGGGACACGGGGGAGGGTTTGGGGCAGCGAGGGGCGTTGGGAAGGTCCGGCTGCTGAGGGGGAAGTGGGGGGATGCGGGGGACCAGGGGTTGCTGCTTACCCGCAGCTGCAGATCTGGCACAGACAGCGCGGCGCCCCCATCCTCCCGCATCGGGGGAAAGCGTCCGTCTCCTGGCAACGGCCGCGCGCGGCCCCCGCCGGCTTCCGTACGGCGTCACGTGACGAGGGGGCGGGGCGGCAGCGGCGCGGGCTTCCGGGTGCGTGCGGAGGAGGTGGGGGGGGGGCGCGCGCCGCTGCCCGCGAGGGGTCCAGGGGGCGGCGGCGGCGGCGGCCTCAGCCCCGGCACTGGGAGCGACCCCGCTCCCCGGCCCCGCTGCCCGGGGAGGCCCCGCGCGACCTGCGCGCTGGGGGGGCGGGAGCAGCCCCGCGGGGGCTCGGTGAGGACGGGAGGGACAGGGACGGCCGGAGCGGGGAGCTCGAGGCTGTGCCTACCCCGCGGCGCCTTCCCTGAGGCGGCTCCGTGTTCGGACGGAACGAAAAAGTGGTGCCCGCCCGCTGCCAGACTTCAGGATTTTGTTCAAAATAGAAGTGCGCCCCGTGATTCGATGGTTGAAATTGGAAGGGGGAAGGTGTAGTTTAGGCATCAGGAAGAAATCCACAGTGAGGGTGGGGAGGCCCTGGCACAGGTTGCCCAGGGAAGCCGTGGCTGCCCCATCCCTGGAGGTGTTCAAGGCCAGGTTGGATGAGGCCTTGAGCAGCCTGCTGTGGTGGGAGGTGTCCCTGCCCATGGCACGGGGGGTTAGAGCTGGATAGTCTTTAAAGTCCCTTCCAACCCAAACCATTCCGTGATTCTATGTTTTGTAAGTTTCAGGTGCCCGAGGTGCCTGAGCACCTTGGGGCTCCCACGGGTTAGTGCAAGCTCCTCCTAAGAAGCTCTGATCACATATTGAAATGAAAAAGCTGTTCTTTGTGTCCTAAATAAAATCCTTTTCTTCATTCACAGAACTAGTTAGCCATGGTCCTCACAAGCGTGGGAAAGATAGTTGGCCTCCAGAGGAAGACTTCTGGAATCAGGAATATCTGTATATTAGCCCATGTGGATCATGGTAAGGCAGGTGTTTGTGAGTGGCAGAAACTGTGAAGAAAACTTGGGGGTGTGTGTTAGTTTGAATAATGGTGAAATATTTTGGTCTGTGTTTTAAAGCAGTAGATTTCCACAGATTTAGCTTTAAACTGTCTTAATCCTGATTCTGAGAATTAAATGTGCTTTATGCATGTTTCTTTTGTCCCGATGCAGCTTGTAATTACTCTAGTGTTTTGGAGTAGTTGAAATTGAGTGTTTTCTAATTTGTGAATGAATGGCATGGATGAAATAGACATGTGAGGTAAGCTGTTGGATTTCTGCTCTTATGTAATGGAATTTGTTTATTATGTAGGTGGAAATAATAAATACTCATTTTGGGACATGTCTTTTGCATAGTTGCATGAGATATTGAGGGTCTGATGTACTGTTTGTTATTTCAACTGCTTTTGTGGTCGTCAGAGGTAATGTTGCATCCACTCATCAAAAAAAATTCACGTGGATCTAACAGGTCAATAATTGCATTTCTTTTTTTAAGTTAGCTTATATTTTCGTGGCATTTTAAAAGGTTTGTTAATGTTGGTATCTCAGAACACTAGATATTGTCAAGATTCATAGTGATGCATCTTTTTCCATTGTCTGTATTAAGTGAAACTAATTTATTTTTCTTTTCAGGCAAAACTACTCTAGCTGATTGTCTAATATCTAGCAATGGAATAATCTCCAGTCGCTTGGCAGGAAAGGTAGAGTTATACTGTCATTTTTAACAAAGTTCTAGTGTGTATGTGTGGGGAGTGTAAATCAGTGATGATTAAGGAAATTGCATTCATAGTCTTCCTAAGCCTCATTTTCCCGCAGTAAGCAAGTTGATAAATAACTTGTGAAGATAATTCTATACGTTTATTGCCTTTTTTTTTTTGTGCTTAGCTGAGATATCTAGACAGTAGAGAAGATGAACAGATTCGAGGAATAACAATGAAATCTAGTGCAATTTCCTTGCACTTTGTGAAAGGTAAGCTGTTGATGCTGACAAGCATAAACTGTGATAGATATTGTTAATTTTCAATGTCTCTTCATTGCTACTGTTGAGATTTTTTTGTACACAACTCTTACTATTGTGTTTGTATTAGGCCGTGATTCCACAGAGACTTAGACATGTATTCAACTGTTAACCAGGATAATAAAGATCCATCTCAGAGTTAGGAAAACCATCTTCACTCGTATTTCTGAGCGCAGATAGCTTTTTATTTCAGATCTAAATCTTTCTCATTTGATCTTGAAATAATGTCACCAAAAGGCAAGAACTTTCAAAAACCAGAATTTTTAAAATTGTTTTATACGTTCTTATATTTGCTATACTTCTGTGTCAAGGTGCCTGTAATACTCTGCTGTAAGTTGTTCGGAGGGTTTTTGTTTTTTATAATCTAGTTACAGTCTCATCTTTGTTATGATTCCATGGTTAGCTAGGTGAATGAAAAATGTGAAATACATTACTAACAGGCTTGTGCAGAGAAAAAGAATAACAACAGAAACATCACAGGAACAGAAAGCTACTATTAGAATTTCCATTTCAGCTACAGGTGATTATAAAAAACATAGTTGAAATCAGTGATCTTCCAGCTAAGTACTGTGGTGGCTGGTTTATTGGCTATGAATGGTTAGAACCTTTTATGTCTGTCATTTTTCCATTTTATTGATACGTACTGCAATACATCTTAAATAGGAAAGTTGTTTGAACTTATTTTGCAGCGAGTTCATCAAAAGTTTACTGGAGTCTCCACTTATCAGAATTTTTTTAGAGAGTAGTGTAGAAAATATTGACAACTTCTCCTATATTGATACATTGGAGATGTTTTAGTAATATGGAATCAAAAGTGTGTTATAAAAAAACCTAAAAGGTTGAAGTGGGGCATTTTATCAAGAATATAGGGTTTATTTTTATGACAGTCTGTCATGATTTATCTTAAAATTGCAGACTCTAATGCAGTTGATTTGTGGTTTAGGTAGTGATCTATTTGTAATGCTACTAGAGGCATATTCAGGATTTTTCTTTTATTTATTGACTGGTGTGTTTTTGTTTTTCATTTTCTGTGGGTAATGGGGCAATGAAAAATGAAGATTGGCATTAAGAGTAAAATTAAAACCATTTGGGTACAAGACACTAGATATTACGCTGCCAACAATCATCTTGTTCCCTTGGAGTTTTTCTTAAGAGTAATGGTTACTGCAGATTTGGTCCTTAGAAATTAGTAATAGCTTAAGCAATATAACTGGGTGACTGAAAGAAATATTTTTGAACGCTGTTCTGAAGTATTAATTTATTGTTTGATCCTAGGTGATCAGGAGTATCTGATCAATTTGATAGACTCCCCAGGGCACGTGGATTTTTCTTCAGAGGTATCTACTGCTGTCCGGCTCTGTGATGGCTGCATCATAGTGGTGGATGCTGTTGAAGGAGTCTGTCCACAGGTGAAATGAAGTATATTAAACAGAGAAAGAGGGTAGAAAAGATGGAGTAAGCACAGTCTTAAGTGTATTATGTAGAAGTAAAAGATGACCTGGTTTAAGAAATTTTACTAAACTTCTATTAAATGACAATGTACTTGAAGTATGAAAGAGGGTAATTAAGTTTCAGCATTGGGCTGAAAAACTGAGCAATGCTGGACAGTGGGTGTAGTGATGTAGCGCTGAAATTTTTCAGATATTGGAATATTTGTCCAGAGAAGAAATACATGTTTTAAGGGAAATAATTTAATATTTTACTGGTGCTTTAAGGGATTAAATTAAATAAAATATGCAAAATAACATTGAGATTGATTTTTTTCATGGCATACTTTTATAAAGTGGCGTTATTTTTGTTGTTGTGGGCGTTTTTGCTGTGAAATCCTGCCATTCTGCAGAATTCTGTAATAACTAGCACTATGAGCTGTGGGGTCAGGTTTCTGGTTTGAATGTCAACCTGTGCTCTCATATCTTTAATTAAATTTTAAAATTATGCTGTTGTTTTCTTTAACATTCTGTCTCTTTTGTGGTATCAAGCTTTTTGTAAAGGATTTTTTTTAATTTCCTTTGAACTAGACTCAAGCAGTTCTACGGCAAGCATGGCTAGAAAATATACGTCCAGTATTGGTGATTAATAAAATTGATCGCCTGATTGTGGAGCTCAAGCTCACTCCTCAGGAAGCCTACTTGCACCTTAAGAACATCTTGGAACAGGTATTTATGCTGTAGGGTCAGGTTCACACAGCAGATTCTGTGAAGTTTTTTTTTTCTTCCCCCTTTTCTCCGTTCTTGAATTGAGAGAGACTGTAATTTGCACTGCCTTATATATGGTATAAATTTAGTGCAGCAGAACCATTGTTTTCTTATTTTGTGGGATCAAACGCTATAACATCTAGTCTTAATTTTTAACTTTGAGGTGCTTTTTATTTCTAGTTGATTTTGAAAGTCATTCAGAATGCCTGCGATAGAGAAAACTGTACTAAATGCCCCTTGACAAGTCATCTGGAAGAGTCTTCGTATTCTGAATGTTTTTTTCCTGTTTAAGTTGCAAGTTAAGTTGCCTTCAGACTTTTGCCCCCAGAGCTGACTTCTAAGCACTTATCAACCTGTTTTCCCTTTGCCCTCCTTTGCTGTTTGTTGACAGTAACAAGTTCCTGTTTTATCACTCCTTGTTCCGAGAGACAACGTTTATTACACGTGATACTGTATATCTGAGTCAATCCTGATGTGGCTGACTTTGACTTGGAAATATGCAGTGTTTAAGCTGAAATGTTAGTCTCATCAGACTGCTCTTGACTGCACATGGGCAGGATTTGATACACCTGGTCTGTGTTTTAAATTGCAAAATGAATCACAGGCGTGCTACATTGTGTAAAAAAGAAGAATCTGTATTTTGGAGGGTGAGGGAATTGCATTTTAATTACGAGGGCTGTGAAAGTGAATGAATCTTAGTGTGTTTACATATCCTTTTGTAGATCAATGCGGTCACTGGAGCACTCTTTACCTCAAAAGTCCTAGAAGAAAGAGCTGAGAAAGAATCAGAAAGTGAAAGTACTTCAGACACCTCACCAGGAGATCAAGTTTATGACTGGAGTGCTGGATTGGAAGAAACTGATGATTCACATCTTTATTTTTCACCAGACCATGGAAATGTGGTGTTTGCCAGTGCAATCGATGGCTGGGGTTTTGGGTAAGTCTGGGATTTAGTTACTGTCTTTTTTTCTTTAATCGATAACTGCAGTTAATCTTATATTTTCAGTTGCTTCATATTTCTAAAGGTGTTTTTTGTAGTTTCTGTGATATACAGCTGTATAATCAGTTCTAATACTACCACTGGACAGCTGAAAGTACTACAAGCTTTGTCATCTGTGTGACAAGGACCCCTGTTTTACTTACACAGCAGCTGCTGAGCCCGCTGTAATGTCCATCCTAGCCTAGTAAAGTTAGTATTTTATTAATTGCTGACACTTGATAGACTGTAATAGACTGGGTGGCAGTATGGGAGCTATTCCACAAGTAGATTGGACCTTCCAGCTACAGGGACAGTCGCATTCATAACAAGCATAAGGCAGACAACTGGCATCAGGACACCAGTTTACGCTGTCCGTTTCTGTCCAATCCAATGCTGGGTCACAGCGTTACTGTGATCTGTTTTTTCTGTACCAGACTTTGACTTGTCCTTCAATAATGCCTTTCTTTTTAAGCGTTTATAGTCATCAGTCTGAAGAGCAGAGGAAAGGCAGATTAATTGAGGTGCAGGTCAGAGAATGATTTGGGTGAGGAAGAATGTTGAAGATCATCCAGTTCCAACCCCCGTGCCATAGGCAGGGGCAGCTTCCACTGGATCAGGTTGCTCAAAGCCCCATCCAACATTGCAGAGATGTTTAAGTAAACATAAGAATGTGAAGGTGGAACAATTTCAGAGAATTCCAGGATTGCAGTATTTGAGTTTGTGATCAGTTCTGTTTTCCAGTCCTTTTCTTAGTTTCAGTGGACAGCAGGGAAGTGTAAAGAATACAGATGTTGTGATGGTTTGCCACAAGGTGGAGTCGTTGTCTTCATCGTGAAACTAATTAAAAAGATACACTCAGTAATACAACGCGTGTCTTCAGTACTGCAAAAACTCTTAAAAAAATTCAGCCTCAGGATTTTTAAATAAAGTTTGTTCTTTAGTTTGTAGTTGAACAGAAACATTTCTTGTCACTGCAGACAAAAGGGAAAATAAAATGAGTTGTTTTAGTTTGTCGGCCATGAACAATAATAATTTATAAAAAGTCAAGAGTGTAAGCAGCCTGCTTTTATTAACTCTGTGGGGACCACAGCTGGCTTGAGAAAACAATTTGGACATTACTGTTTTTATGTTATTTTCTGAGTTTTACTCATTATTAAAGCAGTGATTCAATCAAGAAGTGCCTTAAGTAGCTAATTTAAAAGTAATTATGACCATCTGATGGTCAATTGTGGCTCTAAACAATACTTGATTTTTAATTTGTACTGTTCTGGTCACAGACCAGAGTTACATATGTCATGGACATTTTTCCTAGAATAAATTTGAGAGTTATCACATAAATATTTAGAACTTTTATATTATGCTCTTGAGGTTTTATTGAGGGGTAGTACACAAATATTTATTTCAAATAAACAAGTTCAACCTTAAATCTGACTTGAAACAAAAATACACAAATACTACTGATGTTTTGAGTTGTTATGGTCAAATATTTTTGCAGGTGTGAATATTACATGTTAAATGTGACCTAATGAAAGGCAAAAATGGGAGTAAAACAAAGATTTGAGATTTCTGTGTCATTTTCATTTGAACTGTTCATTGCTTAGGCTATTAAGCACATGTAAACAGCATTACACTTTTATCAAGATGTATTTTATTTCCTTCCAGTATTGAACATTTTGCCAAACTGTACAGCCAAAAGATTGGAATCAAGACTGCAGTACTTCTGAAGACTTTATGGGGAGATTATTATCTAAATACAAAAGCAAAGAAGATAATGAAAGGTGATCAGGTAGGGAAGTTGTCAGAAATATTACCTGGTTTTTATTTTGTTTTGTGTTGTTTTTTTTTCATTCTGTTTCTCAGAGTGTATTCTGCAAATTGACCTCAGTACCTCTTCACTTAACATCAGTGGAAGTACAAAGTCACTAGGATAGCCTTACATCAGCCCTCGAAGAACGTTCCAGAATTGACCATTCAAAAGCTACATGAAGGAACTAACATGCTCACAGTTGCTTTTAAATATCTGTTCACAAAATAAGGGCTATTCCAGCCTCAAGGATTCAGTGTAGAGTGAAACACACAAGGTGAATGGAAGGCTAACAGTGTAGAAACCAGTGTAGTGACTGGATCTTTGTCTTGAAGAATCCTTCAGCTATGGATTTGGATATTTGTATTTCTAAATTGAAACCTTTGTCTTCACTCCTAAATTTGATGTTTGTTTTGTGTCTTGTACCATTCTTGTAAGATGAACTGTTGAAATAGAGATTTTGTGTAGAAACAGGTAACTGTTGACTTTGAGTAAGGATTTTGCATACTCCTTCTGAAAATGATCAATTAAAAGTGCAGTCTTAAGACTATTGCAAAAGTGAGGAATTGCTGGTAATTACCTGTATGTTTATGTTCTACCAGTCAAAAGGAAAGAAACCTTTGTTTGTGCAGTTGGTGCTGGACAATATATGGAGTCTGTATGAAGCTGTTATGAAAAGGTGAGAAGATAGAAAAAGTTTTCATGGAATTTCTTTCCATGTGCCGTGGTGATTTTTTAAATACTCAAACAAGAAATGTTGTAGATAGTTGTTTTGTATTGCTACTGTGGTTTTTTTCTCTTTGTTTACAGAGACAAAGAAAAAATTGAAAAGATAGTCACCTCTTTGGGATTGAAAATTGGTCCACGGGAGTCACAGCATGCAGACCCTAAAGTTCATCTTAATGCCATTTGTAGCCAGTGGCTGCCAATATCTGAAGCAGTCCTCTGTATCCTTAAAGGAGATGCTACTTTTTCATATTTCAGTATGATTTGGTATGATTTCTTCTTTTTTCCACATCTGTGTCTATGTTTGCTGGACCTGTTTTATCACTTGTAACACTAATTCACATATCTACAAGTAGTCTCACGCTTTTGCCAATTTCAGGCTTTTTCACACATCCTTTTGATAGGAAAATAAATTCCAAAACTGAAGGTGGTTTTACAGTACACTTCTGTTATGTAGTTTTATATACAAATTTTAGTGTTTTTCCTGAAGGTTGTGAGCCAACTCTTTTTTATTACAGTATTTTAGCTCTTTTGTCCATGAGCTTTGTATCTGGTGTTATGTTTTGGGTGTATGTATTTTTAATCCAAGAACAGCCTTTTGCTGTTTGTCTGCTGGGTAGATGGTCTTCTCATAGTTTATAATGCAATATATTAATTAGTTATGCACAGATTATTGATGTATAAATACTAATTAATTCTAGAAATCTTGCCTCAGTTGTGCTAGTGTGTAGTTTCCCAGTTGCACATAGGTTGAGCCACTCCTACATAACTATCCATTCTGCCCCTGGATAAATGCCATAAATTATTGCTGCCTTGAGATGGAGCTATGTGCAATGTAATAAACAGAGCTGAATTTTGGGATTTTTAGTGCATGAGGTTGGCTTAAAGAAACAAACATTTATCTTCTGTTTATTTGCATTCAGTAAGGAAATATAAATATATATCCTTAGCACTGTGTTTTAGCAATGGTGTGTAGTAAACTTCCCAGTCCTCTTGACATCACTGCAGAGAGAGTGGAAAAGCTGATGTGTGTTGGAGCTAGGACATTTGATTCTTTGCCACCAGAAACTCAGGAACTGAAAAGTGGTGAGTAGTTTTTTCTCCCATTACCATGAAGGTGGTTGTTGTATTGATGAGTTGGTCTTTGGATCATAAGATGTGTAGTATTCTCTACTTAGATTTATATTTATTTTACTTGTAGTAGCTTTGTTGGTGTTTGTCAGTGACATGTCACAGTATATCATTTTTATGGCTTTACAGTTTTCATCAATCCCTTATATTCGTGGTTTTAAGACAACTCAAGCTGCAGGTGATGTAAAGTCTAAGATGCTGACACTGGGGATTTTGGAAGGATGCAAGATTAATATTTCATTTCAATTCTAAACAGTAGAAGTTATCATGTAGTTGAGAATATTTTACTAACTTCTATATTAAAATCATTAATTTTTAGCCAGTAGGGGTTTGAATTTGTATTTCATTTTTAAGTAGGCACATTAACCAGACACAACTTTGGTAACTTAAGGTAAAAAACATTTTTGCTAAGTAGCTTGTGTACTGAAATAAGTTAGTAAGATATGGCTTCGTTATTACTACAAACATTGCCATTAAGTATTTCTTCAGTATTTCCATAGCTGAAGGGTATACCTTGATTTCTTAGTTATTCCATAATCAAGAATGATAAAAGATTAACAAATGAAACCAAGAGCCAGAGACTTCAAAGGCAACAAATATACTTTATTACCCAGAGTGAAAGAAGACTTTATTTTCTGTGTTACAAGCTTTGAATTGTATTCTGCCTGTTTGGAATTTGATAATGTGTTCCAAGTTGGATGAAGAAAATAGCTTATGGGAATCTCCTAAATATTGCATGAGTTCTGTATGGATCTTTCATCCTTTGAGGAATGTCTGTTCTTGAAGTTTAGTTGTTATGTTTTTGTGAAGACATGAGCATCTGGACATTTGCAGGACTTCCTCCCTCAGTTTGAATGGAGGGAGGATACATTGAGGTACTGAATAATCTGCTCTGTTTTTCAGTCTTATCTAAACCAGCCTATGAACTAATTTTTTTATGTCAAAGCAGTAACTTTAGTTGGACTAAATGCAGTTTGTTATGAAGAGTTCTATTTTTACCATTTTGCTCATTCTGTTTCATGGTGAAACAGAGTTGAAGATACGAGCAGTATTATCCAATGATTAGGCTAGGGCAATTTTCTGCTTTTCCTGTTAATTTGGCTTTAGTGTATTATCCATTGAAATATGACATAAATAGTAATTCCTAGAAAATTCATGGAAAGCCCTAGTTTTGCCCATACAGTGGGGAAAAAGTTGCACAATTAACTTCTTTATGTATTTTTCAGCTTTTATGAAATGCAGTAGTGAAGAAACAGCCCCAGTTATTGTCTTTGTTTCCAAAATGTTTGCTGTTGATGCAAAGGCATTACCGCAAAATAAACCAAGGTAAGAAAATACAACATTTAACTTTCTGACCTGCATTAGATATTTTTAGGAAAAAAAAGTTATGTTGCAAGCGTGTGTTTTCAACCTCAGAAAATAATTGATCAATCCTTGAGATGTAATGAAATCTTTTCAGCAAGAAGAGATTTTTTGAAAGAGTTTGAGATGATTTGTTTAATCTATTAATTTTAGAACGTTTAGCAAATTTGTTGAGGAATAAACCCCACATTTGTTGGAGAATAGTACTTTTGTCCTAATGTATCATCCTCGCGCATACTTTATATGCTGTTTCAGGATGTTTGGTTGAAAATGATTGAGTTGTAAAGCTTTCCTTGGATTTCAGTAAGGTTGTGTTGACACAATCATAACAGCTTGTGTTTATACCAAGAAACTCCTTCTCATCAAATCTGGCATGATAGCTGAACGATCATCCAGTCCATTACAAGTGCAAAAAAAATGGGTTAATTTAAGTAGTCTAAGCCTTGACTAACTTTTTGCAGGGACTTGAAAGACATTAATGCACTTTTAAAGGTTTTTTTTCTGGGAGGTCTGGATGTTTTTTTGTATTAGAGGCTTTTATTGTTTGACCATCTTATTTTCTTTGAGGGGGTGTATTTCGTTTCCCTGACATACTTAAGTGGACTACTTTTAGTTGAAGCTTTCTGCTTTTTTACAGAAGGAATGTACTTTTTATAAGAATGGGGTTCATCTTAACCTTCCATCCCCCTCAGTCTCTGTTGCATTTTCAGTAATCGACTTTATTAACTGGCCATTTCATGTTTTTCTGGAATTGTCACAATACAGTCAAGTATTATAGAAAATATTAATCTTTCTACTAAATTAGACAGATTGGAACTGTTAAATCTTTGTGCAAAGAATGGTACTGTTGTAGTAATATTTGAAAGCTTTACTGCTGTCTTAGGTTTTTACACACTTCCTAAATCTGCTTAATTTTTTTCTTGTCGCGGTTATCTATGAATCTTCTACCAGAAGTCTTTCTTGCAGTAGATTTGAATTCAGGGAAAAGATGCTTTGGACTTATGGATTGAGCAGACACTAGATGGTGCAGTTTTACTTTGAATTCTGTCCTTAAACATATTTGAAACAACAGAGTTCTTGCTCAGGTACTGGTGTAGCACAGTGGTGCCATTCCTGCTTTGTCTGCTTTCCTGTATTACTCCAGTTATCAGAGGAGACTACGCTGAGGCCATTGCTCTATAATTGTTGGGAGGATTGAGATTCTTTGATCTAATGAGGATATAACAGAGGCAAAGCTTGCCTTCACATATACCAGGCGCAGAAAGTCTTGGACATGTTTTCACGTCAGCTAAAGAGACATTACATTGTCTTGATCAAAAGAAGAGAACATTTATAAAGCTCCAAGCTCTGTAAGAAATTACTATCATTTGCCAGTAAATTAATTTTTATGTTTAAAGGCAATGTGTCTTCATCTTCTTTTTGCTTTAATAATTTGTTCTAAATTGTAGTTTGTGCATTGGAAGTGGATATGGTATGAGTCATCTGAACAGCCTGTCAGATTTACAGGTTAACATCCGAAGGTGGCACCCAGTTACGTAACTACTAGAGTAATATACGCTTTTCAAAAATTAAAAACCCAACTTCTGATTATTATGAAATAAATTTCATTGTATTCTTAGGCTGTAGATCCTTTCCTGTGGAGTGAAAAAGGATGATGAAAGAAATATGATAGGGAAGAAGAGGAGAGAATCTTCCTTATGGTTTAGGCAGCATTTGTTCAAAAGCAATTTCCCTTCTGATTGGTTTTGCCAACTGGAGAAATTGAATAAATCAGGGTATAATTTGAAACTGGTTTTGTTGCAGATCCAGTGCCTGATGTGCATTAGTCTTGTTCTGTGTTTTGCTTGAGTGTGTTACAATTCTGTTTAAGGTTTTCTTGACAACATTATCTTTCTATGGTTTCTAATGATACTACTGTGAGTGAGTAATTATATAGAAATAGATGCTGAGAGAAACCAGGATGGAAGTCTAGGTTGTACCTACTGGCTAAAGTCCCACCCACACTTATTGTTCCTATCAAATTGAGAGTATAATTAACTATGCTTTTGTGTATTACATAATTACACCAGTGAATTCAGAATATTAAGGTACCTTTATCATTAGTGATTTGAGCTGTTTGACACCTAAATATACTGATGCTTTTAAAAATACCATGTAAAGTGAACAAAAAACACAGAATGTTTTTCTTTGACTTTCAGGATTATTTACACAAATGAAAATAAAATGTGTTGGAATGCACACATATGCCTTCATATGTATGCTATGCCATCATATATAGGCTGCATTTATGACACCCTTGGCTGTACTTTCCCTATCAGTCTCTCTCCTCTGGGAATTTTTCAGACATTCCAAACCCTTAAATAGCTTTGAACAGCTGCCTTCAGGGAAAAACAACAAAAAAAAAGTTATAAAAAAGTTTTCTTCTCTGCCATCTGCTTTGCATTTTGTATTGTTAAGCCTCAATCTCTTGCAATAAAATAAACAAAGAAAACAGAAATACTACACTGCCCGAAATTTCAGAGGAATATATTCTTAATTCTGTCACGATGGTTGTTTAAGAGATGATTTTTTGAAAGAAGAAAGGAAAAAAAAGTTATTGAGAAGTTTGTAGTAGCAATTTTGTCTTTCTTGTTTTGCCTTTTCTATGACATGTAATGTGTCTGTTCCAGCTTTTGAAATCTGAAAGCTGGTGCTCCAAACTCTGACATTTTATCCTACAGGTCCTCTGTTTGATATTTTTTAGAGAAATTTTTAGTTTATATATAAGTATTTTACTCTGAGTTGTACATTAGTACATAAGTGTGGAAATTCAAGTAGAGAAGGTGACTTGACCAAGGCTACTAAACAATCTAAAGCTACTAATAGGTCACTTCTGGTTTTAGTGTTCATCAGACCATGTGCTGGATACAGTTAACTAAAAGAATCCTGAACCATCTTAATACTCAGAACTGTTGTTCTTGCCTCCATGGTAAGAGCAGGTGTAAGGAAACGTCATGTAGATGAGTTTTGTGGTGTGTATATATTCATCTTCATGAGCTGAACTCAGGATCTAAGACTTTGTGATTGTTTTGTCCAGTTGTGTTGTACAAATTCATGGTTTATGATGGAGAGAATTGTTCAGTTTCTTATCTCGGGTTAGAATTCCATTGCAAGTATTGCTGTAATATAGAAAAATGCATTTGTTTCTATTTTATAAATAAATTATTTATTAATAGTGGAAAGCAAAATATATTTCCATTGGTCCCAATGCAAAAAAAAAAAAGGCACATTTAGTTCCATGAAAAATGTTATATCTGCATAACTTAATTATTTTGTTCTGCTTTTAAGCCATGATGTTAAGGGTTATTTTTTTAATGTAGGCACCTGACAGGACATTACATGCCAAACTGTTGATCTTGAAATTACTAAATGGAATAGGTTATTCTTTGGAGTGTCTGTAATGATAGCAGGATCACAGCTTCAGTGCTTTTATACGGGAAATTAATAGAAAGAGAGGAGAAATTGGAAAGATGACTCTAATTCCGTTGTTTGCATTTTATTAAATTAGAAGATAACCTCTTAACACAGGTTTTTATTTAGAGCCAGATTTAAAAACCAAATGGACAATTTTGGGCAGCGCTGCTAGGTTTCCTATAGGTGTAACTCATTTTTTGTTTAAAATGCTTGAAAAGAGTTGCACGTAAAACCAAGTTGATTTGTTTTGCCTAACAAAAAAGGATGATAATGTCATTCTTGAGTTTGATTATTTATTGCTTTAAATCTTACATTAATGCTCTTTGTTTTAAGGCGAGGTTTGCCAATGAGTACATAAAATTAAAAAGTAATCTTAATATTCTGACACAATTTTTAAGTCTTTTGTCCTTTATGAAGTTACTTTATGGAAAGGTAGCTATAGCAAGTAAAGACTTTTTCCCTGCATTTGGACACTTACTGTATAGCTACCTTAAAATAATAAAGGTACCACAAGTAGCTTAAAATTATAGTATTTGATCTCTATGTATTTGGAAGAAAAGTCTGGTAGTTTTTTCTAACTTGCTTGCTAGGTTAGTACTCTGAATGCTTAGTTTTAGCTGCCATTCTAGCTCAGGATAACATACTGGACATGGCGTAAAGAGCAGTTTTGAAGATTGGCTTGGATCTTCTAATATTATCTGACTTAAAATGTCCAGTATCATGGTACAAAAGGCATCCTGCCTAAGTTTTACTTACGCCAGCTATAGTATTCTGATTACTGTGATTTCATTGATTTTAAAATAAATGATATTTTGAAATACTAATGTTGTAAAATACAATGTAGGCCTTTAACTCAAGAAGAAATAGCTCGTCGCCGTGAGCTTGCAAAACAAAGGCATGCAGAAAAATTGGCAGCAAGTCAAGGAAAGGAGCTGTCAGAAAAGCCTCCAAGTGAAAATTCATCTGAAGTAACTGGGAACACTGGGGTGACAAAAGGTATGTGGTGCTCTGCTGTCTGTTTTTCTCAGAGGACATTTAATAGTAGTGTGTAGGTGTTGTCAAGGGGCTCCATACGTTACAAAGAACCATACAGAGGCCAGTCCGAACAGTTCAATAGATGGAACTCAGTCAACAGTGAGGAGGGATTTGTAAGGAAGCTGGTAGTTTATAAATGCTGTGGTAGTGCCACGAATACCTGTTCCTGTAGCCTGAGAATGTGCTTGGTGTCCATGCTTTGAGTCGGTGAAGACAGGTGATGTTTGAAGGAGAGACTGTTCTAAAAAATGATTGCTCACTCTCTTTTGGCCCCTGTGTGCGAGATAGAAAAACTCAGGTTTGTTTAGCTTGCTGCAAGATCCTTCTTATGGAGTTGTTAGTAGCATACTTTATGCCAATATAATTTTAATTCTGTAAAGCTTTTATTAAAGTAACTATTTCATTAAAAAAAACAAATCGAAACATCCTAATAATTAATTCATACAAAAGCACGTATGAGGAGAAGGATTGGATTATGAGTTACAATGGGGCTTTCTTGCCCTCTTTTAATGCCTCACCAGATGTGATAGGGTAATATGTAATTGATTTTTTTTCCTTCAGATGATGAGGCAGGAACTGCTTTTATACGTCATATATTTTTCTAACTTTGATTAGATGAAGAGCAACAGCTCACTGGTCAAGTGGAGACCATGACCTCAAAGGCAGTGAAACAGGAAGCAGAGAACAAGGAGTCTTTCATTGCTTTTGCAAGAGTGTTCAGTGGCGTGGTGCGGAGAGACCAAAAGATCTTTGTTTTAGGACCAAAATATGACCCTTCTGAGTCTTTGCATAAGGTAAGAGGTGACAGTGAACTGTTGCCATAACTTGAGATTCTTAATGCTGGTAACTTATTACACACTGCTCACTCAATAAATAAATAAATAAAAATTAAGTAAAAAATTCCAAAAGCTATGAACTAATTTAGGTAATTGTGATAATAGCTGATTGTGTCCATAAACTTGATATAAACCTTGACATTTCCAAAATCGTTTAAGTAGAGTGGTCCATTAGCTTTCAAGCAATCAGAACACGTGCATGCTTTGCTTTAAAAAAATGGTTGCAAAGGAAGAAACAATGCTTTTGTGGAACAGGAATGTGCATAATAGTATGGAAAAAAAAGGTGTTAGGTCTTTTGAGATTGTGGTTATACAAGTTTTTTA
This sequence comes from Tapera naevia, assembly GCA_033556795.1. Taxonomy (NCBI): domain Eukaryota; kingdom Metazoa; phylum Chordata; class Aves; order Cuculiformes; family Neomorphidae; genus Tapera; species Tapera naevia. Next base: position 4,680,562 of record JAUMJJ010000076.1, on the reverse strand, counting down.
CTTATGAATTTACTTTGAAACATTTGTGCTATTGGTGACAGTGAAAAGTGAGCTATAAGTAGTATGCGCTTAAAAATTGTTCTTTATTTTCTTCATAATATTTGCTTGTTTGCTACGAGACTGGATTTTTTTTGATAGGGCAAAGTTATTTTCAGGTATGTATTGTTTTGTAGTATCTCACTTTTGAAATGAAAATGTTTGAGAATGTATTTCTTAGCTTTGGAATGCAAGGAGGTTTTTAGAAAGAAGTTTTTCTCAGTACTAAGTGAAAAATGTCCAATGCTGGTTCTTTTACTGCGTGTAGCTGTCATCCCAGTGTTCTGCTACAGATGAGCTGCCATCAGTACCTCATATGACTTGCTGCACATTGGAGAATCTCTACTTGCTTATGGGAAGAGAACTTGAAGATCTTGAAGAAGTACCAGCAGGAAATGTTCTGGGTAAGATGTAGCCAGTGTTTAATTTCCTGGAGCTTGAATCCTTCCATCATCTGAAATAAGCTGAAATTGGTTTTGTATGATTAATAGTAAGAAAACCTATCTAAAAACATTCATAGATTTATTTATGTGGTGTGTGCAAATAAATGAGGCACTTTAATTAAACTGTGACTTCTGTGAACTTTGAATTGTGAGAAGGGAAAAGATGCACGAAGAGGAAAAAAAACAGGGATTATGTTAGCCTGTTATCTTCAGGTTGGAGTACTGCCAGGTAAGCATCGCTGCCAGAATTGCCAGTGGAAGCAGTAAGGCCTCAGATTTTATAAATCACAAGGATTAATCCACCAGCAGAAACTCTCTAATATGACTTCTCTAGTGATGCAGATAATTGTAGCTTTATTTATGGGGCTGCTTGAGCCATGGTGCTAAAAATGTTTTCTTTTATAGCTGTAGCAAATTTTGAGCTTTCTCCATGGACAAGGTTCTAAGTGATAAGTCATCCTAATCATTGAGTTACGTTTTTTGTGCCAGATCTTGAGCTGCTTTGCTCTAGAGCACGAATAGCATTCTTTGCTGATTTAGTCCTTCATTTGTCTTTTTTTTAGTATCAGAAGAGTTTTTAGAACTTAGAAAGTAGAAACTTCAAAAATAATTTGGTTTTCTATTTTTTTTTATCTTGGGAATGAAAGTGTATGAACTACAGAAAAATGTAAGTTTTTTTTTTACATGTCTGATTTTTAGAAATTTGAAGTAAATATATAGTAAATTAAAAATAGGTGTTTTCTATCAAGGTTGAATTTTATTGCTCTAGACACTGGTTGCTTTCAGCGTGGGCCTGGTGTTCAGAAAATATGCAAGTGGTGAACTAGTTTTATGTGAAAGCTTAATACTTCAAAATTCTGAATTATACCTCATTGTAGTGTGATGGCCAAGTTTACCATTTTCAGTATCAGAATGTATTAAGTATATGGTCTATTAATTTAAAAATTTAAGAGTTTGAGGAAAAAAGAAAACTCATACACTCTGCAGTAAAAGTGAAAGGATGTCATCTTCATGCTTGCCAAATAATAAAAACTCCTGGAGCTGCCTCCTGCAGAGAAAAACATATTGTGAGAATTAGATAATGTCTTTAATGCTGAGTTGGACCAAATTTCAAGAAATGTTTTAGTAACTAATTAATTCTAGGAAGAAATTGTAGCCTTCTGCTGCTGAAGGTTACTCTTCAGTGGGGTTTGGCTTTTCTGTAAAGAAAAGAGTATTAGTTGATTATTATGAAAGTTGTAAATGGTGACACAAGATTTGTCGTATTTAGAAGAATTCATTAGAATTTTAAGATCAGAATTAACAGTCAAAGTGCTTAACCAAACTTCTTATGCTATTTCATCTCTTTTTACCAGATTATTGTTCAGTCTCTTTATATATTGACAAAGCAGGTTTTCATTTTTATCTAGAGCATACAACCTCAAGTGTATATGAATATTTAAAATAGATTTAAATATAAATATTAAAAATATTATATATAATTATATAATTTATATAATATATATAATATATATTATATAAATATTAAAAATGTATTTAAAAAAAATCTGATGTAATTTTAAAGAATTTTTTTAAAAGCCACAAATACCTTCTGGTTCATTTGTTTCTGCCATTTCCCTGTGAAGCTGTGTTGTTAATTTGTATAAATTCAAAAAAATGCCTTTACTAATTTGATAATGATTTACCATGCTCAGGAGAGAGTGCAGTACATTTCTATGAAAGGAATCAGTTACAATGGTGATGGCAGACTTTTTGTTATTCCAGTGAGTAACAGTGATTTCTTTTTCAAAGGTCATTTATCTTCCAGCTTTAGAGCATACAGCAGTGATTTCTCTCCAGCCTTATAAGGAAGCTGCTTGTAGATTATCTAGTACGTTAAGGAAGCTTTTCTGAAAGCTCTGTAGGTTTACTCTGTATAATTAAATTATTACCGTAAGGAATACACAGTTAATCATGGCTGCCTCTTTCCAGTTTATACTTGTGTTATAGGGTTTTTTCAGATTTTTTTTTTCCTTCTAGATTTAGTGTGGGTGTTTTTCTATTATTTGTAGGTTGTTTCTTATAAGGAAGAACCTGCTTGGTCCTAGTGAGCAGCCTTTTTATTCTTTAAACTGGCTTATGCAAATTTGGATCTGTCAAGCCATGTGTTTGATCACTAGGTTGTTTTACTGAAGATGAAGACATTTGATCTTTTATATCTGTTTTCCTAAAATACGAATCATCTTATAATTGATAAAATTCTGATCAACTTGTAGCAAAATATTGTAAAAGGAAAAGGTAATGAAGCATACTGTGTTTGAACTACAAAGCTGTTGCACAAACAGGATGCAAGACCATCCAGCTGAAAAGCAATACTGTTCCTCTCTAACATGCATAGCCATTCTGGCAAGCTTTTGGAAGCTATTTTGTGGTATTGTTGAGTTCCTGGAAGTTAGGAGATGCAGACTGCTTTGCATTAATTCATTCCTGCTGCAGAAGTATTTGTCAAAAAGCGTTAAGCTATTGATTATTTTCAAGTAATATGGCAAACACAAAATAGCTCCTCCTTCCGTGTAGCTGTTCATAATTCACAGTCTTTCTTCTTTATAGTTTCTGTCAATATTTCTTCACAGTCCTTGAGTAGGAGGGTGAAGTATGATTTAAAACAAATGATAGTTGTTGGGGACCAGGGATAACGAAGTCTTTGTAATAAATCTTTTTATTAAAAATTATTTGTCAGACTATTCTATGAAGAGCGTGAAACTCGTCTTTGACAAAAACACCTCATTTGTAGAATCAGTGATTTTAGAAGTGCTGTTGATTTGTGCACTCTGAGAAGTAAAAAGGAGAATGTGAACAAAAATGCCCTCTGAAGACAGTATTGTCTTATTTTTCAGTTTCACCTCCCCTGTACTTCTCTTAGAGGTCCTCTGCTAACAGGCAGGAAATCATACATCATACCTGGTACATCTAAGTTCTGCTTTTACTACTTTGAATGAACAGAGGCCTTGCAGGAGGAGAATCTAGTTACTGGAGCAGTAAATAAGGTTATACTAGATTAGGTATGTGCCCTTTTGTTCTAAATGGCACTTGTATTACTTGTATTTAGTTGAAACTGCTGAGTGAAAGATGTCATAGCCGTTGGAATGGGCTATGAAAAGCATCTTGAGATTTAATTTGGAAAAATGTTGAAGTGCTGATCCAAAAATAAGTCATGTGGCTTGGTGTACTATTTCAGGAATGGCTTATTTTTCTGTATTGTGTGACAGGCCTTTTGCATGCATGGTATGTGTTTGCTGCATTAGAATCTCCCTGTCACCATCAGGTCTGAGAACTGGATGCGAGAGCCTTGTCTTGCAAACAGCCCACCTGCTTGTCCTTGCTGCAGTGCTAGCCTTCTCTGTGTTGCTCTGTCCTGTCTGAAGGGCCATGTGAACTTTGGAACCAGCTTCACTTGTCTTGCAGGTGGGCTGATGCCTTAATATCTTAACAGAAACAACTTAACCTGTTTTTGTAAATTCTAACTAGGTGTATCAAACTTAGATTAGTATCAAACTTACTGCTTAGATTCCAAAATACAGAAGTACTCTGTGCTTGCGAACATTAAATGTGACAATTATGCATGTCACCTAAATCTGTGTCTCAAAATCAGTTGATCTTTTGATTCCAAGCCATCCCGTGCGCTTTTTGCGCTCTGCTTTTGAAAACTGCCTGAATATCCATTGGAAAGAAAATGTATCATACACCTTGGACACAGGTCTGTGTGCTGGTTTGAAAATACTGTCCTGTATTTTTAAGGAGAGAAACAGTACTTAAGCAGTCTTTGGAGTTTATTATTTGAGTGATGTACTATTGTATGTTTTTAGTGACTAGACGATCTTTAAGGTCCCTTCCAACCCAAACCATTCTATGATTCTATGAAACCTAAAGTGACAAAGGAAAAATTAGAAGGCAGTACATGAGGAAAAAGTAATTTGGGCTCCCACGTAAAGATTCAGCAAACACATGCCCTCCAGATGGACATAATAGCTTCCTTTCTCTCCCCCCTTTTTGTTATTTTTCTTGTTGAAGGCAAAATGCCTTTTTTGTACCATGCAAAAAAAGGGGGATTAGTAACAAAAATGGTTTTTGGAGGTAGCATAAAAATGTACTTTAAATAGGCAAAAAGAAGTAGTGTTTTTTTGTGATGATATACACAGATGGAAGGCCCATGCTGGGTATTGATTCTTATTTCACTATAAGCAAATGCTGATGTAAAACCGAAGGAACATGTTTCTGAGCACAGTGGTACTTTTAAAGCATATTTAGGTACTTGTGTAAGTGTTACAATGTTGTGGATTTTTTTTTAAACTTGGCACAGTGTCATGTTTTTCTGAATAAAAAATTGAAAGATCATTAAGTGATATATTTTTGTTCATTGGAACAAAAACTATCTCAAGGCATGTTGCACATCCACACTCATGCATGTGCACATGTGAGCTCAGAATAACATACTTCTTACAATTGACATGTATGCTGCTTTTTATCCACAAGTACCACAACAATAACATTGTGTTTCCCTGAATACAAAACCCAGATTTCTCTTAGAGCTGCCTGTGTGACTATTTAAGTGCTTTTTGTGTTTTGTTGAATACTGTTAACAGCTTTTTCCCTTCCTTACTGCTAGATCCGTAGTGCTTCAGTGTAATGTTCATGGGAAGGTAGGTGATTTCCTGAATGTTGTCAAATGCAGTTAGCTGTGTGAATATCAACTGTTGTACCAAATGAAGAGCATTCTTACCAAATTATGTTGTTCAAAGCAGGATTCTAGAAGTCACTCCTGTTGCCAGCACTCTATGTACTCCGTACATGACAGACTGATGTGTACCTTTGTTTTTCTGTTTCTAAAATGCTTGTTTTCCCATTCAATGTTCTTTCATGTTTTAATTATTTACAAAGGACTTATGGGATTCTTGACATGTAAACAGTACACATGGGAACTGTAGGTGATTGTAGATCCATACTTAGGGATTTTTTTGTGCCTTTCTGGAGATAGGTGCCACACAGCTGCAGTTAATACGAAGACCAGGTATGAAGTAGTACAGCTAACCTTATTACAAGGTGTCTAACAAGCATTTTGTTCCTTTAGGACTTCATTGAACAATTTAGATGCTTTTAATAAGCAGCCTCTGTTAAGAGCAAAGAGCAGCTGCAAGCAGTGATGCCATTTTAAAGGCCCAGAATGGCTTTCTAGGACTGATGCCAACTAGTAAGCATTAGCACCTTCTGTGAAAGCCCTAGGAACAGTCCTGCTGTTGCACCAGCCTTTTATTTCAGCACAAACGTTTGGTGGGCTAATTTCACTTGCTCAATCCGTAATGTGATTATTTAAAAAAAAAAAAAGCCAGTTTGAAGTGATTCCAGCTGCATGGGCTGTCTCCTCTCAGCACACTGTGATCAGTGGACACTGGAGGGCAGCCTTTCTCAAGGATGTTGCTGAAAATAGCCGAAAATAGTGAATGAAACAAAGAAAACTCACAGCTTTGTCTTCCGTTTTGGAATACTTACAGTTTTTATCGCTAACTGCCATCTTATAACCCCAATAAAATAACCTTGTATTTTTTAACTAGTTTATAGTAATCTCATACACTTTACCTCTGTGAACTGTCGAGTTGACCTGGCATCATTGTATCTGTATTAATTTCCTACCTAGTCAATGTTTTATGAATAGTGAAATTGTTCAAAAGATTAAATATTTTCAAGTAGTTCTTTGAGCTAAGGACGTGGTAGTTGATTGATTGTTTGGCCTCTTTCAGTTCTGGAAACTGTAGCCATTTTCTTAATTCTATTTTTGCTGTAGTAGACTGAGTCCCTCTTCAGTAACTGCTCTTTGTGTGTGCTTCCAACAAACAAGCTGAGTGATTTGGGTTTCTTATTGAGTAATGTTACATAACATTAAAATGAAATTAGAATTTTGATGATCATTTGATAAGTTTCCTTTAGCCTGTTTGCCTTTACCATTTCTGCTGGTTTATTTGTGATTCCATTTCAGAGGGATTTGACTTGACAAACCTTATTGTAAAATCAGTGATTCCTTGTCTCGTTTTCCAATCAATATCAATATATCACTGCAGAGAAAAAAAATGTAACGCCTTGGGTGAGAGGTAAAGCAATGAAATGCATGTTTACTGATCCACTGAACTAGCTAAGGTTTTTTAGGGAAGAATGCTTTGAATGGTTTATAGTTGCCTTTTTAGATTGTGTGTTTTTTCTAATTTATATTGAAGATTTTAAATTGCTTTTTTGTGTAGTTATATTTTTTTTTGGGTTTTGACTAGCTTCTTAAGACCATAAAAGGAAATCATAAGTTTAGTAATTCCTCTGAAGAAACTCACTTCTAAATTTTCTAGTACTTCTGGAATGTTCTCTGCTCTAATTTTCAGGGGGTTTTGATGAAATCTTAAAAATGTCTTTAGTCTTGCCTCTGGAATACAAGGGGATTTTCATCATGTTTAAAAATTGGGCAGTATAAGATATAAAAGTCATAATATATTCATCTAGGCAAAAATGCCTTTAAGTTTGCTGCTGATCACTGTTGGATTAGAATGTCAAAAACATTCAAGTAATTAAGTTTTTGAGGAAAGGAGAGATTGCAATGGAACATTCTGTATGAGTATTAAAGCAACTTTTATTTCTTATAAGCTGTAAAATCTGAATTTTCATATAAATGAAAATTATATTTCTAAATAATCTTGCAAATGTAAGGCAAGCAGTCCTCGTTCTTTGGACTTTCTATGCAGGCAGATACTGTTGATGCTTTTGGTTTTCTGAATAGGACCCGAAGGGAAACTGCCCAGACTTGGTGATCATTGTTGCTACTTATAAGGCTGTGAGCAGCAGTGGGACTAACAGGAATCAAGACAATTTAATACCATTACTGCTTGAAGAAGCTCAGAGCACAGCAGCAGGCACATGCTCTGCAGCTACTTAATAGAAAAGATCTAGAAATAGACTAGAAAGAGCCTTTGAGGTGCAGGTAGTCGTCTCTGTTTATCACCTCTGTTTTCTTCAGAAAGCAGTGATTTTTGGCCTTGGGAGCTGAGATTTATTAGATCCCTGTTATTACACCAAATGCGTGGATGAGCATCCGGGGGCAATGTTAAAGGACACCAGTCCCTTTTCCTTCTATAAGGGTGGGGACTTGACTGAGGAGCGTTGCCTCTGGGCAGATGTTACTCAGCCTTTAGATAGGTAACTCTTTGTGGGTTTCTCCCAGGTATTAGCTAGCTTATCTCCAGAATTTCCAAATCTTCTGTGTGAATGCTTGGGTGTGATTTTTTCAAGTCTTTTTAAAATGAGAAGATAGGGATTTTCCCCAGTATTTCACAGTTAGTTTTTTTAGTCAGCATCAATATATTACTGTTAGCCTCTCTCCCTATGAAACTGAATAGGTCCATGTATATAAAGAGAGAGCAGTTATCTACAGCAATAGCCATATTTATTACTTGGCTAATGAGCCTCTTATTTTTTCTAAAACTGTAAGAGAAGAACGGTTAAATTAGTTACTATCACCAATATAAAGTGGTAATTGAAGTCTTAAGGTGAAGTTTTGAGATGACTGAGCTCACATCTGTAATGTTGCACTCCTGATTTTTTCCAACATACTGAGATAGATCACTGACGATTTGGGGAAATTACCTCATGTTTTCACTTGAAGAGTCTGAAAACTATAACTTTCCTCAATCTGCTTATAAAAATTAATTTGAGCATGCTTTTGTTTGGCGTTTTGTATTTTTTTTAAACCAGTATCCTCTTTAAAACTCGAATGTCAGTACTATTTAGTAGGTGGTTGTTTATAGTACAGTGGTGTACTCTCCTTTCTTACAAAGTGGTTCTAATGGTAACTATCTGACTTGTCATGATTGGTTGATAATGTCAGGAGTCTTTAGTATCCATTATTAAGTGAGGACCTTGACAGGCTTGGTTTGCCTGTGCAAACCTCAAGGCCAGCTGCATATACCCTGCAGCTGGGTCGGGGCAATCCCGATCACAAGTACAGGCTGGGTGGAGAATGGCTTCAGAGTAGCCCTGAAGAGAAGGACTCGGGGTGCTGGTGGATGAGCTCCTCAGCATGAGCCAGCAGTGTGCTCTTGCAGCCCAGAAAGCCAACCCTGTCCTGGGATGCATCAGAAGCAGCATGACCAGCAAGCTGAGGGAGGGGATTCTGCCCCTCTTCTGTGCTGTTGTGAGACCTCACCTGGAGATCTGTGTTCAGTTCTGGAGTCTTCAGCAAAGGAAGGATGTGGATCTGTTCAAGCGAGTCCAGAGGAGTGTCAAAAAGATGATCCAAGAGCTGGAGCACCCCCGTAATGAGGACAGGCTGAGAGAGTTGGGCTTGTTTAGCCTGGAGAAGAGGAGGCTCCATGGAGACCTTAGGACAGCCTTCTGGTACTGAAAGGGGGCTTACAGGAAAGCTGGGGAGGGGCTCTTTAACAGGGAGTGCAGGGTTAGGATGAGGAGGAACTGTTTTAAGATGAAAGTGGGGAGATTTAGATTAGATCTTAGGAAGAAATTGTTAGTGTGAGCATGGCGAAGCCCTGGCCCAGGTTGTGCAGAGAAACCGTGGATGCTCCATCCCTGGAGGTGCTCAGGGCCAGCTTGGATTAGGCTTTGAGCAACGTGATCCAGTGGGAGGCTGGATCTAGATAATCTTTAAGGTCTCTTCCAACCCAAACCATGATTCTGTGATAGATGAACCAAAATGACTTGGTCTAGAAATTAATTTAGTCTCCAAATGTTGTCCTCTCTGTTGTCTGTAGGAGACAGTAAGTGGTGGATGAAAGCAGTTTTTGTAGGCAGCATAGGTTTTGTTGGTTAAGTCTAGTTTGTCAGTATTTTTGTATAGCTCTCTACTTATGAGTAATTTCTCTTAACTCTTACCTTTTTCAGCTTTAGTACATCAGGAATTTCTCTGTATATGCGGTTTTTAGAAATAGAAAATGTATAATTCTTTAGAAATTGTAATAGTCTTTGTTTCTGTAGAATCTCTTTTCCAAGGTTACACAAAAGTGAAACTCCTCTACGTGGTTTTGATTGAGTAAGGCTTTTTGCTGTCTTTATACTTTAAACAAATATCCTGTGAACAAAACAGTTCTGAAGAAAAAAAAATTGTGGTTTTCTTTGTTTTTCACTGAGTTTCAGTTTCTCATGGCATGCACAACTGTCTGATAAGGATTGTATTTTAAGTTGAATATCAAATTATCTCAATATTCAGAGCATCTGAATTATGTTAATGATGATTCCTTGACAAATTAGGGTAGTTAAGAGAATTGTCATGTAATTTTCCCTATGTCTCTTTACTAGAGTTGGAAATAGGAACCAAGTAATTCATCTTATCCTTTAAAGTGTTTTCTTATCTACATTTAATGTGAAGCCAGAGGGCACTGTTTTTCATTCAGTACAAAAATTTGTAGTTGTGTAGTTATTTCAATTTTGGGTAAAGTTCTCGCATGGATTCCCAGCACTTTCGATGTAGTGAAAATTTTGGATTATGTTTTTTAATGTGCATTTCTTCATCCAGAAAATCTACAGATGTTTTGACTCTAAATGAAATTAATGTCACAGTATTTTGAAAACCAGAAATCTGCAATCAGTGTGGTACCTACTTATTAACTAAACTCAAAAATAATATACAGGTTTATATATAAAGTAAAGCCACTGTCATGAAAACATCTTGTTTAGTTTCCCTTTTTTCTTTGCTACTTCCTTTGTCCTGAGAAAAGCTACTGTTTTATTTGAAAAAGAAATGGGAAAACTCTCCTCTCTGAATGTTTCTTTCATTTTCGTGGCTACACTGATTGCCTTCTGCACAAATAGCCAGGCTGTAGAAATTAGGCTTGACCTCCCTCAGCTGTCTTTGAAGTGTTAACATGGCTCCAGAAATCTACCCTTTTTCCCTGAGCTCCCCACCCCAAATCTGTTAACCTTATGGTTTCTCCTCAGATTCCACCTTTCTCTGTGCTTTTCCATCTGTTATTCTTTCTACCTCGGCTTTTTAATTTGGTTACCTTCATTATCCCCTGTCTGTAAAATGACTGTATGAGAATATTTTAGTTAAACACAACCTAGGCAAAAACTGTCTCCTAACTGGCATTGTTTGTGGAATACAGACCACAAATCCTTGAGGGCAATTTATTTGAGTGTGTTTTAAATTCCTTCTAGAGCACTTTCCTAATCTTAGACAGGCCTCCTGTGTAAAGGAGAGAGGAGCAGGATAGGCACTTTCACATCGACGTGTGAAAAGGTGTTTGTCTTATTGTGTAATAGACCTAGTGCCTGTAATATACAGCATTCTTGCAATAAATACCATCTGTGGTTGTGAAATGTTTCTACTTCTACGTTTGAACTAGCCACGAAAGCCTTTTAGTACTTTGGGTATTTCTCTTTTGCTGACATCGTTGTTACCACTATTTCTTCAAGGAGTTCAGAAGAAGCAAGGAGGGGGTTATGGTGAGGGCATGGGAGTCTAGGGGAGGAAGACCAGTTTGGAATTAATTCTGCACATAACCCCAATGAACACAAACTCAGTTGCCGAGAATCAAAATCCCGTATAACAACTGGAGAAGTTACACAGTCAAGAGTTTAGTAATAAAGGCCATGTTCTAGTGAGTTATTTTCTAACTATTTTCCTGAGATTTTTATTTTGTTTCATGCTTCACACTAGATTGCAAAAGTGTTGTGAGGGTTGTTTGGCCTGTATCAGGGTGTGAGTCATGAAGTTGGCTTTGTCTGGCTTGTGAACTGTGGGGAGGGAGTTAAGGCAGATCTATATTTAGGAGTCTCAACTGATGTCAAACTGTGGAGCACTGCTAAACAACAATGTTAAAGGGACAGCACTGGCTAGTTTAGGCTCAAAGTTGAGATTGATTGATTGTAGTGGTTTATCGTTTAGTAAATAATTGGGAAAGCTAATTTTGACTAGAAATATTCTGCAGAGGTTGCAAGCGAAGCAGTGTGAGTTTCAACTCTATTTGTACTTATCTAGTAAAGCTTTTCTAATTTCAGTGTCAATTGAATGAATTGAAAATAGCAAGCATGGATAAAACTTAGTTTCATCTTACATGTTACAGAATATGTATTTTTAAGAATTTGTTATTTATAAAAAATTGCTTAATTCCACTTAGTGTTGGTTTAAGCACACTGTTGTTGACTTGAATGTGGGCAGACCTGAGTCAAGGCAATATAGTGGTGGGGAAATAGAAAAGCCCCGAATGTATAAATGATACAATTGTCTAAATTAATGTATGAGGATAAGTCAGTTTATCATCTGTTACTGTCATTTTCACAGTATTTTAAGCTTGATTGGCTAAATTGTCATCATTGCCAGCTTTGATAGTCTGTTGCAGTGACTTAATTACGTTTCTGAAATATAGTATTGAGCAACAAGCATTCATTTAAATACGTGGTGTTTCCCAAAGATTAGTACAAGTCATGCTTTATGGAATATTAAAGGATTGAATCAACAATTGTGAGTTGTATGACTGTGAACCCGTTAATCTAAATGAACCTGGTAGTAGTTCTTGTTACCTCAGTAATTACACGTCAGCAAAGATGTTCAGACTGATTCCCCTCCCCTTTAGCCTGCTGGAGCTGCAGAGGACAAGGAAGCTGAAAGCTCACAGGATGAATTCTGAAGATAGCCTATATGGCTCATTGATGCAAAGAGCTGCGTGTTGAGAAGCTTTCAGAACAGGATCTAAAATGTATGGAATCCTGGTGGTTACATTTTCCAGAGCTTTTCCACAAAAGACTAATTCTTTTGTGACATGTTCAAAAAGCTCGTTCCCTGAGCAATGGTGCTAACAAAGCCTGGATTCCTGTGGACTGGTGTCCTTAAAATCCTCAGCTGCCCTCTAAGCTACGCCCACCCTGCAGTTGTGTGTGTCCCAGTTGGCCAGCCAGGATGCTCATGCTGGTCTCCAGGCAGCTGCTTCCAAGCGGGATATATAATGATTGTGTTTTGCCTGCCCTTTTCTCAGTGAGCTCACCAATTTTGGTCTCCCTTCAGTATTTAGCCATTGATTTTACATAACTTGTGGAAACTTAATTGTATCTGAACCCGCTCCTCTCTCTCGTTGGTGAACTTAGTGGAAGTTGACAACATGTTTAAAAGTTGTTGAGGGGAGACCGTGTGATTACAGGAGTTGTGTTTACTTTGGAAATGAGACTGAAAACATACTCCATGTTCAACAGATTCTTTTGTGTACGTAATCCCATCAGGAAGTATGACATACTCTGTTGGAAGTGTTGCTGCTTAACCAGAAAAAGTCATTTAAGTAATCAGCTGTTCTTACCAGGAATGCTTTTCATTTTTAGTAGAAAAGGTTCACCTATCCAGACCTCTTCCAAAGTGTTTAAAGCTGATACCTTACTGTGGCAAATGGCCACGTTTCTTTTGTTCAGAGAAGCAGCTGATGTTCTAAGTTTTAAGGTTTTTGCTTTGTCCTGAAGCAGCAGCAGCCGAGTCCCTGCTGTTGCTTGTGGGTGATAGATGATCCCACATCTGTGGCCTCTTCTGTTTAGTCAGCAAAGTGTTAGCCAGACTGATCCAGTTTGTGAGGGGGCAGTGGTGGGGTGTGGGGACAAATTAACTTGTTGCAGCACCATGAGGTGTTAGCTCCACTTTCTGTATGGATCTCCTAGCTAGATCTGGTGTTAAACCTGTACTTCTGGTTGGCTTTGTTGTGCCGTAGGATTTCACTGTGATTAATGTGTTGGTTTGCATTTTGTTGGACGTGTCACAAGCAATGTCTCTTACAAATGTATTAATGCTTTGTTTGTTGAGGGAGTGACGATTGGATGAGAAGGAAAATTGCCTTATTATTAGATCAGTTTTCCTCTTTATTTAGTATCCTGAATTGGCTCACCCAGAGTCTGTCAAGTACCAGTGCTGGTGCTGGGAAGCCAGAACTGGGAGGGAAGAAAGGTTGTTCTTTCTGATGGCAACTGGCTGCTAAAGCATCTTAACTGTATTTGAGATTGTATTCTTAGATTGCCTTTGGAAGTGGGGTTTCTTCTCCTTTTATCCTCTAATGTGAAGAAGCATTCAGTGCCTGGTGTTATTACTGTTGAAAAGGTAATTAACACTAAGATTTTTCCAGATGTGGAGGTGTTAAAGCTCCAAGCTCCCTTCCTGGTATCTCTTGCCAGTCTGAGGCTCATGTCTGCCCTTAACAAATGAAGAGAGCAATGTTAGGGAAGTTATTATTACCTGTAGACTGATGTAAATAATATAAAACCTTATTAGTTACTTTTTTTAAGGGACATTGAAAACTGAGATTAGTTCTATTGAATTTCTTCATTTTGAAATAGAGGAGCATTTTAAAGCCCAATTCAATTATGTGATCTTCTGCATTAGTCTTAAGAATTCTTGTATCTCAGGAATGATCTGTATAATTTTTCCCCATATTCTTCTTGACTTAGAGCTAATAAAAGTTATTATGTTGCAGTATTATAGGAAATCACAGTTATATGGACTTGAAATTACAGTAGTAACTCTCAATGATAAATTAACTGAAGTTATGCTTAGTTTACACAGATGCAGACTTCCATAAATACTTCATGTGAAGCTAACTTGTGAAATTCATGATTTAATTATAGTTTTAATTTTGTGGAAAACTAAGAAATTTTTTTTATGTTGTTGTGACAGAAACCTATTTTAACCATAATAATGAAGAGCCAGCAGAATATTTTCTCCAGAATTTTATTATTTTGTAGTTCTTAGTTACTGCTGTCAATGATTAATATGTGTTTTGAAAAAACGTTTCTGGAATTCCATCTTTAATTTTCACTAAAAAGTTATCACTAGTCTAGCTAATTTTTTTTTGAGTGTTTGAAGCACCTTTCAATCCGAAAGCAGTATTAATGGCCCTGTCACAGGTTTTCTGTGTGGCAGTAACTTGTTTATTTTCTTATTTGAATGCATTTCCTGTTTGTTTTGGATTTTTTTTTTTTGCTATTGAAGTGCAGCACATGATAAATAACTGGTTATCAGTAACTTCCTAGGCTGCTGATCTAACAAGTGTGTTTAAAGCATCCCCTGTTCCCTCTCATGCTGTCTGTTTCCACACCCATTATGTCAGTGTCCTAATCTGAGGCACTGGAAAGGTGCTTTCTGTTGTTAACATCTTTCTTCTATTAATTATTGCCCAAAATATTATTGCTTGTAACTACTACTTAAAGGTTGCTTTTAGCTTGAAGTCAAACCTTGTTATTCTTTTTCTTTCTTGAAAGTTATTGCATTTAAAATAAACTTCTGCGTAATGTAGACTGATTTGATCCATTTTTCATGGCACTTTGGAACACTTCAAACCATTTTTCACAGGGCAGCAAAATAAACAAGTTGATATCACTTTGGGCAGATGTGGTGTTGAGTGGAGGTGTTTGCCTTTAAAGGAGAGCATTAGACTTTGGGTCTTGTAAAATTGAATTTTAATTAGTTACTTGCATGTCTTACAAGTTAACAGACTAAGTGGTCAATGACTCCATAGGGCATTTGCCACAGGATATCGAGCACAATTGATAACTGGTGTGCTGCTTCTCTGTGTGATGCCTTAGATATCCTAGGAACAGATTAGTCTGCCTTTGCATTTATCTGTGTATTGAATGGTAAAGGCCTCAGTCTTTTTTTAAGTGCTGAATGTAAATCAAGTGTACTGGGATTTTACAAATCTTAAAATCCAGCAAAATTTGAGCTTTTAAACAAACTACCATTACATTTTGTAATTGGCACTTCTAGTAGTAGATTATAAGTTCTCCATGTACCTAGGATGTGTAATGCAGAACTTGTAGCAATATGTCCATTTTTCTAGGCAAATATGACAAAACCTCCAAGACTTCTACGGATTAAAATTAATTCCTTGCAAGATCAGTGCCTGAAGGCCTCATTAATTTTAACATCACTTGTAATTGATTCTGGGAAGTAACAGATGTTAGTTATTTTATAATCTTCAGTTTAAGAGAACAGTCTATACATGAAGTCTGCCAATTTTGAGGACACATTACTAAAATTTAATAAAATGAAAAATGGCATTTTCTGTTACTGAACCAATAGAAATAATCATTAGATGATCAGCATGTGTTGGTCTGGGACAAAGTGGGGAGGCTTGTAGAAATATCCAGAGCTGCACCTGTGAGACATTCCTTGTCTCCAAAAAAAAATATGTATTCTCCTTAGTGAGTGTAGTTAATGCTCTTGTCTGGAAGGCTGTCTTTTTCCTTAGGGTGTTGCTGGGCAATTTTTTTTTCCCTTATATAGGATGTTCCATATGAATTCAGTTGATCTGCTTTCCGGTACAACATGCAATTTCTTGGATTTATTTGTGAAAGTACATTTACTACTACTACTAAAATCCCCAACAAATCAGCATTTCAAATGACTTTTAGATTATCACAGTGAATATGTTGAAACAACCATTCCTAAATTCCAATTGTTTGGGACAACAATCATGGTGAAGTGCCTTTAAAGTTCTTGTAGTCATTAAAAAAAAAAAATTAATTAAATTCAGATGTGTTGCTGTCAGGTCAAATTAAAATCATTTATTCCAAGTAATTCAAAATCTGAAATTCGGTTTGTGTTTCAGGAACTCTTGAAGAGTTTTGTATGGTGCTAAATACTTTCCACATGCAGTAATGGAAGGATTAATTTGATGTAAGGCTAACTGGAGTTAGTTCTGGTGCCTATGTGGTCACATTTTACAAAGATGTGTCCCCATATTTACTGTTACTCGGTATCACTGCATTCAAGTGATGTCAAGCTGAGATGATATGTGGAAAGGAATTATAATGTGTGGGCTCAGGCAAACTATATCACATGTGTATTACTAATTAGAACAGGTAGCATTTTAATAAGACCACAGAAGGTACCATTCAGTGCCTTTATGAAGAACACTTTACAAAAGATTGAAGTAACTTAAATTGGAATAAAGAATGTAATTTTTTTACTTTTTTTTGATGAAGCTATGGGTGCACTGATTTCATAACACATGAAGAGGAATGGGGGTCTACAGATCTAAGCACAGACTTCCTAAGTTTCTTTGCAAAAATTAAGTTTAACCAAATATCAATTCAAATATCAGGATCATTTTACTGTAGTTCTGAGCTCCACAAGTTAGTATTGCGTGACAAATGAAATAATTCTGTAGCATAAGAAAAACATTATCTGAAATACTTTCATCTTCTCTATTTATTTACCTCATTAAGCAACTTAAGGAAATCAATATATCATTTTGACTATACTTATTTGTAAACCCAGAAGTCAGATTTGGGCCGTTAACTGATTTTGGTTTAATTCTGTTTAAGGTAAATTTGTGTTTTAGCAAACGAATTCCTGACACAGATTTAGTGTCTGCTTCTTCACAAAGTCTGAGCGCAGGTAGATCTCTATCCATTCGCTTTAAACAGTACCATCTTTGGAAATGATAGTTTCAAGAGTTTTTTTATAGTTGCCTTGAGATTGATTTTAGTCCAGTCTGAGAAAAAGCACAGCAAAGTTCATGATTACGATTGTCAGCTCAGTCACCAGTTATGGAACACCAGTTGTCATGCAGTCTAAATACTTAATCGAATATGTGGCGTTTTTTTCTGAAGAATCTTAGCAGAAGATAAATGATATTTGTTTACTCGTTAAATATGTTTGCAATCCTATTTGAAACTCTAATCTTGCAATAGGAAGTTTTAGTGCAGGAAGTATTAGATCATATTATTGCTTTTCTAGCAGTTGTTCTAAAAGCAGGCAGTTTGTTCTTTGAACTGCTGGTCTTTTTCCTAAAGGAACTCAGTGTTGTCTCAGCTCTTTTTCATCTTTTACTACTCAAGGATTCAGTAGTAAAGCTTTGAGGTGCTTCTTGTCTCCAAGTTGCTTATTGCATTTGATGTATTGCATGATTGTGTCCCTTGAGGAAAGGGAGTTTTGTTATAACGTTATTAATAACATGGCTGAGTTTACTCTCGTTTGATCAGAAAGTTAGGCTCAGTTTGCCCTCAAACTGCTCTGAACCCAAAAGTGAAGTTTTACAGTAAAAGTGTAACTTAACACCTTTGTATTTAGGAACTGAATTCATGTTCCTGCTTGTTGATCTCCAGCAGATATTTAGGTAGAACCTGTTTCTTTGAAACTCATGAAGAAATTGGGACGGAGGCTTCTACAGTTTATTGGATGCTGGCGGTTTTTAGAGATTCAGCTCAAAAAAACACTCTGAGAAAGAGGAAATTAAATACAAAAGAAAATGTTGAATTAGCTTTTTCTGTGTAATGATTGGAAAGTACTGAGAGTAGCTGAACTCATGCACATATTTTACAGCATTCTGTTTTCCATACAAGAAATGTCACTTGCCTCAGAAGAAAGTAGGAACAATTGAGGGGGAAGTGCACAATTACAGATGAGAAGGGGAGCCTCACCGGCAATCTGTGCTAACATGTGGTCTGTGTTATGAAAAAGTTGATGAATCTCAACTAGAATGTGGTCTGTGTATTGTTTTACATTCCCTTCCAGAAACAGTTTCTAATATAGAAAGGTCAAGTTGTGCCCTCAGATGTCTCTGTGCAGTGCCCATGAGACTCAAGAGAAACATGTTTAAAATCCGAGGCGATAAATGTATAAGACAAGGGATTCTCAAGCCATGGTTGCTACTGGTCAGAAATCCCTGCAGTTCCCATTCAAAGGAGAATGGTGATTGATATGGAGTTATTTTCATTAGTTTTTTGATTATTTTATTATTTGGAAAATACATTTTGCCCTTCTGTTTGTTTTAGCTGGCTTTTAGCTTGTTTACTTACAGGACAAACTGGAAGCATCAAAGAACCAATCATAGTTTTAAGATTTGTGAATTTATTTTCTCATATCCATTTTATAAAGCACCTTTAAAAAATATTTATTTTCAAATTTCTCTCATTAGGGAGGAAAAAAGTATTGTATTACTGCTCAAAGAAAATTATGGAGGTCTTAGTCTTTTGAAACAAAAGGCTCATGCTTGTTTTAAGACCAGATTGTGTGGATCTACAAAAGTTTGCATCACACCTCCTTTTGCATGGTCTTTCTTTTCACTGATTCATAGAGCAGTACATGGAGCATTTAAACCAGGAGGTTTTGCATATTGTAAACTCTCAATCTTTCTGACAAATTATGTTGATATGATGTGTTTCAGTGGAGGGAGAGCCTTCCTGGGAAGATTAGCATTAGCTTTTTGCTTTACATAGTCCTTTACTGTGTTAGTACAAAGCTTGACAAGTCTCCGTTCCAAAGCAGCCAAGGATTCTTAAGTGGTGATATCATCAGTAAGAAAAGATAAAGATGCACTGAACTAATGTGCTGAGGGTAGTAACAATGTGGCAGAAGTGAAAATTTAAACAGCTTTCATTCTTCATTGTTTGATTTTCACACTGCAAACTAAATTATTTCCTTATCTCATTATAAAGTTAGGGATGGTAATGGTGTTTGGTTAATTTTTTGCATCTTGAAAGAACATTAAATGATAAATCTTTCTACATCAAAGGGAACTAATTACATATATCTTGAAATTGATCTATTATGTGTTCAGATCTTTATAGCTGAATTCAGTGGAAGAGTGTGCTGTAACGGCTGCAAAATTAGTGTCTGAGGTGTAGTAGTTACCAGCAAGAAACAGAAGCAAAAAGTAAAGGAAATGGAGTCTTGTCTTAAATCACCTACTCCTTTTGAAAATTTCAGTTATGATGTTCTTATCTATTTTTGCCATTTAGTTTCTGTCATGTGCTAAAAACACCAGAGATACGAGTAGGTATAAACTTGATTTAGTATTATCTTCCAGAGCAAGACACAGAAAGTACTTAACACAAAAAGGACCTGTGTAAGTCTTAACATTTTTACACTTATGTAATAATTCTTCGTGATGTGCACCATAAATTTGGTCAACTTCTAAATGACAACCAACAGAACTTTGAAGGTCTTCCTTAACGTTATCTCACAGGTTTCTAATGAGTTTCCTATTAAGAGGAAGTCTTATTTTCAATCTACAGATTGACAATTAATGTTGAAATAATGGCTTTAATAATGTGAAATATGGTTGTTGTTGTTCACTGTGAATGATTTGTCAGTATTCTGAATACAGTCTATGTAAGTAAAAAACTGGTTATATTTCTATAAATGTGGAAAACACTCTTACTACATGCTAGGAAAAATCAGTTGGATAAACAAGCATGTGTAAAACTGGCTTTTTTAGGGCAAGAGAGAGAATGTGTAGTCTTAAAATTGTATCTCCTCATAAAATACATTAGGATTTACTCACTCATAATCATATTATTCAAAAAGGTGTCAGAGAACTTTTAATCTTTATGGATTTTTTTGCCAGCATTCATTACTAAGGATTTGTAAATCAAATAGATTCATCAGGGCTGGACACTGCTTAATGCTAGCTCACACAGTTAAAACACTCAGGTTGTGAGTCTGACAGATTTTCATGAAAACTGACTGATTTTTTTTTAATTTTTGGTGTCTTACTGTTGCCAGACATTAGTTTAATTCATGTGGTTTTACTTTCAAATGTGAAGCAAAAGAGCAGAGAGCTTTAAGTTTTATGGTAATAAGAGTACGATAAGGTGTGTCAAGAAAATAGTGTCTATCTGAAATAAGATTCAGTAAATTGATTTCTCTGGTTCACATTACACTCTCAAAAGAAGCTGTTCACCTCCCACACTAAATCATTTTCCTTTTACCAGCTGGAGGAGATCAGAATAAAATGGACCCATCCCTTTTTTCAGTCCCTGGTGGTGGTGATGATCCAGCATTTGTTTTTCATTCAAACCACATGTTGAGTAAGTGCAAAAGAGGAAATACATGCTGGTCATAGGTCAGGTGCAACTCAGAGTTTATACAGATTTATTTTCTCTGTAGCATCTGCTGTCCTGCGTTTGAAGCCATTGAATGTTGTTTTGTGGGTTTTCTTAAATAATGACATTTTGGGTTTTGGCATATCCTACCGGGCAGACGTGCGGCCTTCAGAGCTGTAGAAACAGCTCAGTTCTGCAGATGGTAACTCTTCAGCCGACTGGCTCTTCAGAATTTAAACTCCCTCATGATCTCATAGGGTGGAAGCTGACCCTCTTTATTTGTGACCTCAAATAAAGATGACTAAGCCAAAAAACAAGGAAAAATATTAGGCTGATAACGGGGAGATGGGGTCGCTGCCTGTCACTGCTTGGGCATGTTGGGGAGAATGAGGAGGAAGGAGCATAAATATACTGAAATCTACAAATGTGAATTTAATTTCTAAGCAGGTATAGGTTGTGAGCTAAAGGTTTGTTTTCTTCTGATAAGTTACATGTGCATTTAATTTATACTCCATTAGAAGTACTGCAATGCTCATTGCTTACGAATGAAGGAGAATTGGGAAAAGTGACTATACATATCAATATCAGCTTTATTTGTTGTCTTTATTACTCAAACACTTCTGGTAGTGTTTTTATAGCTCTGACTAAATTATGAATGATATCCTGTTGGTTAGGAATTTGAAGGCAGTAATTCCAAATTGTCTTAAATATGCCAGCCAGCCAAGACTAAATATGCATTTACAGCAGCTGTTTTGCAGATTTATAGCTAATATTTTTTCATATTTTTTTCTCATCACTACAATTTAAGATCAGATTTCACCCAACTTGCCAAGGCTATAAAATACATTAGGATTAGAATTAATACCTTACTATGTGTTAAATTAAATTTGGCAGGATTCAACTTGCAGAAAAGGGGAATCCCAGATGGGCATAAGGTGGGTGGGAGGGGGTGGAAAGAGGGGGGGGGGGGGAAGCATTCTTCACAATGGAATAAATTAAACACTGGAGTAGCTTGTCAACTGTCTCCTTCAGTTCAGATTTTTAAAACTTGACTGGACAAGGTGGTGAGCAACATGATCTAACTTTGAAGTTAGCCCTGCTTTGGACTGGATTGGACTAGGTGACCTTTGAAGGGCTCTAACAACCTAAGTTTTTTGAAATTTAATCCACCAAAACCAATTCTGAACTGTACGACTGATTGGACGTATTAGAAGGGAGGAAAGTCTTTATGGTGTTCTTCAGAGGTATAAACGTGCCTTTTTAAAATACAGAGGAATTGCAGTGGGAGCTGTGAGACTGAATATCAGATGACACAACAGGGATTTGAGTACCCAGACTATGCACATATGCTTTACTAGGTACTTCATGTGAACAGTGAGGCTTTTTTTAATCTGATTATTGTAATGAGAATAATTTCAGCTTTGTTTTAGCTTGATGATGGTATGTTTAGTCTTGTTTAATATAACAACAGGTGATTTTGTTTTGCTTTTCTTTTTCCAATTACTATTAGGAATAGGAGGCCTGCAAGATTTTGTGCTGAAATCTGCAACACTGTCAACATCACTGGCTTGTCCACCTTTTACACCTCTCAACTTTGAAGCTACTCCGATTGTGAGGGTTGCTGTTGAACCAAAACATCCAAGTAAGTTTAAAGGAGAATGGGGATGAAAATAGAAATTCAGTGCAGCTTCCCACCCTTAGTGATCTGGCTGGTTTTAATCTATCAGCTGAATCGGGGACTGACCCAGTCTAAAAAAAATATATATGTTCTCTAAGGGCCATACTTTGTTGTCCTTGTGAATTGTAGCTGTATCTCATGTCTCAGTAGTTAGGAGATACAAAGACCTTGTGCCCTTTATAGTCAGATTTAGCTGTTCCACAAGTAAGACACTACATGATGCTAAAGGGTTGATATTCCTTTACTGTGAAGGTAAGTGTATCTGTGTTTTTCACTTGATGGCATTCTTTTCTGCTTTATCATTAAGCTTGTGGTACAGATGTGCAGTACTGCTTTGAATTGATTCACCACACCCCCAACCAGAGAGTAGTATCTCTGGCTATATTTGAATTTCAGCCAAGTTTCAATTGTTGTTGTAGTGTTGGCTCTCTATTCAGTTACAAAATAAAACACATATTCTTTCAGCAGCCATTCTCCTTAGCAGCCATTTCTCATGTGTTTTTTCAGTAACAGTTAGTTCTATATTACATCCTGAATTTTTTAAAGCAGTTTTGAAAGTATTGGAAATTACTGGTTCTACTGAGTGTCTTATTGAGTTGTAAATGTTAAAGAAGTGTAATTCTCAGGCTCTTTTTTTTTTTCCTTAAGGTAATGAGGCTGTATCGTTCTTATACCATTGCTTAATTTCTCCTCTGTGGTAACTTCTGAATCTATGGTTTGAACTAAATTTGTTAGAGAGACAGAAGCCTCAAAGGTAGCTACACTTGCAAAAGTTTCCTGAAAATCAGCTGCTGTTTGCAATAACAGGAAGAGAAGCAAAATTTGGTCATTCCAAGCTCCACTTGAAATCAGTCAATTGTTCAGTGAACTGCAGATAGCTTTGAGGTGGCACTAACACATTGTCACATGTGTATCACTTGGATTTCCACAGCAAACCTACTTCAAAACTGCATCTGCTTATTTGGAAAAATGTCTTCATTAAGTACAAATTATTTCCTTGTGTAGTTTACAAAATTACTGTATGTCTTCAGGTTCATGGTAAAATATTCACGTGTGGTTACCGTAAGCTCCACAGGAAAAAAAAAACAACCTATTCTTCTGTCTCAGTGAGCTTAAGTGCAGAAGGCAAGGTTGAAAGTCTTCTTTCAACTGTGTTGTCCATGTGAACTAACACAGTGGTTTTTTTCCACTGTTTGTTTATTTTTGTCTGGTTTTCAAGGATACTTTTCTATTATACCCTTTCTCCCTTAGCATTAAATGTATAATAGCATATTTATTTTAATAGTCTCCAAGTGAATGACAAGTTTAATGTCACTCTTCCTTCTGAATTTGAGTATGCACTCCTAGAAAGCCTGGAGTATTCTTTAATCCATATGTAAATTAAGAAAATAGAATCATAAATATTTTTCTGTAACATTGAATTCATTATGAAGAGCTGCTGACATGAGGTGTTTATGCAGAATGTTCATGTAATCTCGCCAAATTTGACTCAGCTGTGGGTGTTCAGTCTCCATTAAATTTAAGGCAACTCTTTCAAAACACCTTCATATTAGGGACAGCTGTGTTTTGTTTCACTGAAAATCTCTGACATTCCCTGTATTTTCCCTTTTCAGGTTGTAAAGCATTAAATCTTTTCAGTGGCTTCCAGCTAGTTTAAATCCTTCCTGTGCTTCACTCATTTTTATGTCTTCTAAGTAATCCATATGGATGATTTTTGCTTTTGGTTTAGTAAAGTTAACGTGTTTTTATTTATGTCTTTGGAGCATTTTAAGCATTAGCAATTTCCAGGTTGCTGCACTTAGCCATGGAATGTTGCAAATAAATTGAAATTATTTACTGAAAGATGACTTTAAACAGTTGTAATAAGTAAGGAAGGTTCTGTCGCTTGATAGTTTGTGAAAATGAGGAGTGAAACCTTGACCTTTTTAATCATTTCATATTGATAACATCCAAGTTTTATTGGTTGTGTGCTGCTTATGAGCTGTGTCTGTAGTTGATTGTATATAGGAAGCAAGATAACATAGTCATAGTGAATAGCTAGCTTGGCATTCTGAACCTATTGTAAAGCAATGTAAAACAAAAATGTGCAACCCGTTCAAATGTGTACCATGGTTATGGCTCTGTAATCTGAATTTTATCATCAGCTCATAAATTCTTGATGATAAATTATGCATATAGCTTATGTCTTCAGTTACTCCTCTTAAATCATGCTGCACTTTGTGACTCTTAAGCAGAAATTTGCCCACAGAAAGATCTCAGAACTTCGCTGACAGTTTTGGAGTATTCCTGAAATGCATATGTGTATTTAGTCTTCCATAAAAATGAGGGTTACTATTTCTGACTTTAAGTGGATCCTACTTCAAGTATTCCTTCTTTGCTATTACTTTGTTAATAACACCTTATTTTACCAGGTGATATGCCTCAGCTGGTCAGAGGAATGAAGCTCTTAAACCAAGCTGATCCATGTGTCCAAGTTTTAATCCAGGAGACAGGAGAGCATGTGCTAGTGACAGCAGGAGAAGTTCATCTTCAGCGTTGCTTGGATGACCTGCAAGAAAGGTTAGAACGGCAAGGAGGAAGAATATTTTTAGTTCAGTGGGTGTCTGTTGTATTTCTTTGTCAGATGCATATCTTTGATTTATATTCTGGTAAAATAGAAGCTTAATCAACCAACAGTTTTTACCACTGGCTCATAACTATATGTTTCTGTAGCTATAAAAGTACCTGCAGTTGGGCAGAAGCCACTAGATCATCACTTTCATATATCTTATACACCTTTGGGCAGTTTCTAGAAATGATAAATTGCAGTATGTTGAGCAGTCCAATTAAGAATTTAATGTACCATTTGTACAAAATAAAAACTGTGAGGGAATAAATGTCTGATAAATGAACTCTCAAGAATTAGAAAGCAACAAGACCAAAATTGTATGTGCACACTCTGTCCTGTTCCTTTGCTCTTCACATTGATTTTTTTCAAGTGTTAATCTGCTCTCTTATTCAGAAGTATTTTCTGCAAACAAATGCATACATCATTCAGCGTCTTCCAATGTTTCTTCACAAGGCAGAAGTTGTCTGAAACAGTCCTTTCCTGTAGCTTCATTTACTAAAACATTTCTGGTAGTTCTCTCCGCATGCATTTACTGTTGTTTTGTTTCTAAACCAAAAAGCAAACCTGATGATGAGTGGTTGAATCTCAGTCTTACTGTACCCATATTAATTCCAGTTATTATCAGACAAAGATCACATCTTAAGGAAGATAGACTGGATCACTTGTAAAACTGGAAGCATGTTTTAATGCTTAGCCACATTACAACTTAGTGCAACACATTTTTACCACTTTTAAAAACAAGTATTATTTATTGATACACATCACTTGAATGTAATATGTGAAATAAAGCAAAACTTACGCATGTCTTCAGCTGCAGTTTGCATAACAAGGTGTGTAAATGCCTTTATTGGTAAAAATCTGGAAGAAGAAATAGCCATGTGATGGGTAAACGGGGTTATAGTGAGTAGCTAGTAGCAGCCCCCTGTTTACATTCCTGGCCTTTTGTTTTGTAAACGTCGGGGGTTTTTGAGTTGTAAATTGACTTTTGCTAAGAGAACTGTAAACTCTCAAGAGTAACCATTTCATGTGCCTTACTTGTTTTCCTACTCCACACTAACAAAGCATATAAAAGCTCTCCGAGCTTGTAGCATTGTAAGCAGAAACAAGAAACACAGGGGGACACAGACCAGCAGGGCTCCCACCATTGACCCACTTGGGCCTGGCATATGGTCCATGATGCCTTTTCCGTTATTTAGTGCCTTGTGGTCCTTCTAGCCATCTCTTGGGACTCAGCATGTCTTCGCTGCCATCCCTCAAATACCAGTTCCTTCTCTCCCCATTTAGAGGAAGGGAGAGTGAAGCATGGCATCCCTGTCTGGCACCATGTGTCATGGATTACGTGTGTTTTCTGATGGGGTAAACTTGCATCAGTAAACTTTTAAAATGTGAAGAGGAGAAGTTGTGGTCTGAAATGTTAGTTATATTGGCTCTCGGTGTGTTTCTGTACAACTGTCTAACTTCTAAGTGCCCCTAATTAAGAGCAGCAAATCGTGAATGAGGGGCTGAGGTAGCGTTTAATACCCTTAAAATGTGACCCACAGTTTTTCTGCAAAAATATTGGGAAAGGTTATTCAAAATACTTAAGTCACGCTTGAAGTAGTGAACAGGATTCTGATCTTAGGATCTTTTGTAAGGATACCAGCTGGGTTTTGAAGAGTTAACATTTTTTGGAGTAATGACAGAAACTGAGGAGGTTCTGCTGAGTTGAAACTACACTGAATGTCTTTGTCAAGATTTTAATCAAATTTTTTCAAAGGCACATGTTTAATTTTAGATTTTCCAGTGTGTATTTAGAAAATTATGTTCAAGTGATACTTATTGTCAAAGATTTGAAGAGACATGGAAACAAATAAAAGATCAGTCATCCATGTTTATCTAAGTGATTAAATACGGATGTTCCGCTTAATTTCCCTAAGTTTATTTTTATTTTTTCTTTATAATTAGCTGTTTTTGAATAGGGTAATAAATTAGACTTTTTAACTTTGAGCATTTTATTTTCTGCATTTTACAATAGAAATTTTTGGAAGTTTTTGTCCAAATAGCATTGCAAATACTAGCATGAGAGGATTAAATTATTCTGCACAGAATGAGAAACAAAGAGACTGAAGATAGTGGTGGTAGTTTGGGGTTTTTTTTGTTTGCCTTTTTAGTATAGTACAAGTACATGGAAGAGACTGCAAAAAGGACAGATCTCCTCTTTTTGAGTCCATTGAAAGTTACAATTACATTTGCTTTTTCTCTGCAACTTTTTTATCACTCTGTCAAAATTTACCAGAATTTAGGAAATTTTGATTAGTCCTTTTATTTTCATTTAATGAACCTGCTCAGACTTTGAGTGGTTAAGAAAGATACACAACCCTGGACTTTTCTCCCCTTTTTCTTGCCATCACTCGCAACATTTGAAGTGCCTCAAACGATTCAGCTGACTTGAAAGCATTGCTTTGTTCATGAAACTGTTAACAATAGTTGTTATCAGGCCCAAAGGACAAACCTGTTTCTGTTAATGCTGTTTGCCCACCTCAAGCAGTTCTTCACTTTCATTTTCTGTGTAATAACCCTTGGCATTTTTTATTCATGCTTAGTTGCAACAAATATCCAGACACAATCATTGCTTGAGGTTTTTTCCTTCAAGTTGTGCTGTTCTTGGAGTTTGGACAAATAGCTTCTAAAATAACCTGGTTTAGAGCAATTTTTGAAGCAATAAATTGTATCTCATATGAAGGCTTAGTGCAAGGTGTAATAGAAGGAGGTTAAAAGATACCCAAGATATACCAATCACAGAGAAATAGATATTAATCATCCTAAATGCAGAGAGAGTACCTGATCTGAGCCCACAAGGTTATAGAACCATGGCTAAGCCTGTTCAGCTTACCCAGTGCTTCATCTTTTCAGAGCATCTCACTGTACGAGAGATGCACTGGTTCAAGTTGTCCACCTTGCTCAGTGTCACATCAGCAGCAGTGTGGCCTGGAGCAGGTGTCTGGGGAAGAGTAACAACAGAGTAGCTGTAATGCTCTGCTGAGCCTTGATCCTTTTCAGTTCAGAGCCAGATTAGGGCCTGTTGTGGTTTGTTTGTCAGTTAATCCTGATCAGCCTTCCCCACGCCCCACATGATTTTGTAAACCTCTATTGTGTCCTTGAAACATCTGAATGCTGCTTGTACTTCTGCACCTTTGATCATCCTTATTGTCATTTTTCTTCTAGTTCTGTTCTATCTTGTTTGAGGGGAAAGAACAGCAGCACATGGTTTCCAAAATGTGGGTGAATTTATATACACAGAGATAAAGCAAAGCTTTTTATTTTATTTTTATCAGTTCCTTTCCAGATCTTTCTGAAGACGTAAGAGGCAATGCTTCTTTTTTGAAGCACATAAAA
Source organism: Tapera naevia (assembly GCA_033556795.1). NCBI lineage: Eukaryota > Metazoa > Chordata > Aves > Cuculiformes > Neomorphidae > Tapera > Tapera naevia. Next base: position 4,652,601 of record JAUMJJ010000076.1, on the reverse strand, counting down.
TTTTAAAAGTTGGAGTTTGGAATGTATTATCTAGTAATCTGTGTTGCAATCAGATTTATTCATTAACGTCTGTTCCACGTTAAGGCTACTGCCCTTCCTCCCACCCCCCAAGTTTAAAAGTATGTTTCAAATTTTAAACTGATTTTAAAACTTTATTTATAGGTTTGCAAAGATACAAATTAGTGTATCAGCACCTATCATACCATTCCGAGAGACAATAACAAGACCTCCGAAAGTTGACATGGTGAATGAGGAAATAGGAAAACAGCAGAAAGTTGCTGTCATACACCAAACAAAAGAGGACCAAAATAAAATTCCTGAAGGAGTTCAGGTCGATTCAGATGGCCTTGTTACAATATCTACTCCAAATAAACAAGCTACTCTCAGCGTAAGAGCAATGCCACTTCCTGAGGAGGTAACTCGACTTCTTGAAGAAAACAGTGAATTAATTCGAACTATGGAGCAACTCAACACATCTCTGAATGAAGATAAAAAAACCCATGAGATAAGTCAGAAGACTTTGGATAGGATCAAGGAATTCAAACAAAAGTTGGAACAAAATCTGCAAGGAAGAAAGTGGAGAAATGCTGTTGATCGTATCTGGTCATTTGGACCACGGAAGTGTGGGCCTAATATTTTGTTATATAATTTTGAGGGCTATAAAAGGTCTGTGTGGCAGTGCCTTGGGAATGCTGTGAAAGAAGTAAGTAAATACAGAGACTTTGACAACAGCATAGTGAGTGGCTTTCAGCTGGCTACACTTTCAGGTCCCATGTGTGAAGAACCTCTCATGGGTGTTTGTTTTACAGTAGAAAAATGGGAAATAAATAAAGTTGGAGAAATGCTGTCAACTGGTGGTCAGGATTTGGAGGAGTGTGATGCCATGGAACATGAGCAAAATGAAGATACTGCCCTATCAAGCAGTGGCACTGATGAATCTTGCAGTGTGAATGAACACCAGGAGAGCAGTGGAAGTGCTCCAAAATCACCTGAGAAAATTAGTAGGCACAGAGGAGAAGGTTTTCTTGCAGGTTGTTACGGTCCCTTCTCTGGACAACTGATTGCCACCATGAAGGAAGCTTGTCGTTACGCTTTGCAAGCAAAGCCACAGAGGCTTATGGCAGCAATGTACACATGTGAAATTATGGCTACTGCAGAAGTTTTAGGTAAGGCACACAAAATAAACCTTTGTCAAGAGTTTGCTGAGTTCCAAGTTGGGGTTTTATAAATTAGACTGAATCAGAAAGTTCAACTCAAAAGTTTTTTGTCAGAAGTTGTTTATAGTTCTGCAGTGGATTGTACAATGTCTGATGTCTGTAGTATTTATGCTATTTAATATGTAGTATTTAGCATTTTTCTTGCTTAACTGAAAGATGCATAAATAGCAATACAATACTTGCTTGGAAGTGCAAGATACAAAACGTTGTCTTTTAATGAAATTCTCGTAATGTCAGCTTCAGTAAACGTGAAGATCAATATTGTGCTTCATAATTAAGCATTAGTTCTGTGAAGAGGTGAGTAAACCTATGTTGTTTGTAAAATGTGTGCAGAATCTTAGTAAATGCCATTTACAAGATGTTTTAAATTGAGATAATAACGAATATAGAAGTAAAATCAGGAAAAAGAGAGAATCTTAAATTATTGTTATGATCCAGTGGGTGGTTGGGATTTTTCTAGTGTTGTCTGTATCCTTCTGGTATGCGAGTTGCTCACTTTGCAGACTCAGTGCATACCCAATTTTGTGTCACTTATATTACATTACCACTTACACCTACTTAAACTTGTTTTTATGACCTACTTGCAACATCATTTAACCTGGCATTTGTTCTTGGAGTTTTCCATGGGAGTTGTTTGCACAGTGAATCTGATCCAATGCATGGAGGTTTTCTTTAATATTAGCTTCCATTCAGTTTAAGCTATGGGCAAATTGACTGTACTAATATGACAAATTATAGTATATCCCACATACAATAACTAAAGATACAGTTATTTGTTGTAAAAAAATCTCAGCTGTTGTGCACACGAGCATTATCTTAGCAGTTATACAAAACAAATTAGTCTATAAAGAAGAAAATTTGTAGTTGTAGGTAGTGAAAAGAAATGCCTTTCAATGAGCAGTTGTTTTGTACAGGTGGATGATCTGGTTCTTTTCTGGAGGTACTTTTTAGTAGATGTGGTAAAAGGTGTTCTGCAGAAAGCTTGTTAACACATTGCCTTACACTACAACTTACTATGACATAGACCTGCATTTTAAACTAGTTTTAATCATTTTTTAGCATTTAATAACGCCTGGAAAAATTAGACTTATTAGAGTTACACGTTACTGTTCTGTTACAATATTTCTAAATCTCGATGTCAAACTATAAGCAAGATAGCAATTTTCAAACTACAAACCCACTAAAAATTGCTATTTTCAAAAATGCCAACTACTGAAAAGCCATGACTATTTATAGTGAGGTGATTCACATGCATCAGCCCATCAATTGTGCCATAAAACCAAATGGAAACATGGCTTGCTTATGCACATATGCGTATATATTTAATGAGTGTAATTTAGGGCTCAGGCATGCAAGCAAATTAGTCCAGTCTAATGAACATGAGTTGTGTGGTAATAACCATGGACATGCACTTAGATCATTACAAATTCATGGGTTTAATTTTTATAATGGAAGTTTAAGATAATAAATTGCATCCTCATTAGGGGAAGTGAAGAGTATTTGTGGTATCCAGTAAGACTTGGCAGTTGACATGTGATAAACCACTGGCTTTTGTAACTTAGTTCTTTCAGTTGGCCCTTCATACCTTGATACTCAGTGCAGTTTAATATATCTTCACGTTAATCTGCTGCTTTCTAAGAGGTTAGCTTCTGTGAAAGCTAATTCTTGTATGCTCAGGCCTTGGGTTTAGACCTGGATCCTGCATACACCTGGTGTTTCCCAGGAGGTTCAGCATCTCATTAATACACTTCACTAGAATAATCAATTTTTACACATTCCTGCATTATGGAAATTCTATGTAAATGCACAAAAGCTGAAGAATATTTTGAACTAATATTACATATTTAATTATTAAATTTTGCCTGTTGATATTCCTACCTTTTGAGCTCCTCTTGTCTCTTATGGTCTGGAGAATGAAAGCTAGATATTTTCATTTTGCTCACTTCAGTAGAACTTAGTTGGGAAAGGACTTGACCAGATTCTCTTGTAGCTTTTGGGTTTGGATTTTGATAGCAATTCTAATGTCTTTATTTTTTTTAAATGAAGTTATTAAAATTTTAGATCACAGCATGTTAGGGGGCAATTCACATCAGTTCATTGTGTTATCTCTGGCTTGACTGTATGAGTGAAAACATTGAGATTCCAAAACAGTAGAGCAGCTGCTCCTTCCCCATTTGCTAGGTTTGTGTTCACACCTAGACTCATGCAAATGGTGATCCTGATGTCCTTCCGCAGTATTTTTTTCCAGTATGAAGCTTCATTTTTTTTAGTGTGCAGGGAATACAGAACTTGTCTAGCATTTTCACTTGACACACTGAAGTATTCTTCAGTAAAGTAGTGAACAGGACTTAGATATTTTAAAGAAGGGCTTAATACATCTTTAAAGTGAGTCTGTTATGTGCTGGTTTTGAATAACTATTAGAGCTATTTCAAATAGGAAGATCTTACAGTATTTTTTGATGATTAATGCTGCTAAATCCTTTCAACTAGTTAGTGCAGAAGTAGAACCAGATTTTCTTCACTATGCTGCAGTCCCCCCATAGTGGTAAAATTGAAGACTTGTTATAACTTCTTTGTGTTTGCATTAATTGAGGCAATGCTCCAGACTGCTCGGATGAAATACATGTAGGTAGAAGCCATTTACTAAGCTATAAATTGTCTCCTGGCTTTTATGTTTTCAAAGAATAATTTTCAGTAAATTATGGCCATAAAATATGTGCATCTAAAGTGCTTTGTGATAAATGTTGCCTTAGTTATCTCATTAATATGTGTGCAGAATTTTCTAAGTCCTACTTAAAACAATAAGTAAAATAAATATTTTGAATTACAGCATTAATAGGCTATAAAGTGGTTTTGAACTTGCTGTAACAAATGGCTTTAATATATATTGTGTGGTACATACACCATATATCTAGAGTGACCGTGATGTGATGCTCTTTTGCAATGTGGATGTTTAAGCTTACATTTTAAATCAGTTACTGAATCGTGAGCTGTGCTGAGGTAGGATCCTTTCATATTAAGAATTTTCTGGCCTCTGAAATTTCCATAGACTTCAAATTGCTTAGTTATGTTAACAAAGCCTGTGCATGCGTAGCAAACTCAGTGACATATCTTCAGGGTGCTTTAATCTTTTGTGATTTTTAAATATAGAATACTAAGTATTTCCTCATGAGCAATAAGATGACTTGTGCATAGTGAAGGTGATGTTCAGTCCGAGGAGCCGTGAGGAGGTCCTGGTAAGGGCACGAGATAAAATTATTAGTGATGGTAGAAAGAACACCACTTCAGCCCATATTTTGTTAGGGAACTCTGAAATGATTGCTACTCAACTGATGCTTCATTACCTGCATCTGACAGGAAGATTTAACTGGACTGTACTTGTGCTGAATTTCCTGAACAAGGACCAGATTCTGTATTTAAAAAGTAAAGGCAAATAAACCCACTCCCACATTTCCACCGATACCTCATAAAGGGCTTACAGTGTATATGCAAACCAATATATGTGGCTATAGACTTTATTGATATTTTTCTGTCAAATCTAGATAGGTGGCCTGTAGTAGAAAGTTAAATGTGTTTCTAATTACTTCAAGTAAGTGTCAGTTTTGCCCAGACATTTAAAAGACAGCAGTACACATTCATGTTTTTTAAGTGCATTATAATATAAATCTTTTAACACATCATAAATTGATTTAAAATAGTTCTTCAATACAAGGCACTCTTAAAGTTGATTTGTAAACTCATACTTACTATCTAGTCATATTTGTAAATGAAGATATTTTGAGAACATTTTTTCAGTGCACACATTTCCTCATCATTTTATTATTTTCATCAACACCAATGTATTTCTAGGTTTTGTCTGTAGAACATTTAGCCCTAAGTTTGCAAAAGCATTTTAAAAAATTAACTTAGTGCCTACTGTAAAAGTCGAACATGGGCGTTTCTACAGCTACTTGCATGACATATACACTGTATTAGAATGGACTGAATATTAATTTGGGAAAGAAAAATAAAAATTATCCACTAACTTAAGCCTGAATTCGTTAAAAAGTGATTGAACACATCGAGTGTAATGCAAATGTACTACTTCAGATAAACGAGTTTGCTGTGATTACAGTAGCACTGCAGCATCTGGGACAAGTAGCCTCTAAGGTGATCCAGACAGGCTTCTCCAGGTAGCTAAGATATGATTCCTGAAAAACAAAGTAATATTGGATTGTAAGAAATAAAACAAATTGAGCACATAATATGGCAAGCTGCCTTTTAAAAAATAACCATATGGCTGAATAAAATGCACCTAGTGCAAGCATTGCCTACATCCATACAGTAGTAATAATTTAATAAATATTACTCATGGTTCTACACATTGTGCTGTCAGGATACGTTGTTTGTTTAGATTTATGAGTCCACTTAATCAATCCACTTACAGGGAAGAATTCTAGCCAAAGAAATTATGTATTTTACTTAATACTGAAATTGCCTAAATAAATGTTTATGTATTATACAGATGACACAGAATATAAATGACACAGAATATAAATGTCTCAGTAAGCTCATCAAAATGATGTCTTTGCAGGTCGTGTGTATGCTGTCTTGTCCAGAAGAGAGGGCAGAGTGTTACAAGAGGAGATGAAAGAGGGGACCGATGTGTTTATTATTAAGGCAGTCCTGCCAGTAGCAGAAAGCTTTGGTTTTGCTGATGAAATCAGGAAAAGAACGAGTGGCCTGGCCAGTCCGCAGCTGGTGTTCAGCCACTGGGAGGTAAAAATCTCTATTCACTCCATCTGTTTTGGTGATCTATTTCCTGTAGATGTGGCAGACTGGAACCTGGAATAATAAGAGGAAAAGGTTAAGCTTTGGTCAAGACAGTTGATTAATTCCTTTTTAAAATGGAGAGGGAGGGGAAAAAAAAGTAGCTGTATATTAGTCTTATTTGCTTTTATGGATATGCTATTCATAAACTTTGTTTAGGTGGGATACTATTTTATTTTAGTAGAAAGTAAGTCCTTCACAAATGAAACTGATTCTTCATAAATGTATTTTCCTGAATTTTATATGCCTTTTTAATGAGTTCTCTTGTAAGTTTGTTTGAGGAGTGGAAAAAAAAAACCAAAACACAAAAACTTCCAACCTACCACTAATAGAAAATGTAACAATAAAGCTAATGCTTATGACAGTTAACCTTTTAGGGGTTAGCAGACACCTAGGGTTATTTTTGTCCTTATGTATTTCAAGTCAACATCTATTTTCATGCTTGAAGGCAAAGGGAATAAATTTCTTTCTTTCAAAAATAAGTCTGGTGATAGTAAAGGGGAGGTGTCCTCAAAGTCATTCCCTTTGATCATCTTTGTCACTTAAACAAGGAGGTGAAAGTGAAGGTGTAAAGGAAGTGTGCAAGTGGGAAATCTGAGTGTCATCAACTGAGAATGCACTGTATTTTGTTCCTGTGATGTGCATAGTAGATCTTCAAGGAGAAATATAAAAAGGCTGTAAATCAGAGTTCCTTGCTCAGAACAAACAAACCTGCATTGTAGAGCTCCTCAGAAGGCTCCACCGAAGGAGCTAAAAATGGGTTCAAGGGCAAGAGTCACTGAATATAAGCTTTTCAGATCAGATTTTTAAAATAACTGAAGTCTAGGGGTTTGGTTTTGGGTTTTTTTTTTTTTAGTTAAGTGCTCCTTTATTTAGTGTTATGGCCATAGAAACTTTTGTAAATGGCTTAGAAAGTAATTTTTTTATTTGTTTTTGTTTCGTCTTCTGATTTATTTTGTGACCTGAAATGCCAAGTCTCTAAGTACAAACAAGTACAGATTCTTGAGGTCAGCAATACTTCATGCAGTTGCCAGCTATGGTCTGTTTACCACCCTTTCTCTCCAAAGTATGTGCTGTTTTTTCACGTGGTGTGGGCTCTTCCTCATTTCCTGTAGCTAAATTGTCCTAGTAGGTCATAGCTGTTAAATACTTAACTAGCAGTAGTTCTTTGTTGGTAATTGTCATAAGAGCCTGAGGAATTTTGTGTGGATGCTAATGGAGAAGGAGGATCTCGGCAAGCCGGGCAAGTCACGCTGTCAAAAGTGTTGGGAATCCTTGAAACAGTACATTTGTCTTCCTTGGCAGTGGTACCTTACTGGTGTTAGAAGAGGCAGTGGACCAGGGACTTACCTCTCCTCCCTGGATATTTATACTGATTCATTTCATCTTCTAACTAAGTCTGACTTCAGAGAGAACCATGAAAGGGAAAAGAGAGCTGCACTGAGTGAGAAAGGAAAAAAAAAAAAAGGCAAGCTCCCATAAATAGTGTATGCACAAAAAAATAGATAAAGCAACAACTTTTTTAGTATAGGTATCTGGGTGTAAACCTAGACAGACCTACCTAGACAAATGAGGTACCTCCAACTAATGAGTGTTGGCAGTGGTGGATGCAGCAGTTCTGTTAGTTGTGGGTGTTCTCATCTGAAGATGAGGTTTTGTGGCTTAACTGTTTTTTTGCCTGCATGGCCTCTGGTATCAGTGCTCTAAAGGAATACCAGTCAGAAGGAGGTGAATTCCAGATAACCGTTGTTCTGTTCCAGTTTCTTTAGGATTTGCAGCCCTTGTGCTCTGATACTGAGCAAAAACATAAACCCCTTGCCTCTCTGACCCTCCCTTCTGTCCTCAAACCTTGGCTTATGTGTTCACTCTGTCAGATGCTGAGAGTTTCACATAAGAAAATGTTTACATGCAATGATAGATGTGCACGGGAGAGGGAGATTTGAACAACTGGCAGCATTTTCTAAAATTGACCCTCAGGAGACAAAGTAATTACAGCTAGGATGTTAAAATGTAGTGGTAGTAGGGAAAATGATTGTGTGAACCAGTCACCTTTGCACCTGGCAAATCTGCTGGTTTGGTTTTTTTTTGTCACATTGAAATCATGCTGACATGTTTTGTGACAAAATAAGCCTTTTTACTAAGCTACCAGCAATGTTGACTCTGTGCAGCGATGGCAGAGGGAGCGCGTTCTGCTCTCACATCATCACCAGAATTGCAGAATAAATACAATTTTCAGAATCTCTAGTGGTAATATGACAGAGAATCCAGAAAAAATTGGTTTATGTCTTACATCACATGAGAAATGTATTAGAGTTTCTCTGTTTCTTTTTCTTTGTGTATTCTGCTAAAAACAAAAGAAGAATCCCAAATAAATGAAGAACCCTATCAGGTTTCATCAGGCTCTAAGCTTGACTTTAACAGTGCTATTTTACTGATCTGTTGCTATATTGCATACATGATAAAAACCAGCATTTTATTTGAATCCAAATTATTTCATGTATCATTGTTAAAGATAATATGATATGAACTCTGTCTATGTAATCTTATATTATTTTTTCATTAGTGCTAAAGATTGAAAGGGCCTCCGATATCTACTTGGTTTTGTTTTGCATTTCTTAAACTGCTGATTGTATGGTTGCTGCTTTAATTGCATAGTATCCACACCCTTCCATGACATTCTGGATCAATTCTGTTTGTGGTGTTTTCTTGGTGTCCTTGGCTCATTAGCTCAGGATCTGGGATGTGTATTTCTTTACACAGATTTCTTCTAATGTGTGGTTATTCCCATTTCACAAATAGCGAAATAGACACTTGTTGGTATTTTTAAACTTCTAACCACTTAATCTCATGGAAATCATATGCAGAAGTATATTTAAAGGAATGAGATTTGAATTTTTTTTTTATTATTTATATTTCTATTTGGTTATGCTTAGTGCAGAAGTACTTTCACAGCATTAGCCAGCATATTACTAAAAACCCAGCAGATAACAGGTTTTCAAGGTCGCATTTCACATAAACCTCTCCAAAGTTCTGTCATTTTACCTGAAAGGTAGAGGTAATTCCTATTTCACAAGGCTATCTCAGCCACTTATATCAGCTGTACCCTTTTAGTTGCATATTCTATGTCATTACTAAGTGATGGACACCATTTGAACTGTGAATGTTCTTGAAGTATTTTTCTAGCATCATTTTTTCTAAGGTAGAAAGGATTCTGATACACTGAAGCCTGTGTCATCTTTTAAATTGTACATAATAGTTCTTTTGAAGTTCTTTTTGAAAAACAGCCTCTGGCATCATGTTATTGCTGGCATGCTAAGAGCTGCCTGTCCTAGTGCCTAATCACACTGAATTTAGTGGTTCTTGGGATTTCTTATTAAGCACATCACAAGGCCATGGTATTGCTTGCTGGTCTTAAAGTCTTCATTGGGCAGTGTAAGGCTGCTCTTTCTTTTCATGGGCCAACTAAAGCATTTTCCACACTGATGATATTTGGCTCAAAAGAAATTTTCTGTCCTCATCAGGCAGTAAAGACCAGTAGGGGAAATGCTACTAGGAATATGGCTGTTTTCCCAGATCTGCCTGACCTTTTGGATGAACTAGGCAGATCCCTTCTGTTTGCTTTTGATGCTTCTCCCAACCTTGTTTTGCATAATTAGGCTGCCTTAGGCAGACGCTGTTTAATACCATCGTTTTTTGAAAACAACTAGACAATGGGACCCAGATCACTACTGGAGCCATGTGGGTGCCACTGAAATGCAAATAATAAATCATCCTCAAATTAAGGCTTAAAATTGCAAGTCATGTTGAATTGGAAGTGATCTGCTCTAACTCAAGTCTTATTGAAAAGTTTGATAGGCTTACATAATCACTTGCAGAATTTATTACACACAGTGTTGTCTTCCAGTGTTAATAAAGTATGCTTATAGTATTTGTATTTCTATAGGTTAGTTATTACAGGCATTCAGCTTATGTCTGATAAAGATACAGGCATTTATTGTTTGAATAATTAACGTGTAGGTTGTTAGGCTAAAAGAAAATGACAGCTCTGTTTTGCCTGTGCTTCTCCACATGCTGTTACTAAAGAAGTCTTACGAGACTTCATTGTTTGGGTGTGCTGGTTTGAATAGTTGTGATGTTTAACATCATGCTTTAGAATGATTTCTTTTTCTCAAGAATATCCTTGCACTTATGGTTATTTGAAGTAACTCTGCTCACCTCTTTTGAAATACCTATTCCCAGCTGACTTAATTATAAAACACTGCCTTATTTATACCTAGAGTGGGCTCATGGTTCTGCAGTGAGCTATGGAATACACTCTTCAGCATGTATTTGACTGTTTTTTTTCTTTTCTGTTAAGTATAGTGGGATTCTGATGATTTGTTTATAGTCATACTTCAGACAAATTATAACACCCAAGGCTTTTATAAAGTAGATGAATGAAGATATTGTTTAACAATAATTTTAGGGAACATTTCCATCACTGAAGATTTTCATTTGTAATAATAGATTCAAGAATTGTATCAACTGCTGTGTACTAATTCATTTTACTGTATTGCATTTTATATGGCTGCATTTAGAAAAAATATTTGTTCTCTAATATAGACTAAATGCTAGTCCAGTGACCCACTACACAAATCTTCATTTATAATTCACTTTTTAAAAGAAAATGTCTTCAGAAGAGTCTTGTGACAGTAGCATAGAAAAATTTGGTTGTGTAAACAAGAAAGCAATGTTTCTCTTGCTGCTTTGTTGTCACATTTTGGAGGACTAATCCTGTGCTCATTCTAGGTTGTTTGCAGTTGAGGCTGCTGTTGTCCCCATCAGATTATTTTGGTGTTGAATAATAAATAAGCATAGGCCAATGCCTTGTTCATGCTGTTACAAATGAAAATTCCTAAGTCCTAGCAAAATTCTTGAAGAAAAGATACACTGAGTTTTCTAGTTATCCTATCACACACTGTATGGGGGTATTTTAAAATATACTTTACCATAATGTTAATGATACCATCACATCATTGGTTTTACTTTTTCCTCTAGACATATTTTGTCTGTTAAACTTCAGGTATAAGTAGTTTGGCTGTGACACTTCTCCTGTCACCTCTGCTCAGTGTTTCCCAGACATGCGTGGCACACAGGCAGAACAGCAGAAGGGCAGAATAAAGACCTTTCACAGCATCATTTAGTTTGGAAAAGAGCCTTAAGATCAGAGTCCAACCGTAAGCATAGCACGGCCAGCTCCAGCACTGAACCGTGTCCCAAAGCACCACATCTGCACCTTCAGGGATGATGGTTCCACCACCTCCCTGGACAGCCTGTTCCGGTGCTTGACAGCTCTTTCAGCAAAGTAATATTTCCTCATATCCAATCTAAACCTCCCGTGGTGCAACTTAGGGCCACTTTGTCTCATCTTACCACTTGTTACTTGGGAGAAGAGGCCAACACCTTTGATAGAAGGTTAATGGAATTGCTTGAGTCACTTGGAAGATTTTCAGCTCTGAGAGGCATGTGACTTTGAATTTCCAGTTCTGTTTTGATTAAAGGTTTTGTTTAGGAGTGTAACTTTTTGAAAAAGCACTGTTAAGTTGCTGTCACATTTCTGATTTTAAATTTAATCCTATGTTACATGTTTTAGATTTCTACTGAGAAATTAGACTATGGAAACATCTAAATAATTTTAAATTAAAAGTGACATGCAGCCTAGAATAAATAACATTTGTGTGTGACTTTTCTACTTTGATCCTGTGGATCTTCCAGGATCCACATTAAATGGTCTTTGTTGAACAACTACATTGTATTCCAGAAGGACTGGTCCATTTAGAACCTAATTAATCATTTGGGACTTCATCCAGACAAAAACTCAATTTCTGTCACAGATTCCAGAGTCATCCCTATGTGGTTCCCATGAATACAAACAATAGCTCAGGGACTAAAAAGCTTCTCAGCTCTAATTCCAGGAAACCCAGACCCACCATTCTGACAGCTACCATTGTAAGCAAATTGATGACAATGCTTTTGGAGTTTCATGCAGAAAGGGTTTTTTTCCTTTTCCTTGCTTGCACTATATTAACAGAGTATGGGGAGTGATGGATGCCACCTGCTATGTGCATTTGCTCTGAGTCATTAATACAGTGTGAATGGAAGAGGGACAGTCTAGTCCATGCCCTCACCTTCACTTACAGAATCACAACTTTTAAAAAAGAATACTCCACTCGTTTTGTATCGCTGTTGGCATCAGCTCTGTGTAGTCATAGTATGGTTATGTTAATGTGGCTGTTTGCTGACTTCTTAAAGGAGATGCACAGCTGATGCCCCAAGTTCCAGCTGACTCGGTAGCTCTGGCTTCCACTTTCTCATTTAACCATGGTTGGTAATACAAATAGTGTGTTCTAATGAACCTCAGCTTCTGCAGTCTGTCAGCACCTTTCAGATAGGCGTGATCCGCTAACAGACATTTTCAGATACCTTGCTCTAGAAGCAGTACGTGGTGCCTGAATTAGGTTGAGAAGCAGAGCTCACTCCTGTGGGTTACTGAGGTGGCTTTTAGAATCTGGTTTTTGTCTCTTTACAGCGTTGCTCTGCATCATGTAGTGGTACGTGGTTCACCCAGGGTTCTGTAGCTTGTGCTGCCATAGGTTTGCAGGTTTACCTTTGCTGGCTACTAAATACTAGAAACTGTGTACATTAGAGCCTCCTGTTATGTTGGTTTTGCTGAGAGCTGGAGATACCTGTTGAAGCATAAAGAATTGTTACCAGCGCAAGAAGTATCCACTGCAAAGTTTCAGTTACATTGGTAGAACAAATTTTTCATAAATTATTGAAAGAGCCAGTCTGTCAAACCTGGGGATTTTCTTAAGCATCCATCACTACAATGTCTAAACTTTTACAGGTAGATTAGAGCTGAAGTTCAAGCTTGTATACTTTTGGACTTCTCTGCTGTATTCATTCTTCAAGAAACTGTTTCTCTGTGGGCATAACTTCTGAGTGTTAGATTTATTGCTAATGTGAAAGAAACTTCATCAAAGGGGATAGTAACAGCCTTTTAAATTATCACAGTTTGTAGCTGTGTAATCTCGCTCAGTACAGTCTGGAGCAAATCCATTCAGCATGAATCACTTACTCATGTGTTCTGGGACTTTGAAATTTTCCTTCAGCTCTTTAGGCAGGTCGTGAATGGGGAAGTCTGAGGTGTTTTTGCATTGTTGGGATGTTCAGTATGAACATCACTACAACTCTGTGAAGACAGCATGCAATTTTTGCTGAAAAGTTGGAAAAACTCCAGTAGTCTTCACTGCCCTTTTTCGTTATTTCTAGTGCATAAAATTTTCAAGCTGTCCAAGAGTGGGGACCGTTTTTTATATAATATATAAGCTGTCAAGGAATCAGCTTTACATTTCTAGGCATTGGATATATATATATCCAATATATATATTGGATATATATCCTGTACAGGATATCAGAATGAGGATGACTCAGGCAGTTTCTCTACGGTTAGACTGCCCTCACTTCTGTGTTAAAAATAGATGTAGAAACATTTGGAAAGCCAATTTCCATAGTGCTCATTTCTGAGCTCTCCTTGCTTTTGGTTTTCAGCCAGACAATCCTATACATAGTCATTTCCCACTTTGACTGAGACTGGATGTCACTTTCAGCACATGAATAATATTGCACTTGATTTACCAGGAATTTGTATAATACTTAACTGTAACACAGTAGAACTATTTTTGCTGGTTTAGGGGCAGGATGGAACCTACAATGTTAACTAATACAAAATAGCTGTCTTCTGCCATAGTGATTTTCCTAACTCTAAAGTGTAATTTGTTTGATTGTTCTAGGTATTATTTAACATGAGGTATTAAATGAGGATTTTACAACTGTTCTTGTTTCTGGGGAAAGTTGTCTAATTGAAGCCATCATTTTTAAATTCCTGTTGCAATTTAATCTTCAAGAAGTTTTGTTTGGTTTGAAACATCATATAGCAATTACAAGTATTTGCCAGAAGAAAAAAGTTTGTAACACTAGAAAAGGTTTGTTACACTAAGCTAAAATTGGCAGTTCAGGGAAGTTTCCTCCTTTCTGGTCAGTTATTAATGTTAGTGCTAACGTTAAATATTTTAGACTTGATTAGAGTGATGTTCTCAATTATTGTCATAACTCTCATAGTTCTTACAGTAACTAATACTTGTCTGCACTCCTTTTCCATGAGGGTTTTGTTTAAGAAATGGATACAGTACTACCTTTGCTTTTTGAGTAAAAGTGTATTACATGTAACTGCATTTAGAGAGGAAATCTATGATCATTTAAGTGGAGTGAGTATTTTTAAATTTGCAACAGAACCTGAGTAACATAATATGGTCAGTTTTATCCCTTCCTAATGCTCATGTTTAGCATTCTTGGAAATTATTTTGTTATTTTTCAGGAAGTCCCTTAATGCTCATTAACTACAGTATTTTTTACTCTGTGTTACCCAGACATTAGTTCATTCAGGTTTGGTTACACTCACACTTATGTGAGCTTCAGACTTGGTGATAACTCTTAATGACTTAGGAGTAATTTCTGGTGCCTGCAGCAGTTTAACAGATGAGAGGAACTGATGTGGATTAACTAATTTCAAGCTTTCCAGAAAAATCTGTCTGCTGTACTTTCATATCACTCTGCTTCAGAGGCTGATTGAAATGTACTAAATGCACTAAGAAACCTGTGTACTTCTTTTACTTTTTTTTTTTTCTTTTTAGATCATTCCAAGTGACCCTTTCTGGGTACCAACCACTGAGGAAGAGTATTTGCACTTTGGGGAAAAGGCAGACTCGGAGAACCAGGCCCGCAAGTACATGAACGCAGTAAGAAAGCGGAAGGGTCTTTATGTAGAAGAAAAAATTGTGGAGCATGCTGAAAAGCAAAGAACTCTCAGTAGAAATAAGTAGCTGTGTCTGCTCCCTTTCTCTTCCGACTCAGCTAAGTGCAAGTGGATTATTTTCTATGCAGCAAATTGAAAATTTCATCTCGACTTTGTTCTTTGACTCCACTTTTCTTACATGCTGTAATGCCTGTGGCTTATGTTTTAAGAAACTTAAGCCTTTCCAACTTTTCTACAGAGAAAATAGTTTATTTAAATAAAATATAGGCTTAGTCATTACATTTGGTCTCAATTTTTAAAACTTACTGCCCTGTTGAACTTTCTTGTTACGGGATTAGGAACTCTTAATTTGTTTCTTTCTGGTTTATCGGGTGTAATTACAGTTAGAGGCAGTTAGCTAGTTTGTTGCAAATAAACTATGCACTGAATTAAGCTCCTTAATGTTTTTGACTCTGTTCTTTAAATTTATTTTAATTTCTGTAATGCATTTGTTACTCACCAGTACTTTCCATGGTTACTCATGTGCAAATAGGTGTAAGCCTGTAACGAGTTTCTGAACTCTTACTCTGCTCCTTGTGTAAGCAGTCATCTAAATCAGTAATGTACCTTCTTTAAATGAGGGAAAACAGCACATGTGGAAGTCTAAGCACTGCAAACCAAGTGAGATTTGTCTTTTTTCCCTCCTTAGAACACAAATAGTTTGGGTTGAAAGGGACCTTAAAAATCATCCAGTTCCAACCTCAATGCCGTGGCTAGAGATACCTTCCACTGGATCAAGCCCTATTAGAGCTTGAACAAATATACTTAATGTGGTTTGGGCACTGCCAGCTGGTGTAGCCATGGAAGGCATGGTAAGTTACTGCAGCCTGCAAAAAACAGTCAGGACTTAAGTGTTTCTAGTGAGATCTTGGCTAATACAGCTGCCCAGCTAGCTGAGTCCAAGGTAGAGTTAGGGATGTCTGGCCTACGGTCACAAAGGTGCTTGAATAGGTGATGTAGAGATGGACAAGTCAGTCATTGTTGTGACTGCATAGTTACTGTATCTGCTAAACTTGAGTAAGCAGAAAGATCTTTAACATAGATTTAAAATATTTCACAATAGCTTTCATATTTTGTTATGGCATATTTTCAGATTAGATCTCAACCAGCATGAAGATGATAATTCAGCATGTTGCTATTATTTGTAAAAACTCTACTAACTAGCAGAAGAAAATCAAACCCACCTGCAAGAAGTGTCGCAGCTACTAATGGGAAGAGAATCTAATTGCTTATGTGCCATGAATCTCTAACCATTTTTCTCTATATTACTCAAAAAGTAACCTGATGTAGCTGTTTTTCCCCAGCTTTGTTACACACATATAACAATATGACAGAAATTGGGAAAACCTCTACAAAGAGGGATAAATAACTTGCTGATGGAGCAAAGATTTAATTGAGAACTAACCATTATATAATTTCATTTTCCATTACCAGCTTTACTGCTAAATGTAATCCGTATTTAAAATAAGCATACACAGCTTTTGAAATATCTTATATGTGTAAATGTTCAGTATACTTTTAACTTTCTAAAAACTACATGCTCAGCTGATGTGATTTGGCTCTGCTGGCTTTAGTAGAATCAAGACTTGTTGCAATTGGTAGTGTATAAAATCACCAGTCAGCTTCTATGTTGTAGTACTTACTAGCAAATTATATCTGTAATTTTTCTGTTTCAACAGATGCTATTTTTCCTACTTTTTTTTTACTTATTTATTTGTTATTAATTTATTTTTCCTCTGCTTAGCCCTCCTCCTTCATTTCCCATTTTACCAAGGATCCAACTCCATAACCCTCCACTACTCTTTAGAGGATTATTTTTATTATCAACTATTTACTTAATTTTACTGAATATGCTTATCTTTGTAAAAACTTGCTGGCTCTGGAATTTGAACAGCAACAAAAAAAGGATCAAAATACAATGTTGTTTTCCTGTTAGCATTTTTGATGGCCATATAAAAGGCTTGTCCTTCACCCTTGCAAAAGTTGCGTGTCTCACTGTTCTCCAGTGAGATCTCAAGATGCATTTTTCCCCCCCCCGAAAAAGCTGCTGGTGTAAAAGGTTAACAATTAATAATGATCTGCACAGGCAGCAAAAATATGACTTTTGTCAAAAGAACCTATAGCCTTTTTATACCCTGCATTTCCTACTTGCTCAGAAACACGTTTGCTATTCCCCAAGAGGGAGGGGAATTCAGTAATGTTATGCTACTTTTTTTCTGAAGTGGCCACATAGCACAGCTAAAATATGCATCTTATCAAGTGGAATTACAAATGGGAGGCAGATTGATCATCATCACCAATTCAGTGCTGGCTTTTTCCTATCCGTGGAGAGCACTTTCCAGATTTTTTCGTATGGTTCTTTTAAGCTGTAATAAATGAAGTCAGGTAATGAATAAATCACTCTTGTTCCATTGCTTTCCAAATGATTTATGCCAGTGTAAACTGCTACCTCAGAATATTCTGCCATTTGTTTTGTTATAGCAAAAATCCTCAGGCTTAGAGACAGTTCTTAAGAAGCTTTTGGGCTTTAGTGATGACTCTGATAGTTGGGTGTCATTGTCCCCTCTACCACATTATTGTGAAAACAATGATTTTGGATTATAACTTGCTTAAAAAAAAGTAAAGCCTACAACCTTAATGTAAAAAGAAGGCTGTGGAGTAAGCAACAAGATTTTTACAGAGGCCTTTTAACTTGATGTGTCCTACGAAAGCAATTTTTTTGCTGTAGTGGTGATTTCTTAGCATTTGAAAAAGAGAACATTCATGGGTCTTGTAACTGTAGGATTGAAGGGAATGGTTTGGAGTGGCCACCGTGCAGTGCGAGCCAAAGTGCTGTCCGTAGCAGAGTTGTGAGAAGGTTGGTCATGATGAAGAGACAGATTTAATCAAGCTTGACGAGGCCTTAACAAAGTCCATGACAGCTCCGGGAGTCCCACTCTTCTGCTGCATCCAAAGGCAATATAACTTTTTGGCTGACTTCACCACCTGAGTGCTTTGAGGTTTTTCTCTGACCTTGTTCAAAGGGGAGGGTGCAACCTCCAGGTCATTCATATAGGATTAGGGACTGAAGTGCCAAAACAACCCCTCAAGAGCATTCATGGCAGGAGCGATACATCCATCAAGCAGTGGTTTCTGGCTGTCTCTAATACAGGTATTTGACAGCAAGTTCTTTTTCTAATTTTTTTTTTTTATGCTCCTTTAAATGATGAGTTTGTATCAATCAATGTAATTCCAAGGGCAGATTTACCTGCTCAGTGATACAGACACATCCAGAGCCAACTGGTGTTGAAATACAGTAGCAGGCATGCTGTGGAGCTTACTGGCAGCTAATTGTTTGCTGTCTTTCATCTCTTGTCATGATAGCATTTACCTTTAGGAGGTCAAGAGAATGGCTCTTTACAAGAAAAAACTGGCATTGCTTTGTGGAGTGACTGACAGAAGGAGCTGGGTAAGTGGCAGCTGAGGCTGCGCTTCCCCTGGAGACTACGCACAGGATGTTCATGACAAGTGCTGCTATCACTGGTCTGGGGATTGAAAGCTGATCCTATTTATGATTCCGTGTCTTCTCCTTGTAACACTGCTGTCATGCACTATGGACAGCTTAGGAAGGTTAGTTTAAATTAACCTTCCCATGTTAAAACAGTGTCTGGTCTGTTCCTATCACATCAAGGCCAGTGAGTAATTTGACTGCAGCTGGTGTGAAAGGGAAAGGCTGGAGAAGAAATGTAAAAATACTGTGGGGAAAAAAAATATCACTCTTGTATGGATGTTTTTATAGTAACTGTTTTAGTTGCCTAATGAGAATGCTTTGCTGCTGTGGAAGTGTTCAGTAACAGTGTGCCAGGGTGCTGTAAGGAAGATGCGCTGCCGTGACAAGCAGAATGTGATTACCAGTCAGTGCATGCCTTTGGTATAGCCTTGCCTCTGCGAAGGAAAGCAGGAAGAAACAAGCCTCCAGCTTGTTTATCTGTCTCCCTCGCTGTCCTGAGGATTTCATAGAAACCTCTTGACTGTGGCAGGCTCATCATTTCACTGAGCACGGTGAAAGGGAGCTGTGCATTCCCAGCAGCAGCAATTCCCTGGGTGCCAGTTTACTGACTGCATAGAGAGCAGATCTAAATAACCTTTTTCAACAGAGCACTGTAGTCCAGCATGGCCTCTGTTGAATCTTGCTGCTGGGACAGGTGGAGCCTGGAGAACTGCAAGCAAGCGTATGTGAAGAGATGTTGTTCTGATATCCACAGGCTGTGTGAAGGTAAGAGGCCCAGGGTCATGGCATTGCAGAGCTTACTGTCATGTGAGAGAATGCTATAAGGGAAACTCCTTAATTAGTTCTTTATTCCCCTGGTTCTCTCAGTCGAGCACCCCAAAGCACATGAAGAAGCCTCTCCCAACCTGTGCTGGAAGAGTTAGGGCTGTAGAAAAGGGAAGCACAGTTACTGTCCTGCTTTCTGATAGCTGTCCCTTGTGCTCGAACTTATCAACATCATTTCTTCCAAGCTGAAGAGAAGATGCTAAAACTGGGATTGACAAAGAAAAATACCTATCTGTGTAGATGAGAGTTGGTGGCTGACAAGTTGGGCTCTGCTTTTGCAGCAGAGGTTGCCTGTAACGTATTTCCCTGTCCAGAAAGAATGGAACTGTGTATTTCCTCATAGCTGACCAAAACCATGTCAAATGGCTGCAACTTCTGAACATGTCTGAAAGGTGAAGGAACTTTGTTTCCCTTGCCTTTGTTGTATGAACAGATTTATTATTGCTGTTAGCAGTTTGGACTTGAGCAATGCCATTGTTGTGTGATGGGTGGTTCACTCACCAGACAAGTTCCCCAGTCCATGCTCTTGGCCACCTTAACCCAGAGAGCCCGTGTGCTGGCGGCCAGAGAACAACAGAGGCCAAGAGAGCTGAAGGTGGGTATTGACTTGAACCTTGGTTGTGAGCTGTTTAGTGAAGGAAATCACTGGAAAGTTGCAAAGAACCACCAAACAATATGAAAATCAAACACCCTTTGCCAGACACTCTGCAGTGCAGCCCTGCGACTGCCGTGGCGTTTGCACTGGGGTGGTGGCAGATAACTCCCTCGTGTTGCCTCCCTGGAGGACAGGCACTTCTTTTCCAGCTGATTGCTGGAAGTGCAGTGTGGGTTAGTACATGGAGAGTGGGGATTGGGAGTAGAATCTCATTTGGGGTAATTCACTTTGGTTTCTATTACTTCAGTTGAGTCCTGTTTGAATTCTGCCAGATGAGGATCTGGTTTTTGTGCCGCTTCCATTTTGTTCTTACCTGAAGTGACAGGTATCTGTGATAATGCTAGCTGAGCTTTTTTTCTTCATAGATTTATTACTGGAGAGCAGAAATATGTCTGCAAACTTGTGCAGACTCCTATAAATAGCAAGCTACTGTGCATAAGGAGACTGTGACTGTAGCCAACTCCATGTTGTTATGACAAATCTTGTGATATTTTGTTTTTCCTAAAAACCTCAGGTCTTGTATTTCATCAGAATCTCTGTTTTCATTAAAAAAAAAAATCAGCTTTATCTTGGCATCAAATTAGAGAAAAACATGAAAATGTCTGCAGCTTCACAATGATGGCAGAAAAAAACAAATGCAAACAAGAACCCCTAAATATAGTGTTTTACTTTAAAAGCAACAAACAAAAAATCCCAGACCACTGAGTAAATGAAAGACCTGTGGTTTTGAAGGACAGACTCTTAATGTCTGTGTTGTGGTCTTTTACTGTAACTGTAAAAGTGACTTTTGTAATACTTTTTATAAAGTGGTGGTAGGTTTTTTTCATTGCAGATAAGCTTCTTGCAAAATACTTATTTTAAAAGAAAAGATGTGAAATCCTTTGGAAACATTGCTCACTTTGTAAAACAAAGAACTGCTAATAGTCCCTGAACAGATGCCTTTTCCTCTAGCTTTAATTCTGGATCTGAGTCTGCATGATCCAAAGCAGAAATGCTGGAGGCTGTCAGGAAATCTGCTAAAATATTGAGCTGTTGTGGGGGGGAAATGCTGGTCCTGATTCCTCCCTCCTTGCTGGATGTGTGATGAGTTGTCCATGCTTTTTAGCAGGTGAAATCTTTAAAGAATAGTTCATTCTATATTCATTTTTAGACCTTGGATTTAAATTTAAAAATATTTTCTCAAAACACAACCCTCATTTAGCCCCTGCCTTGCCTTAGAGCAAGCAAACAACTGTGCTTATATTGTTTTTACCAGGGAAATCTCAAGTCATCACTTGTGTGAATCAAAGTGCTTAGATTAAATCTTTGGGGGACTGGGCAAGTGATACCTAATGAGACTCAGCCTGAACTAGAGCTCTCCTTCTCTCTTCAGTTCTTAAGAATTGGTCTTTCTTCTTTGCTCAGTGAGAGAAAGGCTTAAGCCTTGCACAGCATCATTATCCATCACTAAACAAAAGGGGGAGAAACAAGTTTGTTGTTTTGATATTTCAGATGTAAAAATCAATTTTACATTATTTCAGATCAGCATTAATCATCCTGAATAAGTAACAAGAGGGCAAAAAGTCACAGTGTAAGCTTTTCACTCTGCTTTTGTTGACAATAAATGCTGTCGTAGATGGAGCAGTAATCAGGGCCACAAAAAAAGATGATTACTAGGTAAATGGGCAGACTTCACTTTTGATAGTTGAGCAACCAGAAGTAGCATTATAGAAGAGAAAAGAGTTTTGTAGGTTCAAAGGCCTCTTTGTTACAACCAATATTTTGGAAAGGTTGATGGAGTTGTTGCAGAAATAATTATTTCCTGATGCTTAGAGATTGAAATTCTGCAACTGTTGTTAATATCCAAATCAAAGGGTGTTTTCCATGACTTTGAGCTACAGTGGGTTTATGTTGTTATCCTCTAAAATGCCTTTTTTTTAGAATTATCGCAAAGTTTGACAAGTTTGTTTATTTTGCATCACTTTTACTCTGTGGATTTAAACAAATCTTTTGAATCACAGGTATATTTCCAGTATTTTCCAGGCAAAGATGGGTAGGCCATATTCCCTTTTCTGATTCTCCTATATCAGACCTCTTGGTGATGATACTCATCGCTGCCCCATGATGACACTCCCAAAGAGCGGTGCTGCTTTTTGAGATATAAAAACTGGGGAGAATGTCCCAGGAACTCATCCAGCTGTCAAAAAAGGGTGTTTTCTCCTTTCCTGCAGCCCTGGAAATGTCTTTTTGAACACTACATATTTTTAAAAAGCTAAATGCATACTTGTAGGGGGTGAAGTGAATGATTTGTGGACTGTGTAGCAGAGGAGGAACTGGAGGCCGAATCTGGAGTGTTTTTTCACACACTTGCAGGATGCTGGTTGCTCAGGAACGTGTTATAATATCTAATCAGTAGTCATTACAGGCTTTTGCAGCACTAATTCCTACAGCCTTCCATATGTACACCCTGTTGGGTCCCTCGGGGCAGGATGGTTCTTTAATGGACCACGTTCCTGATCCAGTGATAGGGCTGCATCATTCACCTTCACCCACACAGATGATCTGCAGTGAGCAAACATTTAACTGCCTCGTGGAAAGTCCAAAACTGAGTTTCCTCTCTCAGCCCTTCCTGCTAAAGGAACAGTCTTGGGTCTTGTTACCTTGCTTTTCCTATTTTTTTTAAAAAAAAAAAATTATCCTGGCTTTCAAGAAGGAATACCCAGAGGGAACGTATTCCATAGAGAGGTCATTTTTCTCGCGATCATTGGTCTTCCAGCACACCAAGATTAATGGAAAGACTTGATTTTAGAAACTGTGCTGGGATATTGTGATAGCATCAGGTGTGAATAGCTGTGAACTTTGCCTACCACCTGCAGGAGCGCTCGCTGTAAACTCAGAATGTGCCACAAAATGTTTCTAAGGTAAATGTATGAGAGTTCTGGTACATGGAAGGAGGGTGAAGGTCACTGCTGGGAGAATATGGGTGTGCAGAGGTGGGTCTAATTTTATTGATGTGTGCAAGAAGAAAGCAATAAGTTAATAATTCCTTTTCTTAAGGAGGATGTTTTGAATTCTGAGAAAATCCTTCTCCACAGCTGTAAGATGCATTTAAATCACCCAGCGGAAGCAATGATGGATATTCATGTAAATGGATTTTGATGTCCTCTTAGAAGTTTAAATGAAACACCCACATCCAGGAAGCTGGAAAGCTTATGGGGGAGCACAATTGCAATTCTTCATTAAACATACCACGTAGGATTTTTTTTCTCTTCAGAAACACTGAACTTTGGCAATTTATATTTATTTGAGATGAAAGAGGCAAGCTAACAATTCCATGCTTATCACTTCTGTACAAGATGAGACCTTGTGTTACAGATTAATTCGTAACTTTAAAAAATTTTCTTCATTTTTGATGAATTGCTCATTCCTGTTGCAGATAATCAGCATCACTCCCTGTTCTGTAGAAACAGCTTTTCTTTTTACCACAACCTTCACCACCCATATCCATAGGAGAATGTATAGTACCAGTAGGACTCTGTAGAAATTACTCAAGGAATAACAAAAATGTGGATGTTTTCTCAGATAGTGTAAACATGTAATTCTCTTCTCTTGGTAGCCTGCATTAGTTAGTTAGTATTGTAGGTTTTTTATGTTGAAGGAGATAAACTGATTTATTCTGGTTGACAACCTCCAGGGGATTTTATTCTTCACACTAATTTGGATCTTAACCAGCCTGTAGAATTGATCCAGGGCAAAGCTGCACATTAAACCTTACATGAAAGGTCAAAGGCAAACTCTCCTTTTTTAATGAGCCCCATTATTTAGTTCCATGTAGGTATCAGTGCTTCTATTTGAAACCAGACCTTCTATTCAATCTTACATATGCTTCTAACATTTTCTTTGTAATGTTTTAGCAAAATTAAATGAGATTGGGACCCTTGCAGAGTAAGTTTTTTCATGAGTGGAGCTCAGAGCAAATCTACAGCACTCCACAGTATTATGTCGGAAAAAGCGAAGCTTTTATCTAAAAGCTCTGTAGCTTTTATCTAATGCTCAGCATAGGCTTTACATGTAGGTCTGTTGGATTATTGCCCCTTGGAGCAGATCAGTGTATGGAATGATCTCACTCTATTGTTAAGATAATTTGTCTTTGGGGATTCTGATCTTCTTCACATTTCAATGACATCATCTGTTTTGCTGACTGTAAATCACTAATGTCGACTCCTGGCCTTGCTAATAAAACCTGCAGAAATGCAGTATGGGTGCTTATATTAATAGTGTTAGATGTGTAACTAACTTCTAGCTGCTCAACACTACTTTTTGAAGTAGTAAATTTGCATACTCATAGCCTCATTTAATGTTCCTAACGTGTCCGTTATATGCCAGCCTGTACACTGTGTTTCTTTTAATTCTGTGTTCTGTATAGCTTTAGTAATCAGCCTGAAACACAGCAGCAAAAATGAACTCTTCTCCACAATGACCAAATCTTAAATTGCAGAAACACTGCATAAAATCGAAATCTATCAGTTTGCTTACACAAATGGCCTTTGTTTGTAGAAAAGGCCACTTTGCATGAACCATACAGACAATTTTCTCGCTTAACACCGTGTTTTCAGTGGAGCTTCTTGCAAATGGTTCTGTCAAAATACCTCTGAATGGTGCCTGTCACTTCTCTAGTAAATACCTTCACCTTATCATCCAGGGTATTGCAAGAGGTCCTGAGCTGCAGTTTTTCTGAGTCTAAAGAACTTACTATTCTTCCCACTGCCTCTTACTGGGCTGAAGCAAAGAAAGCCTCTTTCCATTGTTGCCCCTTTCATGTGTTGGCTCGTGTGCGTTTTACCTTTTGAGCAATACAGGTCTTCTATCATTGCTGTTAATTTCTAATCCCTAATTAATACCTCAAATAATGGCGTTAAAATCAACCAAATCACACCAGTGTTTTCAGATCACTTCTGTGTCTTAGAGCAATTTGTTTGCAGTCACTTTCAGTCTTTCTCCTGCATATTCAGACAGTTTCCTGTTACGTTTGATTGGCTTTCCACATGCAAGAGGAAGAGAAAACAGTTCCTAAGAAGATCTGATTGCAAGGCACACACATGGGACAGTTTGGGAATTGGGTGGAAGACTGTAGAGATTGTTTCTGACCATTTTTTTATTTTATTTTAGGCTTGCACGTTTCCTTTTTAGCTTATTAATGTGATCTGTTTCTTATGCTAAACTAAAGGGAAAATGGGCAGAAATTGAAAATATCTGCAGTAGCTGACAGTGTGTACAGTGATGGGCAAATAAAATTTCTGTGAAGCTCCTGTCTCTGGGATTTGTTTGCACAGGAAAAGCATAATTTCACAAGCCCTGCACTTGTGATTGCTTACTACAATTTTAATAACCACATCTCCACTTTAAGTCATGTATCAGTTCCAGGTCCCCTGGGATGCTGTAAATGTTTTAAAAAACTGGACTGGACAGCATTGAAATCCAAGCGTAGAAAAAGATCAGCTTTGCCCCCTTCTCCTCTCCTTCCTTCTAGTTTGCTGCTTTTTTTCTTTGCCCATTTTCCTTTATTCTTTGTTTTCTTGGGAAGCTCCATTGCTGTACAATGTAGGTCAAAAGACCAGCAAAATGCATTCTCTTTGCAAGCAGCCAGTGCTTCCTTTATTGACCATTTGCTGCTTTTGCTTTACTAAACTAACCTGAAATCATCATTCTACCATTTTCATCATTCTACCATTTTCATTTTAATCTCATTCTTTCAGTTCCTTCTTCAAAGTATTGTTTTCTCCATAAGAGTCCATGGGAGACATTTGCCATTTTAAACTTTTTTAAGGTTTTTAAGGAAAGGTTATAACAGACTGTCTTTTCCTAAGGAGACTGAAAAAAGTGTTTTTCCCTCATAAGACCAGACATTTCCATTCCGGATTATATTTCACTTCATAGATGTTATTTAAAATTAACTGAGCAGTTTGTGTTTGTTTTCTTTGTGTACAGTTACGTGCTGTCGACTTCTGGGCCTTTTAGAGCTGCTGATCAGAAGGCAAATGGGAGAGACATACTCTAAAAGAAAGAACCAGACTGTAGTCTGTATTGTGCTCTTTATGTATTTTCCAGCTGGTTTTACTTCTAACCTTCAGCATTTCTCATGGGACACTAAAGCAAATCTGCATTCACTTTTTTATCCTCTTTGTATAGAACACACAAGACCTAAAGTAAAGCTGTAATTTGCAATATTAGGAAGTGTGGCTGGGTGTCCCTGTCCCTAGTGTGAACGTTCACATTTAAATATGAATGAAAGTGGGCCAGAAGCCCCTGAAGCTTTGAGCTTGCACAGACTGCCTGTTCTTTCCGGTTTAAGTACTGTACCTTTTTTTTTTCCCCCTTTGCCAAACAACAGCTACCATATGGGCTGAGCTTCAGCCAGTCAAGGACTAAATTACACACACTCTTTTGACTGTAAATTGAATGGAAAAGGATGTCAGTTATCGCTTTCCTCCTGTGGCCACACCACAAGAGCACCTGCAGTCAAAAACTGGCAGTGGTGCTCTGAAAGGCACCACATGCTTCTATTGTTAGGGCTTCTGCTGGCTGTGCTTACCCCACTCCAACGAGGTGAGGAGATTGCCAGGATAAGAGCCTCTCTTCTGAAAGGGAGTTCACTTAGAGACACTTATCCATGGTATTTTGTTTCCACTAAAGGAAGTACAAATCTGCTTAGGGAGATGGCTATCAGTGGTTTCAAAGAGGAGTTTTTGACTTAGGCACGTTTACCATATTTATTTGGAAATCTGTTATGAAATTATAACTGCTTTCTCTGCAAAGTGTGACTGGGTCAGCTCACTTGGAGGATTATCTTCTTCCCAGCCTGAATGCCAGAACAAAACGATTCTGTTTGTCGTCTGTGCAAAGGTAGTCTGGAATTTGTGACCATTCCTCTCTCCCCAGGGCAGGTTTGGACTGGGAGCGGCACAGACGTGTGCCAAGAGGATTTGAGCAGGGAGAAACTGGTGATGTGGGAGCAGAGGACTGGGTGATCCATTAGAGGGGCAGCTCTAAGCCGAGAGGTTCCTGTGTCACGATGTGTAATGTGACAGCTGAGGTGGGAGCAGGCCCCACCAGCCCTTGTGCTCCAGGCAGGCTGGTGGAACTCTCCATCATCTGCTGTGTCCATTAACTCTTCCTTTCCTGGACAGATCAATGCATATCCACATCGTTACTGAAGAAACCAAAATGTTTATTCACTCTGTGATTTAAAATTAATGGGAAGAACGGGCAGTTTAATAACGAGGGTGTTTTCTCTTCAGAAGCTCCATGGCTGGATAAAACATTAGTGCTTTGGTTGAGTTCCCCAGCAGGTTGTTAGATGTGTTATGTATCTGCCTCATGGCTTCTGTTCAAAGGCTCCTTAAAGTTCAGGGCCTAAAGACATCAACTCTGCTCTCGGATCACTATGGGCCGAGGCACAGTGCACTGAAAAAAGTGTTACAGTGCTGAGGAATTCATGGGGTGACCAAATAACATTCAGAATGTTAATTTACAATTACTGCTTATGACTTAAGATTAGAGCGATTGGAGGCCTTGGGCATTTCTGCCAATGTTCAAACCCACAATGCTTAAACACAACCACAGAATTCTAACATTCAGCCAGCTGTGCAATTCTGGTAATTATCTGGCAGCACGTAGCATCAAAGAGGCTGTGTATTTCTGTACGTCGGTCTGTGTAGTTGCCCTTCTCCCCAGAATTGAGTGGATGGTGGAAGCTGCTGTTGTGTGAATAATCTCCAAACAGGATGCTGATGTTCAAAAGTCGTTTTCAGAAAATGCTCTGTATCTTTAGAGGGTTCTAAAATACTTCCTTCTGGGATGGTAGATGATACCTTATGTAATGAACACCGTCAGATGGTTCATCCTCAGTTTCTTTCCCAGCCCTGGGCCTTTTTTTAGCATTCATATTATGACTACCTTAACTAATATGCCTGGAAAGTATTTCCACATGTTTATTAAGCACGGAGTCAGAAAATTAAATGTCTTTTATGGTGTTTTTTTGGATATCCATTTGTGCCTTTGTTTCCTACCATCTGTGCAGTGCTCAAAATTAATAGCCCAGGTTTCCATTACCTGCACCATTTATGAATGTTTAGCCTTCACTCTTCCTTTGTTTATTATTCTAAACATTTTGTAGATTAAACAGCCATATGCACAATATTTGTTACTTTTTTAATATAACCTGTAGGGTTTTTATTATTTGTGCCATTTAGAACAGATTTGGAGAGATGCTGTGGCATAGCTGGCACCGGTACACCTTGTAGCTGCTTCACAGCTAAGGTTGCACTTTGTCTCTCATGGTGAGCTTGTCTTTGCATCTTTCCTGGAATCTTAAAAATTAAATATGGTACATCTTCTAGGAAGGGAAGTCCAAGTTTGGGAGAGGTATATGAACATCAGTATTTCTATTGCTAGCTTTTCAATATTTGCTTCCTGACAGTTTCCCCATGGGTGTCTCCAAAATATCTTGGCTGACGAAATTCCAGCTGCTTTTTTTTTCTTTGGTTGCCATATCTGAGCAGAAACCCTGGTGAATTGCTGCAAAGTTGTCGTCAGGGTTCACCTGCTTGATAATATTGTAGAGAGGAAAGGGAATGAAGTAGCTGCTTGTTAGAGCAGGGAAAACTGGGGAAAAGAGGCATGGGATTGTGCAGAGGCAAATGAGGACAGGGGAGTGTGGAAAAATGTCAGTGTGTATAAATCTTATGTCTCCATTTCTGCTTCTCTCCATCACCCACAGCCCTGGGCTTGTACCCAGGCAATCACAGAATGGTCAGGGTTGGAAGGGATCTCTGGAGGTCACCTTGTCCAACCTCCCCTGCTCAAGCACGGTCACCTAGAAGAGGTTGGCCAGGACCATGTGCAGTCAGGTTTTGAATACCTTCAAGGATATCTCCAAGACAGGTCCCTGCATTGCACGTATGCCCTTGCAGACGTGCCAGGAACTTTCAGAAGGGAGGTTTCTCCAGAGAGGCCTTCCAAGACCTGTTGGAACAGAGAAGGTTTTAAATGCCGATTGTACTGAGGAGGGGAATGCAGAATTCCTAAATAAACAGAAAAAGCATGCATGTTGGGATGAAAGCAGGGGTGAATGTGAGCATTTGTTAGGTCTGATTGTACCTACAAAGAATTTTTTTCTGTAACAAGAATTCTCAAACCTTAGAAAGTGTCTGAAAGGCGCAGGTGGATTCAGAAATCCGTATTTCTGCTGGACTCAGAGGTTGGATGTGTGCTACTTGTTTCTTAAATAAGCTCTGTAAAAATATTAGGAGAGACAAATCCTATTCCTGCTCAGTATATTTTGATAAGCTCGATGGGAGCTTCCATTAAGACATGTTCATTCTGTATTTACCCTTTTGCTCAGAAGCATTTTGGAGTTAGTAAAATTTATATTTTACGCATCATATGTTGCCATCACTTACCTCCAGTCAAGCAGCTGCTTTTATATCCTGTTTTTCTGTCTCTTGCAAGCTCTGTGCCTGGTATGGTACATCTTGCTTGCAGTCATTCTTTGGACACGTCAGTTATGTAAACAGAGCAGGGATAGGTGTTGCTTCCTTTGGACTGTGTGAAAGTGGTGCTGGCAGCACAGGAGGAGTTGGGCTGAAGTAATTTTCTTCCATTAGAAGAATAAAAATCTGAAAATAATAAAGGTCTGAATTGCATCTACAGGTAAGGGGACTGTTTCCTTCAAAATATAAAGTAGAGATTCTTGCTTCTTCCTTCCCCTGAATTCCAGAAAGTATTATTTGTCTTTGATTATGGATGGGCTCATTTTTTTTTTAAAGCGAATGTTTTTAAATGGGTGGTTTCTTTGGTATGCTGAAAGAAAATAAATATGTTCAAAAGGGCTGAGAATGTAACCCCAAGGGAAGTGCTAAAGAAAACCTGACAAATTCCTGTACTGACTCTGCAAGCCCCTTGAGTGGCAGGTCCAGCACCATTTCCCCACTTGCTTAGTGACACTTCGAGTCACCACAGAGTTCTTTAAGCTTTTGTCAGGACTGGTCCGTGGAGAAGAGTTACCCAGAGAGTGCTGTGACCAGAGCTGGAAGTCAGAACACACCAGGGCTGCCCTGAGAGGAGGGGAGAAGCCCAAGCCTCTAGCAAGTTACACCCACGCTGACAGTTCCCACAAGGCTTTGCTTTTACTTCTGCTTGCTCTCAGCGAGGCTTTTCCTGCCTTTCACTCATCAGCCCCTGAACACTTTTCCTCTCTGGCCTCTCCAAAACACCCCCAGCTGTCCCAGGGGATTGCAGCAAGTGAGCAGCCTGCCAGGGCCCCTCGCCTAGCAAACCCTCCAGCATCTTCTGGCATCTTAACCAGATGTTAGCTACATCGCCCACCTCACGATGAGAAATGTCTCTCCAATTTATTTTTTTGAAGGTGTAAAGTACAGAACTGGAAGAAACACTGAACAGTTAAGGAAATACTTTGTATTTAGTGTCTACTTGGTACTGTGCAACCCAGGAGCTGTCCCTGACTTAATGCTTTAATTAAGCTCATGCAGCTTCTGTTATAAAACAGAGACCTGCTCTTGGACAGAAAGAGAGGTGATTTGAAAAAGAAGGTGGCATGGGAGGCTCTAACCCTCCGTGTTTCCTTCGGGGATGTGAGTAGCCTACCAGTGACACCCTTGTTCCCTCAAGTCTCTTCACTTTTTGTGTTTACAACATTTCTCCTGACAGCCGAGAAGGAACAAGTTTCCAAGGGCCCAAGGTTTTTCCAGCAGCACCCAGAAGTCTGGCACCTTACCCTGACCTTGTGAGTCTGCAAAACTGTCCTGAAAATTAAATGGAAACAGATTCTCTCTTGGGAATCCAGCTCCCTCCTATTCCTGGTTGGGCTTGAAACACTGAGAACAGACACATTTCCTAGCAGTATCCTGGCACTTTGTTATCCAAACTAGAAAGTGTTAAATAAAATAAAATCTGTAGGAAGTGGAAGGAGAGGAGGGCACTGGATATTTTTAAAACACATCTGTGCTATGAGCAGAGAGCTTTGGGTCAGTTACTTTGTGTGCCTGGTTCATCTACCCCTCTCCCAATCCCTGTGTTTACTGCAGGGCTTTGTGGTTTCCTTCCTCCGGTCCCTTTGGTTATCTGGGTTGGCACAAAGCCTGGGCTCTGCTTCCCCTCCCTGCTTGTCCACCTTTGTGTCCCCAGCCACTGCCACCAGATCCTGCAAAGGCAAGGCTTAATTCTTCACACCCTGGTGTTTGTGATTTGCAGCTGTTCAGGGACTCCCTTTGCTGGCTGTGCTCAGCCCTCACTGCTTTGCCATCAGCTTGGCCTCTGGGTTTTGGTCGCCTCCTTTTTTCTTTCCTGACTGTCCTGAAGCGCTCAAATTGCTGCTGACAGCCCATGGAAAAGCCAGCAAAACATTCCACGTGGAGCACTTTCTTGCCTTCACCATCCTTTCCTGTGCCATGTTCGTTTTAGTAAGGGGTAGCTGAGAAAACAGGACCTTTGGGCTTTGGCTGATCTCCTGGTGCTTTCAGACACAACCTCCAGGTGTGGACCTACCTGCACTTCTCACAACAGAGCCAGCTGGGGCACAGCATCACCTGCATCCAGTCCAGCCTTTTAGCCCTATCACTACTTCCACTGGTTCCTCTCCAGGAACTTGCTCTTCAAGCAGCTGAACAAGCCAACCACTTCCAGTTTTCCTTGGTTCTCTTTCTACCCCTTCTGTTTAAGTTCAGTTGCTTCATTTTTGTGGTTCCCAATACCCACTTGTTCCCTTTCTCCCTTGTTCTGAAAGATCTATCAGCAAAGCCTCTGATGTTTCAGCACTCTGATGTTTCAAGATTTTTATATGCCTGGTAGAGAAGTAACGATTTTGTAGGGAGTTAAGGAGGCTCTTCTAACATGGTTTGGGGCTTTCCCAGCTCCTAAACTTGATCAGTGCTGTACCAGCTCCCAGGTAGTGTTAAGCACTTTATTTTAAGCCACAATGAAAGACATTTAGCAGCTCAGAGAAAGGTGCTGTGACAAGCTGAGCCCACCCTGCCTCAGGCTGCCTTATGTGAGGAGCTGGAGAGGAGGTACCTTTCCTACAAAAGGAATTTTGGGAACTTGCTGATCTGTCTTGAATGAGGAAGGAGTGTTTCCTAAGATTTATTTAGATGCAACTGTCACAAGCAGATCAGTATGGCCGCAGGCTAAGGCACCGTGTGAACACCACTCCTTTTCAGATACTACCAAACATCCTTTGAGGCAGCTTTCAAGAGCTTGCTCAGCATCCGTGTAGGTCTGCTCCTGGAAAAAGTGTAAATGCTGAGTTGGGTGAGGTGAGCAATGACAGTTTTGAAAACCTTGCCTGGTAGGTCCCTTGCTTTAAGGTAGAGCCCTTTCTGTCACTTCTATGTTAACACAGAAATAGCCTGAAGCAAGAGAAGCCGGTCTAAAGGTACAGGTGGTGGTTTCAGAAGTCATTTTCAAAATGAGGAGCTCTGGCTTTGAAAGCCAGTTGTATGCTTTAGATACCAAACTGTGAACATAGTGACCTTATCTTTATTTCTTCTACCTCCCAGTCTTTGCTTAGTGCACTGGAACTGGTCTTTGCTCTCCAGATTTCTTTACTGCAATGGCAGAACCTCCTTTATTCCATCATAAGTAACCACGCAGGGTTTTATTTTGCAAGTGTTTTCTCTATGTGTTCCCATCTCTCAGATTTTATTCCCAACCAGTTTTAAGGATTGCAACCCTGCAGGAGTCCCTACAAATCTTGACTGAATCTCATGACAAAAGTGTCTTCAATGTTGTTGATTAATCTTTGTTCTCTTGAAGGTTAAGAGGTTTGCACAAGTAAGAAAGCCCTCTCTATTACTCAATAACCAGCCCAACTTACATGCTAACACTACAGTGGAAAATTTGACTGTTGTGGACCAGAAGAATCTCACCGTGTTACCAAAGACATTATGCAAGACTAAATGAAGTTACATTTTCTTCAGACTATTCAACTCTCTGCATAATTTACTTAGTATTTTAATCATCTTTTTGAACAGTCCTTACTTTCTGAAAGGTCAGAAGGAGCCTAAAAATAGTTAACATCATCTGATGGCTGCTTTGCTGGATATGAGATTTCATTCCCAATAGACAGAGATTTTCACATCATAAAACCATAGTTATCCTGGCAATAATTAGTCTGATACAGAAATGCAAATCTTGGCTGTGTGCTCTTTGCTTTCAGTAAGTGCTATTTATATGGTAGGCTCTTTGGGGCAGGGACTGTCTCACGTTATGAATGCTTCATACAACTGAATCTGGTATTGTTTGAGGCCTGAAGGCACAAATCTAATTCCAAGAATAGTAAGACTGAATGGACGTGGAGACTAAAGCAACTTTCTCAGTCCTAGACATGACATCAGAACGAGATTGAGGTGGGAGTGGCAGAACATGCACTGTGCAGATGGACTGTTTGGGTGGCAACTGGACCTCATTCTCTAGGCTTGTCAATGGGTCTCTGTTAGTGAGGACTCACAGTTCACTGTAAGATCTTTCCAAGTACAGGAATTACTCTTAAAATCTTGAAGCAGTCTATTTCCTTCTGTAAAATACCAATGAGAGAAAAGTTTTACTTGATTGGATTCTCCAGTGAATGCTGTGGTTGCTGCTGGTCGCTAGTAACAAGGATATGTACAAGAACAATTGCCAGGCATTCAGGTCACTGTAAGCTTAGGATTAAGGCATGAGAAGGCACTAAGTGGGCCAGATCTGTTCACAGGGAATGAAGAACTTTTTTCTATACTTGTTTTGACTAAAAGAGTAAAATCCAATCTTATATAACTCTTTGTTGCTTGATGAGGACATGTAGGAGAAATGAAGATAGACCTGGCAGGCAACGTTATAAACATTAATCTTAAGAGTTGAACTCCCAGACATTTCACTGAATACAGGAAAGTGATAAATATCTTTCTGCTTTAAAAGTGAAGCATGGTTATTTTTATCGGCCAAGATCTTACTGTTCACCCCTGGCTAAGCAGAGAGAACATTAGTAATGATGGACTAAGGTGGCCCACAAACCAGCAAGGTCTGTTGCACTCCCACTGCCACTCCCCTCAATCTTCTGCACAACTGCACCTCCAGATCTCATTTTTTGAAGATTTTTTTGCTAATGGCCTCACAGATTGGAAGTTGTAATAATATTTCTTATGTTTATTACCTAACCCAGTTCCTCTAAAGCTGCTGTTTCTTTTGCTTCCTCTTCCTTTTGCACTCAAGGATGGCAGGAGGAAATCAGGAAAGGCACCTAACGTGTTTTTAATCCTGGCCAGATGGGAAAATTGGTGCCTGGCTCCAGAAGCTAAGGTGTTAGGTTCAGAAACCTGGTCTGACAGTTCTGCTGCTACCACCCAGTGGGCAAGGCACCTTTCAGCAGGGAGAGCACCTGTGCCTGCAGGCAGTGTAGAGAGAAAGGCAGGGACTGAGGCAGCTCCGAGCCAGCTGCTCCCTCAGCCCTCCTGCTGCACCAGCACAGCTGCACTGGGACAGAGCACAGGTCTGCCTGGGCCAGTATCTTGTTTCTGGTGGAGGACAAGGGTTTTGAAAAAAAAAACCCATATATTTATAGAAGTGTGTGTGTATGTGTATATATAAAAGCTTCTGGAGTCAGGCAGAATTTTCCCATATGCCCAGGATTTTTATATATATAATATATTTATATATATATAAATAGAGTCAGTCTCCTAGCTCTTGTGTCTTCTTCTGAACAGAAGGAGGAAAGGGGGACAGTCTAACCTCCTCCTAGTCCAACCGAGTACTATGTGAGGATGTACAACCAGAACAAGTTCTTAGACGTTGATGGGTTGTTTCTGCATCTGGGGTTGTTACTGTTCAGTAATGAATGTGGAGTGGCTGGTAGTCCCACAGCTCTAACAGAGACATGACCAGCCACCAGGAGTAGCTAGAGGAAAATTATTTGAGCATGTACAGAGAGATAACTTGCTGCTGAGAATCTGTCTCTAGTACAAGGTGTGCATCCTTGAAATAGAATTGAATAAGCTTTGTCTGGATTTGGGACCTCCCCCCCACGTGTGTGTTTGTGTGTGGCAGGGAGCTGGGCCTGCAGTGGTTGTCCAGTCCACATCTTCTGCTCACCTACACACAGAGCTTCTCACACCTGCAACAGCACTGCACAGGGTCCCTTACCAGTCCCCCAGGTGTTATTAGAAACAAGGTGTGGACATCTGCTGTACCCTGACTCTAGAGAACGGGTCATGTCTCAGAATTCATTAGGACCTGAGGGTTAGTGAGCCTGCTCACTTCTTTCCAGCCAGGTTCTGCTTTGAAACTCACATTTTTTAGCACTTTCAAGAAATACCTGTCTACACCTGTGTCTCGGCTTCCCTTGTTCCTCAGGGTGGATCATGATATTTAAACAGAGCTAAAATAGCAGAACATTGGGCGTAAAATTGTGTTTGATGCTTGTTTTCTTCCACGTTTGGATGTGACCTCTTTTAGTCTGGATGAGACGACAGTGAGAATGGAGTTTAATAATGAAGTGGAATCACAGAAATAGAGAGAAGATGCCACTATAGGTCATTTTGTGCTACACTTTCATCTAGGCAGTTCTGAATATAACTCTGATTTCTATTTCTGGCAGGCTGTTTGACTTTTCTGTCTTCTGCAGCAGTTAAACTCCAGTTTTCACTCACGTGCTGATGCAATAGCTTCTGCTCAGTTTAAAAGGAGAGGGAAGAATAGATAGGAATCCTTGATATGCATTTAAGCAGTGAATTCCTCTTGCAACCAAACCTCCTTGGCATAGGTCATTGCATCAGTGCTGAGAGTTGAGTCTTGTAGAAGACCAGTGTTCAAAATTACACAGCTTTTCATATGCCCTGGGCCAGCCAGTTTTCAGTTACGTTCATGCTTGCATCTTCTCTTTGATGTGCAATGGTTTTTGATACCCTCTCACAGTGCTACCTCTGCCAGTGATGCTCTGCCAGGAGCAGATCAGTGTACACCAATGCACTTCCCGAGGCAAGGAGTCAGCTATGCACTCAGCTGCTTCCATTTTTGTTGTTGTTATTGTTTTAAATGCCATTAGTGAGACAGGAAAGTATTCTTTTTTCAAGGTTTTCTCCATGGCATTTGTCAGGGTCTATGGCACAGCAAGATATTTTTTTTTCCTCTGTTCTAGTACCATTTATGAGTGGTACTTGGGCATGTCCCCTACCCCCAGGGAACCTCCTAACTGCACGGAATGATCAGCTTTTCTCTGGGCACTGGCACCAGCTGGCAGTCTATGGACATATTTATCTTCATTTGATGTATATTTGTGCTATATTCTATTCTTCCATGTTAAAAAGAGCCATTCCATATCCTTCTAGGGTCTGCTGTCACTGTTGTTGTTTGGCAGTATAAATAGTCACAAGGGTCTGCAGAAAAGGCTGTCAGATGGTTTAAGCTAATGATCCCTTAGTTATGATCCCTAGCAATTTTGACTTGATTTGGCAGTGGAAGCAATTTAAGGAGTGAACTACTTATTGAAATGACCTCTCCTGGATGTGTCTGTACTCAGTAATTGATACAGATGAGCCAGGAGTTAGTGCAGCTTTTGATAATGAATTAATCCTGGAAAGCTGAACTTTTTTTTTCTTGGGAGCAGCTCAGAACAAGCCCATGGTTGCTGGAGGCCTCTGTGTTCTGTCCTGTGCCACATCCCCTTACTCCAGCTCCTCAATGGATCAGTGCACACAAACCATCCTCGATCAGACATGCACTGTGCAGTTATCATGGTACCCTTTTAGAAGAAAAGGCCCTCAAAACAGAGGCATAAAACCAGCCTAACAGTTTTAAGGCCAAACAGCTGTGAGGTATAGAATAAAGGTCTTAATTTCATTTTATTCTATAATGCATGTGGAAGCCAAGACAAGCGTGCACACATTGTCCGAGGAGCTTGCAAGAGCAGTTCTTTGTGCAAGGCTGTTCCGTTTGGGAGCGTTGATGTTCTCGGGAGTGCACGCTTGTGCCAGTAGAGGGCACAAAGGCTTCATTAAATGGGGACACGGGCTAATTAATAAATCTCAGAAGTAGGCAGGAGTCTACCTGCATCCGTGGCATTCCCAGACAAAGCGCTCCTTCAGCTGTGCAGAAACTGCCCGTTCCAACAGACTTGTGTTATCTGAACTAGGCAGGAAGCGAGGGGACAGAAAGCACGTGTTTGGAATTACATAATCCGCAGTCAAACCGGGATCAGGTTTCACGTTGGTGCTTAGTCAGCCTGTGGCAGTGATTAGGGTTGACTAAACACTTACTGTACCGCCCGTTTTTTCCATTGTGTGGCATCTGCCAGCTCTGTTCATCATTAAAGTCTAAATCTAGGCAAGTGACACGTAGTGTGGATCAGCCCCATAGTGAACCAGAGGAAATCAGGGAGAGTCAGCAGTTTTTATAATATGTTAGCACGGGATTATTGGGAAGCGTGGACTTAAAAGAAAGGGCATCTGCATTTTAGAAACGAAATCAAAGATGAACTGTACAGTAGAATCCTCCGTTTCATCCTGCCCAATGCACTGGCAGTACATTCATAATCTTCATAAAGGAGAAAATGAATTGGTGAAATAGGCTGTTTTATGATAATATCCCATATGTTATCAGATTCATGCAGGCAGAATCACACTAATGAAGA
The DNA here is from genome assembly GCA_033556795.1 of Tapera naevia. Classification (NCBI taxonomy): domain Eukaryota; kingdom Metazoa; phylum Chordata; class Aves; order Cuculiformes; family Neomorphidae; genus Tapera; species Tapera naevia. The sequence continues at coordinate 4,615,056 of JAUMJJ010000076.1, read as the reverse complement.
GAAATTGCAGTTTATGTGGGGCTTGCAGGCCTCGCTCGGGCAGATTAACAGTGGCGAGGGGAAGAGGCAGCACAGTGCCTTGGCAGGCTGCCCAGAGCTAATCAATGCAGATGGAGTCAAAGGGACTGCGAGTCTGATTCCCAACAGTTTCATCTTGGAAAAGGAACGACTGTATCCATCAGAGCTCCTTGATAAGACATCCTTTAAGCTTGTGGTAAGAATGAACCCGTTTGGGGAGGCAGAGGCTGAGCAATGCTAAAAGCGATGACTCCACATGCAGTGCAGGGGAAGAGGTGGGTGTTTAATTTTAGCTGCTGACCTGATTTCATGCTGAATGACAAGTATCTACAGGAATCCTCAAGGGCCAATCAGTTGCTATGCTAGTGAGGCTTTTGGAGAAATGCATTTAATTTTACTCAAGTGGTGCCTTTAAGGAAGCAATTATGATTTTAGCTCTCACCGGTCCTGAGTCTTTCAGGTTGGTTTCAGCTACTGCTAAGCTGAACTTGTTCCAAGTCCCATGTTGCTGAAACTGGTCTGATTCATCTGTGGATTTAACATGGCACACACTAATGTTCTGATTTTCACCAACAGGAAAGCAGATTTGGTGTAGAATCAAAACAATTGAAGCCCTTTTGCCATTTGCATGCGCAACCTGAAGCGAGGTTTAGAAAATGAAGCGACTGCAGAGTCTCATTGTTGAGGAACTCCTCTGCAGAGGCTTCTGCTTTGGGGCTTTGTGCTTGAGGAAAGCGTACTTGCAGTGACCCAGGAGAGGGCTTTCAGTTTTCAAGAGGAAGGCTTCCAAAGATCTCAGCCCACATATGAAGTCCCTTGCTAGAGAACACACGCATGAAATAAATAGGAGTTGGGCCCACACGTGGGGCAGATGCTTCACTTTTCACTGGTGATAGAATCCTGGCTGCTACGAACATCAGTCACTTGGAGTACTTCCCTTGGTGTGGTGTGTTTCTAACCAAAAATGAAGGCTGCTCTCAGCCAAGAGCTAAGCATCAGTTGTCCAGTGTTATTGAATGTTTAAATAGAGAGTAGTAGGGCTTTTACTACTGCTAATAGCACGCTCAGTGGCTCTGTTCATACTCCATCCTGCTGCTGCTGGCTTTGGTAGGTGGGGTCTGGATCCAGGTTTGGTTCACGCTCATCTTTCCACACTCATATTGATTTATTTGAAAGTTTATGTCTGAAGATCACATTATCCCCCCCGCCCCCGGCCGCTTTTGACTTCAGTGAAAAATGGCTGGACCCAAATGCCAGGCTTTGTGGAAGGGATGTATTTGTTTTCTGTGGGGAGTTGCTGACTGGAACCTCATCTGCACGTTTGTATTGGCTTTTTATTTTCAGTTGCCTCTGAATCTGTCCAGTTTGTGGGCAGATGGCTTTTCCCTTGAATAAGATACAGAGTCTGTATCTGATGTTCTGAGTGTCCCAGAAGGGCTCTGGCATTTGTCCTCAGGACAGTGAAAAACACCCTGGCATTTTCTGCTGCCTTTGAATTTGCCTTTTATTTGTGTATTGTATGGATTCCTCTAAGGACATGGAAAGAAAAATATTAAAATGTGGTTAAACCAGGAAAAGTGACAGTTCAAAAAAGCCTTTTGCTCAGCATACCTGCAGTTTCTGTGTATTGCAGTTCACACGTGCTTGCTTCAGGAAATAAATATGGGATTTTGCTGCTGTTTGAAGGTAACATAGCAAAAAAGAAAAGGGCAGATTTGATTGCACTTGCTTTGTTTTAACTGAGTTTCCATCCCTTGCATCCATGCAAATATTTTGAGGCTCTGAGGTTGCACAAACAATGCAGACAGCACAATAGAAAGGCAACAGGGTTTTCACATGGGTATAGTGGGAGCTGTGGGACATTTCTCCACTGATGTGCAAGGAGAAAAGAACTTAATGTGACTCTGTCTCCAATTTGAGCCTGCGGGGTTGGTGCCTAAGGGAGAGGAGGGTCCCTCTCCCTATTGTGGATATATTAGCCAGTCTTGAAATGGAACTGCTGAAATGCAATCACTGAAACACACTGAAAGCAGTGGTTGTGATGCTAGGACTGGTCCCTTTTCCAAAAGAAAAAGGATCTCAAAATTACAATACTTTACATAATCTCTTAATGACAGCTCTCATGAAACAAAAGCCTTCTAAGAGCATCCTTTCTTCAACAGTTACAGACCAAAGAAAGCTTCATCTCAGTAATACACCTGCTGAACCCACTGTGCTGCTCCAGCTGGCTATGAGGGACAAGCTCACCCTTTCCCCTGCGACAATGATGTGCAGAAATCCACCCTCTGCCTTTTATTTTTTTTTCCCTGCACCAAATTCTTCAGTTTTGCAGCATGTGAGTCAACTTGTAAAAATGACTCACAAGCTCATTCCAGCCTTCTGAATTGGGAGCCCAATTAAAATACTACTTGTAATGCACATATTGAAGAGAACGAAAAGTGTCTGTTCCTGAGTGTCAGGCATTAGCATAGCATATCTGAGGGCCTGTCTTGAGCTAGTCTGATACTTGCCAGCAGGAAACCTTGGGTTTAATTAAGATTACAAGTAACACAAAAAAAATTATTTTGAAAATCAGCTCAGATAAAAAATATATAATTAAACTATAATCCTGATTAATTATAGCTATATTAAAGTTTATTACTTTTAAAATATTTGTTTATATACATCCAATGCCATTGTTGGCTAGCATGTTTTATTTATAAGACACTGCAAAGGTGATTTTCCTGCAGGGCTACAATACCTGGCAGTCAGCTCTTTGTGTTGCCAGTTTGACGTTTGAATCGATATTGTCTTAGGTTTAACTCTGTGTCATGTGGGCAGGTCCCTGGTAGAACTGCAGGGGTAATTCTCTGCAGTCGCAGCCTTTGGCCTTCAGTGAACCTTTACATCAGGACCAGCCAGTCTTTCTGACATCACCACCCACGTACCAAAATCCTCTCTGAAAGGTGATCTCACGGAAGCGATGGCAGGAGCTGTACTGCAGCACCAGCACTGAGATTTGGGTCGCTCAGTAGTGGCAGCTCCAGCTTTTTGACACTTTTCCTTTCACAGGTGAGGTCTCAGCCATGCTGCAGGTCCCATTAACACAGTCCTAGCATCGACTTGTATTTTGACTGTTGTAAGTCATGTACAGTCCAAAATGAGGCATTGTCCATGCCAGCAATCAGATTTTTGCAAAGGTCTCCACAGAGAGCATCCAGGCTGAAAAACACGTCATCCAAGCTCAGCAAAGATGATGTTTGTGGTATTCATATGTGACCCTTCAACTAACATTATTTCTGCCAAACACATCACAGCAGTTTTACTTCCAAGATGTTCCTCTGGCATCACTGTGACCCTTAGGATGAGAAGGTGAGAGCTGCAGCAAAGGACAAGGAATCACTTGAGGAAAAGATATTTCGGAGTGTGATAACTTCCTGGTGTGATGTCCTCTATCCAGCCATGACCCTCCTTTTCACAGGCTTCCACGTGATTGGTGCAGAAGGCAGGTCAGACCTAGGAGCAGCACTGCTTAATTCTCCTCCCTGGTCTCATGCCACCATTGTAATTTATGTCTCGTTTCCAGAACAGTGGGTAGGAAGTGGCAAGGTCTGTAAGCCTGGCGGTACCACGTTACCAGCCTTCTGGCTGAGCAAAAAATCCCCCAATCTTACATTAAAGGGAGTCAATGACAAAAGCAACAGCCTTAAATTCGAAGTAGTTAAATAAACAGCTATTCTGGCTTAAGTTCTTATTGAAAAAATAAACTGGTCACACTTTGTGAGAACTACATGCACAGGAATATATTTTTCTTCAAATACAAGTCTAGTAGTTGTAAAGATGAAGCCTGGTCTTTGTCCTAGAAAAGTTCATGCAAATCAAACTGTGCACATTGTTGCTACTTATGAGTACGTAAATAACACATATGAATAATTGCCAGTAGGTGGTAGTGTGTGTTTTTCAGATAAGTTTGTAAGTTTACTACTGAAAGTGTTTCATGTTTGAGGTGATTTAGAAAGAACCTGTCATCTTTAATGCATGATCTCAAACCATCACTGCTTTGAATTCAGTCTCTGGTCTCAGTGATTTAACAGTTCTGTTTCACAAACATCAGCCCATCTCAGAGAGGCATGTTTTGATTTTCTTTTTCAAGCTTATGGACAAACCTAACTGGAAACATTTTGAAAAGTGCCAATTAGTATGAGCCCTGAGAATTCCAATGCATGTATTCATTGGAATGATTGGACTGCTCTCCGGTGTTTCTTTTTAGGAGAAGAGTTTTTGATGAATAAATGCATCATTTTATTCATTTATAAACCTAGAATTGCTCTGTCACAGAAGTTGTTTTGAGAATTCCTGAAAGGCCTGGAAAAGGAACAATACAGTTACTGGACATCCAGCTTTTTTTAGCGTCTCGTTGTCCTTTGTAAAGTAAGTAAGAAGCAACCATCTGGAACAGAGCAGGGGTTTGGGTGGAAACCATTGCTTCCTTGGCCCCTCTGTTATTCCTTGATGAGAGTGAGGTAAACCAATGTTGTTCCCCTAACTCATCACACAGGAAGAGACACTCCAGGAGAGTGGCTCCGGTATCTCCTGTGAGCACCTCCCTGCCTGGAGGGTCATCCTTGCCCAGGTAAGGACCAAACCGCTCTTGCAGCCCGCCTGCTCTCTCTTACTGCCTTTGTTGTGTTTTTGGGAAGAGACTGTATTTTCATTTGGTGGAAGAAGGGGATGCCAGTGGCAAAGATTCTTGCTGTGGCGTTGCCTGCCAGGAAGTGAGGCAGAGGTCGGGAAAGGCTCTATAAATACTCCTGCCATAACTCAAAGGCAGTTAGCGTTGGGGCTCATTTGTTTTTCCCGGGGTGTGTGAGGCTGCTCTCCTCTGTGCAGGTGTCTGATTCATGTGGGGCTTCCTTTTTCTTTCTTTTCCTGCTTGTTTCCTGCCTCTGCAATTGCTGCTTGCACTTGTAGTACTTTTACTCAGCCCGGCAGTCCCACTGAATGCAATTAGGTTATTTGTGCAAATGCTTTTCATCGTGAATATAGTCTGCAGAGTCAGACCTTCTGCCTCTTCCTTCTGCTTCTAACCTGTCCCTCCCAAGTTTCCTTTCTCATTGTTTTTCCTTTCACTGATGTCTGCCTGCTGCTGGAGCAAGCTAGCAGAGAAGGAAGTGGGGGAGGGCTGTTTCTGCAGGGGTTTCAGTGCAAATAGCTGTATGGTTTATAATTTCTTGAGCAGATTAGGCTCTTTGTGGCATGCACTTAGGATGAGAGAATCACTCATTGCCAGGTGAAGTTAATGTGTTTGTGTGACAACTGTTCACAAGCTACGCTGGGAGCAATTGTAGCGAAAGGAAGGAAGGGTGTAATGGGGCCTTTCCAGAAGGGGGATTAATGTAGCCTGGAGGAGCTGTGCAGGGATCTGTGGGAGTCAGGTTGAACTGATTCCCATGGAGCTGAAGGAGCTGTAGTCCTCCTGCATGTGGAAGGCTCAGGCATACTGATAAGCCAAACTACCAAAGCACAAAGCTTCCATCTTCAATGGTGAAAAAGTCCTGTTTTCACTTTACACCAGCTTGACTGATATTTACTTCCTTACATAATTTTTTTTGTCTCAAAGTAATATTTACAATCTCCATTAAGGAAAGAAAGTGCAATGTGATATAAATAGATGTGGGAGGTGATCATGGAAGTCTGCAGCCTGCTTCCAGCCCCGTGCAGCTATGTCTAACACTCTAAGATGGAGATAAAAATGTAGTTAACCTGCCCTGTTTGCCTTTCCATATTATCTGTTGTTCTTAACCTGTTCCTTTGGAATCTGTATTTAATCATAGAATCATCTGCTTGGAAAAGACCTCTGAGATCATCAGGTCCAGCCATACCTGTCCCCTTACCATGTCCCTAAGAAACTCATCTACCTGCCTTCTAAACCCCTCCAGGGATGGAGACTCAATCCCCTCCCTGGGCATCCTCTGCCAGGGCCTGAGAACCTTTTCACTGAAGAAATGTTTCCTGATGTCTAATCTGAACCTCCCCTGGCGCAACCTGAGGCCATTTCCTCTCGTAAGTATTTGTGCAGAAATTACTCTTATTGACTGGAAATAGTATCAAGTTAGACATCCAAAGTTAGAGTCCATTTGGAAAATGCTGACCTTAATATTTCTGTTCTGCTTTCTGTGTTTCAAGTGGTAACTGCTAGAGGCAAACTCAAGTAAGAGACACTCGTGCTACCCTGATTTGTGTCCTCCTCGATATATAAATATACCCATTAGTGTATTGGTAACAGAAAGCAGATTAATGAGACTGGGTTTCATGCTTGGAGATTGAGTGTCATGAGAAATATGGACTATTGAAGGGAGGAATCTCAGGGTCGGAAGCTGGTTGTATCATGTGGAAGGGAAGCAACTCCAAACTCAGAGAAGTATTGCAGAAACACAGACAGAGATTTAGGAATTGAAATCAGCCATGCTGAAGGCTTTCAAATTGTGTTTTATTTGTATAGAAACGCATAGTCCATCCTGGAGCAACAGTATCTCTGCTGGATGTTTCTATTTCTTCTTCTCACTCAATGCCCTGGTGACATCATGCTGCATAGTGACAGGTCTCAAAACTCAGCTCTGAGTTTTCTATTCAGAATTAAGGAGAGGAGTGGGAGGTAGCTTTATCTAAGTGCACAAAATGTATAATCTGTGAATGAATACAAAATGTGAGCTAGATGGGACATTCTATTATTCCTGTAACAGGACCAACTCAGCCATGTTGCAGCACCCTTAAACAAGTTATTCCTTCTCAAACTACATGTAACACGGGGTTGTGCTCAGAAATGTACGTCATCTCATGTGCAGAAATTCCCTTGAATATGGCTGAGCTGCCTTTGTCCTTGTCTAGAGAGTCCCAGAGCGGGACATCCCGTCCTTCTGGCATGTCAACTGCACCACTCAGCTTGATGTCATCTGCAAACTTGCTGAGGATGCACTCAAGTTCGCTGTCTATGACATTGAGGTCACTGATGGAGTTCTCCCTCTTGAATTAATGTAGTCTGAAATACAAAAACTGTAACCTTAGTAATTGTTATTTCCACTTTCCTTACAGCATTTTCTTTCTGCTAAGAAGCAGGAAAAGCATGAGGGTGACACGCTTTTGGTTCATACTCTCACCCGTGGCTGCCAGAGCTGCAGAAACCGGAGGCTTTGACAAGGCAGATTTGGTGAGGCTTTGTTCCATTCCATCTTCCCAGTACAGCTGTAGGGGAAGTCCTGTCAGGGATCCTTTAACACTGATCGTGATGCCTAAGCCAGAAGGATGTAGACTAACCTCTGCCTCACCAGCTGGAAGTAGGAAAGATAGTTCTACAAATCCCATAAACCTTCACCCAATACCTTTGCTTCCTGTTGTAGACAATGCAAGTTAAAAGTACAATAGAGAAATTGTGCTCTTTGTTGGGAATATAATTTGACTGGGAGTTACTAAGAAGCAGTAAAAGTGGAAGCATATTATGCCTTTTTCAGAGTGCCTTCTTGGTGATTGCCATTTGAGGAATGAGGATGTCAAATTTGCCACGTTGCACAAAGTTATGGCAGCTGTTCCATATTGCTGGATTGAAAATTAAAATGGAGATCTATTCAAATTGTCTGACGCTTCCAGCAAGCTTGAAAGCAATGCTTTAAAATATAGCAGAACTCTAATTTTGGTCCTGAGGGATAGTCAGTAACATTGAAAGCAAATGCCTTTTTCCAAATGGTCTTTAACTACTTTGTGTCTTTTCCTCTTCCTTGCTAAATTCTGCTTTCTGTGGCATCCATGTGATCCAGCTGAAGTCAACAGGATTGCTGAGAAGGTCAAAGACCAAATCCTAAGCAAGACCATTTTGGTGGGTCTAGCCTGTTATGATAATAAATATTTTCAGGAATGTTTAAGCTATGCTAACCTTTAAAAAAGAATGGCTCACATTTCTACTTTCTTTCTTCAAAAACGTGTGGTGCCTGAATCTTCTTAACAGTTTCTTCATCTAAAGATAAGACTGAATTTATCTGTAGCTGTAGAGGGTAAGGTAATCTCTTAGTTTAGGAATTTGTAGAGGTCAGTCTTTGCCTGTCAACACACAGTCACATCTAGCTTTTGATCCTAGTGCTGCAGCTTTAGTAACACTGATTTTATACAGGCTAGAAAAACTGAGAATCCAGGAAATGAAGTTCTTTGAAACACATGTAATTCCGAACCTGTGCTTCAGAACTGGAAACAAAGTTTAGCCAGCTTGATTTGTCACCCTAAAATATGACTTAAAATGATTGTTTTTACCTAGTAATTCTTATTCTACAGAAAGAATGCACTGTTGACATCTTTTAGCAGTTTTTTTTGTTATTGTTCTGAATATGCCAGTTCATCACTCACACTGAGCATTAATCACTATGGTAAATGTAGCATTGTGATCTGTTCAGGAAATATTTAATGAGGCTTTATAAAGGCAATCCACCAAAAAACCCCAGACAAAAGTAGTCTATGTTTTTCCTTGTGGGTGAAATTCACCTGCCCAAAGCTCAAATAAATATGTGACAGACTGTTCTGCTAACACAACTCCAGTTCCACTGCTATCTGTTCTGTTTTGCTTCCCACACATCCTGTAATGACGAAGCTACTCTCTTCTAGAAATCCATTTGCTTTTTCAGGGTGGCACTGGAAACTATGAAGGGCTCAAGTGGCCCTGGGAAGAGCAACGTGCTATTGATTAATCTGTCCTCTGAATGAACCCTGGTTAAGAGCTGTGTTTCCAAAATTCTAGATGAAAGAATCCGTATATAAATAATGGCAGGAGGAGTGCTCTCTGGGATGATATGACTACATAAATAAGCAGTTATTCAGTGCAGCATGTGGTTTTCTAATTTCCAGTAAAATGGAGTGAGTCACACATGACAATACCATTGCCACTAACCAGTGTGGCATGGCATCTGAAAAAGATAGCACTGGAAGGGTGTGAACTGCTGAGCAGATGATGGGGCTTGAAACATCTTGTTTGCTTTGGCAAAGCAACCAAAATCTCAATGCTTTCCCACAATCTGTTCCAAGGATATAGGTTTTGCTGTGCTGTGTCAGATTATTACTCTGGGAATTTGTGTGTCCTGCCCTTGCCAATGGACAGCTCTTGATGCCTCAGATAAAGATAAATGCCCAGACTCCCCACAGGGGAATTCCAGAGTTAGATGGTGTTTCTTCAAGTAGGGTTTACATTACTGCAGAATTACCAGGGGAGGTTTTCTCTCTCCGGTACCAAATCATGAAGGATATGTCTACTCAGTCAGGCAAACAAAGGGCCAGGACAGCTCCCAAGTCCAGGCTCACATACCATACATACTATTTATATGTAAGTACACGCTCTGGTATGGGCCTTAGGCCGGGTTCACTCCAGAGGGAAACTCTAGCCATAGTCATGTCTTAGCACGGATCCAAGCTTTTCTTCCTCATGTTTGGGAAGGTGCTGCTTGGCACAGGAGGAAGACACCCAGTCACTACTGCTGCTGTTGAACCCTGACTCTGAGAGATGATCCTGAGTTTCAAAAGATGAAGGCCTACATTAAAAGGATTAAAACCAAACCCCTCCCCTTTATTTCTGCTTTCGGGCCTCTAGAACTGGGGATCAAATCTTCTGGTGTCCATAAACTGGAAACTCTGAAATTTTTCATGCAAAATGCTTCCACTTTTACTGGAGGCACCTGTTCAAAAGCAAGCTGAAAAAGACCTGGCACGTGGTCCCTGTAGCAGGGTATTAAGGTTGTCGACTTAGTAGTCATGAATGATTTCTCCTTTCTTGGATCTATTATACGAAAGTGGCATCTGACACGTTTTCCTCCAAATGCTTCCCAGGATGAATACTTGTTTGCGGTTGGGTGGGAGGAAGGGCATAAGTAATTCTTTTTCTCCTCGTGACACATCCCCAAACACAGCACTGCTGAATGCTGTATTTAGGCAGAGTTAATGGTGATGTTCGAGGTGCGCAGTATTGTATTTCCACTGGCTTATATGTTTCCTTCTTGACAGTATTGCCCACACTAAGGGCTCAGGAGGAACAGTAGTGTAAGCTGCAATTTAATTCCCTGTAGCTGGAGATTCGCTGTGACAGAAATGCCTGTCGTCCTGGCAGTCTCTTGCATCTGCTGGAGTCAGAAGAGTATGTGAAACAATAACTCTGCCAGCAGATGTGGTTCTGTAGGGACAGTAGTGTCTGTGGTACGAAAATTCTCTCCAAAATTACAGATCTGTGGGGACAGTAAGCGTCTGTGTCAGCGACAACTTTGCAGCATCTGCCGGGACAGTAATGTCTGTGATACGTAAATGCATCTCTGCATCTGCTGGGTCAGTCAGAGAGAGATGTATTGTATATGTGCACTTTGAGCTGTGAAAATCTCCTTCACTTTCCTGCAATTTGGGGGATTTGTTTGATTTCTCTTCCCACGGAGTTAATAAGAACTTATGTAAGAAGAGCTAAAGGTATTTGTGGGTCTTTTGCACGTAGGACAGACATTGCCAATTTCAGCTGCCAAGAAATGCTGCTACATTTTTTCCTACCATAGTATTAATCATTAATGGCTTTGTTCTCAATGAACAGCCTGAGTATCTTCAATGATGCTCTTGTGAGTGCCAATGCTTCGTGGTTGCAGTGAGAGCATCACATGAGAAATGTGTTTGTTCAGAGCAGAGATGCACCACAAATATAGCTTTCTGACCCAGACGAGCTTTCAAACATTTGTAAGTACAGGTGTGTGCAGATAAAGATTTTTAATTTGGCCTCATCTGTAGGTTAGGCATTGGGCACAGGTTAGGGAAGCTTGCACTGGAGACAGTCAATTTTCCAGCAGCAGCAACTCCATTTAGATGACAGGGTATTTTGCTACAACAAAGGCTGATGTTGACATTTTTTCTTGGATAGAGACAGATGCAAGAGCTTCTGCCTCAAGGTTATCTATTATACAGTATATTAACTAGATGTTTTAACATTGTGCTCCCTGCAGAGACAGAAATGAATGATGATTAATAGTTATCAATTAAAATCTAATCTTTTCCCATGTGCATTTATATGCTGAACTTCAACCTACAAGGCAATTCTGTGACAGGAATTAGATATTCTTTTATTGGTGAGCACTGGGATTAAGATCAGGGATACATTATTCACTCATTTATTATGAGTATTGCATTTGTGCCTAGATTTTGCCTCAGAATTTTATATAAACATAGGCTCTGTAGAAAAGGAGTGTACAAACAATTAGCATTATAGAGACAACTATTTTCTTTCTTCTTGTAGCAGCGCTGAGTAGAGGGGAAAGGATGGAGGAGAGAGGAAGCAAAGGTTGTGCATGTTTTATGACTGTAATTATAATTAACTATTTCAGAGATTAAAATTAAATTAAAGTTTAATTATAATTTACTATTTCAGAGATTAAAACCGATGAGAAAAGACTCAAGGTTATGAGCTGCCCCATAGATCTGTGATCCAGCTCAGTCTAAGCATACAAATATAAATCTTTTGTTTTTTTAACCTATCCACTGTTCAATAGACAGTGCCTACAAGTGTGATAGGTGCTTTACAGACCGGAGACGCCGGTGCTGCATCCCAAAGTGGATTCTGGCCCAAGGGCCATGGTAACAAAGAGCTCCAATCCCGCAGCCGCGCACGGCGGAGCACTCCACTGAGAGTGCTGCACACAGGGGCAGCCTGGGCTCCAAACACATCCTGGGAGAGCAAAGGAGAGGCAGAAGGGATTTCCATTTTCCAGCTCTGGTCGGCACGGTTGTTAAACACCATTTAATTCAGATATACGGTGCGATAACCCCTGTTCATAAGCGAGAGGCAGAATGGAGCAATAAATGGAGGAGGCCTCTCACAATCCAGGTGGAGAGCTTTAAAGTGGGCAGGTGATCCGGCTGGTTAGTTCAGATTTATTATAAAGGCATCTTTATGCTTTTTGGATTGCCTTCCATCAGTCTTGTTAAACAGGCCTTCATTCTTATAAGGGAGTTGATCCCCTACACACATGCACACACTCACAACTCATGTCAAACAAATAGCAAATGCATATGAAGAAAGTGCACTGTGTGATGACTATTAGAAAAACCTTCTCTGTTTTAATGTACTGGGAAAAAAGCATCTTGGTTTAATTAAGCCATTAGCAACTGGTGTAATTTTACAGCAGTGTGTCAACATTTTCAGAAGCTGATTGTGACTGTTAAAGGTCTGAGACTTTTTTTCTGGGTTGTGGCAAAATTGCTTTTCACAAGTTGTCCCAGAAAAGCTTTGTTTCTAAAAAAATAGTTTGCACATGAATTCTATAACAGAGAGAGGTGTAGAATTACAAGGATGAAAGTGCACGTGGGGAAAATCATCGACATCATCTCCCTGTTTGTATTTTTTGACGTGACATTCCTTATGATGGCACTTCTGCATCTTCACTACCCTTGAGCCGCCTTCCATCTTGGAGAGGTATCACAAAACCACTCACTACTCCATCTCCATTTTATTTCTTGTAGTTTATTAACCCAATCATATTGTTTTGAGAGCTCTGCTCATCCCTTAGTATAAAGCATCCAAAGTGACTGGAACAACTGGTGGAAAAATAACAAAACATTTTCAGCTGCAGTTGTTCAGATTCTGGATGAGTTGTTTACAAACATCTTGTCTAGAACTGTCAAGAGGTGGAGCTAACATCATTGAAAGATGATAAATTCTGACACAGAGCTCTGAGATTTCACTGCCACTGAATGTAGGTTAATATGGGATTCAATAGGAAATCTGCCTTGTATATTGCTACATATTACAGGAAACGAAGGAACTTGTCATTTGTCTGCAGATTGCTAATTGCAGTTTATTGCACAGGGAAAAGGTTAATTTGGGTATGTTATCACAGTAATCACATGCACTGTCTCAGAATAAACTATTCTCCTAACCTTACTGATGATCTGGCCTGTGGAATTTCGGACATTATTTTGTAAGATTATGGCAAATAAGAATTTTACAGTAAACACTGTAACAGTTGGCAGTAGTGTCCTAAGTGTAAGCAACTGGGATAGAGTAGACGTGGAAGTCTCTGGTATGAAATACTTTTCCTTAACTCTTAAATTAGTTCTTCCTTGAGGTGCATGTATTTTATTCTTTGTGATGATACATTAAAAACAGAGGTCCCATCTATTCTAAATGAAAATTATATCCTATTCTTAGTATTGCTAATGCTTTGTATTTAGCAATTAAAGGCCTCAGATTAATTCATGACCTCTTCGTACCAGGTGCTGGATATATACACGTGGTAATCTCAGTGCCCCAAAGACCTTACACTTTAATTAAATAAAGGTTGGAGGAAGGAAGTTTTATTACCTCTGTCACAAATGGGAAATGATAACAGAGAGAAACTAAAAGGACTGAGAATTACACTCCTCCTGCAATGAGTCCTGTATTTGCCTGTAATATAGCCTCCCTTCCTGCTTTTGTTAAGTAGCTGCAAATTGGTAGGTGGATGGTTGTTCTCTCTCCCAGGGATGGAGTTCACTATGATTCTGCCTATGTTTCAAAATTTTATGGAATGAAAGACATTATATAGATAGATAACACATTAATTTAGATCTGATGAAGTTATTCTGAAGAACTACCTCTGTGCAGTAAGTAGATTCATATAAATCTTGTGTGGATTGCTTGTTGCCATATGAGCAGGTTGTTGCATAGATTCTGTGTTCCCGTGGGGGCTGTGCTGTTGGTACATGCGTGTTTTAGGGTACAGCAGTATAATATTTGTATTGTTATTATTATTATTCCCTGTAGTTTGCTCTTAAATGTTTTCTAAAATAGTAAAAAAACAATAGCCTTCGAGATGTTGGACCATTCCACAGGATTCATGGGAGGCTTGAAACACTAGTGCACACTTAGTCTCCCAGAAATGCTCGTCTCCTTCTGTCCCTGGAAAGCATCAGGCCAGTTCTGAAAAGCATTTTAAATATTTTTAATTAGCGTTTCTAGCTTAACGTGAAAACATAAAGCTTAGATCTACATGGAATCTTGCTTTGAGAATTTTTTTTCCTGTAGAGGAACATAAACCTGAAGATAACTTGTTTTCCTTTTTCTCCTTAGTCAGGAAATGGATGTTCAGTACAGCGACCTTGGGCAGAAACACAGAGTTAAAGCAGATGGGGCGGGAAGAGCGATGGAGAAAAACGGGAATAATAGAAGTCAGGATAATAAATAAACCAACAAACAGGTAAATTCCAAGCACAACCCAACCACTCTCCTCCTATCTTTGCATTTCAGTATTTATGCCCCTCACTACTGGACTTTATCAACACTGCTCTGTATTGACATGTCTTTCCCTCATCTCTGTCCTGTCCTGCCCCTGTCTGGTAAGTGGGTGCAGTTATTTTTCTTCTCACAAATTTTAGAGTTCTTGAGTTAAAAAGACTGCAAAGAAGCAGAATTTTCATTTTAATTTTATTTACTAATAAGTGACATTATTGCTGTCAAATGTTATGTCTATCTGCTTTTCTTCTGATCAGAAAAGATGCTCAATACTGAAACCAGTTATGAGCCTTCTGAATCCTTGAACATTTATTAAGTAAACTCTCATTTATCCCCTATAGAAACCATCACTGCTGCCTATGGAAAGAAAATGTAAATTTGTAAAATAAGTAATCATTTAAATAAGAAAATACAGAATTTTCTTAGTTGATGTGACAAGCCAAGTACTTGGGAAAGCATATCACGAGTGTATGCCCTTGCTAAAAACAATCCACTGGAGCTTTGTTATAAAACATGCAAACATCCTGAGGAAGTGACAGTAATTTGCAATAAACACTGCGTGTAAACAATTACCTGTGACTTGTTACACTTGTTTGTACAGGCAGCTGGCTAAACAGATCTGTGTGCACTTGTAAAACGTCTGTCACCATCAAACTTGATACTGGAAAACAATTACTTATTTAATTTCTCTGAAGTAAGAAAAAGTCAGTCTTTTGTAGCCTGCAGCTGGCAAGGGCTGGGTAAATGTGGGTGTTTATGGGCACAGGGAGAAAAGCTGGAGAAATCAGCTGCAATGGTGATTTTTGATGAGAATGGTGAGGACGCTTTCATGCCTATTCATGGGTTGGACTTGATCATCTTGGAGGTCTCTTCCAACCCAGATGATTCTATGATCAGACTGAAGGAAGGTCTTTGTGGCAGGTTTAAGAGCTGGCTTTAGTGTTTGAGGGGTGCTGTGGTGGCAGGGAGGTGAAAGAGGGATGTGGTGATGCGCGGTCCAAAGCAGAGGCAGGTGTGACTTATTTCCTAGAGCAAAACGGATGCAAGAAGTTGGTGAAACTATGCCAGACCACTTCTGTGGATGCGTTCTTCCCCTTCGCAAACTGGAAGCCGGGCGGGCACCCAGGGAGGTGCTCCCTGCCCGATCCCCGCGCAGCCCAGCGGGCGGGACACTGCGGGGGAGCCGGACGCGGGGCAGCTCCTCGGGAATTGCCCTCCCTCCCCCTCCCCGAGCTGCCGCCGCGGGCGGGCACACGGGGCTGCAGGGGGCACTGCGGGAGCGGGGAAAGCCCCCGGGGCGCGGTGCTCAGCGCCCGCCCCTCGGCGCGGAGGGAGCCGGAGCGGGCAAGAGGCGCGGGGGCGGGGCGCGCAGGCGCAGGCGGCTCCGCGCGGGACCGGGCTGCGGGGGGTGGGGGGGAGCTGTTCGGCGGGGTGCGGGAGGGCACGCAATGCATTGCGCCCGCCTCGCCACGCACCCCTAAAAATACTCCCCTCTTCCCCGGGGAAGAGGCTGAGTCCCGGCACCGGAGCTCAGCTGGCAGAGGGCGTGCTTTGCGGGGGAACGAGCATCCGGCGTGCTTTGCGGGGGAACGAGCATCCCGCGTGCTTTGCGGGGGAACGAGCATCCCGCGGGCAGCCGCCGCACGCAGGGCCGGGGGGGGGGTTTGGGGGGATTGGCGGTGAAGAAGCGCCGCACTCGGGCATTGTTCCCCGCCCGCCAACAAAGCGCGGAGCCCGGTTGGGGTGCGGAGGGAGGGGCGGGGCAAGCGCCGGCCCCTCGGCGCCGCTGGCGGCCAATGGGCGAGCGCAGCGATGGCGGCGCGGGGCTGTCCGCGATCGCCGCTTGCGTTGCGGCGCCCGGCGCGGTCCCCCCCCCCCCCCCTCCATCATCCCTGCCTCCATCCCTCCGCCCGCCTCTCCAGAGCCGTCTGGCTGCGGCGGTGCCTCAGACAGAGGAGGGGAGAGGAGGGGAGGGGAAAAGAAAAAAAAAAAAAACCAAAAACGCTGAGTGAGTGGAGAGGAGCCTGGGAGGGGCTCCTTAAAGAAACGCTGCCGCCGCTTGGCATTGTGGCCGGCGAGGAACTCGAGGGGGGGAAGCCATCGGAGCTCCTCTCGCTACCCTCTTCCCACCCCCCCACCCCACCCCCAGCCGACAAAAAAAAAAAAAAAAAAAGAAAAAAAGAAAAAAAAAAAACCAAGGACAAAAAAAAAAAAAACCTCGGTGGGGGGAGTCGTGGGGGGGTGTCCTGAGAACATCTTATAAACCGGATTGCACTGAGAGGAGGAAAAAAAAAGCAAAAAAAAAGATACAAAATATACAAGCAAAAGGCAACAACTCCCCGGTCTCCAGCAGTCGCCCACCCTCCCTTCTCTCCTGCTGGCCATCTGCCTTGGGTTTTCCTTTGTGTCTGAGCTTTTACTACTGAGCCGAGCGCAGGAGGAGGGTGCAACACACAACAGGGACCATGCCCAGCTCGCTTTTTGCAGACATGGAGAGGAACGGGAGCGGCGGCGGCGGCGGCGGCGGTGGTGGAGGGGGAGAGACCCTGGATGACCAAAGAGCCCTTCAGATCGCCCTGGATCAGCTCTCCCTGCTGGGGCTGGACAACGACGAGACAGGCTCCATCTACGACAGCGAGCCTCGGAAAAAGAGCGTGAACATGACGGAATGCGTGCCGGTGCCCAGCTCGGAGCACGTCGCCGAGATAGTGGGGAGACAAGGTGGGTGACTGCATGCGAGGGGGTGTGGGCGAGCGGGGCTCCCCTCCGCGCTGCCGGCCCGGGCGGCTGCGATGCGACGCTGCCCGTTCTCAGGAAAACTGCAGCCGAGCGGCGGTGGCCGGCTGCCGGCTTCCCCCAGACAAAGAAAAGTGCAGCAGCAGCCGTGATGTTTCCGAGAGGAGCCTTATGCATCGGTTTCGAGATGCACTTTCAGCGGCTGGGGAAAGGGGAGGGAAAAAAAAAAAATCAGGAAAATCATAAAAATCGCTCCTGCTGCAACACTTAGATTTGCAAGAGGAAATGGGAAGAAAATGGGAACCTCGGTGCTGCTTTTTTCCTCCCCTCAAAAAAAAGTTAGAAATCGCGCATTATTTTTAAGGAAGAGAAATGGAGTGGGGAAGTGGAACAATGGGATTGGAATAAAGCATCCGCAGTGGGCAATGTGGCTCATTCGGTACAGCTCTGCCCCTCACCTTCTTAAGAAATGATTTTATTTTTCCGAAAGGAAAGTGCTGAGCAGGAATGTGGACTGGCGGGTGTTGATGTGTTAGGGCTGCTTGCATTTCATTTTATTTTTTTTTTTTTCTGGTCGTGCAATTTTTCTGCACGCTTTTTTTGTTGTTGTTGTTGTCGTTGTTGCTGACTGCACGTTGGTGGTAGTTTTGGGGCAGTTTGCACGGCAGATGTGCCGGTGGCCACTTGCGATGCCTTTGGGCGTGTGCCAGGGCTGTGGGCTGACATGGCTTTACACCCGGACTGGGGCTCGTGGACGAGATGCCAGCGATCACCTGGCTTAGGGGCGATGTGTTTGGGGTGGGTGTGTTTCCTTCCCCTCCGTAGCCGCATCCAAATAATGGGTTGTAACCGGTTCCCCCCACCCCCCCATCCCTTTCCTCCCCCTCCCCTTCGCCCTCCATCTCCCGCATCTCGTTCCCAGGTTGTAAAATCAAAGCTCTGCGGGCAAAGACCAACACCTACATCAAGACCCCGGTTCGCGGGGAGGAGCCGCTCTTTGTTGTGACGGGCAGAAAGGAAGATGTGGCCATGGCCCGCAGGGAGATCATCTCGGCAGCCGAGCACTTCTCCATGATCCGAGCCTCGAGGAACAAGAACACAGCCCTGAATGGCACCGTTCCCGGTCCCCCGAACCTGCCCGGCCAAACCACCATCCAGGTGCGGGTGCCTTATCGCGTGGTGGGCTTGGTCGTGGGGCCCAAGGGGGCCACCATCAAGCGCATCCAGCAGCAGACGCACACCTACATCGTCACCCCGAGCCGGGACAAGGAGCCGGTCTTCGAGGTGACAGGCATGCCCGAGAACGTGGACCGCGCCCGGGAGGAGATCGAGGCGCACATCGCCATGCGCACCGGCGGCATCATCGAGCTGACGGACGAGAACGACTTCCACGCCAACGGCACGGACGTGGGCTTCGAGCTGAACGGCACGGGCAGCCTGTGGAGCAAGCCCACGCCGCCCAGCATCACTCCCACCCCGGGCCGCAAGCCCTTCTGCAACTACCGCAACGACAGCTCCAGCTCGCTGGGCAGCGCCTCCACCGACTCCTACTTCGGGGGCGGCTCGGGGGGAGGCGGCGCCCGCCTGGCCGACTACAGCCCCCCGAGCCCGGCGCTGAGCTTCACCCACAACGGCAACAACAACAACAACAGCAGCAGCGCCAACGGCTACGTGTACGGCGGCGGCGGCGACGTCCTCTCCTCCCCGGACTGCTGCTCCGAGCTGCCCTTCGACTCGCCGCCCGGCTTCGACCTGGCCCCCGCGCCGCCGCCGCCGCCGCCGCCCGCCCTCCTGTGGCCGCAGTTCGAGCGCGGCCCCGCCGCGCCCCCCTCGCCCGCGCCCCCCTCGCCCGCCGCCGCCGCCGCCTTCCCGGGCGCCGCGCCCGCCAATGCCAACCTGGCGCTGCTGGTGAGCGGCCCCCGGCGGGGCGGGGCGCGCCTCTCCCCGCCCCTGCACGGCAGCGCGGCGGCCGCGGCGCCCGAGCATCCGCTGGCGCGGCGGGTGCGGAGCGACCCGGGCGGGCGGCTGCTGGCCGCCTCCTACCCGCTCTACTCGCACCTGCCGGGGCTGCCCTCCGACTCGTCGGCATCCTCCTCCTCGTCGTCCAGCTCGTCGTCCAGCTCGTCCTGCTCCTCGTCCGGCGTGCGGAGGAAGGGCAGCCGCGACTGCTCGGTGTGCTTCGAGAGCGAGGTGATCGCGGCGCTGGTACCCTGCGGCCACAACCTCTTCTGCATGGAGTGCGCCAACCGCATCTGCGAGAAGACGGAGCCGCAGTGCCCCGTGTGCCACAGCGCCGTCACGCAGGCCATCCGCATCTTCTCCTGAGAGAGCCGCCGCGCCCGCAGCCTGCATGCTCTAAATCACAACGGGCCGCTCCCTCCCGGCGCTAGGCTAGTTTTTACACTGTACTTTAATACGAAGCTTCCAAAACTCCCCGAGGTTTTTTTCTTAAAAAAAAAAAAAAAAAACAAAAACCCACAGAAAAAAAAAATATTGAAAGTAGAAGATGCTTATGATGATGACAATGGTGTGTGGACTGTTAGTAAAACGTGCTGGTAGTTCCTAGGATGCTTATTATGACATAATTAAATCTATGGGTGGATACTTTTCTGAATGTTCTTGAAAGGGCAAGAAGTTCCTGTGAAAAACCATGATACTGCAGCTTTATCAAAGTTTAAAAAAAAGAAAAAAAAAAACCAACCTGTAACATATCTCTTATATATATTAAAAACGTTTAAAGGTTTTAAAGATAAATTGCATTAATACAGATTGAAGTATTTTATTCTTTTTTGACTTGAAAAATTATATTTCATATTGCAAAGATGTTTACAAGTATTTTAATTTAAGTTCAGTGAACTTTTTGTAGCTGGGTTAAATCTTTTTTATTTTAGTATGGCCTTATGGCAAAGAACACTGTATTATTTTAATATCACACAATTGTGAACGGATTTACAAACCATAAAATGTGTAATGCTTTGAACAGTATTCTGTTGGGATGGAGATTTTATAGGTTCAGAAAAAATCTTTTAAATCTACTTCACCCAGCATATTTTCTATTCAGTGATATAAAGCATATTTTATTCTATATTATTACAAAAATGGAAATGTATAAACATATGTCAAAAGGAACTGTTGAAGCTTTCTAACATTTGTATAAATAGAATTCAGTGGAAATTACAAAAATTCTGTTGCACCACTATAGTTTTAGTATTTCTATTTTAATACATTTGTTTACCACTTGTTTATGTATATGTAGGTGACGTTACTTGAGCTTAAATGTACTTTACTGAGCAAAGTTTAAAAACAAAGTATATTTTATTTTATGATAAAGGGCCTTTAACCTCATGGTCAAATACTAATATTATATTTGCTGAGACAAGATTTGAAATTGTATCAAGAGTTTTATTTTTCTGACATTTAAAGTTCTACATAATAAAAGTAAAACTTAAGTAATGGTGCTACTTCATGTTTTTTTAAGTATTTCTATATAAATAAAATAAAATATTACAGAAAAAAAGGTCCTCTGTGTGGTGATTTGATTTGGTGCGCTGAGAGTGTCTTTTGGAATTTTTGTTCCCAGCTTGTAGCACTGAAACACGTTGGGACTTAAGACTATGTCATGTTGATGTTGCTGGAAATCTTTTACTTGTGAAGGCTTCCAGAATAATCCTGCAAGTGATTGTACCTTGTAACGTGTTTTTTGGGGAAAAATGAATTTGTTTTTTTAATATTTATTTACTATTTATTTACTATTTAATTGCTGGGGCTATTCCCTATCTCAAAATATAGTATTTTCAGAATTCTTAGTCTTGAAAAATACCTGATTTTGTGTGAGTTGTTGCTTTTAGCAAATAAAGCATATGAAAGAAATAGAGCTGACAGCTTGCTTAGCTTTCTGGTCCTCAGAAGAGAGCAGGGGAGGCTCCTTTGTTGTAATGCAGTGATGGAGGGCCGGGTCCAGCAGGTCCTGGCTCTGCTGTGCCCAGAGACCTCAGAACCCCAGCCCAACCTGGGGTTCTCTGGAGTGAAACGAGGGCTTCAGGATCCTTCCTGAGTTCTTGAAAGTGCTTCCTGGTATTTGGCAGTTGTGGTTCGGGTAATTGGTGTTGACAAGCTCATTTGAATAAAAAATTTATTGCCGTGTAGAGTTGGTTTGTTTTTGATGGTGCCCGCAGTGGTATTGGGGTGAAGGAAGTAGAGATCCTTTCTAACTAACGAGCCTGCGAACCCACCAGGCAAACCCTGCAATATTTTTGTGGCTGATTGTAGCCAAGGTGTTTGAATGAACGTGCTGGGTAAAGCGTGTTAGAGCAGATTGCAGAAGGTAGCTGCACATCCTTTTAAATGCTTGGTTTCGAGAGTGCTGGTGCTCTTTTCAGTGGGCTAGGGAAAAAAAAAAAAAAAAAGAACAAACCCAAATTCTGTAGTGTATTTCATGTTTGACTTTGTGCTTAGCAGTGTATGCCAGAGCTGCTCTGCTCCGATCTCCTTTATGGACTCCAGAGCTGCTGGTTGGGTGGGAAGGGGGAGGAGGGAGGATGCGGCAGGGGATGATGGGATCTCTTTGTTTGATTTGATTTTTGCTTCTTTCATTGAACTGTGATTGTAGTATCAGCTGATTTATAGACTTAAAATCCCTCACTGGGTGTTGCATTTGTCTCAGGGAGCTTGTTGATTTGAATGGTGGAAAGAAAAAGGAACCCAATACTGTGGAAAAGAATCCAGAGACAGAGAAGATGGGTTCAAATACCGAAGTGGTGCGGACATTGCAAAAAACCCTTGGCAAAATTGGGTACTTTAAAGGGACCAGGAAGTTTTAAGACCACGTGTATGTTTTCTTAATGCTGGGTGTCTAGGATATGTACTCAAAATACGCCAATCAATTTCTCATTTCAGCATAAACATCCTGTGCTGGTGTCTGGGAGAAGTTGTGAAAATGGCTTTAAATAAAAAAAAAAGTGAATTTGATCACTTTGCTTAATTTTCCAAGCTTAGTGAAACTGAAAGGTGAATAGGATGAACAAGAAGTGAAAACTAAATTTTCCTCCTTTTTTTTGTTTCCCCTGAATGTGCAATACTGTTTGTCTGGATGGTGTTAATACCAGCGGTATGGAATACTGTGAGCAGACTGTTGTCTCTCTAGTAGAGCTGATTTAATTAGAGAACAAAGACTATTTTAAATCCAAGGTAGTTAAGGGATGCTTCAGTCTGTATAATAATTTGAATTTCTGATTTATCTTTTCATCACAGTGATGAACAGCCCTTGTGCAGCAGCTTGACAAACGCCTGACCTGAGCGATGCAGCAGGGCAGGGCTCAGCCCAGCCGCCCAGTCCCTTCTTGCTCATAACTGGCCTCATCCTCTGTGCTCGTCTTGCAGGACTTATTGGTATTTTCCTCACCAAACTGGCTGAAACAAAGGCAATCCCCTTGCTGTCTGTGGCCCTGGATGCCTTTTTGGTCTCTGTACACTGCTTCACCCTCCATGCACGCTCCCTGTGTGTATGTTCCAAGATGGGAAGATGGGCTGCAGTGCTGTAAAAACTGCTTGCTTTCATTCCTCTTTGGGAATTATTTCAGCTGCAGAGGGACTGGTCTGGATTGCTCTTGCTTTGGCATCCAGTGATGCAGTCAGTGCCTTTTGCCCTGTCTTCCAAACGTGCCTGCCTGTTGGTGATGACAGAACCTGACCTTGCCGAGGTCAGCACCATCCACCCAAAGCGCTTCCACTGCCCGTCCCTCTGGCCACCACGGGGCCAGTGTGTCCCCCTCCTCTGGATGGCATCTCAGAGGTGTCCTGGCACGCGTGGTGCCTGTTGATTGCAGCGATGTTCCATCTGCCCCAGATCTGCTTCTACTGGTGGGGTGTAAAATCCCTTGTCGTTACTGGTGGAGGCGGGTGTACGCGAGCAGAGATGGCGTGAGGAGGAATGCACAGGCTACACGTGCTGCCACCCCAAATTTATGCCTTGGGTCAGTCCCTCGGACTGCAGAGGCCATAAATCAGTGCAGAATTTGTCCCAGGGCCTGAGGCCATATGGTATGCGGGAGTGGGAGAAGGAGAGGGATGCCCACGCAAAAGGAGAATAAAGGCCAGTGTTTGGTGCACGAATATTTCAAAGCCTGAGAAAGGGGCAAAGTTCAGTTTCTAATTGAGTGCTTTGAAATATGTAGATGTATATGGGCAATGTTTATCTTCCAGAACAAAGATTGCTTTGGTTTTCAAATGTCTGTGTGTTGGTGCCGAAAACTGCACGCGGGGTCTTCGCCACGAGCGGCTCCTCTGCGCTCTCCGGAGCTGCTGGGGAGTGGGTGCCCCCGGCACGTCTGGGGCTGGCCCTGCTCTCCTGACTGGCTGTGGGAAGGTTCTGGCGAGGACCAGCACCTTCAGGATGTTTTCTTGTCTGTGCTAATGTGTGTGTATGGTTCCCAGTGCCCACACACATGATTATCTCAGAAAAAGATACATTTACATTTGTAAGAATTATTATATACAAAGTCCTGAGCTTAATTATTCCGCTGTCCGTATCTTGTACTCTACAGTATTTGCATAACAATCAGACATCAAAGTCAGAGCCCTTTACTGGGAGAAAGGTCTTTCCGCTATATTATTGTGTTGTCAAATGAATTATAATGATCAATTTAATCTGAATTTACTCTTTAGTTATTTTTTTTTTCTGGAAATCGATTGAAATGAGGCTTAAAAGCAAACTTTAAATTTAGTGGTAAGAATCTAGTGCAGTAAGGTATTTTAATTAGATTGCATTTTGTTTGATGTTTTCTCACTCTTTGCCAACTCCCTCACCCCTCTTTTTTTTTTCTCTGTTCTCCTTGTCTTGCCATTTTGAAAATTGAAATGATGCTTTGCTGTCACTGAAGTGAATGGGAATTCTGCCTCTGGAAGAGCGTGCTGGTGAGTACTGCATTTAATTGATCTAGAAATAGCAAAAAGTAATTATTCACCCTGCCTCTGCTTATTTGTGTTTCCTGTACCTGTTGTCTCTCTGGTAGAGCTGATTTAATTAGAGAACAAAGACTATTTTAAATCCAAGGTAGTTAAGGGATGCTTCAATCTGGATAATAATTTGAATTTCTGATTTGTCTTTCCATCATAGTCTTCCTGGCAAATGGCAAAGGGCTTGAGTTCACAGGTGAGTAAGTGCTCTTTTCAAAGGTGAGTGATGTGGGAAGACACTCATAGCTACTGTGCTCTTCTACTTTCTTCTTAGAAAAAATAAATGTGTGACCATACATTCAATATATACTTGTGATGACTGCTTAAAATTCTCCAGAAAAACACATTTTAGAATGTTACTAACAGAAACTTGCTGTACTACTACAAAAGTTTTATTGTAGTTTTATTAAATGTTAAGGATTTTAATGAAGCTTTCACAGTTGGATATGTAAAATAATTACATCTCATCTAATTTCTAACTTTGATTAAAAATTCAAAAGCTTATTCTGGATTAGTTTTAGTGAATTAAGTTGTATCACGATGTTCTTATATAGTGGGGAAGCTGTATCGAAGAACATTTAAGCATTTGGCATATGGATTATTCTGTAATATTATCTGTACACACAGAGCACGTGGAATTCTGTGCCCTAGATATAAGCACATGTATTTGTACAGCATTGTGGGTACCATATAGCCCTGATTGTTTAAGATTTGTGCAGTCTTGGTAAATAGCCTCTATCGTGTGACGTTGAATTTGTGACCTTGAGGAATATCAGGTGGGGCCATGGCTACAGAAACCGTCTTGGTCCATCCTGGACCATGTTTTTCTCAGTTTTGGGCTCCATCACACCAATTGCAGAAGCCCCCCATTGGTCAAGATTTAATGCTCCATATATATTAAACTCTAGCAAATTAAGTTTGTTTACATATAAAATCTTATCCAAGACACAGAGATAATGTTTCTCCCTAAAGTGGGTTTTTTTTTTTTTTTTGCTGGGGATGTATTTTCTGTATCTGTTGTAACAATTTACAGCTTTCCACTGGTAAGAAGATGATTGGCAAAAAAAATCAGTCCGTTCAATACATTCATGGTAAATCCATCTTATACCTTTACCACTGCAAATATGATTGATTAGCTGTCTCGAGGAATTTAGAGCCTTTGATGAGATTGCACCAAGAGAAGTGCCTTTTTAGTTTTAAATGGAGAACAAAAAGAGATTTTTGATGTTCCTCATTACCAGTTTTCCACTTGTGATGGAGATAAAATACAGTAAAGTGCTTTTTCCTCTTATGTATAAGGGCTCTTCTGCCTTTTATACCTGGTAGAATTGTGTGGCCCACTTTACATGAGCATGAATGGCAATGGCCTTGTAAATGTGACTGCCATGAATGGGTGAAGAGTCTGTCGCCTCTTATTTTGTCCTTTGTCTTTATGTTTTATTCACTTCTACCCTCTACAAAAGAGCCTTAATTTAGACCTGAGAAAACAGCAGTGATACGCGAGTTCATTGTAGGTCTAGTGGCAGGTTTTATTTGATTTTGATGTTCTTTATGTTTTGATGGGTGTACTAAACAGCAGAAGAGATTTTAATCAAAAGAAAATTTCAACGAGAGCATGACCTATAATAGTGTTTTTGATAGAGTCACAAACATTCCTGTTACACATTTGGAAACTATTTCCAGGATTTCACTGCAAAGGGCATGTAAATCATGCCTCTCTAGGAGGTTAGAGCAAGGGAGTGTTTTTCAGGATCTTTCGTTCTGCTTCTGAGTCATTGTATCATCGTGGCTAATTAATTTCACCTTTTATATGCTTCAGGATTTCCATCTGTGAATGAACTAATGACACCTACTTACAGGCAGTATTGGGAAGATTAATTAATTGACATTATTGAAGTATCCTGAGGTGGAAGTCCTCATGTAAGTGTAAAATATTATTACTGATACTTCCTAATTAATCAGTTCATAATAGCCAGCATGTGTTAATCATATTGGTTGAGAGCAAACAAACACAGAAATATTTGAAATCTGTGGCGCTGTTGATTTTTTTCATATTTCTGGTTTTGCATGGTATTTGAAAGATCTTATGCAGTGAGTGTAAGGATCTCCCTTCCTCCCAGAGCGCTTAGAGGTGTGGTGGGGCTTGGCTCAGGAGAAATATGGGATCCCAGTGTTTTTTGTATAGGCCTGACAGGCTTTGTTGAGGATATGGCAATTTTCTTGCCTCTGCTGGGGTAACATCACTAAGGCTTTAAAAAGTGATGCCCTTTTTTAATGGGTATGAAAATATTAGTGTTATAAAGAAGCATACAGCACCAATCTAGTAATCTCTGTGCACGTGGCTGGACATCACTGAACAGAGCTTTTCCTGTGTGGAGGAGGGTGGGAGGAGTGCTCTTACATCACGAAGCATCGGAAGGGAAGTGATGTTGTGAAACTGTTCGTAATTTATACAGATAATAAGATCTATTCTTACTACTCATGCCTGGGATGCTGTTTGCATAATGATATGACTACAGCTGTGCAGGTCTTAGACCACATGTTTTAAAATGGCAAGGATAGCTAGAAATGGTGCAATTCGTCTGAGCCTTGCTGTAATTAAATACTATGAAATGTATACCCAATTTTTCATAATGTTGAATACACAGTTGACAGAAAGGAGGAGAATATATTTGCTGTCTGCATTGCTTTCCAGAGACTGATCATATTCCTAAATGACAGGATACACTCCTTGTTGTTGAAAATGTAAGTCACAAGATATTTTTTGGAATTGCTTGCAACTGTTGCACAAGGGCAGGCGGAGGTTTAAAGCTTCACAAACATTCATATTTCTTTCTCCTTAAGTCATTTCTTTAAAAAAAAAAAAGAAGTTAATCACATGCAATTATGAAACTGCTTTGTGTTTGACGCAGTTGAAGATGTTTTCAGGCCACAAAAATGTAACTTTCTATGAGTAATTTGAATTAAAAACCCACTCCGGCAGCAAACGTCCTCAATCTTTGGAATCACATGGTTCTTGGAAAGTTCTTTCTTGGCTGTGCAGGAGGTCAATCTTTTAAGGAGAGAGTCTGTGCATAAACGTGCATCGCTGCTAATGAGAGGAATTGCACACTTCTCCCCTTGACACAAGCTCTGTGTCCATCCTCTGACTGCTGCCTCTTTTGGTATTAGATGCTGTAAAGGATGCTGGGATGTTACTGAGCCAGTGCAGCAAAACGTGGTAACTCTAGCTAAAGGCTTCCCAAAGGCAGGGTCACCCAGTCTGCAAAAATAAAAAGTAATTAGAAGTAGGGTCTCCTGTTTGCCTCTGAGTGCATCTCTGCATATGGCTGCCCTTCCTTTCCCCAGTGGCAATTTTCAAGCCAAATGGCCCTTTCAGCACCGCTCTGGCTCAGCAGCGAAGTTGTCTGTTGATAATAGCAGGCTTCACTACTTCCCCAGCTAACTGGTAGTCAGACAGCCAAAGAATGGCCTATCCAAAATTAGGATATGCTCAATGCACCATCCACTGGTGTTGTTCCCATAAGCCTAATTATATGACTTTTGGGTCAGACAATGTCCCATTGTGTGGCCCTTGGCAGCCACTGGACGCCTAATGCTGCATGAATGTCTAATGTGGAGTTTGATGGCTATGACTGAGGCTGCAGCTCCACGCTGGAATTGAAAACATCCGTGTAGTTTCCATAGAAAACCAGGTCAATGGTGCTTCCATAAAGCATTAGCCCCAGGGAAAGCTATTGGTTCCACACTGCCTGTACAAATCCATGCAGGGGGAGCAGTTTACGGTGCATTTCTCTTTCAGGTAAAGGACAGCTGGGGAGGCAGATTGATTTAGTCTTTAGTGACCTATTTCAGAATCCTAATTTATTGCAAACACCATCCCTCATCCTTTTATCTCTGTCTTTCTTTCCTATTTCTTGCCTTTAAGAACACTTGTGAGGTATCTGATGAACACTGCCAGCACCATGAATATGGCTTTATATTGGTAGGTTAAAAAAAACCAAAACACTTCATGGGGTTTTTTGACTCTAAAATTTTAGGTAGAACCATCTGATCTTTACAACACTTCCTGTAAAAACCTGGGGTTTTTTTTACAGGCAAAAGCAAGGTATGAATATAAAAGGAAATTCATTGTAGATGAAGGCTGTAATATGCTTGTTCATTTCAAAGGAGAATGTATAACTAATTACGTTTTAATTAAATCTCTAACGTCAACAGCTGTTTTTAAGAGATCTTTTAAAGCTACATTTATTTTTAGTATTGTTTAAGATCATCTTTCTTTGCACGCATCTCCCTTCATGCATTATTGCTTTTAAAAAGTTTTCCTTCTTTTAAAGTATCAGCTAACACTGGCATATATTAAAGGCTAAGCACTGGTAAAATTAGTTTTTTAAGGAGCTGGCTGTGACTTTTCTAAGCAAAGAGAAAAAGGTGTGATGCCACCAAAACACCCTTTGTTCTCTTTTTGTCCCACAAGTAAAAGGTTCCAGTTCCAAACCCCAAATTGCCAAGGTTTTCAGCTGTCAGTGGTTTCTGTTGGCTTCCTGTTATCAGATCTTCTACAATGCAGCTGCTGATTACAGTAATAAGACAACTCTCTCTTCAGTCTGAGTGAGCCACACTGACTTAATCCTTCCCCCCTAAGCCAACAGTGGTGTCACTGAGTATTCTTTAACTTGGAGAGAAAAAACAAATCTAATCCTTTCTCACGTGACAGAATTTAGCCAAACTTAGGGTTTCACGTGTCAGGGTTTGGTCCTGTTGGCTTTTCTAGTGCTCGTGTCAGCCCATAAAGCTTCAGGTGTCATTGCAGTTTCTTAGTGCTCTTGGTTTGTCATTTTTAGCCTGGATCATCCAGAAGCAGAGAGGAAGCAAAAAAAGGAGTCTTTGCTCAGCCTGTAGAAGGTCGGAAAGTCATGGGATTTCTTCAGAACCTGCTCTCTCCCAGCTGCTGCTCTGTGCTGGGCCTCAGGGTCAGAGTCACCCTGGAGATGTCTGTCCCTGGGCTGGTGAGACCCAGCTCCATTGCTTACCATCTCTGCTGTAAGGAGCCACAGCTCTACCCACAGCTGTCCCTCTCCACTGCCACCTGAGCCCACCTGGCAGCAGGTACGGTACTTTGGTGCAGGAAGGACCTGACTGCTGGCTGCAGAGCAGCTCCTTGAAGTTGGGCTTAGCACCTCCAGCACCCTGTGGGGTGTTCCAGCACTTCTGCACCTGCCTCATCCATGCTAAAATCATTCAGGGGCACCTTCCAGCTCCGTGAAGAAGTTAAAACACCCCCTTCCCCTCTGCTCTGATCAGAGGGGTTGGTTCATGTCACAGTGGATTTGCAGGTGGCTTGTGTCTTGCTGATCACTTGCAACTATTTCCTGGCAGTTGCTGGGCTTCCTGTTAGTTGTGGGATCACCCCTCATTAAAGATGCTCTCTGTAATCTCCTCTGCTTCCCCTATCACCTCTCCTTGTGCTGAACTGGATGTTTTTGCATGATTCAGAGCCTTAAGCACTCCAGAAATGGAGGGAATTATTTGAGTGATGATTACTGGTATTGCAGTGCAGGAATATGGAGTTAATATCAGTTTACTGCCTAAGCTTTAATTTTGTGTAAACATCAAAACGTACTAATCATGGGAGCCCCGTGTCAGTTTGGGAAAGTAGTTCCATTATAGATTGGAATGCCAGTGTATTTGCTAAAATTGCATAAACAATAAATAAAAACTCATTATCTCTTTCAGGAAATGAGCCAAGAGGCTCAGAAAGACTTGACTTCTGGGGCTAAGGTAATAATTGGTGTAGTGGCAGCAAAATGATGGCAAATCAGAAAAACTGGTGAATCTTCTAGTTAACACCTGCTAATGCGTGGTCATTATGTTTTTCATTGATTAATTGAGATTTAGGAGACCCGTGATCTGCAAGAGCACAGTTGATTCTTTGTATTTTACTGTTCAGTTTCTCTTCTCTCCTTATAAGTGCACTGGATCTAATTATGATCTCAGGCAAGCTTAAATCACAGTTAATACTGGTGACAACAGTGCATCTAAGAGAAAATTGGACCTGTTTGGTCAGATTCCTCAGAGGGGGAGTCTCTGAAAGCAGAGCAAATTCACATGAGTGATTTCATTTACAGCCCAACACTGCTGTAAATGAAAGCTGAATCTGACCACGTTAGTGCCATGGCTTGAGTAGTATTTTTGATGAAGCGTGACACAGCTCTATCATCTACTGCAAAAATGTCTTTTATTCCAATAGTGTAAAAGTAACCAGAAATGCCAAGATGAGTGGTGTTTCTTTATCATGGTGAAGGACCCACCAATTGTCCACTCTTGGCAAACAGGTCAGCTGTTCTTGGAGCAGAAGGCAGCTCCAGCTGCTTTAATGAACTGATGGGCTAACTGGGCCTAAAAGTGATCCTTGGGGAGCTTGCAAGTGACCAAATCCACTGGTTATGGTCTTGTGGGATGCAGACAGGACAGAGTTATGAGTTGGACTTGCAGCTCTGCTTTCTGATGTGAGTAAATCACTGGATTTCTCCTCTCAATTTAGTTTTTAAACAGGGAAATAGACTTGGCTTGCTGAATTAGGCTGCTGTGAAGATAAGTTAACTTCTATTAAAACATGCTTAAAATTCTGGATTGGAGAGCACAGTAGAAATGTGAAGCATCATGTTATGTTAGAAGCTGTGGAATTAGCCAGCATAGTTAATCCCTGGTGTTCAACAATGAGTTCTCTGTACCAGGATGGAAAAACAGGGCCAGTAAGAAACGTGCAGCAGAAAGGCTGATGGTGGCTGTAGTGAAAGAGCATTTTGATTTGTTTGTATCTCAGAACTTTGCTTAATGTGTTACTATTTCTTCTTGTTAGAGCTGATTGAATTGCATAAAACTGAATTCCAGGAGCTGAATAGCTACATGGCATTGTATTGGGAGGCATACCAATCACTCTAGGATTGCTTTCCTGATGTCAACAACACGTACTGCATACCAACATCCTCAGTGTACCAGAGATGCTCTTCTATGTGCCTGAAAACTGCATGGCAATTTGTGCTAGATGAGCCTACCTTGCATGATGGGTTATTGAAAAGTTAAGTAACTTGACTAGTGTTATTTTCAATAATATTTACCAACAGACTCAATATATTGACTTTTAGACCTGCTATCGTATTGGATTACCATTACTATTAGATAGTAATTGCATGGTTTTTTGTTTGATTTTCAGTATTTTCACAGGTAACACTTTTATTTAGCAGAGAATCATGTAGAAAGCTCCTGTGTTCTTTTTATCCAACCTCTCTGCTACCTTTCCCCTCTCTGGTCATGGTAACGTACAGACAAACTGCAGCAGCTGAATCGTGCAGAGAGATGGTGAGAATTTGCCCCAGTGCGTTAAAGCATTCAGAGTATCATAAGTCCTGGTGAATCCTCAGCTACCTGAGTCAACCCCTGCTTTTTTCCTGACCTTAGTGGATCCAGGATTTTCCTTCCTGGACAGCAGGTAAACATTTCTTTGCCTGTGTCATCACACACATAAGGCTTCAGAGAGCAGGTGTGTTCTGTGTGGCTGGTAACCCGGGGAATGTGTGTTGTCTCCATCAGGAACATTCTTTTCCTGTTGTGAAGGGTATTCAAGTTATCTGTGTATAATATCATGAGCTGGAAGAGAAAAGGGATTTGTGCACTTTGAAGAAACTCCTCCAGATTCTTTTCTATCTCTCTTCAGGGTGATACACCATTATTTACATTGGTTTTTATCTCTTCTTTCCCCTGCTTGCTTCGTTCTTTCAGCTGTTAGAGTCTGGTTTGCTCTTGCTGGTGGATATAAGTTTTCATTTCAATATGTTACTGGATTTTTTGGTTGTGGTGCACAAACCAGGCTGTCTCACAGCAGCTTCTCTTTGCATTAGACCCTGTCAGGTCTCTGCTGCCCTGATGCACTTTTTAAAAGCTTAGTTACTTATTCATTTCCTCTTCACTATCTCTAGGTACACGCCTGTACTAGGATGTGATCAGTTATGTTTTTTTCATGTTGCCTTGCTGTTTTGTTCTCTTATATCAGTGTGGAAAACCATGGTATTGGTAAAGGACCCACCCCTGGAAACCAATGTTTCCAACTCATTCATCTGAACAAATTATTTTTCTGGATTATCTTTTCTGCTTTTCTGAATAGAAACTGCTAACATTGAAGACTCCAGGCCCTTTCTTTTTGCTTTACTGACTCACCAAAATGTAGCAAAACTTTTCAATTTACTGGCCTGAGAGATTAACCTGTTTTTTCTCATTACTATGGAAATGTTTACAAAGACTAGTCTGTCTTCAGTTATTGATTGTATTACTTGTATAATCATATATTGTTTATATACTGTCTAATTTTTTTCTTTTACAAATTATGACACTCTTAAATGAAAATATTTTTTAAGAAATAAAACTAAGACATTACAGCAGGGCCTATTGGCTCTCAGGGCTGGAGTGGTCTGGTTGCCCTGTTCCCCATCTCCCACAGCTGAGAGTGCTCTGTGAAATGGAAAAGGCAAGTTGAAAGAGAGGAGGGTGCTCTGGGGTTTGGGAAAGTCTCCCTCCAGTGCTGTCCTAAAGCTCTCGCTCAAGCTGCAGAGTCTGGCAGGGAGGTGATGCCTGAACTGGCTGTGCCCTTGGTCCAGGATGAAACAATCTGCATGCATATCCCTCTCAGGGAAGGGACAACAACATGACTTGGGTTGCATCCTGTGGAGGAGCTTTGGAAAAAGTTGCCTCTCAGTAGACATACCCAGGGGTGAAAGGATGATCTGGTGTGACAGTTTTGCTTGAGATGACTTAGAGTGGGCTGCGAGCTGCAGCCCTCTATGCATCCTTTCAAAATGTTCTTCTTGATGAATGGAGAAGCAAATAGCATATCACTACAGCCTTCAGAGACCAGACTGGAGTGTGTGTGGAGGGAGAAGGGGGCTGGAGGTATTTCTTCTCCTTTGCTGCAGCGCATAAGCAGCTGAAATAGAGCAAGGAACCAGAGATTTCAATGGGAAAGAGCAAATAACAGCAGAGAGAAAACACCAAACCACAGATAAGCATGGACTTATCTCAAGACAAGCAGCTACCTGAGAGTGTTGAGCACTTGCATGCACAAAGTGAGAAGCGAAAGATAGGGAAGACAACTAGGTGGAATAAAAGGTTTGAATCCAGAAGTTCCAGTCACACAGTGAGATGTGGTTTATTTCAGGGAAATGAGGATTTGCAGTCGTCTGTTCATACCTATCTAGACAGGTGCTGCTAAACCTTCTACATTCAAATAGTTTAATTTTGAGGGAAGCCCTAATAGTAAAAACCAGTCTGGAGACACTCTTTGGCATTCAAATGGGAAAGGGGGAGGCTTGCTTTAAAAGCACAAATGTGACAGACGTAGCAAAACAGAGGAAAATAAAGGTAAGCTGAGAAAGCAGCAGAGAGGGGAAAACCTGAATGTCAGGTAGAGGTAGAGAAAAGGCCATTCTTGGAGAAGTTACAGCAGTGTAGTGACTGTGCTAACACTGCCCTCTGAAAGATGCTTCTTTCTTGGAAGTTAAGTAGAAATTATCTACCAGATCAATTGGTACTTTTGATGGCACAAGAACAGGCAATTTCCATGCTGAAAGTCTAATTTGCTTTCTTTTTTTTTAACCATAAATTTGATTATCCTGTAGGCAATTTTGAAGAGGATGGATGTGAGGCAGCTCTGGGGCGTGGCACAGGTACGTTTTCACGGGTGTCGTGATCATTAATAAGGGGCTGTTCATGATGCAGGTTATCACCTGGTAATGTAGATTTCGTAGGAATCAAGAGGCACAGCACAATCACACTTCTGTCCCATTAGGCAGGATGAATAATGCAAAGTTTATGCATCTTTATGTTTTCAGATCAGCTTTATGCTTGCTGTGGGAGGATGGCTGACAGTGAGCCAGGCAGGGTTAGCAGCTGGGCTGGTGGGAAGAGTTCCAGGGCAGAGGTACCCCATTAAAAATTTTAAAACAAGTTTGCAAAGGCAAAGTGAATTTGCATTGGCCCAGGGTTTCCCATTCAGTGGTCACAACATTGTGGAAACCCATAAAAGCAGGTTTAGCTTCTCCTCGGGTTGCCAGCACAGCTCCCTGAGGTCCAGCTTTGCGAGGCGTAAGCCCTCGGTGACCCCAGTGTGAGCAGAGCAGGAGCTCAGCACGTCGAGGAGCAGCCTAGCAGCTACTCTGAAGGCATGTGAGGGGTGTGAACTGATTGTGGCTGTGTGTGGCGAGCCTCAAATTGCATTTGGAACTTAATTGTGGGGAAGCAATTGGTTTGGGTTTGTTTTCTTTGACATAACTGTATGCAAGTTAATTCTGAAAGCATAACCGCAGATGTTTCCAGCACAAGAAGCTACAGGAAAATGAGCTCACCTGAAATGGTAGGTTAATATCTGAGTTTGTGTTAAAGCTGGTTGCATTCCCTCGAGCCAACTGTTAAAATCTCTGCTGATTTCCAAATGGGCATTAAAGGCTTCCCCCAGCCAGCTATGTGCCTCCTCCCGGAAACCTCCAGCTCTGAAAGGGCCTTCTCCTCCTTTCCACCTCCTTTCTCCACCTTACTTATTCTTGTTGTCCCTTTCTCCACCTTGCTCCTGTATCCTTCAGCTGCATTTGCCCCACTGGTAATTAATCAACATAAGCATTGTATCAAGGCATCTCAATATCCCACATCGATCGAATGCAAATGGGCAAGCGATGGTCATGGAAACACTTGTGGACAGGGACAAGGTGGGAAGAGGCTGTCATGCTTCTTATAGTGCCAGAGTGTGACTCTTCATTGGTTTAATTAATGTAATTTCCTTTCACTTGAATGATGCCTTTCCAGTGCATAATCCATGAAAGCTGCTTGTCTGAGGCTGTCTCTTAATTTAATTTCCGCCAGGATTGAAGGGGTTTCTTGAAATCAAGAAGTCTCGCAGTATTTTGTGCTGGAAGTGCTTTTTCTCTCCCTCCCAACCTGAAATGTTTTCTGCAATATAGCTTTAAACAGGTCCCAGATAGGCTCCTGACTTACCATCATTTAATTTTACTTTAATACTGACTGTTTTTTTTCAGTTCTGACTAGCAGAAGCTGTGAAAAGTATCAGATTAATGATGTGTTTCTCATGGTATCAGTTTAACTCAGTGTGATACAATTTCTCCCTTTAACAAAATGGATTGCTGAAAGATGTATGAGGACAGGTGAACATTTTCTGCCTGAACAGCTATACTGGGAACTATACATTTTGCATAGGTCTGCTGTGTCTGCAGCTCAGAGAGCTGGTAGGCATTATAGTAACTTAATAGTGTGAGGGAGCTTTGAGCAGAGCATTTCCTTGACTGGATGGAACAAAACTTTTATTCTGGACACCCACAGGGAGTGGAGAGAAAGGACCTTTTGCCATTGTGACTGTGAGCTGGCACTTGCCCTCTCCTCTTTCTCCTCAGGGACCTGGGTATCAATTTCTGATCTATTGAATTGTACCTAAACTGGTGCTGTACCTAAACTAGAGCTGAGGGAATGACTATCCCATGTGGGAACACTGAGCTTGGCATCTTATTCTTCATTCTCTCAAAAATGGAAAGTCATTACAAGTAAAGATGATGGATAAACGATGTTTAATCAAGAACTATCTTTAAGTGAGTTCAATTGTGAAGTAGCAAAGGGGTGGAGAGGCTAATTTCCTTATAATAAATGGCTCCTGTTAAATGTGGTCATCAGAAAAGGGTAATACATGTTTTGTGGATTAAGGAACATCATTGCTAAAAAAATGTAGCATTAATTTTCATTGGCTTTCCCCGATTTCAATATTTGTGTTGGGAGAGGTAGGTGTCCTTTCTGCATAAAAGAAATTTTGGAACAAATATAGAACCTAGAAATCCTGGTACAAGATTTTAAACCCTCCTGGGTGTGGCCATGATGCCATGTGTCTCTTTGGCTTCTCCCTCCAGTGCTCTGTTGGTCGAGATCTGGGGGTGGGCCTGTGCTGCCATGGTCACCTCCTGCTGCCTTGCAGCCTGGTAGAGCCCATGGGGGAAGCTGCTGTTGTAGAACTGCTCCTCAGGCACTTTCCACTTTGTTCATGCTTCATTACTGGTACGAGTTAACTGTGAACAAGTGGCTTCGTGGTCTTCTATTGCTGCTGCTTTGGTCAAGCTGTTCCAAATGTGGATTGGTTAAAAGGTATTTAACACAAGGTTTGGAGTTTTGGTTTTTTTTTTAACAAAAAGAAGCAGTGACTGCAAGAGAAGTTTCTCCTTACGGTGTCTCTGAGGAAGGATTACCCAGGTTTCTGGTTTTTACACGGCTGCTCTTGTTCAAATCTGTAGAGGAAAAGGGGAAATCATGGCAATGAAGGCAACTGCTTAGAGGTGTTGGTCTTTTTTTTTGGTTATCTGAGAGCTGGGGAGGACTTCTGGTGACTGCTTTCTCTTGCTTTCATCTTCTTTAAGTCACAAGAAACAATGCAGGTCAAGAGCAGGTCTTGGCCATGTGTTTTCATGGTACAAGGTGGCATTGGTTTCAAATTATCTTTTTCTCCCAGAAGATCATTGGTATCAGTAACTGAGTTGTGTAGAAGACAGCTTCTTCCACCCATCTCCTAAGTAGTATCTTGCTCCAGTGGAGCTGCTCTTGCCCATTTCTGGGAGATTACTTGACATCAGTAAAATTTTCAGCTATACTGGATGAAAATGAATTCTGCAAGAACAATTTAAGCTTCTCTATTAATCTGTATGTGAGCTTTAAAGCTGATGTTTAACCCTCATTATCTACCTTATTAGAAGTGAAAGGCAGTAAGAGTGAGAGATCAGAATCTGTTTTGTTTTTACGGTTTCTTTGTGAGAAATGTGACTTCTCCTTTTCCTCTCCGGAGAACACATTCCCTCCTCTTCTTGGAGCAGACTTGCGGAGAGGTCTGTGCAACCCTTCTTGCTCTGCTTTCCCCCTTGGGAATTTTTTGACCTTGCTGCCCACACTGGCTCTCTAGAAACCACCTTTCCTTCAAAATTCCTCAATCAACTCTGAATGATGCCAGGAAAGAGCCTGACCTATTACACCCTCTCTGAGCCAAAACTGGTTACTGGTAGAGGGACTCTTCAAGTGGATCAGCTTCTGCCGTTTCTTTCTGATCTTCCCACATAAGCTGACTGACCTGGGGTCCACTTGGCTGTGGTAAAATTTGAGCTGTGCATAATCACATGACAAAAAAAAAAGTGAAAGCCAGTAAAACTGTGGTTTCTGCACCAGGTTTCTGCACTTTTGGGTCCCAGATCTGCTACAAAACCATCCTCTACAATTTTATGCAGGTGACTGAACACCTCCGTGTCTGCCTTTCCAGTTTGGTCAAATGGAGGGACCAGTGCCTCTGCTTCATCCAGGGGTTGTGCTCGCTGTTGTCCATCCTTTGGAGCAGGGGTTTCCTTTGTTTATGAGCTACCCAGCATGATGGTGATGTGATCTTGCTTGAGGTCTGTGCAGTCTCCAGTAATATTAACATAGACAATCAGTTAACTGGAACAGAAACAAGTATTCAAAAAAATATGCCTGAGAGGTTTATCTATTCATTGGATTTTATTATCCTGTATTCTTTGTTTGATTTACTTTATACCTCTAAGAATATTTATTTAGCTTATTTATGACATTATGGTTTTCTTAGAAAATCAGGACACGGTTCTGAGTGGTCAGATGGATGATGCCTTTATTCTTGTGGCTTCTCATGTAATAATCCATGGCCCTTACAAATACCTACTTGAGGCATTGACTGTATTAAAATTCTTCCATGGTTTTTCTTCTCTCAGATACAATGAAATACCTACCCCTTGCTGGCTGGATTTGGACCCTCTGTTCTGGCTGTGACAGCCACGTTATTCCATGCTGAATGCCAGTGCAATTGCCAGACTTTCAGTGTGAGCAAGAGAATCTAGTTAACAGCAATAGCATGCACTTCATTTTTCCCTTTCAGAGGTTATATCTGGTGACTGTGTGACTGGAACAATGAGACTAACCTCACTTTTGCAGCAACAAAGCAGCTAGGAGTTTGCTGGGTAAATCATATTTTGACTGACATACAAGTAGCTGTAGCTTTGCTGCACAATGGAGAAAATGACTTCATTTAACAGCTTTCTGTGCCAAGAAAGAAATAAAACAGTTCTGAGAAAGTAGATTTTTTTCTCCTGTTTTAATTTTAAACCTAAAAGAAAAAGCTATTGCCATATAAGTCCAAGTCAATGGGATATATAAATCTTTAAAAAGGTTTCATAAAGTAATAATGACTTTAGTATATGTACCAAATGAGATTAAAGAGCTACATTTGGTTCTAATACAGAGTTTCACGTTCAAAAGGACCATCAGTTTCCTGTTTAAAATCTACTTATATTGAACTGAAGAGAGTTCAAACATAATGCCATTGTGTTTCAGACATTTATCTTAATTTAAAACAGCTGAAAAACATTAATAACAGAGCAAGGAGATGTCGAGGTATAGGCATTTCTCCTTTCCTTCTCTGCTTTGTGAAAATAATGAACTCAGATAAAATGTTTTCCTGCTTGTGCTGTTCTGCCACTGTTGTGAGAGGCAAGATGTGCAGTGTCAGCCCCATCAGAACCATCAGAAAAGTAGTCTGTTTGAAGGGGTGAAGGACATGAGTGAGACTTGCTTCACCAGGTGTCTGTTTCTGAACAGGTGAGTTAAACAATGATTTTTTGGGGCAGTTTTTGCTGAGATCATCTTCAAGAAGTGTTTTCAGTATGGGTGCACTAAGCTGAAACACGCTGGTGTGAACACTCTCTCACTTTTTGGCTTTGATTTCAGGCTTCTTTTTCTTTCCAGGGAAAATTCTCCCTCTGCCATGACTGTTTTTAAACACATAATGTCACAGATCTTACCACCATGCATTTTACATGGCCTTCATATGAATTTCACCTTCTCCATTGTAATTCCACAGAGGGATTGTTAATTCTATGTCAAACTTTTTAGATTTGCTCAACTTCTCACAGCTCCGAATTACTGTCAATAAAAATCAAAGTTGATTTCTGTTTTCCAGTTAAAGCCTTGTCTCTCAGCAGGAGATGATGAGTGAAGAAAACGCGTGACAATGGCATCAGAGGTCAGTTTTAGCCTAAATACTTGAAATAAGCTAATTGGGGTTGGGGCATTCTTGTGCTGGGTGCTGTACAAACACAGAGAAGTCCTGCCCCTAAAGGTCTGTAACATAAGTAAGCTTTACCATAATCTTCCAGTGAGTTTTCACACTAGAATAAATTACCTTGAAACCCCTTCAGAATGACAAAGGAATTTTCTAGTTTGATGTTCCACTTATGTGGGAACACCATTTCCCCAAAGACACCAGATATCCCACCAATCAGCGGATCTGTCTAGTGGCATAATATGAGAATGTAATTTTTATTATCAGGATCTTTCCAGGGAGCCCAAGGTACTTTGTAGTGCTGTATTCTTTGCAGTTTTCAGAATCATGTGTATTAAAGGTTGCTTAACAGCTGGTGAGTCACACAGCTTGTTCTTTGAGCTCGAATGCTCCATTAGGACACATCCACCAGAGGTATTTTAACCTTTGAAAAAATCAATACAGGTGGCTTAAGCATTCTAGGTTTTTAAGAAAGATAAAAAGCCAGAAGATTCTAAATAACAACAAACTCTTTGCATGGTGTTTAATAAATTAATCTCTGTTCCAGTGGGCGGGTCAGAGAGGTGTAGCATTTGCTAGAGAGCAGCACGGTTCTGGTCTAAAAAGTCACTGTCACCAAGTGAAACTGAGCCTCTGGAGGAAGTAAAATGTCTTCTGGCTTAGAATTCTCTAGTTCATTCTGTTTTTCTACACTGCATGTGGGGACAGGAACGACACTTGGAAGAAGAGTACTTCCTAATTTCACTGGGGAGTTGGCCCTTTCCATAAACCACAAATTGAAGTTACTGCAGATAATTGCAGTATGGTTGAGATGTAGCAAGCCACGGTGCTTGACTGAGTAGCCAGAATGAGAGAGGTATTCTGTAGGCAGTATGTAATTGCCTCTGGTTTAAATGTACCTGATGTTAAATGAGTTCAACTAGCCCTGTTTTAGCCAAACTTCCTGAGGCAATAAAGTATATGCTTCCACTTTGCCAGTGCCTCTGCTCGGTGGCGTAGCTCTTAGTGGAGAAAGGCTGCTTTGAATCAGATTTGGCTGTGAGATGCAAGGCTGAGGGACATTGTGGTCCCCCAGATTTCATAAGAAGAGGCAGTCCAGCAATGGCAAACAAATCAGTGGTCCCTTTAGAGAAAGTACTGCAGAATTTGCTCAGTTGCATTATTAGACACCTGAGAATCCAGCCCACCATTGTGCACACTCACGAGGTAACTGAAGAAAACCAGATTTCCAAACTTGTGCTTGTGGAATGATCCCTTTGCATAAAAAAAAGCCAAGTGGTTTGAATTTTCTCTTATGGTTTAACCTTGGTGATTCTGTTTCTCATTAGTTCTCCTCAGGAAAAATAACCTAGCTGCATGGGCTCACCAGCCCCATGTCATAACTCCTGGATATCCTCTGCTTTGGTCTCTTTGGCATTGATTGTATCCTGAGGTCTCACAATGTCTCCTATCCTCTGAGCCAGCCAGGCTGGGATGCCCACACAGCTCTTCCACTTGTGTGTGGCTGAGGGGTGGCTGCAGTTTTGGGTCACCACCTGATGCTGTGGGCAGCACACAAGCTGGTAGTGAAACCCTGGCCAGACTGAGGTGGGTTCAGGATCCTGTGGCAGCCTCTGGGCTTCAAGTGCCAAGTTGCTCCTTTTTAGGAGCAGGTCCAAAGCTGCCAGGCAGTCTCAGCATCCCTGGTTCAGATACAGCTCGGGGTTGCCTTCTCTCTGCTAGGAGTGGAGCCTGGATGTGGAGGAAGCACAGCATTTTGCTGTGCTGGAGAACAACCTCCCTGAGGCTGGTGCAGCACACTGTTAGAATTCGTTAGGACTGCTGGGGGCAGAGCACAGGGAAAGCAAAGCTATTCCATACGAGGAGAATTTTCTGGTACTTAATGCCACCAGAACGTCAGAAGAGTTAATGGCAGATGTGGTTGGGAAAATGTTCTGTATTTTTAGACAACCTTTAATTAAGACACTTTGTGTGTAGCAGCGACCAAATAATATGCTGCCACTTGAAAGCTGTCAGAAGGGAAAAAGTGTACAAAGCTTCTAAATGCAGCCCTCTTTATTTTTATCTGAAAGTGAATTAGGAAACCTTTCCTGTAACAATAACTGTCCTTTCACATGAAATGATTTATTTAATGCACACTGTAAATACTTCGGGCATCTATATGGATTTATACTTAACCCCTTTCACTTCACATTGTTTAATCTAGCCTCATATTAAAAAGATTACATCTGAAAGCTGAATGGGTTTTGTGATCCCAGCCTTTTATTCTGAGACTAATGTTTTATGTAATTACTTTGATACGGCAGATTGTTTTTTTTCATCCTTTTGTAAATCTTTGTAAGGGGTGAAGAGGCCATTCAGGGTTTTCATTTGGATCAAATTAAGAGAAAACAAACACATAGAGTACAATTCCATTCGTAACTTGAAGATGCCTTTATTAATAGGTTATTTATTATTTTAGGAAGATGCAAACATGATAGAGGATTCTCTTACAGAGCACTAATTCTTGTAGCAGAGATTTAACATTTACCACATACGTTCAGGCTTGGATGGAAAGTAGTGAGTTTTCAATAAATGAAGATACAAAAAAATCTGAAAGAACTGTATAAGCATCATTGTGATGTTCCTAGAATTTTTATACCAATCACAGTTAGGAAAAACACAGAGTAAGAAGCAATTAGATTATTAGTTAGCCAACAGGTAATATGCAAGTTTACAGAATGAGATTGGTTAATGTATTTCAGCTGTTCCCAGTCTGTGTTCACAGGTTATTGCCATTTGAGGCTAATGAGCACTGCCACATCCCTTATAATTCTGCTAGCAGTGTGCAAAGGGATGAGCCATCCTAATCCAGACTATGAGTGGAAGACTCAATCTTCTGTGTACAGGTGGGTATTCAATTCACCTATGGAATTACAAAATCTCTGTAATCAGAATGTGGCCCAGCACAGTTTTGCCTTCTGTAGAGCTGCTTCTATTCAGCTGACTGTACACACAAATGGCAATGATAGCAGGTGTGCTTTTTTTTTCTGTTTCTCAGTTCATTTCAGTATGTCTATCTCCTTCATTCTTCATGTTTTGTTAATTTTGTTGGTGGTGTGTGCTTTGATATGCTAATGTGTAGAGAGGATTTGCCAGTGGTTGCACAGGGGGAGGGAATCTCTAAGCCTCAAAGGCTCATCTGGATGTTCCTACAAGTCCACATCACTGAGCATCACAGCTAACCACTGCCATCCTGCTTTCTGCTGTGTACCTGTCACTAGCTCATCAACACCTTTTGTACCAGCCAGCTGCTCACTGAACTGATTTGAAGCTTCTATACAATGCTATTAATATTTATTCTATAGCAGTACAAGTCAAAAAATACTAACAATATCTGTAGTCAGTGGTAATGCTGAGAGAAATTTGTCTCTGATTTCTAGCTCTTCTAGTGCAAAACTCACTGGAATGTCCTCTGTGTGTGGTAAGGGTGGTAAGAAAATAGGTGTGTACAGGTTTTAAAAAACATAGGGGCTGTGTTATGTGCAGGTCAGCTGGCCCTTGTGGTTATGACTATGGATTGCTTTTAACAGAATCCTGCAGGTGAAGGAGGCACAAAATGACAGCAGAGGAACATGTCATTGCTAAAGCCACCAAGGTATTATTATTTATTTAGGTTCAAATGTTCTCTGTAGTTCAGCAAGCTTTTTGTGCCTCTCAAACCCTCATTTCTTTGGCAGGCAAAGGGCAGGTTACCTCCTTAACCCATTTCCACAGGTGCTTTCTAACACATCACCACTTCATAGTTAATTGGAAATCAGAAGGGGAAGACAAGGGAGGAACCATTGCTGGGGTTATTTTTCAGAGAATCTCTTCTCATGCTTCTGGGAATGGTGCCACATATCTCGAATATCAGCAACTGAACCAAATCTGGCATCTTTTCTTGCACGGAGTAGTGCTCCATTCTGCTAGCAGGCCTACAAAAGTGCTTGAAAGCTGTTAGTCACAAAAATGCCACCTCCCAAAATAGTACTTTAGGTAGTGATGCACAAGAGCCAGCAATCAATGGGGTCAATAGCAGTCCAGGTGTTAATGACTGTTACCAGAAACAAGAGAATCTGTCCCTGAAAGGCTGTTTTTGAACACCCTGAATTGAGGGTTAGCAGTGTTCAAGTGAAAATTAGTTCAGAAAGACAAGTTTTGCAGTGAAGATGATGTCTTCTTTTATATGGTTCATACACTAAAAACCCATGGTCACAGCTGTAGACACACAACCTGATACTTCAACTCTAGACAAAAAGTATTAATATATAAAGTATAGAAAAGTAGGTTGTGGTGAAGTTGTCTCTTCTCCCAAGTGGCAGGTGATGGGATGAGAGGAAATGGCCTCAGATTGTGCCAGAGGAGGTTCAGACTGAACATCAGGAAACATTTCTTCAGTGAAAGGGTTCTCAGGCCCTGGAACATCTGCCCAGGGAGGGGCTGAGTCTCCATCCCTGGGGTGTTTAAAGGAAGGGTAGATGAGTTTCTCAGGGATGTGATTTAGTAAGAGGACAGGTATGGCTGAACTTCATGATCTCAGAGGTCTTTTCCAACCAGATGATTCTATGATTTGTTGGTTTTGGCACCGTTGGAGTGTCTGGAGTCAAAGGCGTGCTGGTTCCCGTGCTACCTGGGCTCAATCAAAATCCACCCTGTAGAAACGACTGGTGTACAGAAAGGACAGAGAAAATAATAGACACACCAAAAACTGGAACAAAGAAATACTGTCCCTGTGAGATTTGGTAAAAATGAAACTGTAGAGCTGTCACTGTCCTGGATCGCTAATGAATTGTGATGAATTGTGATACCTTCATTAGTTTTTGTGAAGGTGAATAGTGCAGACCAGCTCCTGATCTGTTATTTCAGTGTAATGAAGGGGTGTGTCCGTGCTTCAGTGACTGCCTCAGACACACATTCATGAGCTTTAATAGAGATATTTTGACAATGAGTTCACTGGAGCTGTAAAACCCACTCAAGAAGCTGGCTAAAATTTTGGTGATTAAAGTAACCTGTTACCGTCAGTTTCAGAGCTGGTTTAAAAGTAGCTTTGGTAACATCTAT
The DNA here is from genome assembly GCA_033556795.1 of Tapera naevia. NCBI lineage: Eukaryota > Metazoa > Chordata > Aves > Cuculiformes > Neomorphidae > Tapera > Tapera naevia. The sequence goes on along the minus strand of JAUMJJ010000076.1, from coordinate 4,570,870 downwards.
GGGAGCTGCATTGTGCAGATGTGTGCCTGGTTTGAGTAATTACTAGTTATGCTTGAATCTACATAATATTATAAAGGCAGGTATTTTTCCAGTTGTCACCTGAGCTGTGAGATCAGACCTAAAGGAAAGAGGAGTTAGTTGGTAACATGATGAATTTTGGCTTCTCTAGCCAGCAGTCAAATAGCTTCTTAGAAGGCAGCATCTGCTTCAACAGACTCAATTACCTACTTAAAAATGACTTGCAAGCTAGCAGGCAAGTTTAGCCTGGTGGTACTGAATAAAAAAGCTGTTTATGCTATTTTTCAGTATTTGTACAGTATCACTGAGTGCTCAGGCTTGACTTTAATTGCTTTTTTATGCAGCTGAATATCAAGAGGCTATGAGGCAGATGACGGTGATCACTACAAGCCCCATGGCTTGGTGTGCTTCAGCTGGGAGCTGCAAACGAGCCTATAAAGGGATTAGATCCTCCAGTGATTGATGGGTGGGTGGTATAGTTGTAGGGGTTTTTTTTTTTTTGATTTCTCTTCTCTTCCCCACCTCTACCACCTTTCCTTTTCTTCTTCCTTCTTCTCAGGTCTCTATTGTTCAGCTGGCTTTAAAAGTGATTTGGCATGATCCTTATTCCTTTATCCAGACTGCAGCATACCTATGAGGACATGCTTTTTAGTTGCTCTTTATTCTTGTCTCCAGGAATTTTTTCCTCAAAGAGATGCTGTACTGATTTTTCTGGCAGGACATTGTTATTGCAGCAGCAAAGGGCTGTGGGACCTCACCCAGAAATGTCAACCCTTTGCCACGAGGCAGTGTGTTGCATCTGCAACACTTCTGATGTGTAGTATCACGACTCAGCGAAGAGATTTTTGACAGGTGACAGCACTTCAGAGGGTAAATGCAATATGCACTTGCTTCACTAAACTGGAAACACACTTTTACTTACAGTACCTGCTAACAAAGAGTTGCAATGACTAATCTTCATGTAGAGGATCCAGTCTCACACTGCACATGGCTTGGCATTTGGAACACACCCAGCAGCACTGACTGTGTGCTCGGTAAAACCCTGCACGGTGCCAGCCTGGTGCTGAGACATACAGGGTCTGTGTGTCTCACAGAGGGGTCCTCACTCTGACTGCCAGGTGGGCTCGAAAAGTGGGCACCTCACTGTGCCACAGGGTACATTCACTGTGTCATGGTGTGATGAGTTGCTTTTTGTTAGAGGCTGCTGGGCTGGGTTAGGACTGGTCCTTGCTGAGCGTGGCTTTGGGCTCTGGCAGCTCTTGGGCTGTTGAGCTCAGGTAAAGATTGGGAATTTGCCTGACAGGTACCAGTAATCTGGTCCTGGTTTAGCCCTGCCCCAACATTAGCCAGGTGAGCAGCTAAACAGAGCAGTGGTATCCCAGTTCTTCCCCCACAGGGAAAGGGGAAAGAGAGGCTTGTGGGTTGGAAACTACAACTTCTTTAATGGAATCAACAATAATAGTAATAAGAAATTAATAAAATAAATGCAAGCTCAAATTGAACTCCCACTCCAGGACAGGCACAGGGAAAGACCTGGACTGGATTCAGTGGCAGACGGGAGCTGGATTCAGGAATGTGTGGATCAGGAGCTGACAGATGGATGAGGTTTTTGCTGCACGTTGGCTATCAAAGAGAAGCCAATCCTCACGATCCTTCAGCTTTATACTAAGTATGATGTACATGGAGTGGAATACTCTGGCCAGTTCTGGGTCACATGTCCTGTCTGCTCCTTCCAGCAGGTGCAGCCCTTTTTCACCTTTTGACTTACAGCATTCCACCAACTCAAGGATGGCCTTGGTTTCCGTAGGAGTAAGTATAAGCAATGGCCTTTCTCCGTAGCTTTCATCCTGTTTCTTAGTGATAACTCTAAATATCAAGTGTTTTCATTTCTGGAGGCAGACCCTGCGTGAAAAACATGCTCTTAACTGTCAGAAAATTAAGGTACTTAGAAGAGGCTTTAGTGAAAAGAGTAGAGAATTGGTTCTGCTTTCGCTCAAACCAGAACAGATCTGCATCTATTGGTTACTCCTTACTCTCTGCTCTTCCACGTGAAGCTTTTGAAGTTCCCTCTAACAAATACATCTCACTGTATCCCCTCCCAAAATCTCTTCCAGTAAAGCTGAGATGCCTCAGAAGCCAATTCAGAGTCTCTCTTGCCCACATGGACAGGAGCAGACCTTGTTTCTACATGGAAATTAGCATATCTTTGCTGAGTCAAACAGGAGGCATCTTCCAGCTCTCTAGGGAAGCAGACACATCCAGACCTGCACGTATCTTCACTACAGCTGGTTTTTAGTCCATATGAATTTGTCCATGTCTGACCAAGGGATGGTGGCACAAAACTGTTAATAGGGGACAATCAGCATAGCCTGTTTTTTGTTATCTTTGCCCTTAAATTTCCTTCTTGCCTGCCTCTGGGCAGCAATATTTCCTCTTGCCTTGTAATGCCTTCGGAAATCTTTCTTCTCTTCATGTAACTTTAACTTCTTGGCTCTCCAGACTCCTCCAAACCCTTTCCCTACAAGGGACAAAGTAGTTCAGAACACTTTGCAGATGCTCTATTGAATTCCCTACTGTGCTGCTTCCAGAAGAGCTCCCCACCACCCTCTGAGGTACCTTGGTTATCAAGTACTGTCATTCTCTTGTTGTTGTCATACCCAGAGTTCCTTTGTGTTATGAGCTCACTGAATAAAGGAATTTCTTGTCATTATTTACCTGTCTGCTGTGAGCTGATGTTTACACTGGTGTGCTCCATCAACGCTGCTTCCAGCCTGAGTCTCAAAAGGAGACATGCTCTTCCTGCCAGAGGAACACATGCTCTTCCATTAGCATTCATCGGTTGTGGTCACAGGCAGGCAGATCAAGATTGACACTGATAAGTGCCTGAGGAGAGGAGCTGTGCACCAGCCTGTGCCGTGCTTGCTGCTGTGATAATGCTGCAATGAAATGGGAACAGCCACACAAGTGAGTGGTTTCTCTCTCCTTGCCTTGGCTGGCAAGGGTTTGGCTGTCACCTTGCATTTTTCTCTTTGGAAAGGCAACACTGGAAAGGAATTGCCATTAAGAATTCATATTTCTTTAATGAAGTCACACTTAGCTGGCAGGTTGTGATCAGATCACTTAGACTACCTCTCCAAACAAATGAAACCAGATTTACTGGTGCGTTTTCCTTTTTGCTGCCTCTTCCTCATTTGATAGGCATTTTGTAAAAATGCATTTATTTAATTTGAATGCATTTATTTATTCATCCATACATTTTCCCTATTTTTTTGGCAGTGCCCAAGAAATCCACACCTGGACCACTCTTCCCCTAAGCTGTATTAGGCAACAGGGCAGCTCAGAATGGCTTACAAGATAAAATTATATCAGTTACATCTTTCCTAACATGGAATAAGATCTTTCTGGGGGTTCTTGTGTGTTCATATGTAGGGTGCTGGCTGCAGTGGGGGTCTCAAGCTCATGTTTTACAAGAGCTACTGGATATACATCAAAGCAGTGTTTTGGTTCATGAGTCTCCTGATATATGAATTGCTGATCAAGACTTTTTTTAATTGCTTGAAAGAGCTCTTAGTGCTACACTGTCTATTTCCGTGACCTTTCCACTTGCAGGTAAAATATCCATTAACTGTGTTTTTTAAAAAAATAACAATTACACAGCTAGGACTTTTTTAAAAATGGAATTTTCTAGCTGCAAAATTCTCCTTTAAGGACAGTCAGGAAATGGGTATCTAATCAAACTGCTCTGGAAATGCCAGCATTATATGGCTTACAGCCACCAAATGGGTTCTGTAGAAACTGTATGTATAGAATAGACAGACTGTGCCTTAGGAGCCCAGGAATCCAGCAAGCACATTTGAAATGGGGATGTTTCTGGAAGGTCTCTGTCATCTTTGAGAGGTGACCGCTGATGTAAGTAATTAGAAATTTTGTGTTGCTTGGGGATGCTAAATGAAAGCAGGTTATTAAACAGGTTTTACTGGAAATTATTTTTGAATAATTATCTCCTGAATAATCAGAAACATTAAAATAAAAAGAATAGAGATGTCATTTAAAAAAAGAAAAAAAGCCCCTAACAAACAGGAAGGAGAGATGGGATCAAAAGGGATCTGAAATTAGCATTCCTCATTATTTTAATGCCAGATCATGATTCTGTGCTATTAATAGAAGTTAAGCTGCTGCAGATTTTTCTGACTGCATTTCTACAGCTTGAAGAGTCATAATCATCCTAGGGCTGAACATTTCTTTCTTAACAATAGCACCTGTTTTACCTTCCTTAGTTTGTCTTGGAACAAAAAAGGTCCTGTAAGGTCATCTTCAGCTCTACCCAGAACCAGGATATTTTTCTTTAGTTTACTCATCATAGAGCAGGCAGACAAGCTCTGAATTCATTTCAAAATTGAATAGCAAGATATTGTTCCTCTTATAAGCATTTTACAGTGCAACATTTTATCTCTTACCTCTTTTAATGGTATTTCCTTCCAAATACATTTTTCTCCCTATGTAACATGTCATTAAACTAGAGAGCATTTCTGCTTGGACTTTCCCCAAGCATTATGGGCCGTTCACAACCAGCCCTGTGAAGGCTGCTATTATTCCTCATAGCAGGGTTTAAAAATAATTGCCCAGTTCCACTTAAAAAAAAATAAAAGCATCTAGATAATGGTTTATTTTATAAGATATATTTATCTGTTACAGAGCTTGGTAATGATAAAGACCTATTTACACATCAGGCCAAAATAACAAGAGTGATTATGCTTGTGCGGGAGAGGCCGGCAGCGCGCCCAGCGGTGCCACCCTGGGGATGCTCAAGTGGGAGCACCCGTGGGTGCACAACCCCACCCCTGCTCCAGGCCAGTGCTGGCCTGGGATGTGCTGAGCTGTGGGGGCTCGGGAGCAGCAGGGCTGGAGTGTGGGCGCAGCCGTGCTCCGACACGTCCGAGGTGGAAATTCTTGTGAAGCGGTTTTGGGAAGGGGCCTTCCCAGCAATGCACTCCTGAAAATCTTGTAAAAGGATGATGAAAAGGTTAGGGAAACCAACCCTCATTTGTGTGAACGCTGCTGGGTTTTTTTTTTTTTTTTGGTTTACAATTTAAGTGCTCTCTTTTATTTGAAATAAATGACTGCAGTTTGGATCTGATATAAAGTCCATTGAAGATGATGGAAAGGTTGCTGTTGCTTATAGTGAGCTTTTGTAATGGTTATTTTAGATGATTTTTTTTCCTTTAAGTTTATTAATTGATTCCTTAATTCTTTTGGTTTTCCTTTTAATTGCCAAGACAGGAATTCATTGGGCTGACTGGCACTAAATCATTCAGAAGATATTTGAAAACCCTGTTTTCGCAGCGAGGTGAGGGGGTATCATCCTTTCCTAGTGCATTGAAATAATCCTAAAAAAATAACAAAAATGAATGTAATAGGAGGCTACAACCAGGCAGCCACAGTTGAGAACAGGTTATTTTACTTACTTGCCCTGTGATTCTGTGGTAGAAATATGGGGTCAGGTAATAAAACCAGAACACACTCCCACTTGAATGGAGCCATTCATTTCAAGGACAGCTTCAGGGTTTTTCAGTCTAGCAATGTAACTGACTGAATTCCCTGCAGGCAGATGAGCCAGGGAAGGAGAAGTGTTCAGAATAAGGATTCCAGGTCACATGCTTTGGAGTGTTAGTTTGTGGTTTTTTTTCATTTTCTCTTTCAATGTTGAGGTTAATTACTCTGATAGGACTGGGGAGGCGATGGAAGGGGGAAAGCTCAGTGTTGTAGAGAGGATCTTTGTGAACGTTTCCTTCAAGCTGCAGAAGCAATTGAACCACTAGAGCTCTGCAATTCTGAAATTCAGCTAGATTCATTAAAACGTGAGCTGCCTTTTTCTAGGTGTTTGGCACAAGCCAAGGAGAAACCTGCTCCTGTGAGTAAGACCAAAGTTCTTGGGATCTAAACAATGAAACAATATTATTATGTTTTAATATCCTAATATTTTAATATAACAATGAGCTCATTTCTTTGCTACAGGCAGGTCAGAAAGACAAGTACTTCTGGAGTAATTCATTCCTTCCAAAAGCTGCTCTGTTAACAACAGCCTCTGCGATGCTGAAAGCAGATACAGCGGGCTCTTAACTTATATTTATTCCTTCAAGAAGGCTGATCTTGTCTGTGGGATGACTCCTGCTAAAGGCTAGAAGCCTTTTCCCCCCTCAGGATAAGGTTTCTTTCTCAGCAGGTATTCAAAGGAAGGGGAGAATGCACATATCTTATGGTTGATACAGAGCATTGCAGGAAAATAGGGATATTTCAGATGAGCACGTATTTTGGGTGTGACTCTCCTGCTGAAAAGTCAGTAGCAATGGAGAAACAGAGTATTATACTTTGGAAGCCCAAAATGCAAGCAGTGCAGCATTGTCCATGCCCTGTAGGACCTTTCTTCAATATGCACTTCCTTGTGATTGTGGGGAGTGGTGGATAAGTGGATACTGCTTTGTGTTTTTGTCTCTGAGTCGCTTGGCTTGTCCCATCTGACAACAGAGGACAGAGGGAGCTGGCAGGGTATTTCTGAATCATCCAGAATGTGAAGCAGAGAGAAGACATCACTGTTCCTGGAGTAAAGTAACAGATCATCTCGTACAGGAGAAGCAGGGAACAGGCTCTGGCAGATGAGCTCTCTACTGCTCTTAGATATCACTGCAGCTTCACAAGACAAGGAAGATGCTTGAATGCTCGTTTCCCTCCCCCCTCATCATAAGCTCTGAGTGCTCCCACCCAGCTCTGGTTATCTCAAATGCTCCCTTTGTCCTCAGTGAAGAGGCAGAAAGGGATCCTTCACAAATCAAGGGGATTGCAGAGGACATTTGCCCTGCCTAATTTAGGGATGTGTTTCAAGGAATTAGCAAAAGCTTTCCTCTTGGCTGGCACTGCTGTCTCTGCTGTTCTCTCTCCTGTCCAGCCCTCTGCAGAGCTGTCTCTCCACCCTTGGGAGTGCAGGACCTCCAGGGGGCTTATGGCAACTTTAGCATTTCCCAGGAAATACAACTCAGACTTCAGCAGCTGCTTGGCTTTTCATACAACATTGAAAAATCTGGGCTTTCTTTTCCCCTTTTGGACACATTTTGTTGTGGAGATGATCTCTCGTTACCGATGTCTCAAGAAAGTAGATGTCTGTGGAAATAGGAGTACAAAAATGAAATAAAAGAGGTGGTTTCATTTCTGATTGTATTTCTGAGTGAGCTTAAACTTGCTCTTTTGTAAATACAACCACCACAGCAGAGCAGTGATTGTTGCCCAAAATAATGTGGTAGAGGTGACACTCCTGGAACAACAGGAATGTTGTGATTGCGAGGGCAGGGAGCTCAGCCTCCAGCCCTGGACAGTCACTTATGTCTAGATCATTCCTGATAAACATTCAATGTGGTTTTGAGGCTTTCCAATATTGGTGTCTCTCCAGCTTTTCCAGCTGTCCTTGGATTTCGCTAGTCTCACTTCCATAAAACTTTTCTTGTTATATATAATGTTTTTTTTCCTGCAGTGTGAACTTCTTACTCTTTGTTTTATCTGATGCATATGTGGTGAAAAGATGCTCCCCTCCCTCTTGGAAATGTAAAAATTGTCTGTATGTATTCATATCTCAGTTTCTCCTCATTAACCTCCCTGTCCCTGATTTTCATGCTGTCCATTCATCTCCTCAGCCTTTTTTTTAAGTCCCTCCCTTCATTTTTCTTTGTGTCTTGAAAAATAAAAACCCCTTTTCACCAAAGCAAAAAACCAACTGGAGGGAAGAAAAACCAAAACCAGCCCCAAATGTAAGATGAGTTTTGCAAAGCCTCACCCAGCATCTCAGCCCTTTGTCTGGCTCCTCTGTTTAGACAGCAAGCTCTTCAGAGGAGGGGCTCTTTTCCTGTGTTTGTACAAGTGCTTAGCAGACTGAGGCCCTGATATAGCTGGGTTCCTTAGGGGCTACAGTAATGCACAATAATAATGAACCATATGTTGGGTTAGCCAGGAAAATACTAAAGCAGCAGACCAGTAGGCAGGTTTTCCCTTAATGCACCAGGTATTGCTTAGACAATACAGACCATTTCCCTTTCTATCCCACTAATAATACATTTTACTTCTAGAGGAAGTAGTCCTAGGGGTGGTGACGTGTTTTAAACTTTGTGGGCCTTATTGTTAGCCTAATTATATTGCAGACATTTAGAAGTGTGTTTCTGGGGTGTTTTGCAGAGCAGGCATTCGTGAGTTATCCACACTCTAATTCTCCTGGGGCAGCAGTTGTGAAGTGGTGTTAGTGTGGGGCCAGCCCTGACCTCCTACGTGGCCCCAGTGATGAAGTCTATTAGCTAGGGCTCAGCATCCTGCCAAACTACTTGCTTTGTTGTGTTTTTTGATTACTTCTGGTTTGGCACACGGGCAGAAGAAGTTTGTGTCAGCCTGTAAAGCACTGCATAGGCATAACCCTAATAGGCAGACACAGTTACCGACCCATTACACGTAGCCTTAAAGTTATCAACCTGTTTAGTAGAGGGATCGGGTTGGTGTCAGCAGCATTGGTTAATTTTGACAGCTAGAAGGACACTTCACTTTTAAATTATTTTTTATTTCTTTCAGGCTGCAGAGAGATGTTATCAGCATGCTTTATTTCACTCTTACCATTTTTGTCTCATTATCCTAAAATATTTTGAGTAAAGTTTTAGTTGTGTAGAAGTGCTTAGAAATGTTGACCCTGAGATCAAGGATTTTGGCTTTTTTTGGAGAAGGCATACATTGGAATCTTCAACTCATCAATGTTTTCAAAGTGTCCTGGATTAAAGCAGAAGGGATAAAAGGTAAGAAGTATTAGAAAGGATACCAAGGTGCTCCATCTCTCAATCAGAATGTTTGTGGGACTCTTGGAAGTCCTTATTAGTGATCCTGGCAAGGGGATGATCAATGCAGAAGTGGTCCCCTGGCAGCTACATCCTGATCTGGCCCTGCCAGGAGATGGGTGTAAATCTGCTGGAGCTGTCTAAGGCTCCTCTCTGTTGTACAGAGCTCTGTACAGCAGGAATTGCTGGGAATAGGGGGAGGAAAATCAAGGATTTGCTGCTTGGTAAATCCTCCCACTTCCATCCTCCCAGTGGAGACGTTTGTGATAATCATGGAGAATGCTACCACTTCAGCCTGCAATAATAACCATGGAGCAGCGCTCTCACTCGTAATTGCTTTCCTGCCCAGGGGAGAGAGAGATCTGTTTTCCTTTTATCATTGTCTTCGGTGTTGGGTTCGTTTTTTTTTCCTTCTTGTGCCAATTAAATATTCCTACAGATCATCATCTCTGTTCTCCTCACTGAGTAACATATGGGGATATTTTTAGGCAGTAGAAGGGACATGCAGGACACTGCGAGTCCTGCAATGCTGGGGTTGGTATTTATGAGTAAATTCAAGCTGAGTACGAGCTGCATGGTCTTATAAAGCACAGATCTATTTGAATCAAGAGAAGTATTTTAGCAGATTTATTGTTGCCTTTGATATGCTTTTTATGTGTTCTTGTCAGAAGCTGAATTAAAAAAAAAAAGTGCTGCAGTTCAGTGTTAGCCTGTAAAAACATAAAAATCTGGCAGAGAAAGACCTGTCATCATAACTTTCATCATGTTACAAATCCTTACTTTGCCACATCTGCTCATTACATGAGACAGGCAAGAATTCAGAGCAGCTGAGCTTTGAGAAATTCAGTTGCAGAAGGTAACAACTGATTAAAAGGTCAGGAGATAGCTTCAAAATTTTTCTTTTGGTCTTCTCATTTCATGAATTTCATAAGCAGGATGCTGGTAGAGTACATTGCTGCATATGTTTAGATACAGATTAGGCTGGGGAATGAATTACAGTGAGGTGTAAAGTAAGTGAAATGTAAGCTGTACAGCAAATGCACTTTTAAAAATAGTTGGTGTTTTTGTACAATAAAAGGAAAAAATATACCATGGCTGTTTTGGGAGCACAATGGGCAAGATCAAGCATGGGATGGCAAAGTTAATGGTGCTATGACAATTCATCTTGGCCAATGATCTTGCCTATGGGCTCTGAGTAACTTGGGCAATAAATGTGATTGCAGTTCTTATGTTTAAGAGTAGCTATGGATTTTCAGTCAGAATGATCTTTGCTTGTGTTTTACCATTATTCTTTTTCCATCTGAAACACAGTCTTCCTGCGAGAGTGTCTGTGGTTTGGCTGCATCTCCTCTCTGCTTTAAGCTGCCTCTGAAGGCAGAGCAGCAGCTCCTGGGGAGGCGGGAGGGTCGGACCATGTGCCGGCTGAGCTCCCCGGGGATGCTGCTCGTGGGGGCTGCAGGGCAAGAAGAGGGCTCCCTCCCTCCCACTGCGTCACTTGAGCAGCATTCTCTATTACTGGAGGCTTATAAATTCTCTGCAACCATTCTGAGTTTAAGACAATGATAATTTTAGTGATGATGATGAATAATTTTAGTTTGATGCCTAATTTTGAGCTTTTGGGGAAGCAAAAGAGTAAAAACATAAGGTTCTAATGTAATCAAAAGGTTCCAGAATCTGAGCATTTTTAAAAAATGCCTTCAACGTTTTGCTGTTGGATAGTTACAATAACAAAGAACAGAAAACAAGGTGCTACTTGTGTTTTCATGTGGTTAGAACATAGAATGGTTTGAGTCAGGAGTGACCTTAAAGATCATTCAGTTCCAAACGCCCTGCCATGGGCAGGGACCCCTCCCACTGGATCAGGGTGCTCAAAGCCAAGCTGACCCTGAATGTATCCAGAGATAGGAAATCCATGACTTCTCTGGGCAACCTGTGCCTTGGCCTCTCCACTCTCATAGTAAAATATTCTTCCTGATTTCTAATCTAAATCTACCAGAGGTTTTGCAAGTTGTGCATAGAGGAAAAAAAATAAGGCTTTCTCCATGGCAGTTTGCTCTCTGGATTTTAAGGTCTTTGGCCTTTCTGAGGCACCTGGATAAGTAACTTCACAGCTGGATGGTGACAAGGCCGCATAAAGCCCTCCTGTAGCTCTTGGGATATAAATAATGGTGTACATAGTCCTGTGTTGCAGTTGCAATATCCTCTCAATAGATCACATTTTAAAATGTACAAAGAGACGCATTTGGTATAAATATAGCTCACAGCATGAGGCACTGAATAAAACATTTCTCTTCACTCATCAGAGAGGATCATGCATAACTTACTCTTGGATCTGCTTCCTCACTCAGGCGTTAGAGAGTCACCCCTAATTTGTGAAAGCATATGGCTTATTCTACCCTTCCACACTGCGAATGCGGCCGAGGCGTGCTTGCCTGCAGTCTTGTGTTCACCATCTGGATCAGCCTTCTGCAAGCTGAGGTAATCAGGAGTCACGGAAACGAGGGGCAGGGAGGTGCATTCCTCCTCCTCTGCTAAAACCCAGGGACATCTCTTCTAACTCTTGGCTTCCTTGCAGCCTGGTGGACCGAATCTCAGAAGAAAAATCACGGAGCAGGCAAATAGCCAGGTTACTGAAAGCACGTTTCAGCCAATAATTATGAACTACAGAAGTGTTTAACTTTTTCAAACTACATCTTGATTAACTACCTAGCAACAGTGAGTTAGGGAAAACTTGCTGTGGATCCAGTGATAAAATATCTGGTATGTCACAGATCTATTGTCTGTTCTGAGCTGTAGATCATAACTTCCATCCACCCAGGGGTTGGAGCTCCCACTGTTCATGCTCAAATTTAATGGAATAGGAAAACCTTATCTTAGACTACACACACTGCAGATTGTCAGGAGTCTTCCACAGGCCATGTGTGTGCACATGTATTTTCACCAGTTCCTCAGTCTCAGTTGCTAAACAAGGTTGCTCTATGTGGAGCATCATCTGGTTTTCTGTTGTTTACGTTGTCCCTCAGTCTAATCAATGACAAGTGAACAATCCCCTTTGCTTTTTCTGGTTCATTGTTTTGGCTGTTGCAACTAAACAAGGACTTTTTATTCTGTTCTGGCTCAGTGAAGCAGCGTGTGTCTTGTTCAGGTTTTCCCACTTACTCTAATCCACAGTTCCTCTCTGGAGGGAACTTCAGTGTGTGGTCAGAGCCCCCACTGTGAGCAGGCTGCACTTCCCAGGGCTGCCTCAAGCCAGGCAACCCAGAAACCTGCAATAGGCCTGATCACTACAAACCGCTGAGGTGGTGGCTGCATCTCCCTTTTATCACAAGCATTCAGTTGCCCCTTCTTGATTTTTGCACAAAGCAGGTGAACTAGTAGCTAATTCTGGGTTTGAACGTGGAGTCTGACAGGCTCAACTTTGCTCTCAGGTCCTCTGCAATGCCCGTGGTGCTTTGCACTCTGTTGTGGACCTGATTGTAACCTTCTGGTATGTTCCCAAGCAGGGAAGAAAAGAAATATTGGCTTAAGGCATCATGCTATTGAAGCTGAGTGCATACTGGGGTTAGCAGCAATAAGTTTAAACATTCTTTTAGAAAACCAGTTGCAGCTTTATCCTACGCTGTCATAGTGGTGCAGAGCCCCTGTGAAGCAATCTCTGTTTCTTTTGATAACTATAGCTTCACGCTGTTTCTGAAACAAGACTTCATTAGTCCTGGGTTGGTACACAGATACAGAACCACGTATACATCAAAATAGAAAGCTCTCTTATGATGCTGTAAGCTCCTAACAGACTACTTAACTGGCTCTATGTAAAGGGTAGAGTCTGCAGTTAAAGCTGGTTTCCCTGCCTGGTTTCTCATACGTGGATGCTTTTAGCATCTTGAATCACCAGGAGCTCTTCCTGCCCACCACTCAGGTGGAACAGTGTTCATTCAAGCTCTCTCTTTGTGAATTAAACTGGAGTTTGCCCACTACCTGTGAATACAGCCAGAATAGATATTTAAGCAGGTGATGGCATATATAGGGCTAAACTAGGGTCGGGGCTTGCATGTAATTGCTTTCAGAGGGTGGATTCCCATTTTAGCTGTTGGAGAGGGTTCCCTGTGGCCACGTGCTTGTGAAATGATTTGTCAAGATCTATCAAGAAAAGGAAAACAGGCACCTAACCCTGCATGAATCCCTCTGGTGCGATTCCTCTGGTTGCCTCTTTGCTGAAGAGCTCTACTAAGGGAGACCATGTTTGTGCGAAGGCAAACCCATCCTTTCTGTCTCAGAGGCTGCTGCTGTTATTTTTTTCTTTAAAGACAACCTTGTGCATTTCTAGGCACACCTTACATTTTTGCTACCTTGTGCTCAAGACAGGTTTCCTTCTTTCAGGGCTGGCATTCAGGTCCTCCTGGTTTTGGGATCGTTGAACATACATGAAGTAGTGCAGCACTTGTTTCAAAGTTGAGAAGGATATAAAAATATTCTGCACTGGCAATGCCTCTGAATAGCTTTCACAATTTCCTCTCCCCACCACGCCCACATATACTTTCTCTCCTGTGCATTTCTGCAGCAACACCGTGCAGGGTTTTGCATTGGCTGCAGCCAACTGTGTTCTCCATCACCCAGCTACTCCTTCCTGGTGTGAATGTTTGGAGTGTCATGTATAGGGGCACGAATCGGCCTCTGATCCTTTTGGGTCCTTTCCAACTTGGATAATTCTATGATCCTTCACACAGTTGTGTGTCACAGACAATCATCCATCACTCTCTGAGCTGCAGGGTGGGAGAGAGGGGCTGCTGGAAGCATTTGGTGCCTCAGGACAGTGGGATCTCTCACTGCTCTGGGGACACTTCATAGCACGTGAGCACAACTTCAGCCTGGGATCCCAGGCTCAATTTAGTTCAAAGGGTGTATATGATAGGATTGTGCCTGTCCTGATCTACCCTCTTTATTTCCTTCTCTCTTACTCATAGCGTGCAAAATGGTTAAAACAGATTAAGATGCAAACCAGCACCATAATCAAACAGAATGTAATAACTGGGTTTCATAAAATAATGTTAAAATGAAAGATAAATAATTTATACCCAAGTTCCTCATCAACTTTGCCTGGCCATGAAACGATGCTGCTGAGCTGCTGCCCAGAGCTCAAGAGTTTGTGCAGAGAGACTACCAGAGCCTGGCTCTCTTCTCCAGGCCCTGAACGTGTTTCAAATTGTGATGGGCTCCGTGTGCCTTTCTTACACAATCTTATCTTGTAGCCTATAATTCTCATGCATGCAGTTTCAAATTTTAAAATAACTGCCTTTATATGCACGTGAAGATTTAGAGGCATACTGGAACTGGCCAGTGTTTTACAGTCTGACTTTTGACTAAATGAGCCCTCACAAGTCACCTTTGTGCCTCCTTGGCCACACCCTTGGTTTACAGAGAGGTACTTCAGGGGACAACCAGGAGCAAGAGCTCGTGCATGGGACAAAGGAAAACTCTGGTGTGGCTACAACACAGGTTACCAAACTAGCAGGTCCTGGATTACTGGTATTGCTGAAAGGTCTTTGTACCAGTGTTTTCAGCATTTGCAGAGTTCTCCTGAGACAGGCAGGTCATAACAATTTAAAGTTCTTGGACTTTTTTCTTTTTTTTAGAGTTTAATTGAGCTATAAATAAGCATCTGTACCTTCAACATAGAAATGAGACTGAATACTTTTGATCAGCATAATGAATATTATCTCTAAAATGGGATGTAAGTGTGTTCATAGATGTAAATTTGATGTGCTGCATAGCCTGAGAATACTTCAGGAATGCTAGAGGAGCTTCTTTCTGCTCAGATTACCATTTTTTTGCCATATGGATAGGAGTAAATTGAGATTGATGGGAGAAGTTGTTATTGTAATGTACCCATTAAGACAGTTCCTTTGTTTCAATATGTAGATTGCCTTTTCAAGAAGATGTGAAGCTAGTTTAAACAAAATGAGATGTATAGAAGCTTTATGTTCTCCTTTGTCTTCAGCTTCTTCTCTGAACCATGTAATATTCAGGAAAAGGTTTGTAGTTTGTAGGGATTAAAGCATATTGGTGCTGAACAAAATTTCAGTCTTCACCCATGATTTGAATGGAAACAGTTATAAATTTTCATGAGAAAGGTGAGGAGATCATAATTTGATCAGTGAACACTCATCCATTTTAGAGTAATTCTTGAGCTAAAATGTACTATCAGTGTGTAAAGAATTCAATTCACTTTGTAATGTGCAAAATCAAGTGTTTATCAAATCCTGATTTTAAATCATTTTTGGGGTTTACCTGTCAACCTACTGAAGTAGTTTCAGGTTTGCATTATTGATGCTCTGCAGGCTCCTCTTTACTAGCCTGGTGAACCTCCCCTGTCTTCTGTAAAGAAAGGATGTTCACTGGCTGAAAAACATTTGGTGAGGGAAGGTTTTATGAATTGACTCAGACAGTCCATCATATTCAGTTTTACTCTTATGCATGGCGTCGTGTACAAAACAATATTCCGGACACTCACTTAAAATGAGGGGATTCACATATTTTTCCACTGGACATCTTATTTGCTTCAATTCCCGTGCTATTTATATTTTTACAGTTTAGTGTTTGTGATCTGCTTACTTTTCCATGCCAGCTCATTTGCAAGCTGACACAGGATGTTGCATTCTAAGTTTGGAAACGATTTGATTTTGATAAAAAAGCAGATCGATCATTATTCCCAAGATGTGAGGATGGTTACTAACTCTATTGGATAGCTCAGAACAATTTCTTGCCAATGCAAGGACTGTATCTTTTCTGGCACAGTGAATTCTATACATTTTAATATCTACATTTGTTATTATGTTTCATTTCTTAAAATTATACATCCTCTAAATTCTTTTGAAGACATTGTCTGTGTTGGAGTGCACAAACCAGTGCTAGATTTCTTGGTAAAAAAGATTTTATTCGTGCTGTGTAGATAAGCTCCACATAGTCTTAAAGAGTTGTGAGTAGCTGGGAAAGACAAGACAGGTATTTGTCTTGTGGAAGAACTTCCTGTGTGATCTCAGCTGAGAGCTGGGTTTTGGAGCTGACGTAGCTTTTAAATGCTAGGCACATTTAAAAAAATCTAATTACTAGTCAGAAAAAAAGGGTAGCTTTAATTGCAGTCAATTCTCTATAAAAGGAATAAACTGTCATTTAATTGCATTGAAATTTGCAATACAAAAATGTATCTTGATTAGAGAAAAGAACAGATTAGGCGAATTCTTTTCTTTGGTAATGAGGGAAATTTATACAGAAAAATTGCATTATTCTGAAGAGCTGTCATTGGCTGCTTCCTGTGGCTGGTTCTCAGTCTTCAAATAGATATTCAAACACCCAACTGTCACTTAAGCTTTGGATATTTTTCCTTCTCAGACAATAATTCTCTGCACCCAAAGTTGAAAGCTTTCCAGCTTTATGCTGTCTGTGTTCTGTGGGGGTGCAGGTAGGAAGCAACTCTATAATAAATTGGCATGTGTAGTTCTTCATGGTATGATTTGCCATCAAGTGGAAATGAAGCTATGGCAGTTTTGGTTTATTTTTCTTTTTATGACTGATTCAAATTCTTCCTTAAATATTCCAAATGTTAGTCCAGGAGAGGGCAGGAAAGAAAGGACCTGCGTCCCAAAACACTGCTAGGGAGTGAAAGGTGCTGAACAGAATTATTTTCTGAAAGATTGAAACCTGGTGTGTTGTGTGAAGTCTAATTTTAGACCACATTATGCTGCAATATGGTATCAGATTCAAAGAGCAGCAGGTGTCAGAGAATCTGCTAGCTGACACTCCATGTTACAGTAGAAAAGCTTTATTAAATTCATTTTCTAAGCTGCAAATAGGACTCTGACATGGTGTGAAATTCAGCTAAACTGAACTTCTTGAGCTCCTGCTCTAGCATGTCATGGATTTTCTGTAATCACCCACTGTGATCTGGCCAGCCTGGGTTTGGAAATGCTGGCTATTAGCCTGAGCAGGAGAATTCTTTGCTTTCAAGCACTGTGTGCTCCCCACCCGCAAACTAATGAATCCTCAGGGGGGTCTGAAACGAGACAAAGCCCAATCCTGAACTGAGTGAGAACAGGAATATGTATTTCATGCCTTTCCCAAAGCAGATGGGTCTAATTCACTCAGAAATATTTTGTGATGGGGCTGGGGTTATCTGGGTGAAACAGCTATTTTTATTTTGAAGATCTGAAGGGTGACTTTAACCTAAATTTCTGTGAGTGAGATGTTTTCCTGAAAGTTTAAAAGGTTTTTCAGGGTAGAGGTATAAATTACGGACACAACTTATCACGGGAAGGTTTTTAATGTATAATTTACATGTCATATAAGTAAGCAAAGTCACCCTGGCATGAGGAAGGTCTCTGCTGCAGCAGAGGGGCTTAGTGCTGCCACTTCTCCTGTCCCGCGTGGAGATGTTCGTGTGGTGTCCCACGTTCCTTGGTAGCTGGAGCTCCATCTCCACGTTTGCAGTTCTTGCCCTCTACTCCTACTTGAGCAGGCTGCAAAGCATTGTCTTAGTGACACGTGGACTAACAAAGTCTTCCAGAGATGGACAGATAATTGGGAAGAAATATCTGCAGTACTGCTTATTTCGACTGTGTAGTGCCCTGATTTTGCCCGTGGTTGTTATGTAAGGGGAATTTAGTAGCCATAGCAATAGGGACACTGTTATGAGAAGAGTTGCCATACATTTTAGGCTTTGACTGGGTTTCAACATCCCTGAGAGTATTGGGAAGCAGCAGAGAAGATCAAAAAAGAATTGTCAAAGGCTCTTAGAAGCCTGTGGAATTAATTTAGAGAGCTCCCCTCGGACAAACAGTGTCAGGTAAAGACAGTGTTTTATACAGATCAGATGCGATCAGCTGGGCATTGATGGCAGTCCCAGGGAGCAGCAAAACGTAAATAAAAAGGCTATGTTCAGGTGCTGAGTTCAAGTGTTGAAATGTGGAGGTGTTCAAAAGGCAGGTAGATGAGTTTCTCAGGGACATAGTTCAGTAAGGGGACAGGCACAGTTGGACTCGCTGATCTCAGAGGTCTTTTCCAGCCAGATGATTCTGTGATTCTGTTAATTCTTTGAAAGTGCTTCCTTCTTCTAATCCTCTCCCTTTTTTTTGGGGTGGAGTTGAGGGAGTCAAGGGCAAGGGAAAGGATTCTTCACTGTCTATTTTTGAAGGTGATTCCACACCTGATCTAATGAGGAGCAGAGATACAAACGCAGAGGAATACTTTTTAGGGGTGCTTACAATAGGGTTTTCCAGTTGCAGTTTGGATACTTGTTGGGAACCAGAACTGCCTTTAGGCAGTGGGACTGCTTTGCTCAGAAAGGGTCCTTAGCAAAGGAAAGGGAAAAAACACAAAAATCTTCAGGGAAGAACTGGGAGATCTGGAGTTTGCGGTCTGGCTCCTGATTGCTCCTGTTGCATTTCTGGCCAATGCAAGGTTTTGCTTTTTGTTACCTGGTTCAAATGCACTCCCGGGGCCTGACAATGCAGGTTGTTGTACACTGGCTGACTTTGGCTGCCAAAAGAAGGACCCCATAATTTTGGTTGTGTTTCCAAATGCACTGGGACACCTGAAAAGTGGCTTTGGTTTTTTAAGTGAAGCAGGGATCTGAATTGAGCTGTGTGGAGTCTGAATGGTTTGGAGTGCATTCAAAATGTGAAAACAGGGCAAACTTTGTAATAATCAGTAGAAACCATTCATTCAGAAAGATTTTTTGAGCCTGGATTCAGTGTCACTGTTGTTCCATATGAATTTCCACTGAATGGGAAATTGTAACCATTTACAAATTCTTTACTGAGGTTTAAATATAAAGTCAAGCACGATGCTGTTGGATTCTGGGTGAACCCTTCAAATTGTTTTCAGGTATCCCTGCTGGACTCCAACTAAATAAGATGCTTCAGGGTGCTTATAAGAGGCAGCAGCCAAAAAAGCCAAGCACCTACCCTGTGCCAGGGGCTGCAGTACCCCCTGATGTGCATTGTTAGAAAGGGGTCTCTGCAGGACTAACAGCAATACTGGTATTTTAGTCTAACAGGTAGAACTGCTGGTATTTGCCTCAGGAGGTTTTATTCTATTCTTAAATTTTTGCAAGGAAACAAGACTTCAGACTGGGCACTTAATCAGTATTTTGGAGAAGAAGGTAGGAGAACTCTGATTCAATTTCTGGCACTGCTGTTTTCGTGCAGAAATCATCAATATTATCATAATGTGTTTTCAGACAATATTATGTGGAAGAAAGCTGTGACTTCATCTCAAAGGTGACTTGCAGAGGAAACTTTAAAATTGGCTTCTACAGCTCCTTTTTGTTTTGTTTTTCCCTTTGGGTTTTAAAAATGTTGCACAAAGGTCTGGCAAGCTTTGACTATTCCCAGCTTTCTGCTTGTGGATTTTTTTCTATTATATTTAAAGATAACAGGAGTGCAAAATCTCCTTTTGCTGCTCTCTCCCTCCCCCTTCTTTCGCTGGACAACTCCTTGGGGATTTCAAGGACAGGAAAGTGAAATATGGCTCAGAGTTGGAGGCATTTATTTTTTAAAAGATTTCTTCTAAGTGCTTGGACTCAACAGGTGTTGGTGCAACAAGCAGAATATTGGATCTCAACCAGACTGACTTGATGTTTCTTCTCTCTCTGTAGTGCTACTTTCATCTTATTTACAGTCATAATTACTTTAGTTTTCACAGGGTTTTTTAAGATAGACAAAATATTAATTTTTAATATTAAATATTTTTACCCCTTTATTTTTTTTTGTATCTTCTCAGTTGTTTTATACATCACAGAGAAGGGGAAAATCTAATTTTCTTCTGTTTTTAAATAATTAAGAGAAGACTCCAGAAGCTCGAACTTAGGAGCAGAAGTGAAATGAGCAGAAAATTCACAAACTTCAGTACAAATACACAAGGTATGGCCCTGGTGCTGTGCAGGATTCAGCTCCTGGGCAGCCATGCCAGGAAGGAAACCCTTGCTCTGTGTCTGATCTCTAAGGAAAGCTGGGTGTTTATGTGCAGCAGCAGTTTTACACTTGAAATCAGATCTGAGTGGTGGGTTACCATGCAATTGTGTACAGAGGAGGAGAGTGAACACCATTTGTTCTATCAGTGGTACCTAAAGTCTCCCCCCAGTGAGGTGATGGGTTGAGCCAACAGGGGCGTGGAGAGATGTTGATCTGACTCTGCTCTGGTTTGGATCAACTTTACAGTGTGTGCAGGAGCCTCTTGCTGGTCTCAATCTCCTGTTGTGTTTTAGGTGCCTCCTAGAAGGTGATGGCTGGCAGATGTGTGCAAATTGCTCATCTGGCTCACAGCCTGCTTCCTACTTATGCCTTGGGGGTCTTGTGGGGAAAATGATGTCTGGGAGCAGAGTGACAATGCAAAGCCCCTGGGTCACACCTCATGTTCTCTCTGTGCTGTTTTGTCTGCTTGGTTGGGATGCTGACATAATGAATTTTAATTGAAAAAAAGAAAAATCTTCTGGTGGAAGCATACTCAGATGAGGAAGTATAAATTACAGAATAATTCATGGACTATTTGCAGCTCTTGAGAATTCAGCTGGTCTAAATAATGTATGTTTATACATACAAATTGTGTGTGTGTCCCTGCATATTTTAAATGTTTGATTGTTTCACATTAAGGAACGAGAGCACAAGTGCTGTTTGTAGAGTATTGGAACACTTGGCATTATGGTTTTAATTTTTTTTGCTATTATTATGGATATTGCACTGATTTTTATTGGTTCATATTTCGTACCTGCATTTTATTGCTGGCCTAAAACTATACAGGCATGGCAGGCAGACAGCATCTATTTAAAACCTGAAGATACTAATAAAAAGCATCAATAGAGACAGGGCAGCCATCATCCCACAGATAATTAGGGATAGGAAATGGTGCAAGATCCAGTGCTGCCTTTCTCTTCCTGCCTGGCTGGTGGGCTTGCTCCATTGCACAGGTAGAGATGCTTGGTACCTCACACAGAATAAAATGAATGATAGATTTTCAGTTCCTGGTGCTCTGACTGCATTAATGACTGTGCAGTCCCAGGATGCTGGCAGAGCCAGAGCACAAAGAGGCTGCAGGGCTGCTGCTGCTGCCTGGCAGCGGGGGGCACCTCCCTGGCTCGTGCAGCCCTTGGCCTCCTCTGTCTGCCTTTTTTTAAGTAAATGAAGAGTTTCAGCTAGAAGAACAGAAAAAAAAATGTGTTTTGCAGTCTGTGAATGCATGTGTGTAAATGTCACAAAAATCACCCATTTCTTTACAAGCAGAGTGGGGAAGAGTTAAACAAACAGTAAATATTTTGAGATGGATGGTGGCAATGCAGCAGTTCAGATGCCCGAGCTGCTAATAATGGTTTGCTTCTGTGGATGTGTTTAGACCTTAGACTGTCCTTGTCTCTGAAGGAGACCCTGAAGATGAAAGAAGGTTTTGGTGTACAGTTGTGTCAGAGGCTGCTGCCGTGTGCTGAAGCCCTCAGCCTTCTCTTCCAGTCCTACCTGGCCACGGCTGTGCACATCACTGCACTGGCCTGGGAGTCATTCAGGCACATTCTTCTGTACCTCTAACTATGCTGTGTCAGTGTGATAATGTGTCCAAGTAGAATATGTCAGTGATTAATTTAAGAAAAATAATGAATTAATCGGAAATTCTGCAATAGGGATGAAATGAGAGGATCTGTAATTCTTTTCTTCTAATTGCAACTTTTCATAGAATCATCCAGTTGGAAAAAACCTCTGAGATCATCAGGTCCAGCCATACCTGTCCCCTTACTAAACCATGTTCCTAAGAAACTCATCTACCTGCCTTCTAAACCCCTCCAGGGATGGAGACTCAGCCCCCTCCCTGTGCAGCCTCTGCCAAGGCCTGAGAACCCTTTCAGTGAAGCAATTTCTTCTGATGTCCCATCTGACCCTCATTTGACAAGTACCAGCAGGTTACCCACGCTCTCTGGGAAGGCCCGGATGGAGCAATGCTAAGTGCTAAGCAGCTGGAAGAGCTCTCCCTCACCTCTTGCTGCCCCACGCTGCCAAAAACAAACAGGGGAACCGCCACCACTCACAGAGCACAGAGGCCACGATTGAAATGCACATCCATGAATGTTCAGGCTGATTTTGAAAGGTTGGGAAAGAGCCCTACTACAGTAGTTTTTCTTGGCCAGTGCCATTTGTGGGTTTGTAAATTGTTGCAGACTGAACCCAAAATGTAGTGCAAAGCAGCAGGTTAAGCTGTGGGAACAGGGAGAAGGCTTTCTGAGGTAACTGTTGTTCAGTATTTTGTAACAGTTTTGTTGGAGAAGGTCTGAACTGTAGTTTATCTACCATTTCTTTTTATTCAGCGTAGTGGGGAATAAAATTTATGGTGTGCATAGAAACAACTATGATACAGTTTCTCTGAGCATCAGGCTGTGGCGTTGTAATATGACTAAACTGCTTAACCTTAGGAGTTTTCCCAAACTCCACTGCTAGGGAAAACCTCTATGAGGTATGTGAAACAGATTTCTGTAATGAATGGTTGGGAAACAAGTAATATTATTGCCTAGAAATGTGCAGTGTCTTGAAGCTTTCTGTAATGGGAAAAAGCTCCAAAGTCTTAGCAACTTTCTCTTCATTTTGAGGCCTAATAAGCAGCAGCAAAGTCTCTTTGTTGTCCTTAGCAAATGAACTGTATTTGTTTTGTGGATTCTTGGCAAAAAGGGAGTGGCAAGGTGAAGAACTTCCATAGTAGAGTGGGAGATAGTGGGAAATTGGGTGAATTCACTTCCATGTCAGGACAGCATCTAGTCCCAGCCTTGTGAAAGTGGGTGCTAATGAGACCTGGTTGGCAGGGCATTGACAAGTGAAGGTTGAGTAGGTGGCAGAGAGGTGATGGTGTGGACCAAGGGCACTGCCCAGTCTGGGCACACCACGGGTAAGGTACAGCAAAGGAGGGTAAATCAAACGAACTGATGATGGAGAGGAAGGAAAAGAAAAAGTGGGACTTGTTTCTTTGTGATGAAAATCTGATTTAGGTCATCTCGGACTCAGGCACAAGGGGTGAAGGTCACATCAGGCTAACAAGAATGTCCAGGGCACTGGAGTGGTGGAATGACATGGATGGTTTATGGGCAGCTGTGGAGATGGGTGGTGGCCCCGTGGAAATGTGTGCAACCTGCAGTGAGACTCTGCCTGCAGGCTCGGGGTGTACAGGTCATGGAGCATCCCCGCAGAGTGGCTGGGTTGGGTTGTTACTGACTTGAACTGGAGTCAAATCAACAGCCTAAAGGGAAAAGCTGTGATTTTTGTAGGGCATTATGGCTTACTTAAATGCCAAATTCTGACAATAATGCCTTCACCTTAGGATAGCAAACTATCAATAGCTGCCTATTAAATAGCCTTGTGTTTTAAACAAGGTATTGGTAGCAACCAACATTCACTATTAAGTATAAACAAGTCCCAGAAGTGTTGCCAACTGTGTGGGTTTTCTCTAATGTGCATAGCTATTAAAGCTCCTCTTTTGGAGTTCTGACCAGCTGTATTTTAGAGTTATATTTCTGTCACCTCTCCTGCTCCTCGCAGGTGCAGAGAGTCACTTCTCAGCGAGCCAGGTTTACCACAGCACTTTTTGTGTTGGCTTACCTGCTACCAGCACTGCCAAGGCCCCACGAGGTCCCAGTTTGAGTGCTGGCTGTGGCTGCATGCAGATTGCACACAGAGTTCAACTACCAGATGGGGGACAATAAATCTGCTTTGTCTAGCCAAGAGCTGGCAGACAGAGTACCACTGCTGCTGTCAGCCAGAGAAATACTTGAAAATTGCTCAATCAACATAATTCATGAAGCTTTGTGGCAGGTTTGCAGCTCCCCAGGCCGGAGTGAGAGTGCCAGGTCAGACATGGAGCTGTGCAAACCTACGGCTGTGCTCATTTACTCGGAGGATGCGCGCAGCTGCCTGCTGCTGCCCAGCACTGTGGCTCTTGCAGAGGAGCTTTCAAGGGGAAAATATTGTGAACACTGTTGCCCAGTAATTCCTGCTTTGTTTGCAAAGAGGGGTCATGGCTAAGAGCTTTGTCCCTGATCCCTTTTATGATGTTTCCTTAAAGCACTCTTGAGGACCATCCAGTTACATGGCTGACCCCTCCCTGCTTGTCGTAAACTACAGACTCAAGGTGAGGGGAAAACAGCAAACAAGTTTAAATCTTTATGGGCAGAGCTGGGCAAATACTCCAGCAAGTCTTCTCAACCATTCTTTTAAATAGAAAAAGGTTTCATCTGCAGAATGATGTTTCCAGCCCTTATTTGCTTTTCATGCTCTGGGTCAGTGGGTTTTCCCGGTGAGCTCGCCTTGAGCAAATGGAATCTTCAAAGGTCTCAGCAAAAGTGAGAAGTGCTGCAGGTTGTAGAAATGTGCTGCCTTGTGGTGCAAGGCAATGTGTGCATTTATATCTGCTGTGTCTCAGTGTCCAGCTGAAACATTCTCTTTGTTTGGTCAAAAAGTGGAAGAAGGGTCTGACCATGAAGAGCAAGCAAACAGCGTGTGAGGGGCTTGCTGGTGTCGTGATCAGTCAAACGGATCTGGGCCAAACTTTGAATGAACTGTATTTTTCCATAAACAAACAATAACATTGTGTACTTTTCAGAATATCTCTACGTTTTTTGTATCTTTCCTTTACCTGGAAATTGCCTAACCTGGTAGCTCTTTTTATAGGTCTTTCTGGCATGAAGGTGTTGGGGTGTAATTGTTTGCAAACAGGGAGATGGATCTGCACATATATATATAAGTTTGTATTTTGGTTTGGCCTTGCTAATGCCTGGCAAAACAGTTTTGTAATATATGGTATGGAGTATATCTCGCAAATACTCTTAAAGAATCAATTACAGAGTTAATTCAATAGCTATTAGTAATAAAACATAAATGAATCTTTAATTCTGCCAGCTGGCTAAAGTAACATGCTTTCATCATCTGTAGAAGCAAAGCATTTTTCAAACCTGACTGAATATTAAAATCCAAAATTAAATTATAATTACCAGAAGGTTTTATGGCAGTCTGTAGACAGACCAAAGAGACCTCCTCCCTTTCGTGTGTCCTGCAGAAGCTCTACTCCTAAGCCTGCATCCACAGCTCATCACATCTGCTCAGGTGGGACAAACAACTATCAAGAAACCCATGTTCTTCCAATACCAGCAGGAAACTGGTTAGAAGGTTTCATCAGTTGGTTGATTTGTATGAAAGGAAGTAGATTTCTTTGGCAATAGTTTTGACTTTTTTTTTCTTTCCTGTCAATAGTAACAATTCCTTCTGTTGACCACAGCTATATCTGTAGGTCTTGTGGGGTTATAATATTTTCAGTTGGTCCTGTGTAAGTCGCCATCACCATACACAGTATAGTTTCATGCAGGATGTCTTTCTCTTGCTTGCATCTCATCCTTGCATTTTCCATAATGTAATAAATCCTCAGTAATCCTATACCTGATGTCATAACAGAGGCACACAGTGATATTTTGTAAGTAGCAGTCCCCAAAACAACAGCTTACTGCCATGTTGAGTATTTCAGTAAATAGGGTGTTAGTATGGTGTATTTTTATGAGGTGATTTGTTTCTATCAGTGGCCACTGGGTGGAGGAAAAACTGAAAAAGCTGCAAGTAGGAGCATAGAAGGAAGCCGCCTGATTTCCAGGGCAAGCAGGGTGCCTGCGAGTCCTCTTGCCTTGCTGACAACACTCAGCAGCTCCTGGAAACCAGATCATTTGTTTAGGTGCTTGATTTTTGAAATACGACAGGCTGGGACTGGGCTTGTGATAATTCCAATATGTATTCTAGCAAAAATGTCAAGAAAAAGTAAGCAATGACTGAGCGAGCGCAGCTCGGGCAGTGTGAGGCGGCACAATGAGTCAGCACCAGGGTGAACAGGGCTTGGAAGGGAGGTTTGCAGGAGAAGCTTGCTGAGAGAAGGGCAATACTTGTATTTACTTATTCTTTATAATTTTTCTTCCTATTAATTTAAGAACTGGAGACCATAGGATTTGCAAAATTACTGGCAGCACGACTTGACAATACAAATACATTTTCTGACTGCGGGATGTATCTATCACGTATAGAAATAAACTGTGGCTGCAACGATTTAAAATACTTCTCCTTTTGGTCCCCATGTTGTATCTTAATCTGAGGTTGTATGCAAGAAATTGCTGTTTATAACCTAGTTTCCTCGCTCTCCTGCAGGCTGGGGATGAGATTGGCCCCTGAAGTTGCTGCAAAGTCTTCTGCAGCACGGGTTCGGTTCAAAATGGAAACGGAGTAGTTGCTTGGAAACCCTCCTCCTCTTTGTGCTACTTACTTTACTTTCTCAAGATGCCTTTTCCCAGACTATTAATTGTAAGAGGCAAAAATTATGACAGGCGGAGCTGTTGGTGTCTCTTGCTGTGAAGATTGTGTAACATTGGCTCTTACAAACCCCTGTTCTGGCTGGAGTACACTTTGCCAGACTTCAACCACTTTGAACAAAATTTGGAAGGAATTTTCTGTGCTGGGTGCCTCCCTAAACTCTTTAGGAAAATTTCAACCAAAATGATTCCTGAAAATAGAGGTAAAAAACAATACACTGGCAAAAAAACATATGGTGAACTTTAAAAAAGTAAGATATCTCAATGCTCTGAAGCAAAGGCCTGAAATTCAGTAGGGAAAGGATTGTCTGGCTCTTTACCTGGGGATATAAGTCTTACCATTTCTAATCTGTGAACATTTGGCTAAATTGTAGGGATTTCCATAGCTTACAATTTGCATGTGTCTCATAGGGACAGCTTTGGAATATTTAGCAGCTAAAACCAGAAGCAATTTCAGCCACACTTGCTACTTGGGACCTAACTGATGTCAGCCCTCCAGGCTATTGAAGGGATATGCACAAAGTAGATAAATTATGTGCCAAGAAATCCCAATTCTGACCTCTCTGAAATTCTGAGTACTTCACTTTGCAACCTTAATATTATTATGGGATAGTTTTCTTGAGCAAAACATATATTTTTTTAAGGCAATTTTTTAAGGTAAATTAAGCATCAACTGCATATAACTTACAATTTCTGCAGCATTTTCGGTATGAAAACCTAATTTTTTTTCCATACAATTTTATTACTGTCAGTCTATTGGGAATTCCAATGGGCATGGGATATATTTTATAACAGGGATGTTGGTGCAAAAGGCTATGTGTAAAATTTTAAGTGTATAGATCCATAAAATACCTCAGGGTTGCTTCTATTATCTGCAGGAAACAGTCCTACAGAGAATACCCTGTTGACTGGATCATAGTGAGAAGGCAGCTTTTCTGACACTGGATCAATGATTTATTTTATTTTGGAAACCTTTTCTGAGGAGTGGGGTGGGGGCAAGATAATTCTGAAGAGGGTTTAGCAGCATGAGATCTCTTGTGCAACTAAGCAAATAGCTGGGCAGTCTGGTTACACAGGGTTTCAAAGTACACTAATCATGCAAATATTTTTTTGGAGTAAAATAGCAAAATGTTGTTTGTTTCAGTGGAATGCAGAATACAATACATACTCAAAAATTTTTATGTGGAAAAAAGTTATTGGTGGGAAGCCCTGGATTGTAGGAGCAAGACAGGAATTGTTTGCCTTCTCTGTTTTTGGGTGTTTCTACAAACCACTGTTTTGCCCATGAGCTGATGGCAGTGCTATGTAACTGGGTGTTTGGAGGTAAAGGAGGCCTATTTTGGGCTCAGCAGTCCCTCATGTCTTTCTGGGCTTTGCATCTCCCAGATAATGGCAGGAGGATGGGTAAGTGTAGGCTAATGGGGTCACGAGGCATCGTTTGCATAGAATCAGATGGGGTGAAGGGCGGGGAAGAGGTCAGACATGGTTTTTTGACTGTGAAGCCTGGATTAAAGCAGATGTATTTCTTCATAGTCAACAAAGGATTACCTGAGCTACCTGGACCTTGTTTTTTCCACCTGAAAATTTTGCTTGGAGTTTGAGGATTTTGGTGATTTAAATATCTGGAAAGCTTGGAGATGCAGTACCTGGCATAGTTGATGTGCTCAGGCAGCTTGAGATGCGCCGTCTCACTGGGCCCTGCTCTACTCAGAGCACCCAGGTGTTTTACTCCCTGGGATGCCCTGGCTAGAAATGCTGTAGCCCAGGCCTCCCAACCTGAACTCACACGGATGCTAAGTCTCAAATTTTGATAGCCCAGAAAGCTGGCAGAAAGTACAAATCAGCAGTGCCAAAATATGGCTGAAAGCTGTGTGCGTTTATCGGGAGCTGTGTGCAAGCATTCCCTCACCCAGCAGGGGTGTGATGAGTTTTTCATTAATATTAGCTCTCTGGAAGGAGCAGATGGTGCCAAGATCTTGCACCTCAAAGCCAGAATTACAGTTAGGAGCCAGCTGCATCATTTTCATTAGCTCTAGCATTTCACAGACCCCTTTCTATCCCTCATTTATCTTTGTAAGTGGGGTGAGAGTGCCGGCTCAATGAACTGATGTGTTAAACATGAATAACACGTTGAATGATTATTCTGAGCATCAGTGCTGACTGATGAGGGAATGTCACCTTTCCAGCCTCTCCTGGTGATGGCATATGTTGCTTTCACTGACAAAAATCTGTAGACTCTAGAAAACTGTCTCTCAGGTCGCCCAGCGAAGGCCATAAGGCAGCAGCAGCAGGACTGTCCAAGGGCTGGATGGCAGGAAAGCCTCTGGCAGTTCTAGATAACTGCTACCTGCATGGTGAGACTCTTGGGAAGAGGCAGCAGAGAGGCAATGTGGGAAGGATGGATTAGATTGACGTTTTGTGTGTGTTTTTGTGTATTGGACTGGTGAATGTTGCGTTGACAGAGACACGTTTCTTAATATTGAGATCATATAGCATTAAAACCGCTTCTCTTCTGAAGTGCAGTGATAAAATAAAGATACCTAAATGAAGACAAAAATACTGTGGTGGACAAGTAAGGTAATCCTTACAGATAGTGCAGAGATACAGAGGAGAAATCGGATGATCTTGATGCAAATTACTCAAAGCCTTCTAAAACAGAAAAAGCAGCTTCAGGTTGCAATAGTGTGGTAGGTTTTCATGGGCTGATTTGATTAACTATCCTCTGCTTAAGCTCACTAGGAATGTCTTCAGACACATGACTGAGATACAGTGTGTGCAGCTTGTACCAATGGCAAGTGGAATTTCGAACGCTTGGCTTAAGTAATGCAATGTGTCATTTCCTTCCCAATGCACTCTAATCTGCTTTAAAACACAGATGGGTCTTCTCAATACCATGGAGTCACAGGCTTTAAATGTCCTGTTCATGGCAAAGTAATGTGACTCTAAGAGAAAGGATAGCTCCATCCCAGTGTTTACATCTGTTTGTCTGACTGTTCTGACTCTGGCTCACAGCCTCTCTTCTCCAGGATCTGATCTGCATACAGAAGTCAATGGGAACATTGCTTTCAGCTTGGCAGGGGCTATAACCAGTACTGACATTATTGCTCTTGCTACACTGTAAATTTGGACAAGCTAGCTAAACAGTGCAGTCTTTTGAGTGGATGGTTGTGAAGGGTTTTTAAATCTTGCCTTTTGTCCCTTTATGGCTTTTCCCTGTTTGTTTTTTTTTTCTTGTTGATCCAGTTGATTTAATGCAAATGCATTCAAACCTTCGAGGAATACAAAAAAAGTATCAGAAAATAACTTTCAGAACACTTACAAAGGACTCCAATACCTCAGCTATGTATAAAGCAGTCTCATGGTAGCATTTCTTTTTTGAAAAAAGAACTTGATTATGACTGTGCCTGGATTTAAAGGAGTGTAATTTATTCCTTTCTCTAACAACTGGCAATTAAGCACAAAAGGTGAAATACATCCCTCTGAAACGAAGGGCACAACTCCCACTGTCTTTGGTGAGACCAGGAATTCACTCTGAGTGTACACAGAGAAACACTTTGAACACGGTGTTATAAGCTCTGCTTTGTGATAGTAAAGTGCTTTTATTAAGCTCACAGCTCTAGCTATTCACGTGATGCATTTGAGTGCTCTTTGCTGCACCGCTGTTTTCTGACTACTTAAGGGCATGTATAGCTAATTATAAAGGGGAATTGGTGGCTCTGTGTGTGTATTTCTTTCAGGCAATAGTTACAATCAAGGCCTCCAAGTACCAGCCTGTATCTGTAAGGTGGGGGAAATACATCTTTTGTAAGAGGGGGAAGTCTTGTCCCAGCCTTAATTTCTTTTTCCTGGGCCAAAGGAAGGTTTAGAATCAGCTGCACTGGGTTTTTGCTCCAGCCTTGGTCACTGGGGTTAACTGGCACAGTGACCTCTTTAACCAGGCTGGTTAATGAGTCCATGTTTCTTGACTGTCTGGTAGCCACTCTCCCCATGCAGAGTTAACCACCTTGCAGTAAGACAGGTACTATGATACCCACTTTAAAAAACAAAACCAAGTGTTGTCCAGCCACATTGCTTCTTGTCTGCCTGCTCAGCAAGGCTTCATTAAGAAAAGAACTATTGACCTCACTAGTAAATTAAAAAAGTCAGAGTGAGAACGCACAAAACGTAATTTCTGGGTCAGAGGGTGGAGGAGAGTACCTGAGGCAGAGATTAATAATTATTTCTGCCCAAACTGCGTCGTAGCAAGGAGATTTTTGTTTAACTCCAACACCTTTACCTGCTGTCGAGACGTGAAGGGATTCATGTGCCCTCCTGAGTGTCAACCCATTTTCTGCTTGCAACTCACCACAGAGGTGTTGGGCAGAGGGAGGGGAGGACGAGAGACTTTGCCAGAAATTCATGAAACACAGTCAGGTAGGAGAAGTACAGCTGCTGCTCCCAGAGCCTGGAAGCACTTGCAGGGCTCTTGGAGGGTTATTGCCCATTACAGGAGAGGAGTATCTAGTAAAGAGAATAAGAAATGTTTGACAGCAACGAAGTTGAACACACTGATTTCATCACAAAAGTGTATTGTAGCCTCCTTCTCAGGACAACTTCAGCTACAAGAAGAGAGTGATGAATGTAAAACGTGCCCATGCAGATCCCCTCTCCAGGGTGTTACCTCTGCCCTTCACGTGGAGGTGATTTACATGTTTAAGCCATGATTGTTGTCCATTGAGCTTTAGTTCCAACCCATGGAACTCCTACAAAACCAGCTTCTTCTGGATGTTGCCAAATAAGCCAAATAGTTCTGTGGTTGGCTGCTGTGCTCAGGGAAGCAATGTTTACTGGTGCTTTGCAAAAACAAAGGAGGGTCCTAAACAGGAGAAGCTTTAGTTTTCTGTTGGTGCTTCTTCCAACGGATGTCTCTGCTTCTCAGGTTTGAATGTCTTGAAAGTCCTTTGGTAGTTGAATTTTCTTTGCTTTCTTCAATGGGGTGAAATGAAACTCCACAGTGATGTAAATACATGTGAGGGGCTGTTCCCAGACATTAAATGCCTCACATTGTGCTCGAGTGCAGGGAAATAATGTTGGTTCTTCTGCAGTTGGGGACAGGACATCAGATTCCCTTCTCCCCCAGTATGAACTGTGCCTTCTTGATTCTCAAAGAAATTCAGGTTTAACACTTGTTCACTCCACAACTGTATGTGTGTTCCCATGGTATGAGAATTCAGGGTCTGTGGCTTTGCCTTTTTTTCCATGTAATTGGTCATGAAGATTGACTGGAAGAGATTCTTCTGGCAGAAGAAGGGGGAATCATCACTGAGCATGCACTGAAATTTTTCACATCTAAATATAGATTTGTTTGATGAAACCCACGTGAAGAAGTCACCATTTAGAGAGGAATATTAACAAAGAATCTTTTTTTTCCCCAAATAATTTCCTATATAGTGAACCCTGTGGCTATTAAATGATTTCCTGTGTACAAAGGATAGGATACAGTAACAGTTTTCCAATTAGTATAATGTTAAAAATATACAGTATGGTTGTACAGAGCTGAAAAATGGTGGTTTTGTGATATAGTCAAGGGAGTAAAGTGGTGAAAAAATACGTTTTCATCTAGCAAGACTTGACACATGCATCCACTTCAGGTTTTGTTAGTAATGTTCTTAATTTGCAGTGTGTCATAGGAGGGCAGCATTAGTTATTGTAATGCTATATTTATGATGCTATCAGTAGCAGAGCTGCAGTATAGTTTTCACCACAGCTCAGAATTTGGATTACTGGGGATTTAACATGGAAGTTCAATAACAATAATTTAATATCTATTATGTACAGTCAGAATGATAGTTTTTTTCTCTCTCAGCAAGAAATAAACCTGTTGGATCATTAAGCATTGCTACCCCATTCCCTGTTCAGAAAATAAATATTACATATAGGTCCATAATGTTTCATGTTTCATTCTATGTAGTTACAGTGGCTTCAGTGGTGTGACACTGATTTATGTCAGGAAAGCATCCAGCCCAAATGTCAAGAATAGTATTTTTCAATGGCCATAAATTCATGGAAGAAATCATATCAGGGTATCAGAGGTATTGACTATATTTTAATATACTTTGGCAAAAAAAGAAACCGGGGGATTGAGGGAGAAGTGTGTTTACTTTTTGGTCTTTGACTTTTAACTTCTGGTTCAGAGCAAGCTGTTAAAGACCAAACACTGTTTTCTAAAACTTTTTCCAAGTGAATTTATTGCTCATGGTATGCGCTGAATTAACAGCCCTGGAGACTGAAGCCTTTTAATTTGGGTGGATTTCAGGGTTCCCACACAAAGCCTGATTGTTTCCATTTTTGGGAAGGGACTCTCTTTGCCCCTCTTACAGTTTCAGGCAAGCTGTTCATGCTTAATAAATAATCATAAAAAACAATAAAGTCAGTAATGTGATCTGTGCAGCTGTCCTGGATGGGGCTTGGAAGACGGGATTTGCCTTTTGCTGGGTCCCAGAGCTGCTTCACCTCTCCTGGGTGCTGCTCCTGTGCATTCTGCCTATGGACAGACCTGCTGGTCTTTGCCCAGCTCTACAGGAGCTTTAAGGGTGCTCCACCGTGTTTTATCTTTTTTTTTTTGACAGATTTAGGAATCCCCAACTTACCTGAGGGGATTGCTTTCTGCCTGCTGCAAAAACCAATTTTTAATCGTCCCTTCTGGGGTCGGGCTGCTCGTTCTGCACCTGAAACAATAATTTTCAAGGTAAACCAGCCAGGACTGTTGTATTGTCTGCATGGGTGTGAGGAGCAGACAAGCACTCAGAACAGAGGGAAGGGGGTCATAGCACAGATGTTGAGCCTTCAGCAGCGCTGCCACCACAGGCAGTTGATATGAATTAAGAAAGAAAGAATTGGAAGGGTCTGTGGAAATTTTCTTAAGCTTATTATCATATAGCAACTTGAAACTGTCAGGAATTACAAAAATTTCCTGTCTAGCATCACCTCAGACTTAAGCATCAACCATTGGCTTGTCCAGTTAGTGAGCGAGAGGGTAAGAACATCAGGGAATACTCTACTCCTGTTAGGTGTCAGCCCAAATGTTGATTCCTGGTGGTGTCACAGGAGCAAAGGCTGGTAGCACCTTGCAGGAAATGCACACATCTTTCAGGACTGTCTTGCAGAGTCTTTCTCTTGTCACATCCAGTAAATCCACTGGAGCTAATCAGTGAGCGGAGCGACGGGTCTGAAGTGTCCTGCACAGGGGACATATGTTGGTGCTTGCATTTAGTTGTGTGACTTTGCCACTGAGAATGACCTTGAACAGGTCACTTATACTTGGAATCATGAATTTGACAAAAATGACCAATATAGGATAAGAATGACATATGCTAAAATCAGGATGTGGGAGAAATGTGAAAAAGCTAAGTCAGGTTTTTGCCCTTTGAAGACAGAGGAATATCTGTGTCATAAACTACCCTTTATACCAGACTAAAAAGAAATGATTCTTTCTTATTATTTCAGATTGGTATGAAGTATGTGAATATATCTATCTGTTTCCAGTTGTCTTTAACTGAGCTAGATATTGGCTGTTTGAGTTTTTTATAAACACAAGATGAAATTACCATCATTTCCCAGAAGGCTCTCAATGCTGTATAAACAATTTAGCTAAAGTTAAGTATTTATTAATAATTTCTGAAACTCTGTAAAGATTATTTCCTTGTCTATAGCTAGGAAATGCCACAGTTCCTCCCTCTGCCTTCCCAGAAGCCATGCACTGCTGGCTCATAGGCAAAGAACCATTCCTCATAGGATTCAGTATCCAGGGTCTGCTGCTTATGGGGACAGTGAATAGGTGGCTGCTATTTATCAATGGCCAGAAACTCAGACATTAAACTTTCAAGTCCATTAGCTCACGTGCTGAGCTGAGTGGTGCTGCTGTATTATCATGGTTGCTATCTGATAAAATAAGGGCAGGGTTTTTTTACTGACTTCAATTACAGGTTCACCTGCAAAGGAATGCTTTGTTTCTCTTTAATTAATGAAATTTTGGATTTATTCTCTCATTTTCTTTCCTTTGTTCCCCAACTGTCCCCTGTCTGCTCAGCATAATTTTGATTAATGGGAGAAGATTGTATTTGTCTCTAATATTAACTCAGTCTGTCTCTTTGCCCTTGTGGGAATAAAAAAAATCCAACGGCACTACAAAAGGAACCATGAAGACTCCTAATGTCATCCTGTTGAGTATTCCCCTTCTTAGTAAAACAAGCTTTAATATTCAGGACATTGAATAAGCTGTAGTGAGTGCCAATTTCTTGCTTGTATACTTGTTGCACTGCCAAAGTCTCTTTGGCTCTCCAACAGGGATGCACAATAGTAGAAATGAGTAAAGTGAAATACCAGATCCAGCCCTGATCAAATTCTGGAGGAGTTTTTATTTAGATTTGAACTTTCTCACACCCATTTCTTTGCAATAGTTGCTGGTGCTTGGTGGCTTGCCACAGTATAAATATCATATACTGGAAGGCGTTTAGCTTTGGAGGATTACCTGGGAAAAAAAGCCTTTTCAGTTGTAATGCTTTAAAAGGCCTGTTTTAACTCTAACTTTCCTCACCCCTCCTTTCTTGCTTTTTAACATCTGCATGTGAATATAATAAAGTGCAGCTTGAAGCTGGTCATTTACAGAGAAGGAAGAGTGCTGGTGTTGTAATTGAGATGTTACTGCCTGCCTCAGTGGTGCGTATTAGCTGAATAAAACATGCAGTCAATAAAATGAAACAAAACAATAAAACTAAGCCCTTTGGTGCTCTGTTATAGGGTGTTACGCAACACAGAAACCTGCAGTCATAAAACTGAGAATGAGGGAAACCTTACACTTGCAAGAACAAAGGCATCCAAGCATTAAGTTGGAAACAGCACTAAACTTCCATTCTCTCTGCACCTGGAAGCAGTTAGTTTTAAAAGCCATACCGGTTTATACCATTCTCTTCCAATTTAAATAGGGCCTTCATGTGTTCTTGTTAGATGATTATACAGAAACATGGTTTTAATTAAGGCATGCATTGATCCAAGTCCAAAAGATACATTTATTTCGGGAGATAAATTCATTAGCCATAGGCATAAAAGGCTGGTGCTCTTACTGAGACAATTCCAGCCTTGGGAACACTGTTCTGTATCCTTTCTAAGTGTACACTATGCCATACAGCTCTCTTTTGTACAGCATCAATCAAATGCACTGTATCCTTAAGCCGTTTGCCATCGTTAATTTTGAGAAATACAGGCAAGTTGAAGGAAGAAAATTAAGATGTATAAGCACAGGACGACAGATGTTTTCAGCTGTCAGATCTCACTAGCGTTTATCAGTAATTTATGTGTGATACTTAGTTATGGAAAATAAATCCTAATGAATAATTTATTGAAATATATGAGTTTCAGTAAATTGCCCAGACACAGCAGCAAGTTTCATGGATGTCTTTGTAGGTATTTATAGCTTAAAGATATTTTCCCAATACTTCTTGGGAATGAATAGATCTCTTGGGGACATGGTGCATTTCTCATTAGATGGGCATAACTCACTTCCTGTGCTTAGAAGTTGAAAAACATGTAATAGTTTTCACAGCTCTTAGTTTGTTAAAGTCTGTTCCCCCCAAATATCCTCCCCTGTGTAACCCTGGAACTTCAGGGGGCACACGGAAAGCACGAAACATAAAAAAGGTTGCGCAAATAAAAATTACTATTAATGGCCATCTCTTTAGAGTGGCAAGTGATTAAAATATTTATATTGTTTATATAACTACATAAAGGGAAAAGCTGCAAAACTATAATGTGAAAATGAAGTTTTCTGCATTGCTCTTCTATTTTTGTATAAAATTCAGCACAATGTGCCAGTTTCTGAAAATGTGTTAAAGTGTATACTTATAAATGTTGAGAAAGGTGAACCATTTTCTGATAAAAGCTTTAGTAAAGTCTGGCCTTCTTCCATCAGCTCAGGCTTGAAATGATTTCAGGCAAACGTATTCTTGACTATCTCCATTCACAAGAAAGGCACCATCTGACTCCTGACCACTTTCATGTTTGATGTGTTTTATGGACCTCGTTTCAAGTCAGGGCACATGACAGATGTGCCTTGACACCAGTGAACTCTGAGCGTGGCACTGCAGGTTCAGACACTCGCAGGCCCGGGTCATTAGCGTGCCATCTGCTTTTCATGGGGCTACAGGACAGATCTTATTGTGCCATTTAAATGGACTTGGACTGCATGATCAGAAATACTCCTCATCGACACACATCTCTCTTTGGACTGTATTAACCTAAATAAAAGACCGCTTCTCCACTTTATTGCTACTAGTAAAGTGCAATTTAACTTCATTATTTTCACCTTTTCTTAATGTGGAGTCCAATACTTAACATAGCTTGCAGTTTCCTGTTCTATATAAAACTGTCAGACACTGCACATCACCTAAATCATTAAAGTTTGAACAGTTCAACATCAGGATTTTAGTCATGAAACACTGTAGAGATAAACAAATCTTAACATTTCTTTTTGCTGGTATTTGTGAATGTAACCATCACAAGGCTGGATAAATGCTTGAACCCAAAACATTGGCATGGATGGTGAAAATATTAACAACCTGCTTACCAGTTCAAAGTGAATAAACTTGATGCCACATGGTTTGTTGCAATGGTAGGATTGCTATTAGAGACTGGCTAACATACTCTGCACTTACCCCTTCTGGTTTATACTCCACTCCAGGAAAATCTCAGCATGAAATAAACTGACAGTTTACCAAAGCCACTAGATATGCATTCAAGATGTCTCTGTGTCTTTGAATATAGATTACTTAAAACTCCATAAAAATATGTTATGTCGATCAGATTATTGTATTTACTTTGAGAATGGAGTTTCATCAGAAAATCCATATGTTCAGCACCTCAAAATCTAATCCTGTTTTGTTTTGAAAAGCAGAATATATATGTTTTCCTCATGTAATATAGGGTTGCACTTATTTCATGAAACTTTATTTCTTCACATGTAAATGCCAGTTTAGTATTTTTGAGAGGTGGGAATTCTGAGCGTGATGAAGTTGTGGAAGGAATTTAGCAGCCATCAAATAGTATTTTTTTTTCCATAACAGAATTTGCTTTCTTCCAGTTTTATTAATTCAAAGAATTATTACGAAGTTTTGAGGTGATCAAACAACCCAAAAACTTCTGGTGGTATTTTTTTTGCTGTTGGAAAGGCCTCTAGAAATAACGACATCCACCCATCCCCCTGACCAAAATTAACTGAAAAACCTTGTTTGTATTATTGCTAAGGAAGATGTAATGGACAAGGAGGAAGTAGTGACAGTAATTTATCTCAAAAGTAATGTCAATTAAGCACAGAACCTTCAACCTGATGATGTTTATTTTCCATGTCACTTTTCTTGCTGGCTCATTTGATGATTTTTTTGGTGTTTTGAAGGACACTGAAGGAAAACTCAGATTCTGCTTAGGAGATATTTTCTATTTTGTCCCATTACCCATGTCATAAATCCTTTTTTTCTCTATCAGTATGATACCTACTACTAAATGGACCTTGGTCTGTGATCAGATGTCCTACCTGTTACTCTGATTTCTTGAGAAGAAAAGCGGGTGGAGGGTTTGAGTATCCCCCAGACATATTTAGATCAGAAACAGTCTCTCAGGGCAACGTCGGCTTTGATTTGAAGAACTGTGAGTTGTTTTTTCTATTTCAGGTAAAAAGCTTACCAAAACTACAGCAAATACATGAACTAAGTTTGTGGTCTCTTAAATGAGTGTAATGCAACTCAGCTCTCTGGCTCTGGCTTTCTGCCTCCAGTGTTGCTTTTGAAGCTCTAGACAGAAGAGCTGTGTTAGAGGTGAACCTTCACAAGTTCTTCTAACACTCGGGAATTTGCTCCTTTCCTAGTCAACAGTCCTTAGAGATTTTAAGTTCAAGTGACTCTTTGTGGTTTTGTTTCTCTTTCTGGAAATTAGTCTCTCAATTAATATAGATACAAACAAACACACCTACTGCACACAATGCGTGTAACTATGCTGTGTCCATGCACACCAAACATTGACCATGCAGCTAGACAGTAAACAAAGGTTATAGAAGATGAAGTATATAAGATACTATGTAAAATATAAAATCAGAGCATTCAGATCATTTTCCAAGATTTCTTTGTAAGAATTCAACAACACACAGTTTGCTGAATATTAGAGAAGGATTTTATGCACTAAATAAAGGCTGTTCACGAACTTAAGTGCTGCATTCAGATTTACTGTGGTGAACTACAGCATTTCTTCCTTTGAGAAAAACACAGCCTTACCCAATATCCTCCAGTAAAATAAGCACTTGAAGAACACAGAAGTTACAGTATAATTTATAGTTATCACTTAAAACACTGAATTTTCAGACCGTTTCCCTCTGTTTCCTCACTGGTGAGGAATGTTCAAGGACTGTAATATCAGCATGTCTCCTATTACAAAGTTAAAATCCAGAAACATTTAACAAGGTGAAAGTTCTAAAATTAGCCTGTTTTCTCCAGCCCACACATGGGGCACCTTTGAGAAGAACATGGCCACGTGCAGTGTACTCTACACTCCTTTTCCTCATTACAAATCAAAACACTCCAGCCTTGCAGACAATCAAAGCATTGCCTACTTTCATTAAGACAAGAGACCTAATAATTCCGGGTGTAAACCCTTCAATTTATCTTTTTCAAAGCTGGAAAGGGTGTTTTCCTGAACCTGTGTCTGCACGTGCTCTCCTTCTCCCACCTTTCCTGTCCTGCCCATTGCACGTTGCACCCCTAAAGGTTTGTTGCTTCAGTTGTGCAGCTGGTGCACAGTAAAGGCACAACCACACGTGAGGAGTTCAGCAAGTTCAAATGTTCTAACTTTCTCCAACATTCTTTCAAGATATTTGATCAATACGTGCTCACTTTCCATGCTTTAAATGTGTGACTTGACAAGTGGTTGTTAAACTTTGGGCTACAAACCCCTGATTGTCAATGACTACTTTCAAAAGGTACAGGAAGGTTGTAATGAGCCTAGGAAGAAGAAAGCTACTTATTGAGTGTTACAGGTTTTTCATTACACCAGAAAAAATCTAGATGTTCACAAATGGAGAAGGGTAGAGAACCACTGACTCAGATAATTTGTTTTCAAAGTAAGGATCAGCTTAATCCTTAACAATTTTGGTGTTTGTGGATCTAGCTTATTTCTTGGAAATTATGAGTTTTACTGATGGCTTTGCAGTTTTTTAACTGGTCATTTGGTGAGAGCTTCTTTGTGAAGAACAATAATTTCCCAGGAATCACTTTAGTTGAATCAGTTTGCAGTACAGGTAGTAGATCTAACAAAAAAGACCACACCATTTGTTAGTAGTAACTAACAAAAAGGACCACACCACTTCATGCATTAATTGTTTCTGTAAATTTAAAAGGTTTTCTTAAGCATTGTTATGACAGAAGGAGCAGATCCTTTAGTCATTTAAATATGTGTGGATTTAAATAACCTGATTGACTGCCAGTTGACAGTAAATTTATGTATGGTAAAGGCTTCAGAGAAGCTGATTTTAGCTGTAGTCCTTCTAACCCAAGAGTAAGAAATGGTCACTGAATGGGACTTGGCAGCCCTCAGAAAACCTTGCGAGCTCTGCTGCTGCTTGACTGAGCAGCAGTGCACAATATATTTCTGCCAATACTGAAATGTTATACTTGTGTTGATCTGTGCAAGGGTAAAAATTGATTTTGATCCTAACATTAAAAGGGTATCAAAATTGAGAATACATGGATAAACCCACCAACAGCTGGTCTTGGGTATAAATTTTACAGGAGAAATTTTCAGGGGCAGCGATTGCTTCTTTGATGTGTGTTGGTGTCGTGATTAACACTAAGGGGTGGCAGTCTGTGCCTGGATCTTGTAAGTGCCATGGCAAGACAAACTGCTGCTGTGAGCTTTGTGGTGTGTCTGAGTATGTAGGTGTTTATAAAAATTATTTACATCATACCTCTGCTTTCTTTGTATTTCAGAACAGCGCTTAACCACGATAGAGAAGCAGGCCTGTGAACACTCATGGGGAATAAAATTGTCAGTCTATTGCTGGCAGACTTTGGAATGAAAATGCCATGTAAAATTTTTCTTCTGTTTTTCTTTAACAAAGAATAATAATAAAAAAAGAGTGTTTAAGGCATAAGTCAAGTTAAAAATGATAATTATTTTTATTGGAAACCTGATGGAAAATGGAAAATTAGAGGCAGATGTTTCACATGATTCTTAGGTATAGACTCAGTGTATGAAGTTCACGGCTTGGACTGCTGCCTTGGCAGCTGAGAAATCCTTTAATTTTTTTTTTTTTAAAGGGATTCATTTGGCACACTGAAGGGAAAGGAATAGAGGAAAAAATATTTTTTCAAGTCTACTGTATACATACTTTGGATATAGTAATCTACAAATATTTCCAGTAAAAATTTTTGTTGTGTTGCTTTGGGTATTATAAAGAGTGAGGATTTTATAGCATTTTCCAGATATCTGTTCTCCAGTGGGCTTTAAATGCGAAGACTACAGAAAAAGCCCATCCTGAAAAGTTACTTGCTGTCTGTGAAACACTGACTGTTAGTAAATTAAAATAAACATTCTTTGTATAATTTATGATTTGATTGCTTTCAAAGCTGGAGTGCAGTGCTTGGAAAAGGACCTAATAGTCTCTTT
Organism: Tapera naevia; assembly: GCA_033556795.1. Lineage (NCBI taxonomy): Eukaryota > Metazoa > Chordata > Aves > Cuculiformes > Neomorphidae > Tapera > Tapera naevia. Next base: position 4,529,956 of record JAUMJJ010000076.1, on the reverse strand, counting down.
TTTAGCTGGCATGGCTTACAATGAGAAAAGACATCATGTGAATCCTATGTGAAAGGAAGCACAGGTTTCTTATGAGAGGTAACAAGGGTAAGATTTTCCACTGTGCTAGCATCAGGAAAATCCAGCAATTCATTAGGAGCTGTTCTTGAGGCTGCCACAGAATTTTCCCACCTGGTGGTGCCCATGAACAGTGGGATCAAAAATAACCAGCAGGGAAACAATGAAGTGAGAAGGAGATCAGTGATGATGAAGATGTCTTGGGAGTGAGTTCCATCTGCATGATGCTCTTAAAGAGCTGTTGGCTACGTACAGTGCATGAGCACGTTAAAATGCACAGGGGATGAGCCTTAAAGCAAGGAACTGGACTGTGTAAAGGTTAGGAGGGCTGGTGTTGGATGCCGTTGCTCAGAAATCTTCATGCTACATCTGAGCAACAAGTGAGTCTCTATTTTGAATATGAATGAGTGAAGTCAACTGCCCCTTAATTTATACACATCGCCAGAGACTGTCCCAGGGTTTGGAATTAAATACTCCAGCACAAATCTCTTTAAACCTCTCCTAAATAAGAAATTATGCTAAAGCTCTTTAGTAAGGAGGTTCCCCCCCCCCTCGTTGAAATAAAAATCAATTATGTTTGCTCTGCTGTGAACAATGTCACTCTGTACCCTTGCTTTCTAATTGGGTAATGCCTTAATGACCTGCTGGGAGGCTGTGATGCATTGCTTTGGACCCTCTCTGCAGGCTTTTAGACTACCAGTCAGATGTCAATGAAGCTTGACTCAATAGGGGTTCTTTTTCTAAAATTCCATTATTCATCAGGGTTTATGCACTAAAATGATCACAAAATAAAACCTTCACATCAAGCAGAGTTAAATAGAATTACGGATGCTTTACTTCATTGTTAGACTCTGAGATTGTCACTGGATTAAAATTAGGTTCTTTTTTATTTGTTAAATTTGATGAAAACATTTTCTTGGTTTGGGTTTTTCTATGAAGAAGCATTGAAAGAAGCAACTTGAAAGGTTTTTTTTTTTTAATAAGGAGATGTATATGAGTTTTAATGAGTTTTACCTATAACTCTTTCACACCATGAAAATTTTTTTAACATATCTTACTCACAGTGGTAAATAAGAGATGATTTATTTCACTTAATGCCTTCATTAAATCATTCTGATTTTCTGTCAGAATTGATATAAATAGGATAAACCCCCCTACATTTGCTTTATATTTTCTTCCTCATGTCTTATAGAGATTGGTGAAGTGGAAATTTAAAAAACTCTTATTAGCTATTTCATGAATTTAGTGCCTGAAGAGGACCACTGCTAGTATTGGAGGACATCTCTTCCAGAGCAATAAGGACCATCATGTCCTTTGCATGGAGAAGATGCTTTCCATGGTGAGAACCTGAGGATATGTATCTATAAGAAGGGTAAATTTAAACTGCAAAAGAATGTTTCCTATTTAATATGTAAATACAAGCACAGATACATGTAGTCAATTTGAAAAGCATAAGGAAATGATAAATTTATATTTTTATAACAGCCTCAAGAAAAATTTTATAGCTATTTAAACACAAGTAATTCTGTTATGCAGTAACAAATTAGGAGTTACCAGGGCAACAGCATGTAATAATTTATTCATACTACCTCCGTAAAACACACCACCTTCTTCACGTGTCTGGCTGATGTGTTGTGTGGAATAAATGTATTTCAGGAAGGAAGTCGGTCATATCGTTATGATAAAATTACACCTTTTACTCAGCTTTATAAAGGTTAGTGAAATGTACAAAAATAGAACTACAAATATGTGAACAGTATAAATAAGCGAGAAATTTATTTGTCTTTACTTTTTCAGGTCCACATTTTCTGGAAAATTCTCTACTTGTTAAATTTTAACCTTCTGGTTTTAAAATAAGACCAGAATGAGTATCTCTTAGGACCTGTGTCAGTGAAATATTAATACTTCGTCAGAATCCTCCCTGTTCAGAAAGGTAAGGAATATTTTGCAGATGTTTCACGATCAGCTCACACAGTGAACATTACATTTTCAGCAATCCAGTTCTTTCTGGAAAGAAGAAAGGTTCTTTATTATGAGAACTTCCATGTCCTTTTCTCCAGATGAACACCACCACCTTTACTTTTAACAACTTTGTATAATTGTTCATAATATAGGTACTCTTTATTATTTGCCACGTATCATTAGTAATTTGTTGGATCTTCTCATCTTACTGATTATCTCTCACATAGAAGAAAACAAATTGATGATTCCTTTCACATGTGAAGATTGACATGATTTTTTTCCTCAAGCCTTGGAAAGCTGCATTAAAACTGTGATCTCAATCATTTACATAATACATCTTCAGTATTAAGATAATTTTTTCACATTTATGAAAGTGTCATCAACGTCTGTGTCTCTTCAGTTGTGAACTAGGTCATGAAATTTAGTCCTAACTAGAGTTTCCTTATATTTGCTATCAACTTATTTAGAAGCCCATTTTCTCCTCTGTAGTTCATTATTTAAGCAGCCCAAATATGCTCTGTGTTAAACTGTCACCAGGAAAAAACACCCACCACAGTTATGACTGATTACACAGGTTTCTCAAAACAACATTACCCAGCTTTCGGGTCTGCTCTGCCTCTCCACACAATTAGAATGATCAGCTTTGAAATCTCAGAATTTTGCAGTTTCCTATTCTGAAAAGCCTGTAATGCTTGAATAGTACATTGTGCCTTGTCAAGAACAAAGTCTATTTAGAATTATTGGAGACTTCATAGTTTAGTATTGACCAATTACATAAGGTGACAGCATGAGCTGTAGATGTGGAATGCTACAGTCTCACCAAATGCTGTTTTTAGGAATTTAGAGAGGCTCGTTATGGATTCAGCCCTCATGTTTGAACTGTAAATGCTAAAAAGGTGTTCTGTTTTACAACACTGTGCCACCACCCCTATCGTGCAAGAACTGTTCTCTGCACATCTAATTCTAATCAGTAAAGTAAATAAACTTGAACTTGGAACACTCTCAAGAGCACTTGCTCATGTTTTCATAAACACTTAGGAAAGGACCCAAGTTTCTGGTAGCTAATATTAAAGCCTTAGCTGAAATACTTATTCCGGCGGTCCCAAATTAGAATTTCTTCCAGTATGCACTTGGAGAATTATGGGGCTATAGAAGGTGACATGACACTCCACAGGAAACCATAAAGTTTTCTGGCTCTGCAGACCTCATTAATTTTACTTTATTCATAATCCTTCTGGAGGTATCTCTTCTACTACACTCTTCCAAACAGCCCTCTCCAAATACTTCTGTTGTTGGGCTTAAACAGTTGCATTTTAATGTTTTGTTAGGCACGGCAGGAGGAAATCCTGGTTTCTCTTTGAATATGCACAAATGAACTACAAAAATCAATGTACAAATGCTCCGATTACCTGGTACTGGGCACAATTTTATTGATTATAGAACATTACTGGGCCACCTCACAGTGCAGACCAATCTGCCCCCCAGGCAATGCAAGATTACATTCAACTCTGATACACACAGAATTTTATGAAGATCACTGTCTTGCTAATGAATGAATTAATAGCATCTGTTTGACAAAGCTGCATTTAAGAGTTGGAGTTGGATCAGCTCTTGAGGTAGGGAGATTTTTCCATCCTTCAGTGCTTCCTGGTGTTGTCCTCTTAATGTCTCAAAAAGTCTTTTTAAATGCTTGAGGATTTATCTTCTGAAACAGTAAAGCTCTGGGGGAGCTTACTCCAGTGTAAAAGATTTGTCCAAGATGGTTCAGAACTAAATTTCTTAAAAAATAGTACTACTTAAGTGTTATCTAGGTTTTGTGCTGTTCTCTTACGTGGTGTTGGGTCATCCTGAAGGATAAGGTGCTTAACTTATCATGCCCGAAGGGATAAATTTATAATTTAGGCAGCTTTTAATCTAACTATGGGACAGGCCTTGTAAGCTTTCAAAGGAAAAAAGTTAAATTTTCATGAGAAAACCTTTTAAATTCTAACGCAATTTTAAATATTCTCTCTCTATTTCTTTCTTACATTATGGTAAAAAGAAAAATGAGAACGTAACTTTTGGTTCAAATCCAGTCATATGTGTAGAATAAAAGCACAGACTGATAATAATGGGGTTTATACTGAAGAGGGCATATTTTTGTCACTAAATCTCCAACAAAAACAAATTTTGCTTGTTTTTTACACTGATGCACTTGTGCATTTAGCTGTGTGTATGCCTCCTCTGTGAGACTAAAACTTCTGGTTTAGCTCTGAGAAAGCAAATCGGCAGATTTCTGGTATAATAGATGTTCAGCTGATATTTTTGACTGCTACTCTTATCAAAGATGAGTGATGAAAGCTACAGGATTGAAAAAAACTGCTGTGGATTTTCAGCTTTCACATGACTTCCATCCCTTTATTTCACAGTGTCACTAACTGGAAAAATAATAGAGGAAGGTATCTTAGAGAGGCAACTTCTTCTCTTCTGGTAAGTTTTTACACATTGTAGAAATGGAGGTTTTGGAATGAATTCAAGTGGCAGAATGTTTTCAGGATTTGCATAATGAACCATAATGAAAATGCTTGGGTGGCTGAACTTCCAAAGATTGTCTCCCCACAGCCTGACTGCTGCTCTCCCTCTGCTCCCCACTGGTGTCCGAGGGTTCCCAGCACACTGCCCATCAACACCAGGGTTGTCTTACAGCAAGATCCACGTGGTGTGCCTCGGTGTATCTGCACTGAAAGCTTTGGGTGTAGCTCAGATGTCTGTGATATCTTGTCCATTTGATCTCAGATTTATGTCAGGATCTCACGTGATAATTTTGCAGGCTTCTGCAAACTTCTCTAATGTCTTAGAAACATGGTCTTCCTTTTGTGATAGTCTTGACTGTGATAGTAGTGTTTTGGCTTGGAGCTAAATGACAACTTCTTTTCATCTTTACCTTTCTGTGCTTAAAGAATTGTTGACGTTAATAGAACATGGCCCCAAAGGATCTTGGTAAGTTTTGAGTTAGTGGATTTGTAATGAATAGTTTACCTATGACATCATAATTTTTTCTGAGCCAAGACACTACTGTGTGAGGTCATATTAAAAATACTAATCCAAACTGATAGTTGCTACGTTAACTTTTAAAAGAACACTTATAGCAAAATAATAATTTACCATTAGAGTGCTGGCATTTTCTCTCTCGGATACAAAATTTGGTTTTGCAGCCTCTCTGCTGGTAAAACTCTTGTTGAAATTACTTTCCTGCATGGTGTTTTTCTATGAAAGTTTACCTACTCTCACCTAAAATTGATAGGGATGTCTCTGTCTTTGTACTAGCACAGGAGAATTCCTGTCCTGACCAAGAAACCATTGTGAAAAAATGTAAATTCAATAATTCCATGAGTTTACTGCTGTGTCCTTCCTGTTTATTTTTGAAATCGCTCATTTTTAATGCTTTTAATTTCAAGAACTTTATGTGATTTGATAGTATTTTCTGATGTTCATCATGAAATGTCCTATGCTATGGCTACATGAGCAAATAAATCAGCATAATCAGGGCAGAGTAGTTGACTGAAGAAGTTGGTGCTGAGGTTCTGCATCCACACTACATCTTCTTTGTAGATTTTTCTTCAGAGTAAATTCAGTCCAGTCTGAATTTCCACATCACAAACGTGATAAGAAACTGTCCAGAGGAGCAGCCACTGGTTTAAACCCTTATGCCCTTGTAAGTTGGTTACCACCTGATGACACCTCGGTCCTCTCTGAAAGAAATCAAACAGAACTGCTCTGTCAATCCAACCAACAGGTGGTGACTGGGTTCAGATGGGATCACTTCAGAGCTGCTCTGCTGCTCCAAACATGAACACCTGAGTAGGCACAGCTCAGCTGGCTCTGATTTTGCATGAGGAAAGTTTTCTGAATGCCTGAAAGCTTGATCTCTGTAAGATATCTGAAATCAAACAGCCCAAACACCAGTATCTCTGGAAAGCAGATCACAGTAAATAAATGATAAATAGTTTAACAGTCTCAAGCCATAGGTGTAATTTCACTACCACTAAACAGAGTACTCTGATACTGAATTGGACAAGTTTTCCAGGTAAGTGACGTCACTGCAAAATGAAGAGGCTGAAATATTTTAAAAAAAGGGGTAAGTTTGGGGAATTATTTCAGGCAAAATTTAGAAGTAGGATAGAATTTTGACATATTAAGACATGTTCTTACAGATTTTTCAGACTATTTCAAAATATTTCACTTTGGGCTAAAAGATGTACCTGACTTTTGGTTTTTTTTTAATTCTGCCAAAAAGCCAGAAACATTTCTCTTTCAGATAATCTTTTTCCCCCGATTTTATTTTTCCCAAACCACAAAATGGGAAAATCAATTTATTCACTTGCTGTTTCTTATATGTTTAATTGCTTTCACATGTTGGATCTCAAATTCTGATCTTCTCCATGCTAAGGCTGTGTCAAAATTTTCTGTAAAGCAGTTTTGGTAAATCAAAGCATTACATAAATAAAGGGAATAGAGTTCAGCACAGCTGCTTCACTGTTCTCATCATCAGCCACAGACTGATATTTTAAAAAGATTCTTGTGCTCTGCTTCTGGTTACAGCCTAAACCAAGAATTTCAGACATGGACAAAACATAGAGAGAAGTGAAGTGTAAGTACAAACTGCTGTGCTGTAGCTCTTGCTGCGTCTTGCTGGATCAGTTCAAGCTCTTACTGGCAATGAGAATCTGATATGATGAGGCCTTGTGTTCATGCATGAACAGACACTCAAGGGGACAAATTAAACCCAAGGCTTTGCTAAATTAGCTTGGGTGGCAGCAAGAAACACCACTATCGTTGGCTATTTGCTTTGTGCTGTTGCTTTCCATCTGACATAGGCACTCCTTGCCCCTGCAACAAAGCAGGAGAGATCTACCCCAGTCGTCTTCCCAGTTCAGCCTGGTGTCCCACATGCAACCCACCTTCTTTGACAGTTTAAGCTAAAATGTCCATTCTGAGCAGAAACCCTTCTCATCCAGTTCTGGAGATGAGCACAGAGCAGAGAAGAGTAGGATTGCCTTCTCAGGAGTGTATCTGGCAGGTTTAATTCAAGCATGTGAGTGCTTCATTTTGTGTTCATAGTATTTCTTTAAGGTATGTGTTTTGAAGAGGTTGTTTTGTGTTATACCATACAGTGCATTGGAATGTTTAACAAGGACCTACTCCTATACTGATAATTTGAAATCCCTGAACTGGAAATTAAGCTAAAAGCAAATTCTCCTTGGTCTTTTAATATCCTACTACACTTCCAACAAGCTCCATTCTTGGAGGATATTGAAGTGCTTTGCTGGGGGTACAATTCCTTTCAGAGGTTGTACACAGATATTTGGGTTTGAGAAGATTGACTGATCTGCCCAGTATCATAGGTTGGTGGCAAAATTTAGCTCCCAACCTGTGGTCCAATCAATAGTTATTGCTACCTCTCTTAGGGATTAGTTGATTAAAGTGTCATAAAGTTGCATTATTTGAATAAGAATAATACTGAACTACCCTGGAGTAGCTGACAAATCTGCTGCAAACAAACAAATGAAAGAGCAAAGGAAAAACTCTTGTCACAATTTTACATATGACTACAGACGTGACCGATGAAAGGGGTAAAACAATCTTTACCATGCAGTCCTGTTTGACACAATCATTGCTCCTGTTCTTTGTGGGAGCTGTTCCTGGGCTTTGCCTGTCTATGAGGAAACAGAAACGCTCTGCCCTAGGGAGAACAATTGAGGGGAAAAAAAGTGTTTCTTAAAATCCTCAGTAAAAGCCTCCCTGCTTTATCTTGAGCTCATTAGAGAGTTTAAAGAAAACCCAATGTCGTGTTTAAATGCTTTCCCCCCTCAGTTTTATGGATAGTTAAATGGCACACAGGTTGTGGCTGTCTCAGCCATCAAAAGCTAAGAAAGGAGGTTAAAAGACCCCAGGGATCCTTCACATTAATTACTACCACTGACAGTTGGTGTGAAACCATGTTTAGGCCTTTTAGAAAGGAAGAGAGTGTAATTTCTGCTTTCAGTTTGGTCTGAAGCAAATCCTGCTCATACCGATGGTATATACTCAGGTGTAAAAAGGACTAATATCTTTCTACTGAATTCTTGCAGTTAATCAGGAAAAAAATTATGGGAAAACCCTTCACCCCACCTCAATGATTCCAAGTGAATTTTAGTGACCCGAATTGGCAGTCTGTAAAACTGGCTTGAATTAATTGGAAGCCTAATCCAAGGAAATTCGCTAAAAAATGCATTATTCACTTCAGTGTAGCAGCAGGGAGGAGAAATGAAAGAAGCAGAGAGGAAAAGCAGAAGCAGCACCTAAGGCAAAGGGCTGTCATTTGAATTTCATAACCGAGAGTGAGACAAAGACAACTCTTTGTCCAAGTAAACTACCTTCTGAAAGGGAAAATCTGAAGAAAGTGCAGAAGTACACGGACTGAGCATTGGGGGTGGCCGGACTCTGCATCTCCCATCATTTACAGTGGTGCACAAGAACAACCACAGTGAAATGAAGTTTCTATAGCACTGCAGCACAGTGTATGGGATGCATTTGCCTCACGGCCTGCTACTCAATTTTGTCTTTTATTGACAGCCTGCTGAGATAGACACATAAAACCCAAAAGCTGAGGTGTACCACAGCCACAGGAAGATCAGTTTGAAATCCCTTCCCACACCTGCACCATGTCCCATGTGAGGGCAAGCCAAAAAGAGACATTATGTGCAAGCTGCTGAACACCTGTGTGTGTGCAGAGAAATGGCAAAGGTTGAAAAGATAGTTAGAAATTGGCTGGAGTGTGTAGATGGCAATTATCTTGACAACTGGCCATTATCTTCAATTAACTAACAAATATATCTCAGGAGGCCAGAGAAAGAGAGCGAGTGCTGGGAAGAAAGTAGATGAAAACCTGTTTTTAATTTTCAGATGAAAAGCCACGGACTATAGCATAGTCCTGTCTCTTCCAGTTATTACTCTAGGTGTTATAGTTAGGAGTGATGACTTCAATTTAAAGCCTCTCCTGATTAGCAAATATCAGAACAATTTTTGAGGTGGTTCCATTGAATGGCAGGGTCTGCTTCTAAAAGTGGCAGAGCAGAACAGGAGAATGGATGTCTGCAGGTTTAGAGAGCTGAACAGACTCTCTGGGCTGAGTCAAGTCCCAAGGCTGAGCGCAGGAGGGGAACTGGACTGCGTTGTTGAGCAGGGACGGGGAGACAGGATTAGCCCTTTTGATAGCAGTGAGTTGTTAGATCACCTCAGTCATCTTCTGAATCCTCATCATAACATTCCCTGCTCCTGTAGTTTGGTTTGGCTGTGTCACGTTTGTCCTAAAGTCTTTGGCACTTTTTTTGTGTGTGCGTTTTACAAAGGTACCGTGTTAACCCACCCCAAAAAGATGCACGGTTTGCCTACCAGAATTGGGCACACAGAGACATGTTTATTGCAGGAATTCAGTGTTCCAAAAAAAGGCAACAAATAATGAAAGCCTTTCTTAAAGGTGGGGAAACTGAGAACCGAACCTCATGCTTAGAGAAATACAAACTCTCTTTCACACTCCTCAGCAGAAGCACACAGAAAGTTAAATCATAGAGCTGGCTTATTACTTTTAGTGTTGCATCTCCAACACACTATGACCTGCTTTTTTAGCTTTGCCACTTATGTGTTTCATGATGTGTAATCTCCCAGTATCTGTTTCTGTCAATCTATAACTGGGCTGTACACAGACACACTGCAGGACTGCATGCAGGTGTGGGCAGGAGGAGGTTGTGCTGCCTCTCAGCCTCTCCCTGGCACTGCCTGTAATTCACATGTAAAGCTGCTTCTCTACTTTCAAATGCACACCTTGCAGGGGGGATGTGGAGGTTAATTAATTGCTGTTTGAAAAGATCTTTGGATGAAAGCGCAGATGAATATAAAATGATTAAATTAATTTTCAGGTAATGCACAGGTAAGGAAGAATAATCATGGCCCACATTCACCTTCTGTGCTGACCTTCACAGGCACATGTATGAGACACTTATGCAGTCCTCATGGGGAGCAGGTGGGGCAGAGAGCAATTTTGTCATGGCCTGAACTATTTGCCTTTTCTTAGTCTCTTTTAAAGAAGGTGACTGATTTCAGAAAGGTTCAACATTTTAAAGGCTACAGCTGACTCTGGGGAAATCATTTGCTATGCTTAACAGGGGTTGTTTGGTGATGGGATCCAGGTGTGTCACAGAGCAGTAATCCTCTGCGAAGAGCTTATAAAGGGCCAAACTGCTTAGACTTGAGGAGCTGACTGGAGGCACCTGTTGCAACTTTGACTTCCCCAGGAAAACAGGGGCAGGAGGCAAGGGTCTGCCCAGAAGCTACCAGAAGTAAAGTGGAGGAGGTGGGATGAAGAGTGAAGGAGAGACACAAAATTCTCTACTGTTCAACAGGTATTTGTGTGCTAAAGTTGTAAGGAGTGGAGAATGGAGCTAGTGTGGGTTCTTCTCCTTTGTCAGCTTGGAGGACAGCTAAAGAGGCAAAGGGTGAATGAAGTCTGTAGTGGGGCATAGCCCGTGGGTCCGTGTTCTTTGGTATGGAATTAATCCTTTTTGCTCTGGGAAAGGTGAGTCCTTGAGCTATGTAGATGGAAAAGCTTGTGGGTTTTGTGCCCAAGATGTATCACAAAGACTTTGCCTGTGGGTGCTCTTGGGGCCCTTTTGCAATTTAAAACCCATTTGCTATGAAAACTGTGTAAGCTTCTCTGTAATCTCTAATATATTTGATTAGGAAAATTACATGTAGGTAATGATTTAAGGAGCTTGCTGTGTATCTGGTTGCTGTGGACAGTAACTTTTGTTCTAGTTTACAGATCTATATCAGTTGGAAAGCATTTGCAGAGGTCACTCTCCTATTAATTCTTCTCCCTGACAGTGTACACATTCCCTTTTGTGGGAATCTTCGTCTCTCAAAAACAGCAAAAGGACTTTTAGAATTTAGGGGCTGAGAAAATTATTACCACTGTAGTTCTTATTTTTCTTTTCCACCATATTAGAAATCCTTCTCTGTGTGTGGTGCTAAGGCTGCTTGGAAAACAGAAGAAATGGCTTCATTGGCCACCTGGATGGGCTCTTTCTTTATTTGCAGATATAGTCGTATTCTGGTCCTTCTGATCAAAAAAACCAAGCAATAATGTCTGGTTAACCCAGGTTTGGCTGTTACAACCTATGAGTTTCCCACATTTTGTATGTGGTGAAAGCCTCATATTTTTCAGGTCTTTTTCTTGCACAGGCAAGATTGAAGTTGTTTTGGTTTTTTACTTAATGTGTTTGGGCAAAGCAGGATTGATTAATTTTCAGGTGCATTTCTGGTGGCAGGCTGTGACTGGGAGATCCTTTGCTATCTCCCAGGAGCAGCCTGTATCAGAGTGCTGCACTTGAACTCTGATTTCACAAGGAGGTATATGCTAAGTTTTACACTGGTTGATTGATTTAAACTTATTTCACTGAAGTTTTATGCAGAATTTGTAATTCAAATGGGAAATGATACCACAGTAGAACTTAATGACTTTTGTGCCTACAAATGCAATATAGCTCAGAAAATGCTTGGACAACCTCATAATTGGTTCTTCTGTAAATGTACCAGTGGAAAACAGTTCTTTTTCTCCTTTCAGAAGCATGGTCAGAACCTACAAATTGGTTTTCAGTGACAAGGTAACTATTATGCATCAGTGGGAAACGTGTGCAATTGTATTGAATTGCAATTTCAGAATGCCTGGTTGTGATTCGAAGTGATGTTAATTTGTAGGCTATCCTTTAACTTCTTTGGTACAGGATCAGACCCTGTTTACTAATTTATAGGTGTGAGCTTAGCATGGTTCTTGGCAATAAGACAGTGTGCTTTTGTGGGAGGAATCTAGCCTGTTGTTCATTTTAGTTCTGTTGGACAGCAAGATTAGGTCTTGAGATTAAGTTAAATGGTTCATTTATTTTTTAATATGCATATTCATATCTGAATCAGTGTTGTTGGGGCTTGTACTGCAGACTCTCTCTGGTTGCTGGAGCTTTCCAACCGGCTGCATCTGGCACTTGGGACTGGGGTGTAAAAGCAGAATGGTGCTGGTGCTCAGCAGTAGCACTGCTTGGTGCTACTGAATTCAAGGAAAGAACTTTGTAGGATGACTGCTAATATGGGTGAACTTCGAGGACTTTTCTTGTCCTCTGGAGAAAAAGGAGCCCATCCTCTCTGTAAGAAAAAGTTACAGCAATGGCAAAGCACAGCTAATAAAGGGGAAAAGAAAAAAGAAGGAAAGGTGAAGTAGTGAGGCAGAAAAAGTGGGTTAGAGACAAAAGGTGAAAAGAGAGAAAGGCTTCAGATTTCTTTTGGCATTCGTGTGCTCTGTATATAGAGTTTGAATATATTTTCCAGAAGAGGATTTCCCCCTGCATTTGCAATTCAAAGCTTCTAGCAAATTCCACTGTTTCCCTTGGCACTTCTTCAGCCTCTGTGGATTTTCCAGTTCTGCTTTTCATAGGCAGTGCAATTGTCAAACTGTTTGGTTTTATTTTAAATTCCCTGAGGTAGTGTGGCTTAAGGTACATTGCAACATTCCTCAAGAATTTGGTTCAAAAACTGAAAAGGTGCAGGGACCTTGCTCTTTTCTGGATTTCTGGCTTAATTCATGGTCTTTAGGACTGCTTGGATATATGACAACGTTGCCTGTCTTTCTCCTCTTTATTCTCTCACATGCATAAGTCAATAAGAAGATTTAAGATTCTCTATGTTATGGGTTTATGGTGATGCACAGCTATTATGTTTAAGTAAAATACTACTAATGGGGTATTTGGGGCATGTGTATAAAAATAAATACCACCAAAAGGAATGATATGTAGAGAAATAAGAATCTTGCAGCCTCACTGTCTTGGGAACAACATAGCTTCTGCCTCCCGTTGTAGCCAGTTCCATCTTCCCTGTGTGCCCACCCAAAATGTTCCTTTTTGGCTAGTAATTTTGAATTCTCATCGATACAAAGATAATAAAGGTTGCCTAACAGTAAACAGGACAGATGGTAGTTTGTTTTATTTTTAACTTTCCTACTGCATAAAATTAATGATTTTTAACAGAGCCTTGCTTGACATGTATGCTGTTAACAAGCAGAAAACATTTAGTATTTGTCAAAGCAGGACTGCCAAATAAAACTGTGCTCACTGAAGTCCTAGATGTCTGGAGAGAACCTTTATGGTGGAGAGCTGAGAAGCAACTAACATGTGGCTCTTCAAAAGCCCACATGCAGTGAAGATGTGCTAAGAAAGTGAAAATTGTTTCAACTTGTTCTGAACTGAAGTAGGATCCTGCTAATGGATCCATTACCAACATGAAGACATGCAATAAGATTTTTCCTAATCACTGCTGTGATGAGCTGCTGAAAGTATCTGGGATAAGCTGCAGTAATAGCTAATTGTATGTGGAGGCCCAGCAGCTCAACCAGGGCAAGTGTTTCAAAGGGCTGCATGGGAGAATTCATTTCACAAGAGGCCCCTTTCAGATACTCTCCAGGTTTGGAGCTCCTTTCCTTTTGGTCTGCATTCTGGGAAAGCACTTTTATAATCCTCCTTTAGAGTTATTGCAAGTGAATGCAGTGATGGTTCAATTAAAAAGCATGAAAACAGTAAAGGAATTTCTTTTCTTCTTTTTTTTCCTCCTTTCTTTCTTAATAGGTGCTTTAGAAAGTCAGACCGTATGTGTAGAAGCCTTATTAACTAGAGGCCAGGTTTGGAAAGAACTATGGTAAATTACCACAGAATTTGAAAATAAACCTAGAAAACACATATTTGAGTTCTAAATTGGTACTTGATGGAAAAAAAATCAGACTTATAATCATTTGGTGTCTTATGACAGTTCAATTAACGTTTGATGTAATTTTTGTAAGACTGAGACTTATGAGGCAGAAAGTGTATTGTTAGGAAATATTTAGAATGCTGCATATTTCTCTTCTAAGAACTATAATTTCACATTCTCTACATCTTTATGCATTTATTTTAGAAAAATATTTTTGGTAGAATATATAAATGTTCTGGGTGACCTACATATGAAATAAATAAAAGCATTGGACTCTTATGCAGCAGAAACTTAGAAAAAGACTAGCAAAAGCAGTATTTCTCCCTCATGAGAATCCTCACAGGGATTGTTTTTTTAATCTAAAATATTTTTGATCTACAGCTGTTTCTCTGTTTATACTTGTTCCCAACCTGTAGAGGTATGTGCATTAAGGCTATGCTTTGGGGTATTTTTTCTTGCTGCTTGTGTCAGCATAAGCAGAAAGGATGAGTAACTTTCAGAAATAGGGGGTAGATCTTAGAAAGAGCTTTAGGCATCTGTTCAGATCTGAATTTTGTATGGACTACATGACTTCAGTTCAAAGGTCTCTTGTCTATAATAAGAATCTATTTACTGGTAACTCCTTACTGGAAGAGAAAAGAGAAGAGCTATTGATTCTATAGCTAATTGAAATGAATGGTGACCTTAGAATGGTTGGTGTAAATTCAGTGTATTTTGGAACAAATGTGCATTGCACATGTAGTGTGATTGTGAGAGAACATAGTTTCCCTCCCCAAAATGCTGTTAGTTACAACATGGTCTATATTCCTGAAGTAATAGCTTTTATTTAATCTCTGTTAACCGCTCTTTTTTTGGATTTGCATGTAATTGTGCAAACTATTCTGACAGAAAACCTGCACAGTACAAAGTGTAGAACCAAAGTGTATCTTTAACTCAAAATCTGGAGCAATTTAAACTTCTTTGTTACCTTGTTTCTTTTTCTAATTCAATAATGAATTAAATATTCTTGGAAATCACAAAATAGACCCTGTTAGTGGAAGGTATTATGAGATATATAATGTAGTACAGGAAAATTTTGCATATTATATTGATTCATGCAAATGGTCAGTCAGGGAAAACAGGGAAAATTTGAAATCTGTCTCACTGGCCAGATTAGAAGTTGCTGTGTGACAATTGAAACCTATCGATTGGAAAAGCTTGCACTGGTAGCTTCCAAGGCTGAAACATGCTGTGCCACTGTTTTGCTCTATGTGAAACAACAGCCTTGCAGAAATAAAGGATCTCTCTTTAACATTCTTATCTCAGAATACATCTGACTCCAGTATCTTAAATTACTGGAAAATGACAGCCTTTTGGTGGATAAATTAATTTTAGGCATGTATTTTAATCATAATAAAATATGGTATGTAGAAATGTATTTTTCCCTATCTTGATAGTTTACTGAACATGCTAATCGTGCACAGCTCTGGCTCCTTGTGGCATCATGCAAATTATTTAGAAGTTCTGCTGTGAATTATCATAGATTTAGCTACAGATGGAACTGCAGGCAAGTCGTCATCATTATTGTTTAAATCCATTAATGTTTACAACTGTTTTAAATCAGATATGTTTTTAAACAGGAAGATTGTGAGAATTCTTTTGTGTTTCGAAGATGAAAGAAGATGAGCAAAGAACTTGTTAACTGTGGCATTATTTAAGAAAATAATAAAAAATTGCAATATATAATCCTTGCCCTAAAATTTCAGTTATGCTTGTGGGGAAAAAAGATTGTTCCTATTGTCACTTTTTGTAGAATTATCATAGTAAATCCCAATGGTGCTTATTGGCTGAGCTTCTGAAAAAAATGGACTGAGTTCCTTGCTTGATATGGACGATAATGAACTTGTAGTGTAAATGCCTCTGCTTTCTCAATTACTTCCAGTTCATCTTAACCAGGACACCCCCCAGTTTAAACTATTCAGTCTGAGTATCTACTCTCTTATGTAAATGTGACTGGGTCTAATTATAAAAATTCTTTTTTTCCTTCAAGAAAAGTCTGTTTATAAATATGGGCTAAAGAGCACCCTGAAAGGCCTGGGCCGGTGCTGGAAACCAGGGATGCTGAAGCAGTGTGTGTTTTGCTGCTGGTGAGATAATATTGTGCCTGGCAAACAGCTGAGTATAAGAGGAAGTGTGGTTTAGCCTTGGCATCAGAATTGAATGATTAAAGTGTATAGTGTCCCACCATTCTGGACATGAAGTATTCAAGTACATTAGCTTCTGCACTGGAGATTTCTCTGCAGCCTTGTGGGCTCCACAGAAACTCTGTACTGGTGTTGCTTGTATTTTAGAGGAATGGCTAAATGACTGCTGAAAAAAACCAAATTTCTCCAAGGCTGCAGTTCCCAAAGAGAATCCTCATTTTGAAGAGGAGGATTAATGGAGGGCAGCTGCTCGTTTATGAGCTTGTTTTTGCTTTCTAAGTAGAGTATCAGTTAAGTGGCAGAATTATGGGTTTGTTTTTTTTGCTTATCGGGGAAAGCTTTGCTATACACTGGACACTGAATTGGTTTTCCTTCTTTTTAATCAAAAATTTCCATCTTCTTCTGAAGTGGAATATTGACAAAGCAAGAGAAGGGTTACTTGCAGATCAAGTGCATCTCAGCAAGCTGTCCGTGCTTTCTGTAAGCTTTGGAAGCAATTAGTGACATCTCCGAGAAGCTGATGCCAGCTTCATACTCCTATCCTTGACCCCAATACACAGGACCACTTGTAGCAACTACTGTTTGTAATGCAGGCACATAGACATTTAGAACAAGTTTCTGAACATATGAGCAAGTAAACAACTTCTGTTTTTTTTCTGATTGTTGCCTGTAAAGAAGTTTTTAAAGAAGAGCTGAGGCTCAGGAGAGGCCTAGCTGATTAAGAACTGTTATTTGCATAACAGTACTAAATACAGGATTGCCTCAAATGAGACAATTACCTAGTCATAGTCCTGGCAGTTGATACTTTAGGATACTTTGGGGTCAGGCTTCAAAGGTTGTTTTAGGTAAGTATAACTGCTGTTCAATATTAAAATATCAGAAATCTAATATTGAAACAATGGGACAGGGCATGCTAGATTTGAAGCACCTACATAGAGGTTAGAGGTGAATGCATTCTTTTGATTATTTTAGTCAGCAAAGTCACATTTGACCTTCTGATTTTGGAGGCTTTTTCATTATGAAACCTCTAAAGTCTGCCATTCAACAGGAATTTTGCTTTGTTAGAGCAGTTACGTCACCACAGAGGGAAGAAAGCTTAACTTGCAAGTTACTTGTTTCTGCTGTGTAAGCATTCAATATTTCACACGATAACTTTAATAAATTTCATGCCCCTGTTTAGAGAGATGAGCCTAATAAAGAAAAAGATATTTAAAAGTTATTTTTAGTTAGCATTTAACATGACCAAGGCAAGTTTCAGGCAGGTTAGTGGGAGGTGAGAAGTTTGCGATGTCCTGAGGCATCCAGTTCCCCTGATCTTTCATATGTGATTAAACTGCTGTTTTTAATATTGCCAAATAGCTCCTGGCTTTTTATATAAATTATAAAAATGTAACAGTGCAGAATAAACTTGATAAGCTGCATGAAAGCAAAGAGAGAGTTGCTTGTGCTCTTCTCTTGGCTAATTGCTTATATTCACGGGTTAGCAAGAGTTCTGTCATGGCTTTTTAGCTGCTACGAATTGCTTCATGAATAGCAGCTGGAGCTTAAAGGGTATTTTTTGTAAGCAGATTCAGCAAAATATTTCTGCTTCTATTAATCCTTCTTTTAAAAAATATTCTAATTTTTGTGTTAGATTTGAGATACAAAGGGGAAAAAAACAGAGCAAGGAATGGACTATATACAACACTGCAGAGACGGCACATTGTTAAAGTGCAAGAGGAAATTTAGTCCTGATCCCTAATTACGGGGCTCCTCTTCTGCTGGGCAGTCTTGCCTGAATGTGTATTCCTTTTTTTTTTTCTTTAAATTAAGGAAAAGACTTACAGGATAATATTGAACATTATTGGAATGCATTGGGAATATCTGAGGGGATTCGTGTCTTCACTTGTGGGAATTTGGAATAAGGAAAAGCAAGCAAGCAGATTGAAATGTCCTCAGAACAACAAACTGTTTAAGCAGGAGGGTTAGAAAAGCAGGAGAAGAAAACTGAGATGCTGTCCTGCATCCTGCTGTGTAGGAAATAGGGTGGCACAGGAATGAGAGTACAAGTACAGCACCTTTCTGAAGCAGTCTTGTCATAGGAGTGCTTTTACCTGTGAGCTTCTCTTTGAAGGGGATGCAGAAAGGGACAGAAAGATATCTTATTCTCTCTCATATGCAAGTCTATAATTATTGCCTTCCCTGTGATGATAGGTTTTTAAAGGTAGCTGCTCACCTCTGGGAAACAAAAGTAAATGCCCAGCTTGGCTGTTTTTTGGAGGTGATCTTGGAGTATATGGCAGCTCTGAGGCCAAACACTGTGCACTGGAAGCTGTTTCTTCATTATGCCCTGTAAACAAGGGTAATTGCCTTGTGTGTTGTGCTAGTGCCCTGTGAAACTGGGTAAACACAAACTAGCCTAATAGGACTTAGCTTAGCATGAATAATTAAAACACACTCATGGCAGCTTTTTTAGTTCTTGCATTCTGCCTCCTCACCTCTATCTTGCTGCTCAGGGCACTCAGTGTCTGTGACAGCTGCCTTGTCCCAAAAGCCTCCCCCTCGCTCCGTGCAAGTGGTGGGGAAAATCGCTGCCTCCCTTCCTCCCGGTGGCCCCCCCCTAAAATGCACGAGTGCTGCAAACCCTCTCAGGACACAGTTACATAAGCAGACCTTTACAGTTTGTGAGCCACAGCTCTTGTTTCCATCCCCTGAGAAGCACACACAAATCTTCCTCTGACTGCAGGCCTGCCAGCAGAGAGCTGCCAAGCTGGGCGCTGTGCAGCCCTTGCTCTCCCTACTGAGCAGCTGGCTGGGGGCTGTAGTTAGCAGCTCCTGCTTGGGATTTCCATTGGACTATGGCCCTCAGCATCCCATCTAGATCAAAGAGGGAGGCACTGCTCCATAGGCAATAGCGAGGCTCCACTTTGTTCCTCCCTCTCTTATTGCAGCCTCTTACCTGCACGCTCCTCTCTGCGACACTTGTGTGAGTCAGTGCCAGCTCTTTTTTGAATCGTTCCAGGGAGGAACAATTTAGAAGTCTTAATTCTGGACATTTGTATATAATTCTGCTGGTGTTCATGTCCCTGTGCTTTATGGTACTGTTTTGTTTTGACTAGGGTTCACAGCACTTGGGTCTAAAAAGGAATTTCGAAGTAACTCTGTGCTAATTTGGCAAGCGTGTCTCATTGCTCTATATCCTAGCACAGTTGTCCCAGTGCTATTTCTTATTTATCTCAACCTCCTCTTTTCACTCTAGAAGAAGGCAGTTTTTAAAGTTTCTTCCCCCATTCTGTCACATTTTCCATTCTAATCTTCCTCCTCCATGCTGTAATTCTCATTGGGAAAAGTGATTTAACTTCACTGCTCTTTCATACGTAGATGAGATGGTAATGGTTAGTAACCTCGGATCAAGGGACTGTTGGCTTTACAACCCCAGCACACAGGGATATTGCAGGCAGGAAGGTCATCCCCAAGAGTGGGGATTGACAGAATAAACTGAGATGTCAGTGTGAGAAAACGTGGAACTTTGAATGTGACTCAAGCATGCAGTTGTCTGCACAGATCTTGAACTTTGTGTTTTCCTGCTGAAACATGTCTGGAGTATTGGAATGTGAGTGAATAGTCAGATTTATATTATTTCTTCTTCGTGTAAGCCACTTCTTAAAGTGTTAAGTAGGTTCAAGGAGAATATTTCATGGACGTTTTAATCTCTGAGACAAGCACACACTTAAATTCTTCTCTGCTGTATCTTTTAATGAGTGGAAAAAAAAGTAAGTTTCCACATTGTGCCCTCTAGAACAAATTCAGGGGGAAAATCTTCAGTTTCTTTCAAGTTCTATCACAACCTTGTAAAACAGAACACTAAGACTGTCATGTTATCATCTCATTAGAGGCTTAAATAAAAGGAAATTCCATGTTAAGGTTGTATCTGACAGTAATGGTCTCATTTAGTGCACATTTGTTTGCAAGTATGTAGTATGAGTTTAAGGCTCAAATGCTCTGAGCAATTATATTGTTTAGTTCATAATAATAGCCTATAGCAAATACATTAAATATTGGCCTATAAGTGTAACATATGTGTTGGAGGTGTCAATAGCCCTGTATTTATTCTCTTGCCAAATTAATTTGTAATGCAATAGCAATAGTAGGCACTCTGTAACTATTCAATGTTCATATTGAAACAGTCAATTTCTGTTTAAAAACAGTTGAATTTGGTCTTCCTCAGTCTTGTGAGTATTCATGTTTTCTGAAGGGTGTGTTTCAATAACAGTTCTCTCACTGAAAATATTAAGTCATTTAAAATCAGAGTTCCTCTGGCTCCAATTTAAGTTGAACCTCCATGTGTAGTGTGATTAAACAACTAACAGGGAGAATGAAAAGTTGCTCTTAATTTTAGAGAAAGAAAACCTAATTTTCACTCTGAAAAGCATTTGGAAAAATGGTACTTCCTTTGTGTAACTGCATCGTGTTGTCCATGTCACTCTGCAGCTGAAGAGATACATGTAATTCTAATAGGTTTGGTGATGTTTAGCAGCTCACTCTGCGTGTTTGCAGTTGAGATGATTTATGGTATGTTATGTCCTGTTGTGTCTGCTGGTGCTCAGTGGCAACTTGCTTGTCTTACCCTTGCAGCTTCTTCAGGAGGTAGATGAAACCCTTGATCTAACTGGGTAGGTTGCTTTGTGGCTTGCAGGGAATAAGGCTTTTTGGAGGTGAGCAAGAAGGAAGTCTGCAGCAGCAATTTAGCCCAGGGATTGCTGAGTGAGAGGAGTAACCCCCAGGCAAGCTTCAAGGTGATGGAAAGGAGGATCACGTCCTGAGGACTCAGCTGTGATTATGTTTGCTGTGAGACACTAATAGTTAGACTGAAGTCAAAGACCTGTCTTGCAAGTATGGGTCAGGAAGATTTGTATTTAACCCTCGCATTTTAATCCAATTGACTCAGTGGACCTTAAAGAATTGACAAAATCTTAAGGGGCCTGCTGTGCCTTTGGCTGCATTTATTTTTAGGAAAATGGGTGTTTTGCTAAGGGTGGTTTCACACAGTGTGTGGCAATTTGCAGTTTTTGATATTGAGATTGTCCAAAATCAACCCCTTTTTTTCATAGCTTAGTTGAGTTTCATGAGATTCCTTGACAGAAAAGCTTTTCTCTGCTGTTGGGCTGGCCTGTACTTGGGGAATAAGATGTTGATGAAAACTGGAAAGAAAACAGCCATCCCACACAATCACCACATCTCACAGACTGATCCTCCTGCATTTTCCCATTATCTTAATACACCTGGTTCTTATCTTAAAAGCAAGTAGATACTGCTCGGGAAGGATAAAAGGAGAACAGGGATACCAACCCTTAGAAGCTGAAAGCCGCGCAAGTTCTTGATTTGGCTGCACAGTGTATGGGGATCCTGTGCACCTACTTGAGTGTTTTTATAGCTGGGAGTGTTACTTGGGCCCTTACAAAAAGCTTGTCTGGGATTCCTTTTCCTCCCAAGCCCCCAGGTGAAGAGCCTGTCCCTCTGCCCAGTAGGTTGAAAGCTCTCCAAGTATTTTTGTGTGGACTGCATGGTGTCTGTGCTTCTATTTCTGACCAAGATCCCAAATAGGTTGTTGGACTGCAGATTACTTCGGGTGCAAATGAGTTATGATCTGCTTCACTTTAATCCCAAGGACTGAGTTTTTTAAAGTTTTTTAAAAAGTTGAAATTTGCAGGGTCATAGTCATAAGGAAAAAATGTGTGATTTGATTGCTTTTCTTTTAAAAAAACCCATACACTAAACAAAACTCGATTGTTTTCCCTAAATTGATTGCAAATGTGCAAGTATAAGTAACATTTGGGTTTCTTTAACAAATTCCCAAGCAATTCAGCAGTTGCCAAGGTAACAATGCTACTTTTAATAACAATAAAGACAGCATATGAAACTTCTACATTTCTCATTGTCTAAGATAATGCTGCCCTGATGCTGTAATAATGTTATTAGCTTGTACTTTCTCTTGTTCATTGAGAAGCTTGTCTGGTTCATAAATTGGTTGTACAGTAGTGTCTAGCACTGTGGGGTCTGAGCTAATTAGGACTCCTGGATACTACACTAATGTGAAGAAATAAGTATTTTTTAATTCCCCATCCATTTTTTAGAATGCCCTGTTTAGTGTTTTTCTTCCTGTGACTGTCATTGTAATGTGTGGTTATCTTAGATCAGTTAGTTGAATATTACTGTGATTATTTTAAGGCAAAAGCATCAGTATATTATAAGCAAACCCTACAGATAGTCTTCATGGCAAAGCTATACTTCATAAAACATTGAATACTCTTTTATTATTCATGGGAAGCTGGTATTACTAAAGGAAACTCAGTTTCTAGTACTAAAATATTATTGTTCTTGCATCTTTTAAAGCTGCCCTTCTCAAGTCTAAATGGATGTCTTCTGGTGTGCTTTCCCCCCCCCCAAGCTTGAGTTTCAGCTGAACTTTGGCAGACAGCTCAATGTGGTTACTGTGGATATAAACTACTAGGTCTGGGCGGATTATTTGCATTCTAAATACTTGACCTCATGCTTCATTGCAACTGAGTTTTCCACCTTTCTATCAAGATTTTGGCACTTCACAAACGAGAGAAACCTGTTTTCCTGCTTGCATTTCTGCAGTCAAATCTGTGATTGGAAGGTTATTCTTTTTAGCCTCTAGTTGGGGCGAAATTGAGTCTTTTAATTAAAAATGTCAAAATAAACATTCAAGAGCCTCTCACTGGAAATGTGGGCTACGTTGCTTAAAAAAAAAAGCTGTTGCTTTTTAATACTTTTTATTTTGAGGAAATTGTGCTGAGATTGCATTAGGTATTGAAATTTCTATGCTACCAAGTGGGACTCTTGTTGCACTGGGGATACTGAATGTGTCACTAGATGTAGACTGTTAAGTTTTGTGGTGGTTGTTTTTGGATTTTTTTTTTTTTAAACAAACATGCTCAATGGTACTGTCAGCACTGGAAACACTTTGTTTCAGATGTAAGATCAACAATACTCACTCTGTACCTGCTTTGATTGCGCTGCATAGGTTGTGTTTATACTGGAAAGATGTGATATTATAGGATTAAAACTAAGCAAATGCATTTAGATCTGTATTTTTGTTTCTCTAGTGGTTTTCATTACATAAGAGGCTACTTTATCTGACACTATATAAAGGCATATTTCCTCCATGTTAATACAGAAAAACCTATTGAAGGGCAGAAAGTTTGCTGAAGCCCTTTCAACCTATGAAATCCTCCTTTTATTTGGTCTTTATGTGGGAGTTTATTCCAACATGATTTTGTCATTTAGATTCTTTTTTGTTTACCCTAAGATACTTTGGGGCAGGGATTGTCTTTTCTGGTTTGTTTACACAGTGCCTAGGACAGAGTAGTCCTTGTCCCTGCTGGGGCCACCTAAGCCATGTTGTAAAGCAGATCATGGGTTACTGCCACTTGGGAAGGAGAGCTCAGGCTGCTGTGTGGCTTATTCACTTATTTTTTTAAAAAAACATATTTGTAGACATGAGATGTAAAAGAAATGCAGAATGGTGGTGACTGTTAATATTCATCTGTTATGGGAACAGTCTGGAGGAGATAGTATAACTGCCATAATTTACAGCCTTAACTATTGCAGCACTGATTTAAGGTTTGGACAAGATAGCGTTTATAAATCTTTTTACCTCTATTCTGGGAAAACTCGTTTTTAGATTAAGTATCTGATGGGCTGTATTTTAAGAAGTGCAGAGCAGTTGTTTGTTCACTGCAAATTTCATTCCTCAGCATGACAGTAAATGATGGTATTTTTTTTTCAAACAAAACAAACCCAACCATTTCCCCCCCACCCCCCCAAAAAAAACCCTAAAACCAAAAAACAACCTGTCATCTCTAAAACATATCAATATTTCTTCCTGCCTCTCCGTCCAGGCATGCACACACCAAAAAGTGCAAATTTGCCATTTCCACAGAAAATTGTTGCCTGTTGGTAGCCAAAATCTGAGGTAATAGCAATCTGATGAATTCAAGATGTAGTTTTCCACATCTTTACTCTTTTACTGTGTGACTGCTATTCATCCTGCTGTTATCTGGTTTTGCCTCAGTGCAAATATCAATAATATTCCTAATGCAAGAGAGTCAGTCCTTGGTATTCCCTTTTTTTATTTCACTGCAGTTTTCTGTTGGGTGAGAGTTCTAACAGAAAGAAGTCTGTAGAAAAAGGGAAAGTATATTTTTCTTTTCCTTTAATATGTTGATAAGGAATAAGGAAACATAAATATTTGAAAGCCATTTGAATTGCCTGATTTTGCTTTCAATGTGCCAAATTTCTGTGCCCAGCATGTGCCTTCATAACCAACTGCCTTGTTCTTTTTAATTCTTTGCCGGACACAACTAGGAGTTAATCCTGCTTAGGAGGTGTCACCAGGTATTTTATCCCCTGATGTTTTTGCTCATGATCAGCCATGGGTAGACAATGACTATCTTGTTTTGAAATGCAATGCTATGTCTGGACCAAATCAAGTGAAGCTGGAAAGGAATGTTCAAAAAATATCTTGGAGAAAATGGGGCTTGAAGGCTGGAGGGAGAAGCTTAAATTGATGTCAATTGGTTCTGAGTTTTACTTGGATTGATGGGCTTCTGCTGATTCATTAGTAGACCTGCCAGTAGGACTGCTGCTACATTAAAACACAGGCCTGCCCAGCCTTGGATGAAAAAGCAGGAAATAGCCTAAATCCAGTTAAGGACTTGGTTATTCCAAACTTCTGTCCTGGCCTAATTGGGAGCAGCACTGACCTTAAGAATAGTCAGGCTAAGGGAGTGTTTGAGTTTTCCTGTAAAATGTCAGGTGCAGCATGAAAAAAATTGTGCCAATTACTATTCTTTCAAATTATAGTAGTTGGCTGTGAAGAGTTGTGAATGAAGCACTGACACTATTTAGAAGTTTTATTAGAGATGATGTAGTAACATACTTGAGCTTCTCTGAATTCAGGTGGTGTTTTGATCAATTTTCAATCAAAGGCGATGCTGTTTCGGGCCAGAGCTGGCAAATATGATCCCTTTTTTTCCAATTGCAAGTGAAACATGACTGGAAGCTGCTATTTGCTGCTTTAGTCACGAGCATGTTTTGTCTGTTTTCATCATGAGCTGTGTGTTAGCTATTCCACTCTCCATTCTTTGTGGTGGATGCCTTGTTGCTCTGCTCACACAGCACGAGTTGTTTCTGGATGGATGGCAGAGGCTTTTTTCCTTCTGTACTGCTTGATTATTTTTCTAAATGACCAGTTACAAATAGATCATGCAAAGCATTTAAAGATAACTTCAAATAAATGTTCCATCTGTTGGAAAACTGATATCTGTAGAACTTCTGTTGTTTGTAAGTGCCTCAAGTATCCTGTCATCACCTTACGAATGAACAACAGAGCAGCAGAAGACAATGCTTGTACAACTGAATGAAAACATTTACTAACAATTGATTCTAAAGTTTGATCATCTCTAGCAAACCTTTTTTTACAGATCAGTTTAAGGTAGTGGGTTTATAAAAAAGTTAAAGCAACTGTAAGCCAGCATAAGATGTTTTGTGCTGAAGCATTTAAAGTCTCATCGTGAATGTTTGAAAGGGGTGGTTATGGGAACAGAAACCTCTTTAACTTAAAAAGTCATTAGAAGAAAAGATCAAGTGGTCAAAGGGTTTAGATCCATGCAGACAGCAGGAAGCTGACATAATCCAGGAGTTGGTCATGTTATCAGAATATGGAGAGGTGCTGCTACTGAGACCATCACAGCCCAGTCAGTGGAAGGATACCCTTTCTCAGGTGGCCTCCCAGAAGCTGAAGCCAAGAGATCAAGGTAGCTGTTGTAATTTGAGTTCAGGCTGCCCTTTCCAGCTGTGGTGGAAAAGGAGTTGTTTGCAAACTGTGGGATGTGGTAGGTAAGGCATGGCAGAAGAGGGTACTTAAGAATGACTGAGGATCTTATGCAGAGAGCAACCGGCCAAGCCTCAGGCACAAGGGGAGAGGTTACGAAGAATGAGTGTGTACTGGAGGAAATCTGCTGCAACTCAGATTCATTGCTTGGTTTAAATGCAGTAAAGTGCAACCAAACCTACTTTCAATATTGTTTTAGCATTG
Source organism: Tapera naevia (assembly GCA_033556795.1). NCBI lineage: Eukaryota > Metazoa > Chordata > Aves > Cuculiformes > Neomorphidae > Tapera > Tapera naevia. The sequence goes on along the minus strand of JAUMJJ010000076.1, from coordinate 4,503,847 downwards.
GCACATGCTTTTTCGTGGAGTTTTATGCTGATGATGTGGAAAAATGTTGCATTTCTCACTTTTTGTGTGACCCTTTGTGGAAGTGTCTATGTGCAAGCCTGTACGTACTTTACATGGGTATAGGAACTGATAGAACTGAGACACGTTCCTCTCCACCCTCCTGTTCAATCTACAATTATTTGTGTGCTTTGACTTACATTTCTTTTGCATTAGCAGCCCCTGGGCACCAAGCAGATTGCCACAGAAACACAAAGTGATCTTCTATGGCTGTCCTCAGCCTGTGATGCTTTTCCTAGGCTGGGAGCAAGCCCAGGTGCTGGTGTTGCACTTATGGCATGGCTTGCTGGCATTTCACAGATCAAAAAACCTCTTCTGTCATTCTTTCTGAACCCAAGAGGCTCTTTTAAATTTAGGGTGAGTTAAGCTAGCCCTCACCTTGCTTCATCTCTAATGTGGCAGCATTTTTCATCTGGTTGCATGTGACATTCAGGTTTTGCTCTAATACTGTTACTTGCTATTAACAAGCTCCCAAGTTCCATTCCAGAGTTGGTTGCTTCTAGTCAAAGGGTGAAATTTACTCAGAAAACACTTATATCTTTGGGGTCCTTCATTATTATTTAGACTTGAAGCAGGCCAGATTTGAACTTTATGCTTTCTTTTTGGGCCATTTGGATCAGGAGGATAGTGAGATTACACCAAAATTCCTCTTCGTTGATTTTAATTCTAATCTTTCTTGAAAGACTCTTCCTGTCAAGCGCATTTTTACTGTTCTTACACTTGAATATGGAGATTTTGTTGCAAAGGCCACTACATGTGTGACTTGGGTGTCTCTTTGCATGAGAAATGAATTGTTTTTTGAGGGAAACAACATATCTTTCATTTTCAGCAAATAATATGTGCAAGCTAAAGGAAGAAACAGTCTAGGTGTGTTGTAGATGTGTAAGCTTTTATCACTAACGTGCTTGTGCCCTCCCTTATCTGACTCACAGTGGCAAAAGAGGCTCTTTAAGACATTGTGATAAAATGAATTGAGCATTGTGACCCTCAAACCTCTTGAATACTAATGGATTTAAAGCACAGACTTTCTGAAAGAGTGCCCACTTATCCTGATGCTATTCATTGTCCTTTCCTGATTGTTTTCTTCTAACTAGTGACAGTAGCACTCAAACATCTGGATATTTTGAAAAAGATGTAAAAACACAAGTATTTGATTTAAATATGTGCAGTATCCTCTGGGATGAAAGGAATGCCAGGAGGATGTAGTATATTATTTGTTCTAGATACTTAGACTCTCCTGGAAAATCAATTCAGTAGCCAGTTTTCAGGAGAAGTATATTTTGAAGGGGGAGTGGGTTGTAGTGTTTTCTTTTTTCACTTATTTGCCAGAGTGTGAAACTCTAACTGCTGATAAATGCAAGGCTGTTGATCTATGTAAGACTTAGTCTGCTGCTTCTCTACAATACTCTTAGCTCTTCACTGCCACCCTTCTCATGCCTACCACTGGGAGCAGCTTGAGAAGAGTTTTCAGAAAAACTGCCTTGGATTGGTAGGATGGGCAGAGCTTCTTCTCAGATTTTTTTTGAGGGATTTTTCTGCAAACTTAATGAGCAAAACAATCATACACCTCTTAGTAATGTAAAGTACTTTATTGTTAAAGATTATTACTGTCACTACAAGGAACCAATATTTACTTTTGTTTTAATATTTTCCTAGTGATTCATAGAAACTGGCAAAACTAAGCAACAACTAAGATTGTATTCCAGTATACGAAAATACCTATCATTTAGCCTGTGGTGTTTCTCTAGTTAGCAGAGGGAATATGACTTAAGTGTTCTGCATCTTCACCTCTTGGTGAACCAGGAATATTATTTCTGAACTTGGTGGGGCTGCACCTTTTCACATGGACATATTTCGGAAAGAAAAGCTGTTTGCAACTGGGAGTTCTCTCAGCTGTGCTTCAGGAATATGATGCATGCAAAAAAAATGCCAAGAAAAGATTGGTCAAGGCTGGGGCAATCTAGTCTGGGCCTGTCTATGTCAAAACATGCCTCTTATTTCTAGGTGCAAGCGAAGTATCTATTTTAAATGTTAAGGCAAGAACACTTTGATTTTCATCACCTCAAAGCTGCTGTGGGTCCTAGGTATAGCTAGGTTCCTCCAATCAGCCTGTGCTGCATAAAGGTCATAGATATTTTTTTGGTGATGCAATTAACCCACCTCCAGCCCCGTTGCCATACCCAGTGGCACCATAAGCTGCTGATTCTTACGACTCTATAATGAGTAACACTTGTGATGGACTATTTTTTTTGAAGGTTGGTTTGTAAAATTTGAGCCTGTGATCCCTTGGAGCTAGAAATGTGTTTGATCACATTTGCTGGCAAGCAGAGGCCAGTAAGCTGTGGGTGGGGAGTGGGGCCGTGGGTTCAGGTGATTGCTTTCTCTCACTGTTTGCTCTGGCACTGCCTGAGATGAGAAAGCAGGGGATTTTTGGAAACCTGCTCAGCTCAGTCTCAGGCTGCCAGGGAAGGGCATTCCTTCCCAGTCTTCCTTCCCTTTTGCTGACAATCCTCTCTGTCTTGCCTTGGGTCTAAAAAGAGAAAACCAGGAGCACTTGGAGAGGAGCAAAGATATATGTAGGGTTAGGCAGAAATGAAAATGTGATTGTCTGCAGGGTGGGAAGAAAACCGCTCAGTTGCCCTGCTAGTTTTATCTCAGAAGGGCTGGAAACAATAATTTTGAGCACCTGTACTGATTCAGTGGATTGCTCATTGAGGCCTGTAAAGGAAGTTTGTCAGTCAAGGCTCTTGCTTGCTTGTAGCATCATGAATGGAAGTACCTGCTGATTGTCACTTTTCCATTGCAATGTGCATACCCATCCCCTTTCCTGCGTGTCTGAATGTGGAGGCTGTTACAAATGCAAATGATGTAGCACCTTGGATCAAGGAAGATCAAACCAATTTGCAGGAAATAATTTATTTAATGACTTTTAACTTCATCTTCTCATTGGTGACTGATTGCAGATAACCTGCAGTTAGTTTGGTCCCAAATGAAACCCACAAAGCCTCAGAGGTCTCTCTTGTTTGGACAGGTGTATATACACAGTCAGTTGGCCAGGCTGAAAATTAATGTTATGCTTTTATTTTTATTAGACATACAAATTATATTTTGTTTTCCCTAGAAGTGTTCTGATCTGCTTACTGCTCCTGCCAGTAAACTCATCCACTGGATTATCCCTGGAAGATGAACAGAGGAGTTTATGAACTCTTTATGTAGATTATGTCTAATTTAAGCAATTCTGCATGAAGGAGCTTTTTTTAGGGCATTTTTTAACCAAAAAAATGGTTGCTCACCAAGCTACACCTTGACTTCTGCTTACCTTTGAGGGCAGCCTGTTTGGCTGATTCACCAGAAAATACCTTGTTTCCTGAAAAGCATCCCGAGTTGTTGTTTTTACAGTACCATTCATGCTTGAACTGCCATGGTAAGTACCAGAAAGTCTCACTCAAGCTGTTCTCTCAAGACTTCCAACTCTGTTTTGCAGAAGACTGAGTGTTCTGAACCTTTGGGTTCCTATCCTAAACCAAATATCTGAACTACTTTTGAAGCCTGCTTGTTCTTACAAGACACCTTAGTACAGAGGAGGTTTGTTTATGGAAAGGATATATTAGACTCCTTCATTTGCAGCCAACAAAAGCAGCTCTCTCTTTTCCTGACTGGTCTAATTGATTTTTATTTTTTATTTATTGTTTTGAAGTCAAACAAACCATAGATTTAAAACCCCTCCAACCACTGCCTCTAGGTATTTTTGCCACATACTAAAAATACAAGTACTGGTGCAAACAAAATGCAATCCACTGAAGCTTGGAGTAGAAGGTTGCTGGCAGATGCTTTGTGCTTATTAACTCGTTCATGACTGCATCTCTCTTTGTAGGCTATGCTGCCATTGCTTTAGGCTGGGGAAGTTGGAACCAACAGTGGTAGCTGGGGTTCATATAAAGCTGGCAGATATGCAAGAAACACAAAACTTGTTTTGGTGCAGGTATAAAAGTGTCTGAGTGAATATAATAAAGATTATTTAAAATTGACTTTATTCAGTATTTCCAGTTTAAACAAGAATACGCTGTCATGGCTTGGGACAAACAGATAATTCCACTTTTGATCTTAGTTGCTAAACCCAGAATATAAAGGCAATTAAAAACCTTCTTACAAAAACAAAGCTTTGTATTCCCTCTTAAACTCCAGCAAAAACTAAATCTCGTAATGTTTTTGGTCTGGTTAGGCTTCAGTTGTTGGTCTTTCTCCTTCTCCTGTCTATGGAACTGTTGGCAGCATTTAATGAATTTTTAAAGATATGTCATGATTGGGCTGGGTCATTTAGTAGGATATGAAATGTCTTCCCAAGAGAAGAAACTTTTGCTAAAGGCATGACAAAGCCATTAAAAAAAATTAAATTTCTTTGTTATTTGTTTTTGGGCCACAACACTTCTATAGAACATAACTAAGTTTATGTACAAACACACAGTTTTATCTCAACCTGTGGACATGAGCAGGCCTTGTCATACATTTTTACATTAAGGGCAGACTGTAGATTTGGGTCAGCAAATCAATGAACAGAACAATTCTGTGTTAAGTGATTAGATGTGATTCCTGAGCAATTACTTAAGTTCTTGTGTGCCTCTGGTCAATTCCAAATGTTGGTACTGGTTTCTTCCTTCCCGGTAGCCTTCCTTTAAAAGTCATTACTGATCTTAACTGACCTACTAATTGCCTTCCCCCAACGTATGCTACTTTAGAGGTGAAGGACTGCTGGGTGTCTGCTGTTCTTGGTATTCAAAACTGTCAATGAGTCAGATTCAAGGTGAAGTGATGAACTCTCACTGACATCAGTTGACTCCCTGTATATTCTTTATTTATAAAAGTAAGGTGGCAAGAAACTGCAGTTCTTCACAAGTAGATCAGAAGGCTGATCTTGAAAATGGATGGATGTATGAACAGCTAACTTGTTCTTCATTACTCTGAGCCCATAAATCTGTGCCTAATCTTAACAGAAAGCAATTTTTTTTGTTTCATAATACAACTTGTTTAATTTATTAGTAAGGATGTAAGTTTTTTTGATATGCTGAGAAGCCTCTCTTTGGAAATTGTCTGTATTCTACATTGGCAGATAACAGGATTATGTGAAATTTAAGATATACTCATTTTTGTATATTGCAGTACAGTGAAATTTATGGGGTATGCTACAGTTTGTATAGCATCATGACTGGTTTTGTGGTGTTTAATTAGCAGTGATTTGCCCAAGTACTTTAAAACTAGAAAGTCATAGTGGGGAGAAATTATTTCACCTAAATGTTATTTGGCTTTCATAATACATGGTGCTTTAAGCAGGTCTTGACTCTTCTTCCCTCTCTTCCCCCAATAATATGTGAGAAATATCGACTTATAGGAAACTGATAAATGGTGTAGCTCTCTAAAGGAGCTCACTCTAAGATCATAAGAATTAAAAATGCCAAGAATTGTAAACTGAGTTAGTTCTACTGTAAAAGCAGGCTGATGCAGTTCTAAATCAGTCATTAGCTTTGAGGACAGAGCACTTTGAAACAGTCCATTAAGGCGAAAGATTGCCCAATTGGATATTCATGTGGCAGTTAAAATTGCATCAGAATGTTAACCACTTCCAATTTTAAGTCAAATGGCCTTTTAAAATTTTGACTGAAATGTTCTTAGTTCTTGCTGCATAGCAAGAGTGGAAAAAGTGCTTGAAATACTTGTTAGAAATAACCAAAACCCCACATTCACGTTAAGCCCATGCCAAGTTGACCTGTGTATGATTATTCAACCTGAAAACATTGAGAATTTTAGAGGGAGTATTAATATGCTCTTATAACATTACTGTACTTTTGCAAATGATGCAAAGATGTTCCTTGTAAACTGAGACATGAACAAATATTTTGAACCAAACAGATCCTCAAAAGTTTTGATGCATCTCAGTGTTTGGGATATTTTTTTTTAAATTCCTCAGGAAAGGGAATATTCAGGCATTCTTATTTTAAATAAATTTAAATGTTATTTATACTCTCCTTGGAGAAATTACAGCAATTCCTTAAGGGAAGGGCTTTTACTGTATGGTCTACAATTGCTGTTAAATTCAGTCTCATTAACCAGTCTTCAGAGAGCTCTTGGATTTGTTCTTATTTTCTCCTCTTGGTTGTATTTTTCTTTTTTAAACATTGGCTCAATAAATAGGCAGTTGGAAAACACCTTGAGCAAACAGACCCATGGATCCTCCAGAGTGACACATCAGCACAGTTGCAGTGTTCAGTAAAGTTGGTATGAATAAATCAGATGTTACAATACTAGAGCCAAGCATCTGCAGTTGTGCAGTGAAAACAAGATAATAAAGGCACAGATCAAATTACCTGGAAGGTTCCACTGCTACTGGCCTGTACTCCTGTAATGCCCTGCAAATATAGTATAGAGTATATTAGAGCAATTCCTTCAGGAATGACAAGAGGATACTGTTAAAATTATAATCCCAGCACTGCTGCCAGGGCTGCATTTAGAACTCTTGTTTTGAAATGTTTATAGGGATATTCAAATTTAGAACAAAGTGTCTGGTATCTTGAAAGTTGGTTCCACAAAGGATCAGTCTAAAACACCTTTACATGAACTTTTTGATATGAAAAAGGAAGGAGATCTTCTCAGGCAGGCAGCACATTGGAGATGTAGATTGATTATTTAACATTTCACCATATTTAGATACAGGTGCTTACTAGGGAAAGTCAATAACTGACATTATGGACAGTGCATATTGTTTGGATTTGATCTTTATATATCAAAATTTAATGAGAAAAAACGAACAATATGGGCTGTACCAAAATTCTTCATGCTTGTTTGAGCAGATGTAAATGAGGTTACTCCTCTTGCTCAGAGTTATAAGGAGAATCAGGTGGGAAAGAACTAGGGATGATATGTGCTGTCAGTATTATTTCGATTGAAACAAAGCTGATTTGTCCCTTTGCTAACACTTTGACAGAAGTGCTCTGATATAATGGAAAAATGGCAAGTGGGATGTTCATCTTTTTGTAATTTTCAGTACAAAGGCCAGGAAGACTATTCAGCTCTTTCACATTTATATGTGCTATATATTCTGTATTAAATGCCAGATAGTTGGGATGAGCAGAGAGCTGGTGATATTTCCAGGTTTTATGTGGCTGTGATAGCATGAATGCAGGTGTAAAGCTAAAAATCAGAGATGAAATGTAGTGTGCTAAGTTAGGATCTATGAAAGTAAAAATATTTATAAGCTCTTGTAATGTCTGACTTAAAGTATTTTATTTTTTCAGCTAAACTTAAGAAAATACATTTTATAGCATAACTGCAAAAAGTATCCAGTATATGGTTTCAATTTAATCACCATTTAAATTAATAAGCAGCAGATGCTATTAGATTGAAGGACTGATTCCTTCATTGGGCTACCTATGGAAATGGAATAACTTTCTCTTATTACTTCAGACTTACAACCCAAAAATGTAAATTCCTTGAGTAAGGAAGCAATGATTGAAAAAGACGGGAAAGCGATTCAGACTTATGATGAAAGATTTTCAGGTGCAATAACTAAGCTAGAAATGCAAAGATATCTCTTAATCATCATTCAGGTTCATTTCTTCCAGAAAAACAACACAGAAACTGTTTTGAGATAATAAAAATAAGTAATATGTGGCAAGCATAACTGATATCTACCAGTGTTGCATAGGGAAATGAAGATTAAAAGCTTTAAGCAGTCTCTAGACCAAATAAATAGAAATGATAAAAATGCACGGTTTGAGAGATTCCTGAGGTCCAGAATGTGAATAACATATAATGCCTTCGTTTGAGAGGGTCAAGAAACACACTGGAAAACTTTAGACTGTGCCGTTTGATGTCATTCATGTGGAAAGGCTTAGAAGCTCTTTTAAAGTTGAAGTGAATTTTAATGGCCCAAATGAGAAAACACTTGGAAAAAAGTCATCCGATTAACTATTTCTGTGCTGAAGCATAAACCAATCCCATTGGCAGGCTGCAAGGGAGTTTGGAAAGTCAGAGATCCTTCTACAATCATGAAAGCTCTGAGGAAAGCTGCGTAGAGATGATGCAGAGTATTAAAGTGTTGATAGCTCTTTCGTCATCGGTGTCTTGCTGTCTATAGAAGCAGACAGATTAAGTCCTGTCTTGAATATGCTTAAAGTCTTAAAAGATGTTAAGAAAATAGTATAATAGTTTCATCTTAAAAACCCAAACAAAGAAACCCAAACCAAACAGAAAAACCCACACCCAAACCCTGACAACAAACGCAGCCCAAAATACCTGGGGGGCAAATGGCTCAGGAAGGAAATTGGAACCAGCAATAATCCTTACAGGTTATGAAGGGACCATAGGGTGACATCTTAGAACCTGTGGTGGAATCCAGGCTTTGTGTAGCGTAATTGCCTCTGGCAATGCCATGCTAAGCAGGGATTTCAAGGTGAGAAATCAATGAAGAGGCACAACAAATAATAAGGCCCCCTTCACTACAATTATGTACAGGAGATCCAGATCATTGAAGTTCCTTCTCATAAATTGCCAAACACAGTCAGGAAGCTATAAATGGGGGCATGGTGGGGAGCTGAACAGACATGGTGTATAATGGGTGAGATTCCAGAGCGTGCTGCCCAGGAAAGACACTTTCAAGTGAACATAAAAATCCTTGAAGTGCTGATGCTAACATGCACAGCTGCAGTAAAGAAGGCAAACAGTGTTACTGCCAGAGGACTGCAGTGTAAATAAGGGAGCTGCCATTCTCATTATCTGCTGGTTAGAGCATGAGCACAGGGTCTGCTCAGTGTATCTTTGACAGGAAATAGCCGCTCTTAATGGGCTCTGAGGGAGACAATCCAACTGGCACCATAAATCTTGGAGGTGTTGGTAAGCGTAAGGAAATTAGGATCCTTTTCACTGCAGAAAAAGGACAGTTTTATTACTTCTTTTAAGTGTATTTTTTTTTTCCTGAGCATTGTGGGTCCCTATTTCGAAACTACTTCATTTAAATACAGCAAAGAATGAGGGAATGTAATCTCAACAGGAGAAGCAGTCTGAGATTTTGAGTAGGCTATCTTACATAGGCATGATCAAAGCCAGCTGTGTGGTAGCTTGAAATGATTCAAAGTAGGGTTTGGTGTGTTCACCTATGCTGCAGTGTGAAAATTTGGGCTTCCAGTAGAGTTGCCAAGGCAGTATTGTAAAAGACCTGTGTGGTGGATGATAATTAACAACTCCAAATGGTGCATTCCCTCCTCCTATGCTAACTTGGCCTCCAGCATCTCTCGCTTACCAAACCCAGTGGAATATTTGGCTGCAAGTGGCATCTCTTGGACTGAGTGCTCCTGGGTAGGGGTGTGTTGGCTCTGCAGGTGTCGTATAAGGGTGATGGAGGAGAAGATGGGTGGGAAGGGGAAGTGTGGAGAAATCATTGCAACAGCTTTTGCAAACAATTGCAGAGCTGACATTTCCAGCTATCCTGGGAAAACTTGGCTTCTTGGTTTCTTTCCAAGTTCTCATGCAATGGCCAAAGGCAAGTTCAAAGCTGTGATCAAAAAATACAGATAAGACACTCCAAAGTACCTAACTATGCACCTCTTGTGCTAAGAGGTGCCTTTCCTGGGATTGTATTGATGTGGTTTTGATGGGGTTTTAGAGCAAACTATGTATGTATTCACCAGATGAACAGTTCTGTTACAATCTTATACTGTATAAACTGGCACTCTCTCTTTTATGCCACTCATTGCCATGGTTTCTGGGCACTTTGTTTTGCATTGGTAACTTCAGAGTTTCTGCTAGTGTATGGAATCATGTTTTTCCATTACTTTCCCCAAAAGACCCTTACCTATTTTCCTATTCCAGCTGGGGACTTCACTACAGATTTACAGTGACCCTGCTGCCCTACACCCAAACTGGAGGAGATGGTTTATTCAGATTTCTTTCTTCCCAAACTGTGCAAATTTCTCAATAAATGGGCTGGCATTCACACCATACAGCTAAGTGCTTGTGGGTTTTTGTTCATATATTGAGGCAAAAAGTGTATCACTATCTGCAAATTGCTTAAATTTTTTGTGCTCTCCCTTGGAAGTCTATTTCAGAACTGTTTCATATGACATCCATGGTATGATTCTTAATTTCCCCCTCGCCTTCTCTGGTACAGCTTTTCATGCAACTCGGATGCAGAAGGGTTAGCGATGTTTAGCCACATATTGGTGAAGGAGAAACTTAATGTGATGTGCTGTTTTATACTGCTGTGTCTGATTTCTGATCAGATTTCTCTGAGCCTAAGAAAGAAAAAGTTTTTTTCTCCTATATGGAAAGGCTTTAAATTTCTCTGCATCTGGAAAACAATGTGTTTCTTACACACATTGTGAATAGATCCATTCTGGTGCTAAGAGCACTTATTCTGACTCCATTTCCTACGTATTTCTGATCCTTACTGGATCATCCTCCATGTTGACACTAACAATAATGAGGGCCATCTGTCTCTTTGGGTGTGCCAGTGGGTTTTAGTGGGCATTGTAGATACAAGTGTTGTCAATGAGATCCCCTGTGAAAAACAGGCTGTCAGGGAAAACTTGTTTTTCATATCCATGGGTTTGCACTGTGTAAATCAGCTCTTATTTGCTCAAGTTGTATGAAATGACCACACTGACAGCTGATTTGACTGGTGTCTCCAGTTTCAATTCCTCACATAGACTTGTAGCATGGTCAGCAAATAGATCTTTGAGCTGTCCTGTAGACTTCCTCACATTTGATTAGAGCTCTCTCCCCAGAGAAAACTAGGGTTATGAAACTGTTTAGTTAAGCAAGGTTTTCACAAAGCAGAAATGGGGAGCATTAAGTAATAAGAGTGATACCAAATTCCCCTGTAACTTCAGGGCACCTTCAAGTGGGAAAAATTTCAGGGTCATGGATGTCTGGCTTGTGGTATTTTTCTAGGAGAAATGAAAAGTCACACTTAAGAAATGGAAGATTCAGAATACGGTAATACAAACCTTGGGAAATGATCAAATGGAAACTTGTCTGCAACAAATTGCTTTAATGATCAGCATAAATGTGTTTTAATTTGGATTAATTACAGCCTGGGAAGACTTTACTTCTAAATAAACTTCAGGAAAATGTCATCCATAATGAATATACCGAATAAACCTCAGTATAAATAAATGGGTCATGGCTCCCCTTCCCACTGAAGACTTGCTGTGTTTAGAAAATGTAAACAAAGCCCTGCATATATACACTATACCTTAAGGTATTTATGTAATGACAAAAGATCACTTTTTCATTTTCCAACCATCACCAAGGGATTGCAAAGCAATCAAACTTTAACAGCCAATTAATCTCTCTAGATGATGTTTGTGTAGCACTTAACCAGTTTCAGTAAATTAGATCCCTGTGGGCTGGGCTGTTACGGTGATAGAAATGTTACTGCTAGCTGGAGGCATTCATTTACTAGTTTGTAAGAACAGCAGTATTGAGAAATTGTGAGCATATGGAAACAAACTCTCTGCACCTCTTTAAAAGAAAAGCTGTTTGTAAAGAATAGGAGGTTCTAGGAGTCACCCAGCATGGAGCCTCACTGAACTAAATAAGTAGTTTGTCAGTTCTGTTGGACTGGAGAGACTGCTGTTAAATTCCCTGTAAGAAACAGAAGAAATCCATGGGGAGGCAGCTGTGGCTAAAGAAAGATAATTCATTGCAATAGCATCCACTTAAGCAAACTGTTAAAGGAGCAGATTTACCTGAAATAACATACCTGTGCACATAAGCAAAATATATTAAAATAATCAAAAAAATCTCCAGGAGTGTGAAAGCTTTCAGTATAAATGAGACAAAAACCTACCAGAAAAGTGTCATCCTAGAATGCATTTGGAAGCTCTTTCAGTGTGGTGGTCTGAGGCCTCTGCACTTGTGTTCAGGCTTCCTGTGTGTGAGTTGAAGCTTAAAAAGCACAACTGCAAATCTGTGAGGAGCCACATGACTGATGTCTGTGTACCTGTGGCAGTGTAGCTATAGTTGTGAGGCACTGGATTCTCTGTGTGGCAGGGTTCTTAATAGCACAATGATTTCTGTGCTAGTCTGGTGTAAGGATTCCCTCGCCTGCCACGACTCTAGGAAAGGGTGTTGTGGACTCATGAATGAGTTCAGTTCTGTCTGCTCCTTGCTTTGGGAAATTCCAGCTAGAAGCAAGGCAGGAACCCTGCAACAGATGAACTGTTGCTTGCAGCTGCACTGGTGTTGCATTTAGGATGCAAAAAGGGAGAAGGGAGATGACTGAAAGCATTTTGGTGATGCTTCTTGATCCATGGCTGTGTCAGAAGGTCTTGAGGAAGGAACTAATGAAAGCATTTGGTGAAACTCACAGTTTAGATGGCTGCTTTTGAAGCAGGTGTGTAGCCAGTGATGCATGGCTGGGGTCTCATGCTAATGCTGGCACAGTGTAAGTGGAAATTCTGTGTGTGAGATTGGCTTTTCCAGGTAAGGGGCAGGGAGATTGCGGAAATTCCAAACTTCCTGTTGTTACCTGGGAGGTGCCAACCCGGGAGCGTCACGGCCTAACCTGTTGGCAGGTCAGTTGGAGAGGCAATTTTTATATTGTATATGTTTTTAATGACCAGTGAAAGTGCTCAGTGTGACCAGATGCTGAACAGGCTGCCTAAACCCTGCTCAAGCCTGCAGTGGTACTTTGGTTTCCAGATTTTTTTTGCTACAAGGTGCCTGTGAAAAGTCTGTAAGGGCTGTCCACCATTCTGTGGGTGTTTACTGAGGGGAAAAAGCAGGCCATCAGCACTTGCAGAAGAATGCAGGTAGTAGCAAATAGGAAATGACCTTCAGAAAAGACTTTCTGTTTAATTCCTTCTGATAACTTACATTGGCCAAGCCATATCACAAGACACTACATGACAAAGTGGAAGGTTTAATTATGTTGTTAGGCTGGTAGCACATGCACTTGCAAGGCCAAAGAAAAGTGATAAAGGGGTTCTGTTGATGTATCATGATGCCATCACTGAATTTGCCAATTATTGCCTAGAAGTCACAGAATGGTTGAGGATAGAAGGGCTCTCCAGGGCTCATCTGGATCACCTGCCCTGTTTAAGCAGAGATGCCTAGAGCCAGTTGGCCAGGGCCATGGAATGTCTTTGGAATATCTCCAAAGGCAGAGACTCCACAACTCCCTGGGCAACCTCTGCCAGTGCTTGCTCACCCTTAGAGAAAAACTGTTTCCTGATGTTCAGATGTAACTTCCTGTGTTTCAGTTTGTGCTCCATACCTCTTGTCCTGTCACCGGGCACCACTTAAAAGTCTTGTTTGGTCCTCTTTGCAGGGCTCAGTGTAGAGGTTTTTGCATCCCTCAGCCTGCTAGTGATAGTTTGTGTAATGCAGCCCAAGGTACCTTTAGCCACCTTTACTGAAAAGGCCCATTGCTGGCTTGTGCAAATGATATTGTTTACTTTGCTGCAGTTGTTTTTAGTGGCCTGTCTGGCAGGACTTGGTACTGGTTGTGGTGCTGAGAACAGCTGGGAGATCTTTGAACTTAAGCAGAAAAGTGCAGTATCTGTGGCAGTTGCCATTTGTGCTCTCTTAATTGTAATTGACCCTTACTTTTACTGATGTCTTTTAGGTTCTTTCATTCTAATGCCTTTCAAACACTGCTCTGGAATTCTGCAATGAATACCTGGGAATAATAAGCCTATCTACAGTTCTAGGCTGCTGCTTGAGCAATTGGAAGGAGGGTGGGGAAATGCCTTGCATTGATTTATTAGACAATACAGCAGCTTCAATAGAAGGAAAGAAACACTTCTTAACCAGGTAAGCAAAAGCAGCATAGGGTGGGTGGATACAGTAAATGTATAGGCCCCCACAGCTCTGTCTCCCAGTGTTTACCAGGACTTATGCTGTAAGTGTATATATTCAGAAACTCTGCTTGAAAGCAGAAGACAAATGTCACCCCATGCTGTAACTATTGCACTGAGAGTGGACAGGAAGGATTTTGAGTGTGGACATTGTGGTCAAAACATAGTTTCAAATGAAGGGAAGCCTGTAACATAAATATGCCATTCATTACAATTTTCTAACAAAGATGTGGTCTGAATGGTTGATAATGAAATGTTTTCCCAGTGCAGCGATTTTGCTCTCTGTTGAGATGCACAATGGACAAGTTTGGATAGAGGCTATTTTTTGAGAACAGATGAACAGCTTCACGTGTTGAATAAAATTAAAACTTCCTAAAATGACATGCTGGGGGAAAAAAGGGTATCTAAGTGGTACTTTGCTCTAGGAGTAAATGAAAGAAACAAACTACAGGACTATTTCTAGCCAAATGAAGTTCTGACAAGGTCATATAACAGAAGCATAATACTATTACTCTGGGTTTCTAGTTATCATTTCAGTATGTGCTCTGACTAGTGAAAGCAAAGCTAATTTTGTTTTGCACAGCTGTTCTCCATGTTATGAGTTTGTATTTTTGTATTGTTAGATCTTGCTCTCTTCCAGATATGCCTGTTTTCTCTCTTCCACAGTATTGTCTTTGAGACTGTTCAAATAATTCTCTTGTAGTTTCAACCAAAAGTGACAACAGAATATTTTTCTGCAATTTAATAGCTGGATGTAATTCTGAAGAGTTATACCACGTATCTGCTAAATATTTCACTCTTCAATGCAGGCAGGCAAATGCATCTTATTTTTACACCATAGTTTATAATCAAGCACTGTCAAAGCAGGAGAGAGCAGTGTAAATATTCAAGAAGTGATGCTCCCTCCTGTTCAAACACTACACCTTTTCAGATCACTTTAATGGGGTCAAAAGCTGCAGAAAGAAAACCATATGATCCTACAATGCCTCTTCCTGACATCTGCACTTTGGGAAAGTGCCAACCAGAACGGTAGAAGTTGGTGATCTGCTCCTGTCACCTGTGTTGTCTCCTGTCCTCTGCTCCCTCTTACCCCCTACTCCAAAACAAAACCTCAAATTTATTAAATATAATGGCTTGTGGAAACCTTAATGGTCTGTTGTAATTCAAGGCAGGGCAGCTGCTGCTCCTTGAGAAGGTCAAACATACAAATTCTAGGTATATGGAGCAGGATGCCTCAGGGAGCAACCAAAGTTATGCTGAAGTCTGATGCACAGCACCAGTTCTGGGGCAGTGGCATGGTCATTTCAAGTGACCTTTTGACTATCTCTCTATAAAAGTACTGCTCAATGTCTGAATTATCCAATACTTTTTGTACCAGTTTTTGAAGCACTTCCTTCCCATTTTCTTCATGCTAATATGTGGCGATTCTGAGACTCAGCACTGATTTTCCTGTGAGCCAGATCTGTCAGGTAATAATTGCCATGCTCAAGTCTTTCCTCTTCTGTAAAAGAGGATGTTCAGTTCAATAACTCTTTAGATCTAGTGGTATGCATTCTTTTCATGGTCACCTCTCCTATACCAGAGGGGCTGGTCTCTATCTATAGTATTTTTCTGATACAAAGGCCTCAAGAACAGGCGTGGTGAACAGAGCCTAAGACAGAAAAGTACACAAGTGCTGGATTAAAATGTGGGGTTTGGTATTTCACTAGAGATGTGGAGGTGAGAAGACAACTTTTTGTTTCAGGAGCTTGTGGGGCTGGGAGGAGGAGTTTCCTATTTGGTGAAAACTGGTGAACGGTTTCTGGCAAAAATTCTTGGGTTTAATTGTCAAAGGGTGAGGTGGTTTTTTTTTTTTTGCATTAATTTACTTGTATGAAAAGCCTTCTAGAATGGGACAGGCTGTGTTGTTGGGACATATTGTGTTCTTCCTGGACTGCACTGGTAAGCCTGGTTTTGATAAGAACTGTTTGTTATAACACATGTTAATCTTGACTTGAATCTGCTACTTAAAGCACTGAAGAGAGTTAAATGTGTTTGGATAGAACTTTTGAGAAGGTATAGATTTTCCTCATCCTCTGTCTTCTCATTGCAGCTGCAGATGGTGGAGCAGGAAAATACCCAACACCCCTACACTTTCCAGAATAAAAATCCCTGCACTAGGAAAAGCCCCATTTGATATCGTGTGTGAGAGCAGGCTGCAGGGCTCTATGCCCCTGGGCCTGGCCCCCATCCAGAGGCTAACTTGCATTGCAAGGGGGAGCAGGTGGCATCTTTGCACAATCTCCAATTTCAGATTGTATGTTATCTTTAGGGCAGCTTTAGATTCTAGCCAGCACTCTGTAGGAGCCTCTTGACACACACCATCTGGTAGAAACACTGAATCAGCCTGGTTTGGTCCTGTACTCTGGAGGTGGTGGTGAAAATACTGTACATCATGTTTTTTTTTTCCCAGCTGTGTGCAACTTCAAAAGATCTTTTGACTGGGGTCTGTGAATTGAGGATCTGCCAATGGCAACCTGTTTCTAAACCAAGTGTTCAGAGTTGTGGTTTGCAGAAATACTCTAGCACTGAGGAAAGCTTTTAACTCTAGGGTTGTGTTGTGATACCGTATTCCCTTCTAAATCATTAGTCTGAAAGAGTATCTCAGTCCTAAACTCTTCTAGTATTTGTGACTTTTTGTATCCATAATCACCCTTCTCTTCTGTTTTTTTTTTTTTGTTCCTGGTGTTCTTTTGGGATTAGGAGCAGAACTGAACACAGTTTAAAAAAGCAAAATAAAGTTTAGATGCTGCTATAGGTTTGTAGTAGCAGAGACGTGAAGGTGTTTTATATTTCATTCTTTGCTTCTTGGAGGTTTGCTCCTCTCTTTGATTCATTCTTCCTTTGAACACCAGGCTGACACTTCCACAGGACCATCCACAGATTTCTTTTGAGTGGCAATAGGTGATGTAATCGCTGTCTATCACAGTTGGATTAATTTCCTCATCATGCCTGCAGAGCATGACTTTGAAGTTACTGATGTTGAATCTATCAGATAAGGGCTCCTGGTCTCTGCAAGAACCTTTGAGGACTGGCCAAGGAAACTTGAAGTCACCAGTCAGGGGACAGAGCAATTTTTTTATCTTGAGTTGTTGGCTTTTGCAGTATTGCTTTAATCTCTTCACACCTCTGAGTTATTAAAGGTTTGCCCAAAAAGTGGGGTCGGACTGGATGAAACAGTGTTAGCTGTTTGCTCCTTTGGTACTACTGTATTGCTGAAAAACTAGATATTTAACTCCTAAGCCCAGGGGGGCCTGAGAATACATCAGCTTAGGCAGTGTTGCACCATAGTGTGGCCACATGGTATAGGGGTTAGGGAGAGCAAATGGCCATCCAGCTTGGAAAGAGAACAGGCCAAGTACAAGTCTCTTGACACCAACCCTTAGAATTGTCTTTACCCAAGCAAAGATATATTTTTTTTTAAATCATTAAATAAGTCTAATGGCCTCATTAGGCCTCACTGAAAATGTAAGGCAAAACAGCAAGAAGCTAAATATTGCTGTTACTGCTAATACATTTTTAGAAGTTCTTGGTTTTGTTGTGCTTTCTTGTTGTGCATGACACCTTGCCAACCCAGTGCCACAGGCTAGTATTTTCATTAGTATTCCTATTTATCTTCAGTAAAAATTAGTTACATCTGAAAAAGCATGTGCACAGGATATGTATTAACCGTGTCCTGGTGTTGGGCAATTGTTGTTCATGCTTGTTAATTTTACTGTGGCCTTAGGGCTCTCCTGCTGACTCTGTTAAGGATAGAGTGCTGTAACTCAGAGCACTGTTAATGTATTAGGCCTTTAAACTTATCTTTACAAATATTTCTACTAGTTTTACTGTGTTCTTTACCTTGCCGCAGTTCTAGGTGTTCAACTAACACTCCTTCACTTGTGTGTTTCCTTCTTTTCCTACTCTGGCTCTTTTTCTTAAATAGTAATAAAGTAATAGGGAATAAAAAAGAGGTCTTACGTGTGGAGACTGAGGCTGGTAATGCCCATGCAAAGTGTTTCAGAAGATGTGACCAGAATGGGGGAGGGAGAAAAAAAACCCTAAGATCTGCAAAGAGCTTCCTCCCAGCAATGCTGTGCTCTCGTTGGCAAAAATCCAAGCCAAACCTTTGCTAAACGTAGTTGGATAATTTATATAGATTCTAAAATGAAGGTACACCGGTAATAGCAGTTTGACTGGTGTTCACTGGGGCCAGACACAAGGTGTGGAGAGCTCAACAGACACAGACCTTCTGTGTTGATTGATGGAAACTGTGTGTCATGGAGCTCAGGACCTCAGCAGCGAAGGGAGCAACAGCTTTCTGTAGTTACAGCAGCTCAACTGCTGTAGATACCTGAAAGCTGCTTCCTGCAGACACTGCTGCTCTTTGCTCAGCTGTGTACTCAGCATCACCTAAGGCAAGGCTGGGAACCGCAGTCAGGGAAGGGATAAAGAAGGAGCACAGACAGGCAGGAGGTCGAGGACTTTGCAGTGGGCTGGGGGTATAGGGCTGGGCAGTGTTAGCACTGGAGGAAAGGGACATGATGTTGAGGTCCTGGTGAGGGGTGGCAAGAGGTGCTGTCAGGGAAAGGAAGAAGCTGGAGCTCAGGTTTAGGATGGCAAACAAACTCAGTTAAACAGAAGCAGCAGAGCAACAGAAGCAGCTTCTCCTTCTCAGCACTATTTGAGGCCTTTCATCTAAGAGCAGTCCTGTTTCCACATCCGTCATCCTTATCTTGAAACAACAACAGAAATGGAAATCAGTGCAACTGATCTGCTATATTTGCAACTGTACTCTTATTAGAAAGGTTTAGTCTTCTATTGCATGTTACTATAAATGAGACTTGAATCTGCTGGAGCCTGTGTTATACTGTGCTCTCCAGAAGCACATGTCAGTGTTTTGTGGGTATGGAGGTTTGCTAACAGTACACATGCCAGGATATTCAGAAATGGCTAGTGATGTGTAAACCTTCACTCCTTGAGTCTTCTTTTTTGATTTGGTTAGGAGTTGTGATTTGAAGGATTATTAAAGAAAATAATAAAAATAATCCTTGCTTTAACTCACCTTAGTGCTTGGTAACCCACCTTTGGAGTGGCACACGATGGTTGATGCTCATGTGTCATCAGTTGCTTTTTGAAAGCCCTGACTCCTGATTTTTAAACTGACAGGACACTAAGTGAAAAGCTTAACAAAAAGGAGAATGTCTGTCAGAGAAATATAGCAGCTTCCATGTGTAGGAGGATGTTTAAATGTGAGACTTCTCCTTCAAACATTCTGTGTGAAAGCTGCTTAAGAAAAAAAAATTGAGGTAATGTTGCTCCCTATTTTGAACATATTTCAACACTTCAGTTGTGATATGCTGGTTTTGGGTGATATCCTGCACTATCTTGGAATGGCAGTGGAAGGCTTGGATGCATGTCCATTTATATGCATCTAAGGATTTAGTCACAGGCAACACAGACACTGTAAAATATATCCCGGGGAAAGGTATTATGGTGAAACTCTTCTTGTGATGAAATTCTTTAAATAAAAAATTGAAATGTTTAGTTGAATCTGGTTGGTGATAGTGAGCTCTGCACCTCTCTCCATGAACTCCAGAGTCCTTTAATCTTTTGCATTTGCTGCAATTGCACCTACTTCAAAGCATTGCTGCAGGCATTGGAGAGGATCCTGGCACTCAGTGGGAATAGGGCGGGGATGTGAAATTCTGTCATCACTTGGAAACTGCAGCCATTTCTGAAGTGCCAGTGTGATCTATCTTTACAAAAGGGCAGCAGTGTTATGCAACTGATTTGGGAATGCAGGGAAATGTGTCTGTATTGGTTGAAGTTCTGAAATATGTTTTTTTTTCATTTTGAAAACCCCAATTCTATACTGAGAAGCACTTGACAAATCTGAGCAAGCTGAATGTGGTATAGTAATGATGGCTGGACATCTATATGGATAAACACCATTCTGTCTTGTGGTTTTGCAACTACCTGTAAGATGATGAGCCCTGGACACAATCCAGCTGTTGATATGTGACGTCTGGTGGCATTGGAATGTAGCAGAGGGTCTTGGGGAAGAGCTCGAGAAGGAATGAAAGTGTTAATTTGAAGAGGCAGGACTGTGTTAGTTTTGATAAAGAAGGTAGTCTGGATTTTAGCTGTTATCACTTGCCTGTCAATTGATCTTTTAAGGAATGAAGACCTGCATTGAGATATGTTAAGTTTTAGGTGAGCTCACTTGCTGATGGAAGCTGAGTGTGGTGGTGCTTTCTAAGAAGCTGATATCCGCAGGGATATTAGGTCAAACATCCTGCTGAAAGCTGTGAGAATGATCAAACTTGTAATGAAAATATTTGTCCTCTTTCAAGATTGATGTATTTATATGAATACACAAAAAACCCGCAGGTCATTCACAGACCTGGTTTAGAATTGGCTCATATTAGGAAAAAGGTTCCATCGTCAAAGCCTCAATCATTAATGGCAGCTGTTTACACCAAGTTGTGCTTTAACATATACAGCTGCTGCTTTGACTTGCAAAACTACAAGACACTTTTTCACTGAAGGAATTTAATTGTGGAAGAAGCTGTAAGGTTTTTATGGTACTTAAATTGTGTTTTATTTTAAAGGCCATATTAAGAGCACTCTACAATTAAGTTTCAAAAGAATTAGGCACTATAATGCATTTCAAGCTGCCACTGTTGTAAAGAATTACAATTCTTAGAGTATGAAAAGAGACTAAACTGCTCCTGAAAGTCATATTCAAGTGCACTATAGTTTTCTGTGGTGCAGTGTGCTTAAGCTATGAATTCATATGGTACTACGAACAGAAGGCAATTTCCAAGGTTGGAGAAATCTATTTTGTTTATGGCTTTCAAATAAGCCATACCACCCATCTCATGCAGTAAAAACTGGATCAGTTGGAGGGATGTCTTTTGTGCATAAGTCTGAGTGTTATTTTAAAATATAAGTTTTTCTGTATTACTAGAACAATTTTTTTAGATCTAAATGTGTGTGCTGTGTGTCCATGCTCACAATTAACACACCCTAATGTTGAGGGAAGAACGATTTCCAGGTCACAGCTGGCAGAAATATTGGTCATAACATCCAAAAGTGTGTTTTGTGGTTCTATGGGGTTTTCAGTTTGTTTCTTTTTTTTTTTTTAAATTAGAATAGCACATTCTATGTTTCTGTTTGCAAAAACAACTGATAGATATATCAGAATTTTCTCTAGAATTTACCAACAACCTTTAATTGCTGTTGGAAAGGAAGGAACTAGACTGCACTTTGATCTGTGCTTAATAAACTTGGTCCTGGTTTACACTTCCTTCTGTTCTGAAAGATCAAAGGACACCTAACCTGAGACCTTCTTTTTTGCATGTTTAATCTGATGTTATTTCCCTGTTGGTCTTGGAGACAGCATTGTTTCCTCAAGAGGGAAACCTCAGAAGGGGTAACTACTAGTGAGCCTTTGCGATAACCGCTCTGTATTAACGTTAGATGCCCAATCAGAATGTAATCTGTTCATACTCTAGGACTTCTCTTAGCCCAGGTAGTTGGCAAAGATCAAACCAAACAACAAAAAAAGGCAAACCCCCAATTTACACGTTGCCTGGTGTTTTTGTAAAAGCACACAATCCTTCTCTACAGCAACTGTGAATTTATAGTAGTCTCAGTCAAACATTATTACATCCGGTACCTAAAAAAATCATGACACAATATGGTCAATGCTGACATGAAGTAATTTACGATACTACTAGACATGATATCATTCACAAAGAACACGTGTTCTTTCTAATTAACATTGAACAGGACCCAACCTCTTACCTGCCCAGGCAAGAACAGATTAAGAATCATTGTACATCTGTGCAGTAAGAGATCAGGCTGCTGTGTTCATTCCAAATTTCTAGCTTTCTGCACAGATGCATTCTATAAGTATTGTGATTGCAATATTAGTGTTGAGTTTTTAATTTCATGATTAAAAAAATGAGTGTTTTAATCACTGTACCTTATTCCACAGATATTTTCTTATGTAACAACAACTGTTTTTGTTGCACCATTGTGTGACTCGTTGAATTAGTAAATGGAGGGTTTTATAGGTGACAATAAAAATGCGGGGGTAACTGTGCATGTAAAATCAAATTGAACTCCTAGATAATAAATACATCATCCTCTCATTTTTTTAATCTAACTTAATATATGTACATAATCTACCATTATTTTATGCCTGCATGTCCATAATTAGAATTGGCGCTAAAATTGTATTTCTCTTGTGATTATTTTTGGATGTTTCACTTTGTCCAACATGATACAAAGCAAAAGTGAGTTGGTTAGGGATGGCTGGTGTATTGGATAATTAGAGGAAAAAATTACAAATACAGTTATACCACCTGATCATCTTTGTTTCTTTTTTAAAAAAAAAATCCTATGTTGCTGTATTTTGATGATAAGAATTGCTTGCTTTCCCAAAATCTGCAAAACCTGATCCCATTGGGCTGTAAGCAGAGTATTGGAAGAACCTAAGAAATATCAGTGTTCTAATTTTTGCAGGTCAACACTGTCTCAAAAAACCATAGCTTCTGGGGCTGATTCTGCAAGCTCAGCAATCTTAAACAAGGTCAGTGTTTGGCTGTGAGACCAGCTGGGAATCCTGGCTACTGTGGGCACAAACCAAGAGGTCAAGATCAAACTGTTGGCAAATATTAGGCCACAGACGCTGAATGAGCCTAAAGACTTCATTTGGCACCACTGCTACTGCTGAGCTGACAGATGGGGATAGAAATGTCCAAAGAACCCTTTTCCTTTCCACCAAGTGAAAGGGTCCTCTTGGTCTGTGAATAACTAATCACACCCAGAGGGCAGCACTCCGTAACTGCCTCTTTTCAGGCTAAGGATGTTCTGGTATCTGTCCATGGAAGTGAAAAGAGTCTTGAATGCAAAAATTTTGTATTTCTCTCATGAGACAACGTAGGAGACAGACAAGAGGAGAGAACTGCAGACCTTGTGGCTGATGAACGTGACTGGATCTTGGGTTTTGCCAATTCCAGCCTAATGAGTAGGTCTGAAGAATTGTTCTGGTGAAGGACTGATAACAAAAATATACCTACTAAGTTGGTCTGGTTTTTTTTGCTGTAAATCTATAGTAGGAACAAAAAGGAAAAAGAGAAATAGGTTACTATTGGGAGCGAAATTATCTATCTCTGTCTTAGCATCATGAATGTACAGTATCTTCTGAATGTCTGGCACACCTAATTTTTTTTGTAGCTAATTTGTCCTGTCTTCCAAATTATTTTATGGCTTTGTCTCATAAAGTGTATTTTTACTTTGAATATAGTGATGTATAGCTTTTTTAGATCTCACTTTTTAATGATACTCTTTGCAGACTTACCAGGTAGTTAGTATCGATTAAAAACTACTGGTTTTCAGGTATTTTCCCATAGTTGAGTGGTGTCTCTCCTCTCTTGATTCTTCAATCTCAGCAGATCTTCCCCCGCCCCCCCCAAGAAGGTGTGAAGGACAAAGATTGAATTTCACTAAGGACTAATTAGATTTTCATGGTGTCAGAAAAAGAGGTTGCTTCCCTGTCTCCATTTTTGACAGTTGCACTTTTTTTGAATTGCATCTCTTACTTCCCTGCTCTGGTGGTCATCTCTTAGGAGTCAAAACATTTATTCTTCTTTTCAAGAGAGAAAGGTCACTGGGCTGCAAAAGAGCTCAGTGCAGTGGCTGAGCTCTTGTGATTATGAAATTTTTGTAATACTTTTCCACATCTGAATCGGAAGAGGAGAGCATATGAGCTCTTGGCTCTTACTGCTGATTTTCCTATTAAAGATATGGTGATGTTCTGTAAACATCTTTGAATAAAATCAGCGTTGCAGCAGAAAGGCAAAGCCAGCAGGAGATCTGTGTAATGTCCATGCATTGACCATAGGTTGGTTCACTGCTGTGAGAGAATTTTCCAGACCATCGTAACTTGCAATGCAGATCAACTTCTCTTGGTTCAGCCCTTCAAGTAAGAGAAGGTCTGTGCTTTTGCAGAGCTTGAAGTGTTGAGTCCAAAGTGCAGGTCTTTCATAGCCCCAGTCAGACAATGTGGTGTAACCCTCTAATTTGTTCTTTGACCACTAGAAATGCTTTACATTTTTCGATCCTACTCTTTGCAACTGAGCTAACAGATAAGAAGTGTGAAGTGCTGACTTCACTCAGAACCATGGCACAACTCCCACCTCCTTCAGGAGAGCTAATTTTAGTTCTCTTTCCTCCTAGTCCTCCTCTGCTTTCACACTTGTTTTTATGTTTCCCTTTCTGCTGAAGAATTTCTCTAATGGGGACAGAAAGGGGTGGTGCTGTATATTTTGTCAGGGTACTTAGTGCAATAGTAATGAATGAGATCATTGTTGGAGCCACGTGTGATAAGTAACTTCTTGGATTGTAGTTAAATATCTCTTTGACCAGCTATTAATCTGCATGGAGTTTTGGGGTGGATGGATAAAATAGATATGTGGCAGAAAAAAGGGTAGAGGAGGGCAGAACTTATAGGCAAAACAACATCTTTGAAAAAAATGAAAGATTATTCTTGCTCTGCTACTTGATGAAAAAGGAAATCAGTTGAGTGACACTGTCACTAAGTCTACAACCATGCTAGTAAAGATTTAACAATAAAGAGGAAGAGTTAAAAGATGTAACGTTGGAGCAAAAAGTCCACCCTTATGCTATTTGATAGTGTTCAGTGCTGAATTATTGGTATTTATGTTTATTGAAGTATGAGGGCCAGACTTTGTTTACAGATTGCAACCATCAAACCCTGAGATATATTGGGTTTGCAGGGATGTATCCTCACACTCATACACTCCAGTGACAAGCGTGTCACCCTGAGGGGTTGCCTGTGGTAGCTGTCCTGTCCAGGAGAGCTCAGCGAGCTGTGATATGGTATCCTGTGTGCTGTTCACATCCACTCTTCTCTCTCTGCTGAGTGCATCTGTGGGGCAGATTTTACCATTAACTGACCTGCATCTTAAGGTTTGTTTCCATCCCCGTTCTTCAAATTCCATGGAATTAAATTTATGAACAAACCAGCCTGGTAAACTTGGCAGATTCTGACTTTATTCATGAAGGCAGACCTAATGTTCCCTGACAACTTGTTCCAGAAAACTGTCTTGTAAAACACCGTATCTGCCAGTTTCTTAATACCAAACTACATTGTAGAAAATACAATGCCTGGTGCAGAGTGAATCTGAAATCATTCAGCATACATGATTGTTAACTGAGCTAACTCTCCTGCCAGTGTATCGGCTGCCATCTGTCCATTTACTGACAGCCTTGTCAGGGGGGAAAAAAACTTGGGAGCTGGCAGCGGTCCAGTTCGCCGCAGGTCTGCTTTCTAGTGTTTCTGTAACAGATGTTGTGCCACATGCCCAAAGCTGCTGCCTGTAAGCTGCTGTGTACTCCAATTTTTCATTTTGGGGGGGTGCCTGATGGTCTTTGACACAAGATTTGCATTTATTTCAGCAGCCCGTTATGGGGTGCCTTTGTTGTAATGATAATCTGATGAAAGAATCGGAGCCAAACCTCTAGGCCTCTGTCACAGGCTTTCTGGTGACTTCAGTTGGACATTCGACTGGACCCTGGTTTGCTAGTTGTTAATATTTTTCACATTTTCCATTTAATTCTGTGCATTTTAAAGCACAGCATTTATAAAACAGTGCAGAATCAGGAAGCCCTCAACTTTGCACTGTGCTTTTAAGGAATTCAGTGGTTGCCCTTAGCTGGGATGCTCCGAAAGTGTTTGTATACACAGACACCCTGCCTCTGATGCACAGACAAACTAGAAATCACACTGAATTCTTCCTCCTCTGTTACCTTCCATACATAACATAATTCCACTGTAAGCCAGTTGCTCCTAAATTAATGCAAATCAACCAAGGTGAGGTGAAGCTTTAGAAACCACTGCATTTTTCAATTCCGTGATTAAAATGCTTTGCTGCTCCTGTGAAGCTTGTTTTTTGTCAGCAGAGTAGCAGGAGGGAATTATCATCTTCCTGCAGCAACCCCTGCTGCTGCTGATAGAAAAGATTTCTTCTCTCCTTCCTTGCTTTTCATTAACCAAAAGCAAAAGGAAAAAAAATCAATTAGGCAAAGCAACACTCAACACTGTATCTGTACAGTCTCTACATGTTATCCATTTCAAGAGGTTTGCTATATAGAACTGATAAGATCCTGTGGATAACCATGTTTTTTTCTATCCTAGTTTATATTTTCACTTGATCAGTTTGTAGTGAACTGCCTGTACTATTTACTGGAAGATGAAATATGGTTTGACTGTGTCTATTCAGCTGTAAAAGCAACTGCCCATTGATTTGCTGCTGACTGTGCGTAAATAAAACATAGTACAAGAGGTGACCTATTTCATGTGTTTAGACATGGAAAACTTTCAGATCTCAGTAATTCATGTACCACCTTTCATTGGAAAACTTGTAGGTTGTTTGTTCAGCATGTGGATCAACTTCCCTTTGTATATTGCCTGAGCTTTTTTTGAGCTTAAAATATTTGGTTCAGAGTCCCACTTTTTAAAATATTAACTGAAGGTGTGCAAAATAAAATATGATTACAAGGCAATCTTCTTGATTAGTCTCTGTTGTTTGGTGTGTGAAATGCCATTTGCCTGTCAAGGAAATGCATCCCATGGTCAGGGAGCACTGCTAGAGTCCTGCAGAAGTGATGTGTTTTTAAAATATCCTGAATTTTGGAAAAGGCCTTCGTAACTTCTCAAACTAGAATACTAAGTAGTTAATCATAATCTAGGATCTCAGGCTGAGAAAGGCTACTAGTTCCTGCTGTGCATGCAGGCATCTGTTACTCGGTATCAAATGTCACTCTCTCTCCAGATGAGTTATTAGCAAATGCTAAAAAGGTGTACAGTAAAAGTTTAATGCCTAAGATATGACCTGGAAGGCTGCAAATGCCTGAGCATATGGAATATAAATCACAAAAATAGAAAGATGGGTGTTTCAGGGTATTTGATTGTTTAAAAAAAAAAGCCCATGTAAAAAAATTGCCATGGAAAAACAAAATTCAATTTACTGTTCCAACAATGCATGTTTTACAAATGCACATGTTATGGTTTATGGAGGCATTTAGCTGACCAAGGCAAAAAATGTGAAGTAATATTAGAGGCAATGTATTTGCCTGGAGTTGAAAATGTGTAATTGCATTCCTAAAGATCAGAAGTCATTGTACTGAAACAGAACAAGAAACTTAATATTTTAAGATTCCAGTAAGGAGTGGACAGAAAAACTTAATCAGGTGAAGATACCACATTTATCTCTCTTGGCTGATAAAATCCCACACCTTTTTGTAGCTACTGGTGCAGGAATGGAGTTAGAGTAATATGTAGCTTTATGAAACATCTCAATTTCCATACCGTATGTAGTTTAAGTTACATAAAAGCAAGTGTCTACAGTGTTTCTCTAAAATACAGGCATCAAAATCTCTAATAGCTGCATCAGGACAGTATCCGAGTTCTTACCTGTTTAATCCAGAGCCAGATGTTGACAGTTCTGGTCCGTAACTGCTTGTGCCAGTGCTCCAGGATGCAGCAGGGTTCTCTGTGCAGGGTATGAATTGGTTCAGATGCTGAACCAGATCTCATTGATAGTGCTACGAACAGTTTGGAAGACAGGCAATAAAGAAAAGTTCATATAAACAAGGTTATATAGAAGCATTACTTTATCTCCTGTCTATCCTTCTAATCCTGAAGTCAGGCACTCTCCCTCTCCCTCGCCTTTTCTCCATTGCTTAGCAACACTCATGGGTGAACTAACTTAAGGCAGAGCTTTGTTCCCAGATGTGATTTCAGTAATATTTGCAGGCTCAACAGTTCTGAGATGTAAAAATCACCCCCCTTCCTCCCCACCACCATTAGCCTACTTTGTTAAATAGTCTTTTTTTTTTCTCTGCTTCTGTACCCCAGGCATGTTTCAGTTTTTGTTTCTACTGTTTTGATCTAACCAAGAGTGATGTGGAAGGAGAGGGGAGGTTCAAATAAAGCTTTAATTATGGAGAACATTCATACAATATGTGCAACAAAGCTGCGTGTTGGGCATAGAATTGGAATATAAATGCAGAATGGGTCAAGAAAAGAACTGTTATTACTCTCCACTTGATTTGATTTTTGAAGTTGAGATTGAATAAATGGTATCTTTCGTGCCAATGTTTATATAATGAAATGGTATGACCAACTGCATATTACAATATAACCTCGAATAATAACTTAAGTAGGGAGAAGCTACAGCAGCTAATTGCTTCCTACATAGTTTCTCTAATTTTGGCAACAGAGTGACATATCAGCACTTCCTAGAAATGTTCAGTTTGCCAGGATAACCTGTATCTGCCTTCTGCCCTATTTCTGGAGGATGATCTGGTTTATCCATTGTTTCCTCTTCCTTCCCCTGGCTGTTTTCTGTAGTTCATTAAACTTTCAGTTTTGGGTGGGTTTTGTGTGTTTTCTTCTGCAAGTCAGAAGATGTTGATGTAACTCTCTGATCTTGGAGCCAAGATCACTCAGACGAGACTTCTGTTAAAATGCAAACGTTTCTGTTTCAGTCTCTCAATTTATGTGCAGAACACTAGGTTTATATGAAAGACCTATATAAAAACTAGGGTAAGTCTCAATGAGTTGTATTACCCCAACAGTGCTATAACCACGTTGCTGGTGTTCCATTGAAAATTCCCTGTGTTTCCAAATGGAAGACTTGCCAGTCATGGAAAACCTTGGAGCTTTGCCAGGCAGAATGATCTAATGTGAATTCTTTTTCTTTTTTATATGGGTATTTATTATGGATACAGAGTTGAAAAACAAGTGAATTCCCTGCCTTGTGAAAACTGTAATTTTGGGTTGCCTGTTGTTCAGAAGGGAGGAGGCACTCCCTCAGTCCTAAGACAATGAATAAACAGAGATACTCCATGAAAAGGCAGAGCAATTGCAAATCTCTAACATGTTTTGCAGGCAATATGCATCTAGAATTTTTTGTTGCTGAGTTCTAGCACGTGTTGCTGTCACGTTCTTAACTTTCCAACTCTCTCATTGTTGTGCCTTGGTATTTTTTGTATCTTGTCTTTATTGCTGTTCTTGGACTTTATGGGCACAAGCGTGCAGCTGAGGACAGAGAAGGGACTTGGACTGAGCACAGACCCAAGGGTGGTTCTGATATAAATGGTGTTCACAAACTGTGCAAAGCACATCTGATGTTAAAGGCATTTGTGTTGCATGCATGAAAGCCTCTCATATGACCTATAAAAGTGAAACGTGTTACTCTTTTTTTGCAGACAGTTGTAAACAAAAGGTACACAATGACACTGATTTTTTCCCTGTCCCTATGTTTTAAAATTGAAGAACCAGTATGACGTGAAATCCTTCAGAAAGTTGCTTCCGTTATTAACTGTGGTGTAGTATTTCAAAACTCTTTAACCTTTTTATAATGGAGTTTTTTGCATTTTGTTTAAATAACTCTGCCGTGTCATTTCCTATTCTAATTGCCTACCTTTAATTCTGGGTAGCCTGGAATGGCAGGTTGGGAGCAAAGTTGGAGCCCTCCTGTGGCTGCTTCGGTGGGTGCACCTTCCCATGAATGGGCTGTGAAGGAAGGACACCCTGGGCCAAATCTTGCCAGGATTGCATCCTGTCAATCTCATGAGGCATTGCAAAATCTTCATTGTTTCCCAGCTAAGAAATTGGTGCACTTGGTGCAGTCTAATTCTGATTGTGTATGTGCTCTGCTTGCACTCCTTTCATTTAGCCTACTCTAAGGAAGACTGTAGAGGGAAGAGACTCTTAAATCCACAGTGATTTGGGCTCCAAGCCTGCAACTTCTTAGGTGTTGACAAGCTTTATTTGCAAACAATTGTATTTATCCTATTCTGCAAACAATTTTTTTGGGTCTAAGAGCTTTTAAGAACCAGGGTTTGAAGGGATGATCTTGTTCTATTGCAGTAGGTGGTTTTGTTAGACTTCAGTGGGAGCAGGATGAACTTTAAAAAGGTATGATTTTTTTCATAACATGGCAGCTTTAATAAGAACATATTGTCTCATCAATTTTTAAACAGGACTCCCTATAGAAATCAAAGAAGAGTTCTGCTGAAAGATCTGTTGTACAGTATGACCCATAGGTACTGCATGTCTTACAAGGTTGAATTGTTCTCTTTGTAATTTGGCCTTTTCCCTACCACCCTTTTTTATTAGAACAAAGCAGAGCATGCGCAGTCTCTTTGGAGCATGTATTTAGGCTTGCATCTGATGGCTGAAACTGCTTCATTTCCTTTGGCTGTGGAGGATAAGTTAGCTCCATGTGAAGATTTACCTCCTGCAGGCACCAGAGTAGTATGTGAAATATTTACCATTTTAATTCTGTGAAGCTTCATTGAAAACTTTATTTTCCTTTCTGTGTCATTTAGAGAGGCAGTGTTGAACTATTGCTGAAAGCAGGAACCCTGACAGACAGGGAGTATGGCACTTGTTTAACAAAGAACAGCATGCAGGCTCCACATACCATAATGCTTAAGGCTCCATAATTCCATTTTCTCCTCTAGATTTTGTTTCATTGCTTTAGTCTCTGCAACACACAAGGTTTTAGCATGGAAAGGAAAAACAACTCTCAAAGCCTGCCTAACGTGATGTCACGTGCAGGATAAAAGAAGCTTTGCATAATAGATTTTATTTGAACCTTAATGTTCTGTATTCTTTTTATATCACTATCCCAAAAAACCCCAGACAATAGGCAGACAAATCAAACCCCAACAAACCCATGAAACAAGAACCCCCCAGTTCCATGTTTCATCTTATCACTCTTCACTTATAAAAAAAAAAATGTGTGATTGTAAATATTTCTGTTCTTTTAATTTCTCATCCAGAGGAAAATAACCTTTCCACAAAACCCCTACTATTAGTTCAGTATATGATGCTTTTCATGACACAGTGAAAGAAATGCATCCTTCAGGCAAAATAATTTCTTTTTCTTGATCACCATATTGGGAAAACTTGTCTTTTTTCATGAGTGAAAAAATGGCTTTTCATGACAAATTGATTTGTCACCTTTAGTGATGAAAAACCTGATAGGAAAAGATATTTGCTATTTATATAAATTATTTTTTTCATTGCTGCAGCTAATAACTCACATCAGTTTTCTCAAGAGCATTCACCTGTATAAGAAGCTACAATACCTTAATTGCCCATAAATGTGCATTCAGTGGGTTTTTGCCTTGTAACTTTCCCCACCCTGCATCCCTATGTTACATCCCTCAAGCTATGGTTAGGTTTTCATTCTTTGCAGGGACTATAGAATGCTACAGTATGTGTTTTGGGTAAACAAACTCAGTTATGTTGAGTATGAATTAGCACGTGGCTGCTCTAGTCCAAGTTCAAAGTGTTTCTGTAACTTTCCTCTTCTTTTTGTCTGGATGTTATGCTGCAGTTCCTGACTGGAACTGTGACTGGAACAAGAAATACCAAAATCCTGAAAGAATAATATTCCTAGCATTTCTCACCTGGATGGAAAGCCAAGGGTAGTGGTGTTGAGAGAGTCTGACAGATGCTATTTCTACTTTCGCCCCAGTTTTTCAGAATCATGTAGTTTAGTATAAAGTTCAAATAAGAGCCTTTGTGAATTGAACCTGAAGCTCTTCTGAGATTCAGCCATCATCACTAATTTTTTCTCCTGCTTTGACATGCTCATAATTCATTTGGTATCAGGTATCCTTTATAAGTGCAAACCTCTTAACTCATTCTGACTAGGTAGAAATTATAGGCTAAAAGTAAACTTAACCTATGTTCCAGCAAGAATAATGATGCAGCATTTATGGCCAAGCGAGTTGGTCTATATTCATCACTATACAGAATTTGTT
This sequence comes from Tapera naevia, assembly GCA_033556795.1. Taxonomy (NCBI): domain Eukaryota; kingdom Metazoa; phylum Chordata; class Aves; order Cuculiformes; family Neomorphidae; genus Tapera; species Tapera naevia. The sequence continues at coordinate 4,472,039 of JAUMJJ010000076.1, read as the reverse complement.
CAGTCGTTACCTGTGCACAGCTGTAGTCCAAAACAAGATTATACATATGATCCACAGCTAAGGTAGGAATGTGCTCAAAACCCCTCAAAGCTCAAAAGAGCTATTGTGCAATGTTTCAGTGGCAGGCTGGACCTACTTTCTTTGTGTGAAGACTTCAAAATTGCTTTTCTCCTCCTTTCCTCAGGACGTTGGGATGTCAATAACTTTTCGTTATGTTCCTTTCTAATCAAATAGCACAAAGCATCATTTTTTTCCTGTTGTAGATATTCTTTGAGACTAACTATATAAACTTAGAGGCACAGGTAAAAATAACAATTTCATTCCTGTGTACAGAAAGAGCATAATTTTTTTTTACTTTGCTTAAATAAGAAAAAATCACATCTGCAGGTAATTTGGAAACTTCAAGCAGTGCATTCAGTGCTGGAGCAAGTAAAAACACAAGTCTCTATTAACTAAAAGCATAGGGAGATGTGCAAAGCTGGTGGTTTTTTTCTTTTGTATGGAAAGGGAATGCACGGAGTGCCAAGAAATGTTTCATCATCTCTGAAAAGGACAGACTTCAGGTGCAGTCCATGCAGCAAGCCCCCGTCAGCATAGACCAAACACAACACACTGACATCACAAACAGCCCATCAGTCTTCAAGAGCTCTGCTTACCTACCTTACCTACCACGCTTTCACCTGCCTGGGGAAAGCTTTTACAAATACTGTCACTTCCATTTGTGTTGAGGGAATTAATCATTAGAGCTGTAGGCACGGAGGGGAAGCTGAGCATGCTGTGCCCTCTGTACGTGCTCTTTCCCTTTCTGGCTGCAGGTGTGCCCAACAGGTCGAGGTGTGCTGCCTGCTGCTCTGAGTGTCTGTGTTGTGCCAAAACTGGAGAAGGCACCCAAAGAACCCACGCAGGGTTTTGGTTTATTTTTTTGGCTTATTTAAGAAAGGAGGAACATCTAAAGTACTTAAAATATTTGAAACAAATGGGTTTGTGTGAAGTAAGACATAGCAAACACGGTTTCTTTTAAGTCTCTGCGGGGTGCACACTGATTTCAGATTAGTTTCTGCTGCTGCTGTCATACAGTAGCTTTGCCCAAGGAAGATCTGTAGACTGAGACTTCTAGTTCAGCTCCTCTGAGGCACCCTTAGTGCTACCTAATGAGAATTTTCAGCTGTAGTTTTCATAATTATGATTTTTTTAATGCAGCAATAACTTAACCAACATGAGAAGAAAGAGGGGAAAGAGAGACCTTGTGTCTCTCTAGTCTTGTTACCAAACATAACCAGGATGTTCAAGGGATCTCGTGATGAAAATCTTGCTGCTGATTACCCTTAAAGTATTTGAGTATTAAAAAATTTCTTATACTAATTCCTCAATTATTTTTTTCCCCTCATCCTGAAGACCACATATCTCCTAAATAAAATAAATAAAAGCCCTGACTCCTCTGTAGCCTTTTGAGTTTTCTCTCTTTGTGTTTTAGTAGTAATGTAACTATGGGGGCTGTCACAGTATGTACCAAACACTTGTTCCTGGAGTAAGCTTATGGAAAGTTTACTTCAGATTACTACTTAGTACCAGTCAGTCCTAATGTGTCAGACTTTATGCCATGGTTACAGTGGGAACATAAAAAGAAATAAAAGGCAAATTAGTATAACACTAATAATACTTTGAAATGGGAAGTAAGCACAGATTTGAGTTGTTATTCTGGTGAAAGAAAATTAATCTGGAGCTTCACACTGGTCTCTGGTTGTTCAGTAACTTGTTTTCACCCTGTTCACTGTCTGTATTTTGGTATTCTGAAAGCTAGGCAGATCCTTTTATGTTTGTGTCTTTAAGTGGCTGGTCATAGGTGCTCAAGTTTAGAAATCATCGGTTGAATTTTCTTGTAGCAGTGATCACTGTGTGAAAAGATAACAAGAAATAAGGGAAGTGGGATGCAGAGATGCAATGAATGGAGATATTGTTACTAATGAAACGAGACAAATACATTGGCAAAGTGACTTAGGGTAGGAAAAGTTGGCAGGAATGAGAAAGATAAAGAATAATCTTTAGGGAACACGTTTAGAGCTGGAAGGCCTTTGTAAGCATTGACTCTGAAATGATGTATAACCTCTAGTTTTATAGGGAGTTACCTTTCTTGTTGATTTAGAGGACAAGGAGAAAGAAAAGAAGAGAAAATGAGAATAAAATCTGTGGACTCTAAAGAAATGAATCCAGAGTGTTTTAATACTTTATTTAACAGAAGGATTTTCTTATTTCCCTAAAATCTGGTGTCCTCTTACTGCTTAGTATTCTTCCTGCTCCTTTTGAAATAGTATCTTAGCATGTTATGAGAGCTTTGCATACAGGGAGCAGCAAGCTTGTGAGATTTCCAGAATGACTGGAAGTAATTTTACAGTGGTAACATAAATATCCATGTTATGAGGTGCTGTTATCAGCTAACGTGGGTGAAGAAGTTCACACCGTGTAGTGAGCAGGAATGAGCCCTGGTCCCTTGGCTCCTTCTGTACTTACGTATCAATAACTGTACAGCATTCCTACCTTCCAGTGATAAGGTGATTTGATTTGATTGGCATGAGTTGTAACAGTGATAACAGGAGCTCAGAAGAGTTTATGCAAATATATATGCATTTCAGACACAGAAATCAAAGAATAATTATTGTAACGCTTTGGAAACAGAACACACTTCAGCAAAATGTGTAAAACATCTGCAATTATGAATGAATGGACTCGTTATTTTACCATGTGCTCACTGTGCTGTGCAGAAAGTAAAACCAAATCTTTGAGACTCTTCTATCACTTCATTTTTTCATCAAGAATTTACATCTGGATTCCTCATGGAATCTGTCAGAGTACCAAGCAATGAAAAATGATCTGCCTGACTAATACAACTATTACATTACACTGCTTGTGGCTTTCTTATGGTTTAATTGTTGTAGCCCCTGGAATGGGGAGATACTGATCTCTGTTAGATGACTGATATTAACCTTTTGTTAACCTGTCTCCTTATATTCTGAAGAAGGTCCTTTTTTCTAAAGAAATGAATAGTTTTTCACCCAGGTTGCTGCTGTTAAAGACCTCAAATTAAAATCTTTTCTTGCCCTTCTTTGTTTTTAAGCTAACATGTTATGTGAGTTTATGGCTTTTCATATTAAATACTCCTGAAAAACATGAAGGTGTTATGTTGTTTTAAAGACTTGGTACATTTTTATCTTGAAATCCTGTTTAACTTTGAGCCAAATGGATAATCCTGAAATAGCTTTCTCTGCTTCCTGTCAGACACATGCTTTCATTCTGCAGAAAGCAGCAGGAGGCTTTTTGCTTGTTTGGAGTACTGCTCATAAATATAAATTGGACTGGACACTAGATTTTCGGAGTGAAGGATGAATGTTAATAGATTACACACAGATTTGTCTCTGTTGCTTCCAGAGACCATAGCATGAGGTCTAGCAATTGCCAGGCAAAGAGCTGTATTGTGGTAGAAGGCAATTTATGCAATTTAGATGTTTTGTGCAAGCGTAGCACTAAGAAATGGAAGTTTTTGCAGTGCTTGATGACAAATTGGTGGGTCGGTTCTTCCAGAGAATGGAGGAGCTATCTCAAGATTTAAGACTGTAGAGCTTATTTGTCCAGTACTTTGTATTGAGAATTTCAGCAAGGGCTTGAATTATTTCTTTGTGTTGCTGAATACAGTACAGCTTATAAAGCACACTTTTTCTCAGTAGTCAGACTTGAGACATGCTCCAAGGCCAGCACAGTAATTACAGAATTAGTTGCATGTAAGAATAACTTGCCCATCTGGTCTCATGGTGGAGAACTAATTAGTCATATTTATCATTTCATACTACTTGTATACTGTTCATGGCTATAAACAAATCACATTTCACTCTTGAAGGAGTAAAAACAAGCACAAAAAGAGGTGAAAAGATTTGACTGAAATCGTGGTGTAAGTGCAGCAGAGTAAAACAACTTCATTTACCAGATTTCCCACCCCTGTTTACTTATTCTGTCTTGGTTACCAGCCCATCTGGGTCTGAGAATTTCTTCCAATTTAACTTGATTTTTTAGTTATGTAAAATGACTTTTAGTTGTTTAAATGTAACTTGAAGTAGACTTGGATTTACCAAGGAGGTTATGGGGATATTAGTCCTGTCTGGTGTGCTATGTGAGGTCCTGATTTTACGATGAAATATGGTGATGCAGCGTTTTAGACCTTCCTGCCTTGGGACACACTCTGTGGGTTTTGCCACCTGGGGAAGAATCCCTTCTATTTAACTTCAAGCTCTCTGTGTATTTTCTGTCCGGCCTTGGGATTCCATCCTGAAAAAACACCCATCTGTAAGGGAACTGAACTTGGTAGGTGGCTATAGTGTATGCGAATTAGCCAGTATCACTGACCATTTGTTTTAACAGAAAGCTTAATGGCTGCAAATAGATAACAGTGACCTGAACAAGAACTTCACTTATTTGACACTGTGTCCCAGGGTAGTATTCCAAAAGCTGTGATGCTCACGCGTCTATGCTATGCTACCAGGCACCTTCTATCAACTTGAGAAAAACTGTTTCAAGACACTGTTTGCGTAGCTCTGAAAATATCATTCTTTTTTTCTTTTCTTTTCTTTTTTCTTTTTTCCCTTTTTTGTGATGGCTCTGCTTTAGTGTCAGCTAAAATGCAGTTTCTGTGTGCAGACTTGCCAGGGTTTGAACTCTAGGCTTTGACTTCAATGGGTGTTATGGAAATCAAGATAGAAGGTCACAAATTGAAGGCAAATTACAAATTCCGTTATTTATCACTACTGGAAACTATGTGCATTGAAAATCATAGAATAGATCATACTAACTCTACCAGTTCGTTCTTTTCACTCATTACTGATTGTAGTAAATGTTGTTTGCTTCCTTTTCTCAACTAGAAAACTGCCTTGTCTGTTAGTGAAATAGAAGGTGAGGAAAGTATCATGTACAGCTGTAGCTCAAAAGCATCTAAGAGATATTGTAATCAAAAATAAGGAAGAGATATGTAAAGAAAAATCTACTTTAAATGCTAAAGACATGAAAAGAAGAAATGAAGTTACTGGAATTATTTTTTTTATTTTGTGATTAGCCTCCCTGCTTGATTGTGGCAAAAGAATAGCCTTGGACCCAGACAAATTCAAAAGGCCAGAAAATCAGACTGCCCTTATTAACAAAGACTCTCTGGTGGAAACAAATCTCCAGAGAAAAGCACTTCTTGGAGAATTTTCACCCTTTAACAAGACAAGAAGTTAATTATGAAGGGCTTCAATTTGAAATACGATGACATGTAGAACAGTGGTTGTGCAGTGAGAAATTCAAGCCCTCAGAGAGAAGTGTGCCCAAAGTTCATATTTTAATGAGACTTTTTCTCACACTTGGGAAGATGTTCTGTGCTTTTAGATTCCTCAGAAGAGCTCTGATTAAACAGGACTGAGATGGGACCTGTCCTGAAGGAACAGCACATGTAGATCAGATTAGGTTGCTCATTCAGAAGAGCTCTTGAATTATCTCAATGTGCATTAAGCACTTGCAGAGCCTTTCTGATTTAGGTAAGAGGCACTTATTTAGGGTGATATACCTAATGAATGATGCAATAAACACGTTGATGTCTAATATAAATACATCATAAACATAGATGAATATTACCTTGCTTTCTTAAGGAAGATATCCTTTAACCTGTTTACACCTATGTAAAACTGTGTGGAAAGTCTTTAAAAAACAAAACACGATTGGAATTCCTTTCTGTTATGTGGTTTGGGTATGTCTGAGATCTGATATGCTTGTTGAGTTAAAGATACATCCACACTGATTCTGCTGAGTGTTTCTGATGTATATTTTTAGTGTTGTTTTATCTATTTACTTAAGAGGCCCAAAGGATCATAGAGTTGGCATTCTTTATTGTTTTAAAATAATTATTTTAATTCTAATAGCAGCTTTCCTTTATGATTTTAATATAAAATATCAAAACCACTGTGGTTTAGAACATGAAAACTCTTATACACATTGTCATTAGTTTATTGAGCTGTTAATTATGCCCTTCAAATGTGCATTTCACCAAGATGTGTGGGCATTAAGATTTACGGCAACCTGGAGAATTTGATGATCTTGCTTTTGTGCTAAACATTTAATGTGTGTGAGGGGTAGAAGTTTCCTCCAAAAATGTGGTAGGAGTTAAGAAATGGATAGTTCTGTGGATGAAACATCTTCTGGGATAATTTAATTTTGTGGTAGTTCAAAATAAATTATTTGGTAACTTGTAGAAGAATATTCACAGAGGCCCATCTGAAAGAGCAGTAAGAGCAGCCAAACCTGTATGTCTGAACTTGCTGAATTTTAGCAGAAAGAAGCATTCACCAAAGGTTTGACCTAAAGTCTGCTAATTCAGTTCAAAGATTTTAGATAATTAAAATCTGAACCAGATGGTGGATACTGAGGAAAGCTGAAGGCAGCAAATGAGACTGGAGGCCAGATTTGCGGTCCCAAATGCTGAATCTGAGGATTAATCCAGCCTGCTGGCTGACACAGGTTAGATGAGTTGTTATATGCACAGCTGGCTGTAACCACACCAGCTGCAGAAGGTGTGTATTTTTGGGGAATTCTTTGGCTTAGTTTGGAGCCTTTTACAGGGCAGAAGAACAAGAATCAAAATTGAAGTAATAAAGGCTGTATTGAGGAAGTGATGTGCTTTAAATTAGAAGGAGGATTTAACTTCAGTTTCAGTTAAATTCACTTGTCAGCTGAGACTGGCAATCTTTCTCCAGCCCCTTGGATAACCCTGCGTAGCTGTAAGACAGGCCTAAGACAAGAACAGTGTCTTCCTCCAACTGTGAAGTACTAATTTAAATTTAACTCAGATCTAAGTTCTAACTTGGATCTCAGCTGAGTTGTATTTTATGGCTTACTCTCATCCACCTCAGTTTCACTTAAATCCTTATGTCAAGTATTTCCTGTGCTGAAGTAAGGGGAAGAGTCTTGGGTGAAATTTGAGTGTAGTGGGTCTGAACCTAAAACAAAACCAAGAAATTGTTTTCCCAAAAGAGTCTGCCTTGTGCAGTGTCACAGCTGAACTTTCTGAAGTGTTTACAACACTTAAGGAGCAGAGGGGAGGTCTCGCAGTGGGAAATACCTGAGCAGACTGTCAGTACCTGGTCAGATAGGTGCATCTTTTTCTGAGTGGCTGTTTTATCCCCAAAAGGTTTATAAATGCAACAACTGGCCTTGGATCTACTATTACTTTATAATATAGCTTCCCAGTCAGAAAGGGTGAGTCTGTTTCATGAAAAAGCTGGTTTTAATGTGTACACAAATTGGTCGGAATGCTTGGGCATTGCACTAGGACAATAAAACCAAGTTAAACCTGTGTTTATCTCCCTTATGTGTACCTATAACAGGGGCAAGGAAAGATTTTTCTGGTGTGTTTTATTTTTCTCATTGGTTCTGCTCTTTCTAGTAACTGGCACCAGAGATCACCGCATGGTTTTAGAATGCTGTGCTGTCTACAGATGAGTTGGGTGTGTCCTTTGGTTTCAGCGAGGCAGAAAAGATGCTGTATTTGTTGGCAAATAAACGATACTTCTGCATCTGTCACCCATACAGATCTGAAAAATGAAGTATGACCAGCTAAAGAGCATAAAATATTCAGTGATTCTGTACTAGAATAGCCTGTGATTTTCACAGTCTCCCAGTTCTATTTTTGTACATGTGACTGAAGACTTTTTTTCCTGATTAATGAATCTGCACTTAACTTCAAGTAGTTACCAGGGCTTCTGGGGAAGCTTTGCAGCGTGTCTGGGAGTTTTTTGCTGCTTGACTGGACACAAGGAACTGGTAACATGCCTGACATTAAAATACTCTCTGCTTAGGTTATGCAAGATATATTCCTTGTGCAAGGAAAGCAATATAGAGGGAAAAGAAGGGGAAGAGCATCAGTAAATGCTGTAGTAATGTACTTCCAGTGTGCTCATGATGATGTAATACAGAGCAGAGAATCAAGGAAATCCCATATGCTGTTTTTTGGCAGAGATAGAGTTAACTTTCTTTAGCAGTTGCTATGGAGCTATGCTTTGGATTTGTGCTAGAAAGTGTTGATGACCTGAGATGTTTTAGTCATTGGTGAGCAGTGCTTACCTGGAGTCAAGGCCTTTCCAGCTCCTCACACCACCCACCAGTGCAAGAGAGCCTGTGAGGGGGCATGGCTGGTTCAACTAATGCCAGAGACAAAAAGGATATCCCACCCCATATGATGGCACACTCAGTGTATAAAGCTGAGGGAAGGAGGAGGGAGGGGAAGACTTGGATGGTTGGCATTTGGTTTTCCACAGTAACTATTACATGTGATAGAGCCTTTCTCTCCTGGAGGTGGCTCAACACCTGTCTGGCAATGGGAAGTGGCGAATCAGTTCTTTGTTTTGCTCTATTTGTGTGCGTAGGGCTTTTTATTTATTTAACTGCCTTTATCTCAACCCATGAGCCTTCACTTTTTACTCTTCCAAGGGGGGACTAAACAAGCAGCTGTTTGGTGCTTATTTGCCAGCTGGGGTTAAATTGTTACATCCAGTTTACTAAGCAGGTATCTAATCAAGGACAAACTCCCTTCCTGTGCTTTGCTTTTGATGAAAGGTACAAATTATCCTTTGAAAAACTCAGGTCAGAAAAAGCATGAATTAGCTTTAAATGTTAGAATAGTACTGATTTTTCCAGTCTCTTTCTCTTCTGCTTTGCAGAGGTGAACATAAGCTCAGGCCTGAGTTGAGGTACAGCACCAGAGCTGTCTGGAACAAGTCTCACAGGAGGCCAATTGGGCTGAGCACAATGTGCCCTTTGATTTCTTTTGTTTTTAAAGTTTTTCTGTAGAAGTTCTTGCTCCACTGGTTACAGATGGATCACAAAAAAAGCTGCTGCTTTCTGCTGTGCTTTTTCACATGTGTGCAGTTTCCATTTGTCTGAAATAATGTGCAGGAGAAAAGAGGATCCTTGCTTTCCTTTAACCTTGGTTGTACTAAATTTTAGTATGCAACGTGCAACGTTAGCACACTTCACCCTAAATGTGAAGGTGGTGATCAGTTCAGTTGCCTGTAGAGCACCATCATATCATGTGAAGTTTGTGTGGTGGAACAGAAACATCTTCATCATTAACCCTTTTCTGAACATGATGCAGAGACTCCTTCAGCAGAGCAAAGATGGGGTGCAGAGAGTGAGACAATGAAAGAACAGGTAAAGAGGAAGGCAGAGAACTGTGTTGAACTAGCACATTACACCAGAAATTCTTAGATAAAATCATATTCTGGATTCTCCTCTCAAGGTTTTTTTTCTCTCAAAACCATTTATCATGTTCCAGATAGTGAACAGGATGGGTATAAAGGATAAAGCCTCTCCAGAATGGTTGAGGATGCTTTTACTGGGAAGATTCAGCACATAAAATCGAGAACTCAAATTGCAGGAAAAACCTGGAAGGTCCTTCAGTCATAGTTCTTGAAACCTGTTTTGCATGTTAATTTATCAGATAGCCTTATGTTGTGAGGGAGAAACAAATGGTAGAGATCTCTGGTAAGACATGATTTCATCACATCTTTTACTGATCTTTTTTGAAATGAAACTGCAAAAAGCCATGAGAACTTGCTTGAATACACAGAGGAAGTAAAAGAAGTAATAAGATAGATGTAACTGAAACATACTGAATAATATGGCAGAATCCTTAATTTTGTCATAGGTGACTTATAAGTTAGGATCAGGTAATCCTTTGGATAAGATGATATAGTCTCTGAATGCTGTCATCTTGTTGTCACTGCGCTCTGAAATTCAATGTGTAGAATATCTGACAAAAAGAACTTTATTCTGGAATGTTTTTAAAATCTCTATTATAAGAGACTAACAAACCATAGCAAAATAATCAGTATTCCAAACAATGGCTTAGCACTCTGAATATTCAATAAATAAGTTGTCTTTTTAATAGTTATTATGTTCAGTATCAATGGCTGACAACTGCTGTCACCCCATCAAATTGTGCTAAATCCTCCTAAACAAGACACCCTTGTAATAAAGCTTCACTTGTAATCATTTTTTGGCAAGCACATCTTACAATTATTATTCCAACCGCTCACACTCGTGTACACCATGAGGTGCCAGTGCTTTCAGTTCTCAGCATTAAAGATGTGGTGATAGAGAAGGCAAACCCTTATTAATTCTGAGAGACTTGCTTAATTGGGACACAATGTGAAGATTCTCAACAATAATAACAGATGATGGGGAATAAATAGGCACGGCAGGAGAGAGGCAGTTTCTAGTGTGAATTTCTCTTTGCTTCTGTTTAATTGCATTACATACTGCGGGAAGTATCTGGAGTATGTGTTTTCTAGTTAATTTTTCTTGACTGCATCCATCTAGCTACAGCTCCTGGACATTCTGATGTTTGATAATACTCTATTTACATATGACTACACATCTATAGCTGTCATTAGAACCAATTTACACACATGATTTACTTCTTGAAGTGTCAACATCTGAATTTTGTCTAGAGACAGGAATAGGGTCAGGAAAGTTTAATTGATTGTATAATGCAATTTGAAAAGGCTGGCAGGGATCTAGGGCAATTTTGGGACATCTGTCTTTGAGTCATCAAAAATAAAGCACATAACAGCTGTGATAACAGCAGGATTATGATTAGATATACAGCATTTGCTATCAGATTGAACAAGGACTAGAAAAAAAGGAGGTAAATAAGTCAGTTTTGACAATATTGCAAGGATTTTTAATAGGTCTTTGTTTTTTACCTTTTACAAGTTTATATGAAAATACAGTGTTGAACAGAAATATAAATAAAATCTGTTTGTTTTTTTCTAGCAATGATTTACATATATTCCTGAAAAATAGATCTTGTTTTCCAACAGCACAGTTATGAAGGCAAATGTTGCATCCCACTTAGTACATTGTGTATTAGGTCAGCCATTCCTTCTCCAATATTGCAGCTACAAGGTCCTGTTCATGATTTCTACGTAAAGGATCCAAAAAAAACGTTTGCAACTCATTCCCTCTATAATGTGAAATCAGCCTTATCTGTATATCTTTTATGTGCTTGTTTATCTTTCATGCATATAAGTACAGTTAAAAATCAATTGGTTGCAATCTGAATTTGTTCTTCTGTTGCAGAACTGATTATAGTAACAAGGAAGCGTTCACTATTCATGCAATGTATTCCTTCTTTATATAATTTCTAGTTGAGTTTGTAATTCATGAAAGCTGAAGAGAAAAGTTATCTAGTTATACTAACTTGTTTTAAAATAATAAAATGATAAAAATTATTAATAATGAAATAAATAATAAATAAAATGAAGTTGGTGCCTTCAGCATACAATAGAGTTAAACTTGGTTGCATGACTTTACAATTCAAACTGAACATGCTTCATACGTTGACTACAGAATATAATGTAAGAACAAATCTGAAGAACAATATATAACTTCCACACTCATTTATGATTTCTACTTAAACTTTAATTCATGAAAATTGGATACAGAAGTAATGACACTTCCAAAATTTAAGCATTCATTTGTACATCTACCAGTATGAAAAGTCATTATGCTACAGCAACATCAGAAAAGTTACAGAATGCTTGCAAAAATATGCAGCCCAGAGCTGCTTTCTTGTCCAGAGATGATGCCCGTGTGGTTAACAAATTCATTTTAGGATCAAACTAGAAGACTGATATCAATTGAGCTGCTAAGATGTTCTGTGGCTGTAACTCCACAGTGCTGTTGGCTTCCCAAGAACATTCTTTTCTGAGATTTCTCAGCAACTGCCCCATGTGTTATAAGGCAACTTGGAACCTTGGAATCTGTCACTTATTTATTTCAGATGCTGAAATCAGTGCTTCATTTAGAAGTATATTTTGGCACAGAGCAGCACTGACTGCGGAGAAGGAGGCTTTTTATGCCAGCTAGTTTTTTCCATCCATAAGTGTCAGCACACTGACAGTCGCGTCATAATCAGTCCTTAGCAGATGCACTATTGTTTTAATTCCTGCAGGCTCTGGAGAGTTTTCTCTCAGTTATTTCATATGAACATAACTCTCATTTACTGCAGAAATTTATGTTGCTTTACTGATAGATAATAAAAATAGTTATCTAACCTGTGTCCTCTGAAAAATACTGAGGCATAGTTCATCTCGAACAATAATTAAGAATTGGTATCAGACCATGATATGGCAAAGCACTTTGAGAGCCACTGTTAGTTTTCATTACAGTAATTAAAATCTTCAGGTTTTTCACTGATGTCGTATGCCAGTCAGGAGTTGTTTTCTAGTTCAATTTTTCACCCACCTTAAGGTTGCTCAGTGCTGCTCTGATCCTGAACTACAGCAAAAATAAGTGGTTCACTAGCCTGAAATGAAAATGAAACTGCATGTGGGAAGTATTAAACATGTGGGAAACAATATGCTCATAAATTTTGCCTGTAGAACTAACACAGTGCCAAGTGATGCTGCCATCAGCATTTTGCCTCAAATGCTATACAAGTTTGTTTTCCTTAAAAATGAGGATTAATAATTTGGGGAAATTTGAGGAGGAAAGGTGAATTAATCTACCCTGGCTTAGCTCCAGTTTGATTTATTTTTTCAAAGTGAACTAAGATATCACTATCAACCTGAATAATATTATCCAGGTAAGCTATGTCAGTGTAAGTACAGCAAATGTGTTTTCAATGAATTATAAATGGTAGTAAATTTCTCAGGCTGAGAAGTACTTGTGAGTTATCCAGTTTGAAAAACCTATCACAAGGTCTTAGATATACCAGAAATTTTCTCACTAGCTGCTGTCTTCAGATATCTCTTACGTGTCAGGGCTTCTGTGCTGCTAAAGCCCAGGGTGTTCTGGAATAGGAGATGCAGACAATTGCTGACCTGGCAGCTGTTTCTAGGCCTGCAGTGAGTGTGCACTTGACAAGTCATGATACCAGTAAAGGCATTTTGGGGATAAAAGGCAACAATGCAGAAAATCAACTTAAAGTATGTGCAGTTGTGTGCAAAGCAGAATTCAGTGAGAGGTGACTGGGATGTAGCATTTGGAGAAAGCAGGAATATTCTACAGGAAACACAGAGCTTCACTGGCAGTGCTTCACGAGGAGGAAGAGTTTTCAAGAAGACCTGTGTTTCTTGCAGATCTGGAGAAACTTATTCACTTCATCTCCCAAGTAAGGAACTGCAACTGAAGCTTGTGTACCTGGTCTGTGTTTTGGGATCCTGTGCCAGTTACAATCATCTGGTGCTGAGGAGCTTTTTCTCTAAAGCTGATTTCCAAACTCTTCCTTCCTGCAGTGTGGCTCTGTGGGAACAGTACCAATGGCATTTCCTGGACTCCAGCAATGTTGAGGGTGCTGCTGTTGACAGGGTGTCATGGAAGAGGTTATGTAGTGAGCATATTTTTTTTTTTTCACTCTGCTTTTCCCTTGTCCCTTTCTACAAGGAGGGCAATCCCCATATATACATGCAGGACATAGTAATCAATGTGCTATCAGTGGTATTGAAATTCTAGGCACTTTCTGTCAGTTCTTTCAAAATTGAAGTCCTTGTTGTAAATAGTCTGTTGTAAGATATAGAAAGAGGAAATCTATCATTTTGTTCTTCCAAGCTGACATGGTTATGCCTTTAGAGAGGGACTTCATGAAGGAATGCCTTTACTTCTTTGAAAAGGTTTTGAAAGTTAGCTCTCTGCAACTTACCAAGTACACATGAATGGCAGTTAATCAACTGATTTTGATTTTTATTTCATGAGGTCTTGGGAGAAGCTTGTGTAAATCCTAAATATGATTGACAGCTTCATTCAAAACACAGCAGTTTTGATTCAAATCAAGGCTTATAAAAGACGGCTGTGTTCTTGGCACAGGGATGAGACTATGGAATGAATAATTATTTTGCTTGTGATACCTCTGGGCACACGAGGCAGTTGCAATCTACTTCTCCCTCGAGAGAATAAGGAAAACACAGAATGATGTAGCTGCAACTAGAGAGAATCTTATTGCTTAGCTGGCTGGAAGCAAAGATGGGCTGCATGGGGCTTTTTTGTTGTTAGTTTTTTTTAAGGTTTTATCTCCTGGGGACACTTAAATCATTATAGAGAAGCTACTGCATCAAATAGGTGTAGTAGTATTACATGCCTAGAGTGCTATTATGTGAATTATTTGACTCACACAGCAGGATCATCAGTCTTAAAATTGGAAACTTTCACCTTGTCGTGTTTTATTAAACCGTGAATGCAAGTGTGGTGTTGGTGTATTGGGGGTTCCTGTTGTGGCAGCATAAATGGGAGCCTCAAAGCGATCTTAGGTGAGAGTATTTAACAATTAAAATCCTGAACCTTAATATTTCTTCAAAACACAAGCAAAGTCTAGTTTTGCTCTAAAATGGATATGATGGTGCGGTGGGGTTGGCCTCAGCTGGCTGCCAAACCCAGCCATTCTCACTCCCCTTCCTCAACAGTGCAGGAAGAGAAAATAAGATGGACAAGTTCATGAGGTGAGATAAAGGCAGCTTAATGAGAAAAGCAAAGATGGCAAATAGAAGCAAAGCAGAAATAAAAGGAAATTTATTTTCTACATCAGGGGTGTCGAACTCAGTGTGGGGTCAAGGAGCTTGGTTCTGCCAGGTAGAAACAAGGTGGAGGGCAAGATTTGGCCCACAGGCTGAGAAGTTGATGTTCTTTATCTACATCTATCAGCAGGCAAATTCCAACCAGTTCCTGGGAACCAGGGCCCCGGCATGTGTAACAGTAGTTTGGAAGATGTATGCCTTAATTTCCCCTTCCTCCTGTCCATCAACTTCTTATTGATCAGCACATTGCCACATGGTAAAGAATATCCCTTTGGTCAGTGTGGGTCAGCTATCCAAGCTCCATGCCCCCTCCTTGTCCTCCCTTCAGTCTATTGGCCTTGGGGAGAGGGCAAGGATACTGCAAAGAAATTGTTGTGTGAGCACCGCTCAGCAACAGCCACAGCACTGGTGTTGTCAATGCTATTCAAGCCACAAACAGGAAGTACAGTGCTGTATGAGCTGCCAATAAGGTTACCTCCACACCAACCAGACCCAGTGCAGGTGGTATTGAGAGAGAAAGGCAGATCTGAAAAATCCTGCTAAGCAGATTTCATTTTCTCCTCCTTTCCTTGTATCCACTACAATGTTATTGATTTCCAATAAATTCACCCATGATAATGTTCCCCTCTGGTGCTGGGCATAGTGGGTCTGGAGGAAAAGGAGGCTTGTCAGGAAGCACGCTGTGCTTCAGTGTTCGTGTTGGCAAGGGGTGCTTGAAGGTGTTGATGGGAGTTTATACACACAGGCATGAAGGAAAACAGTTCATGGTGTTGTCTACATTGATGAGAAACCCATCCACAGACTTTGTTCCCAAGCTGTGCTGGGAAGTAGCCATATACTGTGAATTTGGTCACTTTTAGCTCTGAATCTTTGGTGATCCAGACCGATGCAGGTTATGCATTCTGCCTTTTCTGTTGAGCTTGAAAATGCAAGCCTTCCGAAGGAAATAAAATGTTTTGGCATGAGTTTTTCAGTCACTGTAGCACTAGTGCCTAAGAGCTTTCTTGTGTTTATGAAGATTAAAGCATCTACTGATTAGTGCAACACTTGGCAAATTGCATAAAACTGATGGTGAAGGACTTTTGCAGATTGAGTCTGATCCAACAGCTGCTGAAATTGATGTAAAGACAAGCATTAGCAAACGCCACTTATAAGTGCTTTAGCAGAGGAACAGTTCATTAAAATCAGTGGCTTTTCCACAAGTCAAATGTGCTGAAACAGGATAATTTTCTTCTGCTTTTACATAACTTTTTGTGTGCAAGAGATTTGGCAGGGAACACTCAGCAACAATCTGCTCTCTTCAGCCTGTAGCTAAAGCCAAAGGTATTCCTTCTTGCCCTCTGAGGACCAGAGATAAGATATTATTCTGCCTATAAGGTGGGATTGTTTTTCATGGAGTGGGAAGAAGAAAATACCAGACTGGGAAGTACAACTTGAATTCCATTTTCTCAAAGCATCACTTCGACAGGGGGATACTTCTAAGGAAGGATGATTTCTAATTGTCTTTCCAGACAATGCAACTCAGGTATCTGAAGGACAGTGAAGTGGGAAGAGCATCTCCAATACCGTGTATACTGGAGCTGGCATAACAGCACTAGAGTCTGAAAGGAGAGAGACCCATAAATACAGTATTTTTCCCAGCTGGAGTGCCAAATGTCTCTTGATTAGCAGGCTCTTGACAGCCTGCAGATGAGGGGCAGAATACACTTGGCTTTCTGGAAAAAGAAATAAGCTGGCAGCTAAGCTCCTTCTTCTCTCTTAGTACTGTAACTCTTACGTGCTCTCAGACTACACAGGCTGCTCCTGAGCTTGAAATCTTGATCTTGTTTTAAAATATTTATTTTCTGTAACACTGTTTAGGCATTTAGTATTTGACAACACAAGTTTTAAAATAACCCCAAATTATTGTACAGTGTCAGGTTTTCACTCATAAATTCCATCTAAGTATTTTTTTAAAGTCTGAAGATATATAAAATGTTCTGTTTGAAAATGAGAAGGGGGAGAACAACAATTAAAAATGTAAGAATAGAAGCTAATTGTGAGCAATTGAGGCAGAGCTTTGTTTAGAAAATGTATCAGTATAAAATGGAGAGGTGAATAGATTAGCACTGATTGTAGTAGTTTTACATATAATCGTATCTTTTTCATGAGTAATCATTAGCAATTATAATATAGGATTTAAATCTTAATGCTCTCCTGAAAAGTCTACATTTCTGAAGAATGCACACCTGGCCAAGAATCAATGAACTGGTCCAAGTAATAGCAGCAAAATGATCTATGAGAATTATAGGCACAGATTCAGCTTTCTGTTTCCTTGAATTTATTAATAATGTGGATTTTTTTTCTTTTTGGAAACGGGCTTGTGCTTTCTAACTGTCCTACTGCCCATCCCTTGTACCTCATTTACTGCCTAATTTTAACCAAACTAGAGAGATGAGTAGAAGACTTCCAGAAGTTAAGTTTCTATAGACTTTGTGTAAATTGTTGGCTGAGCAAGAAGAAATTAGGGCAGTCTGAATCTTCATTCTCTTAGTCAAGAGAGTAGAACAGTAAAGAAAAGGAAGGATCACTGAGCAGGAAATTGTGGGAATAGATGTTAATTTGGAAAAATAAAGGCTTTGAACTGCAGTGACTGACATCCAGGCTTAAAAAGGCTTTTGCATAGGAAGGCAGGAGCCCCAGTTTGACATTCCCTAATGTTGTGTTGATGCTAAGGTTTACATCTTGATTGGTACCACATTTCTGATTCAAAATAAGAATCAGTTTTATTCCAGAATTTTTAAGAATGTCTTGGATACAGGACACTACACAGCTTTTCTCTATGTCTGAGCAGAATCTGGAAGTAATTAGGTAGAATATTTACATAAACCTATAGGTTGATATTCAGACATCTTCTAACTGCATAGGGCCTCTTTGAGGTGTAGGTGTTTCAGTGCCTTGAGAAACCAAGAAATACTCTAAAATATGACTGCCAGCCAGGAGCAGGTTCAGCCTTTGCTGGTGTGGCCACCCCTCCCTGTACTACTCAGTGCAGCACATTTTTCTGGTCACAGTGTTGTCCCCCAGCATCCTCACACTATATCTGCATCTGTTCTTGTTGGCAGCATTGTAAATACCAGTAAATAAAGACAAGCTGCTGTTTCACCCTGATGGTTTACGGAAGTGTTGTTCTCGCCAACAAAATCAAGATGGAATTTTGAGCTCACCCCTCCTGCATTGAGCAGGATTTTACAGGGTGTCAGCTAACAAAACTGTGAGCACACGTATTTTACAAGTTTAGCCCTGCATATTTAGGTAACAGTTCATAAGAAGCATAAATGCAATTTGTAGAAATGTAGCCGGGTGTATTTTCTTCTGCTTTCAAATTGCATAGAAGGGGAAAAAATAAAGAAGTTACAGCTTGAATATCCATTAAAAAATTATGCCAGTCACCAAAATATGTAACATATGGGGAGGAGGGCAATAAAAACACCTGGACAAAACTCAAGGGTCTCATGCATGTGAGTGCAGTCTCTCCTGTCAAAGAGAGAGAAAAGGTTATTGCTTTTAAGATGTGCAATAGGGGTATATGTGTATATATTTGTGTGTATATCTATCTCTCCCAGTTCTGAAGGGGAAGTAGTCAGTCAGTGCTTCCATGTTCTGATTTTTGTAGGTCTCAGTTGCCTCCTTCCTCCCTGGGGAGGACTAACCTCCAGAAATATGGGAGAGGGAGACTGTACTCTGCAGGAATCTGCATTCTAATATGTTGGCTCTACCCTGAGGAAATGCCCTGCAGGTATAAATGCACTGCTCACATTATACTTGGCCATTCTGAAATGAGTACTTCTCTTCTTAACAAGGTCTCCTTTCACATGAATCCTACAGGTTTCTATAAATAACTGTGGTTTTAATAGCCCAACCAACACACTAAAAAAATGTTTTGGGAAATGTGGATTTAATTGCCTTCCTTCTCCCTATTTAGAGGTTTCTAGGACTCTCTTTCCCAGATTCCTGTTAGAGGGACATGCTGTCATTCTTTACCCTTTATGGGCTGGCTTCTCCACCATTTTTGCATCACTTTGGTTGTTAGAACTGTGTTGATTTTTGCCTGCAAAAAAAAAAAAAATATCATTGTTAATTGACTTAAACTTACAAAAAAAAAAAATCCACAAACATTTAAACTTTAAACAAAATGCATCTGAAGGGAAATGGTTTGTTCCAATTTTTGTTAGTCCTTTTCACAGTTAAAAGTAATGCTTTATTTTTTACTGGTGCCTGAAATTTTCTTTTAGAAAGTATTGAAGTAGAGCAATTCATTCCCCCCAGCACTGAATATTCTTTTTAAGTGCAATGATTCAGGACGCTGTGAATTAATCCATTACAGCCAACCCTACCTATTTCAAAGAGCAAGGAACAGAGAAACATTTTGTGCTGCTCTGGTAGCAGTGGTGGTTAAACTGCTGCAGCTGTATATGTCCAAACACCTCATGTGGATCAGCCCTTGAGGAAAGCAATATTGAGGGGTAGCCCTGGCTGCTGGCACCTCTGGAGTGTCTGTGTATTTAATTATGCTCCTTGGTCACCTTTCTGAGTCTCCTGTCCTCATGGACTATGCTTTTGGAGTGCCAGACTGGCTGTTTTCTGCTCCCTGTACCTGCCTGCTCCCACTAGCACTATGTGGTAGCAGGTCTCTGGGAGCTGGGTCCAGTTGCCCTCGTTTTGTTCTAATTGCTTCTTATTTTTCAAATACTCCGTGGACATCAGTAACTGAACTAGGGGAGTAAGGTGAAAACTGGTCAGATTCTGACTGCTTGCAGAAAACTGGTGGCTACACCTTTCCTTTTTAATAAATGTACTGAGTCACTTTGGGATTGGAGCAGTGTTTCCCCCTTTACCTTGGCTTTAAAGGAGTTTCTATTTTTGTGTGTGTGCTGCGCAGAAGCGCTTTAACGCTTGAAACAGTGATGCTTTATGAAGTGAAAGAAACAAATGGATCCAGAGTGAAGTGAGATTGAGGAAAGAAGGGCTTTATCTGCTTCCTTCCCACTAGCTGCCTCCAGCCTGACGTGAACAGTCCCATTCCCCACCACTCACCCCAGCAGCCACAGGAAGGCATTTGCGTATGAAAGAAATGATACATCAGGTGCTGAAGGAGAGGTTAAAATGTCTGTTTGCCCCAAGTCAGATAATAGTGTGTATGTTACAGATAAACAGATTCACAGCTGTCCTTAATCTTTCATGTTTCTGTTTATATACAGAAATAAATGTGTTTCCTCAAATGTAAAGTAACTGTACTCATTCAAACAAATGTTATGTGTGTATGGGAAACCTCAGCCTTTATCTCCTCCATAAAGACAACAGATTTTTTTTTCCCCCCTACTATAGAGGAGCTTCTGGAAGAATAATCTCTTAGCCCTCCTTTAAGTTTTAGCACTGTCCCTTGAATAACCTCATAGAAGGCTGAAACAAATGAAATTCTTGTGTGAGCAAAGAGCAATATGCAGCGAAACAGGGATTAAGTAGAATTCATGTCATTTCCCCAGTAATGGATTGCCATTAAGGAATGTGAGTAACAGGGCGAGCTCTCCCCCTGCACTGAGTCAAGGAAGTTGTGCCTGCCCTGACCCTCCTATGTTATTTTTTTTTTTCCACCAGGGGATTGGGATTTAATTTCCATATAGGACAGAGGATTTTGACAGCTGGAATTTCTGTAGTGCTGGAGCTAAGCACCTCCGAGAGGGCTGTGGTTTGCTCTACTGTGTGCTGCCTTGCACCAGGGGGGTTTATTTCATACTTGAATTCCGCTCACCTCCACATCTGGCTTGTCTGTGGTGAGCTGATAAGGTATCAGTGTATCTGAACGAGGAGCACGTGAGCGATCTCTTCTCGCTCTGTTCTTCCTCTCCCGTGATTTGTAAGTGTTAAAGCACTCATCTCTTCTGGCAGTTAATGTATGCAGCCTCTCAATAGCTAATATCCTGTCATAGGCAGCGCAAACCGGCTTAATCTGGTTCACTGCTTTAGTGAGTAGTTGAGAAAATATAGGTGAAATGAAGAACGCAGCTACCAGCTGAGAGCCTAGTGCTCACCCTGCCACAGAGCTGTACAGACACATTACACGGGAGATTGGGCCTGTAACAGAAAGATCTGCATTTTTCTTGCTCACAACAGATTTGCCGTAGCTCCTCGTATCACTCTGCAGCCCTGAAGTCTGTTACGGTGCGTTACGGACTCTTATGTTTGAGGGTTTAAAATGCAGATGCAAAAAAAACCTGCAGCAGATTGTAAGTTGGCAGAGATAACCAAAAATGGGGAGAAAAATTTATTTTTTTTTTTGTGTCTGTGGAATCCATCATCCTAGATTTTTGGAAGTCTGTTTCATTTGCTTTGGTAATAAAAAATAAATAAATTGGTTATTTGGTATCCAAATGACGGGGAAGGAGTTAATAAAAACATTTCAAAACCCCAGGCTCTCCGAGAACTGAATGAAATCTTTTGCACCTACAGAAAATATGGCAGAATTAACCTCTGTCATTTTACTGCCAGCTTTGCCTTTTCCTTGAGTTCCCCTTAATGTTTTCACAGCTTTCCCTCCTACCTTCCCTGGTGCTTTAACAATACAAATACTAATAAAGAGTGCACACCCAGCTTAAGCTGTGTTTTAAAGTTCAACATCCCTGCTCTGAACTAGTGCCTTCTCCAGAAGTTTGTTTTATTTTGCACCCTAAATTATACAGCATCTCATGAGCAGTGGAAACTAGAAGGGGCTTTTGGTAGTGCATGTGTCTTTGCATCCATGGAAAAAGCAATCAGGCTAAAAGAGTGGTTTTGGACATCTCTGTTAGAGGCAGCAGTTGCTGTGCCAGGCAGTTGGTTTTTGGGGGAGATGAATGGTAGGAAATTTCAGACAAGAGTCAGACTCTCCACCTCTTTGAAGGGATTTTTAAAAATTAGGCAATGGTGGGAAGACCAGAGACTCAAGAGCAGGACTGAGCTGGCCCCCTCCCCTGGGGCAGCTGTAATGCAAGGGAAAGGAGAGGGCACCACTACTGCTCACTCAGTGCAAGCCTCCCTGTCTGACCAGGTACCCAGTGACTTATAACATGTCAGCTTGGCTATTTGTAGAGGTGTGGTAGCACACAAAGGCCTATGCTATGTATGTTCATGGTTATGATATGAACTGCAAGGTTCTGGACGTGCGTTTTGAAAACATTAGGGATATGCTGTAATGATCAGGGGCTGGAGTGTGTGTGTTTGTGTGTGGTTTTAGTAACAAGCTTGATATTATCTACATCAGAATGAAGGTCATAGGTGGCTGTGGTACCTTACCCCTTCTCTCCCTGGTAGAAAAGTCTTTAATCCACACATTCCACTCTCCTTTACAAGACAAGTAGAATATAGTTGTGGACGTGCTTCGTCACAAAGTAAGGATGAAATGTGTTTTCCTGAGGTGCAGAGGTTAGGGTTATGATATCTGCTCTTCTTTTAAGGATAGACAAAGGCATGGCTTATTGATCTGTCTGAATGCCGGCGTGCTGGCTTTTTTATTATTATTTTTCATAAACAGAGGTGATGTGAGTGACTGACTTTTCTACTGTTCTAGCCAAGTCACAACTTGTTACAGAGGGAGGTGGCAGTGACCTCTGTGAAGAGACTTCCTACTGCCTCTCATTAGAAGAGATTTTTGCAATAGGTGGAGAAGATCAGCAGCTCTGCTGTGTGCATCTCCAACCTTTGGAAGTCAGCAGAGGAAAGCCCCAAGGCAGTGAAAATGCTGTTTCTTTGTTATCTTAAATTCTGTTCCATCTTAGCTCAGATGTGTGATGGTGATAATCTCAACTTCTTTCCATTGCTTCTTTTTGTACA
The DNA here is from genome assembly GCA_033556795.1 of Tapera naevia. Classification (NCBI taxonomy): domain Eukaryota; kingdom Metazoa; phylum Chordata; class Aves; order Cuculiformes; family Neomorphidae; genus Tapera; species Tapera naevia. The sequence continues at coordinate 4,449,609 of JAUMJJ010000076.1, read as the reverse complement.
AAATGCTGGTATGGGACATAACTGTAGCTTCAGTGGTAAAAGTTAAAAGCTAATTTTTGTGGCACTGCCAGAACCTCAGAGGCTGCTTCTCAGGGAATGAAAGCCTGGGGGGCCGGGGAGGACGTTGCAGGGCTGGTAACAGGATGGGGATGGGTGTGTGCTGGACTTGTCTCCTGGGTCTTCATAGATCACCCCTCAGGGAAGTTATTTCAGAGCTTGTGTGTCCTTCAGCTGTGATCCTAGAGCTTTTGAATGTTAATCATACTCGGTAGCCACCATCTGAAAAATGATATCTATAGATCCAGTGTCTGATCTCACTGAGGAAAGTCCCCTTGGCAGACTTGCTTGGTCCTCATACCTGTGGAGACAAGCCAGATGATCTTTTTTGTCTTAAGGAGCCAAATTTGGTCACCTTGCCCCAGTGATTGCTTAAATTATTTTATATTTATTTTTATTTTTTTTCTGCCTGGGGTAACAGCTTTCTTCTGCTGCCAGCAACTGTATTTAGCCTTGCAGAAATATAATAAACACTCAATGTGCTAGACACTTGTTTATAATCAGCTGCCTTTTGTTGCATGACACCCGAGTGCACTGAGCAAACATGCAAGAAAGTGGGATTAAAGATTGCACAAAGTTCCTTGAATCTGAATTCCTCAGTTTAAGTGGGTCACATTGCCTTGTAAATAGTATTCTAGTAATATAATTTTGGGCTTTGAGTTTGCACACGGGATTCTATTTTGTGTATTTGTGCTTTCTATAAAATTAAGGTTTTTCCACTGCTCTTCATTTACCGTGTTGTTTAGGGAGCGTTCTCAAACTTGTACCCTATTGTTTGTAAGGGAGCACTGCAGGATGCCATTATCAGGCTTGTAGAATCCACTATGTGCTTGGCATTATTTATTGCAGAACAGTTAGAGCATGCTGTGTCTACTGCTTCTGAGACAGCAAGCATTGAACTTCATCAATCAGAGTAGGATCTGCTCATCTATGGCTTTGTTCTCAGGAGGCTTGGATCTAGATGATCTTTACAGTCCCTTCCAGCCTAAACCATTCTATGAATTCATTGATAGTATTGAACTTCATACCAGTAAAAACAAACCCAACAATCCAGCTGGTGTGGCAGTTACCTGGATCCTGTCCTACAGAAAGGTAAATAGGCCTGTAATATTTTCTGAGTCATAGGACTGGTTGTAGAAATGACAAAACCAAAAATACATCCATAATGGGTAAATAGATGATTAGTAAAATAAAGTTACTAGCAGGAAAATGAATCTTGAGCACTGCTTTCAACAGGGCGATTATTTTAAAAAATAATGCCTGTAAAAGCTCTAACAGCTATAAAGTGTAGTGGAAAGCTCCCAGAGAGCAGCAGTGCTCAGCCTTTGAAATCTGTGTCTCGCTTCAGTCTGCTGCAAATCCTTTGTGTGCTGGGCCATGCCGTGAGTCACGTGCACGTACAGAAGGTCCTCACACCTTTCTTGGGTAAAAGCATCCCTCAGAGGTAGGGGAGATAAGTGCTTTTAAGTTGACAGTGAGAAATGCTTTATTCTCAATACAAACACTCAGAGCAGCCTGATACTTATTTTACTTCATCTCTTTATGGTTACTCACAACGTGCAGTTTCAAGAACACGATGTTACCAAAAAGTCATTTCTGTTAGCAATGAGAAATGGGGATTAGAGGCTGCTCCTGATTTTTATACCTCTATAGCACTGCTATAGAGTGGTAAAGGAGAGAAGAGCGGAGATGCCAACCCCTATCAGGTATAAATCTTCATGTGATAACTAAATAAGAAAGCTAAACAAGGTTTTATTTGTTATCCTTTGGTCATTTTCTGATATTGTAATTACTGCATCTCACTACTGTTATGACGGTGATCACAGAGTTGGTGAGGGGAAGAAGCATGTTCAAACAGAGCTTCTGCTTTGCACTAATTAAAGCCTTTGTTAGTTATTAAATGCTCTTCTCAGTTTGCTGAAATCCTTGTGCTTTATTGGTTTGTTTCATCATTTATTCAAACAAAGTTGGTGATCTAGATTTGTGTCAGCTTTTGGGGGGCTCTTGAGAGGCAGTGTCATCGCAGAGAGCAAAGATCAGAATCAAACGGTCACCCCTGAAAAACTTCCCTCATTTCATCTGTATTTTTTACCCGAAATGCAAATGCAAACCATGGCATTGCTTATCTCTCCTAATTTATTCTCCTCAGTCGCTATAAAGTTCCAGAAGCCCGTGAGTGGCTTCTACAGCAACTTTGGCAAAAACTTGGGGAATGTTTGTAGCAGATAGCTACAACCTGTCTCTACTAGAAGATTTTTCTTTCAATTTTGGGGAGGGGAAAGTAATTGAAGACTGTCTAGAAGGACTTGCAGCTATTTATGGATTATGAGATGTTCACATTAGGCGAGGCCTGAGACAGCCACATTCCCCCCGACAGCTCGTCCTGTACATAGGGTCGTGTGCTTCTTGCTTGTGATTGGCTCTTGTTTTGTTGGCTCCTCAGAGTTGGCCTCTCTGCTCTGGGTGCAACTGAATTTCATAACACAAGCTGAATGCAAAGTCCAATGTCCACAAACAAAATAAGCAGCGGACTGTGGAATTTGTTTGCAGGAATTGTAAAGGGTCAATGAATAAGGTTTAATGGAAGTAATTTTTCCCCTTCTTTCTAGTTGCAAATGCTTTTGCTGAATTCCTGCAGAGCACTTACATATGTCATAGCTTGTGACCCTGTGCCATCAAAGACTTTGATTCCCTCCAGAGGAAGTGGTCTGGTTAGGAGTCAGACCAAGTGTAGACAAAACCACAATAATTCCCGAGTGTTTAACTCCAGCTGTTGCTCAGTTAAAAGCTACTTTTCTGGCTTTATGAGCATAGCAAAGCAAGACAAAAAGAGAAATCCAGGACCCTCAAATGTGTCTGAGTTACACTTCCAGTTGAAAGAAGGATTTTCTTAAGAAAAAGTGCATTTTTTCAATTTTTAAAATATATTTTTCATTGAGAACATGTTAGAGTAAGTTTTTCCTTTTTCCTATAGAAGACAAGCGTATTTCCCGATTCAGACAAACTGAAGGGTTGACCATACTCTCTTGGTCAAACTAAGCCTCCCCTGAAATCTCTGGAAAATTTTCTTGATACCTTCAGAATTAATCTGCTAAAGAATATACGGTTTTTTTAAGGCCTAAAGTTTGGTGGTGTTTAGCAAAGCAGCATTTGGGTCTGTTGTGGAAATGAGGTCATTATAGAAGGTCTCAGGGATTGATTTTTTAAGCAGTTTGACAGGACAGAGAGGTATGTGCTCTCCACCTCTGTATGATCCCTCTGCTCCCAGGATGGAGTAGTGTCTCCCCTTTTGTCCTGTGAGGCTGCTGAATTTCTAAGCAAAAGAGGAGCCTCCTAGGTTTATTTCAAATTTTTTGTGTCTACCCTAAACATCCCTTCCTGAACTTTCAAGCTACAAAAATAGAGATCAGGGCAAAAAAGGAGCAGATTTGAAGTGAAAGAAACACTTTAAGTTCTCTCTTTTTTTTTTTTTTGTTTAAGCAAATGTTGGGCTAAGTCAGTACTTGACGTGCAAAACTCTGGTTTGTGGCAGTCCTGTACCCTGCCTGTGACAATCCAGAGCAGTGAGGGAAACCTTAGCCTGTAGTGAAACTTATTAGGTAGGATTATCCCTGCTCCTTGCTTTGCAGTAAACCCTCTCCATGTGATGTGGTGGAGTGCAAAGAGATTTAAGTTACACCTGAGGCTGCTGCTGGCCAGCTTTAAGCTGATAAGTCTCTCCATGATTCCATGGTGTGTAGGAGAGCTGGGTCCCACCAGCTGTCAGGTACCTGTTTGACCTTCCAAACAGCATGTCTGAAGGGCAGACAACCATCAGAGTGCCACTGCTTGATAACTGCTGTCCTGTGCAAAGCAAAGCTTCAAAAGGAATCTTCATCACGCTAAAATAGGAATGTGTACTTCAGAAATTTGGGACTGGGAATTTTAGATCAAATTTCTTAGATTCTCAAATTTCTTAGATTCTCAAATTTCTTAGATTCTCAAATTTCTTAGATTCTCAAATGGTGTGAAAGGATGAGGAAAGCAAACAATTTTTTTTTTCAGATAGGTATTTTCAAAATAGTGCATTCCACTCAATTTTGCTGGCAACACAAATGTCATGGTGGCTGATGACCCAGTTCAGAGGTGAGTGATACACGTGGCTGCATTGCCACCTGATGGCAAGGTAGATAGGAACTGGTGCTGTTCTTCTAGCATTTTGTAGCAATGGCAGGGAAGGAACTTCGACAGAAGTGCCCAAATGAGCATCACTCTCCTGTGACTGGGTCATAAATATTAAAGTAGGAGCTTCTGCTAGGATTGAACATGAAATACAAGAGATGAATGACTGAGAAGCACTTGTTGGCCTTTCAAAGGCAGTACCATAGGGAATGAAATGGTCATCACAGATCATTCACTTGGATATTTTAGTTTGAACTAGTCTGTCTGCCTAGTTTTGAATTTTGTGCAGCACAGCTGATTTTGCAACAGCCAGCTTTGAGGGATCAGTGTCTCTTTCATATGAATAACCAGGATACCTCGAACTTCATGTTTTCAATAAAAGTGAGTTTGAGATAATGGTTAATAGTTTGGGATAATAGTTAATATCTTTCTAATGCTGTATTCCCACAAGAGGCTAGTCTGGGCCCTCAGGTGTAGTGCTTTGGCCACTGCCCAGAGGAAACTACACTTTCTTGTCTTTCTAGCTATGGTGAGCAAGAAGTGTTCAAAAAGTGAGGGTGTGAGAGAGTTGCTGTTTGTTCACATAAAGTTTCCATAAGAGAGTTGTCAGTGTGCTACCTATACCTCTCTCTTTTGCAAAATCTGAAGTTTTACTTTGTTTACAATAAAAATTAAATTGGGAGAAGAGCAAGTCTGCATCAGAGAGAGCACCTATTCTTGCTGGATAGTCTTGAGGACTCCACAGCCACATAACGTGGCTTGGCTCAAGGGTAAAAATGGATTTTGTAGTTTTTTCTGTCTTAAACACTCCTGCCCTTATTTTAAGGGTGGTATTGTGGCATGTATTTCTCTCTTAACTACAAACTCTGCATACATTGAGAGTATTTATTCACAATTTTGAGTGCACGTAAAAAGGTGTTTCCTTCTACTTTCAATGGAATTCTGCATTTAAAATGTAATGTGGAGGGTTCTAGGCTATTTGTTTTAATGTTTATATCAAGATACAATGAATTAAAATTTCCTGCAAGGGAAATTTTTATGTGCAAATACATGGTTGGAAGAATAGGAACTTATTTTCTGAGAGTGAAAGGCTGTGCACAACCTAAGATTTAAGAAGCTTTTTCTCCATTTGGTTTTTCTTTGAGTCAAAGACTGTATTTGGAGGTGATAATACGCCTACTGCAAGGCAGATAAGTAAGTAACATCCAAGGATTTAATTCCAGAGCATTGCATTGTTCAGGTTTTTGTCCAGAGAATTCATAGTTTCTTCTGTTACACGTGGATCATGATTTATACATTAAAAAAATGTTTTCTTACTGTTGCTTATCAGACTTGGCAGATGCTACTACATAGAAGAGTGTAGTTCTATTGTTCTGTCTTACAGATACACCACTGTATAGTACTGTATTTATTTTCTGTCTGCAGTGCATTCATTATCATCGCTGAAAGATTGTTAACATAAGGTAAACACCACATTTACAGGAAGGCTAAAGGCGCAGTTGGATTTTATTAAAAGAAGCCTACTTGGCTACCAGCTGTGCAGTAGAAGAATTTTGATGCATAACCTGCAGGGCAGCTATCCTGCTCTAAAATAGATATTTTCCTAATTGCAAACATACTAAGAAGGGATCTCATTCCCACACAAATGCCTTATCACGGCATGCAAACTGAGGGGGAGAAGTTCATGTGTTTTGGCAGGATCCAGACACAGGTTGCAAATTCTCATTTAAAACAAGAAGTCTGGTTCTGCGAGGGATTTGCTGTATTTGCAAAACCTTAGAGGATGCTTGGCTTGATTGCTATGTTATTTTAAATATAGGGATGTGTTTTCTTTTCCTTAGAAGAAATATACTATACCAACAGAAAAGATATGGGTGGGAGGGTATTTTTCCTGAGGATGAAAAAGCAAAGTGAATAATGTACTTTTCCTCACCTCCCGCTGAGCCCTACCTTTTTAACCAAGGAATCCCAGAGAGGATGCTGCTAAGAAACTGAAATAAGACAGCTCTGTTGCACTGAGAGCTTTTCTGACAGCGCTGGTTCTGCTTTGAATATGGTTGGAGAATGACAAGGCAGGAAAATCTTGACAAAGTGCCCATTCACTGTCCCTGAATTTTCTGGTACTGCTGTTAAATCTTTTCAATTTAAACTGTTGCTGGAATGGGAGTAGTCAGATGCTTTCCTTAGGCAGAAGTGTCCCTCTGCTGTAAATTAAATCGTTGAGCCTGCTCACAGGTGCCTGGTGGTCTATGTGAGCTGGTGATTGGCAAGAAGTTTTGAGGATGTGGCATTTGGAGCTGGAAAGGGGGTGGTCTGGGAAATCAGTGCCTCACCATTCGTACTAACAGCAGCATGGTCTTTCTAATGCTGTGTAAGGTGAAAACGGCACGCAGGGAGGGACAGCAATTACTGTCACAAATACAAAATGATCCATGGAATTGTGCATACCTAAATCCACTCTGGGGAGTGTGGAGCCCATTATCAACTCTGAAAAGCTAAAAGCCCTGAGCACTTGAGTGAAAAGAAGTGCTCACCACTAACTGTTGCGCAAGGGTCTGTATCCTTTTTGAAAACTCTTAAAAACATGGTCTTGACAGGACACCAGCACCTGTTTCTGTAGCCTGTAATTTAGCCTCATTGAGAGCTCTGTGGAAACTTTGGTGTGTCAAAGTGGAGCCGATTAATTGTTGCCTTCCTCTGAAAAACAGAGCAGCAGTTGTGCCCACAGAGCGCACGTGTGTCAAGCAGAACTCACTACAACTTTTTTAATGTTGGTTTTTTTCCCCCTGTTGTTCTCTGTGAATAGAGAAAGGTGTTCACAGCCTGCAGCAGATGCAGGCCCTCTCCCAGGGGTGTGACTGAGCACTGAGAACTCAGCGTGCTGGCAGCTCCCACCCTGGGGAGGAGAAGTTGCTTGGGAAGGGGCTGCCGGAAAACCTAGTTGGTGGTAAATGTGTGGGAAAACAGAGAGCCTGGTGGAGGTGACCTGATTTGGGTAGTGTGAATGTCTTGACAAGAGACACCCAACCCAGGATATCAGAAGAGAGTGTGTGTTCTGGGCAGGGACAGCCAATTCTGTCAGGAGATTAAAAATTCTTTGTATAGTTCTCCATGGGGTGATGAAGCTGTAAAGTTTCAGGATGTCCACTACTGCTGTCAGTGACAGCAGGAGAAGATGTACCCAGAAGGATGAGGTGTGGAGGGTCATGATCTGAATCTAGGACTTTCTTTGTTAATCCATGGCAAGCGTTGGCTAATCTCCTGTTCAGCAAATCTAAAACCAAAATAATTTTGCAGCTTTCCATTTTTGTTTCTTAAATAGCTACTAAAGGCTTGGTACACTGTTGTGTTATGTATTAAAAATCCTTCAGAGGGGTGTGTGGAAATTGGCTTATTCTTCCTTTTGTTTTATTCCTTCTGTTTTACATGAGGTATGCAGGGAGACATGCTCTGTTTAATGAAATGTTGGTGGTTTCCTGCTGTGGAAAGGACTGGCTTATCTTAGGCTGTCACACCTGCCTGATATTAATTGATTAAATATTCATTTGGTAATATTAAATCTTGGGTTTTGTGAGCACAATGACCCTGCAGAGGTCACAGCCATTGCTGCTAGAGCAGGAACATCAAGGGGAGAGGGGCTGAAGGCTACTGGGAGAGGAAAAATAGAAGAGTACATCCTGTATGATTTCCTCATCATACAAGGCTTTCATGGTCCTCTGGGGTGTGTCCACACCTTCTGCTGTGGTTCTCTCCAGCCTTGGCTGCCTTGCTGTGTGACCTCCCTTCAGGCTGTGTTACAGCATCCCTCAAGAGACTGGGACCTGCTCCTGCCTGCTCCCACCTGCCCTCCCAGTTGCAGACCAGAGGGTCCTCCTTGCTCTCAGTGGTGAGGGATCTCACCATCGCTTCCTTCCCTAAACATTGACCCTCAGGCTGTCCAGGGTCTGGCTCTGCTTTTGGAAAACTGTTAATGGATCTCATGCTCTGGTACCAGTTACTTCATCGTGGTAAACTGCATTGTGCATCTTTAGGAATGAGACCTGTGGTAAAAAAGTGGTAGCTCTGCCAGAGAAATGGGAAAGCGCTTGCAGTTAGATTTCAGCTACACAGGAAAGGATGATAGCGTTTTCTTTCTCTTTATTCAGCCTGATTCCTTTTTAAACCATATTAAAATGCATCAGAAGTGCAAGCCATTATAAAACTCTGAGATACTGAGCAAATGAGGTAAGTAAAATTAGCAGCAATTGTGCTCAGACTACATTCTACTGAGAAATATTAGCACGATGGCTCCCTGGAGACAGCCTGGCTTTTAGAGGAAGCATCAGAACGGCTGTAGTGAGCTGATGAGGTCTCATGACTTAGTTATGAGACATCAGATTTTTATTTTAAAACTTACGCTATCAGAATTTCAATATTTCATGTGCTACTTCAGGTATTGTCTTAGGGCTGTACTCTTGTTGCTGACTTTTACTCAGGCCTACTTGAAGAGTCTGAATTTTAACACATCCACGGCACCAAAGGATTGCTCTGCATTTGACATTTGAAAGGAGCATTCTTCAAATGATGGAGCCAAAACAAAAAGCTTTGTCCAAATAAGTCTGTAATTAATAAAGCAGGGTACAAAGTAAGTAATGCATTGAAGCAAATGGAGAGTGGTACATTTGGGGGATCTAAAGATGCAGTTAAAACTTCTAAACAGAATCAGTTTCAGAGTCTTTCTGCTGCTTCATTTTTATGAATATCTATACCACTTGGAGAAGAGTTAGTAGACTTATTTTTGGATGTCAGTTGTGTGGAAGCAATGTTTTTAAAATCACATCAGGAATAATACATTCTTTTTAAGACAGGCCCCTATTGGTGGGTACCAATAAGCCAAGATCAGCTTTGGGGAGCCAGACCCTCCTTTAGGGATCAAAGCAGTGGTGAAGAGGACCACGGGGGAATTAAGGGTGATGTGGGGTGTGTTGAGCAAGGGAAGATGTGGGGACATTGCTCCTGGACCTGGCCAGCAGCTTGCTGTGTGTGTGCCTCTTGTCTCTGGCCCACTGGGGTACAGGTGCTTGTACAGGTGAGCAGGTTCTGGCAGGAGAATGGGTTAAATGTCTGAAAATAAAACTACACATCTGTGTCTCCTCTCACCTCCTTTTGCACAGCTGCCAATTTCTGTGAAACTGGTCGAATTGCAATGCCCTCGAAGAGTAAATGGAGCTCAAATTGCCCAGTGTGTTGAACAGCTGTTGGGAGGACAGATAGCTGGACAAGCAGACGTGTGTAGTAAGAGTGCTCAAGGCTTAGGTCTTTGGGGAAACTGGACAGAAAAATCTGCTTTGGACAGAAGTTTTCACACAAAGGGTGCTTTGTGTCTTCTCATCGCGTTTGCATGAGACTTCATTTAGCATTAACGAACATTAAAGGGGAGACCAGCTTCTCATAGTACTAGTTTGGGAAAACAACTCTGATTTCAAAGTTTCTTAAAAAGATAACACTTGTGGCTATTTCTAGGTTATAAAAATGTAAAAAAAAAAAAAAGTGAAGAATATTGTGGGGTTATTAATCGGTATTTGTACCCAGCAGTGTCCAACTGGTTTTTTTTGCCAGTTATCAGGTCTAGTTTATCACTTTTACTAAAACTAAGCTGTTTTGTTTATATTGTAATTTTTGTATTCAGCTTTGAGGTGCAAGTCTGGCTCTGAGATATTTTTTTTTTCCTTTTAAGCACGAGGCTTTATTGCATGAGTTAGGAATTCTCTGCAAGCACATCCCAGCTCTGTGGCTAAGGTCAAGAGAAAGAGCAATGCATGAGTGAGTGGTTTTTCTGAGCTTGCAAGTGTACAGATACAGTGCTTCAGTTGACTTCTAACCATCCACAATATACAGTTCATGAAAGCATCCTCTATTTTAAAAGTACTGTCAAAATTTGGTTATAATTTCTTTCTCCATCTTTCTTACAATACACAATTAAAAATATTGAAATTAAAAATTGAAAAGAAAGTTTTCCTATTTTTTTTCCTCCTGAGTGGTGATGGGGATTGTGAAGATGGTGAAGGGTCTGGAGCACAAGTCCTATGGTGAGCGATTGAGGGAGTTGGGGCTGTTTAGTCTGAAGAAGAGGAGGCTCAGGGGAGACCTCATCGCTCTCTACAACTCCCTAAAAGGAGGTTGTAGTCGGGCAAGGGTTGGTCTCTTCTCTCAGGTGACCAGTGGCAGAACCAGAGGGCATGGACTTAAGCTTCGTCAGGGAAAGTTTAGGCTTGATGTGAGGAAAAAGTTCTTCACTGAAAGGGTGATTGGTCATTGGAATGGGCTGCCCAGGGAGGGGGTGGAGTCGCCGACCCTGGAGGTGTTTAAGGGGAGACTGGATGAGGCACTGAGTGCCATGGTTTAGATGATGGTTGGTGTTAGTGTGGGTGTTAGTGTTAGGTTATAGGTTGGACTTGATGATCTCAGAAGTCCTTTCCAACCTTGTGATACTGTGATTGGTCTGATATCTGGCAAGTTGCTATATCATGACAGTGGTAACCAGCAGTGTTTAAAGCTACTTTGGGTCACATATGACACAACCCTTTTTGATTTTTTTCTCCCCTTACTAAAAACCAATACATTAATTTGAATATCAGAGATTGGTATCATCAACCACCAAATAAAAAATAAATTCTGCTTTGGTTTCTTCAAAGCTCTCTCAGCAAGAACAGTAAAATTGACAACAAAATTGTACAAGACTTCTTCTGGATTTACACTACTTCAACTGACCATTCTCATTGAGAAATATTGTATTGCATGTTTTCTTTTCAATCTAGCTTGTAAAAAATGGCTTAAAACACACTGCAGTCCTAAACCCTAGGAGGTGGGATGCAGTGAGTGCCTCACAATGCATAAGCGACAGCCTAACAAGCAAAATTGTGTGTAAGAGCATGTAGTAAACATCAGCCTTTAACCTACCCCAGTAAAAGCTTTGTGAGAAACTAAAAGCTGCGAGAGAATCTATCCTGAGCACTAATTGCTCTGCTTTCCACAGACCTAGAAACACATTTTGCAGGCAGTAAGATACTTTTCAAGAATGTTTGGTGCATTAAGCACAGAATCACATATAAATAGTTCCAACTAAATCTTGCTTTTAGGTATCAGTACAAAGTGTGCCAGGAGGAGACAAAACATACTTAAAATCTAGTCAAGTTTTATTTGGAGAAGAAAAATGAAGTTCAGTTAAGACTTTTTTCATTGCTGCATCAATGTCACATCCTTATTTGCAATATATAGAGCTGAAGTGAATAAAGGAATCTATCAGTTCAAATCCTGATCCTTGGATACTCTATTATTAACTGCAATCTTTTAACTGAATACAAAATTACTGTCACTCAAGGTAATAAGTTCCAAGCGTGTAACTTGATAAATCTATCATCATTATTAACTTGCATTTTTTCCCTCTTCCAATGCAATTGCACAATATTGGCTGGCATAAATTAGTTGTTATTTTAATAGAGTAAGACCAGTTTAATGAATTCAAATATGAAAAGGTCTAAATTGATTTTTTTCCCCCTTATCAACCTGGGCCACAATCCCTGTCACAAAAGTACAGGCTCTTCAAAAATAATTGTTCAGCACCCAATTTAATAGCTTCACTGAGAGCTTAATTTGATCTTCTATCTAGCCCCCAATTAAAAGAAATACACTGTAAAGATAAGGTTGTTTCAAGATAGTGATGACAGCACTGAATTTAATATATTTGAAACCATACAAATGTATGTTAAAAGCAAGATGTATATATCAAAGAACAAATATTTGATTTTATGCAGAACAATTTTTTTTCTAAGTGGCAATATGCTGTACTGATCTCTATAGGTTAACATTTGGTTCATCTACAAAGTAAACACCTTTATGAAAGCAAAGTGGAAATCACCATTTTTTGTTTTGGAAGCATGTAAATAAGTGTCCAAGTCTATTTCCAGCTTCACTTTGTATGCCTATTCATGGATCACTAATATTGTGTGTATAACATATTATATATTGTTAGATATATATATATTATCATATATATAATATTAACGCACAAGGAAGCTTGATAAGCTGAGTAACCATCCACACAAGTAGCCCAGAGTTCAAACTGATGCTAAAATACCATTTCTAGTATGTCCTCTTCTAAAAAAGTAAACCTTTTTTTTAAGAAAAAAGGTTTTAAGAAAAGTAATTTAGGAAAAGTAAAACAATTGATGTTAAAATAATCGATATTTCATTTAGAATGCACGTGATGCGTCACTGGATAATGTCTTAATGGCTGGAAATGAATCACATCCAGAAAACCTAAAACCAAATCCTGTAATAAATATTAGCTTGCCTGTCAGGCAATCAACCAGAATGTTTCTGATGAGTCTTTTAATGATGCACTTCAGTCAAAGCGGTGCCCTGTCACTTTGAGAGTAACCAGCACAGTCTGAGGCTCGTGAGACCTCTGATGGGAATATGTTTTTGCACCATTTTCTCAGAATTTTACACACAAAATCCCATTGATAAATGGAGCCTTAGTTAAATCCCTATGCAGGACTGTGTAGACAGAACTCGAGCAACCCGAGCGGTCTGAAAGTTAGGGCCTCCCCAGGCCTCACGGACGTGCCTCTCTGCCCCAAGGCTGAGGAAGGAAGCACACGTGTGGAGTTCTGACTCCCAGTAGCTACAGAGACAACTTAACACACAGGGCTCCTCTCCAGATACGTGTATTTTTGATAGCATGGTGTACAATGCCTGCACATATGCAGGACAGTTATGGCCCTGCAATGCCTTCTTTAACATTAAAGAAATGAAGATGATTTCTTTCATACTTGTTGTGGTTTAACCCCAGCTGGTACCATAGCACCACACAGCTGCCCACTCGCTCCCCCCTCAGAGGAGTAAAACCTTGTGGGTTGAGATAGAGGCAGTTTAACAAGTAAAGCAAAAGCCCTACACACGCAAGCAAAGCAAAACAAGAAATTCATTCCCCACTTCCCATTGGCAGGCCCTTTCCAGGAAAGCAAGGCTCTGTCATGCAACACTTGGGAAGACAAAACACCATCACCCCAAACGTCTCTCCTGTCCTCCTTCTTCCCCCAGCGTTATATGCTGAGCGTGACATCGTATGGTTTGGGATATCCCTGGGGTGGAGGCAGGAAAGGCCTTGACTCTCTTTAAGCTCTGCTCACCAATAACTAAAACATCCTTGTGTTATCAATACAATTTCCAGCACAAATCCAAAACATAGGCCCATATCAGCTACTATAAAGAGAGTTAACTTGATCTTAGCTAAACCCAGCACAGTGCTCTAAATGGTCTATCTAATTAGCAAGTTTTAAGGCAATTTTTTTAGCTCTATCTGTAAGCTATGACTTGTGGTTAAGCACACTGCCTCTAGAAGGGCTTGTTTGGATGATATGATTATTGTATTTAGGTATTCAAATCTTCTCTTCCTTTTAAAGCAACACTTCCATTCTTTTGCTGTACACCTACATTCTGCATAATATGTGAGAATATTTTTTTTTATTCCTATGCTCTATTACATGTTTGCTACCAGCAAATTGATTCCAGGTCAGAAATAAAAGCCAGCTCGCTGTAGTTGGTAAGGATAGCTGCCTGCTCATCTAGCTACGTGGTTATTTGGGGCATCCTACAGTGTTAATTCATGGAGACAGGAAAAGGAGAAAGTGTACAAGTGGGAAAACAGCAAAAAGCAAGTGCATTTTCAAATAAGAAACTGATGTTTCCAACTGCACTCTGAATCATAGGTCAATATTAGCATTGAATACTGACACTAATAATTGAATCATTAGCAATTTTCATTTGTTTGCTGTTAAAGAAACTATTAGATTCCTTTCTTTCATTATGATCTTTCTCTGTTCCTTTCTTCCAGAGTCTACTATGGTTTACAGTCTTCAAGACTAACCTCGCGGTGATGGTAAGATGCCTTGCACTTCTTAATTTTGGAGGTTTTTCAAGTGAAAATTCATCATTACCCTTTAGTCTAAATCTTTAAGTCTTAACATCATCCAGTGATTAGAGGAACCATTAGACAGCATTGTTCTGACACGTATCTATATTATACCTCACTGTATCGTATTGCTTTTTGATGTATAGAATAAGATCCTATTATCTTCTGGCTGATGTTCTTACAGTTATATCAATCTTATCTTAGAAAACAAAAATCAAAGAATTTTGATGATGCAGTGAAGATAATCTTCTTTCACATTACATAGACTGGCTGCCCAAGGGGTTCAAAGAAATTTAACACGTTTTTGTTGATGACAGTGCACTTTTTTGACTAAATAAATTATAGCAACTGAGCCAGGCAGTTGGGTAATATAAAATGACAAAAGAGAGAATTGATTATTTTAAATAATTCTTTATTAGTTGCACGACTAATGCAGGGAAGTCATTCATTGAGCTATTAAAACATTTTCTTATTGTATGAACGTTACACCATTTGACTTTTGGAGATGTTACCAAGGAACTTGGCCAGAATAGGCCAAGTAACAAAACTCCCACTTGTCTTAATACTATAGTGTTTAAGATGCAAAATAGGCTATAAATTGGCTAAATGTTAAGAAATAAGAAATAATAACAAGCAACTGATTTTATTTTTTTTTGTACATAATAAATTTTAGCCAGAAATTCTACCAGTCAGCAATGATTTTAGAGATCAAGAAAAAGGGTGTCTGTTCAGAATACTTTTGTTAAACAGCAGAAGTTCTTCTAGGAATGCAGTCTAGTCTAGCCTTTCAAAGCTTCCAACCACATAGTACGTATTTATGCAGTTCTTTTGTGCTGGATGAGCCTGTGGGGACAGTAGTTGACATCTAATTTTTCTCTAAGCAAACTGCAGTGTAATATAAGAAACAGTGATACTTTTTTTTCCCCTAACTACACTGCTTTACCATCTGGGAGCTGTGATTTTCTTAGGAAAGTATTCTCTGCATGACCTCAAGTACAGCATTCCTGTTATCTTAAGCTTGGGGCAGCCAAAGTAGAAAAATTAAAACTAAGCAAATTCTACTAGATGATGCAAAAGGGAACATTTTAGAACATTGTCCAGAAATAGATAACAATAAAAACCGTAGAAGCCCCCTCCTACATGGACATGACTGTGACTGCATCACATTAGCCTTTATGAAAACCTTAAAACATAATGAGATTTTCTGCAAAAGTCTTCAGAGCTGACAAGTCTGCTAAAGGCATGTTCAATCTCATCCCATTACTGAAGGTGTTTCTATCTCCTGTACTCTTTTGATAGAAATAAACTCATCCAGACTAAAAGTAAATAGCTGCTTTTTATTTTAGTCAAGCATTACAGATATTTTAATATTGTACAGAGTGGTGAAACTAAAAGTATCTCTAAGTATCTTAGAGATAACTCACCAATGTACAGAGCTTTGCTGAAGTCATTTGCAAAAAGATTCAGTGCTAACTTTTCCTGAAAGCAGTCCTTCATTTACTGCATCTTTTACACTTTGCATTGCATGAAATAGATGACATGTGGTTGGCCCAGATATCAATTTTGCATTCTAAAGCAAAAGCCTCACAAATTTATTCATGAGATGATTCACAACTTATTGTACAGTGTTTCACTAGCCCTTCTCCACCCACTGTTGATTTCCTAAAGCTCCTGAGGTAACCGCAGACATTACATTCAGAGAAAAGTAATACAGTGCATTATAAAAGCAATACAATGTGTTTTGGCAACAAAGACACAGAGAAGGAGTCAGCATCGTGTAAGCAGTCACGTCTCTGTGGGCTAACACTAATTCACATACTTTTTTTTGTAATAGAGAGTTAATCCCATCAAGATTTCAATTAAAGTGTGGACACCTTCCACAGGCGATGCCCACCACTCTCACGTGAAGAAGCGTGAAACAGTGTTACTTGGAAAATTCCTACAGTTTTGCAAACAAATCTTAGTTGAAATGCTAATGGCCTGTTAGAAAATTATTTTTTCCCAAAGAGCAGCCTGCTAGAATTCCAAAACAAAACAGGAGAGAAGATATTCTAGTCCTTTAGAACAGCGAACTGAAAAAGCAAGTGAGATCTGAGAGGAGGCGAAATTATGAAGGGGACAGTAGTGTTTTGACATTGCTCTGTGTTTATTCCTCGAGGGAAACACCTGGGAAACTCTGAAAGGTCGGAGTCTTCAGGTGCCCATGGGCACCTCTGGAGGGCTGAGACCAGAACCAAGGGTGTAAATGGGGGAAGTCACTTGGTACAGTGAAAGGGGTGACAAAAGGAGTGCCTATTGGGTTAATCAGCATCCTTTACCTTCTGTGTAATGAGACAATAAGCCTTCAATGCAAACACCTTTTCCTCTTGACTAGAGCTCTGTAAAAACAATTGCTACAACATTTTTCAAGTCAAACTCTCACCATGGGCCAGAATATCATTTCAGGAATAAAAAAAAATTACTGAGGTCACAGGAGCTAATGAGTTCTCCCAGCACATATTCAGAAATACTCTGTGATACATATACAATCAGTGAGGAATCATTCTGAAGTCCTTAAATGTAAGTGGAAGTTAGCTCCAAGGGCATGTAAACTCCATGCAAGGAAGAAGAGAGGGCATGGGAAGAAGCTGGGTAAGCAGTGGGATCCTGCTTTCATGTAACTCCCCTGGAGTCAATCCATAAGACACCTCTACAATTTTTCCTGGGTGTTTTTGTGCTCATAATCATGGAATCAACAAGGAAACAGAGACTTTGTGTCTATAGCTTCAGGTCTTGTTACCTCTGAAAGTCTTTCAATCTTAGAAGCTTATTTTGGTACCTATGCTATTTTCATCACTACTGCCAATCAACTGAAGGAGAAAGGTGATCTCATCTGATTGATTTTCATTGCCCACAGCTAAAATCTCTTTCTAAGAGGAGGTAGCAAACTTGTCATCACACAGCACTGTATTTTCCTTACAGAACTGTGCACACAGTGAAATACTAGACACATGCAATAGTCTCAGCCAGCAATTTTCCAGAAGAAGAATTAAAATATATAATATTTTACCTTTGTGTACGCTCCATAGCTATC
Source organism: Tapera naevia (assembly GCA_033556795.1). Classification (NCBI taxonomy): domain Eukaryota; kingdom Metazoa; phylum Chordata; class Aves; order Cuculiformes; family Neomorphidae; genus Tapera; species Tapera naevia. The sequence goes on along the minus strand of JAUMJJ010000076.1, from coordinate 4,432,363 downwards.
ATCAGAAAAATATGTTAACTCTTTCCTTCTGGTATTAGTTTTTTTAACAGTCCGTGTACTGTGTCAAACTCCTAAATGGAAGTTTTGGCCTCAAATAATTAATTTCCCACTAGGTTTCAGCCTGTTGAGATGGAGATGAAACAAAATTAATCTCTAAACAGCCAGTGTAAAAATACATCATATACTTTCAGTTTAGTGGAAAACATCAGTAAAGACAAACCTTTAAGAGACTGAAAAATAAAAGCTTTGCTTCATTTATAACTCTTAGGCTGTTTCACCTCTAACTAAAAGAAAAATATGTTTTATCATTCCTACTTTCTAGATGGTTCTGCTCCCACCTATAGTACCTCACATTCCCTAAGAGAAACTGGAGGTCTCAAGAACAAAAGAGCTGCTATTTCTGTCATCATCCTAAGGATAGGGTGTTGTTCTCTGTTTGCTTTTAAGTCATTCTGGACTTCAACATCATCTTTTCCTGCATAGAAGCTTTCAGCCTTTGTCGTGTAACACAATGAGTTAATTCTGCAACTGATACAAAGATGTGCAGGCAAAGTGGCTGGGTTTCAAGCAGCAAGCTCATGGCACCAATTGTCAGTGAGCTGGGTCCAAACACGCAGACTCAGATGAAAACCTGGCCCTACAAACACCACCCATCCCAATGCTCCAGAGAATCCACTGATCATTTAGGTTGGAGATGAAATTTATTTCCTCTTTTGACCACAGTTCTATAAAGAGCAGATGTTTTCAATGATGTAGCCATAATGATGCCAAGATGTGGGCTATTTTTTCCTAAGCAGTTAATTTCATATCCAGCAACGTGTGCAAGTAATTTAAAGTTGATTCTTCTGTTGCAAGATACCTCACACTTGTCTATATTGACTTTGAACTGCTGTCAAGTTATCTGAGCTAAATACAGCCACTCAGATAACAGTGGCTGGGCACAGAAAAGGGGTGCATCTCCTCCCCTACTCCACAGCACTGAAGGTGTTAAAGGAGAAAGCTGAACTTTCATTACCATTCTCTTCCACATCAGACACAACCTCAGCTTTGTTGCCTGGTTTAGTTAGGTTTTCCTGAACTCCTTCCTAGTCTACATTAACACCCATCAAGCTGAATGCTTGTCACTCATTTATATTACAAATCTTGGAGTGATTAGTCAGTGTATCAACAATACTGTCCTTATACAGAAGCTGAAAACAAATGAAAATTTCCATTGTCGAAAGCAAATTTGTTCCTGTTCTAATTTAAAAGCTTGCCTAAAGAAGTGCAATCTAAAGAAGTGACACAATTATACTGATACATTTAGTGATGGTCATGGAATGGTCTGGGCTGGAAGGGGCCTTAAAGCTCATCTAGTTCCACCCCCCTGCCACGGGCAGGGACACCTCCCACCAGACCAGGCTCCTCCAGGCTCCACCCAACCTGGCCTTGAACACCTCCAGGGATGGGGCAGCCACAGCTTCTCTGGGCAACCTGTGCCAGGGTCTCACCACCCTAATGATGTAACTTCGGAATTCAGAGTTCTATTTTGGTTTATGTAGCAACTTCAAGTGTAAAGGGATACAGCACAGCTACCACACTCACTCCAGCAGCTTCCCTGCTTTCAACAATACTGTTGAAACACTCTGACCTTGGCAGCGTGGGCTACCAGAGCTGCTCCTGAGAACTGAGCCAAATTTGATGCTACTTTCAGTATCTTTGTGCTAATAGTGCAGAAAAGCAACTCCTCTGTAACCCTGCCATCTTCGAAGTGCTCATGGGAGTTATGAAAGGTTTCCTTCTCTACCACCATTTAAGAATCCAATGGCAGAACTGGACTCGGTTGCCTAGCAGTGCTCATTTTTCTGCTTTCATGTTCACTATGGATAAATTCAACTTGGAGAAGGTTTGAAATATTTGTCCAACATGTACTCGTATCTCTACAAAAGCTTTTTGTCCAGTCAAAAGCAAGAAGATGCAAAGCCAGGAAACGATATGGCCAGGGCGCAATGTGTTTTGAATATCCTAACTGGCACCTAGTCCCTTGGGAACCACTGCCAGCAGGAACAGATGAGCTATGCTGTGCTGAGGAGGTACAATAAACATGGCAGTTTGCAGCAGCACCCTGGCACCTTCACCATCTGCTGCAATAAGATATCAGTGGGAAAAAAGAGTCGTGAGTCTGAATGCCGAGAATTGTACTTGGAGTATAGTGAAATAAAACTCATGGTAACCAAAATGGGGCGTAATATCATGGCCCTGCACTAGGAAGTATTCTTTAGTGGCTCTGCCTGTCTGATAGCTGTGGGTAATTTTTGTAAGGGCAAATTCTGCTTCATAAACAAAATCGTGTTCTTTAAAGGCTGTATTTTCACTCTGGATAACTTCAAGGTTCATTAATCACTGGGGTACACATGAGGCAGTTGTAAAGGATGGATAGTGGAGGATCAAAATGGCAGGATTCATGTCTTAATGGAAGCAGTAAAACCAAGGTGGCTTGTCACAATATCCTGTAAATCTATTTGAAATTTCCACAGAGTACCTGGAGAGGAAATACATTTCAGACCAACAGTATGACAAAACCACATCAAGTAATTGCCATGGCTGCTTGGAAAGTAATGGAGAGGTTTTGGTGGACACAGTGCTCCTTACTGCTCTCATCGTGTTTATAGCTTGCTAGAAATCAATATGAAAAAACAAATCTGGTTGGCAGATGCTAAGTGCCTCCAGAAATTTTTTTTTCCCTCTGTATAAAGACAGAAAAAGACCAAAGCAAAAGTCCAGCTTCCTTATGGTAACAACTGGGGAACTGGTTTCCCAACAGCCAGTTCTTAACAAGCTTTGCTTTCTACAAAGCGTCTAAAAAATGCAAGAAATGTTAATAATCACAAACTACACACAGACTCTGAAAAAAACCTGCATTCTTTCCAATCAATCCCTTGATTCTAGGTAGGCCTTCCTGCAGTAAGGAAAGGAGCCCTGTCAAAAAATTAATTACAACATCATTTGAACCTCAGCCAAGATTGTTATCTGGTCCATATTTTACCTCATGTTATGTACAAAACACATTTCAGATGGAATGATTGAACATGGAAAATGTACAGTTCTTCCAGAAGGAATGATTTCAGATGTGAAAAGGCTCCAAACCTCTGCGTATCAGGGATCTCTGTACTATTTGTCATTTTTCTTCATGGGCATGCTCATTATAGAGAGATAAGAAATTCCCCTTCAATTTCATAATATGGAAGTTTCCTAGCAATACTGCCCAATACTTACATTTCTGAGGAAGAATCTCTGCATACATCAGTCTTGTGATAAGAAATATGAGAAGGTAATATAACATTTTGATTATCTGGTAGGTCCTTGATATTGGAAAACAAAAAAGGCCACTGTTTCTGGAAAGTTCATTTGGTCTTTAAATATCAGATTCCCTCCTAAAAATTAAAAGTAATTGAAGCAGGAAATATTACGCTCTTTATCTCATACTGCAAGTTTATTTTAAGAGAAAGTTATATGTTACAGGTCTATTGTCACTATGGTGTTCTAATTTGCAAAAACTGTACAGGAGCAACACAGGAGCCTGGCAGCCTGGTGTTCTGAACTGCTCACTGGTTTATAGTGGGATTAAAGCCATCAGCTTCACTTTGCCTCAGAAATTTTAACCTGTTACACATTCAAAATGGAAAGGTGAGACCATCCCCTAGCCACTCTCCTGGATGCTGAGAGAGGTTCCTGGCAACAGGTGTGCTCTGGCTTTGCAAACCAGAAGCACCTGTGGCTGTTGTACTCTATCTTTTGTAATAGCAGTCAAGATATTTCAAGATAATAATGCAAAAAATTAACAGCAAAGAAATGTTTCAAACAAATGTTTGAAGGCCACAATGAAGGGGCTGCATTTGGTTTAACTTACAGAGAATGACATCCTTCAGCTACCTAAAAACTTCTAATCTGTTTAGAATCAGGTAGTAAAGCCTCTTACTTTCCTCTCTGTGTAAGCTCACAAGTCAGATTTTCAACCAATGTTCTTCTCCAGCAGAATTAGGATAGATGAAAAAAACCCTTATTAATTACTAGCAGTCCCACAAAGCAAAAGCAAGCAATGGCATCCAGATCTTTCTCCAGGGCAAACTATTTTAGAAGGTTGTTCCCCATAGCAATTCTTACATCTCCACTTATATATTTACAGTCCCACGGAGCTGTTCTTTTGCTTGAAGTGCTTGCAGTTTCTGGTTTGTATAGGGATGGCTGTTTGGCTGAATGACAGAAATCACAAGCAACACCTTCACACAGCAGCTTGCTAATGCCTTATGATGAAGCTTTCTCCATCAATCATGGTTTCCTTCCAGTTGCTCTTCCTATTCTTTATACTTCTGAGCCATTTCAAGAAGAAGGCACCTGAGCATCCATTCTATGTGTAGCTCTGGTATTCACAGAATCCCCTGTACAGTTTTGTTAGCAAAGTGCCCTCATATTTCACTGGTAATAACCATATTCCACCTTCTATATCTCATTCTCTTACCTGTTCACATGCTTGTGGGCCTAAATCAAAGTTATTGTGCTAAAGTTGAAGAAATAAACTGTATTAAAACATTCCCTGAATAAACCTTTGCAATATCAGTGAGGGAGACATTATAACAGGCCACACGTAGCTCAAATATTTATTATGACTCTCTTTGACCAGAAGGCATCCATTGCCTTGTTGCAGACTCTACAGTTGGATCCCATGGAAATATCTTGGTATTCCCCTGAAGTCATGAAAGGCAGATGTAGTGGTTTGCACTGAGCTGATGTTTTGGAGAAGTGCCATCGCACAAACTCAATATGTTATTAATCTAGTCACAATTTCCATTTAAACTGAGCATCACTTAAAATTACATTTAAATTATAGATAGGCTTGGAAATACTTTCATCAGTAATTGATTTCTTACCCCACCCAAAAACAGATGGTAAAATATTTCAGTCAACAGCAGGAATGTATGAAGGAAAAAAGGCTTAGAAAATAATAATACTAAACAACACAAGGAATGTTTAATATATGGGCCAAACCCTGAGCTCACTGGAGTCTGGGTAAAAAAAATACTGTTTGCACTTTAATTAAGTCAATGTTGGGGCACTCAGGCACATGCTGGTATTTGCTTATTTTCAGCATATGCTGCATACTTCCAGCAGATGCTTTCAAATGAAGTATTAAAAAATATTATTTCCCGCTTATTAAAAGTAACTACTTTCTTATTAATTGTGACAAATATCTTTTCCTATGAAAAATTAAAAATATGGAATTGGACTGTCACTAGACATGTATTGAATGAAAAAATCCTCCCAAGGATAGTCATGCAAAGGTAGCAATAGTGTCACTAATTTCTTCTTCAATATGCAGGGCAGACACCCATGTCCTTGTACACAAAGCTGCCTGTAGGACCCTTGCTTAATGTGATTTTACAGTCATTGAGGCCTAGGACAAGAGCTGTGTTGTAAACGGAGCTGGCATTAATCTTTGCTCTGTTTGGGTTTGCAGTGGGTTGTGGGATGGTTGGTGAAGGAAGCTATAGAATGCAGTATAATTTCATTGATCTTACAAGGGGATATGACATTTCCACAAAGGTAGCATGAAGAAACAAAGCCCATAGCTCTGAAGCTATTGTTTCTCAGGGTAGGAGTCAGTGTTAAGTCAGTTGCTGTGCTAGGAACCTACAAGTGACCTCTTCCTGGTGCTTTTAGTTTCCAAGACATCAAGAGATCGGGGGTTTCAGCTGAAGTTTTATTTGCTCTGTTTTTTCATTATGAAACGAAAAAATGTTCTACCCTACGAAGCACTAAGAGACTGAAATTTAATCATCATTACACACGATGTGGTCTTGCTCAAACGTTTGCCCTGTCTTCTCAGTGCCCAGCAGCAGTCCAGCTGCCTCTCCACTGCCTTCTGCCTTCAAAACCCTGCAAACTGTTCCAGAGGAATCCCTGAACCAGAATCAGATCGCCCAATTGCTCCAAGGGGATTCCTCTGAACCACACAGATCTAGGCAAGCAAAGCAGATGCATCCAAGCATGAATCTTCTGAAGGTGTTTATAAATCATCTCCAGATTACTTAAGTCTACCATGCAGCGATTTACCTCTTCAAGTGCTGCAATAAATTTTGAAAGTAGAGCAGTTCTTTCATTATTCCAGTGGCAAAATATAAGAAATTATGACCTGGTTAATGGTATTACATATGCATGAAGCGATCCTGCTTGCTAGGATAACACTGTACATGGTTTGAATTAATTTTCTAAATAGAAAAAAAAGTGTTATTAATAAAGTGTGACAGAAAAATATCGAATACATTGATTTAAAAAATCAAATAACATCTTTGTGTAGCAACCAGATGCAACTTCAGCAAAGGGTGTGTTATCATAGCCCAAGAGAGACAAAAAGGTATTTCAGTGTAACAGCAAAAGAAACCTTTCCTGACTCAGGCAAATAAATCGTGAGTCATTTGACTCTAAGCAAGGAAAATTCTCAGGGAGAGCCATGTGGCTTCACAGCCTCACGGTCAGAAAGTCTCTGAAGCTACATCCCATTTGTGTAGGAAACAGTAACACCTGTCTCTTTGGTCCACAATTGCTTTCCTGAAGAGAAACACCAAGAGTAGAATCAAATTTGCTATGAAACAGGTATGAAAAGCATGGGCAATCCAACACCGTTTACTGACTCAATCCCAGCACAAAGCCTGTTTACAAATACTATGAGGAGGATGGATAGGGGAAGATGAAAGCAAGGGAAAGAGGTATCTTCATCTAGTAGAGAACTCCCACCTCCCAAGAACATGAGGACTTCTGCAAGGAGCAGCACAGATAAGGAGGGATGACAGCATCCAGGGGTTTCAGTTTCCAGCGTACTGGCTGCTGAGGATTAGAGATTGACAGCAGAGACATCTCACTGAAGAATCAGAACCACAACTGCCTCTACACAGACTGACTATAGATTTTTCTGAAGACCACGATGAAGTGCAGGTAGACAGGTGGGTTTTTTTTCTATGCAGTGCTATTCCTGAAAGATAAATCCCATATGGCATTACGTGCTCCCTTCTCTGCCTTCCTGCACACAGGGTGATGGACATCTACTCACACCCACACCCATCGCCTTTCAAGACAGTCACAATTTCTCCTTCAGTTTCTCCAGCAAAATTATTTCATATCTTTATCTGCTACCCAAGCTTTCTCTTCCTCCCACATTCCTCTTGTCCTTCCCTCCAGCATCCAGGCCACACATCTCTTTACGAGGCAAAAATCCACTCCAATCCCAAGCATCTGTTCCACACATCCCTGCTCAGGAAGAGTTCTCAGCTCCCATTTTCCCTGGTTGCTGTTTCCCTCTCCTCTTCCTCTGCCCACTCTCACATCCACATCCAATCTCTCACTTCCCCTCTTCTTTCAGCGTGGTTCAGTTCATCTGCCTGTTTGGCTTTTGTAGAAACTGCCACTCACACATTCCCAGTTCCCCAAAGGCACAGATAGACATTAAGGAACAGCTTTAAATAGAGCAAAGCAAAAGGTTTTGGTCTAGTTCTGAAATATTTGAAGTCTTCTGTGCTGCAATTGTTTTAAAGCATCTTAAAATTCATCCCTAGCAAAGCCATGCATTAGTGAATATCGTGACAGTAGCTTTTAGGCTTTATTTTTAATTCCCAATAGCTGGCATGTATCTGCAACAGTACAGAGTTGTCTGATCATTTAATAGTTAATGCTGTCAGCTCCTAGGTGCCCACTGGGCTATTAAGTCATTAACAATATGCTTGTAGCCTGAGATGCAATTGAATGTGGTGAGGAGGGGGGAAAAAAATAGAAGAGTCTTTCAGATCAGTCTGAAAATTGTTTCCGAAAGAATCATCCACACGGTATGATCCAAAATGTGCTCTTGACTAAAGTAATCTTTAATAAACAATGAAGAGAAAGCATTTACTGTGTGACTGTTATCAGAAATTGCTGTGCACTTCAGAGTGGGCAGACATCTGTTACATCTGTTTCGGTGCAAACCCCTGAGGAACATGCTGCAGTTTGGCACTGCAGCTGAACTTTATAATGTCAGATATGAAGAACGTAACGCAGCAGGGTGTCCAGGGACAGGGAAAGGCAATCCAAAGGACTGCCCTAGTTTCCGTTAAAAATAGGTCAAAGAGCCGGTATAATCAAAGTCTGGCACTGCATACTAATTACTGACAGCATGTCTTACACTTGCATTGACTGGAAGCAACTGGTACATGATCTTATTAGCTAAATACACAAAAAGCCTTTTTTTAGATCCAAGCTATTTGAAACAAATGTGTAAATTTCCTATCACTGTAAGAAATGAGTTTTACTCTAGATGATCTGTCAGATTAATTTCCAGATAAATCAATAAGTAATGGAAGCATACTTTCATGTAATGATTTAAAATTCATTAATGTCTATTTGCTGAGCAAATAAACAGATGTCATAGAATCATAGAATGGGTTGGGTTGGAAGGGGCCTCAAAACCCAACCAGTTCCAGCCCCCTGCCATGGGCAGGGACACCTCCCACCAGACCAAGCTGCTCCAGGCCCCATCCAACCGGGTCTTGAACACCTCCAGGGAGGGGACATCCACAGCTTCCCTGGGCAACCTGTGCCAGGGCCTCACCACCCTTGTCATGAAGAATTTCTTCCTAATGTCTAACCTAGATCTTCACCCTTCCAATTTAAAACCATCCCATCTCACCCTGTCACTCCAGGCCCTTGTAAAAATCTCCTCCTCAGGTTTGCTGGAGCCCCTTCAGATACTGGAAGGCCACTGTGAGGTTTCCCTGGAACCTTCTTTTCTTCCAGGCTGAACAACCCCAACTCTCTCAGCCTGTTCTCATAGCAGAGGTTCTCCAGCCCTCGGATCATCTTTGTGGCCTCCTCTGGATGGATTCCAACAGTTTCATATCCTTCTTATGTTGGGGATTTCAGAACTGGACACAGGACTCCAGGTGGAGTCTCACCAGAGCAGAGTACAGGGAGAGAACCACGCCTGCCCTGCTGGTCCCACTGCTTTGGATGCAGCCCAGGACACGGTTGGCCCTCTGAGCTGTGACCACACTTTGCTGGCTCGTGTCGAGCTTCTCACCAACCAGGGCCCACAAGTCCTTCTCCGCAGGGCTGCTCTTGATCACACCATCCTTCATACCATATTAAAACTTCTTCCAGTCACAAGGGACTCCCTGTGCCTGCCATGACTTTTGAAATATTACGGAGAGTGGCTTGGCAACCATATCAGCCAATTCTCTCAGGTCCCATGGACCTGTATACATCCAGGTTCCTCAGGTGGTCATGAATCTGATCTTCCTCTACAGTGGGAGGGACTATACCTCCCCGATCCTGATCTTCTTGTTCAGTATTTGTTTCACTTGAAATGGTCTATGTTAGTTTAATCAAAGACTTCCAAATTCCCTTAACTGCTGCTGTAATAGGTGCTGTGTCTCCTGGGGAAAACATGAAGTTGTTACATCCTGATTTCTGGTAGCCTTGCTGTTTCAAGATCAATTGAAATTTTAGCTGTGGCAATGGTGGACTAGTTAATCTTAAAAATCTTTGGGTACAAGTGAACTGGATAAGTAGCTTTAGCTGAGCACCAGTCATGTTCTAGCACTGGCGAGGCTCAAAGCTGAGAGATCCGATTTGGTTCCACAAGTGACTGTGCCATTTCAGAGCCCCGAGGTCCTTCGGGGGGTGTGGTGGTGCCTGGCTCAGCCACGATAAGGTCTGATCTGTTTTGCAGGCACAAAGATCAAGGCAAACAACCCGTCAGAGGCCTCTCCTAGTTGCTTATGCTCTCTCTGGGAATCAGGCAAAATCAAAGGCTAAATGAATTTTTATATGTATGTTCCTTAAAGGAAAAGCTATATGCACAGTGAGAGGCTTTCAGCCGAGGCAATCTCTTGGTAGTACTGATTGTAGTTCAAAGCATATGAAAAATCCTCTGTTAAAGCAATTGCTATTTCTAATTCCTTTTCTCCTCCCCCTTATTGATTATTTCAAAAACCAGGTGGGAAAAGCCAAACTGAAAGTGTGAATCCTACTCTTTATTCTGACAGTAGTAAGAATTAGAGCCCAACCTAATAATTCCTTGCAGACCAAAGTGTCCCAGTTGCAGACCAGCTGCCAAGAGCACATTTTCCCATGGCTGTGTGGGATTACTCCACGGAGCAGCCAAGCTGTCACGGGAAGGCAGTACTGCAGAATGGGGCCCACCTTATGGGTGCCTGGGGACAAGCCTTGGGAAGGCTTTGAAGATTAGGGCTGAATCTTTGAGTTTGACTTTTGTCAAAAGGAAAATTTTCAGCGTGGCACCTGGATACCTGCGTGACATAACCTTGGTCACTCCCAGAAAATCTATGGTAATAATATGGGCAACAGTATAAAATGAGCAGAGATTTGCTTACCTGAATAACATAACAAACCCCCTTTTAATTCAATAGGAAAATCAGTTGAGGAGAGCTGCACTGACATGAGTTTGTTTATAATCAAGGAATCAAGGAGCTGTTTGTTGCTTCAAAACTGAGTAAGAGTAAGAAAGGCTTAAAAGGTCAAGCTGCCCCGCCCCAACGCAACCAAAATTACCCACCCCAAAAACAGGAAGAAAGAGAAAGTTGGTAACAGATTTGCAAATGCTGCCTCTAGGTTGGATTTTCTAACTTGACATCCCTTTCAAGATGCTCAGAACTCCACAGATAGGAAGTCAGTAGAAGGGAGCCGATTTTTATTTTTTTAATGTTTTATTTCTTGTTCTAGATTTCCCGATGGTGTTCATGGCTATGGAAGGACGCCTCATTATAACTGCTTTTAAGCTCCTAGCTCACCACTGATTTACAATAGTTTGAAGTAGCTCTTCAGGTAGTGTTAGAAACCTGCCCATTTCATGTGTTTTGTGCCCTGCAGAAGAGAAGCAGAAAACACCAAGAAGGTAAAAATCAGCATTTCATGTAAATAGCCACAGAAAGAGCTTATTGTAAAAACAACTGTTCTCTCATTATGTGACTCTCCCAAAATCTTAACCAAGCTCCAGCAGATGCAAACACAGTGCAGACGGTCACAGTAATTATGCTAACCAGCAATAAAAGCTTCCATTTATGTGGGCCATCTACATCCTCAATGCAATCACTTCCAATTGCAAAATGCATCTCGCAGTTGGAAACCCAGAGCATTATTAGATTGCATTGACTCTGCTCCCCACAGCTGAGGGAATGCTCTTTCTCTGCAATACATTTTCCTAACAATTTCAGGACCATTGAGATACACCCTCGAGTCAATTAAAATTATCTCTACTAAACTAGACTGCAGCTTTTAAAGTGTTGTCTAATAGCTCATGCAAGCAGCACCCATCTAGATTGCAGTTATGTATGATGCTTTTATAAAACATAATTTATATTCTCAGCATGTCAGTTCAGAATGGAATTCTTATTCATTTTCTGTCATTTCATTTTACTAACAAAGCAGTTCACAAAGTCATTTTTTAGTACAATGCAGATTATTGTATTCCTCCTGCTAGAAAGAATGAACAAATGTAAAACACTGTATTTTTTTTTGTCTGATTTTAAATGTAGCAGCTTTTTAGGTGTAGAGAAAGCTGCCCTTGGAAAATGAGAGGCAAGTGACCAGGAGAACACAAAATGCTTATGTGCTGCTTACTGTTCTGCAGATCCTCTTGTCTTTTCTCCTGTTTGCTTTACAGCTCTCTTTGCTCATTTTCAGGTTCTCTGGTAAGCTGTCGTTAAGCTGCTGCTGGACACAAGAATGGTTGCAAAAGTAGGCTTGGGCTATATGGTCTGTACAAGGGTGGTAGTAAGCTTGTAAGTGACAAAGTTGATGGCAAATAGGTCAGTTCCACAGGGAATGAAGAATTTTCTTGGTATATATATCAAAAGTAGAGATATTTGCCTTTAAACTTAGATCTAAGCCTTGATTTTTCTTGTTTAATAAGACACAACAAAGAGAAGACAAAATACTGCTTTTAAATTTTATTTAGAAACAATGCACCTGTACTGTACAGGGCTTGAAGAAGACTGAGCTTATTTTCTGTGGTTACATTGTGGTAATTTGTCATTATAAATGTCTCAAAGGATTATAAGGTGGAAATTGATGCTCTGAGATTTCATTTTATTTGAGGGATGCTACATTTTAATTTAGTTGTTTAGTGGGCTTTGATATGAGCAATTCTCTGAAATAATATATTGCTTGGAGATAATTGTGTTCTTAGAGGTAGTTGGAGGGATTAGATATCACTTCCAAAGGGGATGTTTTGTGTACAGTCTAGAGGACAATTCACTCATATTACCCCTTGATTAGGGGTCTGAAAATAGGGCATAAGTTTTAACTTAGCAATGTAACATTAGATATATGCTGCTTGCAGGACTGCTGTAAGCATCAGACTTTCCATAATGTTTTGGACATTATCTTGCATATGATAAAGTGTTTCTTTAACAAATTATTCACTAGACATCTGTGAACTCTGGCACACTATCCTGCTATGGTTTTACAGTTCTGGACTTGGTCACCTCCCTGTCATGCAGTCTTGAGAGTACCCCAGAAAGTCTCTGTTACAGAAACAGCAGGAAATTCCCACATCCATGATTAGGCAATAAAAGATCTGCTGGATTAAGAATAAAATCACTTCCTCACGTTTCATCCTTTGCACAACTTTTGGTGTGAGTCAAACCTAATACTGTCTTAATGTATTTTAGCAAAAGGCTTAGAAAGGAGGAATATAGCATTGGGCCTTGGGAGTGCAATATTTGCCATTAGCTTTTTAGTCTTGGCGTTGGCAGAAACTGAGCCCTGGCACTACCTGAAGTTCAAGCCTCTTTTGCTTTGACTTTTTAAGTGCTTAGAAATGCATTTTCCTTTTTGGTTTTTTTTTTTGTAAGTGTTACAACATCAGTTTCAAAAAGTTTAAACAAAGTCCCAGTTTGACAAGGCTGCATTTCAACATTTAACATGATAATTATTGGTGTGATATTAAAACACAGCAAATAATTAAAAACACAAAATGACTAGTAAAATTTAACCTTTTTTGCTGATCACGCTTTTTCAAACCTCTCTCCTCAGCTTCTTGGGTTTTCTCCTCTATCAGTACAATGGACTTCACTGTATGACAGGATTTGGAAACAAAAATGTAATTTAAAATTATAGGAGTTTGAATTTGCCAAAAAAATAGTCTTAGGGAAAATTAAATTGAGGTGATCTATTATCTAGACACCAGGCTTTGTTAAAGTAATAAGTCAGTCTTTGATTAATATTGGCAGTTGTGGAAAGAATATTTCATTCATTTTTTCCTAGTTTAGCTCAGTTAAATAGTCTATACTCTGTTTAGAAACCAGTTTGAACCTGTAAAACTAGGAAAATCCCCTCTTCCAATTCCTAAGTAAAAATTTGTTTCAATTGACCTAAACAGCTTTTTCCAGTTTCTAAATACAGCCATACTTGTTTTATTGTTTTAAATGGTAACTTGTGCATTTAAATGAAGAATTTTAACAAGTCAAGATGTTTAATAAGTTTTTCTGTATATAAATTGACTTTCTAAACAAGATCAGGTAGAATACTCAAGCAAAAACATTAGCCTTGTAAATAATGCATTGCATTTGGTTATTTGACAGATTAAGTAAAACTTAAAACTTACTAAATACCATGCAGCAGCTGCTGAAAATGAGGGAAAAGGATGTGATGTCAGAAACATTCCAACTCAACTTCAACCTGACATTTAGGGAAATCATGGCACACGTTGTGCAAAAAAAAATCCTTTAAATGGATTACATAGTACATTGGCAACACCCATTTAGTAAGGTACCAGTAAAACTAACAATTCCCCCTCACAGCATTACGTAGGAGGTGTCCAAATGTCGGTCACAACAATGAATCATTTCTAGTTGGTGCTTTGTGTCTTACCTGATTATCAGTCTCGTCAAGAGTGATTCTGACCTCTGACAAAGGAGTGGTGAGTTAGGAATGTGTGTGCATGTGTGTTCAAAGACTGATGTACAGTGGAAGCCTACTTGGGGAATGAAGAAATAAAAAGCAAAGTAGTAAATACTACTTATTTCTTGGTGATTTAATAGATAAAGTTTTTTAAGTGGAGATGGATGCAAAAATTTTGGAAAGGATATATTGGAAAGAGTGTCTGCATGAAGCTTTTAATTAGCTAAAGAGTTTATGCTGAAATGAGAAGTAAGAAAATATCAAGGCTGAGGGAAGGATTGGCTGTTTGTTAGTGCATTTATAGAGTTCAGAAACCTCTCAATATCCTGTTCAGGAGAATGAATGAAAAAGAGAAACTGAAAAAGGAAATTTAGGAAAGGTATTATTAGCAGTGGCTTCCTGGAAGTGGTTTGGATTTGCTATGTCAGGGAGGGGAGAGGCTTTTATCCATATATGGCTAAAGCATTATCTTGATGTGGGCTGTAAGGGAACATGAGAAGATACTAAATTAATTTTAAAAAATACAGGTGAAAAAACTGCACAGACTTGGCAAGTCTTTCATTAAAACAGAGCATTGGAGCTGACATGCTGTGAGAGACAGACGAGACCTGAAATGATTCACAAGTTGAGGGAGAAGTGCTGCTCTAGAAAAGAGAAACAAAATACCTCTCTAGAATAGAGTGGAGGGAAAAAAAAAGTGTTTATCATTCAATTTGAATTCTTGCTTGAGAGCAGGTTACAATATTCAGTGGCTTGGGGAGGATTTAGTGGAAGTAGATCAACTTCCACAAACTTGTAGACTTGTGACCTCGCAGAAACAGTCCCCTATACAAATATAGAAAACATTCCCCTTTGCCATTGTATGTTACCAAAATGTTGAGAGGAACAGGAGGCAGAGTATTTGGAAAGTACCCTTGGGAGGCAGCAAAGAGCAGAGACAAAGTGGTTTGCATTACAGTTTGGAGTACAAGCACTCTTTTGCGCTGAAGAAGAATAGGAGATTAAAACAAAGAGGAACATGGCTCAATTTCATTCAACGTTGGGCTCTTCTGCAACAATTTTATTTCTTGAAAATTCTGAGATCTTGCCAGCTGTAGAACTTGTTGTCTCCTGTTTGTACTGATGATGCCCAGTGGGTCTTAAACAAGTGACTTACAGAAGTTCTGCTCTTTATCTCCATTTTATTGGTCAGCCAACATAAATAGGAGTGGATGTAAAAGCTGGCAGAAGTCCTCTAGAGCTCTCTTTTCACAGCACTGAATTTGGGTGCCTGATGATGATCGTGGCAGCAAGGAAAGCGTGCTGCTCCAGCTGGAGATAGGGGACACTATTAGATATTGAACCATAAATAAGCAGAAAAGTCAAGAAAAAGATGGCTAGAGATTGACTAATTTAAATCTGGTCAAGGCCATTACTTCTGTGTCAGATTTAGCCATTTTGGATCACCACCTCTACGTTTTAATTAAAACTGGTGCTGCTGCCATTATTGGATATTTCAATAACTTAAATAATGCAGATGACTTTCATTCAATTGTCCTCTCCTGGCCTTGTCCCACTGAGATCCCTGATAATTAGATACTACATTACATCTAGCAATGTCTTTATTGCTGTGAGTGTTGCTGTCTGTGTTATCTGGATGGCTCCAAAGTGAGAACATGCTGAGAATTTAATAAGATGAGTGGTAGTTGAAAAGCAGATATTAATGTGTTGTAAAACATCTCATGTGACACTTTTTTTAATAACTGACCATGTCACTCAGGAAAGGGGATGATGCAGTTAATAGTCAAAGCAAAGAGTTAATTGATTCAGCTGCTTAGAACACTTATTTTTCTTCAGGACCTCTAAAATAAAGTAATACAACTTTTGTACACAGATTTCAAAACATCTCTTGCACATATTTGCCTGGTGTCGCACAGGATGTGGATAAGTGTTGTTAGAAAATTGCTTGTGATTAATCTAGTTTTGATGCTGTTGGATTGCAGAAGATGTGATTCTTGGGGGGAGGAATAGTCTGCTGGCTACGTCTGCTGGTGGAGTTGGCTACCAGCTCCTTGGCTGGATGCTGTCAGACAGGTCCCTGTCCTGGCACCTGTGGGAATAGAGGAATAGCTCAAGGTAACCCATCAGGCTTCCTTGGGAAAAAAAAAGCATGTTTATTCCTATTAATACTTTTTACACTCCTTTCCATGAGTATCAGCCAGAAATGAAAGTTTGAAAGAGAAGATTTGTTAAATCATGAAACTTTTGACATTTTCAAAGTTGAAATGAACAAAGTTTTCGCAGTGAGCTCACTTTTTTTATTATTTTTTAAATAAATGTTTCTCTGGAATTGCTTGGAAAGGAAAAAAGGGATATTTTTCATTAAAATTGATTTTAAATAAGATATTTAAACAAAGCTTAAACCTTGTTCCAATCTATTTTTCCTGCCTGTGTGTGATAGCTGCCATTTGTGCAAGCCTCCTTGAACAAATCCCATGCACTGCTCCAGCTCCTTCCGTGCAATGGGTGGCCTCATTGTAGATAAAGTTGGACATTAAGAAGCTGGTTTCAGGGAAGCAGTGCCAGTCTTTCCACTGATAAGATTTTCCTTTGAAGCTCTTGAGCTCTGTTTTGTCTCCCTGTGTATTTTTGAAGAGCATTGTGTATATTTAACAGTAAATATATAAATAAAGCTTTGCACATTTATCTCTGATGAACGTTTGCTGGAAATTTATATGCAAATTAGGCCCAGCTCCCAGAGAGTTACCAGTGTAGCCTTCAGGGCTGTTGAGGTTGTGCACTGCAGATTTCACCCTCAGGAATTCTTCCCTCATATCCAGACCAAACTGTTTTCCCCTTCATTTAATCTCTTTATTATTAGTTATAGCAATTATCAGCCACTGAGATTGCTACATAGTTTAATGATATTTTAATCTTGTAATTACAATGGGAAAGAAGATTTTACCTCTAGTTTTGTGTTGTTATATTGAACTGGAGATGAAAGTGAACTTCAGTACTTTGTTCTTGAGTAGCAGTAATAAGAGGGAGATGCGTTCCTTCAGGTCCTGTAGAGGTACAAAGGGAACTGCAATCTGTTTTTGTAGAACCTGTTTGTGTGTGGTGATTCTCTGCGTGATGTAGATGCTGAAGAGTGTTGTGAACCATTTCTCCATGTTTTTCCTCAGCAGAGTCCTTTCACTTTATGCATGGTATACTTCAATGCTCTGCTGCTTACGAGGATTAAATTACAAACTGTTTTCAATATTGCTTATGAATTTAAAGTCTGGAAAAGGAAAGAGCTTCCTTTGGGTTATGGTTTTTGATTATATCTTTCTAATTACACTCATCTAGTGAGATTACATCACATATTCCGCAGACATGACCAAAGTGTGTGGCACAAGATTTATGAGATAAACATAACAGTGCAAATGCATAACTGCATAGTAATGTAATGTCAGTTAGGAAAATTGAGTTAAGGCTTCTAGACTAACTGTGAGTAGATCCAAAACAGAGGGAAAAGGTACAATTTTCTTTCATCTGATGCAAATTAGGGATTGCATTTTACAGATGAATTTGTGGGTGTTGTACTGCTCTTTACCAGCATATGCACACAGAAAAATTTTTGTTGGGACCATCCTAATAGTGGGAATAATTGTAGAGAATTTCTTTGGAATTAAATAAGTTCAATGGCCCTGCTTTTCTAATTACATCTGGTTGATTCCATAATTCTGAACATTCATACTGTTGAAATCTAGATGTAATATTTTTTCTTTTCCTGTTGCTATTGAGTGAGACAGTTGTGGTTCATCATGGTTGTGTCACTTGAGCTGCCAAAAGTGGATGCCTTGATTAATCTGAGGAATGACAAAGAAAGGGAAGCGTGTCCCCAAACTTTTCAGGGGTCTGGGCAGGGCAAGTACCATCCACCAGCTGATCAGTGGTGTCACACCTTGTTAGACACAAAGCTCTGGCTCCCACAGAGCAAAAGTCAGAGTAGGAAAAGGGATCTCTGCTTCAAAAAGAAAAGAAAATATTGGCAATCTGTAGCTTTTCATGACTGAGCTTTCCAGTTCCTATCATCTCCTGTTGTGGTATGGGGACAATTTCCCTTGTGTTTCAGCAAATTAGTGCACCTGCTGGAATATTGCCTCTGCAGCTCCTGCTGAGCCATTTCAAGCACTCATAATGCTGTCATTTGTATCAGAAAGGTGGCAGAATGATGCTTTTTAGCTTGCAAACCTGCTGGAATGTACCACTGTAAGTCAGACACTGAGGGCGAGCTGTTGAGATAGGAAAGTCATGAAGTATTGCAAATAAGACAAAATACTCCACATCTTGGTATTGCCAGAAAGAAATGCAGTCTTCGGCATCTACTTCCATTTTAATATTGATTTAGTTATGAATGTCAACGATAATAAGACATATTTGAATCATTTTGACCTTATTTTTAAAAAAAACCTGAGATCCTAAAGTTAAATATCTAAAACTATATTTAGACATCTCAGTGAAAGTGGCCTGATTTTCAAAGGGGCTGAGCAATTACAGGGATGGGAGAAGTGTGATAGCTTTTGTCCTGAATTCTCAGGCTTAAAAATTAACACAAGAGCTGGTTGTTGGAGAAGATTGGACTGGGAGATGTTTTAAATGCTGAAATCATATGGCACTGCACGCTAATGGTAATTTACCCTTTTTCAGTAAGAAAAAGGGAGATGACCATAAATGTTCGAATTCAAACTCATAAATGTCTCTGAGTATTAAAAGGAAAAAATGCTCAGTAAAATTATTTTGTGCTGTCCTGGAATATGTGCAGCTAAGCCAACACAAGAAGCATTAAAAAACTCAACCCAAAAAAAGAATAAACTTGTTAGTTCAGGTCCAACATGAAGTACTTTGTTTTAATAGCAGTATAAAATGTGGAAATCAAAACATAGATGGAAACACTGACACCACTTTACATTTAATGGCACAAGGGCACTACTTAAACAATACAGTTGATGCAGTAAACCCAGAAAATCCCCTTAACTGTGGGGGGTGTCTTCCTTATTTGGTGAACATTCAATTTTGTGTAAGATGCTTTACATGACTACATCTTTTTCCAGTTTAGAAGTTATTGCTGGGCATTTAATTTTCATAATGTTGACTTTAACATTCTTCAATGCTCTCTGCATATATTTGATTTATGGCCATTTTATGGCTGCAGTGAATTGCCACAAACTGGGAAAAAAATCTTTTAAAAGGACAATGAAAATGACTTTCACTTCAGTGTACATTGAGTCTTGGATCTTTGATTTTAACCTCTTGCTTTGTTTGCTTTCACTCCCAAAGTAATTGGTCTGGTGTAAAGATTTTGTTTGGTTTTGTTTTTTTTTACTCTGTTGTAAGAACATGAAGTGGCCATGAATGGAACAGAAACAACTCCCTGAGAGTGTCTCCTGTGGGAGAACCTCCCTACAGGTTTTGGAGCCCAAACTGGAGATGGGATATTTTTGGGAAATTGCATTCGTAAGAAATGCATTCAGTCATTAACTTTGGGGAAGGTATGTTTTTTATTAAAATTTTAGACCAAAGTGGACATTTATTCCAAAAGAAGGAGCCGAATCCAGCGTGACTGAGGCTGCACATCTGCTGAATTGTGTGAACTCACTAGCACCTTGAGAAAGGGAAGAAGCAGCCCTTTGCAGTGTGAAGGTTGTTGCTCAGCAGTTTGACAAGGTTGGTGGTGGGTGCTGAACATGCAATGCCACAGCTTAATGTAAAGAGGAGTTTCTTTTTCAGGCTTGGTCAGTCCAGGAAGAGCTTTGAAGAAATCAATGTCCATAGCTTGTGGTGGGTTTTGTCTAACATATCCATTCTACAGTCAAACCAAAGGAGCAGGAAAAAGTTGTTACATTGCTTGAAGATATAGAAGAAAGATCAGCTTGTTTAAAAGAAGAAAAAATAGAAACAAAACAAAATAGAATCAAGAAAAAAAAAGGGAAAACAAGAAGAATCTTTGTGCTCTGTATCCTGTATTGCTGTCTTCTGCAAAGAATAAGTAACATTATGGCATAAAACCTGATTAAAGTGGGGCAGTCTGTCTTCCAAGAAATCTTTTATGGGCCAAATCTTGATCCATTTATTTGCTATACTCAAAGTTATTGCCATGGCATCATTAAGCACTATGCATGCTGCAGTGTTCCATAAATAGGAATAATTGTTGTTGTAGCCAGAAGGTTTATCTGCTTCCAGCTCTTGGTGCATTGGAGAGATAGAAGGATTAAAAAGAGCTTCTAGACACTGGGAAGTTGAAAGAGCACTTTCTGGAAACTGTCTTGTACGTATTATATTTCTAGGCCAAATAAAGGATTTAGGTTATTTCTTTCAGGGCATCTGTGGGAGGACGAATATTACTAAGTTTTGTTTGCTCTAAGACAGAGTATCTGTGAACCTTTTGAGATGCCATTTGGAAAGTAGACATTTTGGATTACATCAAGCTACAGAGACAGCATTTCTAAAACGTAATCCTGGAAACGCTTTGCCTGAAAATATAGCACCTCTTTAATACATAAATCCCCCTCCCCCCGTTTCGTTTTACTGCTTATATAAATACTCAATTTATAAAAAGTAGCTTGCTATTTACAACTGATTTTTGAGGGTCTTTATACTAAAAAATAATCAAGATAGCACTATTATAATTGTTTTTGCTGTTTACAAGAAGGAAATCCAAGAAGGTAATAAATTAACCCACGATCTTGTGCCACCGACAGATTAATGGTTGCTACAGACAGTAAAAGTAATTATGCTAACCAGAAAATAAAACCACCTATATTTGTTGTCCATCTTCAAAGCAATCATTTTTAGTGATAAAGTGCAGCCAGCAGTTAGAAACAATGGGCCCTATTAAAATCCAGCAGCTGAACGCCGCGTTTTCAAGGGAGCCACCTCCTTTGTTCAGTGCATTTTCCCAAAAATTCTGGAACATTTCACATAGTAAAACAGTGGGGTTTGTGTCCAGTGAACTGGTCTAGGAGTTGTTTGATGACAATAAATTACATCATATTAAATCTGTACTTCAGTATATTGTGCTAATATTCAGTGTATATTGAGAAAAAATAAGCTTGCACTCTGAACTAAGCCCTTGATCATTCAGCCTTCAAACACCTCATAAGTATAGGTGAGGGTTAAAAGCTAGTTCTGTGTCCATCATCTTCCTATTCTTCTGAGTTTGGTAGGACTGGAGGTGAGAAGGTTCCTAAATAAACAGTGAGATGGTTGGTCTTGTGAGTTATGGATGGTGCTTTGCCTTTGCTCCATTCAAAGATTGGCCATTTTTGAGTGATTTCTCTATGGTAGCTTTCCAGTTGCTCTGTGTGTGCTTTATGAATCTGGGTCTTGGATTTGGTCCTTTCCTATCTGTAGCGGTTTATTTCTCCCAAATTAAAAAGTTGTTGGGTCAAGCAACTTAATCATAACCAGCCACAAGAATTTCTTACCTATCTAAATTGTTTAAAAGCGTGTACACGTGAAGAATATTACTACCTTTTTTTTGAAGAGTGGTAGAGTTGCCTTTAGTCAGTGCTCTGTGTTTCTTTGTTTTTTTTTAAAAAGCAAGAAAAAGTTTAAACCTTCCCAGAAATGAAAAAGAGAAAATCAGTTACATTCACTGTGGCTTTAAGTTTTTGAACAGGTGCAGTTACTCCAGTGTTTCCTCATGAATTCCCTCTGTTCAGTTTTGAAGGACGTTTGTATGGGTGGAACGAGTCTTTACCCAACTGCTGGAATACAACAAGGGGCAGTAACTCCAACACATTTCTTTGTTCAACAGCAGTTTCTTCTTTCACCTTCCAGTTTTCTTTTTTCTTTCCTCTGTAAAGAGCACAAGGAAGGTGAACTGTGTTTGGTCCCACCACGGTCACTGCCAGGCAGTGCATAACTGTGATAAATTACAGCAGCATGGGCCGGGTGAGTGTGTTTGCCTTTGTCCCAGAGGGAGGAGGATGATGTCATGTGCTGAAGTGCTATTGATATTCAACATATTAGTCTGGTTTCCTGCAAGCAACATTAGACACACAGGATATGCATAACAGATTCTCTGTTTCATTTATGCTTCCCAGTGCAATGTGGTGTTGCCTCAAATCCAGTCGGGTGGGTTTCAGACTGGTACATTAAGATTTGGGTTGTGAATTCAAATATAATTGTTAGCAGTGTTAACTGAGGAAGGATAATAGTTCACCTATGGGAGATTAGATTTATGTTGGTATGTTCTGTACTTTCACTTACTGTGTGGTCATTTTAGTGTGCAGGGATGTTTGTGTGATTCAGGTTCCAAAGCTACATTATTGTAAACATGCCAGATTTACTCTACTTTTCAAAGCAGCCTTACTGGGATCATGTGAGCAAGTTTAAATGTATGCTCAAGTGTTTGCTGCATAAGCTAGGATTTACAAAACCAGATGCTTTAGTGCATGATTTTTAAATAAAACCACAAAGTTTTTGTCATTTTTCAAAAGTACACTCACTGAACTGTAACAGAATATCTCACCATAAGGAGTTGTCTGGATCTGATATAAACTAAACAAAAAATAATGAATTAGACACTTTAAAAATGCCACAGTGGTTTTTATTTTGGCTTTTATTTTTATTTATGGTTTTTGTTTGAAACAGGAGTTGAGAAGAATTTTTTTAAAAGCAATTGTTAATTTAAGGAGAAAGCAGGTTTTGGGGGTTGTTTTTGTATTTTGTAGGCTTTCTTGAAATTTAGTTAATTGACCTACTTAAAGGGCTTGATTGTTTGAAAAAAAAATAGTCTAACCACCCCAGTAGTAACTAAAAAGAATGTTTATAAACTGCTTGCCCAGATTGTTTTTATCAAAATGGTTAATTAAAGAGCTTTCCAGCTAAGGTTTTGTATTCTTAACAAAAATTTGTAACTTGTGTTCCACTTTTCTGGAGAAGCCAAGCTGAAATGCTGTGCTAATGTGGCTGCTGTGCTTCGGCAGTTTGAGTGAGCTGATTCAGAAATGTCAGGCACTTCTCAGCGTGCACAACACGGCAGTTGCTAACCCTGCCACGAGAAATTTGAGCAGCGCTTGGTGACAGAGTTATTACAGTTACCTGGGGCAGCTTCGGTGAGTTCACTGCCTTAGTGTTGCTCTTGGGGTTGCATGGGTGCAAATCTTTGAGGAAGAAAACTGTTTGTCCTGGGATAAAAGTAACAGGGACAAAATTCTGCAAGGAGAAGAGAGGAAGGGTAGATCTTATTGTTCTCCCACAAAATGTCATGATTTTCCTTTATCCATCTTGAAGAATAACTAACAAGCAAGTAATTACATTTGTTCAAGTTTGCTGGCCTATTTACCCAAAGGCAAAGTATAATGATTTCCTAAATGATTTCATTCATAAAATCCTTAAATGAGTAAAGTAATTTTACACAGACAGTATAGAAGGATTCTATTTTCTTTCTCACAACTTGTGAATGAGAGGGTAAAAGTTTCAAGCTGTCAAGAAGAAATGCATTCAATCTGCTTTTGGGTTCCCCTCCTATTCAGCCAGACAGGTTTTGCTGGCTGAAATTTTTTGCTGCTCTCAAGGTGATAGTGCTGTGCCTGTGGGCATCTTGAGAGAAGCAAAGTTCTTTGCAGAAGGTAAGATGTGGTGTTAGGTGACTTAATGTAGCTGGAATAAACAAACAGGCTTTCTGAAACCTCTTGGTGGGACTTAGAAGATGCATTTCTTAGTAGTAACAGCATGATCCCTATTTAATCTGTGAATTGGTATCCCAGAGGTTTGCCCTTAAATAGCAGCCTGGCATGGGAAGTCTCACACATGTTAGGAAACCTACCTGAAGTGTTTAGGCACTGCAGTAATGAGAACAAATAGATGATAGCAGGATAAATATTGAAGTTTCAGATGGTAACCAAGTCCTCTGCCTAATTATTTGCTTGCTGTCTAGAGTTTTCCCTTGTGTCATTTCATCTATTAACTCTCCAGTTACCATATAATCTTTCAAGGTTGACCAGCCCTCAATGCAAAATATTTAAGGAAACTCTTGTATCTGTCAATGAACTTTTTTCTCCCAAGGAGTGTAATTCCCCTTTTGACAGATTTTCCTAGTTGAAGTTGCTGCCAGCACAAGCAGACCTTCCAGGGCTCACAGCTGTTGGGCACAGGCTCTTGCTGGGCGTGTCCTAGGGCGCAGGTGTTTCTTGCTTTAGGCTCCTGCCCCCCAGCTGTGGCTGCTTTGGGGAGGTTGTGGTGGTGTGGCAGAATTCCCAGCCCACAGCCATAGAGCACAGTCCTGAAATGCAGGAGAGGGGCATATGTGAGGGCTGGAGGTGTCCCTGTGGGATATTGGATGTTGTCAGGTGAGGGTGAAAATGAGTTATGCTTTTGGTGGATTTACATATGCCTTTTATGACTTATTAACAAGAAGTTGGGAAATGGACTGGTAAGAAGCAGGCAAGTGAGAGCAAGAGTGTGATTTGTGCACTTGTGTGCATGCATTTTCTGCCCTGTTATGACAAAGACTTATAAACACATCTGAGATATTTCTGTCTTAATACCTGCAAAGGCTTAATTAATGTAAAATTATAATTGTTCCATTTCTGGGAAATACATGACGTTTTGAACCCTGCAAATCATGATCAGTGAACTCGTCGTGAGAAGAACCTTCTGACTTTTTTATTGCTGTGAGATGCCAAAAGGTATTTTAGAAGCATTTCTTGATGGAAATGTAGCTTGTGTGAAATACCATTACTTATTCTTGTATTTTAGAAGTAATAGCTTTGGAGTGGGGGTATAAATAGTCACACCTGTGGCAAAGAGAAAGGATTCATAACAACATTGAGGTTTATAATTTAGATTTAACTCATTGGAGAGCAAATCATTCTTCTAGGACAAATAAGGGTTTTTTAATTATTTCTGTGTTCAGGTGTAATTTGAATCATGTACCATCTCTTTGCTTAAGACCTTTTTCTTTACTGAGCAGAAATCCTACCTAAAGCAAGAAGTTACATTTACCAGTGTGGTTTTTTTTATAGCTTTATCCATAATTCCATGATGATTTGATGTAATTTAACAAGCAATTGATGAATTCTAAAACAATAGGATTCGAGGGATGTGAAGTGAGCTTAAATGTATTCACAGTAACTTTCAGTCCTTGTTTTTTCTTTGTTTTGGACACCACCACTGCTGCTGCACCTTTCTGGTCAATGATCAACCAAAAGCCAGCATTTGTAGGTCAGCTTCAGCATAACATGAAAAGAAATCTTCAGTTCCTGTAAAATTGTGCTGAGATGATGTCTGTGCAGCTGGGTTGTGTTGTCAGAGCCCAGCAGGCACCATTGCAGCTCAAGACTTGAGCAAACTCACAGATACTGATTACCTTGAAAATGCTAAAACAGCTTAAAATACATACTGTGTTAATCCGGTGAATGAGGAGATCTGCAATTTTTTTGGGTGAAATTTTCTTTGGATTTCTGAGTGGCCTTTGGAGACAGCTTCTTGTTCGTGAGGAATAGCTTGGCAGAAGAAATAGCCAAGACCAATGTCATTCAATGATTCAAGAGCAGATTATGAGTGTGGTTTGAAGGAGTTCTGCAAGCTGCCAGAGAAGCCAGATAAAATGATCTAAGGTATTTTGTGAGTCTATGTGCTGTGATCAAAGGGGCAATTCAAAGTAGGAGCAAGTGAGGTAGGTTTTTCACAAATGTTTTTCTTCTGAACCACATAAACTGATTAAACCAGTAGACCAAAGGCTCTATTTTCCTTACTTTTGTGAATATAAACATGTTAATGTAAAGTGATTTCAAAACTTTGCAGATCAGTCCATGATAGAAAGACCTAAATGAAGCTTCCAGAAGCGTAGGGAATTTGCTTCAATAGTAGAGTTTGTGGTGAACATAACAGCAAAGGCTGGCAGAATATTGTCTTGTTCAGCATGTCATTATTCAGATGAAGTCTCAAATATTATCAGTTAATGCCTTTCTCTGGTAGTGCTTTGTTACTGATCATAAGCTAACACATCCCCTGTGGAGAGGTTGTTTCTGTATCAGTTACATTGAATAATATTTATTCTTGTGACTAATAAATGCTGTTTAAATTGCAGAATTACACCCAGCTTAAAATTTATTTCTGCAATGACTAGTTCCTCTTTTCTATGATTTCACATCTAAACTCCAACTTGAGAGTAAACTCTCAGGGGATCACTCCATTGTGAATACTTCAACATGTGGTGTATAATTCAACACCTTAGCTAATTCTTATTCTGAAACTTCATGATTTTTTATGTTTTACTGTAAAAACTGTTATTCCTGCTTGTTGTTGCCTTCCAGACATATGTAAGGCAGTATATGGCAGTATTAAGAGGAATACATTATTATGACCAACCTTCAAGAGAATCAGGCTGAAGTTTTAAATATTTTACCTATCTTAGAAAGTTTGTATATATTTAAAAAGATATGTGATCTCAGTACTGGTAGTACAAGCTGTACAAACTGCACAAACCTGCAGCATTCTCTTGGAAATGATGCAGCTTAAATGGTTTGCTGGGATTGATACAGAGCTCTGAGTTGGGTGTCTTTAGGACTGAAGTGCAAAGGATAGCACCAGAGTTTGAAATCCAGAGATGGGGTGAGCTCAGGCTTTCCATTTTCTGCAATTCTAATATTTTTTTTCTGAGAAACTACTAGGAAAAGTGTTTCATATAAAGAGTGTCTCGAGTTGCAAGAGCACAAGGTTTTTGGTAAAGTGCAGGTGTGAGTCATCCTAAGCATTTTCCTCAGTCTCTAGAGATGATGACTCTTAGGGGAAAAACAAGAACCTGGGAGCTAATAACAAATACTTCTGAAAATGCCTTGAGAAATGGCTCAGCCTTTGACCCTTCTGCCATATAAAACATATGCATTGAGATGGTGGTGATGATGGCAAAATGAGATGGTCATGGGCTAATTTCAGGCCCTGCCTTGTGTCCCACTGCCTTACACTTCATCCTCTTCACAGTGCCCTTGGCTCTCTTGGCAGACACAGGAACCCACGGGCCACTCCCACCTGTGGGCATCACAGGTAAAGGAAATGGGGGCACAAACCATCAACGAGGTGGGGCACAGGGATGTTTCTGAGTTTGCAAATACCTCAGCAGAGGGATTTCAGCAGAGGATAAAGACAGCCAAACTTGTTGGGGTTTATTTGTTTTTCCTCCCAGACCTGAGGTCTGTTCAAGTGGGGTTTTTGTGAGCAGGCTCCCTGCCCTGTGTACAGGCAAGAGGGGAGGCCTCCAGCAGCAGCAGCAGCTTGGGTACCTTGTAGGATGCTGACAGCAGGGAGGTGGAGTGGTCTGTAGCCTGTGGTCCAGGTCTTTGGGCAATAACGCTTTCCTCCAGCAAACAGAGGACACTGAAAGGTTGTTATTTTGAGGATATCCTGATTACTGTAAATCCTGACAGTCACTTGAAGAGGCATATCTCATTTTCAGTTCATCATTTAAAGGCCTAAGGATTTTTTACTTAACCAAGAAATTCTTTCTAATACCTTCTTCCAATTTAAACTTTCCTGTGTTCATCTGTAGATGAATCAGCTCCAACCTTATCTCAATCCAAGAGAAAACCTTTAACAGATGTATCACAGAGTAGCAAATTATTTTAGCTAAGCTACCTGGTACAATTTACTCTCTTTTTTTAGCCCAGTCATGTCCTAAAATGACACCTTGACTTTTAGTTGTAGAGAAAAAACACATTGAACCAAATCACAGCTAAACACTAAAGAACATTGCAGGCAGATAGATCCCCTGCAGAAATCCTGCTGGATAAATGTGACTTGTAAGATATATTAAAATAACAATAAAACAACCACACCACCACCACCCCAAAAAAAAACATACAAACAAAACCAAAACCCAAAAAATCCCAACCAAACCACCTAGTGGAAAAAGAGAGTTTCAGAGAGTAAGCCTTGATTTAATTTGTTGTTTTACCTCCTGGGCAGATGATATCACCTTTAGAAGCAGTTGCTCTGAATTGGACTTTGCCTTTCTAGATGTGGTAAAGGATTTCATTCCTGTCTTGCACCAGTGGGTAGCATTTCTCCGGGCTTACAGCTTATTTCCAAGAGTCAGCCCTGACCACAACTAAACATTTAAAAATAAACTGAGCTGCCATTACATTATGCTGCTCCAGATATCCTGCCATTTTCCTTGAAAGTTATAAGACTATTAATTTTTTAATAGCTGAATATAATCCATAAATAAAACCCATATCAGTTGCCAGAGAATTATAATTAGGTCCACTAAATTTTTACGTCTGTGTGAAAGAAGAGATTTATGACACCAAGTGCCGTAAATTAAAGTTTTTGTTTAATTTTGGAAGGTTTTTAACAGATGTTAGTATTTTCTGTTAGCTAGTCTCACCCTTAAAATTGCTTTAAAACAGTGCCATAAAGTTTCATTCTTGCGATTTGCTTTAAGGAGATTAAAATATTAGAGTCAGCCTCTTTTCAAAATAATCATATTCCTATGAAGTGATCCCAGTTTGATATCAAAGGAAAAAAAGTACTTTAAATCAGCCTTTTTGTTTGAGCTTGAAACATGACTTATACTTGTCCTATACAGCCTGTGAAAAAGCTCCAATTAAATGTGCTACTCTAGAGGGCTCATGAATTTATTTCTAGTGCTTTTTAACTACTTTACCAAAAAGCAATACAGGGTAGGATTTGCTACACCATCTTAAAGGTGCTTTGTGAATGGTAGGCAAGATATTAAGACTTCTGAAGAGCTTCCTAGCCATGGGAAGAGGTGTTTGTGTTAATGCCAATACATCCATCCTTATGGATCCAAAGCAAGTAAAATAATACTAATTAAGATTAAATTTTAAACACTTGAGGATGGATATTGTCAGTGTCAAGCCTATAGACAATTCATAGCAATAAGGACTTTTTTTCCCAAAATAATAGAAAATAATTTTTTTTGGTCTGAATTACGCCTGACTTGTATAGATTCCCCAAATAGAAAAGGGGAGCAGAAAGCTGTTTTAAATAACCCTTTGGCAGCTCTTTTGGACATTGCAAAACCTGAACCAGACACCGTGGGGCAAGCGAGGCCATGCAGACACCCCATGGGTGTCCAGTGATGCTGTTCCAGGTCTGCCTGGTGGCACCTCTGCCTCCCTCCTGCCACGTGCTCTCCACTTGCTGAGGGCAAAAGGAAGAGGTGGCAGCATCTGCTGCTTGAGATGATACTGCAAAACATGTTGGGCTTCCTTTTGTTCCCAGAAGTCACTAGTTAGAAGCTTACATGGTGTCTGCCCACGACAGCTCTGCAGGTGGGTGGGCTGTGGTGTTTATCTCCCTCAGAACAGTGCCTTATTCAGCAGCTCCCCATAGCAGCTCTGCCACCCTGCTTTGGATCTTGGTTTTAGGACAAATGCCTTTAAAGACCAAGCCATTTTCCTTGCAGAGAAGCTGTGTTGGAGTTCTGGGCGTGCTGTGTGAGTGTGGGCAACCTTTCTTCAGAGTGACAGCAATGTCTTTCTGCAGGTGCAGCTGGTTCCAATGAACCCTGTGCTCATGTATGGGTGTGTGCAGCTTTCCATTGTAAGATAAAGGGGTAAGCAAATAGTAAGTGAGAATATGGGATTTTGCTAAAATAAGCTTTCTTCTGATCAGTTTGTTTTCCTTGATGTACCCTCAGCCAGTTACTTGGGTAGTTTCTGTTCTCACTGATGCTGGAATTGAAGCCTCACACCTTCAGCAAGAAAAAAAAGAATAGAATTCCTGTGTAACAAGCAGTTTTGTGTTTAATTATTAAATACCAATGTTTTTGTTAGCTATGAAAGTACTCTCTCTGTAGGAATAAACAACATTATTGTGGTAGTAGTATGGTGTCATCTGCTATTTGTTCCTGATAAGGAATTTTTTACTTAGTTTCATATGTAAGTTAGCTAAGATAAATTCCTAGTTGGGAAAATAAACAAATGTCTTCAATTTTTGTTTAGAGTTGATCTCTTTGATCCACAATATGATGAAAATTTCAAGCAAGTTCCTAATTTGTGGTTTTATCCAAAATTATTTCAATTTCATCTTCTGAAGTCCTGATTTAATACAGACCTTGCCAAGAGATCAAGGAAAAGTGTGCAGAGTTTTCCATGGTAAATACACTCTCAAAGGTATATCTTTTTTTTTTAAATTTTAATTATCCACATCTCGGCTGCAAATATTTGCAATGAAAATCAAATAAAACTTGCTTGGATTTGGTTTTCATTACCATTGCAAAACTAGGAACAAATGAATAAACATACCTGAAGAGATCATGAACTGTATTGAGTGTACAAGGGATTGCTTCCAAGGTTTCTTGCTCCCTTAGATTTGTGAGCTGCTCTGGGTATGGTTCTGCAAATGTTACAGCTTGAGACACTTAAAAAAGAGATTATGCTATGATTTTCTGTAGGGAATCTTAATGTTGCAAGTCTTCCTTCAGGTTGCTATCACAATTTTGTGTCACAGATCAGATCTAACTGTACAGGGAATCTGGGATGGAAACAAGGAGCGGGGGAAGCCTGAGAGGCTTTAGTCTTGGTGGCATTTGTGGCTGAGACAACTACAAGTCTTGCTGAAAAATAGTGGTGTAAGGATTATAAAACTCTAAGCATCATGGTGTCCTGAGTAAAGTTCAGGCTTTACAGTTAATTTAAAAATCATTTTGATCTTAGTAGAAACAGGTTTCTAAACAGTTCTTTTCCTTGCTACTTTACCATTGTGTTACTTGGGACAACTCTCTCACATTTTCCTCTACTTCTATTTGTATTTTCATTTGAAGGAATACCAGTGTACTGTACACCTAGAAATGAACGGTTGTGAACAATTCTTATGTGAAAAGGATTAAATAGCTAAACAAATACTTTTGTTTAAGCCAATCATCAGGTAGGATTTGCTATATTTGTCTTTTATAAGATTTTTTTCAAAGATCTTATTACAGTAATTGCAGTTAATCTCTATTTTCTGTGCATCTGTTCCCAGATTTTCCTCACAGAAGTATGCTATTTGCTTAACAGAGATTACCTTAAAAAGCTTTGGATTTCTGAATTTGTAGTTCAATACATGGACCTTACAACAAGACACATCTGCATGGCTCCTTCTGTCTATCTGTACTACCATCATCCAGGTTAGGTTTAGGATTACTGACTCAGTATGAAAGGAAAATGCATTGTGATACAGGAAAATACACAGTGAAATATAGGGGCTACTTGAAATCCAAAGCAGCAGTGTATTTCTTAATAGTAAGTCTGTTTAACTTTGTAATGAGAAATCAAATGAGAATTTTTACAGCCAGCTTTGAAACCTCTAAGCTTCTGTCTTCCATACTGTTTAAAGCTGTGGCTGAAAACCCACTGCACTGGATTTAGCCTTGCTAAATTCCACAGCTGTGGTTTAACATGTTCAAGATGAAAATTTCATTGCAGAGCTTTTAAAATTGCTAATGCTAATAGTGATAGAAAAATAAAATATATATACCTTTAGCAACAGATAAGGTGCAGGTACTGTGAAGTGGGTTGGTTGAAAACAAGAGTAAGGACAGGATTGTAAAAGCAGTTTGAATATGTACACGCTTGCCTTCCAAGTGACTTGATGTGGTTCTGCTTGTTTTCCCCTCTATAAATATTTATGCTTTTGAATTGGCATTAAAGCTAATGGAAAGCAAATTCTGAAATCACATATGTGATTACCTACCAGAACTGAATTTCAAATGCCAAGTGTCCTACTGGTAGTGAAAAAAGCATTGCTAAACATCTAAAACTTTTCCAGGTGCAGATAAGAATTATATTCTTAGCCTTGAACCCACAGTTTTTGCTCATTTCAGCCTAGATGTCAGTACATTTTTGTCCCTGACTGAACAACCACACCTAAGAACACACTACAAAGAAGTTTCTGTTTAATTTTAACCTGTTGGTACCCCATTTATTTATTAGCTTGACATGTTCTACAATAGAAAACAAGAGAATGTTCACTTCTTCATGGCATTCAGGTAAAGATCAAATAAAGCTATGTTAATTTATAGGAATACATGATTTTGCTTAACTCTGTGTGTACCTTGAGCTCTTTCCAGAGTTTGATCTCAAGCCTGTTAGGGTTGATAAAAGACTCTCCTTGCGTTTTTGGGCATTGGGTCAATACTTTGAGTTTTTTCTGTTTCTTTGTGGTCCACTTTCTTTACCTACTAAGTCACTTCTCAGAGAACTGCAATATCTTATTTGAGGAATGCAATACATAAATGAAGACAATATTCCTGCACTTTTCTAAGCTTTTCCAGCAATGTTAATCTCAGAGGTACAATGAGGCGTTATGAAATTATTAAAATCCCTCTTTAAATGTGAGAATTAATGTCTTCTAACTGCTTTATAGAGTATGAGGAATATCTATTATATGGTTAGCATGTATTTCTTTTGACCCCAGATACTTGTTTAAGTCGTTATGCTATAATCTTATGCAGAGGTTAAATGTAGTGTGCACCACACTAAAATAATGAGACATTCATGTATGGAAACGCGCTCACACAGCCCTTAGAATTAGTGAAAGGGCAGTTTCTGTGTCTTGATAACCATGAGGATTTCACTGTGCTGAGCAAACCTTACTACTATACTCTCCCACGTGCATGTGTGTGGCCATGGAAGACCTGTCCAACACTGTATTTACAAGGGAAAAACTCTGTAGGTGAAAACAGCAGCACAAAGTCCAGGCATTTGTCATCTGCACTGTGTACTTTAATAATAAAGATCTCTGCACCTTGATATGTTCAAATGTGTTGAATACCTGTGGTGGGATCTAAGCTTCTGCCATCTGTGCCCTTTGTGAAGGGACACGGTGCAATTATCTCTAAGCACCATTTAACCTTAAAGGAGTGATTTCCCTGCTTCCCACTCACTCAGAGATTTGTCTACACACAACCCCAGGCTTGAATACAAAATTTCAAAAATTATGGTGTAGCAGTAATGTAATTTGGCATAAGGCACTGATCATATATAAAAACATGAAAATAATAAACACCCCTCACCCTCACACTTTGTCCTGGGGAGAGGGCACCTAACCCCCCACTCCCTGAAGGTGGCAGAGCTGAAATTGGAATTAGTGTTTTCTTCAGCCCTTTCTGTGTACAGAACAGACACTGGGAGGACTTTGGAGCTGATATCACTATAGTTTCTTTTTTCCTTTCTCCCTGGCATAGGAACAGGACGGTTGCCTTGGTTGGCTCGAAGGATTTCAGAGTTGTTAGGCTGCGCTCTGGGTTTTCATACACCTCTCAATTAAGAGTATGTTTTTTCGTAACCACAGGCTGCTGTAAATGTAAACTCAGTCCTGTTGCAGCTTGATCTTCAAAGGCAAATATCTTTAAAGAAAGTTTACTGCTTCACTGAGGTATTTGCAAAAAGACTTCTCAAACCACTTGAAGGAAGAGCTAAGGAGAAATCTAAACAGTGACCCAACTGTAGTTATTTACATTTTAATGCTTCTAACGTGATTTGATGGCACAGTATTCACTAAGCAGCAGCACTTTGGATTTCTTGGCCTGTGCCTGTTGGAGTTGTGTATATTGGCCTGTTATGCAGTGTAATGAAACAAAATGTAACCTGAGCTGACGCATCAGCTCAGAGATCTGTCACTCCTACAGGAGCTGGGGGAGGAGGACAATGAATCACAGTGCTTAGCAGCTTTCATATCAAGAATGTGTTGCAGACGTTACCCAATGCTCACCAAAAAAAAAAAAAAAAGTTTTATAAAAAATGTGGTTTAAGTCTGATCTGCTTGTGAAAGAGGCAGGGGTGCAAACCAGAGCACTGGTGCCCTGTGAAGGGTTCAGTGTGGTTGTTTGTGTTGCTGTTGAGATAAAGCAATTCTGGAATAGCAGTGTAAATGTATGGTTGCTAGTTATTTGTCCATATTAGCTCTGTCTCTTGATGATAGGATGGAATGTGTTCAAGATTATCCAGTTTTAGCAGTTCTCTCCTGGAGGCACCACGCGTTATTTAATGTAGCAACTTGAGCTGTGTTCTTCCTCTTACCTCCTTCTCATGCCTTCAGACAAAAGGAATGCAGCTGTCAAACGATGTCTGTAGGAGCTGAAAGATCAGCATCCGGATCTGGTAAAGAGCTCAGCACCTTCTTTGTTGTTTATGGTGTCAGCAGTTTTGTGGACATCTGGCATCTTTTTCTGACTTGAACTTGGAACCTTGTACAATTGGGTTGTGGTAGAGTAACAGTCTCGAATTGAATGTGAAACAAAGAGTTCAGTAAGAAATGATGAGACTAACTCTTTGGGCTGTCTTTTATCTCTTGCTTGGATTTGATTTATGAGGACTGGTCACCTGCTAACCCAACAAAGCAATATTGAATCTTTAGGTTGTTTTCTCCAATATATATCAGCAGTGTAGCATATTTATGTTATATGCCCTCACTAGAAACATGTTAATGAGTTCAGATGCTCAGTGCTCCCCTTGAGGTGAATGCTTTTTTCATCCCTGAAGAGGCTGGAATCTGGGGGAAACTGTGGTCATTCCATACTCACATAGCAAACTAGTAGCAGGATAAAATACATTATTTTTCCACATCTGACTGTTAAAACTTCAGTGCTAAAGCATTTGTGGAATTGTTGTTGTTTTCTATGCGAACTATTATAAATGGACATTTTTGTTACAAGATTAGCCGGAGTAGCCTTGTGATTTATGCATTACATCTGGGAGCCAAGTTCTGGGAAGACTGAGGTTAAAAATAGGGCAGCAGTAATGAAAAATTTGAAGTAATATGATCATGGAAAATGCTATGTAAAAATTCAATAAAAGATGATAAAATGAATTTAGAAAATGATCAGATTTGATTTAATAACCAGGAAAAAAAGGAACTTCTGGAAGACAAGTACCTCCCTTCTCCTCGATCATATTTTGCACGTTGAGGGATGTCTTACACCATGCAGTGAGCTTGCACTAACCATGGTAGATTTCATTTTGTGGTTAGGGCTGAAGTTACCAGTCATCACCAGCCCATGTGCTCCACTTGGGCTCGTGCGTGCTGTTGGAAGGCACAGCAATTGCATGTTGAAGCAAGACAATAGGAGGGTTTTTGCTGGTCTGAGGAGTCCTTATTTTAAATTATTTATGTTGTTTTGAAACATTAGCTTGCATTATTGTGCAGGTAAGCATTCCAGTTATTTGTGGAGGGCATGTGAGGCTCTGAAGGTAGAAATTCATGCAAAGGTAATTCCTCCTGGTGCAGGTCAATGAGGTGAATGGTCTTTGGGCATTGGTGGGTGTTTTTTGTTTGTTTCCAAACCCAGTTGTCTGCCATAAACTGAGGAAGAAGAGCTTCAGTAAACAAACAGGGGTTTGACTATATGACCTAGGAAAATGTTACATAAAATTAAATAGAAGATGATAAAATTAATTTAGAAAATGACCAAGTTTGATTTAATAACTAGGAAAATATGGAGAATACCTTCAGTAAACAAACATGGGTTTGACTATAAACTGTAGATGAAGGGCTTTGGCAAATACATAGAAGGGTTGCTTATTTTCGTTCTAGGAGGAATTGTTCACACTGAACAAGATATATTGATGGGAAGCATATTTTTAACAAAATAAAACAAAAAACATTCAGGTTTAGGCATATGATGGGACAATATTAACTTAAATTTGCAGAAAAGGGACTCTGATTTCAGGGTGCCTGTACACAACCATATTCATCAGTTCCTATGGACAGGAATGCAGAACTTCCTTCTGATTTCTGCTGGTAGATTTGTGATTATTATAATTGGAAACTTCTTTCAGGAGCCTCTATTATCAATTTTTTATGTTATATTACTAGTGGGATTGCTTACATTAATTTTAAGGGGTCATATTCACTGGAATTGTTCACACACTTCCCATGTTTCTTCTTAGCATGGCAGAAGCAAATGATGTAAGTGCTGCCTGCTTGTCTGAGGGTGAATTGGCTCCTAGTGCATTCGTTGCTCTAGCAAGGCTGTAATTTGAACACATATGTCAATATGATTATCTGCTCTGAACCAAACAATTCTAGGATGATTCAGGACTTTATTCTTATGAGTATTTGCATAGTTTCTGTCCTATGACAATCAGCTCCATTAACATTCCTCGTTTAGTGTTGATGCCTATATATATTTTTTTTTTCTGGTGCAAATCATTGCTTTTGTGAATTATACAAGCATTAAAGAAAATACTGTTATGCTGGTAAAGGTATTTTAGGAATTGGAGAATATAACCTATCTTCCTTTTTTCAAGGTAAAACAAAAAAAAGCAAAAAAACCCTCTATCACCCTGTGTTTTCCATTATAAAATGGTAATAATTGTTAGAGTTAAGCTGTGTGGCGGAAGGAAGGAGTTGTGCTGGAGACTGGTGAACAGAGGAGCTGGGGTGCAGATTGTTGCAGTTTTCTTTGTTTCAGAAAAGTAAAGGAATCATAAATGCATCCAGTCAAGTGCTGGTAGAAAAACTGTAAGGAAAACACTTAGCTGAGACTTTATTGTGTTTTGTAAAGTGATGGCCTAGAGTTGTGATCAAAGATTATTTCTCCTGGTGTTTAACTCCTGTTATGTTCAAGGAGTAGAAGCATCTCTGGGACTCCACTAATCCTGTGCCAGTTTTCCTGAATATTGCACTGTTGTTCTAGTGCCTATTCAATGAAGTCTGATTCTCCCCAAAAGTGATGGATTATTGCACATGTGCTGTTGATTTCTGGATATGGAACAGTCCTTGGCAGAAGCATTCAATATGTTGCATATGTGCCCTGTGAGGGTATAGCATGTCTGCAGTCAGTCTAGGGTTTTTGCCAGGAAAAGGCTACCTCATGTCTGGAAACCCCAGACAAATTCCTTACAATTCATCCAGATGAGATTAGAAAGGGGGAAAAAAGCTATCACAAACCTTTTGAAAAAATAAGGCTGCAGGAGACCTGAAGATATTACCTGTAATGCCCCCCGATGGAAAATGATGTCAGATACACCAATGACATTTCTAAAGGATGTTTCTGTAACCCGTTCTGAAAGGCCTCCAGGAGAAGATTCTCCAGATAGAACTTCCCTGGGCAGCTAATTCTTATATTTCACTGTGCTTAACTTAGAAACTTTGTTTCCTAAAGTCTAAGCCCAACCACTTCTTTTAACCTGTTTCCATAGATCACGTTTTCCAGCGCTTGGTTACTCTAATAGCTTTCTCTCTGCTGGGTCCAGATCCATTTGTCTTGAAGCCAGACACACAAAACAGATGACAAAAAAAAAAAGAAAACAAAACAAGGGAAGGGGAATGGATCTAAACCTATGCTTTCTGAATTTTAACACTGTCTTCCAAAGGAGCTGCAGACTGAGTGACTGCTCTGTGTCACCTGCATTTAACAGCACACTCTCTTCCATCAGCGAGTCTTCAGTGACAGTTTTTAAGGGCACTGGGATCAAAAAAGTCTTTTGTGCAGCCTTGTTTGGGTCTCTTCCAGCTCAGGTGATTCTGTGATTCGATAATTCTATGAACTCTTCACTTTGGCTGCATACGTGTCACTAACACAGTGGCATAATTTTGCCTGTCTTCTAGAGTAGTTACACACAGACCAAACTTCCCTGGTTTGCAAATGAGGACATCGTGGCAGCATTAAGTGCCTTAAGTCAGAGATTTTTATTTTGTTACAGAAAGAAATTAGAATGATATAATTTGTTTTGGACAAATCCATGTTGGCCGCTCATAATCTCCTTGTTGTATTCCAGGTGGTTGCAAATGATTTGTTTGTTCCAGCATTTTTCCAGGAAACTGCTGTTAAGCTGCCTAGTCTATAATTTCCTTGCTCCTCAATTTATCCTTTTTGATAATAGGCATTGACTCTACCTTTTTCTGCTTTTCAATGGCCTTGCCTGTCCCCCAGAAATTCTCAGAGATAACTGCTAATCATTGCTCTGACTTGTGTCTTAGGTAAAAAGAGATGTGTGATATCCCTAGGGTTACATTAGAAAATTATCTGACTCTATAATCAAATTATCTTCTTAATGGAAAAGAAAAACCTTTTAAACCCTGATGATTGGCTCTGTGTGAGTCCAGGCATCTTTCGGTTTTTCCTTTTGCACTCCCAAAGTGGTGTGTTTATATATAAGAAGTTGGAGAAAGAGCACAGTCTGCCCAGTGAATAAACTGCCTTTTCCCTCTGCCTCCTGCAGACCATCTTGTTGCCTTTAATAGCTTGCCTTGTATTTCAGTAGTTGCCATGGCAGCTAATAATTTATTATTGAGCTAAGTAATAACTGCTTTATAATTATAAATCCAGCAACATGCTGGCACATCTATCTGAAAACTTATGCACTAATTCCTTTCATATTGATCTTCCTCCCTACTTGATCTTTTTGAATTTGTGAATTACGTTTTATCTCACCTCTTTACTCTGAGTAAAATTACACTGAAGCGTTTGTGTTGTAACCTCATTTTTTGAATTCAGCTGTTGGAAAGACTCTCTGACCAGTATAGGACGAGATGTATACGTCTTTGATATAAATGCAGCAGAAAGGGAGTTGCTTAGAGTGTGCCCTGACACTAATGTTAATATTTTACTATTTTAATGTTAATATTTTAGTATTTCCCCCACCTTTTCTTAAACAGTTTTACAATAGTACTAATAAATGTGTGATAACACTACTAAATGTGCTTTTATTTATATATATGTATAAATACTAAGTATTCATGGAAAATAAGTACACAGGCAATAATTTTCTTTTCAAAGTCTTAAATGAATTTTGAAGCCCTTTCCCAGATACTGACAGAAAGTGGGGGCTGATTTGGTTGCTGAAGTTTTTTTATGTTGCCTGCCTGCCTGTACAATCTGTTGCTTCATGTCTCTAGTCTAGATTTGAGCTCTTAGCAACTGGACTTTTTGTTCTGGATCCATGTATTTCTTAGCTCATGGCTAGGATGGCCAGGTTGAGAGAGAACACAAATAATTAGAACAATCATAAATAGAGTAGGAAATTGATGTGGCTGAAAATTGAGATCTCCATTATGTGCAAATGACAGTTATAGTGTATCTGAAAATATTTCTCCGTTGGGAAAGACTAAGTTGTTGATAAATGCATGTTTTCCTACCTGAGAGCTGCATTTCTCGTGTCAAAACTGAGAACCATCTTTATTTAGTAACTCTCCTAAGGAGCTTGTGCAAAGTTCACTGGCGATGTCTTTAAAAACAAAACAAAAGTCATTAAGCAAAGCTTACACTACTTTTTTGTTCTGTTTTCAGAGTCAAATTGCCTACCTTTCCATCAGCCACAACTCCTACTAGACCATTAGGTTTAGAATTGGAGCCTTTCTGGGTAAAAGAACAACACAGTGATCCTCGTGACTGATGAATATACCTTGGGGATATGGTACAGACAGCTTAACCTCATGTCAAGTGTACTTGGACCATTCTCATAAGGGTATTGAGGTGCTGTAGATGCATTTGTTCCTTATGTTCTCTTATTTGAAGATTTTTCTTGATTTAGGAGACTTTGTACTCCACTGCCTGCCTGTTTGTCCATTCTGTCAAGGCACTGTAAGATTTGGCTAAAGTATTTAGTGAAGGAGGAAGCAAAAGCAGTTTAGTCAACAGTCCAGTAGATGTAAATCTGGAAGTGCTGTCCTAATAGAAGTGAAAACAGTGAATATTACATGCTGTGTATTGGTTTTGCAAGAAAAATTGTTGTCAAATGCATTATCATTTTTTTGAATTTCTTGTCTTTCCTCATTGATAACTAAAGTGCAGCACCTTTGAGAGTGTCAGGCAGTTACTTGCTTTTGTATCAAATTTATAAGCAGGCCTAAATACCAAACTTACTGTCGGGCAGTGAGTGTATTTTTAATCAGCAATAATGCATTAATGCCATGTTTAATTCCACACCTGGCAGAAAGATTTGCAAACCTTGCTTCACTGCTCTTAAGAAATTGTACTTTTCTTCAGTTTTATTGAAAATATCTGTTACTTTAAAGTAAAAATACATGCAGAGAGTGCTACCAAGACTGCTTTCCCGCACAAGCTCAGCCCAAAGCTGGCACTTGGGCACAATACAGCATATACATGGTTCGTGCCTGGAAGCAGAATAGCTGTGCTACTGTGACTCTGTGCATGAGACTCTGCTCAGCCCCAGCTCTCACCTGCAGCAGCCCTGCTAATTCCAGGTGCAGCCCCAGGCTGAGCATGGCTCGCGTGC
Source organism: Tapera naevia (assembly GCA_033556795.1). Classification (NCBI taxonomy): domain Eukaryota; kingdom Metazoa; phylum Chordata; class Aves; order Cuculiformes; family Neomorphidae; genus Tapera; species Tapera naevia. Next base: position 4,392,275 of record JAUMJJ010000076.1, on the reverse strand, counting down.
TGAGCTCCATCCAGCATCACCTTGTGAGTGCAGGTATGACCTGAGGCTAAGCCACAGCCTCATTAGTGAACATGCCCCTTCCACAGCATCATGCTGAGTTATCACTTTCTGATATCTAATTGCTTATTAAAAAAACAGTCACTAAAAAAAGTAATCACTATTCCCTGCATTTGAGTCTTCCCAGCTAACCCAGGAAGCAACTTTATGTGCTTTTGGTTTGGTTGAATTGCTTTGTCAGTTAACAGTGTGTCAATACTTTTCTAGTAGGAGAAGGGATCAGGTTTGAGGGTTTTAAGGCTGAGAACAGAGATTTGGGCAGAACACTGTTGGTTTCAGCTAAAGCTGCAGCTGATGTTGAACTCTCCTTCTGCATTGGTAACTTTCTCCCTGGTGTATAGAGATTTGTGTGTAAGATGCTCCTAGGTGCACAGAAAACCCACTGAAATGGTTTCTGCACGATTCTGTGCCTGTGTGGCAGTTCATACCTCTGACTTATTGCCCTCTGCTTGTGGCAGCTGAGCTATAACATCAAACTGACTGTTTAGGATGTCTCAGACTTGCTAACGAACTAAATATTTATCTAACAACCTACAAGGCAAATACATCGAGGTCACTTATGACCAAACTTACTAGACTCTGGACTATTTGCTACCAGTGCACATGATCCTGTCTTTTAGGAGTCAAAGAATTCAGCTCTGGTAGTGTGAAAGTTGCTGGCACCCAGGGAGAAGTCAAGATCAAGACCTCTGAGGGCCTTTCTACGTGATTGGATGGAGCTCCTATGAGAGTGTTCTACCCGCTGCTAACAGCGATGCTGAGCCCACAGGAGGCTCTGTCAGCCTCCAGTTGGGGCTGAGCTGAAAACACAGATAAAATGTCAAGACTTGAGGCTCTCAATGTGAATTTTCTGCTGCTATGTCAGTGATTTAGTGTTTTTTAAGGCTAATTTGTGTTTGTCAGTGTGCTCCAGAGTTCTATCTTAGCTCTGCTCCTTGTCACAAGTGACAAGAGGTCTGCCCTGCGAAGCCACCACCGTGCCTTTGTGTCCATAGCTGTGTTTGTGCTGTTCACTGCACAGATATCTGATGTATTTTCAGTGTGATGCTTGTTTGTTTTTTTATCATTAGCACTTACTTTCTTGCAGTGCTTTCTTCTCTATTGACTATAAAGTATAGTTTACTCACGGTGCATTTTCCTTTTGCTGTTAACGCGCTTGATTAGAAAACTGTTCTTGCAACAGCAGTATAAAAAATGTGCAAGACAGCACAAATGACATGCAAGCTTATTCTATGTGGTTTGCTTAATTGAATATAAACCAATGTATTATCTTGCAATTAGTGTGGCTTGTTTATGTAAATGGCTTCCTGGCAAGTTCAGCAACTTTATTAACGCGTCTTTTGCCTTGGCATCAGGTTTTACTTTACTGCATCGTAAAAGCTTCTTGGAGAGGTTTTCCTGCTGGTTGTCCTTGCCCCTTGATGTGTAGACAAGATACCATATCAGGCTCTTTCGAGTACTTCCACAGAAAACTCGGTGATGGTGGAGAATTATAAACTGTCTTGAAAGAGCACTTTTTCGTTGTGCTTTTTTTGCAGCCTTCTTCACAGCAGACAAGTGATACAGGAGAATTTAGACAGAACAGCAATACAAATACGAATGTTACTGAGTGCAATGCAGATCTAAAATGTTTTTCTTCTTCCATTTCAGCGTATAATCTGGTTGTATGAGATGATTCCTAATGGATAGTACTGATTAGCTGTCTTTTATTGCTATTATTTTCATGATGGGAGAAGCTCACGGAGTAGGAGAAATTAGTAGCTCGGGATCATGGGAAGGAGTGTTGTTGAAATGTGAAGCTGGTTTTGGAGCTAGGCAAGCTCATTCTGCCATAATTACCCCATTGACCCACAAATGAACTTCACTTCTCGAAGAAACAATTTTAGAATGTTTCCTGGGGAACATTTTGTGGTTGATGTGTGAGCATACAGCGCGAGATGCTAAAGATAGATCAAAACTTGTGGCGAAGTATTAGCATAAAGATGAATGTAGCTGCCTAGCACTGCTGCACGGTCACTTTGTAGTGCATCATGACTATAATAGGAATGTTTTGTGTCCTTGTGATGCTTAAAGATATCAATATTTCTGGATTTTCAAAATGCAGTCTTTAGTGAGCATGGAAACCTGGGGGCCTGATCCCGGATAGCCCTTTATTAAAGGGAAACTCAGCACCTTGTAAACAGGACTGGAAGACTTTTAAAAATGAACAGTGAGGTGATGGTGTGAGTTTTGTTCTAATTCTTTTTTAATAATAATTGTGTAGCTGAAGACTTCTTTCTCCCATTCCTTTTCACAGTATCACAGTATCACAGGGTTGGAAAGGACCTCTGAGATCATCAAGTCCAACCTAATAGTCCAACCTAAAGCCATAGACCCAATTGTCTTTGGTGCTTGATCCAGAACCCTGCAAGCAGAGAACTTCTGCATGGAACTCCTGCATTAGCCTACTTCTAAGCCTGACTCTTTCCTTATATCTGAGTTGAGCCACTGTAAACCAGGACATGAAAACTTGATTGCTCAATGATTTTCTAGTCTGCACATTTCTTTTAAGGATGGGCTAAATATGGTGGAACATGATTTTATTATTATTATTATCTTCTTTTAATGGAATTTTTAATATTTCTGAAGTGTAGACTTGCTGTGGCTTTCCATTTATATGTCAGCAATGAAGTCTTTCAAAGCACATCCTAAACAAAACAATAGTCTTGATAATTCAAAGATGAGTCATATTTGATTAATTTAATAAATTATATTGTAATGTAATCTGAAATGGTCTAACATAGTGGTAGTTAATTAAATGGACAAAAGTCTTAATATACTATTGGCCTAATACAGGAATTAATTGCTAAGCCTTTGTCTTTGTTACAATTCAGGTTTCTTCCTTCTTTGACGTGGTTTTAATAAGGTAGCTGTAGACACTCTTGATGAATATGGTGGCATTTTCTGTTGAGCTAATTTGTAGAATATATCACAAATATGAATACCAGTGTTAGATTCTATTCCATGTGGCAGATGACAAAAAGAGGAAGTGGAAGTGTTTCTGGATTACTGAAGGTTCATGTTGAAAACATTTCTGAGCTTTTCTTTTTGTTAACTACTTTTTCCTCAGAATTTAAAAACCAATATATTTGTACTGACAAATACTCTGCTGCTTGAGAAAATGCATCTCTCTCGGGTAACTTCCATGTCAATTCTTTGCCTTCATGATTAAAACACAAACTGGAAACCTTTTTCTCAACACTTCCATCGTCTATTTCTCATTATGCTTCTTGATGAGATTTTTAGGCTTCACAGAACACTGTCTAGGCAGCTAATCCGATGCAGTGCTGAGATCACAGCACTTCTTGTGTAATTCTTATTAGGTTAATCAAGAAACTTACTGAAGCAGGAGGGTTTTTAAAGCCTGCCAAATTTGAAACCATAGATCAAAGTTCATAGCCCTCTGACCCTTTTGCCCTAACTTGCCTCAGCAAACTCTCCATGAATGGCCTCATTGTAACTCTGGCCATGTCCCAGAGCTGTACATTTGCAATTGTTTAGGCTTAGGAGAGGCATTGTGTGGTGACTGATGAAATGCATTTTCTTCTCTTTCTGAAGTGCAAAGGTTTTCACCTCCATTGCCTACAGGAGTGCTTGCATCACCGCGGTAGCAGTCAGGTGATCCTTGTCCCTGTCAGAATGAGCACCCACTTTTATGACAGAGTGTAATTAAACGGCTCAGAAGGCAACATTAGGAGAACAGCAGTGAAGAACAGGGGGAAAACTTAATTTCCATATGGTCAGCCAAGCAAGAACAACATCAGCATTGTGATCTGGAGTAGACAATTTAAGCACTACTAAAGAGTTGGCTATTCTTTGCGTTGTCTCGCTGCACTTCTTTGATTGCCCTTCTTCATGGTCAAAATCTCTTCCTAAACTAAATGCCTTTTGCATGATGTGTCTTCTTTGGTGCTATTAATATAATAGCAAGGATTATTTTGAATAATAGCACCAAACTTAAGAATGGAAGTCAAATAATTTAATTAAATGAAGTTTGACCTAGAAAAACTCAAGGAATTTCAAGAAGGTTACCTTAATAATGTTCTGATTTACTACTTCCTTTTCTAAGGGAAATTACAAAAGTTAGGTCACCGTAGGATCGGAGCTGTTGGGCAGCATGGGGGAGAAATGTTAACTGTGCTTCCAAAGAGGACCTGAAGTTCTCTGGGTAAATTAAATTGTATTCTCCCCTCTCCCCCTCCCCTCTCCCCCTCTCCTCCCTCTCCCCTTTTCCTGAATTAATTTGTTTAAAAATAACCAGTAACTCTCTTTCTGGATTTTGCAACTAGCCAGCCAGAAGAGTTAAAAGATTTTTCTAGCCATATGTTCTTTAAATTGCCTACACCAGCTATTTAAATTCTCAAATGTAACCCAACATCTTGGTTTTAGATATACACGGCCTTATTACAGCTACTGTAATGCTGAATTGGTCACTCTTTCTGCACATGACAACGTTGCTTCCAGAACCAGAAAGAATTTGACTGTTTGAAAGTGAGTCGTGGCTTTGAGAGGAGTTACCAGGGTCTGTGTTCTTGTAAAGTCAAAAGAACACATTGAAAAATTCGCAACTTATGCAATGCAGAAATGATGGAGGGGGGAGCAACATTGGTTTGTTTGTTTGTTTTTTAGTGTCTGTCTCATTGAATTGATGGAAAATGCTTAGAAACAACATAATGTTTATTTCAAAAGCAGTTAACTTGAATGTCAGTGCCTGCATAATAGTAAAATGATCAGATATTTCTGAGAACACACTTACAACCTTTGCCTTTATGAGTGTATGTGTGGTACCAGAAATTACAGTTTATTAAAATAAAACAAGAGGTGTTGTTCAGATCACCAATTTTACTAATTAAAGAAGTGTCTCCATTGATTAAAGCAGGATGTTTGTTTATGAAGCAAAGCAAACAAAGCAGTTTGAGAAATTACAATTCTCCCCCTTATTGCAGGAAAACATTTGAAAGCCTGACAGGCACTTGTTTACTTAATACAAGTACTCAATTCTTCTCTAATCTTCAAATCTGTAGGAAAATCACTGTATCACCTGCAGGAAGTTCTCAAGATAAATACCTGATGGCATATTTTGGTACAATCAAGCTGCAGTCTGCTGCCTTTCAAATAGGAAAATAAGAGGCAGAAACAATAGACAGGACATCTATCGGGGGTCTAAATTTCTTCTGCCCAACTCCACCTTGACTACAGCTTAATTTTAAAATGCATCCTTCCTCTTGCCACAGCCAAAGAAGTTTCATCCCTTGGTATTAAACAGAGGTGTCAGCTTTGTTTGATCCTTAGATACTGAACATCAAGGTGTGTTATTACTAGATGAGGCAAAGTTTATTCTGGTGAATTGCATTAATGGGAGCAGTGTGACGGAATGGTACAAGCACACACTGTGTCAGCTTGGAAAGGAGTGTGTGTGCACAAGAGAATATTGTCATCACTCAGCAAAATAATGCAGAGTATTGCTTTATTTATGGCTTGAAAAACTGACAGAGTTAAATCTTCGTGTCAGTCAGGTCCTGATTTAAAGCTCCAGCTGCCAGCATTCAAGGACTCAATTACTTTATGACCTTTTCCTCTTTACATCATGCACTGTATCCAGGCTACTTAATTATTTTTTTCATAATCTTTCCTTGTGCTTTTTTCTTTAAACAAAAGTAGGGAGGCAGGGAGGGGAAAATCTCTTTCCAGCAACTTTAGTTTTTATTACCTCAATATCATTTGCACAGTTGTAATTCCATGGTGTTTCTTCCTGGCATATCCTCACTTGTCTCGCCAATGGAGCCAAATGGGATTTACCAATTTACTTCTGCAAACTAAAAGACCTAATGTGTCTCTCTGGTTATCTACCTTTTCAGCTGGTGGGTTATTTGCTCTGCTTTTTGCCTGCTTAGTGCCCTGTAGATAAATTTTTACAGAATTTCTTTAGCTGTCAGAGTGATGGATGGGTGGTACAGTGAAGCCTGCCCAACCAGAGCAAGTGGCTGCCTCTGCCATCCATCACTCTTCCTGCTGTCAGCTCCCTGATCAAGACTTTAGAGCAGGTTCAGACTTCGTTTGGGTCACAGTGCCACAGGAAAACAATTGGTTTGTCAAGAGCATACATATTTTAGCATGAGGTTGTTTGACTTCTGAAGTGCTGCTGTTGTGTTCCGTATTTGATAAATCAGATTTTTGCTTTGTTTTGAAGCAGGAGCTCTGTGCTTAGGAAAAAGTGAGGGTGTCACACTGGGTGTGCTTGTAGTTATGATTGTGGATGGTAGGAAAGAAAAGTGCATGAGAGGCTAGAAAAATAAAACGGAAAACAAGCATTTGATACCTGAGCAGTGGAGGCAGATGTATATTTTTAAAGGGATGTTAAAAGCAGCTCTGGTCTTTTAAAGGATTTAGGGGTTTTTCCTAAGAGTAATTTTTAGGAACACTGGTTGTCTTTGGGCTTTAGATCATTCTCTGGCTTGATTTGTTGGCTCTTTTGACTCACCAGCTATTTGGGAAATAGAAAATCACCAAACTAAATTGAAGAATTTCTTCTTACTTGTGTTATATTTCACGGAGACTTGTGTTTCTCTGTCAGTATGTTTCGTGTGTTCAGCTGGTAACTTAAGTTTCTGCTTCTAAACACCAGCCAGGATTTTTAATTCAGAACAGTCCTTAACTCTTGCTCATGAACCAGATTTTTTTCTTCCTATTTAGAAGTTCTGGGGAGAAATAATGAGAGATGCCTGGGCTGACAAATAATTTAGCTGGCAGTGAAACCATTTTAGCTGTTTGAATCCTCATTGTCCTGTAGTGTTTTTTGCTGTTCTGTGAGGGACTTCTCCACAGTTCACCAGGAAGGACTCACAGATCTGCTCAGCTCCTGCTGGTGAGGGTCCAACAGAAGAGCTACCGGTAGTGGAACAAGGGGCTTCACCCTGGAGGCAGCTGTCTGGAGGGCAGCTGAAGCGTTGGATCATGTTCTGCTCTGCTCTGGTGCAGCCCCACCTTGAGTGTTGGGTGCAGTTTTGGGTGCCACACTGTAAAAAGGACATCAAACTACTGGGGAGTGTCCAGAGAAAGCCACAAAGCTGGTCAGGGGTCTGGAGGGGAAGTTATATGAGGAGCAGCCGAAGTCCCTTGGTCTGTTCAGACTGGAGGAGACTGAGAAGGGGATCTCAAAGCTCTTACTGTCTTCTCACCAGGGAGGTGAAACAGATGCTGATCTCTTCTCTCTTGCAGCCTGTGACAGGACTGGAGGGAATGGCAGGAACATGTGCCAGGGGAGGGTTAGATTGGACATTAGGAAGAGGTTCTTCACCCAGAGGGTGTTGGAGCACTGGAACAGCTCCCAGGGAAGCAGTCACAGCACCAAACCTGACCCCATTCCACAAGGACAATGCCTTCAGTCACATAGTGTGATTGTTGGGAGTGTCCTTTGTAGGGACAGAAGTTGCACTCGATGATCCTTTTGGGTCCCTTCCAACTCAGGTAATTCTATGATTCTATGCTGAAAAGCAGAAAGCCTTTTAAGACAAAAAAAAAAAAAAAGGCTGAATTGATATTACAAACCCGCTTTTTGTGCATTACTCACTTGTACTAAAGATGGTAACTATAGTAGAGCCTGGGTTTGGGGTTGCCAAAGTGGTTACACGTGCTCGATACCATCCTCAACCTTACTGTGGAGTAAGGGAATGTCAGATTACACGTGCTTTGTAACACTCATACAACAAGAAGAGTGATGAGCCCCACAATAGCTTGTGTGCAAGCCTTTGTTCTTCTGTCCTCACAATTCTCTTTCAGGAATAGCTATGGTTCCATTGACTGTTAAAAATCTGAACTATCTACTGATCTTTGCATGTATAAAACAATTATCTATGAAGTTTGCTGTGATATTCTAGTATTAACAATAATTTCCACAAGTAAATTGGTTGTGTTTAGCATTTCAGAGCCTAAAAAAGGTGTTGCAATATCTTGCAAATTAAATGGCCTTGCAAATGACTCTAATGTTCTGTGCTTAAGTGGAAAGGATGGTTGAAATCATAGCCTTCTATCTTTGCACCTTGTATGGCAAACTAAAACTCTCCAGAGACAGAATAATATGGGTATGCTGAGCAAACTCAGAAACAGCTCATCTCCTTATTCACTAATATTCCCATTATCTATCAACAGACACTCTGTGACAGTCTGAGCAACTGTGGTTACAGGATTGTTTCCTTAGAAGACTGTTACATATTTATGTTTAAGTGAGGAGGATTTTTGCTTTGTGTTGTTACCAGTGGATCAGCAGGGAAAAATTGTATGCTTTTTTCACATTTTCAAGTGATCAATTATATTTATCAAGTTTCTGGATAAAGGCGGATTATCTTCAGCTCAGCAAAATTGTAATGCTTCTCCTCCCTATGTAGGGCAGGAGTTGTTTCTGCTTGGATGCTGTGCAGACAGCCCTCTTGATGGCTGTGAGAAAGATGGCATAGTTCAGACTGTGTTAACATATTTAGAAGGAAGGATTTAGGCTCTTTCCACACATCTGTATTTTAGTAACATGGCTTTTTTTTCATTGTTTCTTTGCACAGTGGAACAAATCAGAAATAGCCCTTGCAGCTGAAGGCAACAAAGGCTCTTGCTCTACCAAGAGTGTTTCCTAATTCTCTTCCAAACTTTTCTTAGACAACTGTTGGTTACATGATTATGTTCAAACCTGTTCTCTTGCTCTGTTTGATTTGTTATTGTGCTGTCTCACACAATGCATTTAAATCATGAGGTCTTTGTGAAATGAACATTTTTTGGCGTGGATCTAGAAGTTTAGCATACAAGTGTAGTATAGACATTTATTCTAAGGAAACAAGAAATTTGGCAGCCAGCTAGCAAAAGATGGAATTTGTGATTGTTAGGACAACAGTAAGGGCAGGTTTTCAATGCCTAAGCCAGCATACAGACATTTCTGCTAACAAGACAGCTCATCATGATAATTTGGTACTAGCAAAGTGCATTACTCCTAGGTGGAAGTTTGGACAGAAATTTAACCAGTTATAAGCAGATGTTTGGCATGTGGAACTGAATTTTTCACCTTACAATTGCCTTGATATTTTAAGGATAGAAGAGACCACTATTGCCTTGTTCACTTCTTTGTTTTGTCAAAGAATATTCATACTATTCAACCTAATATCTTATGTTTAACTTCATTTTCAGTATCAGTTGTTATATCAGTCCTCTGCTGATAGTTCCTAGTTAGAGGTGAGACATAAACTGATGTATCCTGTGTGCACTGTCTCTTAGTGACCCAGAAAGTTGCTCAAAACTTTTCTCCTCAGGGTGCTCGTATGAACATGACCTTTTATAATGCTAAATATTAAACCAACCATTTTAAGCTTCATTTATTTTAGTTTTAAAAGCAAAGGAACAAAGTCGCATTAGAGGCCAGCTGGCAGATTACACTGCAATGTGTAAACCTTCCCCTTTTAGACAAACTAGAATTTAAACTTGCACTTAAATCACAAGTCAGTATGAATTTAAGCCTATCCAAGAATTCATTTATGCGCATCACAAAACCACCCCACAAATTGGTGGAGTGCTTTTCACTTGGCAGTCATTCCTCCAGAGATATCCAGGACAGAAATAGCAAGGGTACTGCAGGCCAGATAGATGCTGGCAAAGCTACCTATGGTAGAAAACTTGTTCAGCACCTGCCTGTTTATGCTATGCCTGGCTGCCTTTGCCTGTATTAAACTGTCACATTTACAATGACTGAAATAGTCCACGTTGTTTAGGAGTAACAGTGGGGTTTGTTTTATTGTTTAACCTAAGCTAAAACTTTAAATGCAGTTTTAAGTGAGCAAGACATCAGAAAAGCCCAGCAGGTCTGAGCAGAATCACTGTTTTCAGAAACTTGTCATTTCTTAGGACACAAACTTGGAACTGGCTGTGCATAGGGGAGCATTTGTTCCACTTCCCCACCATGTAAGGCTCTGTGAATGTTGACAGGTCTCTGTGTGAGTTTAACACAGAATTTAACAACTTGTGTTTCCCTCAGTATTTAAAAACTGAAATGATTGTTAATCAGCCTCTTCTGCTCGCCAAGTTAATGTCTGATGGAAAGCCCAATGACTTTCAAGTGAACTCCACGATGTCAGGAATAAACATGGACCATTAATCAAAAATAAAAATCAGAAAGTAGGTCAAGATGATCCTAAATCCTCCCAAGGCCACCTGGTCAGTGCTGGAAGGCAGATCTTTGTAGACTCATGAATGAAATCTTGAATTCAAGTTTCTTTTTGAGAGAGCCTGAAGACAGAGGCTCCCTGTGACCCTGAAAACACTGTGGCATTCTTTCTTCATGTGAAATAGTTAAAATTTTGCGTGTGACGGCTCCTCAATCAGTGGCACTGCAGAGAATGTGGAAAAGAACCAGGTTTCACACAGTGGTTTTTTTGCTGAAGATTAATCTATCATTGAATACTGCCTTGGATAACTGATGAGGTGGTTGGTTGTCTACTTTTATACATATGCTTTCTCCAACACACGGGTGTGCTTCACCTTCTTGAGAGCAGGAGTTGCTGGCAGGACTTCCTTTCGTTGGCACTGACGTTGACGTGTTCACTGCAAATGTATTAAGCTCCTCTTTGTAGAAGCTCTTGAAACAAGTGTGGGATATCTTAGAAACAAAGAAGCCTGCAGCCAATATTGATTACTGTACTAGCTAAATTCCTTCACTAACCCGTGCACAGGACCTGTTGCAATCCTTTAATTCTTTGTTTGAGGTTTTGTATCTCTCAACAAATCTACTTTTGCAAAGTTTGACCAAAATGACTTGATATTTTAGGTCTTGTTTTTCACTCTATTTTTCTACTCATTATTTTTACTGTGTATAGATAAAAAAAGAAACACAATCCACTTCAGAGAGGAAAAAATTATTTAAGTGACCTCCTTTGAAAATTTCTTGAAACATTTAGTTATAATTTAGAATAAATAAGTACCCAGTAAAGCAATGAAGTACACAAGCTGAAGTAGTAAATATCCTGACAACCTCTCTCTTTCTTCCTGTGTACATCGATTGCTTTGTGCTCTGTGTAGAACTCTCTCGTCATGAAAAAAATCAGCACTCCTAGTGTGCTGTGTGGAAGTGAACCATGTTACCTCTAAAAGGCCTTGCTTTGCACAGGATCAGTTTGATGCAATTGTGTTAATCTGTGTTAACCCATCTGCTCTAATTAGACCAGGGTTTTAATGTCAGGGATAAGTAGGGTTGGTGCTCTTTATCTTACTTGGGAATTACTACTGTAGTAGCCTGTTCCAGCAAGACTAGAAGATTTTAACTATAATTACTTCATGAAAGGCTGTCATTCATAAAGACAAATTGTCACACAGCTGGGGGAACACTCCCCCCAGCTGGACGCTCACCAGGCTGCTCTGGTTACCTCCTGCCATACAGCCTCTGGGTGTTTTAGGGTTCCTGTTGTTGAAAAGTAGGAAAGACGGGGACTTTTAGTTTCTCTAGTACACTCACAGGTCACAGGCTGTCTACTCATTTTCATAAAAGCAGGATATCATTGTCCAACTGACATAATCTTGGGACAGCACTGATCTCCATCCCTGGCCTCTGATACCTCAAACTGGAAAAGGTGCACTTTGTGAGTGAACTCTTTGAGTTTAAAGTTCAGTTCCCTGAGTTGTCAGGGTTACTAAAAGCCAACTGTAATGTTAGTTACATGGGAAGTGTATGCTGTAAGATGAAACAATGGATGTTTGGGCATATTTATTGTTTGAGGGGTTTCTTGACGACAGTGGAGTGTGCTTAGGGCTTGCTGCCCTAAGGTCACCTGCAGGACCCAGGATCCCTCCTCTGCCTCTGGTTTCCTTTCTGAATTGTGACCTGTCTTCTAATATGCAGCTACTTTCTCAATTTCGCCTCTGCTCAGCTCTTCCATTTTATTCAGCATCTGATTATGAGCCTGCCACCAAGATTTGGCTGGTTTTACTGAGTGAACTTCTGCACCAGAAAAAAGTTAATGAAAACTGCTTGGTGACTTCACAGAGGGTGGATTGTGGCCTCGCTGTACAGAGACCCGTGGAATTTTGTAGAAATGTCTTCTGAGCTATGAACTACAAGTCTTGTGAATTTCTGTTCATATTATCTTTTATGTAAATGGATTAGATTAAGGACTTTTTTGCTTTATCTTACATCTATATAATTGTTTCTTTTCTTTAAGAGAGGCTGTTTCGATAGAAGTATTTGATTGGGAACATTGTACCAGGTGACTGGCTTGTAATAGAAATCTTTTTCAAAAGTGGTAAGAATGTCTTACAAACCTTACACTTATCTATAGTGTGATGCAGATTTTTACAGTGAGCCTTCAAAGATTCTCCACCTCTGATTCATGTAGATCCATATCTTACTGAAGCATTTCTCTGGCATGTGAAAGCAGATGAATAATTCTTGTTTTATTTTCTTGGTTATAAAGGGAAATGAACTCTCTCAACAGCAAATGATTACAAGAAGCTTATTCATGCCATGCTTTTAGAAAGTATGTGGAAAATATGCCAGTGACAGAACTGTAGCTTTACTTTAAGTCCCACAGCATATATGGTTTAAGAGGTTCACCGGTGAGATTCTGGCACAAGAAAAGTGAACACAAAAAGAGAGATAAGGAAATAGATGAAGCATAAACAGGAAAACGGAGATGACTCTTCAGGGTCTTTTGAAGATGTTTGTCTTGGCTGGCTGATCTCTCCAATCAGACATAAAGTTGTCGTTTTGGGTCCTGAATTATAACTTAGGAATTTCTTCTTATTGACTAGTCTACTTTCCATTTCTGTCTCAGGATGGAATTACACAATTCTTTCCTTCCTGGTTCATGACTCAGAATATATCAAATGCACACTGCTGTGCAGGTTTTTTTCTCGTGGGGCATCTGTGCTGATGCAAATGACATAAAACCAACAAACATACCATCTACCTGTTTAGTGTCCTCTGATCTTGCATATCACTATAAACTGAGTTGAGGGCCTTCTTCCTGAAGTTACTCAGATGGTCTTGAGAAACTGGGCATTTCCTATAATCTTCAGATCCAGATTTCTGCTGATTCCAGCACTTAAACTTTGAGAGTTTCCCTCCCTCTCTCTAAAGTAAAAGAAGGGCTCTGTGGCTGCATGGATCGTTACCATACTGCTCAATAGCTTCCTTTATTTTAGTGAGTCAGGTGGAGTATCCCACATGGGACCTTGTCTTCAAGGTAATGTTTTCTGATAGAGATCTGGTCATTCTGAGTAGACAGCTGCCATGGATCTGGCAGCTATTCTTCTTCTCTAATATTTTCTCCTTCTGTGGGGTCCTTTCTTTGTTTTCCATTTAGAACTAGCACTCTTTCTTAAAATTAAGCCTAGAAGGTCCACTGTGGATAAGTGTCTAAATAACACATTTGATTCAGAAAATCTTACTTATACCAGTTGGAAAGGCAAAGCAGAGGACATGAGGGGTGCAAGGATGTGCAACGTGATATGTTACATCCCATTCAAATCTTTCATTTTAGAGAGATATTTAGGAAGGAGTAGGCCAAAACCAAGGAAATGTCAAGCCTTGAGAGTTTAATTTCTTTGGCTATTCTGGAATACTATGTATGAATGAAGTGATTGGAAATATGAGTAGTAAACCCAAGAGCACTATGAATATGGGCGATCAGGTAAGAAAAAACGTTGGTGAGAAAAGCTGGGCAGTAACAGCTCATCAGCTGTTGAGATACCAGGCAACATCTTGGGGAATTATCTAGGAATGATCCCAAATTGGATGAACTAGAAAAAATACTGTATTACTGTGGTAAATATAACTCATCAACGTGTGAAAAGGTAGCTGAGTAAATACAGGTATGGTTTAGAAATTTTATGTCCATACTGAGCATAGATGTGTAGTTGTGTACTAAGAAGCTCTAATTGTTGATTTTCTTTGAGGACCAGGCTTCTGGAGTACAGAAATGACACTTTTGCAGGGTGCAAGAGTGCACTAAGGCTGTTCCAGTGCTGGAACTGAACAGCACACCAGGCACTAAAGAGAACTGAAATACACTTAAATAAAAGTGTGTGTACAATAAATTTCACCACTATTCAGCATTGCTTGGAGATTTCTAGGACCCTAAAACTTGCAGTGTATATGATGTGATCTACAGGCTTCTTGGCTCTGCAGTGTGGGAAAAGGAATACTCATTTAGACTCTGAATCAGTTGCCCATCTAACTGGTTCAGGTAGCTTCAAATCCTGAACTAGTTGTGTCCAAAGGAAACTGTAGGGAAAAATCAGTAAGCATCATCTGTAAAAACATAAGTTTTAGAAATATTGCATGTTAAAATACAAGAGGAAAGCCTTCTGATCTACTTGGTTGCTCATGTGTCAACTAGACTGCGTATCCAACCCCGGACAATATGTAGCAAAAAAGACACGCAACGGGTGGAGAGAGACCAGAGATGAGGAGATGAACAATCAGGGTGATAAAGGAAAACATGAGCAATGAAAGCAAACTGAAAGAATTTGGTTTGTTTAGTCTAGAGGTTAACTAAAGAAGGCTGTGAAGCTGTGTAGGCAAAAGGCTGCTGTTTGAAGGAAGAGAATAATCTGGTTTTCATGTCTGCTGGGGACAGGACAAGAACTGATGAGTTTAAATTAAAGCAAAGGAGATTAGAAGTTAGATAGAAGGGGAAACTTTGCAACTGTAAGGATAATTAGTCACTGGAATAGATTGCTTAGGGCTGCTATGGAATGACTTCAGCTTTGTAAGAGCAGGCTCAGCAAACATCTGCAGTGAGAGTCATAGGCAGTGATATCTGTGCCTGGGAGTAGAAAGGTGGACTCAGGGACTGCTGAGTGTCTTCCTGTACTACTTTCTTTGCTATGCAGTTTGTACTTTCATTCTCACACTCCTGCTTTCTGGGACCCAATTCTCCAAAAAAAAAAAAAATCAGTTAAAGTGTTTATTGTATGCTGATTGCAATCAACCAGCAGCAAAATAAATGTAAGTCATGTTTTTGTGGCAGGCTGGTTTTTCCTCTGTCACAGATTTTGCTACAGAGACCAGCTTCAGGTCTACCACCAGTTCTACAACATCTGTTTCGCTGTGGTATAGCAGAAAGCAGTTTCTATTACACTTTATCAGCAAAAATTCAAATCCCAAAGTGACAAGGCAAGCTTAAAAGAAAAAAACAGCTGTTGATGATGAGACTCTAGTGAGTATACTATGGTCCTCAGCAAAATAAAACCTGATAGGAGGGGAAGGGAAGGCAAAGTATCTCTTCATTCTGCTTTCAGATTAATGGATGGATTTATTTACCAGTTTACAAAGCTTGTTATTCACAGCTCTGCACCGTGTGTTACTGTCTGCTGCACCCCAATGCAGGCAGTGCCTTCCCCAAGGCTCTAATGCAGCCACTGGTTTTAATGTGCATCAACTGGGCTGATGATGCACATTAAAGGGCAAAAATTCCAGTCAGTTCATTTTTGTTGGATAAAAGAAATTAGTGACTGTGGTTCTCTAATTGTACATGTGTCATGAGAGCACTAGGACTACAAGAAGGGGAAAGAGAGAGAGAGTTGAGGTATGGCCTAGGAGTATTATACTCTGTAAATTACTGATGCTCAAATACAGTGTGTTAGTACTGTAGTGCTAATTAACTTTTGTGTATTTACTATATTTTCCTTTTGAAAAGGAATTTTGCTAGGGGTTTTTGCATGAATTCAGGTTAAGAAGGACATATTTAAGGGGCTACTCTTTTGGGATAAAAGAAACTTTAAATCCCCTTCCTTGTAGTGGTGGTTTTTATGTGTGTCAGATTGTGGGCTAACCATTGACTTTGAAATGGAATGTAACCAAGAGGTGTTGCACTACATAATGTGATGTTAAAGCACCCTGGTTTCTTAGGTGCCTCATCAGGAAATGCTAAAAAAAAAAAGAGAAGTGGTCATTATTTAAAAAAGAAAAGAAAAACCAAAGCTGGATTTCTTGCTACAAGCAAAGAATTTATTGTCAGTGGTATCTAGAGGGATATTATAAAGGGATATTATTACAGCATCCCCTTCACTCCTCTGAGTTCCTCATTTTGTCTGTGGCTTAAACCTTTTTTTCATTAACAATCAAATATTGTTTTGAGACAGAAACTTACTTTGAAACCCAGTCCCCCCAAAAACTCTCAAAAGTCCCCAAACAAATCGAAAAGCCAACACCAAAAAACACCCCAAACCCCCAACCTCCCAAAGTTATATTGATAGGGCTGCAAATCTGTATTGCAGAAATGCATAGAACACCCCACACTTGATGAGGTGTCTGAATGTGTGTCTGTTAATGAGCTGAGCCAGCTGAAAAGTAAACAGGTTGTGCCTCGTTTCCCCTGATGAGCTTTTCTGTACAGGATCCTGAAATTTGCCTTCAGGTGAAATGCCAGGGATTGCACTTTCCCTGGGGAGAGCCAATTCTAATTAAGCAGCATACAGTCAAAATCATCTCTTTGTTCTGCCTTTATTAAGAAACGCTCCAACACCAGTTCTTTCACTGTACTGATGCTGACAGTTTTGGCAGTTGTGCATTATCTGTGTGTGCCTGAGCTCTGCAGTGTAGGAATGAGTGTAAAAAGTGTCCACAAAATCAGCTAAGTGGAGTGAGCAGTAGCTGATCCTCATTACACTGGCTTTACTTTCCATTTAGACAAGGCACAAGTAATAAAAACTTGTTAATTAAATATTGTACTGGTTTATTTATTTATTTACTGTGAGGTAAATGCACACTTAAAAGAGTGAAAGCTATTCTAATGTAACGCAGTGGGAGCATGAAAAATCTATCCAAACTGTACAGATACAACTTAGCTTCTGCAAGAGAAGAAATTCCTTTAATTAATTGAGTGGTAGCTGCTTAACCTGAATTTTATAATGTATGATTTCCTAAACATTTCAGGAGCTGGTGTTGCACAGTGATAGAAAATTTGTATTATTTTGAATGTTGGTAAATGGACTTGAGATTGTGCAAAGATGCAAAGTTTGATTTCCTATACATGTTTTCACACTTGGATTCCAAGAATGTTCAATATGCAGTTTTTAAACACATTAGAAAAAAAAAAAAGCAGGATAAAATTTGGGTATATATCTGGGCTTGAGTTTTTAGTTCTGTTCAATGCATTTTGGCTGAGCTAGGCTTTCATTTTAAAGGACAGCCTTAGTACCCTTAGTTGTATTGTGTGTAACAGGTCTGATCTACTTGGAGAGTATCTGTACAGTAAGCGCAACTACATACAAGCCGACCTTCCTCTTCACAGGCAACGTAGGAGTTGGAGAAAACACTGGAATTGGCATTAAACTGAGATTTACTAACTCTTGGCTTACCTTTTACCCTCTCTTCAATGGTGTGCTTGAGGCAATGACTCACTCTAGCAATATTTTTCAGAGACCTGTTTGAAATTCATTATGCATTTGGTACCTGAGTGGTTTTGCATTCCTTCTGTATTTTCATGCAAGTTGCAGCTCAAATAAACCTCCAATACTAACATGTAAATTATTCACACATGTTTTTTGTGCATGAATCAAACAAGAGCCTCTCAGATGAGTGAAACCTTTAACTTTGTAAGAAATATGCAGTCTGATGTGTTGGTTTACTTCCTGAGGAATACTTCTGATCTGTTCTGATTTGAGACATTTTAATAATGAACATTTCATTTACACACTGAGGTGTCAATTAGATATGATTATTTCAGTGCCATCACAAAACTGAAACAAGATTTTCAGAACCTTTCAGAATTGTTTGATTACCCATTTTTCAGCATATAATAAAAAGTTATGATTTCAAAGCCAATTGAGATCTGTTTCTGAAAATGGAATTTCTATGGAACCTCAAATATTTATCGTTAGTATTAAATGTTCACTTCTAAAAAATAACTCATTCATTCCAAATGTGAAAACAGACAGACTACTTTCTGTTATAATTACTCAATAAATAATGTTTTGATCTTAAGAAATTCTCCTTGAGAAATCCTGCTGTAATCACAGCTGACGAGGCGTGTTGTGTGACGGCGTTTCTCTGTCTTTAGCAATTAGGTGGTGGCCATAAGATAGCACATAAAACTGCAGGTCATTATCTTGAAATGTAAAATATGTCAACCCTCTGCCAGGCCTGCAGCTTTCCAGATGTTCAGGATCCTTGTCATTATTTCATTTAGCAATCCAGACAGCTTTGTTGCATGAGTTTTACTGGGATGTGATGCAAAAAGCGCAGTAGCTGTGCTCTCCAACAACCATCTTGCAAGTCACATATATTCTTTAAAATGCTCCCAGAGATGACATACTTATTGTAGCTGAGGCCAGAGCAAGATGTTAATGTGGTGAGCAGGCCTTCTTTTGGCTTAAGTAGGATGACTTCTTGCCATGTGTAGACTTCAGGCTCTGTTTTCTGTTGGCTTTCTATTGTCAGATGTACAATAATGCCAATGAAGGGCTGAAAAGCCTCTTGTAGTAATATTAGCCGATGTGGTGTTGGCAGAGTGAGAAATCACAACTGTTCTGCTGGCAAAGATTGCTTTTCTTGCTTCCTTTTATTTCCTGTTATGCCTCGCTTTGAGAAGGAAACTGAGGTATCAAAATCAAATCAGGAATCCAAGAAGCAGGCTTACAGGAGAGACAGTAATAGTCTGGTTCGAGCAGATGTCATCTGCACATTCTAATGGAGAGCTTTGTATCTGATTTTGTACCATTTATTTGCTTTCCAGTACATTTCCTTTCTAGCAAACAATTCCTAACCTACTTTTTTCCACCTCCAAAATACTATTTCTGTACTGTAATTCACAATTCCTAGATATTTTGGTGTGAATATTTGAGGCTGATTGGTATTTTTTTTGTTTAGTCTCATTTTTCTGATGCATGGATTTTGTTATAAATGCTGTTATGAGAGAGTTAATTAAGTTTCAGAGTGTATTGCTTTATTGATTCTGCAAACTATGTGCTCTGCAAAACTGAAAATATTCCTAATCATGATGTAGTACCATAAGGGTAATTGGCAAACGTTTTCAACTGGTATCTTTTATCCTGGAAGGTGTTGTGAGTAGTTCATAGGCCTGTAAGATATGAGAGGGGTACCTTCCTCCCCCTCCCCAACAAAAGTAACCCAACCAACAACAACAAAAAATAAACGAGGAAAGAACCCCCCCAACAAAATCTGGTGATTGAGGAGAGATTAAGGAACTTGGTGGGTTTGGTGTTTTGTTGTGGGTTTTTTATTTGCAGGGGATGGAATGGGAAGAGTGTTTTTTTTGTTCTATTTTGTGGTGCATGGAGGGGAGATGTTTGGTTGTTTTTTTCTCCTAGTTTTAAGGGTGACATTTAAGGAATGTGATTAATAATACATAAAATGAATGTGGAGGTATTAATTGTGACCACTATTTGGCTAAAATCAAGGCTTAGTTAAGTTTAAGGTTGTGTTGATTATAAGAGGACAACACACCTGCATTATCATCTTTATGTCTGAGATAAAGAGGATTTAGTTTAAATTCAAATTAATTAAGGAGATTTGGGTTTGCTTACGTTAGGGAGGAAAGACCCTGACTGAGGCTTCTGGCTGTCTTGTATCAGAAACAAAGCTCAAGGTAAAAGTAAGGGTCAGTAAATAAAAGCTCCTGGGCTCAACCTATCTGAGATATAAGGACTAATGTGGATTTAGGGCAAAGTAGATTAAACTAAACTTCAAGGAGACCTGAAAGTTGGCATTTATTGCAATTACTATGACACTGTAGCTGGCTCTTAAGGGTGATGTCAGTGGATCCAAAGAGATCTGCTCCTGCTGCCACAAGTGTCTGGGCTACAGCTTCAGTTCTCAGTAGTGCAGCAAAAGCAGCTCAGTTTGTTTAGAAGGTGCAGAAACAACAACAGCAAAACCCTTGAAATAAATGGACGATATTATCTAAACAATTAGGATTGTATTAACTGCTACTAATTAAATTGTAGGTCTAACAAGCCAAGAGGTAAATTTGACACCATACTAAACCACAACAATTATTAATGTAATTAAATCTAGTTATCTGCATAGATTACCAGAATGGAGCATTTAGTATAGCATAAGCACGCAGCTTAAGCAGTGCTGTGTAATGGTGTATAGCAGAAGAAAAAAGCCATCACTTTTTCCCTGGAGCAAAACACCAGTAAGAGATGATGCCTCAAAGGCACACTTTGTGGCATTAGAACAGAAATTGCTGACTGATAACAGAGGAAACTTAATACTCTTATTCTGACTTGCTATCTTTGTAGTAAAGCCAAGCTCTTAGAAACAGCTAATCATAGTTTCAATAAAAATATTTAGATGACAGCTGTAAGCCTTCATCATTTCTACACATCTGTTACAGGACTCTCTTGTTTCAGTGTGTTTAAAGGAAGAAGTTAGGATGAACAAGTAAGAACAGGTCTGACATCCCTGAGGTTGCTATCACCGAAAGAACTGGAAAGACAAGACAGGTTGTTTGGTCTCAGCCCCCCTCAAGTTTGACTGAACGTGCTGTGAGTTATTGGTGAGCTGTGCCTCAGGAGGTGTTTCTCTACAGACAGCACATGTCTGGTAGTGTGCGTGGGTGGGTAGTGGCTGAGACACGCTGAAGAGAAGGGAAACAGAAACCTTTTTGCCTACCTATTAATAAAATCTGGTCATTAATCAAAGTTTGAAATTTTTCCGCTATCCAAAGGTGATGGATTGATGGGAATTTCCCGTTCAGTACTGAAGTCCGTGATAATCTGTTACTGTGTGCGGCCTGCACATTGCAACCATCCCTGTTGAATCAGCTAGCGGAGAGGAACTGAATATTGTCAGCGTCCTTGAGACATTTTATTGATCCTGGAATCAGACTTCATCTTCACCACTTCTCAGGCAGCTTCTTAGCTGATGCATGTTGGTACTTGCTGTGTTACTGATGTGGTTGGCTTTGGCTGGAAACAGCTGGTGAGGATCACCTTCCTCCAGGCAGTCACTCTGGTTTTTACAACTCATTTTTGGCAGGATGAAGGATTGAGCTACGTTCTGAAGCTGAGGAAGATGCTGACATGGCTAATTCCCATCCTTTTGTGGCTTTGCGAACTCGCTGCCAAATGCTGCAGTTCTGAAGAGCTGCACTGTGTTTAGAGGAAATGGTTCTCTTCAAGCCTATGGGTTGCTGGGGATTTGAAAGAGGGTTTCCAGGGATTGTAGGCTTTTACTGAGCAGTGTTTGAAGACAGGTTTTGTTGTGGATTTATGATTCAATGTATGTATTTTATGTATTTTCATGAGATGTGTTAGCAACAGATGTTCCTTTGGGGAAAAAAAAACCCTGTCCCTCAATAGTATTTTTCTCATTTTTTGCTTTAGCTCATGTGTTTGTAATTAAGCCCTATTCTGCCCCTCCAAAAAATACTGTTCCACAGTGCTCTTGCACTGTGTCCTTTATTAACAGTGAAGTAATTATCCCCTGTAAACAATCACAAGGAAGCTGAAGAGCAGGACAATGCCATCCATGTGTGCCGTAGAATGAAATATCCTGAAGCAGGAATTAGGGGACATCCTATGGAAGTGGCAGTGTATTCTCAACACACCTCTTCGTGTGCATTCACCACAAGGATAATGTCTCCATGATGTTTATGCACACTCAGTTGTTCATTTATTCATAACACTTCAGGTCATTTGTTCTTGTCTTCATACATACTGTAGTTTTCTGACCCTTTTAATACAACAAGAAAATCCGAGATGGAAAGAAAATGTTTAACTGTTAAATCTGTTTAAATCTATTGTTTTGTTTCCTCTCTCAAAATTTATTTTACATAAATAAATGTGAGGGAAGGTCTGGACAGGTCTGTTTGCTTTGAAAACAATTTAAACAATGTTGTAACAGACTTATTTGTGACAATGAATTTGAAATATGTAGTTGTGAATATTTACAATGGAGATAAAGGTTCTGTTTATCCTCTGAGGGAGCCCAAAACGTACCATATACCTGAGAGTCCAGCAAGAATAGCTGGGAACTTGAATATTCAATACTGCAACAAACTGTGTAAAGGATTATCTATGGAATGGTTCACAAGTAGTATTTAATAATGCCTTTAAAAAATAATCATTCAACCTCTCTGAAAAGGCAGACAAATAACAATGCAGGGTTTGCTTAGACTGGGTTATTTTTTGACTGAGTGACCTCATAGGCAAAAATAGAGGATGGGTTTACGAATTAATGCATAGAAAAAAATGCACGTGAGGAAACCTCTAAATGTGCAAGCCTGTTTTATGTGATAGGCTAAAAAGAAATCAAGCAATATGTGTGATCTGTCATGATCTGCTGTGCTGGTCTTGATCCAAGCTCTCAGTTGACCATTATGCAGTAACGTGCCAGGAAAAAAAGCTAGAACTCATTTAGTTTAAAGTGTTTGGTAAAACTTTCCCTGAATTAGCCTAATGGGATGATATTCCACTCTGAAAAGTGATTTTTTTGTATTTGATGCTCCTGTAAATTGAAGCCTGTCTTCTTATTCCCCAGCTGCACCAAAATCCTTTGGTTTGGAAAATAAAACTGTTGGACTGTCCCAATGTAACTTCAGCCTTGCCAAGGCAATGTGGGAATGAGGTGGCAGCAGAGCCCAGGAAAAAAAGGTATCTGGAGACTTTTTCCTAAATTATTGTTTACTTACTAGACTCGTTCTTATCTCTTGTATCAAGAACTCAAAGGTACTTTATCAAAATCAGACCTTAAAATCAGGTAAATGCCCAGGCAACAATTGCCAAGCTAGCAGTGAATTTGATGCATCAAAAGTGAGAGCCAGGGAGTTGTTAAAACACAGTGTGATGTCCAGGGCAGGATGCTGGCTCCAGGAGTTCATCTGAACCGTGGGGACCGTTGTGTGTGAGCCATTCCTGCCTGAGGCTGCTGGGTGATGTGTTGCAGTGAGGGCAGAGGAAGGAAGGAAGAGAGGAGGGAGAGGGAATGTGGATGGAACAGCAAACCACAAAAACATCTCTTTGATCTCTGGGGGTAAGAAAAGAGAACTTAACAGTGAAAGGATGGGTGTGGGGAAAATGATCCTGCTGAACTATTCGTAAGTTAAATGGTAGGACCACAAAGGAAAAAGCATTGTATTACCATAATTATTTCAGAAATATTCAACAAATATACAATAACTAATTGAACATTCTTTCTATAAACTTCTATTGTTTCACCCCCTTCCCCCTGTTTCATTAGTTACCTGATGCAATGGATTTATAGAAATGCCAAAACCCACAGTTGCACAAGGAGAGTTGGTTGGGTGCTTTCATAGACTTTGATAACTTGCACCATGATGCATCATAACCTGTTTTTTCCAAGCAAACTTTGATTTTCTTCGGTCATTTGGAGCCATTTTTCAGAAAAGGTCCCTCACTTGTATCTTTAGATCCTTTGTGGTTACAGAATATGTGAGCTGTGCTGTGTTTAACAGCACATATGGTGTGTTGAGACTGACATAATTCTAGGGCTGTGCCACCATGTGGTATGTAGAAAGGGAATTGGGGATGAGCACATATTTTGTTGCCAAAGAAATAAAGTCTGCATTCCTTCCTAAAAGCTATATTTCCTGATGTGTTGGCATGCTTGAGAGCTCAAAGTTATGAGATAGAGCAGTGGATCTTGCTGTGAGCACTGGCCTTCCCCACGGCTGTGCAGAATGTGTCCTCTGAAGACATCAGAAAGTCCAGGAAAGTTCCATTTGAACTTTTTCTTCCTGCTCTCGTGTCTTCAATTCTGAAAATGTTGTCCTCTCTGGCAGCCATATGAAAGCAATAACATTTATTTTGATTACTGGGCTTTGGTCTGAGATTGGGACACAGACTGAAGGCGACTGGGCTGGAGTCAGCCCTGGAACTGCTATGGAACAGGTTGATATGGTAGTTTTTCCTCTCAACCACTCCCAAAGCGTTGACACAATATCATAACATAATATTTTTAGTGCAACAATTTGATCTTGTCAACCTGTTGGGATTTTTGCCACTGCAGGAAGATGCTGCAGATGTTAGTGGAACACTAATATTGGTGGTAATGGGATTTGTAAGCCTTTGTCTGAGGTCCTGCTTAGTACCTCCCTCGCTGTGATTTGACTGGCAGCACCAGACTTGCTGGCTTTTAAAGTTATTAGAAAATACTTGTCTTTTGAGAGAGAAAAAACAGCAGTCAGTCTAGATGAGCTTTAAAGTTACTTTTTTGAATTCACTCAAGAAAATATTAACTTAATGTTATAAACAAGATCCATATGAATGTTATCCTTCTTCCTTCCATTGCTGTCTGTAACTTGTATTGCTGCAAAGGGGTAATGCAAGTCATGGAATCCTTCACAACTCTATGCAAAATGTTGCCCTGGGGCTTTTCAGCACCACACGGTGCAGCCAGATGCCATTAAACTGTGGGGCTTTGTTCAGTGTTCCTATCTAAATGTGCCTTCCTCTTCCTGGGAAATTAAGTGGTTTAGGTCCAAATGGGAGTATGTGTAGACTGAAGACTGTTATGTTGGACTCGATGATGTCAGAGGTCTTTTCCAACCAGATAATTCTATGTCTCTGTGATTCTATGATTCACGTGTTCTCAGATGACTTTTTATGATATTTCTTCTCAAGGTGAAGGAAACAGCTGATACTTACAGGCTTTTCACCTTTGAAGGATTGTAGAATTGGAGGTTGGGTTTTTTGGTAAGCAAAGCAAATTAAACCACTATTATTACAATTTGCTTTTGTTTGTTGTATCCACAAAGTGTATAAATGTACATTGTTCTAAAGCAATCGAAAAGGATGTTAGACCTCTTCAAAGATTTGTGTCTTGCCAACCCAACTTGTTGCATCTGTCACTTGGTTCTGGACCACTTTGCTCCACGGCTGAAGTTCTCTCCATCCTGACACTAGGGGATGCTGCAGCCACCCTGCTGCAATATTTGAAACATTTCCTTATCTCAAAGGACATTCCCAACTTCCTTTGAACCCACACCTTTCTTACAGTAACAATCTGATTGCTTTAGGAAAATTATGGCATCTCTCAATTTCATTTTATTAGCAGCTTTTACAGATTTTTTTCTTGGCATTGTGCCGAGAAGGTCTGTCTTTTTGCAGCCAAAGACAAATTTGTTGCTTAGACTTTTTTTGGCATAAGAGTGGATTTGCATAAATTTGATTTGTTTTTCTCGTGCTTGCAAGCCTGATGACTTAAAATGGAAACCTTTTTGATTTTGCTGGTGCCCGTTCCTGGCTGTGCAAATGTATAAGTGAGGAGATAATGAAAAAAAATATTTTTTTTTAAGGAGGAAAGAAAAGGAATTTATTAAAGAAGTCATTCAACTCTGTAGCTGCTCTTTTCTATGGCTTTTTCAAAAATCTGCTTATTAGAAAAACAACTATCACACTGAGGAAAAGAATTAGGGCCATTTCAAGCATATTATTTCACTGCTTCTTGCCAGTGGGAGACTCAGGGAGGGGGCTGGGGCTTTACAGTGGCTAGACAGACCATTAAATTGGTATTAAACACTTTTCCATATGAAGGAAGTCCCCTTCTGCCAAAAATCCAGGAGCAGGGGGATCGGTTTCAGTGCAAGGACTGCTGGGATGGGGCTAGATAAACTTTGAAAAATGAAGAGGTCACTGGGGTCAGGGTGCAGGCTTCAGAGCTCGTCTGGCTGGCTTCCTTATAGACTCCTGGAGAGCTGGCACACCAAAGCAGCATGACGTCCTGCTTAAACGTTTGATACTCCTGACCGTTCTTTTCCATGGTATTAACTTTCTAAACAGAAAAAAAAAAAGTATATAAAATTAACCAAAGCTGGTTTATATCAATTTTCACCATGCCGAGCCACAGAAAGATTCCTGTGTTGTGTCCAAAACAAAAGAGAGGGCAAAGGGAGAAAGAGCAGGTTGCCAAACTACTTGTATAGATTCACAAACTGCTCTAGTTCCTAAAATAGCAGCACAACACAACAGAGGGCTCCTCTGAAACTATAATAAAATGCACTTCTATTGTTTTTTCAGCCACTTAATCAAATGGAAAAGATAAATAAATATGAAGCCTACAAATCTGGAAAGATGGAAGGGAATGCTAAGGGATTACTTGAAAACCCCAAAACAAAGAAATATTAGAGGGCTGGATAAATCCCCAAAGTAAAGAGGACGTGAGTGGAGAAAGTGTGTCAGGTTTGGAGGCAGAGAGAGACAGAACCTGGGTTGACCAGGGAGTTGGCGCTGCACACGGAAGGATGCACCTTTGCTTTATGTTAGTTTTCTTTGTCCTTGAGCTTGGGGCCACAAGTCAGTCCCATAGCAGATAGTACAGTTCCAGGCCTGCTTAAGCCTCTGGCCTCTGCAAAACCACTGTATCTTTTGAGACCACTCTGTTCATGCAGTCATGCTTTATGTTAGGATACTGAGACAACCAAGGGTAGCAATGACCAGGCTAAACTGAGTAAAGTGGGGATGAAGCCATGGCTGGCTGGATGTGTTTCACTTCCCTGGAAGCCAGAGCCAAGAAGAATTAAGGATTTGGCCTGTAACTTCTATTGTTAAGAACATCTCTTCTGCCTGGCTTTCATTCACTGAAAAAGAATGTTTTAACTTCAAAATACTGATCTCGGTTCAGTAAAAGCACACAAGCAGAAAATCTTTGCTGCCTTTTTTCATATGCTGGAGTTTTGTTTGGTTATGCTCTAACACAAGGTCTGGATTCTGGAAAGGAAATAATGATGTTGTTCTTCTGAGTCTGGCCATGAGAAAGTGCAGTGATGTTTCTATATACAGATCAGTGCAAACTCAGAGTGCATCCTGCATGGGAATCCACCTGTGCAGAGCTTCGTGCTTGGGGTAGCTCTGCTGATGTTCTGGGGGATGTGTGTGGTATATCTGCACTAGCAGATCATATTGTGGTATCTGAGCTTTACACTGAGAGAATCTGGAGCCATTAAACAGTCAGTGAAGCAGCCCAGGAGTCAATACAGGATCATTGAAGCAGCTCAGGAGTCAATACAGGATCATGACCGTGTTAAATCTGCTGCTTTGTTGTAGCAAAAGAAAAGGTGGTGTTTTGTATTTTAAATTTGAAAAGTACTTTTTTTCATAAGCACAGCTGCATTTGTAGAGCTGTTTTGCTGTTTCTGTCAAAGAGTAGTTCCAGCTCGCTTGCTGACAGCTATACAACCTTTTCCTGAAGGTCCTCAGGGGCAAGAAGAGTCAACAACCCTACACCTACAATGTGACCAAAAGGCAGTTCTGTTCCCAAAGCTGCATGACAGTTCAGTCATAACATGTGTGTGCACGTATGTGGGGAGACTGTGGTGTGAACACCCTGGAGGTGTTCAAGGCCAGGTTGGATGGAGTCTTAAACAGCCTGGTCTGGTGGGAGGTGTCCCTGCCCGTGGCAGGGGGTTGGAACTGGGTCATCTGTAAGGTCCCTTCCACCCAAACCATTCTATGATTCTATATAATGGTACAGGACTGACAGCCTGCTATGGACTCATGCTTTCATATCATCAAAATGAACTTTGGAAGTGATAGACTCACATTTGGAAGTGTATATGTTCCTGCCAAGGGCTGGAAGAAAATCCGTTATACATTGTGGATGTTTGGGGTTTATTGCATCAAACATCCAAATCTGGGTGTCTGAATGCAGATGGACATTCCAGGTGGCATTCCTTCTCATGATGTGCCCCCTGGTCAGACAGTGCTAAAGAAAGAGACTGGTGACACAGAAGACCAGTGAATGCAGCACACGGAAAAAGCAGGATCAAATGACATGACCAAGGCAAGAAGAAAAGATTTAATATCTTGTAATAAAAGCTGAAAATAACTCAAGGAGAGGATAAAATCTACAGCATTTGCGTGGGGAGAGTCGATCTTAAGGACAGGAGCAGTGAAGACCACAGAACTGACCATAGTCCATTTTTGTTTTAACCACTTACAGGAAGGTGATGAGTCACCTCTTCCAGAGCTCTGATTTATTAGTGAGGTGCGTTTCCTGCCATGGAAATGGGAGCCAGCAGAACTGCCAAAGAGAGGAAGAGTCTGCATGGATATCTTTAAGCTCTGCAAGAAGGAAAAGGAGGAGGAGGCTACCCATTTGGCTGGGGAGAGAAAATGTGCCAGCAACAGAGGCCAGAAGGTGAAAAATAAAAATACATTATCAGAATTTCAGATATAGAAAGGACACATGGAAATGAAACATTCTGAATTTAATTTATTTTTTATGGATTTTTGAGTGCATAAAATTTCACTCTTGAAACAGCATTGTTGTAGTAGGTCACTGGAAGGTCAGCTGTCCAGTAAGTTACAGAGCTATATTAATTTGTTCCACATTGGCCTGAAGTCTACAATGAGGTGAAACACAATTTATGGAAACTTATTTACTGAGGTAAAAGCTCAGATTTTCAGGTCCTGTCACCCACATGCACTTTCTGGACCTGATCAGGAGTCCTATCAGAGAGCCTGAAAACCTGATAGAAAGATGTATATTCTTTTTTTTATACGGCTTTGTATTTAACACAGGATCTTGGGGCTTGTGTTCAAATTGATAACTTCCCACTTGAAAATGTTCTCAACAGTTTCAACTGCCCATGAAGCCTATCAAAAGGTTAAAACACTTCTAATAAAAATGCAGCCTGGCAGGCTGCATGTGTGTGTGAATATATATATATATATAATCTGCCTGTGTATTGTTTGCCCCTCTGGGGAAAAGGACAGGTCACTTAGAGGTGACAGACCTTCTTCCTTAGCTAAAGTGCTTGAGGCTTTGAACTGAAGTATTTTTACACATAGATGTGTGGGTATTGTTACAAATACACACTGTATGGGGCATTAGCAGTGCAATAGGATAAAGCTCTGTGTAAAATGGTCTTGAATAGTTAGACAGCTGTAAATAAGATTGGATGTTCTCCGCATTCACTCATCCACGTTGTCAAACATCCTTTCTAACTCTAGAAATCCACATCTAAAGCTGGTGTGCATAGAAAACCAACAGAAGAGCAGCTTGGAAGTGATTTTTCAGGCTTGATGGTTTGCAACTGGCACCATGTGTTCAAATACCTTAGTTTCCATGAAGCTGGTTTCCATTCTGAGCTTTGCCAGTCAGGCCAGCCAATTTATTGGGCAGGCATTATTCATCCTCACTACCTTAAACAAAGCATTTGTCATGATTACATTAGTATTTATTATGTTGGCTCATTTTAAGGGTGATTTTTCCCATTTCCTGTGTTTCTTCAATAACTCCTTAATTTCTTCCAAACCTTAATTTGAAACTATTTAAGTTTATTATTTCAGCTTCCAAAAATGATTATTTGGCATTGAGAAAACAACCTTAGCTGTGCACTTGCTGACAGTCCTCCATAATAACTCCCTGCCCCTGTTTTATTGCTTACGGAATTGCTTTCTAATCCTATTCATGGGTCTTTTTTTTTAAATAGCTTTCTTATATAATAGATGATAATATTTGTTACAAAATGAAAGTAAAACCAATTAAATCTGCCTCATTGTACTTACAAAAGATTGATATGTGTAAAGTCTAACAGCTTATTTGGGGATTTTAATCTAAAAGTGCCCTGCAATAACATTCTCTTGTGTTCTGGGAGCAAGCCATAATAGACAAGCCACTGCCTGCAGAGATGCTGAACTAAATTAAAGAACTGTGTGCTGGTATTGTAACATCTGCCTCACATGTTAATCTCTGGAAAATGCTTGAAAATACCCTAAAGTAGCAGCCATTTCTTTGTTTAAGTTTGAAAGCTTTTTGTATCTCTTCTCATTAATGGTGTAGTGCAGAAGATTCACTCCAGTAAATGAATTGAGCAGAAGCATCTGCAAACCAAGAACAGATTGCAGTTTTCCCATTTCTGTCTCCATTTTATTTTTGTTGTTTGTAAAGGGTTTAAATTTGAGCTCTAGGGACCAAGGTTTTACTATGCTTGCTTCAGCATATGCGTTCCCTGCTAGAAAGAAGCAAAATATTGGGACCTAAAAGAATACTGCAAAAAAATTGAATATTATGCTGTCTGAATGACTGAGGATTTCTTGCCCTACCTTATTCTTTCTCTTCAGTAATATTTGCATATATAAGATTTTAAGTATGTAGTTTCTCTGAAAGGTGGGTTCTGAAAATGCTGTATCTTCATTGTAAAGTCTCTCATTTTTCTCCTCCTTTGTAACGTTTCCATTCATCCTGCCCTGGATCGGAAACAATGCACGTGATTTACAATTGTATATCACATAAATAGTTGAAGCTGTAAGAGCAGTGTGTAGTAAACAAACAGACTGTAGGCAATAACATCTTTGAATACAGGATTTTTATGCATGAATAATCCATGAGTTTATAAAAATCAGTCTGTTTATTGATAATTCAGGAATAGAAGAATGCTTTAATTAATGAAAAAACTTATTTTCTGCAGCTTAAAAAACAATTCCATGAACTGTAAGAAAAAAAAGTAGTTATGACCTACAGATTTACAAAATTAGCCGTTGCTACTTCAGAAAATAAAGCAAGCATTCATTAGGGGATGTCCTGCAAATAGAAATGTCTCTCTGAGTGCAGTCCCCTAGGTGCTGATCTATGTAGTGGTACCTAACTGGAGGTGAACATCCTCCTACAGTTGTGGCTCTGCTGATTGAAAATGTTATTGCTTCCAGCTCCTTGTTCCTTTCCCCTGCCTGGTCATTATCCCCCTTTTAGAGCTGCTAGAGGAGCTCCTCATGCAGCCACTCCTCAATGCACTTCTGACAAAGTGAACAGAGTGGAAAAAACATGTGATTTAAATTATTTAGGAGGTTATGTACATAAAGAGTTCCACCAGCAGATCAGAAGGGACAGCTGGAGTAAGAAATGGTGAGTGACCATTGCCTTACTCTGTCTCTGGCCCAGGGAAGAACCTAAAGTGTTGTCATGCCAAGATAATCATCAGCAAGAGGAGAAATGGTGGGATGTGCATCCTGGCACAGGGGAGAGCCCTGCTTAGGGATGCCCTTGCAGTGTCGAGGAAATTAAGGCAGAGGGTAGGAAGGCCTTCTGTTACACCAGACACACCAGCACCTATTTGTCAGTCTGGCCTGAAAGAATGCAGATGTTTCAGAAACAATGAATATGACATTTCTAAACCTTTCTTTTCATGGTTTTTCTTCAGCCAAAGGTACCTATTGAATTTGAACTAAATTTTATCTGTAGTTTGTGACTGGTTTGGCAATTGTTTTTATAGTTAAGGAAATAATTTCTGTCTCCAAACCAGGAAGACAAAAAGCCCAAACAGACAAAGAACTCATGAACTTTCTTCACATCTGAGCTCTTTTCTTCTTCTGATGCAGGTTTCTATAATGATTTATGACAAACTCTATGTGCTTTTCACCATAGGCCTCATGTACTTAAAAAGAATAGTTGCAAAGAAGTAGCTCTATTAGGATAAATTAATATCTTAGAGTGCAGGAATAAGAAAGGGCCTTTACTAGTTTTAAGTAGGAATAGTAAAAGCTGGTTTTAAAATGCTTACAAAGGAAACAATTTGAAATGTGAAATCAGAAAAAGACTGTGAAGAGAAATTAATGAAGGGATTAGAGAGAGTGTGGTGGTGTTTCAAACTAAGGTTCCTTATATGTGTTTAATTAAGAGCCAATAAAGCAGGATTTAAATGTACATAAACTAGACACAGTAGAAACTTGTTAATTTGCACTCTAATAATTTGCAGATTTTATAATGCATGAATAGAAAAAAAAATAGAATCCTTCTGCCTTCCAGCAAGGATTTAAAGTAAAGGCAAGAGTGAAATAGCCTGTTATTAACACTTTGTTTCTTTGGCAAGTATACTGGGAAGCAGTGGATAGTGCATGTGGCTGGGTTATTACGGATTAACCAGTGGATCATAGTTACTAACGCACCATTAAATGTACTTAATTTTATCTTTCCATTCCCATTCTGTCAGAAAGCACTCAGTGTAACTCCTTAATGCTTTTGCTGATTTGGAGTTGGTCATAAATAGGCACCTCTGCCAGGTCACAAACATAACGGTTTTGCAAGAACTCTTGGGCATTAAAATCATAAATTGCCACAGCCACCACCAGACAAAAGGCCTGATCATAGAAGATTTTGAAACTGTGCCTGGAAATTCCTGGGTGTTGTCTGAATTTTTCGCTTTCAGGAGTTTTCAGTCAGCTAGGGTGGTTGGCAGGAGGTCTTCTCTGCTGCTGTTGCAGTTCACTATGTCTGCACGATATTTTTTATAGTATTGATACATCAATACAGGCAAAGAAAACAAGAATGATCTGGTTTAGGTTGATGTTAATTTTTTCTAAGATTTAATATTTTACTCTGATTTTTCAGCCACTTTTAAAATGTTTTTCTCATGTTATATCAAATATTTTCAGTTTTCCTGGGTGAAAGAGCTCATACAGATTCTAAAACATATATTGTAAAACTTAAAGAAGTTCCATACATACCTCATACATTTCATTCATCAATTTTGTAACTAGATTGAGATGTTAAATATTTTTATTTCTAAACTAATGTTTACTTAATTGCTTATGAATCAGTGTTCATGTTTTAATACTACCAGAGTATTTTAGAATATTTTCCTTTGATTTCTAGTTGAATTGACCTTGATGTGCTGCTCCAGTCTCACACTAAATCAGAAAAAACCCAAAGAATATCAGAATGTGACTACATTAGATGAAGATGTTCCGGTCTGCGTTAATCCTGATTCCAGTTACCTGTCAACTGTTTACCCAGTTATATGTAAGAACTTGGAAGGATGGTCTATTGAGAAAAATTTCATCACCTGCCAGGTAATTATGGCCCTTGTTATCTTCAGGACGGAGTTACCTTATGTAGAGCTCTGGGCAGAGTAGGAACCATTCGTATTCTTCTTCTCATGTGCTGTAGTTGATTAATCAAACATAATTACCTGCAGCTTTCATTTTGCAGCTAGAAGGCCTGTAGCAAGGTAGATGAGCTGGCATTTGCATTGTGATTCCAATTAAGTTGAAATTAGCATGAAGTTACATTCAGAAGCTGATGTTTAATGTATGTTAGATGAAATGGTACTTTGATAAACTGACTCCAAGGTTTGTTATGACATTTCTTGTCTGCATCCTTCAATGTGATTAAACTGCAGTAGTACCATATGAGTAATACACTTAGTTCTACTCTAAATAATACCTTTTTGGCATAGGGAACCAATCAGATCAGCTTTTAAAGCAGAGCTTGTTTAAAAACAAACCAACCTCTCACAACCTAGAACTCCATAATGAAACAAAACATGCACAAAAAAAAAGTCATCTTCCCCCAGACAACTGGAACATCTGTCCTAACTGTTGCAGTAAATAGCAAGGATCAGAACAATTTTCAAATGGCATCAGTAATTCTACTTTATTTTAAGCTATTTTGTATTTTCACTGAAACACAGGGTGTCTTGGAAATAGCACAGGCTAGAAATGCTTAGAAAACGCTTGCATTGCATTCTGTTGGCAAAAAAGCAACCAAACAATAAACATTAAGTATTTCGGGCACGCCAGGTGTTTCAGGGGTTGGCAAAGCCCAGATCCTTCATAAAAGGATCTATTTTTTAGCATTGGTCTTTTGAGGAATTGTCAGCTGCTACAGTTCCATCACAGCTGGAGAACTGAGGGAAGAAATCCATAGGCCCTGCTGACTTCCATGCTTGCCTATCAGGGTCTGTGTTTCTGAAACACACCTCATGTTGCACACTTGCCCAGGCTCATTTCAGCAGAGCTTGGTTTCCTTGTTCTATAGGGCATTTTCCCCCAAATAAAGGGAGATCAGTCCATCTTGTCAAGCTTTCTTCTGCTGCTCCTGTTGCGAAGGGCACTGTTTCTTTTCTCTATCGTGCTTTGCCTTTTCCTTCCGTGGCCTGCAAGGAAGTCTGCTCAGGCTGAGAGACAGCAGGAATCTTTTGGCAATGGAGAGATGCACCAAGAAAGGCCATAGGAGCACAAGCCAAATGTTAGGAATTCACTACAAAATTCCCTGGCCAAAAGGAGATGAGCAATTAGACAAAAACGTTATCGTGGCAAGAATATGCCCAAGGCTGTAATAGTAAAATAATAATAGTGAAACCAGGTATGGGAACATGGAATTAAATGGAATGAAGTATGCAGACCTGCTCTTGATGCTGGTCACTACTGGTGATTTTTAAAGCAAATATGACTGGGTAGCATCAATTTAATTTAGTTTAACTACCAATCCTAAAGGCACATTGTTTGTCACTCCTAGAAGTTCACCTTCACCAATGGCGTGGGGACTCGTGCCACAGCTGAGAGCTCTGTCTGAGCTAGGGCAAGCCATGCCACGGGGGCAGCAGTTTTCTAGCCTTCCCTCTTTAATGAAGCCAGGAGGCACCTTCATCCTTTAGTTTTAGGGCATGGCTGATAAGGTAATTTATCTTTTATATATTTTTACTAGTGCAATTACTCAACCAATTTTTTTTTATTGCAGATTATGATTGAGCTTGAGCATCTTTGAAGAAGTGTTTTGAATTCTTAATAGTGTTCAAGATACTTTTCTGTCTTTTAACAATTTTTAAATTATATTGTCTCACTAGTAAATATCAGTAATTTAAGATTTATGGGGTTTGTTCTGTTTTATATAAATATTTCCTCTAAGAATAAATTTGAAAGAAATTACTTCATGTCATTGCCCATAACTTGCACTCATGGGTAAATTAAAGTGTCTGGTTCCCTGTCACTGATTTCTCAGATGTTAGTAATTAAAATTGCAAAGGCATTTTTAATGCCAAAGATTAAACAGATGTTGATGGACATAGCTTTAGACACAGATTTGGCAGGTAAAATTTAGAGTAAGGATGACTGTTTCTATATTCTGGTTTTAATTTTAGATTATTTTTTTTTGTGCTTAAAGGCAAGATGGATTATGAAAATGTTTGCTACAGTTTATTGTCATGTATCCCTAAAAAAAGGAAAACAGGAGATGAGGAACTCTTCATCCAGAGAGATGTGTGTAATGGTTGATATCAAAAGCTGTTCACCCATCCTCTATGGTTATAACCTGTGAGCTGTTACAAAGTTCATAATAACAGCTGAAATTACTCTTTTCCTGCTATACTCTTACTGGTTTTTTGTCTGTACTAACACTGAAACCCATTCTTTATGCTGATGAATGTCTTCATCCAGTCCTGAAATACCGTTCTGTCTCCCCCTCTTTCTCTCATGTTGCTACTTCGTGAGTGATTTCTCATAATTACCACACATTTTTGTGAAGACACATCGCGTCTTCTGCCCTGCCAGACACAGTCCTCAGAGTCTCAGTAGCTGGAGGGCAGCCAGGCAAAAATTTTGCAGCTGCTTTGTGAAAATCCCAGTGACTGAGACCTCAGTCATGTTAAGACCCTGACATATCCAGATGTTGAGAACACTTACATAGCCCCTCATGAGCTTTAAAATGTTCACAGATTCCTGTGAATAAATAGGTGCTCGCTGTCTAAAGATCATGCCTGCACTGTTCTTTAGTATCTATTCTCTCTCCAGTCCAGACTCCCCAGAACACACAAGTTTAGAAGGAAAAAATTACAGTAAGCTATTTTATTCTAAACTAAATACCAGGCTGAATCTCATCCTGGTATAAAAACAGAGCTGATTAAAAACTACTCTGATCTATTTCTACCTGTTTGAGGTATTGTTTAAGCACTGAAGTGCTGTTTTTTGCCATAGCCTCCTGTACCAATAGCCAGACAGGGACTAGTGAGTGGCTGATACCATGACACACCAGGTGATGGCTTCTCCACCCTGGGGAATTCTCCTAGAAGAGCTGAAGCTTGTCTGAAAACCGTTTTGCGCTGTTGGAGCAGCTGAAAGAGCTGAGCCTGTCAGTGAGCTGAGCCTGTTGTGTCTAACAGATGTTTGCACTCCTGTCTCAGAACTGCATGAATTCACATCTGAGCCCTAACCTGACAAAGCACATTCAAGTGGGGTCCCTTCACTTCGTGTCATTTGCTTTTCCACCCAATTTAGTCTGTACGTGCCAGTGCCGGGTGCTCTGCGCAGGGCTGTTCTCCAGACAGCACCCGAGTCTCCAAGGGACCTCACAGACAAATGATCCACACGTCTCTTCCCTGAAATTTTCTAATCTGACTATGAATAATACAGAGCATGTCAAGAATATCTGTTTGATCTAGTGGAAGTGACAGTTTTCCGAGTTGGAAGTTGGGGCTTCTTAGCCTTTGTCCCTGGAAAGGGAGAGGTGCAACCTGCTGCATTACTCTGGGGAAATTATTCTGCTTAGTGCATCTCCTTCTGTTCCTGTTGTTTGCCTGTTTGCCTTCCTCCTTACACTATAGGGTATTTGAAACAGGGTGATTTTTTCTGTTTATAGTAACCTGAGAGGTGAGCCCAACCTCCATCAGAGCCTGTGGAATTTCTGCACTACAATGAAAACAACTGAAGAGGGCATTGGAAGGTACAGTATGTTGTAAAAACCCTTTGTTTGCCTGTTCTCTCAAATGGTGATGAAAATGTTGACATCAAAGCTGCATATAAGTAAATCTGTTTTTTTTCCCCCTATGATCTCCCCTCCTTCCTTTTCGATGTTCCTTATAATGCCCTAAAAATACCCCCATCCTTCTGCTTTGTATGTAAAAGGCTGGATGGTCCTTCATTTTCAGAGTCACCTGAGGGCTCAGTGGCTAAAGGATTTTTGGGAGGACTTCTGTATTAGTTGCCCAAGCTCAGTCTTTGCTGTCAGGAAGAGGGGCAATGGTTCCAGCTGATGCCTGAGGAAGCAAGGAGGCTGATGGCCAGGAAGAAATAGCAGTATTTGAGTTTGGGGCCCCACCTCAAACTTCCTCAGCAATAGAAGTTAATTTTCCAAGCTCTCCGATGTGAACCTTCAGTGCTTTCTTACTGAACATACATTTAATTTTTCTTTTGAACTGTCTGCTACATTTAGCAGTTTGAAACAGCTTTCTTTGATTTCATCAACTCCAATCAAGGACAGTATCCATCTTGTCTTCCAAGTTCTATTATCTTTACAGTAAATTCATGTATCTTTTAAAACTAGTCATTATGCTGATAGCTTTACTTTTGCCTACAATTGTCTAGATAAAAGGAAGTAAAATAACAATAATCTCATGATGTTTGTGAGAACATTTGCTTTCTTAAGCCATTTGAAGCTAATTTTATCAGGCCATTTCTCCAGCAGGTCATTAAACTTTGTCTGACCTCACTTGTCAACAAAAGTCCGACATGCCGATTCCCCAGCTCCTTTTACTCATTGGTACCCATTTGGGTGCTTCTTATATGTTCAGAGAGCTACTTTTCTTTCAGCTGTATGATTATTTTTTGAGGAAAGCAGGTGAAAATCAATCCCTCTCTGTTCTCAGTGCTAGTGTGTCAGCATTGTTTGTTCTGAGTGGTTTGCTGTTGCCTTTGCTTTTCTCCTTTCCCCTTCTCTATGTGTGTAGCCTCATCACCCACTGCTAAACTCCAGCTGTGCCAGTTAAAAGCATTTGCCTGCCTCTTTATATTACACAGAAGATAACAGAGGTCTCTTAGCCACTCAGAAAGCTACCTGCCACTTATTGAAATCTGCACTGAACCCAAACCTCAGGTGATGGTGTGTTCTGGATGCTATTTTCACCAACTGGGAGTGGTTCAAAATCCCCTTCTTTCTCACCCTTGCCACATCAGTGAGTTGTGGGCTATCTGACTTAGTGCTTCCTATTGGATGGGGCATTTCTCACTTTCTTCTGTTAAGTCTTCTGCTGGTTTGATGAGCATTGCAGAAGAGCTACGGGAGTGCCTCGGGGCTGAGAGTTTTAGAAACCTAAATGTTGAGGTTTGTTTGCAAGACATGGAAAACTAGAAGAGTTTCTTCTAGTTGAACTAGAAGAGTTCTTTCTTGTTGAGAATTTAGGGTGTTCTATCATTTCTTAGAGTAATATGGCATCTGTGACTGTTTGAGTTGAAGTTCCCACAGCACATGTGTTTCTTCTCCTGGATGATAGAGTCCTATTTTAGGAAGCAGTCATCTGTCCATCCCTGTTGGTATTTGGAGATAATATTAATTTGTCATCTCTTATATCTCTGTTTTGTCAGTAACATAAAAATGCAGTTGCTCATTGAGCCTGATGAGATCCCTGAGTCCATCCATCCTGGAAGTGTGTGTTAGTGTGTCACTGCTGTTGAATGGCACTTTCCTTTTTTACAGTTTATACCTCCCCAAGTTTATCATTCGTATTGCCTGGAGTTAGCTCTGTATCCTTACCATCACCTCTTATGCCTTCTTCTGTCCTTTCAACTTGGTAGTTCTGGCCTGTTCTGGCTAACTTTATCCCTATTCCTTTTGCTGCTATATTTATTGATGAATGGCTCATTTTACCCCTGCCACATAATCAGTGCTGCTGCTCTTCCCTTTCTGAGAACTTGAAAAATGTGCTTGCAGAAATATTTAAGGATAGGATGCTCTGTGCTCTTCAGGCCAAACTAGAGACACAAATCCCATCATCTTGAATAAGCTGCATAAAATGGATATCTGTGTATTTTCAAAATTAACTATGAGAGATGGTAAGATTGTGTTTAACTGGAAGTCAATGGGATTTAGCTATTAGTGATTTTGTATTAGTATTAATATTGATATACATATAAAAAAAAAATCACTGTGAAGTACTAAGCCACTTGTCAGAAAAGTGGGTTTTGTTTAGATGTGCAGGAGATTTCTTCTGAACACAAACCTGAAAAAAATTAATTGGGGTGATTCAAAGTATATAAAGATTTAAGGTCT
Source organism: Tapera naevia (assembly GCA_033556795.1). Taxonomy (NCBI): domain Eukaryota; kingdom Metazoa; phylum Chordata; class Aves; order Cuculiformes; family Neomorphidae; genus Tapera; species Tapera naevia. Next base: position 4,353,466 of record JAUMJJ010000076.1, on the reverse strand, counting down.
TCACAGAGGTGAGGCACATTCACACCAAATGATCAGGCATCTAAAGTTCTTAAGAACATAAAATACAGGTGCTTTTTACTTTTGAATGATTAATCTAAATCCAAAGTTATGACTTTTTTGCCCCTCAAGCTAAGCATGAATTTCCCTCTTTTTCAGTACAGAGCCAAGTCTTTACTCTTTGAAGATTTCAACAAAACCACCAAAGAGTAACTCTGCCTCACACAATGTTATTTTTGGGAATTGCTTAAAGGTAAACAGTAATATAACCTGGTGTCATATGGTGAGTAATTAAGAAATGAGAAAAGAGATATTAATTAAGATGCTGTCCATGAAACTATTATTCCGATAATTTTAATTTGTAATTATATGTAGATTAACCTGACGATAATACTGAGAAGCTGTGGCTTTTTAAACTGTTCTTTGTTTGGGGAAATTCAAATCTAATTTGTTTAACATGATTCATTTGCTTCTATGCTTTTCTAGGGTATTTTGCTAAACTTTGACTGAGCCACTGGTTTGTGTAACCAGATATGTGAAGAGGGAACATCCTCTATTTCAAAAGGAAGAACAGAAGACCAAGCTAGATGTGCTCTACTCCAAGATAACAGTAGCACCATGTGTCAAACTGCATTACTGCTGTGATCTCAGCAACATATGAGCTGTTCAGAATTCTTTGGAATGTAGATCAATATGAAAAGGGACAGCTACTCTCCACATTTTAGTATTGATGCACCTTTCAAATGAAATGTGTGTGCTGGCACTTCCGTGCTCTGACGATTAAAGACGTCAAAGATGGAGAAATAGAGACTGACCTTAAGTCTCCGGTGCCAAAATTCCCTTTTCCTCTCACTAGTGTGCTCTGCTGCATATCTTAACTTGTGGAAAATCCTTTAATGAAAGATAATATTCCTCATGTTACTATAACTTTAAGTCTTGTGCCAGGTGATTCCTAGCCAGCGGGTTATTACAGTGACTTCTTTGTTCCAAGGAACAGATTTCTAATGAGTGGGAAGGAGAAAATCTTCAGTCTTAATGTTATATTTCTGATTCTCAGCTCTTGCTGGAATTAAAATTCTGACCAAATTGGCTTTCACTTCAATTCATGGTATTTAAGAAAAAAAATACTTTAAGCAATTTAGCAGTGTAATTTTTTTCCTAAGATGTTGTACAGTCATAGGAATGCCGGGCATTGGTTGAACTTCAATAAACACAATCGCATATTAAACTTTTCTGTGGTTATTTCAGGACACAGCTTCATAAATTTTTGCTTCCTTGTTCGTTTATTTTTATACAAGTGATGACAACAATGGATGTTGAAGTACTACAGCAGCAGGGATCTAGAGGAGCACACAAAAAGAGTCTCATTTAGATTACAAATGGTGGTTCAAGTTGCTAACTTTTGCCATCTTTTTCCTCAATTACAGGTCTACAAATTGCCATTTATAACTTGGAGGTGATTCTAAAATGCTGTCCCTTATGACAAAACCGTATGAAAAAAATACAAATTGCTGAGCTCTGTATGTGCAAAATGTGTGAATTGCAAGCATTAGGAAAGATCTGAGAGAGGAAAAGTGTTGATGTTCTGCAGGTTTCTAAATATCAGATATGAAGTTTTTCCACAATTCACTAGGATAAAAGTAGTGGAAAAGTGTTTCAGTTGAAAACTGGAGGTTTTGGTTCACTAGTGTCCTGCTGACCTGTGTTCTCATGGGGGCTTCCACTGTACAGGTAGGTGGTTTAAGCATCCTACCTACTGGCTGATGGAGTCTGAGCCTGGCTTTCTGCATTTCTGCTGGGATCCTCCACTCTGTAAATACCAATCCAGTCAGTAATTTACCCTTAGCTTCCTGCACCCAAGGACTGCACCAGATCCCTGGTTTATGTAGTTGGACCTATTTTTCCATTACTGAATATTGGTTATTTGTGCAAAGGGAAACATTACAGTAGAAAACACTGCACAAGTCTTAACCAAAAGAATGTGAATCCAACAGAGGGAATTGATGCTCTTGTTTAGAGCAAATCTCTATTGGACTTTGTGCTGAAGTTAAAATTCTAATTAAAATGTGTGGGCTGGACCTGAGAATTTCCTTTAAGAATTGATAGACAACACAAAAACTCTTGATAAGAACAAGACGTGATGTCAAACGACAAGTAGAAAGCAAACAGTTTAAGTTGCTTGCATTTAATGATTTCTTTACAAGATACAATCAACAAAACATATCAAAATGTTTGAAAACTGACAACCTGAAAAAGGTGATTTGCCTGAGAAGGGAGTCTGTAATCTTCAGAATTCGCCAGTCCTGGAAACAAAGGTTTTAATCCTTGTATTTCTGGATGTTTTTTCCCTGTATATAAACTGGAGGAAATAATAATTTTCAGAACAATTTCACAATTTGAAACTGCAAATTGTAGTGTTTAAATTTAAGCACTTAACAATTTGCCATGGAGAAGGCTATTGTACTTAAATTAGTAGAGCAATATCTATAAACACTAAACTAATATTGCTTGGTTATAGAAAACAGATGAATATAATCAATCCACTCAGAAGGAAATAGGCAGGGAAATTGCTCTATTAGTTAGTTTTGTTGACTTTCAAGTATTTTCGCTAGTCCTTTTAGGTGTCATTTCCCACTATGTATGTATAAAATGTGATTTTTCCTATATGCAATTTGGCTTTGGTAAAGGCTATTTCCCCACTAATCTCATTTTGAATCATCTTTGTTTTCTAGAATTTCTTAAAATCAGCTGATGTTTAGGTAGTTACTGGTTTTGATATTTGTGCCATTTGACTATAACATTATCAGCAGAAAGTGGAACACTTCCTGCTGGATTTTGTTGCACAGTTCAAAAAACCTTACGACAGTTTTGGTCTATATTGTAGTGCAGGTGTAGCACAGCAAGAAAACACTTAGTAATATCTTTGTTAAATCTTCCTCACAGAATCCTGTACATACGATGCAGGAATGAGTGTGAATAACACAGCCAGCATTGTTTGCACAATGAAGCTTTTTATATTGTACAGTTTATGGCTCTCTTGATCCAGTTCATTGAAGCTTTTTTTTTGTCACCAAACTAATATTTGGGTTCAAATGTTCACTCTGATGTCAAAGTCTGATATTTTTACCTCTCCTTTTCTCTTAATTTTATTGATTTTTCGAAGCCAAGCATTCCATGAATTAGTTATAGTAAGGAGGCTTATTGTGGAATGTGATATAATTGGCAACTGACTGTTGATGTAGGAGATTTATGTTGGCCTTATATAATAGTTTCTTATAATTGGAACCGTATGTGATTCCTAGTGTCTAGACTTGGGAACTTTCCCAGGAAGGAGTTCCAGGTGGTTATCTAAGCATAATAGGCCAACTGGCTACCACTTAAAGGCTGCTGACATGGGAAATATGTAAATCTTGCTGGCAAATAAATTTAAGTTTATAAATTGCAACATATCCATGTACATCTAATGGTTTGACCAGCTGATTTCTGTTATAGATTCATTTAGAATCAACATTTAAAACTTGAAATCTGCTTTCTTTTGATTGCTCCCTAAGCTCAAACAATGTAAAATGCAGAGATGTGAAGTTGTTAATATACCTGGAGGTCAAAAAGCTTATTTTTGTGCCTAATTTAGTTGCACTAATATATTAATCCTTGCACTGTCGTATTTATTAAACCAATTCTGTGAAATTTGGGTTGGTATAATTAAGTGACATGGCACCTTGAGTTTTGTCTTCATTTGTTAGTAAGCTTATTTCTGGAAGGACCTCAGAAAGGAAACATGTCTGGAAGATGTGCAGCCTACAAAAACATGTGGTGATTTGATATTGTCCTGATCCCAGTCTGCCTTGAACATGCTCTGCGCATTAAAACATCCCTGGAGAATGAAAGTACAGTTGGCTATCCCAGCATGAATATTCTGCAAATATTTTTCTGGGACCTGCACAGCCTGTGACTCACAATGAGTATTTTCAGCTCTGGTTCTGACTGTACAATAGGAAATACAAAAGAAAATAAGTTATTTGCTGGAGCTTAACACAGTATGGCTTGAACGTTGTGGCTCACACGGAGAACACGGAAGAGCTGTGCTAGGAAATGTGAAAAGTCCTCTCAATTCAGTTTTCATGTGCCAGATGGTTGTTTCTTGTTCCTGTTGTATTTTTTTTAATCCTACCTGTTAAGATAGCAAAGAATGACATACGTTATCTGGCTCTGCAGCCAAGTGTGTGGTCCAAATTATTTTCACAGAATGCCTGACACAGTCTGCTCGCTTGCTTGCCTACCTCAATCATTTTTCTTAACTAATTAGAAAAGTCTGCCAAGCATTGTTGGGCTGAGGCACTAATTATTCTCAAACAAATGTTTCAATTTTGCATAAGTTAGGAAGTGTCTCTGTTTTAAATGATTACATGCCAAGATGCCAGAGCAGTCAGACCAGTTTCGTTTATCAATATGTCTGCAAGTCCCAGAGGACCAAAGAGATATAACCATTTGAAAATAAAACGACCACATGCAGTCATAGGTGCTCTTTTAAATGTTTTTAATTTCTTTTAATGTCTTTTTTTTAATGAGAAGTAGTGGAACTATTTTTCTTCTGGAAATGTTGCTTCTTGTGGTATTCCTGACTGCATCGGTCCTCAGATCCTCTTTGTTTTGGTGCTGAATTGAAGGAAGTTTTGTTATTAGTCATGCAAGACTGACTTATCTAATCCTTTCTCAGGTTTTATAGCTTGCTCATCACTACCCTTATTAGGCCATTGAAGAAGTTGGTCTCTGATGTCAACAGCACTGGAAAATCTTTCCTTGAGAAGCTTCTGGTTGAATTTGACAATCAGAAGAATCTGGATGGTCTAAGGAAGTTTACAGCTTGTTTTACAAGTGATGGCATTGTACCCAGGCCTGAATTCTATGCTTCCCTACCCAGAAGAACTTGTGACTTTCCAGAATGGTGTCATCTCACCTCTGATTCCGAACCGTTTAGGTCATATTGATTTATTTGTGACAAGTTCTAAAGTCTGGTAGTTTGATGTGTTACTGATGAGATATGTGCCTCTGATCAGCTGTGTCTTTGCTGATATATTGTAATTCCACCATCTGTCTTTCCCACTGTTTGACCTCATCCCAGAAGTTGCTCTCCAAGAAGCAGATAGATTGCCATGTTTAGGAGTCTTTGGCTTCTCTTGGATCTGCCCATGTATGTGTGTAACCAACAAAACTCAGAGTTTCCAAGAACTGCTGCCTTCTCTTTCTTGAAAATAGGGAGCTGAAAAAAATGTTTTTACTGTGTTTCAAAGATGACAAGAGAAATTCAACAACGTATTTCACAGGGATAACTGGAGCTGTTTACTTATGAGCCAACTCCGAAGTTTGTTTTGTAGAGGTATGTTAATTCAAAATTGTTGGATTAATGCTTTTTTAAAGCTTATATTAAGAACAAGGCAGGACTGAAAGAATTAAGCCTCCAGAATGGCAGCAGAACTTGGAACATTTCATTACTTGATTAGTTTCCAGCAGCCACCTGTGCCAAGGAAGAAAATGTGCCTAAATATTGTGGTATTTGTATCTCCTTGAACAGTTACTCATACCAGGATAAATGAGCAGACATAAGGTGTATTTGCGTAATAGTTTATACGTGTTTTCTCTTTTAACCTCTCCCCTTCCTTCTTTCAGGGGAAAATATGGAACCAGGTGCCTGGGTGTTTGTATCATTAACTGCTTATTGCCCTTATCTGTGCTCACTGGTTTAATTGCAATCTGTGTTGTGTGTGCCTTTCTTTTTTCCCATGAATTTTGAGAAATTATTTCTAAAGAGATATAATACATGGGAAAATTGACTTAGTCTGAAAAAAGTTGGCTGTAGGCAGTCCTGGAAATAGCTGCCTTGCAGGGGTAAGCGTAGACAGATGATCTCAAGTGAAGACTGCAAATAAAACATTCCTGGTTCTCAAGTATGATGTAAGGCAACAAAAGATGAATGAGCTGTGAATCCCAGGATTTTCCTCAAAGTTCGATCCATAGTCATCTCCCACACAGCAAAGAAGGTTTTCAGATAGCACTCTTCTGTGTTTTGAAAGACTTTTCCTTTTCTATTTTACCCTTCTTTTCCTTCCTGTGCATTGTTATTTGCTAGGTAATTATTCCTGCTGATTTTGAGGTGGTTGTCCTTGGTGAGGTCATGAATCTGACCTGCAACGACGATTACCTTGTTTTAACCAGGAAACACACATTAAATGTACTAGCCTTTTTGTAGGCTTTCTTTGCTTTTTTTGACATCTGAATGTTTTTGCAGATTCACTCCTCTTCTGAAGACTGAAGCAACAGAGAGGGTCTGGATTTGTTCAAGGTGGTGTCTGTGCCTCAAGAACAGTAAGGAACAGGTGACAGTGAGAATATCAGGATCCTGAGTCATGCAAGGGTTGGCAAGGAGTCCAGTGTTGTCCTAGTGATGCAGTGCCATGAAAGGATCATACTTTGGGCTTATAAACCTTCTAGGTCCTCCTCCTTCCAGTTTAAATATATTTTGCACATAAAAATCTGCCAAGCATCATTAGTATAGCAGGGGATCCCATCTCATACATCAACAGCATTAATGTTTATTCTTTAAATACAATTTGTACATCCTCGATTCATATTTAGGAAGTGATAAAGGCACAAAAGGGGAGGCTGAATTTTGATGTAGTACTTTGCTCGTAAGGGGTCTTTTTCAGTAGTTAATGGAGTGAAATACCCTGAAACTAGCTCTTGTTACAAATGAAATATTAGGTGGAATACTTTATATTTCCTCTTAAGCAAAAAGAGATTGTCTGGGACTGATTCCACTGTCATTGACACTTCGACATATTTAGACTAATTCCCCTGTACTTATAACAAGTCCTTTTCTTTTCATGACAGTGTGGTGAAATAACTCGATTTCCCCCCTTTTTTTGGCATAAAATTGAAATTTATGGACGGTCCTTGGAGCATGGTAAGTTCAGCTGTGTGTTTTTGTACTATATAAAGGTTTTTATATTGAAGCTCTTTAGTTTTATGGACAACCAGAGTTTCTTTAACTGAAAAGCTATACCTCCTGTCCAAGAACACTTCCTATTTTGTGTATCTAACAAGTGAGTTTGCAGAAGTGCAGTGAAATCCAGTGGGAGTAACATTCCACTGTAACTACACGAGTGCAACACTGTTTTACATCAAGCAAATTTTATTATATAAAATCTGTTGTTCTTCTTTCTCATGATTTGTTGCTACAATCATACTTGATTCAGTAGAGACTTAATTGTACTTTAATTTTCCATTTTTAGAAGAATGGTTTTGAAATTACTTTCTGATTTTTTTTTCATGTAGAAAGTTAAAGTGTGTGCAATTTGAATAATTTGGAGAAGTTTTTCAAGTCTGTAATTTTTTCTTCAACTGAAGGTTGTTGAATTATGCTCTTGGCAAGTTGGAATTTTTTCCCCCGTTGGCACCAACTATGTAACCATAAAAAAGTTTCAACTCTGAACTGATATTAAACTGCTCATCATTTAGACCTGACCTTTTTTCTTTCTGAAAGAAAAATGAAGCATGTTCTGACTGGGCTGGGCCCTTTGTTTGTTTTATTCTGAGCAGGAAATGTATCAGCACTGTTCAAGAAACTGGTAAATTGTTCTTTCTGTGGTGTTAAAGAGGGAGATGAAGTATCCTCTCGAGGGTCTTGCTCACTCTTCAGTTGTTTCTCAGAGCATCAGTACAGTCTGTGTATTGCATAAAGTAATTTCCACATGGGGAAGCACATTTCCTTACATAGGATAGCCATAAACTCACCCTAAGGGGCATGGAGTACAATGAATGTCAGATTTAAGTTGTCAGCTACATGATTGCACATAATACTCATCAAATCCCACTCCTTGTGGAGGGAAAAGCAAAGGGCACAGGCAGAGAAGATTCACTGTTCCAGAGAGAGCTGCAAGGATAATTCTGCTTTCTGCTATACTGGTGATTCTACCATTGTGCTTGGCAGAAAGCACCCAGCATCAAAGGTTGTGAAGTTCACAGCTCTTCACACTGGTTTGGGTAACCCAGTAGGGCACGGCTATGAAAAGTGATTTCTTGAAAACCTTGTCAATGTATTTGGTCATTTCATGACTGATTAAACTGTAAACGTAAGCTGTGTATTTTAAGACAAAGTTTTAAAAAATTATAGCGTGGAAATTAAATTTCCTGCTTGCTATAGGTGCTTCATCCTACTCCAGCAATCGTCCTTCCTTCTTTAGTAGGAATGACTCTCTGTCCCGGCCTAAAAAACAGGTCAGGGTGATGCACAGGGTTTCAGCTGAAAATGGATTTCATTGCAATTTATAATTTAGCAGTGGAGTGAGAGTTTTTAAATTATGGAGTTCATTTTAAAAGTTGACACTGGCATTAAATGTTCTGTATTTGGAACTTCTGCTTTGATGGTTAAAATGGACATTTATAGATAGAAATAGTGATCTGAATTTCCCCTTGTGGGTTTGGCAGATAGGTTTGAAAGTTGTTTCATTTTTGTGTGTGATTTTCTTTTGGCAAGAATGTGTTCAGGAGTTGGTGGAGAGGTCAATTTTTCTGTTTATAAGTGCTGACAGGTTTTCTGAAATTTATTTTTAATTCAGTTTGTTTAAAAATTTCGTGGCAATGTTGTTTAAAACACACTATTGCCAAAGACTTTTGTGTTAGCTTGTGTATGTATATCATCACTTTTCTGACACAAATTTGCTTTATCAATTCATAATGTGTTACAGTTAGACAATAGCTGGTTAAATCTGAGCCTTCAAAAGTTTAATCACCATCAGTGTATTTTATAAAGTTATGCATTCTGTAGTTTTTATATTGTAAGAGATAGTTTAAGTTCTTACTGATTTAAAGTAGCTATTTCTTGGATTATTTTTTAAATGTGAATTTGATATTTTAATGATAGCTTGAAAATATATGGGTTTCAGGTATTTGTAAAAAAAAACCAAACCTGTTTTTAAAGTAGGCAAAATGACTGTAAAAGTTCTGGTTATTTCCAAACAAAAAATTTATGTGGTTTGAAAAACCTTACAAAACAAATGTGTTTAAATTTGAGCTTAAGAGCTAAACTGTTAAGGCTGTGATTCATTTGTATGCTTTCAGGCCATGAGGATTACAACCAGCATGGCTTTATTTTGTTGTGCAGGTCCTCAGAGAGGGGGCATGATGGAGCAGAACCAGAGCATGCCCTCACTCTGGCTGCTCATTTCTCCACCTCCATTTGGGGTATCAGTTCCTTCTGATGCGTGCAGTGGTAACTTCTTTCATGCATAATGTTGATAAAGCAAATATCTGCAGCAATGTTCCCAGCCAGATCTTCTCTTAGATATATTGCATCGGTGCCATGATGATGTAAAAACAGTGTCAGGGTGAGCTGATGCCTGTGCAGAGCAGCCTGGCTGCTTTCACAGGGGCTCACCCTTACTCAGCATGGCAATTTCAAAAAAGACTGTGGGCCAAGCATTCCAGCGTGGTTGTTGTCATGCAAATGCCCTCTTTACAATGAAATTCTGTTAATACTGCTCTGACGTGTTTCTGTAGATATAATTACCTATAATTATCTGTAGCAACCTGCATTTTAGTAGTGTTAACTTCAAACTGTTGCTTGGACCTTTCCTTTCTGGAGTAGCACCTCCTCATCAAGAATTAGAAATATCACTTGATGGTGAACTGGTCTAAACCAAAAGCTTAGATTAAGAGCAATGCCAGTAGTAGCAAATGGTTACACTGCAGGAATCATAGCCAGTTAAAAATTGGAATCTCTGAAAGGGGGGCTTGAGTCTTAATCTTAAACAGCTCTGGAAAAATCGCAGCCCCGATCTCCATGGGGAAGGAGGGGGAAAAATTGATTCAGAAAACATGTGCTGCACTCAGCTGTATAAATCTGGATTTCAAAAATAAACTTTTTTAGCATGCTTGAAAGTTGTTGCTGACTACTGCCAACTAAAAAATTTAATAAAGAGTTTAACTTTGTGCAGCCCAAGCCAGCTCTGCAAACACATGCTTTCCCGCTGAGATCACAATGAGTATCTAGTGCAGTGTGCAAGAGCCAGACTGTACGAGCAGGCCCGTCCACATGCATCCCTCATCTGACTTCAGTTATTGTTATGATGGGCACAGTTCCATGGCTGTAATCATTGCAAAAAGTGTGCTTCCAAAGCTCTGCTCCAAACCCTATCGTGCTGCTTACATTTTCAATTATTTTAGTAAGGCCCTTTCATCCGCCAGCTTGGTCTGTTTGGTAAATGGACCTATTTACCTTCCCAATTATGTATCTTTTTATAGAAGAAGTCTTATGCTCTCCTTACATATCTCCCAGTGTAGGATTTTGTACTTCTTGGAGTTTAGCCCTAGCCATTTTTGAAACAGCCTTTTAATAAAAAGAGAGTAAATTAATAGATTATGTAAAAGGTCACATAATCTTTATTAGTTCTTTTCGAGAAGGTTTTTCAAATCTAAATTTAGAAGTTGAGTCAGTATAGATGGGACAGATGAAGAAGGGAGTAGAAAACATATTTCTCTTTTCAGCTTTTGTCTAGTGGTACATGGTGGTGAGAGTTTGCGAGAGCAGGCTGCTTGTCACAGTTTTCAGCCTAGACTTGTATTCTTCTCTGAGAAGGGGGTTGGAGTATGTGGAAATGAGTTTGCTTGGCTTCTTCTGGGAGGAGTAAGACTTATGTAATGCTGAGCAGCACCAATACAGAGACCTGTCAAGCCATGTCCAAATCTGTTTAACCGGTTACATCGTGACTGAGGGAAGTCCATAAATAAAGGAAGGGACTGTTTATACCACAGCCACATGAGCAGTCATTTCATAAAATACCACCTCTGGCTCTATTACTTCAAATAAACACCCCTTTCCAAAGTGATAAACAGGAATAATATGTTTTGTTTGTCAGAAAGCTAGGAGGAGGAGTTTTTTTGGCTTCAAAACACTGAGTTAGGAAGAATAACTTAAAATAGAGAGGCTGTCCGTGATGGCACAGGACAAGACCAACTATAAAATAACAAGCTTTGCAGCTTAGGATAGTTCTGCCAAGTCTTTGAATTGTTCAAACTGGAATAAAAGGGATTATGGGTTTGTTTCTGTTATTATTTTTTATTTAGTTATCAAGGGAAAAAAAGACAAAAACCCTTTAACAAAAGGGCAAACTGTTCCTCTTTTTCTTTGTGGTCCCAGAGCCCTCTTGGTCAGTGTGAAGGCAAGAGTCCAAGAGGTGAGATCATGTACAGATAATACTTGGGAAGAATATGTGCTGACAATTATTGGATGAAGAGATGATTTTTCTGCTGTTAAAAGAAGAGCCACTTCAGGCAGTATTTTTGTCTAGAGCCAATCTTGGCTTCTCTGCTGTTGCCTATGGGGATGATACATTTCCTCTATGCCTTGAGCAAGTTGTTCTTATTGGCTGCAAATCTGAGCAGAGGGTGCAGGTCTTCCTACCCAACGTAACGAGGCACTTCTGGCTTGATTTGATTGCTTCACACAAGCTCTACAACAAAGCTCTGACTGCCTGTTCAGAGATGTTGGCCTTTATTGTGACACTGTGGTGTTTTCTTTCTCTGGTCTCTACTTTCGCATTCTGACTAATGTAGAAAAAATCTGGAGTCACACTTTCATGTCTTTCTTTTGATCATATTTGTTATTCTAAAATAAATGGCATTGGTTTAGTTAGCAAAGCAAATAATGTTTTTTTAAATGAGTGAAAAACTTTTGTGTCTGATGAAACAGCAACATTAATAAATATATAATAATTTTGCGTAGTGCTTTCCAGCAATGTTGCCTTTCTTGCTCTTTAATATGCAGTATGATGTGATGTGTTTGAATCAAATTCTAGTAAACATTTGCACCTGTCACAAGAACCACTATTTGTTGTCACAACAAAAAGGGCAGTTGAAGAAGCACTGAAGGGAAGTGTCTTCATAGGATTGGTGTAGTGGGTAAACTTGCGTTGCAATTGTTTACTCCATGCGTAAACTGAATAATTCAACCTCTTTTCTAGACACATTTCTAGTACAAATTTCCCTTGGCAAAACGAAGTAGTAAAATAAAAAGAAATAACTAAATCCATTTGGGAAAGGAATATGGATAAATATTAAGGTTTTTTTTCTGATGTAAGCTTTAAGATGTATGGCAATTAACTTTGAGTAAATCATGTAGTACGTGGTAACTGCAAGAAGACCTAAAATATAAACAAGTACAGATGGATAAAGATATCCTAAAGTAGCCAGGGAAAAAAATTAATTGTCCATCCTTGTCCAAAATACAGGAAAAGTAAATATTTTCATGTAGAATTTGTTCGGAAGTATTTTGTATGACCAATACAATTTGAATTAATTTTAAGTTTTGTTGAATACTGTTGTGCTCAAAACCAGAGTGCTCTAATACTAAGATATTTGATACCCTGCTATGACCACTTTAAGTTGTTTTTTTTTCATATTCCCCTGTTTAATTCTTAATTTTCCAATGGAGCTTCACCCTTATACAAGAACTAATACTTAGATCCATAGATAAAATACTGCAAGCAAATGCATGCTCTGCTATCACAGGATTAGAGAGATGTGGGTGAAAAATTAGGCTACCCTGAGAAACTGAATATTTTTTCTTCTTAGAGACTTCATCTGAAGTCTTACGTGTATGTTGCTGTTTGTGGTTTCACGCCCTTTGTTTGGTTTACGTTGGTTTACAGTCATGATGAAAAAATGAAATGAAAATAAAAATGAAACAAGTACTAACCAGAGCCAATTGTTCTGTGCACATTTGAGTGTGTGAAAGAGAGTCTTGAGGTTTGGTTTTGTTGTGTTAATCTGAAGTATGAGGTTGGTCCAGGGAAATGATTGGCAGAAAGTGTTCTGCTAACAACGAGGCAATCACATTTAAGTAACACTAGAAGGCTGATAAACCAAGAAATGAAATTCAAATGCAAGGACTGCACAACATTCAGAAAAAGGAGGAAAGAGTTTGCAGATGCTGTGGCTTTGCTGTTTATTCCTGGAGCTCCAACAGTGTGTTGCTGAAAAAAGATACTTGCCATGAAGAAGCACTTTGGATACAAACCACACCATTTTGAAATACTCATTTTGTAAAAGTTTATAGGGAAAGCAAGTAACTTAATAGCTGAAGTTTCAATGAATTGCCCCATTTGGCAATTATTCCCAACAGAAACCAATACCATGGGAATTTTTCTTGGCACAGCCCACTATAATTTTTGCATGTCCTGACTTTAGCTGTGCAAAACCTACTTAGGAAAAAGTGGTTTTAAAACTTTATCTATTGCTTGTAGGGATTAGGGTATTGGTGCAGAGGGAATCTGGCTTGGATTCTTGACTGCTGTTCTGTTTTCATATAACTTGTTGTTTTGTCCTAGAAATGTGAAATCCCAGAGTCATCTTACTTAACTGAGACGTTAAATTTAGGACCGTACATGTCCCAGATTCTCAATATAGTCAATGAGATATAAGCATCTCTGAAGGGTAGTTGGACCCCTGCATGAGATGAACCTGCCCTGAAAGTAGCTTTTCTTTGTCCATATGATTGTGAGAAGTGCTTAGGACTAGACTTACAATTTGCATACCTAATTTATGTAATAATGTTTAGGATTGTACCTGAGAAAGTATGTCTTACTTAGCTTTACTTCTTTAGGCAAAATGCTTTTTGGTATTTTGATACATAAAACCTTGTCTTAAAATATCTGAAAAGCAGGGAGAGAATATTTCTGATGCTAAAACTCTCTTTTTAGCTGCAAATGTAATGCAGAGAGGGGCAGGATAAAGGAAAGAAGCAACAGATACTATGCAGCATATAAATTTGGGAAGTGCATAAAACTTGGGTACAGGGAGAGGCACCATAAATCCTCCGGTTTTGCATAGATATGGGTCAGGAAGCTTCAGTTTTGCAGAGAAATGGGTCAGAAAAGTATGTTCCATATTTGAGGTCAGAAGAAATTGAGGAAGAGTAAGATAGGGTGCTGTCTGACCACAGGTGAAGGGATGACAGAAAGTATAGAGTTGTGCTGAGGACAAAAGATACAGAACAAAGATACTCTGCCAGTTGAAGTGGGGAATTGAGACGTGCTATAAATTAGGGCTTATAAATGATGTTCTTAATGTTTTCCACATTTAGAATAAAATAAAATAAATGGTGCAACACTGTGAATACTTCATGCAATTCCAGATGTCTTACCTCAAGAATACGATAGAAGTCCAAAAGAAAGTGATGTGATCAGAGGAAAGTGATGGCTTCTGTACAAAGGAGGATTCAGTAACCTCAGTCTCTCCAGTTCTGGGAAAAGGTGAAATAAGAGGAGAGCAAGATTCACTGGAGCTACACAAAGTCAAGAGTGACATGAAGAAAGTGAAAAGATAGTAATTATTTATTATCTCTCACTTGAAAGAAATCAAGTGAAATGATCAGGCAACACATAATTAACTTGTGGAAGCTATTGCTAGAGGATGTTGGAGATGCCAAAATACAAATGGTATCTTGAAGTGAATAGATAATCTCCTGAAAAAATAGTTCATAAAGAGTCATTAAAGATAGTGATATAGGGCGAGCCTCCAGCTCCGGAAGTTTCTAGACTGCAGGTTTGCTGAGAATTGGCAGGGCATGCTCTGTGCTTGTCCTCTGTTTATATCCTTTTCCTAAGCATCTGTTTTGGCTGTTCTCAGAGAGAGGATAAGGCTAAATGAATCTTTGATATAACCCACTGTTACGGCTTTTTTCTTGCTAAATCACCTCATAAAGGTTTGCCCGAAGCATCTGCACTGCAGACCAGATTCAGTTTAGCTCTGAGAATTCTGACTTCTGCATATGTTATTCTTTCATTTACAATATTATTCAATCACATGCATAAAAACCAATCTATTGGGCTAAATCCAGTGGTACATCTCTCTGTACCACGTGTGCTATCCTGCAATGTGTTTTACTTAACACATTATTTTGCTACTGGCTCATATTATGTGTTTTTCTGGTCCATGCAAATCATGTTTTGGTAGTTCAACCTAGGTGTTTAATCATACTGACCTAGGTCAATTACCTTTAATTATCTAGAAGGCTTCTTTTAGTGTTGGTATAATGTTGGAAAATTATTAACTAATATGTAGACCCTCATGTAGAGATCTCCTTGAAGGCTGTTCCAAGTGAATTGTAAAGGAATTGGCACTCTTTTGGGAGTTACGAGTTGCATTCTTCCAAATAGCAATGGGGGCCAGAGCAGAAACTCTGTCTCCTTTAGATTAGCAATATTAGTAGTCTCCTGCTGAAGTGCTGCTGATAGAGCCAGAGCTAAGTCATAAGCACAGTGGGATGCTCTGTGTGTTCTGCAGCTTTTGTAGGGTTTATCCTAAGAAGATTTTTCATACCTGTGTGACGGTCACTACCAGGCCAAGACACTTTTGTTTAACTTTCAGTGTGCAAACTGATCTTCAGCTTAAAGTTTGAGTGATATTTCTTCTGGATATAATTCATTGAGGAATATCTGCCCTTCTCTCTGTTTAGTATAGGTGGGTTAGCAGTCCCCACTGGTGCAAAGTAAATTAGTCCTGTCAATGCCCTTCTAAATTTTTGTTTAACATCAATCCTGGAGAATTACTTATACAAAGCAGGAGTCATACAGGTGTGTTTACTGCATTATCTGCATTTAATGGGTTGCTTGCATGTAACTCAAATAAGATGTGCAGAATTCTACGTTTCTGTTGAGGTAGAGAAGGATTCTGATGTCTTGAAAACACAAGAAATAGGTATTTCCATGACATACTTTTATTTCAACAGATTGGCACTTCCCAACAAAAACCTGTCTCTAACCAGCTCAAATTCAGACATCAAAGAAGGTGAATATATTTCTTCACTCTGGGTTTATTATCATTTTGTTCCTTTCTGCCTTTTCCTCCATTTCCTTTTCTTTTTAACTTGTTTCCTCTGAAAGTAGATGGCTGTGAACTGATGCTACAGGAGGGAACTGGGTCTGATGTCTTTTGTGTGCTTCTTTGATCTGAGTTGTTACAGAGAAATTGCAGTGATTGAAGGCATTCAGTTTTAAAAGGTAACTCAGATGATTGCTAAGACTAATTACCCTTGTTACACAGTTTAATCAGTGACTGCAGGAGCTGCTTGTACTTGTTTCTCATTCCTTTCATTCCTTTAATGTGGGGACAACCACTTATACAAGCCCACTTTGCAGGACCAAGATTGTGTTTTAATTGTGGAAATTGGCATTTTCTGCATTTTCTGTTTTCTTTTAGGGTGTGTGTTGCCCTCTCCCACCACCTCTGGGAGCCTGGAAGGGTCTTACCTAGACATTATTTAATACCCACATTTAGCATTCGCTTTTGAAAATCTTGGAAGGCTGCCAAGCCAAAGCAAACACTTCTTGTGCAATCTTTTCTGAACATGGAGGGAAACCTCACAGAGTCTTTAAAGCTTCAAAGTGTCATAAAAAATCAGGGGTTTTCGCAATGTTTGTATAATGCTACAAATATGGTGATATGTGAAAAGCTAAGATAAGCGAAAAAAAAACCCAACAACCGACTCTTCTCTTCATTTGTCCTATTCTAGAGACAGGCACTGTGAAAAACACAGAGACCAGAGTGGGTTAAAGCTCAGAGAAAGCTATTTGCAAGGGGACAAAGAACATGAAGTCTGATCAAATGCCAAATTAATTTGTTGCAAGTTAGCTTGTGTAAATAGATATAATCTGAGACCACCTAGTGTGTCATTAGAAGGCCAATATCAGTCATGTCTTACAGATGGGAAAACTAGGGAACAGAAAGATCAAGAGACTTTCCTATGGTGAATAAACAGGGCACTGAGAGAGCTGAGAGAGGAACTTACTTGTCTGGAACCCCATTTTTTTTCTTTTCTGGACCTGTTGTCTCAATTACAGGGATGAGAACACAAAGCAAACCCAGCCTGGGGTGCTCTGACTGTAACCTCATTGTATGGTATTCCTCCAAGAAAATTACATGAAGGATTACAGCAGAAAGAATCTGCTTCTAAAAGCCATTTTGATGAAATCCCAAAACTAGCAGCAGCAAGCAACCTTTTCTCACTTTCCAGCTTGATAACAAGCCTCACCAGTTGACAGTTTATTTTGTTTCCAACAATCAAATCTTGACTGAAAGAGCACTTGATTCTTGAGTAGGCAATAACAAGCGTAGGCATGGAGTCGTTGCTACTTGTGCTTTCATTTCAACAGAAAAGTAGAAAACCAGATTTGCTGAAAATGAATTAAAATGTTTTCTTTAGCCTTCTTCTCCATGTACATATATGTTCTGTTCAGTTTTCTTAAATGGCATTCACAGAAGTTAACAAAGATTCCCACCTAGTTTTTATGTCTTTTTTTTTTCTCTTCACTTTTCCCTTTAGGCTTGCATAACAAGGTAAAAGACTTATCTTACTTTTCAGCTTTTATATTGAGATAAATATCTTGACTTCCTGGCCAGCTATGGAACAGAGGAGACGAATCTGAAACCAAAGTGTTAGATTTAACAGTGAAGTTCGCATAACCTTGGTAAATGCAGTGAACTCAAAAGACAGGGGAGGTCAGTGAGCACCACATAAAACCATGCCCTTAGAAAATCTGGTTAAATCAGGGAAGGCATTTCCATGCTTGTGTCTGTAGTATCTAGAGGGGAGAAAACACATAGAGACTTGTCTGAGGTATCCACTTTGAAGGTAAAACATGACTTCTGTGGAACATTTACCCATTCCTATTCCACACAGTTTTTGTCCATTCTTAGAGCTAATCTGCAAACAGATTAATATATTGGTGTGTTAGCAAGTTTGGAGCTCTGGGGGCAGCATTGTCTCTGTTTTGTACAGGGCCTGGGGCACTGGGATATTAACCTTGATTTGGATCCCAAGGGGTTATTGTAAAGAAGTGTTGCGTGCATGAAGAAATAGGATTATGGAATTACTACTAAATGTTCCCAGGGAGAGTTATGCCGAGAGAGATCTGGTATATTCCCATTCATTGGAGTAAGATACAGTAGCTGGCAACTACCTCACAAAGCTTCCTTTCTTAAAACCACCTGCCATGTTTCATGGGTTAGTTATTTTCAAAATATACTGAGGAACCTTCATTCTGCATCAGTTTAAATCACCATGGCTCAATTAATTTCTTAATAAGTTCTTTTGCATCAGATGTTGCTACCATCCCAGATCCCTGAATATCCATAGTTTGAACAGAGAGAACCTTTAAATCTCATCCTTCAGTAGAAGAAAGCTCTTTTTTTTTTGCATTATGCTGTATAACAAGGGGTAATATAAGAAAGTGATCTGCCAGCCCCACAAATTCTTTGAATTCTGCTTCTAAAGCTCTTTTTTGAATCACATTTTCTAACATCTCATGGGGTTTTGTGCAAAAGATCATTCTCTTCAGCATTACACAGACATTGACTGGGAAATCTCTTTATCAGTGGTTTAAATCAAAAGTTGGTTTTGGGTTTTTTTCCTAGAATCCATTTTAGCCTTCTGTACTGCTGGTTCTCAGTGTGAAAGAATCTATTTAACTGCCTGCTTTTTGGATGGCTTTTAATGTTGTTTTTAGATTTATACAAGGAGTATTTTGCCAATGAGCCTCTTCATCTTCACCACTAGAAATGATTTTTAATGGACATCCAGTAGTTTCATACTAAGTAGTTTCTTTCAGCTTTATTCTCCCTAGGGAGGAATGCACTGAATTGCTGGAAATGTCAGCAGCTGCATTAGCCCAAGCAGTTAGTTTACTTGCTGCCACCTCCTAGATAAATCTTGCCCTTTTTCATTTCTATGTTTCTTACTGTTTCCCTCAAAGTAAGAGAGCCAAAGAAACTTCCTGTCTGGCATAATACAGATTAGGGACTAAATTAGCAGCTATTACAGATAGGCATTTTTCTATTGATTTCAGGGTGAAATCCATTAAAACTGGCAGAAAATTTGGCTCTGTTTCCACAGAGTCAACAAAATAAATAGAAATATGAAGCTGAGAAAAAGGAAGGAATGTGTGCAGCTGCGTGGATTACAGTCCAGCTCAGCCATTGGAAAGTGCAATGAGGACCCTGGCTGCCCACCAGGGAGGGTACATATGGTATGGGCACTGTTGCTCCTCTTGGCTATTACTTGACTTGTAGATGAGTTTTAACATGAAAGTAAATTAGCCAGGATACTTATCCTTTCCTCCAGAACATCTGATCATGGTCCTGGCTGGAGACTGGGAATGAATTAGGTGAATTTTGGATTCGCTCAGCCAGGCGGTTCCCATCTTGCTCTCATGAGCTGATAAAGCTTGGCAGTGCTGTTGCTGATGACTTGGTTGTGTGCTTTGACTGAAAATGCACCAAGTCAAGTCCTCTCCCAGGCATAAGCATTTTTGGTATTTATTCTTACACTTCATTCATTTGGTCTCTTCTCCCAACTGACAAGAGGAAATGGTCACGAGTTGCACCAGGGCAGGTTTAGACTGGATATTAGGAAAAAAATCTTCACTGAAAGGGTTCTCAGGCCCTGGCAGAGGCTGCCCAGGGAGGGGTTTGAGTCTCCATCCCTGGAGGTGTTTAAAAGACAGATTGATGAGCTTGTTAGGGGCATGGTTTAGTAGCGGTCAGGTACGGTTGGATTCAATGATCTCAAAGGCCTTTTTCCAACCAGGTGATTCTATGATTCTGTATGTTGTGGTGATTAAAGTAACAGCATGATGGTTGGAGAAATTCTCTATATAGTAAAACACACCTGCTGATATTTTGCAAGTTAGATAGCCTAGGAAAAAGTCCGTGGCCTTAAGTATTCTTGCTTTTTTATGTGTTATGCAATCAACAAATTCAGAAATCTGATTGTATAATTCATCATGTTTACACAGAATTATCACAGGTTGTTCCTTAGAATATAGCTCTGGATCTGTCCTTCATCCAAATTCCTCAAAGAAATGAGAGATTGTGCCTTAAACTGAGAGAATTATATTGAACATGCGTAGCTGCTTGATTAGAATTGCGATCTTGTGTTTGAAGTTCTTGATACTTAATACTGGAGTCAGCATATCCCACAGCTGTGCAGTTATTTCCAGTGCCAGAAATCAGTTATTTAGGAAAGAGATGGTATGTCTTGAGCCACCAGCACGGACTAATCCCCAGAAATGTTATTTAGTGTAATGGGTTATCAAACTTTATGGTAACTTTCAGGATGGGTGTTTTTACAGATTCCTGGTAAAACTGTAACTTGAAATTTTATTTTTTGAACTAATAAAACACAGTGACCACCTGATTTCCAGGGCACATGTGATGTTAATGAGAATATGGTCTCACAAGTGTGTTCCAATTAGGAGGAGAACTTGACATTGGAGACAAATGTCTTTCATGTAATCTTGTTTATTTAAAAGGATGCCCCATGTACCTTTTCCTTGAGCACAGGAGGATCAAACAACAGAAGATTGTTTTCAGCTGGTGCTCTGGCTCAAAATCTCTGCCTCTAATATTCTCAGTGCCATATCCCACATTTGCCCAGCTTGCATCTGGATTTTCTTTCTAAAATTCTTCCTGTCCGTGGCATTTCTGTTGTCCTTTCTGTCACACCCACACACACCAGTCAAATCATCTTTTGCACAATTCAAACTGCTGCCTGTTCTTTCATATTCTTGCTTTAGCCTGTGACAAGCTGCATGTCAGGATCAAGGCTCTTTTTTTGTTTTTTGTTTTAAAGAAAAAAAATATATTTACATAAAGGAGTTTGACTCCTGTGTTTTAAGGGAAGGATACAGGTTACAATGGCATCTCCAGGAATTTATTGTTATTCATTTTCCTTAACAACTATAAAAGTTGTTTGTTATTATGTGGGCAAGCCATAAGAAAACATCTCTTGTGTAGAAAAGTTCTAGAAAAGTGGTGCACTCCCCATGCCCAGGGGGTTTGTAAGTGCAAGGAAGATTGGAATAGGAATTGTTTGTTTGGTAATTTTTGAATTTAACATCTGTATTCATCATTGTCTGAGAGTGAGTGGGAGTTTCTTAGCTATGAGAAAACACTCTGCTATTCATCCCATCAGTGTGTGAAATAATAAACACAAAGGGGGAAGGCTCTGACTTTGGGTCAGGGTCCAGAAATACTTACAGCTAGAGAAAAGTCTCTGACAGAAGCCTTTCTTTTCTTTAACCTTGCTCCAGGGGGTGGTAATTGATTGCTGACTGGTACCAGCAAGTGTGTCTGGGCGCAAGGAGGGATGGGGAGCTGAGATTTGCCCTCCTGCAGCAGGGAGCTGCCAAGGTGTGGGGATGTTGCTCCCAGGCTTGGCCACAACCTGGGTGTAAATACAGGTCTTTTAGTGTCATTCCTGTATTTATGCAGATATAGCTTCTATTTATCATCTAGGTCAAATTGCCTTATTTTAGTAATATTATTGTTAAACAGTATTCCTCTGGTTTGGGCTACCTATTAATAAATTTGTTGACCTGTTTCTTGGACAACAGAGCAGCTCTGTGGACAAGAGAAAGGTGTGTGCAGCACAGAGCAAAACTAAGGCTGGGGTTATCTGCCAAGTCATTGTAGAGGACCAGAAATACGTATAAATTGTCTTGAATGCCCATTTCAGAGATTAATTTCTTCAACTTTCTCTTGTCAGCGCTCAAGTTACAAAATAAATAAGCCAGAATTTAAAAAGGGAGAAGATGATGATGATGGTAATGATGGTAATTAATAATAATAAATAAGAATAAGAGTAAGAATACGAATAAGAATATGAATAAGAAAAAGAATAAGAATACATTGTGTCAAGAACTAGTTCAGATTGTCTTCATTATTTACAAATTCAAAGCATATTTTAACATAATTTGTCCAAGCAGCATAGTGCTCTTTTATCATGTTCCTTCCCCAGACCATCTTTCCTTCTTATCTAAATGTCCCCAGATGCTTTCATCTCTCTACAGGGAACTGTCAGATGGTTATGTAAATCCAGCAGGCAGGATGAGTTTTTCAGTGGCTCTCATGACACTGAAGACAGAATCCTATCTTGCTTAAAGCAACCCTTGGGCAAACTAAAAGGCCACCCATTTACAGCTCCAGAATTGAAGTTTCAAATTGCTTTTCCTTGGCTTTCTTAAGCAGAAATAGAGAAATGCAGCACAGGGCTGAGTTTGCTGCTTCCATCCATACTTCAGGATAACTTACTTCTGGGATATCAGATTTGCAATAACCTAAAGCCCTTAGGAATGGTTCATGAGCATTTAGGCACGTGTGTGCAATGCATGTTAACAGAACATATTTACTGTGCGCGCTTGTAAAACGGAAACAGGTTGCAAATTATTAGTGGAATAAATGGAATTGCTTCTTTATAGCATGTTTTATGCTTCTCTTTAAAAAGCCAGATCATTAAAATACAAAATTGGCTGATAATTGCAAGAAATATCCCTGGAATGTTTCCATTTTCCAGCTTGTAGGTAATTCTTTTGTTTCCCTTTAAAAACATATATATTATTTTAAATTGTTCTATGTATACCATGAGGTTTTCAAATCTATGTGCTTGTGGGTAAATAACTGCTAAATGAAGGCTTGAGGTAGTACCTCAAGTTTTACCTGAGTTAAATTATTTTTAGTGGAGGTTCAATGGAAGGTTTAAATCCACTTAAAATGACAGTTGCTCTTAGCTAAATTCCTCCTACTTTATT
This sequence comes from Tapera naevia, assembly GCA_033556795.1. Lineage (NCBI taxonomy): Eukaryota > Metazoa > Chordata > Aves > Cuculiformes > Neomorphidae > Tapera > Tapera naevia. The sequence continues at coordinate 4,330,829 of JAUMJJ010000076.1, read as the reverse complement.
AGACAGCTTTACCAATGTTATGTTACAGGAGTCTAGAGGCAGAAAAAAGCAAACATCACTTTCTGATGCTACTGAAGAAAAAAGAAGTGGAAACAAGTGAGGTTTGGGCATGAAAATATACATATTATATATAATCTAAATCCTGAAATGGAATAACTCTCAATCATATTTGTGTTTTACATGAAATGGTGAAGGACCAGATCATGTGCAACACAGCCTTAGACTCATTAAGGTTGTTTGGTTTTGCAAAAATACAAACATACCTCAATTCTGCTGAGGAATATCCAAAGTCTTCTGTAATTTTATCCTTTTCAGTGTTAAAATATAAAAGAATAATTGCATAGTTACATTTCTGAACTTCTTTGCAGTCGAAATTAATTTTCCCTATGTTCAAGAATTAATGTAGATCTCAGGGACTGAATTTTTAGCAGGCTAACAAGCAGGCATGCAAGTTTAAATCCTGTTACAATCAGTGCAGGAGAATGTGTGCAGTGAGACTGAACATTCGCAAAGTCCTTAGTATGCAAAAGACATTTATGTCTACAATTCAAAATCCAAGCAGTTTCAACTTTTATTTTATTATTTAATTTTAAAAACGCCAAGGTAGTCATTTCAGATTTAAGTTTGATCAGGTAGATTCAGATCATAATGGTTTAGACATTTTTAATTAAACATGTTAATTTTTTATTCTTGACATCAGTTTAGTACTGCTTTAGTTTTGTGATAAAATGCCACATGGAGGAATGCAGTTTCAAAGCCAGTTTTAGCACAGAGAGTGTTGACTGAAGTTGGATCAATTACAATGTCTTCTATTATTTCTATTATTTACCTTGTATTGCTTTGCCTCACAGTGAAACAATCACAAATCTTAAATCTGAAAATGTTGATAAGAGATGTAATACTTTCTATTCTTCTAATATTCAAGTAATCCCATTTACAGGACTAGATGCATCAGGTTTCTTATATCTCTGCCCTCTCTATTTTAAGTGAGTTGAAACCTTAATGGAAAACAAGCAGAAGAGAAAATTAATGTGTTTTTTTTTTTGAGACCCACACAGTCAGAGGGGGTCTTCCCTTTTCCTTATGACAAATTACATCTGGAGGATTTCCATCTTTCTCATTCCTCCCATTAACTGATGGTTTCTACCTTACTGAGTCCAGTCAAAGCTGACACCCAAAGCTCCACACCTTCCCTCTTTAGAAATGCTCAAAAACATCCTCTTGTCTCGGTGGTGCTTCGTGGGCGCTTCTGTGTGCGGTGGGTTTGCTTTTTTGTCTGACAGAGATCTGTTGGCAAACAAATGTTTAATGCCTTAGTGAAGGCAGCTGAGAGCTGCCCTGGTGCTGCCTGGATGTGGTGGGCAGAAGACATGAACGTTTGCAGAAGCTTTGAACTTTGAAGGGTGGCTTTGGCACACAGTGTAACTGGTAATCGTTGTTATAATCACCCCAGCTTTTCTTTGTCAGATTGGTTAATAACAACCCAGGATTACATGGCCATGAGTCTAATGTCTAGGTCAGACTACCCAGAATGGTGAGAACTTTAATTCCCTTGCATTAATCCTTTTGATGTATGTCATGAAAGCATAGCCTGTAGCTGTCAAATTATATATGCACTGTGAGTGTAGCTTGTTTAAGTTCAGGACTTAGCATCATGTATTCCACTTCAATTTATTTTTATATCTCATCTTTCACACAAAGGGTCTGAAAATGCTCAACAGTGAGAGACAGAATAATGAGATAATGCTTTACAGAACTGTGCAAAGTGACTTGCATATAGATAGCAAGCAAGGCAGAGGGTGGACTTGAGTGAGAGAAGACAGAGCTGTAAATTAAAAGCAGTAGTAGTATAAATACAGAGCAGTTCTTACAGAAGAAACGTGAAGGGTGTATGGAAAAGATTTGTTAATAACACTAGAAGAATAAAACTTCTTATATGTAGAGTGATGAAACTGCTAAATGATATTTTGCGTCACAGGAATTTATATGATCAGGATTAAATAGTGTGCTTCTTAATTTGTTACTTATAGAAGAAATGAGGATGGAAAGGTGAAAGTCTTCAAAAGCATCTTCCTGATGACAAACAGAGTTCCTACTGAGGGCCCTTGAATAGACAACACGATTAAGCCCTGTGAACAAAAAAAAATTAGAAAGGGAGATTTAGAGGGTCATTTTAGACAAAATCCTGGTCTTCAGAAGAGTCGTAGTGACAGCATGGAAATGAAGGGGTGGGAGGTGGGGCATAAAAACTTATGAGTGTCATGAGATGACTAGGAATCTTGGATTGGATGTTTACTCCCAGATTATTTCACATCCTCAGTTGAGGATGTGAAAAGGAAAGGAGGTTCCCCATCATAGGATTTTATCCTGGTTTTGCTTTCTTAAAATGGGGTCTTTCTGGATAAAGTCTGAGTTCCGTGATCTTCAGGTAAGCAGTAAAACTGAGTTCTTGTTTGAAGAGAGTAGTAGCAGAATCAGAGAGAATATTCTACCTTTGAACTGCTCTACAGCACAAGATAATGCGCTACAGCTTTGCTTCCCTCATGTATCTGAACTACCTGATTTGCAGGCACACAGCTTATGATACAGACTGGATTAGAGTTGAGGACTACAAATACACTGACATTAATTGAATAAAATTGATGGGCCAGGCTGAAATAAGCATAGAATTTTGGGGGGGGGGGGGGGGAAGTTAGCAGTGAAGAATGTGCAAGACATAAAGATTGAAAGTGGAAAAAAAATCTTCAAATATAAGTTGAGCCTTTGAGGATGGCATCAAATGTTGATCGTTGGAAAGGCTTGTGAAGGACAGGCTAAGTAATCAGTGCTGTTATGAAGATGTCTTAGGACAAGCCAAATATAAAAATATTAAAAATGGAAGTGAATTAAAGCCAGAGGCAGGGGGGAAAGATTCGGGAAGAGAGCATCACCTGCACCTGTTCAGAGAAATAGACACTGAGAAATAGTCACTGGGAAATTAAGTGGTAATTACCTAGCCAGGAAGGGCGTGCTGTGAGGAGAAAGAACAAGCAAAAGAAATGGGGGAAGAAATTGAGATGAGCTGGATGGTGTAATGGAGAGGAGATTTACAATAGCAGATGGGGTAGAAAAAATACGTACAAAATTAATTTAATTGTATCTCCATGGTTTTGGCCACATTTTTTCTTATTCTAGAAGCAAAACTGAGGTTTTCCCTCTCCAATCAATAATGCATTTAGAGTAGACCGAGACTTCTGACAAGATACAATTCATCTATTGTGAGTATTTTTAGCAGTTCAATACTTAAACAGTGACAATAATGTGCAATGTCTTCAGAAATTGACAGTGGATCTTAGGTTTCTGCCATTTTTTTTGGATTTGCACTATGCATCACCTTAAAAAATTGGTTTGGGCAGAAGGAGGGCAAATAACTACACTAAGTAACTACACTAAGGGAGTGCAATTTTAATTTTCTCTGGCTCTATCAGCTGCAAATACAGACCCATCACAGCAACAATACCATTTTTTATAGATCTACACAAAGCTGCAAGCCAAAATTTAACAAGTCTAGCACTGATCCTGTCCAACTCTTCTGTGACGTTGGGCATGCTCCTGGTGATGCTCTGTTGGTGGCTTTTGTGGTTGCTAACCTCCATTAGCTCCACGTAGGTTGCAGTTTGAGATATTTCTGTGCTTGTATTCTGTGAGACTGAGTCAGTAACTGATTTAAATAAAAAGCATGTGTTCAGTAATGTGGTTCATGGCCAGAAGTACTTGGGGAAAAAAGGCATGGCAAAAAAAAATACGTTATTACAGTGGGGAGAATACATTTTTTAAAAAAAAAGATGTCAGGAAAGAGTAAATGGATCTCTTTGAAGAGGTCAGGAGCCTTGCTCCAGAAGCTGCCAACTGGTTCATTGGTCTTTGCTCAGCTTCTGAGAAAGCTTAGCTTTAGAAGGTGACCTCACTCTGATTTGCTGATACACAAGCATCTGTGCACAGCTTTCTGCACATTTTTGATATACACCTTAATATACAGTGTAGTGTGCTATAAGATAGAATTACCACAGCAGTTGTTTTATTTCCAAACTACCTTTTATTATAAATAAGCTAGCTGGAAATTTTACACAATTGTGGGTTGTTTTTTTTATCCCAGTGACAAGTTTGTCATAGGACTATAATATAACTAGTTATTAAATATTGCTATTATGTTATGTACCAATAAAAAATTCAGATTATTTAACATCACTATACTAAAAGAAACACAATGACCTTTAATACAAGTCATGACATTACGTATTATTGTTTACACAGACTTCCCAGAAGGATGCTAAATGCAGTTTGCCTCTCAGAGTTTTATAGTTGTACTGCTTGAGACAGTTACAAACAGTGCTGGGTTGTAATGCAGATGATCAGTGTAACAGTGCATTAATAAGTCCCACTTTCCACTTCTTTTCATGATGCCACATATGTTATAAAAATAGAAAAAAAATATCTGAAATAATATTTCCACTGCCTGGGCAATCATGCCCCTTCTCTCTATTCTTTCTATCAATAACTTCCCCATAACTGGTGCTGAGAAAAGTTTTGGATCTAAAAGATTTCATCACCTTTAAATGACATTAAATACTTGGGCTTAGTTGAACACGTGCACTTTCTGCTCTGTGGGGTAGTTAATAAAATATGAACTTAGCACACAGTCTAATATTGATTGCTCTGGGAAAGACTGGATTGACATTATATAATGATGTTACATCTGGACAGCAAATGACTTGAAAGACCTCCTCAGCTTTTTAATATTCACACTGTGTTTTCAGCACATTCTGCAAATACATCTGAACATTTCTGCACCTCATACTTGGCACAAAGTTGGTCAACTTTCTGTTGGTGTCTCGGTCAAGTGCTTTAGGTCAGTTATAGCAACTTGGTTAGAAAAAGTGGTGATGTGCTCTCTGGCATTCAAACATGGAGGCCCTCTAACGTACCTCAAAATAACAAACTCTTTGCATTGTTATCCTTTAAAAAAAAGAGATTAATAATGCTTGGGTCATCCTCAGGGGAACACAAAACCTTGGCTTTCTGTTCCTTTGCAGTGCTAGCCCAGAATCTGAGCTGTACCTGTACAAAAACATGAACATAATCAGGAAAGCATCAAAGAATGCCAAAACTTTGGTTAATGTTAGGGTAGGGAAAGAGCTCAGGTTAAGGTTGAAAGAGTGTGGTGGATCAGTCTTTCAGTATCTACTGATACTGAACTCATACTAAGCTCTTTTCTATAATAAACCACAGACCTAGTCAAAGGACCAGCTATAAACAATTTACCTTTGATAATACTATCTCTTTATTGAGATCTTAAGTACACTGTGTGGAATAAAGGTCTATGTAACTGAGAAAAGTATAGTTTCTCCTATTTTTGGAGCCTCATCATTTTTCAGTAAGCCTCAGCAGCATTAGGGTAAAGTAGTCATATAAAAATACTGGTTTACCAGTGCATATTGAAAGCCTAGCAGTAGTATCAGGGTATTCGCTCATAAGGAGTAGTCGTGACAAAGCTTATTTTTCGTTAAGGGTTTCATCTTGTAAGCTTTGAAGCTTTGGAAGTGGTTATCTATTCCAGGAGGCATGAGTTAGTATTGTCCTGGCTTGAACAACCTGAACTGCAGGTGTCTCCTGCTCAGGAAACCCAATCCTTTTATTATTTGCAGCACTGGGCTGCACAAACCACACAATTCCTTGTCCCACTGAAGCATCAAGAGGAAACCTGATGGGCTGTGACTACAAAATGGAAATCTGAACAGGACACTGATTACCTTTAATATTCTGGAAAAGACACTTTGGGATGATTAAAGGTCTCTCTTTAGTATCTACTTCATCATATAACATCTCTGGTGCTTAATAAGCTGGTGGTTTGGTTCAGTACCAACTCCAAGGGAAGAGTGCCACCTACTGAACTACCGATCCTGTTTCCTGCAACATCTGCTTTTGCTGGTTTCTCCCCCAAAACAGGGCCAAATCCTGTTTTACTTATTGTAAGAAATGAGTGTGGATCAAGGGTTTTACATGACATGGCCATATATAACGTTGCAAATCTAGATGAATCTACCTAAGCGTGGCACTTTCCAACAAGTTTGTTTATTTATTTATTTATTTATTTAGTCATTTATTTTCAGCATGGGCATTGGAATTTGTCTTTAGCATGTTAATTAGAAGGCCCTATAATAAAAGAGAGGTTAATAACAACCCATATAGCATTACTACTATCTGACCCCGATTTCAACTCTTCACTGCTCTAAGTGTGAAAATCTACTGCTAATGATTTCTTTGGAAATACACGAATAATTGATGCAATATTTCAGTCTTAGCCTCGTAAAAATTAAAAATGTCTTTAAAAAGAATTAAACCAATAAAACTCCTCATGTATACTGCTAGATGCTCAAGTGCATTTCATCAATGTGTCTCATGCACAAAATTTCAATTACCCTACCATAAATATGAATTAAATAATGTATATATGTATCATAAACTCTTCTGTTCATTCCAGCCCAGAACTGTGCATCTCTCTTCATTTCTTCTTTCTAAAATCATTCTCTTGGCAAAACAGAGGGAAAAAAGAAAATCCATCTTTGGTCATGTGCATGTTCATTTCCAAAGAAAACAGGACAACTTCAGTTTTGTACAAAACCTGAACCTCTCAGAATAATATTTTGGATGCCTTTCAGATAGGACTTCAAACTTCTGCTCAGAGTTGGTAATTTGGCTTTTCATGGGTCATTTGGATTAGAGGATGACTATAATAAATTCATGGAACTAACTCAAGTATTTCCAGAATATAAGGCTCTATGGTTTACATGCCTCTGCTAGAAAAAAGATCCTGAAATAAAGATTAAAATAGGAGTGATGATGGTATTTCTGAAGGGAAAAAGTTCTTTGAGAATTGTTTAGAAATATTTGCTTAGGCTTGCATCATAGTCCTTTTGTGGCCTTGGTAGACAAACTTCTGCATTGGATAACTTGGTCTTTCCTTTAGGTACTTGCTGGACCATATGTGAAATTAAGAACATTCGTAGTTCCTGTCACACTTTAGTGAAATTTTCTGCAGATACTCCCTCGAAATTTGGCGGAGAATAAGATACTGAGTGTGAAAGGGGATAGGGGAAGAATATGTAGGAAAAACAATTGCAGAAACAGCAAATCGTTTTTTCTAACATTGACAGGATTTAACTGTCACTGTGCAAAGTAAGAAGTGCTGTGACAGAAAATTATCTCCAAGCAAAATCAGGAAGGTCTTGTGTCCAATTCAGTTATCTCTGTGTTTTGTCAATACTGGCAACTGTTGCCCAGAAAATTCTTGTTACTTCAGTACTTAGATTTTCCTCTTTATTGTGCAGTGTATTTTTTAAGAGCTGCCACATTTCACAACTGATGTACTCAAAGGGGAGCTAAAAATTATTGAAGATGGCAGATGGTCTTAGATATTCCACGTGTTGGACAGAGAAGGTTATGACTCAGCCATAACAGAATCTACCCATATTTCTTTGCCTTATTTTTACACTCAGTGGAAGGAATTATCTCATGGATTCACCCTCATTCATTCCAGGCAATCAGAGCCTCTGCTGTAGCTCCTTACTTTGAGGAGCAGAAGAGACCAAGGTGAAAGTTATCCAAAATGATCATCCTGAGCTTGGGAGTCCTGGGCTAATAGGTATTTAGTTTCCAGTCTAGCTCTGTTTTTATCTTAACTACATCAGCACTGCTTCAGGCATCCTGAACTTGTTATTTTGCTAGTTAGTGAGTTCAGAGTAGCTAACTAAATATAACCATTTTTATTTTGTGATGAAGCAGAAAACTTGGTAGGAACAAGTTGTTATAATGTGCTTTTCATGCCTTTTTCTTTGCCCTCCTCCATAGTTGCTGTTCTGGGGCTGTTCTGAGGTTCTCTCCAGGTGAGTTCTGCCACTCATGAAAGCTGACAGGTGTGCTCAAATATCTGGCTCTGACGAGACAGTTGCTTTTCCAGGAGACACTGGCTTGAAGTGCACCAGATCTTCGTTATCTTTTATAGGGCTCAATTCTAGAAAGCATTAAGGCATCCAAACACTTGTGACTGCAGTGAGATTACTCATGGGATTAATGTGCTTAGTACCTGGCTGATTCATGCTTTAATAGGAGGCCTTTTGTTCTTTAGAGGAAATTAAGAAGAGGCTTGACTCTGTCGCTTATTGGGTGAAGTTCACTAGTAAGCTCTTATCCCCAAACAGCCCATATTTAGGGGATAATTCTACCTATAGAAGAAATTCAGTGATTAAGGGGGGAATTTTTATGCACATTTTCTTTGTTTTATTTCTTTGTATGGTTTATTTGGAGGTTTATCTTTTCTGATTATTATAAACATGTAGGTTTCTAGAGATGCTTTTATGTCATGCTTTCTTGCTCTATGTAAGAAAATAAACTGATGCTTTATTCTCTTTGCAGCAAATTGTTGCTGAGTACAGATTGTGCAGAGCATAGAGTTTCATGTGTCTTCTTTGTTTCTCTGCAGAAAAATGAAGTGACAGGTGCTTAGCCTCATTTTTCATGCTAGCTTTGCCATGCCATTTTCACCAATAATGAAGGCAGCTGCCAGAGCTTGAGGAAATCAGGCGAAAAATTCAGCTGGCAGGTAGACCCAGTCACTTTAAGAAATGTAATCTTATGTTAGCAGATGGTAATTAAAAGGCAGAAGAAATAAAATTTTGTCTCAGTTTTCTGCACTGCTACATCAATTAAATCTGCAACAGAAATGCAAGCAGAAAATAGAATTTATTTTCACGTGGCTACACAGTATGATTGTATGCAAATCTAATGATTCGTTTTGCAAAGACAATTGCAATTTTTTAAACCTAAATAGAATAACTGATCATTTTTAGAAAGTATACGTATGCAGTAAATCTTCAGTCTTCAATACGTGTGATGCAATGAAAGGCATCTCCTCCTTGGTTTTGCTTTATTGTTAAACCTCAAATTGGGTTCTGCTCTCTATGCACTCCCAGCTTTCAGTAACACCAATTTTAATCCTAACAGTTCAGTAAATCTTAGTGTGGAGAACTAATCTAGCTCAGGCCTTGGTAGGGCTGCAGCCCATTAAAAGAGGATATCCTGAAAGTGCAAGATAGAACCTGGGAAGAATTGTTATGATCTTGCAGGAAAATGATGTTTCAACTCATTCCTAAGGATTCCTGTGGTTCCTCCTCCTTGTTGATGTCCAGCTTTGAGGACAGAGCCTTTTCATTCCTCGTATGCTACTTCTTACGGCTGCGAGGATCACAAACAGCACATGCAAATCAGTTGAAGTGTGAAATAATTACACAATTAAAGCTCATTATTACCATAATGGCAAAATTTAAGTGCTGGTGTAGCTACGTCACTGTTTCTGTAGCTATTGATTTGTGGGGGGTTATGAGTCGTGCATAAATTTTCACCTAATTTTATAAAAATTAACCCAATTTTGAATGTTATGTTATAGTCAAACCTCAATGACACATTACTAAATGTAGCCAGTGATTTTCAGAAGACAAGGGATTGTTTAGTTTAAAATTGATTGAATGACTAGATGGTCATTTTATATTTCTGCAACTCCAAGCTAGGTTTGCCACACGTTCTTTCCTACCTCTTTTGCACAAACTCTGCATTAAATACGTAAAGAAATAACTGAGATATGTTGCTTAAAATTCAGTTCCCAATTTTTCTGTCCCATTGACTGATTGCTGATGCCTCTAAGCATAATGGAAATTTTATCACCATGCCTCCCATTCTAGTGAGACTTGTAAAGCAAGCAACATTTTTTTAAAAACATTTTTTCTTAATCTTTCTGTCGAGCAGAACTGCAAACACACTCCTTAAAGCTGCAGTGATCAAAAACATCCCTTCAAGTAGTTAACTCTAGTTGAGACTGATGACATTCCTTCTCATGTGAATATATAAAATAGATGATAATATAAAGATGTGGGATTTTTTAAGTTCTTCTGAGTAGCAATTACTATTAGTTTTAAATCTAAGATCACATTTTTTTCACATTTGCACGTGGAGTATCTCCAAAATTTTGCATTAAGAAAAAACGTGAAATTTCAGTGAGGGGTTTCACTTAAGCAATTCCACATAAAGAGAGGGGGAAAAATGTGGAGGGGGTGTCTGATTTATTGAGAGACAACCTCTTGAAAGGTTGAGAGACATCTGATTTATTGAGAGACAACTGTCTTGCCAAGCACAAGTTTTCATGAGTGGTAGCACCAGTCATAAGAAGTTGATGGGCACCAGACTCTTCATTAATGCAACACAACACAGAAACCTGCAGGAGGAGGATAGCATAGAAAGCAAATGTGGGGTCACAGCTTCTACCTGGGTTAGACTAGTGGTGAAACAGAAATGCTTTTATCTCCTAGCGTGGGCTCTGAGGTCGGATTTTGTTCTGTTTTTTATTCCAAACCACAAAATTTGCCTTATGGTCACCGATGATGAGCTGTGTCCACAGGTGCAACCTGGATGTGGTGGCAGAAGGGGAGCAGAGACTGCAGTTCCTGTTACCCACCCCAAGTGACGAAAAGGGCAGAGTGAGCAAGAAGTGAACTTCAGCTTCTCCAGGGTCCAGGTGTCGGCTCTTACAGCATCCACAGGTAACAAATCACTTGGTGCATCACTGAAGGACTTGCAGTTGTGGGCAAGACCAAAGCAGAGCAGTGGAGTTTGAGCTAGAAAAGCCTCTATTCATGGCATCTGGGCAGGAGTGGCAAGCTTAGCCTGTGCCTGAAGATGTCCTTGACAACTCTCAACATGTTTTCTTCGCTCCACAACCCTGACACAAAGTTTTTGGTACTCTATTCCTTGAGCTCTTATTCTCCCAAGATTCTTACTGTTGCCATGTGGTGAGGTGCTCTGAAACATGTCCAGAAAGACCACAAATACATTTTCACTAGAGATTTAGGCCAGGACTAATGCTTGGACTTGGATGACAGGTTGGGGCATTTGACCCATCCTCACAAATGCCAGCTTTTAATTTCCTAGATTTGTCACGTTTGCCTCACCACATTATTGAGCCTTAAACATTTTCAAGCTTGAGATTACTAAAGAAAGGAATTAGAAATTGTTAAATGTGAGGAACTTGATAATGTTGCTTAGTATCTCTCCTTTTTCTCAGCAGCCTTATCGTTGTGCTTTGGCAGCAAGCAGGGTACTCCACCACTGTTAATCCTTTTGCTTTCTCTAGGGACTGACATTTAACCTCTAAGTTTTTAAGCCACAGGTTTTAGATCTGGAAGCTGTGTTTGTACTTGGCTTCACCACACATGGCAAGTCTGTAGCAGACGGTGAGTTCCTGGGGTAGCTGGGGAGGTTCATTATTGTCTGAGAAGCCAATGCTGCTGCTTTTGAAACTTTATCTGTGTCCTCTGAGAAAGGTTCTTTTTATATGCCCAAAAGAATAAAAACTGTTCATCTAAGGCCTTCCAAAAAAAATGAATGCTATATTTCTCCTACTGGGACTTTGTGTTGAAGAAGAAAACAGATGCTTCATTTGGTTTCTCTTCTCACATAGAAATCAATGAAGAAGGTCATGTAAAGTCAAGATTTTGAAAATGTGCAAAGCAACCCAATGTGCTTACACTGGGCAATGGTGAAAATAATTAAATGTGATTAGGAATTTTGTGACCTTGGCCTTTAAATGCCCCTTTTGAGGGCGCTTTTATGGGCCTCACAGTCTTAAAAGGCTGAACAACCTGTCTTGACAAACTGTGGGTTCCATGTGTGTCACATACTTCACAGGAATGCCTAATAATAATAAATAAATAAATATATACAGGCTTCAGTATTCATACCCTGTTTCTTATGAATCTCCTAAGCAGTTTTCTTTTCCATTTTCAGAATTGAAAGACAACTGCTTGGAACAGTTTGAAAAATAGCAGGAATGTTGTTGAGGCTAGGAAATGCTGCGGTATGAAATTAAGATTGGAGGGGTTAAATAAGCTCTTAAAAACAGACGTGAAGTGGGAGAATAAGGAAATAGTTCAGATTCAGGTTTGCCATTTTCTTTTACAACACTTGCCCTCAGTCTGCTTGTGCAGCGATAGTAATTTCTCAGCCCAGTGTCAGGTACATAAAGAAATGTGACAGCCTTCTTTGCTAGCCCAGGCTGCCTGACAGAAATTATCATTCATTATCATTATTATTATAACTAACAAACTGCAAGTCTGATCCCATTGCAGTGGCACTGAAATGGCAGAAATCCCAGTCACATCAACAGTACAGGCTTAGACCTGAAGCTCTATTATTTAAAGAAATCCCATGGTGATTAGAGACCATAGTTCTGTTATTGTACCAGGGATTTACATTCTGGTTTTTAATGGAGTGTGTTAAATGAGGGACTGTAAAATAGTAGCTACTCTGAGAAAATTATTTTAGTGTGATTTTAGAGTTTTGATGTGTTACCAGATGTAGCCACTCAATCAGTAAAACAGCTTTTCTTGGACAGCATTCTGCTCCAGTGGATAAACTTCCATAATTACCCTGCCACCACAATTAAAAATTATCTAGACTCCTTCCTCCTAGTTTGCTCATGCTGAAGAGAAACTGGTAAGATGGAGTTTCAGTGCCTGTGTCATGTTGTTACCACTTGGCAATGTTCAGATGCAGAATACTTAAAAATCAAATCTGTAAGCCTGTATATTATTTTAAGGAAATGTGTCAACAAAATGCTGTCAGCTCCTTGCCTCTTGACAAGCTGTATGGGTTTCAGACTGCTCTGAACCATCGCTTGTCCCTCAAACCAGCAGATGTCCTTTTTGGCACCATTGGTAGTGCAGTTATGTTGGTTGGTGGCATTTTTTTAAAGGCAGGAAAGAGATTCTGATTGTAACTGAGGCCAAAGATCTGGTCTTGATAGAGCAGAGATGATCAAGCGAAGCTTGTTTCTGATGTATCTGGCAGTGAGAGAGAAGCCATGAAGTTTTCACACTTTCTCTTTTGATTTCAGATACAGATGGGGTGTCCTGAATGACAAGAATGGGTAATTGGAAGCTGCTTCCCTCAGCCCTAGAAAAGGAAACAAACGTTTAGAGTGCTTGTTCAGACTATGCAGTGTCACATATCTTGATGGTTCTTACTGCTGTGAGCGTAGTATGTAATTTTCTACCATTTCAAGAGGGACAGCACTGAAATAGCACCCAGTTTCCAGTCTGAGAAAATATGCTTGTGAGGTACTTCTGGTTGCTGTTATCTGCACTTCTTGTGAATTGGCTTGGCTGGAGAAGTTCAGCTGTTTCTAGTTTTCATTGAAAGGAAGGACTATTCACAGAGATTCAGCAGGTTTAATGTTTTACATGTCAGCTCAGCAGATTGTTGGACTGAAGCATCTTGTTATGAGTTGAGAGATGGTAGCGTGCCCTTCTCAGTTAACTCTGGATTTGTGTGTGTTTTTGCTGTGCTTACCTGCTGCCTTTTTGGCCCCATAAAATGCCTTTATTCCCTACGGCTGCTGCACATATAATTTCTCAAATAAGACAAAAGTAACGGTTATTTGTAGCCTATCAACTAAAGGTCTGTAGAAAAGAAAGTTGATTTTTTCCATCATATGGATTCTTAAGTTTTGCAAAATTTAAACTAGTTGAAATGCCTCTGAGAGCTTTCAAGTACACTTATTTAAAATATATGTGCTTTGACTCTATCTCTTGTTTGTAAATTAAATCTGATTTCCTTACATTCTTGCAGTTTTGTTTATCCTGGCATAAAAGCTCTTTCCCTCTGCCCTTCAGTTAGTTAAAGGTAGAAGTCTCTCCCTTAGAGAGGGATTAGTTTTTCTCACTGGAATTTCATCCTGCACACAGTAAGCTCACCGCCATCTACAGTATACATGAAATCATAATCAAAGACAGATGCCTTTGCCTGTTATAAATAATCAGTGCTGCTTGTACAGGCCAGGAAAAATCCTTGTTTAGACTGGTCTTACTTTCTTTCTTGGACCTCTGTATTTCCCTTGCCCTTCCCTTTTTTTTTCATCTTTACTCTGCCTCTAATTCTAGATATTTGCCTAAGGAAATAAAAGGAAGGGGGAAAGTAGATCTTGGCACTCTCTGAATTCTCAGTGGACTACCCTATGGAGTGAAATTAAATACACATGACATATAAAAGGGAATGGCCTTTTAATTTATAGCAAAGATCCCAGTTCACAATAAATCCATTCTTTCCTGTTTGTTCGTGTGCCTGATGAGAACGTGTCATATGCTTCTGTGAAGCTGATATAAAAGCTCTTTGTTCTGTGCAGGATTAATTTTTTTGAATGGTGGAAAGGTCCTATGTAAATATCAGATAGAAATTGTGGATACACTTTTAAATTGGTTATCAAATTTTCTTGCTTTTCAGCAAAACCCAGTGCAGTACTGTCTGTCTTAATAGCCTTTGTAAATGCATAGTTATGACAACTACAACTTGTCCTCAAGCACTGGTGGTGTTTCTGAGATTTCAGGACTCAGATGAGAGCATCTTTTAGACAGCATTTTCAGATCTCTTTGTGGAAAAATTCTGCTCTAGAGGGTAGATGCCATTTTGAGTATTTCTTATTTAAATGTTCTGCACTCTTCCTGACTGAACAGTGTGTGTAAGTGTTTTGCTGTAGTGTTTTGTATTCTAGGCTTCCAAATTCTTGTGCCATTTCGTTTTCAGGGTGTGACAAGGCAGGGAATTGTGAGAAGAGCATCACACATCTAACTGGTTGCTGCTACACAACCAACATTAAGAGTTCTAACCCCTTCAAAATATGTCCATCTGAGTTCAAATTCTTTCCCATGTCCCGTGTTCTTACCGGTGTTTGGCAAAGGCCTGCCATTAAGAAATAGAAAATGTCATTTTGCTTTGCAAGGAGGGTCAAATAATATGCTTGAAGTATCAATTTCACTCCCTTAGATTATTCTGCTGCAAAAATATGTTTGCAAAATGCACTGTGGTCTGATTCCAATAATGTTGAATTTGATAGAACAGCAAACCACAATCATCCTTACATCATTCATCAGCAAGGCCTTATAATCTCTAAAGTAATAAAAAAAAAAATCTAAGAAGGGCAGTATTAATGGAACAGCTTGATTTTGTTTTTTAAATCCCAATGGTTTACCATAAAACACCACTGGCAATGATTTGATAAAATTCCAGGCTGTTTCCAGGCTGCTTTCAAATACAACCAATATTTTCTCCCTGAAGGCCACCTTCGCTCATGGTTAAGTGAGGGTTCAGAAGCCTTTTTTGGTTTTCTCCCCTCTTCTTTTTCTTTCTTTTGAAGCATATGGGCCAGTTCAGGTATCAACTGCTCAAACTCTTATTTTACCATGGTAAAAAAAGAACTTGGTGTTGTTGCTTACTTATTAGTAGTTTACCAAATGTTTTCCTCTTCTGCACAAGGCAATAAATACATTGTGGGGAAAAGGAAGGTATAATCAGTTTTCCTTTAATGTGTAGACTCTCAAGTCTGTTTACATTAGTCACGTTAATTTATCATTTTGTAGACTACAAGTTTTCCTAAGAGAAACATCACCCAATTCAAGCAGTTAATTCACTCATCTGAAAAAATATCCACTCCTGACTTATTGATACCTGTTGCTGCAAAAAATTTCTGTGCATGGCAGTCAGGCTTTGCCTGTCACTATTTTCTCCTGATTTTCCACATTTCTAGGAGTCATTTAAGAATATAATAATACAAATATAACAATCTGAAATCCCTCAGCTTCAGCTGCCTTGGTAATGTTTTTCTTTTTCCTTTCTGCAATGAAAATCTGAACACATTCAGCCACTTCTGTTCTCCTCTCATTGAATATACATTTGGTTGGCTGTGCAGGGCATGTGCAAGGAAAAGCACAAATCGGTCTGTGTTTGCAGACTAACTCTGTTTTTCACAGTATATTCACCTTTGACACTGTTCTCTGATGATATGGTTCTAGGGAATGAAAACCTATGGAGCAAGCTACACGCTCAAACTATCACTGAAATTCCTGCTCTATCTGGAATGCCACGGAGCCTTTTTGAAGCCTTTGTGTTAGAAAGAAGTGTGTTTCCTGATAGCTGATACTCTGTGTCTTGGGTAAAGTCATGTCACACTGAAAAATTGCTCAGTGGATATTTACACCCATTTAATCATCCATGGGAGAAGTGAGGCACATATCACTGGTGATACCAATGCTGTGTGTTGACTTTCCAGTCCTACTGGATGTCACTTAATCATATGTCTAGGTTAATAAAACCAAAACATAAATTGCACTCCATGCTCTGTAAGAGGTTTTCTTTCCCCCACCCTGCCTTTCCTTTTTTCTTTCTTTCCTGTTGTTTTATTTCTCTGCTTCTGATAAAATGACAAATTAGAGTGGAAGCCAGTCAAATCACTTTATTAGGGAATGCTGAATCACACAGTGTTTGGGTCATAGTTGCAAACAGAAGCATCTTGTCCAGAAGCATGAATTCCATTAAATTTGGCATAAAATCCATTCAGTTAAACTGATGCAACTGTTTAAACCTTTGCCCTTGCAGATGCAGTAAAATCGGCTGATAAATATTTTAGGGCAAATCATGCAGTTACTGGATGGAGGTAAATTGCAAAAGGAAGTTTTACTATAGCTTACATATTTGTGATCGACCAGCACAAGCCACATCCCTGTAAGCATTCCATAAACACAGTCTGCACCTCCAGCCTTTTTTTGAGGGTGTCTTCAAGCTGAACTGGACAATATAACAGTATCCTTTGTGGTGCACTTTGCACATGAATGAGACTGTTGCCACTAAAGTAGTCCATTAGACTGATCTTTTGAGAGCACAACAGTTATAAGAACTGGCTTTCTGGTTAATAATTGGATATTTGACCTAATGCACTATGTTTGCAATTCTTCCAATTAATGTTACTTGAAATGAAGTCTAATTCCTTCTTCCCCTCAACCAATGCAGGATATTTGTAAACCAAAACCCATGTAACTGTGATTTCATCTTAATATATATTACACTGCTGAAAGGCCTGACTTAATGCTGCTAATCAGTAGCCAACTTGTCTGCATAGAAACAATAAGAGAAGAAAAACAATTTGCTCTTCGTGAATGGTAGTGCAACATAGAGGATTTCAGTAGAGATACTTCAAATAAAAAGCTCATTACCAAAATAACTATTTACAGGTTATTTAAGGATATTTCATTCTCAGGCATGAGTTAAGTTAGAATCTAGTAATTTGTCCAAACTAAGATGTCTAGGACCATGTAAGCCTGGTTTGGTCTCTATGTGCACAAGTTAATTTGAAAGTTGTCTGGTGGACAAGCAAGAATCAATAGATCAGAGCAGGGTGGATGGTTGGCAGTGCAGAGGAGACCTTCAGCTCTGTTTTCTGAGGGGTGTTTGTGTGTATCCATATGAACGTGTGTATCTATGCTTCAGAGGCAGTTGTGGCTAAGTGGGAATGGTCAAGAACATGGACTGAGACAATATTAGATTGGTAAGGAACGAAGATGGAAGGCAACACGGGACAGATTAGAAGCAGAAAGACTCAGAGCTGGATCTGTACCAGCCTTCTTTTGTAGTTTACTGGGTTCTCTCCAGCACGTTTTGTTTTCCATTATCTCTGTCTTACTTTTCGGAAGTCTGCCTCTGTCATCCACTTTAGGTATTAAAATGACCTTTCTTAGTTGTTCCTCATCTTGGCAGTTTTCAGTGTGGCTGCCAGGAAAGCTAAAACCTTCTCCTTAGTCTTCAAAAGCATAATCAGGGAGCTGAGGCCAGGATTAGTCTTGCTAATAAATGTGTACAAGAGAACTCCTTTGGGACTTTCTTTCTAACTATTCGCTTTAAAGGATTATGAGTTTCTACCTTCCCCCAGTGAAACAGCTGGAGTTTGCATCATCCTTCAGTGTGTTGTGGAGAGGAAGAAGTATTACCTGATCAGACTGATCTTTGACTTTTAAAAGACTGTTTTTTTCACTGTTTTGACAGTTGCAATTTTTTCTTTCCTTGGGCACTACTGAGACACCCACCGTCCCTTGAGGAACTGTGGTCAATACCACGTGTTTCCTCCAGGGATGGTAGGTCTGTCAAACTAATGTGGGTTAAACTCACCATCCTTTGGAGAAAGGGGTGAAGTTCTCTAGATAAACAAAAATCCCCAAGTGATAGGGAGCTGATGTTTGCACATATTCGGAATCCTTATTTCAAGTTGCTTTAGGCTGTGTTAGAACATGTCTCAACATATCTTTGTCCAGTCCCAGTTTCCAGTACAATGGAAAAAGAGCAAGCACTTGAGCAGGTCTGGAATTTCTGCCTGGGGAGGGAGAAGCTGCACAACAGCCCATCACACAGTGCCTTGGCCTCTGTCAAAACCAGGTGAATGGATTCAGGTTGATCAATGCCTTTGTGCTGGCTGCAGTCACTGAGTACTCTGAGACCATTCATAAATCATGGCTTATACAGTGATTTTTTTCAAGAGGTTGAAACAGTTAGGGGCATATATTAAAATAATGCACTGCTGTGGTAGTTTTACACTGCGTGTCTTGAGTATATGATATTTGGTTTTTGCAGGTGGAGGCCTCTCTCTGCAAACATTACAACTGATATTCTGAAAGACATTTAATGTGTAGCAGAAGAGAAACAAATTATTTAGTTAATTATTTCGTTGCACATACGGAACACGAAATCCCTGGCCAGATGCTTTGAGACTTTCTTTTAGTATAAGCATCATGGTAGTGTCTTTAGACATCCAGTTACTGCTCTCAACAATAAAGTTAATGTTGCCAAGACCCTATTTTAAGGTGTTTTGGGTTTTTTCTTTATGGGTGGTGGTAGGTTTTTTATGTGTACAGCATCCCTCTCTTCCTGTTGTGTCTCCATTTTTGCCTTTTCAGTTTAGCGACAATGACTTCAGGAGAGACTCTTTGGAAAGCTTTGATAAAAGCATTCAAAAAAGATCAAAGAGAAAGTAAGACTCAGCTGGTGGCCTTTCCCTTTAAAGCAGTGGCTTTTAGACCATGTCTACACTACAGATGTTTGCTGGCAGGGCTGTGTCAAGCTAGGTTTGATAAGCAATTTGATCCCTGTCAGGCAGATTTGTGTAAGGAGATGCCCTCGGAGCAGATGCATTTTTTTCTGGCTACACTGTGTTTACTTGCTTGGCAGGAGCAAGAAATAAATGGCCCTGAATATGCTCAGTGGTGCAAGCACAGTTTTATCAGTTTAAAAGGTATTTACACACGGGACCTTGACCTTCCCACTGCAGTGTGTTGCTGGCAGGGCCTCAGCCTGTGCTTGGAAGTTTGCACCAATATTTGTGCTGCACAAAGCAACTGAGCCTAAAGCTGGTGTGGCTCTGATGGCAAAGGCCTTGAAAGAAATGTGGTAAAATTACTCTGGAGCTGAACTACTTTCTGTGTTTGCAAACAGTTCAGCCTATACTGGCACAGAAAATCTTGCTGAGTCAGCCTGTTTTATGCAGCTGGTTTATCCTCTTTATCATTTATATCATATTTATCTTATTTGTTGTAAAACCTTTATATAAAAGCAAGACAGTAGTTACTCCCTCATTATTGGGTGTTTAGTCAATACAAATTCTCCTGCAAAGATCAAGGAGACCATCCTCTAAAACATGATTGGATTGGCCTTGGAGGCCTTTCTGATTTTGGTGGAAATGCATGGAAATGGATCAAAATTACATTGTTCTAATGAACGTTTCCTGTTGCTAATGACTCAAGCACTTCAGCAATTTTGGCACTTAAGGAAAGAATTCCTTTCATTTTGAGGATGTTGTCTTTGTAGTGCCAAGCAGATGCATTCTGGGGAGAGCAGCTTAAACCCTAAAATACTGGGATGGACTTGTGGGCTGCTGAGGCTGTGTTTGGTGTTGGTACTGGTCAGGATGTGCATCTCTGGCTGGAACTGTGATTGTAAACTGCACCTTTGGAACAGAGAACGAAATGGCTCTAATTTTTGCACTGAGAAACTACAGCCTTGCTTATTTTAAATGAAATTTAGGGCATGACATTGTTCTCTCCTGCCACAATCCAGACTAAACTAGTTTCCCTTCTAAATTCATTTCTTACTGTGTTTGTTATCTCTTGTACAGGCACTAAAGATGGCCCAGAATGTTTATTCCATGCAAATTTTAATCCATATTACTGAACACCACTGCTGTGAAATCAGGTAAGTGTTCTTTAAGCACAGGGTTTATTTGTTTGGCATTTTTAATAAGCGAACTTACCTTTACTGAAAACCAAGAATTTACAAAGTCTGTTGCCTGATGCCTGCATCTATTTGAATGAATCTGGAATTTATTGTTTTCGAAGCCTAGACTTTTTTGCTTTTATTTTACTTAAGGTATGCAATGTTGCAAGGTTTACTGGTCTTCCAGTAAAGGAAGTTTTCTTAAAAAAATAATGATTTGGAGGGAGTTTTTTTCCCCTCATGTTGTAGTTTTATTTTTAAAAATGTATGATCTTCAAGCCTGCTTTTGCAAGAACATTCTCACTTGGGAGACTGATCCAAAGCTTTCTGAAATCAATGGAAAACCTCCAGCAGGTTTCATGAGCTTTGGCAAAGGTCTTTTTTTTGAGAGCTTGAAATTGAAGATTTTTTTTTAAATTTTCTCTGCTGCATTCTTAAATCTTAATAAGTAGAATATTGGATTTATTACCCATAGAAGTGGATCTACAATAATGAGAGACCTGTAGTTCTCTTCTGTAAAGGACATAGTTTGGCGAGATGTGCAGCAGGTAACTCTTACAATGTGAAAAATGTAGACAATCAGAATTAACAGCAACCAAATGTACCCTGGAAGCAAGACTGTAATTTATAACACGATCAAAATGCACTGCAGACTCCTCAATCGATAAGCTAATGAGAAAAAGCTCTGCAATTAATTACAAATCTGGGTCAATATCCTGCAAATGAATGATATGAAATTGCTAACATTTGGGTGAAACTTTTTGCCAAGTATATTTATAAACCACATACAAAATATGATATTTATAAAAAGAATAAAAGCTGCTTTCACTGTTCAGAGGCAGCACTGTGAATGCTGATTTCCTTTTGCTCTGAAAATTCAACTGAATTGACTTTATTTCAACAGGTTTTCTTCTGAGTACAAAAGAAGATATCTTTTACCTTTTATTTCAGACATTACAATGAAGCCTAAGAACCATTAACAGGACTTCCAGGGTGATGTAACCCGTGACTTAATGGTCAAAACATCTGACATGCTGAATGTTCGTGGCCAAATGACTCTCCTAGTAGACAGCAGGTAATGAATTGTTCAAATTGGTGATCTTGCCAACCTAAAATTTTGTCATTTTTATAGAAATACCCCCAAAAGGGCAGCCAGGAGTGAGGTGATGGGCTAACGCTAATAGTTGAAAGCAGCTCATCTTCTGCATGGCTCTCCAACTTCAAACAACTTTAAGCCTTTATAACTTCCAAAATTGGGAGTGTTGCTTACTTGGAATCCTTTTCACTTGGCAGTGCTTATTTTTTTTCATCTGTGCTTTAGAACACTTATGCTTTTTATTAAAAAGGCGGAGGACAGTCATTTCCAAGGAGGAAATAATATTTTTAAATGTGTGAATCTCTACTTTTTCTTTCTTGCAAGTAAGTGTGTTTTATTACCTTGCTGCATACATTTTATTGTCTTTTCTGTGGAGGTAACAGAAACCAGAGGATCATATTGTAATTATAAGCAATGTTAACGAGAGTTTAACTGAACAATAACTTTTCTTGAACTATAACACATTCGTTGATATTGGAGAATTTTTTTTCAAGCAGGTGGACACAAGGACCTAAAAGACATTTGCAATAAAGAAAACTGTTAGGGCTTTATTACTTAGGTTTCCCTTACACCTTCACTGTAAAGACTGTGGGATTTAATTTTAGTTATGGTAGCATTTCACAGAGATGCTGCTACTCTTCCCAGGTTGTCTGAGGTTCCTAAGGTTACTTGTTTACATTAAAAACGTACCAGTCCAGTTTGTTTTTCCAAAGAGCAAATGCTTTCAAGATACAAACAAGGAAATCAAACTCTGCCCACGCCATATTCCTGGTTTCACCATGGAAGTCCAAACCACAATAGCCATGGGAGTTTCTGAGACATGATGTGTGAACAGAGTCCCTTTGTTTTCTTCATCGTTCAGGGTAGACTGAGGATACACTTTTTACAAGTTAGTGAGCGAAAATATGAAAATGTGGAGACAGAGGATCTGGAAGAGAGTGTGAAAGTCAGTGAGCACTGACCCACAGAGAGGGTCTTTTATCTACAAGTCTAAAACAGACTTCTCAAATTCAGAAGATTGTCAATGCTCAATTTTAGTTTGGCATTGCTTTATTTTTATTTATTAAGAAAGCCCCTGGAGCCCCTTTTATTTAATGATAAAATATTAATAAATGTAAGTATTTTAAATCATAATAAAATGATAGTATTTATCATGTTGACTATGATTCCAACAGATATTTGTTCTAGGATGTACTTGATTGCAGACTGCAAGTATAAAATTTCAAGTGTAAGACTTCAAATTAAGACAACTAGATTATGGGCTTCAAATTTAAAATATCAGAATGTTTGATACAAAAATACACTAAACCTTGAGCTTTATAGGTTAGGAAGGGTACAGAATAAAAAATATGGCTAAGGTACAGTGTGATTTTAGAGCAAAAGGTGTCTGGCTAACAGTTTATATCAAAAGAAAAGAATGGGGCAATATTTGACTACAATAATCATCTTCAACTGCAGCTCTAGATTCAGGTATCATCTGTCTGACTTCAATGCAACTATAGCCACACCTCAAGTCAAGCATTTGTGCTAATGTTTAAGATATTGAGTTGTATTACCTATTTGCTCTTCCATTAAATTAATTTTCGTGTTTATAATTTATTTCTTTATTTCCTGTCCCTTCCAGAACACTGCCAAGACGCAGTGTCCTTGTCCACCCAAGGCTCCAAATTCATACGAGTGGTCCCATGTGGTGAAAGAAGTCACCTTGGAGTCTCGGCTGCTGTGTGGGTTTCGTGAGACTTCCATGCAACCTTTTCAATCTGACTTGTGGTTTTCTTTTCAAGTACACATTGCTACCTCTGTCAAGGCCAGCACTATTAAACCACCATCAATACTGTGAGTTTTTTGGTGGGAGAAGCATGGTCTGTCTCTTTGGGAATGATATCCTTGGCTCACAGAACACTTTTGTTACTTGGAAAACAAGTGGGATCTGTTTCCAGTCCTCTCTGTTCTTTCTTGCACCACATCTTTTCTCAGCCTCTTCCAACAACTCTTTTTTTTTTTTTTTATATTGGCTAATAAATTGTAGATATGTGTATTGTAATACATCCATCAGTCTAAAGGTAGGAAGTAAGAAAACCAAAATGACTTTTTCTGATTCCATCACAGAAAACCCTTTCTGGAGTGGAAATGTGTGTTGAGATGGTTGTGTGTTATCACAGAGACTACAATTTCATACCTCTTTTAACTCTTTCAGTGTATTTTATATACAGCCAGAAAGCTGTCCTGCCACGTGTTTTACACATTCAGACCCTTTGTACTTCTGTCTTGGTCACTTCACGTTTCTTAAGACTCAGTTCTGATTTCAGTAACTACTTTTCACTTGCAGTGACAGAAATATTAGTTGGCCTCACCAGGAAAAGGAATTTATGTCCAAGCTTATGCTGTTTTTAACAAAAATCAAAATATAGAAAATAGGAAAAAAATTCAAATGAATAATGAATAAATGAATCATTCTACTTTTAGTAGGAGATAATATAATACAAAAGTGATATATATTATTGTTTTAGTCAAAATGTTAGTGGTATCACTAGATGTTGATACAGACACCTGCAAATTACCTGAGAAAACACCTACATTTCCCATTTATAGAGTTAGCACTGCAAAACCAGGACTGCTCCTGTTTCAAATGCATTCCACCTGCTCAGGAAGTTGCAGACAGATTAGAAATGTCTATGAGATCTGTCCAGCAAGAAATTCTGTTACAGTAACGTGAGCTGATTTCCATTCAACCTGGAGAACTGTCTTTTTTTTCTCTGCATTTTCTTCAATAGATATTCAAACAAAATTCAAACACACAAAATCTGCATTATTATGAATATATTTTTTCATTAAGCTACAGGAACTAATTGCGGCTGAAATTAGGTTTCACATACAATTCCTGACTAAAATCTTTTGAAAAATCGAAAACTTAAACCAAACACAACAACAAAATCAAAATTGCTGGCAGTTTTACATAGAGATGTCTACATTTTTAGTCAACTAAAAATACTGCCTTCACAACTTCATTATAGGCCACACTTCATTTCTTTTGACTTTCTCTTCAGTTAATCATTGGATTTTCTAAGTACAAATGCATTATGACAATAACTACGTTTTAATTTAAATGCATTCCTTAGTTCATCAGATCCAGCAGTCTTCCTCCCTTCCTTCTGATGTGGCCCTTTCAAGGAAAGGGAGGGTAATGTCATAGAATTTTTTTCTGTCTTTGTCATTATTTATTCAATTACTCCTTTAGGGACAGACTGTGAACCTTTTACCAGCTTTGCATGATGCTTCTGCTGGGACTGATTGGTCTAATGGTGAGAATGAGTGGAAGAAGAAAAGGGTCTCAGCATCACAGTTTGTAAGTGATGCAGCACAGATGAGTTGAAAGAGCTGGGAGAGGGAGGCATCTTGAAATATGAAGATAGACTTATTTTCTTGTCTTACACTATACACTGCTGTTTCAAGAGTTAATAGAATTCAGTTAAAAAAGGGAAAAAAATACACCAATGTTACAGCCTTCTTGTACTTCTGTTTTCATGATTAAAATTCTGAGATATGCTATAATATGGTCACTTAATAGCTGAACAGATGACAAAATAAAAGACAAGTCAAAGCAGCCTCTTTTGGGGTTGTTTCTCACCATTCAGGCACGTTCTTCCATCTAAGTTTCAAAGGTTGTGGAACAATTTCCTCTTTAGAAAAAGAAGAAAAGAAGGTGGCTTCTGTGTTGGCAGATGATATTAAGCAACAAGTAGTGCTCTGGACAGCAGTGAGCCCTCTTGCTGAGAAACATCTGCTGCACGGGGAAGGCATGCAATGGAGAGTGTGTCACGTGTGTGCTGCTTGTATCCCGTGAGCCCAGATAAAATAAATACTGAGATAAGATTTCTTGCTCTGATTGCCAAGTCTACTGTTACTTTGTTCCATCACCTTGGTCAATTCAGTTCAGTTTTTCAAGCTGCAAAATGTGTTCCATAATATTTACTTAATACACTGTGATTAAATCTTCTGTTACTTATTTAGGTCGCCTTTGTTCTAGTTCTTGTATACATTTCTAAGAAATCAAAGTCCCTGCTTCTTCTGCTCCGTGAGTAATGTGGGCAGAGATAGCAAGAAATTTTAGGGTGGATTAGGGGAAGCTGGGCAGCTGGGAAAATAGCTAAATGACATTTCCATTTTTGCAAGGAAAGTTGGGAGGTACTGTGTATTGAACTGGTAATCCATGAATAAATATGTTATCTGCTCTTCTAAAGGGTCTAATTTTTTTTTTTTGACAATTTATTAAAGGATTTTCTAAATTTCTCAAAAGCTCCCAAAAATAACTAAATAAACCATATACGTTTTTATATGAACTGTACAAAGTAAGCCATGTAAAACCAGTATCTGGTAGGAGTGGGCTTTTTTAAACATCTATTTTATCAAATTGATAAATGGAGAAGTTTGTATTTTTTAAAATTAGAACAACAGCCGATTTGTCATTATTTTTTAAACGAGAATTAACTTATGAGACAACAGTGTAACAACATTGTACCTGTCTTGCTTGACACTAACTACAAAAATGCATGCTGTATGGGGCACTCTCCTGGATTTTTAAAATCTATTTTAGTGTCCTGACCAGTGTCTCTTTGGTATAAACTGCTGCTAACAGCAAACACAAATTAAGTGTGTCCCCAGCCTGTTTTGTGAAATTATGGCACAATATTTGGAAATAATGCCTGTTTAAGATACAAGCAAAAAATATACTGGTTCTAACTTGCTACTGTAAACGTAAAACATTAAAATTATGATTAATGAGAAATGGATGGAATTCAATGCTACCCAGGAACTTCAAAGACCCAAAAGAAAAAGGAGGTAGAAATGTGTATCATGACTCCTGGGCCTGATTTGTTTTCTTGATATTTGACTTCCCTCTGCCTGAAATCTCCTAGAAGTTAGGGAAGATCAGTAGCATTTGGTTGTGTGCCCTAGGAAGGAAAAGATGGTTCTAGGTGATGCTGAGTGGTAATTTAGTTCTGGTGCTGGTTTTCTCCTCTCTTTTCCCATCTGCCAGACTTTGGCAGTGTTTGGTCTGTGACCTCTTTATCTAACTTGCTTTTAGGGTTTGTTAGTTATTTTCTTTCATTACCCACATCATATAACTTGGTTGCTTGCCACTGTTCACACATCCTTCTCCAAAGGTAAGAATCATCATCCAGACCCAGGAGAAAATGTCTGGCCAGCATTAGGAGCTCAGCATCACATAGAGGGTTAAAACCAAGTAGACTGAAGAGTTGGTCAAAACCAGATTTTTTCCAGATTTTTAACGTGGTCGAGTGGCTTGAAGAGCTCTCAGGTCACAGGGAGAAAGGAGGAAAAAGAAGAAAGAGAAGCCTGTTTGAAGTTTCATTTTACTGTCTGAAAAACTGTGCTTACTCTTATTTTTAATTTGTATTGATTTCATTCTTCTTACAAATGTTTATTTTGCTGCCTCTTGCCTTCCTCAGCTCAAAAAATAGCAATAATGGGTATGCCTAACTGCTGCTCAGGTGAGAAATTCATATTTTCAAATTCATTTCAACATATAAAGTATGAGGCGTTATTATTTATCTATTATCCTAGCAAGATTCCACTCTAGGCATTCATTTTAATTATTCAATGTATTTCTTCTTCAGAAATCCTCTCCCCCCTGTAGTTTGGAAATGGTGGTGGATCTGAACCACATACAAGCAAAATCTAACTTGGGATACACCGATATGGATAGAAGATGTATTGAGACGTTCCTTTAATGCTGTATTTTCCTGAAGCTAAGAGAAAAGTATAGGTAAGTCACTTATGCAGAAGACCCTTCAAAAAAAGTCTTCACCAACACTGCTAGAAATACCCACAACTTCATTCTGATCACTTTTATTTAACTTAATACTTCTCTAGCCAGTACTTTTTGTTTTGTGATTGTGCTATAGTTGTGCAACAAAATTGAAAAGGAAAAAGTAACCTATTTGTAGTGAATTTCATGTAATTTAAGTTGAAGTGTATCATTTCCTTAAAAAACAGGGCAGGAGATTTAAAATGTGTGTTAATTAATAGATACAAATTACTGTAATCACATCAAGATATAAATTACAGTAATCATGTCTGCTGAAATCTTTCAGTGATTATAATGCCATCATTTCAGTGTCATTTTTCTGATAAGATATTAATTTCTTGGTGGGAATAGTTTTGGAATTGGTAAAATGGTGTATCCCAAGGCCCAGTGCTCTTGGGGGAGAAAAATATCACTTTCAGTGGCAAAAAGAGATTCATAAAGGCAAGAGAAGCTGGTGTAGCTGGGTATGTAAATCAGATACCTGAGCCCATGTAGAATGGATAGGTGTTGCTGTGCCACCAGTACCTGTGTCTTGAAAAGGCTTGTGTAGATTCTACAAGGCAAACGGAATTCTAGGAGGCATCCAATGCTAACACTGACTTCTCAGCTGTATGAAAAGAGGTGGGAGGAAGTGAAAAATTTGCAGAAGATGCTATCTGGCGTGTCTAATACATGGAGAGCCCTGAGGCAGTGTGATTACAAGGGTTTTCAATCACCACTTTCTACGTAGCTGTGTGAGAGTCCTGGAATTCACCAGGGCACTGCACCCACAACACAGAGGCCCTTCACAGAGAAACACCCACACTGCCACGGGCATCGAGAGGGACTGCAGAAAAGTTTTATTACAGTGAAAAGGGCTGCCATTTCCTACAAATTTAAGAGTGAACTGCTGTACTATTCACTATTCTTGGTAAGCTAAAACAAGAGAGAGGAGTCTGTTTTGTAACATTTTCTGAGCATCGGTTTTCCCAGTGTGGGTAAGGGAGAAGGAACTAATTTGCACTGGAAGCTTCTGCCCTGTATTCAAAGGAGGGTTTTCACAAGTTACAGATGTTTACTATGTCAGGGAGTACATTTTCTCTCTCTTTTAGGGAATTTTTTTTTTTAAAAGTGCTTCCTAAGTTTAAATTGATTTCCAAACTAATGATTTTCTTTTAGTCAACTCCTTGCTTGATAGCATCTTTGGCCCTCTATAATTTAAATAATTGTACTTTTCAGAAATGTATTATCCAGGGGAAAATCTTATCCTTATTTCCTCTTAAAGACTAGCCCTGTTCATTAAGAAGAAATATGTAAATCATATTATTATGAGGGAGGATCATTAATAGCTCTTAATGGCTTAAATTTTGCGAACAATCATCCCCACGAGGAACTCCTTACGTGAATAGTCCTGGTGAATGCAACAGAACTCTTCATGCAGTAAATTTCTCATAAAAGCAAGTGTTTTAGAGTACAATGTCAGTGTTCCTCTCCCACATTCCTCGTGTTCCTCCATGAAAGAACAGCACATGAATATTGGAAGGCGTTTTTACTCTACTATGTCCCAAATAAGGATTTGCTTTAGACTAAACAACTGTTGTGAATATTTGCTGTAACTGTTTATTATTGAAAATGTTTTGAATGTTCTATTAATTTCTTAGCTTTTAGTTCTTGATTTAAATCATCTGTAGTGTTGCTACTTAGTGTGTTCACTTGGTATTTAATTTTTATAATATCTGTTTATTACAATTTAACAACCTCTGCAGTCATCTGCATTTTACTTAAAGTGAATTTATTACTCCAGAAAGGTTCTGGAATGAGTGATTTATCAATGAAGCAAAAATAGCTCTAATTTGTGTCCTGCTAACAAGGCATTGCCTATTTTTTTTTAATTGCATATTCAAAGCATATACAATAAGCCATAGTATAGTTACCAAGGTCATACTGCCTGTAAAAAGCTGTCATTTTTGTCTGAGATGAGGTTTCAAAAGGTGCCATTTCCCTGCAGGTATCAAAATTATCCAATTACTCTTCATATTTATTCATCACCATTAATGCATTCTTGGTACAGCTGTTTCTTGCATATATGTTTTAATTAATTGATAAGTCAGCTGTTTTCCTGAATCAGTTAGTAAATCTGAACACAATAGGCCTGTGAGGTTTTGGAAGCAAGTATGCAAATTTTGTTTGGTGGTTTAGGGTTTTTTGGTCTACTGTGTTATCCTTGATCCTTATGGTAAAATAGGAAATAACCACATTTAGGCTGATTGTGAGTCAACTCTGTCTCTGATCTCCAGCTGCTGAGGAAGTTAACTGATTCACCCTATAATTAGGTCTCTGCAAGCCCTTCCCTCCTCCATAAATGGGCAGATGGATTCCTGGTTGGTTTCCTACGGCCACTGCTGCAACTGAGGGACTCATCTAAGTGACAGGTACTTACATTCATTTAGAGTTTTTAATCATGGTTTAACACTTGCCAGCTTCGAAGCGTACACTGTTGGGAAATTAGTGTCACATCATGTGATACAGTGGTTGTAAGTCTGCAAAGAAAACAGATTGTCTGATTATTTCTTTTCTTCCATAGCTAAGGTTAACTGTCTGGGCAGCTGTGAGTCAAGCCTTCAAGACACGCTGCTTTATCTGATTGGTCTCAGTCTTGATCTGGCACATGAAAGGAAACGTGAGGAAATTTCAAGTACAGATCGTTTTGCAAGTCCAAAAATGAGGGCAAGGTCAAGTTTGCTTGTATTTTCAGAGTGTCTCATTACAAACATAAAACCAAGTGCCATGCAGACAATAGGTTTAATGTAGGAATGGTTTCACCTTCAGTAGATTTACATTGCTGGAGTATTTTTCATGTTCCTTTTACCAGCATCAAAGGAAAATACCGCAGTAAAGAAAGAGCTGTTACACATTTCAAGGTGACCCTTCCTTCTGGGGAACAAGCGTATGGTGACTTTATGGAAGTTTCTGATGTTTAGCTTGCACAGGTGTTGCCAACTTCTCATGGGGCTGTAGGGTAATGTTACCATTTAGCTAAAGAGTAAGTTGTCATCATTTGTGTTACGTTAATTTAGCACATAATGTTACTGTAAATCCATTTCTCCTGGAGGAAACTGCCACTTCTTCCATAGATTTGGAACTGCAGGGGTTACTGCAGAAATCTATGGGGTGGGAAAACTCAGCTTTAAAAGCTTAATTTAACAGAGGCCTTGATGGTTACTGAGAGCTGTGTGTGAGACTAGAGAATTTCATTCTGCAGGGTGGACAGACCTGTCTCTGCCCCTTCGGGCTCACCAAATGCACTGCCTGAGCTACGGGTGAGCGCTGCTTTACGAAGTCAATCCTAACTGCTGCCCTCCCTCTGGAGAAACTCTGTTCCAGTCTTAGGACTGGCTCCTCAGTTGGTAAAAACTTTCTTAATTCCATCAAGGTCTTGGTGAGGTTTCCTAATTACTCATTATGCTGAATATTTTTAGACCTTAAATATGGGCATTGTTACGCAGCAATGCTTTTTGGCTTTATGTAATCAGTTTTCCTCATGAGAGAATTTAAAATTTTGTCAGTTGTTGTAAGATGCTGTAAATTCTGTGGTTAAAGGAAGAACCATATTGAGCAAGGCTCTCTGCACTCTTCAGTTCAATAGCATAAAATGCTATTTTGTGCATGCTGTCCATACTGAACATATCAGCATACTTGTGACTGTTGCAGTATAAATGTTGTATTTCTCAATATCCACCAAAGAGAAGCAGAAGTTGGGAGGGTTTTTCTCTCCAAAAATAGAAATGCAGAAGAAGTAAGAACAGATGCTGTCATTGGTTACATTTGAGCAACTCCCATGAGGTCACTGAGCATCAGTGTTTTTTCTCTTTGCATGCACAGAGGCCTTGTGTGTGCAGTCACATTGTGGGACAAAGTAAGGGAAAACACTTTGCTTCCTTAATCATTTTTACATGTCAGGCTTTTATGTACAGCTCCATGAAACATTGGAATATAGATGAGGTGGTTGTATGATGAAGAATCTTTTTTGAGGTCTTCATGTGTTGTCATCTGAGATTTTAAAATTAATTTCATCATCTCCCAAACAAAAGTTTCATGCAATGAAATGTCAGCCTTCTTTCATGAAGATAATTATAAATGCCATGAAAATATAAGATTATAAATCAGCTGTAGAGTATCTTTATATCTGTCAGGAAAACCAGTCTACTTTAGTCATGTAAATAAGCACAACCAACACATTATATAAATGGTCACAATCATGAACACCTTTCTAAATCTTTCCGGTATCTTTGTTCAGACAATTATAATGGTGCAAACTGTAATGTAAAAGTGAAATTAAAGTGAAGTGGATGATGTGTTGCTAGACAAAACTTGTAAAGATTGAGCACTAATCTATTAGCAACTATCTAAATTTTCATTTTATTGTCAATTTGTAAATTCTCCAAGGTTTCAATCTGCTTGGGATTTGGAGGTGGGTGGGTTATGATTCTCTGGTCTTCAGAAAACTGGGGTTTACAATCAAAAGAGACACTCCTAGGATCCTCTGGTCACTTGGGTGGTTATTAGGGAGAGCTGTGCACAAGCTGGAACTAAATCAAACCCTCAGTGCAAATCCTCACTGTGCTCTGAGAGGAGCGTGATAGAAAAAGGAGCACAACACACACTCACGTCTCCCTTACTCACCTTAATAAGGACAGGGAGGATTTCATGGGCAATAATGTGCATTTTTAACTATCCTACAGAAGTCAGCAGAGAAGTGCCTCACCTTAGGTGGCACAATATGTTTTTAAAGGCTTGAGTGCTAAACGTGTCAGAGCAACCCCTTCATAACTGTTATAATTTATTTTAGAAGCCCCTTCATTTAGAAATACTCAGGGTCTAAAAGTATTCCTATGCTTTTCTGTGCTGTTATCATCCTTTTCCATAATACCATGAAACCCTGTTTAATTTCATGTAGCACTTTCTTCCAGAAAGAGCTGATCTCCATACAAATATATCCTGATCAATCTGTGCCCAATCTGTTACTGGCTTGATTAGATAGAAATGGATGATATCAGTGAAGCTGGCATATTGCTCCTAACCCTTCCTGATGGTATATTCGATATTTGAAAATACCAAAGGTCTAAATTTAAAGAAAGATCTGTAAAATCACTGTCCCCTTTCCAAGAGAAAGGGGCACTTCCCATAACATTAATATATATTTCATATCTCTGGAAGTCTTAGTTTGAAATCACTTTTTCCTGCTGTTTGGTCTTTATTCCCATTTAACTCCTAGGGCATGTTATATTCCTCCAAGATACAGCCTCGCTTTCAACTTCTCCTCATTATTTTACAGAGTTTTGTAGCTAAAAGTCAGTAGAATCTGCCTTTAAGTCGATCTATTTTTCCTTTCCCAGGTAGTGTCTTTCACTGTTAACTTTCAAAGAGCAAATCAATCTCACTAAGCTGTCACACTTCTTATCCTAATTATTTTTCCATTTGCTGCAAGTGTTTCTTATTCCACATCTGAATTAATACAATTTTGGTCCTCTCTCTTTTAAAAATAGTATTAATACTCATTTACATCCCTTTACTTTCCAGCTTTACTAAGGCATTATTTACTATCACCCTTGTGGAAGTTTGCCCTTGAACTTTTTAACTTTTGTGATAAACATGCACTTCTGCTGGTATCATTAGCTGGCATTAGCCATAAATTAACTACTTCAGCTGAAATTCAACTCCCAGTGCTCCCCAAGCACCATCAAAAATCCTAATCCTAGCCAACTTCATACCAGAGGAGCTGGGGAGACCAATTTAAACATTTTAAGAGCTGCACCTCATTATAATCTTGTTTGTAGTCAAAAATACCTCCTCCTTAAGTATTTTCTTACTCTTTCTTGGCTAATGGAATACCTTTGGATATTTCTGGTAGAGTATGCCCCCTGCATTGCCTATGTCAAAACATCCAGACATTCCAAGACAGTGGTATTATAAGCCTGAATCATGACTGTACTTATTTTTCATGGATGTTGCTGCCTTTTTAGTTCTCTGTGGCTGATCACCTCTTTAATCCATGCAATCAGACTCTGCTCTGTTGTCATGTCTGTGACTGTGCATGAAAAGAATAGCAGCCCAGTAACAGAGGACATTTTAGTGATGTATAATTATGACTTGGCTACTTTCGAGGTGTGTTTACTGACTAAAAGAAGAATCTGGCAAGATACAGGTTCTTATTTTTGTCCTTGGATAAAAATGCCTTGCCTTCTCTCAGCATGTGATGCACTATGTGAAAGACAATATTTGTGTCTGTCTGATAATCTGCATTTTTAGCTTATTAAGTCAAGTGTTTGAGTTGAAAAAGCAAAGACAAAAACAAAAGGAGATATTTCTGGAGAGAAGTGATGCTCAATGTGTGGTTCTGGTCCACTAGAGTCAATTGCAAGGGGTTAAAAACAAATTCTGACCAGGTCAGAGTGCTAAGTTAACAAAGTTTGTCTTTCAGGAATTCTGTCTCTTTCAAACAAAAAGCCTTGCTGGGGTTCCTTTTCTTCAGATAATCCTCTGTCCACTGAAAGCAGAGGGGACAAACCTGGCTGGTACAAGCTGCATAGTGTTCAGTGGTTTATCCTTACTCCAGCCTCTCCATCACCACTGAATGTACCCCTTAACCCAGAACATGCACAATCCATGGCAAGTCCCATTTAGTCAACGTTTGAGTTGTGCTGTATCCAAATACCATATCAGATTTAGCAGAGAATAGGAATTATAACGCAATTACTATAAGGGGAACAGCACAGAATGGGGCTTGTTGTTGGGTGCATTTGGCTTCTTATCACTGTAAAATTCACTGTACCTCTCTTTTACTGGTGTAAAAGTTGGTGACCAGGCACACCCCTCGAGCTGGGCTGGAGCTGCTGCACCACCTCATTCCATGGACCTCCAGCCCTGGCTGTGTTTTCTCACTTTATAGAAGAGCGAACCAGCAGCATAAAAAGAGACTATTTCTAACACAATTCACTGGAGGTATTCCCCCCCCCACCACCCTTTTGTATTGCATTATTCTGAACACAGCTTAAACCCTAGTGCCCTCTTCTGATCTTGAAAGAGGTGCCAGCTCTGGGCACACCTGTCCCTGCAGCCCCAGCCCAGCAGACCGCGACAGCCAATTGTTTGAAGTTAGGCAAGCATTTGGGGACACAGGTATTGTAATTTGTAACCAGCTTTAAAGCTTTAAAGCCTTCAACGTTTGCTCTGATCAGAAACAGGAGCTTAGGCAGAAATTAGTCTTTCCTATTTATAAAAAACAGTTTTTTCTCCCCTGGCAGGAGCCGTAGGTTTGATCTGAAGTCCACACTGAAGTAAAGGGATAAATCCTTATCAGCTCTGGCCCAGCACTTAACACAGCAAGTTCTTTGGTGAGTAGAGTCACTTAGGCTGGAAAAGGCATACTATTACAAGATCATCAAGGAAAAATACTAATTCAGGATAACCTTGTAGAAAATGTTACATTTTTGGACATATTTAACATGGGAAATATAGGTAAATGATAATTCTGCAATTCCTTTGCTTTGGGAAGGCTGTTCAATGCTGCTAAACCGAATTTAGTTATGGGTACATTAATCTAGACAGATGTATGTAAGGCATATTAGGTATATCTCTTACACTCAGATAGCTGCAGACTGTATGAATAAGTTCATTCATCATTTATAGGCTGCCACCTCTGGGATGGAAGGCAGCAGCTGTCAAGGAGCACACAGCAGGGCTGCACAGCAGCCTCAAGGCATATTCAGAAACTCTGCATCCAGTTTGCGTTGTGGGATGATTCCATACAAGGGGAAGCATAAACCTCTTCTTTATAAAAATGTACATTTGATTTCTAAAATCATCTTAAAATCGTATTTTTTCACTGAGCACCATTCAAAAAAAATTCTAGTAAAATATTCGTCCTTAAAGCACACGGTATGTCCACAGCATGCTAAATGCTGCTAAATCTTGTGACACTAAATTTAATGCAAAACAAGGTTATGAATTAATTTTCACAGTGCTGGCTTTTCTAGACTGTGCCTGTTTGCTTATGTTTTAAGCAGCTAATATTCTGCAAACTGAGAGCGGTGCAACTGCAAATAAACATTCTCTACTGACAGAACTATTTGTTGATAATTTTAGATGGGAGTTGTTGAGAGGCTGATGGGCAGATTAACACTAGAGGCCTCTCTAGCAAGAGGTTTATCAACACATTAAGCAACAAAAGAGATATTTATAGTACTTTCCTGGAATATGCTTTCTCCAGCTCTCTATTGCCACCTTGAGTCTCTTGTTGCCTCCAACAGAAAGTCCAAGTTGGGGCGTAACACAGACAAAGGGAAAATAGATTTCCAGTCCTGACAACGAGAGCCCTCTTCAGTCACCAGATATAAGACATCAGGTATAAGAGAAGAAACATCATTTAGTTTAATTGAAGGTGGAACAGACGTTGTAACACATCGAGACAAACTTTAGCAAGAGTTGGAGCAGAATGCCTGAGCAGTGTGGTGTTAGTGGAAATATATTGTAAGGGCTGGCAGGATAAGGTTCATGGAAAGCAGCTGAGCTCAGGCCCAGTGTGGAATTCTGGGATACACACATCACACAGACACCACTGGGCAGTGGCTTTCAGAGGACCTCATGACAGTTTACACTTTATTTGCAAAGGAGACAGAGAAATAACCAAAGCACTACCTGTTATGCAGATGTTTTGTTACCATTCTCTTTTTCTTATAACTGCCCTTCACAAATTTTTCTCCTTCTGAAAATCAATAAGACAGGACAGATCACATATTGGGGGTTTATGATCCTAACTACATATCAATGAAAATCTATAAATTTCCAAGCCCCTGAGGATAAATGGCATAAAAAGTAGAGGCCTGAGGGCTGGGCACTTCTCCAGCATCTCCTGCTTTCTGCTTTGTAACATTCAGACTTCTTTTTATAGGTTTATAACTTTTAGAAGCCTTTAGCTCTTCTCTCTCACTGCCTTATTTCTCACTTGCTGACAATATTTTCAGTCTGTATTCAGAACTCATTTTTTTTCATGAGTAATCAGTGTCCCAGGCAGCAGGAATACGATGGTGAGATCATTGTTACTAATTGAACACTCGGTGGGGGATCTCTTCCCCTCCACTGGGTGCTTGACATATACTAAAAATAAGTTGCAAAAAATTTGATTCTAATAAAATCTACTGTCCCAAGCCTATTTCAGAGTCTGAGCATATTTGGGCATAATTTTAGCAAGCCCAAGTGCTTTTCTCATCCAAACAAAGGATGTTGTTTTTAAGATGCCGTTTACACTCCTTTCTAATAAATCTCATAGTAGTAGCTGACACTAGCACAGCTTAAACCCTGCTAGCACAGGGTTAAATTAAAACCTGATGTAAACAGCCTGAGCTGGATTTTCCACCCTGCTTCTGTTGCTGCTCTACTGCAGCAAATATTGATCCTCCCTCTTAGCTTGTTGACCTGGGATTTTTTGCAGCATGTGCCAAGCTTTAGACCCCTGACTGGTGCAAGGGATGCAGGGTTGGTGGGATACAGAGGGGTCATTCATTAATGCCCATATGCAACTAAAACTTTGAAGGTGACCATTACTCTATAGAATAACTGACCCAAAAGATAAATATATGTTTGTGCCTACGGCAGCTGAACAAATAGATATCTCCCCTATCCTCTGGAAACTTCACTTCTTTTTTTGTGGTTGTGTACTCGTTTCAGTACTCCTCGTGTTGCCCTCCTAGGGTTCAGGTGATTCTCCAGATAGTGGTTGTGTAGCAACCTCTTCATTTCTTCAAAAGAATGGCCTAAACTTTTGGATTCTACCTGCTGTAGTCTGACTGCTGGCAGTGTTCTGCAGAGAGGTACCCAGGTATATGTGAGGCACACGCAGCTTAGGCTCTCAGAATTCATACAGCTGATTATTTTTAATAACATTCTTGGGAATAATCTTTGAATGTAGTGTATTTGCATTTGATGTGACCACGCTGCTGCGGTGCTGCCTTCAATCCTGCTTTTTATGTATTTCCTGCTACTGCCACATTAAATGATCACGGGATGCTTAGAAAAACAACAGGAAATTATATAATTGCTTTTTAGACTTTCCAGTCTAAAAAACCTAAAGCTGTTGGTCAAACAAAGCTATTTGGTCATATTCTCTGGTCTTGATTCTTGTTTGCATGCTAGCAGCCCTGACCCTTTTCTGCTTTATTGTTGAAAAAAAAAGGAAAAAACTAAAATAAATAATTATAGATATTATAGTGATTTTTATTATAGGGACAGGTTTTTTAATTTAGTTACTTTACATTCCTAAGTAACTACTAGCAGGAATTCATATGGACACACTTTGTCATCTGCAAGTATCTTACAGATTGCATTGAGATGCTGCAGAAATGTCTGTGTAATAAAATCATAGCTTTGCTATAAAATTTGTAGGATATGGAATAAGTATTTGCCTTTTATAACTACTTCAGTACATTCAAACCATAAAGGATAACCCACAAAAATTGAGGAAAGCTACAGAAAAAGCTGTTGTCTATGACATTTTTCCTCAGTAGCCTTACAAGGGTCATGAGCTGTTGAGGACAAGACAAAGATTTCAGTGAAAAATTACAGAACACCACTCAATGCCAACATCACAGGAACAGGAATAGCTGGAAGGTCTGTGCTTTTGGCCATGTGAAAGGGGATCTCAGAGTGTTTCTTGGAAGATTTTGAATATTTATAGCTAAGAATTCAAAATCCTTATCTCTTGTTGGCCTGAAAATAGCTTTGCTTTTGAGGTTGACTCTTTTTGGTTTATCGTGGTGAATTTACCAAATAACTTTCTCCTCTTATGGGTTTAGTTTCCATCTTGGGGATACATTATCCCCTAGATGCCAGCAATAAACAAGACCTATTATACTGTTTAGAGCCTTCCAGCCTCATTTAGATAATTCCTTCAGTAAATTCCCTCCTCACCCAAGACGATTCCTCAATAAATTCCCCAGGCTGTG
Source organism: Tapera naevia (assembly GCA_033556795.1). Taxonomy (NCBI): domain Eukaryota; kingdom Metazoa; phylum Chordata; class Aves; order Cuculiformes; family Neomorphidae; genus Tapera; species Tapera naevia. Next base: position 4,292,755 of record JAUMJJ010000076.1, on the reverse strand, counting down.
TTGGGTTTTCATCACATTCCTTTAAAGTCTCCTCACTGGAGGAGTCCCAGTGGATGTCTCAGTCTGACCACGTGTTGGGGTGCTGAAGCTGTGCATCCTCGCCTGCCAGGCAAAGAGCTGTCTCTTCTCTTGGGCTGTGCTGTTTACAGTGGCTTGCCAGGAGCTTTTGGAGATGCTCCTACCTTCTGCATTCCCCATACATGTTGCTGTAGAAGATGTGAATACAGTTTGAAATTGATTGTCACAAACTCCCGGAAATGTAAAAAGCAGCCTGTCTTCTGTGAAAACTGCAAGTCCTTCAGTGTGCTAAAATTACTCTGGTACCGGGAACTGCCTGATTTTACCAAGATGAGGTCAAAAAGTGCCATTTTACCTTAAATAGGATATTTTACCCAAGCAGCAGATAAAATTAGTCTTCCCTGATCTCCCCATTGCGACCGCTGGATGGCTTCCAAGACTCAAACAGGCCTGGACAGCATTAGCTCGAGGATTCACTTCAGGATTCCGGCGGTCTGAAAAAAAGACATCTCCTGTAAATGCTGGTTTTGTTCTTCATCCATGGCACTGGCAGCTCCGTGAAGAGGCAGAGGGCAGAGCAGCAGAGCTTGGCAGTTGCAATTTCTGAGCGTTTCAGAAGGACTCAAACCCAGCGCAGTTGTCCTGCTTATGCTTGTGAGTCCTAGACTTTACCTTCTCTAGAAGAGGCACTGGCAGCCATCCTAAATCATTAAGCACTTTCCTGATTATTTAAAAGAAACAGACATTCCCCCCTCCAAAAAATACCTCAAGACCAACCAACCAAAAATAACAGTGACCAAAAAAACCACTTGGGGTGTGACTTCTATGTGTATATGAACTGCACAGGCATGAGGTTCTTGGGCCCACCCTGATTCCTGAGTTTTCTCTTTCACAATTCATTGAAATGGGATATCAATTTGTGTTTTCTGAATAGGGACAGTCCCTCTTTAACATTTATTTTAAGACAGACAGCATACAACATAAATTCTAAGTAAAGCTGACATGAGCTCAATGTAGTAATATACTGAACAGAAAGTTTACTGAGAAATCTTCAATTTTCCCTCCTCCAGCACAAAATCACTGTGTTATTGTGCTATACAAACTATTTGCTTTCTACTGCTTGGGATTTTACTGTTTGGAGAGCCTGCAAGTGAAAAGAAAGTATTTGAAACTTCTGCTGAATTTCTTGAAAAAAATATCACTATGGTTTATTAGTTCACTGAAATCTTCTCCCACAGAGTTTTGTAGCCATGCTATGCTACTAACAAAAAGATTTGATTCAGCTTAGGACAGAAATGAGACAAATGTATTTCTGTCATGATAGAGAATGAAGAAAAATTAATCCTCTTTTCATTGTAAATACTTCCATGTTGGCTTTCTTAGGATAAGTGGTTACAGAGACAACACCGACTGTTCTCTAAGTGGTCATAAGGTTCTGAATGTTGTTGCAAAAACTTAGTTACTCTTGTTTTCTGACAGACTGTGAAATGCCAGGTAATACATTTTCAGAGCATGAACGATCATCCCACTTTATTGTTTTAATAGGTGTGAAAGGAATTATTTCTTTCACTCTTCATTGACACTTCTGAGTGTTCTTATTTTAATAGGCTAAGCATTTTCCTAATTTATCTTCTAATCATTAGAAGCACATTTGGCCTCAGTTCAGAGACTGGAGTGTCCTGAGTTTCAATCTGGGATTAACACAGTATTAAGAAACCCAAAACAAGTCTATGTAATGGAATTAGAGTATTTTGCACACACTCAGGTGAGAACAAGTAGGGCTGGTGGTCTGTTCAGGCTTGTTTACACCTCTCCACCTGAAAACAGAAGTCAGGTTTTTCACTGGTTAATGCAACTTCCATAACAGGTTTTCATTACCAGAAATAGAAGTGCACGCAATGATGCAGAAGTCAGTTTACCACGTAATTAAATTGACCTTGCACCATTTTAGAGAGATGTTTTGAGCTGGGTGAGTAATTGTATTTAATTGTAGTGGCTGTACTGTAAATGGATTCATGTATCTTCCTCGGAATGAAGCATTTTTTTTTGAAAATTTACCGCCAGGAGGAATCAGGAAAGATGAGATTAACTTCTAGCACTATCACAAATTTGTTCAGCACAAATCTGCAAATTTTATCTATAAATCAGGGATTAGTTTTGTTAGGATCCCTTCCTCACACCGAATTAAATATCTGAAAAACATTGCTCATCTCTTATCTAACAGGAAGTAATGCTTACTATTTATTTATGGAATTATGGATATTATTGATTTCCACAGCATTATCTATATGACTAAATGTTTATTAGAAACAAGCCTGAGCAATGAAATTAAGGTGGATTTTTTGTTTAGACGTCTAAAATTTGATGATGTTTTTATTTGGACCAGCCATGAAGGTGGTACCAAGAAAATGGTTTCTAATAAGCCTCAGAGCATACTGGAATCCCCACCATAAGAAGGAGATGGAACTGTTGGAATGGATCCAGAGGAGGCTACGAAGATGATCTGAGGGCTGGAGCACCTCTTCTTTGAGGACAGGCTGAGAGAGTTGGGGTTGTTCAGTCTGGAGGAGAGAAGGCTCCGGGGGGACCTCACAGCAGCCTTCCGGTACCTGAAGGGGCTCCAGCAAAGCTGGGGAGGGACTTTTTACAAGGGCCTGGAGTGACAGGATGAGGGGGAATGGCTTTAAACTGTAAGGGGGAAGATTTTGATTAGACATTAGGAAGAAATTCTTCAGGATGGGGGTGGTGAGACGCTGGCCCAGGTTGCCCAGGGAAACTTGTGGATGCCCCAGGGTCTTGATCAGCCTGGTCTGGTGGGAGGTGTCCCTGCCCATGGCAGGGGGTTGGAACTGGATGGGCTTTGATGTCCCTTCCCACCCAAACAATCCTATGATTCTGTGATTCTATGATTATGCTAAAGAAGAAGTTGTCTGAAAAGTGATCTGTTTTAACAGATGATTATGTAATTTCACACAACTTTCAGTCTCCATGTTGCTTCAAATGGCAGTGCTTGGACATGATATAATGTTCTGTTTCGTGTTGGGCTATTTTTAGACTGAGAAAACCAAGCTTCCCAGACCTCCCTAGAAATAGGCTTATTCCCAAAAAGAAAAGCTGACAACACGAATTATTAATGTCCCCCAAAAGCTAACTCCTACTCTGCAAGATAAATAGAAATAGTTCAACCATCTGTAATAGTGTCAGAGTTAGATAACACGTATAGTATCTGGAGTCAAGAAGAGAAGATAAGGAAGTAATTAAAAGTCATCCTATAGGCAATATAATATTTTATGACAGCTACAAAATTTAGGGAAGTATAATACATGTAGACTCACATAGTTTTGATGTCACTCCAGGACACCTATGGTAGGAATTATATAATTTTCACAGAACTCCTTTAACTGTGGTTAAATGTCTGGTTTGATCCCTTCTTGGAGAACCACATATTCGTGTTCCAGCATGAGTACTCGTTGCTCTTAGCTTCTTTTTGTTTCTAGTTATGCAGTGAGAGCTGACTGACAAAGAACAAATGTCATATGCCTCCTCCTCACCCTGTAACCAGAAGGTTGGGGTTAAAAGTGGGAGGGAAGAATGGGAGAGGAATAAATGACAGCACAAGAAATTTGTCAGCATCAGAAATCTGTATGTACAATGAAGTGCTGGATGACACATTAAGGTGAACCACCTTAATTATAAATTATGTGTGGTAAATGACAAGATAAAAGCATTTTAGAAACTAAATTTATCCCATATCAGTATGTTACGTTATCCTAAAGTGACCCTGGGTAGCCAAATGTTCTTGCAGTCTATCCTTGGCTCCTTTTGCACTATACAGGTTCCTAAGCCAAATTTGCTAACTTAAACATCTGAGCTGTAAATAAAGCTCCCTAAAGCCTACTGTGCTTTTCTTGTTCTAAGAGTCCCCACACAGTATGGCCCCAATTCAACTAAGTACTTATTATGTACTTAAATCTCACTTAAATCAATGGGATTTAAACATTTGCTTAAATGCTTTGCTAAATCACAGCCTATTAAACTGTCTATGTTGGAGTTCAAATTGTAATTTATATTGCTGTGATTTCTTTTTTTGGTGTCTTACAGGAGACCCCAAACTACATTTCACTGCAGTCTTGTTTGAATTGAAGCTGGAACTGGTTGGAGTGAATGTGTGCAAGACCTGTATTCATCACGTGAAAGAAACAGGTTTTAATTATTTGGGGCATCAGCTACTGTAAACTTGTGTTCCTCATAAAGTGAAGTCAAATAAGCTCAGCTGAGAGACTTAATGTTTTGCAGGCAGTAGCATTTTGAAGATTAGTTAAATGAAATTGTCCTTTTCCAGTAATGTTTTCAACCTCTGGGTAAATGTGGGAACATATAATGTACCTACATTCTGTAGAAATGAAAATATTTGAGGAGAAAGAGAATTAGAAGGTTCTTCTTTGGTTGATTTGTTGGCAACCTTGTCTTGGCTATTTAAAAAAAAATAACTAGGAATGACAGGAAAACAGCCTTTTGTAGCAGAGGAGGCAATGAAAAGAAATTGCCAAAGGGCCATCAAGAATTTGACGTGTAAGGAAAACACGTCAAACTACAAATTCTTTTAGAAGAGTCACATGTCTCACTATGCCTGGGATGCCCGAAGAGATTACTTTGGCCTTATCAGTGTTTGTCTGGAAAAGAGAATGGATAGTGGGAAAGTGAGGACTCTTCTTGACTTCTCCTATAATGCACGCTCTCTGCTTGTAGTGGAAACCAGCCAAAGACAGCTCGTGCGCCAAGAGAGCCCAAGTTAAGGGATGAGTGGGAAATACCAGATACTTAAATTTGTCTTGGATTTTCTCAGAGCTGCTAATACTGGTTTTCTGCTTAATTAGCCAAATAAGGGATGACCACCTCTAGGGTATTGTTGGCCATGTAAGAGGAAGAGCTGGATGTTGATTTCTTAAAGAAAGCTACCAGGAGATAATTGGTGTAGAGCACATCCCATTCTCCTCACCCACAACACAGCTGCCCTACCAGAATTGCCCCAAGACTGGATTTCCTAAGACAGCTCATTCTCTTGAGGTTAGTTTAGATTTCCATCCTGGGAAAAATTTACTCTCACTGGGTACGTTTTCCAAAGCAGACACAATTTATTTCTAGTCAAAGTATTGTGTCTTTTGTTCACTGTTTAGATTTGCTTTAAGCAGCTCATTTTCCCCAAGAGATCTCAGTATTTTGTCTGTAACCTCAGGAATATGGATGGACAAAAGTCTCTCTTGGACATGAAGTGAACTTCCTGTAAGGGATATTTTTCATAGGCATTTGTAAAGGTTCTTCAGTATTTTTATGCCTCCTGAAAACTGTCAGAATATGTCAACTGAGAATATGTCAAACATGCAGTGACGTTGTACAAATGTGAAGAGTCATAGGACTATACAGAAGGGTATTTGACGTAAAAAAAGGTGAACCTGTCAAGTGAGGAAAACCTGAATGGTATTGATCAACTGTATCATCAGCAGAGTGAAAAAGCAAACAGGTTCTGGAGAGGAGTAGGTGGGATCAACAAAAACATTGATCTCTGGTGTCATAAAACCATTTAAAATATACTTGTGCTTTGTGTCACTTGTTTGGCTGCTTAATTACAAAGCTTACAGCACTTGATTATTCTACTGAATATATCTGACCTTGCCTTTTCAGACAGTAGATGTAAGTGGTCTGAACATGTATAATTTCATAGCAAATTCACTATTCCTTCTCTTTCTATAATTTCATAAGTTATACGTGTGTGTTCATCTTACGTAGCACTTAGGGAAAAAGTAAATGCATGCAGGACAGGTTGTAATTTAAAACAAATTGATATAAAGGTAATATTTATATTCAGGATATAGTTTAATAATTTAATACTATTTCTTTCAAAATTATGATGCATTAATTTTAATCCTGCTTCAGAATGTAAAACACTCCAAAAATTAGATTTCATCTCTTATTGTAAATGCTTTTTATGCATTAATTTATATAGATCAAAAATGTTTATTGCCAGGATTTTCTAACATCTCCAGTGAGCTCCCACAGGGTGTCTGTGAAAGGGGGAAAATGGTAATCAGCTGAGCAGAGAAAGTAACTCTCTTCTCATACTTCATCTGATGATACAATTTCTTCATCTTTGTGTGTTCATTGAGGAATCTTGCGTTTGCAGCTTCCTTTGTTCCCATGCCTAGATAAAAATTATCTCTTCTTTTAAAAATCTTAAAATATTGCAGTGTTCTTTGTTTCACCTCAAAGACCGATTTGCGAATTGCACATAAAAGCATTTCATGTTTTCATGTTATTTTTTGAAGATTTAAAGTTTCCCCAAGTATTTGCTACCACCCACTGTTTTCTCACAACTATAAAGTGTAGATCTAAAAAAGATGATTCCTCACATTTTCATTTTCTTTATCATAGACTGAATTAAATGGGGAGGGAAAATGGAAAAGAAATTAAATTGCAACTTTGTGACTTTCTTCAAATGATCATAATTTGATTTAATTTCAAATAAGACATTAATAAACTATAACTTTTTCTTGGTGGGAAAATCCATTAATGGAACAGTTTCCCAGGGAAACAGAAATAAAATATTAACTATCCTTTCTGCTTTAGAAATGAGATATTTATGAAATAAATAGTTTTGCCTGGTTTAGCATTGGTCTCAAGTACTTATAAACAGGTCTAGGACTTCAACATATACATGACATGTTCAGGACATTGGTTTGGGTGCTTAGCTCTTTCTTAACTCTCACATTTTTCAGAGGTTGTAAATTGCAAGCAGGTAGGAAAAGAATCTGCTTTAGATTTTATAATAACAAATAGAGAAAAATGTATACTCATATCTAATTTCAGTGACACAATACTTGAAAATGCTTGTAAAAAACATATGAGAAATATATCCAAATGCAAATTCTCATGAGAAGCTTCAGAATTTCAAAATTAGATAATTTTAATATACTCTTATGGTTGCTTTTCAGCTAGAAAATTAAACTCCAGAAATGTCCCCCTAGCTAAATGAGGTTTCTGTAATGTTGAAATTAATCAATCAAATCTTCAATAAAAGCCAAGCCTCAAATCCACAAGCATGAAACAACAGCAAGTAATGGCTATATAAATTGATTTTTAGAAGGTTAAATATGCACATTCAGGGCTCAGAGAACAAAGTCTTTATGGCCTTATCCAAACACATATCTGTGACTCACATTACTTTGCATACACTGTAATCATGAAAATTAAGAGACTGGGTTTAGATGAGGCCATGAAGTTTGATTCGTGTTGGAAAGTTGGATCAGTGGGGTTTTTTTCTGATGGATGAGGCCCATGGAAGTCTGACACTGAATCGTTCTGTTCACTGCTGGAGCAGGAAGAGGGATGTAAAAAACCCCAAAGGTACAAAGTACGTGTGTGAGGGTAGATATTTTTGGCTAATGATTGGGTGTATTTAAAGGATAACAATAGGATTTCTCGTTAGACCCAGATGAAAATCAAGGTTGGCAAGAGCAGCTGGATTCCATGCTAAGGTTTTGGCTGAGCTTGGCCTCGGTGCTGGGACTAAACTTTGGAAGAATGAGTCAGAAAAACGGGTGCATGGCAAGAAGGGGATGTGAACCTTTGAGTAACCATACTTGAAGTCTAACTGGGTGGAAATAGGTAGGCTTAGGTTTACTGTTTAGCCAGAAGTTTGTTCAGATAAAGGTTTATCATGGATGGGAATAAGTGCAAGAACTCTGAATAGCAGACAAACCCGGTAAGAGGGGTTTTTTTCCAACCAAGAGAGGGACAGAGATACATTTTGGAGAAATCTTCTGGTGGTTTTCTCTGTGGGACTTTCCAAACTAAGACTGTAATTAGATACAGGCTAAAAAAAGGGACCCTGGGTTGTGTTGACATTTCATATGTGTTACAGAAGAGGTTCTCAGGCTAAAATCAGTGTTTTGTCCTTCAGACCTCAGAAAATTACAGTGAGGGTAAGGGCATGTAGATCTTCCTGGCATATAGTTTTTGTGTTACCCATGCTAAAACTGTTTCAGGTAGGATGAGGTAGAGTTTGGATTGCAGCTGTGGTCAGTAAGACAGAGTGAGTAGGAGTCCTTGGCCTTATATTTCTGTCTAGGTGGAGTTGATCTTCCTTGTCAGGGAAAGCTTTCCAGGGCTAAGTGACTTATACTCAAGCTTATGTCTGGATTTATGCAGATGTTCCTTGGCTGAATTAGAGCTTAAGACCCACAGCCAGTGTTGAGCTGGGGGGTGGAATGGCCAATTATCAAAAAATACAAAATGAGAAGGGTTAGATAGTATAGTGACCAGGCAAAGTAATTAAATGGCTGAATGACAGCCCATGACAGGAAAGATGAAAAGTTTGGCAATTAGCGTAATCAACAAAAAAGATCCTAAGAGCAGAAGCCAGAAATCTTCAACAGATCTCCCCAAAACCTCATTTATTTCAAAAAAGCAGAAAGAAAAATTAATCTGATGCTGATGATTTTCACCACGTGCAGCACATAACCCAAAACTGAATGAGAAGAACAAGATGTAAAACAGGAAGGAAAAAACCTACAACAAAAAAAAGGGGGGGAGGGGGGGAATTGTTTAATTCCCTTTTTTAAAATTCTTTTTAACGAGATTTTTCAAAAATCTCCCAAGGATTTGCGTTTTTGACAGAGGCAGGTTTTTAAAGCATCCATACGTGGCTGAGATACTTCGAGCCCTTTGAGGGAGACTCAGCACCTCCAGCTCGAATGCCGCAGTCTCTGCAGCCACCTCGCGGGGAATCTGGGCAGCATCACCGAGGCACAGCCAGAGAGGGATGCTGTGTCGTAAGCATCTCACATTCTTGCTGGGGAAATCGGAACTGTAAGCTTCACTGCCTTGTCCAGATGAATTCTGCCCGGGTCAGAGTGAATAGAACCCTCTCGCACATGTCATTTACGTTTAAATCCTGTTTGCCCCTGGCAATCGACATAGAATTGGTATAAAAGTATGTAGAGTTAAAGGCACTGTTGTAATGTAGCTGAAGGTCCTTTTCCTGCTATGGCACAGAGCTGCTGTTGACTTCCCTAAGGACCCTTGGAAGGGTTATCTGTGTTTGTCAGCAGTATTGACAGGCTGAAAGGCTGAGCAGTCCTTATCTGTTTCCTTTTTCTGTCAATTTAGATGCCTTCTATTTTTGCTTTCTCTCTGATTATGCCCTACTATTTCCACCCTGAGAACTCAACCAGCCAAATTCAACTTGGGGACAGTATTTCCTTTCTTTTTGTAACTCCTTTCCTGTCTTCCCTCTGTGTCTTCTTTGCTCCGCGAACCAGTGAAATGAAAGAAAGAGCAATAATTTCCCTGAGAGTTTTGTGGATTAAGCTAATAGGAAGGCAGAGACCAAACAATTTTCCTTCAGAAACACGCATCTGACAGGATCAAGTGATGGAGGTACAGAGCCATTGAGTTCACAAATTCTTCTCTTGATGCCTTTTGATGATGCTTATACCTGGGTCCTACTGCTGTATTTTTGCCACAGCACGTGCCTAACTTGAAGCTTCCCTTTCTGCTTCTAGCACTTCCTGAGCAATTTGAGGCAGAAAGGCTACCCAGCCTGGTAAAAACCTGTTCCTGAATATCATTTTCCTTTGAATTCCTTAGGGGACCTTCCTGAGGATCTCTAGCAAGCTGGTCTGCCACCTCTCCCTACATGAGCTGGCAAAGTTTAACCATCCACTTGCTGACAGGAGGTTTCCAGTCCTCAGGTTTGCCTCCTATGACCTTGTTTCCTTGATATGGTGACCAGTGTGGAAATGATTTCTTGGTGATGGGTTATGCCTTTGTTCTGATTACACAACTGTTTTTTCCTGGGTAAATTTATGAACTGGAAACTAAGATTCTGCACTGTTTTGGGAAGCCAGGACAAAAGGCTCGTGTCCAAAGCTTTGTGAAGTGCTGAGTGGCTGCAGAGCCTTTGCTTCCACTGAAGGTTCCTCTGGCTTTGGTCCACCACTGAACGTAGCTCTGTCAACTGTGCTTTTGAAATGGGTACACAGGAAAGGATTAAAAAATAAAATTCTTGTTGTTTGATCTGGGATTGCAGTTTACTGTGACACACATTTAAATGCTTGGAGACTATTATTCTCCACAGATGATCTTGCAATGAAAATGATTAAACAGCTGAATGACCTGTGTTTGTGTAAAAAAGCAACACAGATTGATTAAGCAGTTGTCAACCAGATCCAAGATGTGGGATGAGATGTGGGAGCTGAACCAAAATGTAATTACCAAGAATGTAGTTAAGTATTGACGTGACTATCTGGAGTCTGAAAGATGTTCGTTACTAAAAGAAACCCTTCAAACATCTCAACATTTCTCCTGTAACCTCTGTTCCCAGAATCTGCCAAGAATTTGTCCTAACCTGGTAATTCATATGTTGCTCGTATTATTTGCTGAAACATAAATGATTCATGAACTATCAATCGGTGAAATCCATTGCTAAACTCCTTTGGATATGGTATGAGACAGAGTCCTGGACAACTGAGCTCCAGCATCAGGTCTGATGTAACGTTTCCCTCCAGTTCTTCCTGTTGTTGGCTGGTAGCTGATGAATTACTACATTTCCAACTTCTATAAAACTTTATCTTGCTTTTACACCTTGTCTTTCCATTACAGAATTCCCTGCTGCACTGGCCAGAGTGAGAGTATTACCACCAGGAATGGGTGCAAGAGAATTTTCATCTTCTAGAATCGAGATTTGGGATCCAGTAGCTTGAACCTTTCTCTTTCAGGTATTCTTGGTTCCTAATTGACCTATTGCAAATCACATTAATGTTAAATGTTCCAGGAAATTATTGCATGTTATCTCAAATGACAGACTCTTGTTTAGCTACCTTCAGCTCAGATTCCAGTTGTTTTGTCTCTGTATGTCTGTGGATTTATTCTGTTGGCTTTTCCTCAGAGTGCAGGTTCCTAATCTCATTGATCTGGTTTCTTCAAATTAGGTCATGTTACAAATTCCAAATCAGATTACAACCAAATCAGATTAGTTTCTTGTTCTTAAACAGAAGAGCTTTAATGTCTGGACCCGGTGCTTAAAAATTCATATTTTAGAGAATTTGTCTATTTGGGTGTGCGGGAGGAGCAAAGCACTCAGTATTGGATGCATCAATCCCTTAATTTTATTTCAAGAAGATTTTCTGTACAAAGTAAAGAGTGGATTAAACCAATAGCCCTAGAAAGTAGTTTTCAGAAGAATGCTCTGTTAGTTGAGATGTCGTTGTTGTTCTCACAGTAAATATCATTTACCTTCTTCAAAACTCCTGTGAACACCAGATACCACCTGGTCTGCACTCCAACCTTATTTCATGATCTGACACTTACAGTGTATTGATTTTATTATTCATCATTATGAGAACACAGAAATTTGTTCTATGACACTTAGGCAATGGAGTCACATTTCTAGGAACTTTTCTGAATCAGATGCCTCATTTTTTTTTATCAAGAACATCTAATTTCTTATGAGAGCTTCACTTTTCAGCAGAAGATATTGTTTCTGTAAATGTATGAATTCATTCCAGGTCAGAGGGTGAGGGATGATCAGACTGAAGAAAACTGTATTGCATTGCCACCTTCTTAGGTTCTCCATGATGAACAATAAATTGAAGGTGGAGCCCTCATCCTATAGAAGTGATATTTTCAAGGCCTTGATGTTTGGAACCCTTGGTCCCAATTTTCAAAGCCCTTACAAAACACTGGAAAAACTACTGAAAACCTTCACTGGGCTTTGAATTGGAGCCTGACTCTCCCTTCATTTAGGTTTCCTGTTGATAAATGTTAGCAACAATAAGACTAATTTTTCAAGTCATCTGCAGTTTTTTAAACATTTAATGTGGCATTGAATATTAATGCTACACTGAAGAATAGTGCTTAAAAAGTTCAGTAAAGACAGACAAAAATGATAAAGTAAAAAACATTCTGTTCTTAATGTTTCTAATATTAAAAGTAAATAAAAAAGCACCCTAGATGAAAAAGTGGTGCAGTCCATATATCTCATAAAGAAGGGGGGGAAAGAAGGAGAATAAAACTATCCTGGATGGTATATAGGTTCTTTTTTTTCTGTTCCTAATTAATTGCTTTCTCTTTTCTTAATAATGAATTTGAAGAATGGCCTTTAAGTTTCAAATGCTGATGTGGGTTTCAAATGGGGATTTAATTGTTTCTAGACCTTCACATCAATTTCCTATAACTCTGGTGTTCTTGGGCTTATATCAGCTTCCCAGTGCCACCTTATGCTGTGCAACTAAACTAGATATACTCAGATTTATTTGGAGCTGGTTTTGAGCTAGAAGTGTCACAAACCTACTGCAGAAAAGAACAAGAACTGGGAATAATAAAAAAATAACTGTAGAAGTCAAGGTTATTGCTATTTGAATAGACTGTACCTCTGAAGACCCAAATTATTCTGAACTCTGTTCAGAAACAGAGTTACTGGTCAAACAGTTGAGGAAAATATTTCAAGTCTTACAAATGAAATTGTGATAATTGAAAACAGATATTCAGGTCAAAATATGTTCTAATAACCTCTCTATCTTTTTGTCTTGTTTATCTGAATGTATTTTTGGCTTATTCTGTTATGTTTGGATTTTTTTTTGTTTATTCTGTTCTTGCTTTCCAAGAACTAATCTAAATTTTATTAGAGATAAAACACATCTACCAAAAGAACCTGATAACTCTGATAGCAAGCAATATACAAGAAGAAACTTGGCCACATGGTGGAGCTTTCTGGTCAAAAGAGCTCTTTAACTGCCAGACTCCTTCGGCAAAGAGGGAGATACTAAATCATGTCAATTATCCCAGTAATATCGTTCTTTGTAGTGATTTACATTTGTGTGATGAGAGGTGTGGATGTTGTAGGGTCCGTGTCCTGTCCCCCCCCCAGGTCTGGAAACTGAATCTAATGGTGAAATTAATTACCAATGCATTTCGTTCAGACCAGCAAATTCTGGTTTATTTCCAGGGTTATTGTTGCAATTTTAGACTAGTGTCACATGCAGATGTGACAACCCCTGATGCATCAACTTCATCACACATATACATTCATTTTTACAAATAAATGCAGTGTATTACCCTCATTCTGGTCTTCTGCCTACAAGAAGCTCATTGTATGCTTTGGCTTTCTGCAGGCTCATCTTGTATAGTGCTTGACTTGGATCACATTGAAGGGAAAGGCTAAGGACCAGCAGCAGATGCAGGAACATTACTAAATAAATTGTAATCCATCCTCATTAACAAAGAAGCCCTTTCAGAGTGGATATTAAGACAAAGAGCTTTTGGCATTTGTGCAGACTTCAGGAAACATCTGTGTTTATGATGGCAGAGATACGTCGTGTGATAACAGAAATGAAGCCTCAAAGGAAAATCCTTTCACCAATAAAAGTAAGATTTTTATAAGAATTAATTCTCACTGATGTTCTTTTTTTCCTGGATTTATTTATTTTCATCCTTTTTTCTTGCCTATTGGAAGATATTCCTTTAGAAATGAATGCTCATCTTGAAATAACTCATTAGATCATATGCCAAACACTCAGTGGTTCTGCTCTCTCACTTTTGTGTGCTTTAAAAGAGAATACAAATTTAAAGGTCTGTCTATACATGTAAATTGCACAGGCTTAATTAAATAACTTTCTAACTTGGAGGTGGTTCATTTTAATTCTTTAGACATTTAAACCAATTACCCAATTAACTAAATCAGTATTACTTTCAGTTAAGGTGATTTATGAGTATAAAGAGAGATGACACTTATTTAATTAAACCTGCAAAAATTGATTTAATTCCATTGATATAATTTTTGCATTTGGGTTTCACCTTGGAAACCTTTCTAAACTGTGAAAAGAACTGCATATCTTAAAACCTTGAGAAGAACATATTTTTTTTTAAAATGTGTGAAAATTAAAATTCATGGCTAGAAGAGAACTTCATGGTCACACTTTAAGCAGGGAAAGAAAAAAAGGGGAGCAAAACATGAAGCTGATCAGTCTGATTTAGTTGTGAAACATGAAAATCTAAATATTAATGATATTAATGATAGCTTATGATCCATAATCATATTATCAAGGCTTAAAGTCTTTTACATGAGCTGAGGCTTAGAAACTGTCCATATGAATTTTTGCAGCACATATGCAATCCTAGATGAGTTCATTTAGCTGAGCCCACACTATTACAGGGCTTTCTCTAAACATTCCACCTGCAAAGCATGTAAAAAGTGGACATGAAAGACATACTTACAAAAACCAGCACGTGTTTAATGTGCATGGCAGGAAGGATGTGATCATCACCACACTACCTGAGAGTCTCTACACTGCTTGTTGAATCTGAGGTTTTTCTTCTAACTTTTGAGGCTCAAATGCTCCACCTCCATAACCTCAATTATGACGTTTAACAGTAGAAGACTTATACATTTGTGTCACGAGGTCCTTGGAGGAAAGCACTATTTGAAATATGTATTTTAATTTGTTAGTATTTCCTTAGTGTTTGTAACTATATCTTGCATTCTTTTTGCATTGTTTTACAACCCTTTTCCACTGAGGGCAGCACACATAAAAGCCCCCAAATCCAAAGAAACAAAAAGTCCAAGATCCTTATCCTGCATAAATGAGTGAAGAAAGGATCTTCCCTTAAAGATGTGAATGTTCTGTGCTCTCTTCTAAAAACTAGGTTACAAATGTAAAAGGCTGCGGGTCTGACTTACCACCCAGTGAAGTAGAGGGACAAAAAATGTGATTTTATTCATCATGGCAGTGATTCCTCTGTTCAGCTGAATCCCATCAGTTCAGAATACTCAAAAGTTCTAAAGCTGTGACTTTTTCCTTTTGAGCCTAAAAAGCTATTATGAGAAAATTTGTTATGTTGAAAAAGTGAGGGTGCTAATGGATTATTAAATGTCTGGGTTAACCTTACTTGAGATGTTTTCATTGGGATAACTCAATTTAATACAGTATAATAGAATTTCCTAGTATACGTTAAAGTCCAAATGGTGATGTGTAAAAGCAAAGAATGAAAATCCCTTTGAGAAATCTGCTTGAAAGCTACTTATTTGAAATTGTTGTAACCTTATAACTCTTTATTCCAGTGATGAGATAATGATATAATTTAGAAATGGGTGGCTTAGTAATATATGTTTCATTTTGATTCTTCTTAATAGGTGACATTTATTGAAAGCTGACTCTTGAACTGTGTTCCACTCCTGTGCTATCCATCTGCCTTGGAGCTGTTGGACATTGTAATTACATTTTGTTTCATTTCCTGTATAATTTATGTGAAAATCCTTCCACAGTAGGAAAGTACAAAGTCCAGATAATGAGAACATGACAATGTATAAGATTTAAGATGGTTGTTTAGATTGCAGCTCAAACTGCCCATGACTCAGGCACTTTCAAGGTCATCCAATCCATAGTGAGATAAGGCAGCACAGCCCTTTGGAGACTATAACATAAAAACATTTTACTATTTTTAATAAACATCAATCTTGACATCATTATTCCTAGAAACTGAGATGTGTCTTTTGGGTAAACTAAGAGGAAATGCCAAATCTTATTATGTTGAGTTACTGTGGAATTTGTGTGAAGAATATTAAGAATAGTTCCGTGCCAGGGCATAATGCTCTCAAGTCTCCAAAGCTTTGCTATTTTGTTTTATTATGCTTTCAAAGTTTTCCCCTTGGAAGTTTCGTGATGGTCCTAGATGTATTTTTTTAACTTATGTGTTTCATAATGCCTATTTTTTTTTCTCTTTGGTAAACTCTTGTAGATTAATTATTATGCTTCCAGTTCCTCTCATCACCAGCCTGGTCCATGTTATGTCTAGAGATAATCAACTGGCTTTGTTTTCCAGACTAAGGATATTGCATATCTTCATTATGCTCTGTTGACTCTGGGGATTTTGACTCGGTAGAATTTCTGAATGCTGTGTTAACAGCATTATGTAACTCTGCTTAGGCTTGGCTTTATTTCATTGCACTTTTACCATGTGCTTCTTATGCTAAGAAACAGAAACGGGCCACAAAGCAACTGCCCATGAGCGTGTCAGCCACTGAAAGTGGCATTTGATTTATTTTTATTCCTATGTCTTCAAATTCCCTGTGGGAAAACCACAGGGAGCAGCTTCTCCCACATAAGAGAGATGGATTTTGATGAAGCCGTTGAAGTTTTGAACTGGGAAGCCTGAGAGCTCTGGACTGGCTGAGGGAACAAGGAGATGATTTTGGTGAAGTAAGCAGGCACAGTTCCAAGGAAGAGAGGAGGGGACTGGCCAGAGCTTGAAAAAAACACCCCATAAGAGTCACAGGCTGTGAATTGACTCCTGCAGGGGGATCCTGTGGCCCTTAAAAACTATCAGGTGGTTGTTCCATGGTGCCTTTAACATGAGTGTTAACATCCAACTCCCTGCCTCCTCCTGGTTCATTCCCACCATGCCTCTTGCACTCACAGTAAGGACTGTGCTGCTGAACGTAGTTTAATCAAAGGAGTGATGTTCTGGAAACTAATCAAGGAGGTGGAGAGAGGCAGAGGGTTGTCAGAAGTATTATGGAGAGGTGCTGAGTTCAGGTGATCATGTAACCACAGCCTGGTACATCTGGGCTTTTCCAAGGGCTGTGTTGATGTGATATCCTGGAGAGCAAGAGGAGGAAGGGCATCTCCTTGCAAACAATACTTTCAATAGGTGTGTTTGGGATTTTTCCTTGGACAAAAGATGATTGTTTGCTAATGAGTTAATTGTTGTGTATCTAAACTGCCTCCTAGGTGATGCAGTAATAGAATTATTATCATTTCTTATGCAATAAATTCAGCTCATCTGGACTTCCTTTCCCATTGTTTTTGTAAATGTCTGGTTTCTGAAGAGGTTACACATTTAAATCACATTAAATGTGGGTTAAATAAGCTTGCAATTTCAATGACAAAGGCCCTCTAAAATTGGGGTGCAATTTTAGGCTGTAAAGTTGAGTGGATGTACTTCTTCAGCATTGGGATACTGGACAAGATTATTGTCTTTTTCATATTCCTTTAAATGAAGGTGATTGTGTTAACTGTGCGTGGAGCTCAACCATGTTGTTCCATGCTAGGAGTGTGGGGTAAAACTTTGTGGGGACTTAGTCATGACATAAACACATGTGGAAGAGCAAGAAGTGCCTGAAGAACTTGACCTGTGTGAAATCGAGCTCCTCAATCGATCAGGAGGAGGGTTAGACTTAACTGTTAGTGATCAGAAGTCCTTGTCTTGGCTGAAAAAATTGCTGACTGCTCTGTTTCAGTTCTTAGCTCAAGAACTTCATCCCATGCATTTCAAAGTGATGCAGAGGTGTTTTTGGTGAATATGTGACGTGCTGCAAAGCAACATCCTAATGTTTGGAGGGCAATCAAAACCTTGAAATGAGCAAGACCCAACCTTTTCAAATGTTGACAGTTCTTTGCTTCCTCACCCTGGGCCAAAATGTGACAATCTTATGGAAGAACATGTTGCCAAAAGACCCTTAAATGCAGTTGTGAAATTCAAAGGTTTCATCTCAGTCAAAAATGCTAAACCAACCCCAAGCTCTGAATATTCAGTTACTTTCTGCCATGGCCAATTCCTTGAGCGTTTCCTCTTTTCTTCTAAAAGGTGGAATTTCTCCTTTTATTTATTTATTTTTAAATGTTCTGTAATTATCTTCTTCATTTCACTGGCTCCTAGGTCTGGCTTGTAACGACCCACGTAAGTCTGGAAAATAATTTGGTTACAGTGCTTTCAGGAAGGTCTCTGGCGAAATGAACACGTCTGTAGGATGCACGTCATGCTGCTGGGCAGGCAAAGCTGCACGAAATAGACTCCCTGGTAGAAGAAGTGGCTGTAGACTATGACACTTGAAAAATAAGTTTTATTACAGTACCTGATTACTTCCTTACCACGTGAAAGCAGAGAGCTGTGAGTCATGGGGGCAAACCCGGGCACGGCTGAACTGGCTGTGAAACTGGTGGGGTCTGCTCTGCTTGGAGATTGGCTCTATGTATGGCTGCTTCTGCTTGGTTTTATCCCCTCTCTGCTCTCCTTCTCTTTGTCCTTAACCACTATCTTGGCATCAGGCTCTAAAACACTCTTGATAGTTTTCTGAGTTCAGTATATTCTGTTGCGGATTTTACTGTCACAGAAATGTATATTTTAGTAGTCATGCTTCTCATCTAATGAATATAAATTGTCATCTTATGATGATGTAAGATCAGATAACTGCACAGGAGGAGCTTTCTAAATGGAATATTTTTTATGTGGGATGTGAATCCCCAAAGAAAATTGAACTACAATAGGAGTATTCCCTTTGATCCAAGTCTGACAAATGTCAGAAAGAGTTATGAACATGCTGAAATTGAAGTGCAAAACCTACTCTAAGAAAATTAAATTGTGCAAACCATCCTATGGGGAGATAGTGCTTTAACAGAATTCAGTAGACCAATTTTACTCTCAGTAAGTGAAGGCAGTGGCTTTGGCTTTGTTATTTTGGAAATCCCATAACCACTCTATGTCCAGCTGCCCATCTATAATAGCAGATGAACTGAGATGGTAATTTGAGAACAGAATGTCTTTCTCTGAAGCCCGAGTTGTTTTTTGATCTGAGTTTTTCCAGCTCTAAAATTCAAAGTCTTCAAACTAAGAGGAGTTTATGTTTTCACACAAACCTGGATGGAGTACAGCATCATTACCTGTCGCTGCAGTCTATGGGTTTGAATGTTTTTAGCACTACTGATACTATGATTAATACATTTAAAGGTGCACCAGATTCCTTTTTCAGCATTTCCAAACATGTTTTTCCCACCTGTTTTATGTACTTAAGGGATAATATTTTCTTTTTACAAAGATGACTGGAAAACTCACTCCTTTCTGAATTTTCACCTTGGATCTGGGATTGGCAGCGTTGTCAACCTTTAAGGTCTCAGAATATAACTGCAGGGGAAGGGACAAGCATGGAGCCTACTGTTTGCCTGAATCTTCAGTAAGCAGAGTTCATCAATCTGTCTTTTTCCTGGATAAGCGTTTGCAAATGCAAAATGATCCTATGGATCAAATGTGAGGCTTCCTATTATGCACAGAGAGCTGCCACTATAACTTTTGCAGTAAAAGGTTAATGTCCTGGTTTACATCCAGTTAATGGCAATTGAAATCAAATCTATAACCCCTGTAGTATTTATTCAAAGCAAAACAAACCCCAGTAGGTTTCTGGATTCAATAGAGCATATTGAAATGGGCAGCCGGGTGTTCTGGCTGCTAAACTGCTTGCAGAGTTGAAAAGTAAAACCAAAGCCCTCTTTGTGATCTGAGTCAACGCTTGAGTTCTTTAAAGAGCCCATTGCAGGGGTCATGGGCAATGAAGGATGCCACCAGCTTCAGGGAGAAGCTCTTGAAGGCTGCTTTCTATTTTCTCTTAAAAAGCACTCTGCATCCTCCTGTCAGATGAGCTCTGAATTCATGAGTCTTGCTGTTCGTTGTGCTTTTAGTGTTTGGTAGTAACTTCAGATTAGGTATGTGACTCCAGCACTGGCAGTATTAAAGCTTTACAAATGTCAGGTTTAAACTGTCCCTTTGTTTTTAGGAATTTAGTCTTTCTTTTAACAAATGAAAACAAAATTAATCTCCCTTGTTGAGATATACTAGCTAATTGAATATCATTAATATTAGCATTTTAATGGGTTTGGTAGTGCTGTATCACCACCATATGAAAGGATACTGCTTTATATAATCTCTGGGAACTGCCAATGATGTCAAGTCTTAATCTCTCCATTGTGGTTCCTTCAAATGAAAACCAAATTCGAACACCCCAGGAAAAGTGGGAAGAAGGAACACTAATACAGAGAGGGAACCGACTGTATTTGTCTCCTGTAATTTTTGGTGATCTAGCTTATATACTCTGAAGGAATAGGGATGTTACTGCATCAAAACCTACTTTATGAAAGTATGGGAATTTTCCTTGGTGAAATGTCTACCTGCAACATAATTTTAATGTTTCTGCACGTAACTGGAACAAGCAGGCAGCTAATGGACTTTAGAAGACTGGCCTGACTAGAAACACACTTACTCTAGTGAGCTAAGGCAGCAAAATCTGGCCCTTAATGCCATGCCACTGGCCAAGATGCAAAGGAATAACTTCAACCAAGGAAATACATTTGAATCAACATATTATTGCTTTTAAATTATGAAATGGAAAGCATATCTTGCAGCAGGTCAAAAAAAGTGGTGATGTGATTGTGTTTGCAGTGCACTGAGCATCAAAGCTTTAAAGGGCATTTCTGCCATTCAGAACAGTTCCTCTGTTTATTTTTCCAGCAGGAAAATGGTGATAAGCCTTTTAGTAGAGATGTGTTTGTTTGCTTTCACTTGATGAATTGTCTGACACACAGAGAGTGTGCTGCTTCTGTCCTGTGATCCAGAAGCCAAACTGGAAAGCCATTCCAAGGCTGCTGGATTTAAGAATGGTGCAGAAAGTTTGATATGTCAAAGCTCCAACAGCCTTTATTTTACAGATGTCACTATGAAAAAATACTAAAACACAGCACAGAAAATGTAACATTATTACAGCCCATCCTTCTTGGGAAACTGGAAATTGGGGCCCACACTCTTTAGTCTCTATTGTGGCTAAAGGTGTGCACGAGAGATGCTCAGGATGGAGCTGGGACTTGTGAGACCAGTTAATAGAAAAAAAAGTGTACTAAGAAGAACATGGCTGTGGTGTTCCCACCAATGGTTTTTACTAAGTTTAAGTCATGCATATGTGACAAAAAGGGAAGAGAAAGGGGTGGTGCAGAATACAGTTGCCTGGTTTTACTGAATTCAGAATAGGGGCATTTCTTTACCATTTTGGTGCTTTTATGCCTTGTGCTAATGGAACTCCCAAATTTCTGGAGAAGCTTCAAATAAGATTCACCTGGAGCTCTGGGCTTTACTATTTGGACTACCTTTGGAAATGCAGAGTTGTCTTAATCTAAATTGGTCCACCTTTGTAATCTAAAAAAGTGTGGAGTGAAATGCACCAAATGGACTTAATCTTTCAAAACTATAAAACTATGCAAGTAACTCTCAGAGTATAAATAATGAGGCTTGTGAGTACTTAGCTGGTTAGTTATTTTGCTAAATAAGTGTAGCAGAACAGACAGGACCATGGGCATGGAAAAGCAAAATTTCTCAGCAAGTAGAAATATTTTAGACTCAGGGCAGAGGGAAAAAAACAGCCTGTGCTATTCTCTACAGGAAATTCAGCAGAGGACTTGATGTTCTTTCTTGTCAGAGGCTACAAATAAAAGTTAACTACAACACAGCCTTAATTTATATAACTGAAACCCTTGCCACGTTGTGCACAGAGCTATTAAGGACAGAAAGTACCAAGTTAAGAACAAGTGAAAACTCTCTGTAAACTCTTCCTTTCTCTCCCACTTTCTTAGCATCAAATTATGGCCATAGAAATTATTCATATTAAGTTTTCTTGGTCTATTTTGACCTTTTTTGAATAACATGACCCGTAATGATGGGGAAATAGACTGGAAATTCACTTGACCATGTCTCAAGTTTTTCAGCTGCTCTGGTCCCAGCAAAGCTTTAGGGTCCCAACACCAGTTTCACAGAGATGCTGATGGAGAGGTTGGAACTGACTATAGGAACTGTGTCAGGGAACTTTCCAACATGAAAACACGACTGCTGGCAAGTACAGTGCATCAGTTGCCCAGAAGTTAATCTTGGATTAGATGGATGGATTGCTTTTTGAGCAGACATAAACTGAGTCAAAGCTAACGTTATTGTATTTCAGTTGTGAGATATTCAAAAGTGAAAAATGGTATTTTACTATAAGTTTTATCATGCACATGAATACTTTGAGTGAATTAGGAAGTTCATGCCCCTGTGATGATAGTTAAAGATGTAATAATGTGTAAGCATCATACAATAGGCAGTGAGTGCGTCCTGTGAAATGCAGAAATGCTATCCTTTGTTAAGGATGGAAAACAAGGCCTGAAAGTGCAAGAAATTGCCTCAGGACATACAGAAAGTGAGAAAAATGCAGGGTTATCAAGCTCACAGCACCAGCTCATTTGTTGTCTTTTAAAGCAATTCTGTATTAAATGCACTTTTAGTATTAATTAAATTAATTTTGTAATAAAAATTACTTAAGTAACAGAGCTGAAGAAATGGGAAAAGAACATCAGATGGTAATGTTTTCCAGTGTTTTAGCTCTAGGAATAACATTATGATCAATAATCTAGGAAGCACTTAGTGTAAAAGTTAAAGATGATACGGTAATTAATGGTGTTGTGCATAATTAAGATATCACAGCTACCAAGAAAAACTGGATCACTTGTTAACGTGTACTTGTCTGAATAGCAGATATTTTGATACCTCCAAAAGAAAAGCTGTAAATTTAGGTATAACAAATAGAAGTCATTTGGAGAGGTTGGAGCCAGGACCCAGGAAAGCGGCACCTGCGCAGTTCTGGAAGTCCTGTGGGAGAATGAGGTCATATTGTGATCTGTTTGTAATGGCCAAAGCACAAACCATCTCACTCTACCCAAGCAAGAACGTTCTCTCAAGCACATGAAGCAAAGATGTCAGCAGTACGTGAAGAGATGTCAACAGAGCAGGTCCCTGTGGTGCAGTGAGAAGCGCTTTGAGGGAATACTTCATCCAAGACAAGGGAAACCTGGCTTTGAATTAAAGCCTGCAGCTAGCCCACCCTTGGGTTCTGCTGACTGCCTTGCTCCAGGGCCAGTTGCTCTTGAGCAGGCTGGCAGGGGCTGCTGTGCACTGCTGCTTTAAGGCAGGCAGGCACTGCCAGCCAGAGGTCCTCTCCTCCACTGGAGCACCAGGCACAGGCAGCAATCCTCTGCTTCGCGGGGCTCGCGCTCGCTCGCAGCTCTGTGCTTAATAACATTTGTCTGCTTCTGAGCCATCTGACAACGAGCTAAAGGCTTCCCTCCAGAGCAGAGTTTCACCTGGCGTGGGCAGCAGCTGCCACCATGGCAACAGCGACGGGCTCTGCTGCAGCAAAACCTGCCAAGTCCTGCAAAAAGTATCGAACAGTGAAGCGACACGCTGGCATCTACACCTACCAGGAGCCACCCCACAGGTAAGAGACCCTTCCTGCTCCCCAAGTGCAAATCTGCCTTCTCTAGCACAGAAGTGGGATCTTGCCTCTTCATTTTACTTTAGACAGAGTGGTAACACGGAAAGGAGCGTGAGAAAAATCCCTCTTCTCTATATTCAAATTCAAACACCTTTGGTTATTTATTTTCACAAAAGTCATGTTTTGTACTACAATAAAAACACTGTTATATAAAATGGTATAAATCCATTGATTTCAGGGTATGACAGGGTAAGAAATCTCTCTGTAGTTTTCTCTGTGTAATTAACACATTTCCCTTGAATATCCCCTGTGACCAAGGAGACAGGACTTTGGATCAATGGATCGGTGACCTGATGAAGTATGTCCTTTCAATGTTTTAGGCATGGTTTAGGTTATGATTTATTTCTAAGTGATTATAAGGTGTTGCTTTTACAAAATTGCAGATTTTTGCAACAAGTAGCTAGCAATACAATTAGAAAACTTTGCAGCTGGTGGTGATTGCAATACTTCAGATCTCTTTATTTAATTCAAGGGGAAACAGTCACCACATGTTTTTAGACTTAAGCCTCTGAAAGAATGAATATTGCTGCTGTTTCACCTGCAACACCCTTTTTCAAAGAGGGAATTGCAAGAGCTGCAGCTTAGCAAATGTGGTGGCAGCATCAGAAAAGATCATTTAATATCATCCACAGATATCTGCATCAAAGCACATTTATTTTTTTATGGGGATGAGTAATTCTTGGTGTGTGGGGTCCCACACTCCCGCCCTACTCAGCAGGGAGCAGGAACAAAGGGTGACGACAATCTAAACATCTATTCCCCCATTCTAACAAGAAAATATTTTATCATTATTATAATCAACACCATGTGGCAAGTAAATGAATGCTAAGTGCTCTTGCTGGAAATGTTTAGACAGCACTTTGTTCCAGAAAAATATACGGAGTGTCTTGCTAGTATGATGTACAAGCTGTATGGCTGGAAATGCTCCGAGAGGAAAGGGTGGAATTCATGGTGGAGAGCAGGGAAAATTTATCACTGAGCATCAAGCGGTGCAGAGGAAAGGAGGCACATCCTGGAGATGGGGAGGAATCATCCAAATTATTAATCAACTTTAAAACAATAAGGTCATGCGAGTTCCCTAGCTGACTGCTGTTATATTGCTCTAATAGGTTGGATCCTCAGCAAATCTACAGCTCACTGGGGATTTGAATGGGAATAACTTGTCTTGGTTTTCCTCTTGTGGGGTATGTGCTGGGCTGCCAGCAACTCGGACGATGATATCGGTGAAGAAAAAGCTGAGAGCCACGACCCAGAGCAGATCTTCCAGAACATCCAGTACCAGAAGGAGATTATGGCCAACATCCGCTGCCGGCCGTGGCCGATGAGGCAGAAGCTGAGGGCGCTCAGGTAAAGGCATTTGCAGGAAAGCTTTCAGGCTCACTTCCAGCCTCAGAAGTTTTCAGTGTAAACTGGAAGGGACTATGCACAGAAATGATTAAGAGCTGCTAGGAAAGCATGCCATGGGGATGCTCTGACAAGGTCTGAGAGTTCAGGGAAGTCAGGGCAACAGCCAAGGGGAAATAAGTCTGCAGGTGAAGTTGTCTCTTGTGCATGCCTGTGCCACCCTTGAGACAGTCACTCTGCAGAAGACAGAGCAAGAAATCATGCTTTGGCTATGAACTAAGACAGTGTGTCAGCTATTCAGTGGCATAAGAAAAGGCTGTTGGTAATGCTCAGCAATACATTTTTAAGTTAAATTTTTTCACTCCTTCCCCCAAATAAGAACAGTCTGCCATTTTCAAGGTAATTACACACGATGACTGCGTGGTGTGAGAACAGAAACCCGTCATAACCTTCAAGTAACACTATAAATGGCAGTAAATACTGGACACTTGTAGGTTTAAAATGTATGTTCAGGGTAGCAATGACAAGTTTCACATCTTAGGATTGCAATTATTACCTCAATTCCAAAATTACAACGGAAGAGTGAGTGGCTAATTCTTTAGGCTACCCATCTAAACTGTGTCAGCTCTTTAACTGGGTTCTTTTTGGGGTTTGCTTTACTTATCCTTTTTACCTGGCATCGTTCTCTTAAAACCCTGCCTGATGCTAGGATGGCATTTCAGTCATCAGGAAACTCTACCAGCAGTAAAGCCCCGGTAAAGCAAAGGGGAATTTTTCTCTCTAGGCAGAGTCTGTGTCTTGCTGCCTTCCAGCTCCCTCTGATGATATTTTCCTGGTCCTTATTCACCTTCCACTGAGGCCAAAGACCTCATAAGCAGATGAATAAGCACCTTTCTGCTTACAAGAGTGCTACACCATATTTGCAGAAAAGGTGTGAGGTTAACTAGACTGTAATGAGAATCTGTTTACTTCACTACTTTGGGTGGTACTGTTTTAAAAGAAAGAGTTTGAATCAAAAGGAGAGACGAAAAAATGAGAAGAATAGAAAATTCTCCCTGCAGTCAAACTTCTGAATGCTGAGTTTTTCCAGACAAAATTCTCAGTGTTTCTTAAAGTGTCAGTAAAAACCTCAATAGGAAAAGAAAAAAGCTTTTCTTGTTTAAGGCTCTTAGGTGAGACAGTCCATGACTGTGTTTCAGAGCATCTGACAACTTTGCTAGTTGCTGCTTGTGCAGAAGAAGGGTCTCCAAGTGACAGAATCTATGTAAAGCAAACTGCCACCTTCTTGTGCAGGCAGGCAAAGGAGATTGTCCTGAAGTACGAAGGCAGGCTCACGAGAACAAGAGGTTACCAAGCTGCTGGGGCAGAGGTACGGCTGCTGCTCTTTTCTTTACCAATAGTCACCTGCAATTTTCATTTACAGGAGCATATGTTTGCTATGCAGTCTCGATCTCCAGCTCATGAATTCCATAGAGGGATGAAAAAGTAGTTAAAAGTGGTTTCCTATTGTGAATTTAGTAGTTACATTTTTTGCAGCCTAATTTGATGTGTTGAGGGATGAATGTCCTTCTGTTAACACAGTGTAAGCTTCCTTCTCAAACAATCAACAATTGTTGACAGAGGGGGCGATGAGAATGAGATACCAACAGCATGATGTCAATGTTCTCTGAAGAGTGACTTCACCAAGTCAGTCTTCATAAAGACCCCACAAATCGTAGGAAATGTAAAGGTGGACAGTAAAGCACTTGCTAAAATGCTGGGTATTAGGGTTTATTTTTTATTTTATGGAATTAAATAAATAATATTTGGGAAAGCGTTAATTACAGAGCTAAGAATAGAAGAGTTGAGTTTGCTGCTGTTGAATAAGAAAGCTTATTTTCCCTTAAAGAAAATCTGGTATTATGTTTCTCTTGAATTTGAGGTTAGTTGTCTGTTCACTTGTTTAGCTTAGAAACCAAATTTATTACGTGTAGCGTAGCGGGTTTCCCTCATACATTACACAGAGGCCAGATGTCCCAACACCACCTAGGTGGGATGACTTGAGCTGCCTGGAGCCACTGCCTGGACCTTCCCTGAGGTTCCTCCCTTCCAGAGCCATCAACCATGGAGAACGTGACAGGGAATGGCATCCTTTGGCTTCATCCTGTTGGCTCCTCACGATCCTTGTGTGTAACAGATGTAGATTAATGGCTTCTGACTGTACCTTAGAGGTGCATAAAGGGTGTGTGTCTCATCTTTGTTGGCATTTGGCTGGTAAACAGAGTCAAGGAGATCTGTGTCCCCCATGTTCTGTTTGTTTCTAAAACCCACAGACACACTCCAAGATCTTAGTAATAACTGTTTGTAATATTTCTTGTGATACAAAATGAGAGACGTGAACAAAACAATCTGCACTTCTATTTTTAGGTTTTTATATGCAGAAGTGTCATATGTCTCATTTTTCTGCTTTTTTCTCAGCTTTGGAGGAAGTTTCTTCGACTGGCATATAATTTTCTGGTACTCTTTATTCCTTGGGAAATGAGAATAAAGAAAATCGAAAGTAAGTATAGAGATTTATTGGAATTGGACAGTAAAGCAATTGCTAAAATGCTGGGTATTAGGGTTTATTTTTTATTTTGCTGAATTAAATAATATTTGGAAAGAGTTAATTACAGATTTTCAGCAGTGACATTTTCATCTAAAACCTTGCTTTTTCTTCTTTTCCTGGTGCCTTAGAACAATGCCCAGTTCTCATTTATAGTCTTTTAAAAGTCAGGTTTGTCCCACAGTGGTTCTGAAAATGCAGCCTGGTTTGGTTATAGTTTATCCCAGTCTGTGGAGCAGCATCCTCAGGCCACATCCCCGGATCTGCCCAGGGTTAAGGGCGGATGCAACTTGTGTCACCAGCCCTTGAGCCTTTGAAGGCATTAAAGCAGCCCTTAAGACTACACCAACAGTCAGGTCACACCTTTGTGCTTCACTGGTAAAGGAAAATGGATGCACGATGTCACCCAGTTTAGCAGCTTCTGGCAAAATGCTGCTGGGAACTGTGAGACTTCCCCAACACAGCCTGCCTTGGAATTATATTTTCCTCAATGGTATGTTAAATATTCTGTACTTTGCTGTGCGACCTATGTGAATAAGAAAGGTTTTTCTTTTGCTTTATTATTCAAATAATACTTCATGAATAAATTACATGAGCTTTTATAGACTGTGTAGGTCAGATAACTCTTTTCTGTGGTTTAAGGTCATTTTGGGTCTGGAGTTGCCTCTTACTTCATCTTCTTGAGATGGCTATTTGGAATCAATATTGTACTTACCATAATGACAGGAGCATTTGTAGTGTTACCAGAGGTAAGAACACGTTAATATTTACAGACAAATGCTTACAGTTACACTTTCCTTTCTGAATTAAACAAACGCCACACTAAAAGGTATGCATCAATTTGAAACACACAATTTAAAATCAATTATTTAAAATAAAGTCTTCTAATAAGAGGGTTTTTTTTTTCTGCAAAGGATAAGAGATTTTTGCTATTAGTGCTAGAGATGATATTTTGTCAACGTAGTACTAATGCTTTTACAGAACATGTTTGTATCTGATTACTAAAACAGAGAACTAAATCCTGAAAGCTGTAGTTGGTATTGAGTACACTCAGGTCCTCTTAGTGTCATTTACAGGCAGAAAAACACATCACTCCTCTCCAGACTCTGCAATATTGTCCATTAGAAATCATTTTCTAGAAGTTGTGAACAGCCACAACTTTGTTCAGCTCTTGCATACGAGTAAGGCTATTTGTTAACTTTGTTAAATTATTCATAAATATTATTTTACCTCACCTAACCTGTCTTTTAATAACTTTATGAGAAAACACAGGAATGTCTGGTTTTAATTCTCATTGGCTAAACAAAAATAAGTAAGTAGCCCCAAAACAAACAAAAAAGTAAACAGAAATAAAAAAAAGGTATTCACTTTCCTTTTTTACTTTTATAAGGAACAATAAAGTTAATCTTGAAATAGCATTTTGAGACTAAACACTGTCATATTTAATTTTAAAATGCTGAAATTAAAACAAACAACTTCTAAAGCTTTAATGTTTTGTTGGTGGTTTCAGTGGATCTCTCTTTTCATTTCTCAACCATTTTGAAGATGTCTACACAGCACTAAATTTCCTCAGGTCACATATAGCAAAAAAAATAGTGGAAAATTTAGTGGAAAATGAACGCAGCATTTCTCAAGGAGTTTCCATGTAGGATGAGGAATGACCCAATGCTCGTTATCCTCCCAGCATCGTTCCTGCGGGCAGCTTGGTGGGTTCTGCTGGGCAGCCCTGGCTCAGAGAGTTTCTTTGTCCTTCTCCCTTTTTCCCAGCTACTGGCCGGAGCACCGTTTGGGAGCACAGTCAGCAAGACCATTCCCAAGGAGCACGTTGCATCTGCTCAAGACCTGGACACCATCTGGTCACTAGGGGCAAGACTAAAATCATTCTTTATTGTTTCTCTATTGCTGTTCTGTTGTAACCACTCATTACTGCTCTTACTTAGGGCCTCTGGTCTTTGCAGGGCTACCTCAAGTACTCTGTTCTGTTTTATGGCTACTACGGGCGTGACAGGAAGATTGGCAAAGCTGGATACCGCCTGCCTCTTGCCTACTTCCTTGTTGGAATGGCAGTGTTTGCTTACAGTTTCATCATTCTCTTAAAAAAGTAAGACTTCCCATTTATTTCTGTTCATAAGCTTGTACGTTCAGGCAGTCACTAGTGGTGTGTTCATCCCATTTCCTCTTTATTTATTCTGCGTAGATCTATTAACCTAGGCAAGTCTGCTAACATCAGGGGCCCAGTCTGAGTTTATTTCTAGCTTGCTTTTTATCTTGCAATCATTTATCCTCCTTCTGTCTTCAGTTTCCCAGTCTATAAAAGGAGGGCAGCAGAGGAGACAATGTGTAGGCTTTGTGTTTGCATAGTGTAAGATCTGATACTCGTGGAAGTCCCTTCTGTTTTCCTCTTTGTTGGTATAAATATTGCCATAACAGAAATCTATATTTTCAGTGTAATAATTTCATTATTATTATTCCCATCCATTGGAACAAAAATATGAAAGTGCCATCCAAGAGGTAATACCCTTTGCATTGTTTGAGCTGGTCTGTGGGTGGCATCATATTTGAATGTAAGCTTAATTCTTTTGCTGTTGAAGGGCCAGGGAGTTACTTAGGAGAGAGATCAAGACTGTTAGCACTGACCATAAATCCTAGGAATGTGCAATGCTTGGAGAGGGAGGGGCAAGGTCATTTTATCCTCTCCTGATTTGCCTTCCCTTCTGGATACCTATTTATCCAGCACAGTGCAGTCCTGGGACATTTTTAGCACTGCTTGTAATAACTCTCAGTTTTGAAGCTGTACGTTCCCTTTATTGTACCTGCTGGTTTGTGCCAAGGGTCACTGGTAGGTTTGGCACTGATTTACAGGTCTGCAGTTTCTGGATATGAGTAGCTCTTCTCCTTCTCTCAGCTCACTGACTCTTTTCTTTGCTTACATTTCCCCTTCTGACCTTATCCTTTTGGATGCCCTTTCTTACACAGGACAATAATCTTTTTACTCCTTACACTTTGCAATATTCTGCTATCTTGCCTGTCTAAGATGAATAGGTAGGGATTTTTTTTTTTCCCAAGGTCTGTAAAATGGCATTGAGTTCCTATTTTACAATAACATGCTTTCAGGGTGAAAACAATACAGAAAACAGATCTTGCACATGACCACTAGTTTTGCCAAACTAGCTTGTAACCGCATTAATAATGATCTTCGTGATAGCGTCTTCCAGCTGGATCCTACCTGGACGATGTAAACCTGAAATACATTTAAGTCAACAGCTCTAGTGAGATTTGTTTGCTTTATTTGTAACCTATAAAAAATGTAAATATCAAAATGCCCTTCTATAGTGAGTCACTTCTACTCTAGAACAAAAATGTTCATGCTCTGAACCTTGCCCTGTTTTATTTTCTTCAGAAAGTTGCCAATAACATCACCAATTGCTGCAAACTTCTGGTAGTTCTAAAGGCACAGACATCTGAAAAATATCAATCAAACCAGTAATTTTCTTCATATTCATCTTAACACGTTAACAGCAGCTGAATATTTGTTATTTCTTTACAGAATGGCGAAGAACTCAAGAATGAGTTTAGCAAGTGCCTCTGATGAAAATTATACTTTCTGTTGGAGACTGTTCTGTGCTTGGGACTATTTAATAGGAAACCCTGAGGCTGCAGAGAGCAAAGCTGCTGCCATAGTTAACAGCATCAGGGTGAGTAATTGACCTTCAAATTAACTAGACTTGGTTTGTTTGTTATTCTGGACACTATACAAGCCTTTCTTCATATTCCTTGGCATTTCCTGTTGGTTTTTGTCATTTATTTGCAGTCCAATTTGCCTCGGGGATGGCTGGTATCACATCTTTGTGTGATATTGCAGTCACATCATACTTGCTGAAACTGTCATTCTGTCCTAGCAAGACCAGTGTGTTCTTCAGAAGAGTTACACTTATTGCCCCTGTATGTGTGATAAGTTAGATAACTAGATACAAATTTGTTTGTGATGCAAATTAACTGAGTAAGAGAATCAAATTCTTGTTAACAATGTGAAAACACTCATTTATTTCAGCTCTCCATAATGTATTGCCTAGGGACATCTTACAGCTCTTTCAATATTGCAAAGTTGCTTTAAATGCAGATGTTTTCCATTTGGAATTTAAGAACAGATGCGGTTTTCATCAGAAGTAATTTATTTCCCAAATTTGGTGTATTCTTTAAGCCATTGAACAAAATTACTTCAAATTGTCTCAAGGATAAATTAATAAGCTATGATATTTAGTTATTTCAATAAGTAAGGATAATTTTGAACAATTCTATATTATATTACTGACACATGGATTCTATTGGCATGTTCTACAAAAGGCTCTGGTGACGTAAACCCATTACAGAGGCATGACTGAAAGTGCAGAAGTATACTTTTTGATTATTGTGTATTTGTATCTCAGAAATCTCCCTCACCATTTAGGTTCACTTATCATTCTTAAAAATCTATGCAGGACAGAGAGGCATTTATCTATTTGCACTTCCAGAATGTGAAGGTTTTTATTAGTATGTTTGATACCTTCTGTGAAAGATATGTGTGTTATTTTTGCTGTTAAAATGATAATGCTGTGTTTCTTTCAAGGAAGCTATATTGGAGGAGCAGGAAAAGAAGAAAAGCAAAAACTTGTATGTATATAAGACCAGAGATACTTTTCAAAGCACTGTTTCAATGCAGATAGCAGTGCTAATCTGCTTCTCTCATACTTCTAACAACCATGTTAGAAAAGACCTCTGGTGTCATAAGACAACCTACTGTATTGGCTGTGTCTTTTTTTTCTTTTCCCCTCAGAGCAGTGACTATAAGCTTAAGAATTCTTGCAAACATCCTTGTGCTTCTCTCACTGGCTGGAAGTATTTACATCATATACTTTGTCGTGGATCGATCCCAAAAGTTAGAGCGCACCAAACCAGAACTGACTCTTTGGGAAAAAAATGAGGTATCCTGCCTTTATGCCACCTCTGTGTTAGAAGCAGGTTTATTGCCTCAGGGCTCTCTGTAGCAACATTGTGCACTGAGGTGTAAATTGCAAGAGATTAGCCAGGAGAAATGAGGAATAAGAGGGCAGGGTGGCAGTTACCTGGATCTGTCTTCGCACACTTGCTCAGCAAGGTAGTGGCAGGGCTGAAGTGGGCAGGGGGATGCTGCAGGCCCTCATTTCACTGAGACTGCTGTTCCATCTGCCCCCTATTTGATGAGGACAAAGCATAAACTGTCCTCTCACTTACAAACCTTCTTCTGCACCCATGATTGAGCTGAGCAAACACTGGGCCAATGGAAAAAGATGAGCTTTGACAATCACTACTGATTTCAGCCGGTGGATATTGAATGTTCTGTGACTATTTCCATTCAGAGGAATGAGTGGATATTGAGAGAAGGAAATGAATAGACATGGAGAAGCTATTTCAGAGGAAGATGCTGGCTTCATGCTTGCCACATGTTAAGTTTTTATTCTAATTAATGAAGTAATATCTTTAAATCTAGAAAGTCTGGAGTAAAGAACCCTGAGTGGTATTCCAGATCTATAATTCTGGATCACAGCTACTGTTATCACTGCCAGTAATAACTTTTTAAAGCATCTCCTCCAAGAAAAGCCATCACCAAAGCATGTGCACCAGCAGTATTTCAATCAGCAGTCAAGATACCATAGAAGAAGATCTACATGCAGAGCTATAAAAATGCTGTGCCTTTCTGTTGTGTAGGTAAGCGTAGTTGTGTCACTGATTACAATGATTGCACCCTCCGCTTTTGAACTTGTGGCAGCTCTGGAGATGTATCACCCAAGAACCACTCTTCGCTTCCAGCTTGCCAGGTATGGGCATTATGCTGGATAGAAAATATGGGGGGAGAAAGGGAGGAAGAGGAGAGATGTTTTCTGGTCGCATGTTTTACCCCAGAGAATGTATGAGAAGTCAATGAGATTAAAATGCCAACAACTTTTATCTTATTGTTGTTGTTTTCAGGGTTCTTGTTCTGTATCTGGGAAACCTTTACAGTTTAATCATTGCTCTCCTGGATAAAGTTAACAGTATGAGTGTCACTGTAAGTTTAACAACCTTTTCTGATGTGTGAAGCTAGTGCACTTTATGGAGAGAATTCTATTTATTGTAATACATATGAAGTCAGATGAAATTGATTAAAAAATATTAGAGCTTGATAGGATTGTAAAGTTAAGTTTAATTTGTAATGTTCATTTACAACTACTTTTAGTTTATTAGGACAACTTGATCCATTTGATTGCTAATGTATCACAAGAAATAGATTTCTGTGCATTGCTTAGCTATTAAAAAAAAAAATCCATCCATATATACCAAAAATTTCCAGCTACCTAAAATCAGCTTTCAGTATTGTCCTTAAAGTTTCATCTGCATCTGTACATTGACAGCTACTTAACAGTTACCTGACAGATGCTTGAAAATACATGAAGAAATGCCTCTGTGTGTGCACATTGTAGAAGGTACAGACTTCTGCATATGTGTACGGTTGAGAAAAGTACCTTTTGGGACATTTATCATTGCAGGACGCTGCTGTTAACAACAATGCAAGTAATTCTGCCAACTTCTTAGCAAATAAAACTCTTTCCAAGCAAGACAATTTATCTACAACTATTTCTGCTGTACAATTTGAGAGGAGCAGCATTGTCACATCAGAGGACAGTCGCACTCAAGGCTTGATGGTCTCTGACTCTAACAAAACCGTTTCCCCAAACACTCAGAACCCACAGGATCAGTGCTGGGAGACATACGTTGGTCAAGTACGTAACTCTTTTATTGTGTCATCAATTTATTCCTAATCCACACTTGACAAAAAAGTTAAAATTGTGTTGTGCTGTGTTCAGTTTTAGGGCTTTGCATTGCATAAATTTGAGAATTTATCTAAGGATTATGTAGAAGAAGTAAAAACTATGCAAACTGATACGGCCACAGATACAAGCTCTGTTTTATCTTCTACTTAATGGCATGTTTTAAATCTTAAATACAGGATAACACCATTCATCTGTAAGCACTAAACAGGTCTCTTACGGCTTGATAATTCTACTGCCATTGGATTTTGATTTTGTACAAATAAGCATTTCTCACTGTGAAGCATTTTGGAAGTATTACAGCATACATGATAAAGGATTGGATACAATAGAAAAAAAAACCTATTTCAGCTTATCTAGATAAATTTTCAGAACAGTCATTCAAAATAAAGCTTGAAGGCATCATGACCACAGTTTTACTGCTGCAAGCAATAGAAGGCACACTGGAAGTTTGATCATATTTGTCCTCTTTAATAGAATAGAGACAAGTAAGGAATATGTCAAACAGGAAATAACTTACATCTTTAAATCATACCAGAATACTAAGCTTGAGCCAAAATACAAATACAAATGTGAAAGAGCCATATGCAGTCCATTTGCTTTCAGAATGACTCAGTATTTGTGAACAACATGTATTTCAGGAGATGCTAAAGCTTTCCATTATCGACATGATTTTCACAGTCGCAAGCATCCTGCTAATTGATTTTTTCCGTGGTCTGTGTGTCCGATATTTAAGTGATTGCTGGTGCTGGGATCTAGAAAGCAAGTTTGTAAGTACAGTCTTTATTCTATCAAACTAAGATGCTGAAGATGAGTATCCTTCCCATATTACTGAATGTCCTTAAAGCCTTTCAACAGATAAGTAATTTCCTAGTAGCACTCATCTCTAAAGGCACAGCTCACATTAGGTTTAAATTGGAGGTCACAGATAGAGGCTGAAAGTGGATGTTTTTCTCAAGCCTACTCCTATGGCCGTGGTGCAAAAGTCTCTTGTAAAATAAGATCATGGAGCAGCCAAAGATGAGAAAGAGGGCATTGAGTTGCTCCCCACATCCTCTTTTCTGTTGCTGTGACATCTATCCATAATTTAGATAGTGGTCCAAGTAACCAAAACCAGACAGCCCTGTAAGAAAATTATGGTGAGTAATATTTGGTTAGCAAGGAACTGTTGGCATGAAAGGCTGAGGACTGTTCTTTGTCCTTAGCTAGAGAAGTGAAATAAACTAGAGAAGAATGAGTTTGTTTAATACCCTGCTGTAGAGTTCATTTTACTGTGCTCCCACTGCCTGCCACAGGTTGGTATTTGATCTGGATGTTTCAGGCGTTGTGCTGTCTGCAAACAGATTTAGTCAACTGCTTTTAATGAAGGAACTGAAAACAAGATTAAGGCAAGGTATTCATCCCACACTGTGTTTCTTGTAGCCTGAATATGGAGAATTCAAAATTGCAGAGAACGTATTGCATTTGGTGTACAACCAAGGAATGATCTGGTATGTAGTCCATAAGTGATTTTTCTTGTCCTTTTTAGCTGATTACTAATAAATCTGATGGCTTCCAATGAAACCTATTCAAGTAGGAATGGGTAACGGAGTCTTTTATACTTTAGTATAATAAGAGATTCTCTGTGGATACTGAGCTGTTGTTCACCTGTTTTTTCCCTATGTTCTTCTGCCGTCAAAATCGCTTCTGCCAATATTGAGCTCTGACATGGTATTATTTTTGCAGGATGGGAGCTTTCTTTTCACCTTGCTTACCAGCATTCAACGTCCTCAAGTTGATTGGACTCATGTACCTGAGGAGCTGGGCTGTGTTAACATGTAATGTACCACACCAGCAGGTTTTCAGAGCATCTCGGTTAGTCAAAATAAGAATAAAAGACAAAGAACAAATCAAATACAGACAGTGGAAATGAAATATCTGCAGTGCATAGGAATAAAATGACTGGAGATTTTATCTCTGAAAGTTGACAACCAAATTTGACAGTAATATTGATAGCAAGTGTCTGTGAAAAATAAAACATAGTTACTGAGAAACTGAAGAGTTGTAAAGCAAGGTAGTTAAAGATATGCAAGAAATGAAAATGTCAGGGAATATGTGGCCTAATACAAGTGCTTTATTTCCATACAGGTCTGATTGAGCACAATAAAGTACATGTGCTGACTGTGGCAAATCCCATTTCTTAATGTTACTTTCTTTGTAAACTAAAAAGAATCTGCTTTTGTCTGTTGCATCACATAACGGATGTCCCCATTTTTCTTCTATCATGATGAATATCTTAATTGTTTACTCAAAATGGAAACAAGAGCATTTTTAATTGTTCAGAATCAGTTTTTCTAACATGTTTTGAAGACGAATCAATTCCTGCCAGTGTTCACTGTTCTTTTTCTTCCCTAACACAACTGGGCAGTAAAGTCAGTTTTATAGAGGGGTGCTGCAAACGGTTCTCCAGCTGCAGCAGTGGGATCTGGAAAGCTGTGCGAATATGATTTTGATCATTAAGAGTCTGTTTAAACTCACTCTGTTCAGACTTTCTAATTATAGCAGAATGATTATGATTTTTCAGAAATGTAGATTTTGAACTTACTAGATAGATACAGACTTGTACCTTTTATGTTGTCTCTTTTTCTCTGATTAGTATAATCTGAAACATGTTGCAACTTCTTGCAGATCCAATAATTTCTACTTGGCCATGTTGCTGTTCATGTTGTTCTTATGCATGTTGCCAACAATTTTTGCTATTGCCAGATACAAACCATCTTTAAGCTGTGGTCCCTTCAGGTAAGTTCTATTGGATTAATGAAAATTGCAAAGATTTTATTTCACCCTCTCACAATAAATTCATCAGGTTCAATATTACCCAATTAATACTGATTAAATAAAAAATCATAGACAGGACATTGTTTTTCTGCTGCCAGTATTTTTCAGTTTATTTACATAATGTAATGTGGCACTGAGCAATCTGGCACACATCGCTGTCTTGTCTCAATTCAAGCACCCTCTAAGCATGGCTGATGTTTCTGTGCTTTTGAAAAATGTGTTAAAAAGCAAATAACTAACAAGGTGCTTCTATTTTTTTTTTCTCCTTTCATTGTACTGTTTCAAAGTAGTTTTGGACAAAACTCTGTGTTTATCCACTGCCAACATTGCTTAACAAATTGGTGTACTCAGGATTTCTGACAACTTAATTTTAACTTTTTTTTTTCTTTTTTAGTGGACAAGAAAAAATATATGATATTGTTTCTGAAACGATTCAAAATGATTTTCCCAAATGGTTCAACACAGTGATTACTTACATCAGCAGTCCTGTGGTGGTTCTCCCTGCACTACTACTTTTATTGTAAGTACTTTATTCTTCACGGGTAGATTAAATTCACAAATTCGCTGTATTAATACTGGCCTTATCTCTGGAGAGTCAAATGTTGATGCTGAGAAACAAACACTTCGTTGCTGCAATTTTATTAGGCATATCTGAAAAAAACTACCTTATTGAATATATGGTATAATGAGCAGACAGGAATGAGACTATATCAAAAATGCTGTCTTTGCATTTTCAAAAGGAATTTCTTGTTCTGGGATGCTGCTTTAGAGCAAGTTCACTATACCATGTCAAGACTTGCAGTGCTGCTGGTTCCAGGAAGTTTTAAGATCCTTCTTCCATCTCAAGAGCTCCTCAAATTAATTTTCAGTTTCCTCATAGTCATTAGTTCAGTTTATGACTGTGAATAGGGCTCAGCCTATCATTTAAAGAAGCTTCTCAGTCATCCTGATTTCTAATAAGATAAATCAGTTATGCAAGTCTGCTCTTAAGTGTTAATGTAATATAACTTGCTGCAGCCTTGTGGAAGTGGAAGTCCTTTCTTACTCTAGTCTCTAAATAACTGTTCACAACTGGGAAATTTTTTTCCTTGTAAACTACAGACCAGTGCAGTTTTTCCCACCAGTGGACTTTTCAGACAATTCAAAAAGACAAAAGCAATACTTCCCACTTCTAACAACTTTTTTCCACTAAATCCCAGCCATGTAAATATGAATATGTTTAGAAAATTATGTAGATTTATTGACTACTTCAAACTGCTGCCTAAGCACATATGTAAACATTTGTGGTGTGAATTCTAGCTGTAATTCTTTGCTTCATCTGAAAGCCAGAGTAATCCCTTATGTTGGGTCAGATCCGATCTCGGCTGTGCCAGTGTAAACAAGGTGTTATTCCAGTCAGTCAACAAAATTACATTGGTGGGACTAAGCAAATTCAGCTGTAATTCTAGTGTCTCTGTTCCATAACCTTGGACTGGGGGGAGGGGGAAGAAAATATTTATCAAAATTTTCATTTTTAGTGTGTTCAGAATTTAAACAAAAATAGCTAGAAATGCAGCCAGGGTTACAGGCACAAAGAATCGACCTGCAAAAAGCACAGGCACAATTAGAAGTGCTGTTTAATCTGTTTTCAGTGTCGTTTTTTTATTTCATGTATGCTTGCCTCAAAGGCAGTTGTGATCTATTATCACAGTGTAAAGGAACTGCTACAAAGCAGCAATTGAACTTGTACCTCATTTTGATGACCTATTTTGAAGTCTCAAAAAGAAAACTGCCAAGAACATTTGAAGTGACTCATAACAACCTCTTTCACTTCTAGCATGCTAATCTATTACCTACAAAGTATTGCAAGATCATTAAAATTCACCAACAATCAACTGAGAATGAAGATCCAAACAGTAAGTACAGTGCAAAGCACTTTTACAGGCAATTCTTTGTCTTCAGGAAAGTACTCAAATCTTTAAAGTCACTTCCAGTGTTATCCAATGTAAAACCAACCCTGTGTTTTTCATACTTACACAGTAGTGGATTTACTCACGAATCCCTAATAATTTATTGCTTCTCATTCTTCTGAATATATTTTAGGAAAGAACTGAAGATAAGAAAAAGGTAGTTCAGATGGCAGTAGGTAAGTTGGTGGCCTTTAGAAATGCCACTATTAACAAAGCATTTGAATGCCAAACTATTTTGATTTCTCATATACATAAGGAAGTTAAACTATATTTAAAAAACTGTTTCCTATGGAGTCCCCCTCTTAGATGTTTTTGAGCTCAGCCTGATTCATCTGAAAGATAAATTGTGTAGTTTACACCTAAACTCAGCTGGGATCTCTGGAATGGGTTATTGTCCTGGTTTTACCCCAAACAGGTGAGAATCTGTGAGGCATCTCTGATGATTCAAATCCTGTCAGGCCTTCCATAAAATTCAGAATAGTAGGCAGAGGAGGAAGGAGAAAATGGCCCCTATTCTTTGACCTGAGTGGGTTAAATATTTCATCAGCAATGTTCAGACTTAATTGCATACTGTGCCCAAGGGAATTGGAACTTGCACCTTCCACTTCTCAGATTTTAGCAACGAGAAACCACAGAAAGAAAACAGTCCTCCTGATACCTCTCCGGGAAAAGGAACAAGTACAAATTTGCCAAGCCAAAGAGACAACATGAAACAGTAGCCTTATGGCTAGGTCTTAATGCTACTGTGACACACTTATAGCTCTCCAGTGGACACATAAATGGTGAAATACCAGAGGCACAGCAATATAGTAACTCAGGAGTAATTATTAAGGGCAATGAGGTACAAATACTAGATAGATTTTCTTTGCTATAGTAAAGAAATTCAACTTTTGGCTGTGACCAGCACAGTCACTGGAGCCAGTCTGCTGAATTTGGCCACCTTCAAAGTGGAAGTAGTGTACATTGTGAACACCTACTGATACTACATCTGCCATGCAGCATAGGATGCTGAGCCATCCCTTTATCACCACATCTCCCAGTGTAACACCAGTTTCTCTTTTCTGAACACAGTGGTGTTCTGTTAGCACTGGCTCCCCTGACTGAAGAGTGGTTGGAGCCACTGTTTGTAAATTTAGATGCGTGGATAGTTCTTGTAATAATTTCTGTTTTCTAGCCAGAATCCAAAATCTGGATGGGAATGACAAGAGACCAGAGCAAGATGGTGATATGATCAGACAGGAGACTTCTGTTCGGTCCTCAACTCCCCGAAAGAATGGCAGTGTATTGAACTTTGAATCTCCTGTGAGCAAAGGCACCAGAATACAAACAATTTCCCAGTCTGTGCCCCAAACTGTGCCTTCAACTGATGTTGCAAGACCTGTCAACGCAACTCCCACAACTTCAACCTCCTTAACGCCAGCTCCCTCAGCATCAAGTGTACAGAAACCAAGAAATGATCATATCGCAAACAGGTAAGAGCATTTTGATTTTGAAATGGCCTTTATCCCAGCAGCTCCATGACACACCCATTAAATTACAAAACAGCTGTGTATTCAGACTGTCTGGAGCAGTAAAACAGCTGAGGAATTTTTGAAAGGCAGATTCATCCATGGGTACAATTTAGATTGCTGATGACACCACCTCCGTAATTTTCTCTTAATTCAGATGGGATCATAAAACTCTGAAAATTATGGAGTTGATGGGGTTTATACACACCTAATACCAAATGTAAATACTAAGCTTCCCCTCAGACATAGCTCTAAAACAGTTTGTACAGGATACCTTTTCCATGAACAAGACAAATACAGGAAGAGTAAAGGAACTCTGTGCAAAATGCTTGAGCAGGTCTAACTGCAGAACAATTGGTTTTGGACATTGGCAGACTGATGTTTTGTTACCTGCTGGGTTCTTTCCAAGTGATCAGAGAAAGAAGAGTTCTCAGAATAATAAGGAAACAAAAAGAAAATAACTTGAGAAGCCAATTGTCTGCTGCCTTTTCCCAGGGAAGAACAAATGTATCTCCTAATTCCTACGGTACATTTCTCATACTGGTTCTAAATATTTGAAACAATGGAGATTCTGTAATCTCCACCCTTACAACCTTGTATTTGACTTCCACAGAAATGAATTATTTAACACATTTTAATTATGTGAATAGAGAAGTGTATATCTCAGTATTTCCTTCCTTTTTCCCCTTCCTAAAGGTACCCAAGTGTTGTGCATGGGAGTGCAAGTGAGCTCTGTAAAACAAAGCCCTACACACCAGTGACTTTCAAAAAGCGCCCCGAAGATGTTCATTCTGAGCCTCTCTTCAGAAAAGCCATTCAGGAGGTAAATCCAGATGCCCTTGGGGCAGGGGCTCCTGTTTTTGTGGGACGTAGACCATATGCTACCAGGTATATTGTTATTAATGAAAATGAGCCCCGGAAAAAATCACTCCGTTCCACCCCCCGACTCCAAAGGCACTTCAGAAAGGATGAAACAGGAGACATTATTGAGTTGTATCCACGTAATGTTAGAAGATATGTGGTTCGAACACCACACCAGATGTATTCCCCTCATCCCAGTGATGATGAGGAGGATGAAGAGGAACTTCAGAGAGAATTCATCAACAGATCCCATCGCCCTCGCTCCCTGTCTGATCTTCGCCCAGCACCACGATTTTACATTGGGGAATGCGCTGATGGCCACATTCTCATGAGAAAGGATCTAGCCAGAGTGCATTACAAATCCTGGGATGATGGTTTTGAGCTAGACCTGGACAGGCCTCCATATGCTTACAAGAAAGTGCACCTGAACTATCCCGAGCCACGTGTGAAACCAAAATCAAAGCAAAAGCTGGAGCAATCTCTAACAGAATCCGATTCCATTTCCATTGAATCCAGCAGTGATCCACAAAACAGCGGCAATGACCAGTATATCCAGGTCATTCACAGCAAGGAAAAGTATCCAAAAGCTGGGACAAAACTCACCAAAAAGAAATCAAAAAACAGTGTTGATCTAAATATGTCTGAGCCTAATGAACTGGTGTGTTCAAATGTCTGAGAAATTGCCCCACCACTTCTGTGTCCTGAATAGTTGCACGTGCATTTGCTGTACTTGCAGTCTGAGGTCTGTTGGAATGATCACAACAGTCTTTGCAACAACAATGTATGCAGCTATTTGAGGTGGGAAAAGCATAGTTAGCTTTGTGTCTTACTGTTAACTGTACCTCGCTTTAATAGCACAACTGGTACGTTGCAAATCTTGGAAGAGGAAATTTTTCCAATTTATTACTTTTGTTCTGCTGTTAAAAAACAACCCCACATACAGGAAAATCAAAAGTTGTGTACTTAAGGCACTTCAATTAAACTAGTACAAAAATATCTCAGATGACGCTCTCTTCGTCTCTTTGACACAGCCACATCTAAGGATACTTCCACTGAATAAATTCAGCAGGTAATAAGCTTCCTACATAAGGAGTTGCTGTCTATAGTATGAGTTATGACATCTCAATGCCCCAAGTTTGAATCTGCTGTAGCTCAAATAAATCAGCAATTACAGAGCATAGTGAGATTCTTTAGAGTGTAACACATGGGAAACTGGATTAACTGATCAGAGCATTAGTCTTCTAGATGAAATCATAGAATGGTTTGCGTTGGAAGGGACCTTAAAGGTCATCTAGATCATGTCCCCCTGCCATGGGCAGTGACACCTCCATGGATCAGGTTGTTCAAAGCCTCATCCAACCCGGCCTTGAACACTTCCAGGGAGGGGGCCAGCTACAGCTTCCCTGGGGAACCTGTGGCAGGGCCTCCCTACCCTTGCCATGAAAAATTTCTTCCTAATGTCTTCCTAATTCTTCCCCCTTCCAATTTAAAGCCATTCCCCCTGGTCCCATCACTCCTTGTCTTTGTAAGAAGTCCCTCCCCAGCTTTCCTGTAGCCCATTCAGGTACTGGAAGGCTGCTATGAGGTGTCCCCAGAGCCTTCTCTTCTCCAGGCTGAACAAGGCCAACTCCCTCAGCCTGTCCTCACAGCAGAGGTTCTCCAGTCCTTGGATCATCTTCGTGGCCTCCTCTGGACCCGTTCCAACAGTTCCATCTCCTTCTTATGGTGGGGATTCCAGAACTGGACACAGGAATCCAGGTGAGTGCTCAGAAGTGTGGAGTAGAGGGGGAGAATCCCCTCCCTCGCCCTGCTGGCAATGCTTCTTCGGATGCAGCCCAGGACAGGGTCTGCCTTCCGGGCTGTGAGCACACCTTGCTGGCTCATGCCGAGCTCCTCAGCAGCAGCACCGCCTGTGCCACGGCTGCTGCCGCTCGGAGGGCCAGAGGAGATCCAAGCAACGCTTGGGAAATGCTCCTTCCCCTAAACAAGTTGGAGCTCTT
Source organism: Tapera naevia (assembly GCA_033556795.1). Lineage (NCBI taxonomy): Eukaryota > Metazoa > Chordata > Aves > Cuculiformes > Neomorphidae > Tapera > Tapera naevia. The sequence goes on along the minus strand of JAUMJJ010000076.1, from coordinate 4,249,677 downwards.
CAGCTGCCACCCCTCCGTGAGCTGCTAAAACGCTTCAGTGGGCACAAGGCAGCGACTCGTCAAGAAATCAGGCCCAGCCAGCATGGGTTTAGGAGGGGTAGGTCCTGCCTGATCAACCTGATCTCCTTTTATGACCATATGACTCGCCTGGTGGGTGAGAGGAAGGCTGTGGATGTGGTATACCTGGACTTCAGCAAGGCCTTTGACACTGTCTCCCACAGTAGACTCCTAGAGAAGCTGGCAGCCCGTGGCTTAGATGGGAGCACTTTGTGCTGGGTTAGGAATTGGCTGGATGGCTGAGCCCAGAGAGTGGTGGTCAATGGTGTCTCATCCAGTTGGTGACCGGTCACCAGTGGTGTCCCCCAGGGATCAGTGTTGGGTCCAGTCCTGTTTAATATCTTTATTGGTGATCTGGATGAGGGGAGGAAGCTGGGAGGAAGGGTTGATCTGTTAGAGGGTAGGATGGCCCTACAGAGGGACCTGGACAGACTGGAGAGCTGGGCTGATTCCAATGGGATGATGTTTAATGAGTCCAAATGTCAGGTACTTCATTTTGGACACAACAATCCCATGCAGAGCTACAGACTGGGGACAGAGTGGCTGGAGAGGAGTCAGGCAGAAAGGGACCTGGGAGTGCTGGTGGACAGGAAGCTCACCATGAGCCAGCAGTGTGCCCAGGTGGCCAAGAAGGCCAATGGCATCCTGGCCTGCATCAGGAATAGTGTGGCGAGCAGGACCAGAGAAGTTATCGTCCCCCTGTACTCAGCACTGGTCAGGTCTCATCTTGAATACTGTGTCCAGTTCTGGGCCCCCCAGTTTGGGAAAGATGTCAGGATGCTGGAATGTGTTCAGAGGAGGGCAACGAAGATGGTGAAGGGGCTGGAGCACAAGCCCTACGAGGAGCGACTGAGGGAGCTGGGGCTGTTTAGTCTGAAGAAGAGGAGGCTCAGGGGAGACCTCATTGCTCTCTACAACTCCCTAAAAGGAGGTTGTAGTCGGGCAGGGCTTGGTCTCTTCTCTCAGGTGACCAGTGACAGAACCAGAGGGCATGGACTTAAGCTTCGTCAGGGAAAGTTTAGGCTTGATGTGAGGAAAAAGTTCTTCACTGAAAGGGTGATTGGTCATTGGAATGGGCTGCCCAGGGAGGGGGTGGAGTCGCCGACCCTGGAGGTGTTTAAGGGGAGACTGGATGAGGCACTGAGTGCCATGGTCTAGATGATGGTTGGTGTTAGTGTGGGTGTTGGTGTTGGGTTATAGGTTGGACTTGATGATCTCAGAGGTCCTTTCCAACCTTGTGATACTGTGACTCTGTGACTCGGACTGTGAGGAGGGGACCCCACTTGGTTGCTCCGCCAGACTGCAGCACCAACGCTGAAAACGGCGAAGGGGCCGCAGGGATGCTGCAGGCGAGCCCCCCCTGCCCTCGGAGCTCCCCTGTACCCTCGGAGCTCCCCTCTGCCCTCGGAGCTCCCCCCTGCCCCCCGAGCTCTCCTCTGCCCGCGGAGCCCCCCCTGCCCTCGGAGCTCCCCTGTACCCGCCGAGCTCCCCCTGCCCGCCGAGCTCCCCCTGCCCTCGGAGCTCCCCTGTACCCTCGGAGCTCCCCCTGCCCTCGGAGCTCCCCTGTACCCTCGGAGCTCCCCCCTGCCCTCGGAGCTCCCCCTGCCCTCGGAGCTCCCCCTGCCCTCGGAGCTCCCCCTGCCCTCGGAGCTCCCCTGTACCCTCGGAGCTCCCCCTGCCCTCGGAGCTCCCCCCTGCCCTCGGAGCTCCCCTCTGCCCTCGGAGCTCCCCTGTACCCTCGGAGCCCCCCTCTGCCCTCGGAGCTCCCCCTACCCTCGGAGCTCCCCCCTACCCTCGGAGCTCCCCCCTGCCCTCGGAGCTCCCCCTACCCTCGGAGCTCCCCCCTACCCTCGGAGCTCCCCCCTACCCTCGGAGCTCCCCCCTGCCCTCGGAGCTCCCCCCTACCCTCGGAGCTCCCCCCTGCCCGCGGAGCTCCCCCTACCCTCGGAGCACCCCCTACCCTCGGAGCTCCCCCCTACCCTCGGAGCTCCCCTCTGCCCTCGGAGCTCCCCTCTGCCCTCGGAGCTCCCCTCTGCCCTCGGAGCTCCCCCTGCCCTCGGAGCTCCCCCTACCCTCGGAGCTCCCCCCTGCCCTCGGAGCTCCCCCTACCCTCGGAGCACCCCCTACCCTCGGAGCTCCCCCCTACCCTCGGAGCTCCCCTCTGCCCTCGGAGCTCCCCTCTGCCCTCGGAGCTCCCCCTGCCCTCGGAGCTCCCCTCTGCCCTCGGAGCTCCCCCCTGCCCTCGGAGCTCCCCCTGCCCTCGGAGCTCCCCCCTACCCTCGGAGCTCCCCTCTGCCCTCGGAGCTCCCCTCTGCCCTCGGAGCTCCCCCTGCCCTCGGAGCTCCCCTCTGCCCTCGGAGCTCCCCCCTGCCCTCGGAGCTCCCCCTGCCCTCGGAGCTCCCCCTGCCCTCGGAGCTCCCCTCTGCCCTCGGAGCTCCCCCTACCCTCGGAGCTCCCCTCTGCCCTCGGAGCTCCCCCCTGCCCTCGGAGCTCCCCCTGCCCTCGGAGCTCCCTCTGCCCTCGGAGCTCCCCCTGCCCTCGGAGCTCCCCCCTGCCCTCGGAGCGCCCTCTGCCCGCGGAGCTCCCCCCTGCCCTCGGAGCGCCCTCTGCCCGCGGAGCTCCCCCTACCCTCGGAGCTCCCCCTGCCCTCGGAGCTCCCCTCTGCCCTCGGAGCTCCCCTCTGCCCGCGGAGCTCCCCCTACCCTCGGAGCTCCCCTCTGCCCTCGGAGCTCCCCCGTACCCTCGGAGCTCCCCTCTGCCCTCGGAGCTCCCCCCTGCCCTCGGAGCTCCCCCCTGCCCCCCGAGCTCTCCTCTGCTCGCCGAGCTCCCCCTGCCCTCGGAGCTCCCCCTGCCCTCGGAGCTCCCCTCTGCCCGCGGAGCTCCCCCTGCCCGCGGAGCTCCCCTCTGCCCTCGGAGCTCCCCCCTACCCTCGGAGCTCCCCTCTGCCCTCGGAGCTCCCCTCTGCCCTCGGAGCTCCCTTCTACCCTCGGAGCTCCCCTCTGCCCTCGGAGCGCCCCCTGCCCGCGGAGCGCCCCCTGCCCGCGGAGCTCCCCCTACCCTCGGAGCTCCCCCCTACCCTCGGAGCTCCCCCCTGCCCTCGGAGCTCCCCCCTGCCCTCGGAGCTCCCCCTACCCTCGGAGCTCCCCTCTGCCCTCGGAGCTCCCCCTACCCTCGGAGCTCCCCTCTGCCCTCGGAGCTCCCCTCTGCCCTCGGAGCTCCCCTCTGCCCTCGGAGCGCCCTCTGCCCGCGGAGCTCCCCCCTGCCCTCGGAGCTCCCCTCTGCCCTCGGAGCTCCCCTCTGCCCTCGGAGCTCCCCTCTGCCCTCGGAGCTCCCTTCTACCCTCGGAGCTCCCTTCTACCCTCGGAGCTCCCCCCTGCCCTCGGAGCTCCCCTGTACCCTCGGAGCTCCCCTGTACCCTCGGAGCTCCCCTGTACCCTCGGAGCTCCCCTCTGCCCGCGGAGCTCCGCCCCCCCCGCCCGCCGGAGGCGATGGCGCCGCCCCTCAGGTGAGGGGGCGGGCGGGGGCGGCTCGGCGCGGCTCGGCTCGGCTCGGCCATGGAGTACGCGGCGCTGGCCGAGGCGGCGGCCGCCAAGCTGGAGCTGTACCGGCGGGACCCCGTGGGCTGGCGGTGCTGCCGGCGCACGGTGAGCGGGGGGCGGCGGGGCGGGGCGGGGGGCGGCGTGGCCGCGGGCGGCTGACGGCGTCCCCTCCCGCAGGGCGAGGTGGCGGTGTCCTGCAGAGCCTCGGCCGAGTTCGCCGGCAGCGTGTGAGTGAGCAGCGCCGGCGCGGGGCGGGGGGGATGCGGGATGCGGGATGCGGGATGCGGGGGGGAGCGGCGGGGCTGCGTTTCCTTTCGTGCCGCCGCAGGTACCGGGGAGAGGGGGTCGTGGCCGCCAGCCCGCGGGCGGTGTGGGAGTGCATCAAACCGGTGGCCGGCGGGCTCAGGACCAAGTGGGACGAGAACGTGAAGGACTTCGAGGTCATCGAAGCCGTCAGTGATGTGAGTTGGTGGCGATGGGCAGCGCGCGGAGCTCCCCGTGGAGCCTCCTGGAACGTGTGGGAAGGGCTCGGGGGGTTGTTCAGCCTCTCTGGGTTCCTCTGGCACGGCTGGGGCTCGGCAGCTTTTTTAGACCTTCTTCCTATTTCTGTGAATTGTTTCTTGTCACTTGCTGGTCCTTCTGAAAGGATGCACTGATAGACCAGGTGCTGCATACTTGAAAATTTATAGCACTGAACACTACATCGTTGTAATAATATTGTTGCAGACTATCATATTTTTAATGAGCTGTTTGTGAGAGAGGAGGAGGTGTAGAGAATACATAGACTTAGCTGAGCAGTCAAGGGTTCGTGTCACCCCCTGTTAATTAGTTGAGGCCCTGGCTTTCACCGTGGCAGCACACACTGTGCTGTGTGCATTGCACTCTGGCTGGCCTTGGCACCCAACACTTCAGTATCTCTGTCATTAAAGTGCAGGTACTGTACTTGGAGCATCACAGATTAAAAGGGCTGTGTGTGAGCAGTAGTTTCTACCGTTGCAGTTGTACAGTCTTAATTTCCAGCTTTTGGTGGGTTTCAGAACCTTAAAAAGCATTGGATTTAGATCGCCAAATCTCAAGTGGATGTAGGTGCTCAGAGGCAGCCAGGGTGAAAACACAACCAGCTCTAGGAATGTTTGTGGAAGTCTTGAGAAAAGTATTTTTCTGGGGGGAACCTTACAGGCAGTTAGTTTTAATTAAACTTAAACTTTAGGAATGTGCAGCCTTCCCCTTGAAATTCATAGACCTTACAAGCCTTGCCAGCACTTGCCAGCGTGGTAGAAGCCTCTTTTCTGGGGAGCCTGCCACCACAGAGCCTGCACAGAAGGGGTTGGTAGTGTTAGTGTTTCTGCAGTGTAAGAAATCTGTTTGTCAAGTTGTATCCCACATAACACAATGCAAAAAAGTTCCTTGTTAGCTTCCTGGAATGGAGAAGCATTTTAACTGTCTTGTGAGCATGCGTGTGGCTGATCTACTTTTCAACATCCCTTGTGGTATTTGTCCTTAAACAACCTGAGAGAAATGCATTATCAGTCTGTTTTTCTCCAATAAACCTTCTCTCCATCAATGCTCTGTAGTACCTTTTGACTGTGCTGATTTGCATTTCATTCCGTATAGGGTGTAATACAACTCCTCAATACAGTTCATAAAGCACATCTGAAAGAGCATCAGAAAGTATGGGGATTTTTCTGCTGTGCTTTTGAAAGCATCAACTGATACAACACTGTTTTGTGATTTCCAGACTGTCTCTGTCTGCAGAACCACAACTCCTTCAGCTTTCATGAGGATTATTTCACCAAGAGAATTTGTGGACGTGGTACTAATCAAGCAGTATGAAGATGGGACGATGCTTTCTGCTGGTGAGATGCTTGTGTTCTCAACCTGTTCACATTATGTTAAGAGATAACCAGCACCTACCCAAAATAAACTTAAAATAGAAAATCAGTAATATGCTGTTTAGTACTTGTTGATCTGATGTTGATAAGATAAAATTTTAGTGGTCTCTTTGCATTGTTGTCCTCAATATGTAAGTCCATTCAGATAATGATGATACTGTTCACCTGTGTTTCCTTCCCTTGCTGTGCTTTTGAGACTGAATATGTGTTTAATTTACTATTAAGTTCTGAGGGGAGGTTTGTGCATGCTTATGTTGTCAATTCTTAAGAATTTACAGAACTAAAAGAAGTCCTGTTGAGGCTAAATCTTGTAATAACACTGTCTGCAATGTCTCTAGATTTTGATGTAGCCATTGAACAAAGGTACCACTCCTGTATGTGGAAATAATTCTTATGAGACAAAATAGTGCTGATTTTTAAGGTGCTGTCACTTCATAGAATTTAATACTTCTTTGGTTTCTCCATTCATTGGCCAGTGTGGTTCCTTTAAATGGTCTTTTCTGACCACTTGTATCCACAACCCCACATCAAAAAGGTTATACTGCCATTCTTCTTAAGTATTTTCTCAGCTGGTGTTTTGAGTACCAAAGACTCTTTCCCATCTCTTGTGAAAATAACATTTTTTCTTGAATGCATTTTCTTGTAGCCACCAACGTGGAACACCCACTGTGTCCTCCCCAACCAAATTTCGTGAGAGGCTTTAATTATCCCTGTGGCTGTTTCTGTACACCTCTTCCAGGGTAAGAAGTGATCTATTTGAATGTTATGTATACTCAAGCCCTTCTTGTGCATTGTGCAGTGTGTTTATGTGTTTATGGCCACATGTGATCTGTGGCCTCCTGGCAATAACAAGTTTATGTCTTTCTTTGACTGGTAGTCATTATGACTGAGTGGCCTTTTTGTTCTTTTTTTTTGTGCAATGAATTGGTCTCTATTTCCTAGAGGGAAGTCTTTAATGTTACAATTTACATCATGGCAGGATTCTCACTGGCCTGTTAAGCAGGCATTCAACCTATATGGTCTTAATTTTTTGGCAAATGAGTATCTGGTTGTTTATTACATTGTCATAATTAATAAACAGAATCATGTACTTATTTAGGTACAGGATTAACTGTAATTTGGCATGTGGGGATAGCCATATTCATTGAAATTTGAAATTAACATCTGTTGTTTATTTTTTAAAAGTACTTAGGAGTATCTATCAGCAGACAGTACATATGAGTCATTGTAAAGTTTTTTTATGCTTTTAAACCACTGGCTGTAGATTCATTTGCATTGTCTTTGCAGGGAGCCAGACAGGACTCAACTCCTCACTTTCTTCCAGACTGATCTTGGTGGCTATCTTCCTCAGACAGTGGTGGATTCCTTCTTTCCAGCTAGTATAGCTGGATTTTACAGCAACCTGACCAAAGCTGTTAAGGCACTGAAAGTGTGACAAGACCAAATTGCTGGCATCACCATCTTGAGGGTAGGAGAAAGCCTGGCAGGCTGAGGGCAGAAATAGGAAGTTGGCCATACAGCACTTCTCACCAATAACTTCACTGCTAGTAATGGGAACAATGGATTGAGTAAAGTGAATTTTTAAAACAGCATTTTCTACCTGTCTCCATGCAAAGCAATGCGTTCTTTCCTAATCTAATTTCTTTCATTTTCATAATTAGAAACATGACACCAGAGGCTGGAAAAATCCTGGAGGCAGAGCTGCTGCCTGTCTGCAGGGAGATGATGCACATGCTAGATCTGTTCTTGCCCACACTTTGGTACTGTCTGTGAGGAGGAGCATTGCTAAAATGCACTTAGCACTACAGTGTTAGCCAGGTGCTGGTCAGCCCTGTTTTGTCTCTGAAGCTCCCCAAAGACTCCTGTGGAAAATGTTCTTTCCCCTAAATAAGCAGTAGCTCTTCAGCTGCCAGCACTCCTTCAGCTGCTAAAATGCTTCAGTGGGTCCAAGCCAGCAATTGGCAAAAGCCAGAACGAATTGGATTGTGAGGAGGATCCCACTTGGTTGTTCCAGCAGACTTCAATACTAATGGTAAATAGGCCTAAAGTGCTTTTTTTTATTTCCTAGGTCAAGGTCTTCCAGTGCAAATCAGTTCATAGGTCTGTGTGCTGGCAAACAGACACTGTTCCTTTCTCCCCTCTGTACCAAACCCAGTGATTTCCACAGTGTTGTAAAACAAACTGTGCTGAAATACTGGCAATAAATAATGAGGAATAAGCACTTTACCTGCTATTTTTTAAATTGCACTTGAACATTTTTTTGGTCTTTTGTGGTGAGAGGTTTTAACGGGTGAATAATCTTCTCTGTAGCTTTGTCTTGACTTCGCAGGCCATAAGGACGCTGCTTTTTTCTAAGACTGGTTTGCTTCACGGCACAGTCTTGGGAAATCAGCTCCTGATCTTGTGTGCAGCTTCAGAAATATTTATGGTGCTGGGTACTGCAGGAGTATCAGACATTACTGTGGATTACATATAATTACAAAAGGAAAACTAATTGCTGAATTAGGAATTTAAATGCAGGTTGTGATTGTAATGCTGTAACTCGATTATTTAACAAGGTTAATATGCTCTGCTTTATGTCCTTGTTTGGTTTATATTTAGTAGAGAGCGTGGACTTCCTATGATGTTTTCTACTGTAAATCTCACACTATGGAATAGATTTTTCAAGAAAACATTTTTAATCTAGTCTCCTTTGTGTACAAGGATGTAAAAACTTGTATAAGTGTGATGAAATAAATATTTTTCTTCTACATCTTGCTGTTTACTCTGGGTCATCCTTTACAATGGTTCCTCGTGCACCTGTTCTGCCATCAAGGAGAAACGTAAGAGCCACTTGGACCTCCAACACCTCTGAATTCCGTGCAACAAGGCAGGGAAAAGCCTTCACTACATTTACAGTCCCCACTAACTGGGGATAGATGTAGTTTGGTGACAGTGCTCACTCTGCCAACTTCTTTGCCCTTTGTTGGTCTGAATTTCCCATTTAAATTGCTGCTTTCTATACTTAGGGAAAGTAACAAATTCACTGAGGGGAGATCTGGGCCCTGATATTACAGAGGCTCCTACATATTTATCTAAATGTACTGAAGCTGTTAGGCATGAAGTTCAGTATCTCAGCAAGTCCATGCAGGATTATGATTAATTGGCAAAAAGATGAAGGAGAGCTCAAGCCACCGCATGTTCCTGCAAGTAAACCTTTTGCAGAAAATGGACGTTTTATTAGCTATTTATTATATATTATTTTTTTTAATTGCTCTGAGCAATAAGGGTGGTAGGTGTGGCTCTTTCTTGGAATAGCTTAAGAGTCAAAGAAGCCCAGATGGGTGCACAAGACCATCCTGTCACGTATACATGTGCTGCTGCTGGTAGAATTCCATACAATGCTTAGAGAGCACTGCCAAAATGCCCATAGCAGCTCTTGAAGCATAGAATCATCTTCAATTTATTATTTCCAGAATAAACATTTGGATTCAGAACTTCTAGTTCCCAAATAGTCTCGCTGGTGCTTTGCCTTACAAAATTAACACAACAAAAAAAATGTGTGTGATTAGAAGGTGAGGGTTGGTTCTAAATGGCCTTGTACTCTCCTGCAGTCTGAGACCTCTGGCCAGGGTGAAGTTAGAAATGTCACCGCTACGTTGCCCTTAGCATCCTGCTTCACCCTTGCAATGCTGTGAGACACTCCTCTTCCCCCTCCCACCTCCTGTTTGCCTGCTGGAGTTCATACAGCTCCACCAACTGCTGGTAAAAGGTTACCCCAGATGGGATTTGCCTTTTTGAGCTGTTTTGTGGTTGGAATAGAAAAGCTGGAGTTTTTCAGGGCACGCTGTTTTGACACATAAAGTTGCATCCTTTCTAGGTGCTGGGCTGGATTAAGCAAGGTGGAGGCATGGATTTGGCCCCAGGGGTTGTGAGTTTGACATCCCTGGTCTAAGGTTTTTCCTTTGCTGTAGTGTTCAGGCGCATTTCTCCCTCCTGGGAAGGTAAGGCAGGAAACAAGACTTGTAGAGTAGGACTGAAAATTTGACCCACAATGTGCGTCTGATATTTGTTATGTTAATGGCTTAAAAATAGGAGAATACTATAGCTGTCACATATTTTATTACAACCAGTATATTATTAATAATTCTTTTATAATGCTACACTTTGGAACATCTGTTTCTGAAGGTTGAAATAAGAATTGTGTACATTTTGTGCAAGGCTTGTTTTGTCCCAGACAGCTTGTTCTGTAACTGGCACTGAGATCATGTGTACTTTTCATATGTGCTTTCTGAGTATCTTGCTGTGCTAGCCAAATGGCTGCAAGTAATAAAATCATTATTTTTTGTTGTTTCTAACATTGGCAGTAGTCTAATTCCTCCTCTTACAAAGTTTCAGATGACTTGGTGGTTAACAGAGCTTGGCTTCTTCCTCTTGATGACGGCTGTGATGGGCCCATCAGGTAATGCCTTGATTATATTCCATGCTTCAAAACGAGTGAGTCCTTGCATGGCAGTCGTGTGCACTTGCAGTAGCTCATCACCAGGCTGGACAGGGCTGTTTTGTTCTAATGCAGTCCCTGGAGGAAAAAAAAAAACACATTAATTTCCTTTTATTCTTTGTGTGGAGGAGTCTTTAACGGATCTTTCACTTATTAAGGTTCACCAGCATATTTGGTATAAACCACTTGGTCTCAGCAGGCAACAGATCCCTGGCACTGCACAGGATAATGCTGCATTTACAAGAAATGCAGTTTTCATGGTATAAATCAGCAGTCAGCCACAAACTGCTCAAGTTGGAAGCAGTTAAGATCCTGCTGTGTACACATTTAAGTGTGTTTACCTTTAAATATCCTGTTGATGGTGATGGGTTTATCTCCATGAATAGAGCCTTTCCCCCCTTCCAGACTGAATCCCAAACCAGCAGGTGTTTTTTCTAGAGTTATGGTGCAGATTGTATCTTCAGTTGCTGGAAACAAATGGAGATTTAGCAGATGAGCACTACATAGTCTGAAAAGCTAGAACATCTGTTGCAAAAAAAAAAAGAATTATGCTTTGTTTGCAAAAGCACCATAAACTGCCAAATGAAAGAGAAAACTCTAGCTTTTAATTCCTCTTTTTGTCGTTGTAAGACCTTCTGGGAAGCCGGAGAGAGAAAGTTTGAATTCATAACAGAACAGAAATATAAAAATGAAAGCTGGTGACTTAGAATTATAAAATTATAAAAATCTGTTCAATTAATAAAATTAAAGGTATTTGGCTTGATGTTACTTATGAATTGTTATCAACTACAAAGATGCTAGTGCTTATTTGCAGTACATATATAAATCCCAAAATGATATCTTAAGAATGTTGAAAGGTTCTTCAAAAACCTGACCTTGCTGTGTTTCAGATGTAACCACCTGCTATATCAGACAATAGCATGTTGTTCATTTAAACCAAAATTCTCTTTTACAGAAAAAAAGTCTTGAAAATTGGGATGTAATAATATTAGAATAAAAAATCACTGTTCAGTGAGTTGTCCTTATGCCTTCGATGAGGTTACTGCAATAATAATCTTTGAATGTCTATAGAAATTCATCCAGGGGATCACACTTGTGTTGCTTCAGAAGGTTTCTTTAGTTTAGAAATCCATTAATTCTTTCCCTTTCCAATGAATTTATTCCAAATACCTGCTTTAGCCATGTTTTACTAACCATGCTGTCTTTAATCATGGTTCTCAGATTTACCCAGCCAACACCGCATTTACCCAGCCAACAACAGGATTTCAAGTGGGAGCTGCAGGGCAATGCCACTGAACTTCACTCACCAGACTCTCGTGAGGCATCACTCCCTATCGAAGATGTACTAGAGTTGAGTGAAATATTGGGATGTTTTTCTCCATCTTTAGCTCTTCTAGTGACAACCACAGCTTGTCTGGGCTGTCGAGCCTGCCGCATGATGGCTGAGGCATCGCTATGAGTTGCACCTTTAAAAGACTTTCCATTAATGGACAGCACTTCATCTCCTTTCTGAATAGTTCCTTCCTGAGATGCTGCTCCACTGGGAAACACTTTGTGAACCTATGGAAGAACCCAGTCACCACAAACACAAGGAGAGAGGGGAAAAAAAAAAAGGACAAATCACTAGATCACATAGTTAATAATTTTTACATTTGTTTTTTTGCCAGGAGCAAGCTGTTTCTAACGCATTTCAGGACTAAGGGCTGAATAAATTTGCACAGAGGAATTCTCCTGGGCACAGGTAGGAAAGCAGGTAGGAAATCTGGGGTTGCTGTAGGTGGTGTGTGGCTTGCTTGTGCTGCTCCCTGGCCCTCCTGCAGCTGTGCTCATGGGAGGAGGAAGGCATGAAGATAGTTTCTACCTTCCAGACCCCTTACATGTCTATGTTCTCACCTCATTCCTCCTGACCATCCTGCATGTGAATAAGGTGTTGGTTTACTTCCTACTGAGGGCTATATGTTTTTCTGCCTTAGCTTTCAGAGTTGTTGGGGACTGTTGTGCCCCCACTGCCAGTCCCCTGGAGAGGGCAGCTCTGTGCAGAAGGATCCTGTTTTCACCCATTAACACCACGATTCTTCTGACTCTGTCACTACAGCTACCTACTTTGATTATGCCAAAAGCCACTCTCTGTCATAGAAAACCAATAAGTTATATATTTTTATGTAATTTTTAAAGTATTTTTTAAGAAAGATGCTACTTACTGTGACCACTTTATTTTCTAGATCAATGCCCCCTGCCAGGCTGAATCCAAGCCCAGTATCTTCTTCTTTGTGCAAAACTGTAACATGAATATCATCAAATTCCTAGGCAGAGAAAGAAAGAATGTCAAAACCTTCCTAATATATATGTCAGGACAGTTGTAAAATGTCCATTATGCATTTTATAAGGTAGTATAATGGAATTTTTAATAGAAGTCTTAGTGGCATAGGCATAATACTGAGACAAGTTTAGTATTTGGCTTTGATCAAATTTGCCCATCAATCACCTGTTTTGTAAAATCCTATTCTGTGTTTAAAATTGTTCTGGTTTGGAAAACAGCTGTCAGTTATATCTGGACCATAAATTGAATGGTATAAAAGAGTATAGATAATCATGTACTGTAGAAAACTGAAAATATTGCTGAATTGTGTTAGAGGATCTTTTAATTGAAAAAGTGGAAAGAGAATTTTGCCTACAACTTTCATGGATGTAACCCTGACAGCTTAAAACGTGATTTTCAGTCTTGTTTTTATTTTTAATGGTGTTCTAGTAACGAGTACAAGACCCTGTCTCTGACTATGTTATCCCAAAGATGAGTTTGTATAGGGTAACAACTCTTGTTTAACCTATTTTCCCAAGGAGCATGGCTTTCTTGACCACAGTTCCACAAACATGTTCAACTGTAAGTTGTATTTTTTGATGTTGTGTGGTTTCCTTCCACAGTTGAGTCCACTGGCCCACTGCACCCAGGCAGAGGGTGTGTGCTGTTCAGAGATATGAGCAATGCTAATGTTCCATTGAGGGCAACATTACAACATCACTTTTGTTGCTAATCAGACCAAAAATATCTACATGGGATGTTGATGAGAAACACAAATTAATAGAAAACTTTCAGTAATTATGTTTGTCAAACTACTTTTAGATTGCAACATACTAGTAAAGTTCGATGAAGTCGGTAAGAATTTGTCTCTGATGTGAGAATATGTCTACCTAATAATCTGACAGGCAGGTGTGAATTTTCTACCCATGCTTCCTGCAGCACAGACACAAATCAAGACTAAGACACACCACTGCAGGTGGCTAAGAGGCAAAAACTATGTTAGCTCAGGCTCGTTGGTGCACTAATGCAGTTATACTGCTGGAGTTTCTCAGCACAGCAGGCATGTAGCTGCCAGCAGAAGCTGAACTGTTCTCTGTGCAGAGCTCTGGACGTTATCTGCTTTTTCTTTGAGCATGAGCAGTGTTTAAAAGTCTTCACAGTTCAGGAATGCACTCATTTAACCTTGATTTTGACTTATTCTGAGCTTCATTGCAATTTTAGATGAATCCAGTACGATTAAAGACTGCTCAGTATCCCAGAAATGAGGCACTGAGTAACTCAGATTGGCAACCAAAATAAAAAGAAGGGCCTCCAAAATATCAATACTTGCTTCTGCATACACTGATATTTCCTGCTGGATAACTCTTATCCCATTAGTTAAATGGGCATTACTCTTACTTAGTTAGCTTGGAAGACTTCCTTAAGACTTTTTATCAAAAGTACACAGGGGTACATATTGAGATGACTGTTTCATTTTGTGCCCCTGCACTCAGCACTGGTGAGGCCACGCTTGAGTACTGGATTCAGTTTTGGGCCCCTCACTACAAGGACGTTGAGGGGTTGGAGAAGGGAACAGAGCTGGGGAAGGGAATGGGCAACAAGTCCTATGAGGAGCGGCTGAGGGAACTGGGGTTGTTCAGCCTGGAGAAGAGGAGGCTGAGGGGAGACCTCATCACTGCCTACAGCTGCCTGAAAGGAGGTTGTGGTGAGGTGGGTTTGGTCTCTTCTCCCAAGTGACAGGTGATGGCACAAGAGGAAATGGCCTCAAGTTGTGCCAGGGGAGGTTCAGACTGGGCATCAGGAAACATTTCTTCAGTGAGAGGGTGGTCAGGCCCAGGCAGAGGCTGCCCAGGGAGCTGGCTGAGTCTTCATCCCTGGAGGTGTTTAAAAGATGAGTAGATGAATTTCTTAGGGACATGGTTTAGTAAGGGGACAGGTACGGTTGGACTTGGTGATCTCAGAGGTCTTTTCCAACCAGATGTTTCTACGATTCTATATTTTGTTATAATATCAAGTTGCAAAGGTTAACCAGGCACATTCATTCCACAGCTTTCTGAAAACCATGCACACAAAAAAAAGCAGATTTACCTTTAAGGTTTCTTCATCTAGTGATTTGACTTCCTCTATAAGCTTTGCTAACTCTTCAGGGGAAAGCAGAGAGATGACAGACTGCCCTGACACTCCGGATGCTTGAGGTGAGCCGTGTTCCTGTTTCTCTTCCTCTTTCTCATTGTCTCCTAGGCTCACGGTATATTCTCTCAACTCGGAGAGGCTGTCCCATTGTGACAAGGATAAAAAAGAAACCTTGAATTACGAAAAAACAAACCTACAAAAGCATAGCAAAGACAATTTCAGAGCAGTCATCTTTTGATCTTATCAGCATTTAATTGGGGTTATAGCTCCTATATATTATATTATTAAGAATTATAGCTCCTATAATAAATATTATAAATAGATACAAATGTAAATTACATGTGTTAGTCTAACAGAAGTAGGAACCATCACGTAAAAGAATAGGAATGATCTCTTTGCTTCAGGCAAAAACAGACTTAAAGCTCTTTTGTCATGAAGATGTTAGAAATAATTCTTCTTATGTAGGAGTAAGCTTGAAATATACATGCGCTTATATAGCACTAATTAAAAATCAGTGTTTAAATAGCACAAATTTAAAACAAGTTTAACCATCATGTGAGTCATTCAAGCTTTATTCTCTCAAAAGCTCTTAATCTATGTTTTACTGTGGTATGCTGCTACCTTGGAATGTTAGTCTGTCAGTGGATCAGCACAGATGCTCGCCAATGCTGATCTGCGTATCTGATTTTTAAATATGGTATCTTACTTTAATGAAAATCCAGTGTCCAGGTGATGGTTCTCCCTTGCAGGTGAGACAGAAGTCCCATCCTCCTCCACAGAGGACTGAGACAATGTGTCCAGAGTTTCCCATGCATTGTTTCCAGAAGAGTCTGGAGACTGAGGAAGGCAAAGCAAAGATTTCATTAAAGCGGATGACACGTGGCTACTGATGGAATAAATTTTGCTACACTTTTCATCGTATTGCTTCATCATTTCAGAAGACTGGGTAGCAGTAAGAGGAAAGCTTCGTGATCTCAGGCTGTGTGATTTTGCTGCTGATGCAGCATGGGAAGTTGCAATGGTTAAGAGGCCTGAGGAATTTTCAGTATTGGCATTGTTGCTTTTCTCTGAGCTAGCTGCAAGGACCACCCTGGGAGAGGAAGTTCTGTCGAGGCTCTTTGTACCTGTGATCACAGGTGACTTTGACTGCTGTTGGCTGGTTTCAGAATGCTGGAGAAAGGCTTGGTGTAAATGGGCTGGAACCACTTCTGACCCTGTTGCATTAGGAGACTGTTCCTTCTGGACTGATGGCTTCAGGCTAAACCTTCGGTTTATTTTTTCAGGGGACTGCGGAGCACTCAAGGATTCAAATGAGCTTATTCTTTGTTTTATTGATGAGCCCCTAGGAGAGACATGGGATAAGCTGGATTGCAGTTCTTTGGTGGAAATACTCCCCAGCTCAGGAGTACTTGGATCTTTATGTGGTTTTTGATCTGAATTTGCTTTCCTCAGTCCTTTCAGACTTTGGCGAAACCAGGCTGGCTTGGGTGCAACAGGGGGACCCTTTTTCACGCTGTCATTGTCATCTGGTTTTAGTGCTTTTGAACCAACTATTTCAGATTCTGGTTTCTTCAGAACGGTCTCTGAGCTGCTTCGATTTTGATTCTCTTTCTTTGTGTCGATGCCAGGTTGCAAGTCTAAGTGGACGTTGTTTTCACTCATGGTAGGATTAAATAAGCTTTTTATGCAGTCAGAAATTTTAACCCAAGGGTCTTCTGTTGTTGAATCAAGACTGTAATCTACCCGTGCTTGTCTTTTAAGTATAGGCCTTCGTACTGATGAAAGTGTATTCCCTGTGTTAGAGAAACATTGGGTATTAATAAGTGTCCTAATTCTCCTTCCCCATCCCTTATTTATGCATTGCTATTAATTCATTAAATTTGCATTTCACTTAAACCTCCGATACGTATTTTTTTTGTTTCTAGAAAGTATCAACTTTTTTAAAATTTAGAACTCCCAATCTACAAGTTCTGATCCTGGAAACTTAGATTAACTGAAAAACAAGGCTCTTTTGTATTTAAGATCCCTTTTCTAAATGGCTAGCAACTTCTAAAGATAATCTGAAACTCTGGGGTGTTGAAGTCATGGTGTAGTCTATAACAGTTAAAATAGAAGGCTAAAATAGCAATGTTGTTTGCAGCCTGGTGAAAAGCTGATGTTACAGTAAATTATTTTTAATTTATTTCCCTCCATTTGTAAGTATATCCTACTCTGAAAAGATTCTCTCATGAAGATCTTTGATAAATATTTATATTTCCTTAAATTGTGCAGGCATTTCCAGTTGTATTTTACTAGTAAATAAAATCTTAATTCTAATGGAAGAATATTTTTTTTACATTACAGACTGATTTAGCGTTTTAATGTTAACACATGGTAGAGCTGAGTGGCAGAAAACCATTGTTTGTGCAGTTGCATAGTTACTCTTATTTGCTTCAATGTAATTTTTTTTTTTAAGGCACCATTATATTTTTTAATTATCTGAGCTAGGCATTATAAAATTACATAACAGTTTGGGTTGTAAGAAACTTCTTGAGATTGTTGTTTCCTGAACACTAAGTTTCTGTAATTCTAACTAGCACAACAAGATATTTATTAAGTGGTTTGTACAGTTGCAACACATGTGTAAAAAAAATCCTTTAGAAATGCTAAAACTAACTCTTACTATTAAATTTTTAATATAAATAAGCAGTTTTTTCTGAAGAAACACAGCAATGGTATAGTTGTCTATTAACACTTTTTACAATAAACCATCTGGTCTTTTTCCATTGATATAGTTTCCCTCTTTTTTCTCTAAGGTTAATTGTTAATTTGAAATTTCATCTGTTCATCCCAAAATTTACAGATACAGTCTACATTTAAAGAGGAAAGTGAAGCCAGCTTGATACTCATTTTGGAACCCAAAGTAAAGGTAGGTTTGGTTGCAAAAAAAAAAAGGTTTCATGGAATTAAACATACCTAAATTTGCTTTTCTTTCTTGATCTCTGCCCGCTGGAACAGCACTGCTGTGTTCAGTACCTTGTGCTGCAGGAGAAGTGGTAAAGACACTGTGGGTTACATCAGTTTGATGGCCCTCGAGCATCGGTTCTCCAGCTTCCTGCTGAGCACACAGGAAACAGAAGTGTGTCAGAATGCAATTGCACAAGCCACGTTATATCTGAGTCTGAAGATAACCCCCTATTTTCATTTGTTTTTTAATCTGAAAAGAAATATTGAATAAAAATCAAGGTTTCACTTCTGCTTGGGATGTAACCCATGTAGAACTTTGTTACATATTTCAAGAGTGCTGGCGCAGTATTTTATGGTTGCACTTCTACAGACTGTGAAAAAATGCAATTAACACCTAAAGATTCACTAATAAACTAAAAGACTGACTACTATAATTTTCAGGTTTTCTAAAATCAGCTATTCAGTGGAGTTTTGCAAATCAGTCAAGCAAATTTCCTCTGCCTTCAGAGCAAACCCTTTTCTGTTGAAGCCTTTTGCCCTCAAGCACAAGCTGGACATGCTGCAGTTTCAGAGCTCTCCCTTCCTTGTTTTTGGCTGCAAAAAGTGTGAATGGAGCTTGCAGTAAGTGCCACTCTCAACATCATTAACACATGCTCTGGAATTACTTGATTCTTTTGTAACCAATGACACCAAGTTACCCTCTGCTCTGCTGCTACTCTGTAAGTGCTCTTTGCTCTGTGCTTAGGCTTCAGAATTACTAACAGGAACCAAAACCAAATAGGAGAGAGAATGAAGGTGCAGAAACAGATGAGATTGTCCTGAAAAAATATCAGTAATTGAACAATTTCTTAGCTTTTCTATAGTGGGATGGTATTTGTTAGGCAACTTTCTTATTCTAGGAAAACCTTTCTCCATCCTCTGCTCACTGGGGTCCTTCTTGAAAGTTGCACTTGTGTTCTGTCACTGTTAGATGAGGACATCAGACCTTCAGTAAGTGAAGTAGCCAGTTTGGAAAAGCTATGAACTGATAGTTTGATCTTATAACATTTATACCTCTTTTTACTGATGCAGTTTAAGGCATAGTCAAAAATATCAATTAAGCAGTCTTGGTTCTGAAGATGCAACCTTATAGTGTGCAGAACCCCGAAATGAACCTGTGCTATGCAAGCCTCAAACTGACTAATAGAAAATGTTAGGGGGATAAAGGGTAAGAAAAATTTAAAGAGCAGTAATAAAACCTTCTATTAATTATCTGAAATACATTCTGTCAAAAAAGTCTCTCCTGTGGACTTGAAGGAGATATTGCCCCGAGATATACAGCCTGTCTTACAAGAGGAAACAATCCTCATTAACAGAGCTTGACTTTTCATGGGCTTTATTGATCTTAGGATTTCTTTTTTTTCTCCTTCTGGTTTAGAATAACTGAGTACTGAAGAATAATAAGTTGTTTGTGCTGATAAATTCATCAGGTACTTATTTCCATGAATTTTACTTCTGAAAGGTGATTTCCCAGTAGCTGTTGATGAACGTGTTTCTACTGCACTTTCCTTATGGCACTGTAAAAGCATGAACTTACGTGACGTGCTGAATTGAAACTTTCTTTGATATTAGCATTATACACAGACTTCAGTCTGAACTGTATGGTTTTATTTTAATCTCTACAACTTGGGAACTGGTTTGGGGCACTTTTTTGCTTTGCATTGAGATCGGTTCATTTTTACTGGCGTATTACCAAACCCAGGGGAAAGGGGTTTCATGTTTTAACAAACCACAACTTTGTTTCAACCTGCAGATCTCATGATCCCTCACGCTTATGCTAATGTGAAATACAGTCTTTCTGTTCTATCTCAGATAAGAGAGGGAACTGAAATTGTCTAACATATAAATATACACTCAGTTTTCAAATGCTGTAGCTCGTCAACAAATATGTACGTGCCTCACAGTTTAAATTAGTTTATTTAGTACCTTCTGGTCTCAATAATTGTATGAGAGCAAGATTACCTGCTGTACATGAGGTTAGTGCTTTCTTCCAAGAGAAATCCACTGCTGAAACAAAAAAAGTGTTTCACAACTTCTGTGCTTCATAAATGATTTGACTCTGTAGGTGTTGAGGTTAGGCTCTGCCACACCAAGCTGACACCAGAGGCTGTGCAGGCTCCCCCAGGCCGAGTCTAGAGCACACCACTGTTCCAGTTGTACTGGGACAAGCGGGTGTCCAGTACTGCCAGCAGTGCGTGTTCATGAGGAATGACAGGGGGTATCATTCATTCTCACTGCTGCTCATGCTGGAATTTTAACTCAGGTTCCTTGAAATGGAAGGCAATTTCCTTCAAACACTTCTCTGCCTTCTGACCTTAATTTGAACGTCACATTTTGAACTGAACACTCTCCACTAAGATACATAGATTATTTTCAAAACAGAAGAGCCTCATCCACTTCCCCCAGATCCCAAATCCATGCACACTCACCCTTTTTTCCTGCCTTCACACAATGTCATGCTTTGCCTTCTTTCCCTGCTTCACAAACGTGCAAACGTAAGAATAATCTGCACATTTTACTTTACCTGAACACTCACAGGAGGTGAAACACCCACTTCTGATACCTGGTGTTCCCTTCTGTCTGCATTACACTGGTCGTTACATGTACAGTCCTGCTTAAAATATTTCCTTGGTGGAGGTTTGGGCTTTGATGATTTAGGTTTTCTAACGAGGATCTCTGATGACTTCTTAGTGTTTTGCAAGGGTCGTCCTCCCTCACTACAAGTAGGAGGGGAATTTCTCTCTGAGTTATTAGCAGGCAACGGGCACAGCAGGACAGGTTGCCTGGTAATTGGTACATCGACGCTATGTCCTCGTGCTTTCAAGTCAGGCAGTTGGTGGGCAGCACCATTACTACAGGAGGACCTGGGGTTGTAGCTGCTGTCGCTGCTGGAGCGAGTCATTAGCTTCTGTGTCCTGTGGCTGCAATAAGCAGTGTTCCTTTCAATGTATTTTTCACATGGGTGTCTTCCATGCCAGCTCGTTTCTAGTTTTTTAACACCTGTATCAGGAACATGTTGAAAATGTCTATTCAGATACATGCAAAGTGATCACTTCTAAGATTCAGTTGATTAAAGTGGCAGCTAAATACCATCAATAGTTGATGCAAAGTTATGATTTATGCATTAAGGGCTTATAGATTGAAGATTCAACAGTTACATTCTTGGACAGCAAAATAACACTATGTTTTCTGTGTATATATATGTTTCAGCAGTGTAGTTCACTGATGATGATTCTGTTACTTTAGAATAAATTTCAATTCTGTCCTTTAGAATAAATGAGGACACTAAAAGGAATGTCATTGCAATTCAGAGGATCTCTGAATTGGGAAAATACCTCTAACCATGACTGCATATGCCTTTCCTCACAAGGGGATTAACAAGCTGTTTGTCCCCAGGACGTCATTGGCACCGTGCAGTTACGTTCTATCAGAAGTCCTCTTACCTACTGAGAGTTGTTTGAAAAGCACAAGCAGAAGGTATGAATTAGAAATGATGTGCAAGAGCAAGTTTGCATGAAATTTTTTCTGGAGATCAAACAGGTGTGATCTTTTCTCATCCCATTGGTGATGGATCTTAGAAGGCGTGTTAGGAGCATGTCCTGTGAAGTTTTTTCTGCTCTCTGGTTACTTTGCTGTTACTAAGGATTCTAATACAGCATGGACCCATCCAATGTATTTTTTAAGTCAAAATTACCACATCTCAATGAATGCACTCACTCTCTTACCTTCTGTACTCCATTGTTGTCTCTCCTTTCCAAATCTGTTGTTTTCCACTGCTTGTGCAACAGCTTCTTTTAGCTGTTGTTCAGACACCTAGGAAATACCATGCCTTAATAATCTCATGAGATTACATGGAGGGGGGAGTAACATTTAACATTTTTTCCTTTCACAAAGATTCCTGAGTCCTGCAGGTTCTCTAATGGAAATGAATGGATCTAGTTATATCATACATCAAAAAAAAAATAAAGCTAAGTAAGTGCACACTGTTATATTTTAGCTCAAGTGTATCTATAGATGGGCTGTTTGGTCAAATGAGATCTTTCAAAGAGAAATATTCTTTTGCTAATTTCATTAGAAGCAGAGTTCTGAATTTACCATAAAAGATAATTTAATACTGCATTTTAATGATAATTTATGCAACAATTGAAACTTGATAATCATTTATACATTATTTACTGCTATTCTTTCTTGAATAAGAAATATATTTCAGGTTATTCCTCAAATGTTATTTCTATAGTTTCCTTATTCACAGCACAAACACATGCAAGACTGTCTCCAGTGATCTTCAAATCTTACATCTTTATATCTAAGACAGTGCATGCCTTAGGTTTGTTTGCGTGCAGTGACCATTATGAATTGATAAGCATCTTTGTTATCAACAGGTTTCCACCTGTTTCAGATTAGTACCTGCTCTCTCACTTAGTCTTAGTTCTCAATATATGCTTTATTGAAAGTCAGAAAGGATGCAGAGTCGTTTACCTGTGGTTCAGGGTGTCTGCTAATAATAATTTGCACTGCACCAGGATCACAATGGCTTAGCACAGCATAAACTTCATTGAGAGTCATATTTTGTACTGAAGCTTCATTAATTTCAATAATTTCATCTCCACATCTACAGAGATTAAAAAAAAGGAGAGAATGTAAACAGAACAGATATCCTTTTCCTCCCAAGCTTGTCTTGCCCAGGTAAAAGTATGCAAAAAGCAAATTGATGTATTTGACATCTAATCTGATCACAGGTTAAACTATTATGTCTCTGTTCCTGTTACAGAAAATGGAATGAGAATGAGTTGGGCATCAAGTTTTGATTTAATTGCCTTGTTGCTTGCAGCCTTTGATCTTTCTTCAGGTTCAGCTTTGCACGTTCTGTGACTGTGATGTTTTGGCTGTGTGCAGCTCTGCTGCTGCTTCCACCTACACCTTCCTTCCTTCCTTCCTTTCAACTTAATACTTCACTTCCTGCATCTTTATGGTCTTCTTGTGTTATTTAAGATCCGAAAGGATGTATTTCTACAACATAAGAACAACTTGTTGACAGAAAGGTTCCAATGACAAACTGTTGTAATCCTGCTGACTGCTAGACTGCATCTTTCTTGATGAAATTCAAATTTGGCCCATGAGGAATCTGAGACTGCCCTCTCTGCCCTGCTGCAAATACTCACATATATTAAGAAGCTGACTGAAGGCAAATTTCTGCACTCCTACTAAAGCTCATTTCAGCAAATCTATATTTCTATTGGGTTAGAAG
Organism: Tapera naevia; assembly: GCA_033556795.1. NCBI lineage: Eukaryota > Metazoa > Chordata > Aves > Cuculiformes > Neomorphidae > Tapera > Tapera naevia. The sequence continues at coordinate 4,227,044 of JAUMJJ010000076.1, read as the reverse complement.
GAACAGAATTTGAGGAGCTTGTGTCAGGAAAAGCTCAAACAAGCCAGAATATACCATAAGTTTGAGGTTTTCCAGATACTTTCTCATTTGGAAATCTCCTCCAAGAAGAATGCTGTATGCTTATCTAAGACCCCCAAAGCTTAGCCTAGCCTTGACTAAAAATAATAATTTCACTAAATTCCTCTGTATCTGGATATCCTACATATTCTAAATACCTGTGCTCAAACCTCAGAATAGTGCATGTGATTTAAACATGACTCCCAAAAAGCGCTAGGATTTTCTGCACAAACAGGTCAAAAATAAACCCATAGAACAGAGCAATGAAAGACTTGTGTATAAAATAGACACTCTTCCTCATCCTACCTGAGTCTCCCATCCATGTGTGCCACTGAGCCTGGTGACAGGGTGTGAATAAAGATCCCTGAAATACACTGGAAGTAAGGGATGCTGCATAACCCGATTCCAAGGCCAACACCTGGCTCTGAAAGAATTCATGATAATAAAAACCACATAAGAACAGTCAAAACAAACCACTGGAGAGCCCTTTTTAAAAACTCTCTTCGATTTAATTATTTTTCTATACAAAACAGAACCAAAAACCTTGTCTTCATGAATTGTTCACATTCAATATTAGCTGCTGATTCTACTGCTTTCTTATTTCTCACCACCAGCCCCCCATGATTAAAGTAATTTCACACCAACACTGCTTGTGGGGTTACCAGGTCTTGTTTGCAATTCATTACTGGGTGTCACAGACACGATGCAATGCAGGTGGGTTTGTTTGCAGAATGTCTGTCATTGCAGAAGAATTTAAATGTCTTTACAAGGAGACAAAATAGAAAAAAATAAAAAGAACAAAAAGAAGGAAAAAATATGGATGTGTGGCTACTTTTTGCTATATCATCTCAATCCCATTTCTTTTTATATAATCCACCTTCAGGTTTTTGTGAATTTACCCTCTGTCCTCCGGACAATCACTCTGATGTCAGAGCCTGTACAGTGTGTTTGGTAAGTCATAAAGACTTTGCTTTATTTTTGATTCGATGTTCCCATATTTAAAAGTTTATTTCATTCTGCCAGTGGTTGTTCATAAACAGAAGAATATAACAGTTGGAGAGGAGGTAGAAGAACTACAAGAAGATACAGATATGTATTTTATTTGGTTTAAAGCCTTTTCAAGCATTAAATTAACTCCTTGCATAATGAAGGGTAAGAGGTTCATAATCTGCTTAAGAGTTGGTAGTTGTTTCCAAGAGGTTTACTTTTTCATATGAAGGATATGAATGTGACTCTAATGCTTGAGTGAACATAAAAAAAATGATTGGCTTTTGAGGACAGATGGTGTCCAAAATCCTGCTGGTTGGCACTGAGACAGTGTAGTGAGGAAAGGCATTCAGAGAGCAAATGAACAGTGTTTTGTGAATCAGTGCCTTGCTTTCCAGTTAAATTTAGCACTTACCTTTGTTTAAAGTAACTTCCATAATGACCCTGTCGTTGGGCTTTGCAGCATTTAATGAGAAGGGTGCACTTTCTGAACTGAAAGAGCTGTTTTCTTTGGTTATGCACGTGCCAGAGCTCAGTGACTGACACAGGTGGGGTGACAGACAGCTGGAAGCAGAATGAGGTGTGCCAAAGCTTGTTCTGACTGTCAGTGTCAGAAGACCCTTTTTGGCCTGCGAGAAAGAAAAGGTAATGAACAAATGGCTGAGTTCACATCCACATTGTGTGTAAAGACAGAAATTGTGCTGGAAGGAGAGAACGTAACCTTGAATTTTTGTAAAGCATCATAATGTGTTAATCCATGCATGGATTCTCCATTCAGTTCCAGGATTTCATCACCTGTTTTTGAAGAGAAAAAATGCTCTGTGTTATTATTGCTGCATTGTGCAAAGAGTTACACGATACATATGTGTGCTCAAAAGGAGCCTTGCAAGTGCAATAGTGGATGCAGGTGTAAAAGTCACTTGTGGCTTGGCTCATTTCGGTTTCATTTTAATACACCTTTAAATATCAGTCTTTGGGAATCTGGAATGGGAAAATGGAAAGAAGAGGGATTTCACACCTTCTTGTAGCCTTCCATCAGCAGCAGCCGCTCCACCAGGAAAGATGGTTTTGACATAGATGCCTATTGGTCCATAAATGCTGTCTTTCCCTCCAACAATACTGAAGCCCAAACCCTAATTTATGGAAGAAAAATAGTGTGTGAGAGTCCATATTTGGTTCTCGTAATGGTTAATTTGCAGTTTCTTCTGTGTTACCTACATGGGGAGTACTATTCAGCAGAGTAGTAGAATCCATGAAAATCCATGTCAACAACATGCCAGTAATAAAAGCAAATGAAAATTTCAGCAGAATAACCTAATGATTTGCTTTTTGTTTGTTGCCATCAATTAATACACAATTATAAATACACAGGTAGGTGTTTAAATTACATTTTTTTGCCCTTGAACCAGTCAGTGTCCTTGAGAGATAAATTTACCTGTTCTTCTCCTTGATTTCAGCTCCCTTAAATAAGATTGAAACACTATACAAGATCTGATGTTACTACAAACCTCAGACACAGAGATGGAGATCTCATGGAGGTGTCTCTCTTATCCTCTACCAGAATTAATGTGTTGCAAGTTTAAGCCACACCAACAGACCTTTGTAGGTGAGTGCTTATAAATCTACTTATTCTTGGCCTTTCCTCCCTTTATATGAAGTCAAATGCTACGTGCTGCCCTTAGGAGGATGTTACAAGATAAACATCTGAAGATATTTAATGTCTCTCAAATGAAAAGTGAAAGTACTGTGCTTTTGACATCCTCTTAGGCTCTCAAAATATAGACCACAAATGCTTATTTTGTAAATTATGATGATGATCATACTTCACTGAATGATTTCTGAGAGTCATCTCACAGCTTAAATAGTTATAAATAAAATATTAAATACTTTATCTGAAAAGATTATTAATGAACAAATTCAGAACCTTGTTCAACAAGTTCAAAAGCTGCGTCTTAAAGTTCATAGCTTCTGTATTCTCTTTATAGACTCTTTAGGGATGTTACTTTTGTAGATACAAATATCTTCTGTCATTCTTTTAATTTTATTGTGTTTTTTTGCAAATGTTTATTGTTTTTTATTGAGGTCCTATGTGTTCCTGGTGGTTCTGGTTATCATTCTCAGCAGAGCAGCCCTTATGGCTTATCTGTGACTTGAAGGAAGCTGTGTTAGTGCAATTTATGGATGACACAGTCTGTGATTTCAAGCCTTCCTCCAGCTATTGCTGGCTTGATGTGGGTGTGTTATTGGAACCTGAAGGCTCTGCTTCAGCAAAGAGATACTTCACAAGGTTAAGAAACAAGTGATGATAAGCAGTCATTCCTGGCAGAGCCTGGATAGGAATTGGCAACCTTAAGCAGCAACCTTAATAACTGAAGCCACTCCCTTGCACTTTGCAGCTTACACTTGTGAAATGAAGTGAAACCCTACGGTAAATCAACAAAGCCAATCTCACCTTCCCTTGTCCTTTCATCAGTACAATGTTTGAGATTACTGAAGCATGTGAGCCACATGACGTGTGCACTAGCTGTGCCGTGCTTAGTGATCTGGATGGCCTTGAAATTCCCTGTGAACACACAAAAAAACCCTCCAAACAAACAGAAAACATTTTAATGCCGAATGAGAATTCTTGGAGGTCCGTTAGGACAAATTGTTTATTTCAAAATTTTGTTCTTATAACTGGTGATACTAAAGTTTTTTTTTTAAAAATCAATTTTCTCTAATTTTCAGAAGCCGCTTGTTTTTTGATCTCTGAAATTGTATCACAGTGAATAAAATAGAAGGAAAATAGGCTATTGGCCCTTGAAGTGGTGTGATGGTGTAGAAAGGTATATTTGGGCTCTCATTTGATTCCCCACACCAAAATACTATTTGTGGCCATTAGGGATCCTAAACAAGTTGTTATTATTATATTTGCCTCTCCTGCTCCTCACAGGGGAACGATGGAGTTAAAAAGTGGAGGAAGCAGGCGTGTGCTGACAGGGCCAGTGAGGAAGATAGGTTTGGACAGCAAAGGGGCTGGCGAGGTCACAGAGGGACTCTTCATGGAATGGTTTTGTCTGTTTTTCAGGTGATTTCCTGTAGCACTTACTGGGGTTCTCCCTCCAGAGCTATCCAGCTGCTGGGAAAGAGATTTGCGGCTGCTGTGGAGCGTGTGGGGCTGGCGTTCTCTGAAAGGCGCGGCTTTCCGGGGCGCTGTGCAGTCCACGTCCCCTATCCAGTACGGGGTTACACCTGTTGGATGGGGGCAGAGAGGCTGAGTTATTTCTCAGGCGTTGGCCATTCCTTCACCTTTGTTTCATCAGGTAAATATTTTTCCTCTTGCCAATCTCTCTGTGAAGCGAGAGAGCTTTCAGCCCTCGCTGTGGGAATAGACATTAATGTTAAATGTAGTAAAAAGCAGACATTCCCTGTCATTCCTTGCTGTGTTCAGCTTTGGGCTCCTCATGACAAGAAGGACATTGAGGGGCTGGAGCACGTCCAGAGAAGGGCAACGAGGTTGGTGAAGGGGCTGGGCAACAAGTCCTACGAGGAGTGGCTGAGGTTGTTCAACCTGGAGAAGAGGAGGCCGGGGGAAGACTTCATCACTGTCTACAGCTGCCTGAAAGGAGGTTGTGGTGAGGTGGGTGTTGGTCTCTTCTCCCAAGTGACAGGTGATGGGATGAGAGGAAATGGCCTCAAGTTGGTTCAGATTAGACATCAGGAAACATTTCTTCACTGGAAGGGTGGTCAGGCCCAGGCAGAGGCTGCCCAGGGAGATGGCTGAGTCTCCATTCCTGGAGGAGTTTAAAAGGTGGGTAGATGAGTTTCTTAGGGATGTGGTTCAGTAAGGGGACAGGTACAGTTGGACTTGGTGATCTCGGAGGTCTTTTCCAACCAGATGATTCTATTCTATTTATTCAATTCTAAAAGAACACTGATCTGTTTAGAATATATCTTAAAAACGTAACCCAGAATGTTGATGTACAAACCCCCTGTAGGATATTGTGCATAAAATTATTTTTGTGTATAAAAAATATTATGCATGAAACTGTAGGATATTGTGAATATAAAAGCTCATGCTTTGATGCAGCAGCAGTTCTTAGCTGAGGGTCCCGGACTAAACTTGGACAACAGCTGCAATTTCTTTCAGCACTGTGGCACCACCACACAATGAGAGAAAAGATTACTTCTTTACAGCTTACTGGTTGAGTTGCTGCGACTCCGTTGACAGGCAGCTTTCCTGTGTAGAAAACCATTTTGTATTTCCAAAGGCCTTTCCTTACAGGTCTGCATTTCCTACAAAAAGAAAAAAAAATTACTATTGGTACGCAAGAAATTCTCAGAAATGAAATAAAATTTCTCCTAATTTGGCTTGCACAAATCTCACCATCCATCTAACAAGCATGGAGCAAAATTAATTATTTAAAGCAAATAGGATGATAAAGGAGAATTCAGCTCAAAACTTTCTATAAACATGATTAGAACTTGCCAAAGTATTAAGATAGAAATAGATTCTGGTCTTTAGTCAAAATGGATAGAAAATGAATTAGATAACCCAGCTGGTTCAGAGAGACCAATATTTTGATGTGAGTAAACTGTAGCCATTCTTGTCTAATTTCTGGAGATAACATGCTTTTGGTTATTCAGTTTCCATCATCTTATAAAGGTGTTATTTTCAAAAGGAAAATGTTTAGGCCCAGCTTTGCAAAGGCAGATAGGTGTCTAAACACTGGTGATTTCAGAGTGATGGTTTTTAATCAAAATACAGTGCCATTGTTTAAAAAACTTTGAGGACTAGGCTTTAGTTTTCCTAAAATGCAGCCCTTTCTGCTAGAAAAAATTTAGTTGCTTTTGAAAATATGGCCACTAATTCTAAGATTTAAAAAACATGTAGATAAAATATTCAGGTTTCTAAATGCAGGTTTTTAGAACAGTTTGAAAATAAATAAGTTATCACATCCAAGTAATAGTGGATATTAGAAATAATTTCTGGATATATGTGTTTCCTGAAAGTGCTGCTTTTGTTGAGACACAGGGAATGCCATTGATCTTGGGGGAATCACAATTAAAAGAGGAATAGTACAAAATATAGACAGCATATGGAAGCTGATCAAAATACAGCAGAACTTCAACTATAAAAGGGGTTTTCTCAGTGATATTCTACAAGGGCTAAGAAAGCCACAAGAGCAACATCAGATGAGAATCTGTACGTTCAGTCTTTATGTTCTAATGTGTTTGGAGCCAACCAAGACAAACACTCTTCCAGAAGGCTGATTTTAATCGTGCTGTTAGGAGATACCTCAAGAACAGAAGGATGATAATTTTCCTCTTCGACAGCAGGTGGAGGCATTGCCAAGTAGCAAAATCCTGCTAGGGCTTTCCATTCCCATTCCCTTAGGGAACTCAGAATAAGAAATGCAGAGAAGATTTTAAAGAGGTATTTTGAAAATTATTTTGCACTGTTTCTCTTACTAAGCTAGCTAGCTAGTTAATTAATTAACTTAATTAATTTACTTACTTGCTTTACTTAATTAACTTAATTAATTTGGTGCAGGCTTGTCTTTAAATGCACAGTTCACTTGGCTGCTTCTTGGGTGGTACCGTGCATCAGAAGTTGAATATAGTTCATCTCTGGCCACTTAGGCATTCAAAGGAGGGAAAATAAACAAAAACCTTGGCAGAATCCAGCAGACATCTCAGTGAGACAGTTCACTGCTATCCTAGAAAGAGGCACACTCAGATCCGACAGCAGCTCCAGTCAGGGATGTTTTCTCAGTCTAGGATTATATCAGAGATTTCTGTGTGAACCCACTGCAGTTAATAAGCAGGAAGTGCCTTTTTTTCCCTTGAATATCAAGATCAGAAGCCTTGGAACAAATCTCTGTTGTCATCAAAGTGGTAAATATGTGATAGGGGCCTAACTCTGTCTAACCATTATTCACATGTTTCCTTCAGAATTTGCAAATGAAAAGCCTTCTGTGCCATCCAGTTAGGGATGGGAATGAGAGGAAAAAAGCCTGAAATTGTGTCTGATCCAATGAAATGGACTTTGTGAAAGGGAAGACCAAAGAGTGTTTCCACTGAAAATTTGGTGATAATCTGGGGTTGCTGACCTGCTAATGGTGCCTCCTCTTCCCCTCTCTCCATAGCAGAGAATTTCCATTCACCATGGAAATTTCCTAGCTATAGACCCTAGACCCACAAAACTGCTTCTGGATTCATGAATCTTCCCTTAAATCCACCTCTGCCTTTGCTCAGCTTCCAAATGGAAAATTAATGTTTCCAAGCTATATGTTTCTAAAAGGAGGGGGTGTAGAGCCCTTGTTAGAGTTTCCCAGGGCCTCGCTCTCCCTGCAGCCTCTGTTTATCTGGGAAAAAACTATGCTGAAAGTCACCAAAGTCTGACCACAAGAGGTCTGGGGTTTTGTCAGGGAGAGCAAAACTATGTTCTTCAAATGTCTGATACACGAATTCCCCCTCTTTCTCAAGTAAATGTTTTCAAATCATCCCACCATTGTGGGAGAGGACCACATATTTCGTGCTTACTTTGCTGGCCATCATGATGTTCATCAGTCGTGTTGTTGGGTGGATGTGAGATTCAGCCTCTTTGCTGGACAGATCTTTAAGTGATTGTCCATTTAGAGTCAACAGTTCATCCCTTGGGCTCAGATGGCTGTCCCTTAACAAAAGAAAAAAAGGAACATTCTTCATATTATTTTACAAAAACAATATGTCCTGCTACGTGTCTCACTAACTGAGGAGTAGCTGCAACCAACTCCTTGCCTTGAGCAGAGCTGCCATGAGATATCTTGATGTGTGATGCAGCCATCCCCTGGCTGATTTTTTTCCTGTTGCTCCTCTCTTTCACTCAGCACTAGTGATCGTTGGTTGCCTTTCTACACACAGTTTATATCCAGGCTAAGATGACAGCACAGAACAGCCCAAAACAGGCAAAATATTCCTCCTCTCTCACCGTTGTGCATTTGCAAGTTGATCAGACTATGTTCTTTAATCCCTTTCAGGAATTTTGGCTCATGCTTTTTTCCAGTCCTTTGCTAGGCTGGTGATACCCTACATTGCCCCTTAAGAGGGCAGCTAGGAAAAGAGCATTTGAAAACTCCACAGAATCATAGACTCACCCAAACTGGAAGGGACCCAGAAGGATCATCGAGTCCAGCTCCTGTCCCTACCCAGGACACTCCCAACACTCACACTGTGTGACTGAGGGCATTGTCCAGATGCTTCTGGAATGCTGGCAGACTGGGTGCTGTGACTGCTGCCCTGGGGAGCTGCTCTAGTGCTCCACCACCTACTGGGTGAAGAACCTCTCCCTAATATCCAGTCTAATCCTCCCCTGGCACATCTTCCTGCCATCCCCTCGAGTCCCATCATAGGTTGCAAGAGAGAAGAGATCTTATGTACAATCTCTCAATCTTCCAGGTTTCATTTCTTAGTGTAAATGAGAAGTATTAGATCCCTGAATGGTCACAGTTTTGTTTTTTCTACAGTCTTGACCTGTGTCTCCAACTGGAAGCACTGTAAGAGATTATTCCCACACATGGCTGCCTTTCTTTGAAACTGAGCTTCAAGGCACAGCTTGTCACAGAAAGCTAGTCATGCAAAATTCGTGCAGACAAATTACTCCCTAATAATCTTGCTGACTCCAGGTGTACTGTACCTGTTTGCTGTGCCTCCAGCAGGCACGGGGCTGCCTGGGAACCCTTTCCAGAGCAGTGCACAGTTCGGACTCCTCGAGAGCTTGGTTCCTGAGCTGCTGCTCCCCGTGGTTGCACACAGCCTGCAGATGCAGCTGTCCTGATTCAGAAGAGGAAAGGTTGTATGAAAGAAAATATACCAAGGATGTTAAAAGTTACTTACAGTTATCTTGAGCCTTTTCAAGAAATATAGAAAAATATTCTTGTTCTTAGAACCAGACTGCCTCCAAGAAGAGGAACGGGTCTTTAACACTGTGCAGTTGTGAAAGAATAATTGTATTATATAGTCAGTGTTTAGAAGAAGTCATTTTCCTTAGGACTTCAGTGGCTTCTGGCTACAAGAGGGAACTATTGGAATAGAGTGCCCCTTTGCATAGAGGGGAAGAGAACAGATAATAGACTTTTTATAATAACAGGATAAATTTTGCCTATGGTAACTATTATAAGAAAAGACAGAGGAAAATAAACACATGCCAGAAAAAAATATACTCTGGAAAACAGAAGAGGTCTGAATGGAAAATAAGAGTGTATACAAAATACTAGAAGCTCCACCCAGGTGCTGACTTGTTAAGTGGAGGCCAGGGAGCAGAGGACTGAAAGAGTGGAAGATTCTTTGTCCACTCCAGACTGGTTGAGGGTGCCACAGTCTGTGTGTTGCATCTGGAGGACTAATTGTAAGCACATTTTTAACATAGTTATGAATCACTAACATATGGCCGTACAGAAATAAAAATAGTGACTGAAGTCATCTGAGTAAGTAAAGCAGAGAATGGTTTGACTAAGCACATGAAGGACAACACATTTGTCTAGGAAATATGCTCCTGCAGCACAGATGCACGAACACTTCAAAATTCTAAAGACACAAGGAAGGCTGAAAAGTTAGCATACAATTTCTTTTCTGTTTGCTTAGTGAATCTCCTAAATCAAGTATTCACTCATTCTGCTCCCAGCTGAACCCACCTCCTCTGCCCTCGCCAGCCTCTCCATACTCCACATAGTGAAAAGGGTTCTCAGTGTATCCTGGATCCAGGCTCGTTCCCGAGAGATTTGTATAACTGTGGTATAGATTTCTGAAGGGGAGGCAAATTTCATATGTTAGGGCAGGCCACAAAATATAGCAGTGGTCAGCTGTCTGTATGGCTCCCAGCAATCTGTAGGCCTCTGGCAGCACAAGGAAAGCTGTGTAACCACCCTCCTCACCATCACTAGGGCTTCATTTCTGCCCTAAGCAGAGTTCATCCAGCCCTAAGGGTTAGGCTCATTATGCCCTTTCACCACAAATCAATAGGGATCACATCATTTTTTGACTGGCAGCAAACGCAAACTTCAAATTTGTAGTGATGTCAATAAAGGTCATTATCTTGAAGCCTGGCTCCCAAACTGAAACCTGCCAGAGTAAATCTAAGGCTGGGAATGAATGAAGTATTTAACTTTGAGCCCTAGGCTCACTGCAGGCTGAGTTCAGTAAGTAAGGGGTAAGGGCTATACTTGTATTGACTGACTCGTTAACTCTGTGGGTTTGGTTGCATTCCAGATTGTCTGACATTAATGAGGAGCGTCTGAATTTTACGAAGCCTCTTTTGTTCATGAAGAGTGCTTCTAGTGAGGAATAGGTAAGTGTATAAGCACAGATAGAATTCTATTTTAAACCAGTTTGTTTGAATGCTAGTGTTAGTTTTGGAGCTTTTATATTTGCTTTTCATCCAAGGTAAATATCTTGGGAAATACATACTTGAAATCAGGACTGCATTATGGGTTTTCTTCACCTTATGGAAGTGCCTTGAAGTCTTCGGCATGGTAACATAATAAAGATTAGAACTCTGGTGCCTGAAAATTTCACATCTTGAGTAGCAGGAGCTGTGAGCTACCTTTTCTATTTGTTTGCATTGATCGTTTGTTTTGGGTATCAGCAAGGAATTACGGGCCAGATTCTGCATACATGAAGCATCAATAAATTCGTGATTTTCAATAGGGTGGTGCAGTTATTCTAAAACATGAGAAATGTAAGATAGATATTAAAGATAAGAAATTATTCTGCCAGTTTGAGTATTTTGAGATGTCAGCTAATCATAGATTTGGCTGTTTAGAAAGAATAATTGTATTATAGAGTCAGTGTTTTAAAAAAAAAACTGTTTCCATTTTTATCTGTAGTCAGAAGTCAAGTTTGGACCTGCCAACTTTTCTTCTTAGGACTCCTTTCTCCTCTGCACTGTTCCCTTTGAAATACCTATATATCCTCTCCCAGATCCTGGTCAGGCACACACAGAGAACAACATAGTTACTCTCTGCACTTCATTTTGTTCTTGCTATTAACTTAGTGGTACCCCCTTTTCAAGCTAACCCCAACTCATCTCTCTTAAGAGCACAGTCATGCTTATGCCCCCCTATAACTCCTTCACAATGTACAGCTGCTGTGTTCATGATGTTTTTAAAAAAACCTTCATAATTAATTGTCTAAAAGCCGTTTGGCTTTCATCAGTTTCACAGGACATCGCAGCATGCAGTGGGTTTGGCTCTGGGGTTTTTCTTTACAGCACCATGTGAGTCCTTTGGGGAAGGCATTATATTTTTTACATTGGAACACATGCCAGGCTGGAAATTCTGGGTTGTATTGGGACATGCAAGTGAAATAACACCAAATAAAAACTGATATGAGTGTTCTTTCCAAGAGCAATAAGTTGCATGCACTTAGCTGGAAGGAAAGCAGAGGTTAAATCCATTATACACTGCAGAAAATCTTGGGAACAATTTCTCTTTAAATCTGTAGTCATCTTACCAAGTTGGGCTACATTTCAAACAAGCTCTGTTTGTCAAACATTTCTGCAATTCATTTCTGTGAATTACATTAAAAAAAGAAAAAAAGTTTTTATTGGACTGTAGGGACATGTGGCAAATATCTGTGTGTTGTCAGCATCTGTGCTTTTTTAGGTCCTGAATATAGATCACTATATTCACATCCAAGTTATTGCAACATGGCAGAAAATTAATAAAAGCTGTTCTTTGGGAAAATAAACGTTTGACCAATTCATGTGCCAGCAGTCAATTTGCTTTGGGTTTTGTTCTTTAATATCTTTGATTTCCCATCTCACTTATTATTTTATACATAGAAATACTACTGATTTTTCCAAGAAGTAGACAGTATTTATTTTGCATCCTCATCCTTTTTAAAGTGTTCTTATATTTTGAAAGGTGATTTATATTATAGCTCTGAATGTAGTGAATGCTGAAAGCTTGCTAAAATAAGAATGGCAGGTTTGGTGTGTGGGCAGGTGGACTCAGGGTCAGCCTTGCCTGCTCATTATAAGAATATATGTTTAAACACATATTTGATGCCAGTGAATAAAATCTCTCTGATGACAAGTGGCCTTGCCTCTCAGCAGTTCAAGACTCTGGGCATTATCCAAGCATATCTGTGAAAACAAAGTTAAGAAAATTTGTGGGAGTGCGTTACAAGCAGCTGAATGTGCTTGGTTGAAAGATAAAAATCAAAGGTGGAGTTCAAGAGCCTTCCTGGATGCATTTTTGTCACAGGTGAAAGTAGATTAATTTCTCATGTGTTTAGTTCTGGAAAAGTAATTTACACATCCAGGCCAGCTCTCTCCTTCTGCTCCCCCCTTTTTCTCATGTGAAATGTAAAGCTTCTGAGGATGTTTTTTTATCTGCCATTTAAAGATTCCTTTTTCCTTCATGCTCTCGTTAGTTATTTCTAGCCCAGAGTCCCGTCTCAAAACATCTCATTCCAGATGTTGTTTAGCAATAAGGGTAACCATGGCATCTGTGGAAAACTGAAACACTTTTGTGCACTTTTAACGTAAGACACAGTAGTTAGATTGTCTGAAATGAAGTGTTATACAAGGCTAGTTCAACTAAGGTCTTTGACTCAGCTAACCATGTGTATGACAATGAGCTGATTGACTTGTTTTAAAAAATGCAAAAAAAATAAAACAAAAAAAATTATCTAACAGTACAACAATGAATTTAAATATTTAGCTTTTCTGTCCTCCTGACTGTGAAATGGCTGGGGTTTCCAAGTGGAGAATTAAAATACAGTCCTTGGGGATTTTCTTCAAAGGGCCAAAGACTCTGGCATAAACTGACCTGACTGCACTGATTCTAGCCAATGCCTTGGTCTTTTCAAAATATTTACAGTAGATGTAATTCATTTTCCCAGCAGCATATTCCCTTTGCAGTTAATAAAATGGCAGAAGCTAAAAAGCCTTTTGATGATGCAAGAAGCAGGGTATGGGGTTCAGTTCTGCCCTAGATAGCCAGCTTAGCACATCAGATGTTACAGACAGACCTTTCCACCCATCATTTTGGCCTTTGGGATGTTTTTCTGGGAGCCTTTGCCCTGGCCCACATTTTGCAGCACACGCTGTCTTAATCCAACAGCTTCTTTCCCAACTTGCTCTCGGGATAATGTGGCCCTGATGTCACAAAAAGCAAGAAGGCCAGGAGGACAGAAAGAGAAAGCAAGCAGGAAAAGGGAGGAGGACACATGAATGTCTACATAAATGCACTCGCCTCTCCTGGCTTTGTTTTTCCATCCTGCCCACTGGCTCGTGTTTGAGACGTTGCAGTCTGTTGCCATAACACTTGTCCTGGTACCAAAGGGCCAGATAACTGGTGTTTACAGAAAACTGACTTAATAAAATTATATTCTGGTGATGACTAAGGGAGAGAAATGGCATTTCGCTTTTTTCCTCCTTCAAGCAAAGAGTCGGGGACTAAAGGAAGTGAGGGTAGAGAATTTTCTAGAACTGAGTGGAGCCATGCAGTCAGATCAGTTTGGATCCAGTGTTTGCACAAAGAGTCAGCTCTTCCTTGTTATGGTTTACTCCAGATGTCATTTCAACCCTGCTACCAGCCCCTCTAACTGGTAGTTTCCAGTGCTTCCCAGGGTGTTGGTGGTGCAGAGAAGAGATGATGGAATGATTCTTGAAGCAGCTCTCAAATCCAGCAGAGACTGCTGGTCTCTGAAGAATAGGAGGTGATATTGTCTAGTCCTGCCCATTCTCCCTACAACTGACATAGTTTCAGACTTTGTAATGACATGAGCAGGCAAGGCCATCTTCCTCAGTGTTTGCTGTGTCAGTGCACAAGGTATGAGACACTGCTTACAATTATTTCTTTTCCTTTCAGGCCACCTGAAAAATGCTGATCTTGTGAGAAACAAACTATAAAGAAGATCTACTTGTTTATACATTGACAAGCTCACTTTCCAGCTCTGTCCGTACCAGACTAAGTGCACCTCATTGTGGAAGCTAAGTGGTCTGGGAGCTGGCTGGACAGAAGTCAGGTAACTCGGGGTGCTCTAGACACAATGAGCAACAGTCAATCCAAGTGAATATTGGAATATAGAAATCAAATTAATTAAAAGACTGTTCATCTGCTCTCATCGTTGCTAGGAGTACATTAGAGAAGAAAAATAACTGTGCTATTTAGAATATATAATGAAAGGAGATACTTTGAAGAGGATGTGGAGATTAATGGATCAGACTGAAACATTCTTTCCCAGGTAATATCTTAAAAAGTATAAGTTGTTATGTGCTATAAGACTCTGATACAGATTTTCTTTGCCTCTATGTGCATGGTGAGGTATTATTTGCTTCTACTGCTTTCCTGTACCATCAGCCAGGCAGAAGAGGAGGAATGGCTGGGAAATTTATGAAGTGATAGTCCTTAGTGGGAACATCTCTATTTGCCTTTCTGCAGAGAAATGAATAGATGAAAGAAGCTGCTGCTGCAAGGTACAAAACGTGCTGAGGACACAGAGAAGAAAAGAAGGAAGAATGTGGCATTGAATAGGAAGCGGGGAGTACTTAGGTGATGCACTTTGCTGCAAATATGATTCCTTCACTGATCCTACCTGCTGCTTTCTCCTCTCCTCACTTCACTTACTTTAAAGTGTTCCATGTTCAACTGTTTCCTCTTTTCTTGTCTTTGTAATTCCACACCCTCTCTTCCCTCTCCATTTCCCTTTTCCCAGGTTATCTTCTGTTTTCTTTTATTCTCTGTATGTCATGGCATTTTTCTGCATCAAAAAATGACTAGAAATAGGACTCCAGCAGCAAGGTCAGATATGTGAGGCAGTTGGGTAGGCTGAGGTCAAAGGAGGACATAACCACTAAGGCCTGTTACACAGGACCCTGTGTGACATGGGGTGGCTGTGTCTTGGCAGGGTGTGAATGACCATCTGGTCATCCAAATGTCTGAGGTGACTGCACGGTTCACATGGACATAGCTCTGACTGAGGTTTTTGCCCTGAATGTGATGAATTGCTGATTGGTTCTTGATGGTCTCCTATTTAAGTCTGGTCTCAACCTTCCTTCCTTCCATCTGCTATAACTTCTTTGTAGATGAAAGTCAATCCCTGCAGCTAAAGCCATCTGTCCTTTACACATTGAGTGTGCCACCGTGCCACGTGCTGCAGGAGAGAAGCTGCTGAGAAGATTCCCTTTTGAACTGAGACCCCTGGCATTTGGCACTGCCCACACGATCACGGTAAATGTTAAAGAACATCCATCATCGGCCCTTTTGGTGCACTGATGGTGTAAATGCAGATTATGGATGCTTTGGTTAAAACAGAACTGCCCGCAGGCACGTGTGGGTCCTGCTCATTTTCAGGTGGTTGCATCTGGGGCCAATCTTTGCAATAGTCTTTACAAGAGCTGAATTTCCCAAGGTACAGGGTGGTGATCCCCTCACACACACGTGCGAGCGCTGCACTGTGAGTCAGATGTCAGATCAGTTTGCAGTCCCACCCCCACCAACACCAAAACCTATACATATTTTGTTGAAAAGAAGCACGAACAAACCCTGGTATCATCAGAATTTCAGCCTTCTGAAGTTCTCTGATGAGTAATGAAATCTGAGTTCCAGCTTAAAGCCTTTTCTACAAGGTATGCAATAAGAACAAAGTGTTTCTGTAGGGAATCTCTGGAGTCTAATACAGGTTGTGCTTATGTTGCAGTGCTTCCCTCAGTGGCTGCAGCAACATTTTCTGTTGAAGAATGAAGTGAAAGGAATTGATGTCATGATACATAGATGCTCTCTCTTCAAAAATCCTCCTTTTATCTCTCATTTCCTTGTTGTCAGCAACACGTAGTTCCTCAGACTGTTAGTAAGGGGGCATAGGACTATTTGGGATGCTAAAGATTTTGGAATCATGAAAACATGCATCTAATACATATGCTGATTTGCTCATGATTTATGCAACAGTGGATTCCATGCAATTGGCAGAGTATGGCACAGAGAGATATTTAAATTTTTGAACAGAAGAGCAGAACTAGTATTTGGAATGCTGATGTTCCAAGTTCCCCCTTAGCTCTGGAGAAGAAATGCACAAGGAGAATTAAACCATGCAGGACTTTTAAACATTATTCCAGTATGACAGACAGCAAAAATTAAGTTGTTCAGTTCTGTGGGAGCTATTGGCACCTTCAGAGTGATGCTTAGGGCTGCAGGTGCTTGGAAAGCAGAAAAACAGTGGAATATCCTCAGCAACACCACAGAAAGAATGGGATCAACTTTCTTGAAGAAAGTCAAGGATGCTTCACCTCTGAGGCACACATCATGAATTTCTGAATTGTCATATGGAGATGGAGAGAGTGAGTGTTACTCTGGGACTTGTTGACTCCTTCCTTAAAAGAGAGAGGTTTTAAGCTTAAGCTAAGAGAAGTGGTACAGGAAGATTGTTCTGACAGGTTTGTGCCATATGGAAGGTAGAGATCACTGCTTTCACGACACAGGGCAAAGCCTCAGCAGCAGCAGCAAAGGATAAGGTCAGTGTAGCTGTTACCAAAGTTCATCCTCTTTAACATGCTGAGATAAGACCTTTTAGCTTCACTCACTGATCCATGACTCTGAAAGGTATGGAAGAGTAGCAAGTAGCATCTGAAGAGGTTTATTGTTGCTATGAGGGCTCTGGAGAGGGTATTTAACACACCCATTGTCTACAATGACACTAAGCAACACAAATGGTGCTGTAAGGGACTGGGTTGCTGACTAATTTAAGTTGCCATCCATCCGGGCTCCTGACTCATCCTATTCAGTGACAATAACACTCCAGCCTAAGAGTGGATTCATACCCTCAGCAGTTATATTTTATCTGTTCAGTGGCATTAGTTGTGAGACTTACTCTCTTACCCAGACCCCTATTAGTGCTGCTGGCCAGCTGTAAGAGCAAATGATCTAAAATTACAGTCTGCAATAAAATAGAGTAATTTCATATAGGTGTAGATCAGAACAGTTATTGGAACCCTGCGTATATTGGAGGTCTGCAAAGAAGTAAACTGTGGCAGCTGACACACACCTGAGAAAGTGCTTCAGATTTGTTAAAAGAGAAGAGAAAGGAGTCCACAGAGGCCATTCTCCTTCTTCACTCACAAAAAGAAATCAGCAGAGTGCATATGGGCTGTTTCCAAAGGGAGGAGCTGGTATGGTTTTGCAGGTGACTGAGTGTATTTTGGGACTTGACTCAGCATCAGCTGTTTGTTTTCTGTCAGAATGCAATAGAAAGTTGGCTTGTTTTTGTTTTCATGGTGGGATTTTGCCAGAGGCTGAAACACCTCGCACCCAGAATTCTGTCCTTCTGTGGTCTGCAGTACTGGGCTGGGTGCTGTGATCCTTAGCAAGAGACTCAAAGATTAAGGGGAGATTCTGATTTCAGTACCACTGTGCTACTGTGTGTTTAGTCGTAGAGGTCTAGTTTTAGCCAATATCTATTGGAGGTGTGTAAAATAGAATATAGAAGAAAGAAGTACTTTTGTTGAAAGAATCAGTGCTTCACACAAGCCACTATTTGCAGAGGTAAAAGTTACACAATAAGGGAGGTGCCAGGAGGACACAGGCTGTATTCAAAGACATGTCATACTTGCAGTGAGGTCCCTTTTACACATCACACCAACAAGTAGAGAGAAAGTGGCAAAATCAGGATATGTCACTGAAGAAGAACTTCCTAAAATGTGTTACTCAGACTGAAAAGCTGTTCAGATCATTAGGGTTAACATAGTTATTTTTTGTTTAGAGAATAATGTAATACAAGGCTGGTTAAGATTTTTTACACCTCTAGGAAGAAGTGGTATCTCTGGTATATTTAGAGCCATCATTACCTCCTTCCTGAACCAGAGAGAAAGAACATCTGCCTGCTGAATCTCCCATGTCTTTCATAATATTAAGATAATTCAGACTTGCATAGCTTGTGAGATCTCCTGGTATCACACTTAACAAATGCACTTTACTATGGTAACAGTTTTATATTTTGAGCTGAATGCTGTATTGCAGGTAGAAAG
Source organism: Tapera naevia (assembly GCA_033556795.1). Classification (NCBI taxonomy): domain Eukaryota; kingdom Metazoa; phylum Chordata; class Aves; order Cuculiformes; family Neomorphidae; genus Tapera; species Tapera naevia. Next base: position 4,209,013 of record JAUMJJ010000076.1, on the reverse strand, counting down.
CACCAGCTGTGCTGGTGTGAATACACCTAGAAAACACTGATTTCAGCAGAATGTCAATCAGCAGAGTGCAACCACACAGCAGGGAAGATAAAACATTTTCATGCTCTTTCTAACAGGAACATTGCAAGCTCATAGGCTCTGAAAAAGCCCTATAGAATCATGTCTTCCTGAGAAATGAGAGTTAATCATTTTAGGAGTGGAAATGGGAATGGGAAATACTACAATACACTGCACCAAGTTGCCTACCTTGGTGAGTAATTTTCTTCTCATGTTGTTGCAGTTCTCATTTGCTGCAGCTTTGGACTGGACCGTGCTGGTGATCACACACGGAGGATCAGGAGGGCTCTCTTCTGTCTCTGACATTTGTGTTCTAGGGCAGCAGTCAAAATCCTCTTGGCCCCAACTGGTAGAGATCTCAAAGGGATCGGGGTATTTCTCATCAGGACTTGACCCATCGTCACTGTTTTTAGCATTGCAAAGTATAAGTGATCTTGAAATGGAGCGAAACTTTCTTGACTTCCTGCTCCCAGCATTGCTCTTTCGATCCATCTTCAGAGAGCTGGTGGCACTGCTCTTTTTCCTATCATTCTCCCATTTATGTGGCATGATAATTTCAGTAACTTTCTCTGCTTCTCTGGTGCTAAACATCCTCCAGGAAAGGAAATAGAAAAAGTAAGTTGTAATATACCCCACTTTCTCCCACTTAATAACCTACACGACTGCAAAGCCCTAATGAATAAATCGAATCAACAGAGCCTTTCAGTCTGCTAACAGCCACGTGATAGCTCATGACTTGCTAATTCTGTTTCTTGCAGTGCACTACTAAATTCTCCTTCACCTTCTCATTCTCTTCCCATGCTCCCCAAGCACAATGGAGTGCTTTTAATAAATGTTTTTGATGCTTTCATTGTGCTGCTTCCTTCGGGCTTCTGCTGAATTTGCACGTTGAAATCCAAAATTGAAAAGGAAGATACTTTAAAAGCATATTTCTATTCTCCTAACATCATTTGGAAAGAGGAAGCTCCTTCTGAAGTTTGATTCATGAAACCACTGTAATTCAAAGAAGATTAATCAAATTGTCAGGGTTAAGTTCTCTGCCCGGCACACCTGATTTGTAAGTGGTTTAGCAAAAGTAGATCTTAGCCATGTGAGAGCAAGGAATATCAAGCTGCTACAAAACACCTGCCTTTGCAGACCAGAGCTCACTTAAGACCATGCATTTAACAGGAACAGAGAGATCCAATGAAGCACTTAAGATGTGAATATCTGATTAGGAATTGAGCTCTATAAAGGAATACAGCTCCAATATATCAATCAAGAAGTGTCCCATTAAAGAAGTGGCTTGTTTCAGCATATGATTCAGCATGGAGAATTAATTGAAAGTGGACAAAGTGCTACACCATCAAAATGTGACAGACATTGGAGCTTTTGTAAAGTGAATCAAGTAATGAGCATGTGAAGATATCAAAAAGGAGCTTTGTCTTTATCTCTTAGAAAAAGCTTTGCAGAAATATTTTGATAGGTATGTGTCAGTGCTGAAAATTCAACAAGAGGAAGTCTAAAATGGTTACTTTGACTCTCTTAATTAGTTACTTTAACTTAATTATTATTATCACACTTATCATACAAACATTTTCATTCTTTTCACAGCACTTAATTGATACTGTATGCTGCCATGGGAGAAAATACCTATTGAAACAAAGGGATCCGCATAAAGCAAAGGTAATATTGGTATTATAAGCAAAACTGAAAAATCAATGTAATTTGAAAAGTGCTTCTCAAACACACCATTGAGAGAGACAGTTTGTACATAGTGCTCTAAACTAGGTTGTTCTGTGTTTGGGTTGCTTGGGTTTTTTCCTCCTTGCTTCTGTGTAGAATGAGGTAAGTGTGTATGAACTTTGTATCTCAAATGTCACTGGTGATATAGAAATAAAAAAAGGCAGATCTTCTAAAGGCTCCTTACAGCCACAAAAATAAACATAGGACTGCCAGTTCTGACCAAGCCAGACTCATACAATAAATACAAGCCAGTCTTGTAATAAATCTACAGGATTTTTTCCCCTCTTATACAAATAACCAATAAAATCAAAATCATAAATATATGTTATTGAGTACCTAACTAAAGGAGTTATATGGCACCGCTGGAGAAATGCACAATTCAGCCTGAATCTGAATTTGTTTGGATTTGTAAAAGATAGAAAAATTGCTCATAGCTTTGTGAGGAGAAATAAAGAGGCCCTTTCACATCCCAGGGAGAAGAATGTTTATTTGTGCAGTCCTTTATAGCATTTTTTTACAGGTAATGCTCCTGTAGTATTTAATTGTAACAAGGCTGGTGAAGGGGCTGGAGAACAAGTCCTACAAGGATTGGCTGAGGGACTTGGGGCTGTTTATCCTGGAGAAGAGGAGGCAACTGCCTGGAAGGAGGTTGTGGTGAGGTGGGTGCTGGGCTTTTCTCCCAAGTGACAGGAGATAGGATGAGAGGAAATGGCCACAAGTTGCATCAGGGCAGGTTCAGATTGGACATCAGGAAACATTTCTTCACTGAAGGGGTTCTCAGGCACTGGCAGAGGCTGCCCAGGGAGGGGGTTTGAGTTCCTATCCCTGGAGGTGTTTAAAAGACAGGTTGATTAGGGAAGTGAACAGGTACAGCTGGACTCGATCTCAAAGCTCATTTCCAGCCAGATGATTCTATGATTCTTCTTTCAAACTACCCACTCTTCTTGTGAATAACAGGGTTTTCTCCCCCAGCTGAATGCAGCCTCGGTGTTGATAAAGCACTGCCCAACACAGCCACCCTCCCTTCCTGTGACACAGAGCACACTCTGAGTTAAAGGACATCTAAGCCTATGTGTAAGGACACAGGGACCAGAGGGAATGGGGAAAGGTATGACAGAGATGGAGCTCAGCTTTAGCTCATAGGCTTTGAGCTTGACATGGGGTCTTATTTCTCTAGGATTAATTTCCCTTCCTGCACTATTGAACGAAGCAACATTTCAAAACCTCTATGCAATAATTTAATTTGAAGTATCGAGATGAAAAGTGCTATGAATTATATCAGAACAATTATTTTGAGAAGTGAAATAAGTAGTTGTTTGTGCTGTAAATCAGCATCACAAGTTTGCAATCTTTGTATGCTTTTTTGCATCAGTTAAATGCTGACTGACACTTATTCCTACTAATATGTAAAGATTTTCAAGATGTGGAGGGCTGGTTGGTTTGTTGTTTTTTTTAAAAAAGACACTTTTTAGTGTTTTTGTAAGTCTAAATCTTTAGTCTATCATAATAAATAGGAACCTAATGGCAATTTTTGTGTTGGGAATTCCTTGTTAGCATTCCCACTGTATTAGGAAATTAATTTCTATGTCTGAAGGTAGATAAAAATGCAATCTGGCTCATTAGACCAGAATGCAGAGTTGAAAAATCAAGATGGTTAGGATGAGAGGAACTTCTGCAAGTACCTCTACTCATCTCCTGGGTAGGAAGCAACAGAGCTAACCTGCTTCATGTGTGTGGAATGCAGATGACTTGAAAGTCTGCAGCAGGGATTGCTGCTCCTACAGTGATTCTGGCAACAATAATGTCAGAAATGAGCCTGAGTTCCACATTCAGACCTGAACAATCTTGTCTATTGGGGGAAAACTAGAGGAAATAGCACTTTTCATTCAGGATTTCAATGTTGTACAAACATTAACTGCATTCTTGCTTCCCCAAATAGAAAGAATAAAAAAAAAAAAGAGCTATTAAGTGCATAGGTAAGCAGAGGACTTGATAGCTTAATGGTCAAAATTCAGCTCTCTGGAGACTGGCATGCTAGAGTAAAAGATGGAGAGGTGCAGAAGCCCTTTCTTGCCCTGTTTGAAGCTGTTGAGCTTAAGAGGCAGCACTGCCATCAGTGCTAAATGCTCCATGAGGTGCCTCTCTGACTGTGCTAAGCACCTGGGTTGCAGGGAACATACAAAAGCACCTTGTGAAACAGTAAAGGAAACACTTTTTAAGTGCAATGTGCCAGCCGACAACCCCCACCCCCCTCAAGCTCCTGAGGAATTTTACCTTTTGCAGAGAGAACATCTCTTTTTCCCTGCAGCAACAGCTATTTCCTCCTCCCCCACCCCACCAAGAGCTCCCTCATCTCAGAGACCAAATTTAGCCCTGAAGGACTTACCTAGTATCTCAAAGCAAGCCAGTGGCTGATGTGAGAATAAACCCAGTAGATCTGCACGCTTTCAGTTAAATGCTTACTCTAAGTATTAGATCACAGCCCAGGTCTTAACTAAGGCAATATCCTTCCCAGAGCTGCTGATTCAGGGTTGCATAGGAGACAGACATATAGGAGGTATCAAAAACAGTCTATAAGTTTTCCAATAAAAATATCCAGAAATGTTATTTTTACACAGAAAATAATATCACAAGTGCCAGAGAAGCTTTATGATTCATTGCCATCTTCCACCAAATTTAATTCAAGGTATTGGTGGCATGGACAATTTCTTCAAAGTCAATTCTCCAAGCCATTCATCTTCTCCTCCTGTGCACTCACTGCTTGTCATTTTCTCTTGCCATTCTTATACCTCCAGAATGCCTGATGGAAGTTGTCTGTGGTTTGTAATGCAAACCAAATGTTCCTTCTCTGTTTCTTTCTATTTTTTTTTCCCAAGCTTTATTTTTCCAGCTTTAAATCTAAAAAGCCCTCGCTCAGTCTGTCTTCTGCAAACAAAATACACGATTTGAGCTGTGCCCATTTGGTTCAAATTTTTGGTTGGATATTAAACCGAGCATTTACAAGATGCAAAAAATTTGGTGTAGCTCCCAGATTGAACGGGAATGCTCTGCTGTTAACCAGACAGGAGGTAAGATAGAGCTTTTCTTTACTAGCAAGAACAAGATGAGTTTTACATTACGAAGTGCTAACAGCGTGATACCTTCCACCCCCTTTTAATATAGATCTTGTGATCTTTGTCAGATTCATTGCTGAGCAGTACTATTAGCACTGAAATACTGCAGATGTCTCGGATTTCCAGGCAGTAGGAAGAGCTAGAGATTTGGAAGTTTTCTAATAAAGAGTAAGAAACACTTGGAGAGTCAAGGTTACTGTTAAAAAATGAAGAAATCCCTAACTGCAAAATAAATATTCAAAAGGAGGAACTTACAATAGCAAGGCAGACAAACCTGACTCCTGCAGAAGGCTGTTCCTCTTCATAGGCCTGGCAAAAAAAGACAGAGTGAATAATTGAAAACACACTCTCGTGGTGCCACGTGACTCGGTTTCAGTAATTCTGCTCAGTACATTGGAACGGAGCTATTGTTTCCTAATTGAAGAAAATGTCAGGAAGGATAGATAAACAAAAGCAATGGGATGCAGTATTGGGGAAACTGTTTCCAGCAGGCTCCCAGCTACCCAGAGAAGGCCAGACCATTTAAGGAGTCTGTGTCATTTATTTTTACCCATGGCCCTGTGGTCGAAGTATTGATGGGGTTCAGGCATGTCAAACCTACTTGGGAGGAGGCAAGGAGGGGCAGCCAGAATCCATGATAATCATTTGTAGGGTTTCCTGCTGGATGCTGAGAAGGCAAGCATTTTTTTGTTATTATTTTTTAGCACATATTTTAAATGTTAAGTTATTAAGAATTTCATAGGCCACTTCAGCTCCAGGAGCAAAACATAATAGAAGCCACTTTTGAATGCCAGCCCCTTGTATTTTGTACCATGGTCTCTTTAACCTACCAGTTCTTAAATACTCTCCTCTTTGTGGGCTGGACTGCAACTTTGTGATCCAACCTGATCAAGGACTCAGAGTATTGATGTTTTTTTCCATAGAGCATCTGGGAAATGAGAACAATGCCATGGATTCCAAAGTGCCTCAATTACACTTTTCATTTGCTGCAGGGTAAATGTTTCACAGTCTATTCTATCATTGTGGTGACAACCTCCACAAAACACTGCTTCAGTAGCATCTACCATCACTGCTGGGAGCAGGCAACCACCTTTCTGCCACGTCCCTGGGCACACTTGCATGTTTTAAATCAGTCATGCACCTGGATGTGTCAGTTCCCACCTGTCAGTCCTCAGTTCAGCTCATACTAGCAAATAATAATCTTGCTGCAGAAATTGTCTTTCTTTTAATGAATTTGTGTGATAAGATACATATGGAGTTTGTAAATTGAACAAAAGAGATTCCATAATAGAAAGAATTGTCTCTGGAATACTTAATGGTAGTTTATTGCAATGGTGAGGCCTCTTTGGAATGTTCTCACATTCCTATACTGTAAACAGAAACCTGAATTTTACACCAGGCCCTGTCTGGTCATGGAAATGGTCAACAAGAGAGTGCTTAGACACCTGCTGCCTACTGTGTTCTGTGGCTTGGAGGTCCTAGTTTTGTTGGCCTGTCACTAAACTTGCAAAAGAGAGAGAGAAATTATAAAATAGGGTTGAAATATTGCACAGATACGGTCTCATGTTTAGTCATCCTGTGACTTCTAGATAAAGCATGGACTGGGAAGACAAGTATCTGCCCCACGAGAATGTACTGGGAGAAAAAAGTGAAGATGAAATCTCTGCTCTGTACAGATTCTACAGGAGCACCAAAACACTCTGTCCCTGATAATACAACTGTGGCTAATTTATATCATTAGTGTTTACAAAAAGAGAAGAGAATTTGGCATTATTTCCCCAACAATTAAGTTTTCAAGATATTAGCTCCCTGAAGGACATCTGTTGTAAAGGAAATGCTTTTAACCTGGATCAATGGATGACAATAACATGGAACATTACTCAACTCTTTTACATCCTAATCTTGTAGAAGAACCATGATTTGACACTGAGTAGTGAACTGCAGTTATCAAGTAGCTTTCCTGGAAAGGAGGAGAAGTAGGGAGCTGATTTTGTGTTCAAATACGGTTCCTCACTGTATTTGAAGAGAGAGGACAGTGGCCTTATACATAAAATGTTTTTTTATAGTTCCAGTACTGTAAAAATTAAATATCAGTGAGGAAGCAAAGCCACACACTGTTTACCACTTAACTGTCTCACACTGTAACACACACATGTTTTTGTTTAGCGATAGAGAACTCATTCACACAAAATCTCAATAGCCCCAGAGTTTTGATCCAACCTTATTGAGCTGGAAGCCTAAAAGCTTTGGAAAGCTTTTTTTATTTCTTCCCATTGTCACATGCTATTGCATTTCCTGACTATGGGCTGAATACTGTAGTGCCTAAACCACTGGGAGTTTTTGTTCATTCATAGCCTGGACTTCTGCCAGGGCCAGCAGCAGAAACATAAATATCACAAGGAGGGGCTGGTTTGTTTCATGTTGTTTCACTCTAACCTTTTGCAGTTTTTTCCATCTTCTCTGTACAGTAATTGTTTGGTGCCCAGTGGTGAACAGAAAAGGACGTTTTTAAAAGCTATGAGGAAAAGGAGAGAAACTGCTGTGTTGCACTAATGGTGTGCTTTGGTATTGGATGTTGTGGTCAATCTTCATGACTTAGCTCAAAGGTATTGCACGAGGAAAAGGGCAATGAACACTGATCAGAGACTGGAATTTTGTATTAAAAAATTGAAATTATGTGGACTCTCCTGTGCCGAAAAGAGCTGCTCAAAATCCTGTTTGTGAGGAAAATGAGCTGGGTTTCTCTAGTCTTCTCATGTAAGAGACAGGAAAAGAAGAATGCGATAAAACAAAGGGAATTTAAAAAAATAAAGGAAATTTTTGAAATGTAAAGCATAAACAATGTATGGAACAAGGTAGCAGAACTCATGAAAGCATTGAAGTTAGCTGTTTTGCCTTTGATTTCAATGGGACAGGGATTTCACCCCAAGAAGTGAGCTGATGAAAATAGTATCTGCAGTTACAGAGAACAGCATGCAGAAGGGACAGCAATTCTTGCTTCAGAACAAGAGTCAAACAGTGTCATTCACAGGTAGAATGATTCTACTGCCCTGGGATAGGCTCCTAGTCAACATAAAACAGAGGAACTTTCTCGGCATGTGGAGTTATTGTCTATTAGAGGTAAGGATAAGAGAACAAAGGAGCCATCGAATGCTTTTTTAATGACAGTTTTTCTCTTTTGCCTGACTAAAATCAGGATGTATCTGGAACTCTCGCAGATACAGGAGCTGATCCCTGTTTTCACCAAATTATTTTCCTTATCCAAAGGTTTGGATTTTAGAGGACAAATATGCAGACTATTCAGTAGTAAATATTTTGCCTGTTGCTACTGGTGATAACCTTTTCCAAAAAGGAGCATATAAATTTATACAGAAGATTAGCACTGGGCAAAGCAAACCTAAGTAATGATGGAACTTAGACTCAGTCCTGATCTCCACCCAACTCCAAATACTGCTTGTGTTAATAGGAAAGAAAGCCAATAGTTTGGAGTGTTCTAGTTTTTTGTCCTGTCTTTACGTTGCTCGTAAAAATGATTAATTACCTTTGCCTTAAATCAGTCACAATTTTCACATTTTACCCTATTCCAGACAACAGTTACATTGTGCAGGACAATCCATCCCTTTACTGCTGCTAAGCCAGGACTGGATTAGTCATCTCTGTCTTGGGTTTCGTAACTCTCACTCTGCCCTTCCATCCAGCAAAACATAGCAACATGGCACACCGAGACATCCTATAAACACAGTTAATCCAGTATCCTTCTCCAGGAATGTCTAATAGCAATTGCTTCAAAAAGATTACCTTGGAAATAAAAAATTGAGAGAGAGCTTGCTTGCTTGAATTCCTTATTGGTAAGACCAAGCTGGCGCTGAGCTTTTGTATGTATTCCAAAATTTTTGAAGTTTTTCATTGTTATTGGACATTTCTTGTTTTAGGAGAAGCTACAGTTGCCCCATAATGGAGAAGTATTGCATTATGTCAGAACAGGTAAAACACTTTCTAATTCCTTTCATCACTTAGTACCTAACTTTTGCCAGGAAGCACAAGGAATTATTCTTCCTCTATAGATTAAATGAATCCTGTATAATGTAACTGTAATTTATCCATTTCTGGCTCCTATCAAGCTTTTGATTTCACGAGTACACAGAGGCAATGAGTTTCATGTGTTACATAAAAATGGACTTCCTTATAGTTTTTTAAAATTCACTCCCTCTAAGATTTGTTCAGTTCTTGCAGTAGGAAAAATATCCTGATCTTCAAGTCTCCATAGAATCCTTTCCTCATTGATCTCCGTGCTGATGTCATCCTCTAGCTTCTGCATACTTTTATCTTTTCTTCCCCTGCCTATTTTTCCTCTCAGCTTCATGCTGCTTTCATATGTTTGGATCTCCTCTTTAGTCTTTAGATCTTTCTTTAAAAATCCCCTTTCTTTTCTGAACTTTACTACCAGACTGTATCCTAATGGTATCCAGCTCAGCACCCTTCTAGGCTGCTTCCCAGTGAATTGCCTTCCTGTGAGTTACTAAAAGTTCTTAGAGCTTGTCTTCCCAAAGATGTTTGTGTTGCATGACAGGCACTCACACTCTGCATGGTTGCTACCCTTATTCTTGTGCCCTGATTTTTGCAGTGCCTTAGAGATGAGCTGTGAAACATTCCTTACATAGTTGTGCAGAAGAGGGTCTAATACTAAATGTACACCCGTCAGAAGGTATTTTACCTCATCTTGAGAGCATATCCTGGAATATGAAGAATATATTACAGTACACATGCAAGCCTATGTTACAGAAAAATTAGCTCTCATTATCTATGTGAGTGTTGTATTAAGAGAGTGTGACTGAAAAATTACAGCACTATCAGTATAAAGAGGACTGACTGAAGCCAGGATGTGGTCCCCAAAATGTACCCACAAAGCGTTGTGGGGTTTGTTTGTTATTTTAATATTTTAAATCTGGGCATATAGACTATGTCTACGTGACTATACTTAGAAAAAAAATTCAGAATATTTCTGTCAGCTATGAAATTGCTAAATATCTGATACTGAAGAAAAAGTCCATCAATTTTTTTAAAGCCATTGACGAATAGGCAGTTTATAACTGACTGCAGCATCAGAGTAGTAAAAACATTGTGAGCTCCCCTGTATGGAGTCATTCTAATTTAAAACAAATATTTTTATTTTATGACTTTACCTCTTCTTTCCACATTTCCACTCACACAATGTTCCTTTTTCATCTGACTTTGCATTCTTTCTGATTTATATTCCCCTGAACTTTAGGCTGACATAAGTGGCCCTTTAGATCCAATGAAAGAAGAATTATCAATTGCCAAAGCTATGGTTTATCAGGAAAAAAAAGAAAAGGGTAAAAGAAAAATGATCTTACTGTACATACAAAAATCAAATGAAAATTTTCTCTGTATTTCTTATGAGTTCAGTATGAAGGGTGCATTTAGACATGTCTAATTTTACTTTTATTGTGAGTTCATGTTGGATTGTTCTTTGCTACTGCCTCTTCCTTTACTCCTTGAACAGGCAGATATGAATGAATGGAAGTACTGAAAAGGTGAATACATTTAGTTCATCTGAGTACCAGTGGCAGAACTTTCTCAAATATTTTACACTCTGGCCCAGGCACCACTTTCCACAGCAGCTGATCTCATCTCACTGAAGTCAGGGGCTCGTTATCCCTTAGCATTTCAGAGACAGCATCCATAATCCTGTCGTGATGGTGGAGTTTGTTGGTTTGGGGTTTGGTTTTGGCTTTGTTTCTTTTGAGAGAGGGATGTTGTGGAGTTTTTTCACTTTTTTTTTTTTGTTGTTGTTTTTTTTTTAATTGACATTTTAAGTGATTGATGAGGAATTGTGCAATCTCTTCTCTTGGCTATATATGCCTGAATAGCATTACTTTACCAGATTTATAAGTACAGTTGTCAACTGCAGGGCTTTAGGAGTATCTGCTTGAGTATTTGTCATTCCTGGTGGCTGGCAGAGGAAAAGCTACTTAATACAGGCTGCTGCTTAGCTCTCTACTAAATAAGTCTTGAGGACCCTTCACATTTTTGCTGCTTTACTTTATCTCTAAGGCTGTGACAATCAGAATGAAGCTGAGTGTATGATTTTTATTTGGGGTATTGAAGATAACAGTATGAAGCACCAATGGCAGCTCTCTTGCTTGTAGCTTCTGTACCACTGTAGTTTTAAACACTAACTTTAGTTGTAAGATACACTATGTATGTTACTCACTAGCACTGTTGTTGACAGCAAGATGAGATTAGATTATTTTACAGGTTTCTCATGGGAAAAGAGGTTTAATCTGTCCCATAAATAGCCCCTGGTAAGACATGGAACACTGTTTCTGGTGCCTCATGAGATCTGATGATACCCTGCTCATAGGTGCTGGAGTCAGCTGTAGCATCCTGAACAGTCTAGGATCCAGTGTCTGTGGGAGATGAGATTAACAGCTGCTCTTAGAAAACAGTAAGAATGTTGTTGGTGTCAAGCAATGATACCCTACACCAACCCACCTTGTATTAATGCAGAATCTATTGCATGCAAAGTTTATTCCATAAGCATGCAAGTTATATTAGAGTGTACATTTTATAACAGCAGTGGGCAAACCAACCACGTTACTGATGCTCTCCAATAGCTCTGAGCTGTAAAAGTGATGAAGAGGCCATCATCTGTTGAGTCAGTCCTCCAGCATAAACTGAAGCAATCTGACAGTTTTACGTCATCTCTTCGCATCCTCAGGCTGGCACAGTGTTGGTCCCTACGTCTATCCTGGAAGCAACCTTCCTGCAGAGGAGCAGCAAGAGGTGCTCCAGAAGCCCCTGTGCTGACTGTGTCTCCCAAGGGGCTGCTTGCCAGGGGATGTGTCCTCAGCTCAGAGCATACCAGGTTCCCCAACAAGCGAGGTTACCGTGGCAGTGGGGATAATAGATCATCAATAAGTGTGTGCCTGCATGTTTTTTCTGTAGGCTCATACTCTATGAACCAGTTACTAATGAGGCTTATAATAAAGGGTACTATTAAGTGAACACTGCATTAATAATGCTGGCAAGGTTTCAAGTCTACAGATGTTATTTATAGTACATGACCAAACAAATGCTGAGACTCTGGAGCAATTAACTGATTTCCTGTATAGGCTACTTCATACAGAGGTTCAAGTAAATAGTCTATTTGGATGTCTTTCTGGGAACTATGCTGTGAAACTGTAGTAGATTATCATATTAATGTTTAATTTTAAAATATTTTAGAAAGATGTATGTGTTTTCACAGGTCTGGATAGAATATGCAGTTTTCATGGAAACATGCATTTTCTACATTGCTTCTCTAAAGCAAAATAAAATATAGAAAGAACATAGCCTACAGTTACACAGCAGAGATGTAAATTAGTAGAAAGGTTAGGAACAATTCTGGAAAAAAAAGTTTAACAAAAACTAAAAAAAAACAATCTCATATCTTCTCCCTTTCATCTGGTTTTGAAATTAATTTATTTCTGTTATTTATGAAGATTAATTGCCAGTGAGATAGGTTTTCTAGTTTTAAAATTCATTTGAGTAATGGATAATTAGATTTGTGATTTGGTTTCTTTTTTGCCTCTAATAATATTGCAGTTTTAGAGAGGTCTTCAAAAATGAAGAAAGCTACGAACTCACAGAATTCTCTGATGCACTCTGCTGGCTCTTCTATGTGTCTGGAGAAATAGGAGAAATATTATACAGCAAATTTAAAGTGTCCTAAACTAAGGTACTTCTGTGCAGAGCATCTCTGTTTTAAGTCATAATGCTGATAATAGAACAAGAATCTAATTCAAATTTCTCGTATTATCTAAAAACAAAATTAGCAAAGACAGTGAATAGACAGACAAAAAACATAGTTCATGAAACAACGCTGGTTTTACCTCTCATTTATTTACTCTTACCTTTTAATTTCCCAAATTTAAACAGTTTAAAATTCATATGTACTGACATGTAAAAACAGCTGACTGTATGATGCCTAAATAATATGCTATAAAAATGTCACTTACCATTGCCAAGTATCTTCTTATTTAAGTCCACTGTGATCGTGCCTTCTTGGATATGAAATATGCAGCAGAGTCAATTCCCAGTGTGTTAAATACTTGACAAAATAATAAACGCAGTGTAACTCCACAGTGTTTGGATATTTGACTGTAACTCCTAAGCATTCAAAGTGACTCCCCAATATAACAACTTTTCCTCTGCAGAAAATGCCTTGCTACTTGCCAGCAAATCTTTAATGCCTCAGATTGGGTATTTCCAACTACCGCCCTACTTGCTAGGCAGATGTGTATAAAAGAGATGTTATTTCACTGAATCAACCCCTGAGATCGTAACCCTTTTCCTGTACCACAAACAGAAATGTAAAACCTCAGACTTTCCTTTTGGACTTTTACTGACTTGTGTCTGTTGTAAGAAAGCAAAACAAAACTAGTCCAGGCGCTAATATATGGAAAATGTGTTAAAACGTTTTAGATCATCTCATTGCTTCTCGTTCCTGCAGTTCATTGGTTAACTGGCTCGTTCCCTGTTTATGTAGTTGCATGGTACAAATACAACACCTAAACTTCTTGCCCAAAGTTGAAATGATTCATTTATTACTTTTTACTTCCCCTCCCACCAAAAAAAAAAAAGAAGAAAGAAAACACACAGTGCTCATTTAACCCAAGTGAGTGAAAACGCCTTTCATAAGGTCTGCAAGGGCTTTCGGAGGTTGTTCTTTGGTGAATAAAATCTGTGTAGTGGAGGGAACAGTTTTGTCTAAGGATAGAAGAAATCAAGCTAAACCAAACAGATATAGCCAGGATCCTTTTGCATGTGAAAATAAGGTGATAGTAAAGGAGGTGCAAATGTTGTTCGTAGGGGATCACTTGAGAGGGGATTCGTTGTTTCGGGGAAGTGGAGGCAGAAGGAGGGAGGAGGTGGTTTTGTGAGGGTTTGTAAGACTCTGCTACTGCTTTGTGTTCTGGAATTACATCATTGGTCACTGTTTATTTATGTCTTTCTGTGAGGTAATTACTCTAAATGGTTAATGTGTAGGCTTTCCACCTTCTGAGTGCTTATAAATATCAGTTAATTAAGTGTTACAGTGGACAAAGCACAAGAGAAATTGTGAGTGAGTGCCATACTAAGAAGTGGAAAACAGGTCTGAGCAAAGATATTTGCTCCGCTCCTTTTTCTGTAGTGGAGAGAACAGGGCCACATGAGGAGCTACTGTGCCATAGGATGTACTACGCTGATACTGTCTGTGGATCCAGTTACTGCTGGAAAAAGGGGATTACAGTGGGCAACCCTTGTTCTCCTGCCTGTATCCCAGGCATAAGTACCTCTAGCACAGCTCTGATGGGACAGTGTCATTCTGCCTTTGTTCATCATCCTCTCCAGATGAATATTAGACTTCAGAAAATTCTAGTCCTAACAGCTTCTTTCAGGACCACAGCTGGAATCAGTGTGTCTAGACTAGTGCTGATTTTGTCCTGGCTCTCAGACCTATGTGCGTGCTACTATTACACGTGCTTCCTGTTAGAGAGGTAATAATGCTATTTGTCACCATAACTTCAATTTTTCTTTTTTCCTCTCCTTTTTATTGTAATTAGAATTTACTCTGTTTATGTGGGAAAATATTCTGCCCCTGCTCTGGACAAGGCTACTGCCGGTTCTGCTGGAACAGAACAAACTTCCAGACAAACAAAATTAAATTCACAGAGGAAACAGTTAAATTTTCTGCCCGCCTCCACTGTCACAGAAAATGCTAAACACATTTGTAAGTTATATAAAACTGCATCAGTTCATATTTTCCCCTCCCAGTTTCAAAGCCCATAACACCAAAAGGACCTTGTGACATCTCTAAGCTCTCAAGAGTTTAGCAATAAAAATAAAAATCCTCAGCAGAAAAAAACCCTCCACACCCTCCCACTGCTGGGCAAACGAGTTTCCCATTTTCCTCACTTCTCCTCAGACTAAACAATGTTAAATTTACAAACCTGACATGTATTTATAGCAAGGACTCTACCCTAGGGACCACAGAGGTTTGTGTATATCATTGTCCATAATCCACAGGACAGCTTTCAACCTGGCACGTCAAGTAATTAGGAGAGAAACCTCCTGCCTTTACTGATATGCACGGAGACATCCTATAGCCCTAAGCTGGGTGGTGTGCATGTGTGTGGGGGTGTTCCTCTGCTGTAAATTAAGCTCTAAATTTAGTTTTTCTCATCTACCCTGAATACTAATGGATAATGTCAAGAGCATCATGCGCTGTAGCAGCAGTCAGCGGAACACGAGGAAGTGCCCTGCTGTGTGGGTACTGCAGGGGAGGCAAATTAATGGACATCCAACAGTGCTGATAATCCTTACAGCAGATGCTGAAGGAATTAAGCTGATGAGTTGTGCCTGCTGTGAGGGGAAAGCGGGCTAAAAAGCCACGTGGGGAGCAGTGGGGTAACCGGTGTGAGACCCTGAAAACAGAATAAGGCAGTTCAGATACATCAGTGCAGGCCACGGTGGGAAGGAAAGGATTAAAGGAGGAAAGATCTCAAGTTAGGTTGCTACGCTGGATTTGAGTGGGTAAAGATCTGAAAAGAAGGTGCTGGGTTTAGGCATCAGCTGAGCCTAAACTGCATAAAATGCGGTGCTGGATTGGGCCTCACAGACTGGACTCAAAAGAGAGCAGAGAAGAGATTTAGCGAGGAACTCACCGTTTCCCTTTTTCTCTGAAGCATCAGGGAAATGACATTTAGGCCCTGTGCTTGAAAGCTCCTCATGCACAGTCTGTGTGCTGAAACATCCATTCACCTCAGCAGATGTGACCAAGCTTGGTGGCTCGCGCCATCCTTATTTACAAACTGATGAACTGAGGAGCAGAGCTGTTTAGAGAAATGCAATCTTAATTTGAAGGATGCCATGATTCTGACACCTTTTAAATATCTTTCACTTTATAGAAGTTTATCTGTGCCCCTAAAACCCTTTTTCAGTCCCTTTTCTGAGATTCCTATTTCTTTTCAGGTAATGAAAGCAAAAGAAGCTAACCTGAAATTGAAGAATACGTTATTGGTGTGCTTGATGGTATTGTTATTATTTCCAGTACTATTCTCCAATCTATCTTTAATACAGCCTGACATCTTGTTTGGTTTTTTTGACCACCACTGCGCACTGAGTAGAAGTTTCCACTAAGCTGCCCACAGTAACGCCTAGATCTTTTTCTTGAGTGATTTTGAAAACCATCAGTGTATATGAATAGCTCCAATTGTTCCTTTCAGTACACATTACTTCATGCTACTTACACCAAATTTCAGCTGCCACCTTGTCCACTCCATTCCTCTAAGTTTGGGGTTTTTTTAAGTCGTGGCTTTCCTAAGCAATCACATATCCTTTCCCAATTATGCTGTCTCCACTATTGTGTACTTGCTTTCCCGATGAGTAGTAAATACATTAAATTAACCCCAGTGTTGCTAAGTCTTGGGATCTTCATGTGTTAATATCCTTGCCAGCTGAAAATAATCATTAACATGTATTTATTTCTTCTGTCTTCACTACTTTCTGAGTCATGTTTCTTTTAGTCCTCAGCTGTTCTGTACCCTGAAACACCTCATGCCATTTAAAATATACAGCGAGGTTATGACTCTAAAATTATACTTTTATCCATTATTCTGATCTCTTTATTGAAGAATTTAATGGTAATTTGATGTTAAAACTCTGCAGAGAAGTTCAGCCAGAGTAGCTTTAAGCAAACTAGCATTTACTTAGGGCAGCAGAATGGCAGGAGGGAGAAAAACCATAGCCTCAATGCACAAGAGTTGCTTCCAGTCCCTCAAGAACAGGGTGAAATAGTTCATCAATAGCTGAATTCAGTAAAGCAGCTCCCAGGTGTTCTCAGTTGGGCTAAGTACTGAGCCCAAACATGTTCCTCCAATCCCATCCCACTTCTGCATCTTCTTGTCCCTCTTTCCTTTACTCTCGGGGAATTCCTTGTGCTGGTCTCAGAGTGCTCAAGCAAAAAGAAAGGAGAATAGGAAGGGGGGCAGAGGATGCAATTCCAGCAGGGCCCAGGCCACCCATCCTCACTGAAAATGGGTGCACGTGCCTGAAAGCATCAAGGAGCAGCAGCACCCTTACTACTGAATAAAGCATTAAACAAGGCTCTCTGTCCAGTTCTGGCATCCATGCTTTTTATCACAGATTTTAACAAGGTGGGAAGAGCTCACTAAGTGATTATTAAAAGTCTTTTTGCAGTGAGACTAAAGAATCTGTGTTATTTTCTTTCAGCAGTTTGTCACCCTGTGGTTTCTTATCTGTCTCTGTACATACCTTCATGAGACGAAGTTCAGAGGCCCAGGATGTGAAGGCAGATACATTTGAATCAGAAATATGGTTAAATTGAAGTTCATCGTTAAGGTAATTAGAACTTCCTGGAATGTTTAATCTGCTCTATGCAATTTACCACAACAACAATGTACTGTTTTGGGCATAGTGGCTAATCTCATTTCTAGGGTTAATACACTCATAACCAATTTTAAGAGCTGTGTTTCTGTTTAGTTCTTTTTTTCATACCCCTTCCCAGCCATTCATATTTCGCATTAATGTTCTTTTGGATTGGAAGGATGTAATGTAGTAATTGGTAAAATCAGGTAAAATAGATTCACCTCACTAATGCTTTGTTCTCTTTCCTAAATGAAGCTCTTAATTATTCCTTACTAGGTTTTGCCCTGATTGTACACAACATGCAAATGTTAAATAGAATAATGAATTTTGAAATTTAAACCCAACACACTTTTTATTCAATTACCAATGGTTTTGTCATACCAGGCCCTTTTGCAGTACCAGAAACTATAGGAGGCAAACTGTGTTTTTAACTGTGGCATAGGTTTATTGGGTTTTGTTGTTTGGGTTTTTTTAAACCTCTGAAACAGTCTTTGAAGCACATATTTTTTTAGCTTTGAGAACAGTATCAACATAAAACTTCATAGATTGTTATTGAAGAACATAATTCTGCCTATACCTGTCAACTAAATTTTGAGGATGATCATTTATTTCTGTGAGGAAAATAATGAATGCTCACCTATGGAAGCTTAATATCATATTGGATTCTCCTCAGGGACAGATAGCTCTGCAAGTTTAGATATGTTTTGAGCAGTTTTAGTTTGTTTTGTTCTTTTTCTCTGTAATTTTGTTTTCATGGATGTTTTCCAAACTCATTAAGAACCCCTTTCATTGTATATCTGTTCAGTTTAAAGTTTCCTTGTCCCAGCCTCAGAAGCCCTGTCTTAGCCAATGGTGCTGTTACGTTGCAGGCATAAGAACTCTTGGTGATGAATACTCTCTTTATGACAGTTACACAAGAATACTGTGCTCACTTAATTACACTGTTCATTTGGGAAAATTTCTGCCTTAGCTCAACGTGTTAATAAGTATTCTTTAGTATAATAGCTTCAATAACATTTGGAAAATAATTATTGTGCGTTTATACAAATTCTGACAACAACTTTATTTACGATATGAATCTTGTGCTTTGCAGAAAACCTAAATTTGCTATAGGTTACATGGGCTGACCAAAAAACCTTCACCACTTGTTTGTTTATATGTAATGTCTAACTTCTAAACCCAAGCAGCTAATGGTTGTGTCATGTAACAGGCCAAATATGTGGTATAAATTGACTTTGCCTCAATTCGTTCTGTGATGAATGAACATTCTGTTCTCAGAAATAATTGCTTAGATGAAAAGGTTGCACTGCATACAGTGCTAATGCTTACTCCCCAAATCCTTGTTAAGCTAATTTCATAGGAAGCAGGAATTTGTGTTGGTGTTGCTGAATGTTGTATAAAGCCTAGTGTTCAGTAGAAACCATTCACTGGTCCCAAAGAGTGATGCTGTTTAAAATCAGTTAGCACATGAGGAAAAAATTCCATAGCCACCTAACATGGTACAAACAGTTGATACATGGTTAGATATTCACTAGCATGGGACAGAGGAAAATGTTGAATTACAAGCATAAAAATTTTCAGTGAGCAGTAAAACCAATAAGCTGTGTTGTATCAAAGGTCGAACATTGTAATTATTGAGATAGATACATGGATCCCTTTTAAACAAACTGTCATTTGTGTCTGCAAAAGGAATGTGGAGAAAAGGAATAGATCCAGAAATTTTTTGTCTGGATAAATTGATGACTTAATCAAAATTAGTAATTTTATTTATTCAACCTATGAATTTTTATGCCATTTGAGAGCACATGCATGCACACAAATTTTATGGTAAATTTTACAAAACCCTTAAGAACAATGCTAACTTTTTCTTTGTAATATCTCTGTGTTGTTCTAAGATTACATGGAAAAACTAATTCGTTCAGGTATTTTCAAAAGAAACCAATTAATATTTTTAGATGAGGAAAGATTCTTCTGCATGCGCTGAACTACACGTGATCTCTGTGTCAGCAGTAAAGTAGCTGGTGTGTGTATGTGTGTACAGTGCCAATTCATTTTTACTTCCAGAAATATATAGAAATAAATATGAAATAAATTTCTATATAGTTCTAGAAATAAAAATATACATTAAATATTATATAACTTCCTATGTAGTTCTAGAAATAAAAACATACACGCACATGTATATATTTATATGGCAAAATACGCCTCATTTCATGGGCATATAAAGTCATTGGTTATTTGTGAGACTATAATACATCTTGGGTGTTCTGGCTAAACCAATGCTGCCAAAATCATCAGCAAAAAAGACCGGAAAAGCTGATGAGCTTTAAACTTTTCCCCGAACAACTGCTCAGTTGTTTCTTCAGGATATAGAAGAGGCAGAAAACCCAAGCAAGAGGAGTGGTAGGAAACCCGAGAGGAAGGAGAGAAATTGCTGTCTGATGTGAATTTTACAGACTGCTGTGTTTAATCTTTTAGAGACCCTATAACAATAATCCATGCTAATTAGCATTTTAGGAGTTTTAAGAGGTTTTTCCTATAAAGGAAAGATAATTCATGATTTAATACAGTACTTTGTTTATTCTATATTTTCTTGCTCTCATTTTGCTTAGGGATTTAATGTTTTTGTAAATTATACAGGTAACATTTTCAATAATAGCTAAATGCCATTTTTTTAAAGTGATTTTCTTAGTCAGACTAAGATCTCCAAAGGAATGTACAACCTAATTCCTAACAGTTGTAATGTGAACAAGCTGCAGGAACTGCTCTTCAATATCTTGGGACCAGTGACACTTTTGCAAATGGGACTTATGCTAAGAGTTGGTTAGGTATTTTTAACTAGTATGCCATATAATTAAATAACTAAAAATATATATATATATATATATAAACAAATGCTGCCGTATATTCTTATTCCCCTCTGTGTGTTTGTCAGACCCACAGGGACAGCACTTTGTTTTGTGGGCTCTTCTCCTAGCAACTTGTGCTAACGTCAGAAGCACTTGGGCAGCTGCATCTTCATACCCCACACTTAGAGTTTACTATTTGGCTCTGTCTTCTGTGTAGATTTCACATGCCTGTGTCTCTGGTTATTTGCACCAGGTCTACTTCAATTTCTTGTCATCTTACAACCACTTTTAATAACAGCTTTACACTATTACTTTCTGAACTCTGCTGTAGTTGTTCATTTTGGGGGAAAAAAAAATGAAGATAAGGTCCCTGCCTCAAGGAGCCCATAATTACAGCAAGATCAGCATTATAGTAACGTATATACGAGCTGGTCTGTAACTGGATGGTCTGTTTAGTTTTGTTTTGATGCACTGTACAAAGCAGCATTTAACAGATATTGGGAAATCATCTTTCTGTGCTTCTTATGAAAACATGCAGCAGAGATGCATGTGCATGTCTTATTGTCATCATTGAATGGGAGTATTAATGTCATCAGGGATTTTTTAATGTTTGTACCTATTCTGCTGTGTTTTGAGTCCTCCTTGCCAAAAAATATGGAAACTTCTACAAGAGAGAAAGCTGGATGATTATTGTAGCAATGCTCCCTAGTGCAGTACTGGTGATTCTATCTCTTGTATAAAAGATATTGCCTTGAAAAAAAATGAAGAAAAGTATCAACATTTCATTATATACCCTCCAAATACAGTGCTGGCAAAAAAAAAAAACCCCAAACCAAAATGGGCAGGTCTGCCTTGGTCTTTACAGCAAATTTCCCCTCTCATTGTAAGTAATGCTAACCTCTCGTGCAAATTATGTAGTTGACATTATTTTAGCTGCTCATATCCCTGCTGGAATAGGACACATCCAGCAAGGTGACAGGTCTCTCCACTCCTTCTCTTACACAGGGAAATGCAGTACAGAGGATTAAATTCCCTTTTACTGCTTCCAGGATGAAGTCAAACCAGCATGAAAAGAGGAGTTAGCAAACTGTGGCTTGTCCCTCTCGGAATTACATACAGGCAGGGAAATAAAGCTGGTCAGGCAGAGAATGCAGGCAAGACACAGGACAAAGGCTAAACCAGAGCAGAACTAGAAGAGAGTGGAGCTTATAGATTTCCTAATTTCCACTTGTATTTATTTAATGTATTTTGCATTTAACATCTGTATTTTTATTTTGTAGCCCCCTTCGTTTGGTTTTCATACATGAAAAATTCTTACGTGTTTCTAAAACAACAACTATGGTTTTAAAAGAATATCCCCCCACCCAGATTACAACAGGCATGCAATTTTTATTTAGGATGAGTGGGCACAGGTGTGATCAAAATTACCCTCTTACCTGCCAACTCCACCCAATTTTACAGTGTTTTATCCAGTTGCTACCTGCATATGGCCTCCTCCTCTGATCAGCTGTCTGAGCTAGAACAATACTTCAGGACAACCACTGAAAAGAAAAGCAGCCTCTGAAGACAGTGATGTGATAAGGGTGAGGAGCCAGGGACTTGTGCTGGGTACTGGAAGAGCACTTTATAACCACCACCAATCAGTTAAGTTTGGGCGAGATGACATGGCAGAGGAGAAGCAACGTGATGTGAAATGTGAGTTGGGAAACCATGGAAAAGAGGGAGGAAGTGAAAAGGCAGATTTAAAACTGGGTTTTCATTTTCCAGTGTTACCAATGTGTGAGTTTGCTAGAAGGATGACTCTTTGAATTCTCTGTACCTCCTCTTTATTTCAATATCAGGCTGCTAACACACGTCTGGATAGCAAAACGTGCACCTGTGAGTTCTCTCTGCACCTCAGGCCTATGAAAAGCTATATTAGCACAGCAGTAAATCTGAACTGATGTACCCTGTCCCTCAGCAAAGACTAATAGCTCAGGATCAGCCTCATGCTAACAGCTTTTGGAAGGGAGGCAAAGTGAGTTTTATCTTCCCACAATGCACTTTGTAGAGCTATCCACATTGGGTCTAATTTGGAAGAAGCATTAAAAGCTTTCTTAATACGTGATTTTGCTGTTGGTTGTTATATGTCAAAGTGCTTTGTAAATGAGGCAAGCAGCACTGTTCATATTTCATGATATGCAACACTAAGGCAAGCAAACTCCAGTGCCAGCCCTCAGCCACACAATGGTCAGGCTGAGCATCGTTCAGATCTCCCTTACAGAATCCAATGGACCACAGGATGTCTCTCACTGGCAGTTGTAGGATTCTTCAAATTCTGGACTAATATTTAACCCTGTGATACTTTACATTAAATCCTGTGTTTATCAATAAATGTCCACAATGGCCAAATTAGAAACACTGCAGCATATTCTATGCAGCCTTACTTTTTCTAGTTTGATGCCTACAAAAAGAAAGCATAATTATGTCAATCTATTGTGAAAATGTGCATAATTTTAATCCCTGCAAGTTGGAGTAAGTAATAACAGTGCCCCTATGAAAAACACACGTCACTTGTCACACATCAGGTTTCATACCTTACATAGAAGGTGAAAGAAAAAGCTCCTAAAGATAATTTCCATTAAGTATATTTTGGTTACAAATTATTTAATATTCCAATTAGTTTTAAGAATTTCATTGTATGTAATACACAGTTCTATGTTCCTCTATCTGCCTCTGTTGCTTAACTTTATTTTTCAAAAACATGATAAAACATTAATGACATCTCCTAGCCCAGAATTCAAGCCTGATTTAAATTGGTTAGTTTTGCGGCATTATATCAGGGAAATACTTGGATTTAAACATTTCAGGTTGTTTTACATGCATAGTAATGATTGTGAAGTTTAGAAAAAATGTGGTGCCATCATGTGGACAACATTAAGAAATGTAAAAAAGTTTTTAAAAGAAAAACTAAGTAACAGAAAAGTATCTGTAATAACTATGGTGAATCACCTGAATTATAAATAAGCATTATGGGATATAAGAAGCCATGCACATATCTGTAGATTTAAAACTGTATTAGATAAGAAGAAAAGCTGATAATGAAATCATGAATTTTTTTATTCAATCTTCTTTATTTTCCAGCAGCTGGGGAACTCCTTTCCCATGAGCACAGACTGATCAAAACACACACGTGAGTCTCCAAGCCACTTTTAATCAACACCTAATTCAAACATTACCTACTTCTGGACTTAGGTCTGCAGCTGTTTTTCTTTTTCCTCTCAACAACCAGTTTTCTTTCAGATGAACTTTAAATGTCAAAGTATCCCATGATAGCTTGCATGATTTTGGTTTTCAGTATTTTGGAAACTGTACATTCATCCTTCTAAAAAGCATGACACTGGTTTGACTTTGGAGGGGTTGGTTTAAAATACACTCTGAAGGTGAGTAAGTTAAGTGAAAATACATTAGATTTCCTTGATTCTGACATCTTTTGCCAATGGTGAACATGAAAATGGAAAAATGAACCCTTCCTGGTTAATAAATTTTTGATGTTATGCATAGTTCATCAAATTTTATTAGGTTTTGCCCACTGTATAACTTTGATGTGTTAATGAGATTATGCAATATTACTATTGGTAGACTTTAATTTCCATTTTTAAAACAAACAAACATTTCTAAAATCTGAAGAGGAAAAAATCAAGAATCAGAATCTCCTCAACCTCCATTGGCTATAGTCTGGGATTTTTATATTCTATGTCTCTTCAGAAAACTCATTCTTCCTGATCCCACCTGGGTGAGGGCTGTGTCTGTCAATCATTGTACCATCCTCATCACTGGGATTTCCCGTAACTATTAGCCAGTAATTCTTATCTTCTTCAGCTTTATGGGAATCCAAATAAGTATGACAAACTACTTCATGTTCATTTCCAAAATAAGACCTGCTAAGTCAAAAAAAGGAGGGATGGGCAGGAGAATTAATACATACACAAATTCAGCAAATCTGCATTGTCTGTAAATTGTTCAAGGTTTTCTCATGTTTCTCCTGGCTTATTTGGAAATATCACGTGGACTTTCAAATATTAGACCCTTACAAGAAACATAATAACCCACTTTGTTTCCTATGAATAACAAGATTTTGAAATCAAAGGGAAATACCACCTTTCTAGGTCCAGAGTTAAAGCAGCCCCATCAGCACAAGGCACTGCTACACTGACTCAGTACCTTCAAGCTGGTTGGGTTCCAATCCCCACTCACATCACCATTTATCTTGCCTGAGGAAGACTCTGGCTTCTTAATAACATGTTGTAGCCTCAAACTTTCCAACATTGTTTCATTCCCCAAAACCTGATGCAAATCCTCAGGGGGATCTTGTGCAGAATTTAAAGATAAACAGTTGGTACACTCCTTAATAATGCTTAATTAGTACGAGTTCAATGCAGGAATGTTAATGGAATTGTTGGGTTAACTTCAATTTGTTCATTTGTACAGACTCAAAAAAAAAAGTTCTTTTTTCTTTCTCCTGCTCCTTACACTTCTTCGTATATCAAAAAACCCCAAAACAACTGTAGATGTTCAAGATATTCAAAGGGAGAATCATCAAGAAACTAGAGAAGTCAAGAAGCATGATAGTATATGAATAAAAAATAAATAAAACCACTTAAGACTGAGCCGATTGTCTTCAGCACCACAGCAGCACATATTAAAGCACAAAAACAAAATAAGGGAAAGGAGAATATGCATTCTGCATGCTTTTCCATTTCCTCAGTGCCTTCCTAAAGCAACTATCCTGCTTCTTACAGTAGTTCTTGATGTTGGCACATCATTATGCACATCTCTGCCAGTTACAAATTATTCTTACCTTGTCCAAAATTTCCTTGGAATGGCCAAGCTCCGATTAGTGTAGCAATGAGTAATAATAATTTTAGAGTTTGCCTGGAAAAGAAAAAGCAAGGGAAGACACTTGACAGGCATTTTTACTATTTAATTTTAACTATTCTTTTTCAAATTAATTTTTTTTGTTTGCTGCTTAGTGTGAGCCTACATCACTCTGTATCTCTCAGAGACTCCTGTACATTGATAGTGAGATATTTTACACCCTTCCAGTTCTCAGCACAACTGTCTTAACAGCTCAGACCAGCCAAATACTTGGGTCAGAAACGTTCTCCTGTCCAAGACATTCCATTCCACTCCCTTGCACTGGACACTTACAATAAAGTCAAGCAAGCAGTATAGAATCATTCCAATGGCCTGTGTCATCAAGGTAATTCCACTTACAACTGATATTTCCATATGAAAGACCCAGATGGTTTGGGGACACAGCCTAGAAATGCATCTTTATATTTCACCAGTTTGCAATTTTTTATGTATAAGAGAAATAGGTTTTAGTCACCCTCATTTACCAGTACTTTGAATAAAGAATGCTGTGTTTGACAATTGCATAATTTTGACTGGTTTGTGTAAATGAGTTACAGTTCAAGGCTGTAGAGGCACAGTTATATTTGTGATATTTTGCTACACACGCGGTACTTCCGAAAGCTGAGCAGTTATGTGAAACAGGAAAACACTGCACCTGCTTAACATATTTAAAAAAAGGTTAAAAACCACATTTGGAAAAACAGCCATTTATTCAGGTGCTCTAAGGTGGGTTTTTTTAATCTTTAAATTTAATGTATAGGAGTTCTTAACCAATCACAGCTTCCAATACAGGAAGTGGAAATCAGTGATCAGAAGTCCTGAAAAGTGGATTCCAAGTACTGCATCCTCACAGCTTCCTAATGTTAACCTTTAAAAAATTCTGAGGAGAAAAATGGAGGAAGTCAATCTCAAAATGAACACTGGAACCTCACAGTTGTATATGCAAATTCACTGCTTAAAAAGATTGCTCCTTCCCTCTCCCCCTTCCTAAAATGACAGGTCAGAACTTACATAAGGAAAATCTGTGAATAAAACAGACACAACCTTTCTCTAAGAACTCCATCTACTGTTTCAATTAAATCTTTGTAACACTTTCTACAGTTTTAATTTCTTACAGGAACTGGAAATCCTTCATTTTCCAGACGCAGCTGTGGATCCAAGAAGGCAGCTTGCCAGGAAGTCAAATAGGAAAGCTCATCTGTCAGAAATACTTGCTGAAGGCAAGATTTTTTAGCAAATTTTGTAAACGATTTATGGTCACTTGCTAGATATAACTGTAAATAAAAATATATATGAAAGACAGTATAAATATAACAGAAACAATACATGTAATTTTCTAAAAAATTTTCAACACAAAAAAATTTATTTCAGCTCCTGAAAAATCAGTTTGCCAAGCTGAAACTGCACATTCAAACCCCATAATATAGATTCTACATTGTTGATAAACTCATTAAGAATCTATTTTATACGCAGACTGGGGAATACCAATTAAAAATTGAATTT
This sequence comes from Tapera naevia, assembly GCA_033556795.1. Taxonomy (NCBI): domain Eukaryota; kingdom Metazoa; phylum Chordata; class Aves; order Cuculiformes; family Neomorphidae; genus Tapera; species Tapera naevia. Next base: position 4,182,438 of record JAUMJJ010000076.1, on the reverse strand, counting down.
ACATTCCAAAGATTCTCACTCACCAAAGTAGTTATCGAGAGGGAATTTTTTTCAAATTTGTGCTGTTTTATTTTAAGTGTATAAGTAACAAGTAATGTCTTATTTACTTTTAACTCCCAGAGGGGAAAGTTGTTAACATTTAATGTAAATCTGTTCACTCTGAATGATAGAATAGTATGTTATTCCATATGCCTACTAATTTATGTTTTAAATTTATCTTGACAAGGAATTAAATCTTCTCATTTTGGATTTATTTAAAGAAAAAGCAAACAAAAAAAAACCCCACCAATGATGAATTATTTCATGATTCATAAAACTAATTTTAATTTCCTCTCTTCTTCTAGTTTTTAAATTCTTCCAGTCATTCTGGCTGACAGTCCTCTTAGCCATCACACCTGGTCTCAGGCAAGTTGCAGAAACTTCTAAATAGAAGCTGCTTATCTTGATCTACATATGATTCTTAACCTGTTCTCTGGAGCCAATATGTTGAACCACTGTACAGCTTTATATATACGTACATAGTAATTAAATGCACAGTATCAGTTTAGGGTACCATTGCCGTTTGTGACTTTATTGCCTTACCATTTGGTCAGAAACCCCTCCTGTTGTCCCAAGACCAAAGTTTTGCCCAAATTGAATTGGCTCACCCACTGCAGTTCCATCAACACTGTTAAAATTGTAGAAAGGAAGAGTCAGACATTCAAATAATCAGCTTTACTATTTTCCGTTGTTTGTTTTGGCCTACAGTTAGGTCCGGTGGCCATACTTTGCATTAAGTTTACCTTCAAAAATAGGTAAAATATCTTTACTGAAAAAATATTTCACATTTGACTTACTGGTTACAATATTTAACAGAATAGAAACACACTGTATTGATTACTTTTTATTCACAATATGCAGGGTGGAATGATAACATCCAAAATCAATGGAAATTCATCACTGAGGGCCCCTTTAAAATATACCTAACACAAACATCTGAAAAATCGCAACTAAAAGCAGAACAGTGTTTGTTGGTGTTTGCCTGCAACTTAACAAATGTTGCTAATTATATATGTAACTTATATTCTGTAATTTGGTTCATTACATCAACATACATGCTTATATATCCCTATTTCCAGAATCACTAAATTAAGTGCTATGCTTTCTAAAGATACTCAGCATAAAAAAACCTTATGTAGCCAACGAACTTGGCAGTCAGTTAATGAGGGAACTGATAGCATTCAGTGCTGATGACTCTTAAGATCAGACAACTAAGCAAAAATATCTTGGTCACAGGTCTAGAAGGCCTAAATTAGGCCTTTGGCATCAAAATTCTTTCTTAGTTCTAACCCAAAGTGTTTTGCTCAATCAGGATTACGTGGGTTAGTTTGTACCCTCACACACTGTTATTATTGTTAAATACATGCACTCAGGTGGAGCCTTCCAATACTCAGCAGGACCCTTTCCTTCTGTTTCTTCTCTCACAAACAGCTGGAATTAAGTATATCTTTGAGAGAGAGAATATGCTGTTTGGTTGGGGGGTGTTAGGACAACAGAAACTCTGCCCACTTACATACAGCAAAAATAGTGACACAAATTTCTCTTTCAGAGACCTTATTTCCAGGAGAATGAATAATAATGCTAAGTGCTTTTTGGACATGTTTGTATTCTACAGCTGAAATATGACCACATTGAAAACAGCTGCAGAGTTTATCAAATGATACAGTGAACTCGATTCTGCTTTCACACCAGTTCCAAGCTGATTTAAAACTTGGAATTATTCACAGTAATATGCAGAGCAGAATCAAGCTTAATGCATGACCTGGATTAAAGGCTCTTTCTTAAATAAATTCATCTTACCCAAATTCACTTGTATATTAGCAAACTTCATGGCACATTTCTCCATGCTAGCAAACTTCATGGCATGTTTCTCAAAACAAGACACCGAAAGCTAACATAATAGCTGAAAACAAATCTGAATGAAATACCAAACCTTAAAATACAGAAAGTGTTTCGACCCACAGGGTCCACACTCTCGACTGCACTAACTCCACTAGGAGCTGGCAGTGATTGCACGGAATATACAGATGTTTCATCCACATGAATTGCCAAGGTCAGACTGCCGCTCACTCCAAGGTGATTCTCCACTGAGGATTCCTTGTCTGGGTTCAGAAGCATCACAAGGTCTCCAAAATGAACAAATCCATCTTTAGATACCGACAACTGTGACTAAATTAAAATACACACAATTATTTACAGAATTATCTGAACCTAATACCAGAAGCACTTTGGCACATAAAACACATAATGAACACTAGTAACAGCTATTTATGGAATTATCTACCTAATATCAGAAGTATTTTAGCACATAAAATGCCAATCGATAGCATCATCAATGCATAATGAACACTAGTGACAGCTATGCCACTCCATATGGCACCACAGGGGACTGACAAAACCTTCTTTTAAAATTACCTTCTTTAAAAGTTTATTCTGGATGTTGTCGACTTTCTGTATTAAAAGTTCTCCTCGTTCTCTTTTGAGCAGGAAATCCCTCAGGCGTTCCTGCGTGCAAAGGAGATGGGGGGGGTTTAAAGAGTCAGGGGGCACCTCGGCGAGGCGAGGAGGCAGGCGAGGCTCCCCGGGGCCAGAGAGGAGAGAGCGGCCCCACTCCACCTGCTCCAAGCGTGCCACCTCCTGCCAGTTCCCGAGGAGCACCCCGGGCCTGTAGGCGGCCATGGCGGCGCCCGGGCCGCAACGCGTTCTCTGTCGCCATGGCAACCCCCCCGCGCGCGCCATTGGACGCCGGCGAGGCAGCGCCGCCAATCAGCGGGGAGAGGGGGCGGGCCCCGGCCCCGGCCCCGCCCTGGTCTGGGGATGCCCGGTGGAAAAGGAGCTGGGGATGCTGGCTGAGAGCAGCCGAGCGTGAGCCAGCAGTTGGCCAAGAAGAACAACAGCGTCCCGGCTTGGATCAGCCGTGGGGTGGCCAGCAGGAGCAGGGAAGGGATTGTGCCGCTCTACTCGGCGCTGGGGAGGCTGCACCTCAAACAACACGCTCCGTTTTGGCCCCTCACGGCAAGGGGGCTGGAGCATCTCCAGAGGAGGGCAACGCAGCTGGTGAAGGACCTGGAGCACAAGTCTTATGAGGACCAGCTGAGGGAACTGGGGCTGTTTAGCCTGGAGAAAAGAGGAGGATGAGAAGACTTCATTGTTGTCTACAACTCCCTGAGAGGAGATTGTAGTGTGGTGGGTGTTGGTCTGTCCTCACCAGTAACAAGCGATGGGATGAGAGGAAATGGCCTCAAGATGAGCCAGGGGAGGTTCAGATTGGATACTTGAAAAAAGAAGCTCTTTACCTAATGACTGGTGAAGTATTTGAAAATGCTGCCCGGGGAAGTGGTGGAGTCGCCTTCCCTGGAGGTGTTCAAAAACATGCTAGATGGGCATCTTGGGACATGGTTTGATAGGGGTGGTGATTATGGGCTGACAGGTGGATTGGATGATCTTAGAGGTCTTTTCTAACGTTAATGATTCTGTGAAATGCAGTCAGTGCCCAACCCAAGTCAGATGAGCCGAGTGCTCCTCCCAAGGCTTGCCTGATTGTATAAAAAAAATCCAAACACTTAAAAGAAAAAGCTTAAAAGGAAACTTTTTTTCTATGGACAGCTTGGTTAATGTTATCATCAGCCAGGTTTGACAACAATTCACGTGAAACCTGTTTATTTTGTGTTTTTAAACAAAAAGCAAATAACAAAAAGTTACTCAGTGCATCCTAAAACTCTTATGGACGAACTAAAATCCCTTTTTGTTCAAATAGCACCGCTTTGTGGTCCGTTGTGGTAAGTGGCGCTTTCCTTCACCTTCCCGTGTGGCAGCAATGCTGAAGTTGTTGAATTGAAGTAGGAAAGAATCTTTATTCATCTTGGCCAAATCTAAAATACTTTTGCAAGTATCAGATGTGGTTTGAAATCTGAAGTGTTTTTCAGAAAAAATAGATTTAATTATTTTCCCATGTTTCTAGTAATTTCTACTTAGCACTTAAAATTACATGAATGCTTTTTACAGAGCTGAGGTTTTGATTAGAGTGACTGGTTAATCATTTTGGTATGCAAACGATAAAGTCAATTTATCACACTTTTTCAAAGCTGAATGATATATTTGAAGTTAAAGGATTTGCTTTTGCTTATCTTGATGTCAAGAAGCTTCAAATCTTTTTTTGTTTGTTTTAGAATTAAGCTACTTCTAAGCTTTTTTTTTTAAGCTATTTCATCATGACTGATCATGCGAGCTATTTGAAGATTTTTCTTCTCTGCTTGGGTGAATCTTATTCAAGAGGTTGCCTTGCATAACTGCTAGAACTCTGAATATCTCAGAAAAATGTCATTTCAGGAGCAGTGACTTATGAAAATAATGTAGAAATATTAAAATATGACTCCAAGGAATAACACTGTATTTTTCAAAGAGATCTGTATGAACTCTGAAGAAGCTGGAACACTTTTATTGGAAAGAAATAGCTTAACTGAGAACAACCGTGTTTATTAGCACAAGCAGAAACACTTTAACAAAGCTAAATTGCTTCTTAAATTTATCTCTTCAAAGGACTGTGATTTGTGTAAATCTACCCTCAGGCAACTTAAAAATTCTTGTCTTTCAAGCTATGGATTATTTGTCCAAGGTATCATGACCAGAACAGGGAGACTGGCCATGTCATTGGCTAGGCAAAAGGTTCATATTTAATTTGCAGTATTTGATGTACATGATATGATCTCAGCCAGCTTCTTTTAAGTACCACTTGCCAGGGATCTACTTGAAGAGACTTTTGTTAAGTGATATTCCACCCTACTTCCAATATATTGAGTGAATTGCATTTACTGAATACAAAGTTCTGTCGTCACCCACAGGCACTGACACAAAATCATTGTGGGTGAGGCGTGGTCCTATTTAAAAGGGTGGAAATCAGGTCATTGTCTCTCTTGTTTACTGATCTGTTTAAAGTTTGGTTTCCATGAATACTCATGCTTAAGATTTTGAAATTTGCTTTTTGTTAGCAATTTTTGCTTATAAAAAGCAACAGAATGATTGTCTGTAGGGGAAAATAAAGCCCTAAACTCAGGCTTTAGCTGACTTTGACTATGGGGGTGTCCAAGCATGCAGTCCTGCCAATGTGAGCCTACTGCTCCTGACACTGAAACCCAACATTTTTCATGACCTCTTATGAACCCACTCACTCTGTTTCTTCCCACTTTAGGGCTAACTATAGATAGTGCTTAGGGCTGCCTTTGCTTCTCTGTTTGGTCTTTCCTGCATGATCCTTATCTCATTTTGTGAATTGACAGTGTCTATCAATCATATCCCAGTTAAGTTGCTTCTCTCCCTTCGGATTTTACCTCGCTGTGATGATAGCAAGATAGAAAACAGCCTGTTTCCTTGGTTTTTCATAGTGGAAATATCTGCTTCAGTCTCTTGAAGCAAACTAATGATGTTTACAAGTAACATTAGCAATGCATGTCAGTTCATCTGCAAACCTTTGCTGTATTTGCTTGTTAGAAGCTGCATCCCACTTGGCCCACAGCAGAAGTTTATTTGTGGTTGTCAAGGTTTAGAGATAAAGAAATGTTAGACATCAGAATACTTCACATTGGTTCAAGTGAATCTGTATGTTACATAAATGAACTGTTAAGAAACAGGAACAGAAACTGACTTATGTATTTATACCACAAAACATGGATCAGTTAAATATTTCTGGCACAGCAAAAAGGAACATGATGAGAATATTTTGTCCTAAGGGGAAAAGAACATGTGTATTGTGATTGTTTTTAACATTTTCTGCCACCATTCCACTATTTATGGTTTTGATTTGGATGACCTCTCTCTGGCAGTGTATTTATGTCAGACATCACGGCCTACAGAAAATATTTTATACGTCTGAATATCCTGGCAACTGTTCTAATTTGAGACACTGAACATTTTGATATTTCTTTGTCTCTATTGGTTAGTAAATTAGCACTTCTTCAATGGTTGCTTTTCTCTGAGCTGTGTGGGAGAAATTCAGTAAAATGCTGGGGACTTCATGAACAGACAGAGTACAAATAATGTAATAAATAACACAATTACTAAAATGGTCATTGCAATGTACAGTGTATTTGTCAGTCCAAAATGAGAAGCTAGACTATTAATTCTTTGAGCACTTGTTCAGGGGAGAAGTAATTTCTTGCTGAAATAACTTTTAGGTATTGCTTAGCATCCTGTTTACTTTTTTTCAGTAGAATGAAGTGATAGAGAATCAGCCATTTTTTCGAAGTTTTACCCTGAAAGATAAGAAAGTGTAAAAGGAAGGCTTGAAGCTCCTTTAGAAAAGAGGCAGAATTATCTGTCCGCAGGAGCTGAGATGAGAGCGCTGCTCTGCTGGGGCGTGCGCGGCTCCCACGAACACTGCGCGGCTCCCACAAGGGGGTGGCGGTGCTCCCTGCTTAGGAAAGGCAGCCCCCGACAGCCCCGAAGAATGGCATTCCTGTCTCATTAGACACAGGCAGCTCTTGGCTAAGGTTTACTTCAGGATAAAAGCTATTTAAAACGTCTTATTTATGTTCATTGAGGAAATTAAAGCGCAGATTTCCCACCTCCTTCGACAATGTCTCCAACAGCAGAAAGCTATTTTCTCTAATATATGCAGAGCTAATTAGAAGGTAAGGATACATCATGATCATTAGGTCGTATACCTGGCCATTATTTAAACTTTTGGGAATCCATCTAGGAGAGAGGAAGCAAACATACAAAAGAATGCACAGTCATCCTATTCCATGCAATCTGTTCTTATCCTGCACAGTCCCTAAGAAAATACATTGGTAGAAATAACTAAGTTATATCAAATAACTGCAGAAGTTCCAAGACTATTTAGTTTTTTACCTAGTGTTTTCAAAGGGACAGTGAACCTTTTTGTGCATGAGCAACCTTGAGCAGTGGTAGCTATGGGAAGAACAAAATTCGTGGTATAAAAACTAATGAGCTACATTCAGCAAGAGAAAAAGCTGCCTCTTGTTGCAAGATACACCACTGAAGTAAGTGGACTTACATTTACATAAAATGGTAATCAAAGAGGGGATACATTTGCATTTATCTCCATTTTATGTAGTCTGTTGACGTGAAAAACTGTTCTGCTTACTGAAGTTATGTGGGGATGGTGTTCAATCACTAAATCCACACAGAACTTTTAATCTCTGTTGATCCTGGCAGCAGTCTTTGGCAAAACTTAAGGCAGTAATGGTGTCTTACAGAAGACTGGCATGATTTCCCATGATGTAACAGGGTATGTAAACAACTTGGTAAAGTCAACTTTGAGATAAAAAAATTCTGAATAGACATGGTCATGCAGGAATGCAAATTATGAGGCTTAAGAGTACAAATTTGCAGTTAAGGAAAAGATGCAGGCTTTTATGTTGAAATATTAGTAAATGTGCAAAATCGGAGACATCAAAGGATGAGTTAAGTTAACAAAGAAATTTCCTGTGGTAATCTGGGTGACTTGCATATGATATGCCTTTGGGAAAGTGAGAATAAATTCAGAGAGGAGAAAGGTGAATTAACCCTGGGAGATCAGCTGGATTTGAACACTGGCATTAAGGAGAGAAAAAAGTTTGCCCCTTAGCCACTGGGTGGAGGAATAAGTGGCATTCTTCTGATTCTTTCAGACTTGGGGCATGAAGAAAAAATTAAATCTGACCATGTGGTTCTGGTTGATAAGGAATGCCTTAGTGTTATCATGTCAGAGAAGGAAGCTTTAGAATAAATATTTCCCCCCCATACACCCCTCCTGTTCTCTTTTCTTTCATTGTTCTGCTCCTCTCAAATTCTATTTTATTTACTTTTCCTACGGGTCAAGTTATTTCTTCATTAATTTTGTTTCATTTTCATAGATTCTATCAAGGCTTCTTAGTCCCCTGAGAATTCATAGGCACTTCAGATGAGACTGCATTATTACAGATATTCTTGCTGATATGAAATCTTGCATGATACTGAGTATCATACATATTCTCATTATTTTATCTATTATTTTTTGTAATCACTGCTCTCTTTTCCTCTCCTCTTGTGCTTATTTGTTATACCCTGTCTAAAATATAGGATGCAATAAAATTGAAAGGCAAAGTCTTCATCTTTTCTGAAAGATATGTTAAAAATCGTGTCATTTCTTACACATATTTTATAAATATATCCCATTTATGAATGTATTTAGAACAGTATTTCTGTAGCAAGTGTCTTCTGGCTGTGTGTTACATATTATGGAGCACAGAAGTGACTAAAAGCAACAATGACTTGTGGAAATCAGATGTGGCCTTTCACAAGTTTGTAGGTCCATCCCATGGCTGTGTGAAGTTTTGCTAGTTTTTTTCATAACAAGATTGCATACTTTCCTACTTTCAGTAAAGGTTTTTCTAGTATACAGTCTGCACTGATTTATAATAATTTTTAAATCCATTTTTCTTCCCACAAAGTGTCTGTGAAGTCTTGCCAAGGGAAAAAAACAGATGACAGCAAACAAACTAAATAAACATGTATCTGAAAGAAGAAATGGCTGCAACATAGAATGTGTCTGATTCTGTGTATAACTACAAAATGCAAAACCAAGACCTGTGAAAGAAGTTGTTTAGGAATAGCCCTGGCCCTTGTCGAAGCAGCTGATAAAAATAATGAGCTTCAGTCTGTAGAATCATGAGGAATGATTCTGTTCCCATCAGCAGGAAAATATTCTGGAAGCTTGGCAGCATCTCTTGCTTCTTAATTTTTTTTGCATGTCGTATTTTGTGTTGTTAGGAATCCTGCACAATTCTAGTTAAACCTGGAAAGCTGAAGGACAGCTTTGTTGCTTTAATAATTCCTGCTGCTCCTGTAAAATGTTTATATTTGCATGCCAGCTGAGCATCCTTAATTTACTGCTTAATTTACTACTAAGGTTCCCTGTTCTCATTGTTTCACATATCCTGGCATGGACCAGTCACTCATGTACTTTATTCCTTTGTTAACCTTTGTCCAGCTGGTGAATTGGTAATCCTAGCAAAGGCTATCAAATGTGCCAAAAATTAAACCTGATTTTTCTTTAGGAGGTAGTAAAGGAATATTTAACTAGTCTGTGATATCTTCCTCACTTTAATGACAGATAAATCTAATAATAATCTGTTTATAGTCCATAGCAGTGTTTACATCATGATTGCCTAGAGGAACTTCAGTAGCCCAGGAAGGCAGCTATTTGTCTCTCTGCTTTACAGGTAGAGAAATTGAGTTAGGGTGAGCATCTACCTGATAGAAGTTGACTGTGAACTTCAAACATCTATGGTGAAGGATGCAGAGTTCCAATAGGGTTTGATCTCTGCCTTCTCACAATGTTCAGTGATAAACACAATAACTGTCCAGCAATGCCTTGTATCACTCTGTTATACTTAGGTGCAGCTATAAACAAATTATCAATTTTCTATTGAAATATAAATATGTAAATAATATTTTACTCACTCATTCAGGTTTTTTTCTTTCTCACTGATAAATACTTCACTTTAGTTCTCAGTTCTTTTCCCTTTGCATCTCTTCCCAACCTTTTCCCCTACGTATTTCACAATGTGTCCTCCTTTATCGTGTCTTCCTCTAACAATAACATACCAGTGAGATGCGTAATCTTTCAGAGTGGGGAAATCAGTTTTTCTAACCCAAAAATTACGTGTTGGAAAACAGGGAGGAAATATTGTGCATAGTGAAAACTCCAGGAGTTTGGAGACCACAGCCCAAGCTACGAAAATCCAGTGAGTGTTCTCTTAGTATTCAGTCATTTCGATGTTTTCAAGCTGAGGTGGGGCAGCACAGGGGACCAACTCTGGATTGTTATCTTTGCACTATTATGTCAGCCCTTATAGCTGGAAAAACTTCCATCAGGAATTTCAGCCTTCCTCACATCTGAGCCAAAACATCATGGTGTGAACGTCGGGAGTGTCCTATGTAGGCACAGGAGTTGGACTCGATGATGCTTTTGGGTCCCTTCCAGCTCAGGTAATTGATTCTATGATTCTATGTTTAGGTGCACTGGGTAATGCATATTATCCTTGGAGAACATGTGCAAATACAGACTTTGCTGATTTTGTTGGCAATTATTACAGTGATTGTTGAGATAGGCTGGTAAATTTTGCATTTTTTGGTCAGCTATAACAAATTAACTTCTTACATGTTACCATTTTCGTTGTTAGGATTAGTTGCAGGCTTGGAAAAAGAAGTGGACTTCTGAGAAAGGAGATTTTTTAATGGCAGTTTTCTTCCAGTATGGATCAGTACGATACGCATTTCAGTACAGGATGGCTAAGTGGTACATGGAGCTGTCCAGATTTTTTTGTTATAGCTGCAGTAACATTGCTTAAACACTTATGCCAGTCATGAGTGTAAAAATGAAAAAAGGGCAATTCAAAGCACTCGATAAAAAACATCATCTTTATAGTAATTTCTGTTGTCCAGATGGTTATCTGTATTTTTTTCAAACTTGTTGCCAGAGGCAGCTTGCTGGTAGCAGACAGAATCTCATAGTGGTCTTACCATTCTTTTCAGCAACACGTTATTCCCATGTATTCCTGTGTTGTCCTAATCCCCACGACCCCTAATCGACACGGTAGTATCCTGAATGATTTATTTGTATATTATCTGAAAAAGTACTGAGGTGCATTTTTTACCTCAACTATCTAAACAGCACAAAGGTCTAGGGACAAAGCAAGCACTGGAGGTGGTGACAGAGACGCAGGGATGTGAAAGGTAAAGGCAGGAAGTTTGGAAAGGGATGTTGAAACCTGTAGATGAGATTCAAAGAGGAGATGAAATATAACGGTGTCAGGCAAAGCAAATGATAATTCCAGCAACCTTGTGGATACACTGGAGAACAAGACAAGGATTTCAGGAAGGAAGAGGAGGCAGTGAAACAATGCTTTTTCGGAATGTGGTCAAGAGTGAATAATGCCTCAGTGCTTTTTTGTAACAGTAGATCTTCCAAAGCACCCTGGTTCTTGGAAATTGATTTGTGCTGCAGGTCATACTGATTATTTCTACAGATTTGTTGATGGTAGGAGCAGGAAAACATAGTTTAGATTTGTATCCAGTTTAAAGACAGAATTCAGGTTGATACTGTGTTAATTTGTGGGTTTCATAAAATGAGTTGCAGTGAACAGTCCTCTGGAAAGATTAACACCACACAGACACAATGGAACTGTGTCATCCCGGAGTTTCCCATGCATATCACTCATTCCTCTACTCATCATTCCATTTTTCCTCACATTTTATGGTGTAAAGGTGATTCATTTAAATAGAAAAAGGAGAACAAAATACCACTAGGCAGAAATCAATCTGTCTGCACAGAAGCTATTTTTAAAGCTCTTTAGAATAGGGCATACTTTTTCCTGAAATCTGTTCAAAGATCATCGTTCATATGACAGAATGGGGTGTGTGCTTATGTAAATTCTGTTGCATATTTCAGATGTTAGTGGAAACAGGAGCTGCTTGAGAGCTAAGAATTGCTAAAATGATCAACATGCTATCATTGAACTCTTGAAAATGTCCATTAAAACGTGTCAGTAGTGGATTAAACTTAAAAGCTCTGTAATATAACAGGAAGTTATGCTTAGATCTGAGAAAAACAATAGACAGTAAAAGCTTTTGTATCTGGGAAGGATTTCCTTATTTTATATTTGTTTGTAAACATGGCATGAATTCTATTGAAATGTAGGCCAACTTTAGTGATTTACACAGAGAATTTTCCCTGCTGACAAAAACAGCAGGAATTTTATTTTTAAAACTTAAAATGCTACCCAATCTGATTGCAGAGGCTACAGAAGCTGCTACATCTGCCTGCTGCGTTCAGATCCATTAAACTGTACCATTATCCAATCAGATGTGTAACAATGTTTCTGGTTTTCAAAGGCAGATGTGTCATACACACATGGCACACCAACCAGGCCTCAAGGGGCTGCCATTCTTTCTTACTTCTAAAGAAAATTAATGATTATTCTAAATCTTATTTTGAAAATTAATCTGGATATATAATCTGTTTGTGTCAGAACAGCAATGGTGTGAGCAGAGGTTATAATTATTAAATATCAAGTCCCTATGTCTTTGGGTACTGATTGAAACACTTAAGATAGGCCATCTATTTTCATTAAAACTATTCAGCTCAAACTTGCTCACATTGCTTTTCTACTATAGCCTTGAATTCACCATTCACAACTATTTCCTGGTAGTGCTATATTGTTATTAACATTCTGCCTTTTCTACTGCAGAAATATCTGAACTGGCCAAACCCTCTGGGTGACAGATGACAGCAACATGAAAAAACCACTCGAATGTCTGAAACGAGTGCCCTGGAATGGAGAGATCAGCACGTTGCCCAGAATCACACCTGAGGCACGCGTGGGTCAGCCAAAGGTCTGAAAACTCCAGATTTCTTTGGGACATCTTTTTTAAAAATTCAGTTTTCGCATAAACGGTGTTATAAGTTTATATTCATGACAATTACTGTGGATAAATCAAGGCCTCCAGGACTGTCATTGTTTTTCTAGTTACCATCATTGTAAAAAAGAAAATTTAGCTTATTTTTTTAATTTTTCAGAATTCATGTTTTGTTACCCAGTGGCACAAGTACTTCTAGATTTTAAAACCTGCTTTGTGGTTTAAACTTAGTTGCAACAAGAAATTGATTTATTTATTAGTGATTGAAGACATTTAATAATGCAGAATTTCTTAGAGTTTTTCCAGCTTTGATTTTACTACCTTATATAGCAAGATGTTATATCATCTGGAAAGAAAAAAAAGGTTGTAACAAGTACTGGAAGTGAATTAGTAATTTTAATTTCAAGGTCAATATTACTTTTTGTGCCTGGACACCTGTTGGTGCTGAGCACTGTTGGTCTTTGCACTCTAGAAGATGGGTTTAAAAAGACAGCCAGATAACCATTTAGTAACCTAATGGCTACTTAATCACATGGTGACTAAAGCCATAGTGCTACTGGGAAATTAATCAACTCTTTTAGTTCTCTCATAATTAGATTTGCAGCCTTAAGGGAAGAGCTATGGTTAGAAAGGTAGAGAATGAGTGCTTTTAGGAGGAGAAACAAAAATACAACCTTGAAATACGACCAAGGAAAAATAGCCATTAATTTATGAGCTTAATTAATATCTAAATATACATGCCAGCCTAGTCTCTCTCTGCAGTGTAAATACTCACTTTAGTCTATTTTCTATGCTGATAAGAACAGGAGGCTATTGAGGCAGCTTCTAAACAGGCATTTTCATGCCACTATTTCCTACTGAGTACTAATGGAACCTGAAAGCTCCCCAAAATGCTGTGCCCACTTCCATATAATGCTTTCACATGGAAAGAAAAAAAAATCTCAGAAAAAAATTCACATCAGAATGTCAAATTGATCCACTTAAAGCTGGACACAGAACGAGAGGACGCAATGGATCTGTTACGTGGGTTTCATTTCACACAGAAGGTTTCAAAGGGTTTGTGCAAGTGAAGGAAAGGCTGATTAGCTCAGGATTCAGAGCAGAGCAGTGTGATTTGTGTTGTTCCAGCAGACCTGGGGCAGCAGCCTTGCAAGCTTGCCAAACAGTATTTTCTTTTCCCAAATTAGAAGTTGAGTGAGCCAACAGGAGGTTTCCTGGTTAATTCTGAACTGTAAATTGAGGGAGAGCCAGGTGCCCTGGCCTCATCCAGAGTCAAGACAGAGCTACTTGGAGTCCAGAGGATCTCACCACCATGCAAGGGGTAGGGCAGCAAGTCACTGGTGAATACCCCAGAAATCACCCTCTCTATTACTGCATCTAGGTTTAAAAATAAAGCTTTGCTTTTCAAAAATGTAGCTAATTAAAAAATCAGGGAAAACCTCATCACTGTGGACATGTGCAATATCAGGAAGGGAGTATGTATGCCATAGTTAAAAACACTTGCTCACTTTGAAACAGCCTTCCATTGTGAAAAAAAGAAGCAAATTAATTCTGATACTCCTCTTATTGGACTGAAACATCAGCAAAGTTTCTCTTTCAGTTCTTGACAGTACTCGTGTGACAGATACCCTCAGCCCAAGCACCATCAGAGACTTGTTTGTTTTGTACATGCATAAAAGGATGTCTCGCAAGGTTTAGGGTATGGAATGAATGTTACACGTTGCATTGCTGTAGCCTGCTGCTAATATTAGAACAGAATGAACAGCTCACTTCCTGAAGGCATCAGCAAGCTTTATTTGCAAAGTTTTTCAGTGGTATCAGACATGTGGGATAAATTGTCATAAATGGCTTGTGATTAAATGTAAAGTACCAGAAGGATTTGCAATAGTTAATCCCTTTATTTCTGGGTTCTGTGAAGAGCAAATTGAGCTGAAGGCTGATGCATAACTGGTTTTCATTAAAGCTAATGCTTTTATATTATAGTATTGTTTTGTTTAATTATAGAACATAATTTTAGAAATTATAAGCTTTAGGAAGAAGGCAGTTAGCAATGTGTACTGGCCTGTAACTGCTGTTATTCTGTATAAACCACAAGTAGCAAAAATTATATTAGAAACATTCAGACTGGCTCCAACATTTCATAATATACTAAATCCTACTTTGTGCTAATACATTACATGGCTATGGCCAAAAGCAGAGTTTCTCCCAAAATTCTGCTGAGAGGTAATCTTCTATTTCCATATATTTTGATTTCAATAAAGTTTTGGGAGACAGTTTTGCTTTCAATTTAACTAAAATAGATTTTTGACATCTGAAAGGACTTCTGAAGTAAATACGAATCTATTTTAAAACAAAAAAGAATATCTCAAACAACATGAAGTGAGATTTCATTAGCATGCCATAGAAATTATTAACTTTTCTGGGAAGCTGTGCTTCTTAGGACTTTCAAAAGGCATTTTTTCTTTTTAATTCAGTCCTTCTGCAATGTTATATGGTACACATGAACATTTTATCTGAGAATGGCTTACTGGAGTTACTATGGGTTCTATATCTAGTGTATGGCATAGAGTGAGACAAACATGACAAAGACCAACAGAACCAGTATAGTGTGGAGATTATGCACTATGGTTCCTTGAGCATGCACTGATTTACCCAGACATCAGGAGAACATCTATTTCCTGTTTTGTAATTATGATTTCAGCTATTATTTACTTCTCAGTATCATGAATAGCAATAGTTTATCTAT
This sequence comes from Tapera naevia, assembly GCA_033556795.1. Taxonomy (NCBI): domain Eukaryota; kingdom Metazoa; phylum Chordata; class Aves; order Cuculiformes; family Neomorphidae; genus Tapera; species Tapera naevia. The sequence continues at coordinate 4,167,254 of JAUMJJ010000076.1, read as the reverse complement.
GGCCATCTCTGTCTGGGGAAGAGGCAGCTGAATGGAGTGGGAGAACCAGAGAAGAGCTGTTCAGCGTTGTATTACTCTAAACTGCCACTGTTTCAGTAAGTAGGGCTATTTTTTTTTTTCATTCTTGGTTTTGAGAAGTGAAACCCTGAAGTAATCCTTTCAGAATTTATTTAAAGTAAATTTGCTTGATTGTTACTACTCACAATGCTGAAATGTGAATTAAAGATGAACAAAAAGAGAAAGCAAGCAGAGAAAAGTAGAGGCCTTTGGTTTCTCATTTGTGTTTTACATTCTTTCTCTTTCTCCTTCTCCTTTTAGGTACCTGGCAAAGGAGTAGTTCCCTTGGATGTCTGGAGTGTAAATGCAGCCATGTCTCAAGATTTGAACAAGAGGTTCTATCAAGATGGTGTTGTCCTCCTTCAGTGGCAGAGAGGGAGTTCTGACTCGCTGGTAAGTTCTCTTGTTCCATACAGCAGTTCAATCCTGTTGCCTAAGCACATTCTTTTCCCCACAGTCCCTGTAAAGATGCTGCATTGAGTGGATTATCCACATGGCTACAAAAGCGAAGAGGTAAACCTCTAAGCTTGCAGTTCCATGAGGCAAGGTGACCTGCTCTAGTTGTTTCCCCCTGCTGAAAGGGTAATATTTTTCCTCTGCTCCCAGGTAGCCACACCCAGCCCTTACTCTGCGTCTGGTCTAGGCCTTGACAGACCCCTCTGAGAGCCACTTCAAGCTTTTCACCCAGCATGAAAAGGGCAGGATTTTCTGGATTTAATAAGCTGAATTGCTTCATGCAAATATTTGATTAGTGCCATAGCTGGGGCAAGGGGCAAGATCGGGACCACGGCAGAGAGGCAGGAATGGTGTAAGAGAGAAGGGAAATGGAATCTTTCCCTTTTGTTTTTTATTCTCAGATTCTTGTGAAACTACACAACGAGATACTGCTCTTATTTATTTGGGGTTTTTTATTGAGGAGGAAAATAGAAGGATTAATTACGGTAACTTGAAAATACTATGTTGTTAAAGGGAAAACAAAAGGTAGTAGAAGAGCATGGGGGATGCTTTGAGTTGGTATGAGTGCTTCTTGTTTGCCCTATTTATAGTAAACTTTCTTTTTAAATAGGTGCCAAGCTAATTAGGCAATGTCTGTTCTTCAACTCCATGGCATTTGTGTGTCTGTGTGTCACATGATACCTTTGAAACACTTCAGAACCGCAGGATCAGAAAGCTGGCATAGCAATATGGGAAAATGTGTACCCACATCCTGCTTGACAAGGGAAAGCTCTAGAATTGCAAGGAATCTCTGAACTGGGGTCTGAAAGGTTTGATTTCCCTGTGTGTATCTTCTTTTTATCTTCTTTTCCATCTGGAAATTTGTTTGATAGAGGAATTTGAGCCTTTTCTACATTTGTGCAGGATTTATGGATGTTCAGTAGATTAGACAGAGACACTGTGCAGCTTGGAGATTGCAGATACGCTCATGTTACATGTTCAGAACACAGAGCACTTTTGCAGTAAGTCAGATGGGGTTTGGGCAGCATCACAGAAGCCTGCTGCGGAGCTTATATGAGTGTTCTTGATGATTCCAACATGATCCAAAGGCCCTGAACTTAAGTGTTTTACAATAAGCATGTAGCTTTGACTGTCCATGAAATCTGGTGAAATACAACAGTCAGACCCTGCTGTACAGAACAGTGGGAGGGTGGCAGGCAGGGATAGGACAGAATGGAAATAAAACTCATGGTATCAGTATGAGCAGTGCGCCTGGCCAAAACACAAAACATGCCACCTTTTGTAAACAGAACTTGCCAGGAGCACTGTGAACATCAAGGCAACAAAAGGCAGCTTTTCCTGGAAGGAAGGATTATTTTTTTTTCCTAATTTTCCACAGATTTTGCCCAGTTGGCTCTCCCTGCTTTTCAGCAGGTGCACCACATTCCCAAGCTCTGGTATGCAGCTCAGAGTGCCTACACTCCAGGGAACAATATTGCCTAACGTTTTTGCTGCACAGTTTCTGTTCCATGGCACTTCATACATCCTTCCCCCATGACCCACCCTATCTTAAAGTTGAAGGTGCTACATAATCAGTAGCAGCCCCCTTCAGTCAGATGGGTGTGCTAATAAGCTAAAGACAACAGGCAAAGGAAATACTGTTCAGAAGCCTTGGGCTGTGACTCAGATTTGGGACAGGGTGCAAGGAATTTCTTCTATTTGGTATCTGTTGCCTTCTCTTAGTGCAGTGTTATTGTTCAAAGTGAAAGACTGATGTATCATCCTTCCCCCTTGTTTGCATGTGCATCATATTTCTGATAAACAAAGTCATCCATGGTAGTCTATGTTCTAGATGTAACTTGGCAAAGGCTAAGGAATCCAGAGTTATGATTGCTGTAGCAGACAATTAACTCGAGTGCCATTACGTGGGATACAGCTACACAGTTCCATGCAGGCCATCCAGCACCTACCCAGTTCCGTGCAAGGGCTTCAGAATCCCAGTTCAGGTGTTCTGGTTTAGCATGGGACTGTATAAATAGCTCACAACATCTGAAAAATCTCTAAGAATGTAGTGTTTACAAGAGAGCAAAGTAGAAGTGGGTAACCTAACTACAACTGAAGTAGAATTACCAATGTAATATGGTACGAGAAGAATAATGAATAAAGAAAACTATAATTTTCTGACCTGCCACTGATTTGCAAAAATATTGTGGCTGGTGTTTCTGAATTCTGTGCTTCCTAAAACAACTCTTTCAATCAGATACCGCACGCTTTAACATTTAGATTATTTAGAAGACTTTCTTATAAGATTAATCTGAGACTGAATCAAATAAAGAAGGAGAAAAGAGCTCATTAACAAGGTAATATTTTTATATGCTGCAGTTTTCCAGCCAGTGGCTTCTTACAAGAAGTAAATCCATTGTAAAGCTTGTAATCCATAGTGAGCTTTTGCAATAAATATATTGTAGCTTTCTTCTGAGTGCAGTCAGGGCTGGGGTTTGCTAGCATCAGTACACCACATGTGTTGCTGTGCTGTTATTAATTGGGAGTAGGAGTTACAGTTACTGAACAAACTCAAAGCAGGGACCGTGTATTCAGTTTCTTATATTGTTCACATGCATTAATGATAAAAATGGAACACTTTAACACTTTGAGTGCTGCATTTAAACTGAATCTGATAGAAAGCATTAACTGGGGCAAACACTGAATCGCACTTGACCTTGAATGTTTCTGAAATATACAAGTAAGAGAAGGTAAATACTGAATGTGAGGAACATCCTGATTCTTTTATCTCAGCCCACTACATAGCAGGAAGAGGGAGAAGTTACTTTTACTTTTTGTGAATGCCTAAGGATCTGAGCATGCTCTGTGGAGCAGGATACAGAGCAGACTGCAGCTCTGTTCTGTGTCTGTTAAGGAAATGAGCCCCACCTCAGCTAAAATGGGCAAAACATCCCTGGTAAACAGAGCACTGGGCAGAGCTTACACAATTAGCAATTACTCCATAAAACCCGGGCTGGCCACTGCCCAAAACTTTTATCCTCCCACAACATTTTGTTTAGAAACTATTTTTAAACAATAATACTCACTAGCAACACCCATCCTGGAGGACATCAACTGCTCTGACAGCCATCCCGCCTCCTGCTTAAATTGGGAACAGCAAATGCCATCTCTTCTAACAGAAACAATGAAAAGTCAGTGACTAGCACTTAATGTCCTATACATCTTCATTAATGAAAGAGAAACAAATTGCTTCTACAATGCTGTATTGTTAAACTCGGGCCTGCACAAAGGATTCCTTACAGTCATTGTCACAATGCATTCTTCAGGATGGAAAGTGAATATGCTGGAAAGCTGTCAATCAGGGAACAGGCTGAAGCCCCTAAAATCATCTCTGTCCTTGGACTGGATTCAAACTGCACTACAGAGACAAAAAGTATTTTGCAGATTCTGGTTTATGTAAGCAAGATTATGCCCTAGATTTCTTTCAACAATCAACTTCATTTTGTAATTTGACAAAAAAATTGAACCTTTAGTCCTCTGCTACTTCCCATAATGGCTTAGAGCAGCTCCTGGGGTGGCAAGTGACTGTTAGCAAAGTAACTGCTTGCTCTGGGGCAGTTTCAGAGTAGCTGGGTACTTACCCAGAGCTGCTTGAAACAATATTAACCACTGATGGTCCCCCAGTTAAGTACACCCCACCTTTCGTACCAGCATATTCAGCTCTCTGCAATCCACAGGCTTCCCAGCACTGTTGGCTGGCTGGTCACACTGTGAGTCGAGTTATACTGTAGCCACAGCCTCCTCTTTTTTGAATACAGAATTGAAAGCACCACAGATCAATAGGAAGTGATGTAGAGAAAGCATGAGGACAGAATTTACTTTTGTTTCATAATCCAGTTCTTTTGATACCCTGAATCAATGGGGCTATTCCAGCTCTGAGAACAAGGCCTGCGCGTGAGAATACGTGCTTGGAATCCCAAGCTCTGCCAATTCACGCTGGCATGACTAAAGAGATTCCTGCTTCCAGCTCTCTGCCTGTTCTCCTGCTAGATGCTATCAGGCCAGTGGGAGGGTGGCCAGCTAGACCATGTTCCTCTCCTGAGAAGCCAAAGTCTGGTGTAACAGAGCGAACTGCCATAAAGTTCAGTTTTTACTGTCCTGTGAGCAGCAGTTGCTGAAGGCTCTGATTCACAGCCCTTGATGGATTTTGACTTCAGCAGCTGGAAAGGTTACTATCCCACTATAACTCATAACTCCAGCAAAAATTGTAATGAGAGCCTCCAGTCTAATCACAGAGGGTTGTTAAACTCAGCTCTGCAAAGCTGTGAGCAGCATGTATCTATCAAAATCATTGCTTACATCCAAGGTCAGTGCAGTCAACCAATCAATGTGTATTTATACACATGCACACACATGCTTTTAGATACACTACTGCCAGAAAACTATGGTCTCCCAGTGAGTGTTTGATTCCTATGTGGTTCTAAAATCGAGTTAGTTTTGTCAGTAACTTTGTCAAATCATATACTGACAGGTTTCCCCAACAAGAGGAGTACTAGTAGTGCACCAATGTGGGACTGTGATTTATTGCACACATGTTATAAAGGAAGTTGCTCTGAAGAATATTTATATTTATGATTTGAATGAGATCATCTGGGATTTTTCTCAAGAATGGAATAATAAGAAAATTTTGAATGGGTCCAGTTCTGTGCTGGTGTGAGAAGCAATCTTGAGTTTTTGTGGGAACGTATGAAAAAAATGAACTGTGAGTCTGATTTAGAAAAATAATTTAAGAACTATTTTTGGTATAGTCTCCAAATTCCTACCCTTTGGGTGTAAAGCAGGCAGATGTCTGGATTTGCTGGATAAAAAATGATGCCAGTAGATAACTGTTCGGAATTATTTTGACTGCAGCCAGCAAATATATCTCATCACTATGGTTGCAAAAACAAACACCCACCAAAGAATTGTATCTGACACAGAAAAAATAATTAAGGGAAATGGAACAATTTGCTGCCTGTATTAAATTCTTCATGTTCCCTTACACAAATTAGTAGTGAAAGAGGGATGAACTCTGACCTCGATGTGGATATTCTGTTCAAGTTCTTGCCACTCTGACAGTAGGAAGTAGGGCAAGCATTACTTAAAAATAGAAAGATACTTGAGATATATTTTCCTACTCCATTCCATACCGCATTTTTGATGATGAATGAGAGGAGGTTAAAATCATATCTCTGGGTTTGGGTTCAAGAGTATGGTTTTGCTTTTGAGTCCAAATAGAAAATAATTTGATTTTTACCTCTGCTTTGTATGTAATTAAGGATAACAGAACTTCCCAAAATGCCAGAACTGTCCTGTTGGTTTGTATTTGGTTCTCTGGTCAGGAACATCCTGTGTAGCACTACTTAAGCTTTACCAGTTTGAAAATAGTCTATTTGAACAAAGAGTGAACAGGGAATTCACAGTGGAGAGAAGCTTCCCTGCAGCCAGCAGAGAGTTAGGAATATTTCAAAGGTGGATGCGTAGTCATTTCTCTTCAGACACAAATTGGTCAGTGTTCTTTTTGCTACAAATTCAACCCCTTCTCCTCCTCAAAAACAGAAGCATGGTAAAGGGCAGAATGATGATGGAAATGAAATTATGAAGAAGATGAAAGTTATTATAAATAGTCTTTCTAAATGACCCCCTTCATGCAGACAAATTTTGACATGCTTCCCAAAACAGATGGGGAAACTGACCTGGGAATTGAGGAGAAAGTGGGTCCTTAGGCATCAAGGGGAAAATAAATGCTATTGTATATTTAGAACACAAAATGGGTCACGTTTAGGTCTGATGATGGAGACTTCTCACAAGTTTTTTTTTCTGTGAGACTTTCCTGGGGATTCTCTGCAGCTTGTTATTAGTTGGAAAAAGTCAGTTATATGAGCACAAATTTGAAAACCTCGGTGCTGAGAAGGAAGTGTGGAGTGGCATTTCTTCCCAGGATGCAAATTCAGCTTCTGATTATTGTTACCAAGAGCTGCATGTATGACTGTGGAGCTGCTATAGATGAAATGAAAGGCAACTTCAATATGTTTTCCTTCTTCTTCCTGAAGTCCAGCAGCAATACAATCTGCTCTGAAATACAAGTACGTTACAATAGTAGCTAACCTACTTGTATTTTCAGTTCATGAGGTACTATTTGACTTAATGCTGGACACAGCCAGAAGAGCCTTCTGTTATGTTCCTTATAGAATCCCTTCTTGAATCATTTGAAAGATTATTTTTTTGAAAACGTAATCTTACCCTAAATTTCTAATTCTTTTAGCAAAAGTTTGAGCAGCACAGTGCTTGTGTGACTATGGGTGATGAAGGTGACAGCAATTTCATGGTAACTCAATGTATGCATTACATATCTCTGCAGGAGCCTGTTATAATTGAGCTGATGTACAGCTGCTGGTGATAATAAAGGTGTAAGTATCATTGTAGTTAATCAATGGGTGCTTTGAAAATTGAGATCCTAAGGAAGATTAAAGGACAGGGATAAAACACCCCACCTCCTATTTGAACTGTGTATATACTAAACGATCTCAACCCACCAGTAGGAGACATATTGAGCAGATGAGTTGGCAGGGACACATAGACAGCTGGTTTTGTCTGGCAAACAGGTGTTTAACTTGGCTACTTGCAGACTTGCTACCAGTTGCCAGAGTTTTTTGAGGTGATCACCTTGTTTAAGAAAAAGTAGCTCTTGGTCCTGTCCAATAGCATGTTCAGTGAATGAGCCAGAGTGGCTATTTTCACTTCCTCCCTACTCACCTCTTTGACACAATCCAAAAACCCCATTCACCCTCTGCCAGAGTTGGATTTAGATGGGAGAGAAAACAGTCTCTGCAGTTATGGTACTGTGATTTTGCCTTTTCTTGTGACAGAAACAGAAGATGAAGCAAAACAAGACATTGCTGTTGTTCAATATTCAAACTATTGTTAATGTTTTGTCATTCTTCAGAGATTTTTTTTTGTTTATTTTGATAGACCCACAAGCATTAGCTGAGCATTGTGTACCTTTATTTGAAAGAATGGTTTTCAGCAGTTCTGAGATGAGCTGGTACTTGACTGCAAGTATATTGGCATTCAGTGCTGTAAATTCTGTGGGTTTGTCCAACAGTCAGACTGCAGAAATAGCTGCACAACAGCAGCAAAGCTAGTTTGCTGTTTTCTGAGGTGCAGTGAGCCATACACTGGTGATAAATGTCATCTGAGGATCTTCAACAAAGGTAGCAGATACACTTGATTGATGAAATGCTGTCTACTACAGCACAGTGTCAAATGCAGACCTGAGCACAATGTTGTCGTTGGTGTGCTTTTCTCCTGATGCTATAAAGATCTGAGACTCTTGTTGAAGCTAAAATTCTCCTGTTGCATTTTTGACTGGTATTCCAACCTGACTGCCCTGACAAGAGGAATCACTTGATTCATTTTGCAATGTCTGTCTTTCCTGCATAGAAGCAAATCTGTAGGAGGCTGGGCAACCTCACTTAAATTCAGACACAAATTACTGATCATTGTAAGAGGACAGTAGTCAATTTCTAATCTGACTTTTTTATCTTTAATCAAGAAATATTAATATATGTAGAAAGAAATATTTTGTTCTTGCTCCACAACACAGGCTGATTTTTCCTTACTTTAAGTTATAAACATTCAAAATGCTATTAAAATGCTTTTCTAATGTTATGCTTTACGAATGCAAGTTGTGCAATCAACATCCTCAGCAGCATCTTGAAATCCTAATTATACCATCAGGACGCACTTGGTCTGAAGAGCTTGTTGCAAGCATCTGTATTTTGTGTTAGAGAAGCCCATGTGAAGACTCAGAGCTTGCCAACTAAATTTTTTATCACTATTTTTGTAGCTTCTAATACATGTGTTTGTGTGTGTATGATGAAATGTACACATAAATGAACATTCTGTACATACATAGAAAGTTAAGCCTGCGGTAAAGTTGTCATATCACAATTTAAAATTAAGCTACTGGACCACAGTGACAGCCACTCTTAAGCACTCTGTTTCCGTGTGTATGATTGGTTTTTTTAAAGGAATTATTTTTTTTAGGAAGGAGGAGGTGTCAAATAACTGTAGAAAAAGGAATGTGTTTATATTTGGGATGAGCAATCCTCCTATGCTGTTTCCAAGTCTGTTTAATGCAGCATGTTTTCATTATGTTTCAGAGAGATGGGGAAAAAAAGGGGGAAAAAAAAAAGCAATGAAAATGCAGGCAAAGCCAAGTAAGAGTGAAATAAAAAATGAATCAAGAGAAGCCTGTGTGTAAAGAAGCAAAGTGGGAAAATGAAAATTTTAATGCAAATAAGTATCTGTGCCAGTCTACCTTTTAGACACTGCTCTGTTTCAATGGAAGTTCAGTTAGTAAAAAACCATGGTTATTAAACTAAAAAGAGAGTCATTCTTTCAAGTAATAAGAATTTAACTGATGGAAGAAGCAGGTCCTTGAACTGTAGCAAGTTTTATGAACATTAAATATAGTTTGAGAAGTTTGAACTGCTCTTCTAACTCTTAAATATCTTGGTTTCTACTGTAGACTCGTAAATCACGACAGTTCTCCCGTTATGAAATGTGTGACTTAGAGGATTTCTCCTAAAAGTGCAGTGCTGACTTTTTTTAAGTGTTCTGCATATTCATATTCCTCCCTATGTGTTATGATTGACTAAAACCTTACCACTTAACGATGTGTCTCATGAAATATTGCGGCATCTCTTGACCTATTATGCAACAGTCCAGTAGTGTCCACATATTTAGCTATGACACATCTGAGGTGTTTCAGCATCTCCCTTTAGAACAGGCACATAGCTGTAAAGGAAATACAGTGTTTGGGTTGCACTTTAGACACCCACAGTGATTTGTCTGAATAAATCAATCTGTTTATATGACACGGCCATGTCACTGATTTTTATAGATGTGGTAGATGTGAAACTATTAGATAGTAGCCTAGAAATCCAGACCAGTCACTGAAATACCATATGGAACCTGGATGAACTGGTAAAGGCATTATACAAATGAATTGGGTATTTTTGTGCAGATGTCTTGATTTTTGTTTAGTGAGTGGCTGTTAGAAATGAAATTTGGACAATAATACTGTGGGTCTGGACAAATGATCTCCCAAGTGAGCAATGCTCTTGTTAGGATGGTGGCCTGCCTCCAGCCTTAAGCTGCATGGGTGCCAAGAGTCAGCAAACCAGAGGCTCAAAATAATCAAAGGGTAATTTGAAAAGCAAATTGTAAAATGATTGGCACCTTCTTTTTGCAGTTGACACTGGAGACTTATCCCAGTGAAGCCCCACAGAAGACCAGCATGCTGGAAACTACACAGCTCTGCAAGAGGCTAAGAAGAACCAGCTTCTTAACACAGTCCAGCACCTTGGAGGAGTCTGCAAGAGTCTATCACAGATGGAGCTTGTACTCTCAGCCTGAGGTAAATCATGACAATTTGCTCCTGAACAGTCATTTTGCTGAGTGCCTCTAAATCATCTTTTTGTAGTCATGCCAGTTAACAAGTTGACAGCTTAACTTAAAACAGAGAGTGTAAGCTTTACTGTCCTCAGCTCTGTGAGGCTGTTGTGGAAGAGACTGCATCTGCTCCACCCTCCCTCCCTGGGATTCTGCACCCCGTAGATCCCTAACTGGTGGCTGAATGCCACGAGTTACACTTCTGAATGTGTCATTACTGCTTCTTTACTATAGTGACTGATTTATTATGCAAGTCTGTGGTTGCACTGTAATCAAAAATCCATATGGCTTGAGGGAGACAGTGTAGGGTAACCAGCAGTACTGTAGGGTGGATTTGAACCCTTAGGTGTTGAATTGTCACCAAAAATATTTGGCTTTTCTTTAATATACTACACAGTACATTACCTTCTTATTATGAGCAAAAAAACTGATATTAAATTAAAAGACCTTGTTGTACATTAAAGAAACTCCAGACTTAAAAGAAGGGAGCAAAAGGGCAGTCATATAGAATGTGATATCTGAAACAAGAGCCAAGTTGAAAATGATTAGCTGTTTAATGGCCAAAGAAAACAAGTCTCTGTTGGACCTGACCTGCCTTCTCCTCTGCTAAGGCACATATACCAACACATGGGAGCTCTACAGTAGGAATTTACATTTAATTCTGTTTTATTTTACTTGGTGATTGTATTCCTCCAACCTTATTATTTTTCAGCATTCAATATTTTGATACTTCACTTCAGTAAAAGATACCTAAAAGCACAGTCAATCAGTATTACAAAATAATACAAATATCACTTCCATTTAATGACATGTGGTATTATTCCCAGTGGCTGGCCTGGAAGAAAACGTTCATTTGCAACAAACTCAGCCCATAAATATCTAATTTAATGTATCCACAGTAGATGCATGGAAAATGTACAGTCATTAACCGACTGTTACAACTATAATCTTAATTCTTGGTTTGGAATCCATTTGGAATCCATTGTGCTAATACAGCATTTTTGTGTTTGTATTTTTGGAGTGTAAAGTGACAGATGATTTAGTTTTCTTAGAAAATAAGAATGCCATTACAGTTCATGGGTCCATTGAGTCCAACATCCTATCCCAAAGGGGCAGAATTACAGACAAATCTAGACGTGATCCCTGGGTGTGCGAAACAGCAATATCAAAAGCTGGCACAAAATCATTTTGCTATCAAAGGTTTTGGGGAAATGTTAGACACATACAGTACTGAGGAAAATAGATTGACCTTCTCAAGAGAGCAGGGATGCTGAGAGAGGGTAAGGAGGAGCATATTTTCACTAAGCAGAACTCCCAGCAGCACAGGATCCCTAGTTTGTGCCTTATCAGGCAGAAGGATGGCAGAAGCAACAAGATATGGCCAATGGGGTAGACAATAAGTGGCATGAAGAGTTGAAGCAGCTGGAGAAAATCCAGGAGTGTTGAGAACACTACTACTTCAGGAGCTGTATCACTGAACATCAGTGTGTCCAGTGGCAGCAACACAGACCTGCTGAAAAAAAGTATCAGGGAAGAATAAGAACAGAGCAAGAATTATGATACCTCTCCCATGTACTCTCCTGTGTTTCAGCTGGTTTTAGTCCAGGGGATTTCCTGAACCTGTGGTCATTTGTCTGTAAATCCTAAAGGATTTATTTTCCAGGTACTGTTCATACTTGTCACAAACTCATATATATATCTCGCATCCATGTTATCCTTTAAAAATGACTTTCAATATTTTGTTTCATGAAGAAAATCTATGCTTTTGAAGCTGGCTTTTTGTACCTTCATTTGTTCGTGCCTGGTTCTTGTGTTGAAAGAGACAGCAGCCATTCTTTATCAGACTCCTTTATGTCATTAATTATTTTGCAGCCTTCTCCTCTTTGTCCATTCTAAAGATTCACAGCCTGCCTAGTAATTTTTCATATGAAAGCTCTTATGAATCTTTCATTGTTCTTGTTACCTTTCTCAGACTATTTTCCAGTTCTAACATGTCTTTCGTAATATGAAGGGACCAGAACTGCACATAGTATTTAGGGTGTGGATGATTCATATATTTATGTGGTGGCAAAAATGTATTTCTTGTTTTGTTCTGTTTGTTCCTGAGTCTTCTTTCTTTCTTAGGCTTTTCTATGCAAATTTATTCTAAGACTTATGTTATTTGAGTGTTTTGCAAAGAAAAAATTGAGAAAACCAGTGAGTATTTTGGTCCTACTTTGAAAAGCTTGCAGCATTATAAGACTTAGATACCCTTATTATCCATGTACTCTTCAGAAACCACGTAGTTTCCTTGGTGAAGTATATATAATTTACTTGAAATCTTGGGTCCAGTTTTCAAACTGGCATCTGTACTTGAATATGTGTATTTCCAAATTCTATTCATTTGTACATACAAACCTCTTAACAAAATGCTCTTCACTTTCAGCTGAATTGGTTTCTCCCTTAGATGTTGTATACACCTTACATTTCTGGCATTAAAAAGAAATGTGATTTAGACTGTAGGTATTAAGCATGGGAAATCTGTGTGCTTAGTATCAACTAACACGTGGCTTATACATGGCAAAAAAAAAAGGTAGATTTATTTTAACTTGTTCATTATATTTCACAGGATGTTTAAGAATAGGAAAACAATATATTATTTTCATCAATTCTACAGGTTTTCTTCCATAATCTCTTTGCTGCCCTCTTTGTGAATTCATGCCTATTAACATTTCCTATGTCTTTTTGTGTTCTTTTTTCCTGTCCCCATTTGTTTCAGACAAACCTAAGTTTTATCATATTAATTGCTTCAATTAGATTGTCTTCACTGCAGTCACTTGAGAGCATGAACGTTCAAGCTAGGTTTACCTAGTTAGCTTAATTAAGAGTAATAGCTTAATAATGGAGCAAGGAATTTGTCAGGCTAGTTTATTGAATTTCCACAGCAAATCACAGCTTTGACAAGACCTAGACCAACCCTAGCAAGCCAGTTCAGGACTGGTTTGGGGTATATCTACATTATGCCATGAATGTGTACTTGGATAGATTTTCTGTAGCTCTTTGAAAGTTTGGCTTCTGTTTTACAGAGTTCACCTTTTTTTTTTCAGTTGTAGAAACAGAACAAAATTATCTAGAATTTACCTTGCTCCTTCACATGCCAAATGCCCCAAATTGAAATAATTTCTATATTGTAGTGACTCATTCAGTCAAACAACTTAATGTAGTTTGCTCACATGAATGTTTTAACCATCATAATTCCTTTGTGAATCAGTTAAGTGTTACTAACCCCATTTTACAGCTGAAAAGCACAGAGATAAAAGACACTAGAAACCACAGTTTCAAAAATGACCTTTTAAAAACATAAGTGTAAAAATTCAGGAGCCACCTTTTGAATTAGATGTTAGTCATTGTGCCAGTGTCATCTAGGAAATTGAGCAATTTTGGCAACGCATCTCCTGAATCTTGCGTTTCAATTTTATTTGCACCTTGAACATATTGTTTCAAAATGAAAATAAATGTACACTGTACTTCACTAACAGTCAGATCTACCAAGAATAAATAATACTGACTTCATCGTGCTAGTAAGTGCTATGCTCCAGCCATTTATTTAATAGTGATGTTATTTATAGAAACCTCCTTCATGTGATGTTGTTGCCAGTAACACAGATGTCCCTTGAATGCACTCTATTTTAAATAAAGGTGAAAGGCTAAGGAAAACATAAAAGAACCCACCTTTAATATTTGAATTCAACAATAACAAGCAGGGTGTGGCCTCTCTGAAACCGTGGCTTGTCAGATGCTTGGGAGAAGGGAAGGGTGGGAAAGCTCTCTGCTTACCAGTTCCACAGTCTCGTTCCCAAAAACACATCTGACACCAGTGACTGTGGCCTGAAAGATACAGTGAGAACGGGTGGTGCTTTCAGTTATTGCAGTGAATAATGTGTCTTGCTAGCACTTGGAAGGTAGCCATGGAATAAACAGCTTTATGCATGTTAATGTACTTAATGTTTGAGAGGTTGTGAATGAAAACTCAAGAACTGTCACCCGCATGTTAAAAAAAAAAAGATTACCTTGCTTAGACCGTTTTTTTCCTCCCAAGGAGACTGGGAAGCTCTTCATAAAAAGCTTATCTTCTTCTTCATGCTCAATTTGCTGTACTTAAACTGGACACTGTGATACTTTCAGTGTTTAAAATGAGACGTATAGGCTGGTATTTACAGGAAGTGCTGTCTCGTATTTGATGGTGGTTTGACAGTAAATGAAATTCACAGGAATGTGAGTAGGTCAGAGACAGAAAAATACCCATTTTACACATGGATAATCCTTCCTGGAATAGCATGAAGGTTTTGTTGTTGGGTTTGTTTGGTTGGGGTTTTCTTTCTGTTTTCTTTTGGTTTGCTGTAGTTTTTTTTGTTTACTTTTGTTTTGTTTTAATGAAAAAGTAACAATCTGAAATTTCTGTGAACTGAAACTTTAAGGCTTAAATAATATGAATTTACCTGGTATCAACTTAGTAGAAGATAGAGGCTTCCTAACCCTGGAAAAAAAATCACATATACTTCATATACTTCCACTCAGACTAGACTTCCAGTAACCCACATCACCCAGAACTTGCTCTCCAACATATGAGGTCACCTGGAACGTGCTCTTGATTTTTTTGAATTCTCTTTTTATTGGGGCTTATTCATTTAGTTCTGATTCAAGAGGAATTCGAACCTAAGAAAAAAAAGTTAGTGCTGTGTAAAATCACAGCCAGTGTGCATTCCTGTTCCAGAAGACTCTACCTAATAACTTCCATTCTGTCTTATCTAACTGTGAAGAATTTTACCCTGAGAAAAGGGACTATTTTTCAGAGTGTGTAGCATAGTTGAGTGCCTGCCATAAACAGACTGCTCCCTCCTCCAAAAATTACACAAGCAGGTTGCAGTGAGCCTAGTATCTAGACAGATTTTGTCTGGGCTCATTCAGCACATGGAAAAAATATTTCATCTCATTTCTTCACAAGCTGACACCACAAAGCCATTTCATTTATTCTTTCTGACATGTTGTTGTGTTGTTCGATACTGCATGGAGTCTCCCTGGCTTTGGAACAAGCTCGTAGGATTGAGCAAAACTCTTTCATTTTCAGAATTACAAGAGAAAATGAGATCATAAATGAGAAAGTTAACTACCAAATAACGATTAAGCTCCCTGCACAGCAGCAAGAAGCACACCTGAAATAAACGACTTGTTCAGGTTTGCTAGCCAGATCCTGTTGCCTTCTGTACTTCTCACAGCTACAAAGGTCTCCTACAATAAATCCTCACCTAATCTTGGGCTGCCAACTTGAGAAAATTAGCAATGCTTCTACTAATGGCACAAATAACACTACTTCCTCATTGCTGTCCTCTTCTAATCAAAGCAGGAAAAGATCAAACCCCTTTCCAGAGATAAGAAGCACTGAGAAACTTAGCCAGGCAGCTTGGAGAAGTTCATAGTGGTTCTGGACTGAGTGGTAAGTGCAGGAGTGTAAAACCTATTGCTATCTTAGACAGGAGCCAGGCTTTACATGAACAAGAAGAGACCTTTTTGGGGGTTCAATATTAGTTGAACTATAATGGTAAAAGGAGAACAAGTTGCATTTCAAAGACATTCAAAAAATGCAAAAAGCTTGACTTACCACTATTTTTTTGTCTCTGTGGTTGTCTTCAACCTGGCACCAGGTTGAAGCCAGAAATCAAGCAAACATTTTTCTTGCCCTGATCCAGCAAATGTTTTCTGGGTCAGTTCAGGAAATGCAGTGATAGCAGAGGATTCTGATAAAAAGTGGGAGCAGAAAACCCGCAATGAAGGAAGTCCACCATGAATGTGGGACCAGTGGGGCTCCATCTTCCAATGGAGTTGTGACTTTGAAGGTGTTAGCAAATAATTTATTATAAGACTAGAGCCCTTATTCTTGTCAAGGACTAACTGCAAGCAATCACAATTCCCCTGAATTTACAGCTAGTAAACCAAAGGTCTTTTCTTAGTAGAACTGGGGCTGCTGCTTATTTGCAACTGACTGACTGGCATGGAATTACAGATCTTGTGTGTTTTATCATCCTTTGTGAATCAAGATGTGTGCAGATGCTTAGGTATCTGGGCCTTGAAACTGATTTCTAGAAACAGGAGTGCCAGTAAAATGTGATAACTTAAATGATCCTAGAAACTTAATGCAAAGGGAAGAGGAGATGGATAATCTCTGATAACTGAAATTTAAACTCATTAATCAACCATGAGTTAGCTGTGAGTTGCAGCACATCCAGGTGCAACTCCTGGATCTCGGGACATCTAAGCTCAGTTTCCTGCTCTATCACAGGTTTTACTCTCTGAAGCTGGGCAAGCAATTTAGTCACTCCATCTCCAACATGAGGCTGATAATGTCCAGTATTTTGCCTCTGTTGTCCCTCCAGTCTAAAGGCTCCTAAAAGGTGGCAGTCGGTCACTACAGTGCCTGATTAGACATGGGCTCCCTTGCACACTGTCATCTGGCCAACACCTTAACACAGTTCATAAATAATTACACTTTACAATAGCCCTTTTCTTCAGTGCCCAAGGAGAAGACGTAACGTATCGTATTAAAGAAACAACTCTCATCTGGTAATATTAAAAATGTTCTGAACTGCTCTCTATCCATCCCAGAAGTCAGATAGAGTTGTAAAATGCCTTTCAACAAATTGGTGTGATTTTAACTTGAGTTCAGGTCTGAGCTAGAAAATTCTTCATCCAAAGAGAACTCCTTTGAACAACTATGGTGTCAAATGAACTTCTCAAAATTATCACGGGTCTTTGAGGGTTTCAGGTTTGGTTCCACTATTTATCAAGATCTTTTGGCTTGCTGAAGCCTATGTAGCATGAGTTCATGATGTAAGAGGGGAGGAAAGAAATCAGCAAGTACCATAGTGCAAGGTGATTTATTGCATGTGCACTGCAAAATGACAGCATTGACTCTTCGAACTGTCCAAGCCCAGGGAGCTGTTTTTGTCAAATACTTCTGGTATGACTGGACACATGCTCAAACTAAGATCTTTGTTTAGTAAATACTGAATATTCCCCAGTCCTTTATATCCTGTCGTCATTTCCTTTGTACAGCTTGCAGCTGTAGTTGCAAGCCCATGTACAGAAGTCACTGGTTAGGCAGAGTTTCATAAGTGTGTTTAACCATGTAACACAGATCTTTCCTGATGGTTTTTCTGCTCAAAAAAGTTCTTGAAGTCCTGCAGCCTGCATCCAAACTAGCCTACACCAACATCTTCTGTGTAAAAGTTATAATTGGTAGATTCAGTCATTATGCATTTAACTGTAATACATGTATAAAATTATAAACATGAATATATGCATATATATATATAATATATAGAGAAAAAGAGTAGGGAGCTTGGCTGCCATGTATTGAGTTTGTGGTTGTGGAAAACCTGTAGGATGTAGGGTGGAGATAGCCATTGTATTACATTAGCTATTTTCTCACAGTTTAAGAAGCAGCAGCTCAAAACAGTGTGGTTCAGACAGCAAAATACCCAACAGTAAAGCAGTTCCCTAAGGTAGTCCCATGTGTCTCACCAGGGCTCAGAAAAGAGATGAGTGGAAGGAGATGTTTGCTGACTCATGAGTGGTCACAGGGCCTTATGTGTTGGGCAGAAATGCGAATGGAAAAGGGGGAAATTGTATACAGAGTGAAGACTTGTGATAAGGGATGTGAACTGAGCTGTGTGAAAGGAGTGGAGGGTAGGAGGACTCTTTACCTTGGGTCCCCTTAGGATTTGCTCCACAGTGATGCCTATGTATGGGCTGGGTCTAAAGAAGGGAATCAGCAATATTGCAGAGTGGTTTTGTCAGATTTGAGTTGTGGGCAGAGGACACAGGTTTTAGATTGAAATTTTCCTTTTTTTTCCCTCTCAATTAATATTGAAATTAATTTGTGTGTGTGTCTATATTTTTTTCCTGTTATATTGTCCTTGTCCTGTGTATTTCTGCTCCCCAAGTTGAATGTGTAAGGGATTAGTACTAAGGCAGAGCTAATACATTGAACAGTAAACATCTGTTTCCTCCCCACTCAATTCTCACTCTTTTTAAGGCCTACCAGAGGGTTTTGGCCATGTAGGGGGAGACAGGAGACGAGTTTGGATGTTAATAAGTTAGGAAATGTATTGAAACTGTGAGCACCATTCAAGTATGCCACTGAATTCTTATAAGGTAGTGTGATTCTTCAGCTCAGTGGCCTAGAGGTGGAAGGCAAGGCATTATTTTCACTTTTTCTGCCATGTAGAAGGTACAGGAGAAAACCTGAAGGAAAAGAAAACAACCAAACAAACTAACAAACAAAAAATAAAACCACAAAAAAAAAAACCCACACCAAAAAAAACTTTGATCAGGTAGAATTGATGCTCAGTTTTCTGCAAAGACTCTCAGCATAAATGTAGCAATCCTGACCAGGTAGTGTTCAGTGGGCAACATCTTATTTTCCACCCTTACCAACTCATACTCATGTGATCCTTCCAGGGAGGGTTTTTCCAGTGCTAAGGCAATAGAGCAGCACAAGCTTTCACAGATATGGAAGTCTGAAACTTAAATGGTTCTTTTGACAGAGTAGCAGAAGAAAGATGGTAAATAGCATTATCACATGAAGGGAAGCAATACATTTGCAGCGTCCAGGGTATCAAACCAATGATTAGCTCTTTCAGTTTCAAATTAACCTCATTATATATTGTAAATGCAAAACCTCTTTTGAAAAATGACTTCAAAACTGAACCTTACTCTAGAGAAATGGCTGGAATTTGACCTCTTTCTAATAGCTTCATTTTTTTCACTTTTACTTTAATTCATTATGATGTCGCCAATAAATACAATCAACTATGTCTTCTGCCAAAAATACTTCACAAAATGTTATCTATCTTCCAGGGGGAATGAGGAGGGGAGTTCTGTTTGCTTAAAAATGAAGGGAATTAAAAAATAAAGATTGTATAGAACATGTATTTTATGATTAGACGATCTCAGAGGCCATGTTAAGAATTAAGAATTGGTTTATTGGTCTTTCATGCAAAATGGTTCTTGCCACTTCATTAGCACTGCTAATTATCTTGCAGAAATAGAACTGTTTCTTGAAGGCTCAGACCCTGGATCACAGCCACAGCTTCACAGTCATATCTGCTCATGGGAATTTTAGCACAATATTCCCCCAGGTGCTACAATTGGGTCAGCAGCTCTCCTGGGAGCTCTGTGGGAGTTGGGCAGCTTTAGCACTGCTCACAGCAGATGCCACCCAGGCTACAGGAAGAGACTATCTATTTATTTTCTCCAGGCAGATTCTGGTGCAGGACAGAGCTGTTGAATGGCTTTTCTGCTCTGTAGGTCCCCAAGGCTGTTGCTCAGCTGGAAGCAATGGCACGTGAAGCAGCCGCTTGTCTCTGTCCTTAAGGTGTCAGTAATCTGTGCACCGTTTGGGCATTCAGCTTCATGATATACAGTGGTGACCACACTTCAATACCACTTCCAGAACAGTGTAGCCAGAACAGCACATTTTGGGGAGTATTTTTCTTTTTATGAGACACTGCAGATTGAGCTCTTTCTGTGTTATCTGGCTTTCCCACCTGTCCCAGCTGCACTACCAGGGCTGTATTTAGTTTGCAAGGTTCAAGGTTAGCCTGAGTTTGGGCTCAGACCGTGGTCAAGAAATGCAAACATGTAAAAGGCATGTGATATGAACACACTGGGGAAATGCCATATGGTGTTCTTCCTCCTCCCTATCCTTGCTAGTGAAAAAACCCACTGACATTTTTAGGAGTGAAACCTCTAGGAGAGAGCAGATAAGCACCCAGACAAAACTGCAGCACAGCAAGGCTCAAAGTCAGATGAGAGTTTACGTCTTGTCTGAAAGCCTTAATTGGGAAAAGCTTACCTGGGACTGGTGTTCGCAGACTTATTTTTTTCTGTCTGTGAGTAAGGAAAAGGTACATCATCTCAGTTCTCTCTGAGATGCATCCAGGCTGCTTTAACCTGTTTATAGTGGCTCTTGGAGTAGGTCTGCATTGCACAGTAGAGATACCTGTTCTGGCTCCAAGCAAGCTTTCTCCAGAGCCAGAAGCAATACAGTTGTGTCAGTGGTGCTTTGCATAAGACTAATTATCATGTGCTGATGTGACTGTGTGGCCATGCTCTGGGCTGCACAGCCCTGCTGCCTTGTTCAAGCAAGTGGGGCTGACTCTCAAACAGTTCTGCTGTGTGGAGCACAAAGATTTGCTGTCTTTCCTAACTTTGGCTTCTGCAAATTCTTCAGGTAATTGTTGCCTTTCATTTCAACAGGAGACAAAGTCACATCCTTCCCACCAGAGAAATCAGCCCTCACTGTTCCTAGCAGGGCTGAACTATGAAGTAGAAGAGTTGCAGATCTCCCAATAACTCAGTTTCCAAAAGAAGAAGCTAATATCCTTGTCAGGTATGGTGCAATGCTCATGTCCTTGCTCTAGAGGTCCTATTCTGAAAGCCCAAAAAGCCCAGCATCTTGCAGGATTGCTCTGGGAACACCACACATAAATTTTCCTTTGAAGAACTGAACACCCATCTATAAATTCTATAAGTTTAATTTTAGTTTGCTATTTTTGATTTGGTTTGTCTTGCCTGAAAATTCCCCTGGTAGAAATAGTACTTGCTCTTGTCTCCTCTCCTGCTTCCTCAAGTGTAGTTGGGAACACACAGGCCATTTATTGCTTCCAGTTTTCCCCAGTCTGTTTGTGTTGTACCTCTTGCCACCCTGGTGCAGAGGTGACCCGCAGCCACCTAAATCAAGGTTAGAATTTCCATTTGTAGTCAGTGTCTAAGGTAAAGCTCAACCACATTTTCGCCTCTATTCTTCTCCCTGCTTCTTTTCTTTTTACACTTTTATGTACAGCTGTATGAGAAGCTGCTTTCAGTGTTGATGTAGACTTCACAGTCTACGTTTGGTCTCACTCTCACTCTGCATTTCTCAGTTTCCTTAGCTGTGATCCTACAGTTGTGTGGGGACTTGTGTTAGAAACTGTATCACTGACATGATAAAACAGGGGGAAGGGAGGAAGAGGGCAGAAACTTGTTAAATTGGCTTTGCCAAGTTCTTTTTGAGGATACACCTTTCTTCTCTCTATGCATGGCTTCCTCCCCCTCTTTTTCTGTCTTTGCCTACCTGAGCAGTCCCACCTGTCATCTGCAGATCATGTTTCTTGTTATCAGCTCTTCACTTCCTCTGCGTAAAGATGTGAGTAAAGTCTTCACATTTGTCCTGTACACCTTTTCACCAGTACAAAGGAAAAAAAGCAGTTGTACTACTTGAGCATGCAGGGGACAGAAAATGAGCAGCACATCAGGTTAAACCAATTACAGTTCTGAGCTGTAAGGATGATGTGTTAACGGGGCTTTTCAGGCAAGCGACTTGGCCTCTGACTGCTCATGGGGATGCTGGGTGGTATAATGATAGAATTTTCTCATGGCCAGAATTTCATTACATCATTTGTTAGCATATAGAATATCACAAGGGAGTTCTACTTTATTTAACATAGTAACAATGAACAGCTGTCTGCATTACAGTCCTCTGTGTCAGCGAGGATACAGTCAAAATATATTAGTCTAGTTTAAAACATTCAAACTACGTTTTTCTATGTTGCCCAGTGTGCACTGTGAATGAGCAAAACAAGGAAAAGGCAATTCAATAGTGGAAATAAAATGTCAAATATAATGAGAGCCTGAGCACTATGCAGAAGAGATGTTGGCATGAAAGGTGTTAGAGGGATTTAAACTATTTAAAGGGCATAGATTATAAAGTTATCTAGTTTCCAAGACCACTCTGTTACCTAACAGGACTTTAAGCCAAGAGTTATATATGATATAATGTTTATATCTCTGTTCTGATAAAATTATGGTTTTACTTGCCTGAAAATTCCAGTGTTAAAGATGTCAGCTATTAGCTCCTTTCGTGCCTCTGTGAGTGTACTGGGGCTATTTGATTGTTCCCAGCTACCGGCATTGCCTGTTCTATAGGGCTGTTCTGCACCATCTCTCTTCCCTTCTCCTCCAGCCATATCAGAGAAAGTCATTGATGCTTCACTGAGGACACCAGACCTTCTCTGCCAATTTTCATATGTAAATATAGAGAAGACTGGAACCATCTGCACAGTCACACTGTGTGATGTGTCACGAGCTGGTACGTGCAGTTACAGCCTCTGTAATGGCTAACAGCCTGCTCTTTAGCCTCTTCTTTCTCATTCATTTCTTTTGCCCAAGTCTCCTAATTTTTCTGAGTCTCAGCTCACCAACTAGAGAATTAGGTTTAAGGACTTACATGTTTTGACAGAGGGACAGAGTTCTGTGATCTATTCCATAGCAAAATATAAATACTCTGCACACACTCTCATTCTGGTGGGACTTCTGGTGCAGTTTAGTGAAGAAAATGCAGTATTACACAAGTCAATAATAGGAAGAAGGGTACTTAGATGTCACTTCTTGCCAGTTTGTGGTATCACCCACATACCTTTTCAGAGTGCTTTGCAAATGTAGTTTTACAAGCTGAAAAGGACATTATGTTCCCACGGTTGCTATAAAAGATCTTTCTGTGATATTAAAATAGGGGATTGACAGGAAGTTTTCTCTGATGATTGGCCTGATTTTTTTTTTCCTAAGTATGCACATTTATACCTTGACATTTGTATTTCTCTAATAGCCAGCAGACTAACACTGTCACTAGCTTTTCTTGCCATTAACCACAACTAGACAGAATCATCATAACTACTCTTACAATAGCTCATTTCTTTGGGCATCAGTGGTTTGCATTGCTTTTCTCAGAACATCCTCCAGCTCACCTGTTATTCTACTTTGGAGACAGATGGCAGAGCAAAGTAAGGGTTTCCAGATTTGGAAAGCTAAAGAAGCTTATCAGAAAAAACCCAAAGTTTAGACAATTAAATGTAACGTAGTTATACTCAAATGCTCAGACAAAAGGGTGTTCAAAACTGGGAAAGGGAAAAAGGAAATGCAAGATGCAACAGTAGCCTTGGGGTATGAGCCTTGAAGAAGTCTTTCAACAAGATGTCACAGTTTAGGGTTGAACAATTGAAGAACTCAATAATATTTTACCTTTTTTTTCCTTCAGAAAAAGTTTTCTGATTGTGAAAGACAATGGAGGGAAAGCACTCTCCTTAGGCCCAAATTAAGTGAATCTAAATTCATTTTTACAGTTCCTCTGAAACAAATACAGAAAGATTGATCTTGTTTCACATCTTACAGCTACTGATGGGAAAACCAAGGACTGAAGGTGGTAAGGGTAAGTGAAAACTGCCTAATGCAGAGACTCTCAGCTGCTTGGGTCCACAACTGACAAATGTTCTGGAAATGGACTGGAAAACACAAAATGCAAAGGTCCTGCTGACCTTCAGCAAGAAAACCCCTGCTCCTCCACCAAGAGATGCTGAAACACAAAGATACTGTTCTTAAACACAGTTTCTAGTGGAGAGGTGTTAGAATGGTTTATTTAGCTGACACAAACATGACTAGAGTCTGGTAAAGGAAGGTGCCTACTACTTGTGGCACTCCAGCTGAGGAGGCAAACAGTGGGGAATGCATGTGATGCCTGTTAAAGAAGTTGACTAAAACACTAAGTTGACTCTGCTGGGCCTCTTGGCTGGAACAAATTAATTAGAATGAGATTTAGTATCTCACATTGGCTAGAACATTTCAAATTCCAAACACACAGAGGACACAAATGTAATAAAAATTTTATTGTCTTCAGAATAATGGAGAGATTTATTATGGTTTTTGTGTGACAGTAAATGATGTAATTAAGGCTCCACTATAATAACAATTGTGACAAGAGCTATTTTTAAGGTCCTCAAACTCTTTGACAAATTCTCCTTCTAAACTTTTTTTGCTTCCTGCAACAGGTGATAAAAAAATTGTATTCACAAGCCTTTATTAGGCTTGTTGAAAAAAACAGTAGGAAATAAAACTTTTATCCTGATTCCAGGTTGCATCATTTAACAAAAATAGGTTAAGAAACACCAAAAGGGGGTTCAATGAAAAAAAGTAGCTAATATGCAGCAATTTCTATGTCTGCTTTTTTTGGATAAAGTATAGCTTAACACATTTTTGCCTAAAATGATGCATCCTGAATAGGCCTAAATGTTCCAGCACTCAAGAGCTAATGTGCATTGCTTGCTAATTTCCCTTTTAGCAATTTAGCATTGTCATTATATTAATGCCTTGATGTAGCATATCATTTGAAAAAGTCACTATTCACTATTTGCTTAACTGAATGTTTTGCTATACAAGGATGAAATTAAGCATGTGCTTAATTGATGTGTTGAGCCAGTGCCTGAGTGTTTCTAGCTGTAGCATTCCTGTTAAATGCTGTGCCACAATGGGGCATTCTGGTGCCCAGTAAGGGTTGATACCAGCTGGGCTCTCCTTCTCCTGGGAGGATACCCAGTAGTTAGAGGTGTAGTGCTAACAGTCTGCAGGTAAAACATTTAATAAACCAGACTGTCTTTAGCCTTCGTGTTTTCGTTGTAGTTATCTTCCAGACACCAAAAGTTTAGTTTATTTTTTGAAAGAGACACCACGAGTATAAACTAGAGCATAACTTTTTATTATTAATAAATGTTACATGCTTCATTGCATAAAGGCAGTACCAAAACCTTACACAGGATATCGAATTTAGTGCTGTTCAGGGAAAATGATCCATCTTCCCTAGGAAAATGATCCATCTTCCCTATGCAGAAAGCATTACATCACGAAGGGATGGAAACAAAGAGCTCTGAGGGACTGGGATAGGCAAACTTCCCTCCTTTCACAGGAAATGGGTGAAGCCTTGCTTGAAATTATTATTCAGACGTTTTGTGCTGTGAAGGAAATGTCTCCTGATAGCACAAGCTATTGGTTTCCTGTTGTGAACTAACACTTTTGGCATAACCAAGAATGGACAGGAAGGGCAAATGATTGGGGGGTCATTTGAAGAACTTGTTTTAATGAAAAGACCAGCCCAAGTAAGCAGGAAGAAAAAAAAACCCCTGAAATTAAAAAGAGGAGGGGGGAAGAAAGGAGACCACTTGCTGATTGCTACAGAATCTTTGTGGGAATAAATACCAAAAAAAAAAACCAATAACCCACATGAAGTTTGAGCAGGGTTAGCAGAGAGTGGGGGGGACACTGTAGCTGAGCAGGAAGTACCACGGGGGGGGAGAAAGTCCTTTGTATCCTACCTAATTAGAGCCTGATTCAACAAATCTATATCCGGCTTCTACACTGAGGAAAGCCATTTTTGGAAGTTTTCGCAGATGAGGAATTGTTTTTTTTTCAACCAGAACCTTAGAACAGAGGCCCTTTCAAGTGCTATTTTTCAACCGTGGGTGTATAAATAGCACTGCCAGCAGGTCCCTCGAAGTGCTCCGCACTGGGCCATCCGACTGCTCGTCTGCCACTGGCAGAAACGCGAGCGAAGGGAGAGGCACACGTCACCTTTCCAGCCTCAGGCCTTCTTCCCAGCCTCTTGTGAGTGCAGAGAGGAGGTGGCTTCCCCTCACCTCTTCCTGAGGTCTCTGGGGACCAGGACTTGCTAAAGCACTGCCCTCGGATGAGCATCGCTGCCATCTGAGCATCTGCACAGGGCTGGCCAGTGCCTTGTGCCTGGTGATTGCTCCAGAGCCCCTCCAGAGCCTTTCTCCTGAAACCCCCAATGATGCCTGCATTGCCAGGAGAGGGAGGGGATTGTCCCACCCTCCTCTGCACTGGGCTGGCCCCAGCTCGAGCACTGGGGGCAGTTTTGGGCACCACAGTATAAAAAGGGCATCAAACTACTGGAGAGTGTCCACAAAGCTGGTGATGGGTCTGGAGGGGAGGTCATATGAGGAGTGGCTGAAGTCCTTTGGTCTGTTGGGCCTGGAGGAGACTGACAGAGGATCTCAGAGCTGTTACTGTCTTCTCACAAGGAAGGGAGAGGAAACAGGGGCTGAGCTCCTCTCTTTTGCAACCTATGATAGGACTGGAGGGAATGGCAGGAAAATATGCCAGGGGAGGTTTAGATTGGATATTTAGAAGAGGTTCTTCACTCAGCAGGTGGTGGAGGACTGGAACAGCTCCCCAGGGAAGCAGCCACCTTCTCTACCAGCATTCCAGAAGCATCTGGACAATGCTCTCAGTCACACGGTGTGAGTGTTGGGAGTGTCCTGTGTAAGGACAGGAATTGGACTCAATGATGCTTTTGTGTCCCTTCCAGTTTGGGTAATTCTATGATTCTGTGGGCAGGGACTGCTTGCTGAAGCACCCTGTTGGTGCAGTTTCTTATAGGATTTCATTTCCAGGATAAACCCAGCAAATTTAAAAATCTCTCTTCCCCGTTGCAGACTTCTTTTTCTAAAGATGGCAGTATAAGTTTTATTTTAAACTTTCAAAACGTTTAAAGGCTATTTCTAAAATAAATGAAACCCGCTTCGATTTTGGTGTTATGTACTATTGGCAGCGACTGTTTTCACCCTCACAAAGAATATTTTGATTGTATGGAAATTCAAGTTGTAGAAAGCGACTGCCTATTTCATAAAACAAAACATGAAAGGAGTTGCTTTGTGTTTGCTGGTTCTTAAAAGGCCTACCTTCAAGTGATTTTTATGATGCCAAACGCACGGCAGCTTGGAAAAATGTGCCTGAATTTGTCTTTGGATTTAATTTAGATAGAATTTTAAAACCATGTACAACAACATTTCTGGTTTATACTCTTAGAAATATACAAACTTCAGTCACGTTTAAGTCATGCTTTTTTTTTAACGTCTCCTTTTAAATATTTTTGTTTCCATTTAGGAGTGCCAACATTACCATGGAAACCCCCAAAAATAAAGACTCTCCCAGCCTTGTGAGAGCACACCTGCAAGAGCAAGAATTGCCTGTATAAAAGTGACCCTCCTTCATTATTGGTGTCACCTAAGGACATTTTTTGTGAGTGATATGATTTGTTATCTCAAAATTTATTGAAAGTATATTTTTAGAATTGGGGCAATTTGTAATCTTGCCATGGACTAGGAACAAATATCTGTTGCTGTCCAGAAGTGCTCTCTTTAATATGCTATCTCAGTTTCAAGAAAAAAAATCAAATCTTTGTAGACTGCAGAGTTGAGATTTGAAGTCCTGAAATAACAAGATGAAATAAGCGCTCATCTCAGTGAGAGCAACACATGTAAAATGAAGTCCTAATAAACTGTCCTAATACAAATTTTTCCACTGGCTTCAGAAGGACTTGGATCAGAATTACAAAGAGAATTGCAAGAATTCATCTGCTTCTTCCTAGCAGAGAAGGTGGATCATGTTTGCTATTGAACAACTCGCTACTATGAAAACTGACCTGTTTAGACTTTTATATATTGCTGATTTTACACACAGTTAATTTTTAGCTACAGAATTAAATTTCAAGCAGTGTGATCTGCAGTTTTACAATTGCAACTAAGTCTATGCAGTTCTCAAAATAAATAAATCAGATAATTACAGTGCTTTAACATGTATTTTTTCCAAGTGAAAGGAAGCTATGGTGGTAGAACTGAATTGAGATAATCTGCCAGTATATGAGAATATTTTTTCAAGACAATGTTCTTAATTTTCTTAAATTATATTAAGAAAACTCAAATTGACAGTATATTTCCATTTTTTTTTTGTACCTACTCTCTGTTCCTAACTATTTGAATTGTATATTGGTAGATTGTTACATTTCCAGTATATGAAGGCTTTTGATTTGTATATCTTTCTGCAGTGTAGTGGCAATTTGACAGCAAGTCTGCATCACTAATGAGCACCACTGGGAAAACAGAGATTTGCTTTCTTTCTTTTAAGTAAGGAAAGACTTTCCATAGATCCCAAACCCAATGAAAAACTTAACTTGAAATGATGTTAGAAATACACCTTTGTGTTATTAACAATAATGCAGAAAAATCTGGTACTTTTTTTTTTTTAATTTAAGCATTCCAATAAATGCAATTTAAATGCATTCAAGTCTTGCCTAGATTTGCTTTTCAATGCTGTTTTAATGTGCAGACACTCTGGCAGAATTGTTTGTCAGCACAGATAAACCTCAGAAATGCTAACTTTAGGTCTAATACCAAATGATCATGTTCAAATCAATAGGACATGCTGGGAAATGAGATGATATTCCACATGAACAATTATATGGGGTTCCATTATGAGACCTCATCTCTCCAGGAATATTAAAGAACGAAAGGAAAGAAAAAAATTGAGACCTCAAACAAAGTGTTTTTGCTGCAGAGCTGAGTCTGAAGAGAAATAGATTAATTCAAGCAGAACGCAGCAACAGGGTTTGTGACACTTTATGTGACAAATGAGTACGACTGTTGCACTGTCTCACACTACAGTCTCACCAGAATATGTATGTTTTGCAGGACTGGAGCTTCGTGTTGTGCACATGGAAAATTTTCACAGAGTAGCAGTCTGGTGCTTATGAGAAGAAATCTTCCCAGAAGTGCACAGGTACTATTGGCAGGAATAATGGTCATTCTCATGTGGTTGTCTCACTCCAGCTATTAACAAAAATCTCTGTCCTAATGATGGTGTTGAAGTACTTCTTGCTAAATTTACCAGCTTTATGTAAAATACCGTTCTGGATATTTGCAGTCAATAAGGATTCTATGCCACAAGAGAACTCTTTTCTGAACATTTTTTCAAATGTTGTACATTCCCACTGCTTCAGTTTTTGCTCTAGGCTAAACAGATGATTATTTAGAGTTGCTACAAGCTGTCATATTATTATACTAATGCTGCTCACCAAAGAAGTCGTTGTGTTTCAGCATTAGGTGGGGAGTATTCTTATTTGTGCTCAAAATAACCATCTCAAAACTTCTGTTGCATATGTTCATTGAGGTTGATGGGTGTTGCAGATGGGAGTAAAAGTGGAATTTCCATGTGAAGGTGGATAGGAGCCCTAGTTTGAATCAGATTAAACTGGAAAAGGGTTATAAGCAGTTTGAGTTCTTCAGTGGCAAATATCATGGAAGCTGCAGATAGATGAAATGCATGGGGGTTATTAGGCAGGGTTAACTTTTCAGGAATTAAGTAGAGGAATGAAATTAACTGTAATGGGAGTTGTAAATTGACATAGATTTGTGCTCAGTCATCATACAATTACTGCTGTTCCTTTAGCTGGATGCTCTGTGCAAGCTGCAGGTCCCTTGCACCTTTAATTTGTTAATGCAGCTGACACACACCTCTCTTTATAGTGTTGATGTATTGCAAAAGGACATCTAGGATGGTTTCTACTATTCTAATGTTTGTTGTTACCACATCAAGTCTTTGCCATTGGTATCAGGATGCTGGTCAGTGTATACAAGAAAGAACATTGCAAGATTGCTATCATAGAAAAGGTTATAAACAAAGAAAAAAGCAGGTGTTGTTGAAATGTGTCTATTGGTTCTGCTTTGGTAGCAGTTTTTTAAAGGAGCAAGATACTAAATAGCTACAGTTTTGTCTAAAAATAAAGCAGGTGCTGTATGGACAAAGTTGTCTTTTTAAGAGGACTAGTGAATCGTGGAAAGGATGACTTAGTATTACGGTCACTACCTGGATTTGATTTTTAACTGTATTAAAAATATTGCCACATCAGTGACAACTTTCAGAACTCAAAAATTGTAGCTGTTACAAAATTAAAAAAAATAATAATCACAAAACAGGAGCAACATTTTCACTATTCATTTCCATCTCTGCCTTTTTAAGCTTAAAATCTGCCTCTTAATCTCAACCTAAAAAGACATGTTGAGAATTAGAAGTTTCATTTATCTGCTTATTGCACTTCCTTCTCCTGCTTCTTATTCTGTATATCCTCCATCAGACTGGTTTATATCAGTGTGAAGTAGTGACAAACTGTGATCCCAAACAAACAGTTGCTTCTACAGATTGTTTTGGATTATGACTCAGGACCCCTGTCAGTCTCCTTGAGTTGTGCTTGGAAAGCAGGTTGTTCCCCTGCCAGCTGGGAAGTGTCTCTTCACCTAGGTTGACTTCCATGCCACAGGTCAGGCACTGTTCTAACACTGGTCTGAGGAGCACAGCTGGTCACAAAAAGCTGCAAATTCCATTACAGTTATAGCCAGAGACTGATTTATGAGAAAGGAATTGTGCACCGTGTGCTCCCATATCCTCTGCATAACAGTGACTTCAGGCTCCCAAACTGAATGTTCAGTTGCTGGGGAGGGGGATTCTTCCTCAGGCCAGGGTTCTTACTCTAACGTGCAGCAGCTTTGGCATTATGGGTTGTTCTTTTTTAACTTAGTTAACTATTCAGGTCAGATCCCTTAATTCTGATTTACATAAATGCCAGTCATTCCATGGTAGAACTAATAACTGTACTGTAGCAAGAGAGAAGCAGCGTTTGTAGGAAGAGAATGTACATGTAAAATTTTTATTAGGCCAATTAATGTAATTGGAAAGAACAGGCAGACTTTTGGGCTCAAAGTCCTTTCTCTGGGTCTGAAAAGGGGTGTCAAAACCCAAGCTAAAGACAAGGGTAGGCCCAATTCCTCTTAGTTTAATCTAATTATGTTAGTCAGGCCACTTGAGAGATAAGGGTACTTAGCATGTGTAGAGCAAAGCTCCCTTCTGTATTACAGAAATGATATTCTGCTGGGAAAAGTTATGTTGCAAGGTGATTGGCCATTGGAATGGGCTGCCCAGGGAGGGGGTGGAGTCACCGACCCTGGAGGCGTTTAAGGGGAGACTGGATGAGGCACTGAGTGCCATGGTTTAGATGATGGGTTGGTGTTAGTGTTGGTGTTGGGTTATAGGTTGGACTTGATGATCTCAGAGGTCCTTTCCAACCTTATGATGCTGTGATGCTGTGAAGGGGAGCTACACGAGCCCGTGGATCATTTTTCAGAGAGACTTCCTGGGGTCCTTAATTGCTGGCACGCATTCAGCCATAGTGGCAGCACACACAGGATTTCAGTCCAGCCACATGGAATACAGGACCTGCACTGTCCACAAATAATCCGTTTTAACATCACGATGCAATGTTTGCATTTAGGGCTCCATTGTACCTGTGGCTGCATTGGTGGCTCTGTAGGTGCTGAGGAGGCTGAGTCCTTTTCAGAGATGGAGAGGAAGTCAGTGCCTGTGATTTTGGGAGCCCCTTTGAGACTACTCTGGAGTCTCTCTCTGAGCTGGTGGGTGGATGAGATTCCAATCAGGCAAATGGATGGATTACCAATAACTCTTGTTGTTTGGCCATCTGGATGTGCTGCTGCTGCCAGGCTCATTTTTCAGCTTGATGACTGTAATGATTTTGGCAATGGTTGTGGCTGCTCCCATTCATTCTTTTAACAATTTCCATTACCCTGGCCAATTATGTTTGGGGTCCTGGCCTTTTCTTTCAAAGCTATGTGTTTTTATATTTCAACTGAATAGTGATTTGTACGAGGATGTCCCTTTGTGGCTGCTCCTCATCTTCTTGGAGCAGTTTTAGGTACAGCATCTGCCTTTTGAACTAGCCCGTGACAAAGTGACTCAGACAATGCTGCCCTAAATAACCTTCCCACAGACAAGGGAAAAAAAGGAGACAAGTCTCAGCTCTCCACTTTGCTGGACAGGGCATGCACACTAAGCACACAGTCAGATAGATGGAAAAAATTGTGGATTTGGTAGTTGTGTCTGTAGCAGATCCCAGCTGTTCCCCCGATATAGCATGGGTAGGGACTCCCCACACAGGACTGGTTTCAGCTGCATTTTACTCTATAGTTTTGTCTATCTTTATTTTGTCAGCCTCAGCAGGCTGAAATAGGCATCTTGTGTATTTTAAGCAGAAAGAGAAGTCAGCAAACAAATACTGAGAGAGTCTATGCAGGCACCCAGAAACAAAGCTAGCCTTATTGGGCTATGCAATCACTTTTTCTGAAGCATTGTTAAGCCTCATTCTCCCAGAATCCATACACGCTGTCCAGCACATATCTTCATCCAGTGGGGAAAAAAACAAGTTCCCAAACGTGCTTGAAATACTAAACTAGTCCCAAGAGGGAAAACCTAAACAAACAATATCTCCCTTGCTGAACACACCCGATCCTTCCCTAATCTAAACAGCCACTGACTCTCTTATCACTTTCTGCCAGGAACTCTAACTGTTTTAATGTTAGGAAGGAAGGCTTATACTGCTTGTATAGGTTTTTGCCACCTCTATACATTACTTGCCTCAGCCAGCTGTGTGCTGTGGATTTGCAGAAGGGCTTTCACACACAGAAAGGGATTCTGGATAAAAATGCTGCTGCTCTAAATCTAGGTGGTGCCTGGTCATTAGGTCACCACTGGTGGTGACTGGTGCCATCCATCACACCAAGGGGCTGAACAGCAGACAGAGATTCTGGTAGATTGGCTTCCAAATGACATGCTTCCTGTTATCAATGTATAATAATAGGTATCAATAAAATAGACCAGGCATCACTAATTACCATTGCTAACTCACAGAGGTAGGGTCAGCTAGCCTTAGACTCCTGGTTCGAGAAGTTATAATAAGAATGAAAGCCGTATTTAGTGAAAAGCATCCGTTACCACCAGAAGAAAAAGCATTTCAGACACCCTTCCCTTGAATATATTCTTAATAGTTTCAAATCTTTGAAAGCACGTACCAGCTCCTCCCCGACACACAGCTGTGCTGACTCCCCAGCCTTTGGATTCAGTCCAAATCTTGTTTCCAGAATGACAAGAACTTTTGTCGACACTGCGGTTCAGCAACAAGGAGAATGCCAGTAACAAGACCGACAAACAAAAATACCCTAGGAAGTAGGTGAGGATCAAAAGCCTTGGGAAGGGCTGGGTAAGTTTTCAGCACCACCAGGCACACAGCTACAGCCCTAGAGGTCTGCTTAAACGTACCTGAGACAGCCAGTCCTAGAAACAGGTTTTGAAACACAATCAAACTTCTCCCTTCCAGGTGGCCCTTGCAGACAGCCTGAACCCAGATTGTCTAGAAGTGCTGTGTGTCCTCACATCACACCGTGTCAGCTTTTAGCAGAAAAGCCACGGGATGTCTTTTCCATCTTGCCTCAAACATATGGTTTCAGTACAAGGGCAGATGGGACACAGGGAGGTGACTGGGCTGGGTAATGCTCAGAGCATGCTAGCACCGAAGGATAAGGATCAGATGCTTGGAGCAAAACTGGAGTTTTCTCTGAGCATGCCAGTCAGCTAATCAGTCTCAAATTTGCTCCTGGGGCCTGATGGGGAATTTAGTTCAAAGTAGTCATGAAGTTGTTCTTCAGGCTACACTCATCTCATCGAGCTTCCCTATCCATTGGATCAAGTCAATTCCAAAAAAACCTACAGGCACAATTTCATAACAAATGCAAATACGTGCTTTAAATGGTATATGGACTGCATTCATAGCATGCTGGAGGCCTTCTTAAATACCAGTATTTGCTTTTCTTAAATGCATATGTAATTCATAATGGCCAGCTAACTTTGTGAAATTCTTCATGCTTGAAAGCTGAAGTACTTGTATGTACATCACTACCTTAAAGAATGATGGTAAAAGAAAATAGGAAAATTCACTCCCTATAGAGAAGACTCCTCTAGGCTTTAAGGAGATATAACTTCCAATTATTGCTTTACATAAGGCCTAATACATGGAATATGACTAAGGCTCAATACTACCACAATTTATGTCTGTCTGATGAGGTGCCCACAGAAATCCAGCCCTGAATACAGTTAATCTGTCTTGGGAATGAAGTTCATCTTTCACAGTACAACATGGTCTTCTAGACAGAAGGAGAAAGAAGAAAAACATTTACATTCCTGTGCCAGGCAGAGTTTAACTTGAAAGAAACCGGATGAAATGTGTATCATTCATCTAAGGAACAAATCCATCCTACAGATTTGTCTGAGAGACAAGTGAATGCAATCCAAAAAAGCTATCCATTTCAGAATGGGAGGCTTGAATTCAGTCCAACCAGAAAATGCATGCTGAGTAGCATCCATTTATTCAGGGTAGTAATGGCTCTTTTTAAAAGCATTTTGCCTTGATCATTTGTGCTAAACATGGTGTATATATATGAACAAAAATTCCCATCTTTGTGAATGCAGGCTATCTGCCAGCTCCATGAGGGGAATTTTTTTTTAAATAGCTACTACAGTAGGGCTGTTGCCTGCAGAGCAGGTTTTATATGTTCAGGCTACTGCGATCATCAGGTCTGAGTGCAGAGTAAATGGAATTCACAAGCCTTTCCAAGTCACCTCCTGTGTAAAGCCCTGAACAGACAGTCCCAGAAGTGAAGTAAGGAACAACTTCTGCCTCCGCCCCTTTGGGCACCGCTCATACATGCTTTTAGCAATACCTAAAACAAGAAAAACACCTACATCCACTTCACTGGCATTGACAGGAACGGAACGGAAACGAGCAGCTGATGAAGTGGGGAGGCAGTTTCACATGCAGAGAAACTTCCAACTTTCTTTCCTAATGACTCTTTTTTTAAAGCGCTTCGGTTTAGCTCGTATTCCAGTTCAAGAAAAAAAAAAATCTTGGCACATGAGTTCTCTGTGCCTACACAGATGAAAGCTGTGAGAGGCCTTAAATGACTTCAGCAGGAAACTACTGGGAAGGGGAGTGGTCTGTTTTCCGACAGTCCCATTACACATTTCTAGGAAAAATCTTTTCAAGTTCTGCATACGAAAATGAAACAGGATTACAGCACTGCCTCTCTCTTGGAGACAATCGCAACAACACTCTTCCTGCTCCCATGCTGGAATGGTATAAAGTAATTCCCTTCTTTTACATCTCCCCTTCTCTCTATCTCAGGATTCCAGGCGCAGGAATAGCACTTTAGATTGAAATAGTTTTTAGAATCAATGCATTTAAAGTCCTCAAACAAGACCCATTTCATTTCAGGTAATCTTGATGAATACTTTGTTTTGCAGTTGAATTCATGAATCCATCTGCCACTGCCTAACTCCCTCATGAACTGTTTAGTGAGCTCAGGAGTTTTCCACTGAGTAGTGATGACAAAGCACTAGACTACTACAAAACCCATGACGGAGAAGCTGAGCAATAACAGACGCCAGCCAAATAGATCACTGTGGTGGAAGGTCATCCTTGAGCACTATTTCCATTCTTCCCCTCTTGGTAAATTGCTCTGGGAACAATCTTTTTTTTTTCTGGCATAATGTAATCAAGAATTAGAAAGTCACCACCACTTACACAGGGCTGCAATTCCTGGCCTGACTGGTCGTTTGGGGAATTTTAAGTGATGTCTCCACCCAAGCAGCATGTGGAACCAATGTAATGGCTAACACAATTCAGAGCTTAAAATGGAGTGAGTTTGCAGTTCCAGCTGTTTTTGTAAGTCAGTACCAGAGATTTTTGGAAGCATGAGAGGAGAAATAGAAACAAAGATGAGGAATGACTCCTAGTCTGATGATGTACGCAAAGGAACATGTGAGTGACAATGTAAAAGCAAGAGAGCAGTAAAGCATCTCTGGACAGTATTAGACAGCACCATGCTCAGGACCAAGACAGCAAAAAGAAAGTGAGGACTGGTGGAACATACCTCATGGGAAAGAGGTGCATTATTTTCTGTCTCTCTTTTTAGAAGAGACACATGCCTCTACATATGGAAAGGTGAAAATATACAACAGCCGTGGGGTAGACAATAAAGCTTTAATTCTGATGAAGAAGAAAGGTTCACTGTAAGCAGACTTGGCCCAAGTGCCCTTAACAGGTACAGTGACTCACAGTGCTCTACAAATCCCTTAATTATCACACAGTTTTATCTCCCTATGCATCAGCTTAACCCAAGCTAACTATGGAGGGGCCTTTTTCTTTCCTGAGAGCTGATCTATACTTATCAACCAAACAAGTTTCCACATTCTGCCCTAGTCCTAACATGCAGAGACCCCTAATCACTGGCAAGCCACGATGGCAAAAAGCATTTATCTTACTAAGAAATATATTTCCACGTAGGTCCCTCCTTCTAAGCAAAAGTTCTCAGCTAGCTGCTAATTATGATGCAGATTTTTAGCAATTTAATAAGTACTTAGTATTTAATAAGTATTTAGTAGTAATTTGGTAGATCTGCTGCTATGCAGGGCCCCTGTTTAAGGTTTAACTGCCTTTCCAGCAGGCTCTGTCTTCCCAACAGTATTTATTACTCTCTGAAAGCAAGAAACATACTATTTTGTAGAGAAGCATGTGGGGAAGAAAGGTCAAATCTTAGGAAGGAGTCCTCTTTGTGTGTGTTTATACCTGTATACCTCATACCTGCATCCACCACACCTGATCCTTATCTCTCTGAAAGAATCCCTACGGCTACACCGTTTACTGAGATCAAGGCAAAGTTCATTGTTTGCAGAGTTCATCCATCAAGACCAACAGTACAGGTAGGATGCTAGAGACAAAGAATTTATCCAGTGAAAAGAACCATGCTGTAAACGCTATCCCTTGCTGTGTTTATTTGAAAATCCCAGACAACCTGATCTCAGGTAATGCAGCTCTTAACTCGCATTCCAACAACCCCTCACAACACGCTAAACCTGTACACCCCAGTTTCATATCTGTAGGGTAGGACCCACTCTGCAAACTAGATCTAACTAGGATCATTTTTACTAAGAGACTTTAATTCCCAAATAACCTGGTCTGAGAGAAAGAATTCTGTAATCTCTGGAATGGTGATAAAATTACAGTTAGAAAATAACATGCTTCAGGCTTGCAAGAGTCCTCAAACACACCAGTACAAATACAAGAGCCTTTAAAATTACTAGGTTGAACTTCTAATCAATCTGACTTATGCAAAGTGCTAGCTTTTCCCCTCAGAAATAAATTTAATTTAATTTCACTCTATCATTAACAAGGATTATTCAGTTCCAAGGAAGAATTTATATACAGTTGATATGCCTGAAGCATATACACAAGCTGAAGGTTTTTCTAAAATAAAACCATAGTATGTCATTGGAAATCAACAGTAAAAAGGTATTTTAGAGTGCAATGAGCAGTGGAATAACTTAGTTACACAGCATCTAATGAATAAAAGGGATATTGATTGGTTTGCAGTCCATTTCTTAAAACCAAAACAGAGGCTTTCACTTTGTTTTCTCCCCACTGATTGAAAAAAAAACGCTGCTATTTTTTGGCATAAACTGTTATTTTTAGATAAATAGACTCTGAACAGAAACAAAATATGAAGGAAGGCTTCCACACATCATGTAGGTTATTATTTTTTTTTGGCAGCTGAAATTCTTTAAATACTCTCATTAATTTTAAATTAATATTCTTCATGAAGGCAGGCTAATGCAGACACAGCATTATTGGAAGAGTTGTCCATCTTGCAGAATTTTCCCATAGATGTGCTCTTAACATTCTTTATGCTTTGCCCTCTCAACAGGAGTGATTCTCCCTGGACATTAGTGATTCATGTGAACTCCAGATCACTTCAGTGAGGCGCAGTCTTACGAGGAAGAACATGCAACATCTCAGAGATCACAGCCTTAAAGAGAATCCAAAACGAGTCAGCAACTGCACCTTCTGTAAGTGAAATCAGTTTATCTTATAAAACTATTTTATAGGGTAACAGTAATATTAAGCAAATGTAAAAACAAAAGAGGTAAATCTATGACTAAAACAATAATTTAGGGAAAAGCTTTGAAAAAAACTTTAATCATGTTTCTATCAGAAAGATTTAGTAATTTTTAAGTCTGTTTTACTGAAGCTTCTAAGCACCATTGTACATTTGCAAAGCATGTTTATCATCCAGGAAAAGTTTTCTACAGCCCACTGTTATTTCCAAAGGAAAAGGGAAAAATACAGCAAAGGCTTCAAAGACCTGAGTGAATTATTTCATCCCCTTACAAGTGCAACACGTGCTCTCTCTTATTGTAAAGACACAGTACAGAAAACAAGATGTAATTCATACAATTCCTTTGCAAAGTGAGTGCAGTCTTATAAAGAACTGGCACATAATTCTGATTTGAGCTTTATTGTCTTAAACAAAACCAAACTTAATACAGAACATTATAATGTACTAACAGGGTCCTTCAATAGATTTGGTTTTTTCCTTCAATACAAGTGGCTGCAAAGTGCTGGATCTGTAATCGAAAGGTTACTCCATGTCCAAACCAGCAATATTGATGCAGCCAGGCATTTCTGTGTACTATGATACAATCACGTAAGTGAACCAGAGAAGAACATTTGGCCTTTTGTTATTTTATGTGCCAAGGCAGAAAAGAATGCCTTTTCCTCTGTTCTACCCCAATGAACAGATGTGGTTTTAATCACATACTATAAAAAAAATAATAACGCTCACAAGCTTCAAACTGACTTTGAAATTTAGGAGTAAGATTATTTTTCAAAGAAAGTGATTTTCATCTAATTATCTTGAAACTGTCCATAAAAAAAGATAGGCAGGGAACTGGATAAATACACCAAGCAGACGTTGGCTTGTTTGTTCTTCCAGTTGGAGAGAAAATTAAGGTAATTTTGATAAACAAGAAACCTGTGGCAAGACAGAAATTTTAAAAGAAGCCTGAGGGTCTAATTTAGAAAAATTATAGGACATCCATCAATAACTAGATTTTATAGAACAGCATAAATCCAGATGCTACCTCTCTGCTATTGAGCTGGAAGTTGCAGACTAACTCAAAACACAATGTTAGCAAGCCAGCATAGTTTATTAAAAGAGAGACAGAAAATCACAGAATCATAGAATCACCCAAGCTGGAAGGAACCCAGAAGGATCATCAGGTCCAACTCCTGTCCCTACACAGGACACTCCCAACATTCACACTGTGAGACTGAGGGCATTGTCCAAATACTTCTGGAACGCTGGCCCACTGGGTGCTGTGACTGCTGCCCTGGGGAGCTGCTCCACCACCTGCTGGGGGAAGAACCTCTTCCAAATATCCAGTCTTACCCTCCCCTGGCTCATCTTCCTGCCATTACCTTGAGTCCTATCATAGGTCACCAGAGAGAAGAGTTCAGCCCCTGTTTCACCTCCCTCCCTTGTGAGAAGGCAGCGAACAGCTCTGAGATCCCCTCTCAGTCTCCTCCAGGCTGTGAAAATGCCCCACAAATCCCAAGTGCCACCCTGTTGGAAAACTGGCACCCAGAGCCAGCTTTAAACCTACATCCCATGGTATCCAGCTCACTCACCACCCCCTCCAACTAAAATACACTTCATAAATACCTAACATCAGATTAGACATTCTTCTGAATAGCATTCCAGCTCTTGGACAAACTGTGGGTGAAATACAGTTCCAGGGAGTATTGATTACAGTCAATTCTTCAAAACTATTTTGAAAGGCCATATGTGGTAGTGAGGCAGTTGGAATTTGCATACAGAGGGAACAGGTATGTTTCTAATGTAATCTGGACCCCAATTAGCATGGACTATCTTTACGTATATGGCCTGTATGAGGACAACACACACAGTGGACAAAGGGATCCCTGTTCCGTATCTGGGTGTTGTCCCAGAAGCAGAGGGTGGAGGGAGGGAGGTGAAATCTGTGATTCTGACGTGAAGGCAAGATGCACCATGCTGGCATCTGGCAACCATAAAGAGATAAATGAGGCAGAGTTGGGCCTCTGGCTGCTTGCCAGCCAGGGCATACGCAAGGATAACAGGAGCTTTTAATCCATACAGAAAGGTCAGGGAAGTAGGAACAGAATTATGGCCCATAATCATACTTCAACTGCACATTTCCAAGCTTTACAGAGTTTCAGGAAAACTTTACCACAACATCCTATAATTAATTTTAAAACCACATGCAGTCAAACTCCATCACAAATGACCAGGTCCACAAACCATCCAGACACACAGCTCCCACTGAAAACCAAGGGGAGTTAAAGTCCCTAAATACTCTAGCAGTTCCGACCAAATATTTTAATATTTTTTCCTTAAAAAGTATAAATCGTGCCCTTGCTTTGAAACAAACCTCACTTGCTCATAGCTTTTTTCAGTCCTGTATTTTGCTGTAACTCTTAATGAGTTTCACAACCTGCAGTGCCCCCCTGACAAGTACCACATATCTCTGAAGTTCCAAAGACAGATCTTGTGTGTCTCTGGAGCTCATACCACGCACTTCAACAACTGCTCTGCAGCCTGTTCAGATGCTACTGGCTCCATTTACAGGCTTTTGGGACAAACTCCTCTAAAATGACAGTCACAAGCAAAGATAAGATTAGAGATTCTAAATGAGTTCATGCCTGAAGTCAGTATTAAGGAAATTTCATGCAGATAGTTTTACTCATGTTTTTTCTTGTAATGTCAAGGACCAATCTGAGTTTGTATAAAGTGAGTTTTTAATTATGAGCAGAGAAACAATAGCTCACTTCAACATGAAAAAGAATACACCCACTATTTTTCCATGCTCTGTAATTTAAAAGTAGGTCGACCCATTAGCTTTAAAGCTTTCAAAAATATTAAAACTGAAATACAGGGCTCAATTTCCTTTTTGTTTTTAAAGTCAGATCCAGAGATTGAAAAGTTTCAGACTAATGGCTATTTTAAGATGATAAAAGGGGATGAAGTTTTTGAACTATGAATCTAACATTGCCAGAACAGATTGATGCTATAGTAAATTTTTAACGAGAAAGTAAATTTTTAAACATCGACTAAATTTGAAGCATTTAAATAAGACCAGAGCATTAACTGCACACCAATTCAAAAGTGCTACAGGCCTGTAATTTGTCACACTGCACATATAGATCTACTTGACTTTTCTCACATTTTTTCCCATAATGTTCATGTTCAGAATGCAAACAGAGGCCAAAATACATCTGAACAGCACACCCACCAATTCAAGAGACTTCCTATATTTAATGTGAACCTGACCGAATCAATACATACTGAAAAAATTGACCAGGAAATGGCATTTTTTTTCTCCGTGCTTTAAAAGCATAACCCTGGAGACCAGAATTACTGTCTTGGCTATTTGGAATTGTTAATAACAAAGTTATAATTAGTGGGACATTGACTCCCATGTTTCCCAAGCACCTTCTGCATGAACTGTAGGAACACCTTGTAGACACTGAGTATGAAACAAAAAGTCCCTCAGTTCATCAGCACCACAGTGCCCAACAGACACTGCTCTGTGAGAAACATTGAGGCAAACTCTGCTGTTTGCCTGAATTTCAATTGCATGAAGCCTCACTTGCTAAAATCCAGACAGAGACCAACCAGACCCAGCCTGGCTCTGCCGCCGATGCTCTGCACTAATGGAGACCCTGGGAACTCAACTGACTCAATGGGCTGAAGAGCTGAAACATCCCAAAGGGCAGGGAAGAAAAAACAGCATCA
This sequence comes from Tapera naevia, assembly GCA_033556795.1. Taxonomy (NCBI): domain Eukaryota; kingdom Metazoa; phylum Chordata; class Aves; order Cuculiformes; family Neomorphidae; genus Tapera; species Tapera naevia. The sequence goes on along the minus strand of JAUMJJ010000076.1, from coordinate 4,125,996 downwards.
AAACACTCCATTATGAGAACACCCAGGCATCTCTACAAGCTCCTGATGCCAATGGTAAGATCTGGAAACAAACTCACAGCTCTAAGCTGGTGATGGAGAACCTGATGCCAAATCTCTCCTCCTGGCTGGCTCATGCAAATGTTCAGAGCAGGGAAGAGAGAGACACAGCAGCTACTGCAGAGTCTGGGTCATCCAAAGGCTGGTTAAAGGAATACAGGGATGCAAGCTGCTCTCAGCAGCCCAGCATACCACTGAACCACACCCTTCAAGTTATTTCCAGCAATCTTAACAGCCACTGCTGTCTAAGACTGTCCTGGGGTTTCCATCTGAAGTCCAGATTCTGTAAGAAACACTACTGCAGGATTCAGGGCCATGTTCTATGCTTTTCAGGACTAAAGTTCAGGTTCCCGCTGCCCAGACAAACCTGGAGAGAAACTGTTGGTTTCAAATCAGCCCTGCCAAAACCCAACTACTCTGAGGTATCTGTCATGTCACTCAAACTAATTAGATTTTAAAACTGAAGTTAAGCAACTTGTTAGTAATCACTTTTTGAGTATGTATTTATTTTGTTGGGGGAGGAAGGGAGGAGAGGAAAATCAAGCTATTTAGCTTTCCAAGTATTTAACATAAAACCCAAAAGAGCTCCATCTGGCAACCAGCAGGATTTCTAAATAATCTAAATAGTATCTACATAAGAACCAGGCAGTTGGAGTAAGACAACTTCAACTTTTACAGCCACAAGAAACCTTTATTAACATAAAAGGAAATTATAAAAAAATTAAGTTAGAACAGGAACAAGAGTCTGGCAAGCTGACAAAAGACCCCAGGAATCTCTGCATTAATCTGAAAATGCTGCTTTTGACTGCTGGAATATAGCTTCATACACTGTGTGGTTTTCAAAAGCAAAAACAAAAAAAAGCCCTTAAGTACAAAGGACTTCAGTACAATAAAACCAGTCCTAGGAAAATATTCAGATTAATGAAAATCAATATATAATTCCTCATTCTGTTTGTGGAAAATATTAATATTTAATGACAGACTTCATTGAGTCATGGATGAGGCCCTCCATGTCCATAGATGTCTGTCTTCATTAAGAAAATAGTTCAGAATACTACTGCTACTGACATTAATTAAATACACCTTTGAACTACTCTTACATAAAAGTGCTGATAATTCTTAAATCCCAAGTAAATAAACACCTCTCAGAGTTCACAGTATTTAATTTTCCAAGTTATTCCTATGAAGGATCTGGCCTTGCACTTCATAACTAGCCTGTATATTTTTTGGTCTGTTTGTGAATGATCCAAACTTGGTGGTGCTTTGCTGTCCTGTGTGAAATGTTGCAATGGTCTTGATGACCCTGTCAAGCTGCCGCTGGGATTTTCTGTCACTTTCTTGGCAAAAAGTCAGAGTGAAACCAGTAGGCCCAAAAAAAAATCCCAACCGTGTTATGGTGATCCTGTGAGGATAGGGGCAGCCTTGAAGCTCTGCATTTTCACCATCCCTGGGCTACAGGAAGAGAATTTCTATCTTTATCATTGCCCATCTGGCACCTTTCACAGGCAGCAAGAACAAAGAAGTAAAACGTACCGGTCCCTACCATCTGCTTCTGCTTGTAAAGTCTATAAAGAGCCTGATAGGGAAGAAAGAGGGGAGGGGAGAATAAAAGCAAACCCCTTCATTTCCCACCAAACTGTTCTGGCAGGTACACATTTTTGCCTGTACTTCTTGCACATCCCAGGGCAACCCCAGAGGCCCTTGGTTCCCTACAGCAATACAGCTGCTCGACGCAGAGCATCCCCAGCGCTTCTAGCCCACATCTTCATTCACAAGCTCTAACAGCCCAGAAAGAAAGGTTGTTCTTTGAGATTTGCCTTATTGGATCAGCCTCTGTTTTATCTAGAAAAGGAAAATTCCTGTGGGTTTCATAGGAGGTACTACCCTACAGATTTTCTCTGGTTCCACCTCCTTTCCCATCAGCCACAACCCCTCTTGCTGCAAGGCTGCATACACCATGTGTTGGCTCGACCCCTTCTGTCTCTGACAGAAGTTTGGCCAAAAAGAGCAGATTTTCTGCTACTTTGATCATTTCCTGTGGTAAAAAGTGAAGGGAATTATCTGACCCATGGTCTTTCTTTCTTTTAGTTTTGAAAAATAACATGGATTTACATTTCAAGTTCCCTTAAACAGTGTACTTGCTTTTCAATAGCATTCTGCTGCTAGTTTACTGGTTGCCTTACAGAACATTCTTTTTCGGAGTCAGAGAACACATTGCTCCAATCTTAAATGTGGAGATTCAGCTGCTGTATTAAATCAATAATGAACTTCACTATGATGAAGCAGCAACCAAAAAGTAATATCAAATTCACAGACAATATAAAAGTGACAACTTCTTCCCTGTTAAAAAATTCTTACATTTAAAAAATAAGCTTAATTCTCTTTTGGTGGGGACAGTGTTATTTTTGGCTACAAGTGTGCATTGCATCATGTGTTTAGAAATAAGTTAACCCTTTTATTAAATGCACTATTAGAACAGATCTATAACATATGTGATATAAGGACCTGGAAATACGAAGTTTTCTTCTGTCAAATTCACCAGAGTTCCAGATAAAAAGTTACATCCCATGCTTGTCTAAGCAAACGTTGAAATAGTGACACTACCTGTTGACCTAAATGGTGTAGGCATTTGGGCAACAAGAGCCTAAAATAATAGTGACCTCGATGTGGCCTGCAGCTGCACCCTGAACGCTAGTCCATTCTCTATTTTTTCTGTCCCAGAGAGTACCAAGTAAACAAGCAATACAAACATATCTACTGAAATAACATCTTGTATCAGAATTAATAATCTATAGGAATACAGTCCAAATAAATTATGACAATATACATTGAGTCTTTGTAAATGTGGCACTACAGCATTTAAAATATACATATGATCATGCTTAGTAGTGGAACCACACGCTTTCAGCTCAGAAAATACCACAATGTGCACATGTATATATAGACTTTTTCCCGTTAATCATTTACTCAGAGTGCATAAAACCAGTTGTAGTTCTTTGCATCAAAAGCCTTTTTTTAAAAAACTTTGTTATGCTAATTCTATGAATAGCACTGATTTTGACAGATACTCTCTTGAGCTGAGGCCAGGGAGCGTGTGGCTCCCTTTGTGCGAGTTCTGCTCTGGAAAGAAATGATTGAACACTTTGAAGTATTAGAATTACTGTTATTTTAAAATGTTACAGGAAATTATTTTGGTGAATTTACTATTTGTATATAGATATTTTTTTTCATCAGCCTGCTAATTAAAATCATGGCGTGGCTACATTTCATGGTTTATTTTATAAAACTGAATCCCCTCAAAACTCACGCATCTCAGAAGCAAAGGGACATCTAGACTATTTTCCTTTAGGCTTAAAATAGGAAAAAGAAGATACATACTTATTTATATATGTTTGCACGTACTTTAAAATGTAATCAGAAAGGGGGAAAGAATCTGCAGGATCCTCATTAAAACAAAGATTGCACTAAACCACTTAAAACAAAATTCTACCACAAAAAACAGCACTATCACCATTAATAATGTATTGCTTTTCATATGCAGAGGTAATAAGGAGGCTGCACTGTGATCCATATAACCTCAATAATGTATAAATGAATCAAAAATAATCTAATTAGCTCAGCAGCACCAAAAATTATTAAGTAGAAACATCAAAAGAGCCAGTGGGACATTCCCCTTTTTTTGTCAGACACACTGCAGAGCTGCCCTTCAGAATCCTCTGGTTTATCTCTGGAAGCAGGTCTCACAAATGTAGGTCACAGTAACTTAAAAGGACTGGAAGTAAAGGATGCCACGCCAGGACCTGCGCCCTCCACGAGCAGCACTGCCCCACAGTGTCCCCAGCACCGTCTCCACACGTCCCACACGAAGCCCTGCACCATGGAGGATCTATGTAAAGGAAGGGTGGAGCCCGTTCCTCACCTCCTGTCTGCAGCCACAGAAGATATCACATCCTGAAAGCATTACGTTTGCTACAGTCCTTTTTTCCTCCTTCCCCTCAGTGCGACTGTGGAAAAGAAGGAAGAGTAAACCAGGAGGCCATCTCGGCTTCCCCAGAGCCACGCCACAAGGGTGGGAGATACAAGGGAGAACGAAGCCGACAACCACAAACACTGCAGAGGCACAGGACATCCCTGGAGATGGCCTTGGCCTCCTGTGAATCCCTCCAGAGTCCTATAGCCATCCAGATGGGAAAACGTGTGCGTGCGCACACGTGAGACAGCCTCTGAGGAAATACCTGTGGAGGCATGGAAGTCAAAGTTAGAACAGCGGGTGCAATTCTTTACTTATTTACGGGGAAACAGTGAGAGAACTTTTATACGATACCACATAGATGTGGACACCCATGCCTCTGCAGCCTGTACTGCCAGGCTTATATTGCATCAAAGAGAACACAGTGAGAAAACTGTACCCAGAGGAATGCAGTCCAGACTGATTTTTCACAAAGAAATGTCCTAACCATAAAATTCACTGAAGTCATAAAAGTTTAATTTAAAAATAAACAAAGCCTAATACTGGGGTCCACTGTACTTAAGTCAAGGATTTGTTTTTTTCCTGACATTGAAGACACAGATATATAGAAGCTTAGCTTGTACCTCCTTCAACAGGAGGTATCTGTCCACTACCCAGTAATACTTCACTCCCCTTTGAAATTAGGTAAAAGCATCACGTGCAAGAGAAACAATAACGCTATAAAAGGAAGACTTTCACCATTCCAGGACTGTTTCCTATCCAAACTCAAAAGGTTTATACTTCTTCAAAGGAATAAATAGGACAGTACTTGTACAGTAAAGGCTTAAACCATGGTAACAACATTTTAAAGGTGCATTCTTCAAAAGCTTTCAACATTGTTCAATTTGCAGACCTATTGAAAAATGAAATCCAATAAAGCAATGGAGGTGGACAGACAAACAAAGCCTCCCTGCCAGAAGACCTGTGCTTCTATTTACCTTTCCTGGAACATACAGAAGGCAACAGACCCCACAGGACCACAAAGACCACGCTGAAAAAAAATAATCATTCCAATTATGGGAACTACTACAGTATTCCCTAAGGTCCACTCAAAATTCCCAAAGAATTCAACTGGATTCAGCTGGGCCTCCAAAGCTGGCTAACCTTTCCCGATATCTGCAACGTCAAACTCAAACTGCCTTCACAGAAGTCTGTACTGAAGAGCTCCAAGGAGTCCAAGGGCCCACTCTGGCAAAACCTTTCCACACCTAAAAAAAACACAGGGAACCAGCAGGACTATTCAGCAGGGTAACAGTTTTCAAGATATCCTTAATAAATTAATACAGAAACTCACAAATTTAACACAGATGGCCCCCAACATCTGCAAGAGTTAAAATACACAAACTTCCCAAAGCTAACACAGAATGCTGATAAACAGAGCCAGCCTGTGCCCCACTGCCACAGCCGCCAGAGCAAGCCCAACGTGTACAGCACTGTCCAGCTTTCCATAAATACAAGGCATCTCTATCAGAGGTGTCCAGAAGAGGACAGGTGGTATTGCAGGAGGGACAGTATTTATAAAACTGAAAAAGGTGAATTTTAGATTGTATGCTGCTATCTAGAACGACAGTTCCATTTGTACCACCCATTCCCTAGGGAAAATGACACACAATGCAAACAGTCCTAGTTGTTCAATTATTCAAGTAGTAAGAGATTCACAGAAAGACATCTGAGAAACATAACATTTTAATAGATGAAATAAATACTCCAGTACATGCAAGATAAAAACTGACATTGGAAAAAAAATTAAAAATCACTTTTGTTATAGTGTAACTTTTTGTTTGTTTGTTTAAACACTCACAGTAGCTTTTCCCCCAGTTTGGAAATCAACACATGGAAAACATAATCACAACCTCCAGTCCTTCCACTCCTACACACCGAATGCACTTTTAACCTAACACTTGATGCAAAATAAAAAAAAAAGTCATACAAAACAAAAACAAACAAAATAGTAGCTACATCCATCACCTATGTGTTGTTGGTTTTTTTTTCATTTTTTTAAATGACTGAGAACTGAGGTAACCTTTTTCCTGCACAACTGAACAGTAAAATTTAGAAGGGAAATTCGGAAGACAAGACAAGACAAACTTTAAAAACCGCACCCAGCGCGATTAAAGCTTTTTTTTTCTTTTTTTTTTAAGATACCCCCACCTCCCCAAATATAAAAAAACCTTTCAAACAGTTGTTATTACCATTTGCGTGAAGACCTTGTTGAATAAAGGAAAATTTATCTGCAGATGCTTGACTTTAGAGTAAAACAAAACTAAGCCAAAACTGGCTACTTTTATTAGTACGTATAGTTTGAATATGCTGTTCTGCTTCTTTACCACATGAAATCAAAGGATTGGGCTCATCCAAGCAAATTCTTTGGTATACAAAAAAGGGGCGAGGAGGTGGGATATTATTTTCCTTTAGCAATGACTGGAATCTAAACAGAAGATGTGGGGGTTAATTCACAGAATTGGAGTTCACTGGCGGTAAAGTCCTGGGTGAAGATCTTTCTCTTAGTGCCTGAGATAACAGGTTGCAACCATCTGAGACGGCGCAAGCTGAGTTCCTCAACCTTTCCCTGTAATCGCTCATTTTGGTGCTACTTTCGGGGTGTTGGGCTATATCCCTGAGGCATTGGGTCAGGAGCACACAAGCAGATACCACACTCATGGCTCCTCCTAGGATGGCAGTTTGCACAGCTTTGCCCTCTGGATTGATGGTGGCAGCTTTACCCAAAAACTGGGGCTCAGTGGCAAAGCCCACCAGAGCATAGACGGACTGCACCAAAGGTCCACTGAACAAGACGCACCGGTTCCTGGTCAGCTCGCTGGGTGAAGTCTTGACCTCCTTGACGCACGCCAGGAGGGCAGAGGCGCTGGTGCTCATACATTTGACACTGAGTTTGAACTGCTCCTTAGCAAATTTATCCTTGGATTTCTCACTGGCCAGCACGCAGGCGTCTGTCAGGAATTTCAAGTTCTTGGACATGTTCTGAGAAACCTCCAGCAGGAGCTGAGGGCTCATATCTGCCAAAGGGGTGGTCTTCAAGACCCCGCAGCCGTGCTCCACCTCATGCCTACACCGGGTCACCTTGTAGCGATCCACCAAGCCGGGCATAGCGGGCTGGGCCCCCGGAGTCTCCACCGCAGCCAGGTAGGCAGCGTGGGCAGAGCATTCGGTCAGGGAGACCACCAGCTCCCCCATCTCCATCAGGCTTTCCCCCACCTCCCCGAAGCGTCCCATGTTGAGCTGGCTCTGGACGTCATGGGTCAGGATGGAGAGTCCTTTGGTCCTGGCAATGATCGTGTCCCTGCACTTCTCGAAGGACTCGCCGAAGACAGACAGGCTCTCGGTGTTCACCGGCCTGGTCTCGCTCGACAGCAGGAGCAGATCGGCCACCAGTTGCATCTTGATCTTGCAGTGGTCGCAGATGGAGACGAGCTTCTTCCTCTGCGCGGAGCCGCCGCCGGGGCCGCCGGGGCCGCCGCCTCCGCCGCTCACCTCGCTGCCGGACTTGCCGGAGCCGCCGCTAGCCATAGCGCCGGGGGGGCCCTCGCATGCCGCTCGCTACCCCGCTGCCGCCGCCTCCGCCGCCCGAGCAGTCCCGACTGAGCCCGGCACGATCGCTCTGCCTTTTCCGCAACATCATTCCATCAATCGCCGCGAGGCCGGGAAGGGCTCTGCGCGCCGGGGCTGCGGGGGGGGTTGGGGGGGAGCGAGCTCGGCCGGGGCGCCCGCCCCGCTCCTACGGCGCTGCCGCGGCGGGCGGGCGCTCACCGGGAGCCCCCGGGCCCCGCTCGGGCATCCCGAAAAAAAACAAAAAAAAAAATGTATTTCTTTGCTTTTCTCTTTTTTTTTTTTTCTCCTTTTATCCCCCTTTTCGCAGGCGTTCCCTGCCTTCCACCGCCTCCTCCGGCCGCGGGATCCTGCGCGAAGTTCCCTTTACGGACCCGCTCAGAGCCGCTCCCCGGCAGCCGCGCGGGGCCGGGGCCGGGGCGCTGCCCTCCGAGGCGCCGCTACCGGTGCCGCGGCGGCTCGGGGCGGGCGGGCGGCAGGCGGGCGCAGCTCGCAGGGGCCGGAGGGGCGGCGGCTGCGCACCATGTGCCGCCCCCGGCCCCGCAGGAAGCGCCGCCGAGGGTGTGGCCCGCGCGCGCCACGGCCCCGCCGCGCGCCCCGCCGCCGGGGGGAAGGGGGTGTGGAGCTGGGGGGGGGGGGGGGGGCACCGCGGGGTACAGAAAGAGGGAAAGAATGAAAAAAAAAAAAAAAGAGAAGAAAAATAATAATAAAAAAAAAGATCCACCGGATCCGGGCGCTGCTGGGGGCGGGAGGGATGCGTTCCCCTTCCTTCTGCCGCTGCCTCACTCCTTCCTGCCGCGAGCATCCACGCGGTCCGTGCCCCCGCGCCGAGTTAGGCTCTGCCCGCCGCCGAGGAGGCTGTCCGCGGGCTGCAGCCGCCGGCACTGCCGCCCGCCCGGCCCCGCGCTCCTCCTGCCATGGTCCCTGGCCGAGCCGCCAACTCCCAGGAAAAAAAAAAATATATATATAAATAAAAATAAACGGCGGGGATGAGGTCTTCTTTTAAATTCCCTTTCTCAGGCTTTCGGACAAACTGTTGGGAAGCGGCGGCGGGCGTGCCAGCCAGACGCTGCTCGGCTCCGAGGGAGGCTCCCCCCTCCCCGTTGCCTTCGCCGTAACCTCACTTAAGCCTATCGAAATCTTTTGTGCGGTGTCACCGCCCTGCGTTTAAATCCTGCCCTCCCCCCGCCGCCCCGCGCTCCGCCCCGCCGGGGACGGCGGCAGCGACAGCGCCCGCCCCGGGCACCGCGAGCGGGGGATGAGCGGGGCGGGATGAATAAATAAATAACGGGGGCGGCGGGGGGAGGAAACCGAGAGCGAGCGGGGCAGCCGGATGAGCTCAGCCCGAGTGGGCTGGCGAGGAGCGCAGGCGGATGGAGGCGATGCCGAGAGGGGAGCTCAGCGGCCGCCCTCCGCCCAGCCTGCCGGGGCACGGTCGCCAGCCCCGCCGCCCCCACCTTGCCCTGCCGCCCCCACCTTGCCCCGCAGCCCTGCCTCCCCCTTGCCCCGCAGCCCTGCCTCCCCCTTGCCCCGCAACCCTGCCACCCCCGCAGCCCTGCCGCCCCCCCTTTGCCCCGCAGCCCTGCCTCCCCCTTTGCCCCGCAGCCCTGCCTCCCCCTTTGCCCCGCAGCCCTGCCTCCCCCTTGCCCCGCAACCCTGCCACCCCCGCAGCCCTGCCGCCCCCCCTTTGCCCCGCAGCCCTGCCTCCCCCTTGCCCCGCAACCCTGCCACCCCCGCAGCCCTGCCGCCCCCCCCTTTGCCCCGCAGCCCTGCCTCCCCCTTACCCCGCAGCCCTGCCTCCCCCTTACCCCGCTGCCCCCCTGCCCCACCGCCGCCCCCCCAGCCCATCGGGTCAGTGCCACACTCCTTTGCACACTGCGAGGCTCCGGGCAGAAGGACCCTTTCCCTGGTTTTCATCCCATGCCCTGCTGGACCACAGAGGATTTCACTCTACTGAAGACCGGGAGGTTAGGCTGGATTTGCTCGGATCTGTTTGAAAAGCCCAACCTCTTGCTTAGCCCTAATTGCTGCTGTAAATGTGGTGTTGGGGTATTGCTACATCTCTATTTTCATTGAAGCATTTCCGACTCTACCCAGTTTTTAAACCAATGAAGAGGAATTTGCTGTGTTTCTCTCATGTTTCTGTCATTGATCTGTTATTGAAAGGGGCTACAGGGAAGCTGGGCAGGGAGTTTTTACAAGAGCATGGAGTGACAGGATGAGAGGGGATGCCTTTAAACTGGAAGGGGGAAGATTTAGATTAGACATCAGGAAGAAATCTTCACAACGAGGGTGAGGAGGCCCTGTCACAGGTTGCCCAGGGAAGCTGTGGATGCCCCATCCCTGGAGGTGTTCAAGGCCAGGTTGGATGGTGTCTGGAGCAGCTTGGACTGATGGGAGGTGTCCCTGCCTATGGCAGGAGGTTGCAACTAGATAATCTTTAAGGTCTCTTCCCACCCAAAGCATTCTGCGTTTCTGTGATTGTTTTTGAAGACTGGTTAGTTTTTGTTAGAGTTTAGCAGGGAAAACAAACCTACTGACACTGACTTTGTGTACAGAGAGCCTCTGTGAGGAAGACTTTCTCCTTTGGCTTGATTCCATTCTGCAGCGCATCGGGAACTTTATTAGATGTTTCTTGTCAAAAGCAAGATGTTACACTCCGTAAATCTGAGGCTTTCAAGTAAGTGTCATTAAACAACAATAAAATTAAAATTACTAATTGGGTTGGAACAAGTTATAAGAAAATGGGTTTAACGGTGCCTGGGATGCTTCCAAAGGGAATGTATAGTTGGTGAGGAGAATATTGATGTCCCACACATCAGATTCTCTTCTGTTATGCAGTATCTCTGTCAACATAACACTGAATAATCAGAGTCCATGTTGAAACCACATCTTGCATTTGTTACATATTTTGCTGCAGCTTAAGCTGCAGCTAAATAATAACATCCCTTTGCTCCTTTCAATCAGACTTGCCTTTTTAAGTTCACCTCTTAATTCTAGGCATTTACAATGCATTTAGCAGGCTACAGAAATCCAGAAATACATTTGTCCCAATTCACAGTTACGCTAACGTCCTGCTATTTTCATAGTGCTGCAGGGGTATAAGTGACCTTGAAATAAATGAAAATTGGACCAGACTCCTCGCTTGCAGGTCAGATCCAACAACGTCCTGGCACGAACAGAGCCCATCTAATGGATTGCATATGTTCAAAGAGCTTCAGACAAGTTTATCTGTACATGTTCTCATCTATTAGCTAGAGGAACTCTTGGCCTTCTCTACTGACTTGTAGGGAGGATCGTGAGCAGGATGATACACATCTGAAAGTGAAGGGTTAACAGGATGCAGGCTTCTAGGGGGGAAACCCTTGCTGTAGAGCCAGGCTTGAGGAAAGGGGCAGATACAGGTCTTTGGGTGTGTCGGAAATAATGTCAATTCTCTACCCACCCCTCCTCACAGAAACAGTGTGAGGGAAATTCTGTTTATTTGAGTCAGATTATAGCAGTTTAAAGGAAGGTCATGATCGGGGCCTAAACAATTTTGGCTTACTGCCAGCAACTTGTTTGCAAAACTATAAATAGGAATGATTTCAGAATACTCTGAACAATAAAAAACAATGGGCAGCAGAAAGCATCTGAATTGGATTTCAAAATACTTTCAGGTATGAAAGTATAATTGCCTTAAATGAGGCAATGAGATATTATGTAGCACGAGGAATGCCTCTCATAAATATTAACCTAGTTTATTTTTAATGAAGATTGACTACATTTAATTAGGGTTTGAAAGGTTTCATTTTAGAAAAACGTAGGTCTCACCTCTGGCTAGAAGTGGTGTTACATGACCTAATAATCTTTTCCACTTTTAGATTATGCTGCCATGATGCTCTGAATGATTTGTTCCATTCCCCAAGGACAATGCAGAGAGTTCCTGCTGTGGCTCCTCCACCAGCCTTCCTCCCAGCTGCCCACACCAGAAGCACAGCTAGGCCACAACCCATGGCAGTTCCTAGCTGCTGACACGGCCACTAAAGCTCTTAGTAACTGCTAAAATATGAGCCAAATATTCTTTGAGCTCCTTTAGTCCATCCACAAGACTGATCCCGTGCGTATCAGTTTCACTATCAACAAGGGGCGAAATCGGTAGCTGTTACCATGTAGTGGGTATTGCTTGTGGACAATCTCCAAGGCAGTCCTTGTGTATTTTTTTCCAGTAGCAGCCCTGGGTGTTCACCTCTTCTACATAGGAAACACATGATGAAGACTGACCTAACCACTCCTTTTGGTTTACTGTTTGAAAAATACCGTGGAAAATACCACCTTAATTGGTGGTTTTCACCATGAAAGAGGCATTTCTTATAGCAGCTGTCTGTTAGAGCCTTCCTACAGACTGCATTGTTGCTTCCTAAGTACACTTGGCCTAGCTGGGTTCAAGATCACTCATAGTCTGTGTTTACCATGCATATTATTTGGCCATAAACACATAGTCTTATTCTAAAAGGCAGATTCTGTTAGGTCCAGTAATTTGAGTAGAACTGAGGGTCAACTAGGTATGCATTTTAAAGGCCCAGTAGATATATCTGTGTGATTTAGGAGAAAACTTACTCAGTGATGTTTGGGGTGGGTATTTCTTTCATAAATCTTTTACACATCATCTTTTTCAAGGACAATGTGTGCATACCCATGTGTTTCATGGCTGCTGAGTCCAGAGGTAACCTGCAGGACTTGGGCATCTCTCTGAATGGTGTAAAATCTTAGAAGATATGAAAATCAGGTGGCCATGCTTGGTCTTAAAAAGATTTCACTGACAGAACCTGAATGAAATAACTTGGGGGTTTGAAACAGCAGGCATTGTCAGATACAAGGGATTAAAAGGCTTTTTAATGTGGCTTAGTAGTGTACAGAAGATTGGCTTACTTGTATGAGCTCTTCTTTCGTCACATTGATCTTTATTTTACATTGTGTTTCGTACAACAGACACTGAAGGTTGAAGTCGTCTTTCCCACACCATCTGATGGGGCATGGCCCTTTTATTGCTTAGTAAAATCCTTTTTTGTAAAGGAGGAATTGATTTTTGCCAGTGTAGCCAGTGTTGAGTAATAGCTAATAATTTTATGAACACTGCATGTGACCAGGTTGGTGAGAGGAAGTACTCCACAACAGGTTATCCTACTTTATATTACCTTCTTGAATAGGTGTATCTATCCAACTTAATTGGGAGCTAGCTGGTGAAGGAATAAAAGGCAATTCAGTTGTTCGCCTGTGTCAGCTATATGTGACTAAACCCATGAAGTGGTGATTACAAGATGATACCTCCAGCTCCGAGGGATACAACTGGTTTGTCAGACTGAGAACTAAAAAACAGAGGTGGATAGAGTCGGCAGAGACTGATGGAAGAAATAATTTAACACAGAGGCAGACTTTGCAGGAGAGGCTGGAAGAAGCTGGGCCTTCCCCTCTGCATCAATGGAATGGTAAGTCATACAGAAGGAAAGGCAAGTGTTTTGACTGGTTTATAGTTCTTAAGATCCATTTTTTCTTAAATATTTTGGTGCTAAGTAAGTGTTTGGTGGTCAGTACTTACAGTCATTACTTCACGAGAGACTAAAGCTGCGAGACCTGGGTCTGCTTCAGGTCTGCTGAGGTAATCATGGTTGATATGCCAGGGATGCAACCTTAGAACTGGTCTGTGTATAGCAGAAAATAGGCAGCTGGAGATCTGGAGGAACAGTTAAGTGGTCACTTGCAAGAGCAAACTGCAAACATAATCACAATTTTGTTTTTTCTTCTTTGAAAATTATTTTCTGTATAAATCAGTAGTTTTTAGAATAAAAGGTGGGCTTTTAACCTTGATGTTTGATGTGAGGGGTATTTTTTAACATGGTATAATAAAGAACGCAGTATCAAAGGTAAGAAAAAATTCTTACATAGACAACCAGTAATGTAAATATCTCAGTTATATCTAAAATATTGGTTAGCTCCTGTTGCTCAATGAAAGATAATACAGCAAAAGTGTTTTTTATTTGTTGTCTTTTTATTCACCATTTATTGTACTGTTGTTTTCCGCACGTACCGTATATAATTGATTAGTTGTCCCCTGCTGTTACCATGGATATTTAATACACTGTCATGCAAAAGAGACACATTTTTATGAAGAGAAAAATGCAGCCTCAAAACTCCTCTTGCATGTTGTGGGAGACTGTGCCATATTTTGTGTTTATATGACCAATAATGGCTTTCTGCTTCATGTTCTTATCTGCCATCTCCACGTATCAATATCCATTCCACACCTCGAGCTTTATCATCCTAGCACCCAGGAGGCAGTTAGGTGCAACATAGCTCCTTGTGTCCATTCTCTCTCCCTGGAGCAGGCAGGAAGGGCCAAGTGAGTAGGTCAGTTGGCTGGAAGCTCAGAAGCCCTTCATGGAAGAGTGGTAAGTGCTATTGATAAGAATGGTCCAGCATAAACAGGAATCCAAGACCCTCCCTTCAGACTCTTAGGACTGGGGTGTTTTTTTTTTAAGATCAAAGAGGACACAGTATTTTGAACAAAATGTGCAAGGGCCCACCCTTCCTGAATTGCACTTTTGGTAGTATGTTCTATCCTGCAGCTGCAATACCCTACAGAAGGGTTTGGGTTTCCCCCCACCCCTCCTTTTTTTTAATATGTATCATGAGAGAAATTTAATAGATGCTTTCATAGGAGTCTCTGATCCTACACTTTTCTCATTGTGCCTGTGTATTCTATGAGGAGAGCTGTTGATCATTACTGGTTTAAGTCTAGCACCTTTAATTCATCAGAAGTTTGTGTACTGTATTACTTACATTAGATGGAGGTGCCAAAACTGACCTGTAAACCTAAAATTAAATTGGGACTACAAAACTAACTTCACTTAGATTGTGGAAATTCAACTATAAATGGAATTCCTGTGGGAACTGTGTAAACCTTCTTTGACATTGATATAATGTAATTCTTTTCTTACTAGGGTAACTTTAAATTGTGTAACCAATACATAGTTTTAACCAGCACGGAATTGTATCAAATCTTACAGTAAGACAAGTATTAACAGGAACATTCTGTGGTGTTTCTGAATTTAAGGATTACAGGGTATGGCTTTATTGCAGCTGACTAGACAGCCAGGCATCATACCCCCTCCCCAAACCTGATCAGACAGGTAACGATATAAAGGTAACATGTCATTTATCAAACATCTCCATCCAGTTGGTAGGCTTTATTTTATAAAATGTCCAGGCACAGGATAACATAAATGTAGGGTAAAGATTTATTTTATGCTCAACACTGAATTCAAAATCTGAATTTTAAGCTAGTTATATCGCTATTTTCTGTCAATCACAATAATTAACCGCTATGTTGGGAGAATTTTGAATTAAATATTTAGTTTTCCTAGTTGGACCCAAGAATTTACGGTCTAACTAGCTCTGGAACAAAGTATGCATTCTCTTAATACATGGCAAGTGAGTGTGCTTCTTTTATGTATCAAGTTAACTTGAAGACTGAAATTATTCTGAATAATTTAAATGTGTATGCTTTTGATGACAGTGTATTTTGCTTGCTATGCTGCTAGTAACAGTATCAGAAAGCTATTTTTCTTTCTTGAGAGTTAGAAGTATTCTTATTGGTTTTAAAGATAACATATTCAGGCCTGAATCTTCAGGTTTTTCTCTGAAAGTGACTGTGTTCAGGAATCTGAATTAACACATGCACTGTCTTTGCTTGAGAGCTCATGCATTAGATTGTCTCTGCAGGGGAACATTTAGGGTACCTAAGATTATTTGACCCATGAAAACATTAATTGTGAATGTTTTACTGCAAATAACTCAGAATATTCTGATATTCCATAAAATGTATGACAAAGCTTTTAAAAGGGTAATGAACGTTGGGTCATCTCAAAACTTGCTTGAAGTTTCTGGGATCTGTTACTCAGCAAACCTTCTGTATTATTTAACACAATGTTGTCCTGGTCCTTTACGAAGCTGGTAGGTGCCAGAGCAGTTCTAATGCCTATCAGGCTGTATAAAGAGCACAGCTGTACACCAGACCTCAATCATTTTAGATATTCAAAGTAATCACCAAAAGGCTGCCTTTTGCAACACCTCATTCATCTGAGCCACTATTAAACATCCTCTTGTATTAGTAGAGTTCTTAAAATTAATTAATTCTTCCAGACACAGCGTGTGTTGATAGTAGGTAGCCCTTTCATGTTCATTCTCTCTTCTGCATGCTTAGCGCTGATCTTCTGATCCTATTAGTTTAATCTCTTAATTGTCTACACGTCCTTCCAAGAAGGCACTGCCGCTTCCTTCATGAAGTCAAGTTCTTTGTTCTTTCCAAGGTTTCACTCCAAGGAATGTCAAGGGACAAGCTTTAAGACCCTACTGTACTGTATTTGCAAAGTAAAATGTGACGAATGAGAATCCGCTTTAAAAGGGAAAACTACACACAAAACCTACCACCAGCAAAGACCAGAGAGAGATTTTTTGCAAATAAAACCTAAGTGCATTCTTCTCCTAACTCAAAACAAATAATGGTATTGGAAGTATATATTGCACAAATATAGTTTTAAAAATACATGTTATATTTAAAAAAAAATAGAGACTCCCAAACATCACTAACAGAAATTTAGAACATCCTGAATCCACTCATATTATGGCTTGACACAACCCTACTCAATAATGAAACCAATTTACATCAACAGGGGGAGGTAGATTTGCCTTCTGATAAGGCATAACTTGGTAATTGAAAGTACTACTAAAAGAAGTTGCATGTTGCAGAAGTAAAAATGACAACCACAGCTTGAGACATTCCCTGGCATGATTAGATGGGATTTAAATTACAAAATAAAGCCTTAAACACTTTACTTTTGCAGTCTATAATGAAAGTACCCATCTATTATCAAGTATGTTTTGTATTGCAATCATAATAGTGCCAGGAATATGAAGACTGTTGAAGAGTATGAAAATGCTTAAGCTATAAAAAGCGTATTTGTCTGATTCTACAGATACTCTGAAAAAAACACAGTGTGCATCTATAAAAAGTAAACGCAATTTAATTTGCCCTTGTCAGTGATATGTATTTCTAGCTGTGTGGCTTTTGTTTCTTGCATGTGGAAGAACAGCAGAGTACAGAGAGAGGCTGAAAAGGTGTTTGTTCTGCAGCTGACTCCACAAAGAGTGTACTTTGATCCAGTTCTTCCTGGACAAAGAATTCTGCCTGAACAGAGATAGTCGCAAGGTCAGAACCAAGCATGAAAAATATCTCCCTTTCAAATTAAAGTTTTTATAGGTACAACAAGGAAATGTATAGTGTTGTTTGGTGCTGGATATACTGAACGATTTGTTCACTTACCGAAGGGAATTGGATTACCTTTGAGATCTACATCTGAATGTAGCACCAGGTCTTAAGGAAAGTCAAAGTTGGCTTGGTTTGCCCTAGTAAGACAGAATTGAAGAAAATATTTCACAGTAGAAATTAAGCAAAAATATTTTATGCTCAAAATTGAATCCTTAGTCTTTATTTTTTTCCAGTGAATGTACATGTGATCCAGTAATAACAAAAGTTACCAGAAACATATTTTAGTAAAACCTCATTAATCAGGGCAATCTGATATAGAGTACCTGATGTTCATTATATTTAATGAGAAATCACTGAGCAAAAGTGCTCATTAGTGACTTACTGGACAGCTTTGTGAAAAGTGCTTGACTAAAACCCTGTTTCAGTTACCGTACATTTAACAAGCTCCATGAATAGCTATGGCCTAACTGCTTCCTGTTTCTCAGGCGCACTGGCAGTGTGTCTGAAATGTTATAAAACGATAACCCTCAGAATGGAGCTTGCAGACGAGGCTGGTTGTTTATCAGGGTTCTGAAATCATGGATCCCACATCCACCCCTGCTGTTTCTCATGCTATGCAAGCTGCTGCTTCACATGCCGTGTCTTCCCACTGTTCACAAGCTGCACAGCCCTTCAGTGTTCTACCATTGCAAGAGCTGGTCCAGGCTTCGGAAAGCCTCCTGAACCCACGCACTTGCCTATTGATTGCTTTTGGTTTGTATTTGCACGCTCTGCCCCTAAGGGCAGTGGGCTCCTGACACATTATAGGGCTCCTGACTCATTATAGGACTATATGCAGTAATAGAATGGGGTTGAAGCATTCACTTCATGGAATTAGTTCCTTTGTTCTGAACCTGCTCTCCTTTCATGGAAAAACATCCTGTTCACTAATCAGTCTGACCATAACAAGTATCTACCAGTAGCAACTACTGTGCTTGCTTGAAGTCTCAAGTTTAAACTTTTTGGGGTCCAAGTCTAGAAAGCCAAAGAGGAGACAGTGCTAGTTAGAATTAAAATGCCTTCCATGAGAAAAAAATAAAAACTACAGAGTGAAATAAGGCTATGCAGACGTCAGTTGGTATCATTTAGTTTGTTTTGGATAATGGTAAAGTAGTCTGAAAAGAAAAAGCTGCATCTCTTAATCTTTTATGGTGGTCAGATATTGTTGCTGAGATACTAGTTAAAATCAGAAGACTCAGTGCAGTGGGCCCAGTTCCCATCACATAGATCAGTGAATGCAGATTCTTGTCATCCTGCTTTAAAAAAAATCAACAGACTCACACAGCTTCTACCCCAGGAGCTGATCCATCACACGGCTGTTAAGCACTAACACCAGGGTCACCTCCTGTTCCATAAACAGGGCCGAGACCTGCAGTGAGCACAGCCAAGGCCACCTCCTGAAGTGACAGCACAGCGGAGAAGGAGTGGAAGCTGGTGAAGGGTCTAGAGGTGAAATCATATGAGGAGCATCTGATGTCACTTGGTCTGTTCAGCCTGGAGGAGACTGAGGAGGGACCTCATAGCTGTTTACTCTTTCCTCACAAGGGAAGGAGGAGGAGCAGGCACTGATCGCTTCTCTCTGGTGACCAATGACAGGACCTGAGGGAATGGCAGGAAAATGTGCCAGGGTAGGGTTAGGTTGGACATTAGGACAAGTTTCTTCACTCAGAGGGTGGTGGAACACTGGAACAACTCCCCAGGGAAGAAGTCACAGCCTGACAGTATTCAAGAAGCATTTGGACAATGCATTCTGACACACAGTGCGAATGTTGAGTTTGTGCTATGAGGACAGGCTGAGAGAGTTGGGCTTATTCAGTCTGGAGAAGGCTCCAGGGAGGCTTCCCAGTACTGAAAGGGGCTCCAAGAAAGCTGGGGAGGGACGTTTTACAAGGGCATGGAGTGACAGAATGAGAGGGGATGGCTTTAAACTGGGAGGGGAGAGATTTAGATTAGGCTTGAGGAAGAAATTCTTCACAATGAGGGTGGTGAGGTCCTGGCACAGGTTGCTCAGGGAAGCTGTGGAGGGTGTTCAAGGCCAGGTTGGATGGTGCTTTGAGCAGCCTGGTCTGGTGGGAGGTGTCCCTGCCCATGGCAGGGGGGTTGGAACTGGATGGGCTTTGAGGTCCCTTCCCCACCCATAGCATTCCGCGACTCTGTGCAGGGTCAGGAGTTGGACTCGATGAACCTTGTGGGTTCCAACCCAGGTCATCCTGGGGGAGCTGAAGGGGACCCGCACCACCGCCCCCAGCCCGCGGCAGGCGAGGGGACGTTGCCTCCCCTCCCACCATCCCCCGGTGCGCTCCAGCATCTCCCAC
Source organism: Tapera naevia (assembly GCA_033556795.1). Taxonomy (NCBI): domain Eukaryota; kingdom Metazoa; phylum Chordata; class Aves; order Cuculiformes; family Neomorphidae; genus Tapera; species Tapera naevia. Next base: position 4,106,702 of record JAUMJJ010000076.1, on the reverse strand, counting down.
CCCTTCCAGCTCCTCCTCCCCCTCCCCTCCCGCTCCTCCTCCCCTCCCGCTCCTCCTCCCCTCCCGCTCCTCCTCCTCCCCCCGCCCCTCCCGCCCCTCCTCCTCCCGCCCCGCCCCTTCCGCCCCGCCCCTCCCTGCGCCCTTAAGGCCGCCGGGGCGGCCTCCGCGCGGGCCAAGATGGCGGCGGCCGCTGCGTGGGCGCTGCTGGCGCTGTGTCTGTGCGCGGCGGCCGCGGAGCCCGAGGGGAAGCGGCGGGCGGGGCCGGCCAAGAAGAAGGACATTCGGGACTACAACGACGCGGACATGGCTCGGCTGCTGGAGCAGTGGGAGGTGCGGGGAGGGGCCGGGGCCCCGCGGCGGAGCGGGAGGGCCCTGCCGGCGGCGCCTCCGCCGGGGCGAGGCGGGAGGATGGGCGGCCCCGCTGTCCGAGCCCCGGGCCGGGCCCTGCGCTGAGGGGCACCCCGCGGCCTTGGGGGGAGGTCGCAAAACCGAGGCAGAGAATGAAGAAGAATTACGAGGAGAGGCTGAGGGAGTTGGGCTTGTTCAGCCTGGAGAAGAGAAGGCTCCGGGGAGCCCTCACAGCGGCCTTGCAGTACCTGAAGGGGCTCCAGGAAAGCTGGGGAGAGGCTTCTTACAGAGGCCTTTAGTGATAGGACGAGTGGGAGGGGCTTTAAACTGGAAGGGGGAGATTTAGCTTAGACATTAGGAACAAATCCTTCACACTGAGGGTGGTGAGGCCCTGGCACAGGTTGCCCAGGGAAGCTGTGGCTGCCCCATCCCTGGAGGTGTCCAAGGCCAGGTTGGATGGGGCTTTGAGCAGCCTGGTCTGGTGGGAGGTGTCCCTGCCCAAGGCAGGGGGTTGGAAGTGCGTAGTCTTTGAGGACCTTTCCAACTCAGCCTATTCTATCATTCTGTGAAACCACCCTCACCGCGGTGCTCCCAGCCTGCCCAGCTGCCCCCTCTCCTTCTCCCATGCCAGAACCCCAGGCTCAGGCCAACAGCCTGGTTTGAGTTAAATGCCTGCTGTTTCAGATATTTCGGGATGTATGTTGGCTGAAGGATTGTTCAGGAGAAATACTCATGGTTACAGAATAGATAGGTAGTTGTGTTTTGGTTTTCTACTCCTTGTAATAATGACATTCTATTTCCGACTCTCTTTTGTCCCCCTTCATCCAGCTGCTTTAACTTTATTTGACAGTCTCTTATCAGTCTTTCTCCATGGGGTTGTCATACCACTGATCAGGGTGTTTTTCCCCACTATTTTTGTCTTCTGGTAAATGCCAGAGCACTCATAAGTATCTTTGTTATTTCCCATGAGGCTGCTCACCAATATGTTTTGCGCAAAAACTGAAAGAAATAATAGAGTGGAAACTTCTGCCTCCTGTAACACCAGTTACAGATGTAAGTCAAGGCAGAGAATAAGGTTTTGTAGGTGTAATATAAAGTAACTTGTGATAGAAGTAAGGACATCTGCTTTGGATCTGGTTGTCAGGTTATAGGCTTGTTTATGCCATGGACTGTTACTACACCTCTCCCTCTAGGAAGGTAGATTCTTAGAAAATTGAGTTAAAATTTTCAATGTAGTTACCTGAAAAGCTCGAAGTTCACCTTTCTGTTAGTGGTATCACCCAAGGACCAGGTAGTCCCCAGATGCCAAAACGATCAAGGCTTAAGTGATAATATTGGCCAACTTCAACAAAATTTGTAAGAAAGATGTTGAAGATGAGTGTTTGTGAATTGGGTGCCTGGATGAAAGTTAATGCTGTCATGACTCTGACTCTATTTTGTTCCCATCACATAGCAGGAAGGGGCAGGATGCTGTTCAGAGTTTTCCCTTTGTAGCTGGAGCAGGTCTCTGCTCTAGTTCACCACTTGAAGCACAAATGCTTACGGCCATGTCGTCTGCAGATGTGGCTGAGCAGCTGGGGAGCTGGCTGCTGGGACTGACATGGCCTGTGCAGAAACACACATACAACCAGAGCTCTAGAAGAAAAAAGTTACTGAAGCAGGGGCTCAACAATTAATGATTGTTGGGGCTTCGGGATGGTCAGCAGTATGGCATTTTGCCTAGTCGTAGTCAGGACACTTATAAGGAACATGAAAGACTTGAGAGGGTGGTGGCTGGAGTGTGGAGGAGAAGGAGCATGAGAGAACTTGGTGTGTGTGTGTGGGGGTGAGAAACAAAGGGGCCATTATGAATTTGGATGAGAGCTGAAATTGTCTGAGAGAGAGAGGGGCCCCGGGCACCAATCTGTGCAGAATCAAGCATCACTACTTTGAGCGGAGTGAGATGGCTCCTAATATTTTTTATTTCCCTGGCAATTAGTCTAAAAGCATTGGAGGATGGTTATAACATCCTAGGGGTCAGCTGCATGCCTGGCAGGCTGAGGCTGTAGCCCCAGCAGCCCTCCCTGAAGGAGCAGCAATGCCTCTGATCAGCCTCTTGTGCTGGCTCCTTGCACTTTGCTGGTGAAGCTGTGTGTGTGACTGCTTGGTGACCTGGGTGAGTGATCTAGCAAAGCTGAGCATGGAGATGGGAAAAAGAGAGGTTACTTCTCAGTTGCATGACTAGAGCTTGAAGGAAGCCACCGCTTAGGGATTTCCCTCATGTGGGAAGGGACTCTCAAGCAACCTTGAGTCCAGAGGAGCTGGAAACAGAACTGAAAATCTGGTCAGGAGGTCCTTCTGTTACTGAAATGTTGTATTCTTTAAAATAGCTTCATTATTGTTATAAACTCAGGCTTTCTTGGGCTTGACTCTGAGCTAAGGTCATTGAATAGGCTAAGGAATTAAGTGATATATGTTGCTAATATTTTTTTAAAATACAAATCCAGGACACTGATGAGAAATGCCTAAGAATGGGAGCTGAGGGGAGGATAAAGAAAGGCAATATATAGTTACCATTGTGTAATACTTCCCTTCTGAAGCCTCCTGTTAGTGTTTAAAGGAATGAACTTGCCAGACATTTCGAAGCAAAAGCTTACACTTCTTCCAGTGTTTTACTTTGTAGAAATCTTTAAATAGAAAACTGCATGACAGTTTGTACACGATCAAGAAAAGAAGTGTCCTTTAGGAGAGATTTTTGATAATATTTCTATACAAACTGTAACAATACAGCTTTATGAGCATTTAGTTGAATAGTTATAGGAAAAAATAGGCAATATATGTTAGCAGGTTGTGTTGTCACCAAATCTAAAGTCAATATCTATATTGTGCAAGGTGTATTTGGAAACATTTATTTCTGCCTTTCCCTTTCAAAACTGTGAAATGAGCTGGTTTTGTGCCAGCCAAACCAGTAAAAAAATTAGGATTGGTTTACTTCTGAAGAACGTTTTTCATTGAATCATACAAGATTTTGTGCATGATTTTTTAAGCTTCCTGTAAAATAAATGTTGTTCCAATTTAGAGAGGGCAGTGGAACTTCCCTGGGACTCTCCTTTGCTCCCAGTTCACTTAATGTGAAATTTTCAAAGGCATCTGAACTACTTGAAAGTGTGCTTCAGACTTGCAAAATTAAAACAGGTATGTGATTAGTAAGGAAAGAAGGAATAAAATCTAAGGCTTCTACAACTTTCATTCTGTGGCAACTCCATTTTAAACTTATCACAAAGACAGCAAACTCTACATAAATGAGATGGGGAAAAGGTGGTGGTGTTGCGTTTGTATATAGGCACATGCAGAGATGAGAAGGAAATGCATGTTTAGATCTAGAAATCAAGTTCTGCTCCTGACCCCTGGGGCTTCTGAAGTGAAAATCTTCAGGTACCGGCTATAGCTCATGGAGTGATACCTATTTTTACTGAATTCTTGAAGTCAAAACAATGCCTAAAATATCTGGTTTAATTCCTGCTGATTTATTAGTGCTTGAGTGGATGCCAGTGTAAGACTTCTGGGTTTCTCTGTTTTTTTTACTCTTAATTTTGTAATGTGAATACTGTTTAAGAAACCAAGTTCTCTATCAGTGTAAATTGTCACTATATTCATTCCTCTCTGTCAGGAGCTGTTTTAAGGGACAGCAATTTGAATTCTCCCTTTCTAAATATTTAAATGCCCATCAACACCTGCAGTGTCCTCAAGAGGGTTTTTTTTGTTTTCTAACAGCAATTTACTCTTGGTGATTATGTTGTCAGAATTTGAGCTGCTCTTCATCTGTGCTTCAGAAAAGTTACGAAACCCTTAATAAAAATTTTCATGTTGCATGAGCATTGAAATTCTGAATTCTTGCCTTTTTATTTATTTGAAGACCCAAAGTAAGGAAAATTAAATTCTCAAGTGATCCTATGGTTCCCAGAAGTGAGTTTTGACCTCTGAAAGCAATATGCAGATGGTGACTTTATTTATGTGTGTATGAGGCTTGTTAGTGGAACTTTCTCAGTCCGTCTTTTATACCTAAAAAATTTATGTGAAACTGAAGAATGAAAAGGTGTTATTTTTATTAAGTACCTAGAAAGAGTTGTATTGAATTAGCCTTGAGGCTGAAATATTTCTTAATACATAGTAGAATGAAATCCTGTCAGTATCAGCACGTGTGTCATTTTGAGGGGAGGATAGTAAATGGGAAGAGTACTCCTGGTGAAGTATCTTGAGACAAAACTCTATTTCATTTGTTTTGAGAGTCTCCATCATTAAACTGTGTAATGCTTTTCTTTATCAAAGGAGAGCTATTCCCTAAACAATAGGAAGTTTCAAAAAAAGAAAAGCTTTTTGGAACAGTTGAGTTCAAAGCCTCCTTTTCTCTTTCAAAACAGAAAGATGATGATATTGAAGAGGGGGATCTTCCTGAACACAAGAGGCCTCCAGCACCAATAGATTTCTCAAAAATTGATCCAGGGAAGCCTGAAAGCATCCTGAAACTGACAAAAAAGGGGAAGACTTTGATGATGTTTGTCACAGTGTCGGGAAATCCCACAGAAAAGGAGACAGAAGAAATAACTAGCTTGTGGCAGGGCAGCCTCTTCAATGCAAACTATGATGTGCAAAGGTAAGCTATTGCAAACAAGGATGAAGTTCTTGCTTTTTCAGAGCCCTGGTTTATTTCTTTGTGAAAATCTCTTTAGCTGTTCATCCTGTGCCCTTCTCCACCTCCATCACCACTATTTATTTCTGTATTGGTTTATATGCCAGTTTGTTTTAAATCATGCTACAAAAATTCTGGTGTGGTGCACAAATCTTTTAAACTCCTACTCGTGTATATAGCCTAGTTTCTTTTTATCTCATTACGTTTCAGCTATTTATCAATTTTAGCTGCAGCAGTTTGCCTTTGTGTGCTTGATGGAAAACATCACGCTTGGAAGACTTGTCACCACAAAAGGGTGGTTGTTTCCCTGCCTAAAAATGCTGTTTTTCTCTCAGAGAGGGTCACTTTGAAACAGAGGAATGTTGTGCTTTTGAATTGAGGGTGAGAACAGTTGCAGTTGAGTGTATAAAGCAAATTAATGCTGATTAGCAGGTTTTAAATCATGTTAAATTAGTTCTTAAGTTTTCTTCCCATTCTTACTCTTCCTTGGTTATTTGTAAACTTAATACATTTTATTCTTACATGTGCTATAAAATTGTTCTCTTGTCCCTATCCTCAGGCAACAGCACCACCACATCTTGCTCTTTAATGCATGCCACAGTTGTGGAGGTGCTCTGAATTTAGCAAGATGTTGTAGAGCTTGGAACGTGTGGAGCTAACTGGAAGAATATGTGTCTTTCCTCTAGGTTTATTGTTGGCTCAAATCGTGCCATCTTCATGCTACGTGATGGCGGTTATGCTTGGGAGATCAAAGACTTTCTGATAAGTCAAGAAAGGTGTGCGGATGTTACTCTGGAAGGTCAGGTTTATCCTGGCAAGGGAGCAGAAGAAAGTGAGAAAGTGAAAAACAAAACCAAACCTGAAAAAGCAAAGAGGAAAAAAGACACAGACAAGAAATCTAATAGCATTAAAGAGGACAACCGAGCAACCAAACAGAGAGAGGATCTATGATGGGTGCATTAACCAGACTGAATACTGCTCTGCGGTTACTTGAAGGGAAACTTAGTTTTCCATACAGTTTGTGGCTTTACTAGGATGGGAGAGGAAAGAAGCAGAGTTTACTGAGGTTGAAAGACTGTTTAAACATGCTGGTTTACTTATTAATGTTGGCCATTTGTTCAGTTACAGGAAAGGTAATGTTTAATACAAGCGATTGACTAATTTAGTTTGTAATTTTTATGCTTTTGTTGTTTTTCAAAATTAACATATCTGTGTCTAACATTCACAAACTTAAGTGGAAAAGAAGAAATGGTCTCAGAATACATTGATGTTCATCTGTAGTAGCTGTGTCCATCTTGGATATCTGAGTTGGTCAATGATTCATAGCAGATTACAGTGCTAGAAGGTTCTTTTGGAGGCCAGTTTGCTAGGCTCAATTCACACAACCGCCTAAAATTGCAAAGAATACTGTTATAGTGGCCAAAGATGCCTGAAATTACAGCATTTAGGACATGTCTGCTTAGACTGCCTCTTGCTTTAAAATAGTAAAATAAACATTCTGCATATCCCCTCAAATCCACAGAAGTGCTGAGAAGCATGGTAGGAGCTAAGGCTTGATTAGTGCACTCCAAGGAGACTCTGTACCCGTCAGAAGGGGTGCTGGGATATTGTAGTACCCACATGAACAGCATCAAGGTGAAAGGAAAAGTCAGATTCATGCCATTCAGATTGCCGCTTCTGCCAAAGAGCTCTGCCTGTGGAACCAGATGTTACATATGCCCCATTTTCTAGACAGTGAGCTAGAACAAATAACTTTAATTCTGAAAATAACTTGTTTTACTGATTTAAGAGTTTGTTTAAATATTTGAAAAAGCACTAGTCACAGTACAGAATTAGACACTGCTGACTGATGTTTAGTAACCAATTACACTTTTTTGGGTACAGATTTGATTTCTCCTCAGAAATAGTTGGGAAGGCTTCATTGTTAATTAGATTGTGTTCAGTCAAATGCGTTGTTTAGAATGTTTCCCTTCTGCCTTACTAAGTGTTAAGGTCTAAGTGCACCTAGTACGTATGGTCCATATCATTTTCCAGAGAATGAACACAGAATTAACTGTCTTCATTCAATACTAAGAGGTACTTTGACTCATTATTTAAGGTGCTAAAATCCAAGTGGTTTGGGTTAAAGGTCCTAATTGAACCATAATGGTTGAACTTGTGGAATACTTCAGTATCAAAAGGGGGAAACTGTGACTTACCGAGTGCTTGTTCTAAAATAAAAGATGTTACTAACCTTAATGTTTCACTGAGTAGTAAAACCATCTGAATAATTAATGCATTAGTTAGATATTAGGGAGACAAACTAACTCATCCTTGGTTTCTGTGCGTAAGGACTCAGTGATATTGATGAAGGTTCCAGGTGTTTGATTTTGTTTAATTTTAATTATTTGTATGAAACCAGGTTTAAAAAAACCTTTCCTGCCACAGTTCTTAAACAGGCCTTTGTGTGTTTATCTGAGTGGAAGAATTAAATTCATGTATTTCTTCAAATTTAACTACATTACTTTTGTGTACTACTCAATCCCACTGTAGTAGAGTTAAGGAGTTTGTAGATGCATTGGGGAGAGACATGCAGTCCATTTCTTGTTCATAACTAACTTGTCACGTGTTCTGGGTTTGCACCTCTTTTTTTTTTTTTTAAAGAATATTGCTTCTCAGCTCAAGATGAACAGAGGTCAGACAAAACTATAAACATGAAATAATGAGGTTTTTTCTTTTTAAAATTTAATCTATGGTAAAGAGATGACAGTTCACATTATGACCAGAAACATGTGGAAATGCAATTTCTGCAATTTTCCTAATGTTATGAAACATAAACATAATTTGTTTTTTGATGAAATCATGGTCTACCTGATCTAAATAATTAAGCAATGCAAAACAGTATTTAAGTAATACAAAAGCAAATTAGCCAAGGAAAAGAAATAATTGCTATGCTGCTGCTGTAGCCCAACTTTTGAGAATACATACTTGTTTTAGTCGGTTATAAATCCACATGTGCAGTAGGCTAGGTCATCTCTCTGTACAGTTAACAGGAGAGAGGCAGCTCTGTTGTAATTTGGCCAGCTAATTGACTGGTTTTTCTGTTTGATTGTTTTGAGCTGCCTATGCCAAATGCATCTATGTTTTGTGCTAAATAGCTTATTTAAATCTTGAAGTGTTTGGGGCTCATTTAAGTTTTTAATAGGAGTAATGATTCATGGATTGCTCTTTGATAAAAAATACTACCTTCAAGTAGATTTTTTTATCTTCCATCTTTCCCTCTTTTTTCATTCTTCACACTCGACAAGTAATTAAATGTGCTTGTAAATATAATGTGGCATCTGGCAGGAATTTCTTTACCAACCAGTCCTCTGGTATTGCAGTTCATAATTCTACTCCAAAGCAACTCATGTTCTCTTATAAAACTCCTAAGTCCTTGAGACCCTGGTCCTTCTCCTGGCACGGTGTTACCTGGGCAGATGTTATTTAGTAATGATATGAGGGACCTGAACACACTCTCACATGTGATTTTTTTTGTATGTGTATATATATACACAAATATATATAAACATCTTTGAAAAGCTATGTAAGGTCATTAAAGTTCTCTGAGTACCCCAGCAAATGTTAGGTTCTGTGTTTGAGTCTCATTGGACTTCTAATAACAAGGGCTTTTAATTTTTAGGCAAGTCAGATACAACCTTTACATGGAAAATCACCTGCTTTCATGACAACTAAATATCTGTTGCCTTTCTCCACTGTGCTTAGTGATTTCTCTGTTCTAGTGCCATAACTTAAGTTTTCTAAGTTACTGTTTGTTTTAACCCAGCTGTCCTCCTCAGAAAAAACACTTTGTGCTACAAGATGTGGTTGCACTTCATGAAAAATTTACAGTGGACAATCAACTTTTTTATTTAATAAAATACTGGAACAAATAATCTCTGTGGTTGTATTTTTTAAGATAATCTTAATGTGTACTTCACTAGTGTACCTTCACTATTTTACTGAGGTAAAAATCAGTTTAAATTCCTACCTAGTAGAATACAAGTGCATCTCCTATTTCTGAGGGTTTATCTTAATCAAGAAATAAGAATGTTGATCTCTTCTCTCAAGTGACAGGTGATAGGACAAGGGGAAATGGCCATGAGTTGCCCCAGGGAGGTTCAGACATTAGGAGGAATTTCTTTACTGAAAGGGTGGTGAGGCCCTGGCACAGGCTGCTCAGGGAAGTGGTTGAGTCATTGTCCCTGAAGGTGTTTAAAAAACATGTAGATGAGTTTGAGGGACATGGTTTAGCGGATGGTGGATGTGACTGGACTTGATGATCTCAAAGGTCTTTTCCAATCAGAAGGTTCTATGATTGTAGGAGAGCTGACACTGAAATCACTAGGGTGAGGGCCCAGAAGACCCAAGAGAAGTCCCATGTGCAGTAAGTGAATGGATGCTGGTGGTTGAATTTATAACAAAACATTCTCACTACATCTTGCTAATTCTACATGTGTGCTAATTCTACAGTGTCTGTGTTGATTTAAAAAAGAGATGAGAATTGCAGGTGCAGTCATTATTATATTGCTAGGATTTAGATGTGCAATCAAGTTTTCCTGTAGCACTGTGGCTGTTAAGTCTTTGCAGCTTTTTTAAACAGGGAAGTGCATGGTTCCCATTTCATGCATCTGCTTTTAATGTGTTGCTAGCTTTGTTGCTGTCCTTTAAGGTGTTCTTCCCCAAGTAGTAAAATTTTGCTTTAAGTCTGCTATGACACAATTAGAAACTGACAGTGTTTCTGATTTTTCACTTGGGTGGTCAAAATGTTTCTCTGAACAGTCATATCAGCCTTGGCTTCAAAAAGACTCTGTTCCTGTCACTGTTTCTGAACTCTTTCAATTTTCTTGAGAAAAGGAAATGAATTAAAATACCATTTTGTTAAGATACAGAACAGCCTGCTGTTGTCTGATACTTGTCTACTGTTCCTCTGGGGTTTATAGTAAGGCTTGGAAATTATTTCCAGTCTTTATCTGGGGCTCATTTCCTATTCTATTCAAGGAGGAACAGTGTTTGCCTTTTCCAGAGGGTTTTTTAATTGCATTTGACATTTATAGAAATTCAAAGTGCCCATGCCTAAATAATGTGAATGCCTCTGTTTCCACAAGTACCTGTTTGATTGATACCCTTATGTTTTGGGTTTTTTAAGATTTCCATCCTGTGACAGTTTTCCTAGGATAAAATGAACGATCTTTGCATATCACTATTTTTAATCTCTCATTCTGTGCCATTTTAGAGGGACAGAATCCACTGAATTATATAAAATTCCCAGGAAAGTTAGAGCTGCTTTTTTTGGTGGTGGTGTTTTTTGTCTTCCCACGGAGAAGTCGGGCAGTGTGAGCAGGTTGGACACATCCTCTGTCCTGAGCAGAAGAGAACTGCAGTGTGGTTTCTGATCAGTATTTACAAGGCTGATGTAATGTGTTATACTTGAGCATAAGCACACCAGCCTTTATCCAAAGACAAGTGGTAAATGCTTTGATTCTTTCCCATGTGGTGCTACTTAACAGAGCAGTATTTTCACTGTTGATGCTGCTGTCAGCTGGGGATCAGTTATCAGTGATGTTGGATCCGTGGACTTCTGTAACATCAGAAGCAGATCTGTTAATCACAGTTTAACAGTAATAGCAGTAATATAGAATTTCTCAAAAAATATTGGTGATGATTCTGATTATTTATTTTTAGATTGTTATTTAGCCATTGGTATTTGGAGAGGGAGAATGGGACAGCTAAAGGAGTTTCAGCATCTAAGTGTTACTGACAAAGGCCAGCAAACAGAGGATCCTGCAGCCTTGCTGTGCAGCCCCTGCTAAGAGCAGCACAGCCCTTGTGCCAGAGGCCATCCCACTCACCTGCTGATCCCTTGCCCCTCTCACTGCATGGTGACAGGGGAGTCTTCCTGTTCGGTGAAGTGCTGGAATTCCTACTGTTGGGATGCCTGTGGATACCCCAGCTCCAGAACTGCAGCACGGAGGTGACAGGTGACCTGTGTCGAGTTTCTAGTGTTCAGGTGGCTCAGTGCCTGCTCAGGCTGTAATAACAATTCTGTTGGCTGTGTCCGTGGCCTAAAATGGGCAATAATGTGTTACATTTTGACCCTTCTCAGGGTTGGGAACTTTTTCCTTTCTTATTCCAGAATTACTGAGCTTCTGCTTGGACAGAAGAGACAGTTTTTTTAACAAAATAGGAACTGGAATGCTCTAATCCGTGAGGTTTATAAACAAAACTATTTTTTTCTTCTGTGATTTAGTGGTACTTCCAAAAACCTGTAAGTCCATCTTTACTGCCTGTAACAACTACTGCTTTGAAATATAATTTCCAGTAGTGTCTGAAACCAGCCTGGACTTTGGCATTGGTGACATGCCCACTAATTCTGATGAACCCACCAACCAGAGCATTGAGCATTGGTGACATTAATATTAAATTGGTGCAGATGCCTTTGGTGGTGGTAGTGTTACATATTGCAGGGCTCTGTGCTTTGGAAAGAGGTGAACAGCAAGGCCTCAGCATTGGCTTACAAAGTGCAAGGCAATGAGAAGCAGCTGTTGATTGACCAGCACCACAGAGTAACCTGGATCTTGCTGCAAAGTCTTCTTTGTAATGAGAAAGGCTGAGTTACACATAAATAATTGCATTGCAAGGGCACATTGAAAAAAATATTGTGGTTGAGCACTTGCTGAGTCAATAAACATAAATAAATTAAAAAATTAATATATATGTTCAGGTGATCATGTTATTTCTTCCATCAGTAGTGATAAGCTAGGTCTGTCTTATTTTCTGGGGTAAGAAAATGAACTTTAGACTTGTAACAGGGAAGATCATGTCCAAGAGATACCCAAATGATGTAGCAGTACCAGTTGAATACTGGAGATGATGGACTACAGGAAAACAGAAATAAAAGATCAGCTGCATTAGTTTTTGAGGTGTCACTATCAATTGACGCACCCTTGGGTTTTAGGTGAGGCATCTGTGCTTTAAGAAACATTATCCTGCACTGCTCATTCAACACTAACACCATAGAAGATGAGATGAGGTTACAGTTGTGCTGGGAATTTGTCAAGATCTCACATTACAGCCTTCGCAAAAAGAGGTGAGGTATTTACTATTTGTAAGGTGCTTTCTCCAGAACAGTTTCCCATTGAGTCTTATCACTGCTTTCTTATCACAAGCCCCTTGCTCTGTCCTGGCACTGCTCCTGACTGCTGGGTTACTCCAGCTGAGACTCAGACTCAGAAACTGCAAATTATTCTATTTGCAAAGCGCTAGAGCTCTCCATTGGGTTTTGGTTTTAGGTTATAGTGAGTTTATATGCTGGATTCATCTCCATGGCTAAGGGATCACCACAGGGAGGAGCTTCCAAAGGTGTGTTTTGTGTAGAAGACATGCAAGAGGAAGGAAGGGTGTAGCTACAGTGGTGGTTTCTACACATTCCTCCTCCACCCTTTGGTCAGAGAGAAGGTGGTGTGACAAAACAGCCCCTGACCCAGCTGCTGGAACAGCCCTTTGGAGCTGAAAGAGCCTGGACTCACTACAGCAGCTTCAGTTTCTGGTGCAGGTGATGGGCTGGCTGGTCTGAAGAGCCGCATAAAAAGCAATTTATCTGGGTACCTGGACAAGCAGTGTTTCCTGTTGTGTGGTGGATTTGAGAGAATTGAAGCTCTATGAAGCAAAGGAAGGAGCATCCCTACATCTTGTAGCTGTGAGCAGAAACTGTGACAGCTCAGTTACTTGCTTGCTGCTCAGAAAAGACTAAATATGACTGTGACACTCAGCTGGGAACATCACTGTCATGCTGGGATAAGAAGGCATTATGTAAGAACCAAAAATCCCTGGGTTTTCCTTGGTTTGAGATTCAACTCTCTATTGCCCAAAGCAGCATCTAAAAGAAAAGAAACCCCCCACCAAACCAACACAGCCCCTCCCAAATACACTTCCCTTTCAAAGGCAGAAGCCATAGCTAGAAGTGCAATACTAATTTCTAAAATGTTGCCAGATAACGCACTAACCCACAGATTTGAAATGAGTTTTGCCAAGAGCTTGTTGTACAGTGCATTAAACAGGGCTGAAGCTCTGCAGGCTGGTAGAAGGCTGCAAGGGTGCCTGTGCCCTGTCTCCCCAGTCCAGCCACTCAGCTATCTCGTCCCTGACACCAGCATCACTGCAGGGTTCCTGTGGTGTCCTGGAGTGCATCAAGCGTGGCATTGGCAGCTAGTCGAGGGAGGGGATTGTCCCAATCTACTGTGCACTGGTACAGCCCCACCTCGAGTATTGTGTGCAGTTTTGAGCGCCACAGTGTAAAAAGGACATCAAACTACTGGGGAATGTCCAGAGGAGACCAAGGGTGTGGAGTGGAAGTTGTATGAGGAGTGGCTGAAGTTGCTTGCTCTGTTCAGCCTAGAGGAGAGCGAGAGGGGACCTCACAGCCGTTTACTTTTTTCCTCACATGGGAAGGAGGAGCAGCAGGCTCTGAGCTCTTCTCTCTGCTGACCAAGGGCAGGACCCGAGGGAATGGCAGGAAAATGTGCCAGGGGAGATTTCAGTGTATATTAGGAAAAGGTTCTTCACCCAGAGGGTGATGGAGCACTGGAGCAGCTCCCGGGGAAGCAGTCACAGCCTGACAATATTCCAGAAGCATATGGACAATGCCTTCAGACACACGGGGTGAGTGTTGAGGTTGTCCTGCGCAGAGACAGGAGCTGGACTCGATGATCCTTGAGGATCTCTTCCAATCCAAGTCATTCTGTGAGTCCATCATCTCCCCCGAGGCCCTGCCCTTGCCAGACCTCCGAGGGGAGGCCCGGCAGGGAGCGCTGTGCCCAGGGCGGCCACCAGAGGGCGGGCGCGTACCGGCCGCGGTACGGGCAGCGGCGCGGCCCGGCGCGGGAGCGCTGTGGTCCTCACAGCATCACGGCATCGCAGCATCGCAGCATCACGGCATCGCAGCATCGCAGCATCACAGCAACGCAGTATCACAAGGTTGGAAAGGACCTCTGAGATCATCGAGTCCAACCTATAACCCAACACCAACACCATCATCTAAACCATGGCACTCAGTGCCTCATCCAGTCTCCCCTTAAACACCTCCAGGGTCCGTGACTCCACCCCTTCCCTGGGCAGCCCATTCCAATGGCCAATCACCCTTTCAGTGAAGAACTTTTTCCTATCATCTCACACCTCCGTAAAGCCCGTTATGTTGTTATGTTTTAAATCTTCAGTAACATATTAATCGTACGGTCAAACAGAAGATAACACATTTAACATACAGGGTGTTTTATATATTCCTGGATAGAATTTATCTGGGCTACATAATTATAATTCACATGGGAATTTTAAGACTAATATAGTGAATTATATACGGTTATGTATAGCTTGTTGTTAGTTCTAAGGGTTGTATATACACAGACATCTACACACATACAAGTATCCACACATATCTTATGCACAAAAAGGCATGTAAATACAGACACAGGCACACATAAATGCACTCACATGAATGTACATACAGAGACACACTCACCTTTATACACGTGAATATATATCCACATACATATACTCCACCTTATACACCCCTGCACAAATGCACAATCATAAATATCCATACATAGACTCACTCTGTACACACACACACACACACCTACCCTATACACAAATGCACACAAATGTGCACCCCAAAACCTCCTCCGCCTTTACCAACAACAGGTGACGTCTGCCTGCATGCCATAGGGGTGAGATGATGAGGACTTTCTTCACACCTCCCTTTGACACCATCAAAAAAATTCTTTTTCCCTATGTTGGAGTTGCAAACTGAGATTTCTGCCTTGACTTTCAGCTTTTTATTCCACTCCCCTCGTAGAGTTAATCTGAAAAAAATCCAGTGTATCAGTAATTTTGATCTGAGATGAATAGGAAGGGTGCAATTTTGGTTTCCTGACCTGGTGGCATTAGGTGGGTGGTATGCCCTGCTTTGATGCTTTAATAAAAAAATTATGTGCTTGGATGTTAGAAATGCAGATTTCTGCCATCAAATAAATCCGTTTCCAGTTTTAGAGCCTCCAAAAATCTTTATAGCAGAGCCTGCCCAGCTGGCAGCATCCCAGGGTGGAAAAATTCACAGCCAAAGTCTTACTTGACCTGACAGTGACATTCTCATAAGCTTTAATAGTTGCCCACTACAAAACTGTTATACGTTTTATATATTATTTCTATTTATATATGGTTAATCCTTGTTCTCTCTACTCAATCAAAGAGTGTTTGACAACAGGGGAACCAGATTTTTTTGGTTTATATCTCCTAATAGTCCTCCTCCTGCTCCAGGTACAGATAAATACTTACAGTCCTTTCCTGTATCTGCCTACTGTAATGTCCCCTTTCCCACTCCAATCTCCTCCCCTTCCCATCCTCTCTCTGCTCTAGACCTCTCATAAGTGCATAAGCTGTGCTTTCATAGGAAAGCCCCTATAGAGAAGCTGAGACACGTCGAGTGCAACAGTCTGAACAAACTGAGCTGATCAAAACCCCAGCAAACACCAGTTCATTGTAACAGATGCACTGAAGAGACAAGAGACAAAAATAAAATAAGAAATTTGCATTGAATATTTATTTTGATAAACAATGTATATTCCAAACAACTACAAGTTATTTCAGTTGTAAGCCACAATCTGTTGGAACCAATGTCCCAAGAGCTCTTGTCATCATAAACCAGTCAATGCATTACCACGGTCTGCGGACATAGAGAGCTTTCAAGTGCAAAGCAGACTATCAGAAAAGACATATTGCCAACCTCCTTAACAATCTGGACAATGCTAAACTCCAGTAAAAATGCTTCATATGTCTGCAATTTAGTTGTCTTAGTGCCATTGTAATAAATTAATAGAAAATATATCTTTTTTTTTTTCACTGGAAAGTCTATAAGAAAATGTACAAACATCTAACTCCGAAAAAGGACCAGCTATTTCGGCAACAGGTAAAACAAGCATTTGAACAGAGGCAAAAGCCCCAAACATCCAAACAACAGACAGACAAACAAAATGCAATCAAAAAACCCCACTCTACCAATGGCAGCTGTGTAGGCAAACATTTGCAGAAATAAAACCTTACAGAGAGGATAACTGCAGCTTGTGGAGGGACTATTAAAAGGACATACAAAGAACTAGCAGTCAGGTAATTCACTAGTCAAAGTGTGCACGTGTAATTTCTAGAACAGTCAAAGATTAAAAAGTAATCATATGGCACAAAACTATTGCTGACTGGTGGTATCAGTCTTTGTTCTGTCTGCAGAGCAACACACTGGCTTCATCTCCTAAAGGTTGGTGGGAGCCCTTTGCATTTCACAGGAGTGTCTGCCCCGTTACACTGCTATGATGCTCTGTCATCCCTTAGGCTTACAGACTGCAGGGATCCCACACTCATATTCACAGTGTGAGACTCACTCTAGCTCCAAAACAGGCCCCATGTGACAACTTTGCACGATAGAACAAGTATATAGTAATTTCCTTCTCTTAAGAAGATGAGATTTCTTTAGGAAAGAGAAGCTTTTCCTAGAGCCAAGTCTTACAGTTTCACCCTGAGAATTCCCAAAATAGTAAAATCAGAATCTACGCTTTAGCACAAGGGCAGCATGCTTGTAGAAGCTGAACAAAACAGTCTGGGATAGACCTACCTGGCATGATCCTACCTGGCATTTACAGAGAGCAGGAGAAATGAAATCACTGGTGGCCTCGCGACGTGATGCATCACAAAGGTTCGCTCCTGCCCCAAAGCCAAATCCCAAACCAGGTATGTTCTGAGCCTGGCTTTCCTGCCTTTCATGAAAGAAAAGGTCCTGCTTTGGTCTGTCTCTTGGAAGCAAGTGTGTTCCACTAACGTTGGTGCAGTGATACCAACAGAATTGCCTCGGGACAGGGAAGAGGTCTGGATAACCCAGAGCAATGTACTCAAGGGACTTCCTTTCAGTCTATTTGCTCAGCTTCAGGGATCTGACTCTGTTTTGGCTTTCAGTGAACATCAGATAAATAATGTTTAGATAATCATGGTTGAACCATAAGTGAGACTGACTTTTTCAAGGAATAGTTTGTGAAATCCCCAAACCATCACAAGCCAAGGGGGGAAAAAAAAAGCCCACCTTATTTTCCTTTTACAGGTGTTGCCCCTTCATTCTGGAAACAAAGAACATTCATTTAGACTGTTGTTGAGAAGGGAGGGAGGAAAAGCTTGGCTCTTAATTTTTTTTTTCAAATAGAAAACATGTCACATTCAACAAGTTCACACCAGCTATATAATAAGACTGAAAATAACATTTCCAGTTTCAAAACCCAGGAGAGGCTTGAGGGGAATGTAACCTACAGTACCATCTACACTTTGTTCATGGTTGCTTTGACTTTCAGAGCAATTGATGTAAACCAGGCTCATAGAGTACAACACCCGCCCAGCTTTTGGAATGATAATGAAATCCTTGCTCTTTCAATCTCACTGCAAGATAGCATTTTTTGATACTGTGGGAAAAAAACAACCTAGATCCATGAGCTTTAATTAAAACAGAGCAAAACGAAGTAACCATCAGCAACTAGAATCATTTCTGTAGCAATGGGGGCAGGCAGAGACAATTTGGGGAAACAAACCCAGATATTACTGGCACAATTAACATTTCATGTGCTTTGAAGAGCTCATCATCCTATCTGTTAACACCTCACTCCCCCTCAGGTTTCTTAGAATAGTCACAGCCTCCAGAGACGCCTCCATGGCATTTCTGAGCAACAGACAGAGATATCACTGAACACTAGAAGTGCTTACAATGTTTTACAAGATAATGTTTAATACCTCAGCTTAGTGAGATGTTTGTCATGCTAATCTGCCTGAATTACCCAGGTACTGCTTCAAAGTGGGAAAGGAGGTACAAGGCATCCCACTGGTGTATGGGGATTCCCACTCTAATTCTTTGGCTGCCTGATAAGACCTCCATCATCTCCCATCCAGATCTCAAGTAAGTCTTCCAGAAGGACCAAGTCTCTCATGCCCTTAAGCCTGAGGACAGGACCAGAGAGCAATCCACAGCAAAGCAGTCTGATTCCATTCCCTCTGACTTCCACGGAAAGGCGAGGGCCACTCACTCTATTTGAGTCTGAATAAAGTGAGTCCCAGTATTCCCAGTTAAAAACTGGAAACTTTGAACAGGATGCTTTCTTATACTGTCTACCATAAACCCTTCAGACTGATTTAGACATTATTATAAAGAGAGACTGTGCAGGAAAGGCTGAGAAAATATATGTGCTAATTGACATATTTTCCTTCTAGCTTACAGCTGCTCAATGAAGGAAAACTTCCCATTTTAGCAACTACTATTAAAAAACCTTGATCCATAGGAGAAATGCAGTTTATCAGTCTCCCCTGGCATGTTTTATCTTCTCCTTCTCTCAGCTCTTCCCCAACTATATGCTGTAGGTTAGCATCTACAACACAGATCCCAAAGAGCTTGATCAAACATCAGAGAAGCTTTAGGATAACTTCTTACTGTCCAGTTACATTTCCATCATTCAAATATACTCTTCTATTTTAGATTTTTCAACCAGGCTTTGAACTGGCATTCCATGTTTATGTGAGCAGCCACTTACACTATGGGGGCAAAAAGGTGTTTGGACAACTTAGAGGCTGGTAAAAGCAGTTATCCATGGTGGTCTTCAGACCTAGAACTCCCCCTTCGAGAGGCAGCACATAAGTTATTCTGTCACAGGGGGTGCTGATAAAACCAGCACCTCGTAAAACATCTCAAACCTTGCTTAGTAACACGAGAGTCAACATGGCATCAGTGAGCAAGTCAGCCAGCGAGGAGCTGGTGATCACAGAACATGGGCTGATCACAGAGGAAGGCTTTTCTGTCACATGTGGCCACTCTAGCTACTTACAGTAAGATTTCTTTTTGAACAACGACAACAACAACAAAATGCTACACCTCTGGAGCAGGCTGGCAAGGTGCCTGCAGTGAGGAGTCAGTAGTCCATCCCATGGGGCAGTGCTGGCAGCCAGAAGGCAGAGCAGTGTGTCCTCATAATTTCATTTTCTTCACCACAGGAATTGGCAGTGCTTGATAGATTTTAGCTGAGTCCTCATCAGTGACCAGCTTCACCCAGACAGGCCGGAAGCTGCCTTTGAATCCAACAAAAGCCATTTTTTCTGCAAATCAGAACAAAAAACACATCAAGGCTGCACCAGAAAATAAGCCGTGTGCGTGGCCAGATGATGCAGGTGGACAAGAGCACACGTGCACACAAACTGGGACAGGTATGCATTCTCCAAGTATTAAAGAAATACTTTCCAAATTAAGTATGCTTAAATGTATCCTTCCATTAATTAACAATGTGTGCTACGTAGCAGAGGAGAAATAGAGAAGGAAAAACCCCTCCTAGCAGGTAGCTTGAGATATCTGTTCAAGCTATCATTATTTGTATGGTAGTTATACTCAAACCTCCTTCCTGCTTGGGAAAGATGGGGTGGGTGATGAGGACAGGACAACAGACAAGGCCTACATCAGTGTGAATAACACACACAAGGAAAATGTGCCAAAAGCTCACAGAGCTGATCAGAGCAACATGCACAATAGAGCAATATTGTAGTACAACGTGTGAAATCCATATGCTTTATGCCATCATGTGAGAATTTTGTTTCAAGAGAAAACCAGCTAAAAATAAGTTCAGACAAGTAAAAAATCCTGGTTTGTGGTATTTAGTGGGAAAAAACATCCAATATTCCTATTGTTAAAATGCTTCTTTATTTAAAACAAATCTGGAAAACCAACCCCCCTGAATTCTTTGCTTCTAAGAATAACTGCCAGAGTACTTTTTCCATCTACAGTATTAAACCAAGTGTTGTTATCCCAAGCTACAGTGGATACAACCTCAGTGAATAAATAAATGACCAGTCGTAGGCTGTTTGAGAGCATGCTGATAGAAACAAGCAAGGAGAAGTTTAGAAGCAGAAAAAAAGGTCCCTTTACTGGAACCACAGGAAGGGAGTAGATCAAAGGGGTTTAGAATTGAGGTTTTAAAAAGTTGTTACCTTTCAACCTAAAACCCTCTCCTGCTCCAAGTTTCTCCAGTACTTTAGTCCATGGTCCTCTTGAAATGAATCTTCCTTTAGATGTCACCAGCACTATGGAGCTGAAGGAAACAAAGCCATTTACAAACAGATGAAGAGTCAGAACACATTCCTTGCTTGTCTGGCTCAAGCACTGGTAAATCCTGCCTGTTGACTCAAAGACACCCACAAATAAAGTGGTTTCTGATCTAATGGCTTTTGTCAATGTTTTCCAACGGTTTAGACACATACTCACCTTTCCAATCATGCAAAACCCATTATAAAACAAACAGAATTAACTTTATTTTTTCTTAAACACTATTTTCTAGGATAATTTGAATGTTTCCAACCAGCAGTTCCATCCTGCTTTGCCCAGAAAGGAACATTCTCTCCTTGAGATCCTCTTAGCAATTCTCAAGTATGTTCTTGTTCTTTCAAGAATGGCAGATTAAACTTGAAGAAATTAACTTCTTCGAGACTTTTTGCTGGCCTAATGCTTTTCCTTTATTTTCAATATGCTTTTTTTTCAAATGTCTATTATTACTATCACAATTACTATTACCTTCCTTACTTGCAGGTACTCTATTTCACCCCAAGATTCTTGGGGTCCTCAGCAAATGCTATGTGATAAACAAAAGACATGTATAAGTAATGTAAGCCAATGCAAATCTGTAAATGCTTGAGTAAAACTCAATAACTGCCTAGCCTTAATACTACATGGATAGACTAAAATCCCAAATTAGACATGAAGGGATAATTATTTCTGGGGAGAAGCACAAGCCAGTCAGTGAAGTTAAGCTCATTACTTCCTGTGAGATGCATAAACATCCCCAATGGTTATCTCAACGCTTACTGAGGAAGAGTTACGCTCCAGTGAGTTCAGTGTTATGTTATTCAGTTCAGTGAGGCTGGGATGTCATCTTTGTTAACCTCCTAATTAAAGCTTCATGAGAGTAATTGAGCAAACACTTGCTTAGATTAAATTATTTCATTCCACCTTCCAGGGTTTCCATGAATGAAACCTCCTTGACTCAAGTGGCATCTGTGGTCTTGCATTAAGAGAGCCTTGCTGGGTTTGCTTTACGGAGTCACAGTGGACACCAGTCACTAAAATTAATTAGGCAACATCTCCCACAGAGCTCAAACTCTGGGCTACCCAGCACAGGAGTTACATCTTAACACCTCAGCTGGAACTGGAACCATTCAGGGGAAAATAGCTGTGGGTGGTGACAGAGAAACAAGAGAAGCAAAACAGTTAAGAGTCATCAGGACTTTTCCCAGAATAAACCTGAGGTGTTAAAATGCTTCAGTTCTTACAAGAGTGGATGGAGCTGGCAGGCTAGTTTTGACAGCTTGGCAAATGCTGAATCACCTCTTTTTTCTTCCTTCAGTTCACCAAAATCATTACTTTCTATTAAGTCTTTCCTGCTATGTAATTTTAAAATAAATTCACCAAATGTTTTGTTTTCTTATCCTTGGGAAAGTCATCAAAAAATGGAATTATTAAAAAAAAGAGTTTGACCTGCAAAGAGTTGCTTATATGAATGAAAAGCCTTGTCATTGTCAGAAACACCTCTTCTCACATCTCTGAACAACACTTTCATCCAGCAAATGGAGGAAAGATATTTCATGAGTATAGTTGAAGCTCTTGTGTGATCAAATTGGAAAAGCTCACGGGGGATGGACTGGGAAAGGTTTTGGACAATAAGAAGGACAATAATTTGGGGGTTCAGTCCTTGAAAAACATTTCTGACTGACACCTGAGGGGTCCTGACCATGTTGGGTGAACTTCCAGTCCTAATCCTAATCCTAATCCTAATCCTAATCCTAATCCTGATCCTGATCCTGATCCTGTTCCAAAGGCAATCCAGAGAAGACAATGAGGCTCAGAAAGACCTAAAACCACCTAAAGTCTAATTTTCAGCCAATCTTCTAAAGTAAGAAAGAATCCAAGAGCTGGGTTTAGCCAGGACTGAGATCAGTTTTTTTGCAAAGGAGGATCACAACCTCTCTGAAAAACCCTCTTATGATTTTATGAAAGAAAAGTGAGTAGCTACCATGCTACTCAATGTGGTTTTTGCAACATTCTGAATTATTTAAGACACTAGAAACACATCTGGATCCACCTGTGTGGATCCCTCAAGACTCTAGAACAAATAGCAGACCACTATCCTGTCGATCTGCTCACAGTTATTTTAAATGATTCATCAACAAAGCAATCATAATGGTATTAAATGTTACATATCATATTTCAAATCAAAACAGATTTAAAACAATGAAAAATATTCATTTCCCAATAGCACTCCACAAAGAAATATGAGAACAACCCCTTTGATTAAAATGTTTCTGATCTTGTTCCCAGTCATATTCCAGCAGACAAAGCCACTGTCCTACAGGATGCAGGAACAAAAGTGGTGGCTCCTTACCACCCACTTGAAAAACTCTTGTTTTCTGGTTACCCATAAATAAAAAATAAAAGCATCCAGCCCTTAGGTCTGGGCAGGGAATATGTGTAGAGAGGAATGTATTTTATCAGTGGAATTTTCTGTAATCTGAGAAAGCATGTAGGCAATAGAAAAATGTAAACTGTGCAAACCTGTACCAGTAAGTGCTGAGAGTTTATTTGTGAATTTAAGTCTGCAGTTTGTCTGTAACCTACAACATAAATGTAGATCTGCAGTTTATTAATGAAACGTAGCTCTGCAGTTTATTAATCAAATGTAGCTCTGCAGTTTATCTGAGGTTTGATCAGTTCCTAAATCACAGAGCCTGCATCCTTCTGCACATGCAGCTCTATCGGAGGCAACAGGTATAAAACCACATGGTTTCCCTGGTCAGTCTGGCCCATGTTGGGTGACAATAAAAAAGGAATGACTGTTGTACAGCATTCCTGCACATTGCACTTCAGTAACACCAGAATATTTACTCACTGGTCTTTGATGTTGTTGACGTAATTTTCTATCTGTGCTGGGATTCCTTGTAGAATTGAGTTTTTGAATGTTACTCGATCAACAACTTTTCCACGATGTCCATCAATCACAACCAGTTGGATGCCTTCATCAGCGAGGAAAAACCTTACACCATCAACCTGTGGAGGGGGAAATATGCCCTTAATCTGTCAAAATAACACAATTGCAAACAACCACCTGTAAGAACCACGAACAGTGCTGAGTCACAGGAATGCTCTTTGATAGAAAAAGGCAGAATTCCAGGTCTCTGAGGTCAAGCTGTCCTGCATTTTTGCTAAAATGCAATTTTTTTTAAACAAAACACAATCAAAAAGTGACCTGAATCTAACTGTCCATGGTAACTCCATAAACAAGTTTTCCATAAAAAACCAAAACAAGTATCTTAGGATTTCATCACATAAAGTTCACTTGAGAACCCACCTCAATGTATGCAAAGTCATCCTTCAGGTGGAAGTACTGTTTCTTATAAGTTTCTATTTTCACTTCCAGTAGGTGGTCCTTAGTCTTCTGTTTACAAAAACAAAGGCAAAAAGAAGAGAAAAGAGTTTCTAGTGAGACTGTCCATTACCTGAACACTGCATTTCCTGAAAGCATTTTAAACCTTGAAATTCAATCAGCAGGAACGCTACATAATAAGTATTGACTTGCCAAATTACATTGCTGATGAGACTGGGCACAGTGGTAACCTTTCTGCTCATCCTGTCAGCATTTAAATTATTCCACCAAATGACAGAATATAAGTGATTCTCACTTTGCAGAGCTGACACATAATTCTCTGAGGCTTTTCTGTGCATTCTTTCTTCAAGGGTGATGAGTGAAAAAAAACAAAAGCCAGATGAATATCCCCCTCCCTCCCCCAGAACCAGACTGGATTGGATACAGGAGACAGTGGTGTACAAAATCTTTTCTATGAATGAGGCATTTCCTTCTCTGACACTGCTGTTCTCACAGCCTGGAGGAGCTGGAAGCCAGGCAAGACAGCTGTGTGTCTCCAGAACCACGTTCCCTGGACCAACTTGGCTGTCAATAACTGTGATAAGAAACCAACTACTTTACCAGTTGTGTATTAGAGAGCTTCTTAGGCATTGGCACTTCTATTATTGGTGTCTCGATGTACTTGGGATAGGCCATGGCTTCACAGTCACTGATGCCAGCTGTCTTTGGGATCACAGCTTTGATTCTTATTCGTTCACAGCCCTTGACAGAGCAGAAAGCAAACTTCTCCTTCTCATTTTGAGCTTTGAGTTTCAGAAATAGCAGCCTGCAGGTAAAGGAGAGAAGTGAACAGCATCCTTGAGGCTTCTGTGTAAAAAAAAAAAGACTAAGTTCCAGATTTGGTGGACTTCTTCCTAATGCTTTGTGGTAATGTGCACTTCAAACCCTCAGTGCTGATGTCTGCATTTTATAGTGCTCAGCATACCATATTCAACTAAATGGACACACACCTCTCAGTAAAAGTTGGGGGAGATCAGGGAACTTGAGACAGAGCAATTAGATGACACCTGAACTCTCTTTGGTCTCTGTAATGATACATTTATGTAGAAATACATGGTTTGTATTTTAGGCCTCTCTTTCTTTCCCATTATTTTAATTATTTACAAGAAAATAACAGGATTTACACTCTTAGCTCCTGTGTATTGTTCATAAATTATTGCTGTTCAAAACAAGAAAGGGTGAATGTATCTCCAGTTCGGTTTCATGGTCTGTGCTTTGCTTTTGCCTTCTTTTTTTTTTCTAGTTTGTATTCACTTGGCAAAGAGGTTCCAGGGTAATTGGCAGTGCAGCAGAGGCTATGAATGACTGGCAGCCATGGGAGTCCCAGGAAAATTAAACACCGGTCACATTCCCGGAAAGCCTTTCTGGGTTTGTTGTGATCCCCTCTTTGATCCCATTAGCCAAGCGGCTCATGATTCAAGCAGATTTCTGCTGCTTTTAAGCAATGTACAAACCAGCAAGGCCTGCTTCCTTACCCAGTGTCCTCATCCCAGTAGTAGTATCCTTTGCTAGGGTATCTGTGCTCCAGTTTCTCCATTTGAGAGGTTCTGTAGAAGGTTCCAGTTTTGTATGTTTTCTTCAAGAGCCGATTGTGGATGTCTGAGAGAATGGAAAATGTTGTCCCTTTAGGATAGCAAAACCCTACTTGGATCCAGTCGTTCCTAAAAATAGCAAAGACCCACATTATAACAAGTCAACACATGACTATTATTTTCCTGGGCATGCTAGAAGCCAAACTAAATAATTGAAATGTAACAATTTTTTTCCTGGCCAGTTAGAATTTTAATGGTTTGGGATGAATCAGTGTGATGTAAATTAGATATAATAACCATGGGTTAGTTAAGAAATGTGGGTCAGACCTGGTCCTGACTTTTACACCTGTGACTTCCCTGCGCCAGGAATGAATTAACTCTAGGCTTCTAAAAATGAACTGTGTTATCTTGCAGGGCTTCCCAGGGGAGCCTGAGATGTTAAATGGAAAGATGGTGAACTCAGTGGACTTTCTGGAACAAGCATGTTCATTCTGGAAGAGCTCATGAGGTGATGACTTCACGAATTAAAAATGTGCAGTTACATTATTGGGCTGGAATGTTGAAATTTGGTCAGACCACTCACTTGTTGAAGTTGATGAGCCATATGGCCAGTTCTTCAGGGGCTGTCTTGTCCCAGTGGATAGTGTAGCCTTTCCTCAGAGTTATAACTGGCTGGTACTGCTGGTAATGAGTGCTTTTGCTCAAAGCTCCTTCCAAGTAGAGTGGGTGATTGTGGTAGTCGTTTTTTATTATTTTCATTTTCAGGTTAGCTGGCTTGTAGGCTTGGATGTATATCTAGATGAACACAAGATCATCAAGGGTTTAATGAACTTCAGTAAAACACTAAAGGCACAGCTACTCAAGAGATGTGAAATGGTGCAAGGCCTGTGATGTCAGCAACAACCCATGTGCTGTACACTTCTACCTGTATATTCAGTTTCTTAGCCTTCTTTTTCAACAAAGTGAACAGTTTTCAGAAAAAAAGAAGGATCATTCCCTTATCCACTGAGTTGAGGACTATGTGCCAGTCCAGGCCTCCAACAGGGCAGCATTAGGGCTGCAGTATTTCACAGTGTTAGCAGCAACCCTCAGTAGTTGGACAGTATCTACGTCAGACATCTGACTTCTGCTGAACAAGGACTCCTCTGTCTGGATTTCAGAAGCAGGAAAGCCAGCTCAGTGCTTTCAAATTGGCTTTAGTGGCACCACACGGTTAAAACCCAATCTCTGCAACACTCAAGACAAGAAAAAGGTGCCACTCATCAGAGGAGTGAGGATTCTCTCAAGACAGCAGCACTCAGGGCTCGTGTGGTAGGAAGAATGGTTTAGTGGTTACAGAACAGGATGGAAAATCGTGAGAGTCTAAGTCTGATTTTGACTCCTCAGCACATTTCCCATAACACTGTGGGTAACACTTCCCTCCATAAATCAAGGAAAAATAACTAGCTGGCAGTCCATAGATGTATGAATATTAATGTTAATGCTCATGGAGCTCTTAGGGGACTTC
This sequence comes from Tapera naevia, assembly GCA_033556795.1. Lineage (NCBI taxonomy): Eukaryota > Metazoa > Chordata > Aves > Cuculiformes > Neomorphidae > Tapera > Tapera naevia. The sequence continues at coordinate 4,080,098 of JAUMJJ010000076.1, read as the reverse complement.
AGGCAGGAGCTGTTGGAGCTGCTAAGAGTCAAGGCCAAAGCATGTGAAAATGTACCACAGTATCCTATGTTTAAAACCACCTGTGCAGACATGCAGCTAAATACACCCTGAGCACCCCAAAGAAAAGTCCATTTCTAAAGGTCAAGCTTGACAGTGCCAAGAAATTTAAACTAAAAGAAAGTGATAACAATAGTGCAAGGTGAGCAGCTTTACCTGTGCAAAGTGTCCACTGCAGATGGAGCCTCTCCAGTCAGGCACGTCGATGCAGTCAGGGTGCTTGATTAACCAGTTATCTTCTTTTACCAGATATGAGCCTGGGTATTCTGACACAGAACCATCCACATCATGAAAAACTGATGTTTTGTCACCATCCATATCCAGATCATTAAACCAGGGTCCAGGTTCTCCGAAGAAAACTCTTGAAGTTATCTAAACAAAACAGTGAAACACATTTATATCTCCAGAAAGGAATTAATCACAGTACAGAACAAAGGATGGCTATGGTCACAAGAGTGGCTCGAAGGACCCATTTGCTGGCTTTATTTGACATTGGAAAGTAACTTGGGCAAGAAATAGTGTTGGGTTTGTGGATCAATTTGTGCACAAAGAAATCAATGTAGGCACTAACAAGGCCATTCTTTAAATGTCCACAGATTTTGGCTGCTTGGCTTGTAGGCTTGATGCTCAGCAGCTCCGAGGCCCCACGACTCCAGATAAAGTCTGGGGTTGCAGGTCCATTGTGATAGCACTTAGGTGGTAACAAAACCATGAGCTTCAGAAAGTGAGCATCCAAAAATGGAAGCACCAAAGTCATTGGTTTTGTTATTCAGCAGGAATATGAGTGTCATTAAGTACAGGAATATTGGGATTGTCTCCCCTTTGCCTGCACACTGCCTCTTCATTAAGCCTGAGGTCAGTGTCGAGCTGGGTCACGCAATAGGTGTGTTTGATTTGTTAGACAAAGCAGACACAGATTCCCCTGCTGACCATGGGGGAAAGGCTAAAACAACCACAATTTCAGCCTCAGCTGTGAGAAGATTTGTTTATCAAATTCTGGAGGAAGGTTCAGGAGACGGAGCAATTTCATGAGAGCCACTTCACTCATTGTCTGCTAATATATTTTCAAGTCTCCAAAGCCACATAAAGTCACACTCATGCTGGGAACAACCAGCAGCCTCCCCTGGGAAATAGCTGTGTGGGCAACTTCTGACCGATATTTTTATCCAGCATAAATAAATGTCATGTCACCAGCATGCCTGGTGCACTGTGAGAGTGACCAACCAACACTTTCAAGGGGATTTTGTCTTTCCCATCCCATTTGGCACAAGGATTGCAAGTCAGCACTTTTCCTGACATGTGAGCAAGCCTGCTAATTTTTTGAAAGTTAAGCAACCCAAATAATTTCAGGCACAACCGCTTTATTTATTTATTTGTTTTTAATGTTTGGCAGTTGGATTTAACAGCTGCTAGAGGTGAACCTCAGCAAACCAATTTGCACATATTTGTGCAAGTAAATACAGAAATAACTCAAAAGCACAGACCCCAGGATGCATTCAGACCAGCACCCAGAAGTTCATACCGTAATACAAAATTTGGCAGACCTTTTTTTTAGCTGGGTCCTGCTCTCAGTTTTATCTGCAGAACCAGAGCCTATGGAATTATCCTGGTGTGTAGGGCTACAGAGTTACCTCCATTATTGCTTTAATATTACACTGCTGTTGAAAATAAGGGGGCAGGTTCTTCTCCCTATTTCAACGGTTTCTGATACGCATAGAAATGGAAAGTATTCCCACCTGAATGTCACTGTTCTTTTGAAATTGATGTCTGCTTCTGGTTTGCTGCAAATGTGGCAGGAAAGTGGATTTTCTTGTTATTTCACCCACCCATTTTTCTCTTTCTTAGCTGCCACCCTCTTTGTTAAACTTCTGCTAAGAATAACGGCCAACCTCACGAAGACCTCGTGTTTTCTCCTAAAGGTTGCTACACCATTTTTGCCCTCAACCCCATTTCCAAGTAACTGGAAAAGGCTTTGCTGGGAAGGATAACTTACAGGGACATCTTCAAAATGAATGTCAGTGACGTTGTTGTTGGGGCAGCTCTGCCAGGCGTTATTGAGCCGGAAAGCCAGGGCACTCGTGTGTCGGCCGTCCAAGGCAGCGAATTTGCGGAAGGTGCAGTTCTGGACATTGATGGGTCCATCGTAGAACTGAATCCCTCGAATGGGAAAATCCCTAAAACACATTTGAAGGAGACAGAAAGACTCAGTCACGACACATTAGCAGGAGGATGAAAATGTATTCTAGAAATGTACAATCTTTCAGCACTTGTTTCTCAGCTGCTTTCATTTTTCACAGCCCTTAGGATGACTCCTGAGTACATATTTTGGAAGAGAAGGGATTTCCATCCTTTTTAGGTCTGCAGAGTCCTCTTGTCCTTGTAAGTTCAGGTCAAGTTCTCTCATATCTGAACAGATCACCTTTATTTGGTCTGTGCTCGCCAAGGAAAGGAACCTACAGTAATGCATTGGCCTAAAATGAATAAATTTGTGTTTGCCATCAGAAGTGAGTTCTGCAGCAGTGAAATCTGAAACTCATCAGAGTTGTGCAGACCCCTTGGGCCGAGTAACTCCTTGAGCAGGGCTAAAAGAAATCCCACCACATCTTTCAAAGGAATTTGGAGTGAAACAGTGCAACTCAACAGCAATAAAAATGGATTTGAAAACAAGGAAAGGTCTTACAATCTATAGGGTTAAAAAGATGTAAAGGGGTAGATTAATGAACCTTTATTGATGACCTTTTCTGATATCATGTTAAAGGTAAAGAAGACACCATTTTTCACACTGATTAAGTGAACAGGATGCTTAAACTGCTTAAAAGGCTAAGATAAGATTTATCAAATTTCACTTATGGTAAATAAATTTGAGCTCTTCCTCATGTGAATGGTTATACTTAGACAAGAATTACCTGCTCCTGTGTATTTATTCTGTTCCTTTAAGTACACAACACCCAAGATGAGATACACCCAGCAGTGTATACCTAAAGGGTATTAGGAGGATGGTTGTAGAGTATTTTTTTCATCATTATTATAGTTAATAATAATATTCCTGTATTGCTACCTATAAGCCAAGTTGAGGCATATAATATGGCAGAAAAAAAGTCAGCTGGGCTATTTGTTCACTGCAAAGCTAGTTTTAGTGTAACTATGTTTTTAGGAACAAAACCAAAACATTACTGCACTTGCAAACCAGTCTGTAGGACTAAGGTCTGGGAAGAGGCCACACACAAAGTTCACTGGCCATTTCAAAACTGTTTAACAAAATCATCAAATTGCTGTAGCACAGCAGCAATAATAACAGCAGCTCTGAGGACATCTGTGACCACATCTGAACCAGTCCAAGCCCAAGGAATGGTGAGCTTTCCTGGCAGCTGACTTAGTTGGAGACTGGCACATTGCTCAGCCACTGCTGACCACATATACAGAAGTGCCCAAGCAGCACACGCTCCTCTTGCTCTCTTCTCAGCTCGGTTTTCAGAGGGGAGGGGGAAGGAAAGAGGAGTTTGATGTTGTCTTGGCACCCTACAAGTATGTACCTGCCAGCAGCAGCTGCACAGTGGGGACTTTGGGATCAGGAGACATGAAATCAAATCATTTCTGTGAAGTGGTTATTAAGCTGAACAGAGCTGAAGAAATCACACCGGGTTGGAGTTCGCACTGGGAGTTGGAACAGAGGGTGCTTTGATGTGCTGAGCTGAACTTACGGGCCAATGGGCAAAGTCCTTCCTCTGTGATCCAGACCTCCAGGTCCCCAGATCTCATTGTCCATCGTCTCGGTGCCCAGGTTTCCACTCTCACCAACAAACAGGCTGTTCTTGATCTCTTGCTTTGAGCCGTCATCGTGAGGGAAAGTCCCACCACTGCGAGAGAAGGGCTGGAGGTGAAGGGGCTGCTGGCACCCAGCCCCACCAGCTGTGCTCCAGGCTACAGCACAACCTGCACCACACTTACCTTGCTAAGGTCAGGCCAATGCCATTGTCAGCAAACCTACGGAGAGAACAGAGATGCTTCAGAAGAGATTTTGGGTTTGCTTTGTTTTATCATGTCAAACTAAAATAAATCAATGAGTTGGTGGACAGCAGCGCTTAATTACTGAACAGTACGCATAGGAAACTCAGATTTTTCCAGGTTTACTGTCTAATTTTGGAAGAACACCTTTGGCACATTGTGCAGTATATGCAGATCATATGAAGCAGCAGATATGCACCTGATTGCTCCAAGCTGAAGTTAAGCTGGTGATTACAGGGCACAGTTTACTTGTCTGCTAAAGCTTTTTCCTTGTGTCTAATGACCACACTCTCTTCACTGTTAGGGAAGAAGATTATTCTTCTCTCTCACTCCAAGTAGCTTTTATTATTTAATATTTCTTTGCCTCACGTGAACCTCTGTGCTCCCTTGTGTTCATGACCACATCCTGCTTCTATGGAATAACTTTACAAGAGGAAGTGTTATAAAAGCAGAGAAGTTTGGCTTCTCTTTCATCAACAGGAAGACAGAGATCAGAGCTTTCTTATTAAAAAAAATAATGAAATGTCTTTCATTTTACTGAAATTCCAAAGCTTTTAGATGAGCTAAATCACAACTGTCAGTATGTGACTTATGGGAAGGCTACAATTAATATCATCATGAGTAAGTCTTGATGATATCTTCACATCAGTGTCACTCTTCACAGACCTGTCATTAACCTCAGCAAAATCACCAGAGCAGATCCAGCAGCAGAGAGAAATCCTGTTTTGTCCTGCTTCTGTCTGTAGGTGGCAGCCCTTTTACACGCTTTTGCCTCCCCTTTGCCTTTTCCAGCCCCATAAACACACCCGTAGTTTATACACTGCATGCCACATTAACATTTGTTTTGTTAATGTGGCACATAAGTCTTTTTGTAGCAATAGAAATGGAAATGGCTGTGGCTATAAAGACAATTACAGTTTGATGGCTGCTTCCTTGAATTCACATACGCTCCTAGTCTGCTGCTGGAAACTGATGGAGCACTTGGTCTTTCAGCAACCTCCGTGTGCTGCATTTGCTCCATAAGCAATGTAAATGTCTCAGTGACATGAGTGTGACCTGTGAAGACAACGCTTGCTGGCCATGGAGTGGACTGGATATTGCTGGTTTGTAAGTTCACAAGAAGCAGAAACTGTATTGCTCAGTATTATGTTTCTGACTTCTTCTACAGCCTCATTCTCCCCAACCTGACCAGTCACTACAGCCAGTTCATGCTACCAGTTGCTTTAAGAGGTCTGAAGGTAAGGCAGCTCTGGCTGGCAATTGGCCATCACATAATGGCACGACAGCTATTCCTACTAGGAGTATCACAATAAGCCTTGCAAAGAAGCTTTTTCCTTTTTCTCTTCTTTCTTCACTAAGGTTGATACCAAGAGTCTGGCTCAGCAAAAAAAAAAAAACAACCAAACTGTAGAAGGTCATCTGTTTTCAAGTGCAAAACAAATATCTGTTCTGACCAGTGCAGGAAACAGCCTTCAAAGAGCACAACATGCACTTGCCCAGTCTTTCTCTCTCCCTTGCTGATATGATGCGTAGTTTTATGTTGGCTTCATCAGTACTTGCTTATTCAGCATAAGAGTGAACCACATAAAACTGATCTGTGACCAGGCTTAGCCAGGGAAGGTGGTGGATTTTGCTGCTTTCTTTTCAAAGCACCTCATTTTTCAAGTAAAATTTAACTTTTATATTTAGTTATTTGCATCTGTGTGTCTGTGTTTTTGTATATACGTGACCATTTCTGAATGCTGGTCAGCATCACACAGAGAAACAATCAGAGATCATTAGTTCAGACAAAGTAGGCTTTGTTTGTGTAAAATAATGCCTGGGTATATTTAATGTTTCATCTTTATTTCAATCTTGGCCATTCAAAAGGTGCAAAGCAGTATAAATAGTCTGAACCACAGCTATGCTTGCCATAAACACCAGGCTAAACTCCAAAAGTTGAAATGAGGCAAAACTCACTGGCAGTTGTCCAGCCACACATCTCCACCCCGCAGCCAGGCCCCGTGGTCCTGATTCTTGTAGGCAATAAAGCGCTCAATTATTGCAGGTTCCCTGGGCTTCAAAGGATCAGCATCTTTGTGTGGGCTGTATCTGTAACCAGAAAGAGAGAAGAAAGGTTGGCGAGGGAAGGCAGCCTTGCTCAGACCACGATGCTGCTGTACATCTGGTTTCTGCTAACTTAGCAAGAGCTTTGGGACAATGGTCCGTCCAAGTAGCATGTCTAGTCAAGCAGTGATAGCCAGATCCAGCTGCCAAGGAAAGGATGGTCCAGGCAAAGCAGTTGTAAAGACCCACTCCAAGTTTCCTTTCACCTTTCCATTCTTATATTGCTGATATATTACTGAAAGCATGGAAATTTTGTTATTACTCCCAGAAGTCTGAGATATTTTTTAATCCCTTACTGTGATCCGTTAGCATATTCCTGTTATTTAGATAAATATCCTTTTGTTTTCCCTTCTGAGCATTCTTATCTCCTACCCTTGGCTTTGCTGTGGTGGAGTACCATTGCCAAATTTTCCTTGCTGTGGAAAGGAATGAAAACATCTTGGAGAGAGGCTGAGAATTTGTCCTTTGCTATTCCCACTATACATTAGGCAGGACACATCGAGATTTATTAACCCTGAGGTTCTCAAGTATAATGAAATATTGACCTGACATAGGAAAAAAGCAAACACAAGTGGAAACTGTGGCAATGTGGACCCTCATCTGCTGCCTGTTGGTCACTGCTTGGGCCACAGGATCCGAGTAACGATCTGACTCACTATGGTAATGCTGAGCTCGGCTGTCTTTATCCAGTCCTGAGGCACAGCACTCCCTTTTGCTACTGAAAGAGCATCTTCCATCACACTACACAGCTTAGCAAGCTTGACAGATGAGTATCCAACTCAGCGCCAGCAATGGATGGTCCAGAGATTAAAATTCATGCCTCACCGATGGGAAGCAAGGCCAAGCTGTCAAATCACTAACAGATATTCAATAGTGCTTTGCTTTGCTTAATAAGCCATCACATCAATCTCAAACTGAGCATCAGGCTGATAGGGTTCCAGTAAATGAATATTGCTTTGGCAGCTTCATCACTGTGAATTTGCTTTCAGAGAGAGATTTAGTATCAGCCCTCGTGAATTCCCCAGGCGTTGTTAAATACAGATATTTGGAGATGGATTCCAGTTTCATTCACATCCATGTATAACTGAACACTACAGAGCTCAGAATTTGAGCCAGATACTTAATGATGTAACTGAATGCAGAATAATCTCTCCAGCTGTCCAGCCGACCTCAAAACCTGCCCAGCCAGTCCAGCTACAATCATTTATTCAGTCTTTCAGTCTTGACACACGAAAAGTAGAAAGTGGTATAAATAATGGGAGCTGCAGTTTGTGCTGGTGGCTAATCCCTGAGCATAAACGTGACTACATTATGAATTGCTTGGCTTCCAGGGGTCATTCCTGCCCTTGTATAGAGACAAGTTGTCTTTTGTAACCACTTACTGTGCCTGTGGCAGCCAGCAGTTTCCCAAGGCACGTGTTCAGCTATATGGAAACAGAGCAGCAAGCTCTCAGAAGAATTTGGAGAGACTTGCAGAGCAGGCTGCTCTTAGGACCTTATTTTTTTAGCAGTTACTTTTATTATTGAATTAATCTTTTCAAGTAATTGAGCATCAAAATATTGCAAATAATGTCCACTTTTGAACATCTTCCAGCATCAGCTGCTACAGGGCACTGATGTGATGTGGATCACAGGATAACCTGGGTTCCTTTGGAGAGAAGGGCCGATCCCACCCCGGCAGTGCTTGCCCAGTGCATGACTACAGCAGCCAGGGTAACCTATGCCTCTAAGATGACAAGGAGAAAAGGAAGAAATTAACAGTCATTTCCCCCTACTAAGCAGAAGTTTCTCTTCCCTACATGGTTTCTTCTGTCAAGAAACCTGGCTGTGGGGAATGTGGATTGGGTACAACCGGAGACAATTGGTCTGTCAGGAAAGAAAATTATGAAACTTGAGAACATCTAAGTCCTTTTCTCTCCCTGGGATTGGTAACTAAGTTAAGAGCCAGACTCAACTTCTAATGAGATAAAGGGTTTCAAGTGCAGCCCTTATGCCATTGCACTTTGCCCATGAGAAACCCTCTGCTCACCTCAGCCTCCTCGCTGGGATCAGCTTTGGGGAAAGTGTGAGGATTCTAATAAGCCACCAGATCATGGTAGGTAGGCTGATACAACCTATAGAGAGGTTTTCAGCATTTAATTTTCTTGGTTATCTAAAGAAATGAAAAAGTCAACAGAACACCCTAGAGCAGATGCAACATCCATGCCAGTTGAGCTCAGAGCTGAAAAGCAATGGCAAAACCAGAAGGGTGTGGGTGCTGGAGCTCCATTTAGGAAGTGGTATAGAGAAAATAAAGCTAGAAAGTGCTAAATCTAGATGGAGATCTTTCCTCAATAAGATCCACTCCAAAGGCATTGCCATGATTCTTGTCAGCTCCCTTGGAGGCAATTTCATAGCTTTCAACCAGTGCTATATAGAAGTCCTTTCCAAACCAAAGTGTGCAAAACACTTTACCTTCCAGAAATCAGTGTCAGGATAGGTCTTTTGTCCTTGGCTGAGGCTGGAGTGGTTTTAACGCCATTATCAATTATCATTCCAGCCTAAAAGGAAAGAGAAATGCAATATTATAGTATATTTATATATTCTACAGTCCTTGCCCTCTCCAGGCTCTGCCTCCAATTGTTCTAAGCCCAAGTTCCACACACAATCCTAGTAACTGCTTCTGTCAGTAGTATGTGAAACAGAGGGCTGCCAGGACAATTCAGGCTTGCATTTATCCCCTAAACTGCTGCAGATTTCTAGAAACTGCACCTCTCTTGTAAATGTACATATCCTCATACAAATAAACACCCTGCTGCAGCCTAAAGTCCTCAGTGACAGCAACATACAGCCCCACAACACGGCATGCTAAGGGTAAATAAGCAAAGAGAAGGCGATCAGGCACAGCAGCCCATATTTACCCCTCTAGAAGCTGTTCAGTTAATTGCTAACATTGGCAGTTGAGGTCTATAATTAGACAAGCTGCCAATAGATGCTCCTGGAGGCACTGTTTCAGGAGTGCAGAAGCAGAGAAGCAGGCTGAGCAGAGGGAAGAGCCTCTCTGAATGCCCAAGAGCCAAATGAAGCGAGTGCTGGCTGACTCTGCGCGCTCCCACGCCAGCACGCAAGCTGCTTTATCTGTAGACGCAAACAAGTTCGCAGCAACTTTGAGTGAAACAGAAAGCACAGGCATTAATAGCTTGCAGACCCAAAAAGCTGGAGGCAGAAGATGGTGTTTTTTTCGAGGGCAGCATTCCCATTGCGTGCAGACTCACTCGGTAGTTGGAATGTGCGCGGTTGTTGGAGAATTTCCCCATCGGCATGTGCTCCGAGTAGCCAGGGGAATACATCCCCGCCGAGGGCCCTGTTGGCACGTGGTGCAGAACAAACCAAAAGCCTGTTTCCTGAAAGAGACAATGGACATCTGAGCTTTTGCTTGGACCTCTTTGCTGGTCTACATTAGCCCAAGGATTTACCAGTAAAACGACAAGACGTAAGCCAGAAGATTTCAGGAGAAGCCACAGCTGGCAGAATTGATCTGTTTAACTAGATGCAGCAAGTTTAACACACCCATACTATCACACTCCCAACCAGCATCTTCAAGGTGCCTTAAGTTAAGCTGTGGCATCTTTTCTTACACTGCAAGTGAGACTTGAAACCCATAACACCCATGCACATGCATACACCCATGTCCTCCTGTCACTACATGGGAGTATCTTAAAAATCAGATAATTTTTACTTAGTTGCCTAAGAACATGTCTAGGAGCCTGAATCTAGGTACTCAGGTTTGGAAGCTTTGGAAAGACCACATCTCTTTGTTTATGGTTTGGTTTTCTTTTTCATTCATCTTAGTAGGAAAATAAAGGCTCCTGATGGGTGTTGGAAGTAGATGATCTTTAAGGTCCTTTCCAACCCAAACCATTCTATGATTCTATGACCTGACCAAGAATTCCTGTGAAATTAGCATTAGTGTGGACTGAAATTTCAGAGCACCATTACTGTACTACAATCAACAGAATAATTGCCAAAGACTTCACTGGGACTCCAGAGTCACATTTATTTAATTTATTCAGGCTGCACATTGTGTAAATCTTGGAATTTTTGTTAAAGCCATCCAGCTCTAGAAACAGCAAGTGACAAGAAGTGTGGAGCAAAAGGAAAAACATTATTTTTTGTTGGAAGCACTTGCCACATTAATATGTGTCTCACTCTTGTATTTTCAAAAATGCCTGAGTAAGAGAAGCAGGTTTTATTCCAGCAAGAGCCTCAGCCTTGCAGGGCTGTAACCGGTCTGAGTTGTTACCAAATAAGAAACTTCTGCACTCACTTCAGATCCCGCAGCTGCACAGTTTATAAGGTTGTTGTGTGGATTGGCTATCCAGAAGGTGGATACGGCACTGCAGGACAGGAAAACAAAGAATAACATGAAAATCACACATTTAAGCACACACTGGAGTCACCAGCCAACTCCTGCCAGCACAGGCAGGCCTGATAACTCCCCAGATAAGGGGTCCTGCCTAGGGTGCAAAAGGAATGTTTCTGTTTTTCTTTTTCCTTTCTCTTCTCATACCACACGTGTCCTCTGTGGTTTGACAGAGAGCATGGCCTTATCTTTTAAAACCCCGAGTATTAAATGAGGAATTTTGACTGCAGTTCCAAGCCTGCTATGAAGCTGTCAGTTGTCAGTCATGTTTTATGATAAGGCAAATATGGTGTTGCACAGGTCACAGAAAGGAACTTTGCTCCCAAATAAGCCCTTAGGTTCATTAGAGACTCATTTAATCAAGGGACCCAATCAATTGCCTCTTAAGGGCTTTCCAACTATACCCTGGTACCTGCCTCTTCCAAGAGCTGCTGTGATTCATTAACTTTATTTGCTCCCACACTCCTCTGCACTTCTTTTGGGACAAAAGGACTCTGTTTGTCTAACGCACATAAAAGACTCTTAATTGAAAGACTCCCATCAAGGAGGGAAGATCAGTCCATCAACTCTGTCCTGTGACACAGACCATTCATTAACCAACACACACATCAACTTTGGATGGAAAAAATTCAGTGCTTACAGCCAGTAGACAGGCTCCCTAAATCTGTAGGGTGAGGGGATGAACCTATGTAACCCTTATGTCTATTTTAAACTTTCTGTGAAGGTCTTCACGGGGGCCTTAGGCCAACTGATTGTGCTGCCCTAAGATGAAGTTCCATTTGTGTGACTTTATCATGAAAACACAGCAATTATTTTTAAAATTTTGGGTACGGGACTGGTCTAGAAATAGAGATTATTTCCAGGCTACCTCCTGCTGCATAGGCAAGGACAAGGATATTGTATTTCCACAGTAACCTGTCTTTCAGCCTGATCCCGTTCCTCAGAGCTGGGTGGATTGGACAGGTTACTGTGACATTTGGCACAATTCTATTGTCATAATTTCTGGCAGCAGCTGCCTGCCTGCCTCTTCCTTCCAAGCCAATGGAGCTGCAGCCGGTGCTCATCCCTCATCCCTGTGCTGGGTGCCTTGGCTGCTGCCCCAGAGGCAGCATTAGTGTATTCAGGCACCTGCAGGCTGGATGAGCCCAGTGCAAAACAAGTTATTTTCTGAGCACATCTTGAGTTCTGTTACAATGGGAGACACGGCAGATTAAAGTACCATAGGACCTTCCCATTAGACCTCTGTCTATCATTCCCAGTTCTTTTTCATGTAACAGTCTTCAAAATGACACAAAATATGTCCCTCTGACTATTAAATGGATTATCAGTGGAAAATGATCACAATAGCTGATTAACTCTTATTTTATGAATGGAGACATTTGTAATTTATAAACAAACACAGACGTAAAAAAGAGCATTGCATGAATTCATTTCTTTCCCTTGCCAAAATAAAGAGCTAAAAATATGTTTCTTTGGACAAAACCCCAGTTTGTTCTGAGGACAGAATGGCTGATACTGATACAGTCTCAGCAGATTGAGAACATTTCCAAATAAAAGAAATCCCCTGAAGAGTTTTCATTTTTAGGCATCAATTAGCTTCTAACTGTCTCATTTTCAGGATGGAAGTCTGGCTTCAGAGACTTTCTCATTGACTTTTTGTGGGTCAGAAATTTAGCTTTGTTCAGTGTAGAGTTTTTTCCCTTCTACAACTACAGCAAAATAAAATCCTGGAGAAAAATTTGGACTATGGGCAGAAGCTTTCATGTCTCCCTGCAGCTTCAACGCAGGACCAACACTGTGGCCTCAAGACAAATCTTCACCACAGAAGACCTCCTGCTCTGTTGCACAGGTATCTTGTCCTCGAGATGCTCCACCATCAATTTTAAATTCTTAAACCAAGCTTGATGTCCAGCTTTTAATGGAAAACAGTCTGAAATAAATGTAGTTCCACAGATGTGCTCCAGACCATTTGCTATGCTCCCTGGACCACAGCTGGAGATCTGCTTGCCTAGTTTCTAAGCACGCAGGTGGTACATTAAGAGTTTTGTACTCTCTCTCGAAGAGACTTGGGGATGGGAGAAGGTAAAGGAAGCTAATTAGCTGCTTGGTTCAAAATGAGCAGGTTCAAGGGAAGGTTGTGCATCTTGATTTCTAGGGAGAAAAACAGCTGGAAAATGATGGAAAGAAGGGCTGGGATGGCCTTCAGGAGCTCAGTGAGCTTATGACAGGATTTGATAAACTACAGTACTTGTGATTAGCGATTCTCTAACCTGTGCTTAAAAATTACTGCTAATGAAGAGCTCATGATTTCCTCTAAGAAAACATTCTTATTTTTAACAGTGCATCCAAGCTGGTTGTGTTTCTTTGGTACTTCACCTGAATTCTTTCCTATAATTCTCACCTAAAACTCAGTTGGCAGATTTGCAAGGACACTTAGAGGAAAGGATCTTGCAAGAAGGGAGATGAAAGGTATTCAGCGTTTTTCAAGTTTAACACAGTGTTTGTGGCAAACAGAAGTTTCAAGAAGCTCTCATGGAAATGTTTTCATGAGCTCACTTATAGACAGATTATTAGAGATCCAATGGGTATATACAGTCTTTGATCTTTTATTGTCAAGTTCCTATTCTCTGCTAAACTGCATTTATTGTATTATTTTGGGTTTGGGTAGACTATGCCAAATGACTGCATAATGCCAATGATGAATCATTCAACACTATCTGTTCTTTGCAAATTTTGACTTCTGAATTAATGGAAACATTTGCAAAATCAGCTACCACTCCACATGAGCACAAATCTCAGAACCCAGCCCATTCTGAACTCAGCAACTTCTTGTCGAGCTGTTGGGATCAAGACTTCATAAGCCACAAAGCAGCATTAAGTACTTTGAAAGAGAGGTTTTAAATCTTTAAAAGCAGATGATTTCATGCTAAAATGAAAATTTCCCCCTAGGTGTGTAGGCACCTGAATAGCACAAATGTAAAGATCCCAAGGAGAATGCTCTCCCAACCTTTGGGTCACGCAGCTCAGATCTCTGCTCATATACACACAATGCTATCTTCTGTGGCTAAATCTTGCAAAGGAAAGAAAGAGAAAACAAGGGCTCCCACTCACCTACAGTCTTGCCTGGGCTTAGGGACATAGCCCGGGTAAGCACCTTCTGTGATCAGTTTGCACATCCTGCTGTCTCGATCCGAGGGGAGCAGAGTGCTGGGTTTAACGAGCAGTCCAAGGCAGTGATCAAATGTGTTGCGCTCTTCCGGTCCATCTTCCGTAAAGAAGCAATGGCCCAGTGCATCATAACCCACAGCATCCTTCACCTTCACAAAACAAAGGTCAGTGGTCAAGCTTAATGCTTCAGTTACTGCATAATAAGAAGAAAGTTTACAACAATGGCACACAGGAACCTCGTGCCCTCCTTAACTCAGGGTGTCTAAGTGAAAACAAAAGCAAGATCACTCTCTTAAGAGTTTATAGTCTCAGCAATAAATCCAACACTTAAATTTAATTAGAATTTGTCATCACCTAGAAAACACTCATCCTGTTCTTTTGTCTCTCTGTGAAATTAGAGATTGTCTTAGCATAAGGCTGGAAAAAACATGAGGTGGGGGAGTGAATGGAGGATGTTAGATGTTCAAATCACATCTGGGCTCATTCATCTTCACATGGAGTTACATAAAATGCATCTGAAAAATGCAGCTGAGCTGAAAAAATATTTTTTCAGGCTATCAGAGAGGCAGCAAGTGGTTTTCCAGACAGGCTGGCTTGGTTTGGGTTTGACCTGATCCTTTTTTTCCAAGTCGTTGACAGAAGTTTTACTTGACCCTGAGAAAAATCAGCTGGTGTTAATCAGTGCTGTTCTGGTTTTAGTTTGAATGTTGTTAACGTTGGGACACCGTTGTGTTGGACGGAACAATACCCGTCACCCCACTGAAAGATCTGAGAAAACAATTTCAGGAATAGATATGTGAATTTGAAGCCTAAGGCTAGGACTGGGTGGGAAACAACAGTCCTCAGACATGCCATGTCCAGCAATTCAGTTGTTAGTGGATGTGTCTGTGAAATGGAAAATCAATTTCAGGTCTCCCTTGGCCAGGTGAAGTGCTGGCTCTCCTTGGCTTTCTCTTTGCTTTTCCCATCAGTCATTCACCCATCAACCCCTTTGGACTTAGGAAACCTTTCTGGTGAAGGTTAATGTGACACCAATGTGTTCCTACAAATGCTTCTGCTGAAACAGCAGTTGCCAAGGGGCAAAAGATATTAAACTGTACAGAAGATCTGTTCCTTATGATGTCATTGCAAGACCTGGGTGCTGAAGCACCTGAATTTTGTGAACAGACCTAAGACTTGTCTATTATCTTCATACTTCTTTTTCAAGGCGAAGAGAATCTATTTCAAATAAAATTTCAGGGCTAGTGTTGAAATGTTTACAAATATGTTTTCACCTTCCTTGCCAAATCTATCACAAGCTTACATTTGCACACACATCTATTATGTGTAATCCATGCTCCAAATCTCTGGATGTGAGTGAACTAAAATGACCTGCGAGGTGATGCATTCCTTTAAGGTATCTCACTGAAATTTGCTGCTAACTTCCCTGGTCTAATTTGGTGATAGCACATCATCAGGGATTAAATTCTTGACTAACATTTCGAATTATATCTCCTAAATTCTACGATTTCTCTTGGATGCCTTGTCATGGAGGCACAGCACAGTCATTTAGGGAATTGTGGCTGCTGAGTAACAGCCAGAGAATCAAGTTGCTTTCATCAGCTCATCAGCCTATCCAAATTTCATCAGGCCATCCTGGCTGGAAAAGCCTGACCACATGGATCTCCATGCTATGGATCCCTCATGGCACCGCTGTCACTTGGGGAAAGCACAAGAGACAAAACTACTTCCAAATCCATCCGACTGATAAGAAAAAACACCAGAATCTGGTTATTTGGGTTTAACAAATATTAATCAATATGGAATGAAGATTTCACTTTCAGAAGCAGGGCTTTAGCTGACCTGCAGCTCATCGACAGCTGTGCACCTCCTCTGTTTGTGGTGCTGTGGGTAACAGCCCGTGACAATGTGACACACGAATCCTGCAACGCTGCCCTTCCACTCTGCACATTAATTGTGTACTGAGCCCCTGTGCTGGTGACTTGGAGCTGGGAAGATGCCAAATGACACTGAAAGCCTTATATAATTTGTAGAGTAGAATGTCTTTTTTCTTCAGAAACTATGTTTGGTAGGTTTTTAGGATCCTAAAAAGGATAGAGGTCAAACCCAAAACCTCAGGTTCATAAACAACAGACAAAAGCTGCTCTGCTTCTAGAGCTACAATTTTATTGCCCTTTCTTCAACTTCTGTGCATTTTAATTATGCCTGTGACTTTCCCTTCCATTGCTGCCACAATTATTGGCAAAGGCCTGCAACCCTTGCCAAAAGGAAGATTTTCAGATGGAGCCCTCCATATGCTACAGTCAGTAAAGGAGGAGGCATTCATCAATAAGCAAAGGGCAAAAATCATGTTTTAGCTATGGATTGAAAGTAAGTGTTATTCCCCAAATAATTTCAAGGGAAGTAGGTTCTTACAGGCACCTGCTAGAGGTTGTACAATAACTTTAAAACAGTGGTATGGATGTGGACTCCTAATTCACAGTGACCATCCAGGTTACAACTGCCAAAGGTATGTGTTCTCTTAAAACTCCATTACACGTGGTAGCAGAGCTCTTGGCTGTACAAATTCTCCTCTTCAGGGCTCTCACACACCATTTTTCTCTTGCAGTACACTTATATCACTGACTGGGTGAGAGTGCTTTGCTATAGAAATCTTAGCATTTTAAGACTTTGTACTTGAGCTTGGGGAAAAGTTGTCCAGTCAGACCTGATGTTTATTTCGCACCTTTAGTGGCTCTGCTTTTGGGATAGATTTCTGCACATTTCCTGAGTTTGGGTCAAGATTTCTCTTTTCTCATGTTCATTTTTCTGTGAAGGGAGCTAATTGGATCTATAGCTTTAGAAATAACTCTCATGTAATACCTTTTGGATCTGGGTTTTGTTACTCCAGGTGGGTGCTGAGAAGGTACCCTAGCTGTAATTTCTCAGGTGGGTGGCTTTGAAGACACTGTCTTAAAACGGTGAGAAGTTCAAGCTGGCAAAAGCACCAAGTGACGTGACTGGTAGAACCCATTCCTACTCCAGAAGTGCCAAAGGAGCAATTATGTTCTTTGAAAAAGCCATTCAAGGTGGAATAAACAGCGAGGAAAGTCTTTTGGGATTATGTGCCAGTCTCCAGGGTGCTCAGAAAGGAACCACTGTTTTCCTTCTACATCCTTGCCTCAAAGAAGAAAGCACCTTGCATCTGGGGAGAATCTGAATATGCTCTTACTATCTCGGGTGGGCTGCAAGCTGTCTGGTAACCATAGGTTATTTTATAGATTTATCCTAATGGATTTCTTGTTCTGGAGAGCAGGTCTGACAAATCAGAGCTCTGTGAGTGCTTAATGTTGTGTTGCAAACACAAACCTTTATTACGGGAAAGATGAAGCCCACTTAAACCTTCTGATTATGCTCTTTAAATAGCAAGCGGTCTGTCTGTAGAGAGATACAACTACTCATTAGAGATGGGCTGCTCTGCAGACAGCACTGAACACAGACAAAAGCTCTGCCCACTCTGAGTCACACCCAGCCTGCAGTGCCACTTCGGCCTCTTCCTTTTTATTGCAGGTTGAAATATGTCTGGAATATATATCCACATAATCAGGATGGAGGGGAAGAGTCAGACACTAGTTCTAACAATAAAACACATCATTGAATATTTGAGCTGTATTCACACTGTGAGGAAATATTTTGACTGGTACCCTGTTCTCTAAGGTAGACACTGGGGCTTCTTACCAGCAAACCATTGGATCCGTGGACTGTGACACAGCGGGAGAAGGTGTGATGGATGGAGACATCCTTCACGTAGGTTGGAGGGTTGTAGCCTCCTTTCTCATCCACGTCTCCAGCCATATGGAAGTGAATTGGGTAATGTCCCATTGTCTGCTGGCCCATATATTTCAGTTCCAGACCTTCAATATGGGTAGCCTTAAAATCAAGACCAATCTGAAGAACAACAGAACATCAGTCAAGAAACATAAAATACTGTTGAGGGTAAGAAGGATGAGGAATACAGAGACAGGAAGGATTGCACTATGACTTCCAGAGAGATTTACTGTGTGGAAGGGAGGATATGGCTGCAGGGTGAGGGAAAGAGAGTCGTGGTGGCTAAGGGGACGGTAGCTGCTTTTCAATCCCACCACTGCTGCCATGGCTATATTTGACTTAATTTCAGTAGGAAAACAATTTTCATTTAATGTTTTCCATGAGTTTCAGTCAGATGGGCTCAAATCAAACTCCCTGGGCTGAACACCAGCATTATCTGGGGAAAACCAGGGTCAGGATGTGGAGACTTTATCTTGGATGAGTTGAGCACCAGCCTGGCTGGCTAAACAACATCTTCAGGGATGTAATGTACACTTCAAAGCCAAGGGACAGGCAGCTAAAGTGGGATCTGCTGCACTGTGGGGAGAGGCTGTTTGCTCAGGGGCTGACTCAAGGGATTCCTCCCTTCTTGCGTCCTACTCCCTTGGTATGAGAAGGTGTGGCTGGGTGGAGGAAAGTGCAAAGAGATAGCTCCTGTCCTACCTTGATGTGTCCCCCAAAGGTGTCGAAATCAAAGAAGGAGCATAACTTGTTGCTGTACTCATAGCACTGCCCCTCCATCTCGCCCATCACCACGACGTTGCGGCTCAGCAGCCCCACTTCTGCCCGCATGTCGACACCATCAACAACTTCACCAATGTGGAGGTAGGTTGCTTTCCCTAAAGGAACAAGATCCTGTTGCAGGGTTACTCTGCCAAAGCTTCTGGTTTCCCTTTATGCTTCCTGTGGTGGGATTGGAGTGATAATAAAAGGATAATTGAGTCAGCAAAAATGTTGGCTGACTCCTCAAAGAGGGGAGCACAGGTGTCACCCAAGGTCTTGTTGGGATATTTGCAACAGAGGAAGTGGGATTTCTGGTCTTAAGTTGCTTCATTTAGCCAGGGAGTTAAAACAACAGTCTGTTAGACAAAACACATTTCCTACCTTGAAGAGGCATCACTTGAGACCTTTTTACTTTGGATTACAATCAGCCCTATATGAACATCCAATACAAAGAAAATTGATGATGTAGCTACTGAAAAATCTAAATCCCCAAGGTTAGCTCCACATTTCCCATAGTGAGACACTGGGAGCTGCTCATATCCCACAGTGCTGCCCAGGGGTGAGCACCAGCCTTCTCTCTGCTAATGCTGTGGCTGTTACCTGAAGCAGAGAGAAGACTGGTAGGAAATCCTTGTGGAAATTGTACCTTGTTAAAATTGCAACCCCTTATCCAGCCTGACGGCTGCATAACCTCCCACTGCCTACCCTCCCAAATCTCTCCATTTTAGATCCACCTGCACATCTCCAACTTGCTCTCAATGCTTCCCTCTGCCCTGGTGCAGTCAGAGTTGGTGGAATCTTCCATCTCCCCAAGCCAAGTTACTCATAACATCCGTCACACACACCCCCCTGGCTCGATGGAGGGGTTAAAAGCACAGAAAACTCTCCCTGGTCTGACCAGAAAGGGGTGAAATCCAGGCAGTGCAAACGTCTAGAAAGCAAAATAATCTCTTTGCTGTAATTTCATTCAAACTTATTCATACTCTCTCCTTCCTTCCGCAGCTTTCTGCAGTGAATGCAGTTGGGAAAAGGTTCGTCTTACTGACTACATTCTGTATTATTCCAGTAAAAATAAGTAATAAACTCTTTAAGTAAACACTGAACTTTAAGGAATGCTACACTTGCATGTATTTAATTTCAATGGAATCGTTCAAATCCATAATTAGAAACAAATGGCAAGCCTGAAGCCTGGCTGCGAAGCACTGTGTGTTTAAGCAGAGGTGCCAAGACAAGGGGAGGATATTGAACATTGAAACAGCCTTGTTTTTAACCAAAACATGATGCTTTAATTTTATAACAAAGATAAGCAAACATCATTCACTCCCTTTTCTTTTGCAGCTGGAAGCAGTGTAGTTTAGATGGTAATATTGGGATTCAGGAAGGGTGAGTGCTCCGCCTTGCTCTGAGATTGCTGTGTTGTGTGACAAGGTTCACACCACTACATGTGCCCTCTGCCTCAGCACCTCTCAAAATAATATGATCACGTCAAAAAACCACACTCAGTTAACTAGAGGAGTGGTGATGGCTGAACAAGTGGATATCTGGTGCTGCGATGGGAAGATGAGGCTCCTCCAAGCTCTGCACTCAGCCCTAGAAATGAGGGGCTGCAAGGGGCCACAGGTTTATGCCTTGCCCACTTTTACAGCTGCCTTCCTAGAAAGCCCTGACCTTCCTCATGTTGTTGCCCCGAAGCTAGAAAGACCCATCAGGTGTGTGGCCAAAAACAGACTCAGCCCATCCAAAAAGCAGCTTTGCTTCCCTTATTTGGATACATTAAAAGAAACTCCTGCAGTGAGTGTCCTCCACACGAGAGTGCTCTGTGCTGGACCCTTCAGAGAGTCTGCTAAGTAGCACAGACTCTAGTTATGAAACTGTTTTTAAGCTGTTATTTTTCAGTTTCCCCCAGAGCTGACCTTTCTTTGATTTACTGAAATGCAGGAAGAAGTTCAGATAATCATAAGAACATCCTATTTAAAGCCACATCTCCAGGATTTGTGGCAGTGAAATTAGATCGGCAGTTTTGTTATTCATGTGCTGAGCTCTAGAATAATAAATGTCATGCTTGCATGTGTTTAATTTAATTTAACACCAGTCCAGACATGCAAAATACTGTAAGTACTGACAGGAATGTTAAATACGGACTAACCAGTTTCTAAATATAACTTCTTGGGTGCACGTTTTTTACTTTCTGCTTTTGCTGACTCGAGTTGTTTGGAGATAAAAGGAGAGATGGAAAGTAATTCCCTTCTAATGTAAAAGTGGATTTTGAATAATAGCTCCTTTAACAGAGTTTTGAAAAACAAACCTCTCCTCTAGGCAGCCAGAAATTCAAGCTGCCCACAGCAATGGGGCCATGCTCCTCAAACAGCTTATAAGAGACAGATGCCGGCACAGGAGCCCTCAGGTGCTGGAAATGCCTGCTGAGAGCCAGCACTCCAGCACTAGGCACTTGCCATGGGGCCAAGAGCATCATGATGTGCATTTATAGACACGTGGCACTTCCAGTGGGCCACTGGGGCATGTTTGGTGATGGAAAGAAAAAAATCAAAATGAAAAGAGGCTCCTTCATGGTGAGTTCAGGGAGTTCACCCAGGCATTGGAGCATCTCACTCTGCAGAGCTGCAAATTTGAGGATAGGCTGCTCCTCGAAGCCTTCCTAGAGAGCAGCCACGATATCAGAGACCCTGAGCACTGACCATGGGCAAACCCAAGCCAGGGGTTTGCAAACCAATACCAGAGTGCTTTGATACTAAAAAGGCAACACTGTGCTTTGAACGTGGGAGGAACATCTGCTGTTTCAGCATCAAAGCCAATGCCTGTGATTGCCCAACTGCCAACAAACCCAGGAGTCACTGATTCACCATCTCCTCCTTTGGGCTTGCTGCATCCCTCACAGACAGATGTTGCTTCACCGGCAAACCGGGCTTGTGCCATGCTATAATCTAATCTAAACAAATCCTTACAGTGACATGGATTATATCTCCCCACAATAGACCTCTGTAATGGACTAAGAAATGCCCTTGTTTGCTGCTTTATTTGTCATACCAGTGCCTCCAGTTAGCAAAATGTCAGTTCACAGGGAATAACTTCTTTAACGTGTGGGCTTGCCTGGTGGAAGTCTGGATTCAGCACAATATGAGCACACTTCCATGCTTATTACTCAAGACAGTGACTATTAAAGTCATCGGTTGTTAGTAAGGACAAGGTAATTATTAAAAGAAAGTATGCAGTAAGATAAACATAGATGATCCACTAATCAAGGGCACACTTATGTCAACACAGCAATTCAAAGCAGTCTCTCCAAACTGTACAAAGATCCAGGAAAACCTGTCATACTTGAACCTAGCCATAAAACCTGGGTCTCAGGCTTTATCAGACCTAAGAGGAGTGGAATTCTAAAACTATTTCAGCTGCTACAGATGTGGAAGGGAGCTCAGCTCTGGTGAGGGAGACAGATGTCTCTGAAAACCCTTCCAGGTACTCTCGTGCATTCCTAAATGCCTTGGTTCTGAATGACATGAACTGCTAAATCTCTCTTTCAGAATTGAAACAGGCAATTTAAGGTCTGGGTTTGGTGAAGATAAAATAAGTTAAGATGATTAGGTATTTTTTTTTTCCCTAAAGAGTCTTTTGTTCTGCTTTGGGCTCTCTAAGGCTGAGAACTTCTCTCTCATGGTCTTTTAATATTTCCTAAACAACAGTTTTTAAAATAAATGCTGAACAAACTTGTCTGTTCAGCCTACGTAATCCAGCTACAGTGAATCCTTCAGGCACCTTCAAAATCAATTCCACTCATTGTTAATGCCAGCCCAGACCTCCGTCAGATTTAGCATTTTTGCCAAACATTTGTCATCACTGCTGGTAATGCCCTTATTAATTATATTTAATAACCAGCAAACGTTCACACAAGCATCCTGTCAAATCCTCATTATTCTGTATTATCTTGATGGGGTTTGCTATTGCATCTCTAAGCCACAAGCCTGTAATGCAACCCAGTATGGTCTGGGTGAGCTGGCCAGCTTCTTGAGTCACACAGTACAACCCAACGCCTTAACGAGCAAATATTCCTTGAGTTCATAACTTTTACATTGACAATTAAGTTTCCAGTAAAAAGACATACAGCAGGAAGGATGAAACTTAATAAGGAGTTCAGATCTAACTAAGCCTTCTTGGGACAGTTTTCTGTCAGGTAACTCATCCTCTCCTTCAAGCTCCTGCATGGTGTCCTGCAAAAGTTGGAAACACCCCCTGTTGTAAGAGTGTGAAGAGCCTTGGGCTCTCATGGATATTAAGTGAATGCTTAAATGGAGCGTTGGATCAAAACCTCTGTAGCTGTTTGGTTTCAAGGCTGAAATGAGTGGATCTTGCTGCTGTCAGTAGGTGCAACAGGAGGATTGATGTGGACTGAGGTCACTGCACCTACTCATGCTGGCTTTAACTGAGCACTGAGAGGTCTGTGGGTGATTTATCCCAACAGCAATGTCACACTCCTTCCTAAGGCCATTCCTATTCCATCTCATGCTCTCTTTCTGAAGCTCCTACTCAGCAATTTACCAGCACACTTCTGTAAATGCCAGGTTTCCCTCACTCTGTCGTTCCAGTTTTCCCTTTCCTTATCCTGACACAGAAGTTCTTACAGCTGGGATGGGAAGATTAGCGAAGTCTGGTGGACAAACAGATAAAATCCTTACTTAAATCAGGTTTAAACTCAAACCTTCAGAATCTCTGTGAATCTTGAGTATTTCTTTCATGTCTTCTAGGCAATGCCCAAAGGTAGAAAAAGAGCTCTGAAAGACTGTTAGAAAGGGCCATTCCACATTTCCTGCCCAGTCCTCAAGCACCAGGGCTGCCTTTAAAAAAAACTTACAGCAAGTTCCATTTAAATGATGCCAACTTCTGAATAGGACTCCCTAAATCTCTAAAAGCATCTGAATTTTGATAGAGGAGTAACTTCTCACATCCTTATAGCACAAGATGAATGCTGACACTCCGTACCTCTATTGTAGTCACAAACCAATAAAAAGGATTTAAGATATGTGGGCTTGTAATCATATATTCACCAGTATGTGGGATAATTGGACTAATTATGCCAGGCACAAGTAGTTTTTTCATGCTTTATCAAGAGCCTATAGGAGCACAAAAGAGCATTTAATCGTTTTTGTTCCATAGTGAAATTTATCAGCACTGGTAGCAGCTTCATACAGAGCAACCAAGATGTAGATAAGACTTGTTTCCCAGGGAAACTAGACAAAATACTTGATCTTTCCTACTATCCAGTTCTATCATAACAACACAACCCTTCCTTCCTTCCTCCTCCCTCCCTCTGCCCTGTACCATTGTCCCTCCCCAAACCTTGTGAAGTTGGAAGATCAAAGAGTTTTAATCTGTTCCCACACAGAAAATAATCTAGGCATGAAAAATGACAAGCAAAAAAAAATGTTAAACAAAGGAGGCAAGTGGAGAAAGAAGTTCCATCTAAGTGAGTGAATATTTGACTGGGAGGAGGATCTCGAGAGCTAAGTCCTCATGCAAACCATACTTACTCATGGAAGATGCAGTTTTGATATTAACATAATTACTCCAATGAAGGACTGCACAAGATCAGTACCTGGCTGCCCTCACACGCTTTCTACACTGTGATTTGCAGAAATCCACAGTTAGATATCCAAAGCCTACTAAAACCTGATGGGAATTGAATATTAATGCTCTTCAGTTGTTTTGAAAAGACTGGCCTCTAATCCATCCATTTCTAGCAAGTAAAGCAAGTATGAGTTTTGAGCAGGAAGTATCAAATATAAATAGGACATGAGCTAACTAATGAGATTGACTTATTTGGCACAATACAGTAAACCATGTCTATTCACTTGTTATTAAATGATGAGAGCATCAATTATAATTAAACTTTTGTGTGCCAAGTGGCTGCCACACCAAACTGTCTGTCCACAAAGCAGAGGTTTTCTGCCCTTTCTAAACAAAGACTCTTAAGTAGTTCAGACCTGACATTTAGGTTTCATTTAAAAAAAAAAATAAATGGAAAGGAAAAAAATGAAGATTGAAAGGGATATAAACCATCACAGTTAGGAATGGTTTTATCATCTGTCTTTCAAAGGGCAGATTTTTGGAGTTGTCAGCTGCTAAACTAAACCTCTTAGGAAAATTAGGTCACTCCACATATCACAAATTACATCCCTCCAAGACCAGGTACATAAATATATCTGTGTGGAAGTCTTTTCTCAGAAGGAGCAAAGCAATCTTGTGTATCTCACATAGCAAAAGGTAGCCAGGCATGTACGAAAATATCTTTTGCACACAATTAAGAGCTTTATGCCACTGCCCAAGCACAGGGTGTACAGGGGCTGCTCACCTGTGCTAAGGCTAGAGGCCACTGCTGGCTGTTTTGATGTACTTGCTCTCTATCAGCCGTTCTCCCTTCACACATTGATTGTTGAGCCACTGGGTTAAATAAAGCCCTATTGAACAGAAGCCTCATAGGCAGTCATTTGGATCCCAACAAGTTTCATCAAAGTCAGTGTCTGATCATGGAATAGTGGATTCATATATGCACACCCCTGCACAAACAAGTTTCAGTGTGAGACAAGACCTCAGCGTGGTAGCGTTCGCCTCCTCCAGCAATGAACACACCTCAAAAACCACCACCCACCCGGCAGGGCAGGGAGAGCACAGGCAGAAGAGCTGTGCAGGCTGCAGGCAGCTGCAGGCACCATGGAGGGGAGGAGGCACGGAGTGTACCCACCCCCTGACTCATTAGTGCTCCTTATTCTGGCTAATTGCATGTCATGGCACAGGGCCATGGATGACATTACACCATGGCCAGGCTCAGAGCAGCTCAAAGACCTCCTGCTCCTGAAAACTGGGGAAATCTCAGCCTTGCCCAGGTTTTATTTCATCTAGACTGAACTTAGAATCAGACAGATTATTTCATTTTCTAGCGTGAATGTGATTTTGTTACAAGAAATTTGGATGTGATTTTTATTACTGGACCAGATTTTGCCTTGACTTATATAAGCAGTGAAATCCCATTGACGTCAAAGGAATTGCCTGGATATAAGTAAGGGCAGACTTTGGCCCTGGTGTTCATGTCATTTGTGGTAATAAAAGGAATGTCCTAATTCTCCTAAAGGGTAATCGGAGACCAAGAGCACAATTACTTTAACAAGTGTTTCCACTGTTTCTTTTCTTGAAATTCACATGAACTTTTTTATTGGTTTTAGCCCTTTACTAGTATCCTTTGACTACCTTAGCTGCCATTGTTATAGAGATAAATGGAATTACATCAGTCTCACAGATCCATTAGGTTATGGGAAGCCTAAGAGAAATACACCTATGTCATTTACTGATGATCTTCCAAGATCATCTTCATGATGTGACTTGTATCATACCGGTCTGGTACGGCTTTTCAAAAGTTGCTGAAGAAAAATATTCAACTTGGACATGTCTCTTCTTTGAAAGTACTAGTCATTTTAAGTCATAAGACAGTGATACATTCAAACTGCAAATAACATTTTTCTTGGCTCGATGAATATGTCTTTTTTCAGGCCATCCAACAATGAATGTCTAGAGCTCTGTGGGAAGGCAATTGCCAAAGGAAGTCTATTCGAACCTTCCAGAAGATGTTGCATCAGAGATAATGATGTAGTTCATTTCACAGAACTGAGCAAACTCCCTGGTGCATTAGATGTTCCAAGTGCCCTGGATTCTCAGAAAGATCTTACTGTAAATGTAGACAAAACCCCTGCCCAGAGCAATTGCCACTGTGTAAGGAAAGGATAACAAAGTGTGCATGATTTGCCACCAGGCAGATGCTGCCTTTGACATATGGCCTCAGCTGTAACTTATTTTTATATTGTAAAATTCATTTTTGCTTTTGTAAAATGTTAAAAGTTCTTGCCCTGCTCACAGAAGAGGCAGTGCTCTCCTTAACAGTGGGCCAAAATCTAGTTCTAGAAGGAACAGGCCACTTCACAGGCTAGTGATGCAAATCTCCCTCCTTGGATTTCACTTTTATACTCCTATCACCAGTCTGTGCTTCATCATGGTTGTGCTGCTTAATTGGATGTAGTACCTGAAGGCCACTTCACAGTCATTATTCTGCAATGTCTTTTCATCAAAAGCAATTTGTTCTGGATTTGGACTAATTGCCTTCAAGAGAAAAGTGCTGTGGCTCTACAGAGCGTCCTGCTCCTCCTCTGAGTCCAAACTAGGCAGCCCTCTACTGACTCCATCTCCCTGCGTGCTGTGGCTTGGGACAACTCACTGGCCACGTGATGCCAGAAAGTTTTGGTTAATACATCACCTCTAAGCAATGCTGTCTAGAGACACAGTAAAAGAGAAACAGTAGTGTCAGTAGCACAAGACAGTATTTCTAAAATGTAAGGTTACAGTTCTCGTTAAATATAACTTTCTTAGGAAGAAAGGCAGCTGCATATTACTTCATAGCCTTAAAGTCTTCCACAGTCCATTCCTGCCCCAGCTCACTCTTCAGACCAGCTGTGCTCATCTCCTGCTTTCTAGGAAGTGACGTCTTTTCAAATACTGTTATGTAAAACCGAACATTCAGATACATGGTTTGTATTTGTTTCTCTTAAATAAAGACATCCTTTCAATAGTATGCTTGGGGAGAAAATAATGGAGTCAGCTACAAAAAGGGAAAGCAGAAGGAACCAGGCTCATGTTGGATGGCTTTCAAGTACAAAAGGCAAGTGTTTCCCAAAAGCACCTAAAAAACAACCACCAGATTCAGGTGTCTTTCAAATCTTTGCAATTCCTAATGGAGTTATCTCAGTCTAAATGACAGAATCTTTGCATGGCAGCACCAGCATGCTGAGATGAAGCACCTTACCTGCTACCTTGACCTGGGTGGGCCTGCAGGCCCTGCATGGCAGTACTTCGAACTCCTCTGCCTGGTACATGGAGTAGTCAGTGCTTGCAACCACCAGCCTGTCTCCAGGTCTCCATGAGCTCACGTCATCCACCAGGTTCAGGACTGTGCTGTTCACGTTGGTGTCAATGGTCAGTGTGAGCTTTGGTTTCACTGAAAAACCAAAATGGAAAGGTAAA
This sequence comes from Tapera naevia, assembly GCA_033556795.1. Lineage (NCBI taxonomy): Eukaryota > Metazoa > Chordata > Aves > Cuculiformes > Neomorphidae > Tapera > Tapera naevia. The sequence continues at coordinate 4,052,713 of JAUMJJ010000076.1, read as the reverse complement.
GAAGTGGAGAATTCAGTCAATCTTATCAGAAAATGCTTGCTTTTTTATTTATTTTTTTTTGCTACCAAATATTATTATTTCCTCATGCAACAAAAAATAGTTAACTCTTCCGAATATGCTTTTTTACTGGATTTAGCTTGGAAAAAAAGGCAAAGGAGAAGATGTTTTCCTTTAATTGCAGGCAGGTGGATTTTCCACTAACCCCAAGCCTAAATTTAAATGAAGCTCTTAGTGGCTCATTTTCACCACACCCACTTAGCAGTGGCACTTGTGGGTGCTGGGCAATGTTATTTACAGCAGCCAAGTGGTCTTTAATGTAATGGCTGTTTTTTCCAGCAAAACAACCATCTTCCATCCTCCTTTTCCTGCCAGCTGAGTGCTGAAGAATCGTAATGACCTATCTAATGACCAGGTTAGGGACAGCAGTGTCGGAATTAGTAACGACACAACAAAGTATTACGTTCAAAAGCTGTTGTCTTCTCACACTCTGCTTGACTAATCCTACCTCATCCCAAAAAAGCAAAAAGACAAGATATTTACAGGAAGGGACTTGCCAAGTATTTGCCATAGCCTTGCTGGGTTTTTGAGACAACACCCTGTTGCTTCTGTTAGTGCTCAGGAATTTTTCCTGAGATACATCGTCAACCGTTTTATCTGTGTTCACGTCAACGTTCATTTCAATAGTCCAGCTGAAGTTTTAGCTTGGGGAATCATTCAGGTTGTTCTTACACTGAATAAGAGCCAGTCATCAGAAGACAATACTTCTCCTTTTCCCTGTTCTGGCTTTCAAGCATGGGGCACATACCAGATTTGCCACACAGGAACCGTACTCTGTAGTTCTGGCAGCCCTCGCCCGTCTGGTCCTTGCCGTGGCACAGAAACCTGTAATCATGGCCACTCTTGTAGAAAACTTCAGTTGTTAAATTAGCTCCATCAAGCGTCATCGCCTGGCACGAGAACAGAAATATAAAACAAGTGATATCTTGAGGTGAAGAGATTTCCCCAAAACACCGATGCTGTCAGAAGATGGTTTTGCTTTGTTTTGGGTGATGCACAGCAGTTGTATAACAAACCATTGTGGCTGTCTATGCAGCCAGCACTCCAGCTGCTGCTCAAACACAGCTATTTTATCCACAAGCTGCACAGATTATTGCTAGGTGCGTGCCTGCCTCCTGTGTCTATGTTAAGACCATGTGCTTTTTAGGGAGGAGTATTCTGAGCTTCACTAACATCTTCCTTAGTGCCCTAGATTTTCTCTTGCCTTTGGTTTGAGGGCAGATGAAAACATCAAACACAGATGCCTGCACTTAAATGAACTCATGGTTTCAAGCCACTCCACTGCACTTATTTCATTGCTTGTGGCTAGACTAAGTCTGAAGCTTGCAGAAGAGGTGAGGGTCTCATTTTTTATTTGCATGGATCAATCTCTCTAAGATAAAAACAAAAAGCTGTTCCAATACCCATTTGTCCAAAAGGAACAAGAAGAGGTGGCATTTACTCACATACAAGCACCAGCCTTGAGGGAAAAGGCTGCATCACACCAAGAAGTAGTGCAATGTGTAGCCTCTCCTGTGTTCCTGCTGGGGCAATCACCCCTCAGGGTCGTGTTACATTTCACAGTCCACCTCTATAGCTTGCAAGAGTCTTGACCCTTTCACAAAAAAGGTGATGCATTGCATTGGACAATCCAAATAAGGTAAATTTTAACAAGCCACCAGGAGATGCTGGACCTTTTAATGACGGGTCTGATCCTGATTGTCTCACTCAGGCAGACCTTATTAATGCACACAGCTCGCTTCCACATCTAGGATTAGCATCGTCAGCTGAAGGAACGCACCTCTAGCAGTGCCACACTTCTGTTATTATCATCATATCTTCAGGTTTTTGTAGGTAGTATGGCTGGAGCCGGCCAGCTGGTATAAATCAGTGTGACTTTATGGAGGCAAAGAGCAACACCAGATTACACTACCTGAGGATTTGCCCTAACATCTGCAGGATAAACTGAAAAATGTTGGTTTGCTTTTAATATACATGGAACAAAAAGCAACTCGCATTTAACAGAAGGTTAAAAAAGTTTTGTTTCTTAAACAGAATATCTTTCTTGTTTCTCTTTTAATATCCACACTAGAGGGGCTGTATCATAACAAACATCTGACCCCATTTTGAACTGAGTTGTCACTTCTAATACACGGATATGGAAGCAGAAATTAATGTGGATTTGTTAAGACTTGGCAGAAAGTTATAGGGCAATTTTTTCCTCTGCATTCAAAAGGAGATTCTTTACAACATCAAGCCCTGGAAACTTTCACTCATGCTGTCAGCATTCCTGTTTTCCTGAATACCCACATTCTTGTGAATAAGGAGGAGAACTCCACTGGTTCAGAGCATGTAAGAACCTTAGTTTCATCCTCCCACAGTCTTCTTGTGGCAATGCTTCTGCTATAGTTGTTTTACTACATAGATGTATAAAGTATATGGTGAGGATTTACAAAAAAAATAAGGGAAAATCTTGGGGTTTGCTTTATTTTGGCCTTAAAGAGGCAGTTACAGTCTCAGGAAAGGTACAGGGTTTCTCCTCAGCGTGCTGGCCTGAAGGTATAATTATAATGTTTAACCCTAAAAAAGAATTCAAATTTCTTTCCATGGAGAAAGAACAATTGACTCCAAGAAATGGCTGCAAGCTCAACTGCACTTTTTCAATGTTGGTACTACATTGGTAGCTTTTACTACAGCTGGTAGCTTTAACATCTCATTACATTTTGTGATTAATTTTTTAGGCAAGGTCTCTTCCAGGCCCATTTGAAAACTCTGAAATTTTCATGTGTTTTTTTGCTTTTAATGTTCCAGCAGGGAACCACATTTTTCGTGATAACATCTGTGCTGTCCATGACCCCATCTGTACTCCTTTTCATGCCAGAAGCCAGGATTTACTGAAAGGAGCTCTAGTTTATAAATTTTGTCTCAGAATTATACAAGATTGGATACCAGATCTTGTTGGTTATGTGTTAGAGCAGTAAGATAGTCACTGTCTTTTACTTAAAAACAAAAATTACTGACAAGCACAATTATTTGGGGTTGAGTGTCAGTCCAAAGGGGATTCACTCCTCTGAAATGAATGGTAAGCCAGCCTACCTGGATGTCAATGGGTTGCCTACAGATTTTATCAGGATGAGCAGCTTTGAAGGCAGAAAGCTTCTCCATGTCCTTAGATCTCACTTTATCAGGCTTCTCAAACCACTCTGTCCATTCTACATCTGGAGACAAGTACGAACAAGAAAAGTCATTTGAAAGTCAAGCTTAATGAATGCAGCAAAAATGTATGAAACATAATGTGATCTCAGATATCATTCACAAGTTTCTTCACTGATGATCTGATTCCTGTCTCTTCCTGCCAGTCTGTCAACCACTTTTAATGATTCCATGAAGTGTAACCAGTCAAGGGAGAGTGGAGTTATTAAAAGCTACATAATTGGAGTAAGCAGTATGAGCATTATTAATAGGTATGGATTTTGGATCCGTGTCCTCCTTAGCTGCCTTTTCTGGTTTTCAGATCAAGTTACAACCAGTTACTGTATGTTGTCTGAAACATGGTCATGATGACTGTGCAGTCAAAAGAAGAGGTTGTGTGTAATCTCTTAGATCATAAGAGATGGAATTTCATAGCCAGTGCAGCAAAGGAAAAAGGATCCCAGTTATTCAGAGAATCCTGGAGACAACTGGGGAAAGAATCTGTATGTGCTCTTTACTTGGGTTAGCAGTGATGTAAATAGCAGCCAGCAAGTTCACTCTTCCCAAATGGAAAAGAGTTGCAATAAAAAGGATGATTCATCCTATTTGTAAACTGTCTACTGCTGAGTTAAATGGCACACAAAACTCTTACCTTGAACCCACTCACTGGTTGAAGAGATGTTAAAATAGTCTCCATTCTCAGCTTTGAATAGTTTGAATACTTTGGCCACAGCTGACCCTTTGTGACCTGTAAAAAACCCCAAACATTGGTAAAAATCACTGAAAGCAACTGATAAAAGGCAGAACTAAAAAGGTAATGGTCCACGTGTGTGTTTGCATATGTTGGCTACATTATCCAGAATTAGCCCTGCACAGCTTCCAGAAAAAGTTATTGATCTTGGAATGAGGCTTCAGGTACTTTTATAACTTCTTGGCAAATCAGGAGGAAAAATCTTCAAAAATCAAGAGAGGATAAAAAAGCAATGATATATAATATATTGTTATTTTTATTTGATGTAGTAGCAAGCCATGTTGTTAGCTGTTCTTGAAAATGTCATAAAAAGACTCAGCCTCAAAAGCCTTCAGCTTGCAAGAAAATGGTTTAACAGGATTATTGCAGGCTACCAGTGCAGGATACACTCTGATTAGATTTTCAGCTGGTGTGAACTGGGTTTGTTCCAAAGCTTTGTGTCAAAGAAAAGCACAGTCCAATCTCCACAGAGTTATATGGATCTGTAGTGGTGCTAGATCTCACCTTTTGTCTCAGGATTTGGGTAACCTAGGTTATATCCCTCTCAGCTGATTCAGCTGCATTAACAGTAAGAAGAAATAGATACAGAGAGCATTTAATTAAATATGTCTAATCATCAATTGTTCATAGCTTCGATGGAATGCAGTGGCAAGTGAAAACACCATTGAATAACTTAATCTCAGCCATAACTCCGATAACTTCCAGAGATAATGTCAAGCCAGCATTTCGTGCATGAATTACCTTGATATTCAATGTGATCTTCAACAGAAGAGGAAGGATTTCCTTTAACAGTAATAAAACTCCATGGATGCCTGGAAAAAGAAAATGAGAAATGATCAAGTTATGTCATGTATGAGGTGCATATTTTTTATAGCACAAAGTTCTTGCATTTCTCAGGGGCATCGTATCCAAAACAGTCTGATTAGTGTGACAAGCAGCTTAGTTAATATTAAAAATATCTTAATACATTTCTTCAGTAAATACATCAAAAGAGAAGGAAGTTTGAAGACAAATCCCTGCTTAATACACTCCTGTACCAACTGTGTTTTAAAGAAGCCTGTGTGTGAAGACCCAAGGGATACTGGCAACTCCTTAGGGAGCCTGAAAATCTTTCTTGTGTGCACGTTCAGTAAAGAATATGAAAAGAGGCCACTTAAGCTTAAATAAATTTAGCTCATGCTGAAACCTTGTATATCACAATTGTCTTTGGAATGACCCATGAGAATTTCTAATAGACAGACTGGCTGGCAAAAGGCAATAAAAAAGGCCTCGTCTCTGGGTATCTGGTTTCCTTGTTTTGAACATTGAACAGGGATAAAGGTTTATGAGTCTGAATTGCTGTTCAAATCTGATCCTATGTCAGAAGTAAGTTCATTACTGCCTGATGGTTATTGGTTGAGTAGGTTCAATAGCTATCAGAAGCACTTGAAAATGACCACATGGGTGAGGAAGCAATGGAGACAGAGACTAAAGTTCCTCCCAATTAGTGGGGGTCAAGAGGGAGTTTTTTTATCTTTGAAATAGAAGTAGTTCAGGCATATCTGCTCTTAATGGCTAACAGAACAACAAAAATGCTTTTAGGGTGGTAGGGAGACTGTCACCCTTACCCTGAATTTAGCAAATAGTCCCACAGCTTAAATCATGTCTCTATAGGTATAAATATCCAGTGATTTCAATTGCATCAAGATTCACCCATGAGCCTTGCAGGTCACCTTACATTTAATATCTGCTGATATAAGCAAAGTTATAAACCACTCTGGGACTTCAGAACAAAACATATACAGACATTGACAGATTGCCACTAAAACACACATGAATCACTGCTGGCTTGAGCTGGGATTTGCAGACCCAGGCTTTGATTTGTAGACCCAGGCTTTGGGGTCGGCAGGAGGAGGCTTCAGGGAGCACCGGTGCCCCCCACGCTGCACCGAGGTCCCACGCACGCTCTGGCCAAGGCTCCTGAAGGAGACTCAGACCCAGCAGAGCATCCTCGGCCCCAGCACAGGCTCAGGAGAAGCTGCCAGGACAACAGCCTCGGAGCCTGCCAGATGCTCCTGCTGGAAAAACCGCCCGTGCGCCAACTGCCAAAGGCACTGCCGGGCTCTGATCTCCATCCAGGGAGAGGAGCGGGGTGGGGGCAGGAAGGCCACTTTATCACTCAGCAGAAAACATACATTTTTATTATTATTTTTGGTTTGGTTATCAAATTTGAAACAAATGACAAAAAAAAAGATGATGCCCTCAAAATAATCTGGAAAACAATCTAAAGCAGAAAAAGGCAACTGTTTCTGCAACTCAAGTTTGGCCTTATTTCATATGTTAAAATACTTGTTTCTCCAAGTTATTTTATCACTAAAAATAGCTTTAAAGTAATTCAGCCCTAACACATAAGGACACATGCATTATGTTTGGACTATATTAAATTAAGGGACCAATAAAACTGGAGCCAAATCAGTGATATTTGGATGGGATTCCAAAAAGAACAATGTCATCAAGTGCTGAAAGGCTTTCTTTTAATGTATTAGTAGAAGGAAGGAAAGAAGCTCATGTTTAAAAGAGCAAACTCACTTTTCAAAAAAGACAACAATAGAAGAGGAATGCAAGATTTTCCTTTCATTCCTAATGTTCTAGGCTCAGCAAATAGGAAACCAAAAGAGATGGCAGGAGCACAGAAACATTTTTGGATAAATCACCATTGCTCATTGGCTTTTCTACAGCAAGAGGGAGTTGCACAACTTTACAATCTGGCTGAATATGGAGCAACTGAAGATAGGCATGAATTTGTCCATATGACCCCTGCCACCACCCAGGTCAGAAAACAACCCAGCCTATGGCTGAACTGCCTGTTTCAAGTGGCACTTCATAAAATGTAAAATGGCAATTTCCCACGGTGAATTATTGCATTATTGTCTTAGCGATGCCCACAGTCAGCCCTGGCCATTGGCAGGGAGCAGAGAAGACCCGACAGATCTGTCTGAGCCTTCCTTATCAGTTACAGTATGCACACACCTGTGTAATTTTCTCATCCTCAGCATTTTTTTTAAGATCCTTCAAAAACTTCTGAAAAGCACCTGATAGGAATAGACAACCTTATTCGCAGTCATAGATGTGTCCGAAACATGAACCAATATGTCTAAGTCTTGCTAGACTACAGTGGAAGTTAAATTAATATAAGAAAAAAAGCTTGGAAACAGCTGAAAAAGTTGCTTGTCTTCCACTCTGCCATGTAACTGTCTTGGTGAATCTGGATCCAGCTGCTATCCAATGCTTTTTTTGAATTGAAATGTTGAGAACACTCCTAAAAATACATTTTTTTTTAAATAATGCACCAAGATGCAGGAATTTTTCCACATACTGGTGGGAGAAAATGTTTACCAGCTACTACCACATTATGGTACCCACAATGTCCCAATTATTTATATAAAGAAATACTATGGTATTACAGACAACACCATGGCAAGGATTAGCTTTTTGGCTGCAAACAATAGCTGTGTTGAAAGTCACACTTCCATGGATGAATTTCTATGGTATTTCCAGTATAAGCATTTGTGGCAAAGAAGTGAGGAACTAGCTTTAAAACACCACAGCAACCAAAAAACGTCAAGTGCAGTTTACTTCTATAAAAAGATGTGAAACCCATCAATTTCTTCCTGTTGCACAATTGTAAAAAGAAAATGTTCAAAAATATCTTTATTTTTTCCTAATTTCAGTTTTTCAAAAGATACCCAGCACACTACTGGGCTTTAATATGAGGTCTGGATATTTGAGAGTAAGCATTGCACTGATGGAGATAATAGCTTGGTTTTGGAGACTATTTCTGCCACCTTGGTTGATTGTTTGAAATGCATAATCTGGTGCACACAAGTCCCTGTATTATGTGACACAACCTCTTCACCAAGCACCCCAAATCTTACTCCATCTGCACATGCCCAACTGACACTTGTCTGCTCTCACAGAGTGCTGTGCTGAATCTCTTCTCCCTAAAAGACAGATTTTGTGTGTGTGTGTTCTGCAGTGACCTTCTTATTGCCTCTTGAAAAAAAAAAAAAAAGCCTACATAAATTCAGATAAACACAGAAAATATAATGGTTACAGTTGGGTAAATATCAAATATTCTCCACAGTGTGTATTGGCCATAGAAGTATTTACAGTCCACAGCATAAATTCTTGCTTGCAAAATTTCTGTTCTGCAGAAGTCCTTGAATATGTACCAGACAAGGTGAAGAATATGCTGTATACATGTCTATATGCATTAAATCAGGGTTACATGGCTATTATTCCATCCTCCTTAATGTTCAGCCCATGCAGTCCCCCGTGTTTATGTAGACACACTTCTTAAATCTTTAGGAGAAAGCTTGAAAATAATGTGGGAAAATAGCTTGTGGGAACAATATCTTGGAAAAACACATTTTTAACGTGAATCATACACTATTCCCCAATCTGCTAATAAAAATACCCAATATAGACACTGAGAGCATCTTAAACTATCTAATTAACTGCTGAAACTTCACATTGAGAAGTTTCCTTTTTTTTTTTCTTTCAATGTGAAAGAACTTTGTGCCTTTTAGAGAGTGGAATTATTTGGAGATCTCAGGAACATAATAAAGCCTCTGTGCTGGGAGAACTGGCAGGACTAACTCATACCTAAACCCAAGGTGGAGGAAATGCTTGCTGCCCAGTTTGGTCATTGCTTTCCTGGCCGAGTCGTCCAAGTTTCTAGATCCTTCATCGTTCACTGCAACTGACAGGATCATGCCATTCTCAACTCTGCCCAAATACTGGGCAAGACGTATGCTTTCCTCCTTCGCTCTGTAGGTATCAAACCTAAAGTGATAAAAACACCCAAATTTACTTCACTGAGCGTCACAGCTTTATGTACTGAAAAGAGAGTACTGTAAAGAAAGAGCCTTTTTTTTTTATTGGTTGCAGAAATGATATTATCCTGTTGCAAAAGCCCTTGTCTAACAGGGTATATTAGGGATTTCTGTTAAGCCAAAATGATTAAACTCTAATAGACAGAACAGCAAGGTAGTAACACTACTCACTCGTCAGTTTTGGAGATTACTGATCTAGGAAGAATTGTATATGCATCCAACAACACCCATTTGAACAAGATGTTAAAATTTGTGTTTCTGATCATGTCCCATCCTGTTCCCAAAGATCCTCCCATCCAGACAGTTGAAAAGTCACTCACCGATCTGAATGGACAACTGCCCCCGTCTTCGGGTCGATAACGTGGACAATGACACCCCGATGGCCCCAGCTCCTTTCAAAGTAATATCCACCTTCTTCCATGCCACCAGGATGAAGAGTTTTGTTTAAGAAAGTCCAGGACAGCTTTTTCTTTCCGTGGATCTCCAGAGTGCCACCCTTACTTACTCCAAGGTACTTCCGCCCAAAGTAAGGGTTCGGCTGACTGCCATCATCCGCTCTGCAGGAGGAAGAGAGGAAAGGAACCAATTTTGGGTTTGTATTTGAGAGTTGAGTGGTGCCTGCTGGTTTTCTGACATGCCCAAACACCCTAGTGTTCATCTCCCAGTAGTATTTGAAAACAGAACCGAAACTTCGTTTTTACAGAGCATTTAAATTGATGAAGATGCTACTGAACATTCCACAGGGCACTGATGATAGGTATATCTGAGAAAAATGTGATTTTAAAGGACATTTTTGTTTGCTGTTGTGGAAGAGAGATCCTAGAAAGTTCTAAGATAATATTTTATGGTGCATACGTACCGCCCATATAAGATGATAACCACATTGCCTTGGTAAGGGCACATCTCACTGCCGATATGTAACTCTCCATCATTTTCAATGAGTATATGTCTGGTACGCAAAATGATAGGCTGCACATCATCTTTAATGACCAATTTTCCTAAGTAAGACAAGGTGATGACATTTGCTTTAACACACAGCAGCTCGCCAGAGGTTGTGCTAAACCCAGTGTTGGGCTCTGATCTCAATTTTTGAAAAATTCTGCCCCTCCTCCCCAAACCAGCTCTAGATACAAACTCAAAAGACATTACATGCTTTTTTTGTTCAGTCTAGTTCTCAAAGAATGCAAGTGAGATTTGCGTGGAAGAGGACACGTTTGAAACTGAGTCAGAAATTCAAAGACAAGATGAATAAAAGCTATTCATGCTAGCAGCCACCAGCAACACTACGACTCTGTCCTTAGAGACAAAGAGGCACATGTGTATCTGCCCTGTCCTGAGACCCTGAGAACACAACTATTGCAGTATGATGCTATCAGGACAAGGATTTAGTAAAAAAATGTTTTTGAAGCAAATCACAGAAATAGAACAAATGAGTATACTGAGCTACTTTTGTAAATTCTCTAGAAAGGACAGGAAATATGTTAATTAAAATGACTAAAGAACCGATAGCATCTCTGTTACCGCCCACCCTTGCACCAAATTAAACTGGATTTGTCCAGTAGCCACTGAGTTCTCAGCAAGAAGCAGGAAGCTTTCTCAACATAAGTCAAAGTGATTTAAATAGCCACAGGTGAAAGCAGACTTCATTCAGCCTTGCCACCAGCACGTTTTACCTCCATCAGTTATGTGGATAGAGTGGACAGTTGCAGAAGAAGAGAGAAGGAGTTTTCTGCCATCATGGATTTCAATGCGGTTTTCTTCATCGTGACCTGGGTTCCAGATTTCCAGTTCAGGATCCTTATCAGGACATGCCACAGCTGCTTCTGCTGGTTAGAGATGGAGAGTGAGGATGATTACTATTTGTTCAGTGCAAGACAGAAAGCTCTGTATCTGGGCATCTTTATAGCATCATTCTCAGTGCCCCCCCTTTGCTGACTCCTTGGAACACAGCGATATCCTTGTGCAGTAGAGTACATGTGGGTCACAACCAAAAGGAAACAAACAACAGTTTAAGCTGTATGGTTTCAGTTTTCTGGAAGCACGGAAAACCTGCACCTGATACAAAAGAGCCTTGTGAAGGATGCAGGTTCCAGAAAACTACCAAGAAGAGGCTGTAATTGAGCCCTTCCTGCAGTGACATTCAGTTCTACTCATACTATCCAGACACAAAGCCCAGGGAAGATGCTGATGAAAGGATAAAACAATTACTACCTTTAAATTGCCCCCAAAATACCTGCAAGGTTTGAAAAGCTTTTTTTTTTTAATGTAATGAAGATGTTAAATTATATTTGCATACTGTGTTTTCACTGGAGATGAAAAGTAAAAGTGCTCAAACTAACATCAAAACCAAGGAATTATCAGTCCACTCAGAGAGCAACAGGGATCTGACAAGAGAGGGATTCTGGGTTCATGAGCTTTTCCAAACAGAAGTGATACGGATTCATTCATTTTGGGTTCACACATCACCAGTCTCCACACACAAATTTGATTACAGATTGTCATGACCTGTGAGTCTAAATGACTCTCATACCAAACCCAAGAGTCCCATGTTATATTTACTTAAGATAAAATATTTCCCTGATATAATCTCACTTGTTACATGAGCCTCACATCTTATTCTGATCACCAACACCGCGAGTGCATATGTGACGCATACTTTGTGAGGGAAGAAACCTTTCTAGCCCTAGGGAGCTGAGGTCACTGGAAGTTTGAACGAGCCCTTTGCCATCAGAAAGGGTTGGGAGTTCTCACCAGTTCTCCAGATTTTTATCCTTTAAAACAAAAAACACAATAAGAAAACTATAGGATCCACAATAATGGATCCATGATAATGGACGTAGGATAAACCCCTTGACTTCATTAGGGTTATGGGTCTGTCACTTAGTAAAGTTGAGTGGTTTCTTTTCCCCACAGATATTAAAGCAAGCAGTTAATGGAGAGGACAGTCTGTGGATTCATGCATTATGACAATGTCCTCAGTCACATGGTGTGAATGTTGGGAGTGTCCTATGTAGAGATAAGAGTTGGGCTCGATGATCCTTTTGGGTCCTTTCCAACTCAGATAATTCTATGACTCTATGCAAAGAAACATGTCCCAGTGCTGGTTCAGTTGACAGGGAGCTGTTGTGTGCTGCCACTGTGAAACTTGAGGGACATCTGAAATTCCACAGCAACTGAAACAAAATCTGTCCCTCTGCATTCAGATTCCTCTCAGATTCCTCCGCTAGTTCCACCTCTTAAGAAAACAATAGAATTGGATGGAGGACATGCCTTGGTGTCTCTAGAGACCCATTAACTGTCAGCTCTCCAAGGTAAGAAATGGACATTTAATGTGGGCAACACACACCTTGGATCTCTGCAAACTTTTTCCATATACACAAAATCATCAAATCAGAGAGGACTAATAATCTACCTGGTAGCAAGTGAAATACTGATAACCATCCAAGACCTGATTTTGATACTGCTCATGTCAGCTGGAAACTGGAAATGTATCACTAATGTCAGAGGCACTTTTTATAGTTTCAGTAATTGAGGAAAATAGGATGGAGTTTCTGGGTTGCTACCAGAAGACACACAGAAATAATAACAGTTGGAAAAGATAAATACTTTAGGCAGAAAATAGAACTTGCATTGTAAATAGATGTTCAAGGATAGCTGCAATACACACTGAAAACAAATTAAAAAAAAAAAAAAAGAGACATTATTCCTGTAGGAATAAGGATAATATAAAAATTTACTCCTGAGAGATAAATAAAACCAAAAGGATCGATTCAAATGTAGAGGTATAATTTATCAACTAGATTAAGTGGTCAGTATAAAAGCTTGATCAATTTTCCATTTACTTGGCTGTACTAGTGTCCAAAAGAGCTTCCTGCAATCTCAAAAGATGACTTATGCCCCAAAATTAATTGTTTAGAAAGAGAGAGGTAGACAGTGAAACCTAAGGGGAAATCAAGAGAAATTTACGGTGATGATTGGGTTGACAATCAGCAAAGCACAACACAATCCAGAACAAAGGACCCAAATTCCCAGTTTCATTAACCAATTCATACCAGAAAGCAGGAGCTGTGCACATCGCACCCATCACTGCACCGAGGACACTGGAAGGCTGAGTATCTTAGGTCAGCTTGCCCAGGTACCTTTGCCAGCTTGGATTATTACTCTCATTATCATTTTTTAAATAAGAGTGCAGTTTCTGTCCAGCACAAGGAATTAAGTGAAAGTTTTGCTTGTTCACCAAATGGGCAGGAGCACGGCCATGGAAGGTTGCTTCATGCAGCTGCAGCATTTGGGGCTCTCTTTGTTTTAATCAAATTCAAACCCCCAATTATTTCTGTTTAGAATGTGTATACCCAGCTTCCCTTTTCCCCTTTCCTTAACTGCCTAAGAAAAGGGCTGCTTGAAAAAGGCAAACCTAAGGGACAGGGTTCTCCCACCCCAGAACTCTTTGCTCTCCACATCTGGGCAATGCAGCAAAATGCTTGACTTCCCTTCCCACAGCCAAACAGTTCTTAGGACCTGAGGTTTCTTTTGTTATTTCTTTGTGGCAGATTGTTGGATCTGGGGATGTTTTAAGAATGTGTGGCAGAGTCTGAGGATTCCTGAGGGTACTTTCACCTGCTCAGAAATGTCAGCTTTTGCCACTCCAATTGGGAACATCGGCACATCCAAAATCTGTTTCTTTTCTTAAGTTTTCTCACTCCGTGCTTGACTCTTCTTATATGAAAAAGAGTGAAAAGCTGCTCAACACAAGCCAGCAATGTCTTTATTTAAAAATAGCATTGCAAACTATGCCCTTTTTCCCCATGGGAGGAAAACTTACCTGTGCTTGCTGAAGAGATTACAATCAGCAGAAAAATTAAGTTTGTGGCCAGATACTTGAAGGGAGGTAGAGTCATTCTTCAAGGATGTTTAATTCTCTGGATGGATGTCTGCGAAGAAAGAATATCAAGCAAATGTCACTTTTTTTGTTGTTTTTTCCCCAGCTCTTGCAAAGATACATTCACTGCACAAAAAAAAAAGGTTATATCTAGTTTTATGCCAGCTCACTTCCACTCCCATTCATGGCTGAGCACACCTTCATGTGGCTTCAGGATCAGCCCAAACAGAGCAAGAAACCAAGCGCAGCTCCTTACCTTTTATTTGGTTTAGGATAAACCCTATTGGGAATCCAAATAGACACTCAGAAATCAACCACCCAGTGTAACCAAAACCGCTTTAGGAATGCAGTGTAAACACATCCAGTGTCAAGACTCTCTAGGGCTGCATGTTCACATGTGCAAAAAAGTAATGAAACACAACACAGAAGGTGTTTGCAGAGTGACAAATTTTCATGAAGTAACCTCCCAATGGCACCGCTCTCCCCTGGTACAACCCACACGTTTTTAGCAATGGTGTTTTTTGCACCCCCAAGATAAACTGTATTCACACTTCCAGTCTGAAGCATGTGGTTTCTTAGATATCAGATCCAAGAAAACTTTGTCTATTTAACATGCCAGCCCAGAATTTTCTTGCAAAAGCTGCTTTTGAAACCAGTCTACCGACTGTTGTTTTCGTTTCTTCAGTAGACAACCCCCAGCAAAAACAAACAAGCAGTGCCATGAAAGTCAAAGTTAGATTTAATGTGATTTTCTCTGGTCTCCAGTGATTGATTCTGCAGCTCTGCTCCATGCTCATGACATTATATTGACAGATGTATTCACAATGAGGCAAGGGCACCCACTTCTGTAAGTGTCGATGCTCTGTATTGATAAAGCACTCTTTGAAATTCACATGTAGTCCTTGGAGCCATTCTGTTTTATCAGGTAAGTCAGTAACTGAGGAACAGCAAAGAAATTTATTTGTAGCTTTGTCACATTACAGTGATGATACAGGATAAATGCATTGCACATCTTAGATAGACACAAAAAAAATCATTTGAAAAAAAACTCCAGGATGCTCCAGTCTCTTCAGGCCAAAAAAACATGTTGCTCTTCATGTCATTTGTTAATATAAAACAACAAAAAACAAATGAGAAAAAGACATGAAAGAAGCCAGGATTTAGTCTGGAGCAAATTTTACAGTGTATATACACAAAACACGTCTGTAATTATCATAAAGGTGAGACAGCTCAAAGTGCAATGGTACATTCAGACCACATCTAATCCAATGATTGTATTAAAAATAGCATTAGAACCAGATGTTTCAGGAAATAGTTCAGCAAGAAAATGCTTGCTTGTTTTGGTCTAGTGTATTTCACAGCCATCAGCTCTGGAACATGCGTAGTCTCAGAGCTCAGTGCAGTCTATCGGGTGCTGAAATGCTGCTACAGAACAGCAGAAAAGAGAAATGCACTTAGTAACACCATAACTTGGAATGACACACATTACCAGAGAGCAATACCACTACCATGGAATTTGTACCAGACCCAGGCTGCACGTGTCTGACATTTTAACAGCATTAACCATCAACGTTTGATGAAGCAGTTCTCTTTTAAATGAACATTATTAGAGGTAAAGCAGTCACCATTAAAATGCCAAGATTTATTAGTGATGATTACACAGCCTAATCTGCAGAGCTGATCACTGGATTCTGCTTTAACCATAGAAGAAAAAGTGAGTGGTACAACGACAGGATGGTCATTGCAGATAAGCGGTGGTTCTGATAGCATGGATACAGCTGTATGTTAGTATTGCATAAAGCCAGACTCAACTGGGAAACTATTGGTCATAAAATACATTCAGATGATACAAGAGCTCACAGAAACTAAAGAAAGGACTATATTTTTGACAGTGATGCTGTCAAATGACGTATTTGCTCCCCTGTTTCTTCGTAGGTAGCAAAGAAATTCCTTTGTTCTGGCCCATTCAAAACTCAAAGGAGCATCTGCTCTATGCAGCTCATGGTCTTGCTTCTGAGCAAACTGAGAGGAAATTAGTGCAAGAAATTTCACCACTTTTGCTTTCTTCAGAGCCAAGAATTGCACAGTATTTCCCATCAGGTTGTGCAAAGTGGCTTTGGCTGTTACATCCCCGGTTGCTCCCTGGGGACTCCTTCCCTCATTACACCCATCTTCACGAGCAGATATCAAAACAAGCAATCAGACACTGGAAAATCATGTCATTTTTGGAGGTGTCAGCTGCGTGCCAGGCTTCAGTGTTTTTGTGGTGTCTGATCTGCAGCAGTCCAAAGAATATCCTGCTTATTTTGTGACTGAGGCAGGGTGTTTGATTCAGGCTGCAGCAAGCCCGAGTTCATCGCAGTGTTAGTATTAACTGGCACTCAGGTTGGAAAGGCTGGGAGAGGAGAGGGCCAAGAGGATCTGACTCCTCTGATTCAGCTCTGACTAACACACTGCTGGAAAAATGCTGCTCGGAGGATAATCTCAGGAATTTTTCTTCAAAGGCTCTCAATTAAGCTTCTTTCCCAAATATTAGACTATTAAATACAAGAGGAGGAAGAGACAGTGACTCTTCTCATCAGTGTCTCCTGCTGGAGAAGGCTCCAGAGCAGTTATCTCCTGCCTGCCAGCCGTTCGTTAGCTCAGCGCTCAGAGCCTCACGGGGACAAGCAACACACTGCATCTCCCTTGAACAGGCTCCACGTGGCCAAGTTCAGCTCTGATGCAACCAGCTATGTCAACAAATCTCCCTGAGGATTCAGGCACTCTGAGAGTGAAAGAGCCATGCAAGTGTCCTCCTAAGCCTATCATCTCTAACGTTTCTCAAATACCATCTGTGACTTCTCTCTTGGGTGAGAAAGGCTTTTTCATCTAGCCATTAAATGCTGCCTGGCAATGGTAAGTGGGACTCATATCCCTGGATCTGGCAAGGCAGACTTTCTGAAATGGTTCCCAGCTGCTGGATCATTCTAAAAAGCAAATAATAGCAGCAGACAATGCTAAAAGTAGATTCAGGAAACCATTAGTCCTCAGCTGGCTGCTACCGCAGGTGTCAGCAGGGAGACTGTACTAGAAAGTGCACTGCATAGACAAGAATCCCCATCCACCACCCTCCTTGTGGTCTTAATGCTGGAGATAACACAGAGCAGATAATTCCCAAAATGGCAAAGAAATGCTCTGAGAAATCTGGATTGTCACAGGAATCGTGGGAGGGTCACATAAACTTCAAATCTCAGATGGGAGAGCAGAGCTTTCTGGAGCAGTGCAACCAGTCATTTAGAAACCCACACCAGGATCCAGTCCCAGGTCACCACTTGCACAACTCTGAGCCAACCCATCCAAACCCAGCACAAACATTCTTTAAAAGGACCTCTCAATACTGAGTATCTTAATAAACTTTTACAGATTGGCTCTACCTCCAGCATCTGCTGAAGATGAGGCCCCTTCCTCATACGTCAAGCGGGGCATAACAGGAGCATTAGCCATGCATTACAAACACAAGGATGGGAGAAAAGCAGCAGTTCCCTGATCTCCCCTGAAAAAATGTCAAAAAGGAGCAAGGAACATGCCCACAACATGATGGCTGCTACTGCCCAGCAAGAGACTGCCAAGCAAGAGAGGCCACAGACCTGCGCAGGGAAAAAGCGGGGATCCAGAACCATACCCAGAGAAAAGTAGGAAAAGCTTACATGGAAAAGGTGCCTTTTATCCTGGCAGAGTGAACTGCCAGGAGATGTTAGATTGCATGGCTACTTGCGAGTACTGTGAGCAAATAAAATCTGTATTCCCTAGGGACCATTTCTGCAAGGTAAAGATGCTCCAGAAGACCCTGATAGGTCAATGCCAGGGTCGAGGTACGCCTCTCTTGCTCTTCTGAGTGGCCACATCTGGACCCTGCCATTGCCACAGCTGATGCTGAGGTTTTAGTGGTTTGACAGCTAGGTCTGAAGCCTTTCTGCATGATTCCTCATTTGTATGCAAGGAAGCCCACATCAATTTGGAAGCCGAATCCTGAGAGAGGGAGGAAGCGTTTAATTAGCACCTCTGCCACCTTCTTGCTGACAATGCACAGCAGTGCTGCCCTCTCACCCCACTTGGGGAATTTTGCATTTTAGCCCCAGCTGGGAAGATGGATTTGATGAGCACATTTGCCTTTCTGACCTGAGGACATGCCAGCTCTTGCTACAGTGACACTACTGTGAGCGGGGAGCCTTCACACAGCCAGCCACAAAGCACAGCTACAGCCTTCAGACGGCCTTACAAATAAACAAACACATTTCTAGGAATCACTGATGAAAATGCTCTCTGAGCACCACAGCTGCTTCTGCTCTTCATCTTGAACCTCTGCTTGCCACCCAGCCACTAGCTGCTCCCTTTCACAGGCAACTAGAGGAGGATTAAACTCATGAACACACCTTACTTCTCAATGAAATCAATACTGGAGTCACAAGCAGCACTCTGACGTCTTTCACAATGACCCTTGGTTTCCTATGAAGTTATTTAATACCTCTCCCTACAAGGAAGACTGTTCTGTTCACTTATTTTGTTTATATAACATCACTATAAGTTCCTTATTTCCTCACCTTAATACAAACAGATTCTGAATAAGGAGCAGAAGTTAGAGGAAGTTTTTACAACCAAAAAATTAAAGGAAACTAAGGTATTTGCAGATTTATTGTAATATTGGCAAACTATTTTGAGACAAAAATAAAAGGAAAAAAGGTATTTTAATGCTGTGCTTTTTTTTTTCAGAATTTTTTTTTCAGAGGTTTACAGACCTTGAAAGGAAGAAATTTTTTGGCTCAGCTAAAACAAAATCACTTGCATTTCTTACCACTCCACCCATCCAACACTGCCTAATTCACAGTTTCACATGCTTTTAAAGTGCTCAGCATTTTACTGCATTAAACCCTCAACCACCACATGAAGTTTTCAAAGCATCAGAGTGGTGGGAAGTTGAACACAATTTTTGGAGGTTCAGGGTGCACTGACTTTGCTGTGCCTGCTGAGAATAACTCGGTGTATAACCAAGCTAATTCTTCCAGCCAGTGCCAGAGCTACTGCCTTCCCACTGCAGAAATGCTCCGAGGAGCTCCAGGATGCCCTGCATGCACTAGGTGTGCTGAGCATGCCTGGATTAGCTGCAGGTCTACATGGACAGGTACAGCCATGTGGACTCCAGCATGGGGACAGACATCCTCCTGCTCAGGAAATTCCCGGGCGGAATGCGAGAACCTTCCACAAACGCAGCGCCCCCGCGACACTTACCCCTCAGCTTCACACCCAGGGACTTGTGGTGCGTGCCAGGGTAGCAGCAGCCTCTGAAAACATCGTTGTCAGTATCCCAAGAGTCTGTGGAGGAACTGTACCCTCTGCAGAGTGTCCCTAGTCTTGAAGATTTTTCCCCTCCCGAGGTAAGGAAAGTGTGTGCAGTGGCTGAAGAGGATCACAGCATTCTCAATCCTCTTCAAACTCCTGCTTTTAACTACTCAAATAACTGCATCAGGATGTAAATATTTTTCTTTTTGTTTTTGTGGTACTTCACTGTTTGCATCTGGCTCACCACGGCTCCATGCCTTCCTCTCCAGGACATTTGCCATTTGCTCTCCTTCTGGGCGGGAGGAGGAATATTTTTCAGAGGTTTAGGCACATTCCTCTCCTTCCTTTACCAGGCTCTTCCTTTGCCAATTGTTTAGTCTCAGCCTGGGGTTAGAGCTCTGCAAAGTTTTATTGGGATCCAGAGTCTGGACCTGTCACAGATTATCAAATAAATCTCCAAGAAGCTAAAAGCTTGCTCTGTAAGTAGCTGTTCCAATGTTGGGCTCACTTAGAAGCCAAAACCACCTTGCTTTTCTGCCCCTGTGCAGCCTCAGAAATCTTTACAGTCAGGTACTAACAGGAGTTCAAAAGGACTTCAGGGAGCTCCTTCGAGCATCAGTCCCAGCCACTCAGGCTCTAACACCACTCCTCATCTCCTCTGAGGACATCAGCTTCCACTGCTCCCCATGGGGGCTGGTCCAGGCTCATGATGTCCTGTGCATCACCTTTACCTTTACTGAGGAGCATTAGTGATTTCTTCACACTTCTTAGCAAGACAGGACCCCTCCCCTTGCCAAACCCAACTCCCGCCCTTCCTACCTGGTTTGGGGATGGAGCCACAGCCACCTCCTCTGCCCAAAAACCTTCCAGGTGTCCTCTCACCCCACGTCCAAGGACCACAAGGCAGTGTGTGTCTGATGGAGCCAAGCATCACAGCCGAGGAGTTCAGTCCCCACCCAGAGGCACAATATCAGCTGGCCGGCGCACGGATGCCAGAGCGACTCACTCACCAGGGAGCAAAAGTCTGGCCAAAAAGCACTGACCTTCCCTGTAGCAACTTGTTTGGCCATTTCTGAGAATTTCAGAGAAACAACAAGGCACCAGTAACAAAGCCTTCACCCACCTGTTTGAGCAGTCTTTGTGACAAAGACACGGATAGTTTGAAATCGCCTGCCCTTTTCCTGCTGTCACCAAGTAACATCATTTTCAAACTAAAATGAGTCAATTGTCATTTCAGGGTAACATTATACATAAATTGTAGTCAGTGAGGTCTTCAGTTGTTTCTCAGTTTGCATACAAAGCTCTATTTCTGTCTTTACTTCAAAAAGCAGTGGCACAAACAAAAAACTAAAGAGAATTAGCCACTAATACTGGCAGTACTTCAGTCCTCAGTGTGAGCAGAAAATCAGTACGAGCATTGTCTGAAAGGAACACAAGACTTTACCCTATGCAGCACATAGTTTATCCTGGGTTTTTTTCCTGTAGGTCTAAACATCCACATCAGCTGGACAAACATCGTTTCACTAGTTATAAGCAGCAGACAGAAATACATTTATAACTCCTTGTAGCACCCTGTATATATTCAGTCGCATTAGAAGGTATTAAGATCACTGCATGCTTACCCACTAATGCAAGCAGAGGTTACTGAGCTCACCTAAGATGCCACAGCAGATGGACACTCAGGTTTTCAAAAGCAGACATTAACAGATGGAAAACAGGACGGAAGGGAGATCTCCCTGTGTCTGCTGAGGTTCACCTGTTTCCCTGGATGTTGCTAAAGTCTCCACGCCAAATTTCATTTCCAGTCCCTGTGGCACCAGAGAGCAGACTTTTGCATTTAAAACTTACCTTTTGATACCAAATCGTAGATATATTGAAACATTTCTCCTTGGGAATAGCAGGCCACAGGCTTTTCCTATCCTGCCCTGTGAGACACTGCTGGAAAAATAAAGCTCTAGGACAGTGGGTAAGAGGAGAATACATTTATTAGTTATAAAATATACAAGCGAACACCATTGGTTTGGTACAAGCCTATAAAAACAAGAAGAGGTTGGCAACAGCAGCAGACTTTTCCTTGCTAGTGCTGTCCCAGGGATGCTAATCCTGGGGTGCTGGGGGCTCTGCAGAGATGTGCTCCGAGTGGTTCTGAGGAAAAGGAAATTTCAGTGACTCATCAGCATTAGCTGGACATTGATATTCTTTCAGTTTCAAGGGAACATAATGCTGTAGAGAAGCAGCTTTCTGGTAACCAGCATGATTGAGGACTTTAATCCAGGAGGGTCTGGCTTGTCCTTTATAGCCAAGCATGGCAAAACTCCCTGAAAAACAGACACAAAGAGAGTGACCCTCTGGGTGGTTTGGTTCACTTATCAGCAGCACAGCAGGGACTCCCTCCACACATCACAGAAGCCCTTCTTTTCTACCTTGGATTAAAATATCAGAATATTTAGGAGAGAAAAATAGTGATGAAAGAGGGAATAAGCCTTTCTAAAGCTGTAACCTCACTGCATCCCAGATCTGCAGGTATTTCAATAGCCTAAGACAGGTTCTCAGGTGCTAGTTAGCAGTAATACTGTTTTCCTCTTTATTTTTAAGATTGGTACTTTATCATATTTGAGTACATAAAAATGGTCAGGCACTTTGAATCCTTCTTTTATTAGTTTATATCAGTTTCTTCCTGGTATGCCTAAACTATGCCCTATGTAGACTCTGTTCCAGTCCTCTGCTGTCACAAAGTACAAAGGTATTATGTATTCTTCCATTTTAATAATAATGTCTTGTGTTTATAGTGTGCTTTTCATTGCAAAGACTCCCAAGGCTATTTGCAGCTGGCTGGATTTAGACTATTCCTGTAAACACTTCTAATTTAAATAAAGATTTGCAAAAACAAGCAACAAGACCACAAGACCCTAAATCCTGATCCTGCTGGGGTGGAAGGGGATTGTTTTTTTTTTTTTGCATTATCCCTGGCAGAAACAATACACACTTGGGAGAAATGCTCCAACTTGCCCTGAAACACAGCCCTCCCAGCGTGGACCAGTGCTGCGTACGATCACTTCTGGAGCTGTGAAGTCAAATAGTGCACATACCTGAATCAGCAGGAGAAAGCTCATGAAGCAGAACATAATTACCCAGACTGGAAATCAGGGCAGACACGTGGGTGAACACCCTTGCCCTTAGGAAAATCAAAACAGGGGTGGCACATAATGGGCCAGCGAGCAGTTTAGTCCTGCTGCCAGGCACCCGCACTTCGGTGAAGCAGCAGGGCAGGGAGATGGCCACCAACTAATGTCCCCAGGACAGTGGTGGCCCTGCTTGCTGCTTTTTGTGCCCCAGGAGCAAGCAGGGCCAGAAGTTGAACTCAGTTTCCAAAACAACCTGGAAGTGCTGTGCCCAAGCGAACAGCACAGGTGGTTCAGGGAACAAAGTTTGACAGAGCAAACAAAAAAGATTGCTTTTTAATCAAAAAATTCCTTTCAAAAGTATTCAGGGCTTTGATGAAGGAACAAAGCAATGAAGTTCCAGGATAAAAAACAAAAAGAAACCCTCATAATTTGTTTTCAAAAGGATGGAAGAAAAAAACAGCTTCTGAGGAACCAAACAGGCACTGAAGTGAAATCACAGTCTCTGCTGCAAAGGCTATGGTGTCCTCCCCTGGAACAGTGATAGCAATGAGCTTTGGAACTTGAACCAGAAATTGATATAAATTTAAGTAAAGCAGTTGGGGGGAAAAAAAAACCCAGATCCCTGAGAAAACAAAGAAGTACATTCTACATATACAGCCAATTCTATATCTGATCTCTGAGAGATTGCAAATGAAATCTAAATCACACTGGCTGTTTGCTCTCCTGATTTCCTTATCACTCAAATTATTCATCCAAACCTGGACTCTATAGCCCTTAGTTTTCCAGTAGGAAAAGCACTATATAAGGACATGCACATTTTTGGTAGGGAAACACACCAGTAATTCTCAAGTAAAAGAAACATGGTAGAATAGAAACATTTACCTTTCTTGTAGAAAGCAATAGGCTTTGCTGAACCTAACCTGGTAAAAACAGACATTTCAGAGTTCCCCATCACCTCTGCAAAACCTCTCGAGCACACAAGAACAACTGATCTGAAAAGAAGAACAGTAATTCGTGCATGATTATGAAGTATTGCTTTCATGAAGAATCTGCAAAACCTTTAAGCTCCAATTCAGAAAAGATCACTTAAGAAATACACTTAAGAGCTTGCTTAGCTTTAAGAATATGCTTAAATCGCTTTGATTTCCATCACACATAAGCTTCCCTGAGTTTAAGCCTCTATTTAAATGTTCCTAAATTAAACCTGTGCTTCACACAGAATCAAAACAAGCACAAATGACTGTCTGCAAGTGCATTCCTCACGGGAGAGTAACATAGAAGAAATTCAGTTGCTAATGGTTCTGAGATTCTGAAACCACCTATATCCTGGGTTTCATTTTCAGTCAAGCCTCAGTGTGGCTCTGGCCCTCACAGCTGTGCTTTCAGCCCCCAGTGAACTGTACCTGCAATGAATTACAGGTTGCACAACTGGCTATATTTAGCTGAATGCCTAGACTTGCAAAATACACAGCTTACTAGAAAATCAAACAGAATGTGCAGGCATTGCGTGGCCATATGTCACTTCATGCACGTTTTGTCCATGTACACACTCGTGTGCATAAACACAGATGTCATAACTCAGGAGTGTTCATGAACTGCTCGGAAATGGCTTGGACTAAAAGTCTGTTTTCTGGTTATTTGACCTGCTTCTGGCAGCAGCCAGGAATTTATCTATAAATCTCTGTTGTTCCATGTTTATGTGGTGACACATGAAACCACAAGGAATGTGGGATGGACAGAAAGAGGGATGATCCAGACCATCGCCAGAGCACACGCAAGGTAACAGAGCCCGCAGGCAGGTCATTGGCTCACCCAAAAGAGGTCCTATTGGAAAATATGGCACACCTATGATCTTCATCTGTCACAAGAGGCAAAAACAATCAGTAAAAGCAAACAGAAACCAGCTTGTTTCAGAAATGGAAAACTGAATCACTGGCTGCCAGGAAATTGCTGGACATGGGAATAGGCGGAAAGGATTGCAATGTCGTTGCAAGGACCTTATCTACTCCATACTGGAAAATGAATTGTTAATTTAGAATGAATTGCCAGTGTTCCAGAAAACCTGTCTCTGTCTGCTCTAATCAGTGCAATCCTGGGAGAGAGAAGCTGCTTCTCTTATTGTCTGGGTGAAATTTGGGATTTGTACATATTAAATTCATGCCAGATTTCCTCAGAGCACAGGTTTGGTTATGCAAGTAGGTCATCTTCCTTTCTTTGTCAGTCATCTACAGGTTGCTACATGAACTGGGCTCTCAATAGTTTGCTTACCTCTCTCTTATAAACGTTTGAACATAGTCAGTTATTGCAGTGGCAGCGTTTTCACCAGTAACCATGTCAAAGTGCTGCCTGCTCCTGACAGCTCCTGAACACGCATCTAGCACCACGAAGAGAAGCCCACAGCTATTGAACAGGAAAACTGTGTCATTTATCTGCAACAAAACAGAGGGAGGTTTTATGGAGGCAGGCTGGGCAGCTTCAGACTCTGATCCTGCTTTTCCATAACGTAGTTGCAAGAAGGAAAATATCACGTGTGTACCCCCTATAATTTTAAGTGTATAATTAGTACTGATGAAGCGACGTCACCGATAGATGGTCAGTGGCAGAAGGAAGCAAACCTTTCATTCTCAATAGGGCACAAAAACATGATAAATGAGTTCATCAGCATCTTTTCTGAATTAGGAAGATATATTTGGGAAGCTATGAATCCTGGAAGTAAAATGCTTAGTTCAGTCTTAATACATTTTCTTTCCATGCAGGGGAAATTATTGTCATAAGCAGATCTGACCACGGAGCAAGGGAGAGGTGCTGAGACAGCTCATGGGGGAACAGAAGAAACACATGGACTTTTTTGTTTTCCCTTGAAACATAAACATGAAACCCAAAATATTCCTTCTTTGTAGGGCTCTCCCAGTGCCTCAAAGGAGTTGTAGCACTGGTGGCTCCTACTCTCCTCCTTTCCTACAGCAAGGGCTCCTTCCTGAGGTTACCCCTCCCAGGATGCAACACAATCTTTGCTTCTAGGAAGGCAAAGGTCCTCTGAGGTTCCCAGCACTGGCACAGTTTCCCAGCATCCTGGGAGGACACATGCTGCACGATGTCCATCAAGGAGAGCAACAACCACGGAAAGGCTGCCAGAAAGCTGTCAAAAATTCCTGACTTTTGCATTTCGTTCAGCAAAACAACAACAAAACACAAGCTCCTCTGTTTCACTTCTTTATACCCAAATTTCCCACATCTTTTAAGATTTAGGGGAAGAATCTTCTTTAGAAATTAATCCTTATTTACCCAACCCAGCCTTTATTTCAGCTAGGAGTATGTGTGTCAGAAATAAAACTTCCTTTGAAAAACAATACTGTGCATTACAGTTTTAGAAAAGGCAAAGAAGCTTTGAGGATACTATGCCTGTCCCATGGGTGCTGAGCACACGCAGGTCTCTGCACTGCCCCACAGGTGAGGATGCTGACTCAGGTAACACCTGCTTGCTAATGGTTTTGAAGAAATTCTTGATGATGCAGCCAGTGCACATGGCAAGAAACCTTGGCTGCTCAGCTTCCTTAAGGATGCTGCACCAGCTTTGCTTGGCATTTGTTAGTATAATTAATTAGTTAAGTATAATTCAGGCTTGTAAACCTGGACAGTGTCCTTGCAAGCATGATTGCACCCTTCATCCTCTGAACAGACACGTGAGGCATGTGCAGGGACAATCTGACAGCTCTAAATACCCTCAGGAGCAAAATATAGTTATTTTTATCTTTTAGTGCAAAGTCAGCAAAGAAAATCAGAAAAACAAACTTGTTTTTTTCCCCCACATCCTTTGTAAACAATGACTTTTGGTGTGCTTTTTTTCCGCTCCCTTCCTCTACATTAGAGGAGTGGTGTTAATCCTTCTTCTGAGGTGATAAAAGGCCTTCTTTTTGCACTACAGGCCCAAATCCTCATCTGAATAGAATACAAACTCACAGTGACTTTGATGGAGCTAATTGTAGGGGAGAACAATGCACTTGCTTCTTCCAGGGGAACTCCTCATTTCCTTATCCCAAGGCTCAGCAAGATTTTACAGTAACTTTCCTTGGAGATAAAGTTTCCCCTGTTTAATCAGCATTTCAAATGCAGCAAAGCACAACATACCTTAATGAAGGCGGGTGTCAAGTGGTTTTGTACATCCACACTGCCAAGAGACTGGATCTGGATCCTTACATACTTCACTGAGGGTGTGCTAGTGATAGCAAGCTGCAATAAGACCAGAGATAGAAACTTAAAACTTGGCTTGCTAACTGGTGTTCACCAACAAAATGACGCCAGGTACCAATGCTCATGCACGTTTGATTGCAAAGCTTTAAGAATTCTCTTTTCTAACTGTGATCCTGTAAATAAGTGCTCATTATTAACACACCATTTATTCTAAGATTGTGGCAATGCTGGTTGGAAGGGAACTCCAATGGTCACTCTGCCACTAAGGCAGTTTAAAAGATGAATATGATTTTCACGTATTCTGCCTCAAGTGCAGATGTGTGCAAATCTGAAACAATTCCACACAATTTAGAGTGGGGTGAATTTATAGCAAATGAAAAGAGAATTTTGCTCTAATCTTCCAGTTAGTCTATTAACCAGAATTACTTCCCAGTTTGAAATTCAGCAGCAGTATCATACTAAGGAACTCAATGCTAACTCGATCTGAGCCCTCTCAAGAGTCTTTTTTTTTTGTATAAAAGAAAAAAATGGGGAAAAAAAAGGTGCATTCATATGCTTCCACTTGGCTGTCTTCTTTGAGGCTGTCTTTGAAGTATTATAAATTAAATTGCACAAATTCAGAGCAAAACTTTTCCTTCAACGCAGGTTACATGATGCTGGGCGGATTCATGAGTGAGAATTCCCTATGGTTTTTCCTGTATGCTGTGAAACCAGATTGACCTCCTGTGGCTGCACTGGAAGGGTGGTCAGGCCCTGGCAGAGGCTGCCCAGGGAGGGGGTTGAGTCCCCATCCCTGGAGGGGTTTAAAAGGCTGGTAGATGAGTTTCTTAGGGATATGGTTTAGCAAGGGGTCAGGTACAGTTGGACTCGATGATCTCAGAGGTCTTTTCCAAGCAGATGGTTCTATGATTCTATAACCTGAGATGCTGCCCCATGCAGTGAGTACCTGTGGGGCCCCACATGCCCTGCATGGCCCAGCTGGGTGGTGGGACACGGGGTGCTGGGGAGCTGCTGGCCTCTGTGGGAAGGGGTTTGGGTCACAGCTCCACGAGCCCCCTGGGTACATATGTGCTGTGATTTTAATACGTTCACAGCCTTGCTGAGAGCAGTAACTGTGTCCTTTGCGAGGTTCGTGGGCTTGCAGGTGGACAAATAGGTACCTACAAATGAGAGCAAACAGATGGATCAGAGTCACTGTGTGCTTAGAGGAAGAGCTGAGTAGAGGCAGGATCTGCACTTGTTAAATTGCATTATCCCTCCCATTTCCCAACATCACAAACCAATTCTGTCTTAGACCAGTGTAATATGGCACAGCCATTGCAAAACGGGTCCTGCAAGGATGCAGGTCAAGCTCCCCTCCCATCCTGGCATGAGGTGACCTCCAGCACTTGCAGCCCATACTCCCAAGCCAGCTGCCCTCCTGGTGCATGGCAGACACCCCCTCCAGCCCCAGGCACTCCACACTGCCCCAGGTGTGGTGGCATCCCACCAGAGAAAGAGCAGCAGGGCTCAGACTGATGTGTAGAAGGAGACAGGCTTGCCTGGAGAGATCAGCATCTCCCCTTCCACTCTCAGTGTTGCACGGTCTTGCAGATCATGCATGACAAAAGCCCAAAGGCAGCCAGGACTCCTGGCATTTGGAGTTCATTTTTTTTGTTAGCTGTTCTAAGCATGTTTTCAGTCATGTCCATTCTGCAATTCAGGCTGAGGAAATTATATATACAGCTCAGTTCAGCTCCAGGATCAAAAAGATACATGAGATTTAAAGGGATTTTTCTTTCTATTTCTTTTTAAACTAAATATTTGTTCCTATTTGTCTGGAAGAAGGAATGAGTAAGTTTGGTTCCTTTCCAAGGATCCAGCATGTGGGGTTTAAAAAAGAACGGGAAACATCCCACTCATTATGAAATAAAGCGTAAAAAACAACAAGAGAAAAAAAAAAGACAATCCTCTAACTTCTGTACCACTAAAGGCTAAAAAAAACCCCACTGCTGAATTAAACAGAGAGCCAAAAGGCTGATACTGCCAGAATTAAGTTACTTTAGACCCATCAGTCTGCATGTGCCAGGTCCAAATGGCTGCTGGCAGCGAATGACTCCTCCCCACAGACCCACATGTGTGACCATTTTCCCACTATTCAGTAGTAAACAACCTGTTTACAGAATTTGGGCAATATTTTCCCCCCAAAAGAGGAGGATTAATTAGCAAACTTATTTCACAATTCGTGTGATGAAAGAGACCTGGCCATCAGCAAATATCCTGCTTAGCAGGGAAGGCATTCTGGGATTCGATTGCTCACATGTTATGGTTGAATGAATAAATATATCCCATCTTTTTTTCAAATCTGGCATTTGGGATTGTTTCCTGAAGTAGCTACTTAGTCAGGTGAAGCATCATGGGACCCATGGTTAGACCACAAAACAGTATTTTCCTCCCTAACTATTTTAGCTGACTGAGTAACACAGTTTCATAATATGTTTTTTTAACCAAAGGTGTCCTAGAGTCTTATAAAGGTATTGCAAGCTCTGTAGGACCCTCCTGTAGATGAGTTTCTTAGGGATACTGTTTAGTAGGGAGACAGGCACAGTTGGACTTGATCTCAGAGATCTCTTCAAACTTTATGATTCTAGATTCTGTGCCTTCAGAATAAGAGATGTACTACAGGCCTCTCCTTTCTACACCAATTTTAATTTTTAGAATGTGAGGATTTTAGAAATCTCTTCTCATGGGAATATGAAGACGCTGAAACTTTACAAACTGTCTCATTGTTGGGGCTGCAGCAGTCATGAGAGCGCTCCTTCTCGTGGTTTTTCATGGATTTTAACAAACATTTACACTGAACCCCTATCTGTGGCAATCTGAGCAGCAGGGATGCCTCAAAGGAGCAAAGAAATCAACAGTTTTCTTAATGATAATGCAAATTGCTGCTTGCTGATACAGAAACCCATCAAGGCCGTAAATCTCATTTTGACCTGAAATCAGTGAAAAGACCACGTGAGATAGATGGGCCTCAAAACCTGACTTTGAGAAAGGTAAAGGAGGTGCTGGGGCTGGTAAGAAAAAGACCCCAGGGGTTTGCTGGCCACGCCTTTGGGGACCCTCAGGTGCTCACCCTGCTGCTCTGTCAAAGTAGAAGCGCCGCTCGCCAGTCCCGCTGAGAGCGCCGGCGCGGGACGGAGCTGCCACGTAGTGCTTTATGCTGTGCACAGTCCCTGTCCGTCGCTGGTAGACATCTGCCACCACCTGGAAAACGGCGTCGCTGGGGTAGCAGAGGGCAACGTGCAGCCAGTCTCCTCTGTGAGCAAAAAGGGGAGGCAAGGGGGGAAAAGGAGAAAACGCACTTAAGGGCTTGAGCACAGGAGAGATGGTCTGCAGCCAAGAGTACAGTCTTCAGGGGAAAAGAAAGAAATGTCCTTTGAGGTTCTCTTCCTCTTTTAAAAAAGCACAGCAAACCCTCAAAGCCAAAGAAAAGCAGATTTTTTTTTTTGCTTTGTCTGGAAACAACGGCTGCTTATTACAAAGGTCTGATCCAAGGACCCAGGCTGACCTCAGAGGACTGAGTCAGGTGCCAGGATGGCTTAAAACCAGAGCTTTTCTCTTCCCTGCCCCGTCAGGCTGTGGTACAACCAGTCACACACCCGCTCACGTCTCCTGAGGCAGCCAGGGCTTGTTTTAGTTCATCTGGAGCTGCTGTGGGAGAGGGAACCAGCATCCAGCAGACGTTTCACCGGGGGCACTGATTCAGGAATTAGAAAGTAATCTCTGACTTGAACCAGAGCCACAGTATAAAGAGACCTGCTTCCTCCACTTCACAGCAAAGTTTATTGTTATGGTTTCCACTAAAAGCTCCCTCTCCCCTACTCTTTCTTCAACATCAGTTTAGAATAACTCAGGGCAAAGTTAATTCACCTTTTAACTCTTGTGCATCACAATTTCAGCACGCACATTTACACAAAAAAGCCCCCATAGCTTTCCTTTATCCTGTGATTCACATCACTGTACTCACAGGGAGAAAAACTGATTCCAAACTGGAGACCTTTGTTACAAGACTCAGAGCCAAAAGATGCAGTTATGGTGTGCTTTGGATGTTGATGGGAAGGATCTTTCACAAAACCTGACACCCTTTCCTGTCTGTGGGATGCACTTGTGCTGTGCGAAGCAGAAAGCCATATGGAGTTTACACTTGGAAAGAAAAACTGAATACCAAGGTAATTAGCCTTTTTCTTCTCTGCAGCCTCTGAAGTGGCTCAGTGTGCCACATGAAGGTGCTTGAAGCAGTGCTGTGGTTAGATTTCCTTATATTACCAAACCCATTTAGGACTTAAATGCATTCTTTTAACTACCTGGATTCCTGGTTAAAATATAAATATAAATTTGTCTTAGAGAAAGACAAATACGACCTTCATCAGCTGTCTTTTTGGGTCCTACAATGCCCAGGAAGACAAACCTTCTCCACAGGCTCCGCTGAAATGACCTGCCACCCATCCCTGCCTGCAGAGCAATAAGTGGGGGAAACTGCTTCAGCTGGGAGAAATGTGGGAATCTGCATGCCTAGACATCTACTTTGCATTATACATGGAGAGCACAAAAGCAAAGCTGTTTCAGCCTTTTTCTGGTTTTCTCATTAAAACAAAACAAAACTATCTACAGGATGGAAGAGGGGACAGGCTGTTCTAGAATAATAAATCAGAGCTGCACAAAGACCTATCAGCTTAAGCCAGATACTGCCCTCTAGATTTAACCAACTCCAGCTGTGTCATAACACAGGACAGCTAGAAAACGGATATATTTTCAGATTATTTGGCCTCTGACTAGAGGAAATGAAAGAAATGCACCAGAGCTGTGTTTGTGGAATATTTTTAGAACGGAGTCTCAAGACATTTGGCTGTTTCATAAGGGTGATTTGCATTGCGTTAGCACATTTTAATCCCCTGAAGACACCATCACAAAAAGGATTTGTCATCTCCTTCAGATGCTGGGAACCAGCTTTGGTGCTGTCCTACACTGATTGCCACCTCTCTGGAGAACGAGAAAGGCACTAGAAATGGCAACTGGAGGGTGAAAGGCAAAGAAAAAAAGATGTGAAAACCCCACAGATGCAAGTGTCTTGAGTCACTGGAGCTTTTGGGTCCATGAGTGCTACAGCCTAAAGTGCTCATTGAGCAGACTGAGTTATATCAGGATTGAAAAGATCAAATGAAAAAAGCACTTTGGAGTTTGTGGAGAAAGCAATGGAAGTAAGTACATTCCTGCAACAAAGGGCCTGAGAAGAGATGTGAGAAGGGAAGGCATGAGAAGTTATCTTTTGTGTAAATACAGGCAAGAATAAGGTGGTTATTTTCTCTTTAAGTTAGTGGTGTTTTAACAGCTTTCTACTTAGTTCTTTACTTCAGTTCTGCTTCTTCAACCTGTACAATATCTGCTGTAGGGCATCAGTTTTGCCACTGTCAGTACCAGAATGTCACCTGGGATGTTTGCAGGTGTCCCAAAGGCTTGGGGACATGCACAGCATCAGTAAGAAGAGGAAAACATTGAATTAATAGTAGATCCCAAATTATGAATTCAGAGGAATTTCAGATCCCTGCTTGAATGCTGTGGGAACATCTGCATCTTTAGATGCTCCTATGCTTAAAGACCAGCACAAACAAAGAGGAAAAAAATCATTTAAAACACAAAGGGTAGAAGTCAGACTGTTGATAAACAAAATGCTGTCCAACACAGAAAATTCCTTGCTTTTTAACTCTCATTCTTAGGAGTATCTTGAGATATTTAAGATATTTTCACCCCAAAACTAAATAATCATGTTCACAACCTTTTCTAGTGATAAAGTTCAGTTCATTTCAGAGGTAAGGAACATTTTTCTTTCTTTTCATTCACCAAGCCAATATTTTCCTCTGTGTTTTCACAAAAGGAAAACTGGTATTTGAAGGAGAAATATGCAGATTGTCTATAAAAGTATGCCTTAGCAAAAAGTCAGTGTTTAGTCGATCCTAACAGTTTCAAACATCACTTGGAAAATTTTTGAGAGTATGCCGACACCAGCATGTCTAAAATCAGACACTTCTGGCCCTCTGTTACTGTCATTCAACAATCCCCAAAGCACGTTTTATACCTTTTTATGAACGCATTTAGCCTGTTTATTTCCTTTTGGAAGTGGCTGGGTGAAACAAACCCAAGAAGCCCTTCTTTTTTTCACCAGGATATTGGCATTTGCAGTTCTGGCTCTTTCAGGTGCAAAAACATCAGGCGAAGTGTTAAAAAAACCCCTATTCTTGTATTTTGGCAATGAGCAGGCTTCCTGGGATAAGCAACAGCAAAAAAAAGAATGAGGGAAAGGCAAAAAAAAAGCAGGCAAGAGGTTTCCTGTTCTTGGACATGTGGTAGATAGAGATCTGCACGTACACACATACATACCTCATTTACAACCCTCAGAACAAACCCCCCAGCTCAGCCCCAGACTCCCAAAGGCAAAGCTACTCAGAGAAACATGGTCAAGCAGGCAAAGGAGGGGAGGCTTTTGTGAGTGGTGGGATGTGAAGTGAGTCATGTAACTTGGAGATGAGATTTGGCTGGAGTAACACAGAAAGCATGCGTGTCTGGGCCTCTCATCACCTGAGAGAGGACAAATAACACTTGTCCAGTATTGTGAACATGACCCTTGTCTACATCAGATGGAGCACCAGGTCTGGACTGATGGGTATGATCTAGTGCTGGGGCTGCTGGTTATGCTGGACATCAGTCCTGGCTGTATTTTAGCTATGGGAACTTCTAAGTTGATGAAAACAACATCCACTTTCTAGAAAACACCTCCACCATGTTTATTGACATGGTGTGTTATGTAGCTGATGACCATGGAAGTGCAGGGTCCAAATCCTGATCTCACTGATGAAAATCTGAGGTAAGCTAATGAGGCAGTACGACTGAACATTACTTATTTTTAACTTGGGCTCCAAAAACCAAGACACTTTCATTCAGTGAAGTTCCCACTGTTACTACTTCTCTATAAAAACAACCCCTTTGACATCTTGGTCAACATCTACATCAGCTGAACATTCAAATGCAGTGAGACAACTGGGAATTTGAAACTTTCCTGTTCATGATACAGGAACTGAGCAGAAATCCCCATGTGCTGCTTTGGCAAGTTTGTCTCTCACAGGCTGGATTTTGAACTTCAAAAAAACAAAAAAGCAAAGCCACCCTTCAGCCTCCAACCCATCCCAAGGACAAATCACAGGAGGTCAGTGTTCCTTGCTCTCAGTCAGGATACAGTTGTGTTTTTTCTCCAGAAATGTCTCACAACAACCTGCCCAGCACCAGGCTGAAGATCCTCTGGCATAAAACCTGCTTTCTGGACAAGCCATCCCCTCTCCAGCCATCATTGCTAGTGGGGAAAATGGAGCAAGAAATACCCACACATCTCATAGGTGCTGAGAAAAGGAGGGGAGAAGGAAACTGGCCGTGTTCAAGCTTTCCCCTGAACCCATGTTTCCCACCAGTTTCCTGCAGCTGTCACTTGCTCCTTCTCTTTTTCATTAAAGAGATCCAACCCCCTCTGTGATGACAAACATGGCTACTGGGCAAACATCCAGCAATTTTTTTCAAGATCTTGTTTTTAAGGATAGACTCTCCTGGAAGACCACTTGCTGGGGCATATCAACAAGTTAGATACCAGTTTACCTAATTAGAGTTGCATGTATTGAGATTTAAGTGCCTTTTCTAAATGCTGCCATTTAGGAAATGCCATTAAAAATTCAAAAGCATAGGCCACCCATTAATATAAATTAAAATTTTGGGGTTTACCCATGTGCCTCCTTAGGCAAAAAAAATGACTTTTGCTTTTGTGAAGCTCAACAAATTATAGAGGGGATCCTGCCCTGAGGTACAATTCTGCTGATACTCATGAAACCAGGGTGTGACTCAGAGAGCACTTGGCTCACAGACAGCTGTATTCAAGCAAAAATAAGAGCTTCCTCCATTTAAATACAGTCTATCAGCTTATCATCTTTCTCCCTGCCCTACGTGCTTTCCTGGAGGAGTCACATCCCAATTCAATTTGTATCTTGTGTAACGCTTTCCCAAATGCTCTGCTGCTGGCTCTGGTGTGTTTTGTTACTTTCCTGCTGCCGTGCCTTGGATGCACATCAGATCAGGAGAGGATGGTGCCCCTGAGGAGTCCCAAGCCTCACTCCACAGGGCAGGAGAAGGGTGAAAGCAAGGTTTCATGGAGGTTTCATTTGCCAGGCTTCAAAAGAACGAGCAGCCTGGTTTGCCATGGCCACGTGGGGACTGTCTGATGCTCAGATTGCTCTAGTTTATGCTGTAAAATCATAGAATCATAGAATTACCTGAGTTGGAAGGGACCCAAAAGGATCATCGAGTCCAACTCCTGTCCCTACACAGGACACTCCCAACATTCACACCGTGTGACTGAGGGCATTGTCCAAATGCCTCTGGAACGCTGGCAGAGTGGGTGCTGTGACTGCTGCCCTGGGAAGCCTGTTCAGCTCGGGAAGGATGTCTCTTCTCAGAGTCACCTTCTTAATCCTGGCTGCTGCCACTGGGCCAGCTGTGAGCACAAGCCACAGAGGACCAGAGAGCAGCACAGATTGCAGGTGGAAGGCAAAGATGAGGCTTTAGGATCACTTGAACACGGTGATGTTAGCACCGACTTCAACCCAGCTGTCAATGGTGCAACCTAAAACCTGGTGTTCTGGCAAATGTTTTAGCTTCTTTCCAATTTAAAAAAAAAAAAACTATCTTGTGGCTTTCATCCACAGGTTGACCTGTGGGTAATTTAAGGGATTTAAATAGATAGAAGGGAATTCAAATATATCTGCTGACTTCTGTGTTGTGTGGATGAGTAACGCTGAATTACAGATGTTATCAGGAGGGGAAGGCAATGAAACCCAAGTAGCATTTTACTTATTTTTTGAAATAGTGTTAGTGTTACTTGTATTACATCCAGATCTGGGGGATCAAGGTCAGAACTCGTGTACATACAAGAACAAGAACACAGCCACGGCCTTAAACTCTTAGCTCCACTTTGAAATACTAATTTCGCCCTCCTGTGCGTTTATCAATCTGGGAAGCAAGACAAAAAGCTCATTTAGAACTAATCTGAAAAAGAAACAATTTAGTAAATATCCATAAACTGGGCAAGTCTGCAACAAGCACATTCTAGCCTTGTCTTGTTATCTTTGTTTTCCTCCAGACCTTATCACTGCTAAGGAATTTAACCACAAAAATGACAAGTAGCTGAAAGTATGAATCAGACTGGCATTGAAAAAGAAGCAATAGGAAAAATACCTACCTACACAACTCTGACAAGTGCAAAATACAATGATTCCCCCAGAGCCTCCATGCAGATGTGGGCTGCATAAGTTTACTTGCACTGAAATCTCCACCTTTGGATGGGTTGCAATATCCTGAAGGCTTTATATCGCCCACCATCCAAAGGCTCAGCTATTTTTAATCAAGAATTAAGACACAAGCTCATTCCAGGCTCTTGAATTTTCAGATAATTAAGATTATTCACTGGTGAATACAATAAAAAGCCCTGGTGCAGAACTCCAGCCTAGCAAATGCAGGAGTCGAGCCATGCACCTGTGCCCATCCTTGCACAAACACCACAGCAGAAGGAAAGGCTGAGCGTGTGCCCAAGCACACATGAACATCTGCCCTTTTGCTTGCTGTTGACAAGAAATTTGGCCCTCCCTGCCAACCTTTTCTTTTTTTAAAAGCTCTCCCAAGAATGCAGGTCCTGCAACAAGGCCCCAGAGAACACGAGTATTATGAGCCCTGGTGTACCTCTCCAGGAGAAGCTAAGAGAGTGCTGATGAAGACAGCCTGAGGAAGGCTGCCCTGCGCTGTCCTTGAAGCCAGCATCTGTCAGGAGAGGTTCAGTTCAAAGGAAAATCCCTGCTTGCAGGACTGTGGCAACCTACAAAAAATACCCTCTTTATACTATTAGATGCTTACATTTCCCTAAATTCTCTGTTGAACCACAGCAGAGAGCCCTAATAAGGGAGAACCCTTCCCTCTGAGCTTTAACAGACCAAGCATAGAGATATCTGCCTGTGCTCATTAAAAACAAGGAATGTTTCATCTAATTGCCACTGCTTCTTGGGCTGCTTCAACAACACAACTTATTACTCTATACTTCAGATATGTGCTTTGAGGAGATTTAATTCTTATCTTTAGATTTGCTGATAGCACAAAGAAGCCTGGCTGATTTACTGA
Source organism: Tapera naevia (assembly GCA_033556795.1). Lineage (NCBI taxonomy): Eukaryota > Metazoa > Chordata > Aves > Cuculiformes > Neomorphidae > Tapera > Tapera naevia. The sequence goes on along the minus strand of JAUMJJ010000076.1, from coordinate 4,016,107 downwards.
ACAGCACTGTGCCTTTGATAACAGTATTTGCCTTTGCTTCTTCTGTGATTAGAAAATTTGCACAGGCACAAAGCCTGGGTCATTAAATTGAAGGACTTAATTTTTGACTTTGCTTACTGTATGAAGTATTGATCTTTGTACTGTTTCCAGCACCTGAAAGGAGGTACCTATTTGCAGTCAAATAATGTTTTCCATCCTCTCCTCCTGGCTTACCAGGCTTTTGCCACTCTTGTAACAAGCTTGATCCTCTCGGCGGGCCTTTGCGCTCCAGGAGAGTAATTTTGAGCAAAGCCCTTAAGTCAATCTTAGAGACAATTCTCATTCTGCTGTGAAGCAGAAAAAAAACCAAGAAAACATACAAACAGCTCTGAGGGGTGGAAACTGCTCCAACAAACTGAAAAAGCTCATGGAGAAGGGGTCTGAAGTCCCCATTCATGAAGGTTTTGCACACACTTCATGCCCGATGAGAGCAATCCTCGGCAGATCTGGACTGGTTCTGGAGCACATTTCCTCCCCAGCCATTAAAATTCCAGCTAGTACTCTCCTTTTGTTCACTTGCCAAAACATTCAGAAGCTACTAGTCCTGCATCACCTCCTTCCAGAAGCATCAATACCCAGCCGCCCTCTCATCCTCACAGGGAAACTCCGGGCCATCAGACAGACAACCCTACCTACAGCTTAATGAGGGCATTTCTGCTGAGACAGCTGTGTTCTCCAGCAGCCTGAAAACACACCCTGCGAGTCTCTGCCCTGGCTTTATATTTGCCCATCACTCAGCTAGTGATAAATGCAAACAAGAAAACCTCTCATTGGAAGGGAAACTGGTGTGGTTTACAGAGTTCATCTGCACCACAAGGCCACAGATGGCAGCACATGCAGACATGGCAATTTAGTTTGGTTTAGCTACATACTATGATGGAAGTGAAGAAGCTGAAGAATTAGTCTGAACACAGTTTGAATCAATGCAAGGAAGACTCAAGTACTGCAGCAGCCCTTTGGGTACCACCATAGTAAGGAAAAGACCTGCTTCGTGTCTGTGCTCTAACTGGTGTCTTCCTTTGCTTAATAAATACACCCAGGCAGTGCCTCTGAACTGACTGGACAAGATCCACAGCTCACAGAAAGCAGCACTGCCAATTTCAGCTGAGTCATGCGAATTCATCCAGACCAGCTCCTGCCTGCCCCAAGAATCCAGGCATTCCAGCCTTGTAATAGACAGCTGAACTGGCCTGACACCCGTTGGGTCTTTCTACAGTGCTTTAGAGGCAGGGAAAGTGTTAATTGTGCAAGTATTCAACATCAGTGCTATGCCTGACCTCAAAAGAAATCCAAATCCTGGTACACATCTCCCTATCAAATTCCTTACTTCCCCTCTGACCTTCCTTCAGCCAACATAGAGCAAATCATTCCGGGAGCTTGAGGGGCTGTCGAGCTGCAAGGCAACATCCCAGATACATCCATCCATCATTTTACAATGACAAGGCTAAAAATACTGTAGTTGTTCTATGGGTTACGTATGAAATTCTTAATTCTAGAATATTGCTATTATACATCAAATATTTTTTTGTTTGCATCACATATTCTGCACAGATGTTGTTACCTTAAAGGCTCTCTTTTTTAGCAGATTATTCACCATTTTGCATTTTAAAAAAACCAAACCAAACATAAAGCCACTTGCAACAGGTAAAATTCTTCCTTGATTTTCTAGCTCTAATTACTCTGCTCTCCACAATCTGACATTTATTCCATTGCAAAAAACATATTAGAAAATAATGTTTAATAAAGGTCATACATGGAACTGCTTAGGCAGTTGCTTGTTTTGCCTCAAACCTGTAAACCCTCTTTTCCATCTCAATTGCTTTACCCTTTCAAAGCAATCTGATCTCTCCATGTTTCTGTGGCAGTCTGGATGTTTCATCACTGCCATTGCATCAGCCTTAAGCCTCACAGTCTTCAGCATCCAGCACACTTGAGAGCTACACACAGCAGCTACACTTTTAATTCCCAATTACTTCTTAGCAAAATGCTTTAAATGAAGTAAAATCGTGATATTCCCTCATTACAGTATATTTCTTGTTTATAATTATTCAAAACACACATCTTGCCAACTGTTTCTGGATCTGAAAAATCTACAAACTCTGTTCACATAACTGGCTTCAAACAAGACAAAGAGAATTACAACCACATTGTGGTTGTCCATAATAAAATATACTTAAGCTGCTTCTTGAACAACAGCTAAATTTCAAGCTGAGTTTTACTAAAGGCCTTCAAATTTGAATCTGTGCTCAAAGACCGTGGGCGAAAGCTTTGGCAAGAATTACCTGGCACAGGGATAGAGTAACCACCAGTTACCCAGCAGAAAATTAACTCTGCAATTGTAAGGAAATAGCTCATCGTTTTAAGACAGGTAATAATTGAAAAGCTTAGCTTGCCTGTGATTAATGGGTTTCCTCTTCCTTAAAGTGCACAAGGCTACATTAATATGGAAAATAGTGATTTAATTCTAATAATTCCTCTGTGGCAGGAGTGTCAAAACACTGATCCTCCAGTGACTCAGTCATGGCCCTACATTTTAAATCAAGAGGACCAGGTGTATTTCACTTGTTGTAATGGGCATGTGTGAAGAGGAAGCATTTCCCTTCTTGGCTACATTCCCATGAGGCTTCATAAAGGGAACTAAGAATAGGATTTTTCCCAAAATTTCTTCAGCTCCAAATGTCAAGGGAATCGGAGTTCAAGCTTTTGTCAAAACTATCCTAAGCTGAAAACATGGCAGCGACACTCACTGGAGAGTCAGTGGATGGGTGTGGGGTTTTGTGGATGATACTGGATGGACTTGGGAACCCACTGTACTTATCAGCAGTACATGCTGCTTCACGCCCTCAGTGCCTCCGACTTCTTTCATGTCAACTAACTAAAAGCTTCTTTGCAATTCTGATCCTCTGCGTGGCTATCGTGGAAGATCTCATTTGCATAACTGTCTTTCTACTGTATTTGCATTTTTATCAATAATAGAGGAGTCACGTGAACCAAAGAAGCCAAGGTGATGGCTGGTTTTTGTAGTGCTCCTCTCCTGCAGCATATCTGTGCAGGCCACGGCAATGAGTGGATTGCAGGTCTCTCTCCTAATAGTTGCACCAGCCCAAAGCACAAGAAATTTCACTGAAGTAAAAAAAAACTGTACTGAAAACCATAAATTATATTAGGCAAAATGAAACACCTTGCAAGACAAAAAAAGAGTAGTATCTAAAATGGATATATCCTGCTTTGATATAACACTAGAAGAAAACATGGGAACTAAATACAGCAGAGCCAACAATTTTGGTGCACTGAGTCCTAACATTTTAAAACTTTATGTAAAAAGAAACAGTGATTGCAGTGCTGTTTGGATTAGAGAAGATGCAAAGTTCTGTGCACACTCTGATGTATTTCTGCAGTTTATATATATATGTGAGATAAATTATGTGTGCAGCAACTAGTACAAACAAACGAACAAGAGCCAGAGCTCTTCTGGAGGGATTTCAGAGACAGCAGGCCAGGAATTATTTGGATTCCGTTTCTAAACTTTCTGGAAAGAGAAACATCTCTGCACATCAAAAAAGCTGGAAGAGAGTGAAAGCAGAGACTTCTCCTTGCATCATTAAGTCCCAGCCATTAACACCTTGCTTCCACACTCTCGGAAATTGCTGAGACATATGAAAGGTCACTTGTGAATAACTCAGGAAATAGCTCCAGCTCTTTTGGAAACAGAATATTTTCTAACAACGTAGGACAGTACCTGTTGAAGTTGATTGGGTACAGGATAATATCCTCAGGTGCTCTGCCATCCCACTGGATGATATAAGCCTGCTCGAGCATGACGACCGGCTGGTACTGCTGGTATGGTGCTCCTCTGTTCACGCCTTGCAGCCTCAAGGGATGTGAATGGTATGCTGCTCTGGCAATGGATAAAGTCAGATTCTCAGGGCGTCTGGCCTGAATATAAAGCTGAGGGTGAAAGGAAAATGACAAACATATCCATTAAACCAGCCAGGCTCAGCCTTAACATGTGCATTTGATCATCATTGCCTGTAAATGGCTTTTGCCAATGAAGAGCTCAGAACATTTGGAAAGTCACTGAAACATTTCCAGTTCAAATAAAAAGGTAAAATATAAATAGCATCTGCAGCCATTCGTGGGGACACCATGAAGTGAGATATGAATTGTACAGCACCATAAAAATGTTCAGTATTCAAAATCTTGAGGGAAAAAGGTAATCAGGAAAATATCGCAAAGTAACTCTTTTTTTATGAATTCAAATAGCTGCACTTTAAAAGTAGCCTTATCCCATTGAAAATACAGAGAATTCTGAAGTTATTTCAATGGACTTTGGACTAGGTCCAGTCATCTAATGGAATCCACATCTTTGCTCTCAAGTAGCAGACTAGGCTGAAATTTTGGGGGCTAAATGCGATGGCCTGAATATATAACCTCATAGACTAAACACTATGTTCCACAGGCTTCAACAGACATCTCTTCTGAACAAGGATCAACAGATGCCTTTGGCCTGCAGTTCAGATCTACAGGGAAGGTTCACAATGACACTCCAGCTGCATGCTTTTCCTGTGCTGCCATCAGTTAAATGAAGGCCAATTCAAGGGTCAAACATTAGTGTTAAGGCTGAATGCATGAGGTTCACCTGCTTCCCTCCATGTGAAATTCCAGTGCAAAAGGAGGAAGCACAGGTAGTTATACAAATCTGTCTCTGCATGGAGGGCTGTAGAAGACAGCTTGTTGTATTACCAGAAGGCTTTCAAAGGCACAGAGGACAAGTGAGGACAGCAATAACCCTGCTTCCTTCACTCTCCTACAATGTAGAAGAGTGCTCTTTGCATCAAAAGTGTAAAAAGCCTAACATAAAAATCCATGTTAGCTCAAACAGGTTTAAGCTTCTACATGAGCATCCATCCAGCAAAACACAAGCAGAGCCAAGACTAGCAGGGAGGGCAGGACTGCATCTATCAGGATATCCGCCTTCTGCTGCAGGGCTGAGACCTTGGCCCCTCACGTCTCTCTATCTGCTTCTCTTCCTCTTGTCTACACAGATTGAAAGCTCTGCAAAACCAGACTGTCACTCACTGGTTTATCTATGGGTTTATTTTAGTTGGAGTTTCTAGCCAGTTCAGCTCCTTGTTCCAGTTTCATGCTCAGAAGGACTCTGTGCTCACGCCTGCTCCTGGTTTTGTCTTGGAGCTCCTCAGCACCTCTAAAAGACAGGCCATCTCTCCATATCCTTCACCTCACCCCTGAATTCAGCAGCTTCATGCTGAATTCTTATTATTCATACTCAAGTTTAAAATTTGGGTCTCTTGTCAAAGAAGTAATACAAAATGGTTGTAAATATTTCTTGGATATTCATTCTGTTCCTCCTTTAAACCATCGCCTTTTAGTGATGAGAACCTGTCCTGAGTGGTATCTGCAGAACCCTGAGGATTAAAGTGGATCCCAGAATTGCATTGCACAGTGGGTGAATGAATTCAGAAGAACCCTTTCAGCTCCACCAGCCCCAGGAAGGTGAAACATCAGCCCCTGCCCCTGCATAATGAGATGTCTCAGCATGGCCTTTACTGTGACGCCTTGACCCACTTGAATTGAATATCACTCTTATTCCTTTGCAGAGGCAAAATGCTTGTGAATAGGATTGAAAAGGAGAGTAATAGCAGATTTTTTTTCTAGAATGAAAAATCTATCTTTCTAGAAACACCTCCATAATTTTTGGTTAGATCTACTGAAATATTTAAGAGAAGGAAGTAGGTCATAAATATACTTTAAAATGTGAGAAGTGGTGACAGCTTAATGTAGTAGTAGAAGAAGAAGAACTAGTTAAAACACTATAAAAAGTGAGCCTTCTACTTGCCTGGATGGTTTAATGGACATAGATGTCATTTTAGCTGCTTAACACTTCATGCTAAAAAGATGTGTCAGATTTCCCTGTGCTTACATGGCAATTTTCCCAAGTAGATTGTGAAACTGAGAAGATAAGTTCTTTTACAATTCATGGGGGATCTGCTGTTCAACTGGATTGTGAGTATGAAGATAAGCAACACGCAAGGTATTGGAACAGAAAATCTTGGTTTCTGAGAGAAGGTTTCCTTGCTTTCTAATTTCTTTAACATTGCTTTTGTCCTGCTGAGCTGTCAGCTGTCAAGCTGTGGCAAAACGAGAAGTTCAAAACACATCTTCTTCTAGTAATTTGACTGTTAAAAAAAAAGGTTGATTTCCCAGGGCAAAACATTTTCTGTATGCAGTGTCCAAGTGAAGACCTTAAAATTCTATCAGAAAGAAAAAATATATCTTTCTATAAGACGTGCTAGGACCAATTTTGGGCCTAAAAATGACAGCAGCTTCAGTGACATCAGCAAAACTACTTTGATTTTCCATTGGTGCACATCAGAGATCAAAAGTGGACCTCTTTGGACCTCACCATTAGCTGGAAAATATCTTGTAGGATTTTCATTCTTCCCAGTCCATGAGGTGCTGACAATCCTCAGGTGTTGGGGATTATTAAAACCTGGGATTATATGGTTTTCCCTGTGATCAGAAAAGCTTTGTTTGCTACCTGCTGCATCTCTTGCTTGCTTTACATTTACAAACAGTACCAAAACAGCTACATCAGCACTGAATACACAGCATCAAGTGAAGGTATAGGACATGGAGATGCAGGATCAGTGCAATTGCAAACATCCACTGCAAGAATAGATTTAACGGAAGTGGAACAATTCCTACTTCAGCTGCCTGCAGTATAGAGACAAAGTGAACTGTTGAAGAGTCAACAGCATTCCTAAAGTGTTTTATAATAGCAGCATCAATTTTTTGTTAATTCAAAACTGACACTAATTCATCTCTGTGGCAGTCTCCTATGACTGCCTAACACCTTTTTAAGCTTATAAAGAAAATAACAGTGCCAAAAGCTCTGCTTATTTTTAATGAAGACTAGTACCTAAAAAAAGAGATGTTTCACAGCCTCTCCCGATGAGTTGCTGTGAAGTCTGTGAGCAAGCCCTAAGTGCACAGCTTCAGCTGCCCAGTGGGAGCCAAGGCACTTGTCTTGCAATTTATATAAAAATCAGAAATGGTTTAGCAATCTCATTAACATTTTAACAAGGTGTTGTGGAGTCTCCAGTTCACTGCCTTTGGAAATCTCACCTACCTACATGGAGAGAACCAGGGGATGAGCCTCACCCTACATCTTCCTTTTATATCTGGCCTTTGCAACAGCTGAAACTGAGGCTGACAGGAACCACAGAACCCAGTGTCCTGCTGGCTGAGTCTGAATCACTCAGAAGGACTGCCAGAAGGTGTGGTGCTGCCAGCTCTTGTGATTTCACTGTGAAACTCCTTCTACTTGGTGCTCTTCCTCAAAGCGTGGCTTTATTTACATTACAACATGAGTTTCAGCTGTCATTATAAAGGGGTTGGTCATCCTTGGACACCACCAATCCTACAAGCTCCAGAATTGAAAGGGGAGGACAAAAACACCTGATAGTTTTTGCTTGTGTAAATTTTGTGATTTTAAGGAGCCCTAGAACCCTTTTTTTTGGTAGCAAAAGGCAACACTGGAGCCAAAGCACAAGGCATTGGTGCTCCCTGCTGAAAGAAGGTCTTGGACACCACATGGGGAAGGTCACACGATGCTTCTGGGAGACAGCGAGGAGGAAGGATCATGAACAAACCATGGGACAGCAGGAACGTCAACCTGAGTTGCCAGATGAAAAAAAACTCAGGAAAGCCTGTCCCCATGATTTTGTGGAGCTAGAAACACTGCCAGAGGAATCAGTTTTCCCCAGGCATTTCCTTTCCTGGGCAAATTACCCCCAGGAGAGGATGAGCATGAAAAGTAAATGAAAGAAACCTAGCAAAAAGGAATTAACTGAACTCTAGCACTCTGCTCAGAAAGGATTTGGCTGCAATGTCAGCTGAAGGACTTGAATCTGATTTTTCCATGCCAAGTAGCCCATCCCTAGGCTGACTATCTTGGGCTCAGTTCAGCAGTGGTGGTGGAGTCAGTATTTCCTTGAACTGAAAGGAAATTTTCACCTGCTTGCGCTAGGGAAGAATAAAAGTTCTTGTCTACCAGAGCTACAGGAAAAGGAAAAGAAAAACAGATTTTGTAATAGCATTGCTAAGATCAAAGCAAACCATCTTTCTCCAGAATTGGATTCACTCTTTTAGGCTTTTGCTGTAAAATATGACACTCAGATTTTAGCACACAAACAAATCATGTTTGTCAAGATGCTGAAAACCAGATTTAAGATAAAATAGTCTGATATATAGCAAATATTATAGCAAATATATAGCAAATACCAAATTAAAGCAAACTCTGCTTCACGGGACCAATTTCTTCTACCCTGCACACATATATGTTTCCCAGCCCCAAACCCATAAAGTGAAGTATTTAATACAAGCTTTACTCATCTGCTGGATGCTGATTAGTTGAAAAATGCTGGTAAGTAACAGATCCCAGAGAAGCAAATGTTTACGCTTGCCTAAACCCAGCCAAGGAAATTTTCTTGTGGTGGAAAAACTGCCTCACCACGTAGAGTGCCATAACTGGGAGGGTATTAATAGAAATAAAAATATAAATGCCTACTTGTTTACAATTCTGAATTTAACTCTTAGATTGCCAGAGCAGAGAGTATCATTTCTCTAGAGACACAGAGCAAAATGTAAGTGCCAAGCACAAAACCCCAGTTCAAAGGGAGTGTTTCATAGGAGCCCAATCCTGTTCTGCCTAGTTGATAGCAAACCAGGGGATGTAAGTCCAGTCTAGACACTTAAATAGCAATTTCTGCTGTCTGCTGCACCACTAAAGCAAATACATGTAATTCTTTGGCTCAAGGAGCTATCCATCATCTGGATATGACCGTGCACATAAGATCTCAGAGATAACTGCATTTCTCTAAGTTTCATAGAGGAAGTTCATTGGAGAAACAAGAGCTGAGTGCTGTGTCTGACTATCTGAAGTGTGAGCCCACACGTTCCTACTACACATCAGAGAAGCCAGAGAAAGCCACATCTGCAGAAATCTCCCAATGTGTAAAATCCATGGGTCTAGGTTTAAAATGTATCCTGAGATGCAATAGTAGGATATAAGGTCCTGCTACCCCCCACACTCACAAAACTGCATGTTTCAAAGGCAAACCCGTCAGCCGCCTCCTCTTGATGCAATACTAACACTGTCTTCAGTGACTTCAGGTAACATTTCATCCTGTGCTGCACCTTCTGATGTTTGGGCAATGCCTGCTGACTCCCAGCTAGACTAGAGTTTGCAGCATGCTCCCAGAAGACTCTTAATTAATAAATACATAAATAAATAACACCTGCTGCACCTTATAAACCCAGATCTTAAGATCGCTTCATACTCTATTCTTGCCTTTCATATCAAGCAGTGCATCCCACTGTAGTCTTTATTTCACAGTGCAGGGCTGTTCTCAGGAGTCAGGAGAACATAATGGTCTTTCCAAAAGCCACATTTTGCATGAGGGCTCCCAGTGCCCACCCTCCTACCTCAAATCTTGTGGAGCTGTGTGTGCCCACCCCACACAGTCTTAATATTTGTCTTGTTCAACACAAGGAGAGAGGAGACCTGGCAAGATTTCCAAGTAACTGGAGTGTCAAAACAAGCCTGGATACCATTTTTGTAAATAAATCAATACCCTTTAAATGTGGATGAGCAAGGAGAGCGGCCTGTGATCTCTTACAGATGACTATGAAAGCTAAGTCATGTATTTACAGTACACTCTAACCAAACACAAAGCTCTTGTCGAAATTAGAGCAACATACAATGAACCACAACCTGATTTTGAGGGCACATTTTCCTTCCATTTACCATTCTCCTTGTTATCTCTTTCCCTACTGAAATGTCACCTGGGATTTGCAGATCTTTCTAGCAAGGTGTTAACACCTCAGTTAAGGTCTCTAACTCAAGTGTGCTGAGAAAGTTTGAGAACACCACAACTTAAGGCTCACCATTCCTTAGCCAGTGACTTCAGGATGGGAAATGAGTGTGAGTTTGTATCTCAGCCACCCATTTCATCATCCTGAACACAGTGGGATGTATCAGAGGAGTAACATCTTCCACAACTGAAACTTGATTCACTAGACTTATCCACCAGAGCCCCCACGACAGAGCGGACAAACACCTGGAAGCAAGAACTAGAAAATGCTGAACTGTCCCCTAGTTGGGGCTCAGCTTGCAGCTTGTGGGCAGTGGGGAGAGACTGGGCTCCTTACAGCCATGGGCTGCAGGCAACTGCACAACAGGAACTTTACTGAGTCCTTGGAATTTGGCAGGTAACAGAGAGTAGTAAAATTACACTGAGTCTATTATTCACCCCCAAAGGAGTGGTGAGCAGATTTCACTCCATCATCCTGCAGCAGATTATCTGAGGACACCCACCCAACACACCCAGCAAGGTTGCCTGCAGCCACCCCTGGTTACCTGTGCGAATTTCCCGGTGCACATCACCCCGTTCCAGGGCGGGACAGGGAGACATCCAGGATGGCGCAGCAAGTAGTTGTCTGCTCTGCCTATGAAAGTGTCTGCATACCCTGTCACCGAGCCATCCAGATCATGGAAGATAGACATTTTGTCACCATCATTATCGTTCTTTCCAAACCACTGGCCTGATCTTCCAAAAAACACTTTCAATCCAACCTAGAAAGAGAAATTAAGAAGGAAAGTTACTCGTTAGCTCTAAGTAAGAACTTGGGTTTCCAGTGTTTTAACAGCCACAACAGTGATACAGAGAGAATTAGAAAGCTCTATTGTTTGAGCAAGAGTTTCCTTTTGTTTCTTCTATTTAGAAAAAAAATCCTGACTGTCTTGGTTTCCCCCCTCATTCCTTAATCCCAGGAGATATTTTCACAAATATTAGTCTTTTGGTTCTTTGAACTGCACCCGCACAGCCGCAGATTCCTTGAACTCACACAGCAATAAACTCTGCAGTGGCAAAAGCAAGAGGATGACTCAAAGGGCAGGGAAGTGCTGGAAGTAATGAAATTCACTGAGGAATATCACAGCTGTGATTTAAAGAAACAAAAATTACTAGATAGTTGGTGAATTTTCTCATATCTTTGCAATGGCTGTTCTAAGCAGTTCTGTGAGTGCCGTTCTTCCCTAATTGTTCCCCTAAAACCTTATAAAACTCATAAAAGTGACAGCAATTCTCAGAATTGGCTCTTGTGCACATTCTAATGTATCCCCTGAAGAATATTTCTTTTAGGAAACAGAAATAACAGGAAGTAGCATTATCCTCATTATGCATAGTTCTGTTTTCAAGATTTTTCAGTAGCTTAAGTAAAAGAATCTGTCCTGATACGAAAATCCAGCAAAACAAGGAAACTGCACATATTCAGCAAAAAAAGCCACAGAAGATTTTAATGTCTGCAGAAAAAATTATTACAGCTTGTGACAGCTAAGTTCTGAAGTAATCAAGAAAATAATTACTCCAGGTCAAGCATTCTGAATGAATCCTGCAGCAATGTAGCAGATGGCATAAATAGCGACCGGATCACACCAACCCAAAGGACTCTAATTTGTTCCAGTTACCCCAACTAATTTTAATTGGACTGTGCACATGAGTAAGAATTGGGGTCAGCAGGATTATGCTGCAAGTTTACTAAGGGCTTTAAAGGTTTTATTTTAACAAGAATAAACAGAACAGCTTAGTAGAATAGGAGGGTCGTTGTGATTCCGAGTTATACGGGAAGTCCCATTGGCTTAAAAAGAATGACCACTGCAGAAACAACTACTTGCAGAATAAAAGTAGCAAGAACTTTACATTGCTCTAGTAGTCTTTTTTACTTAAAAATTAAATTGGAACCTAGAAACATTTTTCTGCCACCTTAGAATCACAGCATTTTTTGGTTGGAAAAGACCTTTGAGATCATAAAGTCCAACCTTCCTCACCAAGTCTCATAAACAAACACCTGAAGAACTCTTATTCAAAGGAGGTTCAATCATATGGAAAGTTAGTGTGTATTTTTGAATGTTTTAAAGCCTTTTCTTACTGCAGAATATTTTTGCCCAAAGGGCTACTTGGCAAAGAAGTTTTTTATCTTTCATTTTAATTTATAAAAGAGGAGATGTTAAAAAAAACCAAAGTGGGCTGCATCTCAAAACTCCATTGTAAGTACTTCGTGGCAGTGCACTTCTGGAGTTGAATATGAAAATGAGCACTTCACTGGGGAGGAGAACAAAGTCAGCTGCACTTCAAAACAAACCAAGGCACAGTCAGTACATTTGATTAACGCTCTCAGTGTTTCCACCCAGCAGCAGTTTTGGTGCTAACACTAACCTGATTTCTAACATCGTCCTCTAAAAAGTATGAAAGTCAGAAACTAAATGGGAATGTTAATAAGCAGTGTCACTTCTTTTATGAGTCTTAAGGTTACTTTATTTTTGTACACTGTGGGATAGGGGTGCACTGAGTTTGCAGTTACAGCTATGGCAAAAAAATAGAAATTTTTCTAAGTGAACACATGACCAGAGAAAAGACTCAGCTCATCAGGTTTGGCCATTTGGAGCTAGGAATGAGCTAGAAGAGGGTGCAGAGACAGGTCATGTCTAGCTGCCACGCTGCTGTTCAGACATCTATTTTTCATTAGGTGTGGACTATCTGGGAGTGATATGGTACAAACATGACCTGAATTACCTGTCTGAAGCCTGACAGGGAGGCCTGACAGATGATGGTTATATGAGTACATAATCTCTTAGGAATATGCTAGCTCAACATGTCCAAGGGCAGCACACCTAACACACCTGCAGACAGGTCCTGATGACTCCAGTGGAAAATACTTTTTATATTAAAAAATAATACTATGTTTCGTAAAATACCAAAATAATTTGCAAGTTTTTCTGAATTCCAAGTGTTGGCACAAGCTCCTGACAAAAGCTGTGTCACCATATCACTGTTGTTATTTTAAAGAAACCACTTTCAAACAGTATGAGGCTTTCTCTATTTTGTCAGTCAAGGACTCTGCCCTCCTTAGCACCACTTTTACTCTGCTGGAGTGGTGCAAGCCACACCCAGCAATTTCCCTTTGGTCAGGTGTCTCTTTAGAGTTTGGGGATGTTTTTGCTGCCCTTTTTTTCAGGGGATAACAGACTTGAACTTTAACTCACTGCCTGCTTTTCTTTCTCCAATTGTGAATTGTTTTCAAACTTCTGCTTTGACACAGAAACCCAGTGGGAAGAAAACCCAGGCTAAACATAGTAAAAGCAGCATAAGGAAGCACCCATCACTTAGGCAGAGCTTCAGTCTCATGGGAGATGCTAGACCTCAGCCAGGAGCCAGTTCTGGCCCTTCTGAGCTCTTTTGAGAACCACAAACCCACTCATCACAGACTGCTGGGATTTCTTTGGCACAAGTAATTTCAGAGACGCCTTAGTGCTGGCACAGCTGGGAGTACAATAGGCTTGAACCCTCACAGCTCCTGGCTGTGGGGAAAAAAACAACTGGAGGGACTGTCAAGAATGGATATGAATTGGGACAGTTCGTGAGTCTTCTGCAGCTGCTGGAGGTGGCCTTGTTAATGGACCTCCAAAAGGTGACAAAGTCTTGCTCTATAGGAGCTGTGCATCAAAAAGGAGAGGAGGGAATGGGTTGCTATTTTATGACTAAAAAGAGATAAATCATGTATTCTTAAGAAATGATGCACAAGTGCCCTGTTTGGGCACGGCAGTGCTCTGGACTGGGGCCATCTCCTTTGGGCTCTCCAAGTCCTGCTGACTGAGAGCATCCAGATCTACAGGAGACCACAACCAGCATCATTCCCTCAGCCTTGTTGACCAACTGCAGCCTTCATTCCTTTGAAATAACTTTTAAAAAGCACCTTTTAAAAACAAACAAGCAGCCTAGCAATAATGCTGCTTTTGAAAGATGCACAGATAGCATAATATGTGAGATTTAGGGAAGGCAATTAGAATACCTTTTGTAAAGTATAATGTTTAGATTTTCTGTTGTACTTGACTGAGGTTTTTACACAGGAATTAAACAAGACCTGACTGGCTTTACTATTTTGTTGTTTAACCAATCTGCTGATTAGTCTGATTAATTATACAATTATTCATTCAGTATGACTAATAGTTTTGTCATCACTATACAACTTGCAGTAATGTTTAATTTCTGCTTAAAAAAAACTTTAAATGATTGTCCTTTAGGGAATTAGTACTTAGCTACCCTTTAAAAACTAATAAAATGAAGCCTGGAGATGGAAAATTAATTAAAATGGGCTACTACTCAAAGCCATATCGTTCCATATAGCAATTAGCAACAAAACAATAAAATAACTGTGGCCCTTCAAGTCTGAAATTAGATTTCACAAATCTGGGTTCAATCCAGGTAAAACAGAATCAAAATGAAAAGTGCTGGGATGCAGGTGGTTACAAACATGAATAGTTTTTAACTTGGCAAAATACCAACTTCAGAAATCGATATTTCTTGGAAATGCACACACAAGAACTGATTATTAGAATAATGTCATTTGGTATTTTGTAATAGGCTGATACTGTATTATTTTAATTTCCTTTGCAGAAATATTTAGGAAGTCTTCTGACCTTTTTAACCTTGAAAAGGTTGTATCATAAAAGTGTTGCAGAACTAAACTGCCTCTCAGGCAAAAAATACTGGGATATTTGGCAGGGTCATTGGCCTCAAACAGTGCAACTGTGTTAAAGAGCTGCATCCAGCCATTCAAGAGGCAATCATCCCTTTGCTAATATGCACAGATATCATCTTCTGAAACCATTCTGTTGGACAGAGTCCTACACCCTTTACTAGAGGAAAAATGCCACTCTTCTCCAGTCCACCGATCAAACCTTTTCATCATACATTTTTCTCGAAGCTCCCTACCCTGGTTCCAGGTTGATTCTTCTCATTCATGTTCTCCATGACCATCTTATAGCCATCTCCCCAAAAGAGGACATAGAGAAGGTCCAGCAAATTAGCTCTTATTCTTGTTCCAAAGCTCCTTACAGCATCTAAGGTAACAAAGATCTCTTCACTGAAATGCACTGGAACTGTGTTTTCTTTAGAGGAGCAGACAAGTGACTGCAACCAACACCATCCTTTCATGAAGCGCCCTCCTGTAGTTTGCCTGGAGTGTACCAGAGAGGGACAGACAAACTAACTGCTTGCCAGAGGGACTGATATTGGTCAACCCCAGAGCAATGGAAATTTTCCTCAAGATAAAGCCAAACCTCAAGCCAAAGTTACTGCAGTTCATGGACATCTGAACAAGCACAGACCTTGTTTGAAAAAAAGCTAAGGAGAGGTTATGATTCCTGGGAGTGAGCCAGGTGGAATCTATCATTTCCCAAGCCAAGCGTGCAGGGTCACGATCCCTGCAGGAATCCAGGACAAGGGCTGGAATTGCTCAGCACCCTATGGCTCCTGCCAAGGCAGAGATAAAGAGCCCCATTCTGCTGTCAGGGAAGTCCCTGTTGTGCTCAACAGAAATTTCACTGCTGACCCCAAAAACTGGGTTATGGCTTTGCTTCTAGGTGCTTATTTCTGTGTAAGAACTATTTTGCAGCTTACTGTCTCCTCTCATTTGTGTTCCCCTCAACCTCTGAGGCCAGGTCCTCAGGACATATAAGCTGGTAATACTGCACCAGCCAAGACTGATGTTCTGGATTTTTATGTTACATGGTGAAACCTTCATTTAATGCACATTTTTTAATGTACATCTGCCCAAGCATAAGACACCTTCACATTTTCTGGCTTATAACTAACCTTCATTAACAAAAAATAAAAGAAGTGTTGCAAAATGAATTGATGGTCTGCACCAATGAAACATGCATCCCTGCCTGGAAATTCCTACTCTAGGATAAATACCTCACCACTTCCAAAAACTTGCACATCTTACAGCACACATTCCTGCTTTTCTTACGTACACTTTTCTCCATCAGGATCTGTGACACATTATTCTGGGGGCTTATCTGCCAGGAGTTTTTCATGAAGAACCCGATGGCACTTGAGTATCTGTCAACAGTTGGGATGAACTTCTTGAAAGTGCATTTTGTCATCCTGACAGGCCCATCATAAATCTGGAATCCACGAATAGGGAACGTCCTGCAAGATTTAAACACAAATACAGTCCTGTGTCAAAAGCTTGGACAAGCTATGAGTCTTCTCATGAAAGCACAGAAAGACATTAACGTTTCCTTTCAGCAAATTGGGATCTAGACACTCATCACAATGAAAGATGAAACTCTACTGAACAACCTCTACAGGATAAGACTCAAGGGCTCCCAAAAATTACTTGTAAGCTTGCCTAAGGCTTGTAATCTGGAGTAAAGCAATTCAAAACCCTTGCCCCCAGCAACCCATGGGTTCACCAACACAGGGAAGACCCAAAGGGCTGTGTGGCAGCATTGGCATCAGGTTTCCTGTTCCAGGATAGACAGGTTTCTCAGGAAAACTTCAGCATGGTTGACCAAATAGTATCAGCCGGACTCCCTGGAGGCAACAGTGTCTCCTTGGAAGCAAGTACCAAGTGGTGCAGCACAGTTGCTCCTCTCCATACTTCACACGAGATCCCTAGTCCACAGCCTTTTGTACAGAAAAGTGATCTCTGCAGCATCAGACCATGGACCTATCATCAAGACATTAGTGATGAAGGAGACACCATTGGAGTCACAGGTAAGGACCTGCCCTTCCAAGGTTTGTTTTGAGAAGGTGCCAAGTTTTGCTTGGCCTTGGTTGTGATTGATTAAAGGGTGGCCTGCACCAGCTTCACAGACAGTAACAAAGCTGGCTCGTAGTGGCACGGAGGGGTAGGTCATGCCTACTGAGTCCAGAAAGAATTGTTCAAACATAACAACCACAAAGTAGACATCACATGGGCTTCCAGGCTCTCTCCAGCCTGGGGGTCACTGAGGCATAGATTCCCCCTCAGCCCTGATGTTTTTTCTTACTGGTTGGCTCCAGAGACCCAGAAATATCTTGTCTATTGGAAACACTGGGCACAGTGTTTCTTGACCAAATAAATAATTTTCAATTTCCAGAACTGTTATTTTTAGCAATTTCAATTAAAATAACAACACTGATAATACCTGAGGATGGCTCTGATTATCCTTGCTGTCCTACACAGATCCCATTCCTCTGTCAGTTATGGCTGAGACATGTATGGTCAGGGTTGTATGCACAGAGTACCCTCTGAGTACTGTTTACTCCTTAATTTTATATTCCTCATAGAGGGATTAATGATCATTGAGCATCATTGGGGACACAGGGTAGAATTTAGGCTTTGGGAAGCACACCTTGCTATGGAGATGCAAGTAGACAGGAGGCTGTGCTGCTACCACAATAGAAAACAACATACAGCTACTGAAGGGGAAATAAGATGTAATAATGAAAAATGGTTCCTCCTTTGTCAAACTGGCCATGTTTGCCCAGCTATGCCAGCAGGAGGGACAATGCATGGTGTACAGGAGCTGCACCATCAGCTCGACTGAAGCGCTGCGCAAAAGCCATTTGGTATCTCTCAGATGCTCTAATCCGTTCTTCAGTGACTAATAAATCAAGCAGAAAATTAAATCAAACACATTCACTCGAGAAGGCTCTCAAGCTGTTGGCCTGAAGAGTGAGTTTATTCGGATCCTTATTATTCCTGGCCTGTACAATAATTTAAACACCCAGTATAAATTACTTGTTGGTAGTCACATTCCTTCCTGAGGCTTTTCTTCTAGCTTATGCTAACACCAAAAAGAAATGGCAAAAGAATAACTCACTTGTTTCTGGGCAGTGTTCTGTATTCTCCATTTGCCCCTTTTCCCCAGTAGCTATTTTGGCCTCCCTGGGACCCAAAGTTGCTGCTTTCTCCAACAAAAATGGAGCGTGTAACCTCCAGGCTGGAACCTTCATCTGTTGGAAAAGTCCCATCACTACAAGTAAAGAAATACCAGGTAAGTTTGCAGCACAGCACAATGGATTAATTAACACTTTTAATTAAGCTGCAGACAGAGTAGAATTTCTTCCTCAATTGGGAAAAAAAAAGTGCATGCACCAGTATAACACTGTGCTTTAAAATCTCTTTAGAAACCAGCAAATTTGTGCCAAGGTAGCTTAGTGCTCAGTATTACAGGTAACTCAGTCTGGGTAAAACCAGCTCTACCCTACACAGAGATATTATTTCTCTGTATTGAGTTGCTTTGTAAATTTTTAGCTACATCCCAAACAGCATTGATTCTCGCTGCCTGCAGGGGGCTTTGGGTAGGGCATATTTTTGCAGGTCTTCTGCAAGAGAAGTTGAGACAAGAGCAGCAGGAGCACGGCTGACACCAGCAGAGCAGGCAGGAGACCTGCTGTGTCACCACGTGGGATGATCCCAGCCACCCTGCCCTGGCAGCACACCAGCTGTGGGTGATGCTGCCCCACCAGGCTAGAGCAGAAGAAAAGTCTCCCTGAAGGCAGAAGCAGATGTTTAGTCTACTGGTCAGGACCTACTATCCGAAAGGAAATACTCAGCGATTACCACGTATTCCCCAGACATGCTGAGGCAAAGAGAACGAAAGGGTAAATTGCCCCTTGTATTTACGGCTGTGCAGGGAAGATTTGATGTGGTCTGGGAGGAAAACGTGAGGTTTTCTTGTGCCTTAGAGGAATCACCAGGGGAGCACCTCAGCTTCCATTCTGGAGCCTCTTACATTGGAGGAAATAAGCGGAAGAAGGTCGATTTTAAGAAATTACCTTGCCAGAGTGAGTCCAATTCCATTGTCTGAAAACCTGGGACAGAAGATACGCAATGGTGTAAATGATGAGGAATGTCTGCAGTGAATTTGGTCTACAGACCCGTTTATGTCTGCCACGGGGGGAATGATATAACAGGTAATTACAGTAACCTACCCCGAGTTGCGGAAAATAATGTCACCGCCTCTGGCCCAGGCCCCATGGTCATTATTTTTAAAAGCAATAAGACCATCAAGAACGGCAGGAACTCGCGGCTTCTCAGGATCAGCATCTTGATGTGGGTGAAACCTGAAGCAAGAAGCTTAGTTAACGTGGCACAGGAGACATAGGAACCGACCTCAGACAGAGGATGTCTGGCCTGGCAGACCTCATTTGGCTTCTAAATATTGGTGTGATGGGCCTAAAGAGATGATATGCCCTGGGTTATAGTCAGGCTATTGGGTTGATTTCATCTCTGTGCTTTGGTGCAAAGCAGAAAACAAGAAACATTCCTAAGGGTGAAATGCTGGCCCTGGTGTAATGAACAGGAGATTTCTTGCTAGACATCATTGGGCCCATAGTTACTCCTTAATTTCATTCACTGTGATTTAGAGGCACAGAAAACATTTTTCCCAAGCCACTCGGGTTCTTTTGTAATTGTCCTTACAAGGCCCATTGAGAATCCCTGGAATGATGCTAAAAAATCAATTAGGCACTTTCAAGAATCTCATTCAGCAAAGATAACAGTAATTGGAGCTGCTTTCCTTGCATGGTACAGACCAGACCTCCATATGGTTCTGTCTCTGCTGAGCTTTCATGTGACAAAAAAAGGATTCACCTGGGAATCAGACACTTCTCTATTACTCTCAGGATATTTCCTGCCACACTGGCTGTTAATGGCAAACTTGTGCTGTGTTTGGAAAAAAACACCATTGTTTTTTCTGAGTCTACCCCCCAGCTCCTACTTCTTCCAGCTGATATCCCAAGGGACATCTCACCTCAGTGCCCAACAGGACGGCCTGGGGAGAAAGGATTCACAAAGGGGGCAAAGTGCTCTCTCCTTTCAGCAATACTGGAGCACTGAGAGGGTGTGATGGGGGAGGAAAAAGCTAAGGCTTGACCAGGAGCAGTGTCTGAGTTCTGCCACACCCTCCTCACAAAGACCCCTAGGGCTGCAGTAAGCCAGAAAGTGACCTTAATTTACCTGCTGCCACTCTGCAAAAGGAAGCTCAGAGATTTTAAAGCAGCTGACAAAAACCTTTGAGGCTATTTTATTTTCCTCATTACTCCTACACTAGTCTCAGCAGTCTCATACATCATCTTTCAGATGCAAATTCTTTTAAGCAATTAAGAAATGTTGGAGTTTGCAAATCCACTAATGGAGCAATGGGATCTGGATCCTCATAACCCCAAGTGCATGTTTATCAATTTTGGTCAGCAATAACACAAACAATTCAGTGCATAGCTATGAAGTATTTGCCTCTGCATATCAAGAGAGAGACTGTGTTTTCTTCAGATGCTCCAGCTATAAAGAGGCATTAATGATCAGCTAAACACAACGCAGAAGCCAAGCAGCAATACAACTATCCAAAATACTTAGCCCTACAGCATGTTCTTACCTGGCATTATCCACAGTGAGATACTCTCTGGGATCCTCAGCGCTGGCTCTCGTTGTCTTTACTCCTTTTCCAATAAACAAACCAGCCTGAAAATGCATGTGACTCCAATTATTTTAACAGCCTGCCCGACACAGACCAGAGATTGCAGATTTTTATCAATGCACAGGGGCAGCCAGTGCATGCAGGCACAACGAGCCCCTGCAGCCTGGGGTTTCTCTCCCTTTTTGGTGTCACTTGGCACTGCTCAGCATGACATTAGCACAGGATGTAGCGCGCTGAAGTCAGGACAGGGCCTGCCCTGCCATATGTTATGCATCAGCATCTTGGGCTGCCTTCTGACCCAAAGCAAGGCACTGAACTCCCACTCTCTCTCTTTCTCTCACAGAAAGCAATGAGGGACTATGCCAAACTCTTGATCACTTTTTGGAAAAAGAGTGTTCTTAAGAAGTCAGGCTCTAAAGAGTGACGAGTCCCCTGATAGCCAAAAGAGAACATGAGCTGCTGTAGCCAACTTAAAGGCTTTAGGCTAGAGCAGCAGCTGTCATGGACCAAGATGTAAAATACACAAGGCACAGAGAAACAGCACTTATTTCAATCTAGAATCCTGAGAAATAAGCTAAAAATACTTTTTATAGCTTACAGGTTACTTTTTCATATCAACAGTATATTTGGGGGAAAGTGTTTTTCTCAGAATTTTTTTGGTCTCATTTTTCAAAGGTGATGAACAGGCCTTGGCACAAACAACTTTTGCTCGTCCCCCTATATCCTTGCACCACTGTGGCAAACAGCAAGGCTCAGTGTCCTGCCTGCCATTCCTTAAATCTCACTTAACAGCAGGTGTACCTGTGGCCCAAGCACATCGCCCATAAGACAGGCACCCAACCCAAGCACCTGAAATGGGACCTCAGTTCTGTTCAGCTCCCTGTTTAATCATTAGAAAGAGTATCACCCACAAAGGCTGATTGTTTCTTGATACAGTGCCAAAAGGCCATTATCAAAATATATGATATCCATGGTCATTTGCTATCTGAGCCACACACACAGGTAGCCCCACACTGTACTATATTATTGATAGTAACACATAAAAATCATTCACGTGCCTTGAAATTGGAGTGGGCTCTGTTGTTGTAAAAGACTCCCAAGGGGGTATGTTCAGCCTGTCCCTCTGGATATTGCCCCTCAGACTGTCCAGTAGGAACCCGGTGGAAGATGTACCATATCCCGACATCCTAAAAGAGAAAGAGAGGTCCAAGAAATTGGACACTACAATTAATGACACAGGTTATCCCAGGGACTTGGAGTGTCTCACTCTGCTGGCCAGATTCCTAACCTAAGCCTGCCAAGCACGTGCGAGTCCCAGAGGACACACATCAGCCCATCTTCTTACACCTCCCAGCTTATCCTTTGGCATGGACAGTGGGCCATCAGGACACACACATGGGCTTTAAAAATGCATATATCATGGGTGAAATGCAGGAGGTTTATTAGAAAACATAGCCTTCAGATGGTTTATTAGAAAATAGGGCTTTCTATATACAGGCACATTAAAGAGAAATACAGTTTGGGTAAACATCAGAGATAATAACAAGGAGAGAGTATCTATTTATATATACAAATATAAAATTTTATTGGGCATTTAACTATTAGATACCAATAAAAATCAACACGTGCTAAGAGACAGCACACACCACTTCCAGCCACAGTTGTGGAAGATATCAGTGTGAGAACTGCAGGCAAATACTTGTTTTTAACAGAGACAAAGGTTGCAGAAATACATACCCAAGTTTTACGATGGCTTACTAAAAACTCATTGCCCTCACACTAATGACATCACTAAGAGAAGAATACATGGGAACTTAAGGCAAAGTACAGCTCTTGCTGCTAAACAATTTTACCTGAGCACCAGCTGCTGCATTCTCTATTAAATTGTTGTTCGGGTTTGCAATCCAGAATGTGCTGACAGCCCTGAAAAATCAAAATCAAAATGATCCTAAGCAGTTACCAAACAGGAAGGGATACGTTTTCACAGCACTGCACTGGACTTGAGCCACAACTCTCCTATTGACTTTAAAACTCCACACAACCATTTAATGATGCTCTTTAAGGGAACAAAACCCAAACCATTTAGTGATGTCAGACATGTTCCTTTATGGAGCCACATGCTGAACCTATTGTAAATTATATGAGACCGTTAACACAAAATCCATGCTCTGTTAAATGCAGCTTAAGGAAACAATGTCTTTCTCCCCCCTCCTAAAGTTAAGCAGCTTGGAAAATATCTGAAAAGTGAGCTCTTGGTTTGTTTTTTGGAAGTTCAGGGGCAAAGGCAGGAGGTATGGGACTCTAGTGATTTATGAAGCTCCTACACGGAAAACAAACCAAATGTCCTTGCAAGTCACAAATGGCTTGTAAAGTAAGAGATTAAGGAGATATTATTTAATGTTTGTTCTAGTAAGGAGGTTTTGCTTAAGATGGAAGATTGATAGAGACACAAACAGAAGCCAGATATAACTATGAAAACATTATCATCAATTGTGTTACTTCATTTGCTAGCATCTTCTGTAGCAACCATATGTAAAAACACTAAATCTCTTCTCATAATCATAACTGTTAATTTCACCATTCTAAGCAAAATTTCTATATTTTTTATCCACCTTAAATATCACATAATAGAGAATCCACACTCCTTTGGATTAACAGAACCACCAAATAGGTGCAAAATAAATCGGTATTAACTGTAAAATCAGCCTTAGCATTTCAATAATAATTTATGCAAATTACAATCAACTGGGTTTGGCCACTGCATCCTTTTCCAGAGAATATGAAAATACAGACTTCCTTGGCTAAACTATGTTCTTACTCACAAATATTACCCAGGCCAGCACCTGGGTCCCCTGAGTGCCCATGTTACAGCTCATTGATCTCCAAAATAGAATGTTGTTCAGCTATAGTGGGATATTGTTTATTGTTCAATGATGCTCACTGTAGCTTATACTAATCTCTTCATTCTCACTAAATCTCCTAACATACTCTAGATATTCAGGCACTCATATACTATTGACCAATTTATTCCAGATGCTCCAGCCCCTCAAAAAAAGGTGAAAAAAGGCATAAACTCCCTTTGGAGTAAGTGGTATTTTTGCCAGCCTGTATCAAGGCTGAAGGAACTTGCATTTATCAGATAGATTTCACAAAGCCTTCAGCATCTTATTTAAAAAGAACTGAAAGGGGTTCAGAAATGAGAAAAGTGCTTTAAAGTATTTATGCTTCTCAGGAAACAGCTACAGGAATAACCAGCAGCAAGAATTCCTTGCTTGGGATTTGTGCAGGTGTTAATGGATGTCTCCACAAGTAAAACTTGGTCAAGTATCTAAATTACCTTAAAATGAGAAATGGTAGAAGAAGTTACGATTTTTCATTAAATATCAATAGCAGCTTTCAAAACCTTCATCATGCTCTGGGACCCAGCTATGAAGCACAATGTAAGCACAAAACCTGGCAGCAGCTCCCGGAGCACTTACATGCAGTCAGTGCCTGGCACAGGAATGTAATTCCCGTGGACGTGGCTGCGGATGGCGAGGCACATTGCCTCATTGCGATCCGAAGGCAGGATCGTCCCTGACTTTGTGAGGAGCCCCAAGTTGTGATGAAATGTGTTGCGTTGCTCCGTCCCATCTTCGAGGAAGAAACAGTGCCCCAGAGTGTCATAGCCAATGGTGTCTTTTACCTGGAAAGAAAGTTTAGAGGCCATAGATGACAATACCAACAGCAACAGGAACTGTAACTGATGTGCTTTGCTTATCAATAAACGCCCCAAACACTCACAGAGTGGTTTTGCCACCCCTCAGCACAGCAAGCGGTGCCCTCACAGACACCTGTTCTGGAGTTAAGTCAAACTACCTGCAGTCTGCATAACAGTGGAGTTTTCTTCTTATACTGCAAACCTGCTATTATTAAAATTACTCTGAGGAAGATCACATACATAATTAAAGGAAAACTGCAAAATACTGGATTTAAAACTGGCCTCAGCTCTAGGAGAGAACATTCAATTCAGCACCATGGAGTAAATATCTGTACAAAGATAAGTGGGTCTTGCATGATAAACCAACAAGTTAGCCTGGTTCATCCAGAAATTTTCATGACTGCAACACTTCCCAAATAAAATAAGAAATTCTTTACAATGCACCATGTGAGGTCATTTATATTAACAAGGTTTCTGTTCTTTCTCCTCCACTCTCAAAAGGTGTAGAGCCTTGTCATTCCTGCAATGATCAGCCTAAGCAGATGGTATTTTACTCTTTCAGCCTATTTAAGATTAACGGGCGTGCACGGGGATATTGCTCTAAACCCTAATTTGACCAAGAAGACTTAGCACAAGCCTCCTTTGATGTACAGATTTGTGAAGACAAATTCAGAAATCCTTCTTTTAAATGTAAATACTACATCAGGCTAGTCAAAATACCAGCTATTTGTTACTAAATCTTACTGAAACCTTAACTTTGTACTCAAATGATCCCTGCCAGCTTATTTATTCACTCTTCAGGCATACAAAATTCCTGCTGACGTCAGAGTTATGTCCATGTAAGACTGCAAGATTAACTAACACTACCCTTGTTTCTTTCTGTATTCAGAGGGATACTAAACCCATTTCAGATTCATATCCTGTGGTTTTCCCTAATGGGCTGGAACTGTACATAACATCTGGAGTCACAAACAGTATAGTCCCCATAGGTATATCCCTACTGGATTTCATTGTTTTCCTGGCAGTCACCCCTCCAACACGTCATCTGCTGCTCTTGCTTCTGCTTCAATGAGGTGTTCAAGAGAGAGTTAAAAATAAGGCATACCACAATCAGGTACCCAATTCCTACCTGACACAGTTTTGGAAATCCACTGAGACCCTGGATGCAGGTAGAATAGCTTGGAGCAAGCTACAAGGAGGATAACAGAGAACCTCTGTGCAGTGACACTGAATGTGCCCCTGCCAGCTGAATCTTGGAAATACAGATAGGAAATGGATTTAGATAAAAACCCATGCCAGCCTGCTAAGAATAGTAAAGCCTGACCACTTCTGCTCTTCCAAATGATGGGCAGAAGCTGCACTAAGGAGGCCATGGAAGACTATTTCTGGAAAGAAACTGTAACAGCAAACCACCTGCTGTTTTAGACATCATTTCAATTGTAGAGTTTCATTCTTCTGAATTTAGCTGAAGTTTGGCTAATCCGTGCTTCAGACAGCTGCATTAAAAACCAGCCTTGTATCCGAAACCAGATTGTAGCTTTAATTAATATGATTTGTCACAGCGTCAGAAACACATGGCAGCCCTGAAGACTTACATACACAAAATTACACTTCTTCCTCTCTTAACCAGAAATAACAACTTAAAGATCATTTACATTTGCACCAAGATATATGGTCCCATGCCATTAGATCAAACTCCCCAAAACTGACCAATTCTGGCATATCACAGATAGAAACTAAAAGCTTGGAAAAGAGAACCCACCTGCAGCACTGTGACAGTAGAATATTACTGTATGTGGCAGCATGGAACACAGTCCAGAAGGCAGGCTACAGCCTTGCTGGTGTGTCCAAAAGCAGATGATTAAGATACCTCTAAACACTCAATTATATATAGTTCAGCAATACAATACAAGTGACCTTTACACACCGCAACACCAGACATGAAAGACTAGAGTAGTCTGTGTGTGTCTGACGTGTGCCAGGGCAGCAAGGGGCATGTCCTATCCTGCTTCCCAGCCCCACAGAGTAACCCAAGCCATGTGCATCGCTACCACCGGCTTGCAAAGTGCCACAAGCCTGGCACGAGGCAGAAGGACCCTGCGTGATGCCTACAAAGCACAGCACAAACCACAGCGCTCCTGTAACATTCTTCTACAATTACATCCCCTAAATCCCTCAAGACCAGAGGGTGAAAAAAACCACCTATCTGGTTTATTCTGCCTCAAGGGCTGAAGTTTCATAATCTGATGCTAAAAAGAGTACCCATCTCTTTTATTTAACTGCCTTTCTTTGAAATACATGCTGTTCGCTGGAACTGCAAATTATTTTAATTTAAAGCAAGGCTTTTTATTATATTTTAATTATCTTTATCTTAGTGACTGTATTGAAAACACACAACTCTTCCACAGAATCCCATATTTAACCTTTGCTATAAAACCTATTCACTGATTCATGGACTCAAAGCTCTCAGCAGTCACATGTGGAGAGGATGGCTCTCACACTTGGATTCTTGATTTCGCAACTATTGCATCCCATATATCCAGATAAACCCTTAAAAACCTCACTCCTGATAAAGAGCAAGAGCATACGTCATTCTTCTCATGCCCAATATTAACACATGGCTTAATTTTTCATCCAAGGCAGGTTCCTTCAATTCCAGAGGTTTAATACCAACAGGAAGAGGAAGGGAATTAAACTGTGTCCACACATAGCAAGATTCCTGCCACCTAAGGGCTCTGTGGACAAAAGCAGGCTCTACAGCTAAAATAAATAATGTATATGAGAAGGCAATGAAAACTTTTTTTGATCTGGACAATACAAATCCAGTTTAGGATAACTGAAAAATGCTCTCAGTTGTACAAGTCCAGCATCATATTTCCGTGAATACCTCCTTTAGGGGGACCCTTTCACACAAGAGTTCTACCAGAGTGCATCTATGTCATGTCTTCCACGGAGAACAAAAAGTTGTCAGTAAAAACAAGGGAGGTCATGGATAGTTCAGGGAGTGTCTCTGCCCAAAGCACTCATCAGGTGAATGAGGAAATGCCCACGGACACCAAAGGACCATCCAGGATCCTGCAGAACACACAGTAATCAGACGTGTTGGGACTGGAGTGGGAATCTGTCTTTTCCAGCTGAGACACGTATAGCTTTTTTGTGGGGTTTGTTTTTTTTTCCAAGTTCCTCTCCACAATGCCCTTGTGAGGATCTAGGTCAAAGCCAAATTCCTGAGGGCTTTTCTGGCACTGAAGCGGCTGTTTGGGTCTGTCCCTCTCATATTTCATTCTCTGTCATGTGAATATCTTTGGATATATTTCACATTGCCCTGACTTGAACAAATTGTCTTTTTTACCTCCTTTGCAAACTAAAGGTCAGTTGCTTCAGTCAGGTCTGATAAAGGTCCATTGCTTTCATCTTAGATGAGAATTCCTATTATCACATGCCATAACCATGGCAAACATTTCCCTATATCACACCTTTAATAATATTAATTAGGCAAGATTAAGGACTGGAAAATTATTTCAAAGAGCTGCACTACCAGAGCAACAGTCCTAACCTGAACCAGTCCAATGAAGCTTACGAGTTGGGACATTTCTAGGGGAAAAGACACTTGTTTCCATATTCTGCTTTCTGTTTGCATCACAAATGGTTTTCACGGTTTAGCAGTGCTTAAGCAAAGAAATGAACTTGTTACTAATAAAATATGTCTCCTACCAGAAGGCCATGAGTTCCATGTATGGCAACACACCTAGAGAAGCAGTGGTGGATAGCCAGGTTATCAAGGTACGTTGGGCGTTCATATCCTCCTCTCTCATCCACATCCCCAGCCAAGTGAAAATGCACAGGATAACTGCCCAGGATTTGCTGGCCCATGTTTTTTAATTCCACTCCTGACATGTGAACAGAGCTAAAATTCCTTAGGATCTGTTGAGACAAATGTGGATCCAAGTAAGACATTACAAAACAAACACATGCGGAAAGAAAAAAACCTTCCCTCCTCCCCACTAGGCAACAAGTTTGCAGAGAGAAACAGGGCCTGATCCCAGAAGGAGGGGTCAGCTCCCTGCTCTGACTCGCAGGAGCACAGCACCTACAGAGCAATGTGCCAGCAGCTGCACACCTACGGGCACAGGGCTGCCAAGGAACAGCCAATAAACAGTACGTGCAGCTCTTAGTGATGGCAGTGTGTGACCCAGCTACAGGCAAGGTATTCCTCTCCTTTACAGAAAGGCATTGGATTTACCACCAGGCTTCTTCTGGCAACTTTATCTCTCTCAAGTGCTTTTAGGCCAGACCTGCACTGCTCCCCCTCTTCCACCAGTTGGTAAATGAGTAATTCTACACAAAGCCCTCGCAACAGCAAAATTTTGAACTTCCAACAAGAACACATAGGACAACCGAGAGGAGGCAAAGTACAACAGAGCAAGACTCATTGCTTCTCTGAGCCCTGAAAGGAGCAGGTTTGCTCTGCAGGAAGCACAGTTTCTTCAGCAGCATCTCATGAACTACCTAACTTCACACTGACCCTACTTACAGTGATGCCACTGAAGAACCCTCTCTATCCCAGGGAAGGGTATGTTTTTGCATATGTGGTGAAGAAAATGGCACAGACTCATTGCAGGTTTAGTTTTGCAAAACAGGCCAATAAACTTATCCTTTCTTCACAGCCAAATATACTTTCACCCCCCCAAGACTCAACGGTAGTTTCATGTATTATATTGCTCATTTACAAACCAGGAGAGCAACTATCTGAAACAGGCATATGCATTAAAAAAGACTCACTTTAATATGTCCTCCGAATGTGTCAAAGGAGAAAAATTGACATTGATTTTGTCCATAACAGGAGTCTTCCATTTCTCCTTGAATAAGTATATTTCTAGTCAGAAGACCAACCTCTGCCCTCATATCAACACCATCTATGACTTCTCCAATGTGAAGATAAAGTGGGCTGCCTGCGAAAATCAGAAACCTTTGTATTCAGGGTGAGAACAGCATCTTCATTACCACATTGTTCTAAGCAAGTGCACACCTTTCATTTAAGCAATTACCAAGTCTGGGCACATGCTCAGTTGTTAGTATCTGGTCCCAGACGAGATCAGCACTGCCTCTGGTTTCTACAAAGGCCTTCTACCTTTGGTCAAACTTTAAAAAATGCCAATATAATATTAGAACCTTCAGCTCTCATATATATCCATGTGTTTATGTGAAAAAAATAGGCAAAAGGGCAAGTAAATGGAAAATGGAAAATACATGACAGTGTAAATATTTACCATAAATGAGTAGCTTGATAGAAATATTTCATACCATCGATTTTCACTTGATTACTTTTACATTCAGGACAAGGAATGAGATTAAACTCTTCAGCCTGATGCATAGAATAATCTGTACTGGCAATGACGATCCGGTCACCAGGTAACCAACTTGTAACCTCATCCACCAAATGAAGAACTATTCCTTTGGACACTTCCACTTTAAATCCATTATGAGGCACCCCTGAAAAATGAAGTAATTATTTTTACAGCTGTGCATTTAGCCAAAGAGCATAGAAGTTTAATTTTTATCTAGGTAACTCTGTGTGTGGCAGAAGTGCTCTAGCCATGAAACATGTCAGTGTCATCTCTTTGTAGGCAGCTGAAAGATTACTTTGTGAGAGTACTGCTGTAAGTTCAGTCAGAGCCCATGCAAGCAAAAGGCTATGGTGTTATCATCATTGCACTGTTCAGATTCCCAGCGGCCAGAAAAAGCAGAGCAAAGCAACAGAAGAGAAGCAATTGTTGGGGAAGACTACACCTTTTATCCAACCGCTGAAAGCAGTGACAGTAAAACAGGTGCCATCGTAGGTGAGGAAATCTCTTTGGGCTACAGCTAACCCTGTTGTTCCATTCCCATGATACTCCCGCTTATCTTCTGCTGCGGAAAGCTGATCCTCTCCGAGGACCCCCACCAGAGCCCAGGGCTGCCTAAGGGACATGGGAAAGAGTAAAGCTAGTGACATCCTGAACATTCCATCCCCCAAAGTGATGTCTCCCCTCCCTCCATCTATCACTCCTTCCAGGGATAACTGCTGCATCCCTGCCCACCACAACCCTACCTGCCACATCCTGGTGACCAAAGACAGAACCCGAGGGAGTGGCAGAAAGATGGGGGGGGGGGGGTGGGGGGGTGGAGTAGGTGGATATTAGGAAAAGGTTCTTCACCCAGGTGGTGATGGAGCACTGGAACAGCTCCCCAGGGAATCAGTCACAGCCTGACAATATTCCAGAAGCATTTGGACAATGCCCCCAGACACACGGTGTGAGTGTTGGGGTTGTGCGATGCAGGGGCAAGAGTTGGACTCGATGATCCTGCAGGTCCCTTCCAACTCAGGGCATTCCCGGCTGAGCCTGCCCCCCTCCCCTCGCCCGCGGGAGCCCCGGGCAGCGCGCAGCCCCGCGAGGAGCTGTCCATGGTGGCGCCGCGGGCCCGCCCCCCCGCGCCCGCCTCACCTGTAGCCCAGGCGGGCGATGAAGCGGCTGCCCAGGCGGTCCCGCAGCAGCAGCCGCGTCTCCAGCGCCAGGCTGCGGGCGGCCGAGTCCCCCACGGCGGCGGCCACCACGCTGCCAGGGGGCTGCAGGGCCAGGAAGGCGCGCAGCCGCCGGCTCTCGCCGGGCTGCAGGTGGCTGTCGAAGCGCCCCGCCGCCAGCACTCGCGCCGTGCCGGCGTCCACGATGCGGAGGTTGAGCCCGCGGCTGCCCCACCGCTTCTCGGAGGAGTAGGGTCCGCGGCGGAGCCCGCCGGGGTGCAGCGTTCTGTCCAGGAGCGTCCAGGAGCGGGGCCGACGGCCGTGCAGCTCCAGGACGCCGCCGCGACCCACGCCCACGAACTTGTGGCCGAAGCCCGGCACGGGCGCCCCGTCGCTTGCTCGCCCGTATAGCGAGATGGTGGCCCGCGAGCCGTAGGGGCAGCGCTCCGAGCCGATGTGCAGTTCCCCGCCGTCCTGGATGAGGATATAGCGAGTGCGCAGGGTGATGGGCGGCCCGCGGGGGCGGTCAGCGAACACCAGCTTCCCTGGGGGAAGAGGGGAAATGGGCTGGGGGCGAGAGCCGCCGGGACGGGAGGGGGTTCCCCCGCTCTGCTCCGCTCTCGTGAGACCCCACCTGTGCCCAGTTCTGAGATCCCCAGCGTGAGAAGGATATGGAACTGTTGGAACGGGTCCAGAGGAGGCTACAAAGATGATTGTGAAGAAATTCTTCACAACCATGGTGGTGAGGCATTGGAACAGGTTGCCCAGGGAAGCTGTGAATGACCCCTCCCTGGAAGTGTTCTAGGCCAGGTTGGATGGGGTCTTGAGCAGCCTGGTCTGGTGGGAAATGTCCCTGCCCATGGCAGGGGGGTTGGAACTGGATGGGATTTAAGATCCCTTCCTACCCAAACCATTCTACAATGAGAGGGCTGAGGCACCTCAGCTATGAGGACAGTCTGAAAGAGTTGGGCTTGTTCATCCTGGAGAAGAGAAGGCTCCGGGGAGACCTTATACTACTGAAGGGGGCTCCAGGAAATCTGGAGAGGGACTTTTTACAAGGGCAAATTGTGATAGGACAGGGGGGAATAGCTCTGAATTGGAAGGGGGAAGATTTAGATGAGACATTAGGAAGAAATTCTTCACGATGAGGAACAGGTTGCCCAGGGAAGTCGTGGCTGCCTCATCCCTGAAGGTGTTCAAGGCCAGGTTGAATGGGGCTTTGGGCAACCTGGTCTGGTGGGAGATGACCTTACCCATGGCAGGGGGGTGGAACTGGATGGGGCTTTAAGGTCCCTTCCAACCCAGACCATTCCATGACTCCGTGACCCCGGCAGCCCCCGGGCCCCCCTTACCTCCGTCGCGAATGACGAGCGAGTGGAAGGTGGCAGAGCTCTCGAGGCGCAGGGCCACCCCCCGGCCCACCACGGCGGCACGGTGAGGGTGGAAGCCGGGGCGCCACGGGACGAGGAGCGGGGCGGTCTCCGGGCAGGGCCCTGCAACACACGGAGGCGGCGGCAGCGGCGGCGGCACGGAGGGAGCGGGGAGCGCGGGGGGAGCGGGGGGCGCGGTACCGACCTGATGCGGGGCCGCCGATTGCTGCTCCCGGCGCGTCCCGGCACCGGGTCCGGTGCGAAAGGCAGGACAAGCCGCGGCTCACTGGGGCTCCCTGGGACTCCCCGCAGCCGCAACACGTGCGCCGCGCCGGGTCCTTCCCCGCGGCTTTGCCCGCAGCCGCCGCAAAGACACATTTTGCTTTTGATGCTCCTTGTTCTTTTTTAAACTCCACTTAACGCAGCAAGACCGAAACCAGAAAACATCTCCTCCCCCCGGCTCCCCAGCTCCACCACAACCCCCGAGACGGCGAGGCAACAGCATCGGCGGGACGAACACAGAGCCGGCCGGGAGGGAACCCCAGCGGCTGCTCGACGAGAAGCACCGGCGCGTTTCAAACTTGGGCTGCAAAGAGCGCTTACCTATCTATCCCCGGCAGCGCCGAGCCCTGCACGCCGCCTCCCGGGAGCTGCCGCCCCGCTGCTGGGCACCCCGGTTGCAGGGGCAGGGCAGAGGGAAAAGGCAGGAGACAGGGGCAAAATGCAGGCGCAGGCAGCTCCCGCTCCTCCGCTCCCGCTGCCTCCCCTCCGCCTCCCTATTTATATCCATCTTCCAACCGCTGGCGGTGCCCGCACTGTTTACAGCGGCGGAGCTGCTGGCTCCTCCCAGCCGGGGACGATCCCTCCAGCCTGGACCTATATCTGCGACGGGCGCCCAGATGCCCGGGGGAGCCCCCACTGCCCGCTCCCAAACCTCTGCCCCGGCTCCAAGACCTGGGGACCGCGGGCTCTCCACTGGGATCACGGAGAGCCAGGCGAGTCCCTCTGGGGAGCTCTGTGGAGACCCACCGAGCACCTGGCTGGACTCCAGAGCCCCATGGCAAGTGTGCTGCTGGGAGGCCAGCTGCCTCCCCAAGAAGGACAGGGGCTGAGGCACACCAGCCCCAGCGTGGTCACCAGGGCATGACATGCCTTGGCCCTTCTTGGGAGGCAGCTGGTCCCTCCAGCACTGTCACGTCGGGGCGTTTTGCCCTGTGCTGTCCTGCATCTGGCAGATCTACACCGTAACCCAGCAGCTGCAAAAGTTACCTCTCTGTTCACCCACTGTCAAGGGATCTACCACTTCCCCTCCCATCAACCGACAAAATCAACCTGTAGCCAGAACCCGAGGTGAAAAAGAGGAAAAGCCTCAAAAGGTACTCTAAGAACACACAGCCTCAAGGAAACCCATACACTTTTATCTCCATGGCCTGGGACTGTATTCCTGGCTTTTGCAGGTTGCTGTCTCGGTGAACAGTTGTCAGTGCAAGGACCACCACATACTGGTTTGTTTTACATGAACCAGAATATCTCAGGTTTTTATGGGCTGTAAAATATGGCATAACTGAGCCTCCTGGGGACACATAAAGAAAGGGAACTCCTTATTGTGGCCACTTTCTTCTCCCTACCAGAGTCTACACATAACCCTTCATCTCCTCTTCAGAGTTCAACATCTAGAGAGGACAAGCCAGAAGTGGGCACCAACAGTGCCAACCACTGTCCCTACCCAGGACCAAAGACAAAGAGGTGCAAAGCCACAGGTGCTGCCGATCTCAGAGACATTTGTGTGCCATCATCTGGTCAAACCGTTCCAATCTGTCACCTCTGAAATTTATTCTGGTGCAGGATTTCTTCTGACAGAGGGCACAAAGAGACTATAGTCATGGTAATGAGCAAGTGCTGTCAGACAAAATACAGGAACAGCCTGGAAGCAAGGGGGTGGGTGAGGGGCACGACTATGCCCTATGCTCCAGACAACAGTTCTGAAGCTGGAGCAACACTCACTTGCACTAAACAAAACCCAGCCACTCTCTTACACCCTGCCCTGGGTCCCAGAGTATTGCTGAAGCTGAAGATAAGCATCCAGCCTAGAGAAACAAATCCAGATAACACTCTTTCATTTCAATACTCCATAAATACAGGGAAACGTTAGAGCTGCCACCTTTGCTACCGGCTGTTCATCTATCATTTAGTGCTGGCACTTCTATTCCTGTCTCAAATAACTTTTGTCATTTTCCTTCCAAAAAAGTGGCATTAGTCAGCGTTGTGCCTCTTCCTTATCTGACTATGACATATATGAGTGCAGGTCATGGGAAAGCAGGGCTGTTATCAGAGGTACAGGAGGCTGGTCTCAATTTTTTTTTTGACAAAGATTTATCTACTGGTGGAAGTTCCAGGCAAGACAAGACAAACAGGACTATTTTGTCATAAAACACACTACCTAAATTCTCCAAATTCCACAGTTTTAGAAGTGCAAAATTTGAGGCAGAAGAGGCCTTGAACCTTTATTTTTACACCTGCCAGGATCCTAGAAATCCTATACACCTTTGTTTAAAATACTTACTCCTTGCAAAAGATTTCTTAGGCTTGATGTAAATAAAAGGCAACAATGACAAATCTAACTTAGTAATAGCAGAAATAAATGTAGCACAGGCTTTGGTTAGTGCTAATGTTTGTGCATTAAATGATCAGTGTAGCCAAGGTCACACTGGTTTACATGGGACTTTTTCTAAACAAGAACACAAAACTTTTAAGCTGTGAACACGGTTTAATCCTTCAAAGCCTCTTTCCTTCTGAAGCCTCAAAATCCATCAAAATACAGTGGTCTGATTCTTCTTCTAAGGAAAGAGTTGCTTTCAGGGGGTGATTTCAGTGCCATTTCCACCCCATATTAAGTTTTCAGTGACCCAAAGAGGAAAATTTCAGAGTAAATGAGACTGGGCACGTCATCTTGTTTTTATGAAGATCCCTGTCCCTCTTTTTAAGAAAAGCACAGAAGTACATACTGTTACCTGTACTTTGGTGCTCTGAAGCTAAACTCTTTTCCTTTCACTCTTTTCCAAATCTCATTTTTGAAGATCATTTTTGTTTTGCAGCAGCATTGGTTTGACACTTACACCACAGCACTCAGCTACAGGGCACATCCTCAGTGCAAGAACATTCCCAAGCATCCTCACACCTGCAAGTGGGAAACCATGACTAACACTCCTTGCCTCAAACATAAGGCTGGTGTAACTCCTCCTCTCCCCAAAAAACCCAATCCAAACTCTCCTTCGAGTGTTATTGTTGGTTCTGAACTACAGTTTGTCTTTCTATCAAACCAAAGTGGGTCATTTTCTGTAATGGGCTACCAGGTATGAGGCAATCCCGACCCTCCCATGTCGCAATGACTTGACCATAATATTCAATAACAAATATCAGTGACGGCCGAGGTTTCATTTTAAGGCAACAGCAGCAAACAAAGCAGCTCTAAATGAGTCAGCGGTGGAAGAGGTGACTCCCAGAGCACCAACACCTCTTCCCACAGATACGGATCTCGCACACGGATGCAGAGAGGATGGTTCCTCCTCTGTGAGCGATTTCCCCGGGCACACTCCCTCAAGTAGACGCTATCCTGTTTCCTTCTTTACTCCTCAGAGAAAGGAAGGAGAAGCGGAGTCAGCATCCCCTGCGCAACTCCCCGTTCCCAGAGGGCGGGGAACCGGGGACACCGAGGGCGACTCCGGCTGTGCCCACCCCCGCTGCGGGTACCGCCCCTGCAGTACCGCGGGCGGCCGGGCGGGGTCGCCCTTGCACAGCCGCTGTCCGCGCCCCCGGCCCCCTCCTCCCGCTCTGAGCAAACCTGAAAGCAAGGGACGCGGGCCATGAGCTCCTGCATCACACTAATTAACACTAATTAACGTTATTTTTTCCCCTTCCTAGCTGCCTTTCCTGTAATTCCTACTTTTTTTTTAAAAAAAAGTAATAATTTCTACATTTGCACATAGTATAGCTGTATTCACCTTCCAGCACCTAAAGGGGGCTACAGGAAAGCTGGGGAAGGGCTCTTTATCAGGGAATACAGGGATAGAAAGGTTGGAAAGGACCTTTCAGATCATTGAGTGTAATCGTATCTGTCCACTACTGAACCAGATCCCTAAGCACATCTACCCATCTTTTAAACACCTACAGGGGTGGTCCCTCAACCACCTGGGCAGCCGTTCCAGTGCCTGACCACCCTTTCAGTGAAGACATTTTTCCTAATGTCTAGTCTGAAACTCCCTGGCACAACTCGAGGCCATTTCCTCTCATCCCATCACTGTCGCTTGGGAGAAGAGACCACCTCGCAACAACCTCCTTTTCAGGGAGTTGTAGACAGTGACAGAATGAGGGGGAATACTTTTAAGCTGAAAGAGTGTAAATTTGGATTAGATATTAGGAAAAAATGTTTTACTGTGAGGGCTGTGAGTCAGTGGAATAGGTTCTCCAGAGAAGACATGGATGCTGCATCCCTAGAGGTGTTCAAGGCCAGATTAGATGAGGCTTTTAGTAACCTGATCCAGTGGAAGGTCTCCCTGTCTACAGAAGAGGGGCTGAAACTGGATAATCTTTAAGGTCCATTGCAACCCAAACCATTCTACGATTCTTGCAGGTAACCCTCAGCTAGGAGCAAGGGAGTGGAACATACCAGCTTCTGGTGGGAGCTGGGAGCACTGGCACAGCACCTGGGGAGCAGGAAGCAGTGCACTGGATGCTCAGGCAGCCCCACCAAGCCAGGCACCACATCATCACAGTGTGGCTCTTACTGCCTGTATTGACTCCCACAGACTGGGAGCCTCCTTATAATGGCCCGTTTGTGGATAGTGCCCGCCACATGTCGCACCAGCCTCCATCTAGCATCTCCCCTTCTGCAGAGACTGCTTCCTACCCACCTCACCACAGACCTCCTGCTTAGGGCCGAGCACTCCGAGCCCTGGCTCAGCTCAGCCTGAACACTGAGTGGTAGCTCCTGCCATGACATTGGACCACCTCATACCGGATTGTACCCAGTGACTTCCCAGCACCCCTTGCCTTGGCAACACAGAGCCTGGCCCCATGGCTCCACTCAGCCAGCGCCAGAAAGCATCTGAGATACCAAAACCACATCTCCTCCTTATATACCTACCACTTTGTTCCACTTCAGACTTTAACGGCATCTTCCTTGGTTTAAGCATTTGCTTCTTGAGCAGAGAAAAGGCCTTGGACTGCTGAGCTTCAGACAACACTCCCATGTTCCTGAGGAGCTGCAAGACCCTGCGCAGCAAGAACGGCTTCACCTTACGTTGGGCCACCTTGAGAGGACTACTATGAATTTTGGGCAGGTTGACTTCTTGATCACAATTATAAAACCGAAAGAGATTCCAGGCCAAGCCAGGTCCAAAGGTATCCATTAAAATATATCTGGAAAGTTTAAGGAGCACATCACAGGACAACTGTTTTTCTTGTGGTTTCAGGCCCAGGTTCTGACTTAGCAAATCTCTCCTTTCTTGGTGACTCAGGAGAGTGCTACTCTTGAACAGGCTGGAGGGTTTGTACGAGCCAATAGTCCCAGGAACAGTTTTCTTACTGTGCAACGGTCCTTCATAATCCGTATCCCACAAATTACTGCTGGGATTCACGTTATGGTCTGAAATAATCGTAAATACAGTAAAAACCTATTAAACATGAACAACAGTGGGTTTGTTTCTTTAGAATATTTCTCTCTCTCCATTTATCAATGTTCTGCTGTAGCCCTGGACACAATACAGATTGCTACACTACTTCAACAAATTTACTGAACGTTTTGACAGCCAAATCAATAGATTTGCAATAGGTAGTTTTTTAGGTACTATAACGTGATAATGATCACTTGTAATTTTTTATTTAAACTAAAGTTTTCACTAATGCTCAGGAAATCTATCTTTGTTACATGTAGATACACTCCAGAGTACAGAGTCCTAAAATAAACACGAGTCACCAAGACAGTAATCACTAGTCCACATACTTGTTCTGAAAAACATTAAGAACAATCATGACTCCTATCAAAGACTGGAAGAGCCTTCTCATACATGACTAAGAAAGGAAACTTTACATTCCCACTGGGTTGTTTGAGTGTTGCAGGGCCCAGCACAGCCTCTAGGATTCCATTAGATATAGTCTGGGTTTAAATGAAAGGCTCAGTTTAGCTTTTTA
Organism: Tapera naevia; assembly: GCA_033556795.1. Classification (NCBI taxonomy): domain Eukaryota; kingdom Metazoa; phylum Chordata; class Aves; order Cuculiformes; family Neomorphidae; genus Tapera; species Tapera naevia. Next base: position 3,977,972 of record JAUMJJ010000076.1, on the reverse strand, counting down.
GATCTATCAGCTCTCCACCTACTGATGAAACCATTAGCCTGGTGTACCAGGGTTAAGCTGGAGCTCTTCAAAGGCCACAATAGCTTCATCCTGTGGACAAGAAGGCAGGACTACAGGAGAATTCAGACTCTGTGGAGCTTAAATTTGCTTCTAAGGAAATGCCTCTACACAACTCTCCTTCATGCAAGCTGAGCCTGAAGGTTCAATGTATACCCTTAAAAACAATCAATAAAACAATTAAATGCAACCTAAGCAGGCTGGGACTCCAAGATAAGTAGAGCTGGAAATAAACAAGGAAGTTCAAATAATTAAAAGAGACAAGAAACCCAAAACTTAATTGCATTTGCGTGTTTCAAATAGTTAATGTTTTAACATAACGGGATACTGCTAAAGGCCAAAGGTCACGTCCCCGGAGTCCTGGAATGTGCCTGCAGCTTGTCCTTTCATTTCTAAGCAGAGACCAGGACTTTTAAGAATGTTATTCGATTTCCTAGATGTGGGTCCCAGTCCAGCATTTTTGAGAAGCTCTGGGTTTTTTTTATTTGATTTCAAGATTAAGGTGATCAGCTTTGTAACTTATTGTCCAGGGGATTTGCTTGCATATTGTAATAGTATTAGTTAACATTCTACTACTATGTTGGAATTTCAAATATCAAATAAACATTTATGGCTGCAATTCCTCCCTGAAATATTATCCTGCAGTACTTCAAAGCTGCAAAATATGACTGCCAGGACTAGATGGCAGCGGATAACTCAGGAATATGTCATAATGAAAGCAGCATTTTGCATCTTTACAGCGTCTTTCATCCAGAGCAATCAATAGCCACCACAAGAACCCTGTTCATACGACCCCCGAGACACCAATGAGTTCTTCCAGCATCTTACGGATGGGCTGACACGGAGAGCAACAAACTGTTTGTGGGAGGAACAAGGAGAGAGGAGGGAGCACCCAGCTCCAGGAGGACCACAGCAATATGGGGTCCACGTTACCCCTCCTCCTGCACAGAAGTGTTGGGGGGCAGATGGTCCATGCAGAGGAGGGGTGCAGGCACCGCTGCCACCCCACTGGCACAGATCTGAGCCAAAGGCAGAGGGCTTTGGGACAGGCCCAAAGTGTCCCTAAGTGCACCCACTGGCACTGCTGCAGCGGAGTGACTTGAAATGTAAGCGATGGTAAATCTCTAAGTGGGTCTGCAAGCTTTCTAGAATAAACTGCTGCATAAAACACTATTTAGAGTAAATAAAACTTTGGATGCACGTCTTGTTTTCAAAGGCAGCCTGTAAACTGAAAAAGGCCTGAGGAACTAAAGGAGAGAATAAACTAAGGGGTCCATGGCATGCAGTCACCCCCACAGCCACGCTCAAACCTCGCCGCCTGCCCGCGTCTTGGCGTCAAACTGGGAACTAAAGGAGCGCTTCCCTTTTTGCCATCAGATAGAAGCGATGGTCAGTCCTGGCAGCCACACCGCTCCTCCTCCTCCCCTCCCGGGACAGCCCCGGCTGGGTGCCAACAGCAGCCCCGGGGGTACCAGCCCCGCCCTCCCTTCCCCCGCCCGTCACCGTGTCGCCACCGGCCGTGTCCGCGCGCGCCCAGCAGCAGCAGCACCAGCACCGGGAGCAGCCGGGCGGGACTCCTCGGGGGGGCACCTGTAACGCAGACAGAGGGGTTGGCCCCGCGGAGCACCCCCGCCCGCTCCCCCCGCCGCGGCGGCTCCTTACCTGGCATCACCGGCATCGCCACCGGCGAGCGGCAAGAGGGGCTCCCCTCACAGCCCAGCGCAAGGGCCGGCCCTGCGAGCGGCCGCCAGCCGGCCCTGCCCCCTGGCACCGCGGGGAGCCGGGATGGAAAAACCTCAGCCACGTCCCCAGCACAAAGCGAGCTCAGCTCCGGGTCCGGCCACAGCCCAGGTGGAGCTTCAGGCACACGGGACACAGCGAGCGGAGCCTGACTTGGGAAAGCCAGGCAGCGGCTGCTCCCACCTCACCTGTACGGGAACCCGCAGACGATTTACAACATGCTCACGGTGTAAGAGGCTTTTTGGGTTTAAATTTATTCATTCTTTCATCCATCACTTATCTATTAAGACTGCAGGTATGATATTGCCTGCAAAATTAGTTTAGTTACAATGCTAAAAATGACAAGTTGGTCCTTAGGTGGGGAGAGGCAGCACCACTCCTTTAACACTGCCCCCAGAACCAGTTACGTTATCTCTAATAGCTAAACCACAGACATCAGGTTTGTTTCCATGGGGCAGCAGTCTCAGGAAGAACACACATAGAAACGGAAGAAAAACCACTGCAGAACTAGGAAGGTGCAAAACATAGAAAATAAGACGTATCCGAAAATTTATTTCAAATACAGGAGGGAGCACAAGCCTGAGGTGACAATCAGGCAAACCCTGGTGCTTTTGGCTGGAACAGTCACCAAGAGAACAGCTGGGAACCCTGTTGCTTGGGGCATTTAAAACTCACAACTGCACAAGAGATGCACAGATCCAAATTCCAAGAATCCAGATGACGTGGAGTGCAACAGGTGTCCTCACTGCCCCGCACTGTAAGTGAAAATACCAGGTTTTGCCCTTTTACAGTAACAGGGCCAAGTCACTAATCAAATACAACAGACATTTAGGGCACTGACAATTAACTGCAGGCCTGTTATGAGCACTCAAGACAACTATGTTCAAACATTTCTTCTAGGCAATGAATCATGATTTTTCATTACTTAAAACCAGCTGAACACCATTTAAAAGTAATCGCTCTTACATTTGATTTACATACCAAGCTTCATGGAAATGCGGCTTTGCTCTTCAGGAGGGTTTTCCTCGAAAGGAAATAATTAATGAAATTCATGCTACTCTATCAAGTAATTTGTACTTTAATCTTCCTTATGTATGGAAATTATGCACCAAATAAGATTCAAAAATTCAGCAAGCTGTAATCCATGCATCCTTTATTCCATTACAATCACTGTGTTGCTTTCTAGCAACAGGACACAAACTGCAATCAATCGCGATCAATTTATACAACAATCTGAGGCTTACAGTACATTTAAGGCCTTTAAATTTGGAAAAATTAGACCTATGCTAGTAGTGTAACAATTTTTAAGTGTCTTGCATTTCTGATGCATAATCTGTGCGATTCCAGTGTCAAAGAATCAAATTACTTCTAAACTAAAAAGATCAGCTCAATGAAAATTTAGTTACATAAATTCATCAAAACATAAATGTGTAAATTTTTTTTTGTCCTGGAAACTTTATAAAACTTTAATAGCAAAATAATATAGGGATAAAAACATATTTTAACAAAATGTATTCAATCATATACAAACCAGAATTTTGCAGTTTATTGTAACTAGACTTAAATTAAAACTACCAATTAAGAATCTATGCACAATGTAAATTCAAATATGTACAGTACTTTTAAAAAGTCTACAGGAATGCTTTACAGAAGGAAATGTCTGTTATGGCTATTATTCAGACCATCTGAATATTAAAATGAGTTTTCTAGTAGTAAATTTACACATTTATTTTTAATCAAAAGCAATTTTGTCCCTAGTTCCTTTAAGAATATTCCAGTTATATTTATACAGGTAATGGAGAGGTCGTTACAGAGTTTAGCCCCATATAGTAGTTTGTTTATTCTCAGGAAAAGGTATATTTAAATAATTTACTCGGGAAGATCAGTAAGTCAACAAAAGAACACTAGAAGGGAGGAGGGGGAACTTCATCACAATAACTTTCCAGTTACAATACCACAGCTAGAAACTTTACAGAGAAAGTACTCCCTTAGATTGAACCCATGACTGACTGTTCAGAACAAGCTGTAGCCCATAACAGTTGTGTTCTCCACACCGAGGACACTGGAAAAAATGTCTCTGTAGGACAGAATTATAAATGATCTGAAGTGAGACAGAGAAAACTGATCTTCGATTAATACAGCACTAGGTAAAAAGTGTCCCCATAAGCAGCTAGTATTCCCACTTCCTTCTGGGCAACGAAGCTAAAAATTGTTGGAATTACAGTAGTTGACCATATTTGTGTGCATTAGTAGAATAATTTCCAGATATAAAAGACAAATTTCATCAGATGTTTGATCAGAACACCCTAAAGACAGGGTATTTCTTCATAGTATAAAGCTATTACAGCTATCCAGTTAAAGCATGTGCAAAACCAGGTAATTTCTTCCGTTCACAGTAACTGAGGTAAAATCAGGTAGGCTTCTTCAGGAGTTGGGAAGTTCATGAGATATGAACTGTTTTAGTCTCTCCAAGTACTGTGCATAAAGCTCTATGTCATTATGCCCAGCCCCTTCCACCCAGAGGGGCTCTACTGCTCGTGGACATCGCTCATACATGGCCAGGCCGTGGGAGAAATCAATCACCTCGTCTTCAGTACCATGGATTACCAACACAGGAGAGGTTACTTTAGATATCTTGTCAATGCTAGGGGATGAAAAGAAAAACATAGCTCAGTTTGGGATTTCAACTTTCACTCCATTAAAAAAGCAAGCTGAAACATCAACACACGATCCAGTTACCACTGCACGTTTTTAAATGGCTGCAAAATGTTGAAATTGTACCCAGGTGACGTGGAACAAGGGTCACTCCCAAAACACACGGTAAACAGGAGCCTGCACTGCCATCACCATCATCCCTCCACTTCTAAAAACAAGAAACTCAAATGGACAGCACACAAATGACATTCGGTACAACCTCCCCTTTTTAAGCTGAAAGAGGGGAGGTTTAGATTAGATATTAGGAAGAAATTCATTACTGTCAGGGTGGCAAGGCCCTGGCACAGGCTGCCCGGGGAAATTGTGGATGTCCCATCCCTGGATGTGTTCAAAGCCAGGTTGGATAAGGCTATGAGCAACCTGGTCCAGTGGGAGCTGCCCCTGTCCATGACAGGGTGGTTGAAGTGGATGATCTTTAAGGCCCTTGCCGACCCAAACCAAATCATTCTATGAAAACACTGAGTGAATCTATCACAAAAAACAAATGAGAGGCAAAAAGACTCCACACGACATGCTACCAGTGTGGACTCTTTACATTATGCATTATCACCTTCCAGTTTAGCAGATTAGGAACTAATTAACTACATTCCAGTCACAAGGCTCATGTGAAAAAAAAAGCCTCAGTTCATGAGGTTTGAACCTGTCTTTAAAACCTCAAATTAAAGCAGATTCAGATAAAGAAACACAATCTCTTCTTTGTACTGGTTGTCTACATTCAATGGCAAGAAATAAAACTGTTGGATATTTAGCTGCAAACTGGAAGAAACACACAGGATTTTATGCCATGCAATTAACTTCTGCAAAGTGGCCTTCAAGTATTTTTTTTCCTTTTGCTCAGCTACACTTAGCAGACCAATACAGCTCGGGACCACCTCTAACAGGAAAACGGGAAGAGTGACAAACACACCTTCAACACCTACTTGTTCAGGCCAGAAAACCCAATTATGAAGCATACTGGCAGCACATGAACTTCAAAGTGGAAAACAGCAACTTTCTCCAACTGCCTTCATGTAGGCACCAACTTTAATTTCCAGACAGCAGTTTCACATTGGTAGTTACCAGTAATTCCAAATTAATATACAGGCATAGTGAGCTAGTGAACTCACAGCTTCCTACCAGCTCTACTTACATCAACAAATGGAGGAATTGGTTCAGGACATTATGCAGAGAACGGGATGAAGTGTGTGGAAACATGAATATCAGTAACATTCAATTTGACAGAACAAGTCTATTTCTTTCCGTTATCTAATAAAAGGCGTTTGGATTTTGCTACTCTTGAAGAACAAGAAAGCATGCACTTTTAGTAAGATAGAGATTTTAAAATGATCAAGACTGCTTAAAATGATTAAAAATACAGATGCCAACAAATACTGACTTAAAAACAGGTTTAAAGAACCTTTATGAAAACATGAAGTTAATTAAAAATTAAGATGTAGACTGAAGCACTAAGCTTCACACATATAAATCTCAGCATTGAGAATTCTAGGCAACCATCACTGATATTCCAGTAAACAGCTCAGTGTAAACACATCTCTGCCTCTTCTCCAGAAAAACAAGCTTCATGTCATTTAAAGAGGAAAAGTGTTATTTAAAATTAAAATGCAACCTATTTTACTTTTCCGGTCCAGAACTTGAGCTGTTTGCAACTACGAAATGCAACAGGAAAATATGCAACAGGAAAATATCCCAGGAACACATGAGAGACATCAGAATAATGCTACTTTTTCCCTCCATAATTTTCATCCTCAAATTAATATCATAGCCCACTGTAAATACTTCATAATCAACATGTTATACAAACTGAAGTCTTAAGCCCATGAAGGGTCTGTCCCCAAGTTTCATGATGTGACAGACACATCAGCTACAGAGTTGTTTATACATATCTTAGTGGATAGATGCTAAGCTCTCATTTATCGTAGGAAACCCCTTTCACTTCAGTATTCAAATAATGAAACTATTTTTCCACACACATTCACAGACCATTAAGCTAGATAATATTTGCATTTTGCAGAAAATTGGAAACGGTCCCACTGCCAACTCAGCGACTCATAAGGCAGTATTTAAACTACACATTAGATTTATTTAGTATTCTTAGCCATACTGCTCCAAAGCTAGGAAAAAAAAAATAACTTAAGAGACCAAATTCTCATGGAGTCCCAAGATAAAATGCACATAATAGCAATTCACCGTAGGTGCACACAGAACTATTTGTTTCCCACTGTGAAGACAGACAGTTGGGCTGCACACATTCATGAAAGTACACTGCTGTTTATTTTCACTGCTTACAGCGTAAGTGAAGTCAGACTGACAGCAATGAACAGCTCAGTAGGGTAAAAACAAAATACTCAAGTGCTACAGTACATCTGTTGTCACTGTTCCCCCTCTCACATCTTCTCTTTTTAAAACTGTTATTTGATGTGGCTGATATCAGCTAATCACTGTTACTTTTACAATCAGAGCTATTTTTAAGGCATTGCTTTTTTTTCCCTCCAGCAGAAGCAGTGCTAAACATTGGATTTAAGGTTTGAGAATAACGAATGAGTTGATGTATAAGCATTTCAAATTCTGGCCACACTTTCAATGATTTAATTACTCTTAATTAATAACTTATTTGGAAGAATTCTAAACACAGGGACTGGACATAGTTACTCTGCTCTGAGAGCCACTATTACTTGGTCACTACTACTTCTAGCTGTTTTGACAAAGAAATTTATATCTATGGCCTCCTCCACCTTCTAATTTTAATCTGTTGTAACCAAAATAAAACCAAACATAACGAAGGCTAGGAATATCCCCTACTATGCTTTTTGCAAACATGACTTTCTGAAGCAAAGGAAGCTTTGCACAAGACTTCAGTGAGTCTCTGCTTTGTCTTCTCCTTTCCATGGACCACTTCTCATCTGTGCCTCCTCTCGCCCCCTACTCAGGTCTAGATACACTGCTATGAAGAGACTGGCTTCCGCTCTCATTCTCCCATAATTAAAACTGGGTCAAATGCTAAGTTTTAAAAGATTCCTGGAACATCTGCTATTTTCAGGACCTCTACTATTTCCAGATACTTGGATACTTTAATTTAGGACTGTTGCAATTGCTTTTCAATTGAAACACTAGGCTAAAAAGGCAACTGTTTTATTTTTAAACAATTTTTTTATGTATTTCTGTATGTAAAACAATGTAGATCTTCTTAAAACAAGCTCAAATCTTCCACAAGAGGGACAGCAACTTCCTTTATTTTGGTCACAGACATTAGGATCTTCCACGTTCTCCATCAGGCAGGGCAAATACAAGTCTCAGTATCTTTACTGACTTTATATGGGCAGCATACCAAAGATGCAGAAGTGGTTTTACTTACAAAGACCAAAAGCAAAGAAACACTAAATGCATCCCCTTGAGACTACACATGAAATACAGAATCAAACTGAAAAGTGAAGCAGACCAGTCTAACGCTGTAGCCTCTGACCCTCCCATTTCCTCCCTTTAAAAGCTGCAATTATCTATACCTTTTTTCCACTGCTGATCTGGTAAAACTATAGCAATATTTTAGCAGCACATCCATTTCGTATCATATTACCTTCTAAATCAAAGTTGAATGACATGTTAGGAGTGCACAATTACTAATTTATTACTCAATAGCCTGAAGGACTTAATTGCGTATTATCAGTTGTTAGGTTGCTATTCCAAGCTTCACAACATAAAAATTTTGATATTAAAAATCTATAACACAAAAATACAGCTTGCTCCTTAGATACTGAATCCCTGCTTGGATTTAGGTGTGTATATCTGAAGTTTAAAGCATAGGTGACAGCACAATAAAGTTCCCTGGAAAGTTAAACAACTAGTCCTTTTTAAACACCTGAAGAGCATGTTGAACATAGAACAACCCTCTCTGCAGCATTGATACATACCTTGGAAAAGCATCAAAGCAATAGGTTTTCCTAGTGTCAGGAAAAGCTACCCGTAATCCAGACATCAAGGGAGAATGAAGGATTACTGCTGCACACTCGTACCGAGATGCCAGGTCTACGGTAGGGACAGTACCAATACTCTGACCATACAGAATAATGTTCTCAGGACTGACACCATACCTGTAGGAAAAAGGAAACATCCCTTTTAAAAGAAACCAACACATTTTGCATCAAAAAAAGCAAAAAAATAAAAAAAAAAATAAGAGCAGAGTATGTTAAAAACAAAAGCATTCTTCCTACCCACTGCAGCTTTTTAAAATCTGTTCCTTGGAGACATGAATGTACAAATCTAAACCTTAAAACAGTCCAGCAAAGTAAATAATTGACATACTACACATTTTGTTCGTTAATCTTCACTATCTTCATGAACACCTCTTATCTTTCACTCCACAGGACAGTAAATTACAAATTAGACTTCTCCCAGAGTCACTCTCAGGAATTTCAATGAGATATTCTGGAGGCTAGCAACCTTTCCATCATTAAACAAGATAGCTACTCCTCTGCCCACCTTTCTTCCCATGCAGCTGGAACAAAAAGACCAAACTTCCTTGTTAGTGTAGCTGAAGACACCAAAGAGGATAACAATTTGAGACAATAGTTCTGTTCATTTTTACAAATACTGATCAGTGTAAATTATTTGTCATTTTTCTTTTCCAGTTTAAAATATGACATTCTTATTGGCTCCCCAAATTTCCCATTCAGCTTATAAAACTGTCCTAGCTTGGTGCTGTTTCACAGCTGCATAAAAGTTGAGGATGATACTAATTCAGTTTTTCATTAAAGTATGCGCACTATAAAGGAATTCGGAAGGGGCACAGGAGGTGGTGACAGAGCTAGGAAGACGTGTACAATAGCAATTGGAGACACAACTTGTTACGAAAGCTGCTGCAAAGCAAAGCTGTTGTTCAATTATAAAGTATTTACACCCAGAACATTTATATGTGCAAATCCACTTCCTACTGTGAGCTGTATAGACAGCAGGAAAGAACAAACTCCAGTACAAAACAATTTGTGCAGAACATGCCTTTTCGCCAGTCTATACTATCCTGCTGTCATCTCTATGACAATTAAAATTAAAACCTATAGTTAGTACAACTGGAAGGTTTCAACTCCCTTGCCAAGCTGAGAGTGAGGTCTATGGCATGCCTGGATGATACCTGACTTTGAAGCAGCTAAATGATTGGTTATGTGCAATAGAGAAAATTACAGTGGAAGAATAATCATATTAATAATTAAAATTACAATAGAATAACACAGTACTAATCATCCATCTGCAGGCTGTCAAGACTGCCTGGTTTTATAGTGAAGTAAAATTAGACTGGATTGTAGCCTCTGTGAGACCGGAATTTTCTTAATATTTCTATACTGCTGAGTATAAGGGCACTCTTGGCATCCTCTGTAATATGAATAAGCAACTGTATAAAAATATCTCCCTGGAGAAAATTCTTATCCCCTTGGTAACCAAGCAGCAGTTCACGTTGGTGGTCTATCACCACAGCCATGGCTTGATGTTTTTAGAGAGACCTTGTGAAGCTCTTTTAGAAGATTTTTTTATCCCTTACTGTTAGAAATAGTCCAGCACACAGTAAAGCCTAGTTGGTTTTGGTATGCGTGTTAACAGGATCTTGGAGCAAAGCCTTGTCCTCATGGACTTCGTTCCAGCTGTTGGGAGGGAGGGTTGGAGGCATGTTCCTTTGAAGGCAGCACATGCATCCAATCTGCTGATCTACCAGCTGCTTCATCTTAATAAAGACAGGCAGGGGAATACAAGAAACAGGACTGGAACAACACCCACTACGTGTCATTTAAGTAGGGCTGGAATGATATTAATGCTAGCAGGTTTTACAATACCATCCTGAATTCCAGTATCACGATAAATGTAAAGTCCCCTTTATAAAAAGTCTACAATCTAAGCAGAACATGGAAACAGATGCTTGAGTGAGAATCACAAGGCAGCACAGGTTCGCAACAGAATTCCTTCAACAACTACAACTGCCTTAGCACAGTCATTTTCTTCAACATTTATCTACTCTCCATTCGTGTCTTTTGATGTTATTTTGTTTCTGAAATGGCTCATATTGTAAGGGGAACGCCTTGCTGCAGTGGCAACAGATACTCTAGGAAAAAAAAAATCTGTTTCATAGTATACTAGTTGAAGACAGATACAGTCTACAGAATCACAAACACCACACACACACAACCCTGAGACATCTCTAAATTTAAAGCAACCCTTCACCACTAAATAGATGTTATAACTATTCAGTATCTAATTCTGCAGAAGGGTAACATGATAATTTGGGGAAAACAATACTTAAAAAGGTAGTAAGACACTGAGTTAGCACACTTGTAGCATGTCATTACATTAAATGTCTTTTCTACTTTGTATTCCTACTGACAGATAGCTAAAGGAATCCCTTGGACCCTTTTAGTCAGGGACAGTCCAACTTTCCAAGACAACAGAGTTACTGTAACAGATTTATCTTTTTAAGCCCTTACCATTAGGCCATCAATCAGATGGTGAGACACAAAGCTTACCACAAACATCAGCAGAAACATGTAAAATTTATTTATTGCAAGGCCAAAGGACATATGACAACTCATAAGCAAGGGTCATGAATAATTGATATGTGTGAGGTTCTTGGAGCTGAAGGCCAGGGCTTGGCTCCATGACACTCCAAGTCTTTGCAAATGCTGCCCAGCTGGTGACTCAGCAAGCCCCCTTCAACTGAGGCACAAACCACCTGGAGATTTTATCTTTAAAATACCCTTTAAGAAAAGCCTGGCCCCCTTCCCCACTCGCTGTGAAGTCCCTTGTGGTACTAGATTCTTGTGCAATGCAAACGATACACAAAGTGAAGCGGAAAAGAGGAAGAGCAGACATCAATAAGAAGGCAGCAATGAGCAAGAAACTAACCAACACAGAAAAAAGGAACAAATGTGACAGAAAGGCAAAACACATTCTGAGAAAAGAGGAATCCCATTACAGTCTGCTCTCCTATTAAGGAAGAAAGTACTGCCACAGCTAAACAGCAGCTCCTAAAAATATCTTCCTTGAAACACACGGGCTTTGGTCTCTGTGGAAACAGAGCTCCATCCAACAGAGCGGGAGATCCAAGTTAAACTTATGAGTGTGCTCCTGCACTCCTATGGAGCCCATCAGAGGGTTCAAAACGAGGGTTCAAAACAAGGGTTCAGTCCAACACTACAATGTGGAAACCAGCCTTCAGCAAAAGCAAAGTAGGAAGCAGTTCAAATAGTTACCGTGGGCATATGTAAAACACTCATTTGACAAAGCAGAAAAACTAAAACAAAAACAGCACGCATGCCTTTCTCCACCCAACAGAAGCCAATCACCGAGGAGCGCAAAGCTACTGCAGTTTAAAACCATGCAAGCATTTCCACTCCCTCAACCGACAAACACTTATCAGGTGGCAAGGTTCTCTAGCCTAGTCTACTCTCAATAACCCCCACACAAATTATCTGGATTATGGAATGCATTTCTTATGTGTGCAGAAAAAACCCAGCTACCTTCACAAGCAGCACAGCCACCTGCACCTACAACATACCAATTCACACCAGGTGTAGCTGAGTCACCAACACACCTCACAGTTAACAGTGACACAATTTAGGTTTTTTTCCACCGTGTTACTGCCTCAGTTTATACAAAGTTTATCAGCAATTCTGGTCTCCTTAAGCTAGCATGAACTGCGAGCACAGAAGTTGGCTATTTAATAATCTTCACCCCAGACTCTTCTGCTTACTCCTGCACAGAGTAACGAGAGACCTAATCACACCAATAGCTCAGTGCGACGAGGAAGAGTGGGAACACTGCTGACAGTGAGCATAGTGAAGGAGGATGGGATGCGACTCCTCCTAGTTCAAGTCTGCTTAGCTCTATGGTTGTGGCTTGAGCCGTGTCCCTCAGCAGTTTCCTCATACCACACAGATGACAGTGTCAGTTGCCTTTATAAAGTATTTAAAGCTTTCTGGCTGACAGCACTATGTACAAACTATGTATTATCATAAAACATCTTTAATTATGAGCGTAAGATACTGATACCCCTCCACTACCAGGCTTCGTCGCTGAGTGATGCAGATGGAAAGTTTACCATTGCTATTTTTACTCTCTCCCCACTCAGCTGAAAGGGCCAGTGGAATGCTGCCGCAGGGACTACAGACGTGTCACATAGCTGAAGCCCTGCAGTGGTCACAGATTCTATAATCTGTGCCAGTCCTCAAAGGTGCTAAATACATATTCATTAATGAGGCCAGTTCTTTTTTCAGGCTTACTGACTCTGTAAAGTTAACTATACCTTATATTTTCAGTTTGAAGTTTTATGTTATTTGCTGTCCCAGTGTCCCTTATCTAAACTGGAAAACATATAGAACAGCACGGATATGGGAACAGCAACAAATCAGTTTTCAAAACCAGTCACAGTAACCACCTAGGCAGAGCTTTGACTAAATAAACCTCATTTCATAATGCTGTTGCGACCTACTGTTTAACTGCTACTAAACATAGGCAGCCACTGGTGGTCAAGTTCTTCCTTACAACAACATGAAGAGAAATAGCCAGGAAACCCAAAGTCACCAGCTCTTGCACTCTTGGAAGTAGCTCAGGTTTGAAACTGTTGCACTCCCCTCTCAAGGGAAACACCACAACAAAATAATTAATTTTCAAGACACAAAGAAAATCCAGAATACATTTGGAGTGACACAAATCATGCCGCATTTGGAGAAAACAGTTACTTCTAGAGTCCTTTACTAGAACATACACATGCTTAGTTATAAGCTCTTCATAGGTTATTCAAGTCCTTCTTCCTGTTTATACAAACTCATTTGTCACAACAGACTCTTCATTCCCTTTTCAAAATGCATTATCTCTAAATGTTAAGAAACACAGATGCATTATCTCTCTGTGTTAAGAAACACAGATAGGTTCTTCTGTAGCATCATTATATACTTCCATAAGACATGCATCTACATTTTCAGAAATAAGTGGTTATTTAATATGGTATGAATCTAAAAATCTATTTTTGAGGGTAGAAAGGAAAAAAAAAATCCTCAATCAAGTAAAAATCCCACATGCAGACTGCATACATTGAATGAGGTTAAGTTGTAAGACATTCACGTTAAAAAAAAAAATCAACAAGAGAAGTCTGGTCAACAAATGTTATCGCAAGAACTTCACAAAATCAGAACAAAATACTGAATTTCACATTGTGCTTCAACAAGCACCACTTCAGCACGTCAACCAAAACACTGCAGAAATCACAGCAGATTTTTAACCTAAATGCCAACACTAAACAGAGAGCAAGGCAAGAGATTAAGGATTTTTGGTGTTAACCATAACAACAACTGTCAAATGAGAAAAATCAGAATTATTTCAAGATTCACAAGAAACCCTGGCACACAGCAAGAGGCCCTGTGCCAGTTTCTCACTCTCGTTTCCTTGAATTCACACAAACACAGGTCTCAAGTTCTTCACTGCTTTACTGAGCATAACAGACACTGAATCTTTGAATTATGCGATGTCTTCTTCCTCCTTTACCTTTTCCCTGTCCAAGTCTACAATTACTATGTGATTCAAGTTCAGGTACAACAGACTGTCTTCACATTTTCATTGTAATAAGAGTCAATAATGGTTTGCACAGTACTCTAGGTTATGAAGCAGTAAAAAAAAAAAAGAGAATTCTTTTTGGCATATATCCCAGCACACTGTCACAGAAGCAGACAAGTAATTCCACAAATATGTTCACACTCAAAATAATTTTAATGACTGCCAGAGAAATTTAATCAAGGAATCTGCCACAGTTTTATATGATTATTATTATAGATACTTGTTTTGTTATGCTGCGGAGAGATTGCAGTGCTAATCTATGTAGGCTAAATAATACTGGGGTTACAGAATGAACCTATGACTCTTGAAAATACTTTTTAAAGGCTGCTTTGGAAGTTCATTATTTGCAATTATCACAATACTACAGGCTTACTATGTGACTGCAGCACTAATCCAGTGATGTACTAGCTCTTCTTTTCACTGAAATAAATGGATCAAGCCGAAGCAACTTCTAGACACTTTTCAGGATGATCTGCGTCGCAGTAGCTTAATAATACTAAAGCATGGATCATTACAACTGCTTCTTGATTACTGGCTTGTGATAATCAGTGACCTGTTATCAAATATTGAGAACTATGCTCAAAGTTCATCCAAGTCCTAACAATGATATTAAATATCACTGGTGAGCTCAAGCAACCACGACCAAAACAGGTGACATACACGTTGCCAAGCAGCAAAGCCACTGCAAGTTTGCCCTGAACAACCAGCGTAGGTAAAGGAAGGCTATTTCATGGCATTCTCTGGTACAAACCATAATAAAATTACATTTTAGATTAACTGAATTACACTAATCTAGTCTGAGTAGCTTTGGGGTGAGGGCTGGGTGCCTTTCTATTTTTTTAAATAAAATACAAATAATACTAATTCCTCCAAAAACCTCTCCATTTTCAAACAACCTCACGTCACCTTGTGTTCATCTGCCTTGAACACAGGGTCCTGAAGATGTCATGGTTTGAAGCGGTAAATACCTTCCCTAACTAAAATAAATCTGCTTAGGACTCAGAGCAAAAGCAAGCACTCTTGAACAGTAAATCCATTCCCCATCTTTTTTCCAAGCTTAAACACTACAAGTGAGTTCCCTTCCCCCTTCACTCATTTTGTTGGAGGATTTCATACCACACCATGGCAGCACTTCCACCTGTCTTGCAGGACACATCTTTGAGGCAGCTTTCCATCACCCATCTGGCCACTCAGCCGTGCCACAGCCAAGCAACCCAGCAGGCAGCAGGTCCAGTCTGGAGTCCGTCTCCTGTTACTCACAGATCAGGCTCTATCCTCACAACCATTTATAGCTAGTGATCTCACAGCAGAGTCTGTCTGACAAACATAATCAGACTGCACCTATCCATTCTAACTTTTCAAGCATTTTTCAGAAATAAGAGTCGAGAAGAGAACCATAAGAGCATAAAAAAATGATAGTTACGCGTCATCAGCTAGGAAAGACCACTACTGCAAAGCTGTGTTCTGGAAGAAATCTCTTTCAAGCTAGCTGAACAGTAGCAAACTATGATACAAAAGACAAAATGAGCAGAGAACATGACATCTGTGCTTGCAGGACAATTTTTTTATTTGTCTAAGAAGATAAGAAGGAAAATCTCCTTTGTTTTCCTCTTGTACCATGAACTCAACTGTAGTTATAACATGACTTTTCACTACTACAATAATCCAGAACACTAAATTTCGGTGTTTGGCTTATGTCAGGTTGCTCATTTGTCTACCACATGAACTAGCAGCTGTACTTACAAACAACAAACAGATTTGGAACAGTTGCTTCTGGCTGACTAAGGGTTTGGGATTTTTTTTCTCTAGAGGAAACAGTTTTCATTAAACATGCATTGAAATTGAAGCAGGAACTTGTGCCATGGGCACACCAATATAAAAGAACAGATGCCTCTACAATCATTAATTCCTTCATATCGAGTGAAAATCAGCAAGAAGGCCACTGAAAAGCAAAACCAGACTCTTACAGGACATCCAACAAAATGAGCAATGATGTGGCTGAGCCTTCTGTTTGAACTCATACATTCATTATTTCACTACTTATGAAAAAAAGGTGAATAACACTCTAATACTGAATGTGCATTAATGTTATGAGAGGAAGAGAGCACTTTCTCAAATCACAGGAGAAAAGGTAATCCAAACCCATTGTAAACTGAAAAACAAGAAGCTAGTAAAGAGAGGAAACAGGAGTTAAACACATGGATGTATTCAAATGTAACTCACACAGCCACAACTTTCTTTGCTTGAGCAACATCAGAAAACCACTAGAGTTCTGAAGTCAGCAATGTGTCATGTTCATGGTTTTGAAGACACATGCATGCCCTCCACTGTTCATAATTTCTTGCCTCTCCCAAAGTGCTTTCTTAGAGCAATCTCCATCTACACCATTTAGTTCCAAGACACAACAGGTAGATGGCATATAAAAATTAATCTTTCACTCCAGTTATTTTAAAAATAGAGCATTGGAGTTAACTTTAACAAAGCATTTTGCATTCAATTAAGATGCTCTGTAGCAAATAAAAGTGGAATACAGAAGTCTTTATCAAAGACAGGAAACCTTTACTGGCCACTAAGAACTAATACCTTCATTGACCACAGCATCAATAATTCAAAACTCAGTCAGCTGTATTCTATTATACACTCTTTACTGTAACCAGTGTACAAAATATACAGAGCCAGTCTCTGAGGTACATTCAAATAACCTGAGACAGCAGAGAAAATTTGGTTACTTTCACAGAGACTCTCAGTCTATTGTATCTTCTAGAGTGAAGAATTCATTATTTTCACCCCTAGCTTCTATCTCATCTCTATCCTGCTGTGGTATTTTTATTTCAGCTGCACACATCATACTCATGTTTTATAATACAGCAGAGCTAAGATAGAGGAGCACGCTCCTCACAAAATTTAACAACCTGATGTTAAACCTTTTAGTGTTGCAAGAAGCCTGCACTTTCACTTTGGATATCCTATCTTACACTCAAAGCTGAAAGAAGAAACAAAGCACTCCCCAAAATTGTACTTCTATAAGGGTTGTTATGAAGAACAAGAAAGATTTGATGATATCCATGTACCTAAACACAGTACCATTTTATATAAAGACTTCAGGCAAAACAAGTATGTGTCAACTAACACAGAAACTGTGCTTGAAAAGTTTCCTCTGATTCCCCAGGAAAATTTAAAAAAACAGAATGCAAATATTAACACTGGTTATGCATTCCCACAAGTTTTGAGCTTTCATAGCGGTTTCTTAGATTTCAGTTACTTCCAAACTGGAGAGCCCTGCCTTGCTCCTGAGGATGAAAGACTGCAGCGAGCCAATGCATTCTGGCTCACCTCCCAAGCTCATCACATAACCCTCCACACCATCCTTGGCTCAGCACTGGGAGACTGAGGCTTTATAAGCCTCGAGGAAGCAGGCTTGCTGTTCTTCAACAGTTCTCAAAGCATTTTTTGTTCAGGAGCACTGTATTACTCGTTTAGTAATGCCACCTGTTTATTGGGGCACCTCTGACACCTCAAGCTTGAGCACTGCTCTTACCCTGACTCCTCCTCAAATCAAACACTAAATTAACTTCCAGATGTATTTTCCTTCCCTCTACATACCTATGGCACCACACAGTAATTTAAGGTCTTTCTGCAGCAGCACTAATTGCCATGAGCTGTACCCATGCATGACTTAAGCCTCTGACTCATGAGTCAGGATTACTTATCTGAGAGGGAGTGCAAAGGCTTTTGACCAGAGCTGCTGCCTGCTCCACCCATCTCTGAAGTTTCTACCCTTTCGCCAGGTACAGCTCAGCTGCCCTGGCGAAATAATTGCTGGAGTGCACAAACCAGAACAATCAAGATAAAAAGAAATGGCACCAGTTAAGTTTTCTTTGAATGTATCAGTTTGAGTTTCTGAAAATAGTTACCACTGTATAAGCATATGATGAAACAAGACGAACCACTGACTGTAATCACACTGTAAAGCTCACCTAAAATGTTACACTTCTAGATTTGCACAGCTGACTAGTTACACACTCTATCACTTAAAAACATTATTCACAACCTAAGGATCTGAAAACAGAAGTACATTTAAACTCTGCTGAAGGCAATTGTCCAGATATTCCTAGAAGAACTAAATGGTTTTCTGAACTGGAATTAATCTTTTGGAGACAAATATTAGGAAGGTTAGATGAAAAAAAATCAAAAGCAGACCACTCAAGAACATTGATACCTACAGGGCTCGGCCCTGGAACCACCCGGGTAACCAGCCCCACCACTGATTTAATTCAACTAACTAAACTCTTTTCTGTGGGGAAATTCTGTTTTGTGGTTGGTTTGGTTTTGTTGGGAGGTTTTTTTTCTCCATTCTTGCCTTCCTTCTGCATTCTCTTCCACCTATTTATTGAAATTTTATTTATGTTTCAGTCTCCTAAGTAAAAGCTATGTCATCTACAGGTTTTGCAAAGTACCTCACGTTAATTCAACAGCATTAAATGACAAATGTAAGCTTTGATATAGCTTACAAACCATTAAATGTGAAACATGTGGCACTGATACAGCATTTTCCTTATGCCACTTACAGACAATCATAACTATGTCCAAACAACAAGCTGATAAAATGAAACATTATCCCCATAATGCTAACTGAGAACAAAGAAAGTTGAACAGTCTCAACAAGCAGCAGTTGCTTGTACCTGAAATTCTGTTAAAGCAGACAAAGTTAAAGGCATTTCCACATTGCTCTTCAAAGACTCCTGGAAATCCAAATGCTTTCTCTTCCACAGGGGACCAGTCAGAAAGGATTACAAGGGAGCCAGAATGGAGAAGGCCTTGCAAGTACGCAAGCATGCAAACTGGATCCATCATTTTTTCCCACCCAGAAGCACTAGTATAGCTCTGGCAGCAATATGAGTCTCTGACAGAAAGAGGATGCTCTCAGAAAGCTAGGACAGAGGACAAGAACAGCAGAGAGGTCCCGATACAGAAGTCATAAATACCAATGAACTGGTCTAATATTTCTAAAAAGAACTGACTGCAGATGAATGCATTTGTTCCCAGTTTATGAATATTTTATCAGCCAGCATTACACGAAGGTGACTCAGCTGGCAGTAGGATTAGGATTTCTCCTTCCCTTATATACTTATATTAATATGCTCCAGCACTGTAGAAGAACAGTTTTACTAAGTAAGACTGGGCTTCTCTCAAAGATAAGCAATATCTCATACACACTGAAGGGCTCTATGCAGAAGACAACTGAAGAAGTGTCATGGCCTGTATTATCCAAGGAGACCACACATCCTGCTTGGATGGTCCTCTTCAATTCTCTGGAAATATTTAATGTTCCTTTGAGATTCTCTAACCATTTCCACAGAATTAAAGCAGAAAGGCAGTAGCCTCTTTTGATTCAAAAATCAAAACAATAGGCACTTTCTCTGCACTGACACGTCTTGTGAATCATAAATAGGAAGAAATCCTACTTGGATACATGATGCTGTAACCTCTGTTTTTCCCCACCCCCTAGATAAGTGGAGAAAACACATACTGATTTTGTGATTGCTCCAAGGCCTGAGCTTTATTACAGTGTGAATCTCTATGCACTTAAGCATCTGCTTTCAGAAAAGTGGCAAATTCACAGCCTCACAGAGAAACACTATTCTCCTGCCTTCTCTCAATTATCCATTTTCAGCTAGATTCATTAAATATTCTAACAAATACCAAGAGTAATAACTGCCAAATGGAAAATGACAGCCATCTATACTAGAAGAGATTTTTCCAGTATCTTTTCAGAAACAAAACCTCAATGTTCTTTTTTTTCTCTGTGCCATTTTTATATTGGTACTCTGACTTTTAAATCAGACTCATCAATTCCATTCTTCCTAAGAATCCTTGAGTTCTTCCATTCCTGTCACTCAAAAGATGGGCTGACTTGACTCTACCATAATTGAAGTGCTGTTGCTCCACAAAAATCTACACATTATCAAGCCAATTTTTAAACTTGCACTGGTTTATGCTTTGTTTTCCTCTTACACATGTTCCTTTAATGAACTTCTAGTACAATAAGTGTTCAGGCCCTGTTAACAGTCAATATAAAGCCAAGATGATTAAAAAAATACATAGCAATCACCAGGATTACAAGCAACAGATGTTCCAAAACAGCAGACCACAGATGACTAGTTCAGAGCTTAAAAATCAAATTTCCTAGCCAAAGCCTTTATCGTCACAAACCAGGGGCTAAATCTCTCCTCCCTTCTCCCAGTGAATACTACTTAGAATTGTGAGCAATAAAATTTAGCACAGAGTCAGTTTCTCCTGCACACTTCTCTTTGGAGTAGTTCCTGTTCTCCAGGAACCTGGAAAATTAGCACAAAAAAAGCAATTTATTACAGAAAGGGATATCTGCATTTAATTATATGCAAAACCATTAAGTATCAGTAAATTTTACCTATTTCGCAGTAACAAACGTTAACCTAAGAAACAGGAACAGTACTTCTGGGCATTTAGAAAAGTACTAACTTCCTCCTAACTTTCGTATCAGAAAATTCAGTCCTGAAAACAGGTCATACATACTTGTTCAGCTTATCCACCTATCTCATCTGGCATCACCCAAGCTTCTACGTAACAAAAGACATTTTACCTAGATTGCACAAATCAAGAGGTTTCAACAATGGTCATAGGCACACCTGCATACTTTGTTTTCTGCAACATACCTAGTTAATGGGGCCAATTGCTTTTGTAGTCTTTTTGCTGTAGGATTTCTTGCTGGTCAACTTTTTCCTCTCAAAAAAGGATGCTTACCTACTAACAGTTAGCTACTCCACAAGCAGCAGAAATACCTAGCAGTGGATCAAGGACAACTGTTAATGCGATTGCTTAAGTGCATTATTTCAGCTGATGCTAAAGGTAGAAACTGACCTGCAGATGCATCTTAGAAAAATAAAAAAAAAAGGTAAAAGCAAAGCCGCTTCCTGATGTTACTCAGCGTTCCATTTGCCTCTTATCTGTGATGCAGTCCTTGTAAAGCAAACAGGCTGCCTATTTGATTGCAGTATCACCAGAGAACAACTGGTTATGCGGGAAAAAAATGTTAGCAATTTCAGTATGAGCCACACCGGCATTTAACTGCCTACCAATAAACCAGCACTGCATAAAGAACTCTTGTACTGCTGGAGTTTCTATTTTTGAAATAACAGATAACAGTGCAGCAGCTGGAAAAGTAGGTGTATTAATGTCTACAGTATTACCAAATGCCAATTTGGATGGTAACGTTTTGGCTACACAGGTTTTCTGCATTCACATTTCACAACAGATGCACTTTTTAGTTACAAGCTGCTGCTGTGTTCTCCCCCAATACACATTTTTCATATTTAACCCTGCACACAGTTACATTTTACAAATGAATAGTGTTTCCCTTTCCCCAAGTACAACAAAGCTTCCAACACAGAGACAAAATAGAAATATTTAATGAGAATTTAAAAAAAATATTTAAAGAGGAAGTCTGATGAGTTCTACAGTGCAGACCAGGAAGGAACAAAATTGACATTAGAGTATTGCCCAGAAGCACTGGGAATAGTGGAAGGGGAAAAAAAAGAGAGTAAAAAATGACAAGCAATGCCTGCTAAATCAATTTCCTCCTCTCCCCCCTCAAAATCCCATTAATAAGAGTGGCTAAGTTCAAGTTCACATTACTTCCTTTATTCTGAATTAACACTCGCTTCATAATGAAAAAAGAAAAATAGAAAATTGCTGTGAAAGTCCAATCAAAGAGAATAATAATCTTTAGTTCAGTTTCTCCTGCTGCCAAAATGCAACAAGCTTAGAACTACATCCAGATAAGAAACATCCAAGATACTCAGGTTTAATGTTCGTCATTATGAATATTATTAAAGTGGATTTTTGGACGAAAAGAGTAATTTCTTGAAATAATTGGAAGGTGCCAGATCTTGTATGTATCAATAGTGTCTGTTCAATGCCCTACACAGAACAGACTACAGATCTTAGATGAGATTTGACAGAAGGGCATCCAGTTTGGAAGGGTGGTATATTTGGCACCAGCTTGCTCAGTCTAAAGATAGAAAAGAACTCTATAAATCAAGGAGACTTTACAACCTTCTCATCCTCTGCAAAACTAGGTGAATATGGAGGATTTATGAGAATCTCACACTTCACATCAAGAACTCGGATCCAATTTTCCAAATACGTTCTGTTACCCTCATTCTTTGTTAATGCAAACGGATTACAATTCTTTTTTATTTTTAACGATAACTACATTTCTGCCTGTACTCCTTCACAGACAGTAGTTTCTGCATTATCAGACTGATTTTCAGTACAACCACCAAGAACAGAATAAAGCATGAATTGTACCAGTTTTATGCACAGGAGGCTTTAGAAGCGAACATCGCATTACATGAATAATTAGCAAGAGCTCAGGGGAGAGGACAGAGGATTTCTATATCACAGGAACACAAGTCTGCAAGCTGGCAGAGATTCAACAAAAGTCAATTTTTAGGCATACCAGTCACGCTTAAGGTTAAAACACCATTTAATATCTTAAACTACTGTACTAGCTCCTGGAAGAGTGCTTCTTGCATCAGAAAGATGCCTGCAATGTATGCAAAGTCACAGTGTAATTATTAACCAGTCTAAGGCAAAGGTTCCGTGTTTATAAACCAACGTGCACACAAACAGCAAAACTGTAGCTGAAACACTGCCCCACCTCTTCTTACAACTCTGGTACTTTTACAGTTGGTTAAACTTGGTAAGATGGTCATTCTGGACTGAAACATCAACTTTTTGTGTAGTAATATGACACATTTAAAATCATCCTTTACTAGAAAAACAAACAAGATTTTATAGTACAGAACAACAAAAAATATTATGAAGAGAATGTGTAATACAATTTAATATGCAAGGTGAGGTACATTCCAATTTTAAGGGACAGAGGAGAATGACTGGCTCTGGACCAGCTGCCTCAAGGTAAGAATTGTCCAGGGAACATCTCCAAAATAATGATTATATCTAATTAGCTACTTCAATCAACATCCCCTCCCAAAAAACCCCACCACACCACACCAAAACATACACACACATTTGTGAGAAATTAATCTATAAAGAACGAACAGCCATCTGGAGAAGACTTTTTGTAAATTTGCCCCAGAGAACATGGAGAATATGCTTCAAAAGTGAACCCATTTTATTGAAATATGTCACTTTCCCCAGGCTGCAATACAGCCAACATCCTACTTAAAAGTCATCAGATGCTGGTAAGAGTATACAGAGATGGGATGAAGATTAAGATCTGTACAGACAAACCAGTCCAATGCTGAAGGCATCAAGGTGACCACTCAAAATTTCCTTTAGAGTGTAGATGGTTCCATACACCATTTTGGTTGCAAAATGCACAAAATCTACTCCCATATTACTGTTAGCTTCTCTTTCATATTAGTAAGGCTTGCAATTTAATGCACAGCGTAATAGTTAAGGTGTCTTGTTTAATGTATTATAAATAGCTATTAAGATTCATAGAATAACAATAAAATAATCTGAACCTTATCTCAATTTATCTGTACACTGGAAAAAATATGTAGCTGGTTTTGCTTCTTTGCTGATACTGCACACCATTTTTCAAGCTCTAGAACCTCCAAAGCAAGCAAGCTAAAAGTCAGAGAGCAGGAATGTCCAGAAAGACTGTATAATTCTGAGCAAAACCCTTTCTAAACAGAGAAACATTCCAAGCCTACTATTTAAAGCGTGCTTTCTTGAGAAACATATTGAAGTCAGTCTTGGTATTTTCAGACTTGTTGGATCCATTACACATTACTCCATATTTCTCCATTTGCTGCACACAAAAAGAAGTGGCCATTCCATGTCACAAGGTTAAATTTAACTGGTCTAACATGTTGGGATCTTAAGAAATTTGGCAGCACCCTGTAAAAAAAAAAAATCTTTGAGCTACTAGCTGACACTGAGTGCTTGAGAAGTGCTTGTTTGCCAGACACTGATGTATGCAGCTTGTTTCAGCAGCATGCCTTGGCTGATAAACAAGGCTCACGAGAATCAAAATTCTTAAAGTAACATTTCTATATGTAAGCAGGACTTTTTTAATCAGGCACAGTAACACAGATCTTCCTAAAAGCGTACCCAGAACTGTCTAAACTAACAATTCATTTCAAATTAACAGTTAAAAAAAAAAAAGGTATTTTCATCTTGAAATTCTTTCTAGGTCCACCTTTCAAGAGACCGTACCGGTAAATATTACTGGCAGGAAAACAAACATGAAGTGTTTCTAACACATTTGCAATACAACAAAAACCAGAGGCAACACTTTGAGATAACCTCTTAATTTATTTTCTTCCCCTCCAGACTTTGAGGCAAGTGTCCTAACTTAAAACCTCATCTTCCACATCAACTTCATTCTTCATTTTTGAACCCACAAGGAATTCCCCCTTTTGAAAGATGAGATGCTACCGATTTATTTTGTGATTGTACAGATTTTCCCCAAAGAGCTGCATGTGCTCATCAGGAGACATGAAACCACGGGTGGGAAGGTGCGTGGGCACTGAGCCAGATCCTACTGTTTGGCACAATTTCGTGCCTTTGTATTATTTGGTCTCAGGTTTAGCAAATCCAACCACAATTCTTAACGCCAATAGGAGAAGCTTTGTTCTGTAAAGCTAACCCAGTGGTTAAAAAAAACACAGAATAAGATATGGATATAGATAATGTCAGTATAACACTGTCATCATACAACTGGCCTTTGTTTGCACCTTTCTGAGATGGTTTGAGGGCTGCATAGCCTCAAGAGCAAACAGGCCACAATAACCCATTTTTCTCAGATTAGCCTTTGGAATACAGAATGCAAAGATACTCCTCAGCCCTTAAGCTAGCACTATGTCCTATTCATCCCATGCTACATTCTTAGCCTTCTGTTCAAAGCATCTTTATTCCTCTGAATTCATACAGAGTTTCTCGGGTTTATAGCCACACTCTTCCACTGCTCACAAACCTTGACACATTAAAATACCCACAGCAACAAAACACTGAGTTTGAGAACAGGAATGAGATTCAGCTCCATCATCAGATACCAGGCAGAACATGCAAGATTACTGTCAGTCATTGACCTAAAAACTGGAAAGCAGGACAGTCAAGATGAAGTAGCAGCAATGGGTCACTGAAAGTGACTATTCAATTCTCAAGTACTAGTCCCTAGTGATCTCAATTAGACACTATCTACCAACGCTTACAGATGCAAGAGGTTTGTCCACCTATGGTATTTTAGTACACACAAGCACAAGTTTTTAGAGTTAGACAAAAAACAATCCTTAATGATTTCTATTTCAGATCAATATAAACAGTCGATATATACACAAATTAACATGAAGAGACAGCAGTGTTCAAAAACTGTAAAGACATGCCTTTCCTAGATTTGAGAAAACACAAGGAACCACTCATCTTGCATCCAGAGAAATGTCTCTGAAGCACGGTGGCAACTGAAACCATGTTCTAATCAACAGGGAGATTTCTCCTCTTTTTAGGGGCTAATTGGCAAAAGCAAGCCTGTATGTGCACAAGAATATTAGGTACAACACAGTCACAGCTTATTCCATGACTCATTTCAACTGTTTCCAATGCAGCCTTTTAATTGATTTGTATTTTTGAGGGAGGGCAGAAAGGAGTGTCAGTTATTCATTAAATTTATTACTGCCTTTAGGAAAAAAAAAAGTTACACTATTTGTTAATTTAATTTATAAATGCTACATAATTGAGACTTGTCTTTAAAGCCAACAGAGAATGCAATTGAAAACTAATTTCCTGATATTGTGCTTAAAAGTGTTTTGGAGATAGGGTTTAAAAGTAGAAGTTACTATAATCACATTGCTCTCTCCATGACACAAATATCATAAAACTGAAACATGAAATTCAGATGTGTGCTACAGAAGTCAGGCTCCAAACAGCTAATTGCTTGGCACTGCCTTTGTACTAGTCTATCTCTATGTGAGGAAGCATCATAGAACCAAAAAAAACCTCAGAAAACAAAAAAGAATCTGGTTTCTTCATTCAATATAGAAATATAAATCTCCATTTGCTCAAGAACTGTCAGTTCTTCCCACAAAGCCAGTCACTGGCAGCTAACCAGCTTCTGTAGCTCAAAATGTTCTCCACCTATACCCACAGGTATGTACAGTCCTGGGTAGTATTACTAATTGCTTTTGTTTCTTTGTTGTTTTTTTTTTTTTATGCTCCCATGTAATGAGCTTGTGTAAACTTAGCCCAGCACTTCGAAACACTCCAAACCAGCAGAGTAACAAGGGATAAAGGTTGAATTTTGGAGGGATTTTTTGGTTTTGAGGTCTGGAGACTGGAGATTGACCCTGGCTTCAGAGTCTAGCTCCTACTCCACTGTCAAAACCAAATTGAACAAATCAAGCGCTACCAGCAACACGCACCCGTCAAACAGCCACTGTGTAACAACCATCAGCTCAGTCTCAAAAGGTGCCACACTTCTCTACCCCATTCTCACTCTGGGTAAAGCTCTCTTTCT
This sequence comes from Tapera naevia, assembly GCA_033556795.1. Taxonomy (NCBI): domain Eukaryota; kingdom Metazoa; phylum Chordata; class Aves; order Cuculiformes; family Neomorphidae; genus Tapera; species Tapera naevia. Next base: position 3,951,349 of record JAUMJJ010000076.1, on the reverse strand, counting down.
CCTACACTTCATGCAATTTACTGCTACAAACTGTAAAACACTTTTAGTTACTTCAGCGTGTAGGATTTAACAACACGTTCCTCTAGAAATCTTTATGCATAATGCTCCGACAGCATTGACAACCAGGTCCTACACCCCTGGAACAGCAGGGTAAACCAACAATTCCAGTCCAGGCAGCTGAATCTCAGGACTATCCATGCTCAGGATGATGAGTAGTGTTAGACAAGGGCTCTTTGGCAGCTTATATTTGTTCCCAAATAACACTAGTCACAAAACATTCTTGACAGTGAAAAATCACATTTTTTAAAATCGAGCTTTGATCTTGAAGTCCTGACAGAACTAGGGAAACATTTATCTAAACTACTTTTAATTCAGTGACTAAACCACGTAATAGGACACCAAAGCTCAGCAAACATTTTGAAGAACTTTGAACATCAGAGCACCTGTTTTAAACAGTTGTTGGTATTTGTCCCTGGGATGCTCATCATCTGAATTAATCTCTCCCCCTTGCACAGACAACAAGGAGAGACTATTCTGTACGTTCTATTTCTGAGCAAATTGTATGTAGTTTTTTAGAAGTACTGACCATGGCAGGGAGAGTAAGTTCAGTTTTAGAGAATAGTCACTTTTAACAATCCTTTCTTGACACCATATCAACATTTTTAAAGAACCGGAAGTGGGAAATCACTATCAAAGTTAATGACAGAAAAATCTACCAAGTGATGCACCATGAACAAAAGAAATCCATTACATATCCATGATAGTGACTCTGCCAAGCACTAGTCTCGGCCACATCAGGAATTAATTTGCTAATCTTTTATCAAAACCTCTAAGTATTCAATCTAAAGAACTCCGTTAGATCATGCACAGAAACACAGTGCTAGCGAAACAAGATTCTGTTCCAAAGAAAAGTGAAGTAGAAATTACTTATTTTTAGAAATCAAGGTAAAAAAACCCCGGAGCTATTATTCACCTAGAAATCTGTAACCATTTCAGCAAGTCAGAATGGAGACAAACTAAACTGACACAACCTCGGAAGGTTAGTTATCACTTTAGTCTAATCCAGTTAGGTGTGTTTGCTAATTTTACTCATATGAAAACTGTTCCATCAAGTCCTGCAAAGGAAGCAGCAACAAGGAGGCTGATAATCAGTATTACAAATAATAAAATTCCCATATAATAAAATGTTTGGAGGGGAAGCAGCACCTTCTTTCATTTAACTGGGATTTTAAAACATTTCACAAATCTCATCCAAATTGTTAGAGAACTTACAAATTGTTTTTAATCTAAATAGCATGCAATCAACAAAGCAGTCACAGTTTTGTGCTCAAGCCCTGTACCCAAACCCTAAGTGTACATCCTGTTTTTAAGGACTGTACATTGTCTTAATGTAAAAGTGTTGGAAAATTCAACCTTTCCATGTGGAATCCAGGAAAGGGGGGAGGAGGAGGACAATCAAGTCATTCTGTGCAGGTGTTGTACTAAGTCAACTAGATATTAGGACAAGAGTTAATCACAACTTGATAAAAACCAGCAAGTTAAAACCATATAAATCACAAGAGAAGACAGGGTCCAATATAGCTTCTCTTCAGTCTGGTTCTGGTTCAAACAGAACACAGACCAACCTGCCCAAACTGAAACACTCACAAAAAAATACCAGCTGAAGCAAGGAAACATAAGGTTCTTTTTGAGAAACATTCAGATACCAGATGGAAATTTGTTAATCAAGTAGAAATAAATAGATATAAAAGCTCAATTACTGATTAATACACAATCTTGGAACTAGAGCAACCAGTGGTAGTTAGACCTCTGAAAGAACATCTGTGAAAACTCATTTCAAGAGAACAAAATGATACATGAACATCTTTTCCTGGGCTAAAAGGCAGTTAGCATTCAAACTCAATAATTAGTAAAATTATCCTTTAAGATACACTTTATTCATGAGAAGAGATACTCATTTAATTAGAATTAAGGGAAATAAGTCACTGTTTACAGAGACTAAAAGAACAGAGAATACTTGACACTGATTCTCCAAAGACAGGCTGACAGCTGAAATTGAAAAAAAAACGTTGATTTTATTTTCATCCACTATACAGGATATTTTTATATTAATTTGTTATGTAAGGTTTGATACCTAAATGAGTATGTGATAGCAAAATCCTCATTTCAGTGGCTTGAAAAAAACAATCAAAATTTACTGCCGTGTTGGCAACCCCAGTCAGCTCACCATCATTTCTAAAATTTGGCAGCAATCTATTTTGCCCAAAGTACAGGGTGAATTCTTACCTTACTCAGGGCAACTTTCAAAATACACTGATAAATTAATATTTGCTAGTGTACTTCATAGACACAATTTAAAAAAAATTAAGAAAATCTCAGGCTTCCAGCATTCTAATGATTCCTTTCTGCTGCCAGGTGGAACGTCTGGTGGATTCAGAAGAGCAACAGCTTCCCACAGAACTTAGCACAGATGACTAAACGCTTTTGATGGTATAGTAAACCTCTATTTTAAGACTTCACTTTTAACTTGCGTTACAGTTCACGACCATATGACTACAGGCCAAACATTTGGAATTTTCACTAGGAATATAAGCATGCACAAACTCGTGGAAGCTACTAACGAACTGCAGCAGCAGAAATGGTATTATAGGACACTTTACCTCAATAGGCAGACTTACATTTTTACAACAAGATACTTAAGTGTGAGACACTCAGAGTTATTAAAAAGGCCTAAGAAATTACCAGTCTTCTAAAGTTCACACTATTGCTTACATAATTCATCAGCAGAAAGACTACTGTTTTGGCCCATACCTGTCATGAAGAGCCATCTGCTAACAGATTCACTTGGGTTTTTTAATCTTACATTTGACAGTAACAGATTTCTTTAGTAGGCACCTAAAATACAACCCAACCAATGATAACACAACTACTCTAACAGTACTCAAGGTAGAGCTAAGATATGGGATTTACACACATAGCAAAGTAAAAGTTGGCGAATTTCAACCCCTCAATTTAAGGGGTAAAGCATAACCTAAACCTTGTATAAATCACAGAAAGGACTCGAATAGAAAACTATAAAATTCTTCAGTCACACTTTAATAGGAGAAGTTCAATGGTACGTATTGGTATGACATCCTGCATCAGGCTTCGGTGAAGGAACCCCTTGTTTCTGGACATATGCAGATCTTAAACGCATACTAAATGGAGACAGGAGAATCTCCAGGCAGATGCAAAAGCCCTTTTTCAGAGCTCTAGAAGGCTTCCATGAAAAAATATCATCAACTGATCATTAAACAAAACAAACAGAAAAATATAGCAACTGAAGGACAAACATTACCTAGGATTGGCTTAGACATTTCCTCCCTTGAACCTTATTTACACCATCCATATGTGCAATAGTAGCATTTAATAATTTATTCTGCATACAGCATATCAATTATTTCTTTACATAAAACCATATTATTTATATTCAAGCAAAATTTTTATTTAAAACCAAATTTTTTTGAGAGAGAGAGTCTTGCAAAATGGACCCAGAATCTGGTTTGGTCACCAAATAGTGAGAACACATGCTATGAAAGGGTAACTTCGCCCTACAGCTTTCCACCCTATGCTCTTGACTTGGGCGGACGAATGTCAAAAGTCATTTCGACTCCATGACTGAGCAATCCCTGGATCCTTGAAAAGCCAATTATCTAAATTAGTAACAACTCCTGTCACTATTTTTGAAGCTGGCACGTATCTTTAAGACACGCATTAAATACTCATTTCGCGTACACCCAGTTCATCTACACAACCCCAGACCCAAGAACAGAAAACGTTTGTCATAGTTTTCTCTTGCCCTACTGCAACAATTTAAGCCTTTTAAAGCTGCTTCTTTCAGGGTAAGTTCTGTGAGATCCTCCTTTAAGAACCACTTATGCAACAGCAAAAGGAGCTCATGGTTCCCGTGGACAAAAGAAGCAACAGAGGATTGTGGACCGCAATCAGTTGTAACGAGGAGCCAGAGGCAGCAGCTCCGTTCGGGATTTCATAGGAGCCAAGAGCCATTCCAACTGGCCATGCCACCTTGCCAGAGCCTTCTAGTGCTGCTCAATCCCGTTGGATGCCACCTACTTCGGCATCTCCTCCTGGCACAATCCCCAGCTCTACTTCCACCTGTCAACACGTTTTCCTTCCACCCCGCTACCCTATCCAGTTTGATAATGGTTGTTTGATTGCCAAAAGAGAAAGATGTCTATGTCACACGAGCTTGCATGGAGCCCCAGATGCATCACAGAACACTGGGATTTTCTTGCTAAGCACCAGCCTAGCCTACTGTCAAATTCAGCCAAAGCTTAAGCTTACCTGGTTTACTTCTAAGCACAGACAGCAGTGGACAAGTCTCAAACAAAGGGTTTGTTGCACCATGCAAGCTCAAACTGGAAACCAGAGCAATATCTCCTGCTCAAGATGGAGACTTGCAATGGTGATGCAATGGATAACATATAAAACAGCTGAAAAAAACCCTTAATCCTAGGAGCCCAAGGATGAAGATTTGCGCATCCTTTTAACAAATGAAGCCACACAGCAAATTGTATTGTATCTGTCAATGGAACTTCTGGTGAGGCCACTGAAACAACTCCAACCATCGATAAAACCTTCCCCCTCCACCTCCCAGCAGGTTAACTGTGCAGACACTGGACTTATGAGGATTAAATGCAGATACAGAAATACCTTGTCCCCAAAATCCATTTACCTCGTCCTGAGGGCCTGCCAGGCTGCATCAATGTCTGCGTACAGGTTTTTCTCAGAGGGCTTGCCGGTGCTCACCCCGTAGCCAGAGTAGTCATAAGAGAAGACGTTGCAGTTGATGCGGGAGCCAAGGCCAATATAGAAGCTGCACATCTGGCCCAGGTCCACAGCATTACCGTGCGAGAAGAGCAGCGTGTACCGGCCGGTGGGGGCACAGCGTACGAACATGCAGCCCAGCCTGTTATCCCGAGCCGTGCGGGAGAAGAACACTTCCACGGCATCCAGTTCCCGCTGCGAATACTGCCAGTCCGCCCGCTCGCTCAAGTGCAGGCTGCAGGTGCCTGATCCCGTGGGGGTCCCTGCCCCGGCTGCCGCCCCGGCCTCCTGCTGCTGCTCGGGCTGCAGCACGGTGTAGGTGGGCTCCGGGGGCAGGAAGGCCAGCTTGGCAGCGATGCGGCTGGGGCAAGGCGGGCAGCAAAAGAGCCAGCAGAGCTCGCCCAGAGAGAAACCGTTCATTCTGGGGCCTTGTTCTGGCATCAGAGACACCGGAGAAAAACTAACCTACGCTGGAAAGAAGTCAAACCGAACCGAGCCAGTGCCCTCCTCCAAGGCAACCTGCGCTCCTTCCTGCCGGGCTGCCACCTGCCCTCCCGAAACGCAAACAATGACAACCTTGGGGGAAACACCGCTTGGCAAAAACAGCGCAGCTCTTCGAAGCCTGCAAACGTGCTTACAGCAAAAGAAAAAGGCAGCCCGCAAAGCATAAACCAGGCACAGGCAGCCCCTAAGCCCCCCACAACCCACAGCACGGCAAAGCCGCAGCCCTCTAAGCCACCCCCCGAGCTCCCCTCGAAGGAGATGACCCCCACGAAAGCATGGGGAGAAGGAACCCCCTCACCCCGCGGCTGAGCACGAAGAGCGGGGACTGAGCACCGGGACCGAGCACCGGGACCGAGCACCGGGACCGAGCACCGGGACCGAGCACCGGGACCGAGCACCGGGACTGAGCACTGGGACTGAGCACCGGGACTGAGCACCGGCACCGGGCCCTTCCCTTCCCCCGCCCCGCTCCTCACGACCCCGCCGCCCCCGGCCCCGCAAAGCACCAAGGCCCTCCCCCCCCACACACACACCCCACCGCCCCCGGCCCACGCGGGAGCAGCGGGATGAAGCCGCGAGGAAGCGGATGCGCCGCGGAGGGGAAAGGCTCGCGGAGGGCTCAGCCGCGCGCGGCGGCGCGCAGGGCCGCGCGCAGGCAGCAGCGGGCGGCGGCCATGTCCCCGCGGCGCCCCCTCCCCCCCCCCCTCCCCCCGCCCCAGCTCCCGCCTTCGCCGCAGCGCTTCCGGGTTACGCGCGCGCCTCAGGTGCCGCAGGCGGGAACGCGCCGCGCGCGCCGCGGGGCTCTGTCACGGGGCCTCCCCGCGCCCCCTGCCCGGCCCCCGCCGCCCATGCGCGGGGCGAGGGCGCTCGGGGCCGACCGCGCCGCTCCGCCCTCCTCGGGGCGGTCCCCGGGGTGCCGGGGTGCTGCTCCTCCAGCCCCGCAGCGCCAGCGGGCTCGGGGCACCCCCGAGGAGAGGGCTGTTGGCTGGCGGGGCCGCGGTCGTCCCTCGCTGCGTGGCTTGGCGGGGCCAGGGCGTTGGGGCCACGCAATCAGAGAGTCGCTTGGTTGGAAAAGGCCGTTGAGATCATCGAGTCCAACCGCACCTGTCCCACTGCTGAACCGCATCCCGCAGCGCCTCAGCCGCCCGTTTGAAAAACCCCTCCAGGGATGGAGACTCAGCCCCCTCCCTGGGCAGCCTCTGCCAGGGCCTGAGACGCTTTCAGTGAAGAAACGTTTCCTGATGTCCAGTCTGAACCTCTCCTGGTGCGACTTGAGGCCATTCCTCTCATCCCATCACCTGTCACTTGGGAGAAGAGGCCAGCACCCACCTCGCCACAGCCTCCTTTCAGGCAGCTGTAGACAGCGATGAGGCCTCCCCTCAGCCTCTTCTCCAATGCTAAACAACTCCAGTTTCCATATCCTCTCCTCATAGGACCTGTTCTCCATCTCCTTCACCAGCCTTGTCACCCTTCTCTGGACACGCTCCAGCCCCTCAATGTCTTTCTCGTAGTGAAGGACCCCAAGCTGAACCCAGCACTCGAGGTGTGGCCTCACCACTGCCGAGTCCAAGGGCACAATCACTGCCCTGGTCCTGCTGGCCACACTGTCTCTGATACAGGCCAAGATGCCATTGGCTGCCTTGGCCACTTGGGCCACTGGTGGCTCATGTTCAGCCGCTGTCAACCAACACCCCCAGGTCTTTCTCTGACAGGCAGCTTTCCAGCAATTCTTCCCCAAGCCTGTTACACTGCATGGGGTTGTTGTGTCCCAAGTGTAGGACCAGACACTTGGCCTTGTTGAACCTCATCCTATCGGTCTCATCCCATCGATCCAGCCTGTCCTGATCCCTCTGCAGAGCCTCAGTACCTTCAAGCAGATCAACACTTCCACCCATCTTAGTGTTCTCCTGGTCACGCCAGGCTGGCCTTGAGTCTCACTCCTAAGGAATTTTGGATATAGTCATGCACAAACGCAAATAGAGCTGCTCCTCAGCTGGCAGCACCCAGGACTCCACTCTCCTGGTGTCAAGCTTGCTGTGCATCCCAGACTTAAAAGCCACAGAGATCTTGTACCTGCTAGATTTGGCCAAAATTAGTCAACGGTTTCAAGAGAGACCACAGAAAAATTTTAAAAAAGGGTACAATTGTGAAAGCCTCATTTCCTTAGAAAATCAGGCTCATAACCCATATCCCAATTCACTGAATAATTCAATAATTCATTAAATAAAATAGCCAATCATTTAGGGCATATGGCAGAAGCCATGAATCGGTGGTATGGTGTCTCTTTAACAAGTTTGTCAACCCAGAGAGCAGGGGTTGGGTGAACCACAGCTCATGTTTGTGGGCGAAACACAGCTGGGGATATTTATGTGTTACAAACAGGTTATATATGCCCTTTAATTAATTAACCAGCACTATGTGCTTGCTGAAAAAACAACCCTGTGACATAGCCCAAGTGAAACTATAAAGAGTGTGGCTGTACTTACCGTGTAATTCATGTACATCCAGCCAGTGCCCCAACTTCAAGCATGGCATGTGCATCCACCTTGTTATGGTGCTCTCCTACTGTGTGTCTTGCAAAGTTTCAAAACCTCAAGAAGAACATTGAGCTGAGGTCATTTCATTAGTGGCAAGCCTGAGATGAACTTCTCTTTCAGTGCTAACTTGTGCCAGCTCTTAAGAAAGAAAATCTACGTAGAAAAGAATCAGTCATGTGAGATATTCCTTTGTCTTTGGAATGTCATAAGTAAGACCAGCCCCCATCCACATCAATCTTAATTTTGCTAACAACAGGAATTTTAGAAACCTTAAATTCACCCAGCAATCATTGTGTCTATGTTTACTGTTAAAGGAGAAAATGAAGGCTGTGTATCTATAAACAACTTGGCCTCTGGCATGGATGAACTGTTTCATCCAGAGGACAGGGAATTCCCAGTTTATTACATGTGTGCCAAGCATGTCCTGCTGGGAGGGTGGCAGACCTAGAGATCCAGTAGGGTGATGAAGCACATCCCACCTACTGACACTGGGTTCCTTCAGGGGCAGAGACAGAGCCAAGGTGTCCCGCGTACAGGCTGATTAGATGTCCAATGAAACAGTGAAAGTGACTCCAACTCCATAGAATGTGATAGAAAAATCTGGATAAAGAAAATACAGAACAGATAAATGAGGAACCCTGTAAAATTCTTTGGGAATCACAAATGGCCTGAGACTCCACCTACACCGTTACAAGAAACACTATTGGTGTTCTGTGGGAAGACTGATACAACCCTGAGAAAACCCTGGATATACTCTAAATGATTTGGATGATGAGGTCTGAGAAAAACCTGTCTAGTGCTGCCGCGCCGTGTCCCTCTCACTGCACACATGCTGAAACCAAGATAACAGCTGGAATTTGGGCATGGAGCACCAACTGGAAGTAACATTTCTCAGAGCCCTCTCAAAGGCAGCATGACTCGCCCGGAGCCAGACAGCAAGGGCTGTTATATCATAAGTAGATTGCTACTCCAAAGAATAGACAATTAAAAGGGCACTATTTCCCATGCTCCACCCTGGTCCTTCCTTAGGTCATGTTTATAGTAGTGAGATTAAAGTATCCTTTTTGAATCCAAGGGGAAGCATCATGAAACTTGCTCCTCAAGTGACCTGGGCTGTGCAGACCTTTTTAGTTATCAGAGTTGCTTCATTGTTCTCATCATACACTCTCTGTAGCTCACATTTCTCTCAGTCCATCTCTTGTACAATAAAATAATTGCTGCACAGGGAGTGTCTCCTCAAGAAAGATAACATTTGCCAAAGTCTTGGGGAACATGAAGAAAGGAGCGAGAGGGGGTGACTGAAGTGGAAATCATGCCGGATGAGAAGGATGGACAAGTAAGAAAAAGGCGTTCCTGAATACTGCTGCCATCATGGCAAGCTGAAAATACTGTGTCCATGAGTTTGAAGAAAGTAAAGCAATTGGGACTTAAAATTAGCATTCTTTTAGTTTGTATCCTGAGTTCTCAACAGAGACCTGTAATGCAGTAATGCTCAAGAGAGTAAAAAGTAAGAGAATTTTGACCCATGCATTTGTGTGCTCCTTCAGTGGCAACCTCCTCTCTAACCTGTCAGGATCCACAGTAGTACTGTGGGGGTTATATTTCAGCTTGCTGGGCTGAAAAGGTGTCTGTAGAAAGCCAGGCACAGACAGCTTCATGCCTCTCACACACATCCTGTCACTACCCAGCGCTTGATTTCTAACATCTTAAGAAAAGTGCTGACTCCTTCCAGCACTAATACGTTTGGGTCCTTATAACTTTCTCTTTCCTTCAGCCACCTCTTTTGCTAAAGATCTGATGTTTTTGCTGGGATGAGGATTTTTCCAGGTCCTGCAAATCCTTCTGACATCATTATGTCCAGATACTCAGCTATGGTGGGCACAGGAAGACAACAGATAGTGAGTACAACAATACTACTCATGCTCAACATCTGAAATTGTTACTTGAAGAGTGGCTGTTTTGGAACTTTCCTCTGTGTATTCCCCTTAATACTACTGCTTCAGTCCAGCTGTCCATTTTGTCTCCTCATAGCTGTCCCTTCAACCCCATATGTCCCTCTACTCTTCCTTCTCCTTCTTGTTTTGCAGCCAGCAGGCATCTGCATAGTTTTCACTTGTCCAAATACTTGAAAATGCTCAAGAAAAACAAGTATTTCTGCGTATTTTGTTACTGCAGAACTCATATTTTTAATTATCTGTAAATAAAGAAGTCCCTACTGCTGTGCCTTGTAAGTAACATGACACTAAGACTCAGTGAAGTACCCCACTTCTTCACTAAATATTAATATATGGCCTGCAAGGGTAGAATATGTAAGCATTTAATAATAAATTGTCAAGCCCACTAAGAAATGGGAAGTAACCCACAGGAAAATGTGTATCTATGAGACTTTTATTATCTGCCTTTGATTAACTGTTGATGGACCCAGAAAGATTCCTCAGGTGAGCAGAGTAAATCTTCATATATCAACCAAAAAGGTAAATACAGCAAATAGAGAACAGACTGGTTGGATATGTCTTGATTATTTCCACCATATCCTGTAGTCTCACAGTGCCTGTTACAAGGGCAGAGCACTTCACACTCCACTTCCTTTTCCTGAACACTAGACAGACAAAGGAATAGGGGAGAACACAGTGAGAATGAAGCCAAAGACACCTGGCTGCAGCACTGTGAAGATGATGTATCTTAAATGTTAACTGTGCCTGGCTTCCTGCTGCTGCTTGCCAACTGTGTGACTGTTACAGCTGGATAAACAGTCCACATCTAATACCTGCACACGTGCAACCATCATCTGATTGCAGAAGTGGTCACAATGCCAAATTCAGACTAGGAAGTTCCTTCATGCATTTTTGCTTATTTCCTGGACAAAACAGTGCATGAAGAGCACAAGTATTATTTCTTATTGTTCTTGTAAGTTCATATCTATGTATCCCAGGTCTCTTGTAGAATATGTTAAAGCAGTAGCAACACCGGAAGGCAACGTCTCCTTGAGTTGAAGCACAAGGCAAGAGACACACTGGAGTCTACCAAACTGAGGTGCAGGGGAAATAGTAAAGCACTATTAATCAGCATGCTTGGCTGTGCTCTCGCAGTTTTGGGGCAAAGGTGTACTTAAAGGATTTGAAAGAGAAAAATTAATTTGCCAAGGACCCTTCCACAGACAGGAGAAGCAGATGTAGTGGGAAATGGTGTGTCTGAAAGAGACCAGCAGATGATGGCATCAGGAACTTACTGCACACAGTTATCACCCTTGTGCTAGTGAGAAGATGAAACAGCGAGGACACTGTGAAAACCTTGTCAGTGAGGTCAAGAATGCTGTGTGGGATGTGCTACAAGCACAGCATTAGCCAGTGGAGTTAATAAAAAGAGAGGGATCGTATACTAGGGGTGTGTTAGAGAGCCCTGAAGAAAGAACAAGCAATGCAGCCAAAGCTGGTAGGGGACCAGGATTTGAAAGCAATACCTTCATTATGCAGTTTAACCAGCAGCGTCCCATTGTTTCCATGTATTCCTCCATTTGTTTGTCTTTAGTTGTATAATTAGATTTTAGTTTTTGATCTGTTTCTTCTTAGCTTCACAGCTAAAACTCTAGGCAATAATAAGGAGCAATACAAAGGTGCTGAGAACTTTCTGTTTTTTAAAGGGAACAGGTCTTTAGAAATATAGACCTGGTTTCAGGTTTCTAAAGGTGGTGTATCAGATTCACTGTTGCTGCCCCCAGCAAACCAGTGCCAGGCTAATGCTAAATCACTGCTGCAGAGGAAACAGAGGGAAAGGATAGAGTAAATAAAGAAAACCAGACACCGAGCCCCTGAGGGCTGGCCTTGCCACTCCTTCTGCTGCCAGGAGGAAGGGAGAGTCAGGGCAGTAACTGCTACTCCTGGGACATGTCGGGTCCTCCACCCTACAGAGACCACCCTCCCTGTTGGCAGCAGGGCACTGTGTTCCTTTCCTAGATGCTGCTGCAAAAGAAGCAGGCACTGGGCCATAGTTCTTCATCCAGATAGCTTAAGCTGGTCCTTGTGCTGAGCATGGCCTTGAAGCTCAAGAGAGTGGTGGATGTTTCCTATCACAAAAGCTGCCAGGGTGCCAGACCCTGGTCTCTATGGAGTCAAGACTATGTAGTCAAGATAGAACACCTAAATTAGTCACCCAGGGTAAGCAAGCTAAACATAGCCTTCAGTATATGGTTCATACTTATGTTTTTTTTTCTGTTGGGTGTATCCTTCCCTACATTGTGCTAGTGGGAAGAACTTTCTTATTTCTTTTTCTAAAGCCAAGCAAGATTGCAGCAATTTCCTGCCATGTAAGCCCATGTAGCATTAAACCTACAGGTCTATATGCACAAAAGAACATCAATTACTATAACAAATTGAAAAAAAAAAAGGAAAAAAATAGAGAAAACCCACAGAGCTTGAATGATCGATTTCTTTACAAGTATGAGTCTAAGATAAATGACACTATTCAGGGTTTAAAAGAGCTTTCTGTAAGGTTTTCAGGAGTTTAATCAAGACCTAGCTGTCCTCAGAATTGCTGTGAATACAATATGAGAAGAATGGGAAAAGGAAAACAAAGATGTGCAAACATCGAAACTTATGGGAGGGATAGTGGGGGGACATGGCAACTTACTTTGTGATACACAAGGAGAGTTTAGAGTCTTGATTTGCAATGACTAAATTTCATGCTTGTCACTGGTGAATTGACATTTTAAAGATATGTTCTTGACAGCTTTTTCGTGTCAGTATTTTGTTCAGGCTGTATCTAGGCTGATGAAAGGAATTTCAATTAAGGATGAAATCCTTTCCTTACCGTATTGAAATGCACAGGGTGGGAGCAGAGGGAAAATGCAGCAGTGAAAACTCTATAGACAATTCTTAAGGCATCTTGCTGACACAGGACAAGATAGTTTAGGAATGCCTGGGGCAGTGCACTCGGGAGCATGGTTTACTGTGCCTTTACAAAGAAGCAGTGTGCATTCACTTTAATGCCTACTGCCTGAGGCCATGTATCATTCAAACAGGGGGCTAAGGGTTTGATAAATCCCAATCAAGTTCGGTGCTCAAGGGAATGGCAAACTAGAGTCATCCAGGAGTGGTGGGGAGGATAGCTACATAACCTGGCAAGAAAAGGCTGATTTTTGCCCTGTGAATGTAAGCAGTGCCATGGGAAATGAAAGGGGTTGTAAATCTGCATAGCTATATTGGGAAGAGCTGGGATGAAGCATAGTGAAAGCCTTAGAGAAAAGAAGTGTGAAAACCAGTAAGGCATGTGTGTGAAGACAGTGCATAGGAGAGAGAGAAAAAAAAAATAAACCAATAGAAAATCCATAGGGAAGAAAAAAAAAGAAAATATTGCTAATTGTAGAAAACCACATCAAAACCACTTCATCTACCTACCTTGCTATCACCTAACATTTGGGGTAAAAGACAAATTAGTTCATGTTGAGCGCGTTCATGTAAATGTATTTCTCTTTGCATTCATGTCTTTGCCCACCATTTTTCCAGCCCATCCTTTTATGAGAATTTTTATTCTGCTGATACATCCAGGATGCTCACTAGGAGTCCTGGCTTCCAGCTGGGCTCCCAGCAGCCGTGTTGACCTTCAGGGAGCAGCTGACCCACACTATGCATTCAGCATGGGTGTAACTAATGCATTGCAAAGACTCTTTGACCTCTGTGTGGAGGCCGTAACTAGAAACTGGAGTCAGCACTGCAGCATTGCAACCAAGCAAATCCTGGACAGAGCCAGAGCTCTGTGTTGCTGGGGGTAGACCAATAACCAAGCTATCAATTATAGCCAGTTTGAGTATGTCTACACTGCTACGGAGTCATTAATGTGACTGAGGTGTAGACATACATTTCATTCATTACAATAATTAATCTAAGATGATTTGATTTATCAGCACAAGCCAGAAGTACTGTTCATGTGGTTTGTAGTCGTGCAGATATTCAGGGGAGAGGCTGTCATTAAATTGCAATCTGAGTATCTGCCTACAACTGCCAAATCCCACATATGTCACAGGAACTAAATGGAGAACTTCCAGATTCTCCTGAAATAATGTGGAAGTTCTGGTAGTGTATCACATTATTTCCTAAAAAAAATCAAAACTAGAGCAAGTGGGTTTTTGTGTTTCTTCACTTTCCAGAAATCACCAGAAAACGTATGTTTCATTTCATCATAAACCTCCAGGGGATTTTGAAGATCAGTGGAGATAAAGCTCAGGCTCCCATTCATGAGTACTGGTCATGTAATTAAAACAGAAAAGTACATTTAGGCGTATGTGTACTACTGTCTGTCAGAAATCAGCAATCCTTCATTGAAGCACGTGTACCTTTCCAACTGTCTGTCGAATGCAGAGTCTTCACACCCAAACTCTGAACCATATTCTTCAGCTGGAGTAAACCAATTTTAATCAGTTTGAATTTAATTCTTAAAAAGTACAAGCATAGAAGGGACAAGGCTTTTTAAAATTATTTCTTGAGGGAAGTATATAGATTTTTTTCTTCTAAACATCACTCAAACTCAGTTTTCTCAAACCATACAAACAAAAAAATGCCTTAGTCTGAGAGTATCCCTGGACTCACTGGTAGAGGTGTAAATCTGGAAATCAGGCAACATGTTTTCACCTGGGGTGTGCATTTGGGGTTGGAAATCCAACACTCAAGCACTGCCTGCTCCTCCCTTCCTTCTCTTTAAGGTGTTACCTCCACTGTTCTCCCTAGAAAGCCAGGATAAAACCTGTCTTTCTGGTAACATGCTTTTATCAATGCATAAGGAAGCAAGGAAATGATCTGTGGAACATATTCCCTCTTCACTGGTGGTGCTGCTGGGGGTTGCTTTACCTGTTTCTATACGTTGGTGAAACAATTTATGCCTCCCATAGCAACAATGGCATAGACATCAAGAACTGCAGCCTGCCTTAACCCTATTCTTGGTTTGCAATACTCATCTTGAATTATCCACCCTGATATTCTGGCAGCAAATAGGGGAGAACTTTGAGTGAACAGATATCCTGGCAAAATGAATCTGGAGGGAAGAGGTGAAACTACCAGAGCTGCTGTAGTAAATCTGAGTCTACTCTGTATGCAGCACTGGCTGGCTGGACTGGGGATGTGGGACCAATGGAAAAAGCAACTTTAGGGTAGAAGCAGATGAGCAGAGATGTTCCTCATGGTGAGAAGAGTGATATGGGGCAGTGGAAGAGACACATGCTGGCTTTGTTCCTCACCAATTCCCTACAGCTGTTACCACTACTTTGAACCAAATAAGGTGCTTTCTACCTTAAGAAGAAATTCTGAGGGAGAGAGATAAGAACAGGGCACTGAACTGAGAGAGTGCCCCACGCTGTCTGAGAGTCATTTGGCTGGCAACCTGGATTTCCACTCATTGCCTTTTAGTCATTGTGGTTTCCAAAATGTCAAACCCTGATGTTTGTAGTCCAGGGGCAGTTTCCTAGAAAAATGTTCCATAACTGGTCCCTAGCATCTAAAAAAGCAAGCAATCCAAGCATAGAAGCATAAACAACAGAACTCATTGACTTTTACAGGCAAACCCATGCCATGCCTAAGTAATATGTTTTAACCTGTTCTTGAACACTTCCATTGTGTCTCTGTTCTTCCTTATGGCAATTTCTTTTCTTAATTCCCAAGCAATGTGTTTGTATGATTTAAGCCCACCACTGTACTTCCTACAATCACAGTATCACAGTATCACAAGGTTGGAAAGGACCTCTGAGATCATCGAGTCCAACCTATAACCCAACATTAACACCAACACTGACACCATCATCTAAACCATGACACTCAGTGCCTCATCCAGTCTCCCCTTAAACACCTCCAGGGTCGGCGACTCCACCACCTTCCTGGGCAGTGTATTCCAGTGGCCAATCAACATTAAGAACAGTCTTTTTTCCTCTTCACAGCAGATATTGCTGTATTTGTCATTACCTCTATTCAGTCATTTCTTCAGATGAATGCAGTTCCTTCAACTTTTCTTTGTAACTTCTCTTTCTGAGTCATTCCTGTTCTGTCTCTCTCAAGCTGACCCACGACTGTCCTCAAATGTGAAGCTGCAGACTGGTTATGGTACTCCAGTTGTGGTCTTGCTCATGCTGAGTAGAAGAGCAAGATGATCTCACAGCTTATAGACTGCACTTCCACTAATCTATCCCAGTATGGGGTTTGCCTTGTTTTCCTCTTTTTTTTTGTTGTTAGGAGCTGCATGAGGCTGCTGACTCCCATTGAGCCCACTCTAACCCACACACCTTTTCAGCCAACTGCTGCTCATCCTGTTGGCTGTTTACCTCTTCTTCTTTTTTGTAATTGATTTTTCCTACCAACACAGAACATCACAGTTGTCCTTATCAGGTTGCATTTATCCTCTTGTAATACAATCAACACACTTGCTACCTGCAGAGTAGCAAACAAATACAAGGCTGAGTACAGAGGCTGTATTCAGGTCAGCCTTGCTTCTTTAGGAAGAACTTAATATTCTTACTTGCAGATCTCTGCAAATAAGATTCTTTTCTATAGATGATGTGCTCTGCTATGACTATGACAGCCAGGATCATTAAAGAGAGAGACTCTGAGAGCCCCTTATGCTGAGTGTGGGTGGGCAGCATGTGCACTGCTGCATGGCAGCATGTCAACCCTACCCCAACCCACACCCCATGAATCAGCCTGCTACACCTGAACATTGTAAAATGACTGGTAGAAGCAAACTCTTCCATTTCTTCAAAGAGATGAAACATTTCTCATCACCAGAGGGAAAAAAAAAACAAAACCATTATTTACCATTCTAGGAAAAAAATAACTATTTTCCTTTTTTTTTTTTGCCGAACCAGCTGTGCAACATCTGTTGTTATACATGAGATACTTCAAGGCAAATACACTTACTCAAAGGATAGGGTTTTTTGCTGAAGTGCATAAAGTTTTCCACAGATTTGCCCCAGTCTTCCAAAATCTCATAGTATTTCATATATAATTATCAGGCTGTCTGCATAGGAACTCTGGCAATACAGAGTGGAGCTAGCCTAGTCATCCTTCATACCTGGTGTGACAGGGGTGCTTAAAGAGATGTGCTGCTAATCACTTTGACTGCAGGAGGCTGGCTGTACAGGTAAAAAGACACTTGTTATTTACTGGTGAAGTAGCAGGGATGAAATTCAATGACAGTGACATGGAGGCTAAACTGAGAAACAAAATAATCCAGGCTACTGCGATAGCAGATTAATGTTAAGTATGCAATTAGATACAGCAAAATGAATGAAAGAGGAAGCAGATGTAAACCAGCTTAATAGTTATTTTGTATCTTCTTGCCAGACGTATCTTATTAAGGGTCTGTTACTGAAGCTTTTAAATCTCTACCAACAAAAGCCTATCAGATACAGAGAGCAATGACATTTTCCTTCAGGGGTTACAACCCAGAGGTTCTGCCAAGCTAAGACCTGCCAGGAAGCTAAATAGTTAATGAGGTAGCAACAGCTACGTTTATAAAGAAAGAAAGCAGTAAGTGGCCAGTTCCTTTCGGCTGAAGTCTTAAGGTTTTAAAAATTAATGCCAAGGTACTGATAAACTACATGGTAATTTCCTGAGGAAAGATTAGAGGCTTATGCAGAAGATAAAACCCTAAGCGTATGTCTGCCTGCCTTGGCTTCCACGTATTAACTGTATATATAATGCTGGTGTAACTGGAACAATTCTCTGATGGTCACAGTAGTACAGCTCATACCTTATTCTCCCACAACAATTGGAATATCTCACTACTTTGACTTTGTTCAATAATAAAAGGGAGTTTGGTGCTCACGTCTGTCAGCAGGTAACAAAGACTGGATTATACAAATGCCATAAGAGTTGATGCCTCACAACTCTTCAGAGTGGTGACCAGGCTGACAGGTCTTTGTGCTCTGGTTATTAAGAGAAGACACTCCCTTCTTACAGGCAGTCAATCTGATTCACACCAGCAGGGCTTTCAGCCAGCACACAAAATTCCAGAGCTACATTCTGGGCCAGGGGCTTCCTGGCTTCACATTGACACTGCAGTTCTATTCAGTAGTGAGGGCTCTGCTGAAGAGGTGGAGCAAGTGTGGCACATAGCTCTGTGTATCTGCTGGTCCACATAGCCATTCCTTTCCAGTCCAACCATAGCCATTCCCAGCTTGCAGTAAACAACATGTTGCCGAGTTGGAAAGGAGGGGAGGAAGGTCTGACAAGTTCAGGAAGGTATTGGAAGACTTCCCATGTCAAACACATCGTTTTCCTCTTCCTGCACATGGGTTGCTCAGGGGGAAGAGAGGAAAAAACCTTTTGGGTTGATTCATTCACACTATACTAAGAGAAACACCTGCAACGGTGCTTTAGGAAGTAGCATTACACTGGAATATGGGGGCACCAGGGTGAAGTGGGACTCCTTTGTTTCACAGCAAGTGTCACTACCTGGATTCATTTCCAAGCATCTTTGTGATTCAGCCTCGGAGCTGTCTGTTTTCACAAGTTGCCATTGCTCTCTGTATTTCAAAAGGAAAACAGGTTAAAATATAATGCACTTCTTCGGCTCTACGGAGATGGGATTGATTTTTTTTTTTCCTTAGAGAAATTTGATTAATTTTGGCCCTGTACTTGATCTGGTGTTTTACTTGAAACAGTCCAGTATTTCCACATCCACTAAGTTATTTCCCTGTTTTTCTGGATTGAGTCTTTTAAGAGCTGATCATTTAGCTTAATAAATACAACCGTAAGCATAATTTTTTTTTTTAAAAAAGGAAGCTTTCTTCTTCCCAGTTTGGGCCAAAAGGCAGATTTTCAGGGATGGAAATTCAACTCTATCACAGTTCAAATTTCAGCAGTGATGGCAAGACTTGCAGTTTTGTTCGCAATGATTTTTAGCAGAAGGATTATTTCTCCCTCTTGGATACATTTGTTTCTTGTAAGCACTTGATGCAGTGCATCGATTTGGCAATAACCCCCTGGTTGGGGAGTTACAATCTGGCGTTTTGTTTTCTTTCTGAAGCTTTTAAAACAGAGTAAGTGCTGAGTTCAATTTATCTGAACCAACATACGCAAGATTCACACAGATGTTGAGTCTCTAGACCCTCCTTTTCCTCACACGACTTCCTAGGGGATCCTCCTAGGGAAGCCAGTCATAATCTGGCGAAATAGAGGTGAAAATGCTGCTTTATGTGTCAGCAGAAAGGCTCTTCACTTAAAAGGGAGTCAAGGAACCCTCCCTCCGAAGCCCTGGCGTAGGCGATGCATGGTGACCCACTTCTCCAGCTTGGGAGGCTTGGCTGATCTTCACAGAAATTAGTGAAATCAGGTCAATTAACCACAGAGAAAGATCTGACCAAAGGAACAAACAGGATGGAAAAGGGGTCTAAGTGATAAAGGAGCTAAACATGGCTTGAGCCGAAGTGTTGAGGGACCATAATTCCTGTGACAAGAGGATAGAGGTGAAGTTCAGTGACAAGGTTCCCTTGAGCCTTTTTCCCTCTGTGTGCACTATTTAATGTGACCCAGTTCCGCTTTCGGCTCTTGGCACTGGGAGAAAGCACAGTCCATGCTGATCATGATTTTATTTCTAACTCTACTGGACTGAAAGGAGTCTCTTGATTTACATGAACAAGAAACTTGACCCTTGGGGTTAGATGGTGGCATAACACCCCCTTCCTCTTCCCAGCAGTGGGTCGCTCAGCAGGAAAACGTTAAAACAATTGGCTGGGCTGGCAGTTGTTCAGTCTGACTTCAGAGGATGAATGAAACAAAATGTTGACAGTTTTCTAATTAAAAACCCTCCAGTGACATATGGACAGACAGATAAAAAATTATATATGTCTTTTAAAAATACTGAGACCACAGCACAGTCTTGATTTACACATGCGTGCCCAAAAGCTGTCACCAGCTTAGATGTGTGTTTCTTTCCACAGCATCTCACTCAACGTGCAGTGCAGAGATCCAGCCTGTCCTCTACCATTAGGTTCTCAAGATCTCATCATGGCCTCTTGTTTGGGAGGCATGGGGCATTGCCTGTCATGCCTTATTGCTTCAGCACTATGACAGGAGCTGCACAGCTGAAGTACAAAGATGATTGAAATGTTAATTACTTCTAGGAGAATGTCAGCAGCAGCACTTGCCTGGCTGAAAGAAAATCCCTGGAGCATTTACCTGAAGGTGGACGAGGATCCTCCTTATGCCAGGGTCAAAGCAGAGCAATGACACTGAGTTAGTGCTTTTTTCACCCTGGAAGACAGAGAGCTCAGAATCAGTTCTCTGTTCATTAATCCAACCTGACGTGGGGAAACTGACTTTGCACGGTGGGAAGTGAGCCATGAAATAAACTGTTAATATAAGTAAGGAAGCAGCGACAGACATCAGAATTACTGCTGCTATGCTTATGTTTTGGGAGATGACACAATCCCAGCAGATCATTAACAGGGGGCGGATGCAGAAGTCCTTAGGCTAAAATCTTGCCATTGCTCCCAGTAATTGCCTTTTAAGCAACTGGGATTTGTAGGTGAAAGGTCTTGTACAACCAGAATCAATGTTTTGTGACAGTAAATTTTCTGACTGTAAGTGAGAAACATTGAGACCCTAAACATATACAGTTTTGCTGATACAAATGGACCAACACAGTCTTCTTTTAGAGGCTGCTTTTCTTAATTTTGTTGTAGCTCATACAGCCAATAAACGGATTACACTAACTTATTGCAAAGATATATTTTCTTTGCACACAGATGGTATTAGAAAACATCCCTGTATATAAAATCTGTAAATACGCAATGAATTTGTTATTTGATACGCAATGAATTGGTTTTCTGTGCAATATCCCCAACAGGAAGCGAAGCGTTTGTACTGACTAAAAACAATGTTATTACTTTCTTAAATAGAGCAATGCATCCTGTTGTTGTGAAGGATAAGCTTTGACTGGAAAGGAGTGTTATTGCAGCTTCAAATCATTCAAAACACAATTTTTTTTTTTTAAATTTAGAAAAAAAAGTTAGTTTTATTAGCTTCTCAGCAACTGTTGGAATATTTCCTTACAGAAGACAGTGTTGTGTCCGGCTGTTACTCAACCACTTAGATTCGAGACATTAAAGTTGCAGGAAGCACAGTTCAGCTTTTGCGTAGTTAGTAAGGAGTTGGCTTCCCAATTTCCCTGGAAACTGGATTGCTGCAGGACAGAAAACCACAATTCACAGTGGAAAATAATAGTTGATATATGAATATCTACCTAAAGACTAATCAGCAAACCAAACAATGTAAGAGGAAGATGACCCACATGACGCTTTTTGGAGGAAATTAGTCACCAGTATCCTCTTGCTTCCATTTGTTTTAAAATGTTAAATCACTGCCCCCTTCACCCCCCAGTTTGGTTGAGGATGGGTTAATACAGTAAGTTGTGGATCAGAAATCAAGCTGTTTTCAACAGACAAGTTATGTTTTACAAGTGCCTGATGTTGACCACGTGCCTGTTGACTTCCAAGGGTTAGTGCTTCAGGCTAGTGCTTAATACCAGGTGTTACTGCACATCACACGTTGCCAAGGCTCCCAGCGAGCATCGGCCCCAGGAAAGAAAGACATGAGGAACAGAGGGCAAAGGTAAACTCAAGTTTGCTTTGTGCGTGGTCCCAGCATACCCTTTGTGGTTTCCTGCTGTATTCACTGGGCCAACGAGCACAGCTCTGAAAGTTTCCTTTCCTCCTACCTTTGGATTAATGGCACACCGTTTAGGCAGGAGAAGAGGCTGAACACTGCAGTGAGATGAGCCTCTCTGGATCTGAAGTAGATGCACTGACTTTATTTGACTTCCAGCTTAATTATGCCAGTGCCCAACAAAGAGCAATGGTCCCTCTCACATCCACTGCGTGATGTACAAGCAATAACTCTGAAAGTATATGGTTTTTTCCTTCAACATTGAGAAGTTATGCATAAAACATTCTGGATGCCAAGTGCTACAGGATGTGCGGAACAAACAAACAAAAACTTCCACGAGATGAGTCCAAGATCCATTGATGTCAATGGAAATTTCTGCTGTTTTTTTCACCATGGTGCGTGGTTCTCCAGTCCCCAGCCTACAGGCAAGACAGGACAGAGTGAAGCTGGTGCTTGGGAGCTTTGTACGTGGTGTGGCTTCTCCTTCAAGGTGGTTTATTTTCAAGAACTGGTGCATGTCTTAGTTTTTAATGCATGCTGCTCTGTGCGTGTACTATGCTCTGAGGCTGGAAGCTCTTTTGCTTCTTTGGGTTTCATTAGGCTCTAATCTCTAGCAAATTAGCTTGATTGCAGATGTCCACTTCTTTTAGGCAAAAATCTAACAAACATGTACTCTGGTGAAAAGATCCAAACTCACCCCTGTTTCACACAAGGCTTCCCTAGACCAACAGCATTTTCTAACACGTAGACTTTGGGGTTGATAGCCAGCTCTGCCCTATGTCCACTACAGTGCAAAGGAATGTGGCTTTCTGAGCTGGAAACCACTGCCAAAACACTCTGTTTTGATGTGTAAACCAAGAGAAAGGTCAGCATGCTGCAGAGCACACAGACACCGACACCAGTGACGTGTGGAGGAGCTGGAAAAAACATCCACCTCCGTGGGTGAATGAGATGACAAGGCAGTCTGGTGCTTGGCTGCTTTGGCAGGCCTCACTCTTCACCCTGTACACTGCCTTGGGCTTCCCATTATGGACACCCACTTCTGTGAGCAAAGAGAACTCTGGCAGAAGCTCAGGTGTTGTCAACCTCTGGATTTTGTTTTCATGCTTTTTTTAAATGTAGTTGTTTCGTTGAAAGGAAGGAAACAAACCAAAGAATTTTCAACCCAAACCCTAGAACACTGGTTTCTAGTTTTGAGAAAAAAGCTATTTTCTTCCCACCCTCCAGGAAATGACTCAGTACTGGAAAAACATCAAAAAAACTAAATAGATCAGCTTAATTGTTTGCTAGTAAAAAAATCAATTATTAAAAAAATAATAAAACACCCCATGAGATCTGCAGCTGGTTTGGCTGAATGAGTCTCCTAGCAGTGGTCTTCCCTTGTCTTGCCTCTTTCTCCTTTGGCCTCCTACTCCACAGCTGTGTCTGCTCACTCTGCCCCTTCCTTCCAGCTGCTACTTTTTCAAACCAATTAGCACTACTAAGAGCTGTGGAAAGGCCAGGATGCAGCTCCTTCACCTCCTCTCCTACTGTCAGAAGCTCCTGCAGAGCTGTCTCTCCGCACTCACCTCCTCTTTGCTCAGCCACGGCCCCCAGGATCAGAGCCACAGTCATTCTGGTCCTGCAGGAGCTCAGGACAGAGCCAGGGCTGCTGCCAGCAGACCTGCACGGAACAGGATCTTCTCCCCTCTTTGCCCTGAGGCTGTGATTTGGCTGTCCCAGCAGCAGACTGACTCAAGCAACTACTTACTGGTTGTACTCAGTGGATATATCCTTTAAGCCCCACGAGTTTTCATGTCCTGGTAAACAACACAAATCTTTTCTGTGATTGCTACCCATCCAACACATTCTTTGGCCATCCATCAGGCACCTCTCAAGGCTGGCAAGGACCGTAGCGGTCCCCACAAAGCACCGTGCTTGAACACTGAGCTATGGCTGCCTGTGCAGGGAGATTTCTGCATCATTCATTTGGCCACCAGCACTCCCCACGGGCTCTGGGGGGAAAGAGCTGCCTCACGCCTGAGAGGGAGCTTCGGGAAGGGGCCAATCCTTGCCACGTTTGGCAGCTCCCCCAGCAGCTGTAGCTGCAGTTCAGGGAAGTGCATGGTCGGGGGGTAACGAGCTCGTAGCGAAGTGTGAGGGTGCATCTGGTGTGGATCACAGGGCTGACTTCATTTCCTTCCTCCTGGCTCACTCACTGCCTCTGCCCAGCCAGTTGGCTCAGGTCTGGCTGTTATCCAGTCAGTACCTCGTTTCCCCAGGGCAGAGCCACAGATAGCACTGGTTTCCCAAGGAGTGGGAGAGCTGGTAATCGCTCCAAGGAGCCTTCATGGGCGTAATTCTTTCTCAGGAGCCACCAGGTCTCCCCAGTGGCATCTGGAGTACATCCAGAGCTGATGGAGTAGCAAACAGGCGCTCCCTGTTACACCTGGCTGAACTGGAGACCGCAACCAGTAAAACAGAGAGGAGGACTTCCATTCACTTGGCCCATGAGGCTCTCTTAAAAGCTGGAGACAGGAAACATTATCTGCTAGGGACTGATCAGTATTTGTGCTGCAGCAGCTCTGGAGGCTCCCACTGACATCCTGCTCCTGTTATTCTGGGCACAGCCCCCAGACTGCAAATGGTCCTGGCTGCAAAGTCTTTGCAATTGAATCCACCTCCAACACGACTAAATAAGACCTGCCCCACCAGCAGACCCACAGATAAGGGACTTGGCTCTTCCCATTTAGCCAGGACCACCAGGGATCACTGTATCTGTGCAACCTGCCCAGCCTAATCCAAAACTAACATACCTGTTCCTGGCCACGGCGGGTGCTACTGATTCACTGCCTGGAAAAGCAGCAGCAAGACTGGAGGAATCCCAGCCACCTTCAGCCCTCCTTTCCCTCCCCAGTAGCTCCTAATCTGATTTGTGGTTTTGATGCTTAGCCTCACTGTCTTTAGTCATTCCCCCAGATAACAAAGCTAGACACACACCAGGGCTGAGTGAGTGAGAAGGACCTTAACTCAAGTCACTGGGTGCAAGCCCAGAGCACAGCCAAAGGCTGAACCCAGATCATCTGAAACAATCCTGTGCTCAATCAGCCGAACACCACTTCTCATGCTTTACCAGCCTGCAAGTCTTTTTTTTTATGGATTTAGAAAAGGGTTCAATCAATTTTTCAATAAATACCTGTTCTGGTAATGATGGCATTTCCACAGAGTGATTTGATTGTAGCTGTGCTTCTGGCAGCTTCCTCAAACAAGGGCTTAAAAAAATCACACACTGAATGCTGGCATCTGCTCCAGTGACTCTCCTGGTAAGAGACAGGGCAATGAAAGGAGTTTTGATTTAGATTCTGCCAGATCTTCCCAGTCTTACTTAGATATAGATATGACCCTCAAACCTGCACGAGATATACAAGACTTTTTATTTTCCAGGAGAGTTTCAGTTGCATTTCTTCTCTCCAACTGAAGCAATATCTTACATTAGATACTTCATTTATGGCAAAAAACTAGTTATACAGAACAGCTTTGTCAAATATCCATCAGTATCCATTGATACCATCAATAACCAGTCTCACTATTATTTAATTTCCAAGTCATTGGTACATGCTTGGCTTGGATGATACTAGGCTTGTGTTATACTTAGGAGGGGTAAGGAGGAAGAAAACAGAAGGGAGATAAACTAACCATTTATGGAATATTCCTGAAGTCTTTTCTTTTCCTTTGTGTTTAAATGACAGGAAAGTTATTTTGTCATTGTAATTTTTCCAGGATTTCCAAATTGGAACAAGAAGTTCCCAACCTCTGCAGACTTACCTATCTGTGAATGGAGTGCTGCTTCTCAGTGTTGGGTGGGAAACACCGAGTTAGTTGTCAGCAAGTGGAAACTGTGCTAGAATATCTTGGCAAAAGCGTGTATGCTGAAGAGCTGCTTGCTCTGCTGGACTTGTGACACTGGACTCTGTGCTATGTAGAAGTTAACTGCAACTGGGGGCCTGCGTGGTGCTGGTGTGGATCAATCCTTCACCAAAGTCTGAACAACTGAGGCCAGGTCAGTGCTGTGAGGAGAGCTGGCTGGGACAGGCAGAGGAATACACACAGGCTCTCCCCACGCCAAGTGCTGTCTGTGCTAATCAGCCCCTGCAGCAGCTCTAGGGTGAAGCCAGGTCCAGAGCACACAGACTGTGGCTGCCTGGATCTGGCATTCTTTTCTGGTCTGAACCAGGACACCGGGGCAGAAATGTCTGACCTCACATCAATAAAGCACATGCATTAAGTGGCTGTAATGAAGTATTTATCAGTCTCTCATTATTAAAGATTATTCTCTGATGTCTGCACCACTTGTAAAACCTGGAACAGGCTGGGTTTGTTCCTCTCTTGTTCCTCCCAGGAGGTATATGCACAGTCAGCACTGTTTAACCATTCCCAGGAAGAGACAGTCTTTCCTGAGAGGAAATCAGTGTTCCATCTCCACCCAGAAAAATCAGCAGGACTGGATGAAATCTGCAGTCTGAGATCTCTACGTAAGCCCAGAGACATCACTTTCTTTTCCCTTGGCTTCCTGCCATTGTCTTTGGCAAGAGCCCAGGGAAAGGGGAACACTTTCTTCTCCTGCCCACCACACCAAGTATCTGTAGCCCTTGCAGGTATTTCTCAGCCCATATATGTTTTGCCTGTATATATATATTTCTCAGCCCATATATGAGAGCCTGTATACAAATAGACACATCTATACCCTCATACACGCACACACACCTACTTTAGACACCTATTCCTGCACATCCACACACCTGTGTGGTGGCCCTGGTCCCTCACACCGTGTATCAGACTCATTTCTGCCTTGCTTATGTATTTCCACCAACAAACATACAAGTCCCATCTCTTTTCCTGAAAAATGATGATGCAGAAGCATGGGATGGACTTGCCATGGGGGCACAGCCCAGTGCTGCTTTACACACTGGCACCACAGTATGAGAGCAGGGGCAATGGATGGCCAAGCTGGGCTTGAGTTTGGTGGCTGTGTGACACAGGTTGTCACAGCTCAGCTCCTGATTGCCATCTCCATCCAGCAAAGACCTTAAACACCTACACAGCCTTTCCAGCAGGAGCCCTTCAGGGCTCTCATCAGGGCTTTGTTTTGTGCATCAGAGCCCTGGGTGAAGCAGCTTTCAACACCCTCCCTCTCCTCCTGGCAAATCCTGGAAGCATTCCAGCCCTTGGAAGCTGCTTCACTTCGTGCCAGCAGAACAAGTCCCCTCCTCTGCCTGCCCACACCGTGTGTCAGTGTCACTACTCAAGCCCTTCCTGGACTCCTCTGTTGCTGGGGATACCCTGGGACCAGGAAGAGGTTCCTGTAACTGTAGATTTTCAAGCTGCTGATGTTGGCTTTTCTACCCTTTCCTTTTCCTGGGACAGGCAAAGGCATCTGGCTTTCATTAGTTTTCAGTGCTCTACTCTAGGAAGCAAATTCTAGTTTGGGAAGGACTTTTTGCTTTTCACATCTTGCTTTGAAGAAACTACTGTTTAAAATAAACATTTTCTCATCCAATGCCACCACTGGTAATGCTGAAAGGCTGCTTCCAACCTGCTGGAAACTGGCCTCAGGGAGACCTCCACACTTGCTAAAACCCTGCCCTGAGCTGGAGCCTCCACGAAACCCCTCAGCTGCATCCCCATCAGCAGAACTCAGAGCCAGGGCATTGCCTCGGAGAGCTTACGAGCCAGCTGAGTGCTCTTTCTCCAGCCTCAGCATACTTGAGTAGCCTCAAGTGAGAAAAGCAGGTCTGACAGAGGCCCCTGCAATGTCACACAGCTGCCAACAGCTGGGCTGCAGGGCTGGAGACCCAAACGGCATCTCCTTGTGCACCCAGCACAGCCGCCCAGCCCACCCGCTGCATGGCTGTACCCTGCACCCTGCCAGGCTTCAGGCCCCAGCAAAGCTCAGTGTGAGGTACAGGAGAAGCCCAGAGCTGCCCACCCAGGTGAGATGAACAACTCTGCCGGCCTCTCAAGGCCAGGTAAGAGGTGACACCCACCCCAGTGCTAGTGCTGGGGCCTGGCACTGCCAGTCAGCCCCCAGTCCCTGCACAGAGGGCATCTATCACTCTGAACACATGCAGAGAGGCATTTTCTCACCCACCAGGTGGTGTTAAGCCCTGGAGACAAATCCAGACCAGAAAGAGCTGTGGAGGGCAAGGAAGAAGGGGAAAAATCATGGAAGTGATGGAGGAAACCCAGAGAAGAAATAAGCCGTGATGACTTCCTACCTGTGATTTGCTCCGTGAGGAATATCTGCTCTCTGCCTTGCTGTGGGCATTTTCTGCAGTATCCAACACTCAAACCTTCTTCCTGCGTGTCCTAGGCATTCCTGCTTAATTGACACATTTGGAATTTCTGAACCATCTTTGATTAACTTCTCTGCCTTTTTATTTTTATTATTTTCTACCTATCATAATACTTCCCAGAATTTAAAGAGGGCTACAGGAAAGCTGGGAAGAGGCTCTTTATTAGGGAGTGCAGTGATAGGATGAGGAAGAATGGCTTAAAGCTGAAAGAGGAGACATTTAGATTAGATCTTAGGAAGAATTTTTTCCTGTGAGGGTGGGGAGGCCCTGGCACAGGTTGCCCACAGAAGTCACGGCTGCCCTGGAGGTGTTCAAGGTCAGGCTGGATATCAGCATCAGCCCATCCATCTCTGAAATGAGCTCTCAAACAAGAAGCCAGGTTGGAAAGTAGAGTCTGATAGAGGGAAAGAGGCTCATTTTAAGGTGAAATGAACTTGGTTGTGTCACCCATAGCCCATGATTATCTACAATTACGTTCTTTTTCCTCTTTTTTCTATCTTTTGTTTGCAAAAATATAATTTTGGAGAAGGGATTTAGGATTTGTGCTTACAAATAAAATAGACTATGACTTGCATGATGGGAGCAGTTCAGTTTTACGTGGTTCTCTCTTGCCATGTTTACACAGCTGGGCAGATACCATTAAAACATATTTTCTCAGGAGGCAGTGTGGTCTAGTGGAATGAGCACGGGCCTAGGAGGCAAGAACTCCCACGTTGTAATTTTGGGTCACCAGTGATTAAGCTTTGGTTCAGAGTCATTTAACCCCTGTGTGCTCCAGCATCTCCCAAAGGCATCTCCTTGATGTTGAGGACCAATGTGTTAATTTTGGGGTAGGAGAGGATGAGGTGGTACCTGATGTGGTACCCAGGGTCGAAAACAGCCAAATGAAAACTGTCGAGGGATGCATTGGCTCTTTCTTCTCCATCTTCATCTCATGGCTTTGGATTAGCCAGGCTCTGAATCAGAAATGATGCATCTGACATGGTCTTGTGCAAATCTTTCTGCTCCAAATTGACATCATCCACGAGCACACACCAATGCTTTGTCACTTTCCCTAGCAGTAAAGGAAAGCAACCTTCTTGGTAGGACCACCAGAGCTTTGCAGATCCTTAGGGAAGTGAAAAAGTGAGCAAATAGCAGTGCTTTCAGCCCAGAAACATTAAAATTAAAAAGCATCAATTTCCTAAAAGCTGATGAACATACCATGTTACATCTGAACAGGAGCTTGCACAGCAATGGGGTCGTGAGCACCTTGAAGTGCTCGGCTCTGGCTCTAGCTCAGTTAAAAATCAAATAAAACCTAAACTGATATTGAACCAGGGCCTGTACTGTGACATCATTTGAAATTAGAGCCTCGCCTCTTGGATTCCTCCAATTCACCATTCTTCAGCCACAGCATTGGGATTGCTGAGTGTACTTCACATTGGCCCTGGAAGCCGCACGCACACCACTCCATATCACATCAGGGTGACGACGATGGAAATAATCCTACGAGGGGATGTTTTAGCTGGTAGCTAAAGGGTGACCTTACCCATTAAATATCCTCATTGTTTACTTCTCCCACTGTTGTTACATCCGGTAACTGCCGTGTTTGCCTTTCACTCTGCTGTTAGTAAGTGTTTTATTTGATGGAATATTGGAGATCACCCAGCAAGAAAA
This sequence comes from Tapera naevia, assembly GCA_033556795.1. Lineage (NCBI taxonomy): Eukaryota > Metazoa > Chordata > Aves > Cuculiformes > Neomorphidae > Tapera > Tapera naevia. The sequence continues at coordinate 3,921,847 of JAUMJJ010000076.1, read as the reverse complement.
AAACCCCACTCCAAATCAGGCAACAGCTATTTTGTTGCTTCACTCTGGTTCCTTCAGCTATTTTGTTCCTTCACTCTGGAATTGCTTGCAGAACTGACTGGCCTTGTTGATAGACTGTATCTCAGGGTTTTGTAAGCAGCTGGAGGGGATTTGTGTCAACAACTTGAGTCATTTCAGAGGACTCGTCTGCTCTTCGTAAAGCAAATTTCTGCAAAGGCGGGTGGGTGTGGGAGCAGCTAAGCAGGGCAACATCTGACAGGCACTGTGGTACAAAGCACTTTCTCAGGGCTTGTGGATATGGGGGAAGGATGTGTCAAGGCGTGAAGGAGATAAAGCTGGAGGTGGCTGCAGCCTGAGAAAGTCCTGTGGCCGTGTGTGTTCGGTCCTGCGGCTGCTCCAACTTGCTGAGGAGGCCAGCTGGACTTCTAAACTGACTTGGAGTCAGTGACTGAGGGCTGGAGCTGAGCCTCTGAATCCCAGGAACACTGGAGGAACAGGACCCATGCACTCACCTCGTCCAGCTCTTGGAGATGCAAGGCTCTCCCCAGCTTGACACCCGGTGAACCAGGGCTCTGTCCGGGCATGTGTCGGGGCACCAGGGCCCCGTGGCAGCCTCTTCCCAAGCTGCACAACCTCTCTGAGTGAAGTTTTCAGATATGTCCAAAGTGAACCTCCTGAGCCACAGGCTGTGGCTGCAAAGCCTGGCTGTGACCTGCAGTTCAGGAATCAGACCTTCTCCATTACTGCTGAGGTAACAGAGCATTCAGTGCATGTTCTCTTCATTAAGAAATAGCTGAAAGAAACAGGAAGCCTTTTTTGTTTGTTTCTCAGAGAGATGTTGCTCTTTTCTGGATGGCAGGCATTAACAGCAAAGAATTTTGGGCCTTCAGGGTATCTTTTAGCCCAATTTTAGAACCTCCTGGAAGCAGAAGTTATTAATGGACTTGTTGCTGGAAGCTCAGCTCCAGCATTACACCAAGAGAAGCCCAGGAATCTGTTACCTGACATTCCCACCCCTGCTAATAAAGTTCCCTTTTCAATGCTGAAGTCTTGGATGGTTTTAGAAGTCTTGTAAAATTGCTCTGACATTTTATTGACATCACACAAAGCCCTACTCACTCACCCTTACTGACAGTGGTGCAAGGGACACAACGGGGATTTCACAAACCTGCCAAAAGGAAATCTGTTCAGTCTGTGATGAAATGCACATCTATAAATACAAAATATTCCCAGTTACTGAATTAGGGCTTTTGCCTTTTAGTAGCCTTATTTATACAATTGACACTTGCTCTGGTGGGTTTGCTCCAGTATCTCCTTACGATACACCCAGGCCAGCCTGGGAAGGTTAGTGCAGAACCCCACTCCCCCAGCAGGATCTGCAAATTTAGGCCAATTCACATAACTTTGATGAAGCTTTAGAACTAAAATGATTAAAGTGACAGCTTCCACTGACTCCCTGCTGAGGTCTCTGACCCTAAAGCACGGAGGTCACAAAAAATATGTTAAGAATCTAAATAAACTCCAATTCCAAACTCCTTTCAATTAAGCATCTCTGTGCAATGGGGACATCAATGTGGCTTTGAGGAAGTGCACAGCACTTTATAATTTCTCAATAATTAAAACTTTTCATAGGAATTTCACAAATTTCAATGCATACATTTTTTTCTCAACCCCACCAAATGCATTTCTTTTAAAAGACAATGGAAAAGAGAAGCACTCCACGTTAAGGTATCAGTTCTGCCAATTCTTCATAGAGCTCCAACCTTCTAATTCCAGGGTGGCACAGAATAAAATAAAGGCATTTTGCAATTAAAGGGTTTGATATTTTTCCACACTGTGCCAGGACAGATACAAACATTCAGTTTTTAAGCCTCATGGGCACAATGACAAGGCCTATGTCACTGAATAAATCACCAGGCAAGAACCTCTCCTGACTACACAAGGCAACCACGATGACCCATGTGCTTGGTATTGAAGAGGCCACGATCAGTTGATGCTGTGTAAAACCAATGTCCCAAACCAGATTTTCTTTACTATAGCATGATTTGCTCTGTTCTGAAGAGCCCTGAAGGAGCTCTGGGGGGTTGAGCAGTTGCATACTGGAGAGCACTGGGGAGAAGAGAGAGGACTGTTAGACCACCTCTACCTACAGGTGCCAAAGGGACACTGCAATGGGGGACAGGAGCTGTTTCTCCCAACCACCTCTTTTATAAGGAAAGGATGGCTGATGCACACTCATGCTTCCCACAGCAGCGCTGGGGCGAGCAGACTGCATCCTCTCCTCATATCCACAGAACAACCCGGATTACCTTAAGTTTTGGGCCCTTCAGTACAAGAAGGACATTGAGGGGCTGGAGCGCGTCCAGAGAAGAGCAACAAGGCTGGAGAAGGGGCTGGAGAACAAGTCCTACAAGGAGAGGCTGAAGGAACTGGGATTGTTCAGCCTGGAGAAGAGGAGGCTGAGGGGAGACCTCATCCCTGTCTACGGCTGCCTGAAAGGAGGTTGTGGTGAGGTGGGTGTTGTCTCTTCTCCCAAGTGACAGGTGATGGGACAAGAGGAAATGGCCAGGAGAGGGTCAGACTGGACATCAGGAAACATTTCTTCACTGAAAGGGTGGTCAGGCCCTGGCAGAGGCTGCCCAGGGAGGGGGCTGAGTCTCCATCCCTGGAGGTATTTAAAAGGTGAGTAGATGAATTTCTTAGGGACATGGTTTGGTAAGGGAACAGGTACAGTCGCACTTGATCTCAGAGGTCTTTTCCAACCAGATGATTCTATGAGCCATAAACTCTCCCACAGAGTACTCTGAGCTCTCTTGGTGGATGGAGAAGGCAGGAGGTAACAGAGGGAGGATGTGATGCACCCATCAAAAATCCCTTTTAAAAAACCCATGTATTAAGTCTTCAGTCTCCAACATTGCACAGTGTTGCCTCCTGATGCCTTCTCCTCAGAATTATGTGAAACAGGAACCCGGTTCTGACATTTGCTTGGATGAGTGTGAGTTGCAGGAATGAATGCCACAGCATTTACATCTCCTCTGTGAGTCATGTTTTGTTATCCCTTGTACTGGGCCTTCACACGTCCTTTGGCCCAGCACATGCTGAAACTGCACACAAGGAGGGGAATCAAGGGCGAGGAGGGCTGCTTGTGAGAGAAATCCCACAGCACATTCCTTGGTTAAATGGAAAGTATTACGATCCAGTCTTCACCTCCTGCTACAGGCACTGAGGAGAAGACAGTGTGGGCTGTGTGCACGTGTGCCAGGGCAGCATTATCTCCACATTTTATTGAGCAAAGTCTCAACACTACAAAGAAAGCAACACCTTAGGCCTTCTAAATCTTTGCTCCTCAGTGACAATGGGTCTCTCTGGCCGGTAATGCCAGCGTTAAGTGGAAACTAACTGCTCTGTGATTCTATCTGCAGAGCAAAGCTGGATCCTGCCAGGGCCACACACAGAAGGGCTTTGGGCTCCAAGAGAAGGGTCATCAGCCACAGCAGCCAGGGATGGGCAGACTCCGTGGGGGAGGCAAAGTGAGCCATCCGAAACATGTTACAGATCACAGGGTGCACTAAAGTACTTCACCCTCACATTACTTTCATGCTTCAAATCCTCTTGTTCTTTCTTTTAAAATACAGATTTAAAATCTCACCTTAGCTAAGAAGAGGAACTTGCTTTTTATTAAGAGGCACTTAGTGTTGGGCAATTTAGTCTTCTCCAGCAGGGTGGGTGCATTGGGACAGGTTTCCAAGCTGCAGTGAGGGCTTTCTGCTGTCCCTCAGAGCTGTGCCTGCATATTTGTAATTACACCTTTGTGTGCACAGCTGCTATATTTTCGCCTGCAAAAGCCATGGTAATTGCACTTTAGCACTGCTGCATCTTCCGTCTGTGAGCCTTGGCTTGACATTTTTTTCTCAGTTGGGTCCCAAATGGCACATTTTGTATATTAGTATTTAGTGCCAGTCTATAATTAGAAGATAATTTTTTCCAGAGCTAATGAAAAGATGCCCTAGCAACCTCTGGATCTCATCCCAAATCCATTAATCCAGTCTGAGTGATTCCATCTCATTTTATGCTGGCCAGACCAAGAAGTTTGAAGAAAGATGCTGCCAAGTATTTCCAATCAGGAATATGCTGAAACTTAGTGAAAAAGGACGGAAGAATTCATCCTGTATCTGTCCCTGATACATTGAACTTGGAGAGAAACTGGGAAAATAAAATGAGTAATACTTCCTGAGCTATGATGGCATATTGATGGAAACGTGGCTACGAATTAGATCCCATGGAAAAATAAAGAAAAACATATTTCTATCATCATAATGAAGGCTTAAGCTGTTGTTATTAGTCATTAGTGCCACTTTATAGAGCCAAAGATGATAAATGTAGGGACAGAGTGAGCCCAACTACACTTTGCCCCTGTGCACCAGCCTTTGTGCGCTGGATTCTACCACAGCGTCTGAGCTGAAGCGACTGTTTGACACCACACATTTGGCTCCACTTCACATCCAGTATCATTAAATCCAGATTCCACACCAAAATTAATAGCTGCCAGCACTCTCACACCCCGTTGTCACACTGGTGCCCAGAAATACACTTGATTTAGTACACAAAAGCACAGGTTAATGCTGATCAGCCTGACGGGAGCGTAAGAGGGATCCTAAACCAGCCCAGCCACACCACACCCTGCTTGGCATCGGAGCAACACCCGCCCTGGGAGCACCTTTCTGTTTGGATAATGTGCTTCCAAAACAACCAAGGGCCTACTAAAATGCACAGAACAAGCACCAGACGGCTCCCACGATGAAGGTGCAGTGCATTTCCAAATGGGGTTCACTTTTTGGGGCACATCCAGTCATCAAAGAAGTTCACAAGCAGCCGGGGAAACGCCAAAACCACCACCACTTTGTTTAAACCCCAAATTTGACAGCACGAATGGAACACTTCCACTGAGCAACAACCTCTCTCTCTTTGGGATGAGCTCTTACTGAGCAGAGCCCGACAGAGCAGGTGTGGCTGGTGGTTGTGTCTGATTAAGCACATCCAGTGTCCTGCTGTGACTGTGGGTTTCCTGTCCGGCCCCAGCAGAGCCCACGTCTGCTCTCCACAGGCTGAGCCCTGGAAAGGGAGGATGAGATGTGAAAACACCACCTACCCTGTAGCAGGAATGCAAGCCCGACAGCACAGCGCCTTCAGCTCCTGCCCTGGTCCAGTCATCAGCTCTCTGGAGTTACTAGCAAGGTAAATCCTGCTCACAAACAATCAAGTTGACAAAGAAATAGGATATAAATACAAGGAGGGAGCACTGTGAAAGGGAAATGCACTTTACATAAGAAAGTCTGAAAAGGTCACCAGAATGTTTGTGGGAAGGACACAAGTATTGTTTAACTTTGAACAATGAGACCAAAAGGTGGACAAAGACACCACTGTGTTACCACCCCAGGGAGTGAAGAAGAATTGCCACAGACTATGAGTTAATTCTAAATCAATTGTGTTCTACCAAGGCCTCTACAATACAGATACCAATTCAGACACCTCCGGCGTCAGCAGAACAGGGCTGTTAATCAATGTTTTTCTGGAACCTCTTTTAAGAGCTGAGATCTCCCACTATCCCTCCTCTCCCACTCCCCTGGCAGCCTTTATAGGAGACACACAGGGGGAACTTCCCTGTCTGCCAGCACACAGCATAGGAGGAGATTTCAAAGACAAAAGATCAATGCCTGATCCTCTGATTTTTGGCACAAACCTTATCATCCAGGGTTATTTCCGACCTGACGATTCCCAGCAGCAGATATTATTTATTTACAGAAGGACAGGAGGTAACAACAGCTCATGACATTTTTATTTTAATGAAATTTAAAAAGGCAGTTATTAGTTATACGTACACACAACTGATTCTGTACTTGTTAGTCATAAATATAGAACATTCAGAAGTACAAAATACACTTTATCCACAGCACAATTTCACATCAATATGAAGAGTTTAAACAGATAAGTAACCAAGTGCCTAACAATGACAGAAGCCCATTTTTAGAGTTGTTTTATTATTATTTTTTCTTTATTTTTTTTTTCTCAAAGATCATTAATGTACACAAAGTAATCAGTGCCCACAGTCCTCAGTTCCATGAAATGCACTCTGGTTTAAAGTAAGAAACGATTGACCTTTCAAAGACAATTAGATGCCATCACCTTTTCTTCGCTCCAACAACAGAAACAAACCCAAGCCCACATTCTCCTCCTCTCACAGCCAACAACTGTGAAAAATGGGACTCTGGCAAAAATCACCTGAAGCTAAACTTGAGCACTGCCAGGAAAAGTGAAAATATCTGAACTAGAAATTAGTCCACTCGACACCTTGCAAACAAAGAGCAACAGCAATATGACACTGATAAGGCATTAATGACAAAATGGCTGTATTATTCTCGAAAAAAGAGTACACCTATGTATAAAAATATATGTCATAGCAATTGGGTAAATCCAACACTATTTAACACTGTGCCAAAAGTAATTAAGAGTTAAAAAGGCAGTACTGCAAGAATTATTTACAGTTTCATACTGTACTTCGAAAGAAAAAAAGGCAACAAAGCTACAAATAGAACTATCTGGTTAAAGCATCACTGTAGGTACTGCAGTAGCACTTGGAACAAGTAGTGTGATGGAGTTCCTCTTGTTAAACAGGACTGCTTGTCTGAATAAATGAATGTAAATATTTTAGTATCTAAAATCTTCTCAGAAGTCTACATGCCTGCTCATTGAAATAACTCACCCAGATCACTACTTGCTCCATCAGTTTAAAACCCAAAAGATTCCGTTTCGAGATGCACTGTGTTTGCGACACAGTCTGGTCAGAAATCACAGCTTTATTTCCAGCTTTAAAACCACAACAGAAATGAGAAATCCACCACCTGTGAAATTCTGGAAAGAGGCAGCCAAAGTGCCAGCAAAGCTACACCAACGGCACGTAACAAAAACGCCAGCGTTCCAAATGCGCTTCATAACTCCAGCCAGAGGAGAAGTAAGCTGCTTCAGTAACCACACACGTGACAAAGGTACAGCACAGCCAAGGCTACGCAGTTTTTTTTGGCCACAAGACCTGGGATGAGGCTGTTTCAGAGCAGCAAAGCCACGGACACGACGGCGGCGCACGGCGAGGGGCAGCAAATGCTCAATGCGCTCCTCCGCTCGGGCAGAAGCACGAGGTTGCCAAAGCCTTTCAAGCTCACGAAGCTCCCTCCTCGCTGGCAAACTCAAAGCCTTCCCAACACGGGTGTGGGAAAGCAAAGATGGGATGGCTGGGAGGTGAGGAAGGATGGAAAAGCCAAGAAGAAAGCACTGGCTTGGGATGGCAGAACAGAAAGGGGGGATGACAACAGCTCACGGGGAAAACCAAACCTGGCACTGCCCAGACTGTTAACGCAGCAGCCACCCCCTTCCCCAACCAGAAAGGCGGGGGGGGGTCTATGAGAGGAGCAGCAGCCCATGCTCTGATGCCTCAGGTGCACTGGCTTCAAAAAAATAATACTGTATTTAAACAACAACAAAAATGAGAGACGTGCTTGAAATTCTGCTAACAGTGCACTTGTAACTGCACAACCTAATTCTGCACACAAGAAGCCTCCTACAGTAGTATAAAAACCATGGCACACTGAGGAAGGTATCATTGCTGATGTCAGGAGAAAGCAAATTACTTAAAAAAGCTTATTTTTAGATTGAACTCAGGAAAAAAAGGGAATTCTAAATATACTTCAAGCAGTTTGTTGGGTAAAATAAAACAGAGGAACAGCATTTTTTTAAATTAATTTTTCACTTTACGGAGCAATATTTTTAAAAAAAAATCAGAAGAACTGACATTTATCATGTAAAGTGTCTTCTGCACAGAGATACAAACTGCTCATCTCCTGCTCTCTGCCTGGTGATCAGTCTCTTTCAGAAGCATGTCCTGCTGTACAGACACCGACCACCTTGCTCAGCTGGTGCAGCACCCAGGTACCTTTTAGAGGTACCAGTGAATTTCATTCTGGGACAGCTGAGCTTTGCCTGTCTAATGGATTGAGCAGTCATTTACTCGAGCAGTGTAAGCAGAAAGGGAGGAGGTTCCAAGAGAATAAACATCCATGATTTTACAGAATAGTGCATAAGCACATGGCTTGCTCACCTAAGAAGGTATTTTCCTGATCTCTGGGAAAGAAGAGATACGAGTTTTTGTTTGTTCTCAGTGTGGTTTTGGTGAGGCAGGTACAGACCAGGAGATCTGAGGCCTCTCCAGTGCTGCATCTACAGATATAAAAAAAGCCTAAAAAAAATAATGAAAAAGAGTCCCCAGCCCCATGTGCACATGGGGTGAGAGATTGGTCCCAGATTTAGCAAGAGAAGTAGGAAGGACTCTGTCTGGATACTACACGCTGTTCCTGGAGAAGGCTGGGAGAGCAAGGTCAGGTGGGAACACCAGCACCAGGGCTGTTAAAGCCACCTCCCTGGGTCAGGCTGGCTGCAGCCCAGCTGCCTGCACTGCTTGTCAGCATCAAACCTGGGAGGCCAGAGCTGCAGCAGGATGGGGCCTGCCTGCTCTTCAGGATGTTATCCCGACACGACGGGCTGTGGAGGTGTGCACAGCACCTCCCATCAGAGACACCCCAGAGCCCAAGAGGCACGAGAAGGCAGACCTTAGTCTAAGAACTGCTGCAGGCACTGAGATCTTCCAGATGTGCTCTGTGCTCTGGGGCTGCTGTTTCAAGGTCCCTGATGGTCCCTGATGGGGCAAAGGCTGAGGGAAGCTGCCCCCTTCCTCCTCTGCAAAGGCCGGCTGCTCCGTCCAGCCTCAAAGGTTATGAGCAGCCTGCATGCAGGAACTCTGGACTCCCTGTCCTTCAGGAGTGATTCCTCCTGCTCACATTCCACAAGAAATGATCTGGATAAAAATGCTGACCTTACAACCTCTGGAGCTCACCGTGCATATGAAATACTGAATGTAAAACCTTTCTGCCACATTTTTGATGAGGACATCTGGCAGGTGACTCACCCAAGAGGAAGGGGATGAACTTACCTCTGCAGAAGAGCAAGGAGCATTCAGAATAGTCAAGAGTCCTCAATGTACTTGGAAAGCTGAAAATCCCATGTTTAATAGGGTTAACAGGGTTCAACAGCAGTGACTGCTTGGGAATCCAAGCAAAAATTCAAGTTATCACTGTGTACGCAGTGGACAATAGTCCCATTGTTATCTACTACTAACTCACTCTAAAAAGAATTATACACTACAAAACCATCTCACTGCTTGCAGCAAATGAGCTGAACGATTTCCTAGTAACAGGCCACCACCTTGCACTGTTAAAATGTGAGGTTTCACAGTATAAAAAAGTATTTCACATAAAGGAAATGCAGCTAAAATAGAAAATGCAATCTTGATGTGTTTACAGTAATTTTTTATGAGGCAATATTTTTTTGGGAAAGCAAGAACAGTAGAAATCAAAGCAGCCACTGAGAAATGTATAGAGTTATAGGCCTCAATTCAGTGCAAAGACAGACTAATAGCTTATGTAAGTAAATGTTTGTTCTGAATAGAGAACCACCTGAATTAAAAGTAAGAACACCTACGTGAAGTGATGGAGACTCCCTTGGTATCTAAATCCTCCACACATATTGCCAACCTTTTCAGAACGCTCCAGAACAGACCCTTCATAAAGGCAAAAGAAACCAGTACAGGAAATCACTTCATACAGCACAAGATATACAGAAAGTACCAAAATGTACACACATTCAAGTTTAAGTGAGAAAAGGCGGAGCTGAATCTTCTGGTGAGAGAGGCCTACATTATGTTGCTTAATTTCACATTTAAAGTGACCTAAAACTACAAGAATCAAAAAAACCAGAATATTGTGTCTGCTTCCAGAACCTTAAGCCTAATGCAAGGCACTGGAAAGGAGCAGCAGGCACTGCACCAAGACATTCCCTTACCTTTTCTCTGTTAGTCTTTGTTACTTCGTTATCTAATTAAAAATTACCATTCAAAGGAAATATTAGGTATCATTCACATTCAAATATTTAAGACTCAGAGATATTTTTTTTCTTTTTAAATCAAGCAAAGTTTTTCATCTCTGAGGTAGGTGACAATAAAATAAAAATAAATGGAGCTGTCAATGAACACTAACAAGTGCTGGAGCTCCTCTGTCAGCACTGACACACCCCACGGAGGAGAGAGCGAGCCCTACACCACTACCTGAAACATGAGAAATGAGTCTTCTGGTTTAGTAGCTTCTACAGAAATGCAACACAGAAAAAGCAGAGCCAAAATTACACTGAAATGGCCTCGGAGAAGAACTTCCATTTCTGCTTTGCAAGCTACTCAGAAAATGGTGGAAACATGCCCAGGTCAGCGAAATCCTCAATGTTGTAATTGCCAGTGCCCTGCGTCGGATCCCCCGGCATCGGCAGCATGTCCTGCAAGATAAGGAAAAATCAAAGTGATGTTATCCAGACACAAACTGCTTCCTGTCCATCTTCTCAGTGTCAAACCAGCAAAGGCCAAAGGTTAAAAAAACAAGGTGAAAGCCAGACCCGGGCAGGGCTGGGCTAAGGTTCACGTGCTACTAAGAATCATAGAACGGTTTGGGTTGGAAGGGACCTTCGAGATCATCCAGTTTCAACCCCCTGCCATGGGCAGGGACACCTCCCACCAGACCAGGCTGCTCAAAGCTCCATCCAACCTGGCCTCCAGGGATGGGGCATCCGCAGCTTCCCTGGGCGACCTGTGCCAGGGCCTCCCCACCCTTGTCGTGAAGAATTTCTTCCTAACATCTAATTTAAATCTTCCCCTTTCCATTTTAAAGCCCTTCCCCCTTGTCCTGTCATTCCATGCCCTTGTAAGAAGTCCCTCCCCAGCTTTCCTGGAGCCCCTTTCAGTACTGGAAGGCTGCTGTGAGGTGTCCCCAGAGCCTTCTCTTCTCCAGGCTGAACAAGGCCAACTCCCTCAGCCTGTCCTCACAGCAGAGGTGCTCCAGCCCTCGGGTCATCTTCGTGGCCTCCTCTGGACCGGTTCCAACAGTTCCATCTCCTTCTTATGGTGGGGATTCCAGAACTGGACACAGGAATCCAGGTGGGGTCACACAAGAGCAGAGGGGGAGAATCCCCTCCCTGGCCCTGCTGGCCACGCTGCTTTGGATGCAGCAGCACTGGTGCAGGAGCATTTCTGACTGGGAGGTGGGGCATTAGTAGGGCAGAAGTTTTGGTTTGCTCCTCCAAATAAGGCACAGGCTGCCCCATACTCCTCCCAGGGTGAAACAACTTCCCTTGGAATGCGTGGCTACACATGGAGAGAAGAATCCTCCCTGGTTTCACTATATTCAACATCTCACACACTCCTGCACCCTACAGAAAGGCGCTCCTGCTGCATAAGCATGGGTTTGGGGAGACTCTCACCTCCTCACACGTGAATGTATTACTGCTCTTATTCCTCTAAAAGACTGGACATCCACCCCAGCTAACGAGATGCCCAGGCAGCCTTCATGCACGTACAAAGGAAGAGAAAATAGCAGGAACTTCTCAGAAGAAATTGGATTTCATGGTAATTGCTCCCACGTGTCTTCAGCCAAGTGATGTCCCTGCAGGAGGCTTCAAAAAATACTCAACCTTTCCTCTCAGCTGGAGACCGAAGCCACAGGGAAAAGATATCCCTTGCTGAGAAAACCAGAGTTTACGCTTGCTTTTCCTGTCAGTCCTTACAATAACAAGCTCTTACTGCAAAGACAAGTTTTGCCAGGGATGGCTCATTATCCTTACAATAAAGTAAACCCAAAGAGCAAATAAGAAAGCTGGCAGGATCTGCTCTGTGAAGGAATAACTACCGAGAGCTGTTGTGTACTGAGAAGTTACCCCAAAGTAAAGACAGACTAAAATCCATCCAAGGTCTCTGCAGCATCCTCGTGGATGGTGGTGAAAGAGGTTGTGAACACAACTGGCAGTTTCTGCTAGGGTCAGCCTTCATTTTCTGACCAAATCTTGCACTTCTTTTATGTTTTCCCACAATCTTCCCCAGCCAAGGGGAAGTTGGAGCTGCCACTGCCTGTTTAAACTTCCATCTCTGAAGGCATTTCTGCCGCTGTGGCCTCCCAGTCAAGGTCTCTTCTGGGACAGACCCAGTGGGGTAGCTCCTCTCTTGAGCCTGCCTCTCTCCATAGGCCCAGGGATGGCTTCAGGCACAAACAACTTTTTAGAGTTCTTGGAGTCCAAGCAACTTCTTGGAGGTCTTTGAACTGAGCTCATCCAAGTTTCTGATCACATCCAGCTATTACCCTAACTCCCCCCAAATGCAGAGTCACCTCTGAGATCTCTGCAGGTCAGCCCAGTTCTCCCTTGGCTCTCCATCCCACTCATTTCAAAAGACTTTTGCTGGGACACAGCACTTGTGTCAGACTGAAACAGATGCTTCTTGGAGCTCTGTGGGCCATCGAACCACACTGCCACCAGCTCCACTGGAACTACCCTGAACGTGCTTCTCAGTTAATGCATGTGCAAAGTGAATAAACTGTTCACAGAGAAAGATGCAATAGATTAATTGTGCCAGGGCCATGGGGCAAGAGCATGCAGACAGGCAGTTACTCCAGGTGTAGTGATGTTATTTGTTCCTGTGTGAAGGAATAGTTAATTCACACAGTAATATCCTCAGGCTAAGGACTCTTCTGCAGTGCTCCTGCGAGCAACTGAGCACCAGTGCCTGGTCTTACAGGTGAATTTACTTTCTAAAAGATAACAAAGTGACCCACTTCTAAACCTTGCTTGGGGTTTGAACTGTCTTTTCTGCATTCATTTCCACTGTTTTGTGGAGATAAATGCTTTTATTAGTCTCCTTCAATTCAAAACAAATTATACAAGAACAGAGACCTTATTGGTTAACTTACAAAGTCCCACTCTACCTGTAGTGAAGGCCCAAATGGCACCTGATATTACAAAATTAGGTAGTTGAAGAGGATTGATTACCAGTTATCTGAGTTTAACCTTAAAAAAAAATATTGGCCATTATTTTCTAGCCAGTATCAGACTGGTTGGTTTCCTGCTTGAAATATCAAAGAGAATTACGCTGATGTCTAATTGAGCTTGGCTAGGATTTTAGAGGCCAGCATCAGGATAAGACAGATACTCTGTTTGGGACTATTTCACGGCTTCCCTGCAAAACTCCCTAAGTACAGGGGACAAAAAGAAGCAAAACCAGTGCTTTAAATCAGTGAAGATGCTATTCTTCAATAGAAAACCAGCACCAGCTCAGTTGTGGCTAATGCCTGCTAGCAGCAGTGCGAACCCAGCAGCAAGAGGTAACTGCTCCAAGCCCTGCCAGCACCCTGATCACTGAGGGCCATGGTTCTTCAACTCAGCACTGAGAAGCTCTCAGGATCTTGGGCTTGCTGAGCTCTCCTCACCTGGAACACCTCAGTCTGACTGGGCTGTGGGTGCGAATGCTGGTCGCCGCTTTGCTGGTTGTGATGTTGGCTCTGCCACTGGGACCAGACTTCGGAAGGTCTCCCCTGGAACTGGCTGCTGCTCTGGCCACCTTCAGCTGGATGGGGGCAGAAAGGGAGAAGTCAGAGAGCAGTTCCTTCAAAACCCCTGCCTGCTTTTCAGGCTTCATCCATCATCTCTGTGTTTGCAAATGAGCCTTAGAAAAATGACCATGAGTGACCCCCGGCCCCGCAGGGTGGAAAGCAAAGGGAATTTCAGCCCTGACTGCAGGGTGGAGGCCAACCCCAGAGCAAAGTTCATTGCAGGGCCTGCACAGACAGGGCAGGTGAATTGCTCACAGTAAAAAAAAAAAAATAAGATCACAAGCCAGGCACTGGAAGACAATTTTCAAGCATCTCCCACAGCATTTTAATCACTAATAAGGACTATTTGCCATTTCACTTAAAAACCAAACTGCATCATCTGAACGCTCTTTCTCTTTAAAAGACTCATCCTTGCATAGCAGTGGGTGCTCATCTCAGCAGCACCCTTTCAAATTTTGTAAGCAGATCTAAAAAGATTGACATACAACCACCTTGCTGTACTAAATGCAGAGAGTTATTTGCTGGGCTAGCTTGTCCCCCAATATTACAGCTGCAAAATGATTTATTTAACGTATAGCTTACAGCAAATTATTATCCTGTTCGTATGGTGATGCTTTCCTAAAAGTCTGAGGCCATTTAGACTCCATGAATAGTAAGGCTTTATGGTAAATACACTTAAAATGATAATTTCAGAGAGATGGATTTATTCTAAACAGTCTACCAGAAAAAAACACGATGCCACACACATTAATTTGGTCACCTATTACTTGTCATGAGTAGTCACAGGCTGCACTTAAACTGGACTCATTTTAACTGTATTTCTCCAGACTGGCCACAAATATATAAGATTTTTGGATAATTTTCTTTCAATTATTTACAACATCTCCTTCTAAGAATTAGAATTTTATAAAGTTCATTACCAGGCTTATGCTTTTTCTCCAATTATCTTCTTTTTTTTAATTCCCCCTCCTTTTTTTCTATATAACTACTCCTACTATTGGTGCCTGTTTTCCCCTCACCAGAGCACCAAGCTGTGTAGATCTGATTCTCCCTGATTACCAGCACTTTCTGCCAAGGCTGCCAAAGTCCCCGTGCCACATTTCCACACGTGTGCCACGTCAGGTCTCCAGTAACCACACTCTACCATCACAGCAGTCCCCACTCATAGTCACGGCTTTAGGAAGTACAGAAACACAGGTTTAATCCAACCCTTCTGGCTAAACCATGCAAAACAGACAAAGTCAATATTTTACAGGAAGTAAACAGGCTGTAGTGACGTGTTCCTATCACATCTGAAGTAGATAATCACAGCTCTCCCCTTACTGACACTACCACAACCAATAATTCAGTTGACTCAGAAGCCTTGTGGCCACTTTAAGGGGCAAAACAAAATTCATCTAAGTTACTCTTTGAAAGAAAGCTGCAAGTTTGGGCCTTTTTTTTTGCTTTTTCCTCAGAAAAATACATTGAAATTAACTCAGTGAGGCAAATGATGCTTCTTTTCAGCAAAAGGGTTCCTGCCAGCCAGAGGTTCAAGACATTCATCTCTGTGAAGGCTGAGTTATTAATAGTAACCAAACTGATGTAGGTCAGGAAATGTTTCTCATTAGGTTAAAGGGTTCTTGCCAAGTAGCTTAAGCCTGAAATGCAAGGCTGTCTCATAAACAAATGTACAAAGCCTGGTGGAAATGGAGGCTCAGTGGGAAGAGCTTCATCACAATGCACTTTTTCTAGGTCTGCATCCGTGAGGCCAATCTGCAACAGATCTGCACCAATGTCATCCTCAAGGGATAAGAAAAACCAGACACACTGCTACCTATGCTTTTAGGAATTGCTCGTTGTTATCAGCCAGCAACATTTTTCATGTTTATCACTGACAGATTCATAACATTTTTACTTTTGAATATAATTCTGCTGGTGGAGTGCAGAAAATTTATCAAAGGGTCATGTGCTGGGTCACGGTCTGAAAGCCACTAAATTAGCACGTAATAGGAAAAGAAAACCATTTCAAAAGGTGGCACCTACTCTGATTAGGTCAGTAGCAGTGTGGGTGCAGAAAAATTCTATCTCCAGCCAAGCTCCAACAAACCATCTCAGAGCAAGAGGCCACCAGCAGGGAAATTGAAAAATGAAAATAATGTAAATTTGTGCCATTCAAGTGTTCTCCTGAGAGGTGAAAAGAAATTGAAACTACTGACCACAATCTGGGAGGTCGTGTACTAGTGATGTAAGAAACTTTTGAATCTTTCATGACACCAATCCCTAAAACAAAAATCTCATATCATAAAATGCCACAATATTCTGACATGTGTTGGATGTGGAGAAGATGCAGCATGGAAGGAACAGGTCCCCTCAGTCCACTCTGCTCAATGGGAGAAAGCAAGACCTTGGGCTTCCCAACCAAGCCACCAAACCAACAGGCTGGAGGATTTTTAATGAGGTTTATGCTGGAAGGTTTCATTTTTATGTGCATTTCTGTGTTAATGTCCTTTAAAACTTACCAAAGCCTGCACTTCGGTTTGCTAGGCTGGAGTAGGCATTCCCACTCGGAGAGGAGGTGGCTGGGCTGGAAAGGGGGCTGTATGACGACGGATCAGCTGGGTAGGTGTGACTTGTTCCAATCCCAAAGGGAGATGACTGAGCCTTGCCAGACTGAGAAGGAATTTGCTGAGGAATAAGGGGTAAAAGAAAGGAATGAGTTTTATTGTTGAGGAACAGCACGGCAGAGTCACCTTTTAATAATGGAAAGACTAAACAAACGCTGCAGATGCGAACAGGCAGGTTATTTCTGTCTCAGCCATATCTCAGTTCTGTTAAAGCCAACTAATTCTGCACAAGGAACACAACAGACTATCAACAAACACTTACAGCTCCCCTGCTGACTGACTTGCACGTACTCAATATCAGAGCTATTTGGAAAAACATGATTTCTTTCACCTCTATTACAAGGATTAATCTCAAATTGAACAGGTATAAAGAATCCACCTTTGTTTGCCAGGTGTTTTGATTTTGCAGTGCCACAGTAAAATCATGGTTATGCCTTGTAGGATATATGCAGTTCTCAGATGATCAGAATCTCCACTGCTTGGAAGGAAATGGCCAAAGAAGTTTCAAAGCTAACGAGCTGCTTTCTCTCCCTGCCTACGTACAGGCAGTAAAGTTATTTTGCCTTGTAAAAGGCTTGGGAGGGAGTGTGAACCACCTTGGGAGGAGGGAAGAAACAGTCAAACTTTGCTTTAACTGGGCAGCTGAATTAATTCAAGGGTATTAAAACCCACCTTGCTGCCATTATTGTCTACATAATGGCTTTGTCATGGGAGCTCCAAGAATGTTACACAAATGATTAAACACTGCAGACTGCTTTGAGACATGTACAACACGTACACTGAGACTACAGGGGGGGAAGTCATGTTCTACACCAAGGTATAATGCTACAGACAGAATCTGCTTATAAACCAGTTCCCCATCATGAACACATCCAGCAGTTCCAAGAAAAACTCACTGCCTAACCAGTTCCACAAATAGAAATTAAAGGTGATTACATCTCTGGATATTTTTAATGATGCGCAGCGCTATTGGCAATCAATGCACTCAAGTGAAGTATTCTGGACAAATGCATGGGAACTGGGGGAGGAAAAGGGATCCCAACAGCCACATAACATGATGAGGATGCTATTAAGCCTTCAGTTCGGTGCCAAACTGAGAAACTGTACATTTCTAAAGGCTTCCACGATGAAAGTGAGAGCCTGACGTGTCACTTCTGCAAGGCTTAACTCTTTTACTTCATTTATGATGGATGAATGAACTCCAATTTCCCTCCACTCATACAAACTTTGTTGACTTGGACAGAATTGGACACTAAGAGGGATCAGGAAGTTTTTTAGTAATTTTTTTTTGCATCCTCCATACCATTAAAAAAGCCAAGGCTACAGCTGGACTTCATTAAGCAGGTGTGACAGAATAGCCATGGCACACAGAGGGCTGGGCAGCACAACTGTGACTAACACAGAAATAACTCAGTTACTGAAAAATTACTCAGTGCCCTCCCTGAAATGCTGTTCTATCCTATTGAACAGTGGAAAGTCAACAGTGGTTAAGAGCAGCATTAATGAAAATCTAACATGATTATTTAACAGTCTTTAACAGAGTTTCTTGCTACACAGAGGTGATTTCTGGGCTAACGCTGTTGAGCACAAGGCATCTCCTGGAGGGATGTGTTGTTTCCTCCAGCACACGACACCCTCTGAGCTACACTGGGCAACACTAATGGGCTCTATAGCTCTGCTCTGAATTTATGCCTGAATTTGTATCTGTCCTTTTCTAATACCTTTGCTAACAGTGGGTAACATTGCTGGGTGTAAGACAAAGAAAGATTTAATGCACAGGCTCAATACTAAAGCCTAACAGCTGTCTGCTTTTATTTAATTCAGTGGACTTATAAAAATAAGTGCAGAACCACGACCTTCCACTGAGATTTATGTCTGTGTCATGATGGCCACTATTATGAACACTATTACAAACTAAATGCAGTTGCACATAGGGCAGTTATCTCAAATCATTACAGCCTGCCAAGGAACAGAAGAGGAGGAACTGATTTCTCTCCAATCATAAGTGATAATGACAAAGTACATTTAATCATCTTATAAATCATAAAATCATAGAATTACCCGAGCTGGAGGGGACACAAAAGCATCACCAAGTCCAGCTCCTGTCCCTACCCAGGACACTCCCAACACTCACACTGTGTGACAGAGGGCATTGTCCAGATGCTTCTGGAATGCTGGCAGACTGGGTGCTGTGACTGCTGCCCTGGGGAGCTGCTCCAGTGCTCCACCACCCACTGGGTGAAGAACCTCTCCCTAATATCCAGTCTAATACTCTCCTGGCTCATCTTCCTGCCATTGCCTCATGTGACTATGAAAGCAAAACACCTTCAATCAATACCTGTCCTGGAAATGGTGGGCGATTTCCTGTCCAGGCAACCTGACTCTGATTGAGCTGGCGAGAGATCTGGGTCAGGTTCTGGCCTGTTGATGAAGAAGACTGGATGTCGTTCACACCAGGCACATGCACCACAGATGAACTAAAGGAACAGAAACAGATCCAATTTGCATGATTTATTCTTGATGCACACATAGCATTCCAGATGCAGAAAGTTTGATTGATCACATTCAAACTAATTGCTCAATCCGTCTTAATAAAAAAATGTCTTAAACCCATCATAAAACTATGAGATATATTTGCATTCTAAAATGTCAGTTCAACAAACAGGGCAAATTATTTTGAATTACCCTTCTATAATGTCTTTGAAAGGCCTTGCAAGAATAAAATCAGTTTCACACAGTGCATAAACACTTAGCTCCATACTAGCTTAGTATTTAATACATTAAAAAGCTGCTTGAACCTACTTAATTTTAAATTTGTGCTTAAAGTCAATAGTATTTCAGCATTTCCTTAAATGCCATCCTAAATGAAGATGTGTAAGATGATGATACTTATAAGTACTTTTTTATTTGTTTCCTGCCTGGGAAATGAAGAAGTGTGTGTTATCTACTAAAAACTTGAGCTTTTAATTCAATTTTCACCAAGTGATCCTAAAAGAGCATGCAGTTATATACTCAAGCAAAGGAATAATCAAGACAAAAACCACTGTAACAGATTTGGAATTTTTTTAAAAGTATTTCCAAAGGAACTTGTTTATATTTTAGCTGTTTCCTAATCACTGAATTTCACTACAGAGACATCTTCCAGAATTCCTCATTACAAGGAAAATTTTATGAAGGAATACTCCACTTTACCATTTGATTCTCATGGAAGTCTTGAACAACTGAATATATAAAATCATACATTGTGAATGTGTTTTTATATATTTTTATATATAAAAATGTTATTTTACATGTCATATTAAATGAGTATAAATTAAAACACAACACATAAAAATGCTTTTGTGCATCAACTGAAACAGCTTGGTCGTTTCTCCAATCCTTTCCCTATTGTCTACTTTCACAATCATTTCACAGAGGAAAAAGAGAGCAGATTGGGAAAAGAAGTAAACAAGGCTGAACAGAGAGGAAGCAGGAATCTGAATCCTCTGAGAAGACTGACAAAGCCTCTCCCAGAGTGGTAAGCAAAACGTGGCAGGCATTTGAATATGGGATTTATTATCCTGTCTTTCTTAAGCTGCCTAGAAGCAAAGTGCGTGTTTAGAAATTCCTTGTGGAGTTTAATTTCCATTTTGTTTTATTTTATTTTTATTTTTTACTACCACAACGTCTCCAAAGAGGGAAATGTGGAGGAGAAAATCCATTTCAATCTGGCTGAACTCGGAAGCACACAACAGCTGCTGGGAAGGGCTGGCCCTACTGCCGACACCTTCCCAGCTGGACTGGCAAGTCCCATCGTCTGAGGGGCTTGGACTGCATCTGGTATATACTTTGAAACCAGGAGGCTGCAAAATAGTGCCTAAAGGCTGCCAAGGCTCAGTAACTGAACAGACCAGCCTGGAGAGCATTCAGGGAGGACAGTTCATGAAGGGTGGAAATGCTCGCAGACTGGGTTATAATTTGATGTAATAGAATGGCAGTAGGAAAAAAAGCTTTAGTTAAACATCAGGAATTAACAAAACACACGCCAAACCCCAAGATGGGGAGTCAACTATTCAACAATATACAATATCCAATTAGAAAACATTTTAATTTACTGTTCCATCTCCCCCTTCAACTCCCCCTCACCCCCAAGTTATTCTTGGTTTTAAATTGACAAAATACATGCTCAGGGATTTTATTTGTCCCCACTGAGATTACCAGCAATTATAACTTTAAGAACAGATTGGTTTAAATAAAATTATCATCTGCAGATGTTCTCTAAATCCTGGAACTGACAGCTTCTGAATGGCTGTTCCTTCCCTTTCACAGCTTTCCTTGGTCTAAAGCAGGAGAATGAAACTTCAGTATCACAGTCCCAGAAAGGTGACAGGAAAAGCAGTGAGGTAAATACAGTCACTGCTAACACAAGCTCAAAAAATGGCTGCAAACACAGGCAAACTCTTAAACTTCAGATTAGCCAAATTTGTACTGCCAGCTGGCAGGCAATGACATGCACTATGAGTACCTCAAAAACGCCTTGGAAAATGCCAGAGTTCTACCTTATGTGCATTTGGAAGGTGCCTTAGAAAACTCTTCAGCTCGTGTCCCAGCCCTCACCAGGGACTCCCAATGAAGTGACAGAAGTACTGACAGCTCTAAGTGCAAACAAACCTTTGCACCTTCCAAGCTTGGCTGAATGCTCCCCAGATCTCTGAGCGTGCCCCATCACCCTTCAGATTTATTTCCTTCATGAGCTGTTGCTGCTTCTTAGAATTTTTTTTCCAATGACATCATCACAGCAATAAATACCAACTTACCAGTATTACCAGTATTTTTAACAGAGATATCCAAATCATCTCAGCTTGTAAGCACAGCCTAAGGGCCCAGACATCACGTAGGAGCAAAGTCTACACAGGTAAAGTTCATTCATGCAAAGAAAGCCCTTGAACCCTAGGTCAATTTTGTTTCCACTAGATCAAAGGGGAACAGTCCCCCGCTATCAGGCAGAAGCAAATACGTTCAGCACCTGGACTGCAGTACCTGAAACTCTTTCCTGAATGTCCTGGCTGAAATGGGCTTCCCTGTGAGTAAAGCTGCTGGTTTCCTGCTGTGGATGCCGAGGCCATCATTTTTTTATCTGCTACAAAAAGAAACAACAAATCACAGAAAGACAGAAATTTAGAGCATGGGAAAACAAAGGCAAAACTATTTAATGAAAATCATAATGCAGCAAGGATTGTTCTTCCCTCCTTAAAGCTTTATGAAGAAGCCCTGTGGAACCCATTGATGACACAGAAGGGCTATATGACAATTCAGTAAGAAACGAGAGGCACAGCTGGTTTGTGTCTCCTTCATGCTCTCTCTTCCCAGGATGCTCCTCATTAATGCTATTGTCTGCATGGGCCATAACACTGCTATGTGTCCCCCAGCCAGGCAGCCCACACCTTCTCTGTGCCCCCTGGAAGCTGCTCCTGCCCACGCAGGCACGAGTGGGAATGGAGACAGCGAGCGACTCTGGCTGAGGCAGGGGGTGATGGGTGCAAGAGTCCCAGCCACAGAGTGGAAAGGGGAACAATGGTTTCCTGAAAGAAAGATGGGAGAGCCTGTCCCATCATTGGCCAGTGGAACAGAGGAATGCCATGTGAAACAAGTCTGGTCTGAAGGAGGTCTGATGCACACGCACCTGGGGATGGCCTTAGGTGAGGGCACGTTTCTGGCTTCAGAAGCCCTCCAGGGCTGCTGCTGTTATCACAACCTCTTTGTACTGAGGTAGCAGCTGAGGCCCCACACCCCTTGGTTAAACATCCCAAGGAAGAGTGTCAAAGAGCCTCTGTCCTAACCAGTTGACAGGCTGCTTCCCTCCAGGACAGCTGGAGAGGAGCACCCCACGCTCCCCAGCAGCCTGGTGGCACACCTGCAGATCCTGGGATGAACCCCTGCAAACCTGGGTGATCCTGCAGCCCCACCTGCACTGCAATGTGACAGGTGCTTAGAGACACTTTGCTTTTGAGTCTCTTAAAGACCTGGGCACTGGAGCTGTGGCAAGGCAGAACACTGGTCTCTCATGGATTTTGCTGTCCTATATGTGGCTTGTGGGAGCCATGAAATAGGATGCAAGCACCCCAGTGGGGTGTGAGACAGAGCAGAGTAGTGAATAACACATGTGGAGATGCCATTAACTTTTATAGTCTACTCTTAACGCAGCAACTGCAGATCAATTGTTAATTGAATGAAACGAGATTAGGGGAACGGTGTCCTTAATTCAATTTTCTTTTACTCCAAAGCTCAGGGAAACCTCACTACTGCTGCTTTTCTTAACACAATTTAAAGGTTTGTTACACCATCATTCACTGACTTTCCTCATCTTCCCTTATTACCTCCAAGCACTGAGCACCCCACAACTCACTGACAGCTTTGTTAGCATCTGCTGCTACGCACCTCTGACAAGCCTAGAGGTCAAGTCTGCCCCTTCATTTTCATCTTTGCTCTTTTCAGATTCCCCAATCACTTCACAAGACTCTCTCCTGGACACACAGCCCACTCACTTCACAAGTAATACCAGGATTTTTAGTTTTCCCAGCTTTTAGAGACTGTGAGTGTGGCTCACCAAAGGCCTCCAACGCACACCAGCTCCTCTCTGTTACCCAAGTCGTTCTTCTGTTCCTAACAAGAATCTAAGCCAGCTTTCTCAAAGAAAAAGCACTTCAAATTACCTCAGAGGAGCCTCGGAGAAGCAGCACATATGCCACTGATGCAAGCTGTCATTGCTTTACCTCTGTAATGCAGAAATTTCTAGAAATTCCTCACTGAGTTCACATTGTCCAGCACAGACACCAAGCCTGGTCTGCAAACCTACAGTCCCACATAAAAAAAGACAAGGACAAATGGGGACAAGGTCTAGAGAAGGTTGTGTATGCAGTAGAAAGAGCTAAGAGTGGGTTGGGATATATCTGAGAAGGAGAAGAGATGATTTTGCCTTTTTTCACTGATGATATTCTTGCATGAGATGCCCTATTTTCTCCGGCCAGCCTTTACAGGGATACCAAACTCTCAGGGTTAGAAGAGATGGAGCCAAAATCCTGTGGGCACTTTTGATATTTGAGAACAACTCACCAGCAAAATCGAGAGTGCCCTAAATGAACTGGGATTCCTCAAGTGGAGCAGAGTTGCCATGGCACCTACCAGTGTCTTGTGCTGCAGGATGAGGCCAAGACAAAGGGAACAGCTAAACTAATAGCAAGCAGCTCAATTGGCTTTAAAATCTCTTTTCTGAGTTACATCAAATGCCTGTCAGCCTCTGAATCTGGCCCACATCTCTCTCCCAGCTGCATTCCCACTCAGGACTTTATGCACTACTTCTCTGCTCTTACCTTTGGTTCAGCACTGAAAACTTGTTTTGTTTTGGTGTTTTACCTGCACACTTAAACCTGTTCCTCTCTAAAGCCCATCACTGTACTGCCCTTTTCCCAGAAGGACCATTGTCTCCACCTGCAGAATGAAAAATCTCTCTAAGCAGCACGTGAAAATCCTCTCTCAGAAGCACAGCATCCCGTGCTTCAAGGCACTTGCATCAATCAGTGAAGCCAGGCTTCCTCTTCCCACTCTTGTTTTTCAATTATGTGGGGCCATGGCAAGCAAGTATGGCAACAATCTCCCTATGTGAAACCTCTATTTTTGCAGAATGTAGCAAAGAATGAGATCAGATATCAACATAATGCAAATGTCTTGTAGGCTGCACGCAGGTTTGTCAATATTGGTTTTGGACAGTGGATCTCATCTCTGACTGTGAACCATCTCTTTTTATCATTCAGAGAAGACCTTGATCACTGCTCCCATGAGAAATTCAGATAGAGTGAATGTCCCAAAAAAAGCATAGCCTGTAAATTGATAAGAATGAAAAGAGAAATGGCATTTCCAAGAACATAACCTCCCAGCTACCTCACAGCTTGCCAGACCCTTAACCTTAACCCTTCCCCACAAACAGTTGAGAGCTGCCTGACAAAGAGCCAATAAGGCAGCCAAAAAGCAAGATGTTCTGCTTGGAAAAACACATTCTGGTGTTCAGGCTTGGAGTCTTGCTACCTTCTAATGGGCCTCTTTTATGGCCTCAGCTGTTGACTTCACTGTTAGAGTAGACAGCCAAGGATGAACAGGAGTAACAGAGATGTCTCAGCAACAGAAGGACACCATATCAAGCCTATTTTGCAGCTACAATGCCTTCTCCATTTGGAAAGGCCAAGCCAGACATAAGAAAGCAATGCAGTGAGGTCATCTCCCAACACCCCTGGAGCCAGACCCTGCGGGTCATTTCCTTCACGCGCTGCGTGACACTTGCACACTGATTTATTTAAAACAAATGTAAAAACTTCTCTTCTTCAGTGAGGACAGTTAAGAACAATAAACAATTAAAAAGTTCTTCCATGAGCAGTGGAATTAAGGAGCATGGTTTCCTACAGATGTATTTCAGATGACCCCTTCAGCTGCCAGTCTTGTCAATGATTTCTGTCTGTCAGGGCAACAGGCAGCATAGGCTGGTGCTAGTTGGAGTCAGCTGCTTGTCTGACTGACCAGCTGCCTGCTGGGACCTCTTGGAAGAGGACTGGGAAACCCTTCAGTGAGGGCACTCAGTCCTCTCAGTAATTTTCATGAAATATAGAAGAAAATACTATTTCTGAGACTCCTATCACTCATAAAAACTTAGCAACAAGGTCAGAAGATGTGGGAAAAAGAGCAAGGACTCACCAACAGGTAACACGACTGGAGATGCCCCAACTGGCCAGAAATCAAGTATATTACTACACTTCAAGGCAGCACATGCCTCTGAAAGAATCAATGCAAAACCTGGTGATTTGATTAAAAAACTGCAGGCCCGTCCTAAGACAATATGGTAAATTTCTGAATCCATGTCTATTTAGAGAGATTAACTTGTATCTGCTGTTTAAGAAAGAAAATATATACTCAGAAACAGTAAGGATGTTTAGAAACAGCTCAGGATGTTTAGTATCTACAAACACTGCTTAAACTGACCCCATGAAATGACAAGAGAATCAAAAATAGGTAGTTCTGGTGACACAAAAGCTGTCCTTCCTTGCTTGAATTTACTCATCATCATGTTTAGGGGAAATATCAACTAAAGGTAAATTCTATGAAACATCCTGAAGACTGACTTTGCTTGTAAACTCCTCTGTCACACAGCAGTTTCTCTTCACTCTCTTGAAGCTGTGCTCCACATCACCTAACCAAGCTTAACACAGTATTAAAAATGAAACAGAGACATTAACTTACAAGCAGTTATTCCAGCAAACATCTCAGCAAATCTAGGATCTCTCTCCTGGGAGAAGATAGCATCAGGCTTTTCCACAGACTTTCCACCCTCATGAACATTAGCTGATATACTTGGAACAGGAACCTGTTGAGATACACAAGGGAAGGTAATTCCCTCTATCATATTTGATGAAAAGGAATTCAGGGACAGTCACATGTATTTTTAATTTTCCTGAGATCTGCCACTGCTTTACATTTTAAAAGATTAGAAGAACAAAAATAGAACTTGAGAAATCTCACCTGAGATAAGTCATAGGATGACAGCCCATCTCTCTGATGTACTTCAAGTTCTGCTTGCTGCTGCTGAAGTTGTCTGCAAAGGAGACAGAATGATTTTGTCACAAAAAACAATTAAGATACAAAAATGAAGAGTCATGGTCTCTTATTTCATACCTTGAATGAAACTTTTCTCAAATGATTTGGTAAATCCTTTCCTGAGAGATTCATCTGTTTCTGAAGCTTTCTCATTGAGAAAGCTTCCACCACAGGAATGTAACAGAGCACACGAAGCGTTTTGCTCTGACAGCACAGAAATGTAGGTGGGTAAGGAAGGGAGGATGGAACCTTATAAAGGACTTAAAATTGACAACTGAGGCACCAAGAAGGTCTTCCTCATGTTAATGATTAATATACTGGATCCCTTCACTGATCCTACTGAACTCAACAGGAAACTCACAGCAACATTAGCACAGAATCATGCCAGTCAATAAGAAAAAGTGACCAAAGATCCATCTGAATCACATCACACCAAATGGAAAAACCTGCTGAGTTAGTAAGGACTGCATATAAATTCTTCTTTGTAATAAAACCTATTTAACGTGCCTTGGTTCTACTCTCCTCAGGATCCAAGTCCAGATTCTATTCAATTTTTGAAAGCTTTTAAGGCAGTAAATATCCAGAAATAAATTGCTCCTGCCACTATGTAAAATCAAGACATTACATAAAATAAATCTGTGTTGACAAATGCTACAGAAACCACAAGTCTCCTTTTCATGCTAATCAGAGCCGAACAAAAAATGTCTGTTGCTTAAATGAGACAAAGATCACTGGAAGTAATAGCCTTAATCCAATTGTATGAATTTAGAAAAAATTAAATGTGCTGCAGCAATACAAAAATACTTCAAAAGAAACTGCCAGAGCTAATAAACATTAGGGGGGCCACATGCCAGAATGAAGAATTTTAGTGCTGAAAACTCTGCAGATCCTTGAAATGTGTTTGATTTGTGTTCAGTGTCAGGTGCTGTTACTCAACTATGATAATTAGCCAATATCAACAGATAAAAGCATTGGAAATCATGAGAATTAATCAACAGGTGACCCGTGGGGACAGCACGCAAGCGGTGGGAAGTCAGGCACACTCACATTCTACTTGTGCAAATATTGCCTACTTCTGAAGATACCAAGGCTCTTTTATATGGTTGTAATAGATCAGTGATATTCTGAATCAATTTCTTCACTTGGCTTTTTTTTTTTTAATTCTGAAAGGACACAAATTCAAAGCTCCTACTTGAAAAAAAATAATAGACAGGTCTGTAATTGCTGCTATCAGAACTGTTGAAGTTACTGTAGCAAAACAACTTCTACATAAAAAGCTACTGTGCAGTACAATTCACCAGAAATAAACCCCAATCCTTTTGAAACGAAAGGTAAAAGTGCTACTGATGCATTAAGATCAGAATTTTACCATTAAAATGTGAACTTCTGCTTTCTTGTTTGGATTTATATCATTCCCCACGTTGGGTCATGAGGAAACTCGTCTGATTGTTTGCAGACAAATGCCTTTTGCTGGCAAGATCATGTGGCTCTTGCAATCTGCCCAGCTCCAGCCTGACCACCAACAGCCCTGAACAGCACAGCCACAGCACTGCCTTCACTTCCCAACCTCACCTTGCAGTCACAGCAACTGGAGGTTTCCCTGTGAAAAGGAAAGGCTCTGCCATGGTCCTTGTCTGAAGAAGAGTCCCTTGCTCTGGCATGGGCAGACACCACAAAGGGCACTGAACCAGCCTCTCTGGTGCTAGAACTGCAGCTCAAGTACTGATAAAGAGCCTCAGCAGCTGCAAAATTAAAGTGTTTTGCACCTTCCATTAGCACTTGCTTTCTGCTGCTTCATCACAATTATCAAAATTCCTGAGGATGCTCAGGTAGCACACTGTACCCGTGAGGCTCTGCTCAGTTATGCTAAAGCTCAGAGACTGGGATAAGATTGCAGTTGGACTGACAGGAAAGTAAGCCTGATGCTTGCAAATGGCACTTGACAGTGGTCAAAGTTTCTGTGTGCTTCTGGCCTCTTTCTGAAGGAAAAAAATCACCTAATGGGGGGGAATTCCACACCACACAGGTCTATCCCCAGAGAGGCACCATAATGTGACAGGCAGTAATAGATGAGATTTTGGAAAATAGCATGGATATGAAACTCTGGAAAACTAGGACACATTTTTGGTCACAGGCTTGAATTTTAGATTTTTATCCAAATCATCCTATAAATATTGATCGAGATAAATGCAAATGTCAAGGGACTGAGACAGAAACTTGCAGACAAATGACAAATTAGGCACAAACTGATAGGAATGTGAGGGACCACTCAAACAAGCTACTGAAGTCAGTATCAAATTTTTCCATCCCTTGATGCTTATCCAGAAGATGTTTTGCTCAGACAGTAGGCTCCATGGCAAACTGGACAAAAATATGACCTGCAGCCAACAGAAGATCAGAGCAGATGGCCAAAAAGCCTTATGGAGTAAGAACACATGATACACAGGATCACTTTTGTCCTATGAGTAACACACAAAAAAAAGATCAGTCCTCCAGGTCATCAGAGTACCATGGATCTACCACATTGTTTTAGCCAACAGAAAATTCCTAAAAATTACCTCTGGAATGCAAAGAAATCCTTTGTTCACAAGCATAATGCATACTTTTCCAACAGAACTATGGGAGGTAATTTAATCATGGCAAATCTAAGGGGAGGTTTTTCTAAATACCACTCTGTGGACAATAAACACCCATTAAATCCTGTTGTTAACGTGAAAGCTAATTACACTGTTCCATTTGTTTTTATTACCAATGACTTGGTGCGTGTGTCAATAAACAGCACATTAAGTCTCTTCTGTTCCGTATAAAGCATGTTTTCTTGATTCAGCCATATACATACAAATGAGCCAAACAAAACAGAATACTTAGTAGTTATTTGTTTTGTAGGCACTTCTCTAACTTAGTGCTCCTTTGCCCCTCTCTGTCTTTCACCTCTAATACTTGTTAAGCTGCAGTACAATATAAATACCACATCGTGCTAACAGCTCTGAACTCTGGGAACAACCTCCCAAATCCATTTCCTATAAAAATCAAATATTTAAGTGTATCTTCACTGAACTCTGTGCAAGTTATGTCACACTTGAGACTGAAATGCAAAGCCAGCTTAGCATCTTCTGCTGTTGTTTGCTGCTACTGTATAAATAGCTCAAATGATGCTTGAAACCTGAACAAAACTGTACAGGAAGGAATGGACCAGGGGGAGCCGAGTGCTGCTCTTGTGGTTGTTCCAGATGTTGCCATCTAACCAACCCTCTTCATTAAATAGTCACCACATTTGTGTCCCTTCAGTCACCAAATTGCAAGATCATTTTGGAAAGATGATAGAGGACAACGGTTTATTGTCAGTTTGGGCAAATCTCAAACTGCCTTTTGACTTTGAAACCAAACCCCAGACTATCCTTGGTTTCAATTTCAGTTTCAGAGCTCCAAGGAGTAAATCAAAGAGAAAATTCCTGGGCCTACAGGATACCCAACGTAGCAAGCAAGGTATTGTCTGGACCAACAGAGGTTTCTGCCTGTACTGCAGGAACTCTTGGCTCACTCACAGTTTTGGTATAAAACTGGAAAAGTCCTTGGCTTGAACAAGGAACAGTTCAGCAAATCTGAAGGTTCTGATACGTAATTCAAATTTACTTCAATAAATGCTTTTGGAGAAAAAGGGAAGAGTCTGTGAAAGTTCCTTTGACCTTGGAGAGGATTTCAGCCAAATTAATCTCTCCCTATGAACACTGAAGTCACCTGTTCCTTTTCCAGGCATCAGAGTAACCAAAAAAAGGATCTAAACTTTAAAATTAGCATTCCCTACGGTGAGAGAGAAACAATACTACTGTATCCCTACCAAGCTATTTTATGTAATACAGGCACATGTGCTTCCTGTCTCTGGTTTGGACAAAGAGGGAGTAATAAAAGCCTTGGGGCTGCCGTTGTAAAATCCTCTTTCAGAAACTTTCAAAACCTCTTTTTTAGCCTACAGCTTCACTTCACCCCTCTGAAAGGGTCTAACACCAGGGATCAGATAGCCCACAGATGGCATGGAAATCATGAGAAAATAAGTCTTTAGCACCACTGCCATTAACTGGAATTTTATCAGAACAGTTGATCTTTTTAGTATTTTGGCCCATGAAAATCTGAAAGAGAAAGCATCTCTCC
Organism: Tapera naevia; assembly: GCA_033556795.1. Taxonomy (NCBI): domain Eukaryota; kingdom Metazoa; phylum Chordata; class Aves; order Cuculiformes; family Neomorphidae; genus Tapera; species Tapera naevia. The sequence continues at coordinate 3,891,951 of JAUMJJ010000076.1, read as the reverse complement.
CAGAAGCAGAGGGTGATTCATCCGGCAGCCGGCCTCCCGCAGTGACCTGTGCCAACTCACTGCGAGGCAGAAAGCTTCAGCCTCAGGACAACTGTAGGATTCATAAATGCATGCAGGACTGTGGGGCTTAAGAAAATGAAACAGCAAAATTGCCACAAAGGTCAGAAAAATACCTTTCTTATATACACATACATAGTAAGACTTTTATATAGCTTTATCTGTCACCATGACAGATTATTTTATTCGAACACTGCTCTACGTGTAGCTTAAATAAACATTGATCACAATTATTGTTTCTTTTTTGGAAATCAAACAGTCCCAGCTATACAGGAAGATGTGGTCAAACAGGGGACTCTTCCTTTCAGCAAAACGCAGCACAAATGCTAAACCTTAAATGCTTCATTTCTCCAGGAAGTTTCTCTTGGATGACTACACACAAGTGAAACTGAGAGACGTTTTGTTTTCCTTTTTTCTTTGCAAGGAACTAAATGAACATTTGAACCTAATGTTTCATTATCTTTCTGCACCAAAAGCAAGTTTGGAAAGCTGACTCTTTGAAGCTCTAAAGGAGCATATTTATTAAACAACACCCCCCAAAAAACCAAACCAAACCAAGCAAACCACCACCAAATCAATGAATCCCTCCACAGCTGGAACCACCACTGCCATCTACAGTCTTCTGGGAAACGTGTGTTCATTGATGAATTAGAACTATTCTGTTAACAGACACACACAGACGTGTGCTGGCATTAAACTATCCTAAGCTAAGAACTGTTTTAAACCTTGGTCTTTTGGCTACACTGCTTTTTCAATTTCATGCTGAATCTTTAAGCTCAAGCTCCTCTGTCAGGGAGCTGGCTAGGCTAGCACAGCAACAGACAAATCAAAATGTGCCTCTCTGCAGAACTGCCTACAGCTGCGCAGTGGAAGGCAGCCCTGCCTGGTTTCCATGTGCAGAACTTTGCTGGACCCAGAGCATCTGGTACTTCCAGGGCCACGTAAAGATGGCCACGCACACTGGGGTCAGTGTGGAACAAGGACTCTCTGCAGGAGCTTAGTGAGGAGGAGGAAATCAACAGTTATCGTGACGTACAATCCCCAAGGCATCTAGGAAATCAGAAGTCAAAACATGACCCCAAATGTGAAAAAAAAAAAATAAATCCATCAAGAGGCAGGAACAGCAGGACATTATAGTAAGCCCTCTTAGGAAATCTGTTTGAGAAGTGAGAGAGAACATGGGGAAAACCAAAAACCATTTGAATAATGCGTTCTTTCTACTATTCAAAAGAAGATGTATAATGGGCTGTAACTTGCCATAAGACTAGAACATTTTCAACATGACAGGAAAGAGGGAACATCCTCTGTCAAAGTAGCAGCAGGCAGCTTCCATATTAGGTCAACATTTCTGGATTGCTATTCAAACCTAGCAAGAAATGTGTAACAAGAGCCAGAAGCTGGCACAGTCCTATTCATCACAGTAAGTGCTGCGATGCCAAACTGAACAGTGTAGTGGAGGCTCGGAAAAAAACATTCCCAGAGTCAACACGAGTCTGCTTTTTGGTCTGTGGACTCTTGGGAACAAAGTAAAATTAAGCCAGCTTGGGATAGATATCAGAATTTGCTTTTTATTTTGCAGGCCTGTTTTTACACATAAGAATTATTTGGAAAAGAACTATGAGAGAGTAGAAATGCAGAAATATCTATTTTGATGTACAGTGTAGTCAGGGAGATATTAAGCTGTCTGATTTAAGACACATTGGCTTGTTTTCAACCAGCTTACCTATTCAGTTGTTTAAGCCCAGCTTTTTGGGTATGCACAAAAAAAACTAGCAAAATGATTGTGATGCTGAGTTTCCAGCGTGTGAAAGCATAACCCTTCTAGTCCAGTTACGTGTCATGCCCAAAGCAACAACTCAAGGAACACCCAGAAACTCTTACCAGCTTTCTAAGTTCAAATGCCAAAGCTCCAAGGGTTTGGTTTTGCAAGTGGAGCTCTCAGCATGCATCTCCACTAACAGACTGCTCTTTCAGCATTTCAATTATCCAGTCGAACAGGTTGAGATCCTTAAAACCAATAAATTCCTCTGAGTTACAAACTTGGCAAAAAAAAATCTTTGTTTAGACCAGAAGTGGATTTTGTTTTAGAAATAGATTTTTATATTGGAAGGAAGAAATATTTGTAAAAAAAGCCCCATATTATAAAGCAATGGCTTCATCAAGTCCAGATTAGCTTCTGTAGTTACTGGCTTAGAGCTCAGGAGGCTCCAAGTTTCTCTTCTCACTAACAGAGTGCTGAACTTCTACACTCCCAGGGTGATCTCCCCGAGAGGTCCACTGACAGATTTCTGAAAATATTAATTCAAAGGCAGGATGACTCAATTCCCCTTTTAAGATAAGGAGTTGGATCTGTCCCCATAATTGGGGATATTCCACCAAATCTTAACAGAGTCTCAGGAACCCTTCCCACTCAAGCCTACTAGGAAATCATTTTGACAGCTATCAGAGGCCATGAGTTTACACAGCCGGAGGAGAAGATTCCGAGGACTACGAGATGGTGTGATCACAATGAACATGGACAGGCAATTTCTCTTTGCCTTAGGAATCAGGCTAACCTTCCTCCAGTATCAGGACAGCTGGTCTGCTGCTGGAAGCTCTGTGCTAGTTTAGGGCAGCCTGGACTGAGATCAATGGGCTTGCCTAATGACATAACAGATAAGTGATGTTTCTCCTGCAGTGCAGCCAGAACCTGACACAGAAATGACACAGAAACAGCTATGCTGTGAGTTCTCATGATGTAGAAAAACCCTGTTACAGACTGTACTGCTACAGAGACAGAAATGCAGCAATAAACAGGCTACCAAAATATCAGAATGTGCTTTAAAGCAAAAAGCAATGCTTAAATTCTTTCAAAACCATGTACACAAGCATCTCAGAAGGCACATACTTTACATTAGTGTTGGTGCAGATGATGTATTCAATTTCATCAGAATAAGGATTCTGAAACGTGAAGCTGCTGGTTCTGATCAGCATCCATTCCCGGTTTTTGGTACGAAAACGATACATCACAGACAGGACCTGACCTTTCAGTTTCACAACCTGCAAAATCATTTGGAAAGGTTAATAGAATGAGATTGCTACCTGCTGTGCAAATCAATAGTAAGCATCAGTAACTGGTGTGTTTGAAACTTCAGTTGCAGAAAGCTACGGATGCAGCAGGGAGATGCTTAATTTGAAGAGAATAAGCGAAATCTGACTCACATTTGCAGCTATTTCTTTCAGAATTAAACCCTCATCCTTTGTTGTATAAAATGCCATTTTCCAGCGTGCACATAAGAACACAGATTCAGGACAACCAACAGGTTGTGCTGTTATCCCAATGGGGAAGCTTTAAGAAGGTTTTAATGTGGAATGCTTATTGAGGGATCGGCACAAACCAAACTAAGGATCTTTTAAAAGTTTACAGGTAAACCACAAACCAAACATTGCAGCTGAAACAAAAGCCCACAGGAAAAAAAAACATTTTGAGGTTGACTATCTGCTTTTCTGCTTGGGTTCCCAGCTATACCATTCATGTATGTGATAGGACAAACCACACATCAGCATCAAAATTTAGGATAATATTTAAACACAATGGGTTTTTTTTTTTTAAGAAACCATATGTGGGTTGGTTTTTATTCTCCCCCAAACACATTATAAGAGTCCCTAGGATGGCAAAGTGCTAACAAGAAGCATTTGCTTCTGGCTTCCAGAAGAAGAAAGAGTGAGCCAGAGTCTGAATGGAGAGAACACCAACAAGCCATTGCCCATTTTAATAGTATTAATGAAATGGAGAGCAAATTCTTTGCTTGGACAGCCTATTTGTTTATAACTAAGAATTCAGGTGTCTGGCAACACTCATTCTGGCTTTGGTAGCTGAAGTTTTGCTGAAGCCAATAGCAGGGCATCAAGTGAGAATTAAGAAGCAGCCAGCTGAAGAAATACACTCACAACAATACTTGCACATTGGCACTGTAACTGCATTTTGTGTGTTATTTAACAATCTTGGTTTAAGTGAGAAGCAAACTCACATGGTTTCAAGTAATTCAGCTGGCACTTACCTGGGCTATCTGTCTTTATTTTTTATTGCTTTTCCAACAAGCTATCTCAGAGTGCCTCAGGTAAGGAAAGGGAAATTCTACTCTGAATAAAAGCCACATCTTGTTGTGGATACTTAATCCTTATCCACTGGAATTTACTTTGTATTAGCTATCTGCAACTTATAGTCTCTAAAAGTAGAAAATGCAGTATTCACCTCCCTGCCTTCAACAACAAGAAATTGGATTAATAAAAATGCTCCAATCTTTTTTCCAAAAGTCTGCATTTCAAATTAATCAACTGGATACAGGATTAAATCAAAAGAACGCAACAGAAGAAACAAGAACATTTAGCAATGCCCAGGGAAGCTGAAAATAAACTGAGGTAAATGCCTTTTTTTTTTAAATACTTTTGTACTTTGAGTTCAGTGAGCGACATTCTTTTATCAGCAATTTTCTACCACCACACCCAGGGTAAAAAAACCACAGAGCTTATGTAAAAGTGTCAAATCTGAACAGCATCCTAGTGGGTATCAAATAGCTGCTTTCTGGATCCTTTGATACTAAACCCTATTTGTTGATCTTGGCCTTGAGACTATCTTATTCTGGCCTGATTTTCCCACCCTGATGAATGAATTTATCTTCCTAAGGAAGTAAAAGCCTTGAGATGCATGCTGGCAATTGACCAAACACTGCAAACCCCTCCCTCGCTCCTCCTGTTCTGCACCAACCTGGTTCTGATACTGTCAGCAAATTAGAAATGTCAAGTTTTCAGAGGTTTTTAGAAGAAAAAGTGTTTATTGGAAATCACAGTTACCTTTTTAATGAAGAGCTTTCTAAGGCCAAACTAACAATAATAAAACAAACTGCAGTGATCTATTGTCTTGGAGTCTGAATTAACCAAACACTAGTGCTGTAATAATATATAAAGCATAGAGATTGCTGGTGGGAAAATCCTGAACTTAAATCAGTGCACACAAACAAGACAGCACAAAAAATTTCAAAGCTAATGCTTAACCTTTACTTTCTTACATTCTTTGGAAATAAAAACCACCTGGTGCATAGCTCAAGTGTTTACTCCAGCCTTTTACTGCATGACTGAAATAACAGCCCCAACCACACTGCTACTGTATTGAACAAAAATACACCGAAAAAGGAATTGCCAACTGAAGAAACATTATAATATTTTCATAGATTGGACTCAAGTTGAGTGAACCAGAACTTTCACTTCTAATCTGCATTTTTTTTTCCCTGCTGTCTTTTTGTATGACCTTAAGCAAATCACATAGGTCCCTTATGCAACAAACCACTTGTGCACATGCCTAACACTGAAGTCCCCAGCGACTGAGTCCAGGGATGGACCTGCAGCCTCCCAGGGCCTGATCTCACTCTCAGTGAACACAGTGAGGACCAAGTTATTAACTTGAATGTTAGTTAGTCAGCTCTTCTGAGCCCCAGGCAATTGCTTCAGAGATGGATGTTTGACATGTTATTAACCAGCAGCTCTCTGTCATCATCTCTTGGAGAAACTAGCAGAATCAATCATTTGGGCATCAGTGAAAAACAGCATATGTGTTCTCACTGCTCTCCTTGTGCCACTGATGTGATCAGGCACAAGTTCAGGGAGCTGAAACAGCTGAAAGCCAGTTTCATGCAAAAGTAATTAGGCCCTTAACTAGCCTACCCAGCAAGTCCATCTGTGCTAGTTAGTAACAGGGTGGTAAGGAAGGGTAGGGAGGAGGTCAGGGAGTAGAACCTGACTCCTGGTGTCAGCCACCCATCAGGTAGGTTCAGCTGCAGCATCTCACTCCCAGACAAGGTGGGGCAGAGAAGAAGACCAGGTGTGGTGATCTATTTCAAGCATCTGACTCTCACAGGCTCCTGCCAGTGAATCAGCATCTCAAATTTAAAAGTCTACAGCTGCTGTTGGAACTCAGTCTGTTTGAGGGAACACTGAAGTGGATGCAGAGTGCTCACACAATCTTTTCCACCAGCAAAGCAGTGGGGTTTATAGTCTCTGCTTGAAAGAGGGATGGTGGGAAATAGCTCAGGAATACTGATATCTTCCACTATCTCAAACACTTCTGTTGAGACCATAACCTGAGTTTCACATTCTGTTTTATGCACACAGAACAGCATTTAGTTGTTCTCCCCAGAGAGGCTTTTCAGGCTCCATTTTTGCATGCCATGCCTGAATAAATAGTTAGCAATACAAATTATTTTACAAGTCACTTCATATCCATGTTTCGCAGCGGAAAATAGATCTCAACATCCACCATAGGATGTATCAACAAAACTTGGTTGAGCTGCAGGCTGCTGTCAGAAAATCTGGAACCACTTAGATCAAATGGACCTCTGCAATCAGTTAAACATATTATGCCACGCTTCACAGAGCTGCAGGGAAGGCACTGAAGAGATCAGCAACAAGCAGAAAGGCTTGGGGAAAGCAGTCCTAGTGTATGTCCCACACCAATCTGAAACAATAAGCTCTACAACAGAATAAATGCCTTTGATACAGCTGATGTAAACACAAAACTGTAAAAATGAATCCAAATCAGAAACCCTTTCCATATGTTGTATTTCTTTTGTTATTTCTCCCTGCATTTCAATTCCTAATAGGGAAAAAGGGCCAAATTCTCTGTTGATGTGAAGTGGTAACTCCATTAAAGGATATGAAGCAGGTCATTCATGCTAGCAGAGAATTTAGGTCACAAACAACTCATCGTTACAGGGGGTGCATCTTCTTGCAAATCAACAGTCTATCTTGGAAGGCAAATACTTTCAGTTACCACCTAACATAGTGGGATCTATACAGACATCTCCAAAACAGCTCTAACTGTGGAGTGAACACTCAATTTTTTTTGTGAAAACAAAATGTTTAATTATGTAACTTATTTCTGAAAATACAGCCAACACACGCTGCAGTTTAAACTGCCACTTATGCAGCTCAACTGATTACTAACTGATCAACAAACTGGTTTGTACCTTGCCACTCCTTCTACTACATAACAGAAAAAACACCTTGGAATGTAAAATAAAACCTACTTCTCTGAACAAAATAATAACAAACATAACAAATTGTGGAAGAAAAGGAGCAGGACGCAGCACCTGTTGGAAACTCTCTCTCAAATGGCTTTGATCTTCAGGATGGCAGAATTCCAAAATATCTTTCCCCAGAAGATCCTAGAATAAAACATAAAGCTGTGTAAAAAACCCAAGCCACTACACAAATCCATGTGCAAATCCTTGCAGACACTAGATCTGTCACCCTCTAATGGAACTACTCAGTTAATCAGGGATGAATCATACAGACAGGGTTTGTAGGGATCACGTCCCACACGATATTCGTATTGTTGCACAGACCTAAGTATTCACAAACAAATTTTAAGTGATTTGTTTAATACCTGTGAAATGATGTCTTGTAGAGACTGACATTCTCTACTACAGCTCTAATGGCACTAATTTTTGTAAAGACAGGTATCATAAAGCTACCTAAAACCAAAATAAATGGGAAAAACAAATGAGCGAGAAATTGGTTTTGCCTCTAAATTGCAACTGTTGAGAATTATCTGAGGGAGAGCTGAGGTAATCAGGACTTCATTTACTATTCTGCTCAGTTTTGCAACTGGCCTCCCATTCAGAGGAGCAGATGTAAGCCTAAAGGAAAATGGATGCCATAAATGATGTCTGCTTACTGTTCAATAGATGGGCAGAAGTAAAATCTAGAGGACTAAAGCTGTCTCCAAGCACTGTTAACTTTCTATCACAGAAATGTCCTCACTGGAAAGCCATGCAAGGTTTATAGCATCTTGCTGCTAGAATGCTAATTGGATCTAACAGGTACAAAAAGATACCCTACGTAAAGGGAAAATTAAATTTTACAGCAGCGTGGACAGCAAATTAAAACAAACAGCATTTAGTGCCTGACACATCAGCTATAAATATTCCATCACAGTATCACAAGGTTGGAAAGGACCTCTGAGATCATCAAGTCCAACGTATAACCCAACACTAACACCAACACTGACACCATCATCTAAACCATGGCACTCAGTGCCTCATCCAGTCTCCCCTTAAATACCTCCAGGGTCGGAGACTCCACCCCCTCCCTGGACAGCCCATTCCAATGGCCAATCACCCTTTCAGTGAAGGACTTTTTCCTCACATCAAGTCATGTTTTGCTGCTTTTGTTTTCAAGAGCAAATAGGATGTTTTCGTTAGCTCTAGCCAGTCTCCACGTTTCCAGTGGCTCACTCACCTGGGGCTGGTAGCCAATGACACTGATGCACCTTGGGTCAACGAAGGTGATGACTCCGTCGGAGTTGTGCCTGGACAAGAACTCCGTGGGGACAGACATGCCATTCATGTCCATGCACACGGGAGAGCTGGTAACCTGGGAGCAACCAAGGCCACAACAGTCACCCTAAGGCAAATTTGATGACATAGCTCAAGCACAAAATCTGTTGGCACATTGCTAACTACCAAAGGAAGTCATAAATGAAGCAACAGCACGGATAAATAACACAGAATAGCCTTTAGTCTAGTTTGTAGGGCAAATATCATCTCATGGCACCTACTTAGGCTTAAGGGCACAGCAGGAAAACAAATACACCAGAAGTTTCCAAGAGGGAGTGATATAGTAAGGATGTAAGTACAGCTGGATTCGTCTCACTTTGTGGCCACATTGAAGTTAGGCATCTTGGTTCCTACCTTTGTCAAACTAGAATGAGAGACTTGCAGAGGATAATTCAGTGCCCAATTTTAGGATTCTCTAGAAGAGGCCAAGTCATTATCCACAGACATATCCAACAGGACTGCTCAGTCTAAAGATTCAACTTTCAGGTGAGATGAACCTCATCTGAAGCACCCAGAGAACCCGAACAAAGTTCTCCAGAGGTTGAAGTAGGTGATAGTAGGCCAGCAAGTGGTTGCTCATAATGAAAAACCACCATTTTCCTATAAATGCACCTCAAATTTCAGAGAGAATGAGGCATCTCCAGCTCTCTGGCTGAGGTCTGTTCAATGAGGCCACTTCACATCAATTCGTTCTTATCAGGGCTACAAATGAAACTACTGTTCTTCTTATAACTTGCAGAGCTATCTCCATTTAGGAGGTCCCAATGCAAAAAGAGCAAAATCTCATTCTTTTTTCCATCCTGAGGCAGATCAGCCAGTTAACTGTATGCAAGATTTCAATTTGCTGTTAACAGAACAGAGTTTGTAATTTGTGCACCTTGACTCCTTTGTGATTAAACCCATCCACAGAGCCTCCTCTTGCCCTTCCTCACATACCTTGCTGGCTCTTCTCATGTAACAGATGTTTTGACATTCCACATGCTACTAATGTGATTTTCTTGGAAATCATCTTTCTTTGGCAGCTGGAACATATGAATCCCCATAACTTCCTTCTCTCCTTAGTGGAATGTATTACCCTTCATTATAAGAGCATGATTAACCTAACAAACATCATGCAGTACTTTTGTAGCTCTGCCATTGCAATGGAGACACTGCAGAAGTACTAACACTTGCTGTAACGTGCAGGCTCTTCACCTCAGATAAGGGGTTTGGCACCTGTGCTCTAATGAAAGGGTCATTCCACCTTCTCAGAAGGAGTGATGCCATCCTAGCAGATGGCAACGAACGCAGGCCAACAGGAGACCATGCAGGAAGCTCAAACACATTCACCCATGGCAGAATTCCCAGACTGGGAAGGTAAAAACTAGCCTCCCTGCTGCACTGAAGGAGATTCACTGTGACTGCTCTAGCTCCTGCTCAGAACTCGTGAGCAACAAACAAAGGATGAAAATGTCACACATTGATTGCAACCGTCTGGACAAAACAGAAGGAAAATTTTATTCTCAGAGTTCTCTCAGCTGACATCACAACTGAATGCACAATACAATCCATACTGAGAATGAAGCTGTCATTTCTGAAGCCTCTTGGCTGCCTTATCTTTACCTTTTTTTTCAGAATAGCTCCTGCAATCAGTTTTTCAAGTAGCTGATTAGCCAGAGAGAGAAAAAGAATGAAAGAGAGTAAGCACGTCGCTGGCTTTGGGAGCCACTTTAAGGTACCATCACTAGGATGGGTACTCCTACATTTCTCAATATCTAGAATATCCCAGCCCTACACCCCCTAGAGAACAGCAGGTCCTGTTGATGTTGGGTTAAATACACATGTACCAAAATCACACTTTCATTTCGCTCTGTTGACGTGTTCTAAACAAGGCACTGGCTGCACACTGACATCAAGGTACTTCATGTATTCTGGAGGCATGTGAAAAGTTAACAGTCTGGTACCAGAACTATGTACAAATCCTTTAAAACTAAAGCACAAGACCAATTATGATTTCAGAAGTAGGTTATATAATGAACGACTGACATTACCTGAAGCCTTCCTATTGCCACCAGGCAATATTTACTACCTTGTCCCACATCAGTGTCTTCTTCTGGTATAGTCATTCCTAGAATAAATGATAACAAATACTGTTATAATCAGGAAATTGGGATGAGCAGAGATGCTGCTGGACTGGATCTATACAATTCTAGATGCTTTAAATCATATAAAATAACCTTATCATCTTCTCTAGGATTCAGGCATTATCTCTGGGTTCAGACCAGATTGTCTTTCTCAGTCATGCTCAACCCTACACAGATATACAGTACCCATAGCAGCAATTTTGGCTGCTGAAGACAAAGCAGATACAACAATTCCATTATACACCAAGATGGATGATAACATTACCATGAGTGCTGTTCTGCAGCACATTACTGGAACCATCTGGTCACTTAATATGTTCAGGGAATGCACACGATATTAAGTTTTCTTTGTGAATAAAACATCATAATGAGCCTTAAAAACAGGGCAAAGCCTAGATTTGTCATTAACTTCGTGCTTGCATTTAACAGCTGGTTTTACTTTTTTCTATAATGGACTAAATCTGGGTTGTTACGTCGAAGGACTGAAAAAAATGTGGATGCTTTGCTAATAGTGCTTGTTTCAGTTGTGTAACAGGAGTAACAATTATAAACACAAGAATAATTTCAAAACATACATATGCATTGTTTTCCATCCCAGTGTTTCACAAATAGGAACAGTCAGATTAGATCTGTTTACTTGCTAGCTGGCTAAGCCTTTAGCTGAGGCTATTTTCCAACTCCAGTTTCAAGATACCAGTTTCCTATGAAGCACTTGAAAACTCCTTCCAAGAGTGACACTGCTGACTTACTTTAACTGATTTGTAAACTCTTTCACAAGGCTTTTCAAGGAATTCAGTCACAACAGGCAGTGAATCATTAAAGAGGCACTAGAGCATTAATGAAATTAATTGCAGAGCAGCCACCAATTATGAAACAACAGCCACTTTAGTCTCAAAATCTTTAATTCCCAATGTAAATCAATCTTTGGACCATACAGAGGATGACAGCACACAACGTTATTGAAGGATGCCTACGAAAATGTCTATAAATGCTGCTGACTGAAGTAGTCTCTAAAGGAAGTTATTTTATATCAAAATAATTGACTCAGATGCCAATCAGCTTCTAAATAGCACTCCACGGGTATTTTTTAGTTCCCATTGAGTTATAGAATTAAAAAAAATATACAATGTGAAACAAATCTGGCATATTTTTGTGTAATACATTCAAACTTCATCTGCAATGGAATTCAGAGTCTGGGGGGGGTCTAACTTCATTTGCAGGCCCCAACAGATATCTAGGATTTCATCAGGGAATTTCAAGAGCTTTGCAAAGGAGAAGCAATCCTTTGGGACATTATGTTGAGTACAAATTTCAACATCACACACTACAAGAGCTGAGCAGAAACCCCTTGTTTTCTACACAACGATCCTGCTATCCAGAGAAAAATTTGGCCCTAAATAACTTTTTAGCTTCTAAACCTATATATCCCTCACCAAAAGCTGGGATAATCATCTGAGATGTTTTATTAGAAGCTGTATGAAAAGATCAAGGTGGCAATATGTGATCTTAGAAGTACATTTTAAGAAATGAATCATTAAACACATGTTAAAGATAACACTGGAAGGAAACATCATATGTTATTTTTCAACTATACATTATTTTGTGCTTCCAATAAAAGGTCTCCTTACAGGTTATCAGGGACGTAAAATTTCGTCCAAGATCACAGAATTGTTTGGTTGGAAAAGACCTTTGAAATCATCAAGTCCAACTGTACCTGTTCACTACTAAACCATATCTCTGAGCACATGGCCTACCGGTCTTTTAAACACCTCCAAGGATGGCGACTCCACCATTTCCCTGGGCAGCCTCTGCCAGTGCCTGATAACTCTTTTGGTGAAGAATTTTTCCTAATATCTAATCTGAACCTCTGCTGGCATAACTTGAGGCCATTTCCTCTTATCCTATCACTTGTTACTTGGGAGAAGATCCTTCAGTTGATTAGAACATCCTTGAAATGAAGACAACCTGCATTTACCCTCCCTGCAGGGCTGTTCTGCCCTGATGCAGTTTATCCTTCAAGCAGTTAAATTACAGAGCACTCTTTTGCTGTTTCACACACTGCTATTCCAGTCTCTTCTCTGTCACACACCAGGCAAACTACAAACAAGAGCCCAAACACTAAGTCCCACACTCTGAGACACCAGCGCACCACGGAAAGCATTTCACTGACATGAAACTACAGCTAAGAGATTCATATTACACAAGTGCTTTGTTTTCCTTCCTCACTGTGTTTACACACAGTTATTTCTTCAAAACAAGACAGTAATTAGCTAACAGCTCCGATAGGCAAAGGGACTGAATTTGGTTGCCTCTTGAGAAAGAGAGAGAAAATTACTGTGAAAAAGCAGCAGCAAACAGATCTACTCAGAATTACGTCCACTTCAGACAGAATTTTGGCAGATACATGGCTACAACCTGCTGAAAAACATGTGGGGTACCTGGAAAGGTGAGCTCCCCAAACTAAACACAGACTCCTCCACATCAGCAATTTTAATTTTAAGTAGGTAGAAAATGGTTAACTAAGAATTGTGTGCAGTTTGTAGGGGATGATGACTGGAATCCAGCAGTTTCACCTTACAAAGCAGTGACTAGAGGTGTGAACCAAGAGTGGGACAAACTGAATGATGCTGTGGTTTAGGATGGAGCATGAGGATGCTGATTCTGCTGCAAGAGAAATGCAGCCACGTACAAAAACAACCACGGGAGGAAAGAGAGCATCAGAGTGACAGAAGAGTTGACCTAACACTTTGGCTGGAAGATGGCAGCAGGGACTACATCCCTTTGGGAGATGGATAAGAATCCTCTTGCTCCTCAGTCCTGAACTCAGCATCTGAACATTGAAACCTCCAAGCTCAACTGTCAGCTGAAAGACCAAACATTTTAAAAGCTGGTGCCTGAAGCAACCATGGTTACATTCAGACAGCTTGGTATAGGGGTCTGATTTCAACGACAGTGAGCGATTCTGGGTCCCACCTTCTTCAGAGGATTTTTTTGGTGGATGCCTGGCACTCCTGGGAATTAGGCCACACAGGGGTCTGAATGCTGTTTTAAGGAAATCATTCTAGGCATTCTAGTTGGATAACCTTAACCAAAAGGTCTATTTAAAATGGAGTTTTCCATTTGAGAAGGACAAATTGAAGTATTTTCCCTGGACTTCAAAAGCTTTTCTCAATCATTTCCTTAGCAGCACGCTGTATTGCAAAGGACAGCAAAGACACTCAGCTGGATGGCTTCCACTTCACATAATCTTTTTTCTGCAGCTTTCAACAACACTTCCCTTTTTAGGAACTTGGTCCATGCTTGCTACTGCCCAAATAAACTCAAAGCAACATAAACAATCTCTAAAATTAAACCTAAGCTATGAAACACCATTTCTGATGTCACTCTGTTGGCAAGGGAGGCTGTTGTTCTAATTTTCACCTCTTTTTCAAGATGGATTACATTTGGTCTGTGTAACACACTGGAAAATGTATTAGTTGGGTTATCCCACAAGACACCCTATGAATAAAAAACAATCTGCCTGGAATTAATCAATACACAACTCAGTGAATTGCTAGCTCTCCCCTAAAAGGGCCTAGAGTAAAAAAATGCCAAAAGGATAGTCTGCTTGTCTGCAATGTAGGTGCCATTCCTGACAGCATTCCATACAGGGAAATTGTTTTCTTTACTCTCTTGCTGAGAGCTACAAAGCTTCAACTGTGGGTGAGCTGATACCAGATGCATTTATAGAGATTTACTTTTGCTTTAGCATATTTTCTATTGAACATACTCCAATACAGACAGGAAAATAAAAGAGCTGTCTACTGTGCTTAATATTAGCTTGCCCAGCTCTTAACATGATGTAACACTGCTCCTTAACACCACTAAGCACCATCAGTATCAAAAAAAGTTTCAACAGTCTCTAGGAAAGCAGTCACGAAACTGATCTTTAGGAGGCATCAACAAAATAAACACACATTAGTTATTCACATTCTTTAGGTGTAACCCTGTGAAGGGCTTTATTTCTCATCACCAAATAGATGGTCCTCTCGAATAATAAATTTAGTGCTATGCTTGTTCAAGTTAGTATCAACAATTTGCAAAGGATTACAAACAGAATGCTGTGCAGTTAGAGGTTATATTTAATTTCCAAGTGTCCTTTATGCCAGCAAACAGTTTCCCACAGGGTAACAGCATGTGTTTGTGTGGACATAAGGAACTTTTTTAGTTTTCCCAATGAGCTTCCAGTTGGCTCTAACAACAGAACAGCTTCATTTTCTGTTTTATTTTCTCTATCCTTCTGCCCCACGTTTTCTGCAAGACAATGAACAGTGTTAGTGGATCTGTGGTTTTACATCACTACAATCAAAAATTATTTATGAGTCTTTAGAAGGATGTAATTGAAGTGCCCATTGGTCACTAGCAATCCCTTGTTAATGCCTGTCTCCATCAGAACCATTACTGATAGTTACAGGCCTGTGCATGAAACTGCACTGTCTGACTCTGATCTCCCATACACAACCATGGAAAAAGGCTTTCACAAAAAAAGGCTGTGGAAATTTACAGCATACCAAGGAAACAAATCTTGTGAAAAATCCCAACAAAAACTAAATTCCTCATTTTTCTTTTTTTTTAAAAAAAAAAGGTCTTAAAAATGACAGCACTGCAAAGAATAGTCAAGTAACTATTTTGTTTTGTATTGGAAGAGGGAATACTTTGCACAAGCATCCAGATTCTGGCCAAACCTTTAAAATAACCTAACAGCTTTGGCATGCTGTGGTTAAGACATTACCGTAAGTCTGACTTGGAAGACTAAAATGTTTCTTTTTTAAGATAAAAAACTAAGGAGAAAAAAAAAATATTTCAACATTATTTGACATTATCTGGGACTTTTCATTTCAAGTTTTTGAAATAAGTATCTACCTAAGAGTTTTCTTCACTATCTGTTCTCCTGCAGGTCCTGGCTTTCATTTACAGAAAACTAGCAACATCCTGACAGACTGCATCTTCTCTCCACCAAGTATTTTTCATCCATTGTTATGGCATGAAAAAAAAAAAAACTTAGGAAAATAACATACGGACCACATAAGATCCATTTCCTTCCAGGAATGACATACTCAGAGGGGAAAAAAAGAGAATAAAAGCAAATGCTTGCTTAAGGTGAAAACTGAACGATCAGGAGAAGGTCAGGTTTTCTCAGTTTTGTAAGTGGTTGTGAACTCGAAGCACTGTCTAAGCTAAGGATTACAAGCTGCATCACCAGGAACAGAGATAAAGGCTGGAATTGGTGCTGAGCCAGTTTCAAACAAGAGGTCTTTTCACCTCATTCAAAATAATCCAACACTGCACTGTCCTTATTTAATCTAACATACATTCCAAGAAGAAATGAGCAATGTAGCTGGTTGGAGTGTTGATCTGAAATATATGACTCCTTTTTCTTGACTTCCACACAGTTTACCCTGATGCAGAGCCCACCTGAGTCCAAGGTATCACACTATCACAGTATCACAAGGTTGGAAAGGACCTCTGAGATCATCGAGTCCAACCTATAACCCAACACTAATACCAACCCATCATCTAAACCATGGCACTCAGTGCCTCATCCAGTCTCCCCTGTTTAAGGGGACTCCACCCCCTCCCTGGGCAGAGCATTCCAATGGCCAATCAAGGTATAATTCCCAGGGATATAAGCAAGCAGGTATCGTATGGTGGGGTTTATATTTGAGCTTAGTTTTACCCTTCTCTTGCAAGCACAAGGGAGGAAAATGAACAAACCAAGCCTCAACGCACCCGCTCCTCAAAGCACCTCTATCTATTCCCCAGGGCTCACCCAGAGGCAAACACACTGTACTGGGGGAGCAGCCAAGGAGCTCCTTTTCCAGGGGAACACGGGCAGTGCACAGGCTGCAGCACTCCTGGATCTGCTTTGTTAGGAAACATGGGAGAGGCAGGTGCTGCCCATGGGTTTGCACACTCCGAGCTCAGGTGCACGCAGAGGATGAGGCACGATGCTTCCTGTATTTTGTCTCCAGTTTCTCAGAGAAAGGGGGCTAAAGAGTCTGCCAATAAGTGAGCCTTGCTGCTCCATTAAGGATAAGAAAAAAAAAAAAGCCTGGCTACATGTGCAGAAGTGTTTTCATGCTGACCACAGACCTAAGCCACAACACAACTTGCTTTCTACTTTAGATCTCTGAGAAAAACCCCCGTTCTTAAAATATGCCACCATACTGATGCCAGCTGTCATTTGTTTCACCTCCTATCTGGATTATTTAAGAGATTTAGCACAGGCTACTCACAGCAGCAGTGCTGTCAAACCTGAATGTCTATCACACCAAGAATGATCACAGAGCAGTTCTTGTCTTGATATTCCTCTATCAATACTGATTGTGTTATACTCAGCATGGGACACTGACACATAACGCGATAAAATACAGAAAGAGAAAATACCAGGTGCTAAAAAAATCAGATTAAGTGCATTTTCTAAATATTTGTTTATGAAAGTATGTTTTACGTGTTGTATATTAGTTGTATAATGCACATGCCACATTGCATGCTCTGAAAGAAGAGGATATGGATTTTATGCTGGAGTGTCTTCTTGGTGATTGAAAAATAAATGAAATCTTTTCCATAGCTAAATTTTTAAAATGTTGCAATTTAGCACAAACTTATTTATTACCAAGAATCCAGAGATGATGCAAAGGCCACAGGTTTGCTACTCTACCTGATTTGAACAAAAGTAATTTTATCACAGAGTAGAAAAGCCTTAGCATATTCAATTACTGCTGCTGTTATTTCATTTGCTTCACAGATTATGGTTGAATTACCATTGGAAATGAGAAGAAATGCAGTTATGTTGCCACTTATTTACCCAAACACACTGGGGATCGATTCAGACTGTGGATATTCCCATTCAACTCAAAGTCAATGGATACATGATAATCACCAACACAAAGTGGGGAATACTGAGAGGGCAAATAAGCACTCATGAAAGAGGCCCTGATATAGTACTATATGCCCTGAAAAAGACACTCAGGCATAACTATTATAAGCAACAATTAGGATAGTTAACATAGAAGACCACTGAAATTCCACATAAGGCTCTCAAAATTGAAAACATCCCTTAGGATTGTGCTACAGTTTGGAGGCATTAACATTGTGGAGGAGCACTGGATCTCATAAGGGAGCACCATGTGATTTTGAGGAGTGGAGTAATAGAAATGGGATGAAATTCAACATTACTTAAATGCATAAGCATGCACTTGGGGACTAATAACAGTCACAAACCACAGCAACAGAAATGGGATGAAAATTCACATTACTAATCGAAAGATCACACGACTCAAAGCCATATTTGCTAGGAACTCAAAGATCTTGAGTTGATAACTGAGAAAAAGGCAGCCTGGTATATATATATATATACACCAAATGACTAGGATGCCAGCAGGCTGCACTATATTGTACACTGCCAGTCAAGATAGGAAATATCATTTTCATCACACATCACTACAACCTCATCTGGAGCAAGAGCACAGAGTGCCAGCGACCCACACGCCGAAAACTTAAGTAAAAACACAGAGAAGTTCAGAGAAAAGACACAAGGATAAAGAACCAAAGGCATAGTAAGAATGGAGATCAGAAAAAATGGGCTGCTTTAACTGTGCAAAGTCAAGGCTGACAGGGTATAACCTCCTGGAAACGCATCAGAACACTGGAGAGAGACAGAGACACAAGGCAGGAAACCTCCCACTTGATCTTCAGTGAAATGCAGTCCAAGGAGACACTGGCATGAATTTCCCATAAACTAATGAGGACTGGAAATTAAGAGAGCTTGTTAAGCATGGGAGAGCAGTGAGGCTTTGGAAGAGCTGGGAACAGAGGAAATGCCTCACTAACATAATCTGGAACTGAGAAGGTGATACCTGGCAAGTGGGCACTCAAAGATCCAGAAGATCCTTCTCACCTCATGCTCCTGGCACTGCAGTGCCTGTTGCCCTGCAGAAAAGGCAGCTGGAAGTCATATGTTGTCACCTCACACTGACACCAGTTCATGCATTTGCAGCTCTGCATTAGCAACACACAGCCCGAGGGGTCAGATCTCTTTAAACATCCCATAATATGCAGCAAGCTTTTCATTCAAGCTAAGCAAGGAGCTGAAAGAAATCTCATTTGACCTGCACCTTCCCGAAGAGACATCCCATATCCTAAGGGTGAATACGATTATGTTTGGAATTACTGACAGAAAAGTTAATCTTTGTGGAAGAAAACTATAAAAGATCTTTTCATTTTCATAAAGCAAATTACACACACTGAAAAAGAAATTAAATGGCAACATTTTGACTCCTACAGCAAACTGCACTATATTAAATCCTATCAGCTACAAGAGGGGAGGTTCTCCTTCTGTAACTGCAGTTCAGGAGGAAATCAACAAGAAGTTCACATCCACATGGGCAGTGTCTGCACAGACTTGGGGCAAACCACCTCTTAGCATTCATAATCCCTGGACAAATGTGATTTATGCTTGTGGTATACGACCACAAAAGGGCAGGACAAGTCATGGTGTGATTCATGCCAGCAGGCGCTGTCATAGCGCAAACAGCCTCTTCAACTACTGCAAATGCCAAGGTCAACTAACCCAGTTCATGATGATGTCTGGATGAGCTCCACTGACTCCTCTTTGAATTTTTCAAAGGTAAATATTCCCACATGTAGTACTGACTTACAGTAGGTAAATGTCTTTCTCTGTAGTTCAAAGCAATATACCAATACGTGTTTCCCAGAAAAACAACCTCAAAACAGAACTAATCAGAAACACTGATCATTCCCCACCACACCACCATCTGCATGTCCAAACTGAAATTACACAAGTTCATACATAGGTGCTTGCAACTCAGTACTCCAATATAAAAGCACTAGTTGGTGTTTTGTAGAGGTACAAATGCTTAGTGTTTATCTTCCTAAAATCAGGCTATTTTTGTGTCACTTTATCACATGGAAAACTTTTGGCCTCAGCTGCTGTAATCCCACGTTACTGACAGCTGCTGCAGCTCTCTGGGCCCACCAAATTGAGAACATGTGAAAATGGGGAGGCCCAGAGGGAGTAACAACAGCTAATTTCTTGATACCAAAAGCTTCTCAAGATGAGACTGAATGAGTTATGCCCCTGAAATTCAGCCTGGTTTGGTACCAATAAAGGGATCCCAAGCCAGATCTTCAACTGTCTGGCAGATGGCTCAGTGCACGCATCAAGCTGGACTCAAGGATCATTTTGGGTCCCTTCCAACCCAGGTAATTCTATGATTCTATGAAACAGATACCCACCTGCTGGTGGCCAAGCCTTGATATAGCCAGTGCAATGGACAACAGCATACTGTGCTTCACCTTCTTTTACTGGGCCAAGGCCATTCCTAAATGAAAAAATATCACGTTGACTCACATGCCAAATAGCTCTGTTTGTTAACCAATACTAATGATTTACTGATATTTGTAAGTTAGAAATAGCCAACTGTCAGCCCAGAGTTCTGTACAATGTCAGCTTCATTACAAAGCTATTTAAGTCTTACCTGTTTTCCATACTACTTCTTGGGAGTGCTACGCTGTCTGCTAATGCAGATGTTTGTGCAGGCAGTGCTCCTTCATTGAGCATTATCCCAGTGGAAAACGAGAGTGCTTATGGCAATTAACTGTTGCAATAAATTAAGTAATAGTACCTGTATCTTTTTCTCATGGTGGTTATTCTGTTCAGAGGCAAATGATCCAGAGGAGCATTTCCACACCTAAAAATAAAATAATATTTGAGAGGGCTCAAAAATGAATATAAATAGCCAAGAGGAAAATGCATTTTAAGATCTTTATTGGTGTATAAATAAGTGGAGAACAATTTATATTATTTCTAACAGAAAGTCACAGATTCACGCTTTCTTAGAACTTGCTGCTTCCACAGGCTGAACTTTTTGGGTGTACTACAAATATTTTTGTTATTTTCAAAGAAAAATAGAAGAGACTACAAAAAGGCTCCCTCCCACATCCCCAAACCTGAGGACTATTTGCAATAGTTATTCCAAGAGTGGCTAAAGAATAGATATGCTTCCATATACTTTAAAAAAAGGGTGAAAACTAAAGAATTAAGTTCAGGCCCCCATATATCCACACAAAACAATCTCAGTGTTTCAGTTGCTTCCCTGGACAGGTCATTCCCACTGCTATTCACCAGCTACAATGTGAACAGATATTAATCCAATGTTTACAAGAAAAGATTATTTACACTGTCAAGTAGCTTTGTGTAACACTTGTTCATGTACAATTTGTGATATTTCTAACTATGCCTAACTATAATTTTAAGAATCCATTTGAAGCTGAATAAATACTTTGAAGGGCAAAACCAGCTCATTTTACATGGAAAAAAAAACCCAACAATAACAATAAAAGAAATAATCACAAGGAAAGTTCACATTATTCGAGGCTCATTCTGCCCACAAGGTTCTTTGTAATTTTTTTCTAATACCAGTCACTGCCAAGGAGAAGGAATGAACAATTAAAATAAGATTTAGAATTACAAAAACAATGGGGTTGCTGGCATGTATAAAATCACTGACATGCACTGGAGTTTACAGAATCAGGGTGCTAGGCAATAACTGCAATCTGAACTGTTGTTTTAAAAGCTGGAGAACAACTGTAAACAGGACATTAGGCCTGGTTTTCTTTGCACAAAAACCTCTCCTCACATGACCACTACGTGTAGCTTGGAGGAAGAGAATGCAGTGTTTCAAGTGTTTCTCTGCTAGGTTGTGCTTCCTTTCCTGCAGTTAAGGGGGAAAAAGGAGGCACAGCTTTGAAATCTAATCTTGGACGTATGAAGTATATAAACCCCTTAGAAAGGCACACAAGAGCCGTACATTCAACTTCCTCACATGACTGGAAGAAAATACACTATATAACTGAAGTACAGGCATCTGTTTTACCATGTCATGTATTTTGATTTCATTGTTTGATACCATAATAAATTTTGCATCATCTGTTTTCAACACACGCAGCGGATATAGGCTCCAGATGCAATGTTGTACTTTCCCCTCCTTACCACACAGAGAGAAATTTATTGCAATAGCAACAGGCATTTCATCCCATTAACACTACCAACATCAGAAGTGCCCACAAGCCCCAGTCAGAAGCACTGGGCAGGCAAATCTCTAGAGAAACCCAAGCAGAGTGAGGCTTCTCCAAGCAGGAGAAGTTGGAAAATTGCAAAATAAAAACCCTCTAACAATTACTCATTTATCTAGCATCAACCAGCTGACATCTGATTAATTCATACCAGGCTTAGGTTAATTCCTACATAGCTGGCAAGTTTACAGTGAATTCCTGTTTGTCTTCAAGATTCTTTTAATATTATTGGTTTACTGAAAAAATACACAGAGTTGGGCTTTCATGACACTTGCGAAAGCTTTGTTTCCAAAGCATTCATTTGAATAATTTGACTAGAAGAGACAATGGCCTACATTCCAGGGGTGAAGCTGTCAAGAAGTTCTTTGGGGAAAGAATCCTTCACCCCATACTGATAAAAATAACTGCAACACACAAAGGAGATGCTGTTCTGTCATTAATCATAAAGGAAGACAGGTTTCAGTTTTACTCCAGTTCCAAAAGCAAACATTCTGGAAATGGGAGTGTGTCACTATAGCTTTGTTTTTTTAGCAAGGTGGAACCAGTGCAACAAAATGCCTGAAGTCTAATCTGAGATGAGACTGGAACTGTCACAGGAAGACAAGGTAAATGCACACCTCATCCTGCAAATGAACGAGCGCCTTGATCCCATGCACATTCTCATCGAGGACTGCTGACCCTCCTTCTTTACTGTTCCAGTCTTCAAGTCCAGAATTCGTCCTAGAAAAGCAAGGGAGAGCAACTGATGTTCAGTACATAAATTTAATTCCATTCACTACAAACTAAGATGACAGTAAAATCATAAGCTAAATCCCATTAGCCTATTAGGGGAAAAATACCAACAAAAAGTTTTAATCCTGGTCTCCCATGAGTTATGTGCTGGCTTAACTAATGATTTCAGCAAAGTTGACTCTGAGACACAGCAGTGATGGCTCTCAGTTGGCCCAAGACCAACTTCCAAGGCAGGGTCAAATGTCTGGAGGCAGAGAAGACAATGACAGCAAGCTTTCTGACTTGATCTCCTTGCGCCGCTCTCTACCAGCACTGTGGAAAAAGCACCATCATTTCCCTGACAGCTGCTCCTCCTGCCCTGTGCTCTTGCACCCACCCAGAACACTCTCACCACCTCACTTATTCAGGGCTGCAGTGATGGCAAGGAACACATAAGACCAAGCTTTTCTCCTTGATGATGAGATACAGGATAGGTCACAGCAGCACTTGTGGTGGGGCCCATTCAGAGTTGATAAAAAAACAAACATATCAGGTTATTTTTAAGGTTAATTTTCAGCTGGATCAGTGAGATGATCCGACTCACCACACACCAATGTGAGTCTATGCAAGGCCCATGGCTGGACCTTCTTGATCAGCATAAGCTGACTACAGCCCTCAGAATCTCACCCCACAGCCACAGCAGTGATGAGGGATGACAGCAACCAAGTCACCTCAAAGAAAGGAAAGGACAGAGAGAGCGCTGACGC
Source organism: Tapera naevia (assembly GCA_033556795.1). Lineage (NCBI taxonomy): Eukaryota > Metazoa > Chordata > Aves > Cuculiformes > Neomorphidae > Tapera > Tapera naevia. The sequence continues at coordinate 3,868,785 of JAUMJJ010000076.1, read as the reverse complement.
TCCTATATAAGTTGGGGAAGGTCTTTAATAAAATACAAAGATAGCAAGGCAGTAACAAATTAATCTTTCCATTCTCTTGAGACAAAATAGAAGGCAGTGATTACTACAGACGGGTTCAGATTAGTGATGGCAGAGAACAGGGTATCACCTCAAATCCTACTGCTTATCATCAAAGGACTAACAAAACAGACTTTTGCATCTACAGCTCAGTTGCTAACAGACCACTATAAAATCTTGCACATTATTTAAACAGACTAGAAATGAATCCCTGGCCCAGATCCACAATGCCTCAGGGCTGGATAAAGCCACAGAAGTGTCAGTGGGCAAGAGAAACACAGTGGAACAGCTGCCAGACGATTAAACGAGAGCCACCAGCACTGATGCTGCATGGTTATGAGCAAACCTACATGTTTAAGGCAGGTACAGTGTCTTTGAATAACCAAAACCACACAGGCCTAAGCCCTTACCTTGAGTTAACAGCCAAGTTTACAGCAGGATAAGATACCATACCCTAACTGTGCTAAACTGAAGAAATCGTGCAGAATACATTCAACGCCTCCTTCATTATACTTCCTCAAAAGTCTCTGTCCAAAAATTAAGTTCTGAAATAATCCTACTGCCAAACATAAATTTCAGAATTATTTTAACTGAAAATGCTTACCTCCATCCACAAATGGGAATAAAATCACTACGAAACAGTTCAAGAACAGTATTTTAGACATGGAAATAGGGTAGTAGCATTTTATTCTTAAGGTATACTAAAGATTACTTCTGGAGGAAAACCAGCCTTGTCAACAGAAGGTCACAGTGTGTCACCTGGTGACTCTCAGTATATCTCAGATGGTTAAGAAGTTAGCAAGCCTGCGAGAAATTCCTAAAAATGCTTACATTTAGTGCACTCAGTTATATAATAATATAAATGTATGATTCAGGTAAAGCCATATCACCATATTTCCCACCTCCCACCCTATGATGTAGGATGGATCTGAGGTTCAAAAGCGCTTCCCTTCAAACGCACTTCCCCTCCCTTGCATCAGGGGTACAGAAAATGAGACAGACTCTAAGTTACATCCTATTTCCCCATCCTCTCAACTAATCAAACAATTTAGAATAATAAAATATCATTAGGCAGGAGGCAAGCTGACTCACAAATGAAGGCAATACATGATGAAGCAAATAAAGACAGAATGTATGTGCAGGACCCAGTGGCTGCCCACACGAGAATATAGGCCACGTCAAACCATAAAAAGCATTCTTCTCTTTGGATACAATAACTTTGACACACACATGAACAAAAGAAGAGTTTCTGTGCACTGTCCCATTCCAATAAAAATTCCAGAAGTGACACTAATAATGAAAAAGCAGTGATGGTAAAAGTAACTCCAATAGCTAATTGAAATATCTCAGCTTTTATTGTAACTTTTATTGTACGTGTACTTCACAATTACGTGGCCACTAAGCCTACAAATGCTGACACATTTCTTTGGTAAGTCTGGAACCCTGGACAACAAAAGTCATAGGTTTTAAATTTAGATTTTTGTTTGGCAATGTCTGAGAAATATGTACCAGATAACAAATAGTCGTCTAAATTGTGCCCTGACTTACAAAAATCACTGCAGGGGGTAAGTGGGGTATGAGTCAGAGAAACATTTGGGACAGAGTTATTATGACAAAGCTCTCTCAGCAGCTTGTTTCAATAGTCCATCATGCACATGTGAACCTTGTAGAGCTCTAACAATATAATGCAGGTTTTGATAAAGAACAAGCAGTTTGTCTCTCATTATTACAAGCTTATGTTTAAATTATATTAAAGAGCCAAAGAATTATAGAATAGACTATTCCACATTCTATATTCCATATTCTACTCTAAGAATATATCGAATAGACCAAGGACAAAGCTTTTAATTTCACTCAACCAAGCCTGTCAGTGCACTCCCTGAGATAAGAGGGATCTCCTAAATATGGCATCCCAGGGCTCATCTCTCTGTTGGAACCTTTAAGTTAATAACACTTGTGTCACCAGGTGTCTCAAGTAGATCTGGGAGAGTAAACTGGGAAAGAAGCCACTGTGAGATCTGTAAGGAACCAACACAGCCACGCAGTGCAGGTCAGTGCTAGCTTTGGAAAAAGGAACAGCAAGTGCTTGCACCCTGCGTCTGCCCACACTATCGTACACAGTGCCAAGAGCCTTCTCTACTCAGAGAGCTCTCCTGTCCAATGATGGCAATCTGGATAGAGTGCTACACCTTTTTTTTGCGCTAACTACTCAAAAAACCCATCTTCATTTCTAGATCTAGACTTACAGCCTTCAGCTTTTACCAGATAATTCTAAAGAAATGCAGAGAGGGATGGAAAATGCTGAAGTCAGGACAAGCTGGACTTGTCCCACAGTATTTGTCATGACTCCTTATTGCTGTGCCAACTGATCTCAAGACAGGAGCCACAGCCACTTCTCCCCAGGCTCCTCGCCACTCCACACCTGACTCTGAGTAGGGGATGGACCCACACTGCTTCACTTCTGCCAGCACAGGACTGCAAAGCCATCTTCTACCTGGTTTCACAGTGCCTGCAGCTTGCTGTTGCTGCTCATGTGATGGAATTTGGCCAGTCTCACATTTCAGTCAAGCAAACTGGCACAAATGCAACTCAAGTGTCACACAGGCAGTTCAGTTCAAGGAGGTGGCACACGCTGATGAAAGCTCTGTCACAGAACCATAAAGTATTCATATCTACATGTGTTCCTGCATCTTTTTTACTGGTGCTGCTACCTCAGTGATAAACGCTCATTTGGGTTTCTCCAGAGAATATTCACTCAAAGTACACCTGATGTAATAGTTGGTGATTATATTCTTATTAATAAGAAATACTCTAGGATGCAACTTCTGCAGACTGAACAGTGCACGTGTGTATTTTTTAATTTCTTCTTCTAGTTTCTTCAGAAGAACAGTTTTAACAACCCAGTGCCACCACCAGCTGGATCCCTTATGAGCTTCCCCATAAAGTGGTGATTGCATGTAGTTCCTTTTTGTGTTAAACATCCCCCCCCTCCAGCTCCAGACACAACTCTCGGATACAGCAAGTGCAAGATGTGTCTCTACATCACAACCCTACTGTGACTGACACTGCTGTCTTATTACCATTTACAGCAGCTGCACAACTTGGAGGAAACCAGAATTTACTCTGCTGCAAAAGAGAAAGCAAATAAACGAGCCCAATGCTTATTAAAACCAGCACATGAGTTGATTTGGGTAGAATTAATAACTTTTGGTATCTACTAGCTACAGTCCCCATTCAGAAGGCAGTATTGCTTAAACCTGTAATAAAGCAGTTGTCCTCCTGAGCAGGGATCCACCATGTGACCATGTGACTGTCATTACAGAGAAGGGCTGTCAGAGGGGACCACAAAGGTGAGGACAATGTGCAAGAGATTAATTATTTGAGTAAAATTAGAGAAGCCATATAAAGCTCTTCCCACTAAAGAGATCAGTAACCAGTTCAAGAACTGAGGACAGATGCCAAAACCACTCCCTTCACCTTATGCTGCAGCATGTTTTCAAAGATGCTCCAATAATATTCTCAAAAAGATCAACAAGACAAATGTTCACGTTGGCCCTGTTATGCCCCTTGTGTGTGCACATGGTGAACAGATCAAGCATGAACCTTCCCTTTTAGGACCTCCAGTTGCTACTGTGAATGTTCAAATACCTTGTCTGTGCTTGCAGTGTTTGAGATGAACCTAAGCCAAGGACTGGTCCAGCCCTACTGAAGTTCATGGGGTTTCGAATCTGTGAGTTTGGCTCAAATCCATCTTTACACAATAGCACCAGCCTGTTAGAAATTTGTTCCTCCATGTTTAAGCACTGCATGCTAAGCTTTATTGCCTGGTAATGAAACACAGTCTGTTCTTTATTACTTCTTTCAGTTCTTTTCTCTTTTCTTTGGTAGATTCGAAATTCCATAAGCTTCAACACCTAATTCTACAACAAATGCCTTCTCTGCTGGACTCCCAGTTCCTAAAAAACCCTGCAGTCTGTAGTAAGAAAGAAGGGCATCCTTCTGCAAAAATTTCAGTGCAAGTTGAAATGGCTGTCTCTAAAAACAATCATATGGTATTCAAATCTAGTTTGCATCAAGGAAACACCTTTCTTTTGCAACAGAAGACTACCACCTGTTTGAAAAGATCAGAGGCAATTTTTTTTGGCCTCATGCACACAAAAACACTGTTTGCAAAGTACATGATACAGTTTTCCATTTCCCTTTAACTCATCAGTAGATGGGCTGCTGTCTGGCACAGAGTCTTGGACCTGATAAGGAAACAGTCTGAATTAATATATGGAGTCTCACTTTGCCCTCAGTACTTTCAGCAACCCAGAAAGTGTTGCTTTGTGAGACCAGTGTCTTCTCTAACAAAGAACAAGTTAGATATTTCATAACTATTCTCAGTCACTGGATTGTATAAATATTTCTTTCTAGGCAAAATAAAATAAAGGATAAACTAAGTTTGGTTTGGACAAGATAACAAAAGATGACTTTGTGTTCATCAAAAATACGCCACAGGCTACTCAGGGAAGACAAACAAGACATAGGAATGATGCACCCAAAAATCCTTCTGAACACTAAAGACATATTTATCTTACTAGAAAAACGGAAAAAGCAAGGCAGGGATGCAGGAAAACAAGAGGAAACAATTAAAAATAAAAGCAAAATGATGGTCAAGATACTGATGCTTCTGGACACAGCTCCAAATGTAAGCTGACCCTCAGACTGAAGGGTCAGAGAACAAAGAACTTCTTCTATGGTGATGCTCTCTATCAGTACATTAAGTTTTTAGAAAACAGTGGCAGAGAGCAGCTAAAAAATGTGTGTTCTCAACTAAAACTACGAGCTGCCAGGCCATCACACACAAGTGCAACACTGCAAACGAACTACCTACCATTTATAGGGAGGCAGCACAGAGAAGTCTTTATCACTGGTGAGTGCAGCATCAAAAGCAAACTCTGTTACTGTACCTCGGGATATGAATAATGTGCATGAAGACAGCAATGAGTGTTGGGCATGGACTCCACAACAGTTTGTACAGATAAAAGATCCAGGGCACGGCTTGGGATAAACAATAAAGTTCTGGAAAATGAAGTGAAACTTCATTTTTTATTTTTTTTCCATTGATCAGTTTACACATATGCACCAACTACAGCTGAACACCCAGCTTTACACCAACTGAAGCATTCAGCTGGCAGAGTTCCTCTTGAAAGCAATGGCTCCATTACGAATACACAAACAAAATGTCTTCAATAAGATTAAATGACCTAAATATGATCAATTTATGGTAAATTACTCTTGATAAGCTCATGCCAGAGCAAAGCAATTATTCTGCATTAATTCAAAAATTAAAGGAAAATTAAAAACTTTTAAAATTCATACCCTTACAACTTTAAAGGGTAAAATTGTATCTCATGTTTAATGCATCTCAGCAAGTGCTTTAAAAGCTCTATTAAGTTTAATAAATATACATCTGCCCTGTGGATCCCAGAACAAAAAAAAATTACAGATGATCTAAGAACACATTAAGAATCAAAACTGAAATGCAAACACAGTATTTGAAGGCTCTCCTTCCAGGAATTCACGTTTACATAAACCAGAAGCAGCTTGCAATTTACAAATAAAACATTATACACATTAAAAAATAATGAAATCATCCTCACATAGCTCTTCTCTCAGCATTCTGGGTTTTATTATTCACATAAAGGCAATTTCCATAAAAGCACAGATATATCTACCACGTACATACACATATTAGAGGACACAGTCCCTGTCCTGAAAGCTCAAGTCCCTGCCTTACAAATAACAAGGTACCTACTGTAGGGTTGGTGGGACTGAGAGCAAATGCCCCAGAGCAGAAATATGCTGGTGGTCAGCCAAGTATCCTCTAAAAGCAAAGCATCCCTTCAGCATCACAGCAAAGACAGGAACTATGAGGAATGAATGAACCAAACAACACAATCCTGATAAAACTGTACCCACAAAAAATGCATCTCCCTGCACCCCCCCCCCCCCCCCGCCAGTGAGGGGAAAGCAAATGCATGAGCAGAGAGAATAGCCTGGACACTCAAGACACAGGTGGAATTAAGACCACCCTAACGTCAAATTACAAATGAAAGGTAGAACCACATGACTGGCACCAGTTACACTGTGCACCCAAACCCAGCACTGATCTTACAGCATGCCTCTTGCCCCCATCAGAGGTTACAGGGCAGCTCACACAGGCAATTCCTGCTAACCTGTTGTTTAGTTTAACTACATTTACTTCATGTTTGCCAAGTAGTTATTTGTCTTTTAAATCTACAACAAAGGCTCCGATACTTGATAATATTTAAAGCACTTTGAGAGACCATGAAGGCTGCACAGTTCTAGAAAGCATGAGCCTGAAGAGGCTGTTTTTACAAAACAAATCTGCTAACTCATGATGCTTAACTCACCAAACCCCCTGCTCCTTCACAAACAGCCCCAGTGTGCAGGCACTGGCACTGCTAACGCGCCGGCCTTCGCCTGCATCAGAGGCAGCACCGCCCCATGGGATGCTGCCAGGGCTCGCAAGGAGGCAGAGCAGATGGGCTCAGACAGGCAGCTTTTCTCCTTCATACATCAGATTCATGCAAAATCAGTATCACAGCTGCATTTTTAGCATGGCATATACAGTTTCAGCTCACACGTGGAAAGGGGCTGTTCTCCAGACTGTCTCTCTGTGGGTGCAGGAGCACCTGGGTTCCGTCTGGACGGTGTCTGGGAGCACAGATCATCCCTTACTGGTATCTCAGCCTTTATGGACCATAATCACAACTTCAGTCCCCAGTTTAGGGGAAGCTCGGGATATGACAGGGGAAAACGTGGAGATGGCTGATGTGATCTAAATCTTTCCTGCTATTAAAAACACAATCCTATGAAATCTTTCAAGAAGCAGATCAGTAGGACTTCGAGGGAGGCAGCACTGCGGTGGGAACAAGGTCTCCCATGCACATTTTCCACCTTTGCTTCCCACTTGGTCTGACTGCACAGAGAGGATGGGATCTCCCCATAGGAGACTGCGCCCTACCACGAGGCTGTACAGCAAGCCAACATTTACACCTCTGCCCTCCAGGATTTTGTGCCCTGGCCCAACTTCTCCAGAAGAATGAAGCCATGGGGACAGTGGTACACCAACATCCCTTGAGAATACAGCACAGCTGTAAAATCAGGCAGCCTGACAGAGTCTGGAACAAAATCAAGGACCACACAGGACCTCCCAGCTGTCATTGTCCTGCACATATATCAACAAAGAAGTTCCCGAGACAGCAGGAATAAAATGCTGTCTCTCCTGCTCCAAAGCTGGCAGTGCCTTCCACCCAACACCGTTTTAGCTCTCACAGGCTTGGGTTTCACTGCTCTTGCTTGGTTTTATTGTGCAGAAGAAAGCAGCAGTGCATCCCTACCTCACATACATCTCAAAGCATCACTGATGAACAACTATATGAGCATACAAAACAACTGGCTCCAAGCATGTTCTTGTTGACAGACATTAATGCAACTTTCAAAGGAGCATCAAAATCTTACTCTTATTTTAAATATGAGGACCCTGGAGCCCAAAAGAACAACTTTTGCTCGTGGTCAGCCAGCAGTGGAGGTACAGCTAGGAACAGAGTCCAAGCTCATATAAGCAACTGGACTTCTCCACACACTGTAGCTGTACATAAAAATTCTCAATAATATAATCCACAGTGATTTTCAGAAAGTCCATAAAAATCTCACATAAACTATATGCTTATCAGGACATGATCAGCTTAAATGAGAAATAAATGATTATGCTTCCAAAAGAAAACTATAGACTGGGTGGCTGATTTATCTTTCTTTGTATGCAGTGACAACCTCTTGATGTATTGGTACAGAACCTGACACAAATTAGACCAAATAAGGAAAAGAAACTTCACTTGAATCGAATACTCCACTTTCAAGATGCTACTTAGAACCAGGACATGGTCTCTATTGCTCATTTTTCCCTCCACACTCATGAAAAAATTCCTGAACTACCTATCCCATAACGATGGCTAATGTTCCACTTATAAATATAAACCATCAATGCCCACTCTCCTCACTAGCCTTGCTTCTCAGGGGGACTATTTGAACCTCTCTAAATATGTTATGGTTTACATCATCTAATTGCAAAAGGCGTTGTATAAGCATTAGAGTCAAGTTATGACATTCTCACAATAGAATGAAGAGTTGATCCAATCAACAGCAAAGTTAAAAAAACAAAAAAAAGAAGTAATGCAATTGAAATGTAGCTATTTTTAAATATCTGTCTGTCCCCTACTTACCAGCTGGAGACAGTGACCCACAAAGAGGGAACTGAAAAGCTTTCTCACCCCCTCTTGTTTTTCAATAAGAAACCCCTCACGTTACACAGCTGTTTGCTTAATGCAACTTGTTCTTATAAAAGCTCATGAGGCCAAAAGGTCTCTGTTGTGCCTGCCTTCATGTTTGACTAACCAGTCTGCATCATGTAATTCTCCACAGTGTTGGGCAAATATGCATCATTTTAATTAAATTAAAAAGAAAACTATGTGGGCTTTTGAGCTTTGCTATTGAGTTAATTTCAAGGGACTATCTGAAGGAATAGTGTTACAGATCACATGCACGTCTCTCTGCTGATGAACCTGGAAAAACTGGACATAAAAACCCGAGCAAATAATTCAAAGCACATGTTGAAAGTTAAGTTATAACACAAAAAAAACCCTGAAAATTTTTTAAGGACTAAATGTATTTTAAACTCTCAACAATGGTTATCTAATGCATCAGAAAAATTCAGCATACCAAACAAAATAGCTTATAGAAACCCATACAGATGTGCAAGTTCTCCCTAGACATAAATACAACAGCATTCATCTCCATTTTCAGGTCCCTATTGGTAAACTGGCACAATGATCCTCTCTTTTTTCACCCTTGCATTCTCCACTTAAACTTTAGCAGCAGAATCTTTATCTTGCTATAGATTTGTGTAAGTCCTGACTCAGCCACATTCTGATCTCTGCAGGTACTTTCAGGTTCAGTTTCTAAACCAATAAATATCACCCAGTCTATGTTTCTATTCCGTTACTATTATCAGATTTATTTGAAGGAAAGTCTGAGCTGGAGAAAATTATCATACTAAGTCCTGTCAGTGATCCAAATACAAGAGAGCTCCTCAAAAGACAGAGCAGACTTTCTGTCTCTATAAAAAGGATGGAAAACCCCAGAAACAGTTACTCCAAAGCACCATCAGCAGAGACTCCAATGACAGGACAGCTATCTAAAATAACTGCCTGTGCTGACCTGTTCCACACAAACTGTGGACATGGAATATCAATATTCCATGGACATGTAACAGTCCATTTGAGGAAATAAATAATGACCACAAGATTACTTTGTGAGATATGCGCTGGGGCCAAAATTAAATTTAAACACATCATAAAGGGATGGAGAACGAAAGGCTCAAGGACACTATCTGGCTGGTTTTATAATCTATTCCTTCAGATCAACTAAAATAAGGTGTGTGAGGCAAAATACCATTATAGGTTTTATAGGGGGGAAAAAGCACTAACTCTATATATTTCATCACATTTAACAAAACAGAGTGGGTTGAATAAATATTGAACATTAAAAAAAAACACTACCCTTGAAACCCAGCAACTGAAAATGATCCAGTCAAACATCTGTGACAACAGACCTAAGTACACAGCAGCATCCAAGTGAGGAACTCAACATGAACACGGAACCACAAAACTCACTGGCACGTGCATACCCAAGCACCTGAAAATTTACACTAAAAGCATTCCCTAATGCTAATCAGGTGTAATAAATCTCTCTTGAGAGTACTAGGCTGAAGTTGCTTCCTTATTTTGGTAAAAACATATATCAACTTCTCTAAACCACCACTATAATTATCAAAGTAATTTAAAAAATGCAACTTATTATCACTAGTTTGCCTTCCAATATACCCACCCAGAGTCCCTCAGCAGCAGGGAGACCACTGGGTCACTGTGTTTGTGTAGGAGTTGCTTTATGAACTGTTTCATACATAGCTGGCTTCTCCCAACATTTAGTACTTCCCCCCTCCCACCCCAAACCAGCCCTAGAGACCAAAGCAAAACAAAATTCTCTTGCAATAAGAAAGATTAAATGTACTATACATTTAAAATATGATCATTTGCAAGTGCCTATTTTTTTCAGAGCAGACTGGGTTTTTCTTTTTTTCTGTGGTATTATCTCGGCTGTCAAAGGGCAAGAACGGTGCTCTGAGGCCCTGAAGTCCTCTTTCTCACATAAACAACACAAAAAGTCAAATTCCAACCTCTGCATTACCCCTCTAAGACCATGGGACCACAGCCACTGGTCACTCAGCCACAACTGAATGAAGGATTTGTTTCATTCACTCCATCTGAAAAACAAGGCCACCCCCTTATAAAAGGAAACATGAAGTCCTATATGTGTAATTTAACACACAATACATTTAAACCTTTCCATGTGTCCTTCTGGAGAGCCCCCAGCACATTCACAGACTCAGATGGCTCTCACCCACTAAGCTTTTCTATTTTGCCATGAGTGGCCAAACCACGCTTGATCAAACCAAACGACAACAGAAGAGAAGCTGAAGACAACAAAGCTTTGAGCATTGCTCCTAAGTACACACCAGTAGGATAGTAAAAATATAGGTGCCACACAGGCACAGCTTAATGGCTTTAAACTGGAAGGGGGAAGATCTGGATTAGACAACAGGAAGAAATTCTTCACAAGGGTGGTGAGATCCTGGCACAGGTTGCCCAGGGAAGTTGTGGATGCCACCCCCGCTCAGCCCCGAGGTGTTCAAGGCCAGGTTGGATGTGGCCTTGAGCAGCCTGGTCTGGTGGGAGGTGTCCGTGGAACTGGATGGGCTTTAAGGTCCCTTCCAATCCAAACCATTCTATGATTCTATGAACTTCCTGGTCCCCTTCTCCTAAGCATCTACTGCACTAATCCATTTACTTGCAAACAGAATGGGGAAGAAGGAGGCAGAACATTGATTTCCTACCTCCTACATGTAAAAAACCCACCAGCTGAACAGATTAAAGCTGAAAACCCACAAATTCCTATGCTGGGCACTGTGACCTTCCTGCTATGAGAACAGTCAGTCCACAAAAATCTGTGCACGGCAACAGGCTGGGTATATGGAAAGTCTTTCATCTGAAACACCCTCTTCACCCTCTGCAATGCTGGTGGGACTACATAAATTTGCTGAGGAACAGGTATCATGTGGTGATTTGGTAGTTGTCAGCAACAAGCCAAATCTCTTCCAAGATTTCGCAGTTAAAATAGGAAAAGATGCCTTCCCAAAATTATCTTTTGCTACAATAAAACAAGACTGAAAACCAAAATATCCTGTTCACATGAATCATTCATATATACTCTATACATGGCAGTATGTTTCAAGAATTATCCCCTTTTTTTGAGGAGAACCTCAGTGCTGAACTTCTATTTTCAAAAATCTCTCTGTTCCCTTCCATTGCAGGAGCAATAATTCTGGCATAGCGATCTCCAGCCTCCACCCTTCTAAGGAATAAAGTGGTAGGGGTGTGTGGGTAGGTACAAAATCCCATACAATATGAAGAGTCAAGTCTCAGACATTCCTGCAGAGATGTAAAAGATTTCAGGACATCTCATCTCATCCTCACCCTACTATGGGGTGTGCTGTTTATCAGATGCCTGCTCGTCTTCACCCCACAGGCTGGTGCGTGTCATGGACATTCAGTGAAAACAGCTGATGATGAACCACTGCTTTATACTGGGATAAAAAACACAGGTTGCTATTAATTCTCTTGATAAACAAAAAAATTATACGACTCATTCCCTACCTGCCCAGAGGCCAATGGTCTCAGTAGGGCAGTCATCCTCTGCTAAGATGTTAAAATCTAAAATACCGAGATCTGGTTTTAATTCTCTGTACTCTGACTTCCTAAGCTGCTGGGCTGGGCACGTTTCAGAGACAGATGGTTCTTTAGGGTTCATGTACTTAAAAGAGTTCACAGACAGAAGTAAAAAAAATAAAAAAACGAAGCATTGTCAGTTGAAACAGCCCTTTATACGCACAGTACCTTTCCAATGCATAAACCTCTGATGAACGTGCTCTTCAGAACCAAAGGCTAGAGAACAAAGTCCCAAAGGAGCTTTACTACAGCTCCTCATTTTGTCAACTGTCCCAGCAATGACACACTTCTCTGAACAAAAGGGATTTTTTTAACATTTTTTTTATTTAAAGAAAAGTAATACAAATAGGCTGATCGAATTTTTAACCGGATGGGTAGCTCCATGCTTTGCTAATACAGTGCAAAAGTCATCCCATTAGTTAAATGTTTTGATAATACATTACTTTTTCATTAAGCATGAGTTTTACTGTCACTGAAAGACAGAATGATAGAATCATAGACTGGTCTGGGTTGGAAGGGAACTTAAAGCCATTTCCATTTCCAGCCCCCCTGCCATGGGCAGGGACACCTCCCACCCAGCAGCCTGCTCAAGGCCCCACCCAACCTGGCCTTGAACACCTCCAGGGATGGGGCATCCATGACTTCTCTGGGTAACCTGTGCCTGTGCTTCACCACTCTCACAATAAAAACTTTTTCCTAATATCTAATCTCAATCTCCCCTCTCTCATCTTAAAACCATTCCCCCTTCTCCTATCACTGCACTCTCTGACAAAGAGTCCCTCCCATCTTTCCCGTAGGCCCCCTGGAAAGCTGCTACACAGTCTCCCTGGAGTCTTCTCTTCATGAAGATGACATTTAAAGCATATCAGAATTACATTTGCTGAGACTGAGTTCCTGGTCATGCCTGAAGTTAATCTTTTAATTTCTTCTGAGAATTATGCACGTGAAGCCAAACAGGAGCCTCATCCAGCTCTTCTCCGTATCAGCAGAAGTCTCTCATAAATCATTAATTCAAGTCAGAGTTCAGAACAGTGATCATGAATAAGAGCGCATTTGCATTCCCTGGCTGGCTGTGTGTATGAGAATTCCCTTCCTTCTAAGAAAGATCATGCAGAAATCAGAGTTGGAAAACAGACATTGAAGCGTAAGACAGCTCACAGCACAAAAACTCTCAGCATTGATTTTCAGAAGAGCATCTGTTGTAGAGAAAAGTTATTCCTAATCTTCCCTTTACCATTTCTTGAGCACTTCCCATCAGTGCTGTGGAAAGCTTTACTCTATTCTTCACTGGTCTCTGGCACTGTCCTCTTCTGAGCTTAATGTTATTTTTCCTCATTTTTACGGACAATTTCACTCTATCTACAGCATCTGGATTTTGTGGCTGTGGCTGCAAATTGTGCTTGGTAGCAGAAAGCTTTGCAGTTGGACAGAAAACTGCTTATTACCATTGCAAAACAACACATTATTTGAAGGTTCTGAGAGATAGGTTCCCCAATCCAAATCTCTGCTTGTGTAACATGAAATGATGTTCCCATAATGAACCACAGTGGACTGTTAAACAGTGGTCCTTTTTTCTAAAAAGGTACCTACCAGCTCAATTTTTGCTGTGATCAGACACTATTTCCATCATAAAGCTCTACTTTTTTGTACTTATAAAATATGGCAATAAAACATCATGCCAAGATTAAACTTGGCTACAAGTCCTGTCCAGGAGTAACCTCAATCTTTTTCAGCTAGCAAGTAAATTGACATAGTAATTTTTAAATCACTTGAAAGTTGTAGAGATTCTGATTCTCATCATTTACTTGCAGTCACAGGTCTGCAGTTTCAGCACCCCTTTAACTACACAGCTAAAACAGTTTCCTGATCTTGAATGTCTCCAGGAGGCTTTGTGGCATAGATGTGATTACAAATGCTGCTCCCTGCCTTGTCTTAGCTATAGAGAGTGAAGCTGAAGAAAGATGCTACAGTTGGATTACTACTGTGTGCTTGGAGCTCAGAGCTGAGTATAATGAACTTGGCTGTTTCCCGTTTGCACCACTGGAGGTGCTGGCTGCAGGAAGAGGGACCTCACAGCCTTGACAAACATCTCCCAGACACATCATGGAATCACTTGGACCATACAGAGGTATCTATAGTCCTCATTCTACTTTTTCATGAGCTGCTTACGGAGAATCAGACTGTTAGAAATCAGTCTGGCAAAGTGTTCTGGAACAACATATTTTAATGAAAGGACAGGCTACTACAATACTTGCTCAGTTGTTTTTGGAAAGTAAACATTAACAGAAGCATTCTTCAAAACCTATTTTTCTTTGCACATAAATCTAAGTTCTATCTGTTCTCTGCACCACCAGAGATTTGTTGTGCAGCTGTTTGGAGGCTCTCACTTGCATTAGCATTCCACCACGCTGTGTGTTAGTCAACTTCCAACTCCGAGCCTGCATCTGAACCCAACATCCATCAAGGTTCATCAGTGCATCCTAAGAGCAAAGGGGTCTTTGCTAATGGCTCCTACTGTGGGATCTGATCTTTATCCATATTTGAAGTGATTTGTTTTCCCATCTGCAGATTTCCAGGAACAAAGAGGGAAAATAATTTATTACTCTGAAATCTGCCCCATTCTGATTAATCAAGCCCATGACGCATGTAAAAACTTGGGAGCACTGTGTGTTGTTATCATCAAGTCTCAGCTGCTGCCTTTTCTAGGGCATTTCAAACTGTACATACACTTCACAGTTCAGCCTTCCTGTTGCTACAATGTGTTAGTGATTAACGTACAATAAACAAGCAGATAATTCTTCTGTTTCCAGGGAATAAATTCTCCAAGGACATAAAATGCAACAGAAACTATCCATCCTTCCCCAATTCTTGAGTTAAAAACAGAGCAAGCAATTAACTCCCCATACACACTACATGGTTTAGGCCATAGTTAAACAGCCACTTCAATCTGGCATATGATTTTACTACTCCTGAAGTCCTGTCCTCTCCTTACATCCAATTCCTTGCTTCTTCTTGGTGTTAGCACAAAAGTTCAAGCAACCCTATGATAGGGTGGGCCAAGGAGCTGTCTCTACCAAAAGCAAGGGTTTTTGCTTAGCTTAGCTTTCAGCTGGGTGAGCCCCCTTGATGTGACTCATTGTGGTACCACATAAATGCCAAAGGAGGAAAGGGTGAGATGAGGTGAGGATTGCGTAAGCTCGTGTGACTGCCAAAGAAACACTCATGCAACCACAGCCCCAGTCCCAGTCTTATTCCTGGGGACAGAAATGTGAGAGGAAGCCTGTCTTTTCCACTGACTGGTTGCTCCCTTTTGTCAGTGGTAGTTTCCCAAGCCCTTGGGGTCTGGAGCAGCTTCTCTAGGTAGCAGGATTACTAAGAGGTGCTGGGAAAACCCCAGCAAGGCAGTGCTAACGCTGTAACAAGACAAACAAAGGACATTGTTCTGATCTCATACAAAGCAAGTGAAGTTTCTCCTTTGTCAAGATGCTGTTAAAGGCAGAAGGAGGAGGTTACAGAGTAGGGAGTAGTAGTCCAAAAGCAGGACTATATTATAATGTCACTTGCTTTACACTAGTTATATTAAAAAGCTAGAAAAACGCAGCAGACACTTTAAGATCATGATAGAACAGATTTTTAGGAGAGATGATGTATATGCAAGTTTATGTCTATGCTTGATTCAGAAGCAGACTGATGATTGTGGTTTTGCCTTGTGAGATGTTCAGTTGGCCAAAAAATTGCACTGTACATGTAAACACACCAACTTTGTAAATGAAAACTCCCCCATACAGTTAGGGACAATTATGAACTGTTCTTACTCACACTTGCTTGGAACAGTGGTAACTACACACACACCCTCCAGTCTCTGAAAAGCACCTTTTTACATCCAGTCTGCCTCTGCACCTTAAGGAGTGCAGTGCCTCTGAACAGGGTGATGCTTTCCTCATATGGGGAAAATGTTCAGATGCCCACATACAGCAGATTTCAAGTCCATCTCACAACTCCAAAAGGCTCAAGCAGGGAAAAGATTTAGCCTAGTAAATACTATTATTTGAAATTCTTTTTCCATTTGTTCTAGATGAATTCAGTGTAAAAGAAAAGCACATAGTTGAAAACTGGAAAAAACACAGAGTTGGGTTTTCAGAAGTGCTCTGGCTTTGTCCAGTCCTGCTCCAGTCTGAGCAGGTTAAGCCCCATAAAAGCACTTTTGGAAGCTGAAACATGATTGTTCACTGAGGCGCTGGAGTAATTGCTTCTTGGAGATGGTACTTTGGTTAAAATGTGTTACATGCTACATAATAAAAACAGAGGTTGTGCTCTTTTTCAAGTCTTGTGGTATGAAACTCAGCTGTTTTGCTCTGCACAGGTTCCCCTAACTGTTCACTTGGTTTTGATCCATCTGGATTTTCACCACAGAATTTTGCTTTGAGTTTCCAGTTTGAATACACGAAAGCTCTGCCAAAACCACATCACATTCAAACCACAGGAAATCATGAATTTGGCAGTGCTTTGACATGGAAGCTGTAAACAGTGTACAGGTTCACTCCAAACTGGATCACTGTCTTTTGAGTTATGAAACACAACAAAACTTCCACTGAACCAGGTCAGAATTCTGAATTACTAAAGCAAGGAGAAATTATGTGACTTTTGCACGGATCAGGATTTTGTTAGAAGTATTTTCCCCCAGCTTTTGTCCTTTAGCTATAAACATACTATGTGGAAGAATAAAAACATAAGTTGAGTTTTCGCCTTTCCAAGTCTGAGTTAAACCAGGATTTAGCTAATTCTCATAACTTACACATATCCTATTAAGGATGAGGGTAGTTACTTATTGGCAGTCTTAAGCATGAATAACTGTAAAAGCCAGAGTTCTATTGAAGATATGAATATGGTTTAGTTTTATGTGCAAAATGATAGGTAATCAACTTACAGCTAACTTACACCACTGCTAAAGGAGCAAGCCTCCCATTCAAAATCCACTAATATTTCAGCTGCCAAGCACTGGATTTTTTCCTCAGGATTCCCGTTAGCAAACCACAAGGAACTTTTATGAAAATGGAAAAGTCTGAAGGATGATTTTTGCCTTCAAAATAAACACTGCACTACAGAAACACATATTTGTAAAGAAGTCACAAGTTCATTAGGTACAAAAGGAAAACAATCTAGATTTCCAGAACAAGCCTAAAACCAATCCAGATTCCAATCTTACCCAGGCCAGAAGTTTGAATGCAGAGCTACACAAAGGTGTTTTGACTGAAGTCAACCAAACAGAAAGAAAAATGTACTCATGCAAAAGATTTATATTACTGCACTGCCTGCAAGAAAATGCAGTTTAATCTTGCTGAATTTCATTTTTACCAGCATTTTGAATGTCAGGAAAAACTCTGCAGGGATCCATAACACACAGAACCACACATCAGACATATCTGACCTGTCATGGAGTTTTCAGAGGTACACAGTTGCTCTCGCAGCTTTTCCACGTCGTCTGGATGAACCTGTTCGTATAAAGTGCTGCCAAACCATTCAGACTGGGGCTGGTTCAGCACAGGAGTCACAGAATCTGATACATAGATGACTCTCCCTGTCTCAGCTGCAACTACAAACAGGAACCCATCTGCAGCCTCCAGGATAAGATGTTTCAGTTCCTTCCAAAGAAAGGATTTGATTAGAATGCCAGCTAGAAAAGGTAATTAAATAACACATCTTGTCACTGCAAAAGAACATTGTTTTCTTGCAAACTTAATAGCTGATCACAACCTAGGCAGGAATTTTCACTACAGTATTGATATAACAACACACCAAACCTGCAGGAAACCATAAATTGCTCACCTGAATAATAAACACCACTTTGTTTTACTTTATTGCCTTTCATCTGTTGATCTCTTTAAGAAAATACACTTTAAGAAAATTAAGTAACTAAAACTCACTGCACATTGTCTGATAGGCACCTAACATGAAATAAAAAGCCATTTTACAGTACCAACAGGAAATGAACAGCTCTATTTCATACGGCAAACTCATCCCTTAATTAAATGTCCGGAATAATTTAATTGGAAAGAAACCAACAAGTCTTTCTGGTTTAGCTTTTTCTCCCCTCTTCAGAATCAACTGTTTGTAAATTAAGCAGTCACTGGATAAAATGCAGGAAGTGTAATTGGGAACAAGGATAGGAATCCTCAGCCTTCCTTCCCATCGGGATGCTTCCCATCAGTGCATCAGCCACTACACAAGAAGGTTGTTTCACCTTTTGCTTTCTGTTTCCAGCCTGCAAATATGAAGCCTCAGAGATCCAAAGGGTCGGAACACTCTTATCTTTGACCTTTTCTTTACACAGTTCCCTGTTCATCATCCTTGCTCCTTCTGTCCTGAGACACCTACAGATTCACCTAAGATCCAGCACCCAGAGCCCAAAAACCCCACCAGGGTGCTGGAAGGGGGACCGCAGGCCTTTACAGCAAGGTACTCCTGTCCCTCACTTCCAGACTTTGAGTTTAGATACGTAATACCTTGAACTGCAGATGCAAACAGCTGTTTGTGTGCATCACACAGACAGACTATCTCAGCTTAACAGAGCCTTAAAACCTCTCATGGAAAAGGATGATAACTACCAACTCCAGTTCCTGGGAAACAAGTTTGAACAGCCTTTGCTTGGTGGCTGCAGTGACCACCAGAGCTTGTTAAGATACTGCATCCGCAACTCAGAGAGTTTTGGACAACTTAAGTCCCATTCCTGGTTAGAGAAGTCAGCACAGCAAGTGTGCAAGAGGCAGATATTAGCTGATAAAGGTGAGGATCAACATCTGATAAATTCTGTAAAGAAATGGATCAAGAAACACTTATCTACTGTCAACTTCTGCCACTTTGCTGTAGAGAAAGCACATCAGTTCTGAAGAACTGACTCAAAATACCTCACTGCATAGCTGACTGCACTATAGAGAGGATAATGAGACCTGTTCTGCATTCACTATCAGTAAAGATGAATATAAACTCATTCTGCAAGATTCAAAAAACCCAACACGTTGCCATGAGATGTGACCAGGGTGCCCTACCAACAACCAACTGAACAGCACAGCCCCTGCAGAAAGACACTGCAGGAACTCCAGAATAAGTAGAGATGTGACAACTGAGAGATCACCAGCAGCTGCTGCTTCTCTAATAGAAAAAAAGCTACCCATAACTTACATGTGTAAGTGCTTAAATCACTGAGACCACAAAAATGCACATTACACCCATAGGACTTCAAAAACAAGGAAGGTGGTAGGAATTTTCAGTGTTCTCAGTTAAACACAGTTTTCTTTCGAGCACTGGGTGCATCTTCTTTCTTCCATCAAAAAAGTAACCAAGGACATACCTCTGCTAGTACAGATGGGACTCATCTCTGCCCAGCTCAGCTGTCAGGAACTTAGGTATTAAGACCAAACAATATTTTTAACCTTTCTCTAAACTGAAAAGGGAGAGGCAGATTTTCCCAGATTCATTTTTACCTATTTTAGAGACTCTTTGTTAGGATAAGAACCTAGTTCTGGACATAAAAATTCCTTTCCAGTGACAAGAGGCAGCAAGTGACTTACTTTTCAGATGGAGAGACCTCAAGGATAAGAAGTCCCATTTTGCTGCTTCAGAGAGAAAGATTTGTCATATGGTTAAGATCAAGACCAAACAGTCACAAAATATTGTTCATATTGACACCTTGGATACGTAGCCCACTTACTACACGACAGCAAAGGATCAAGCTGAGACCCTACTCCTCTCAGCATGTCCCCATGTCTTTGAAGACCACAAACCAGAGAAAACAAGACATTTCAGAAAAATCTACCTGTTCTGTAAGAAATGAAGGCTTGTAAGCTCCATCAGTAGATTTGTTTCCAGTGCCCCTCATTGATTTCATGTGTGAAACGGCCATCCGGAGGATTGTCAACTTGTCTGGCTTCCGAGCCAACGCGCTACAAGTGGGGACCATGTCAGACAGCTCAGTGATGTACTGCGTCATCTTATTCCTCCTGCGCCTCTCAATTTCACTATGATTCTCCCTGAACATTTAAAGAAACACCAAACCAACAGAAAAGCAGACATGACCAGTGTAAGAATTCCAGTTGGAGGCAACGAATCGTACTATTTCACTCTCGTTTTGCTGTTTTCACCACCCCAGGAGAGCACAGTGATTTAGAAAGCTTAATTAGCCCTCAGTTTCTGGACAGAAAATCCAGGCCATGGGAAGATAGATACGATTTGCCCATAGCTATTGAAAAAAACCCATATTTCTAGCTATTGGCTTAATCTCTCAACCAGTTTAATCTCTTTTGGATTAAGGACAAAAAATGAAGTAGAAAGATGTGAGGAACTGATAACTGCGAACTCCAGACAAACTCCCAAATTTGCAGTGATGCATCTCACAGTCCTTGCTCAAGGTGTTAGATCTCCATAGAAGAGGTTCTTTTACAGGAAACCTTTCACTCACAGCTGGATGAGGTCAGCAGTGTCAACGCTGACTTACCAAAAAACTCACTTAACGACAACACAGATCTCCAATCCTGTAATGCTGTGTGGAAGGTCCCACATCCCTGTAGAGAGATGCTACATGTCTACAGGATCAGACTGCAGGACTGGGACTATATATGGTATAACAGCACATACGAAAAAAAAAGCCCAGTAAATAGGTAAAATGAATATGAAAGACAGCAAATAAATATTTGGCTTGTTAGACATAAATAAGAATTTATGTTTGAGAACAATCTAGCACAGCAGGGAAATAGCAATGACAGTACTAGATGCTGCCCCACTTTGGACTAAGCTCCAATGTTCTCATCCTTTACACCAAACATGACTGAGGGGGTGAGTCAAATTTGAAAATTCTCAAAATAGACAGTCACTAAAATCTTTCAGAACTGAAGAGTTGGGAGTTCAGTATTCCCATACTGTAAATCATCACTGCTCGATCACTATTAAGGAGTTACAACAATCCGCACATCTGAAATGGTTCAAATGGACCCAGACTGCTTCAGTGCCTAGCACTTTTTTTTTCCCATACTGTACCTGTCAGGTGGCAACTAAATACAAGTACACAACAGCATGATGCTTCAGATGTCAAAGCAGCATCTTCCACTCATTTCAATGAGCTGTGCATGGCATTTTCTTGTGGGATCTCTGGCTGATCCGACAAGATGAGAAAGGTGGTCGCTTGGAGAGTCCACCAGCACTGACTGGTATGACAACACAACATTAAGAGAAACTGCAACATTCTTTGGAGCTGACTGTTAGGAAGATGGATCATGAAAGTAGAAGCTAGGTTTGGTATACATTTTGGCTACTTTTAATAATGGAGCCTTTGATTAGAAGGCAGGAAACAATCCAAGTTGTAATATGCTGCATCCTGAAACAGAGGAACGCATGGGCTTGTCCTGCTTTACAGTGTGTATCCTGCCCCTGCATGTACAGGTGTTATTGCATGAGGCATCATCTCCAGAAATACCACTTGTTAGGCTACACATGGGGTTATGATTCCCACTGATGCCTTTGCAATCTGTTTTTCAGGAAATCCAGCTATGAGGCCCTGCAATGATGGACCATGGTCATTCAGTGCATTACAGTCAGTCCCCTCCTTAAGGTCACTATGTACATAACTATCTACCATGCCATAATAGTAATCTTTCCATTTCAAATGGCTGATAAACAGCCTCTGTGTGGGTCTGCACAGACACTGGAGAGAACAGAGCTTGTAGGAGTTGAATTGTACACACACAAGCAAAACAGCTTGTGTGACAATGCACATGTACATAAGAGCACACACATGGACGTGTCAGTATATACACAGATAAATACAGACTAGGGGAAGAAAAGTGCATTTTTACTTGATTAAACCTTGCTCTAAGTTCAGTATCTTCACAGAAATTGTGATCAAGAAAAGAGAGAACACACATATTTTACATTTATAAACACACATTACACTGTCTGTCATTGTTTAATACCCCTGAACATTGAAAACAACCTTTATAAAGAGCAAGAAAAGAGATGGCAAAACTTCCTGTGAATAAAGAGAATGACCAACAGTCCATCTCATTTATGATCATAAAAGCTAAAAAATAATAGCATTTTAATCAATTGGCCATAAAAACACGCAAGCAAACAAACCTCTGAAACTTTCCTGAAACTAGTTCAAATTTAAACCCTTAAAAGAAAACAAGGGCTGTGCTCCTCTTCCAGAAGTGTTTGTCCTGGGAACCCTGGCATTCATAAACACGTATACAGAATGATGTTCTAATTCTGTCATTTCTAACTTCATTTTTATATAGAAATCGTGGAGGGACATTAAATTTAGAGAGTCTGTGGGAGATGACCCAAACCCACTTACGTTCAGGGTTAGTATTTCTGATTTCAAGCATTTTTGAATCAGCCAGCCCTCCTGACTTTTGATCAGTTAGAATGGTAACATAGGAAATAAAAATGGGGGCAAAGCATATTTGATTTTCCTTTTTCCCACCTGGCCATCCTTTCTGTGTCAGTAGTTCTTTATCCCACCCAGAAACAAACTAACCAGATCTCTAAGCTAAGGCACACCTACTGAAAGTTTTTGGGCATGAACATCCCCCTCTTCTCTCTCAGCAGAAGAGCTCTACAGAACACGCCTACCTTGCAAACTTTTCCTTATCACCAGAGATTTGATCACCATCATACCTAGAAAGAAAAGACAGTAAGTAAATCCACAAGGGTTCTACATTGCAGGACAGTCAACACACAGCAGAAAGCAGAGGTTCACAACTGCAAACTATCACAAATAAAAGCAAGAAAAACAGGGGCACGAGAACAATAAAGCAAACGTAGAGTCTGATGAAACTTCCAAGCCATGCTGATTCCAAAGCTTCATTTGTATATTTAAAACAAGTTAGAGACACATTTCAGTGGATTTATGCAAACACTTTGACATACACTCATTCCTTGGGAAACTTAACAACCAGCACTGTTACAGAAAACGCCACTGAGCTTTTATTGACAGCAGCCCATGAAATATTCATTGCTGTGTTGGATGTGAACGAGCTGTATCTTTTCCAGATTGCAACCACAACTCACTCCATTCAGCAGAGGGCACTGATGGTCTACAGATAACATAGGAGGGCAGAGACACACACTTCAGAGCAATGCATTATAAAAGGATGCCTCCAAGAAAAAAGCTCTGGTAGGTACAAGACACTGCAGGGTCTCGGGGAGCAGGGGGTTGGCAAAAGTCAGGTAGGCAGATGAAACTGCTGGGTAAATAGAGGTTAAATTAAAACTGGCTTAAATTCCTAGAAGTAAACAGGTACCTCATTTCTACCCAAATCAACAGCAGTCAGATGCCCAAACAGGTATGCGTGGTGTATTAGCAGAAATTATGGAGGAAATCTGGATCAATGGGACTTCTACCCCATGGGATTAAAGCTGCACTGATTCTGCATTATCCCAGGGACGTGCAGCAATGTGACTTTTCACTAAAAAGTGATATACTGCTCCTCCTTTCCTTTCCTAAAATCATACTAATAATTTGAAATTAGATTTTGTTAGCATAGTTACAAAAAGATGCATTTAATTGAAAAAGACCTTGATTCTAGAGAAAACCAATTGCTTGTTCCAAAAAGAAAATGTAGAGTTTTAAAAATATAAAAACAAGATCAATAGCTTTACTAGAAGTGAAGAGTATGACTTCTCAAGAATAGTCAAGTGAGATTCTGTGTCAGATTTACCCCTTTTCAAAATGATGCAATTTATTACAACGGACAGACTACGAAAGTCTCAGCTAACAAAACAGAGCATAATTAAGCATCTTTTCTCTTCTAAAAAGCTAATAATTAACTTTTTCTTTAAAATTAACACTGATTTCCAGTACCCCAACTGTGCAAGTTCCTCTGTGAGGTTTCACATTTTCCTTCCTCATTAAGACTCAAATGCAGAAGACAAAGCTTAAGCAAGACTGAGCTGTATTTCTTTCTACCCTGCGTTTAACACCAGCACCCTCAAACCATTTCAGTGAAAGCACCACTTTATTCCACTTGACTCTGCCCAGAGAACTGACTGAGCCCAAAAGATTTCAAACAAAGACAGATTCAATGAGAATGGGGACATGCCATTATGGGAGCAGTACATGCATACGCCTCCATGTGACGATGAGATGCCATGCAGAGATACCTGAGCTGGCTTGGAAGTCCCTGAGAAGCAAGGTGTGTTACCTCCCGTGGAGTTCTGTACTAACACCACTACCTCCTGTGCTCCCACTAGCTTGGGGCTTGTCTGTTCATCCTTGGCTGGCTGGGCTGAAGGTGTCATTGCCTGCAAGCACTGCTTTCTCCCTTCCAGTCTCCCAACAGACCTCTCTGCGTGCCTTTCTTCAGGCACTTTAGTCAAAGCCAGCTGCGTTTGCTTAAACATTTAAACAGCAGCTCTTTGCTAAACAAATAATTTTGACCAAGACAAGCTAGGAATCAGGCACATGAGCAATCTGGAGAAGGAAAAAGTCCTAAAAGGAGGGCACAACTAGAAGAGGATGCATGAACATGCCCCCGGGTGTCCCTGCGCTGCTTTTCTGTACTCTTTAAAAGCAGAACAATCTGGAGGTTTCATTCTATTTAAAATTTAATATCAGATTTTGATCCGACATCTAAAATCAGCTGAGTCTAAGCACAGCACAGCATACCCCTCCAGTAAAAATAATAGAATTATTTGCTCTCCCTACCACTACATTTTGAAAGGCTGAACCCTGGATGGAGAGAGACCAACACGTGCACCAGCATGCCTGAAAACCCTGATGCTTATGTAGGCACGAATCAGGTCATATCAATCACAAATCTTACAAGTATCTTCTAGCAAGCATTAGGACCAGCCCTCAGATCACCAGAGACTGGAATATCCTTTCTGTAAAGGACAACAGCTGGAGAAAGGTGCTACTGGTCTTGTCCAATAGGTTATGATATGGTGTTGTGACACATCTTCAGCACCCTATCTTTCAGACTGACTAGAAAGATCTAAAACCCTACAGTGACAGCTGTGTTTCAGCACAGCTGCTCCTACAGAGCTGCCGTTACAATTTGGATAATCACCAGTTATCTGTAGGCCTCAAAGTATCCAGCCCTCACTGCAGCTGCTTGGTTTCTAATGAAAAAAATGCAAGCAGTGTGACCAGAAAAAAAACAAAAAGTGAAAAAGAGGCAATGATGCTTTATTCATTTTTATTTCTAGCCTAGAATAGTCCATGTTAATTAACATTTACTTCGGCAATTTTTACTCTTCAGTCACACTCAGTGGCACATAATGAGCTTTAATCTTAAAAAAAAGATCCCACACCTCTAGGATCTATCATATTGTCTTAACAAGCAGTTAAACATCTGAAAAGTTCAAAATAAAATTCATTTTTTCAGTGGCAGAAAGACAACTTCAGCAATGTCAAATAACCAAACCTTATCTACAGCAGGTGAAATAAGATAAAAATCACAAATTTTCTCATTTGATTTAGCTGCAGAGTGGAATTATCACACGCACACAGAGTCAGCTTTGTAAGATAATAATTACATTAGGCATATTTCTGCCAGGATGCCTAATTTGCAGAGGAAGCTGATAAAAACAATAAGTAGAATTTAGGTCAAGTTGTTGGCAAGTTCTTCAGCCCATATTCATACTGACTCTAAACCATCTAGTGAGACCGTTGTCTTTCTCCAATGAAAGAAGTCAGTGATTTGGTCAACTCTTTGTAAATGCTCACCTTGAAAATTTGCTGGGGCCCTCCCCATCTTCATCATCGAAATCCATTCTGTAAAAGCAACATTTTCAAATCAGTAATTATAACACTGCCAATGCTGACTTGAACTTTCAAGCCAGCAGTTCTCAACCTTGTTTGATTTATATTTTGCCTGGATGCGTCAACGACTGTAGATTCCAGTCTTGCACATATTCTCCAGACCCTCTGAAAGCGGCTCATCAGCTGCCAGGAATATGTAAAATACACATTCAAAAAAATAATAAAAAAATAATAAATCACTGTTCTGCTACATAGAAATCTACACTGTTAAAATTAGCAAATAAACAGAACTATTAAACAAATGCTGTTCTTGTGAGACGGTCAGAAGTAGCATCTCTTAGAATTGACAGAAGTTTACAAAACCCAGTGAAGACTGAAGAGGACTAAAATTAAGGAATTAAGAAATAAATTTCTAAAGCTGTATATGTAATAAACACCAGGCCACTATTTTTTGCCCCAGGCTAAAGGAAGCACCTTAGAAGTAGAGGAGAACAAACTCCCAGCCTCCCTGCCAAGAGGATTATCCACATCACCGCTATTGTTTGTAGTTGCAGTACATTCTTTAGACTTATTACCAATCATTTCACATCTATCACCAACCAGTCTGCAGATGGCAACTACTCTGTAGGATTCCTGGGGGTCTACCATGCACTTAACTTACCTGCTTTCACCCCAGACCATCTTCTTAAGTGAACAGAAGAGATGAAGCTCTTCCTTGGGCCAAATCCCAACCTCCCAGTTAAGCTCCTCCAAGGAGCCACAAAAAGCAGGAAACCATACTTCACTTCTTACACAGACAGACTAGGAAGAGTAACTTCCTAAATAAGCCCCCAAATTAGTTTCCTGTGATAGGCAGTGTGAGTGTCTCCTTCCCATTGATATTAAGTCACTAAAAAGTTATGCAATACTATGTTATAAAGCTTTTTATACATTTTTATATCTTTAAAAAGAAGTAGACATATCCCAACTATAAGGGTGTGACTGTGGCATTAAGGAAGACCAAGAATTAAGCTGATATAAAATTATCATGCACAATTATTGCATTAGTGTATTTATTGAGAAAATACATGAGTATGGTATATAGACCTTGATCAGTCACTTAAACATGATTTGTGTAGACAGGAAATCATAGTTTTGTCTTACAAACAACTTTGTCAGGTTTCTTAAACACTCTAAGCTTTATAACTTCCCAGTGTAATAAAACTTCATACAATTACAGATTCCATGCCTCTAATACTCTTCATATTAACAAAAGATATAAGTCATATTAAAGGCAAAAAGCCTGCAAAGTGAAAACAATATTTATCTCAGTAATAAAAGAAAACCCTACCAATTAAAAGTTAATTTTTGGATGCTCAGTGTGGGAACAACCATGTAAAAATACTCTTTAAAACTACATCAGCATAGAAAAATGAGTGCCGGTCAGGCAATACTGCCTTGTTTCCTAACTTTGATAACCAAGACAGACCAGTCCATAAAAGATGTGTCTGAGTCACAGCAACCTACGTACATTTGGCACAAGGGCAGCAAATAAGCACAGGAATTGGAAACAGTATTAGAAAAGTCACAATAATATTTTCCAGATGGTAACAGTGATTATTAATTTCTAGCGGAAGCAGAAGGATAACCATTTTCCCCAGAGTCTTAAGAAAAGATGTGTTCAATTCGGTTACACTTGATGCAATCATCAGTTTCACCATAAATTGCATTTTTGCTCACCTAATTATCAGCCAGTGCATCTGCAGAGCCATGACCTCCCGGCTGCCTTGCGCAGAGCACCACCGACCTCCAGTGGCCGGTACCCTCGCCTGTGCCCCGGGGCTGCAGCTAAGGCAGCACCCAGCTGCTCCCTGGCACCCCAAATGCACCCTTCAGCAACAGCAGGCAGATTTTCCCCTGACCTTTTGCATATACAGTACTCCCAGCAATTTATAATTTATGCATTTTCATCTAGCCAAAGGTGTCCTCTTACCTACCTGCTTCATCCCCACATACAATAACGTGTCTGTAGGTCTTCCAAATTTGCAATGTTTCTATCTACACCAAAAATAATAAAAAATACAAATAAAAATAAAAAATAATAAAAAATAAAAATAAAAAATAAAAATAAAAATAAAAATAATTAAAAAAAATAATAAAAATTTCAGTGTTACAGGAGAGCTGTTTGTCGACAAGAGGGCACACGCAGGCCAGCACTGGGCTGGCTCCACCTGAAACCACCCAGAAAAGCATCACGTCAGGCATATTCTTCACTGGTTTCACTGGCAACTGAAAAACTACTGAGAGAAACCTCCAGTTTCAAACTCGAGGGAAAAGAGCTGCAGATAAGACACACCTATGGGGAAAAGACTTCAGGGACTTAATAAGACACTGCTTTAATTTAAGGTGGATTAATTTTTTAACCTCTCCTTCCTCCCAAATACACAGAGATCCCATTCCTTGGTGAATTTTCTTAGCTTCCAGTGAAATGCTCCAGCTTAGTACCAAGAGATGGATCTGAATGCCTAGAGTGCAATACCAGTCTGTAGTAGACTAAATCTTTACATAATGTTTTTGTTCTGTTAAACTACCTACAAACTTTTCACTTTATTCCAAATGCAAGATTTAAAAAAGAAAAAATACGAAATTTAGCATAAAGTTCATTAATACTTGTCAATATGAAACAACAAATGTATCTTGTCCCATCTTTGTTAATAAACATGTTTCCTGATTCCACATTTCACTCTCCAAAATGAAAAAACCCTTCCAATACCTGAAAAAAAATCTCAAGTATAAAGTTATTGATTCCAGTGCCCTGCCTGAAACACAGTGTCTGCTTTACAGCAAGACAAAGTGAAATGCAGGGAATCAGTTGTAATCTTTAGCAGAACACAAAAATAATATTCCAACAAACTATTCATACCCTGACAGATAAGATCTTCTTTTCAGATGGAATATATTGCACATTAGCAAAGCAGTAGAAGCAGCCTCCAAGAAGACAGATGACATAATTTCAGAAGTTTCAGAAAGAGTATCTTTTATCTTCATTTAAAATTCCCATTAAAAAGAGACTTTAAAAAAAGAGCTCTTTTGTTTTGAAGAGACAGCATAAATCTTATTTTCCTCTTTCATACTGTTCATGTCAATCGTGAAAAGGTCTGATGTATGAGGCACTTATTAAAACATGTTTTCCTCAAAAGATGTGTGGGTACTATAAATACTAGGACAAAAAAAAATTTAAATTAATTATTTTTAATTAGAAACATTTTCATACAGAAAAAAAACCAATAAGGTGGTCCTGTGCAGGTTAAAAAATTGAGATGGGAGAGGATTTGAACACTGCAACAAAATTATTATGCAAAATTCCCAAGAAATGTCAGAAGATGACTTGCCACGATTATACAGTGTAGGAGGGGGCAGGCAGAGGCAGGAAGGATCAGATGCAGCTGAGAGGCAGATGGAGAGCTGTATCACAGCCTTTTGTTCAGTACAAAATCAAGGGGTAGAATTGGGGAGAGAGGCTGGTGGACCAAGGTCTCTTCTTCCCCAGATCTTACAGAGGGGTCAGAGAAAAGACAAGGCCACAGGCTGAAGTGAAACAAAACCAACTCAGCTGTAAACCGACCAATCAAAAAAAACCCACCAACCCTCTCTCCCCACGTACAGATAATCTAGGAAGGCAGAAAAGCCTCTAACAGAGCAAAACCTAAAGAAAAAACATGTTAAATAAAGAACTGACGTTACACCAACCTACAGCAGTCGTTGACCACTGCAGAGCACTCTCTTATGCTGTCACTTTTTTATATAAAGTACTTGGTATAATTTATAGAAAAGAAAAATATTTTCCTGAGTTGTCAATGAAGCCGAATGCCTACACGGCAGAAACACCTTCTGGAAAGCCAACAAGGTTAAACTGATCTACATTCAAGCCCATGCAGCAATTATTCTGCCAGCTTGCCTCAGCAATTATGAGAAAAGAAACAATTTTCAGAGATAACTGAAGCTGGGAAAAGATGACTGTGTTCACTACCTATATTCCTTTATGCTTGACACAAAGCATTCATTTCTAAAATATCCAAGGATTTAGGTGTACAAAGATGTATCACCAGGACAGTAATGAAAAGACCAAGTGTTAGATGCAACTTTGTTCAAAGAGAGGCTAAAGGAATTAGACACAGCAGGAGTTCTTTCCCTCGAGGTCTGAATAGATATACAATGAATGAAAAAAGAAATGCACCCTCCACTCAGGCTTGGAGAAGGGCTATTAGTTCAGAGCTACAGTGCACAGATAAAATACCACCAACTGGGTATAACAGCAAATCTATACTCACTCGCTGAATTTGCATGTCAAATACATTTAAAATAATTTGATTTTATGTTCTTCCCACCCTCCCCCCACTCCACTTTCTCACAACTAGATGAGGAAATTTAAAATGCAACAGTTAAAGCACTGCTTTCAATTAGTATCAAGTCAGTATTTAATATAATCAGAACATTCTACAGTCAGCAGCATCAACCCTTGGTAAGTGGCAAACTGCTACTTACAGTTGACGTGGTTTGTGATCAAAAAAAAGAGATCAACTGTCCTCCAATGCAAAAGTACAAAAGCTTATACACGTTATGTCACAGTGAAAAGATGTTAATGCTTTGTTTTATCTTTTAAGCGCCACTTTGATGAAAAGGTTTTTCCGTTGAACAGTTTCAAAATAAAAATGTGATGCCTGTCAAAGAGATTTCAGGGGTGTCTCAGACCAATTTCATACCGTTAGCTCAGCACATGAAGAACACTCAGTGGGGGTGAATCTCCAGATCGCCCTGTCTGAAGGAACGCTCCTCAGAACAACCACCCACAGCGGTCACGTCACATCAACTTAGCTCCGCACCCAAGGCGATGTCCAACCTCTCACTTGTTCATTCACTCCAGGACTGAGACTCCAGCACTGTTACTTAACAATCCCTAGGAATTCCCTCACAAGGAATAATGTCTTCTCCTTAGGTGTCCATCAGTGAAGATTTACTCACACTATCAATCCTGTTAAGCCCTACTACTGTCATACTTAGGACTAAATATAAGACTAATCAATCTCTTTTGCAGACACTCTCAGATCAAGTATCTCTGAGTAAGCATCACCTAAAGACCATTATTTGTGATCAATCTCTGATAAAAACAGGGGTGTGTGCATGTGTGTGTGTGTTAATACCAAAGGGCAGTTTTCCACCCTTCTGCAGCTGTTGCTACAGATTTATCCTACCACAAACGATTAGTGTGAGCTGTCACAAAGCAACCTGATGTGGAAAAACTGTCCCTACACCACATCAACTTCTGAAGTTGGATAAAGCAAATTTTCTTCTTTAACGAAGTCCTCAAGCTAGTGCAAGGGCTGAATTTGATTCAGGTCCTTTCTCCCAGAAGCAAACTATGCTGCATTTCCAAGAATACTACAGACTACAACCTTTGAAGAGCAATCACTTGCGCTATTACTGTTCCTGGGACAATAGAAAACTTTTAACAGAATGCCTCTACTTGAGACATTCCAAGTCCAAACTCCAGATGAAATTCAGTAAGTCTCCATGTGCAAGTAAGAACACATCTAACTACCTCTATTGACATGACAAATCTTTTTGAGATCAAACAGATGTGGGCATTACACCAAGCCTGAAAGTCTTTTGAAGCATGCAAAACAAGAAACAATACACTCATCAGCAAGTTTGTTCTTGCAGGAAGAACAGATACATGAAAGAGAAAAACAAAACATCAGTGACTAATGCCACAATGTGGTTTACTTACATAAACATTACATAAAAAGCATACACATACAGGTACATTTTCAGTTTTTCTACCAGTCATTTCCAGCTTCACACCTGAAAAAAAACAAACTGGCTTACCCAGAGCGACGTTTTCCTCCTCTGGAAGGCATGGATCCTGCCATTCTCACTTGTCCACTTGCCATTGGTGCCACTGGTAAGGCCACTGAGCCAGGAATATCAGATGCCATTTCTGTAATGTAAAGGTAGGGAAAGATTGGGGGAAAATCCTTTAATCCATTATCTTCAAGGAGAAACATGTGTTGACAACATTAGAGAAAGCTCCTTTCAAAAATAAGCAAAGAAAGCTTTCCTTCTTATTTCTAAGGAAAAGTAAAGCTCTCCTATCAAAGGCCAGCAGATTCACAGCTCTTAAAGCCCAGATCTGCCAAGAGCCACTACGAGTGCCTCGGTAGACAGAGAATCACAGGTAGGCATCTCTGTGTTTCAACTTACCTAATAGTTCTAATTTTACTTCTCAGAGGAGCTGTCAGATGAAGGCCAACAATCTTTTAAAATTACTAAGTTGCCCTGTAGAGAAACGTAGAGCTGAATTCCCAAGACAAATGAAACATGGATCATGGTACCAGGGTACCAAGAAAAATGAAACTTCAGAAACTTCTCAGTTTATCAGTGAGGTCAGGTCAGGCAACGCTGTTTTTTATTATTTCCATTCTGTGGCATTCAGAGGATCAGACTGAACTCAGCAGAGCTCCAAGGCTTCCTGTACCTCTATGTGGTGCCTCGCAGAGCAGAACGGAGCCCAAAATCCAGGCTGATATTCATCCCTCTGCCAGTGCTCTGGGTTATGGCCCCAGGTTAAGGAGATCTTCAAACCTCAGAACTCTGATCTGAGGAACAGCAAGAGCACACCTTACTCAAAGACCACTAATGGGAAGTTCTTTTACAGCCTAATAATAACAGTTCATTACACTGAAAAAAAGGAAAGGGAAAAAAAATGTATGTACACTCTTTTTTCACATCCCATGGATCAAGCATATTTTGCCTTTCTGCAACTCTTGTAAACTATGCAAGCAATTAAAACTTTTTAAAAGCAGACACACTTTACTCACTCTAGAGGCAAAATCCACAGTCACAACATTTACTTAGCCTGAAAGTAAATGCATCTTCCTTCCAACTTTTCTTTTTCTTAAAACTTGATGAAGAACCTGGAGCTACGGACAATATATTTACTAATGGAAAACAAATCTGTTAAAAAATCCTGCTGTTTTTTCCCAACAGATAAGTACAAAAGAATTTCAATTATGGAAACAGGAATCCATGTTCTTTCATTACGTCTGGAGAGTACAATTTCTGCCACACTTTATATAAATACATTTTAAAATACTAACATTTTATCTGCTCTCTGACTTCACAGTTTTATTCTAGTACATTTACTTCATTAACTCCTTTCCAAATAAAAGGCAAGAGAGCAAAGTACTCATTCAACACTTTTCAAAGTGTGCAAGGACAGACAATGAGACCTCTGCCTACATCACCACACTACAGTAAGGGCTACTGTGCCTAAAGCTGCAGCTATTTGGAAACACTACATTAATGCATATTAGCATATTTCCATACAAACAAATGCATGAGCATCCAAATAACTGGTAAATCACTACTTCCTGAAAAAGCACACTTAGCAGTCTAATGCCAACAATTCACTTGGAACACTCAAACTCTCACTTCATGGACAGAACCTAAGGTCATTCTGAAATGCTCTACTCACTCATTTATTAAAGCAGATGGTAAAAGCCCCTGTCATTTAGAATGACATTTCAGTACAGATCATCAAGGAGATCAGTTTTTTTTGTAGTAGCAATCATAAAAAAAAAATTCACATCAACTCTGAGCAGTATTTTAAAAGAGTAAAAACAACACTGTGTTTATAATTGTGATGAGAAGTTCTGGTAATCTGTTTTCCTCAATCTAAAACAAAGACAATGAAAAAACAAGCAAAGGATTGGATTCATCTACTCTTAAAAGTCTGAAAGCCACAGCTAATTATTTAAGGTAATTTTATAGATTACTAAAAGTGAAACAAAGCACCATCCTTGCACTGCTATGCATCTTTCCATACATCTCTTGCTCTCACCATTGATAACTCAGGGAGATCTATAGAGATAGTTTTGATCAGATATTCAATTTAGTCGGTTTTGGGTAGGCAGAATGAGTTTTTTCTATTTTCATGTTCAGCCTTTAATGCATGAAGACTTGAGAGTCAGGGTAGTCAGTGAGTTTCAAGTAGTAAGAAAAAGCAGAAACAGTATTTTTAATAAGAAAAAAAAATAAAAGCTAGAGGAACAGGCAAACCACAGGCTCAGTTATATCAGTGTCCAAAAACACCTGAAAGAAACAGTCTGCAACAAACATCGTCTGCCACTCAGTGCATAAGCTGAAGAGTTACTGTGTAGGTAGCTGGAATCCACACACATCAATTCACGTGAAAGCTCAACTAAGAGAGAGGAAAGCTTCAGGCCCTTCAAATCAGAAGACTTTGCATTATGCAGCAGTCTGAAGGTGTGACAGACCTGCACAGACATCAAGGTGTAAGACAGTCAATTCACCTTTCTACCTCCCATGCCAAAGAGACACCAGCCACTGTGTGCAGCTTTCCAAAGACCCTTGAGGGTGGACATGCACTGCTAACAAAAGCCGTCAGCCTCCCTAGATTTCTCTCCTGACACAGCAGAATTAGAGTTCTGCAGATGGGTAAACCAAGACAGGTTGGGTTTCTTTCAAGCCACATAGCAAATACAGCTAAGAAAACAACTCCAAGGACAACACGACCATGGAGCACCCAGTCCCTGGATCTGCCTCAGCGAGAGCAGCCGGAGAAGCAGTGAAGCACCTCATACATGGTCTTGGTGTACAAACAGTGACACCAGAGCACTACAGTACGACTTCAGGGGCAGAGCTGACAAAGGGACCTCATTGCTCAGCTGCAGCCAGCTGGGTGTTGGAAGCTGTACCAACATTGGATGGTTGAACAGAAATATGAGCACTAGACTATGGCTGCAAAAACTCCACTTGCAAATGGAGCAGCTCCCTGCAGCAAGAACTTCTGGGGAGCAGACACAGTGGATCTGAGCTGCTTCCCAAACTACTGCCATCTCTACTCATACACAAGCAACTACAAGGGCCAAATATTTGATGATATTTTTTCCATTTGTAAAAAAAGGCTGGTCAGAAAAGTAGAATGTGTTATCTCAGAAAATGAGGGCCCATCTGAGAAGGCAGAGACAGGAGAAAGATCTGCTAGAACAGCCAGCTGATTCTCTAACCTGAGAAGTTACCTGAAGAAAACAAGAGAGATGGAGGAAAAAAGACACACACAGACTGGAATGTCAGGTATAAATATTATGGTAGAGAAGTACTCCAGGGATCGTAGCACCAGACAGATCTAAAGAAAAAAAATACATAAAAAATCAGGAGAGTATCCTGCAATTGAGTAAAGTTACATCAACATAAAGTAATTTGAGCTATTCTGTTGCAGCACGAACTAGTATGAAAGCCCAGCATTGCAGAAGTGTCAACTTGGTTATACATATTTTAAAAAACAAAAAAATAAAGGATGTGCTGGGTCAGCAACCACAAAGATCCCATTTCCAGGCTCATCTACATCCACGTACAGACACATGTTAACACTGGTGTTCACAGAAGTGTTTCAGCAGCATTGAACATCAGGAAATAGCTGTTTTCTTTTTGAGATTAGACCTTCTGAGAGTGGACTTTCCTTCTGCCAACAGAAATAAAACAAGTGTTGCTTACTTTACTCAAAATTAAAACATGAGTATAAGGGTATAATGTTCAGAAAGTAAAACAAGGTCAAGCTGAATGCTCATGAAAATCATCTATAACGATCAAGACAGTGTTCTGAAAAAGATTAGAAGAAGTTCCTTACTGTCAAATAGAAACCATTTTTCTACTGCAAAAGTACACACAGTATTTAATTTCAGAGTCAGAAAGTCACCTAGAGATCTGCCAAAGAACACAGAATTGCTATTAAAATAAAACCAGGCACAACACTCAGTCTTTAGTGGATATTCTCCAGTTAGATGACTCCTAACAGCTCTTGCCTTAGTGCTGTCATGCCTGAGCACAGACCTCATCCTGCCTCTAACACTCCTGTTCATCTCGGGCATTCCTGAGGAGCCACACTAATTCAGGGACAATGTCAGCGCTCAACATAAAAGCAGCAGAATCAGCCCCTCCAGTTCTGTCCAGAATTAATTTCACTGCTGAACACTACAAGCTTGGATATTACACTTCCTTCATGTAGGTCACCCCCAAAATATTCAGGGATCTTTTTGAAATAAAAGACAGTCTGCAAATGCACATTAAAAATATAGAGATAAAACATAGCGATTTATTCCAAATAAATTTCAAGTTAATCTCAAACTTTGTTATAGAGATCTAAACAAAAAACAGCTACTGTGCACTGCACAGAGCAAACCACAAAAAAACAAGCTAACTGCTGCACAAAGGTATCTTGTGAACAACAATCGCAGCAAGAATTACTGGACAATGGAACACACGAGTATGAAACTGGACTTCTCTTTTTAGGCAGAGAATTGTTAAACCACGGCTCTCAAGCCCCACCCCAGATCCACTGCCTGAAATGCAGCTCTAACTCATCTCTGACACAAATGTGTGACTTGCTGAAGACACCCCCAGAGAAGAGCAGTTCCGTGCTCAAGTATCTTCACAGTCTGCATCTCACCACTGCAGGGTTTCTCCTCTCCAGCAATCACAGCTGTACATCTTGCTGGGAATCTCTGAGATACAATCAGACGCTGTGCATGACAGGACTTCCGAAGTCCATCCTACAGCAGGTCCTATTAACCACACTGTTTTCAGCTGCACTCCCTTCATCCCCTCACACCAGACACGGGCAGGCTTGGCTTTAACTCTAAAGCCTACTGGAGAAATGCTTTTGCCCACTTCAATGGACTTTTGATTCCCTGACATTAACTTTAACAACCAGCTTCAGGCTTGCTATTACATGTCGGGTACCACTGAGCATGCTCTCCTCAGGGCTCTTATCCTTCAGTATCTACTGCAATAAATGGGATTAAAGTCAGATACCAGCATCTGATTAAACAAACGAGATCCTACTTTTATCAATACAAATGTGACAGATTTCCAGCTGCTAATCCATGGAACGACTAAGATGCCAATCACCTCCAAGTAAATGTGGATCTAAGGTTAATACAGAATTACGAACATGCCCTCTCCCATGAACAGCATCATGCACTGATTTTAAACATTCTAAGAAAGCAGATTTTAAAAACTTCTTTGGAAACCGTATTTTGCTATACCCTGAGGTCATACAGGAGTTAGATGCATCTCAGCAAAAATATTTTGATTGCAGTCAATTGCAAAGGGGATTTTCTACCTAGCACAGAGATATTTAAGAATAAACTAAACCGCACCTCTTACTTCAGAATATGTCAATGAAAATACGAAGCCATCACATAGCCAAAAATATTCTACAGAAACATCTATGCTGAAAATCTAGCTGTATATTCAGTCATTGCTTTTAAACATTAACATAGAGATTATAAAATAGAGCTCACTCTCAGAGAATATGAAAAATAAAACACTGTTCCTGATAACTGTTTTACTTGCCTTCCATCGCCAGATACTTTAAATAGACTCCACATAAGAACAATCTACTGTACAGAGAGGGTTTGCAAAAAAGGCAAAAACATTCCTTTCCATGCTCTTGACAGAATTACGATAACAAACAAATCAGGAAATATAATAAATCCCACCTTTAAGGAAGACTTTCAGATGCTATTTCTTTCCCGTGAAGAAAACCTTCTTGGAGAGAAATTTTATCCGCATAAAAGAAGTGTCAGAAACCTCTGGGAAGAAATGTAGCAGCATTGGTATTCTGCTCAGAAAATGTCATCACAGATCTGTTTACCTTAACTGTGGACCATGATTCAGCCGGTGACAACCGTCTTGCATACTGATCAATTTATTTGCAGCAAAATTACTAACATTTTCTACTTTAACCATTTAGGTTCTGGAAACAGCTACTAAGAAAAGGAGGGCTTTTATGAATAACATATAAACCCTACTTAATTTAAAAATTTCCCATCCACCAAGAAGCCCTGTGTTCTGAGGGGGGGAGGAGGTGTCCCTCCATAATATTTATGAAAAATTAGGGCATGCTGTAAATAGTTACTAGAGAAATGCTCCCTTTTTTAAAATTAAAATCAGAGTTTTATCATCCCTCTGCATCAAAGGTGAATGTTAAATACACATGAAGGTGAGGAGGAGATGATGCAATTAAGCTGATCATTTTGGGGGGACTGAGTGCTGGGCAAAGGCAATGACCAGCCACTTAAACACCAAGGGTCTTGAGGCCAGAGCCAGTTACCTTGCTCACCACCTTTTCTGCTGTGACTCTGAAGGAGGTGCCAAAGTTAGTGCAATGTAACACATACAAAACCATCTACCATATGTCCCATCAGTAGACTGGAAGAGCAGGTTTTGAAACAGAAGAGGTGAAATTGTCTTCGGTGCCTCCACATTTCACTATTATGTCTGCACAACCCATCTGTGGAGTCGCAGAATCTCGGTACAAACCATACTCTTTTGCATGCCCTGTAGTTCAACACCGTCATGGGATGTGCAAAAGAAAGTGGGATGCAAACACAGAATTAGCAGCAGACTTTGACAAAGACAGTTTTGGTCTTCTTTAGGGGAAACTCTTGCTTTAAGTGCTCTGCTTGACGGACAGCACAAGATAGATCCCTGCAGGATGAGCAGCCAACAGGAAAAAATCAGGGTCCCCTGAAGTATCTAAAACTGGGCACGCAAAACGCACGGCACCCAAACCCCCAGCGTGTAAATGTCAATCTTATGATTCATAACACCACAAAGAATTTCATACAGTAGTCCTAAGTGATTTTGAACACTACTTTGACTTTCTTATTTTTAATTTAATTTTCATGCT
The DNA here is from genome assembly GCA_033556795.1 of Tapera naevia. Lineage (NCBI taxonomy): Eukaryota > Metazoa > Chordata > Aves > Cuculiformes > Neomorphidae > Tapera > Tapera naevia. Next base: position 3,830,306 of record JAUMJJ010000076.1, on the reverse strand, counting down.
AATCACCTTGTTCATTCCAGTCAAGTCTGGTAATGCCATTCATCCAGATCTGCCCTGTGGCTGAGCCACAACAATTTCCATAGACATCAGGACATAAGAAATCATGGACCACACTCATGCTTTCTGCCTATGCCTTCTCAGCTTGGATGATCAACAACCCTTATACAACTGAATAAATCCAGAACGGCCTTTAGCTCCTGTGGCAGAGGGGTGGAACTGGATGATCTTTAAAGTCCCTTCCAACCCAAACTATTCTATGATTCCGAAGATGACCTGGAGTCACATCTCTGTACCGACTGTAGAGATTGTTACACACTTGAACTTGAACCACAAAGACACACATGACTATCTAAAGTTAGGCTTGGAAGAAGGAAAATGGTAGCTGCTTCTTTATTCCTCCTATCCTCCTAACAAAGGGCACAGCACCAATTCACCTCCTCATGTATGCCCACACATTTTTCGCCAGCTATTTTTCCATTTCTCATTCGTAATTCCTCGCTATCTCTTCTCAACCTATTCAGTCTGTGGCTTAGATGAACTATTTCTTGAATTCCTTCTAATAACCCAATGCATCCAACCGCTGGCAAGTCCGGCCAAACTATGACCATTCCCCTGGAATTCAAAATAAGGAGGAAATATTTAAAAAGAGGTCTTAAGGACTCTTGTTCTGAAAGTGGTTCTCTAGTCTTATAAAATAGTAACCCCCCTCAGGATTAAAAACAGGCCTCTGTCTTCACTGTAGAATGAAGATGTCACCTGAACCTGAGCACCTGGCCTGCCTCTAAAATTGGATCAATCTTTCTCACTGCAGAAGCAGGGTCTTTAACTCAAGGAGAACAGTGCTTACGTCTCCACCATGATTACGATAGACATGCATTAGAAGAAAAGCAGTTCTCACATTCTAAGTCTGTAGGTGTGCCAAAGCTAGAAGCAAACCCGAGGACCTGGACTGCCCTTGCACTGAAAATACCTGAGCCTCCAACACTTGGCAAGTCTCTCAGGTACAAACAGTCACAAGTGGGAAAGTGCACATGGAAATCAGGCAGGGAAGTAAGGCAGCCACTGTAAAAGGCCAGTTTGCAGAGGATGAAAATCTAGCTTTGAATGACTTTCAGGAATGATGGAACCTTTCTGAAAAGGAGAGACGTGTATTTTGTGCTCACAAAGGGTTGCAGTGACACAGCAGTCAACAGCATGAGAATAATATTTCTGATGTCTGCAAATGACCCGACCTGGTCATGATCATGCCCTGACACAACATAATTTTTCCCTTAACTGTTTTCTGTCTTAATTTGCCCCAGTGACGGGCAGCAGAAGTACCAAATAAATTACAAAAAAACTAAGCTCCCCAAACTATGCATCATTTCCATACAAAGTGAATGGCGATCTTCCCTCCTCCTCTGACATTTTGTATTTGCCAAAAATAACTGCATAATTAGAAGCTGTGTGCAAGAAACAGAAGGTAACATTCAAAGTTGTTTTCCATAATTTTACTTAGCACCAGAAGTAGCAAATACCCTACATGGTTGTTCTGTTATGCAGAAGTGGCCAAAGCCAACCCATTAATGAACTCACAAAAACTGCAGGAGCACACACCCAGCCTGGGCAAACAAACACCACGAAAAATAATAAAGTGTAATGACTTTCCTTCAAGTTTCTCAGATACAGATCACACTCAGTCCATTACCTCTTCATTTAACAAGTCTGTTTCATTTAGCTTGTTATGGTTGGCATTCAATTAGAAATTTAAGTACAGGACAGTTTTCTCCTTTTTTGAAAACAGAATGCTTGCTGTATTTCATCCACTAAAACACCAGGAGGTGAAGTGGAAGCTGCAAGACAAGCTAAAGCTACACAAAAGTCAGGCACAATAACAGTGAATTAGGCAAAACACCTGCACACGTCCCTGCCCCACAAGATTATCACTAATTGTTTGTTAAATGGGCTTGGTAAGTCCTGTTGCTCAGTAGAAAAGCAAAGAGCCAACTGGGTAACTCAATTTGTTTCAACGCAAGTTAAAAAACAAACCAACCTGCAGCATCATACCATTGGCTTTACTGTGATTCCAGCTGAGGCCAGATTCTGTCACATAGCTGCATTGCTGCGACTGGAGTCTACACAGACAGACCACCAAACCATTTCTCATTCCCTGCCTTGCTCAACATCATGTCCCTTGCTGGCCATCCTCATGACTACATGTATAAAACAGAACAGCTAAGCCGAGATTCCTTCTCCCATTGTGTTACTTGTCCCCTCTTGGGAGCCACCCTGAGCTTGTCCACTTCTCAAGGCAACATGAAACCATTTCAGCTACCGTTAAACTGTCCCACAGCTTGCCCCTTTTCACTTTTTTTATTTTCCTGCACCCTTACTACTTTTGTCAAGCCTTCCTTGACCAGTCACGACCATCTCTGGATGCCCCACACTCCCTGCAATGGGAAGCTGTGCATGCTAGAAGTTTATATGGGTTAGTACAACCTGACTAAAATTGTGGAAAAGCAATCCACCAAGTGCTTCAAAATGCAAATACCACGCCAGCTCAAGATGCCTCCGAGTGACTCATGGTGGGAAGGTACTCAGGGGAAGCACTATATATGCTTGCTCTGACTTTATATACCTCCAAGCACCTGCTGGAAAAGGCATGCTGGGCTTGAAAAATCTTTCTTTTACTGGACAGATATTTTTACACCATGAGCAGGGGACACAACCTTTCTCAAGTGTGTTGCTTCTACAAAGGTAAGAAATTAGCCAACTACAACTACTAATTTATTTAATCAAGAATCAAATCAAGCACTGTCCATTGAATGCCCTTGTGTTAGGTCACTGATTACTGAGTTTATATCATCGTTATTTGTCCTTCCCCAAACTCATCATCCCATTTCATTTCGCTGTTCTATGAGATAACTGTCCAAAGATGTTTACAACTTAATGTCCTTTTATAAATCCTATGAAATTGTTTAATGACGAATAGTAACAATGAGCACAGATAAACCATGGAGTAGTTACGTCACCACCTGAGACTTCATTTTTACTCACTCATCTTCAAATTATTTATTTTAAAATAATACTTCCATTATCTTCTATCAAAAAGTCTGGCTCTTTACTGTCTAACTAGATATTTTCTTTCCAGCAATAGAAGCTGGTTTAGATGTCCACCAAATATTACTGCTTGATTGCAAATATATTTTGTTCATGTACAACTGTCAATCTGCAGAAATCATTTTGAAACTGCTATCAAAATACTTACAATGGTATACATGAAAAAAAACCCATCAGGATCAATAGTGTGGTTCTCCGGAGTTTACATCATAACAAGATGACAGCACTCTAAACTCCTATCAACTACATAGAAGAGACTCAACAGCTGTAAACATTCAGTGAAACAAAGGTAACGGGTAATAAATCTGTCTACAGCACTGGCAAAAACTGATCTTAATCAAATGCAGATGAGGGGTAGCCAAGCTTTCCCAGGAACCCAAAGCCTCCTCTTGACAATTTTACTTTTCCACTCCACCCAGAGCGCACAGAATTCACATGAAAGTAATTTCATGTGACCTGAGAGCCAACATCACCTGATTCTTGTCCATATTTGCTGTTAACTATACAACACAAGTCAGCTACCAGGTTTCATCACTGTGCAAGGTGTTATTTAGGACTGTAACTTTTGGTCCAAGTTGAAGAACTTTGCTTATTATTTAAAAACCACCTTGTCAGAGATGTTTGTGAATAAATTAATTCCTGGTCCCCTCTTATAACTGTTTCACATAAATATTCTTATAATCCATTTTCATTGAGATGGAAAGGCACAGTAAGTTCATGGTCCTAAATTTTAAAAACTGAAAATCCAAGGAGCCAAACAGAGATAGAAGTGGTTTCTTGCACCTGACCTTCCTACTACAACACAGCATAGGTGAGTCACCAGGAGAAATAATCTCTGGTAGTCATCTCGCGGAGCCAAGTCATGGAGAGGCCAGTAGGGAAGACCACGAAAGAGCTGCACAAAGTACTTCTGAGGAAGTGGTGTCCATCAAACTGCACCAGACTAAACTGACCACTACCATTGTGGTGGTGGCCCACGAGCTGCCCTGCAAGATACTGACCAAGCTGGGGTCAAAGACCTGAGGCTTTTGTCATGCACACAAAGACATCCACTCCTCATCAGCTGCGGCAAGTCCAGAAACAACGTAGTCCAACCACAATGATGTAAAATTTAGACCACTTTGATTTAAATTATTGAAAATTACTTACTCATGTCCTTCAAATGCCTTTATTATTTATTACAAAGGGGTTTTTCAAGTGTGCCTCAGTAGGGTATGTTAATTCCAAATTTCATTCAGAACAGCAACTTGCATTACCAAGTACTTAATTATCAGTATATCTACAGTGTCCTTGGGCACTGTTGGATAATCAGAATGCTATTGTTTTCATTAAACAGTATTTTATTGATGGCACTAATGACTTCAGTTCTGCTTGATCAACAAGCAAATGATGCTTATTTGATGTTATGATAATTAATTGGTCTTTCAGGTGTTTCCACATCTCTATTTATTACCAAGAATGAGGGTATTAAAGTGAAACACCCTAAAAAGGGTTTTCACACTATGCATCACAAAACACGTTCTAAATATTGGGTGTGGTTCAGTACTTCTCCCTTTCCTCACAGTTTCTAATGCAACGTTCTCTGTAAAAGTTGTTTGCGGAAAAAAAAATCCCAAATTTAACTCCATTTTGAAAACCCAGCCTGAGCTTTGCATATTAAATATGAAGTTCATTTTATCCCTTTCTGAACTTCTAGTAAGTCAAAGGAGATTTTCTGATTAACATTTTTTTTATCTAGAGATGGGAGAAAAGAGCAAATCCTTTTCCATAGCAGTGAAAAGGAACAGATTGCTTGTGTAATCTATTACACCAAATCATTATTCTTCCAAACTCTAGGCCCATTATTTCCTAGAATTTTTTATTCCCTCAAAAGCTGCAAATGGAACAACCCAACATTATGACATAAGGGACATCTTCATACTCTGCTGCAGAAGATCCCTTAGTGCTACTTTACGTTAACTACACACCCAAGAATTTGTCAGGAATTTTGGAACACTTTTTTTCAGCTTAACTTCCTTGTAAAGTTTTCCTGAGCAGCCTTCATAATGCTGAATCTCATACTTTGCTTTTTAAATAACCCATTTCAAAATAAGAGAGAAAATGATGTCTCCCGGTGAGCTGTGCTAGGCTTTCAAGAAATGATCAGCTGTAATGGCCATACTCTTACTGCTTTTTCAGAATTACAAAATACAGGAATACACTGGATGTTCCACCAGTGAACTACTAAATAAATAAAAACATAAAACAATAAAACATCACTTTTCATGTCCCTGTATCCATATTAAACATGACTTGACATCCATTACAAGCCACTTGTCCCCCAAAGCACACAGACAGTTCTGTGAATACATCAAATACAGAGTGAAGAACGATACTGAAAGAAACCTCCCTATAAACAAACTGGATGTTTGTCAAAAAACAAGCTGAGTATTTGTCTGTAAATATTGACCAAACTAAGTTTTTTTGCTTTGATATTTGCCGGCTGAAGAGCTGCACAGGCAAGTACAAAGGATGTAAAATTAGTCTGAATGCCAAAGTTGGTGATCAGGTTCCAGCTACTACGGGGACTCCATGCATCAATGCAAACGAGCGGCAGCCAAATGCGCTTGCCGAGAAATCACTACAAATACTTTATCATTACATTTCAACATTAGACAGAATGATACGATTTCTGAAAACGTATTTACTTCCAGTGACAGCTCATTGACTTGATTTAAAGAGCAGTTCAACGCCCTAACCAAATACTCCCATGTAATGCATTTTCCTATTTTTTAAATTCGACTCTCAAACACACTGCAAACACTCGAAAGCCATCTCATAATTTTCACACTGTGTAACTGTGTTTTTTCATATAGTTTGATTATTTCTTTTGTGTGTGATGCAACAAATATGTTTCTCTCGATCTCTGAATTCAAACTGCAACTGGCTGAGAACAAACAAATGTCTTTTCAAAGACAAACTAAGTGACAAAAGCAACCATAAGTCAAGATAGTGAGAAATAACTTGTAAAGCCCATATTAAGACTTCAACGCCGGTGGATTGCTGGAAGTTCAGCACTGAAACAACTATCCATCTACGTTTATATATACACATTTTGTCAAGCCTCTTAAAAAACAAATTATCCCAACACCATACCTACTGTAGAAAAAAAATACAAATTAATGGTTATTGATGTGCCTGAAACAAATAATATCTGCTGTTTCCAAGGAGAAAGAAGCTGTATACTCTCCTTTTTTATATCCCCAAAGGGAGAGAAAACCTTTGCTAATCTAACATAAATGTGGTTGCAATAAAAATCTTATTAAAACATCATCAATTAGTACATCACAATGAAAAAAATATATTCAGTGCTTGCTCCAGGATAGCCACTCTACCCTCTCCTACAAACATGTCATGTTATTACAGACACCTATGAAAAAAGCATCCCAGAATACTACACACTCTTCTATAAAACAGGACATGCAAACTGGAGGTAGAAGAAAATGTGAGTGGTGTCCAGTGCCCGTCCCACAAGACCATCTCCTCTCCCTGGTCAGTCCTCAGACACGAGACAGCCAGCGATAAAAGTGAAAAATGCAGGCAGCTTGTAACAGCCAAGAATTTTCCTGCACAGTGAGAATTCATTGCTCTCTGAAATTCTTACTCATAATTACCACAGTTGTTTTAAATTTAGCAATGATGAAAGAACATTTTGTCCTTGAGACCATCTTGAAAAAACAATCCCAACAAAGCGGTTTAGGTGGAGACACGAGGAGCTCTGGAGCTGAACGCGGATAAAACATTATTAACCTCCACACGTAACACTCCAAGAGATGGAGCCTTGACTCTGCTCTGCCCCGAAACACTTGCCACATGTATGCCCTTCCCAGAGCAAAGTGAGGACTGGCACACTGCCCACGTCTCACACAGTTCTGCCAAGGGCAGAGAAGCTTTTGCACGTCATCAGCAGATGAGGCAGAACCCATTCCTTCATGTCATATCAACCTTTACATGAAAGTAGTCAAACACTACTTTAGGGAAGGAATAAAAAGGCATGTGCCAGCTATGAGACTAATGAACAGTTTTCCTTAAGCAAAACATAATTCAGTACGAACTTCATGTTAATGTTCTTTCCACCTACTCACGCATCTCCAACTGATTCCACTCAACCAAAATGCCAACAAGTTAAACCACCCATCTTCTAATTAGGCTATCGTAACCCAGCACTAAGACTTTGGTTTTCAGTGCTGCCTAACCTCAAACATTGCTTACACATTTATGTGGCTTCCTCTTCTAAATCATGTGTGGAACTTGGAAGAGACTGAGGGGAGATCTCATCACAGTTTACTGCTTCCTCACATGGGAAGGAGGTAAAACAGGCACTGATCTCTTCTCTCTGGTGACCAATGATAGGACTCCAGAGATCATCAGGAAGATGAGCCAGAGAAGGGTTAGGCTGGACATTATGAAGAGGTTCTTCCCCCAGCAGGTGGTGGAGCACTGGAACAGCTCCCCAGGGAAGCAGTCACAGCCTGACAATAAAGAAGCATTTGGACAATGCCCTCAGACACGCAGTGTGAATTTTGGGGTTGTCCTACGCAGGGACAGGAGTTGGACTTGATGATCCTTATGGGTCCCTTCCAATTCAAGTTATTCTATGATTCTGTGAACCTGGAGGAAGAAACACAAGAAACAACAGGGGAAACTTTGGAGAGGAAAAGATACTCCAACTGGCAGCTTTCACTAAAATGTTAAAAAACATCATATGCCTCAGTCCCATTTACAGTTCAGAACTAAAGGGCTTAAGAAGCAGAAGGAGGTCACCACTAAAAAAAAATAAGAGAAAGTCTTCAGTGAGGAAAACTTGGAAATGTATGATGGTAGCAAGTGAAAGAGTATCAAGATATATTTAACCAGAAGACTAATAAAACTCAGAAAGGCACAGGTTCATTTATTGTATCAGGAAGGCATCACAGAATACAGCAAGTCCAGATACACTTGGTTTAATCTATAAGAAATAAAACCAACAGCTGTGATCATTCAAGAACCAAGTCTCAAGCTCAGATAAACCTCAAGGAGCCCCAAAAACTTGCATAAACCTTCTGGATGCCAATCAACAGCAAAGACTGAAGAAACTTCTCCCCTGCTGTCTTATTCTGTAACTATCCTTAATGGAAATTTTATATTTTATTCTAAAATGTCTATGATGGGCTATTTTTGGACAGGGTTTCCATGTAGCATAAGTCTGATGTAGCACCCTAGAGAAAATCCAGTCCAGCATCACCTACGTAACAAAGAGAAACAGTTTCAGTTGGAACAATCTTAACTCATACACGCAGAGAGCTGCTGGCACAGAACCTACAGAGACACTACACATTTCTTAAGGATTTGTGTAGGAACTGCAAAATTTCGATTCTGCAGCCCTCAACACATGGCACTTAGGAAAGACTGTTACATTCACTTAAGACATTCTTCATTCCAGCAGTCCACTGTCTTCTTTGCTCAAGATCACTACCAACCAGGAGAACAGACCATGTCCTCAACACCTCAACTGCTACTGGTCGGCACTTAGAGATGTAGCTCAATCTCACCCGTGTTAGTCTTTAATCTACAGCAGGGCAGTGGTGCAGCAGAGGTGGAGCACAGCCCCTTGTGCTCTCTCTACTATGGATGGCAAGGTCCAAGAACCAGGCAGACAGGAGGTCCTGGCCACTGTGGGAAGGATTGGTCCTCCTGCAGTGCAAACAGACCCCTCTTCCATCTAAACTCTGCTTTGTAGTCAACGAAGGTCTGAATACCCCCAGTTACTTTCAGAGATTTTGGTCTGATAGATGTCTACAAGGAAGGAGCTGATGAATAATTAACATGTGCCCATGCATTCAAAAAGCATTTTTATTTTCCAGTCCTCACAAGACAGTTTGAAAATGCTCCTGTATTTTTTTTTTAGTGAAGGTTCATTTACTTCAATTTCAACAATGAAAATGCATGCTTCAAACCTTCCAAAAATACAAGATAGCTAAGATGCAATTGCTATTCCCCCAAACTGACTACAAAGCAATTCAAACTTCCCATTTTTCCTTTTTTTATATTAATCAGAAAAAAACAGTCTGTTTTACATGAAAATATGAACAAAACAAATTAGTCGAGGAACATCCATCCCAGAAACACTGAAACCTCTACACAGCTCCAATAATTTGCCATTGTATTCCTAAGGTTGCTGAAAATCTCATACAAATACAGAGAAGTTTTCATCACACAGCCTTGTTTCCTACTGGTTAATCCACTACTCAAATCCAGAAAGTGCAGAGTATTTTCAGGTGACAGAGCTTATATGCAGAAGGCCAGGTGATCTCTTAAAGATTCCTTAAAATAATAATTAAATCTGAGGAAAGCATTGGTGTCCCCATACACTATGACATGAAGATGACTCACAGGAGTAGTCATCAGACTGACCTCTATTTTCCCAAAGATTCTCACAGGGCCAGCCTACACAGACTGCTGTTAAACGAGCTGCCTCTCAGTGGCTGGGAACACAAGAATTCAGCATTTCAAACCAAGTTTTCTAGCTAACAGTACTTTAAGTCTTAGAGTTGGACTCCAATGGAGCATTTTGGGCATGAAACAATGGAAACCCAGCTCGTCCATGGCCACGCACGCTCTGCAGTACTAACAGCACTACAATATTTTTGTCAATAAACAGATCAAACATGACTCAAAGGGCAGTAACACACAGTAACTAGTGCCATTTTATAGCTGATTTTATACCTGTAATACACTTCTACAGCTACTGTTACAATCAGCACCTAGTTTCAGGGGTTGATTTCTGCCATGTGTTGAGGGTCACAATGCGCTGGGCAGAAGAACCACTTCTCATGCTACAAAATTTTAGCAAAGCAAAACGCCAGCCTCATTCTGACATGCTGGTCAGCCACGTAACTCTCCCATCCTGCCCTCTCTTCAGGCCTGACATTAGAGAAGCACACCAGATGCAGTGTGTTTTTACTTACTGCAGAAGTATGTGGAGATAGGGGATGCGCTCTGCAAAGCACCATCCAAATCACAAAAGGACAATGTTCATTCTCAAAAGAATTAAACTGTAAGTTAATTAAGATCTGAGACTACTGATGTGATCGATTCATAAGAAGTTACTTTAATTCCCCTTGCATTCAAAATAATCAGATTTATCCCAAGGTTTAAAAGCACTTCCAGTTCAATTTGATTTTTCCATCCAGTTTTAAAAATACAAACATTGCAAGGGCAGTTAACAGCACCCAGATGTCCACCTGCCTTTACTAACAGAGAAAGACAGCAGTAACAAGTCCCTAAAATTACGTACCTGCACAAAATTGTGTTCTGGATTATTATTGGGAAAGTACTGGAAATCATTTTTCAAGCTCAGGCCTGTATTTTCCACAGAAACAGGTTTTGCTTTTACCTCTGAGGAATAGAAATATGTAGTGTTTTTGTTCTTTGCAGCTCAGTGATTTACTGGCATGCTTCTTCCCATAAAATATTTGCATATATCCAAGAGTCAAACTGTTCTGATACACTCTGTTTGCCAGGAAGTGAACGCTTCAGTTCAGTGTAACTGAACATTTAAACAAGGACAGGCACCAGGACAAATGGCACTGTAATTAACATACCAATGAAGAGCCAGTTGTTAATTACTATCCATTTCAGGCATTTTGTATGAGCAACTTACCTGAAAAGCCTTTCCATTTGCATTCTGGCAAAGCCAGTAATTAAACAATTCAACACCCCTTTCGCTTGACAGAGAAAAAATTATAATTATATTATTCTATTTGTCACATGCAGTTGACATTCAGATGAGAAAAATTGCAGCAGACCAAATCTAGACATTTGAAATGAATGTTATGAGATGTTCTTGAATAAAACAGCAACATATATACATCTAGGGGAGAAGTAAGCTCAGAGAGGCTCCTTGTCTGAGACAAATGATGGGACCTTACAGGACCTGCTGGGTTACACAGAACGCCGCACAGTCACTACTTACAACAGAAACAGCACAACTTCTCTCTAAGGGAGACTTCAGATGCTACCTACAGAATGGAATCTGAATTTATAAGCTGTTGAAAGACCAGTACAATGACAGGACTCATTTACATTTAAACAGTAACTGGGAAGTCAGCTCAGAGCTCCGCATGGCACCACCATCACAACAGGGCAGATACAGGAGTTGTGAGAAAGGCAGAGGGACTTCAGGGGAAAGCAGGATTGAAACATAGGACAGAAGTAAGTACTAAAGATAAGCAAAATGGAAATAAAAGCTGACAAAAAAGAGAAGAAGCAGAAAGTTTAGAAACATCCATCAATACGTAAAGCATCCAAAACAAAGGATTTCTTTTTTCTCCCTGTGCAGATGGCTTTGCTCAAGGAAGACTAGCGTGCTCTGGGTACAAAAAAAGGAAATTACATCTGTCTTGAGAACAGCTTCTAATTCATTACCCATTGCATGACTACAGCCATTAATCCATGTAAACAATAAAAGCAAGATCCGTTTGAAATTTTGACTATCCAAATCAAAGTTTGAATCGGCTCTTGTTAAAAAAATGACATTCTACGTTTGGTACTGAAGCTTCAAACCATGTAATTTATGCACTTAAAGGCCAGACTTTGCTGAAATCTTGTAACATTTTGTGACAAAGTAGTTCCTTCTGAAGTAGCCAAGAAGTGGCCATGTAATCCATGAGGATTTACATAATCAATTAATTTTCATTTGGAATTTTATTCTAAACAATGGAAGACAATGAATGATTGATTTGTTGAAGGTTTTTTTTTGCTAACAATGAGATTCTTATTTTAATTATAATCAGAAGCTAACTAAAACGTCCAAATACAGCCTTATAAAATTTCTCTTCTCATTTAAGAGCATGATTGATACAGATGGGGCAACAGGAAACACTTTATATCCGAACAAAGAAAATGCTGTTAGCAAGAAGTGAACTGTACCAATTGTTTATACAGCAAGCACCCACCCAAGATTCCTGACATTTCACACTTTTTGCCTGTATCGTCCAGCAAATCTGATTTTTTTTTTTATTTTTGCACAAGTTATCTTACAGAATGAGTGAAGGAGCACCTCTGTCTTTGTAGATCTCTTTCCCACATAACCTTTATTGAGCACACTCTTACAGTCAAGCACGTTGCTTGGGTTGGCATCTTCACCCTTCGGCACCCCAGGCAGCGCCTCTGCTCTCCACAGGGCTGCCTTGACAGAACAGCTCCTCCAGAGCTGATTCATCTGTCCCTAGATGCTGATGGCCACACAAAGACACTTTGCTACAGACAGACAGGAAAACCTGCCAGAGATCTACAATGAAACCTGAGACCTAAATTCCTGTGTGTCAAACTGAAGACCCCTCTTCACCTTTTCTATTGCAAATTTTAATAACACTGTACTTTCTGCAGGTAGTACTGAATTAAGGCATCTTCCATTTTTACTTGTCAGTTACAGAGCAGTAAGCCCCCCAAAATTACCCTAAATGACATACATATCTGATCTTCACGAACCATTTAAGCATAATCCTCAAATACATCTTCATAATGACAGCCCCATTTCTGTCCTCTTAATAACAATAATCACTACATCAACAGTGTTACTTTGCCTTGACTGTTTTGAAAACGCTATTTTTTTTCCTTTGCTGCCTATCTCTATAGTAATTCTTCTTACTGAAGAGAAAAACCAGCAATACCATCTGGTAGTACAGAAATCAGCAATATCTGTTTTACATTTTTAAGAGGCATGGAGAAACACAATTCTATTTGAAAAAATATTCAGAACTAACCACAAGCTTCATATGCAAATTTTAACTAAATACCCTGTGATAAGAGGTATTCTGAAATTAATCTTTTGTATGGTCTGTATATTAGAAATATTTAAAAAATAACATTTTTTTAATGCAAGCTGGTGCTTGGTACATAGTCCTGAAGGAGATATCCTTATCACAGTACAATTCAAGAAGCACTATCCTCTCATACCATAGTTTGACTAAAATAAGGACCAATTCTGCAGTAAGAAAGATAGGAAAATATGAAAAGAAAAAGCTCTGCAATTTACACTTCCCATTAGCTAATGAGTGTTCCATTTTTAAGACATTTGTTTTAAAATCATCTTAAAAAGAAGACTACTTTTTTGCATGCCAGAAACATCACAGCCCATTATAACCTCCATCACTAAAATACTCTCTTCACTCATCAGGATGCTGTTAAATCGATTTTGGAGTTTACTGGACAGTCTGTATTGTAATAAAGGGCGAAGTGTTACTACTGTAGCAATAAAACACAATAATTTTTGGGCTCAGAGTTGACAATTTTGAAATCTAAAACAATGAAGTAAATTTATTTTTTTCTTATAATCATCAATTTCAAAGCTATATGAAAGCTAAATAAAACAATGGCCACATTGTGAACTTCAGAAAGTCAATTCCTTTTGCGAATATGGAATGGACAGCATTAAGAAAATTTGTCCACAGCACTTGATATCTCAGTAACTTGAGTGCAAATGTAAGACTGGCTAACGGAGGACTTGGTTCTCAGAATGTCCAGCTGAAACAGGAGAATGATTTATCTCCATTCAACTCCCAAGTCAAACAAACAAACCCAGCTCCCAGAACGCAACGCACTTGCCTAAAACAAGAGCCCAGACACAGGGCTAAGTTACAATTTTTTGCTCATATGACATGAAATTTGCTGTTAACTCATTACAAATTGAAAGTAAAAAAAGCTTGTTTAAACATATTTCTTCAAAGTTCAGCCATCATTTTTTTATTCTTGGATTTGCCATCAGCTTAAAGTTCCCCACGTCAACTGCTGTGATTGTAACAGCAATGCCTCAAGCCACAGCAACTCCTTTCTCCCATGGCCCACCACAACTCTCTTTCTGAACACCTCTCTAGCAGATGCCCTTCTGGGGATGTGTTGTTCTCCATAGCTTTAGACTTTGGACTCTCTGCTTGAAAAGAAATCATTAAAGGAGTTTTAGTGATTAAGTGAACAACCTAGTTACTAATTTTTTTTTCAATTAAATATAAAAATACGGGCCTAGGGAACCACAAAATCTTAAAACATAGCCAAAAATGCATCCTAAGGGATCTGCCCTCTAGTGCAACTCCAGATAAACTCTGAAATCTTGTGATTTCTTCCGACTTGACTTAGGAGTTCATGGCATTTGGTAACATATCTGTGGGGACCACTCAGAGAAGCCATTCCACTCCAGGACACCTCACCAGGAAGAGCTGAGAGGATACGACCAGTTCATTTCACATCAACTGATCATGGCAGAAAGTTGCCACTCTGGGACCACTCATCAGGCTGAGCCAGACTGGAACTCATCACTCAAGACCAAGTAATGTCTTAGGCAAATGAAAATACTGAATTCATTAAGAGTTTTCGTTAAGATGTTTTCATTTCAGCTTTGTCAATACCAGAATCACCACATCATGAAGTGCACTGAAGTCAAGCAAAATTTGACCCCGAAGTAGCAACAGTTATGGACAAGTTTTCATTCCAAAAATACATACATTTAAAACAGACGTGGCACTAAGTTACTTTGCTGCAAGCAGTAATTTATGAAATGCTCGTTACACCTCCACAATTTTTTTGTTCTTAAATCCCATTTAATATGCCAATCTTATTTCAGGAGGAAATAAATTAACTCTGATGCTTTGTGCCAATGCAGATGAGCTTCCCACACACCTGTATTGTGTTTCACACTTCAGTTAGTCATCCAGATTACGACAAACGAACAAAGTACTTCTAACCAGATCCCATTCCCAAGGCCAAGCGCAAAAGAAGGGAAAGAAAGAACTGTCTCACAGAGCCCTCCAGTTCAGTCCCTGATACTGATCGGATCCCCACAAGCCCTAGTCAGGCTGAAAACTGCTCCCTCACCCATGAACTTCCCTAACTCAAGCTCTCCATTAAAAAAATATGAGTAGGAAAATGGATAAATCTGCCTCTAACGTGAGGGCGAAGATGATGCTGCACAGCAGTGGATGATTCTGTACCAGGAGATCCCACACTGAAAGACTTGCAGATCCAGATTTACAGAACACCCAGCTTTTCTCTCTGCACCAATCCCCATTCCACTATTGAGAATATGACTAAAATCACTTGTATTTTGTACTGTGGTATCTGCAAGTTAATGTCCTGCCTAAATTATCAACTGTTATTAGAACCCCAGACAATTGCTTAATAAAAATTTAATCATATTGTAATTTCTAATCATCATTAAAGATGCTTAACAAGTTAATCTCTCTATTGTGCTTCCCTAACATCACAGATCAGAAAGTCAACTGGCGTAAGGCAGCAAGGCTTCTCCAATACCAACAGGGCTACTTTCACATTACTCCAGCTGAGGGTCTGGCCCCAAGAGAAAACAGCAGTATTAAAATCCTCTCGTTACACCTTTAGACTGTTTCTCTGCATTGCTTTGCAATTAATCCAAAGAAATAACATAAGCAACAGACTACGAGTTTAGAAAACCACAGCATAAATCAAGGTATTTCATGCAGCTCTACCTTGTGCTGCCTGTGGTAGAGCAAACAACAGCACCGCACTGCAGGTGGAAGGTCTTCTCACCACTTCACACCTCCTCATTTTGACTTTATCCACGCACAGCTACAGTTGTCTGACAGCAACACTCACGCTGAGAAACACAGGAGGATCATCAACAGCCACTGAATTTGTCTTTTAGCTGAGATGTTTTCCAATTGCCTAGAGAAGTGAAATGATGCTCTGTAACCTCAGCCTTGCAGAACTATCTGTTCACTTCAGGAAACCAACATGTTTCCTCATCCTTCCAGTGGACCAGCAATCTGTGTTTAAGAGCGTGAGGACCACACTTCAACTGCGTTAGATGATGGCACAGAGATGCATACAGCCAACACACTTGGCTTTCATTTCCTTCATATTTTGTTATGGTTCTTCAATAATCCCATGACACTCTAAATTCACAAAGTGAGAATTTTCTGGGTCGTGGGGAGTAACTGCGAGGCTTACTCTGAGGCTGCTCTGTGCTGCGTACACACCATGCCTCCGGCAACGGCATTTTTCTGTGGCTTCAGCTGCAACAAAGTAGAAATGGTTGGTGCTCAAGGGCCACCAGGTTTTGTTATAATTCAGCAGTTTCAGCACAGACCTTTACATGGTCAGGAGTGATCTTTCTATGCATAGCTTGGAAAACAGCAAACCAAACTTAAGTCAATAAAGCTGTTTGTATCCTACTTCATCTGCAGAACAGCTCACTGACTCCAGCTATGCGTGCACACAAGGAAACTCTCCGTTATCATGTGCAACGTGGTGTCCTGCAAGCTAAATAATATTCATTCAATAACCTTCCATTAAATATTGATTTTCATTTAATAT
The DNA here is from genome assembly GCA_033556795.1 of Tapera naevia. Taxonomy (NCBI): domain Eukaryota; kingdom Metazoa; phylum Chordata; class Aves; order Cuculiformes; family Neomorphidae; genus Tapera; species Tapera naevia. The sequence continues at coordinate 3,813,842 of JAUMJJ010000076.1, read as the reverse complement.
GTAAAATTCTCATATTAAAACTTAATCAGATTGGCTAAGATCTGTTCCTGCTTACTTTATTGACACTTACTGAACCAAATTAATTGTTTATACCGAAATATTTACTTCCAGCATGACAGCTACATGTCCAACTACAGCAGGATCTAATCTAAAGAATGGCCTTTAAACATCAGTTGGCATCTACTCAAGCAAGCCCTCAACTGTCAAAACTGAACTTGATATTACGAAAAAAGACAAAACACGATCGCGTATTAAAACAAGCAAGGCTAAAATCCACCTTTGATAAAAATATTCTTAGTTAATATTGAGCCTAGGGTAAGATCTGTTGTCCCACTTATTTCTAGTGTGGGATACTTGTTGATCCAACATTAAGTTGATCTAAGTACATCTCCAAAATATGGCGTTGCATCCTAACCCATTTCACTCCCATCATGCACTCAATAAAATTGATGTTGCACCTCACAGTTATGTAACACAGCATCAGGGAATGTATTCCCTCACGAAAACCTCAAAGAGAAAATTTTAGTAAGTTTCTTCTCTTAACTAATGTGTGTTATTAACAGGAAGCGTTTATATCATCCACTGGCAAGACGATACACACAGGGCAAAGGAGCCACAAGCCCAGAGGCGCTCTCTCTCAGTTTTGATGCCCTGTTTTGGTTCCAAGCAATGCTTCAACAAGGTGATTTCACAGAATCACAGAACGCCCTGAGTTGGAAGGGACCCACAAGGATCATCAAGTCCAACTCCTGTCCCTGCACAGGACAACCTCAACACTCACATCATGTGTCTGAGAGCATTGTCCAAATGCTTCTGGAATACTGTCATGACTGCTTCCCTGGGAGCTGTTCCCACGCTCCACCACCCTCTGGGTGAAGAACATTCTCCTAACATCCAACCTAACCCTCCCCTGGCATATCTTCCTGCCATTCCCTCGGGTCCTATCCTTGGTCACCAGAGTGAAGAGCTCAGCACCTCCTCCCCGTGAGGAAGCAGTGAAGGGCTATGAGGTCCACTCAGTCTCCTCCAGGTGAACAGATCGACTTCAGCCACTCCTCATACAATTTCTCCTCCAGACCCTGCACCAGCTTCGTGGCCTCCTCTGGACAGGTGGGGGTTGGACTCTTGTCCCAGGCAGCCAGCAACAGAACAAGAGGGCACGAGCTTAGCCTCTGCCAGGGAAGGTTTAGGCTGGATGTCAGTTCTTCACTGAAAGAGTCATCAGTCATTGGAATGGCCTGGCCAGAGAGGGGGTGGATTCACCATCCCTGGAGGATTTTAAAGTAAGACTGGATGTGGCACTTCGTGCCATGATCTAGTAATGATGAGAGTGTTGGGTTAAGGGTTGGACTTGATGATCTTGGAGGTCTCTTCCAACCCAGATGATTCTACGATTCTCTCCCACAGCTGCCCGCGATGCTCGAGGCACCACTCGAGGCAACCCTTCCTCCAAACACTTCCTTCCCAACAATAACCGCGGCAGGAACACCACCCACTCCCCGCAAGCCCCGGGCACGCGGCAGCTCCAACCGGGACCGCATCCCCCGCCACCGCGTTCGCTCATGCGAAACCGCTCCTTTCCTCCGAACCGCAGCGAGCCAGGGGAACCGGACCCCGCGCCGGGGAGCCCCCGCCAGCCCCGGGATGCACACACACTCACGCACGTGTTGTGCGGGGGGGGGGGGGGGCGAGACGGGCTCCGCGCGGTGCGGGGGCGACGGCAGCCGCTACTCACCGGGAGGGTTTACGGCGGCCGGCGCTGCCATCTTGTCTGCGAGAGGAGTTACACGCAAAGGGAGGGGGTGCGGGGAGGGGTGCGGGGCGGGGGGGAGGCTGCGCGCTGCTCCCGCCCCGGGGCCCGGCGGCCGCGCTCCGTGCGGGGCGGCCCAAGATGTCCGATGGCCCCCGCACCGCCTCTGCTCATGCGCCGCGCAGTGAGCATGTGCCGGGCGCCACCCGCGGGGACTGCCCCCGCAGCCGCCCGCAACGCGAGGAGCTGCCCCGCGCGAGGCTCGAACCCGCGGCCCCGGGGGGAGCGGCTGCTCGCAGGGCTGGAGCTCCCCCGGGGGACGGCGCGGGGTGGGCTGGGGGTGCAGGCAGAGGCTGGGGAGGCTGCGGTGCAGCTCACCGTAACCCGAAACGGAGGGGTGGGGGGTGAGGAGCTGCCCCTCGCCACCCAGAACGGAGGGGTGGTGGGTGGGATGCTGCCCAGAACTGAGGGGTGGTGGGTGGGATGCTGCCCCTCGCCACCCAGAACTGAGGGGTGGTGGGTGAGATGCTGCCCCTCGCCACCCAGAACTGAGGGGTGGTGGGTGAGATGCTGCCCCTCGCCACCCAAAACGGAGGGGTGGTGGGTGAGATGCTGCCCAGAACTGAGGGGTGGTGGGTGAGATGCTGCCCCTCGCCACCCAAAACAGAGGGGTGGTGGGTGAGATGCTGCCCAGAACGGAGGGGTGGTGGGTGAGATGCTGCCCAGAACTGAGGGGTGGTGGGTGAGATGCTGCCTCTCACCACCCGAAACGGAGGGGTGGTGGGTGAGATGCTGCCCAGAACTGAGGGGTGGTGGGTGAGATGCTGCCCAGAACGGAGGGGTGGTGGGTGAGATGCTGCCCAGAACAGAGGGGTGGTGGGTGAGATGCTGCCCCTCGCCACCCAGAATGGAGGGGTGGTGGGTGAGATGCTGCCCAGAACTGAGGGGTGGTGGGTGAGATGCTGCCCAGAACGGAGGGGTGGTGGGTGAGATGCTGCCCCTCGCCACCCAGAATGGAGGGGTGGTGGGTGAGATGCTGCCCCTCGCCACCCAGAACGGAGGGGTGATGGGTGAGATGCTGCCCAGAACTGAGGGGTGGTGGGTGAGATGCTGCCTCTCACCACCCGAAACGGAGGGGTGGTGGGTGAGATGCTGCCCCTCGCCACCCAAAACGGAGGGGTGATTGTTGAAGTGCGACATGCCATCACCCAAAATTGATGGGTGATGGTTGAGGCGCTGCCCTCTGCCATCTAAAACAGAAGGGTGATGGTTGGGGTGCTGCCGGCTGCCACCCAAAATGCAGGGGTGGCGGTTGAGGTGCTGCCCGCCACCACCCAAAGTTGATGGGTGATGGTTGGTGTGATGCCCTCTGCCACCCAAAACTGAGGGGTGATGCTTGAAGTGCTGCCTACCACCACCCAAAATTGGTGGGTGATGGTTGAGGCACTGCCCTCTGCCATCAGAAACAGAAGGGTGATGGTTGGGGTGCTGCCCACCACCACTCAAAGTTGATGGGTGATCGTTGGTGTGATGCCCTCCGCTACCCAAAACCAAGGGGTGGTGGTTGAGGTGCTGCCTGTCACAACCCAAAACTGAAGGGGGATGCGGAGTGGTTGGGATACTGCCCTCTGCCACCCAAAACTGAGGAGTGGTTGTTGAGATGCTGCTGCCCGTCACCCAAAACGGAGGGGTGATGGTTGAGGTGCTGCCTGCCACCACCCAAAACTGAGGAGGGCACATTGGGCGTGCAGCTTACTACCACCCAAAACTGAACACTCCACTGATGAGCTGGAGGAAGGGAACCATTAGATAGTGTTACCACCGTCCCTCTCATGCCCAGACGATGACATCTCCCGTGAGGTGAGAATGTTCTCTGGGAGACAGTGGGATGGAACCCCATAAGGGTCTCCAAGGCTTCCTCTGCTCAGGTTTCAGGAGTGCTGTTTCTGTGGGTCCCTAGGATCAACATACATGCTGACACGGGGCTGGTGCTCAGCTCAGCTAAGCGTGAAGTGAACCCTAGAGCTTTTGGGGAGAAACAGGAGCCACGGTATCTTTATGTTAACAAACCCACTAAGCCTGTGTCTGACTGTAAAATGGTGGACTTGGTGCTTCAAACAGGTAGTGCTATACAGAAACGTCTTAGTCCTTTGTTAATACTAGTTCCCTGGAATTGTAGAATCTTCTGGTTGGAAAAGACCTTTGAGATCATTGAGTCCAGCCGCATCCATCATCTGCTAAACCATGTATCTTAAAAACTCATCTATCCTTTTTTTAAATACCTCCAGGGATGGTGACTCAACCCCCTCCCTGGGCAGCTGTTCCTGTTCCTGACCACCCTTTTGGTAAAGAAATTCTTCCTAATATGAAGTCTGAACCTCCCCTGGCGCAACTCATGGCCATTTCCCCTTGTCCTATCACCTGTCACTTGAGAGATCAACACTCGCTCTCGCACAGCCCCCTTTCAGGCAGCCATAGACAGTGATGAGGTCTCCCCTCAGTCTCCTCCAAGCTAAACAACCCCAGGTCTCTCAGCCATCCCTCATAGGACTTGTTTTCCAGCCCCTTCACCAGCCTCGTTGCCCTTCTCTGGACGCACTCCAACAGCTTTTACTGAGGGGCCCAGAACTGCACACAGTACTCGAGGTGTGGCCTCACCGGTGCTGAGTACAGGAGCACAATCACCTCCCTTGTCCTGCTGGCCACACTGTTTTTGATACAGGCCAAGATGCCACTGGCCTTCTTGGGCACCTGGGCACACTGGTGGCTCATATTCAGCCAGCTGCCAACCAACACCCCCAGGTGTTCTCCTCCAGGCAGCTTTCCAAATCACAAAGGGAAGTATGATAACTCTTGGAGTTCTTTAAAAAAAAATCCAGGAACTCAGAGACCGGTCATTCTGAGCTCCTCCAGGTGGAGTATAGGAATTTTATCATATTCCTCTAAAATACATGGTTTACCTCACATTATGCTCACGTTCAAGCTAAGTAGTGCAACTGAACTACTGAACCTTTGTAACTTACTCAGCTCACATTTTAATGCTTTCAATTACCAACACAAGGACTAAAAATATGCTTTGAATGAAATCCGAGATTTTTCTCATCATCTCATAACTTTAAGGGGAAAAAAAACAGTATCAGAGAACTAACAAACTGCAAGATTTGTGAAAAGCCACCAGTGTAATAAGTGCAGTAGTCACATGTAGTAGGTATGTAATACTGAAAACAAACTAAATTTGGTGGTTTTTTTCACACGTCTGGAATGCTGTGAAGGCCTGTTAATCTTTAAATGCCTTCCCCATGGCTGTGTTCACTTGCCCTGGCCAGCCCTGCAGAAGTTAATGAAAGCACCCAAAATGAGAAGTTGCAAATCAATCCCTTGCTTTGCTGAATAAGTAACCTGAAACAGTTTAGCAGTTAAGATGTAAACTGGCAGAAAGATGGGGAAAGCGTGGAGGCTGTGTTTACACATTTCCTGTAGATGAGTTTAATCAGAGTGGCATTAAATGCTCCTGCTTATCTAGAAAGTTTATTTTATCTTTGATTTATTGTGCTTTTGCCTATCAGATGTTGAGCTGTTTTTCTAAGCATCTTACTGCTTTAGTGCCTCCTGATGCTGTGGAGTTTTGGAGCTCAGCAGGCATTCTTAATTCTTATCTTGAGGAATTTACCCTGCTAATACTAAAAGATAGTGTTAATATCAGCAATTTTGTAAATATGACTAATTTTCATGCAGGTAAAACTATGCTTTTGTGATTTTAGAGAACCTTGGTCACAGTATTTCTAGATTCCTATGTTCAACGAGGAAAGCAGCATTCTGAGTAGCTGACCCTACTGCAGGAAACAGGGCATAGCTCAGTTCCTTTGGCTTTCTAGAAAGTCTCATGTTTTAACTGCAGAGGTAACACTGCTCGTGAAAGCTTTTCCACAAACCTCCGTTATGTCAAGTTGCATACCTGCATAAAGGTTAAAGGGCCAAACCCCTAATACCGTAATGTTAGTGAAATACCTCATAAAACTATAATTTCACAGTATCACAGTATCACAAGGTTGGAAAGGACCTCTGAGATCATCAAGTCCAACCTATAACCCAACACTAATACCAACCCATCATCTAAACCATGGCACTCAGTGCCTCATCCAGTCTCCCCTTAAACACCTCCAGGGTCGGCGACTCCACCCCCTCCCTGGGCAGCGCATTCCAATGACCAATCACCCTTTCAGTGAAGAATTTCTTCCTCATATCAAGTCTAAACTTTCCCTGACGAAGCTTAAGTCCGTGCCCTCTAGTTCTGCCACTGGTCACCTGAGAGAAGAGACCAACCCCTGCCTGACTACAACCTCCTTTTAGGGAGTTGTAGAGAGCAATGAGGTCTCCCCTGAGCCTCCTCTTCTTCAGACTAAACAGCCCCAGCTCCCTCAGTCACTCCTCGTAGGGCTTGTGCTCCAGCCCCTTCACCATCTTCGTTGCCCTCCTCTGGACACTCTCCAGCATCCTGATATCTTTCCCAAACTGGGGGGCCCAGAACTGGACACAATATTCAAGATGAGACCTGACCAGTGCTGAGTACAGGGGGACGATAACTTCTCTGGTCCTGCTCGCCACACTATTCCTGATGCAGGCCAGGATGCCATTGGCCTTCTTGGCCACCTGGGCACACTGCTGGCTCATGTTGAGCTTCCTGTCCACCAGCACTCCCAGGTCCCTTTCTGCCTGACTCCTCTCCAGCCACTCTGTCCCCAGTCTGTAGCTCTGCATGGGATTGTTGTGTCCAAAATGAAGTACCTGACATTTGGACTTATTAAACATCATCCCATTAGAATCAGTCCAGCTCTCCAATCTGTCCAGGTCCCTCTGTAGGGCCATCCTACCCTCTAACAGATCAACCCTTCCTCCCAGCTTGGTATCATCTGCAAACTTGCTGATAATTTATAGCATTAGGCACTTCTGAGACGTCCTCTGAAGGCATTTACAAGTAGTCATTGGTTAACCATTATCTCTCTCTTATCAGAGAAACATTAATATTTCTTATTTCCTTTCTGTTTAACAGATAAGGAAACCCCTCTGGAAGAAACAAACCCAGAGCGATGTGGCAGTGTGCTGTCATAGCTTTTGACAGACATATGGAATAAGCCAAGCAACGACTGAATATAAACCAATGAATCCATTCAACTGTGCATGCTGTCCCCTTGCGGAATATCCCATGAGACGTTAGATTAGCCCAGGAAGAGCACATTACAGCCAGTGTATTTGTTAATGTGCTCCACCTAAGTAAGACCTTAGGGCTTAGAATGGAACACGTTCTGTCAAACCTACTGTGATTCAGACATAATTATGCAAATAAAGCTTCTTTTTTGTTTGTTTGGTGCGAGCTTTGTTCACTTAAATAGATTGAGAAATGAGATTGATATTTTTCTCCTTCTCAGCTTCTGTATCTTAATAGACAGCACTAGCAGGTTCTTTCAGAATCCCTGAAACAATCTGTAAATTAATTGAACTATTCTCTGTTTATCTGTAATAAACTACTTCCTTGCTAACTCGTTCTGAGCCTTTCTGTGTGGTGAGATCTGTAACACTGGTAACTGAGGAGAGAACCCATCACTGCTAAAAAATTGTGTTCTAGTAATGGTGCAAATCCATACTCTGGGTTTTTCTTTTGCTGTAATACAAAGAACACGTGCATGAAATCAATATAATTACATTTCTCCAAGTTCATGCCAAGCTGTGTACCTTGAAAGCCTAATTCCTATGGAACAGGGTTCCTCACAACAAAAGCAGGGACAGCGCTGCTCTCCACCCTTGCACTTGGTGAGAGATTAGACAGTGCTATATCAATACCAAGTGCAAAATGTAATGTATGTACACAATAGCAATATGCAAGATTTTTACTGTTCACGTGGCACAACAGAGGTTGCTTCACTTTTTGTAATAATGTAATTACAAACAAGTGTTGACACGATGTGTAGCATCAGGAGAATAAACGAATTAAGAAAAGTGATTTTTATCTCAATCTTGTTACTATATACCAGAAAATGTCTTTTAGGTATCTTTACAGTGATTGTTTCCAATTTAGAGGGCTATTATCACTGGTAGCAGCACTCAGTAACTGTATGTCTTCTGCATCTTGGCACTAGAAGTAGAAATAACTCAGTTGAGCCCTGCAGCATAGCATAACTGCTTTTCCTTAATATCTTTCCTTTGAAAGTTCATCCCTGGCCTGCATATTAAAAAACTGAATTTGTACCTTTCTATGTGTTTTTATCCCATACCATGCACTACTGATTTCTAAAAGATTTTTATTTCTTTTAAATAGGGAAAAGTTGGGGAGGGATATTATTTCCTTTGGAAATATGGAAGTCTTTCCAAAATGGGTAAAGACATTCCATTGAATGGGTAAAGACTAAAAACAAAAAATCACAAAAGAAAAAGGTAATAAGTTGAAGTGAATGAAGAAATATGTTCAGTGTCAAAAATGGATAAAAAAGGTCTTTGGCTTTTCGTAGCAATTTATGACAATTCCACTTTAACAGAATTGAAAATCAAGGGTTTTAAACCTTGAACTTACACTTCCCCAGTAGATGTTTTCTTTTCTGGGGATTTTAAAAAGCTAAATGAAGTTTCAGCCATTTTAGTCCTGTATGATCCAAACCAGGGACATTTTAATAAAGTCCATTACTTTAATAAGACCTCCCAGCTACGTTCTTTGATCTGTGTTTCTATTGTAATTGAGTTAATATATTGTGCACAATTCATCCAAAAAGTCTCAGATAGTTTGGAATGAGTATGATATATGTATAAATTAAGCAATCCCATCCAACCAAGTACTTGGAACTGGAACATTATGTGCCCTTTTAAGTTTGTTTCATCATGTATGGATGACCACACTTGCCTAAATAAGCTATAGAGAAAATGATTAAATTTAAAACACGAACTATCAGAGGAAGGTCTTAAAAGCATTTGTTAAGGAAATTACAACCTTGTTCTTTAAACTGTCCCATATAATTTAAAAGAAAATTGTATTCTTCCTATAAAATGCAATAAAATACCTTGGTAAGAATGTAGAAGTTATATTAATCTCTGTTCAGACCTGGAGATATAGAAATGTAATTTCTCTGATGTTCTCTGCTCTTATTGCTGTTAAATTCTGCAGTGCTTTTCCTTTAGGGAAAATGACATTGAGTGCTAGAGGAATCCCTCCTAAAGGTGAAATACCTGTGACTGAAGTCTTCTTACCTGAGAAATGTAACCGAGAACAGACGAGTGTTCCTAAGCTAATAAAAGTGTGGATTGGGGACCAAACACTGAGGCATCTTTCCTCTCTTAACTCCAGCTTTAACATTTCAAGCTTCTTCTAAATTTGTGTAAATTTAACCATAACTGAAATTTAAACAATGGAAGTTGTTTATCAAGCCTAAGAGAGGAATCATAGAATCACCTGAGTTTGAAGGGATGCAAAAGAATCATCAAGTGCAACTCCTGTCCCTACACAGGACACTCCCAGCATTCACACAGTGTGACTGAGGGCACTGAGGAACAGCTGGTGCAAACACATGTACATATAAATTCTTTTCTTTGCAATATTTACTAAGCAGATCTTATTTTATTTCCTGATATTGACATTACTCACTGGGAGAAGCACTGCCAAAAACAGGCACCATTAAGCTGAGTTTTTCAGTGGCTACCTCAGGCAGAACTGACCACATAGCATATGGGAATATAGTTTTCACATTGCATACTTAATTATATCCCTGAAACCATTCTGTGAAGCAACTGGGTATAAGCCAAAAAGCTATAAACGATACTGGTTTACTTACCAAAACCCCAAGAAATGAACAAAAAGGTAGAAAGGTAGATTGCAGAAAGAGCACTGGGGCCTCAGTCAGCAAACTGACACAATCAGAACTACGTGAGTTAAAGCCTTTCTCCTCAAAATGCCATGTTTGGCTCTTTGAAATAATATACAATCTTAATCATTTGAAGTGATGTGTTTCTGGTGTATTACAATCAGGATGTGAGGTGATTTGGAGACACAGAAATGAAGTTCTGTGTCACTAGACAGTCTTGGACATATTTATCCCTTTCCACCTTCAGAAATAAGGGGCTGAGCTGAATTCTGCAGAAACACATATGCACATTGCTATCACCTCTGCCAAGATGAAGGCTTTCTTTAGCAATTGTGCCACTGCGTGATATCCCTCATTAGCCCTATAGTAGCTGGAGTAAAAAAAATAATTTAATAAAAAACAGAACTGGTCTTTTGCATGGAAAAAAGGGCTTTTTCACTCACTGCTCAGGGTGGAATCAGTTCCCCAGATTCCTTCTGCCCTGTCTGCTCTATTACAAAGCCTATGAATGCAATAAAATGTAAAGATTCAAGTAATGTAACATCCACACATCTTGGCAAAAGTATTTCAATTCTCAGTGCATGATTTCTGTGTTTACAACTATGTTTCTAGAATTGATCTGTCTGTAAACCACAAAAGATTGATGCATTCTGACATAAAACAGAACTAACAGTAGAACCAGGACACATTTACATTTATGGCAATGCATTTTGAAAAGCATGCTTTAAGAACATTGTATTACATTAGAAAAATACTGCTGCCAACTTGGTGAAGGTCTTTGCCTTGTTTGAAATGAGAATGAAGAGCATTTGGTGTTATCAACAAAATTTTATCCTCTTTGTAGAGAAATTATGAAGAACCTGACACGTGCTCTGTTATTTCAGCTGAGCACAGGACAGCTCAAATAAGTGGAGGAAGTGGCTGTGTGATATTTGTCCTCTGTTCTAGCATGCTGTTCTCTGCTTTCTTTAGCCCATCTTTCTCCAACTACAGAAGATAACAATTTCCAAGAACCATAAAAGAGAACAGAAACACATGCATTTAATTGTCTTATAAATTGAATTATGATTTATGGCAGGTTTTACATTTCACAAGTAAGATATTATGCAAATTCTCAGCAGACCATTTCATTTAAAAGCTCTCACAAAATATTTTTGGTAGCTTCCCACTTGATTTTATTCCTGAAATAGGCAAACTGAATATGTGTACCTGGGTCTCAAAGACCAGACAGTACATGCTTAATTATGTTAAAAAATCTAATCCCTGAATTATGTAATGTAGCATAATTCATTTCTACATTAGCAAAAGTGTGCTTTAAAAGTGATGGAGCATCCCTTACCATATGTTTTATGGTTCTTGCATTTGCATTTACAAAGAAGGAACAACTATCTTGAACATTTTAATAGCTGCATATACAGCCACACATCATTTTTCTTTCTTATCCATCCTACCAGATCACCTTGAATATAATCTAATTCTTTCTCTAATATCTGCTAACATATAAAAATAGAAGTGTATTCTGGTAAAAACAGTTGCCAATGCATAAGAAATAATCAGAAAATCCACCTGGCCAGGCATTTTGTTTCTGACCATGTCCACTAACTCTGCAATGCTTGAGAAAAGAGAATAAAGCCAAGGATAATACTGAGTTATACTTCCCTCTGCTGTACTCTTGCAGCTTCCAGCAAACTGCAACTAAGGGAATTCATGAAGTAGGAGGTTTCATCTGCATAATTAAAACCCTTCTTAGCATTAGCCCAGTGTTCTGAATTAATTGTAAAATGTCACATCAATTAATTTCTTTCCATCTGGGCTGGATCATCTATTGATCCCCTCAAACAGGAGGCTGAGTGTCAGGATTTTAAACAGTGGGGTGATAGAGTTGGCACAGACGACTGTCTCGTAGCAACATCTTTTGGGGTAGGAGATCATGGTACAGTGCAAATAGCACTGAAAGGCACACTGAGATAAGAAAAAGACTGGAATAGCAATGCCTAAAATGTGTGCTTTGAACTGGACTAAATAGTAGGGAAATCTATCACAAAATATCCTGGGTATTCAGGGATCGAAATGCGTTTTACTGTGTTCATCTCATCTGTATTCATTCTGGCTGAGTATTTCACATCCATAAAGTTTTGTTGAAGATAAGGCTCCTGAAAAATACTAGGCAAATGCTTTTTGGGGAGCTGGAAACAGGAAAACAAACATCTTTCCTTCTGCTCTCATCTTTAAGACAGTAATAAGAAAAAGTAGTCAGCTGGTTTGTAATTCAGTCACCGTGTTGCCAAACACAATGTGGTGAGGGCTAGGATGGTACTGGGGGCTCTCTCTGTCTGGCCAGCAGATCAATTCCCACTTCTGGAAGAGCCCTGTGCTACCACTGCAGAGCAACCTTTCTCCCTGAGTGTGTATGGAATTCCCTCCAGAGCTACATGCTCACAACAAACTGGGAAAAGAAATACCTTTAAAGCTTTGTGGTTGGGATGTACGGAGGATGCTGGTTTTTCATATTGTCTCTTCCATGGTGTATTTTATCCTGCCCATTGGTTTGAAGCAGAAGGACAGATACAGACAGACACCAGAAGAAGGATGGATTGGTGACTGATTCTTCAGAGCCTGAGCTATCATTTCATAAAGTGATGTCTACAGGTTTTGTCAGGGATTTCCCATTCTAAGCACGTTGTGCTTCACTTCAAAGTTACAATCTATCAATTAGATTATTGAACGGTGATGGAAGCCAAATCAGAGAACAGGATTTTCAAGAAATGCCCATGGTGCATTGAGGTTATAGATGACCACAGAGATGATGCTAATTCCCAAACCCCAACAGGGAGCACATTAAGGCTGTGCTGTATCTGGGTGGTCAGGGTGACACGTTTCCCCCATGCTGCAATTATATTGCCAGTGACTCTGCTCGATGGAGACAGACCAGAGCACTGAGCCAGTGCAGTAGGGGGCTGTGTGAAATGTGGTTAGCTAGAACCTAGTAATATGGCATCACAGGAAACTACTGGAATGGTGCTGGACACAGCTGATCCTTGTCTAAAATTGCCTTTAATAAACTCAGCATCAATCTAGTGTTTCCTCTGCTGCCTCTGTTGCCTTAAACAGATAATTTCCATAGAGAACAGCAACATTTCCTAGTTGTTATCTGGCTGCCCCAAAGCTGCTGAATGTTAGAGAGGCTCACGGGTAGATTGGCCTCTTGAATGGTCAGAGCCTAGGAATGAGAAACATATGCAGTTTTGGCATTGACCAATACCAAAACGAGGATTGGGTAAGTTCTGCATCCCCCAATTTACCCTCAGCTACCTCACTCTGGTTAGGATCTTCAAGGAAATAAAAGATGGTCATTAAAAATAGGATCGAGTGCTCTGCATTTTCCCAATGAAGAACATTCTCTTATTCTCATTCCCAATGAATGCATTCTTTGGTATGTATTTGGGATATTTCCTGTAATCCTAAAGGCTTACCCCAGGAGCACAGTTAACTGACTAGTAGGAATGTGTCCTGAAGACTAGAATCTGCAAAATACATATTTTCTTGCAGTATTTTTAATGGAAAACATATTAATGCAATATTTTCATACTGTCATTACTAATATCAAATGCTGTTCTCAGATATTATTCAAATTGTTTTTTTAAAAAAAGTTAACTTCTATTAATACCATATGGAATCAGATCAGCCTTACTGCTAAAATATTCACAAGGAAGGCAAATCCTTCCATCTTCTGCTCAAAGCAATAGCAAAATAGACATAAGCTGTGTGATTACCAGTTTGTGGGTGATTAGAATTCAAGGTCGTGTTGAATTACTAATCACGTAACCATCACTTGGCAAAAGACAGCTACACATGCAAAGCCCACTCCACTGTCTTGTGTCACAACAGAATAGTGGTAATGGGGACAAAAAAACAATTTCTTAAAATACCAGTGATTTTTCTGGAGTTCACACTATATTTACCCAATAATTGTAAGTGCAGGTTAACTCCAAATTTTCTGTTTTTCTGCATTGTGTCTCCATAATCAAAATGCTGCCACAGTCAAATGAAGGTTTAAGAACCCACAAATAAATGGTGTGATTCAATGTTTTCAAATTCTTGAAGTTGCGGGGCATGCCTCAGGATTAAAAGAAAGGAAGAGAACTCACCAATAACTGCTCATTTTATTCCTGTCTTCACTGCCAGGCAGAAGAAATAATCCTCAGTAAATTCATGGCTTTCCCTCAGCACCGGATCTCACGAGGCTGGAGCCTCATTCCCAGATGATCTAACATCATCTTTTTGTGCAGAGGAGCATGGGAACACGTGCCAGCTGGGCTTTCCTTTGATACTTGGGGCCACTACAGTCTAAGAAGAACGAACTCTACGTTTCTATTCTGCCAGGATCTGGAATTTAGACCGGCACCACTTGCTAGCAAGGTGTGACCTTTTATAGGAATGGTTTGAAAAGTCTTCTCCAACACACAGTCCTGCATAGAACTGCCCTGCTTTTATCACTTTTCAGGCATAAATGCCTGCAAAAGGGGGTGAGAATTCTAGTTCCAATTAACTGCTAATATCAAGTCCTTGGCCTGATGCCACACACTTGGTTCTGCAGTCCTAGTGTTTTCCAAAATTAATTTATCTTAAAAAAAAGTTATCTGTAGTCCTTCTTGATTATGAACAGAGGAAAAAAAGTGTTAGCTTTCATATTGTTTAAATTGCCTGAGTGAGCCCCAAGATAAAGGTCGCTGACATCTCCTGAATGGAAGAGGGTCTTTTTCCAGAATCTGTATCCGTGTTCCTTTGGAGAATCCTTTTTTTTTTACCAAAAAAGGACTTTGCAAAAAAAAAATAGAAGCATTTTTACACACTGATTTTATCAGTCTTATCAAAATACTTAACCAGAGAAAAACATTTAGATTTTCCTATCATCCTTAAGCATCCAGCTTAGACTTTTGTAATATTTTTCAGTAATACTTTAGTATTAAAGTCAAAATAGGATAAATCACAAAAGTCAGCATCATATATTTCAGTCCTATTAAATGAAGCAAGTCATCACAGCTTTCTGGACTTGCATACATTTTTGCCACATCTGCCCCCACTAAAATTTAGTGGTTTTATACTGATAATGAAGAAATCCTCGAGATGGTGGAATTTGTCTAAGAAATGGCAGGGTTTTTTTTATGATTGGTGCTTTTTTTAAAAAAAAAAATCTTGAATATATTTACAAATACCTGTGAATTATTGGATTGTTGACAGTGTTGACATTTCTAATTAAGTCCCATTAGGTTTCAGGGTAAACAGTTCAATTGCTGCTATCTTCAACAAGTCTACCTGGCAGCTCTGCTTATCTTGTGAGTCCAAGTACCTCCAAATTCTGTCTAACTGCAAGAAAAAACATACTTACCTAAGACAACAGCCAAGTGGTCTGAAGAAGCTCTCAATATAAAAAACCTGCACAATAATAAAATAATGAGATCATGAATACATTAAAAAATCAAAGTAAAATTAAAGGCAAGTGCAGTATACATACTACATAATTCAGTAAGAGTCTCTGTTTTAAAGATATATTAAGGTGCTACACAATTTCCTTTCTACCAGACCAGATTGTGAAAGAATATCTGAATTCTTCTTGCAAAATTTATATTTCATTCTGCTGCAGAGCAGAAAGAGCTTTAATGCACAACACACAAATTGTCATGCTCTTGTCTGGGGAGCAGTCTTGAAAGCATTAGTCAGTTTGCCAGCATAAGGAACATAACACAGAATCTGTGAGATGCATATGGTAACAACTTTAAGCCTTATGACCAATCTGTTTTTATAACAGTTTGTGAATACATTTGAAGTAAATTAGATCTATTAATCTATCTCTGATTTTGCACGGGGTTTTTATCTTAAGTCAATTGTTTCTTCGCAGATTTTGATGTTTTCTGTTTTGAACGTATGTGCTGTGATTAGAATACCAGAGTGGATAGAAATCATTAAAATAACATTTATCATCTTAAACTGTTATTGTTGGTTTTGGAATGTATCTGATCCTTTTAATGTGTTCTCCTTAAAGAGAAATAAATGATTTCATTTTCCTGAGAAGACCCAATCTGTTCTTGAGAAAGCTTTGCATTAAAGCTTTGCATTGATGTCTGCTTTGGTTTCATAACACTTTTTATTCTTGTATTTGTTTTGCCAGTGTCCATCTCCAGGCAGCCAGGTTTGCCTGTGTAACAAGCCTGACACGTGGCATGGTGCAGGGAAATCTGCACCTTGTCGGAAAGGCCCAGTATCACAAGAAAAATTATTTGTCTAAGAGTGTGCAGCACAAGTTTCATTTGCTCTAATTAAAGCATAAATGACATTGTTCTAAGGTTCTTTAAATTAGATTTACCAAGCTACATGCTTGGAATGCAATTAATGTGTGGCTGAGCTTTCCATTTCCTTTAATATCACAAGGGATATATTTGATATGATGTTATTTAATATTTTAACAGAAGCTACAGAAACTGAGATAAGGCAAGTTTGTTATAAATTAAAAACCAAACAGACCTCAGTGAAACAACTTTTTTTTTCTAGAAAGAGTAGTTGCTTCTGCATGCTGTATTCCTTCTGCACATCGCTTAAGTTTCAAAATCTTACTCCTTAAAATCAAGGATTTATACACAGTTTACCCAGTTTATGGACAAAATAATTTTTGTCTGTAATTACACGAACAATACCATTCCCACAAGAGTCTTGGGAGAGAATTTAAATCATACAAATGTCATACAGATGTAAATGAATGCCCAGATTCTGCTTTCATTGTGCAGGTTGGGCTGTGTATTAATCTGTCAGCTGAGCCACTGGAATCAAGGACATTACTCTGAACACAAGGTTTAATCTTGTAAGCAGAAGAATCAGATCCCAGAAAATCAGAATCCCAGAAGGATCAGTGTTGGAATGGACCTCTGGAGATCATCTAGACAAACCTCTCTGCTAAAGCAGGTTCACCTGTAGCAGGTTGCACAGAAATGTGTCCAGGTGGGTTTTAAATAACTCCAGAGGAGTCCACACCTCCCTGGGTAGCCTGTTCCAGTGCTCCATCACCCTCACAGTGAAGAACTCCTGGACTCCCCTCCCCGACTCTAACGAATGAGCAGGTCTGCAAGATCAGATCCTTTGGACCTCTAGGAGGCATCAATTTCTTGCTGTCCACTCAGTGCTTGATTACTTGCAAAACTTTATATCTAAAGAGGAAGCAATGAACAGGCAAGGTATGGGACCAAAGCACTGTGTAAAAACCCCTGCTATTCAAGCTTCCTTTTATTAAAAAAATAAGTTACAATGGTATTTTCAAATTGCATTTCTTAAAGTACCTCCTCTGCTTCATGTAAGTCTTAAGTTCTGCAGCTCATATAAGGAGCAAATGTTCATTAGTGTGAGTGGTTTAAAGAAGTATGCAGATGCAAGAACTTCTCATTGTAAGGGATGAGCGTTAATGAACAGTAAAATGAGGCTGAGGTACTGAATATAATTTAAATCACCAAGAGAGCAACCCTAGATAGAGTCCAAGGCTTGTGCTGTGTGAACCACAGAAAAAAAAGCGCCAAAGCATTTTAAAAATCATAATGTTACTTAACTATTAAGATCTCTTTCTTATTAGCATCAGTAATTCGGTATCTGTTCCCACAACAGTAGGTTAACTGGTGGCTGTGCAGCACAAGACTCAACATTTTTCATTCTCTGTTTCCATTCAGGGCATTGCTTGCAGCTAGGAGGACATTTGAGCTTGAAGTTCTGGCTCGTACAAGTAACCCTGAGTTTCAGATGAGAGAGGCAGAAGCAGCAGAGGGATGGATGTAAGTGAATGAAGGCACAGCATGTCTGCGAACGTGCGTGCGGTCCTTAGGACGAGGTAATTCATTTGTTACTCAGTCTGCTCCATAGATGAGTGAAGGATTGATGCAGGGTCAGAAATGAAACATAAACTAGTTCATTAGCAATAATATTTTTTCTGTAGATTCAGTCCATGAATCCAATTTCCCCAGGGAGAAAGCTTCACTTACTGCCATCTTGATAAATAATAAGTTTAACTCTGGCTCTGCCAAAGAGGTCAAAAACATTTTATATGAGGGAAACCATCATTTGGATGGAAGAAAAAAATCTGAAATATTGAGTCAAATACAGCCCTGGTGCAAAGAATAAATACAAGATAAATAAAAGATCAAAGAGGCAAAGGTAAATACAATCCCAATGCAAACATTCCTGGCTAATCACTAATTCATATTTGTAATGAAATAGAGTTCAGGATCCACAAAACTGAATTCTCACATTGGTTATATCATCCCTGATATGCTTTGAGACAAATAAGAGCTTGTGAGTAAGAGCTTGCTAAACCAATGATTCCTAAACATGAGGAATGCAGAGACAGTGGTATTGTTGTATTACTGTCTTATCTGGCAAAAATAAGAACTAATATCCACCCACACATAAATGTGGCTCTGACACAGAACAGCAAAAAGTCAAAAAATATTTCTTTCACTCCAATGGAATTACATCTGACCAACATTTCCAGAAATGCCTTGTAAAAATCCCCTAATAAACTCAGTGGGTTATGAAGTAATGCTGGATAGCAGACATAGAACAGCAAGAGGTGAAAATATGTGTTGTTGGTTGTATTTACTTACTTCTGATATGAGATTACTGTTGCAATACATGCTGGAAGAAGAAAATGACTGGACAGATACAGAGACACTGTGTTTCCATCCTATGGATCACATTGGAATGATCTGGGGAAAAAAAACAGGGATCCAGATTATCAAAATTGTGGAAGTGGATGAAAGCAATTTCTTTCTGAGGAGTACCTTCTTTGAGAATGGGTGTCAGAAGACAGAGCAAATACATTTTTGCTTTGATATTACTGAGTGCTGGTAGTATTAGATAGCTGCATCAAAAGATATTTTGCAATTTTATTGGAGCTAGGACAGCCTTCCCTCTAACCAGCAGGAAAATTATAGATCAAAATTAAGAAATTTTTGTTTCATACTTATCAAGGTGCTTTGTTCAGTGAGGTGCTGTGAAAGAAACATAAAAGGAAATCCTCCCAATCCTACTCACATACTTTCTCCTGCTAATAGACAACAGATGGTTCCTGTTGTCAAATATAAAATGAAATTTATAAGTGGATTGAGAGTCTTTAATACCTCCAGCAAGCTGCTGTGAAGTTCCTGATAACCCATCCTACCTATTAAAGCATATCACCATTAATTTATCTATTCAGATATTTATTTAGCTCTTATCTCTGTCTCCCATGTTCTTTGTCACTTTACAACAAGGCATAGATTTTTGTAAAATAAAGGCATATCTTCCTGTCCTTTATCCAGCTATAAATGATATCAGTTCCAATGAGAAGACTGCAAATTACATCAGTCAGAGATGTCAAGAGTTTTGACCATTAAAAATGTTTCTTTATTTGTGATAATTTTTCCCCAAGGGAAAAGCTTTTGTTGGTGCGGAGTTCAAAGAGTTCATTATGTTTGAAAGCCAAACACAATGCCTGGTCTATTACAGTGAATAAGAGTAGGAATAAATGAAGAGAATTCATGGGAAAGGGTCAAAAGGTGTAGATGGACCCAAAGCAAAAATGCAGCAGGAATCCTGAAAATCACTACTGATGGAACACAATGAGCTGCTCTGGAACCAGACGTGCTGCTCCCAGTTCTCACAGCCACTGGTGCTGCAGAAGCCAGTGTTCCCGTGTTTGTAACCAATACACAAACATCTCTGAATGCAGCTCTTTTTTTTTTCTTGTCAGTCCCAGAAGGTTTGACAGGGAAAGCTCACTGAGAGTTATGGCTGGTTCAGAGCATCTGAGTATTAAAATACCGTGCTCAAACCCGACGCTCCAGTCACACCCACGCAGTGAACGTACCTGGCAGGGTGTCAGAGTAGGTTCTCTGTGAGTGCTGTGCAGGGCCAGAACCATTAATATAGGGTTTTCTTTCAGTCACCCTTCAAGACTCACTTTTTCCAAGTCCACATGTTTCTTCCAGTGAGGATGCTGTTGAGTAACGAATCGGAGCTGTAAATCTGTGGCGATTTAAGACCTGGCCTTCCCATGGATTTCACAAGGCTGTGAAAGCATCCTTCGCCATGGCAGTTTCTTGGGAGCAGTCCTGAGCTTTCTTTTTCCCTGCCTGGGGCTGAGAATATGGTTGGCTCTTAGCCAAGATGCAGAGGGCGGCCTAGGTAGGTGTTAATTTTGAAGAGGCAGATGAACAAGGATGAAACATCACTCTGAAAATTTTGTGGCAAGGTACTGCTGATAGACTTGATAATCCTCTGCTGTATGAGCTAGCATAGTTTTATCTTCAGTGGAGACATTAAGGTAGTTGTCTACAGAGATGGAATAAAAATGAGCTGTTGCATTTTTCAATACTCTGTGATTACATTAATCTGTGGGTGGACCTGGACATCTGAGCCCACATTGACACAAACTGGGTCAGATGTGTGCCTATAACATAACTGGCACACATTCATTTTATTGAGGAGAGACCCAGCTACGCCATAAGGATCAGTTAGCAACTGCTTGGTAAACTTATAGTTAAGGCCCACTGGGAGAATCTTAAGCACCCATAAAAATGCAATATTTATCCCAATATCACCAAAGGTTCAATCCAAAATGATGATCATTTGCCATAGTTTAGAAGCATATCTAGGGTTTGTGTTCCAACTACACAAACTACAACATGGAAGTCACTCTTGGATGATCTCCGTTCTGCTGCGGGCTATAGATTTTACAGTGCAAAAGGATTTCCTTCCAGAAAACTTAGTGTTCCCCTGAAGGTTTGCACAAGAATTTCCAAATTCAAAAGCGATAATTCAGTGCTTAACTGAATGCCACTTGTCATTATTTTGTAGTGAATATCTGTGTAGCATGTGGTGGCCAAGTTATTGAGGCATGAGGTTAGTGGCAATCCTTGCTCCATGGAGCAGGCAGCTCAACTGAGGAGCCACAGCAGATAGACAGAACAAAGCTGTGGGATGAGGTGGGAGGCAAGCACGAGGGGATTCCAAAAAAATCCCAAACAATCCCCAGTCAGGGAATTGGCTTCTGGAATATTTCAAGTTATCAAAGCATTAAAAATAAAAGAGTCATTCCAAACATAAACTCTCTTCCCACACAGACAAAGCTTGTACTGACATGCTGTTGTCTCAGCAAGCTTTCATTTTGAGTAGAAAACCTTACTGCTTTTGAGTATGGTTGCTGGGAGTTGAGTTGGCAGAAGTGCTGTTGATTGCAGAGAAGTGCTGCGTGTGGAAGATCACAATTAACTTACTGAAGGGCTGAGTGTGGCTTTTTTTAGCCTGTATGGCTTTGGATCAGTGTTAAAGGAGAAAAGGGGGAAAAGTAGGGAGAGTAAGAAGGGGAAAAGGGTGGGGGGTGAAGAGGGGGAAAAAGAAGGAAGAGGGAATATGTCATAATCATGTTCAAGCGTGATGTGTTTTCCGGAGTTCAACCAGAAAGGACTTGCTTCACAGTTTCAATGCAATGTGTTCTTTTACTTGGGGTTTACTTCTGTTTCCACTGGCCAATAATGGAGAGGAAAACCAGCAATTACTGCAGCCCAGCCAGCATGAAGCAGCTTGATGAACATTACTTGATGAATAAAAGAATTAGCACTTTACAGATCCTTATGAGTAGAGCTGACAAGAAATCAATCCACTAGAAAGAACAGTCTGGCTAGTTCAGAGAAATATCAGCACCAAAAAAAACCTGAATTGCAAACTATGAGGGAATTTCACCTCCAGAATCCAGTTTTAGGTTTTGCCTTCTTTCTTGTCAACTGAAAATCAAACCCCATCAAAAGCCTGGGTATCAGTGCAAATCCTTATGGGAATTAGGTATTTCTAGTTACCATATGCCCAGGTTCACTAGGATTTACTTCCACCTGCTGCTGAAATAAGCACTGTGCAGCAGTGAGTTTCATCCCACATTTTCCCAGTCTGTTCATCTATCCCCATCTTTTTCAGATTCTTTCTCTCATCCCCAGGCAGCTGCTCACAACCCACTCCTTTCTTTCTTGTTCCAACGAATAACTTTTAAGATTCATATTCTTTTTGATCTCTGTGCTCTCAGACTTGGCGAGCCAGCTGTGTAACTGCCTGGGGCCTGGAAAAAAGCATTTTCCCAACTGGTTATTGAGTTATTGTTATTTTAACTCCCTTGAAGTTGTTGACTGCAGGTACCATGTCTAGATCAATGTTTTGTTGCCCATTGATTTCTATCTTCTCCCAGACTAAACAGCTTTCTTGGACTTAACTCTATAAATAATCTTATCATGCACAGGCTGCAGCATATAAACTCTTCATGAAAGCAGTAGATCTAATTCCCCTGGTTCTCCAAAGCACAGTAGTTAAGATCAGCTATCTAGAATGTTATACTAGCAATTCCCAGATTTATAGGTTAGATAATGGGTGGAAAAGGCCTTTGTGCCACAGGGTCTCCTACTCTTGAATTTACTTTCCTTTGTAGGTCCTCTCAGTAGGGGAGTGAGGGGACTGGTGAATCATCACCTGAGGCATGGTATAAGCAGGTATCTTCCTTCAAAAAAATCCTAGCAACCAGAGCTTTCAAACTTTGTAAATTCACCTGCTAAAATTTTCCCTTTGTTTAATATTTTCTAGCTTTCCAACGCTTCTCTTTCCCTAACCTTTTTTCTCCCTTCTTCTAATTTATAGTATTTTTGCACTGCTTTTTATAAACCATTTTATACTGAGAATATTTTACCAAGATAGGCTGAGGTTTCTTATTTTTTTCTATTTCTTTTTAAAAGTGGGAGGTACCAAATACGAGAGAACATTTGTAGCATAAAATGGAAAATATTTTTCAAGACTTCTTAAAATATACTATTTGTGGGTGGAGCAATGCACTGCGAACAGAAAACTCCACATCCTACTTCTTTGCCTAATTACCCACTTCTGCTATTTACAATTAAAATGAGATACACTTAAACCTAAGGAGACTAGCAGAAATACCTGGAAGAGGAAAAAGAACTTGCAAATCTATTTCTAGTTTTCTGGGGAAAGGTGGCTTAAATCACCATGTATGTCAGATTTAGCAGCTGACATGAACATGTGGCTAAGTTATATGGTGAACACCTCTGACACAATGATATAAAAAGCTGCAGTGGGAACAAAAGAAGAGATAGGGCTACAACAACGGCTGTCATTATCTTGTTAAGGCCCACATCACACTATTAAAATATTTTCTGTCTTTTGATACCCTAAGTACACCAGTATTCCCAGTTGCTACCAACAAGATGGCACACTACAACAGAACCAGTGAGAGAAAGTCTTCTTAAAGTAGTCTGGATCCATCTGGATTTAACTTCTCTTATCAACACCCAGTGCTCTCTTCACTCAGTGCAAGGTTGAGTAGTTTTCTCCTATTCAGCATCGAGGTGGAATTGCAACAGCAGGAGTTTTGTGGTGCTTCATAAGAAACTGCTGGAGCCCTTGCAAAAACCACCCAGACAAAACATCCGACTGCTACATAAAATGTAGTATCTCACTGCAGAATTAGGAAATGTTCCTTTGCAATGCAGGAAAACTACTCAATGTGCTGGCTTTTATAAATAGCCACACACTGCAGTCATGTGCTTCCGAAGAACACATTCTTTCCAAGAAGAATGTCAGTATTAATCCACTAAAAAGTGAGGGGGTGAGTGTGAGAGACGGTGTGAACGTGTGAGCACAGCAGTGCAGGGTGGCTGGCAGGAGCTCCAGTAGGAGGAATGAAGCCTGGATCTCCACTCAGCCATCTGCAAAGTCCATCAGCTGGATCCTCAAACCTGTGGCACTGGTACCGTAGGAAGCCTTGGGATCTTGATGAACAGCACCATCTCAATACAAAAGTGATAGACGTGAACTGTCTGTAGCACGTCAGGAACAGCTTCAGGACCATATTTGTGCAGGGAACAGTCCTTTTTCAGCCTTTGAAGACTTTCTGTCCACCCCCTTTTGGAGTAGGATGTGGAAACAGGTTTTGGGATCCCTGTGAGGAAAAGTCTGTCATGTCTTCAGATTCTCTATATAACGGGGCTCATTGAGAAGAACTCATTCTCTTTTCCCTGGCACACAATTAAAAAAATGCTTCAGCATGTTCTGAGTAACAGAAAGAAGTAGAAGTTGTTTTTTTGTATGTGTAAGTCTTCTCAGATAAGGATAAAACAAACTCTGGTTCCCTTCTTAGCTGAAATACTGACCGAGAAAGCAAGGGATTCCCATGAAGATATCCATCCGTCGCATTAGAATCGATTCTCTGGTGCAAACAGGCTCACATTTAACTGAGATAGGACTCAGAATTCTTTTCTGCATTTTGGTTATACTAAAATACCCAGCAGCACTAAATAAATAACAAACCTCACTTTTATTTTTACATGTGAAAAGAAGTTGCAAGTCTCAAAAATTAAACCTCAAACCCCTAAAAACGTTCTATGACAACAATGAGGGTGAGAGCTACAGGGAATTTTGTTTCTGGTCCTTCAGTTTGTGGCAGATATTTTAAAACTTTTCAGTAAAGGATGGATAATCCTAATATGAGCAAAAATTAAAAGAAATTAGTTCACTAGTGATCCATTCACAGGCATTTGGTCGTAAAACTCCAAACAGCTCATCATTCTTAATGTTACTGTGTAGGGAACTAAGCTTTGTGTTTGCAGTAATGAACTGTTATAACTGAGCTCAACTTTACTGGAGGAGAGTTTTTTTCTGAAACAGCTGAGAAGTGAAGATTTATTCTGATTAAAAAAGATGCAGCAAAAAAAAGTGCATGTGATAAAACCACATCTTTCTATGTGCATAAAAAGTACATTCTGTTACTTTTATATTTTCTTTTTCAAGGAAAGGCATTTCATTTTCATTGCTAATATATGCTGGGCATAGAAGATCAGATGGCAGATATTATAATGAAGTGCTCTTTGTTTACAGAAAAAATTGTGTTCATGATTTTTTAATAATGTTTGACAGTTTCATCATAAAGAAATGGTTTTAACTAGACTTTTTCATCATGCCTTAAGCCTGAGGGTGATTTATTTTGTGACTAAAATGAGCTGATTTTATTGAAACTTTTCTTGTATCCTTTGCTATGACAGCGCAATGAATGAAATCCTAATGCACCAGCTCTCTCCCTCTGAAAACTCCTCATTATCTGAATGTAGGCTTTCCTTCCTTTGCCTGTTAGTTTGTAAAGCTATCATGTTTTATAAAGGGATATATGTAGTAGGTAAATCAAAATATAGGGGTATCTCTGCTCATCCCTCTACACCTACAGCGCTGATCTCAGCTGATCATTTGTGCCGGGTCGGGCACCAACTTACAGAACAGACTCATATATAAGAGGTGGAAGAGCAAAATATAAATGCTATTTGTGCAGCTTGATCTCAGGACCATAGTGAGGTTCGAGGTGTGGCTAGTTAATAAACCTACAGGTGCAATTTAAATACCGTCTTACCAAGTACATCAGATAGAAAACCTCAGACATAATAGTTCTTCTCTAAATTGGGCTTGGCAAGCTGTTCTACAGCACCCCCTGGAAATCACAGAGGATAAGTCTGGAAAATGATTTTGTCTAATGAAAAAACTAGGGAGCATAACAGTGCTGACCTTCATATGGCAAAAAAAGTGCTCTACGTAAGGAAAAGGACAGTGACTGCAAAACAGGGACGTGTCCAACCCAAATGTCATCATCTATCAGCTTCACTAACATAAGGCCAGCTCCTAGAATAACTGCACTTGCAGAGGATCATCAGCTCCACTGAACTGTATTGCAAAACTACCTGTGAGTTCAGGGTTTATGAGTTCTCCATGTGAATCCTAGGTACATGTGCTTTTTAAATCAGCAAAGGAAATCTGAGGACTTGTGGGCTAGTTATCATTTATACTCTGGTTTGCTTCTAAGCACAAATAAAACCTCAGGATGGAACTGTGTGCAGGTGGGACTTCCTTCTCCCATTCCTGCCAAAGACCAGGTGTGTAAAAGCTGTGACACTTTTTCTTCTGGACACAATTTTTTGAAGGTGAGTTTGGAAGGAGACAGAAAAAGAGCATTTTCCAACAGATATCAATTTATACAACTAATTTTGTATTTTCACCAGTACTCAAGCAGAATTAGGTTATCTTTGTACAGAGAAGAATCATAACTTCTCTCAGACATTTCCAACCTTTTCTTAACCCATGTCCTAGCCAATAATTTTTTCTCCCTTGATTCATCCTAAGCCGAACAGAGCAGCAGTCTGACATTTATTTCTTTTTTGGAAATGCCTTCCGACTATTTTTCAACCCAACATGCCTATATATATATTTAGCAAGGGGGAAGACTGGAAGGTTTATGTTCATTTATGATATTTTTCCTCCAGCAAGATGCCTGATTTTTGCACAGAAACCCCAAAGCATCCATAGCAGGAAGGCATGATTTGCTCTCTAGAAAAAAAGCCCTTCCAATTGGTGTGATGAACCGTTTTTTGTTCCAAGTCCGTATTTTCATTTTGGTTCTTCCAGTCAAAAATGTCTTGTGATACTGAGTAACAACAACATAATCTGAAAATTATGCAGAGATGAATGAGATTGTTCATAGCTGTTATTCCTCATCTGACTTACACATTCCACATACGATGATGCATTTTTCACCTGCACACGGTTCCAAGGGATACCATGCCCCATGGTAAACTTTTGAAAGGAGCCTGGTGTAATGTGTGACCCTATTACCCACAGGTCTTATGATCCATCTTGTAAAAACCTATTTTTGATTTGAGATTGTCTCTGTCTCTTAAGAAAATCTAACTCACTATAAGTATTTAGTCAGTTTCCCAGACATCTTAATACACAAGTTTTCAGTTGTTGCTTAATACAAAGCATTAAAAACATATTCACACCCAACAATTAACCACATGATGTATCCAGACGTTAGCTAAAGAGCTAAAATTCATGTGTCGAAACAAATTCTAACAGTCTGGGTCTGCCCTCAGACACCATCTGAGATGAATGGAAGAGTCTTTCCTCTCACTTTTACTTAAAGTCCCAGGCCACCAATCTCCCCGCACAGGAACTATAATCATTTTGAATCGATTCCACAGAGAGCCTGAGCACATCAGTTTCTGCAAAGGAACAAGATCTCTCTGCTTTCATGAGGGCTCATTAGTTCTCTGCCCCATCACACAGAAACCAGAAAGACAAGGAGCAATCCAGCTCTCTCCTGGAGAAACACTGGGCTACTATGATAACTCACAGGTGTCATTTTTTTAAAATTTGATAGTAGATTCTTTAAAGCATTTCTTGCACAAAACCACCATTACCAGTGTCAGAAAGCCTTGGAAAGAATTATGGGACCTCGGACCTGAAATCCTCTCTCATCCCAGCTCCTCTACATTAAGTCAGAACATTAATGGGACAGTGTAGGCATTGCATTTGTCTTTCTCTTTGTAGAATCTGTCTTCATAAAAGACACATTTTACTAAATCCTTCATTAGCAGCCAGATTGCTTTCTCTCCTCTTGCACTTCTTTTGACCCAGCCTTTTGAGTGTTTGACTTCAGCTCTGAAGAGAATAAGAATGAAGATGCACAGATAAGGAGATCATCAGGTCATACATTTCCCCAAAGACATAGGAGAAAGAGAAGAAAGTATTTCTCAGAAGAGCTCATTCAGTTTTTGTTCTCTTGGAGGCTTTTGGGAACTTGCTACATAAAAAGAATTTGGTTTATAACCTCTGAATTTTCAATACCAGAGGAAGTTTGATAGGTAGAATTAACTCTGTTCAAATAAGAAAAGAACTTCCTTATCTCTCACTGCTGTGCAATAAATGTCACAGGAGAGCAGTAAGAGACTGGTTGCTTGTCCCAGCTTCATTGCACAACCTGTATCAGAGTTGTGAGTTTCCAGCCTCTGTCCTGGCACAGTGTGTGGTAGCTGGGGCTGTGGTTTGTTCACAGCCTCCAGTCTCCCTTTCCTTTTTTCTTCAGCATATCCAAGAGACAGCTAAAATGCTCTTTTCTGAATTGTCACAGAACTACACTCAGTTCCTCTTCAGGACTCTCAGTAGCTCCTGGGTTTTGTCACAACCACCTCAAGTTCTCATCCTTATGTTGGCAAAATCAAACCCACACCATTTAAACCATCCTTCAGTCTATGGTTATCTCTGCTAAAGCCAAAAACACTTCCAAAACGAACACACAAGCCTTCACAGTTTATTATTAATAATTTCTCCCCAAAATCCAGTGGCAAGATCCAAATGCAAAGTGTGTTTGGAGAAAAGATATTCTCTGATCTCATGGGCGATTAGGGCTGTCTGCATACCTTTCCGTTCACATAATCTGCTTTCCTCAGTAATGCTCTGCTCTTCTTTCCCTTGGGCTGAAACATAAACCCATAGCTTCCCACAGCTCCACAGTACATCCTCTCTTTGCCAGACTCAGGGATTTTTAGGACCAGGCCTGCCTTTTCTTTGCCTGTGAAAGGCTGAAGGTGTTTTGGGTACAGGCATTACAATTTTTGTAAAATGATCTTGAATATTCTAAGATAAACCTAGTTCAATTTCCATGATCCCATTATCAGTCTTATTGGGAACATACCTCGATTTTCCCATGTGACAGGAGGATTTCCCCTCATTCTTGACCTGAAAGAGAATGATCATATAGGAAAGGGTGAAAAAATAAAAGATGAACTCATGGCTTTACATGGAAGAGGTTTTGGATGAGAAGTTGAGTACTAAATAATACATTTAATTTGTAGTAAGTCAATGAGAGTAACAGCATTGAGAGCAGCAAAAGAAGAAAAACTGAAACCAAGTATAGAAGAGTACATGATCTGGTAATTTAAGAGAAAAATATAAACTAATTAAGGTATTGATGCCCATAGTTAATTGCCCCATGAAATTAGAAAGTATGTCTCTAATTCAAATGAGATGCTTGGCTCACTAAATACTCAGTTCTTTCGCTCTACATCTCCACAAGCTGTAGCATCTCAAAGAGCCACAGAATGGTTGGGGTTAGAAGGGACCTCTGGGGGTCATCTAGAGCAACTCCTACTGCTAAAACAGGTTCACCTCGAGCAGGTTGCATAGGAACATGTCCAGGCAGGTTTTCAATATCACCAGAGACAGAGATTCCACATCCTCTCCGGGCAGCCTGTTCCAGTGCTCCATCACCCTCAAAGTAAAGACGTTTTTCCTCTTGTTCCTCCTATTCCTCAAATGGAATAGGATGAAATCAGTTTAAGAAAGATCTGGGGATGTCCTCCAAGAGACATGACTCCTGTGCATTCACTTTTGCAGGACAGGAAAATTCACCTGAAATAAGATGTCTATTTAAAGCAGCTTCCTGAGAATTGTTTCCTGTTTAGTTTGTAGTTATACGCTTATGTTGAAAATTAAGGTGCTCATCATTTAATTTAGGTTCAATTATGCTGGAATAATAGGAAAAAGATTAGCAGCATTGTAGTTATGAATGGGTGTCTGTCCCATGTGTAAAACACAGTTTAACTGGAATGACAGTTTCATTCAACGTGCACACAAATCTGATCTCACGCACCAAATAGTGTATTAGTGTCCTAATCCTTAATGTGAAAATATATAATTTATATTTTTAATATTCACTTTGCTTCTAGGACACAATATCAGGCAGATTTTCTACTAATTACTGCTGTAAGATGAAGTGTAGTAAGGAAGTAGTTTCTCCAGTACTTGATTAATATAGGTCCCAGTGAGCAGCTGACCACAAAGCCAGCTGAAAGATAATGAAGAAAGAGAATATTTCAAACTTGAATTGCATACTTTACTTGAATTGAGAAGCAAAAAGGATGATATTTTTCCTAACTCTATGGAAGGAAGCACAGAAATTCTTTAGCTTTTTATAATTTGGAGTTGTGCTCCCCAGGTTCTCTGAAGATTCCAAGTGACCCGAGTAGGCTTTGCTCGGTCTTTTTCTTCCCGTTTTTCTATTCCCCACCCTGGAAGGACTGACAAGATGACCTTCCTGCAAACACTGCCCTCCAACTCAGCTGCCCAATGTGCAGGCCATGCTCTTTGCCTTGCTGAACAACACCTACCAGAAGGTATCTCAGACTATTGCTGGGGCTATTAAATGCAGCCACAATAAACCTGTCCTGTATTGTACACCTAGTAATATGATAAAGGCATATCCAGGTTGCTCCCAAATTTTTAAGCTTATGGAGTCCAATCTTGACATAACTATATTGCTACTGTATAAATCTTCATATATTTATGACAAACAAATAAAAAAATTTACAATAAACATAAATTTATGTGTGAACTACTTTACTTTTCTCATAGATGAGCACTCTGCTCTATATGTCTCTCTTCAATATTACACATCCATAGTCAATTATAAACCCTTTATTTTTTTCCTAGCATGAAGGTTAAAATTCAATTCTCTTTTATTGCAGTTTGCAAATATAATATACTCTCCAGCTGGCTTGGAAAAGCTCTTCCGTTAAATCATCTTGTGCAAGACTGCTTCTTAGTTGCTGGTACCTCCCTATTCAACAACAAACTGACAGCCCTGCACTTCCAGGCTATTTATTGGTCTATTCATTAAATGTGATTGTTATTTTCCAACTTATTTATTTTTCATTGAAACAACTGTGTGGAGTTTAAGTTTGGGGTTTTTTGGGGCGGGTTGGAGGATGTTTTTGAGTGGCATGGGGGCACAACTGTGTTTTTAAATTTAAAATGTCTGCTAAAGGCTTTGAGTCAATGCTGCCTCTCCCCAGTAAATCAGTTTCTTGGTTCTTTTTCCTTTCAGGATTTAAAATATTGGTACTAGCAGAAAGCAAAGTGATGTGTTAGCATAGCAGAGTTTGCTGTGTTATTGAGCTGAGGCAAGGAGCCCAGAAAACTAGAGGAAAATGATCCATTGAAATCTATAATCCTTCCCTCTGCCCTCACCACAGCTCCAGAATGTAAGGTTATTATTCTTGTTAGAACAACTACTTATCTAGCCATGGCCAGGGCTACTGTCTGCTGGAATGTTAAAAAGGTCCACACCTAATTACTGCGCTGACTCAATTATTTTTGTCCAACTCAAACTCCAAAGAAATCCATTATATCTTATCCCTCAACTAAGGAAGGTAAATGGACTTACTGGAAGGATCAATATGCTCCAAAAAGGTGAGAGAGGGAAAAGAGGAGAATGAGCGCTTTTCTATAGGGTCGTATAAAAGCTGAGATCCTTCGCTGAGAGTTGTTTCTGCTACCAACATTCTCAAATCCAGCCAGGTTTTCCTGCTCTTCTTACAACAAGGCTTTCACCTGGTTACTACACATCTGCATCATTTTGCCTAATTTTTAGTGAATACTCTTTGGGACAGGGACTGTGTCTTTTCTGCACTTTAAGAGTTAAGACACGAGAGCCTGACACATAATTACTATACATATCAAACTTAGAATTCAAGGCACCTTTGTTGCTTCTTACTTTCTATGACTCAACAAATTTGTTACCTTGAGGTGCTAAACACAGCTGCAGGTACAAGAGAGAAAAAAAACTCAGGTTTTCTACTACAGGAGTGTCTTCTCATTTCATAGAAACCCCCTGATGCTGACACTGATATATCTTGTGCTGGTTTCCCCTCTCCTCCGAGATGTTATTTTTGTGAAAGTGCAAACCAGCAACATCTGTCAGCCAGGAAGACTGAGTATCTTTGGCATTTTCACAGGCAGAAATCACAGCACTGAAAACAATAGGCACAGCACCAATGATGCTGAGGGGTATTGTACAAAGCTGCAATTCCAGGAAAAGCTAAAATCCAGCTGATAAAAAAATTTCCAAAGGGAAATTGTGATGCGCTCCTCCTGGATATCTGCCCTTGACTGCCCTTTTTCTAAAGGATCCAATTAATATTCCTGCAAAATATATGAGCAGCACTGTTTTGGTGGCTGGGATTTCCCCATGATTTCTGAAAGGATGATCAACCTCTGGGGATGCTGAAAGCCATTACTAGGGGGGGTTAAAGCCTCCTCTCACCAATGCAAAGCTGCTGCTGTTCTCATCAGGTCTTACATCAGTGGCTGAGAAAATCTCCCCTGCCCAAGAGCCTTAGGGGGTTGAGTGAATCAACACCTCACACAACACCTAGACCTAAAAAAATCTTATTTAATGACTGCTATGTCATGTATTGGGGCACCTATGTGGACAAAGCATCAGATTTTTACCTGCAGGACTGCAACGTGTTTGCTTTCAGATTTGCCACACATGGTTAGGCACAATTAGCACCAGTGGGTCACGAGGCTGGGTAACAAGCAAGCACAGCACCAGAATGGGTCTTTTCTCCTGAGCATCCCTTTGAAGGTCAGGGTTGGAGGGGGTGGCACTTCAGCTCCACAAAACTGCTCGTCTGTACACCTCACTCAAGCTGGTTAACGAGGAAAGCAAGTGGAATTCCCCCCCCACGGCCTCCCAAAGGCACAGAGTCAAACACATCACCGTAATGAAAAAATTGAGATCCCTAATGAAAAATTCTTGCTCTTTTTGCCTCTTTATTATTAATGCCTGTTATTTCTACCCCATCTTCATGCTGTAGGACCAGACCCCCTACCATACAGTGACAGACACCCTGCAGACTAAGGACAAGGGTGACAGTCCCTCCCTTCAGCACTAGAGCACTGCTTGGAGCGTGTTAAATCTGGGATTTTGATCCATGAAGTTTTAGGCTGCTACTTTTGGACTGTACCCTTTGTGTAAGCAAGGCTGGTACAGTCTGTTTCGGAGCTGGGAAACCCCTCCCCTTGCCTTGTACTTCTGAAAAACAGAAGATTAAGTTCAATTGAAAGGGTTTGTTCCACAACATTAAAAAAGACATTGGCTTGGAATTATAAAGAATACTCAAGATCTCTCTGAAACCTGAAATATAGCGTTTGGCTGCAAATTTGACTGCAAGTTACAGGGTACAACAACTTGCACTGCAAAGGACTATGAGGCAAGATGAAGGCATCCCCTGCCCCTTTGCCTTTAAAATGCCATGGAAGCACAGAGGCTTTCGGCAGAACACCTTATCTGCTCTTGAAAGCTGTGACTCCTCATCCTTTCCTTATGGAGACCCGGGGGATTGCTTACTTAGCACACACCAGAGGCAATGGATAGGGTGAGCAGTCGCTGCAGCCAGAAACCCCCAGTTCAGAGCACAGGCAATTACCCTCCACATGCAGAGACTTTGGAGCTGAATTGTGCTGAATAGAGAACCCCTCCAGCTCAGAGCCATGTGCGCCCGGGAAGAGCAGCCACTTGCGTTCCGCTGAGAAGCAATGCAGTAAGTGACTCTGATATTGCAGCAGGCACTGGTGCCTTGGGTTAATCAGGAGACGAAGCCTTGCAGCTTTTGCTGGGAGAGAGGCAACCTCCAGACTGGGAGCAGTGTCACAGCTGCATGATTTTTTGTTGTTGTTGGGGTTTCTAAATGAAGTGAGGGAATCGAGCCGATGCGCAGCGACACTAACTGAATAATTTTGCCTTGTGTGGATGTGTGTGTATTGCAGGGGAGTCCTGAGCTGAACTAGTACTGTTAGGTTTGTAGCTTTTCTCTATAGTCGTGTTGAATTGTGTTTAAACAGAGATGTTGCTTAATAACCTAATACCAGCATACATTTGTGTGCTCTTTCTTAATTATACAGCACGATTCCTATGCTTGGGTGCAAACTGTTTTCAGTATTGTTATACTAATGCTGGATTTACAGGGACTGTGCCTTTGGATAGGGATAAATTGTAGATTGCAACTGTGTGAATGAGTGCCTTGATGATGAATAGTACTTGTATTTGACTTCAGCAGATCTGGCTAATTTCTGCTTTGAGGTAAATAATGTGGTCTGAAATTGCAGATGCTTTCTTTTGTAGATAAAGGTCTATAAGCAGTACTTTATCATAGCATAGCTGTGCTTTTCTTCAGATTCAAACATCCCCTCTCTGTGTTCTGCAGCAGCAGCTTTCTGTTTGTACTGGGTAGGAGAGGGAAAGCATCGTTTAAAGTTTGGTTTATAAGAGGAGGGATTTTTACATAGTTTGAAAGTCTTTGAAAAATTAAAGTTTGGGCAATAATTGCATGTTGTTGGAAGAAGAATTTAAGGAAATATTACTATGCAGGTTTCATTCTGTTAATTTAGGGACTAATATCAAGCTGCATTCCTTTGGTTTCTTGATATAGCTTTCTCAGTGACTTACAGTGCTCTGGCTTTAGAATAACTGCCTGCCTTGAAAAAACTGCCATTTTGGGCTTCAGGCAATAACTCTTAACTCTTTAAAGCAATGCATGCTAATTTTTTTAAAGCACAGTACATACCAGTGGTAAAAGTTAGGGATTCTTTTCCTCTTGCTAAGTCAAATGTCAATATTAAATAGCCATCAGCCTCTTGTAAGGGAGCACATATGAAAGCACTCTTTTTCCCAAGTCAGTTTTTGTTTAAAAGTTGGGATTTATTTGGTTATTGTAAAATGCTGGGAAACATAGGAAGTACTCACAAGAGGAGAGCATTTCCTCTTTGATTTAACTTTGTCATTCTGCTTTGGGCAAAATTTTGAGTGTCACTTTATTAGAAGGGTAAATTCTCAGAAATTAGACAAATTAGGTTCAGTTTCTGCTGATTTTCAGGGATGCTGTTAAATACCTACGTGGCATTTAGTCCCAGACATAGCCAATGACACCAAGAAGTACCCTGGATGTTATCTCACCTTTCCACTCACATGCAACGCGCGTATCTTAGAGACTTCTCCTAGGCATTGATGCTCAGGTGCTGGTGAGGGCTATTTCCTCCACCACTGCAGTCAGAAGAATTTTTCTCATTTGGCCTGAGAGAACCCTTGTGACATATGGTGTTACTGAGTTGCAATCATAAAGATAATGGGCAAATAATAAGCAATAATTATTCTTCATTAACTGTACAACTACGAGGATGGGCAAATCTATGAGGAGGGTGAACTGCATTTGAGTCTGATCTGCTCCCCTCCTCCCTTTCCCTCCTATCCTTTCTTCTCCCTTTCTTTTAACACTTGGCAGGTGTTATGGTTGCTCTCACTGAAGGACCTGAATGTAAGATCAGTGCAATTTTTCCAGTAATGGGCTCATGAGCAGTACGTCATCTGCCCCTGTTTTCTTTATCTAGATGTCCTACGAAGCCAATAATGAATTTAGAATATAAAGATTTATGATCTGAATAAGAGTTATAAGCCTAGTATTGATGCATCTGTCATGAGGATATAGCAGGGATTTTACCTGCAACTAGAATATGCTCAGAATACACGATTTGGACAATGTTATAATCATACAATTTCAGGAAAACTAGCTCTGGTAATTTAACAAACTTTAATTTTCAAATTATTTTCTCCGAGGAATAAAGGGGGAGAGGAAAAGAAATGCAAATAATAGTTGATGTTGGGAAGACACTGGATTCATAATGAGAATTACAAGATGAAAACAAAGATTATAGCTAGTTTTATGCCTTCATGCAATTCTGAGTCTCTACTCAAAATGTGTTTCCTGAACTGGAACCTTAGAATTATTTGCCAGATATTATTGTTCATGTCAAATTGAAAATGGAAAACATTAGTTATAAAATCTAATTTCCCAACAGGGTGGAATAAGTATGTTAATAAACAAACGTTTTCACTCTCTCTGAAGTAATCCCAGCAAGAGCCTTGCCTCGTAAGTCAAGTTCACTTTATTGCATTGCAGTTTGAGAGAGACATGCAGAAGGAAGGTTACTAATTTTAACTTACTTTGCCAGTAATGAGTTGCAAGTCAATTTAATTAACAGTAGCTGCTCAACATTCATAGTCACCTAAACTATTTTAATTCACATCACTATCTCTCTACCACTTTTTCACTTGTAGAAGCACTGACATTTCCTTACAATATGAAATATGACAGCACCATCTTGCCATTTAAATACCAGAGACAAAATTTGCAGTATAAAACTGTGTAAGAGAATATACAGTGGGTGAATAAATGTGCTCCATCATTTCAAAGCACAGTGAAAAAGTCATATTTGCACTAAGAACCAATGCTGCAGACGTTACATCAAAAGATACAACATTCAGCACATGCTCAAAGAGATAAGCTTAACTGTATTTGTACAAGAGATTTTTTCTACCATACTTAGTAGAGCTGTTATGTTTATAAAGAAAAATATCTTACTGCTAGTGACGTCCAAAATGTGCCACATACATAGTCAATACTTTCTTTGACTACCAGAGGACATTTTCTTCCCTTCTGTTATTCAAGGGTAGACTTTCTGATGGTGTCAACTACTTAGATATGCTGCATAATAATTATTTTATTCCTATGTATGAAAGCAAATCTCTTAGAATCTCTATTATACTTATCAGCTGCAAGCATCAAGATTGAATTTAATTGGAATTTAAAAAAAATTCAAATATATACTTAGATAATCCATTTTCAACAGCAAAATGAATATGCTATTATTTGCTAATATCACTTCTTACAAAGGGCAATTGCTTAATACTCTGTAATAACTACAGTTCAGAACACTTCTTTTCCACAATGGCTCTCTTTCCTTTCCACACCCACACAAGCCCCCAGAACCTACTGTGCACAAGGCAGCAGTGCAGTAGTATTCAAGGAGGATTAAAGGGCTAAGACTGAGTACTTCCTAAGTACTGCTACCTGAGCTGTTGTTTTAAACAGGAGCAAAAATAACGTAGTTGCATCTTCCACATGCTGTTCAAAAGGTACAGACATGCACTCAAAAGCCACGCAGATTTAGAAAGATCGTGCTCTACATTTTGCAAAGTAACTTCAAAGTGCTCCTGCAAGGCAGCTGGACCTTCAGAAGATACAGAACTGATCCACAATTCCTCCACCTTATGTACCTGTTCTCTATAGCTTTAGGCAAGGACCCTGACATCTGGCTTTTTGAAAGATAATTCGATACAGTGACGTTGAAAATAAGGCTGTGGAAGCCTCTATCCTAATAAACTTGATGACCAATGACAGACAGCAAATCAGATATCTGATCTTCATGAAACACCTGGTCAGAACTCCAAAAGCTGTGTGTTCAGTGCTGAATCTTCATGAGTCACCTCATGGAACCTTTGATGACCTTTTCATCTCTTTTTAAGTATAAATACAAAGGAAACAGCATGTGAACTGAAGAAGGGTTTGCTTGAACAATGGCTGCAGGAACATCTGCCTTTTTTCTCAGCATTATTTTAGTATTTAAATTTCAAATCTGTTTCATCCAGCCCTGGTGAGACCAAGCCTCTGAGGGTCCTATCCACAGATATTCTGAATTCATTGTAATCAGCCGCAGAGATTCCTAGATAGGAGGAACATCACATCCCCTGTGTGAGCCAGTACTTTGTTCAGAGGTAAAGAGAAGGAAACAAGACAGAAGGCTGCTGAAAGCACAGATGCTCACATTTCTTCTGCTAGAAACAGAAAAAGGATTCATTTCTTCTTATCATAAATCACAGGTTTTCTCTTATTGCTTTACTTCAGATTTCAGTCAGTGCTGATGGCTGTAAAAAGCCACATGCTCAAGCAAATCTAAATTACCTGGTGGAAAAACCTTTCTCTCCCTGCCCCGTCTGATTGATTTCCTGATTGCTGAAGAATTTGCTGCATCACACATTTTGTTTGTATTATAAACTCATCCAAAGTGGCTGATGTCACCCATCCAATTTTTGTTTCCATATTCAAACACGAGCTCCCGCTCCCTCTGTCAGCATCACCAATCTATCTATGACTTCTTACCACATAACCGTAGCACACCATATGTTGCAGAGTTGTTCTGGATTTTCACCAGCTCAGTTTAAAATTGAGCCCTCAGTGTGAGCATAATTCATCCAGAAGGAGATACAGTAATAAATCATTTTTTTTCTACTACACTTGGAGGCATTAACTGTTTGTCACGCTGAGTCTTAGCATATTGATTCCTTTAGCTCTGCTACCAAATGGGAGCATCTGGGCAGTGGGGCTACCCAAGTCGTTTTGCAATCCTTGTGCTTTCCTTATAGGTAAAATCAGGGGAAAGAAACGTGTCCTGTTAATACCTCAGAGTGGCTGATCAGTGCTTGCTTGCTTTTAACAGTGATTTTTCAAAAGCCTGGTTGGAGCTCTGAGTCAGACACCCCATCAGAGACTATGAAAAACAGCAGGGCTAAAGAGAAGAGGAAGCTTTGGCCTTCAGCACTGAAGGAGCTGATTTTTCTTAGCCAGATCTTGTCAGGAAAGCGTCTCCCATTATTAAAAGTCCAAATAATGACAAATCATAACTACTCAAAGTCATGAAACTTGGATAATCCGAAACAAAAAGACTGAGGTCTGAAAAAAATAAACACTGTAGTCTTTTTATCTGCCATTGTCTTTGGATTCTTTAGATTCATACTTTAACACTTTCATCCAGAAGTGTATGAGAGCATTTTAGAAACAAAAATTTGAGATCCTTGCACGGTATCACCGGATCTTCAAAAAAAACACTGTATATTGAAATTATACACATTTAAAAGTTAGATAAGCCCTAAGTTTAGAGGCAGAATTTTACAAAACATTGCTTTTTTTTTTTGTTACAATTTTACATGTCTGTCTTTATGTCTTACAGTCAGTGGAAATATTTCCTGGGAAGAGAAACTGAAGAGTTTTCTACTATCTCTGTCTGCAAACCACCAGATAGTAGTTTTCAGGGTTGTATCCTGCTGCTGAGTTCATTCTATCATCAATGCAGTTTTGCAAGTTATGAGCAGGAGGCAGCCAGAAAGGAAATTCTCAAGTAAAGCTGATCCAATCCTTGTTCTGTTGCAAAAGTATTCAGAAAGATCTCTCCTTCCTGTTTTCCTGTGCTGAGTCAGCACTTTAAAGGCAGTAAGTGTGATTTTCTATCACCATTTCTCTCGTCCCACCATTACAGCATCTACAGTTCTCATCCTCATGTTCACGATGGGTATTTTCTAGAAAGAAGCAGATTCTCCTGTTCAGAAAACACCTGCTGTCACTTCACATCATTTTCCTTCTGCCAGATCTCAGTAATGAGCTCTTTAAAGAGTTGCCTGGAGAAGGAAAACAGGTTGGTAATGACATTCTAGTAAGTTAAAAAGATATCTAACCCATAACCACATCTGTAAAGGAGTTTTTCCTCAGCCACCTTCTGCTTTGGGGCTTGATCCTGTATCCACAGAAAGCAAGGAGAAGGCTCCCAATGACTTTGGATCAGAACCTAAGAGACTTTTGTAAAATGTATATTGAGAATATTCTTGATAATCTGCAGCTACTTGCATTTGTGAAAATTTCTCTGCTTGTGGTGCAGAAAAAAAATGAAGTGGAAGAGATCCTGACCTTGCAAACACTTGCCTTTTGAGCAACCCTCTCCTGTGTAAATACCCAGCCTTTCATCAGTGGCTTTATTTGCCTGAGTCCTTGTGGGTACATTAAAGATTTATAAAGAGACTGCTATAGACAACGAAGTTATGTGCCATCCTGTTCTCTAATAGTGATTTGATTTAAAAATTATGTGTGGAACAAAGAAAATAATATCTTAAAAGAGAAATGAAAGCATAATACAAGCACAAATAAAATTTGGTCACGAATAGATCTTAAGTAGAGAGAATAACACGTTATGAAGAAATACTGTACCTAGGGAGAATGTTTTGTATAGTACTCTATAGCCTGGGATTTGATTTAAAACAGCCTTTAGACATTCTTGGATCTCAAAATGTAGCCCACTGAAGCCAACTAGCACAGCGATATGACTTTTTCTCAGCATTTACTTCATACATGCTCATAAAACAGATTTTGGTAAGAAGTAATAAGTGTACACAAATGAAGCAGTACCTCTGAAAGAAACAAACCCCTCAATAAATCAAGATTGGGAAAGGAAATTAAAGCAGCTTATATTCTACAGGAAAGTGCCCTTAAATAGCAATTAGTACTAAAATATTTATTGTCTTTAGTCTAAGAGAAAAAGCAGTGTGTCACCTGAATGGGTCCCAGCTGGATATACCTGTCTCTCTTGATGAAAGCAGCTGGCCCTGCAGCAAGCAGCTAAGGGAAGGGGTGTATTTATACACCTCTCCATTTCAAGCTTGCTGGACAAGAGTAGGTGGTCACAGGAATGGCTGAAATCAGTGTTTGTTTCCAAAATTATACTGTGACTACACAGATTTAAAAGGCTAAGGGTTATTATCTAGCTGTTAGGAAACACAATCGACGTAGAAATCACTGTCCATAAGTGCA
This sequence comes from Tapera naevia, assembly GCA_033556795.1. Lineage (NCBI taxonomy): Eukaryota > Metazoa > Chordata > Aves > Cuculiformes > Neomorphidae > Tapera > Tapera naevia. The sequence goes on along the minus strand of JAUMJJ010000076.1, from coordinate 3,774,051 downwards.
AATGATTGAATACTAACAAAATACAGAGAGAACATTTTATATATAATTGTGCAGACATATACACACACAGATAGAAACCTTAGAGTTCATCTTTGAGTTTTCCACCAGCTGCCAAGACAGACTTGAGAGCCACTGGAGCCCCCAAAACATACAAAATTTCTGTACCTTTTATACACAGTATGAAAGGAACACACTACCTTTCTTGTGAAACAAAGAACACTTAAAGATTTTCTATTACTCTTTTTTGTTTGGTTTGGGTTTTTTGGGGGTTTGGTTGGTTGGACTGGGCTTTTTACTATTCATCTACATAGGTGGCATCTCTGAGTTTCCTCCCTTGAGCTTGTAGACCTGGAGAAACGGTACCTTATGAGCACTGCTCTGTACCACTGCCTGCAGGTGAGGGAAGCACAGATGAAATACAACAGAGATTGAGCTAAAATGTGCCATCAGAACACATCAGCATTCTTTTGGTTCCCCTGCAGCTAGGATCTTGCTCTATAAGTGATATTGTGTTTTCAGATAGTTAATCAAACAGTTGCTTGTTCATAAGAAAACACCTGAGCTGACTGCTAGGCTTCTTTTACTTTTGGATAGTGCATAAATGTACTGAGCATGGAACAAACTCTTCAGAGCTATCTCCCTGGGTTCCAAATATCTGGACCTGCTATATGTGCAGCAACAGAAACCCATCACCCTGCACATCACTTCTGAACATGAAGGATCAGCCTCACTCAAGCTATTGTTGCTGTCAAAGCAATCTGGTCCCACAGATTCAAAATTAAACTGTGTGTTTAAACTTGCTGCCCTCAAAACTTGTACTCCAGAGACTTCAGTAGGCAGCTTGGTACCAGAGGACCTCAATGAATTCCTCTTAGTTAAAATTCACTGAAGTTACAGGGAACCACAGGTGCAATAAACGTAGGGTGGGCATTTCCATGGTCTGTGATTGAGTGGTTTAAACTTACTTGGTTTTCTGAGATGGACTAAGAGCTCATAGGCAGTCCATTACTCTGCCTCAGCTGACAAGAAGTAATTTCAAAAGGTAGATTTCCTCAGCTGCCTGTCTTGAAAACAGAACCCTATCATATTACAAGTATTATTTTAATAAAAGGTTTGCTACCCTACCTGCAGTTATTGCCACGTTTTGTGTTATGTGGTAGTAATAACTGAAAGACCTCAACATGAACTTTGCTGGACAAAGCTGTAATGCAGCTTTGAGAGCCACTTTTTCAGCTGCATGAGGTAAAGAGAAACTTTTTATCTCCAGGAAACACGAGCCTTTCTAGTGCACTTCAGAGCCTTGGCCAACTGGAAGCAAACTCTATAGGAAGCTGCTGTAGAGTCTCTTTGGAAGCTGACTCAAGCACAGGAATGTAAAACAATGAATTTGGCATCTAAAAAGAGGTTTTGTGGAGTCAACGCTTTCTAAGCAGAGGACAGAGAGAGAATTTTGGCAAGGTTGGTGCATATATTATTGATATTCTATGTCACAGAGGGGTAATCCCAGATCTAGCTCTGATCCAGATGAACTTGTAGTGGTCTTGAACCCATTCTTCTCAGGTGTGTCAGCTAAGTGATGCTGTGTGGCTTAGACCACAGTCTCTGTGTAGGCAGGTGAGCCTCAGAGACTGTCAGAAAACATAAAAAACCCACTGTTTTTGCACTAAAGTGCTTTTCTGCCTTCCCTGCTACCCACCCACCAAAGATAAAGCTTTTATGTAGACAGTTGTTAGAGTACTAGCATGGGAGTGTGAAGAAAAGGAATAATTATGCCTGCTTTAGGTTGTTCAAACTGAAACACTTTTAAAAAGGAATCATTCAGAAATGGAAATCAACGATGGTTGGCATCATGCTCGGAACAGTGCCTTGGAACACCAAAGTGCACAAATGCTTTGCTGGTATTTTGAACACAGTGCAGAAGAATTTTCCAAGTGATTTTCCAAGTAATTTTCCATCTCACAGCAAGAAAAACATTGCATTTTCTTATTTACATATAGACATCTATTTGTAGCTTAAGCAAGCATCTGCAAAACATTAATGTCTACAGCATTTTTTTTTAAATTAATAGCAAAGAAGGAAATAACACTTGCACTTTTACCAGGATTTTATCTATTGGATTTGATAAGAATGAGTTACTCTGTAGAAACAAAGTGTTTCTTTATTTGTGTAGGGATTGGAACCATTGTTTTTAACTTCCTTTTCTCTGGACAATTGGTACCTGTAATCTCCTTGTGCTCCTGCATTAAAACCTTTGGCTAAATTGAGAGGTTTCTTAACTAAGGATTTAAGCTAGACATTAGTAAATATAACAAGAGGCAAGGGAGCAAGTTACTCCACGAAGAAAGAAAAGCAGTAAACCAAGAGAATCTGTACTACCTCACCTTCCACTTTTCATTCTTTCTTTAAAAACCCTGTTTCTTGCTATGCCTTCTAAACAACATCTGCTTACGCCGAGTTTGTGATCTGTAAAAGGGTTTACACCACAGTTAAGATCGTTCTGAGGATGGCCTTGGTGTTGAGCAGTGATGAGCAGTGAGCAGCACGCAGAGCTGCGTGGCTGGAGGGTGCTGAGAGGCTGTGCACACCCAGGATAGTGGAATACTAAGGCAGAGTTTAGACATGGGCCAAGTGACCTTGTTTTGGGGCGTGTAGGAGTCCTCAAAAAGGCTCTGGATGGTATTACAAAACCTTAAGTGAGAAATCAGACAACAGGTAATTCCAGGTAAGCCCTTCTCAGGACACCACTCAACACCAGCAGAGTCGAGGAGAGTTATCTGAGGTCACAGCAGTGGCTTCTCTGCAGCACTGACCACAGCATCCTGGGAGCTCCATCACCTGGTCCTCAATCATCTCAGAGGTCTTTTCCAACCTTGTGATACTGTAATACTGTGAGCTTTCAGATACTCAGGAAGGAGCAGTTCCTGCCACGAGCTCACCTCTAGGTACAGGCAGAGGGACAGCTCTCAGGTGAAGGAGTGACTACAGGAAACTGGTGTCAGCTCCAGGGAAAACAGGATTTCAGTCAAAGGTTACTCATACAACACAGCCCACAGAGCCCAGTGTATCAGACAGGCCATTTTCACTCCAGGGAAACCAACTCCTTTCCCAAAGACTATCAGGCAACACAAGACCCTGATCATCTCAAAGACGCCTTGCAGATGTTTTCTCTCTCCTTACAAGTGATGTTCAGTACAAATCATTTTCCTATTGCATTACCACCACACCAAAATAGAATTCCAAGGAAATAATCACTACAACAAATTCCTGTCTCACTCAGAGTTGCAATCCCAGAGGTGGAAAAGCCCTGTGAATAACTCAAACACCTTTCCCATCACTCTTTCTCTGGGAAAAGATCACAGACAATAAGCAATACTATTAGGAGTTTCAAACATGTTTTCTGCAAGAACCTGACTTTGACTCTAAACATAATCTTGGAGACAAAAAGTGTGTCTTTGGCAAAGAACACATTTAGTATTTTTGTTTTTTTCTGAGAACAAACCAATCATTTTTTAGGACATGTTAATCACTATTTTGCTTAAGTCTGTCTCTCTTGTATAGAGCTTGTGTAAAATGAAAAATAAGCAATTTAAACTGGAAATTTAAACACAGTTGAGGATGTTTTGGCCCATCAATATAGTAATACTCATTCTAGCAAAGCAAACCCAGGACCACCTCGTCCTGGAGTTAGAGCAGTACCACCAAGGTGCCCTGTTCTTCAGAGAGAAAGGGACTGTGTTGGAAAGAATTCTCCTAAAGCGCCAAACTACAGCTGCAGCTCCTCTGCTCTCACATTTTCCCCACTATCTTTTCCCCCTCTTCATCACACGATCCAACATAGTTTCTTGCCCACCAAATTTCTGGAAAATTTATTAAGTTTGATCAGGAAGAGAGAAGTTTCTCCACTAGTTCTATTAAATTCACTAATTTTCTTGAAAGAAGGGGATCTTTGTTCAGCAGCAGGGTGTACGATTGCAAGTAGGTATTAACTTTATTATGCAACTGCCCAATAGCACTCTTCTGAAATATCTGGAAGTTCTACTGCATGGAGAAAATCAGCAATTTTTAGAGCAGTTTAAGCCATAAAACAGAGTAGTAACCGTCAGGGGGAAATAAGAATAGCTGTTCCTTCAAAATTTTGAGTGATTAGACTAATTTTCTACCTTTCCTTTACATGATCTACTATTTAATATCCCACCTCACTTCATATCGGTAAACATCATCTTTCTATTCTGAATTTTGTTTTTCCTCCATTATTAATGCATTTCTTTGTCAAATAATGATTTTTTTTTTTTTTTGTAAAATGCTTCTGTAAGAGAGATCAGAAACCAGGAGCAGCTGCAAACAGGGCTTCAGATGGCTGTGCCAGTTCTTCTGAGCACGCTGCCATGTCATTGGTGCTATGAATCACATTTCTCACCTTGAAAACCAAATCAAAGAGAATTTTTAAACAAGGAATAAAATCAGAATACCAAACCTGAGAGGGGTGAGAGAAGGTAGGGCTGATCCAGTACTTAATAGGAGAAGTTAAATCAGAATTAGGCTCTCTGAATCATGAACTTTTTCCCATATTTGTATTTCCATGAAATAAAAATCAGTAGATGCTCAAACTACAGCCTTATGTCCGAGGGAAAAAGAGGGGGGCAGTCAAGTTTCTACATATTTTTGGCTTTTCTCATGTAGCTTATGGGCTAATTATTTCTTCTTTTGTTCCACCTGATCTCTTTGTAAGATTGTCTTAATGAGTTTCCCCTCCACAATTTGAAGAACTGAATATGAAGAATGAACTGTATTTCTAAACATAGTTTCTGGGCAGAATTTTCTGACTTTTATTCACATAGCTTCTTCTGGTTGTATTAGCATTTTCTTTTTTCCCTACACAGCAATGGCTAATATAAACTTGTATTTGATTAACCTGTCATTCAATAAACCCAGAAATAAATTGGCATGCAGTATATTAAACAATTAGATAAGTTCTTGTAAAAACACATCTAGCAAGTGAGAATGCATCTGAATGAATAATAACAGTATCTTCAAAATAGCAAAGATAATTCTACAGATGTCTTTTTAAGATCTCAGTAACTTTCTGTACAGCTGCCATTCAAAAATATGACACCAGTCTGAGGACAGAACATAAAATCTGGGGTAATTGGTTTTTAATCCTTTTCAAAAATGCACTGCATTTGCTTGTACAGCAGAACAACTACTCAACAACTAAAAAGGCAAGGAAGTGCAAGTGCATGCAGAGGGGAAAAACCACAATTCTGCTTTGCAAAGAGGAAGCAGTGATGAGAAGAAGGTGCTAAAGAAAACAATTCTATTCTAGCCATGGGAAAGATTTGTATATAATCAACTTCTGTTTGCTGAACAGCAATTGCTGACAGTTCCATGCAAGCTGATGTTGTTTCCCTGCTTGAGTGGCGTAGCAATAATAAACACATTTATTATTCATTAAATTATATCAAAGTATTTTAATGTGCCTCAGCATTTCCGAACGTTTGCAGCAATACAATAACCTTCTCATCTAATTTGCCATATTCATAGCTAAATATTAAGGTTACAGTTTAAACTTTCTGCCTGCTGGAAAGGCGGGGGGTAATTTTCTTCACTGCGAGTTAAAATGTGTGATAGGAGAGGTCACTTTGTCTGGACAGTGGGAGCTCATCTGGCTGAAGCATGGGACCAAGCTTTTAGGCCACTGCTGAAAATTTCAGCCAAGTTTATGCATGGATATCAAGCCCATCAAGACCTTTCTTTTCCAGATGATTCTCCAGCTGCTCATTTAAGTTTATGCAAAATAACTTTTTATGCAATACTTTTTTTTTTTTGGCATTTCATATAACACTTCCAGAGAGAAGGGAGCATCCCTCAGGCATCCAGAGTCAAACTCTTAAAGAGAAGATTTTCTCTTTGAACAGAAAGAGGTCTTATACACAACTCAGTTCTCCCATATTTTAAAATGTGATTAATAAAACTCACCAAGCTCAGAGGGTGTGAAATGTGCAAAAGGTTATTTCTTAGGTAAAGGAAGATCCATAAGTAAGTGCTCCAGTATTTGTGTGGTTTGGTTTTTTTCTATATAGATACACAGAAAAAAAAAATAAGAAAGGAAGAAGGATCTGAGATTTACTCTTATTTTTCTCTGCTTGCTATTTGGAAGCAAATCTCACATTGCTGACTTAACTGGCCACAAGGTCCCAGCCTGTATTTGCATGACAGAGAGCCCTGCATAGCATTTTCAGGAGTGCCACTGCATGCCAAAGCAGATAGAAGATGATTTATGGACTTTGTTGTTTATGGGAATAAATGAGGACAGAATTATACCCAGTTCACTGTGTCCCAAATAATTCCTTGAGGTTATAAAGTGTGTGCAGCACAGACTTGCCATAGGTTTATGCCAGCATAAAATCAAAATAATAGAAAGTGAACTACTGAAGCAGAATGCATGGGAAGGTACCAGAGTATATAGTGCTGAGGGAGGTGAATTTATTTACAACTGAACCATTTCAGCAGAGGAGAAGAACCACATTTTATTCCTGCCTACTGCTCAGTGCTCCAGTGAAACACTCCTGGATTGTATTATTGTCACCAAGTGCAGCATAAGGCAAATCCTATCCATACAAACAGAGTCCTGCAAAGTTTAGGGTATAAACAAATGAATCTGAAAGTTAAGCAGTTTCTCTTCTTAAAAAGATTGCTCCTCCAAAACTCTAACAGCAGTGACCTACAGTGTCCTGTTAAATACAGTCACAGAAGTCATTCGTTGATCTAAAAGCAGGCTGCAATACAATGGACAATGAAAGTGGGGTACTATACTTTAAGCAACATGGATATCTTTGCTGCCATTCCTGAAAAGAGTTCAGAGAAACTGTAGCCATGGTCCTACATGACTGAAGCTGGCAGTAGCATCTCACTGGCATGCAAAATAAGGCTGAAAATGAATATACAAGTCCCTTAGTATTGATGTTATTTACTACGTCTCCCAAACAAGAATATGGAATTCCACATTTTTAAAGGATGATTCCCAGCCCGTGCTGTCTTGAGTCCTGACTGTGCCAGAACTGCCATTCATGAATTTCAGCACATCCTGGTTTTACCCTTCATTAACATCACTGCAATTCAAAACTTAAAATGGAACACGAATCTGCTTGTTTTAACTCTGGCCAAAGGCTTGTTGCAAGGAGTTCTTTTTGGTACATTAACTCTTGCTTTAGAAGTTGTGCAATGGGATCAGGTAAGCAAAAACTACTTGTATTTGGGGCAAATGCAACAGAAGTGGTTATATGAGGCTGTGGTCTCAGTAAGTGTGGGATGTTATGAAAAGGAAAAGTCCAACATTGTAAATAAATAAAGTGCTCTGAAAAGGTTCTGTGCTAGGAAGAAAAGCCTTCTAAACTAGATTTCTGTCTACTTGGTTCAAATCCCCAGTTCTTTAATATCTCTTTAAATAATAATGCTTTTGTCCTGCAAGACAAATGCCCATTGATTTCAGTTTCTAATGGCTGCTAGGTCAGCCTTGCTATATATTTGCTTAATTAATTTCTCTGACCTTCCTCCCATTTAATACTCAGGATGACAAACTCCCATTTTGCCAGCTGTGTGGATGTTCGTCTGGAGCATTTATAAGGTCAAAGGTTTTGTATTAATTTAATAAGCAAGTTATTTCTAGCTTTTTTTTTTTTTTGCAAATATGCCTGGTCAGCATAGATTTAGGATTTGTTTTTTCAGCTCAATCTGATACAGTTTGTCACATGGATTTAAATTAATGCATACACATTGACCTACAGGAAGGAGATAGTTACTGTTCCTTGAGATACAAGGAAATAATCTGAATGCAGGGAGGATTTCAGATAAATGCATAAATTTTTAAAGTTGGAAAGTTCTTTCCTACTTGTAATTAGCAATGCTTCAATTTTCTGCCTTAAAATGCAATATCAGAGGTGAAGGTTGGAAAGAGAAGTACAATATCCAGTACAAAGGCTGGGCTGTATTCTAGGTGCCATCCAGCAGAGCATGCAAATGCTTAGAGTTGTGCATTTAAATCTGACAGCATTAGCTGGACTTAGTTAAAAGTCAAAGGCATGGGAATGGGGCTCCTAAACCCTGTCTAGGAACCTGTTTCATTTAAGTCTGTAAGAATCTGAGAACCTAAATGCAATTAAGTGTCTTGGCTTTAATGCTTTGCTTCTCAGGGCTGCCCCAAGTACATATTTAAATTCAGGCACGTGCTTAAACCTTTATGTGAAAATTGCATTTAGAGAAGGCATCTAAAATTAAAATATCATCCTGACTCTTGCATATTTGAAATCAAGGTTGTTTTGTCAACAGGTTAACATAAGACACATCTGAAACAGCCTGGAGGTAGATGGATTGTATGATTTAATACTCTGCAATTAAAGGACAAAGCCCAGAGATGCTGCCTTTCAAATGTTAAAGTTCTGCCAGGTTTCTGCTGTCTGCCTGCAAGCCAGAAAACTGGAGCAGCTGCCATTCTAGTTCATGGAAAATTATTTATTAAGGCAACGATTTAGTCTGTTTAAAGGAGGTGGGATAAAACACTGTGCTGATATTGCCACGATGATTATGCTGTTATTGTTTTTTGTAATTATTGAGCAAGCTGCACTGCAGCCAACTTCAAGACACCTCAGAAGTACGTTTCTCATTCTTTGGCCAGAGAACAAAAGCCTTCATGATAAAGGTAGTATAAATATTTTCATTTTAGGACCCTCCAGAAAGTTACTTTTTCTAAAATCTTCCATGCAAAGGCAGAGTAAACAGGACCTTGATTTTACTCTCTCATCTTACAGAGGTGATATTAACTTTTTTGTTTCCATCTCTGAGAAATGAAAGAGAAACTGACCTTGAGTTGGAACAGGAGTCTCAGGTCTGAAGATCCCACAGAGGAGAAACCCAATTCCTGTCTCCATGCTTCTGTAACTCATTGCACCATTCCCAGGACACACCCAGATACGGCCTTCCTCACCCTGTTGTCCCGGGTTAAATGATTATTCCCACCTGTCTATTCCAAACTACCAATCACTCTCCCCCTCCAGGCAGCCCCCCCCGACCCATGGGCTCTCCCAGACCTGCTCTGGGCTGTTAAGGGGAAGTTTCTTAACACTTTTGACAGAGGTGAAACAACACAAGTTTTTATACCAGAAATTTGGCATTGGGGTGGAAGGAAAGGAATAATAAAAAGGAAAGAGCACCTCTTTCTAGCAGATGAGCTTTAAATAACCACTGGGAAAAACTCCTTTGCCTCATGCAGGAGGCAGTGGGGGTTTTTTGTGCTAAAGGCTCCAGATACATTGCAGTTGCCCCACTACTGGGGTTTGTGAAGCAGAAGCAGGTAACTGCCAGTACCAAGTTATAGCATCTGACTCATGGAAAGCCACACAAAGTCAAAGCTGTCTGACCCAGAGAGCCACAGTTAACTGCAAACCCATTGTGGTGCAATAGTAGAACATTATGTTGTGTGAAATCCTTAATGGAATCAGTTTTCAGAAGCTATTTTAATCAATTAAGGACAGTTGGATCTTTTAGCACATGGTCACCATTTTCTACTTATTATGTATTTAAAATGCAATTATGGACAAGAAAATAATGTTCATTTCCTGTTGACCTCTTTTTACCCAAGTGAATTAAGTCTACTTCCCATCTGCATTCAAAGTCCCAGCTGCTTCCTGACTGAAACAGATTCTGTAGACTTTTTATATCCAGTAGCAATGCAGCAGTGCCATATGTAAGGGCAGGGTGTGTGGGGGAGCTGGAATGTCTCCTGAATTATCAGACTGTTCCAAGTTCCAGTGCAGAATCATTCCCAGGATGGTGATTCACGAGGTAGGAAAGAGCCTAGATCCAGTTTCCAGGCTAAGTTTTTGGGGTTAGGAAAGCAATCTTGCTTCTCAAACTTAAAAAAAAAAAGGAGGGGGGAGCAGAGGAGAAAGAGGTTTTTTAGAGTCACTTTCTATAACGGAGCAGATTTATGACACTGTGAGTTACCCAACAGATAGGTGGAGTAAAAAGTTTGAATGCTGAGTGAAGGAATTTTCCTAAACATATATAAATAGCAAACCATCACACTTTCACTGGAAAAAACAAGATTTGCAGGAGGAACAAATTATTACACTTGGAAATGCATCTGACTTCAGTGTTTGAAATGTCTTCATACATCATTTCAACAACTGCCAAACTGTATCTGGAATTCAGGGCAACACAGGAGAACTCCCCAAAACACAAATGCTCGCAACATCATTATGGTAGCAAGCAACTTGCATCAATTATCTTTGTTAGAAGACCTTCAATAGAAGGGAAAGGAGGGGAGTCCCTGCAGCACAAACCAGCTGATACACATCCCAGAGTGGTGTGTACGAAGGATGGCCTAAATTTCTTAAAAATTGATCTGCATTCGTTCCTGACCACTGCACTTACTTTGTTGTTTGATGGACAGTTATGCACAGGCCAGCTACATTTTACTGTGACATTGCTCATACAGGTTCAAGGTTATATTTATTAGAAACCTGGCAAATGCTTTAATTGGTATCCACTGCAGTAGGTCACCAAGGGGAAAAAAAAAGAAGAGCCAAGAGCATAGCATTCAGGAAACTATAAGCTTAGAGAAGTTTTAAGTTGGGAAAAAACAGCCTGTCAGGATTGAAGACTTTCTGTGAAGACTTGTGGCTTTGAGCTGTACCTTCAGTAGATGCCAGAGGAATAATTTGAACACCATCCTTTGTGGTCAAGCTTAGGTTTTTACACTGCTACTATAATATGTAAATACTTCCTACTAAAAATGGCATATTAATAGAACTGGCCATGTCAAATATCAGATAATTGCTGGCACTTCTTTTTCAAAGTCAAAACTCTGCTTGGACTTCCCTTTGAGAAAATGAGGGTTTATTAAATTGGCAGAGAAGGGGAGGTGACACCAAGGGGAATTTGGCTTGGGAATGCAGTGTTCCCATTAGAGCATCCTTTCTGGCAGAAAGGCTTTCCTCAGAGAGAAAGTTCAGCAGGGTTTCTTGAGAATGCGCAGCCCTCACACCTGGTTGAATGAAGGCCTTGGAAGATGTCCTGGTGGTGCCCTTCAGACAGATGGACCAACCCAGCAAAGCACAAAACCAAATAAAACAACAGTTGAGGAGGAGGAGAGCTTAAGTTTGTGCTCATCTGTCACTGCAAATGCAAAGCATAGGTGTTCACCCTGTATGACCCTCTGGTTTCTTATGGGTGTCTTGGAAGCACAGATTTTAGTCAATCTGAACATCACATTGAGTCTCCCTCTCCTCCAACCTGACCAACCAGATGTCCATGTGAATAATCCTGCCCTTTATTTTCCTGCTCATGGGGGACGTTTGCCAAAAAGATGATGAAGTTTGCCAGGCATTTGTGTTTTGGTTAGCCCAAAAATTCTGGGTTAGAGTGAAGCAAGTTTCTGGCTGCCCACAGTCTGCCTGGTCGAGGTCAATGCAGTTTTTATGAGGCATTTTATTATTGAAAGAATTTCTCTAGAAATCAACCCTCCCACTGTCAGTCCAAAGTTTACAAAACTAATTCAGTTCGAGGGTGCCCACGGCCAAGTAAATGTGAGACAAACATTATTCTCTGTTAGGAAAAAGGCATTCAAAGAAAGATAACGTGCAGATCATATTGTAACATGCCCATAAAGTGCTGTTTTCTACCTGGACATCTATAGATGTACAGATAGAGTGCTATACACCTCTCTGCTTTATTGGTTTGCAGTTGCAATGTTCATTCCACCCAGGAAAGATGCCCCAGGCAGTTCTACCACATGAGCCCCGTTGTTAACTCAGGATATCACTACAGGTTTGCTGACCCTGTACCAGACTGTTTGTGAGCAGCCTCTCCAACCTCCTTCCTGCACCCTGTCTTCTTTAGCAACCAGTTAATATATGTCTTCCCTATTTTAAAGCTTAGTGTGTTTATAAAACCTAAATTTTACAGGAGTCTCAGGCTACTTTCCACTGCTGCCCCCTCCCCTTCAAAGCTGTGAGTGCAGTTTGTGTGCTGTAAATGGTTAGAGTTGCTTGAGGAAACCTCAATTTGCAAACTTCAATTTGCAGAGCTGGCTTAAACAGGAAGCACAGCCCTGTCAGGCACTCATCTGACTTACAGACTGTGGGGCAGTGTTGGAGGTTCTTCCTTGTATCTTTGCTTAATGTATTATTCTTAATTACTTTCAACATATTCAGAAAAATAGAATACACTATATAATTTTATTTGCCTTCCTTTAGAAGTGTAAACTCAAACTCTGCTAAAATTCAGACCTGTGCATCCCTGTTCCAGGTGATTCAAACAATTCTGCTCCGAATAGTCAGCTTGAAGCAAAACAAGGCTCCTTGCTTGTCCAGCCATAGAGAACCCCCGTGGCCTGTGTTAGCTTCTACCTCACAAAACCTGAGCATCTCTCACACCTTTGCCTCCCAGGCTGTGCACACACAGGATTCTCATCTTTATGTCAATGTAGAACAAAAAAAACCTAAAGGAAATTTATGGAGTTTTTTTGTAACGAGGAAACCATTTTTTTCTTAGCCACAGCAATCAGGTAATTCCTTGTGTTAATCTGCAGTGAGAGATCACAGGCTTTGTTATTTCTGTGAACCAGGTAATGTCAGAAACACTGCAAAACTGGTGAAAAACATTTACTCCTGTTTATCTTCTAAGAGAAAATCTGTACTGAGCCACGATGGAGTTAAAGGCTCTTTCTGCCACTTCACTCTCCTCCTCCTCCATCAAACCCCTTTCTTTGAGAAGCCTGACCATTGCTGGCACAAGAGCAGGAGTAGCTTCTGAAGGCAGCACTGCTGGAACAACAGCAGGCAGAACTGCAGCTGAGTAACAGAAAAGCAAAGTGCTGCTTTGGAGCTGAGAGTTCTGTCCTTCCAGATGCTCCTGGGATCAGCTGTGGCATATTGAACCTGTGGGAGAGCTGGAGTCGTTCCTTACCATAATGCATAGCACAAGGACCATCCAGAAGAACTTGCAGGGAAAACAATCCAAGGGGAATGAAAGAGCACTTAGTCCAAAAAATAATTTCAGATCTGCATTTGCACTTATATAAAAATTTGCCTTAGAAAAAGGCTGGTTCTGTAATGAGGTGTGACTGCAGTTCCTAGCCTGACACAAATCTTAACATAAAAGTACACCAAAAAAAAGGCAGGAATATTTAGTTAATCCTAATGATATCATCATATCTTGCTCCTTGCATAGTTTTGAAGATCGTTGGCTGGATGCTCTGTACTGATTTATGTGTCTGGAGAGATGGTGTTCAAAGGTAATTCTATCTTTCAGGATACCAGTCTGGGGATGTAATTTCTATCTGTTAGATGTGTACTTGTTTCTGGCCCAAAGTCGTGTTCTGCAAGACAATCAGCCTCCATTGCATTTGCAATTAACAAAACCTCCAAGAGCACAGACATTAAATGAACCTGTGACAATAAATAAACAAAACACCAATCGGGGCAGACAGAGACCCACTGGGACACATCTCACCTTATCATTCAGATGACTGAGCTGTTCGAGTTTAGTTTCCTTTCATGCGCAAAAAGCTTCTGAGGAATCTCATTCTTGTACTGAATATGTAAATATAAAGAGGGGGAGTTAAGCTAGAAGCAAAGATACTTCTAAAAGTATTAAACTATATTAAAGACATAAATAGAGATTGAAGCTGATATTGGACCAAACATTTAATATTTTCTCTTTTTTTACCAGGGAGTTTCCAGAAGTTGCCCTGAATGTGTCAGCAATCAAAGAAATAAGAACACAGAGTCAGATCAGTGCTGCCTCCAGCCCAATACTGTCCCTGGCAGTGTCAAGGGGAGATGCTTATTGGGGATATCATGTGAGCAAGGGCACATTTGGCAGTTTGTCCTCCAACATCCTCAACTCTTGTCTTGAGGGAGTTATGGGGAAGACCTCTGCTTAGTGCTTTCCATGTCTATTTATGTACCTGTTGTCAATAGTTCAAACAAACCCTTTTGAGCCTGTTGGTACCATCTCCACTCTCCTGGGGCAGCAAGTTTCAGAAAGCCATCTGCTGAATAAGGAAGTACTTTTGTCTCTTCCAAGCAGATTTCCCACTAGTTCCACTGAATGCCCCCACATTTCTCTATTTTGGAAACTGCTGAATTGTTTTTAATTAGGAGTAAACCACTTTGACAGATCTGTGATTTCATATAGAATCATAGAATCTTCTGGTTGGAAAAGACCTTTGAGATCATCGAGTCCAGCCGCACCCATCATCTGCTAAACCGTGTCCCTCAAAAACTCATCTATCTTTCTTTTAAACACCTCCAGGGATGGTGACTCAACCACTTCCCTGGGCAGCTGTTCCAGTGCCTGACCACCCTTTTGGTAAAGAAATTCTTCCTAATATCAAGTCTGAACCTCCCCTGGCACATTTTTTCCTCAGCCACCTTTTTCCCTGAAATGAAGAAACCCATCTTCTTCAGGCTCTTGTAAAGCAACTAATCATCCTTTTGACCATTTTAGTTGTCCTACAGAGAACCCCCAATAGAAGGTATCTGTTCCTCAGCACGCTGATCTGATTTTAAATTACAGTGAAGATAGCTAGAAGGGAAAAATAAATAATAAAGGTAGCTACAAGGGGAAAATCAGCTTTTAAGCTTGGGACATTCAAGCACATTGAGAAGGTAATGTGTTCCCTGCAAGGGAGAAAAGACCTTCCAAACTGCTGTGTCAGTTCAGGCAAGCCCTCATCACTCTGTGTACATGAGGTTCACTTAAAAATGTTCCTTCCAGCTAATGGTGCATTAATAAGGTATTGGCTGCACAGGGCTGCCGGGTGCTGTGCCAGAAACATAGCCTTTTATAAATTGAACATGTACAAAGGTTCTGGCAGTCTGATTCCCAATGACCCACTGACAAGCTACTGATCTAGCTGAAGACGTGGAGATTGAATGTAATTGCACACAATCTTTTTAATCAAAGACTACGCTCCCAATAATCTGCTGCAGCGACAAAGAAAACAACATCAGGCTGTAATACATGGCTGGAATCAAAGCCTCTTTCAGTAAAGTCTTAATTAAAGAGTGGCTCTGACTGCAAGTTTTATAGAAGAGTCAATGAACTCCCAGCTGAGGAAACGACCTTTCTTGATGTGATGAAATGGCTGCATGTGTACTTAGAACACGATCAGAAAAAACCCATGTAGAAACACAGGCAAAACTCAGGCCTTGGGCTGTACTTTGTAATCCCATCAATATAGATTGGGATGAGAGGGAAGGAGGGCATGAAAAGGCATTAATCACCCCCAAAACAAAGTGCAAAGCTATGGCCAAAGCCATCACTAGCACAAGGCTGCTTCAGGGCTGCTGCATTCCACCCACCTAATGCGACCAAAGCCCATTCAGAAAGTAGCCAATTACTGTACCATTCTCAGAGATCATTTTTGACTGTTCTCTGTCTTTGATTAAACACAAACTGTGTTTTGCACCCATCCATCTGGCACTTCTCATAAATATATTCAGCAACTAAAAGATACTCAAAGTTTACAAGTTTGTTTTGTAATCCCTCAGTGTAACCACGTTACAGCGTAACGATCTGTCACAGAGGTCAGGCAAGTTTAACAGTATTTGCATGGGCTGATCTTTGCCAACCAGCATCAATGCCAAAACCCAGCCCTGGATACATCTGATTTACTGGTACTGATATAGCCCACATCTCCTGTGAGGGACAAGAGGCAGAGACCATGAGCTTCTTGGGACTTAGACTCAGGATGCTGACTGATCCTTACTCTTCTGAGCAATGAGTCATTTATCCTTTAACCCAACCACACTCAGTGACAGGCAGAATTTGGAGGCTGCTCTATTTGTTATTTACCTGCAGATCTGGAGACTGGAGTTCAATTATCCTTAAATTCTTATCAAGATCCTTCACTCCTGCCAGAGCTGTCATGGAAATGTAATGCATGTCCTGCCTCAAGGTTTTGGTTCCTTTCTAATAAAAATCATCTGGCCTCTCCCTGAAGGAAAATGCAATCCATCCCCACTGGGGACAGCTGAAAATACAGTTTATCTGGATGCCAACTGGATCCACATCAGAAAGAAGCTTTTGTGCAGTATTCACGTGCAGAACAGTACAGAAAAGGGGTGGGGATAGTGTCTGAAAATGGGAAAATTCGTTGATGCTGATTTGTTTGGTTGGTTACAGAGATTCCAGATGGTGCTCCAGACACTCAGCAGCTCTGAAAAAAGGCCAATTTTCATCCTCCCAGTTCTTATAGTAGTAAGAAAACACTCTATTCTCTTGAGAAAAGAAAACAGGGAAAGAACTAGTAATGATGTTTCTACTCTCCTGCTGGCAAATTATAACCCAAATGAGCTGACGTGCTCCGACAACGCTGGCTTTCCCGCGGGAGAGGGGCAGAAGCCGTGACCTTCCCTGGATGTCTCACACAGCACAAAGCACTGCTCCCTGAAACAACCCAATCCCAAACTCATTTCAGATCACCTGGGGCTCTGAACCTTTCATTTCAGTTCCTCAGTCATATCTTTTTTTTCCTCCAATTCCTCATACCAGTGACAACAGATAAACCCTTTTAGGAGGGTTGGTTTTGCCAAAGTTTTTTAAGGGCTTTTCATCCTCACCTAATGACATTCCTGGGCTTTGGGGCTGTTCCTTCTGTAGGTTCATTTTTTGCCCAGCGACCTGGCAACAGATGCTGAACAGTACATAATGCCAAGTCCTGCTCTGCAGTCAAATCCATACTCCTACACAGGAGCCTCTCTTCATCCCATGGCTTATTCACTCAGTCTTTAAGACTCCTTTGTAAATTTTTTTCAGTTTAAGATGCAATGTAGTTCAGCTGGAATCATGTCTCTGATCAGATCAGGGAAATATCACAGTAGATTACATGCATGAGCACAAGCTGCAAACTTCCGTCCTTACTGTCCCTCGCAGGAAAAAACAGTTCTGAAAAGGAAAATGAGCAGGGCCTTTGATGGAACCCCCATGTAAAACTTGTGTATTTTGAACCAAAGCACACCCTGGATTTCAAGCTTTATTTTTGCTTATGTTTATTTGATCAAATCCCTCTCCCCACAAATTTCTGAAGTATCTGAGGAAAGTCTGTGTTAAAAAAAAGGTTATGAATGAATTATTGCTTTGGATTGATGACAACCTGCATGCACAAATCTACATCTTTTACTATAGCAAAGCTACCTGTAGTTCTTTTGTTTGTTTTCTGTTTTTCCTCTGACTTATTAAACTAATACCTCTTTGATGAGGAGTTTCCTTCATTAGAAGGAATTTATCTTCTCTTTATTAAATAAGCAACTCAGAAATGAAGCAGGGCTACGTGATTTCTTCATGTCAGTGTTTGTGGCTGTTCTACAGGTGTCACCCAGGTATTTTAATAAGAATTTATCCCAAATACTTTTTCTTAAATGTCAAAATGTTGATACAGCCTCAGTCTTATCCAGGCATATGTGAGTTTTCAAAATGAAAGGGCAAAAGATGTGTCTCTGAGATGCATTCTACGAGTCAGAGAATACTGGACATCATGAGCACCAGCGGCTGCTGTTTCACCTCAAAGAGCTCCATTTGTTTTTGAAAGAAAAGAAAATGAAGAAAGAAAAAAAATGAAGAAAGAAAAAAAAAATGAAGAAAGAAAAAAAGGAAAAAAGGAAAAAAAAGAAAAAAGAAAAAATCTTCAGAATAGGAGTGGAAAAACAAATACGGTTTTCTTTTTTCCTCCCTGTCAGCTTTGCTGCAGGGAAAAATTTCCACATAGCTTTGCTTATAGTTCTCCTGGCTAACAGCCACAGCTTAATTTAAAAAATAACTGGCAGGACCAACAGGCATGTTTGTCTCCTTCCATAGGATTTAAAGAGCAGAGAGTTTAAACAGCAGATACACCATTAAAATAAGTTCATATCGTATTTATTCAGACCTTACAAGCCTTGGCCTAAAATTCAAACCCATTTGTTTTTCCAAGATTTCTTTATATTTGCCACTCACCACAATGAAAGGGGATGCACACATGGGGCATCGTAGCACTGAGTGATAAGAAAAACAGTTTTAGACTCCTTATCAAAATAGGTGTTGAATGAAGGATGGTCCTGCTGCAGACAGACATTCCTTTCCAAGCCCATCTAAACATTGCATATCATAGGTATGGGGCTCTGCATTCTCCTGGCACCATCACAAAGGGTTCCAGTATGAGAGGAAATGGCCTCAAGTTGTGCCAGGGGTGGTTCTGACCAGATATCAGGAAAAATTGCTTCACTGGAAGGGTGGTCAGGCCCTGGCAGAGGCTGCCCAGGATGGGGGTTAAGTCCCCATCCCTGGAGGGGTTTAAAAGGCAGGTAGATGAGTTTCTTAGGGATAGAGTTTAGTAAGGGACAGGTACGGTTGGACTCGATCTCAGAGGTCTTTTCCAACCAGATGATTCTATGATTTTACCTAATGAAACCATATTCCCAACTTCTTCTCATGTGGAAACAAGTACTACAAAGAGCACAGGTTGAACCATGTTGCAAAATCACTGCAGCTCTCACACCCGGAGCAGAAACACAGATAGGGAACCAAAGAAATGTCCCTGCAGTTTGCAGAGGGGGCACAGATCTCCTTTTCCCAGGGCTGAGCCGGGCTGTGGGCTCACACTCACCTCAGAGCCTGGGCAGCACAGGACAGAACTAGGGACACACAGAAAAAAAAAACCTCTATAGGGTCTGAGAGAGCTCTGAATGTCCTTTTTCTCTTGCTCCCCTATGGATTGTAAAGCAGCCAATACAAAGACAACATTCCAGTCTTAGTCCAGGCTTACCTCCTCTTGTCCAGCCACTTCATGTTGCTCAGGTCCCAGCACTCCCCACCGTGGTGCCCAGGAGCCAACAATTCATAAAGCTATTGTGGATTCTACCCCACCCTAACTAAGAGAAGTTACCATTTCCAGTCTCTCTCTGAAAAATGCTCCTACATGTTCTCAGGCTCTCCCTTTAACAAAGTTTAATCAAGGATTATCCACACAGGTTGAACTCAGGGAGGGGCTTTTCTGTCCAGAACCCAGCTGCCCATCAGTTGGCTGAAGAGCTCTAAATAGCAACTCACTGACAAGAATAACCTCTTTATTTTTCTTTTGTTAACAAGTAATACCACATGCTCCTCAAGTGAGTGAGAAGTTATTATTTGATACAGGATGCTCTCTAAATTATAAGCAGGCCACAGTTATTTTAAGTATATGTTGCATCTTTTTCTCAATGAAGATTAATGTTGTTCTTGCCGTGGGGTTATGTAAGAAGGAAACATTTGTGCAACAGCAGCTTTTAACACTCTCTTCAGATTGATTTATGTGGTTTTTTTGTTTTCAGCTTTTTGGGAACCTATAAATGATGTCTTTGGTCTTCAGAGGGAATAATAACATCTAAAAATTTATGACTGGCTAAAAGCAAGTGTGTTAGGGAAGATTATTTTTCTCTTAACTATAACTGAATGGCTAGATTGAGAAAATGAGTTTGCATAAACTAAGCTAAGAACAAAGATTTAAAGTCAATATGTAAAACAAGAAAAAAGAAGCCAAACAGTGTGTTAAAAACAAAGATTAAACCTGCCTGTGTGCTACAGGGACATAGAAAGCCAGAGTTATTGAAATAAAGTATTGATTTTCTGCTGAAAGAACTGTAAGTATAAAAGGAGAATTAATTTTTAAATGAAGGTAGTGGTCACATTATTGCTATCTGGATAAAGAAAGAAGCTCATCTGTCTGTATCAGTCATTTGACTCTGCTCAGAGGCAGCGAGTTTTTAATCGAAACTAGATTGTTAAGAATATTAGACTATGATTAAGTGTCTGGATTCCTCTTTTATGTATTTGAACTTTGAATTGAAGGTGAGTTCATTCGACACACACAAAATACATCCCCGAAGCAGCACTTCACCTTCTTTTCCAGCCATTCACCTCTACTCCCTCCCCTGAGTAAAACTCTGCCCTGCTTTGTCACCTCAGCTGGGATCTGGGAGCATCTTTGGCCTGTTCTTCTCTCCAACCTTCACATCCTACATCTTAAAATCCCTTTCCATATCCATATCAACACTTCATTCCTACAGGCATCCTGAAAACAACCAGGCAGGCTCTTACCACCAAGCAAATATCATCTTTTCTCCACCCTTAGACTTCAAGTTCCTTGGAACAGTCGCTGTAATTTTGGTCTACACTCACCAAGACCTTAGCAAGGTGTTACAGCCATGGTCCATGGCAAAGTCCTGGTGCCCACGCAGCAATGAATAAAATGAGATTTCAAGCAGCCTTTCTATGAGTAATGGTGCTGAGCAGGAGCCAGGGCTGTCCACTGTGGTTATGTGTGCTTGAGTGCCTGGTCCAGCCCCTCATTCTCCTGCCTAATTAAGGCTGAAAGCATGGAAATTCATCAGACATCGGGTTCCCCCAGGAAGAGAAATGAGTTTTCTTACCTTTTATCTAACTGTAGCGGTTGGGTAGGGTTTGAGGAGCTCTACATAAATGTGGTCTGAGAAACTTCAGAGAGTTGACAAAATTGAATGGGGAGATGGGTTTGTCGTCCAGCAAGTTTTGAGAGTTTGTCTGGTTGAAATTATTTTGTGTGCATGCAAAAGAATATAATCCCGAATTAGACTGAAAATAATCGAAATGATTAACAGTTTTTTTTAGCCAGTTCACTTCCATCAAATAGTTTTATTTAAGCAACTGAAACCTTTCACTTCAATTCTGGCTATTTTTGAAAAAGGAAGCTTAAAAAAATCTAAAAGGAGCTAACAGTGCAGACTTGTGAGCAGTATCAGTTCAAATGTGGTTGATCATTCACTGTGGGTTAAAAATGGGGGTTTCACTTGCTTAAGAAGAAATAAAGATACGATGGCTTTGGGCTCAAACATCGCTTCTCGTGTCATAAATGTTCTTCTAGGGAATGTCTGACAAATAAATCCATCTTGCACATGACTGTATCCGATTGCCTCAGGCTGTCCCTGGAGCGATTCCCCACTGCCTAATGAATCTGTAACGCCCACATCCTGCGTGATGAGCAATGGTGAATTATTTTTTTCCAGAACACACCGGTGAGAACTGCTTCCAGGTCTGGGTGGACACGAACCTGAGTGGAGCCTGAACGCCATTAAAGCCACAGGGACTAACAAAACTTTTAAATTATGACTACAGTCAGGATTTTACCTCCACGATGCTGCTATGCCGGGATGTGACAGGCTTCCTACCCAGGTCTGGAAGGTAGGGATCTGCTTCTATATATGAAATCACATAGTTACCCATCCCTCCCTGCACTTCTGTTGTTTTGGGAAATGAATACAGAAGGAAAAGGAAATATGTTTTGAAATATATCCTATGGGTTTGAGATGAGTGGAAACATGATTAACCAGCACAGGAACTGACATGGTTTAGGCTAAATCTCTGTTATATATGTGGTATATTATTGCCTTATATTTAAAGTAACAGTGCCGAGATTGTCAGGTTTGAAAAAGAAAAACCCACATGTATTTTAAAATACGCTGCATAGGTAAGAATGATGGTGAAATTCAGCCACACCGATGAGCACAGGTGTTATGTAGTCTGGTGTACTAAATGGATGTCAACATATCTCTGTCTGCTTGGGTACATAAAGTCATAAAAAAATGAATTTATCTTCTCTTCTGTGGCAATTCCTCATGAAAAGAGCACTGGGAAATGTAAAACAAACCACTGAGTACAGACCAGATGCTCAGTATGGATTCTTCATTGAGGTACCCAAGCTCTTTATCCTTTGTGCCTGTGGTTGGTGCACATGACTACCAAGCTGCAGGGTTCCTGACTGCAGGAATGGTCAGACAGGAACAAGCTGGAGGGACCAGAACACCAAAACTGGATGATGCCAAACCCCTAAAGGGATGCTACTGCTGCCCGGTCCTGAGCTTTTGCAATCCATAGGGAGCCAAGTGCAGAGCATCACTTTTGGTACTGAAATATATTTCCCACCACAAGACAGCACAGCTCCACCCCTGGGATGCTGCAGCTGCAGAGACAGCAGTTTCTTAAATGCCATCACTATTTCTGATTGCCACTATCTGACCACCAGGCTCCCAGGTTGCACTCTCAGAATGAAATACTGCTCTGAGCTTCTGAATAAGCTTTGGGCTGGTTTCACACTGCCAGGGTTTGTGCTGGTCCTGCCTAGATGCAGAGAGGCAGACAGTCCCACAGCCCTCTCCAAGAAGCTGCCTGTGGTGCCCATCTATTCTCAGAGCCATCAGAGGGGGAGAGATTGGATTGAAGCACCTGGGCATTGACAGAAGAGCACAAAATTGCTAAATTGCTTAATAATCTGAACCAGGGAGTGCTCTTCTTCATCTGTTGGCTTTGTTTAAACTGAAATATGTTTTCAACAAATCTGAAGAAATTTTAAAAAAAAATCATTCTACAGCTGGATGCTGACAAGCTGGAAAAAAACAATTTTCTACAATTCAGCTATTCAGAAAACACTTGATCATTCAAGTGTAACTCTTTATAATTGTTTCTGCTAATCTTTTTTCTTCCCCCCACACACATACACCATCGACATCGGCCACGCTGGTAAACAAGAGCAAAGCATCCAGCCAAACAGTCTGCAGCAGAAGTGAGAGTTAGTTTCCAGAGCACTGGTGGATTTCACAAGCCAGACTGGGATCTGCGAAACCCTTCTGCTCATATACACAGCACATCTCCCTGAGGCTGAGATGGATGGTAGGGTGTGCAGGCAGGGCCTCCTCCAGCATGGACCAAGTCTGCTTCAAGCTGTAAGAACAGTTCCATACCCCTTCCAAGCCTGGCTGTACCACTGGGCATTAAGGAAATGAAAGAGGAGCTTGAAGCATAGGGCAAGGAATTGGAAAATAAGCAAAGTTGTTTGGCTGTTACAGAGGTGGAAGAACACAAGTGCCTGCAGGCAGCTGGGAGAGGCACAGAGTTGCTGTACCCTCACTCTTGGAGATAAGCACATCCTTGCTGTGCAGCAACCACAGCTGTCTGAGCTGAGAGATGCAAGGTGTGTTGGATATTCACATGGGAACAAGCTCCCTCCCTCCCTGTGTGCTGGTGCATCTACAGGCAGATTCCAGCCTGCAGCAATGCCAAAGGGTTTTCAGGAAACAACTCTCAAAGAGCACATCCACAGTAAAACCAGGGAGCTGGACATTCTCAGGAGGAACCAGCCCTGGTAAACACACGCAAATAAATGCTTTCACACCTTGCTGGTCCGTAGATGCCTGATCTAGAACTGCAATAATAAATTAATCTGGACACAACAGCCTCAGGCACAACCCCATTCCAGCACCTACACCTGTTCCTGCACGGCCAAGCCTGCTGAAATGCAACTGCAATAACTAACAGTGTGGAACACCACCAAATGCCTTCTGACACCTAATCCAACAGCACTGCGACCCAGATGAGCGTGAGAAGGACGCTGGCGTGGCTCTGATAAGCTGGATCTGCAGAGAAGGCTTCCCCTTGAGATGCAGATGAGCAGTCAAGCTGTGAGCAACGAGAGCAACCTGGAAAAGCAGGCCCTTCTGGCCACCACCAAGAAATACATTCTCCATCACTAATGACTTAATAGAGAATAGTAGTCACAGCATAGAAATGTTATCAAGTTTATAAATCCTGAAGGATACAGCATTTTTGAAAAGAAATATTTATACTCCCACTGAAAATGCTGACTTTTTGGCAAAACAGATCAAACTGAACCTGAAGCCCATAGATTCAACCTGTCACTGTAATTTCCTGTGTAATCTACAGCTCAGGTGCCACGTGCTTTGACTTTGCACTCTGGGTGAAGCCTTCTGCTTGCCATATCCTTTCCAGATCATGTTTTTCTCTTGCAGTAGGAGAGGGCTGCACCTTTGCTCAGGTGTTTCATAGGAAACATTGTCCATCCACGGTCCTGTGGGCAGAAGCACTCAAGCAACTCCCATGAGATTGTGTGATGCCGCTACGAAGAGAAAAATCTCCAAGGGATGGATCTCCACTTGAAACCTCAGATGATTTTCCAAGTAAACAATGCATCTTTCAGAAAAAAATGTACATTTGATTGAAAATACAACTTTTCATCAAATTACTGGGCAGTTCTGATATTCTGCAGGAGGTAACAATGTGGAATTAGATTGGATATTAGGAAAAATTTCTTCACTGAAAATGTCAAGCATTGGAACAGGCTGCCCAGGAAAGTGGCTGAGTCACCACCCCTGGAGGGATTTAAAAGATGTGTAGATATGGCTCTTAAGAACCTGCTTTAGTGTGGGAGTTGGCAGTGCTAGGTTGGGGCCAATGATCTTAAAGGTCTTTTCCAACCTAAACAATTCCATGACTCTATGAGTAACACCACATGCTACAATAGCCAGAATGCCAGGAGAGAAAAATAAAATCCATCCTTGTTGGACCTTCACAAGGGTTCTTTAAGAAGGGCTATATTAGGAGTTTTGTTAACACTTTTTCTCTTCTTCTCCAACAAAAACATAAGTATCCACTCTTAATACTCTGCCTTGCTAACAAAGTCTTGACTCTTTTTCACCAAATGAAGTTATAAACTGTAAACTAAGATATCTTAGTTGGTGAAATAAAGTGGCAATAGATTCTTCTGGGAACAGTAACCCTCTGATCAGGCTAGGTGAGCAGCACAAGTCTGACCCCACTCCTCAGTGGGCTTCATGAGCCCAAACTTGCTGGTCCATCCTAAGGATCTGCTTGTTAAATACAGACCATGTCTGCTTGATTTCCTTCACTTTGTGTCATCAGCCTCTCTTTAATCTCCCTGCTGCAGGACCAGCTGTCACAGTAATTTTTGTGCTTTCAGGAAATTAAAAGAAATGTGCCGTCCTTGTGCTTAAAATAGACTAGAGGGCCCAGCTGATTTATACTTGCCTTGTAGGATCTGAGGAGGTGGTGAGACTGCAAAGCAACTCAAAAAGGAGTAAATTATGAGACAGAGAAGGAAGTGTGAGCTTTTAAAATAAAAGACTCTCAGTTCACCCTGAGAAACATTCTCAGAGTGTGAGAGTTCAGGAGTCACTGGGACACCCACTCACAACTGGCACAACACGATGCTCCAGCCAGGTGTGAGCCACTACTGAAATAGACCTGCCAGCAGCATCAGCTGAAGATGTAACCATTTCATAGCCAAGCTTCACCTGGATTTCCCTAAGGCTCAACATGTCTTTCCCACCTCTCTTCTCCAAATGAAGCATGGATTGGCTCTCAGATTGATCACTGCATCTCATGTGAATGACTTTTTTGTTGTTTGTTTTAAAGAGTTATTCCATATTTCTGCTTTTTTACAGTAGCAGCCCTCAACACTTTTACCTCTTACCTTGAATAATGTTGGGTGTCAGGAACTGCCCATGCCCATGCCTGAACAGTTCCTCTCCTTCAGAATCATCAGACAAAGCAATTTGTGTTAGCAAATAACAAACCAGAGACAAACTTGTGGAGGTAAAAGGGAGCCAATCTCTGTTGAAATCATTTTGGTTGTAGATTCAGGTGACGAGGTCAGAAGAGACCTTCAGCTATGTGGATATCTGCATCAAATAAGATAATCCTTGCACTAATCACACAGTCACCTGTACCTCTCTGGGTGATAAAACATCCACTTAAAAATGATATTGCTCCTAAAAATCTTCTATTGCCTGGAAAACCTATGCGTATCAGAGATTAAATGTTATGGAAAATAAGTATGCATAATTTTCACTTTGCTTGGTGCCTGTGAGAGAGAGGGAATATTTGGACAGAGAAAAAAACTGGCATAGAGGCAGCCTGTGCTGCCCTTTGTCTGCTCTTTCACACTGGCAGAGGAGAGGAAATATTTTGTGATTGGGAAACACTGAGACAAGAAGTGTCTGTACTTCTTTTAAGAGATGAGGTAACAAGTGGAGAGTCCTCATTCACCAGCGCTTCTCTTTTCTTTAACTTCTCCTTTTATTGTGTGATATTTTAGCAAGAAGCATTCATGGGCTGAATTAAGTTGGAGATTAGGCTTCTCCTGCCCACAGATCTCGCTTACCCAAGCTATGACAGATTTATTTCCCTACATGAATATATCACAGACGTTTTCTGTTTCCAGTTCTATCCCCAAGATCCCCCCCACTCAGGAGCAGCAATCACTTGTGTCTGACACAGGGTTTGTTTTACAGGTGGTCAATGATGTTAGGAGTAACTATAAACCCAGATGAAGAGCGGCAGAAACAATGGAGGGACCAACACCAGAGCCCGTGTACGTTGATGTGGACAAGGGACTGACGTTAGCATGTTTCGTCTTCCTCTGCCTCTTCTTGATTGTGATGATCATTCGCTGTGCAAAAGTCATCATGGACCCTTACAGTGCCATCCCCACGTCCACATGGGAAGAGCAGCATCTGGATGACTGAGAGGACTTCACTGGGCAGAGCCGTAAAATGCTGCGATCCAGGAGGCCTTTTCCTATCAGGAAGGCCAATGCCCACAAAGCCATTTTCAGATATGCAAGTCAATGGCAATATCTCTAAGAGCACATAGTGCAAATGATTCTTGCTCAGCAGATCAAGGTATCAGCAAGCCATGCCGGCAGCACAGTTTGATCCTATGCAGCAACCCTTATTCTACTGAAAACAGTTATCATTGTAACTCAAGTAGCACAAGACTTTTCCTAATATAACTCCTTCCTGGTCCAGCACAGTTTGTCCTCCCCTCAATATCTCCCACAAATCCCAGGTAACCACCAGAATTCAGAAAAACAACAAGAACATTTTGTCTTTCCTGGAAATAGATTGCTTTGAATGTCTTCCTCAGTCATTGTGTTTCAAAAAAGGCCCAGATTTACAATTTTGTATCCCAGAGCATCACTAGGAAGAGGAGCCAAAGCACCCTTAGTTAAGGAGAGTAATATGAACTGATTTCTTTTCTACTCTCTTGGTTCTGCACATACACTCCCTACCAGACTGCAGTCATATTTCTAGTGATCAGGATACAGAAGCACTCAGACTGCAGTTCCCAAGGGGTCGTGGACTACTCTTGACCCTGTACCACCACCTCTCTCTATCCTGCTCATGCAAACACCAGGCATTGCATCAGCTGCAAGCCCATGGATTAGCCAGGTACATCAGACCTCTCACGATGAGCTTGGTAGTCACCAGAAGTCCATGGAGCAGAGCTTGGACACTGCTGGTTTTAACTACATAGACCTTGCCGTGATTATCAGAGTGATTCCACATGCAACTTCATCCACCTTTTGTTTCAGGTGCACTTCAGTGGGATGACACACAAACAGAAGACAATGAGCGAGGAGACATTACTCCAAGCTTTGTCACTCGGACAGACTTCTCAGCTCACAGTTACAGGAAGGTACAATAATATGCATTCTACCTCGGAGAAATTCAGCACCTTTAAAAGAAACAGTTTTCCACAAATTTGTAAGGTGAATAGGTGTACATTTCCTTCTCTCAATTCATTAGACATTATACAAGAAGGCATAAGTGAACCGGGAAGCTTTAGAAATCTATTATTTACCTTTAGAAGAGTGGGGATTGAGAGATTCTGATATCCCCTATCCACCTAACTCTAAGCTTTGCTCACAGCTGCCTTTTTTTTTCCTGACATATTTGGCTTAAGGGACTGTAAGGAGTTGCTGAAGAAATCAGGAGTAGGTACAGGAACCACAACAAGGATTGTGAACAGACAAGAATTGAAAGCACAAATCCACAAGAACAACATTTCCTTATCTCTCCTCTTCCTTACCATCCTGCCAGACCTCTAGGTTCTTGCCATAAGGCAAAGCACAGTGGGTGAGAAAGGTGGAAGCCAAAGGCTGGGACAAGGAATGAGGACATAGACTTTGTAGGTTACTATCCTCAGCTCCTCTGTTGGACGATCACACAAGTCACTCCTTTACGTGCCTCAGTCAACTCATCAGTGAAATGGGTACAATATTACTTATCTCACACATTGTTTTGTCAGTCCCTTGACATCAGAAAGCAATTGGAGAGCCTTAGGTAGGGATACAGAAATAACATATTGATTTACAGTGCTTCCTTGTGAAACTACTGGGGGAGATCTGAATCTTGGAACACAGTGAGGGAAGTTCTCCCCAACCAGAGGGCCTGTCCAGATCACCATTTACTCTCTCATTAAGACTGTAATATTTTGAGTCATGACAAATGGCACTTGGCTTTGTTACATATTCCACCAATTTCTGAGGACAATCTGGATGCAAGGTGCTCAGCAGTGTGATTACCGAGCTCCCAAAACAGCAGGCTATAAGGCACAAGGAGATTTTTGCATGGATCTTTTGCACCACACAGTTTTTGGTGGTCTCTGTTGTAGGAGACCCCATTCAGGAGGCAGAAGATTCGAGGACTGGCTTTAATCCCTACCAAGAGACCTCCACTTCTTCAGTTAGTCACCCACTGCAGATTGTTCATCAGGTTGTTATTCAGCCTCAGTTTCTTCTAGCCAGGCACTCACCAGTAATGGGACTTCTTCAAGCATGAATGTTAATATTAACCAAACTTTGAGCCAAACACTTTGGTTTCTGTTATTTATGAGTGTGTATCTCTACTGTAGGGAGTGTTGCTCTAGCTCAAAGGACATTGTTCCTTTCCCTGAGGTAAAAATTAGAACCCTTTTTTTCCTCAGTGAATCTCACATCCCACCATCCGAGTGGGGCTACTTACAGAATAAACAAAACCCCAAACCAAATCTATTTCCAGGCTAGAGACTCTTCTGGTTTGCTGGTCACCTGGCTGTGTTCAAAGCTGATGCAGAGCAAGACCAGAGCTTCTCATCACTCCTCCCAATGCCAATACTCCATTCAATGTTTACCTGCATGCAGAACTCTGGCTCTGTTGTGTGTCACTGATAAGGCCCTGTTCAGCTACATGTGCTGCAGTTTAAGCCTCAGAGCAGGTTTCCTGTCTGCACAGAGACCAGGATCAGTCACACACTGTGTCCTTGGCAGGACAGGGACAGCAATGCAGAGCTCTTGCAGGAGCAAGGCCTGTGTGAAAAGAAAAGGGGTACGAACGCTGAGGAAGCAATTTAACAAATTTACTTTTCAAGACTGTTTGCCACTTCTTTTTTGTGTGTGTCCAGCTGTAAAAACAATTTTATGGATTTTCCTGAAGGTCCTAAAGGAAAGATCCCTATGGGTAGCTCTATTTTCTAACAAAAATGTATTTAGCTTCTGGTATAGCCTGTCAAGTCCATCCTTCTGTTGAAAAAAAAAGGTCTCCATAAGCATCTCTAAGTTCATGTCCAATCTTTTCTCATGACTGCGTAAGAGACAACATAATTGGTTTTTTATACTGATACTATAAATGCATTCTAATTTCTGCCTTCTGCCACTGGTTACAATGACACAACCTCACCACTCTAACCAAAAGCAATACTAAACATCATGCTGAAAGCAGTAATTTTATTCTCCTTGTGTTCAGAGCTGGGACTGGCCCACCCAAGGGGCATCACTGCAGCTCCCACCCAACGCCCACCCCGCAAGCACTGTCAGCGAAGCCGTGCTCACGGCCGGTGGAACTTCTGGTTTAGCAGGAGCTGCATCACTGGGCTTGGCAGGAATTTCAGCTGCATGCAACAAGTGCCTCTGCTAGTTTTTTGTTCTTTCTTAACCATTATGCCATAATACTAGCAACTGCACTTAGAGGAAATAATTCAAACGTGTTGCGAATGTACTTATCTAATGCAATAAACAGCTTCAACAACTTCTCGGTGTCTATGTTGTGATTCACTTCTGGTTGCCAAAATCTCTTAAAAGTCACCCATGACACAAAACTATGATTTTCAAGGAAGATACACATTCCTGGCAACTCTCCTTGGAGAGCAGGAGGGAGAGTAGAAGACTGGTCCCAGTGTAACAACACCTTCACAGACTCTCAGGACACTGCTAATGGAGCTCCAGGTGCTCCCGTAGCTCTGCTGGAAGGTGAGCCCCTCCAAAGAGACTATTTCAGGTTATTCACCTGATCAGGATGAGCTCTGAGCAGAGCTTCAGTTCAGTGAGGGACTGCTATATTTCAGCAATTGCATATCAAAAGAAATAGGGCTACTGGGACCAGTCCCTCCCACTCACAACTGAAAATGGAGAGCACAGAGCATCTGTGAGGTCTCTTTGAAGAAACAACAATATATGAGATATGCTGAGTAAAAAGCACCCAGGGATGAAAAAAGATGAGACAAATTGCTAATCCTTTCATCTCTTAAGAGGACTCTGTTACCTGAAAGCTGGGCACTTTGTGTCTGCTTGTCCCTCCAGCGAGTCCTCTGGCACAAGGACTTGGTACCTGCAACCCAGTGTGCCACAAAGACAAAACCCCACTGGCAGATTATTAACCATGTCCCAGTCAGAAGCAGAGGCTGGGCTCTTTATGCAGTTTTCAGAGCAGCTGCTACAGCCATATGAGAGAAGCCTTGAACTTGAAGCCAGCAGTGGCTGAATTTGGGCAGACACCCTGGAGAACTGCGAGCACAGAGATTGTTTGGAAAAGAAATGAGGACTGATGCCAGCATTGCTGTTGCAGCCTACACCATCCAAAGGTGTCCCCCAACTTGCTAGGTCATCACAGGTCTCAGTGGGTAACTTCAGCACGTGTTAGTAGAGCGCTGAAGTCACCTTAACTGAGGATTTTGATGGGGAAGCCACAAGGCCCAGGCTCCATCAATCCATGGCACACACAGGCAGGGTGCCAGGGACAGCAGACCTCAGGTATTTAACTGGTTAATTTTAAGGGACAGTGCTGGTGGTCCAGAAAACGGTGAGTATATGAGAAACAAAGGCAGTGACTTTTCAAGACAGCCCCAAATTAGGCTTCTATGGAGCCAGACTGATGCCAGGCCCCTGTGCTACCAGCAGTTTCCACTCAGCCCCCATCAGCGCTCAGCAACAACCAAGAGTACAAACCCTCCAGCTTCTCCACCTGCAGAGACCCAAGGACAGCAGTGACACCAGGACCTACACGTGGACTGGACATCTCTGCTGGGACAAGGAGCCAGCCAAAGGAGCAGGATCACTGCAGTTTTGCATCTTTGAGGTCAACACGGCAATGCAAGCAGTGAGTGACACCCATGCACCAGCCCCCCCAGCTTTGCACCCAGTTCAGTCCTGGCCCAGGGTGGTGCTGGACCTGCACCAGCTGATGGCACAGTAGTGCTATTGCAACGGCTCCAGCTGAGCTGCCCACAGAGTGAAAATCCTGCTAAACACAGGATGGAAGATTTAAATTAATTTTCTCCCCTTCCTTGCCTTCTGTCTCTGACCTTGTCAACCCAGATTTGCCAGGCTTCAACCACCTGTCTTGTGATTTTACATCTCAGGTGATTTAATTTAAATAAAGGATATTAAATCTCCAATTTTAATCGTGTCTTAACACCACAATAGGAATTCTTGATTTTTCAGACATTTGTTTTGCATTTGCACTTTTTTATTTTTTAAAAAACTGGATTTGTTAAAAATGGTCGATACCCTTTGGCCACTGCTCCTTCTTGCTAACCAAGAAGAAAACACTGCTCACACATACATTTTTAAAGCAATATACAGTTTAATATTCTGAGCTGCATTTATTCTGCAGGTTCCACTCAATCCCCCATAGCACTGGGAATTGTTGAATGATACACGTCTTGGTTACAAAGCTCCATGTTTTGTGCTGGGACTTGGCCAGGCAACTCCTGAAGGGAAATCAGAAACCAATCAAAAATGTATTAAAATTGCATTAAGTGTGCTGAAGCCATAGGGAGTGAGTTTTTTGTAACATATTTTATATTTAAGACTAATTGGATTTCTCAAGCAGCAGCTGTATTGCTTCTGCAGTACAAATTCAGTGCCTGGTAGGGGCAAGCAGGCAGCAGAGCTGGGCCCCCCACCACCCCCAAGGCAAATTCCAGAGCCCACCCTGCAGCAGGGAGCTGGGACACAGCATCTTCAGGCAATCCATCAGTCCCCAGGGCAGTGAAGATGCTGGCTGCAGCTTGTCTGCCCTGGATCCAGCACACAGCAAAAAGGGGGACAAGAAATTCTCCCTTCACTTGCAGCTCCCAAACAGTGCTTGAGTGTCCATCCACAAAGGTGCCAACCCAACCAGTGCTCAGCTGTCACCAGGGACTTCACTCTTGGAGCATTTTCCTTTAAAATTAACTATGTCCACCCCAGCTCTTTTACAGCTGCCAATTAGCTAGCACAGAGCAAATGGGAGTACAAAATTATAAAGAATAGGTCTGTAATTAAAACTTCATGGAAAACCAAACGTGCAGCAGAGAAAGCATTGACATGAAGAAGTTCTTGGGAATGAGGGGACACAAGGATGAAGAACTCGCAGCAGATTGCTGTGGGGCAGCACAGTGCCAGTGCTTCAGCATTTCCCTCATGTAATTCCAAAGCTTTCAATCAATTTTAAGGTTTCAGAAATGATCTCTTTCTTTTTCACTAAGCAGCAGCTCTGTAGATATCCTGAATAGAAGCAGCAATCAAGCTTGAGAAATGACCTCTCACCTCACTGCTCACAGTCAAACCCAATATGAATATCACCTACCACCTCCGCCCTTCTAAACAAAGTCACTATCTTGACCCAAAATGGCTACTGAAAGAGCATTTTACTTTGAGTTATTACTGCCTGGTTAATGAAAAAATTATGGATATTGCTGACCCAAAAATTTTCATCAAAACTGCTTTTTCCTCCATGACATTGCACCCATTTCTAATTAGAATCTCTGCAGAAAATTATTTTTGGTGAAGAATGCCAACGTTTCACACAGAAAATCCATTGTTTCCTTTAAATTCTTTAGGGTTTTATTCCATGCTTTTTTTTGACACTTAATTATACCAACAGCACTATTATAAATTATACCCAGCTTTTTCATTACACACCAATCAGACCATGCTTTGATCTACAAGAAAACACATCTCAAACGCTATCAAACTCTTGCCACCCTTAGTTTTCTTGCCAGCAAAATAACAATACCAACTGAAATGTTACCAGGCAGAGTGATTTAAGGCATGTATGACCACCCTGTGGTAAGGCAGCATCACACAGCACTCCCCACATCTCCCCCAAGATCTCTCAAGCCCGGGAATCTCCCCCAAGATCTCTCAAGCCCGGGATCACTGCTCTCCAGCACAGGTCACTGCTGGCAACCACCCATCTCTGCTGGACAAGAAACACCCAGACAGAAAGAGGGATGCTCCAGGCAAGCGTCAGAGCTCTGGTTTCCATTTCCCTTTCCTCTGGTCAGGAGCACAGTCTCTATTCCCACGCGACACTGCACAGCTCTGAATGAAGTCTCCAGGGTGGCTGATGCAGCAGAATGTTTTTATTATTCCTCCAAGCCTCTGAAGATCCAAGAAAGACTCTTTTTCCCTACACTCAGATCACAAACCTGGCGCTGCAACAGATTTTCTTTTCCTAATTTTTGCTGGTTATAAGCAAACTGAGAAAAATAGCTTGATTTACAAACTAAAATTAATTAACTTTGATTTACAAACTTAATTACCTCTAGAAGCAGAGTGAGCCATCCTCAAATTATTTGCAGCAAAATCTTCCATAAGTGGAGAAGAAGCTCTTTGTAGAAAGGGTCAAAATAGTTGAAAAAAGTACTTCAGAAATAAAGTTTTCTAAGCACTAGGTCTGAAATTACCCAAGCTGAAGCACCTTCCTGCTCAAAAAAAACATTTTTTCACCCCTATTTAGCCCCACCCCTACTCTTTCTACCCAAACCAGAAGAGAGATCCATGACTTCCAGTTTAAAGGGCAGGGGTGCAAAGTGGTCACAGCTGCCCCAGTGTAGGTGGAGCAAGAGGGAGGTGCCCAGAGCACCTGGGTGTTCCTCAAAACTCTTGTTAGAGGCTGCTGCTTCCCTGGGCTGTGGGTGCTGTAGTGCTGCCAATCCCAGGCAAAAGCAATGCTGCTTTAAGGACAGCACTGCACGTGGCACTGTAAATACACCCTTCGTTTGCCCCTTGGTGCAGGGTGAGGGGCAGCAGTGCTGGTGGGTCTGGGCTTGCTCTGTTGGGTGAGAGCAATCTGGCTATAGGCCCCCTCCTTCCCCCCACCACTCACCCAAACAAAACCCACTGCCTTTTCCTGAAGGTGAAAAGAAAGTGGCCTTGGGCACTAAAAAAAAAAATGTTTCTCTGCTTTTTTTTTTTTAGCATCCCCTGGTGTTTTGGCTCCCATCCATGCAGTGGGTGGCAGATGCCTCTGGGCAAGGTTTTGGACTTTCTCCAGCTCACCTCTGAAACCTGCCTGCAGAGCTGGTTTTGAGCTCCTTTGCAGAAAACCTCCACCTGCTGAGAACCTGGGACTCTCCAGATGTCCCAGGGTAAAGAAGCCGAGCTCTGTCACCTGTGGGGATCACAGAGGGGAACCTTACCACCTCCCACCCATCCCCAGCATGGTGGAGGGATGCTTGGCCAGATGCTGTGGGTTTTGGCCCTGGAATGGGAAGTACTGCTGTCCTCCTCTCTCAGGGCTGGGGCTGTGGGTGGCAGCCTGGCTCTGGGCTGGGACCCAGCTTGTGGGGATTTGTGGCTGGGTGCCTCTGTCCTGCCAGGTTTGGTTTGCAGCAGGGCTGTTGGTACCACTGACCTTTCCTACTGCCCAAGCAAGGAGCCCAGTTTCCACTTGTTGGCAGCAACTGCAGAGTCAGGTTGGCTCTTTGTCTCATTGCCCATGTACAGGACTTGCATTTGCCTCACACAAAGCTAAGAGCACCATGGATTTAACAGTTTCAAATAAGTATTCCTGCACCCAGAAAGCCTTGATACTGGTGCTGTGGTCCCTCCTGGCTGCAAAATATCTTGCATCAAGGTTAACTCCCATGAGTAATTTCATAGTACTGATACCTCCACCAGCTCTTGTCCACAGAGATTTTTTCCTAGGCTTTTCAGAAAAGCATCTCCTTTCAGCACACCAAAACCCTTCCACAGGGTTGTGGCACTGTGGGAAATTCATGTTGTGCTGCTGCCACAGCATCAAGGAGGTCTGCACAAGAGACCAAGAAAGAAGAGTGGGATTGCTCATGGGAAGCTCTGTGGGTGCACCCTTCTCCTCAGACATTGCATTTCCAACACATCAGCTGTGGCAAGATGCGATATGGATGTTGCTTCTGTGGAGAAATTTCTCCACTGGATAAATGCTTTCTGTGCCCTCCTGCTGCTGCCAGGGGTAAAGCCAAGCTGTGCTCAGAGGAACTCTCTAAATCTATGAGAGAAGGTGTCAATTTGTGGTTGTCCTTTGAGGTAAAAAGAGAGCACAAAGCATCCTATAAATTAACAACCGAGTCAGAGTACATTAAATAAATATCTGGCTATTAGTTCAACTCCAAGATTCCACAAGAGCCTGAAGGAGAAATAGCTTTTCCTTGATTAACAACGAGTCACTGTTTTCCTGGCCAGGTCATTCCTCCTGGTGATAGTGGGATAGCTCAGACCAAAACTTTAAATTGGTTTGGGGAGGATCCTCCGGGTATCATTCTTTAAAGTGACTATTACTGTTCACACTGGAAGAGAGTGAACATGCCCCATTAGCAGTGATTTATCTGCACTGCCACACTTTTTCATTAATCTTCATTTAAAATTCATTTTCCTCTCCTGTGGGGACATTCCCAACGAGCGCCGAGTGTCCCCAGGATGACATCAAATACCAGCAGGGCCCACACCAACAAACCCAGTCAGACCTCGGGAGGGGCAGTGGGGCAGCCACAGAAAAGCAGCACCCGCACTCATCCTGCTGCCGCTGCACGGAGCCTCATCAGGCTCTTCTCTTTGAGGACCAAGCAAATATTTAACAGGATCCCCTTGCGCTGTTCCAGAGTTCATTATCCGGTCTCCTGAGCTCCTTCAGTCAGTAATATCCTCTAATTGATGTGATTTGGCACCTGGCCATGGAGTTAAATTGATTTGTAGGCCAGCAGGAGACGGCAGATGCCCTTTACACTTGAGAAAAGTTGGCATGTGGCTTTGTTTACTGCCTCCTGCAAGGGGGTGCCATGGCAAGAGATGCCTTTGAGCTGTGCAGGAAGGGGGTCTGCCTCCCCGGGGTCCTCTTACTGCAGCCCTTCTTTGGTGGCAAGGTGTGACAGCCACCACTGAGAGCCTGGGGTTCACTCCAGCCTCAAAGTCCTCCCTCACTCGTTGGTGCACGGGGTAAGAAATGGGAAATTCCTTCTCTAAACCCAGGGTACGATGCACGAGGGATCTCCACGGTCTCTTCAGAGGGATGTCCTCCCCCAGCACAGACTCCTGTCTCAGGGCTGCTGTTTATCTTGGTTCCAGGACATGGAGAGTTGAATCTTGCTTGTGTAAAGGCAGCAGGAGCAGGGACAACCCACTTGCTCCCAGGGGAAGGGGAGGGCAGAAGCTGCAGGCTCTTACCTGCTGGGGTTTGCTTCCAGGAACTCATCCGTGCTGCAGCATAAGGGTTGAACTCCAAAGCCCAAGATTTTCTTCACAGCATTTTGCATGAGTTTTCTTGAAAGCCTCTTTTTATAATTATGAAATAACTAGGAATACAGTAGAAGGGTTAAGAATCTCACTTTCCATTTCAGTCATCTTACTCCAAGACTTTTAAACTATCATTGAAATCCTCTTATCACACTGGAACCACATTAATTTTAAGATATTTATTGATACTTAAAAATAATAAGATTCCAATCACTCATAGAAAAATAATAAACCTGAATAAAGCAGAATGGTTGTTAGAGGCAGGGAGAGATCCTCCTCCTCAGATGTCACCTTAGTCCAGTTGTCATGGATTTGACAGGGCTGGAAGGATTTTTCCTGAGCACTGGCCGAATCCCACACGGAAGCCGTTGCCCTGGCAGTAACCTAGGGCCAGAAAACAACAGACAGCTTGTTCTGTAAGGACAGCAGGATTTTACCAGGAATAAAAGTGAATAAAGGCATAAAGAGACAAAAAAAAATGAGTGGAAACATTTCAAAAAGGTAAGTGTTCCAGGAATATAAAAAAAGAAACAAGAAGCACAAAATGTTAAACACAGCAATGTGCAAGTTCAGTGAATATGATCAAAGAGCAAACAAGTGCAATCTTTCTGTTTTCAAAGCCAACCTGCAGTATCATCAATCTAACTGGCGAGTTGATTTGCTGCCTGGCCCAGCCTTGCAATTAATAAGGTAAATCTGGATTCTCTTTCTGCATCATGAGGACTGCTCTAGGGACACTGGGGTGCTTGTAGCCAGAAAGATGATCATTAAACACCCAGAATCTGTTCTGCTTGCTAAAATGAAGTAGCATAGCTCCATGAGAAACTCAGCATCTAACTCAAAGTATCCATTTATCCTCTATTACATAAAGAGACACTGAAGGTCTGCTGACTGCTGCTGAAGTTACGGGTCTGTGACAGCATCTCCAGCTACAGGACGATTCAACCTCTCCCTGCTCCTGCGTGATGGAGAGATGACACCAGGACAGAGATGCCACAGCGCCTCTTGCTGCCCAGGCCCACCCAGCTGCTCCAGAAACAGCATCCCCTTGCAAAGCTGCAGATGAAGGAGGGGAGGGAACACAGCCAGGGCCTTCTGGCCCGTTTGGGAAGACTATTCTGAGAAGAAACAGCTGAGGAGACCTACTGTAGCTCTCCACTAACAACAGCTGATCAAAGGAAGGACACAAGTGGCACATGCTGTATTTTAAGGACAGGATTTCCAGTTAGACAGGGATTTTCCTAAAATAATGGAATATTTCATCTTTCCTGAATGTGATAAAAACCAGCTGCCTTTGAGAGGTTGCTGAATAGAACAAACATTAAGCCTGAATCTCACTCTTAGCATGGATCAGTGGAACCTCCCCCGAGGAAGAGGATGGGTGGGCTCATGCTGCAGGGCAGCCAGAGTTATTGCAGCATGAGGACTGACCCTGCCAGCCTTAACCCATGGTGCAGCTCTCACAACCAAGCTGAAATGAAGTTTTTCAAAGGACAGCAGTGTCTATAAGTGCTTGTGTGACAGCCTGCCTACAGACAACATCCCTGGATCTGCTGGGTAATCCTCATACCTAAGCAATACTTGAGACATTGCTTTAAGGCTCAGCTCGGTTTCCATTTGTTTCATTAGGCTTCTTTGCCAGCTTTCCTTTGAACACTGGCTTATTATTTCAGTCCAGATTAGTTATCCCCTCTGTCAACTACGATTTAGGGCTGTACCAAGGAGCAGCATATTTAACAAAGCAAGCTCTGTGCTGGCAGCAGCATTGGCCTGAGCAGAGTTGCCAAGGAGCTACAGAGAGGTTTTTGCAGCCGGGCTGCAGCACATCATCAGCAAACCCTCCCTTGCAATGCTCCCTTCTCTGAGATGCACTTCTTGGGAAAAATATATTTCTCTCATTTTATGTGTAAAAGCTCTGAAATAGCTCCCACAAGGGGAGCAAAACCACAAAGCTGAAATGGGAGTGGAAATTACGGGTTGGGCACTTGGAAAGAGCTAATGGCACAGCCTCGGGAGAGGATGCAATAGCACTGGTGCTACCTCAAGGGTGCCTTAAGGCACTGGATCTGCCATGAATCACTGAATTAGGGTAGAACCCAAACTGTCCCAGCAGACAGCCCCAACAGCACGAATGGTGAGATGCCCAGATCACTACAATCACAGATCATTGCTGGTTTAAAATAGCACAGCAGACTGAGTAACATGAGATTGTCCCACTGGGGCAATGGTGCCTTCATCGAGGTTAACAATGATGCCATTGTGCCATCTTTAAAGATAAAAGACAGTCAGGATTTAAAATATTTATTAAAGTAAGAGCAGCTTGTTCTGGGCATGAAGAACAATGCAGGTCATGGTCTAGTCCTATTTGTCCTCATCATGTGCCAGCAGCTCCCAAACTGCAAGGCGCTCATTGTCAATAAGGATGTAAACATGAAACTCCAAAGGCACATTCATAATACCTGACTGTACCCTAACTTAGGCCTCCTGGCACAGTTACTGGAGAGAGATCTGCACCTCAAGAGGACAACGTGATACTCTGAATTGCTGGAGGAGTTTGTCTTTGCACTGAAATGTGTAGGGAGCCTATGGAGAGCAGCATCAGATGCCTACATATTGCAGCGTGAGTAGTCACTGGGTTGTTGGGAGGCTGAAGGGTGCCAGATTTATTGATTAATTCTTGGTTTCATCATCCATGATTCTCTCCAGTTTATCACAATCTCCAATTGCCCAAGAATCTTCCTCTGCAAAACCAGCAGCACCTCACAGAAACATGATTTCCAAAGCTATTGCACAGGCTGCCAGACAGGAGGCACTGGGGCTCTGGCTGCAGCTCTACCCAAACTGCTCGCAGAGCCATCACTGCAAGACTGGAACAAACCCATAGAGGTATTTTTTTTCATCATAGAAAAGTTCTTTCCTGAAAAAATGAGAAATTCTGCACTATTTTGGCAAAAATCCTAAAAGTTCTGGTTGGATTAAGCAGGCACAGGTATGTAGACATATAGTAGGATCACACCATTATGTGCTCCAGGTTTCTCCATAGGCATTAATCACTCACAGTTTCTCTGTCCTAACTCCCATTTGTGTTTTCTCATTGTGAGCTTTTTTGTTCCCTGTGCAGACATCTGATCACACCTGCATGATGGAATTGCTCAGAGCCAGGTGTGACACTGACTGGGTCTCATCTGATGATGTCCAACATCCCATAAGATGCTCTTCAAAAATTCAGTAGGCAGCATAGAAAGACATAGGCAGGCTTGAATCAAAAGTTTCCCATGGCTATTCTAGCCAAATATTTGCCACCTCAAAGCCATACAGGGGCCAACAAGATCAGAGGAAAGGAAAAAAGTAGATTTGTTCTGCACTAGTCTTTGTATTAAAAAGAAGTAGGAGTGGGATTTAGATCAAAAAACACCATGGTAGATTTTAATTCATAAAATCCTTAATTTCTCAAGATAAAAATCAAAACCCTGGCCAAGCATGAAAGAGTTCTCAAGCACAGCTCTTTTCAGAGGGGAGCTGGTCAGCTGTTTTAGCAGGCTTCATTCTGCTTCCCACACATTTAATTTGCAGCACACTTCATTGAAAATGCCTATGTTACAAATGAAATTTTACTTGCAAAATAACTTCTTTCAGCATTTGCTAAACTCTGCTCCGTATGCAAACTCAGTCTGTGGTGGGAACTCTACTGCTCATCAACTGTTCCCTGGATATTTTTGCCCACAAAGGCCAACCTACCCCCATCATCTCCTTAGCAGGCACATGTGGGCATAGCAAGATCATTAACTACTAGTAAAGCAAATAATCTAATCCAGAAAGCATTTCCTGCAGGGAAAATTCCACCTTTTGCCTCCTGACAGGGAGGATGGAAACAACTGTGGCTGAGCAGCAAGCGTGGACACAGCAGCCCACCTTGCCATGACTGGGAAGAATAGATGGAAACACGTCCTGGGGGCACTGCAAGAGCAGTTGTTCAGCCATTACCTGTCAAAATGATTTCATCTCCATCCTGCAGGAATTTACGAGACTGTCCACTGCCAAGAGGGATTTCCTTTGTTCCATTCCAGGACAGCTCCAGCATGGAGCCGAAACTCTCTGGCTCCTGCAGCGAGAGTTCATACACAAATAAACAGCTTTTTAGTAGCTTTCCTACTGTTAAGCTACTTGCTGCTGGAAGCAGATACACAAATATATTAAGCTGTACAGAACAGAGTTTTGGTGTTGATTGAATTCATTGATACAGTGGTTTGTTTTCCTGCCTTTGCATTTTAATTGCTTGCTATAAGCAGTCACGTTTACAGCCGTTGTCTGGTGTGTTTAACATTGTGCTAAACCCTGTAAAAGCAGTTTGGGTCTGCTAAAGCAAGAATGGAAAGAAATCCAGGGCACTTCTACAAACCCAGTGCTTTTATGTAGTGACATTTCAGAGTTTTATTCCCATTTTGTTCTTCAGAAAAGCAAAGGTTTATCAGTCTTTAATGTCAATCTGCAGTACAACAGTTTAAAGGAAGCCAAAAACACTGCAGAAATCCTCAAAATGGGAGCAGAGGTATCCCAACTTGGCAACAACTTACCTGAGGCTGTTTTTCAGACAGCACAAACAGGATTTATAGTTGATGTTTTCAGAAAGTGGCAGTACCTTACCATAGATTGCAACAACTGTGCATATGGCAATGCAGGGGGAATAAGAGCTTGTGAAATCAGCTTGAGATATGTAGTATAAGAGAAATTAAATCATACCCATGCACTTTTTACATTCTTAGAAATAGAAAAGCTGCATTTCATAGAGTGTAAATGGGCCACGTGGATGCTTGTGCATGGAAATTAATTTGCCTCTGTAGTAAAATAATTCTTAGGCAAAGGAATATCACA
Organism: Tapera naevia; assembly: GCA_033556795.1. Classification (NCBI taxonomy): domain Eukaryota; kingdom Metazoa; phylum Chordata; class Aves; order Cuculiformes; family Neomorphidae; genus Tapera; species Tapera naevia. The sequence goes on along the minus strand of JAUMJJ010000076.1, from coordinate 3,732,740 downwards.
GTATCATAAGGTTGGAAAGGACCTCTGAGATCATCAAGTCCAACCTATAACCCAACACTAACACCAACACTAACACCAACCATCATCTAAACCATGGCACTCAGTGCCTCATCCAGTCTCCCCTTAAACACCTCCAGGGTCGGCGACTCCACCCCCTCCCTGGACAGCCCATTCCAATGGCCAATCACCCTTTCAGTGAAGAACTTTTTCCTCACATCAAGCCTAAACTTTCCCTGATGAAGCTTGAGTCCATGCCCTCTAGTTCTGTCCCTGGTCACCTGAGAGAAGGGACCAACCCCTGCCCAACTACAACCTCCTGGTTGTAGTGGAACATAGAAGTGATTAAAAAACAAAAAGCAATAATAACAAAAACATCACTTCTCAGTGCAGTTTTGGGGCTATCAATGCCCTTAGGAAAGAACTGCATGTATTCTCATGGCTGCTCCAATCAAACAGGACCCAGAGGCAAAGCCCTGCTCGGTCAGGTTGGGGTTCCTGACCAGCTCTCAGTATTCAAACACTTACAGCTCCGCTGATTGTGCCGGATGCCAGGAGATCTCCTGGTCTGAGGTTGCACCCGTTGATTGAATGATGAGCCAGCTGCTGTTTCATGGTCCAGTACATGTGCTGGGGGAAGGAGGGAGAGGAGGTTGAAGCAATGAGGGACAAATGTGTCTAACGTGCCGTTAGCCTACGTAGAGCGTGTTGCATTCTTGGGGTGATGCTGGTAAGAATGTCCCTAAGGCAAAGTTTTCTTATGTAACCAGGAACATTCAGCAGCCTAAAAGCAACCTCCACAGCTACCTAGTGCTGCATTCTCACTAGTTACAGTGGCTTTCCCAATTGTTTTATAAATTATGACCAGGAGTTACTATGTTCATATAAAACACATACTTTAAAATGCAATTCAGTCCTTTAAAATTTCTCCTATTTCAGCTGGATGTAATTTCTTGACCTCTCCTTCCTCTTTAAGCACAGCACTGCTAACCCAGGATCCATGATTAAGTCCACTATTTTAATGGTTTTATAGAAAAATCTCCTTACTACTGATTTGCCGACCGCTGATTTACTGATTAAGATCATTACTGTGCAAAGAACCAAATGTGAATATAAAACTGATAGAGAAGCCCTGCAGCTGGCACATCCACCTCCTGCCTTACGATCCCTTCCATCAGCCCGTAGGCACAGAGCCACAACAGTGCCCACAGAGGGGCTGGGGACAGACCCAGACCCGGAGCAGCGTCGCAGCAGTGAGTCTGTATCTAAATTAGCAGCTGCAACTGCAAAGCCACATTGCACCTCGGCCCAGCGAGAGGCAACTCCCTTTTGTGAGCCCTCCACTCTCACCACTCCCTGCCAAATGAGCACACAACTTACAGTGCTCTGGGCACGCTGAGATGAGCAGCAGAAAGAGCTGCCCCCTTCTTCAGTGCTTTCAGATGTTTCCATCTCAGTAGAGGGACCAACTACCAGCACCCTCCACTCTCCTCCGTCCCCTGCACAAACACACACCAAGCCTGACCTTCAGCTTATGCAAACTCAGTGTTTAAAATTGTGTAAGGCTGGGGCTGATGGCATCAGCAAGATTCCAGCAAATAAAAGATCAGAGAATCATACAATCACCTGGTTGGAAAAGACCTCTGAGATCATCAAGTCCAGCCAAACCTGTCCACTTTTACTAAACCATGTGCCTCAGAAACTCATCTTTTAAACACCTCCAGGGATGGTGATACCAGAGAGGAGATACCAGAGTCTCACCTTGAAATTGGATCTGCATATGGTAGTTGGTGTGCTCATTCCTTCTCCTGCAGAAAACAACAAATAAGAAGCAGGGAAGCAATTTGTTTGTGTTGGATGAATGATGTTGGAGTCTTTTGATTTCACAGATGGATGGAGACTTCTTTTATCACTGTAATCCCCCCCAGGAAACAAGTAATAACGTTTTCTATTCTGCCATGAAGGCCAGCACCTCATAGAAAACAAGGGTGTGGATGGCACTGGGGTAGGATTGAGGTGCCTGTTTGCTGCTCTACTATCAAAGGAGCAACACCTGGACCTTCCAGTCAGCAGGGTCAAGGGGAAGAGAGAGGGGATTGAGCTGGGTTAACATCTGAATTCCATGTAGATCTGCTCTTCCCGTGCAGGCAGACCTCATAGTACGTAAGCTGACCACGTGGGAGGCCTTCCCTCCTTGACACGCTGCTGCACGGCCAACAGGGAGCATGAAAAGCTTTGCCTCTTCCTCTGACAGAGGCAATCCAGGCAAAGATGGAAAAGGAGGACAGCAGAGCCAGGAGCAAACTGTCTGAAATACGTGGTGGTTCTGCATTCCCTAACTGGCAATCTCAGCTTCATAACGCACCCGGGATTACCATACCTTTAATAGCAACAAAGAGCTTGATGTCGAAAGTGTAGGGGTCTTTATCCTGAAGGTAGGGCAGTGGCTTGGGATCCTAAAAGCACATAAAAGTCACTGCAGTCTAAACAAACAGAAAGGAAAAATTCCACCAGCCATTCCAGTGACCTTTTTGTTTGACCAGGCGGTGCTGCACACCCTGTTTTCTTGGCTCTTATTACTGCTCATATTATTGCTTGTCTTGCACACACTTGTAAAGATCTTTCCAAACAGATGTGATATCCATATAATCCAATTCCTCTTCTGCACATAGGCTCCCCTAAAGAATGGATGTTAATCCAAAACAAACACAGTGCTAGCACACCTTTGCTCTGTGCCTGCACGCAGAATATAGTGAGCTCTCTACAGGACTCTTCAGTGTCTTTTTTCATTCTAACTAAACCTTTGCATAACGCAACTGGAAACACCTGAATGAAGTGTTCTGGCTTGAGTCCACCCTCTCCACTGTTTGCTGGATGCCAAGGGCTACCAAACACTAACAAGAAGCTCTCTGATCAGTTTGTTTTCCAGATGTTTTGAAGAAGATTGTTTTTCTGCCCTGCTCAAGCAGTCAGATGACAGCTCAGGACATCAGGTGGCAGCACCAGTGGCATTAGTGGGCATTTGATCTCAGAGGGTCTAAGGTGTCTTGTATGTTTTGCAGCAGGATCACACTTATGAACTCTGGCACTGGTAGAACTCGGTGATTTCATGGGACCTACCAGCTCTGCTGAGGTTTTTCTAGCACTGTTTTTCCTTTGTTTCAACCCTTTCTCTTGCTAACCTGGACGGGGTTTGGCAACACGAATGGCATGAGAGCATCCATGGTAACCACCCAAGGAGAGATGGTTGTGCCAAAGCTCTTGCTCAGGAACGGACCCAGAGGAACATATTCCCACTTCTGGATGTCACGGGCTAGGAAGAGAGAATTCAAAGCAATGGTGTTAAACATATCCTGAGAGCTGCGCAGCCGTCACACCTGTGAAAGAGTAACATGGACTGGAAACGTTATCACAACCCTTTTCTAGCCATTGTGTCCAAATCCTGACTTAAATCCATCCCTTTCAGACCCTCAAACCAATTTTCTTAAGACCAACTAGATTAGGAAGAAAACTTAGCAAGAATTTAAATAAGATAGTATGTATTTTATATATATTATAAAGTACTTTTATCCCCAGTTCATTAACACTTGTACACCCAGCTAATGGTCTGTGCCAGGTGTAAGACCAATTTCAAATAGTTAACTATGCTTTGTCTGCCTAAATCTATGTAGAGACTGGGGGATTTGTGATTGCCAAATCCTTTAGGTACTCCTGACATTGAAATCAAATCCTCTGTTGGAATCATCATCCTTAGGGCTGTTCCATCCCTGCCCAGAAGAAACTAGACTGATATTAGCTCTTCCATAAGTAAATAAATCTTCATTAAGCAGCAGTTTGTGGTTCTACTGATTGATCTAAGATGGATTGAGATACAGCCTGAGAAATGCAGACATTTCATTTTCATCCCTTTCAACCATATCCAGTGGTTTCAATAATCACTATTCTACTATTAAAACATATCATTTATCACTGTCTAAGGTTTCCCATGACACTGTAACCCTCTTTCCAGGCAGACTCCCAATTACCACTCCAGTCATTCATAAGGACCATCCCAAAGATGTGCTCATGGGCTCTGCTGATAGGAATTGGCTCCCCATACTTGTTTCCAGGACCTACAAAGAACGCCTGGAATTGAAAAACAAAATGTTGACTGAGGAAGTTTTTGAAGCTCAAAATCTTTAGTGGACAGAGAGTTACACACACAAGCAACAGGGGCTGCACAGGATGGGATTTTGCATAATTTCCCATACACAATTAGACAAAACCCATGGCCTACTCCCTCTTGCTTCCCCTCCATGGAGCTGGCAGGCTTAAAATACTTAAGAGCACTGTGTTGCTAAGAGATAGGCATTAAACAAGGGCACGGCGTTGTCAAAATACAGGAGCAAAAATGGTCCCTCCTAATCACAATCCAGATGCAGAACAGGCTTGTCCACTGAAGTGACTCTGTTTGCTGAAGAGAGTGAACAGGAAAGAGTTTGAAGTCACTCAACAGGATGCTGGATGTGACTGGAGCCTCCTGTCATGGCAGTGGGGAAGAGGAGGCAGGTGGAGAAATGTTCCCACTAAATAAAAGAGATTGGGAATTGGGTGTCTGCGTTTGCTCCCTTAGGAAATGTACAGCCTGAGCACTTGGCAGAGAAATCCAGGGGGAATCTCAGTTGTCTTTTTCCACCAACAATAGGAAAGCTTTTTCTTCCAAAGCCTTCATCAGTCTAAATCACTCTGGCAGCAGCCAGCAGCAAAACTCAGGCTGCAAAGCAGAGGTATGGCAGCACCTCACCCACCTCACTTTATGGGACTGCCTCCTACTTTACAGCACTGATCAGCAAAGCATGCAGCATTAAAGGATTTCAGTTCATTTTTAGTACCATTTCGCTTAAAATTAGACTTCTTCCATTTTTTTTAAAGGAGAGAGATGGGGAATACATCAAATAAAAATATATGAATCATAAAAATCATAATGAGCAACCCTATAAAACTCTCCCTCCTGAACCACACTGAGCCACAAGAAGATGTACCCTACAAGAAGATGCTCTGTTACAGCACTTACAGTACAGGTTTCACCTTTCCAGACAGAAGAATAAGGAGATTGAATTGCAATTCCAAGAACTCATGGCTTCCTCTGCTCTAGACTCAAGGCACAGACAGCCTGTAGTTCCAAAATCCCCAGAGTCCATTGAAAGCTGCAGTGAGAGATAACTGCTAACCAGGTAACAGGCTGTGGTGTCTGATGGAAGGAATGACCCCTGCATGTTTCCAGACTGCAGAGCTGGTGCTCAGATTTGGCCAGACAAGGTGTTCCCAGACTGAAAGCTGTATTAGGAAACCACTCAATGAGCTGATGCATCCTGCAACCTGTCAGAAGGGAAGGTTTCCACCACAGAAATCTTTCTCGCCCACTGCACAGATTGCTCAGAGGGAAACGCAGCAATGGACCTTGTGAGCCATTCATTTTAGAAGAAGCTAAACCTGCTTTTTCTACTCTGTTTCTATTTTAAAGGTTTTTACCTAAAGTGGCAGGGAAAAAAAGCCCCATCTTACCATTTCTAACTCAATATCCAGACGCTTACAAGCACCAAACACTGGAGGTTTATCTGCAGATAGAAGAAAGAGTATTTTATTACAGGGAGGCAGGTAGGGAAATAAAAGTAACAGCCAGAAGAAACAGAGCAGTTGATGCTGCCTGGCACAAAAGCACAAGGTGGACTTAACTCAAGGCTTTCTCTTGCACTGCCCCCAGGCTGGGCTTTAGATAAGGCATTCCAGACCCTTTTTCTCTACTAGCCTATGATGTGATGGAAAAATAGAAACCCCAAAATGTAAGAATCCACATTAGAAGCCTCCCATGGACTCACCATTGTCAGGCCTCATTTGCCCCACAGGTCTGCGGATGGGCGTCCCAGACACCACAACAGACGATGCCCGGCCGTGATAACCAACAGGTAAGTGCAGCCTTGTGAGAGAGCAGCACAAGACACAGGTTAGCTGTGTAACCACTGCCATCCAGAGCAGCTTTTTGGGGTGGAAGCACCAAAATGGTGTGAGGAGATGGGCACGGACATTTGCACCTTACTTGCTCTGATAGCAAGACACGAGTGAACTATAATCCAAAGCCACATCTGTCTCAATGCACTTCTGTGAAACTGCTCAACTTAATTCCTTGGAGCTTAAACCCTGCTTTCTTGTCATTCAGCAAAAAAACCAATTTCTTGGGTAAATCTGACTTTGAATCAGAGGCCTGCATCGTAATTGGTGCAGCTGCTGCAACGAAATGCAGTGCAGACGCAAATAAGGCTGGGGAAATGTGGTTTTCAGTTCTCTCACTGAACTTGTTGACAGTGCAGATTCTCATCTGCTGTGAAAGGAAGTCAGTATGTTCCTGAAACGCCGCACAGGTCTTTGAAAAATTATAGATATGGACAGATAAGCACAGAAAATAACAGTGCATCACAGAAAAACCTGGACTACCCACCAGTTAGGCATCAAAGCATTGTCCTTCCCCCTGAACATGATCCCCACGTTTGTGGCGTGTTGGCGTGAGGAATAGAAGTCGGTGTAATCTCCTGCGTGGAAAGAAGCCCATAAAATCGGGATCACTGGTAGGAAAGGCTCTCATCTGCTGGGGCTACGGCACAGAGAAAAGGGAGCACCAAGCAGAGGCAGGCGGCAGCGTTTCGTGTTGTTATGCAGGGATGTCATAGTATCACAGTATCACAGTATCACAAGGTTGGAAAGGACCTCTGAGATCATCAAGTCCAACCTATAACCCAACACTAACACCAACACTGACACCAACCATCATCTAAACCATGGCACTCAGTGCCTCATCCAGTCTCCCCTTAAACACCTCCAGGGTTGGTGACTCCACCCCCTCCCTGGGCAGCCCATTCCAATGGCCAATCACCCTTTCAGTGAAGAACTTTTTCCTCACATCAAGCCTAAACTTTCCCTGACGAAGCTTAAGTCCATGCCCTCTAGTTCTGTCCCTGGTCACCTGAGAGAAGAGACCAACCCCTGCCCGACTACAACCTCCTTTTAGGGAGTTGTAGAGAGCAATGAGGTCTCCCCTGAGCCTCCTCTTCTTCAGACTAAACAGCCCCAACTCCCTCAGTCACTCCTCGTAGGGCTTGTGCTCCAGCCCCTTCACCATCTTCGTTGCCCTCCTCTGAACACATTCCAGTATCCTAACATCTTTCCCAAACTGGGGGGCCCAGAACTGGACACAATATTCAAGGTGAGGCCTGACCAGTGCCCAGTACAGGGGGACGATAACTCCTCTGGTCCTGCTCACTACACTATTCCTGATGCAGGCCAGGATGCTATTGGCCTTCTTGGCCACCTGGGCACACTGCTGGCTCATGGTGAGCTTCCTGTCAACATGATTAATTAATACCATGAAGCCAGCGATCAGCACAGTTCACCTACAAAATTCTCCAAAGGAAATTGGTGGGTTTTTTGAAGCCTCCAGCAGAGAAGAGGGGGAAGAAGCGTAAGGAGAGCCAGCAGCAGCCACAAGCCAAGTCCCACTGCCTCTGCCTCTCCGGTGGCACCCGCGAGGAGGGAATCGGCTCCTACTCAGGGCTTCTGCTGCCCTCTGCTGCCATCCCCGGCAAACAGCGCCCACCTTCCCGATCGATCGGGAAATCCGAGGGTTGGGGGCAAAGCTCACCTTGGGAGGGGGCATTTACATCACCGTAAGCTGTTTGGGGAGCTCCCTAATTACCTTGCACGACACAGCCAGGGCTTGCTCTGAGGACAAGCCTGAACTGTGCACAGGACAGGGCTGAACACAAGTGTGGTGGGATCCTAAACCACTGGTAGCTGCGTGGTACAGCCACTGCCACACGGCCAGGGCAGCGCTTGCACCCACAGCATTCACAAGAGCCAGGCACCAGCATCTTTTTGACAAGACATATTCAGCCTCGAACTGTTTGCAGGAAGGTATCACACCTGTGGATGCTCATCACGGTTCCTCTGGGTCAGGCCAGACTTTGTCCAAACCCAAACTGGGTCCAAAAGCCCAGCTGGAACAGAACCTGGCTGGGAAATGGGAAGGTTCACATTCCTGTTTTCCAGTGAAGGTCACATCCCTCAAGTGATTTTGATCAATCTGGTTTGGGTCCAAATATAAGTTTCCATTAAAAATATGTTTGTACATCTATATGGATACAGTAACTCCAAAACAGTCCATGGACTCGTGGCACTAGAGGTAAGATCTGGGATGCAGAATAATAGTCTGTGAGTGGAGACTCATGCTTCTTTGTAAGGAGTATCTGCCCAGCACAACTCTGGAAGATCTGAATTATGTTCTGATGGTAAATGGGGAAAATGTTGGAAACTGAACAAGTGTTTCTTGCCTGGCTTTAGTCACAAAGGCCTCTGGTGATGCCAATCTGATTATAAGAGTTAATGGCACCAGACCCTGTTTTAGTGAAAAGTGAATCCAGGAATTTCCTGGCTGCTGTTGAGCTTCCCCCACGCTTTTATTCTTGTGCCACAGACAGCACCTACCTTTCATTACATACAATAATCTACTTCTGGCTCCTGCAAAACCCATTCCCTGTCACTGCTGTGATCTGGCTGCCTGAGCAAGCTGGAAACAAGCCAGTTTCTGCAGGCAGGAGCAAAGGGCAGTGCTGAGCAGCCCTCAGCTGCGGGAGACTCACCGATGCGGGCTGGCAGGTGCATCATCGCAGAAGCTTGAGGAACAAATGCTCTGAAATGAAAAATGACAACTTCAGCTCCCTGAAAGCTTGCAGCTCTCCCCCGTAAGTGGTCTATAAGCACGTAAGAGCCTGACACTCTCTCCTAGCTCCTTCCTTAACTTACTTTGCAAAGCCTTGCAGCAATAAAACCTTGCAGAGAAACTCAAACGACTGCACAAGCTGCTGTTACTGGGACGGTTATGACCAAAAGGATGTTCCCTCAGGGAGTGAGTGGGAAGGGAAGCACACTTGAAGCAAATCTGCTGGTTTCCCAAGCAGCGTGGAGAAACGCAGGGTGCCCGTGCACCCAGCCAAGCAGGTCACCATTGCCTCTGCCACATGGAAAGGACAATTCCACGCGAGACAGCTCTCACAGTCCCCTTTTCAAGCTGCTGGGCCTGCTCAGGGAAGGTGCCTGTGTCAAGCTGTGGTTTGACCCCTTCTCCTGCACACATGTGCCTAAATCACCACAGCAAGATAGTGAGGAACATCTCCTGCTTGCTGCCGGGGCAGGTACTTGCAGTGTTTAAAACATCACTCTGGAGAAACAAGGTGTGTGATTAATGGGCACACGCATTTTCCACCAGCACAGCCTGGAGCAGAGCACAGCCCTCCCCTCCCACCCCTGCACCACTGTGCTGCCCCGGGTCTGAAGCCAATTTGCACCAACATATTCAGTTTTAGCAAAGTCAAGGGGTTCCTGAGGAGCAAGGGGAAGGGTCTCCCCATGCCAGAAGATGCTCCAAGTGGGAAGGTAGGGCAGTGCTGGGGGAAGTGGGAGAGGTGAAGACTCATGCAGTCACATCTCCATGATGGCCACAGTGGAGGGGATGTAGCCAGGGATGCAGCCTGGCCCCACGCCTGCCTGGGCAGCCCAGCTCAGCACTCTGCAGTGAGGGTGCAGGTCTAGGCACATCCCAGGGCAGAGCTCAGTGCTCCCAGGCAGAGGGTGACACCCCGGATCTCCGGGCAGTTAATAGATTCACCAGAAATATAATTAAGAGAAGAAAACACTCGATATAGCCAAAGCCCAGTTAACTCTCACATAGGTGGCAGGTGGCCACGTTCACACCTTCAGTTTTGGTGCCCTGGATCACAGATTAATCCAGGTGACACAGGCAACAGCTGAAAGGTCCCAGCACCCCACAGCATCTCTCCACTCCCTCACCTTCTCCGCAGCTCCGTGTTGTCTCTCAGGGTTGGCTCGCTGGCTGACAGCAGCTTCTGGAGAACAGCCCTCGCCTCCAACCATGCTGCCCGGCCCAGCCCCATGAAGGCATTCAGGGTAGGCTGACAGGGGACACAGAGAGGTGAGGAGGTGGATGAAAGACCACCTTTTGCTTAACCTTTGCGTGCACAGAAGATGTCGTGCACCTCCATCCTGGGGTTGAAAGCCCAGGGGCCGGGGCTGCACAGCGGTGGCTGCCCCGACTGCCTGTCTGCCCTGTCCATAAATGCCTGCACTCCTGTGCTCCCACCACAAGTCCTCTGAAGGAGGATCTGCTGCATGTTTGCATCGTGCCCGTCCTAACACACTACTTCAGCCCTTAGTGGCTTTGATATCTCAACTGTACCAGAGGTCGTTTGTACCTTTACCCTTAACAGAACCTCCCTGTCATTCTTTGCCATGAAGGCACAAGCAGGAATGAAGTAAAGTTTAGGCTTTGTGTCAGACCCCTGCATGGCCAAAATCTGGTGAAACTTTCTGCAAAAGTGTCCTTTGGACCCCCAGTGCCTCTGCTTTCCTTGCTGTCACAGGTGTGATGAGTTTTCCCTGTAAGCAGAGCCTGCTTGATAACACATTTTCAGTTCGTGTTTGTTCATCTCACTACAAGTTTCTAAAACCTCTTATGGACATTTCTCACATATGTATGGAAATCCAAACAACAGACACTGATAAATACCTGGTCAAAGACATGCTGATGTTTGGCAAGAGCTGGTCCATTGAACAGATGTTTAATGACGCTGAGATCCAAAATCTGGTCCCCAATCGCTACCCCAAGCCTGTGCCTTGGCTGGAAAGCAGCAAGAGGGGAAGGGGAGAGAAGAAGAGTTTATGCTTGCGCCCAAAAATCCTCCAAAGCAGGCACAGGGGAAGACAGTGACCACTGAGAGTTTAATCCATCAGAGACAAGAGTTTGATATCCCAGCAGTTGACCATTAACAGCGACTCGATGAGATTGGCTGCTGAAAAATGTTCAGCCCTAGAGGCAGAGCATCGCCGCAGACTTTGAGAGGTGGGAGAGAGCCTTCCCCTCACCCCATCTTCTGGGGGAAGGATAGGACAAGAAGAGGTTTCTTTCCCTGCTCCCTTTCCCCTAGATGTACTTCCCCACTCCTCACTAATAACAAGGATTTTAGACTATGCCTGTATGTCTGAAATACGTTGTAAAGTAGGAAAAAGCTGATCCTCCTTCTCCAGGTATAAAACTGAAACACAGACATGCAATGGCCAGGATTGGTCTCATCCCTATAATCATGTAATAGTAGGGAGAAATAGGCATTTCTGCATCACAGCTCCTCCCTAGAAGGTGAAGGGTGCTCTGGACTCCACTGATGCTACCAGGAACACAGCACAGCCACCGTGTTTCTGTCCCACAGCGAACGCGGCTGCCTTACATCACCCATCCTCACCCCACACGAGGAGCCCTTCCATGAGAACCCCAGCCCAGATCCTTGCTGCAGGAACAGCTCCCCACACGTATGGGAGATTGCAGATGCATTCGCTGGCCAGATGCAACTCAAAACACAAAGGCCCTGTTGATCTGCTGCAGCCCTTGCAGGACCAGCGCCGAGCGCGTGTGGAGCCGGCGGCGACGGCGGGGGAGCAGCACGGGCGGTCCCACTGCAGCTCTGCCACAGCTGTATGGGGGGTTATACAAACACCAGGGCATTCACAGACACATCTCAATTACTTGCATCTTTACATAAAGAAAGACAAACCCGTTAGAGCTGTTATAAAGATTAGTTTACCAAAAAGGGAATGATCTTTGATGAAAATGCACGCTATTAAACCTAATTTTCAACCTTTAATTTCTAAACAAGATTCCAAAAGGGATAACAAATATTTATTCAGCAAACATTCCTGCAGAAAATTCTAAAGGTCAAGGCAGGTTAATTTGTAACTGGGATAGTCAGGTATGACATCAACTGCTTTAGCTTGAAAACACAGGGCCACCTTTAGAACATTCTTTTCCTAAATGATTTCTTAAGTCCTTACCTGCCTTTCTATAGGGTTTTAGTGAAAATGGTTTTTTTTAAGAGAAAAGTTATTGGAAAAGGCAGAAAATATAATCCACCCTTGCTAGATAACAAGACACACATCTAAGAAAAGATTAAATGAACCATCTCAATTTTATCTTTGGAAAATACCAGATCAGAAATCACAATCTTCCAGTTTAGATTCTTTTTTTTTAAACCTGCCTGGATAAGCCAAGACAGCAGAAACCAGGAGATAATCGTGAAGCCTCTGTGAGCAATGATAAACAAATCCTCTGCTTTTTCCTTCCGAGATGAGGCTCTTGGCCTGTTTCCCTTTCTTCGGGAGGGCAGGTCCCCAGGGCTCCATCCCATCGGGCACTTGGAGGTGTCAGGTTCAGCCTAGCAGGGCTCAGTGCTCATGAAAATGGGAATTGGGAGCTGTCTCCTTGCAAGAAAGGTTGAGCCGTGCTTTCTTAGGTGATCATCAAATCTAAGGCCCGAAGCTGGCTCAGCCTGTAGCCTCTGGGCACAGCTTCAAACGTAGCACATTTTCACTTATTCAATGCATCTTTACATAAATGTATGTCCAAAAAAACCACAATAGGTCAGAAATGAAACACACTTTTTGTACTCTTGATTTAATACTTTTGCAGCCACCAAATAAACTCGCCAAGAGCAGGCTCTTAACGGACCAGAAGACAAGACTTGCTTGCAAATAACTGTGTATAATTCAGACTTTGCTTTTCCCTTGTGTCAGTTCATGTTGTGCAAGAGGGACTGGGTGCTACAGAACTAACAGTAGGTTAAAATAAATATTTAATGTGGTTTATTAGGGGTGGTGGTGTGACTACACTCAGCCACAAAGAAAATGAGGGATTGAGTTAAAAAGAAAGTCACTGCAGACTGTGCTGTGCCTTTACTTAAAGAGTGAATGGATCAGAAATCAGTGATTTCACAAAAAATATTGTACAAAACAGCCAAAGTACATCTCATAAGTACTAACACTTTTCATTTCTTTTGTGTGACTTCAATGAAGTTGTCATCAAAATAACCACATTAAGAAAAAAGCTGATGTAGTAGTTATAGTTTTGCTGTCAAGGAAGCCCACCCAAGTGTTTTGGGATGAGTTTTCCTTTATCCCAGGTTGCCAGGAATTTCTGCTCTTATTCACAGCCTTGGAACAACTACAACACCCCAAGGACAAAGTTTGCTGTTACTCACCTCCTCCTTAGTGGAGAAAACCCCATAAGGGAGATTTTGGAGAGGAAAATCCGAGTCCTTATCTACCTGGATGAACGACATGCTGGACACAGAGCAGTCCCTGCTTACAGAGGGGAGCTCCCACCTCCAGGCTGCCACGCTCCTTCGTAGAGGAAGATCCTCTCCAGATGTTGTAACCAAGAGCACAGAAGCACCAAATCCCACCCTCTGTCCTCAGCCCCAACCCAATCACCGACCTGTCTCCATCCCTCCCCTCTGCCCGCTCTCGATGGCAGCGGCCCAGGTTAATTAGTGCCAGAGGTTTGCATGAGTCAGCAGCAGTAACTGCTCCCAGTCAGGTAGGGACTGGTGGAGGAATAGGTTCTCCCTGCTGGATGATAGGCTCTTCCTTCTTGGAACTGGGGCCTTGTTTGCCAGGGACACAGCTGAGGGTGAGGATCCGAGCAGACAGCTCTAAGACATTCCGAAGGGACGCTCACCAGCCAGTGCGATGGTGAAACGATGATGCCCATGCTGAGCAGTTCTTCCACCAGGAAGCTCAGCAACCCTTGGGAAGTTGCACAACTCACACCTGAAACTGCCCTGTGTGCTTTTTTTGTTTTGTAATACAGCACCTGAGTCCTTCCATTTTCTCTGAATAGTTCCAGCAGCTAAAAATCAGCAACAGATGTGCAATCAACCATAAAGAACAGGGAGGGGAGGCTGCTCCTTCTGCTCCCAGCCCCAGCTTCCCCCACCTGCAGGAGAAAATCCACCCATATTTAGGAAATGTAGAAACCAGTGAGGGGACATCCTTGAAATCAGAATCCAATGGCAAACACCACCCCTTTTCAACAGAGATAGTTAGATGTTTGTGACTGCCAAGCCAGAGAACCAGTTTCCTGCTCAGCTTTTTTTTTTTTTGATATAGAAGAGTCATTAGAAGAAACACAGCAGGCTGTGGAGCCAGATACTCAGTGCAAGATGTCACACCACCATTGACAACCAGCCTGTCTGTGACAGCCCTTGGCTAGCAGAAGCAAGCTCACATGGTGCTGGTTGAAAGGGTTTTTTTTTTAAAAAAATAATGCAATGCCTACCACAAACTTCTGTAAAATTTCCCATAGAATCCCTGTACCTAAGGTACAACCCTATTTCACTGATGGTTGGAAATATTTTTAACACAAGGAAGAGGCTTCATACCAAGGCTGTAAGACTCAAGTGTGTAACTTGCTTATTCCAAAAATGAAACATCTTGAAAGCATGTTTCAAATACACCCTGTGCATCTTGAGAAGACAGATTTACTCCAGCGTTGTGTAGTGCTGTGAATGTGCTGCTTTTAATTGAAATGTTCATCTGCTAAGCTCGAGCTGATGACACAAAATATAAAGCTTCACCAGTTACCCAGACTGAGCAGATGAACCACCACAGAGCCAATGCCAAAGCAAACAAAGATGGCACACAATTCTTACAGGGCTGGGAAAGGTAGATACCCAGTCTAAATGCAAGTTTATATATCAGGACTATATTCTACTGCAATATGCTCAACTCTGAGAAATATGCACAAGCCAGGCCAAAGGAGGTTTGCTGGACTCCTTTGAGAACAGTACCTATGGAAACAGAGTTGCCCAATGCTGATCTACCTCACTGTCTGTACTGCCACAGCATTGCAAGGGAGATCTCCTGGCACAGCCACCTTTCTTACCACATCATCAAGGACAAGAAGAGCTGTTTCTTCAGAACGGGCTGTGCTGAAGGGAGCACGTGAATTCCAAAAGGCAGCTGCTTTTCTTGTACATTTTCTTCTTTCAGTCTCTCAGATATCAGAAAATAAACAAGATTGGTTTTCCCCCATTGTGAAATCCACCATGCCTGCTCCTTGCTTGGCCCAGAAGCATCTGTCAGATGAAAGGCAGGTTGGAGGGAGAGAAAAACACTTCTAGGAAAATGACGAGAGACCAGAAATAGGGAAGAGGGAGGAGTCAAACCAAGAAGGGCAAGAGAATAGAGAAGCAGCAGCAAAGAGGAAAGCAAACTGAGGAACACCCACAAAAGAGCCAGCACTGCTGCTCTTCCATGCTCTGTGCTGCTTAAGAGGAAGTTTAGTAAATGCTCTGAGGAAATACAGGATCTTTGACCCACAAAAAGACAGATCATTTCCGAAACTTGCCAGGAGGGGTTATTTATTCCCTCTCCTACTACAAAAATCCTGTGCTTCACAGACTGCAGCTAAGCCATTTTCGCAAGCACAAGATACTTCATTTATTATTGGGTCTTGCAGATTACTTTCCACAGTATCTGACAGGGAAAGCTCCTTCTGCTGCACAGTGTTTATATGCTAAATGTAGTGCTTTATCTACTAATTGCCAGCCATAGCTTTTAAAGGCTATTCAGAATTTTAAAGGATGTAGCCAGCTTTGATTAAAAATTTAACTTTTTAAATAAAGCCACACAATCTCATTTATTTCACAAAAGCTTCAAAGCAGCCGCAAGTCACCAACTGAAATTTCAACTGCAGATCTGTACCATCTGGAGAGGAATTACTTCTATTTTAGTGCAGTTGTGGAGTCTGGTGATGAGCAACACTGGCTGAAGTTACCACAGTACTACATAAACCACTCAACCTTTAAGTTACATGGACTAGGGTAGTTGAATGGTTGAGGTACAGACTCTGATCTAACAAGACAGGCAGTCGTAATTAAAAGGAAGTCACTGAGCACCCTCACATGACAATAAAAGAACAATCTTCTACTCCCAAATGGGTATCACTTACAAGCCTATAGATCCACTAAGGAGCAGTGGGTGGCTGTAGCAGTGTCCTACACTGTATCCTATAGATTTCAATCCTCAGAAGAAAGGACCTCTCACTGGAGAAAGTCTCAAGAGCTGTTCTCTCACCCAACTTTGAGGAGGTCTGTGCAGTGCTGCCTGTCAGATCCTGGATCACAAACCCCACAGCTGTTATTTCCTAGAATCAGAATTGCAGGTGTGGACCCACAGCCCAGCCACTGGCCACATCTTCTAGCTGTGGGTGTGTTGTCACAAATGACCCCTGTGCACAGATGCAGAGAGAGCCTGGAGGAAGAACTCCCTGGGCAGAACGTATCAATGCACAACATAGAAAGCTTCTGGAAATTGTAGTCTTTGACAGTTATATGTGAAAGGGTAAAAAAAGAAACAAACCAGAAGTTGGCTGCCATTGGGATATGGACAATCTGCATGGATAAATACACGAAGTAAAGGTCTCCATGAAAACAAAGCAAGAGAAATCCAAAATACAGATGCCAGTGACAGCCATAGGGGCTCCAATTTTTTTTAAACTTTATTTAATCAAAGTTAAGACGTGGATAAACATAAATACAGCACAGATACTTCAGATCATTCTTCATATTTGTGTACAGACAGACTGATGGATGTAATCCCAATGAAACCTGCAGTCAATGAAGTGCATACAGCCTTCCCCCCACACACACAAAAACAAAAACCAATTAAAAAAAAACAAACCCACGCAGACAATCTCAGCACACACTCTCATTACAAATGATTCATACATAAATAGGTAGAGGGTGCAAACAAGCTAATATGCCAACATGTATAACCTCTCGTTAATGGGAAAAAAAACCAAAAGCAGCCATAATGATTAAAATACATTCAGTTACTGATAACTAGTTGTGCCATACAAGGCATTATCAAAAAAAAAAAGGAAATTGTGCTGCAGAGAAAAGCTATATACAACAAGAAAATAAACTGCAAAGTTAACGCATGCATGTTTTATCCTGGAAAAGCACAGCCCTCCAATATTTTCGCCACGTTTGTTATAAAAGCCCTCTGCACTCAACTAAAATGAAAATGATCTTAAAGGATAATACTTGTAAAGTTTAAGTCTTCAGCCACAGAAAACTGCAATGAAAATAAATGTTCAGAGTCATTTTCAAAACAAAAAAAAACAACAAAAAATCTATTCATCTGATGACATGCATGATTAAAAGGTCTAGGCAAGATACACTGCTCTACATTCCTGATGACTAAGGAAAAAAGCTCAAGTCAATTTAATCTGCAGATGGTCAGAGAATTTTGTATTCCAGCAGAAGCAGCAGTTCAGATCTTCTGGATCTTTTCCCCAACAACTACAGGATTCTCTTTTCTGATTTTCTCAGCAGCATCAGCTTTGTAATTGTAAGAGCAACTGTGTACATCTGAATAACGGTGCATACCACAGTAAACGTTTCCACACCGACACTCAAACCCTGTGGACAGAAATATTAGCTTAGACATTTCATTTTTAGTTACACTTTTGTTTTAAATCCTGAATGTGGTCACTCACTAGCAACAAATCTCAGTCACCACTGTCAATCAGCCAAAGAGTCCCTGCTGCAGAAAGCATAAGAATCACAAATAATATGTTTTAATTGATTACAGTAAGATTTGATTTAACCATTCCCTCTACCACAATACACTGGCACATAGCAGCAACCTCCTGCTAGAGTCCTCCTGCTCCTTTTCTCTGTTTATGAATCTTCACCCCGTAGAACTCGAGTCCTTCTTAGGCCCTTTCACTGAACCACTGCAAAGCGGTTAGCAAACAGCAGCAAACTATCATCCAATTCCTCAGCTAAGCAGACTTGCAAAGGGAAGTATTTGGAATTATGAATTTCATTTAAAGACAGGAAGCTGAAAAACAAAGTAATACATGAATAAATCTAGGAAGAGCCAAGCTGAAAGCACCTTTGGCCAAGTTTTATTTCAAGTCAACATCAAGATGACCATGCCCTAATTTTCCCTTAAGAGAACAACCTTTCAAAGGTCCAAAGCCTAAAGAAGTCTAAGTGAAATCAGAATTCCTTACCAGTCAGTCCAACCTTCTTCCTGCACATGAAGCAACGATTCTTTTTCTGTTTGGGTTTGTCAAGTGACTTGTCTTGTTCTTCAGGTGTAGGTTCTGCATTTTCCGACACTGAAGCTAGCATTGAAAAGGTTAATAAGAACAATGGGAAAAGAAGGTTCTCTCTCCCCCCTTCCTCTGTTGAAGTCATACGATAATCTAAAGTCCATGTTATAAACTTAGGTTCTGGGCTTAGCCATTCTGCAGTAGCTTACATGTCTGAAGTGTAACGGACTCTCAGTAGTGGTACTGTAACTCCCTCCTTCTAGACCTTCAATCTAATTTAATTAGAAAAATCACTGAAGACTCATACAAAACTCACAATACAAAAACACCATAAAGAAACAGAATAAATTAAAATAAGCTTTTCCGAGTAAGATTCAGTGCTGTCAGGTTTGGGAAAAGAATCAAACACCAAGCATTTTCCCCACCAGTGCTACTAGTCTGGGTCCTAAAATCTACCTGTAAGAAGCACTGTATTTAGGATCAGTTGAGTAAAACACTCCCTTTCAAATACTGAGCTAGTATTATTTTTTTCTGAAAGCTCCAGTACTGAGGCCACACAAAACTCAGTGTTTCAGAACAATCTCCACCACTGTGATGCTGCTGCTCTTGTGTACCTGGAAAAAGCCTACACAGAGGAGAGTCACTACATGGGGTGAGACACCATTGGCTCAAGATACACATACTTACAGGGAGGAAGTACACTATCTTGAAACCCAGAAGGAAGCAGGTAAACATTTTAAAGAGTTGTATTAAGACAACTTTAAACCTACTTTAATATTCTCTTGCTTGTGAAAGTCACAAGTGACAGGTCGAGTGGGAAAACATAAACAAGTAATGGTAGTATTTGCCTGACCCAGGTAAAAATAGAAATTGGCTGGTTTTCCTCCAGTATTTGCACATTCCTTACATTACAGAACAGAAATAGAAACCAAAAAACCCAGCTTCATTTCAAGAAGGGCCAGGAGCCAATCTGTGCCTACCAGTCACTGCTAGATCACAGCAGAGCAAGTCCCCAGTGAGTAAGGTATAGAGAAGCCAGGGGTATTTGCAGTAAAGAGCCAAAGAATGAAAGTAAGCTCCCCTGGGAGGAGTGTCAATGGATGCAGTGCTAGAACCAGTGCTGTAAAGAAGGGAATAAAACAGCAAGCCCAGGCATTTGTCAGGGAAAAGGCTGCAGACATCTCTGTGCAGCTCGACTTTTGTTAGGCCGAGACTGTCAGATGCAGTTCTGTGCTAGTTCTGTGCCTGCTGACTGCTATTCTCCAGGACAATTCTGGTGCAGTTTTTTTCCTGTGCTGCTATTCTCATGATTTTTTTTTTCAAAAGAAAAGACTATGTATCAAAATATTGTAGTCTGTACTAAGCAGCATCAATGGTAGCAAAATACCTGACCACCAGCAAAGACTTTGCCCAACTGGACAGTGTATTTGAAAGGTTAATCTACCAAAGAGACTGTTACACATGATTTACTAAATCCTTTAAAAATCACCGTCTGTATTACAAGCAAAGCTTTTCTTTGTCCTGAAATTTATAAGAATTGATAGTTTGCAAAAAGGATTCAATGGCTTTAAATGGCTGTTAATGGGCACATTTTGGAGCGGATACATCACATGCAAAAGTTTAGAAGATAAGAGTCAAAAGCAGTAAGGATTAAAAGATGCAAGATAAGCATCAGAAATGGCAATACTTACTTCAAATGAACTCTTTCACTGTTATATACAGCGGACATTACAGTGTTTATTAATTGTAGTGGGTTGGCTTTTGGATTTTTTAGGTCTTCCTTAAAAATGGAGGTCAGAATTCATTAAGAAAGCTGCATGCCACAGATTAGCTTTTAGCAAGCTAACACATTCAAGTCTGCATTTCCCATTGCAGACAAATCCAGCTACCTCAATGTAAGTTTTATTAGAAGTCTCTGTAGCTATTAGCCAAATTTAGGAAAAACTGGCACCGTTCCTTGCATAACAAGGCCCTCTAATACACATATATTACATTTTGTTTGTGCGTATGGGTTTTAACTATTTCTAGAACTGAGTAGGAAGATTGTACTACTGCTGCCACAAGTCACTTATCTACTGTAGTAACCATAAATTTTAGATCTCCATTTGTTCTTGCACAGAAGCAAGATTTGATTAAAAAATCCTCTGTGATAATCATGAACATTCCAACTACCAAACCACCTTTAGATGACAAAGTGCCAGCGTTTGCCCTCCATCTATAAGATGGTGTAATGGACACGAGAGAAAGGCCAGGTAAAATGCAATACCAGCCAGCTCAGAGCTCACAGGAAACACACTGCAGCCACTCCCAGCTGCTGTACTTTGTCTGGATTCCAGGATGCTACTGCCTGCTTTGCTTGAACCAATTCCCTCCCTTCCTCCAGCCCCAGTTCTGCCTTTAGCTGGAAAACAGAAGCACTGGCAGCACCAGGACAACCTGCCAAGTCACCAAAAAGGAATAAAGTACGAACATGCACCCGTTTTCCTGGAGCTGACAAGCTGCACTGCCCACCAGAAGTTCTGGTTTATAGCGCACGTTCTTAGATGATCAAAACAAGCAGAGTCTGGATTTCCTCCTAAAGGCAGAAGTTTTTGCTACTGCTTTGCTTGTGCCAACCCTGCCTGAACTTCAGTGCCTCTGACTGTGAAAACAGCCCCCATGAGATACAGAACACTCAAATTCTTACATCCCTGCAGGCAAAACACAAGTCCATGCATTTGCTACAGGACTCCTGATGCCTGGGCCTTTTCTCTCTCCTCTCTCCCTACTCTGGCTGGTTTAGGTTTGTCACCTCTACATTACAAGGCAGAGCTTCTCAAGGAAAAGGGTTCCCCATTCCCACAAGTAAGAGTAAGAACAGCTACATTTACCTCCAAAATGCTCCTGACCAGACCTAGAAAGAATAACGTCCACTCTTCCACAGGCATGAAATGTGAAGTTAATTTTAAGCAGACCACTACTTCCTAAGACTTTAACATTAAGCTGAAGTTATCAGCCCAATAAATTCATTTCTCTTTCTCTGAAAATATAAGAGCACACTTACCTATAGAATTTAGTTTTAAATCTCCCTCACAATTGTGACAATTCAATGAAATCCACTTAGCATCCACTACAAGCTGCTCCCTCCAAGCTTATACTTTCAAAGCAAAATACTTTAAAAGTGGAAACACCACATTTCTTATGATTTTCAGTAAAGGGATAGCACACAAGAAACTTTAGAAAACGAGGTTGACCCTGCCACAGTGAGTTATAAATAGGATTGTAATTTAGAACTGCAATTACACAGTCGTGGTGTTCTTAGTTTAGAAATCACTATGGTACAAAGAAAAGGACACAGCTGAGTACTTTAAACACCTGATATAGGTTGATCTTGAAACGCATTTTTGTAAAATGTGAATACACCTTGAAATCAAAGCTTCTACTTGAGAAACCTATCTTACCTTCTTATAGGGAGAATTAGCTTTAGAGGTGAAGAATTAGAAGCAGCATAAACTTACCCAAATGGGTAAGAAGAGAAACATTCCTCAGAAAACTCGCAGGGAAAAGTACTTCACAGCACACGCATCAAAGATCGTTTTAAAATAAAGCACTCCCCTCGTCTCCCACTGAAAAGACAGTAGGTGCTGCAAAGCTAGAGTTTCAACTTACAGCTAAGCCAAGCAAGGAAAATGTAAATGCAAACAGAGACTAATTCAGGCACTGGACAGAAGATGGAGAATTGTGACACTAGCAGGAAAAAGAAAAAAGAAATGACAGGGTAGTAAGAAGATTAGCTTATAGAAGTTGCCTTTATATTCCCCAATATAAGCCACATCCATATCTGCACAAGCCTGCAGCACAGCAGTCAAGTGCCTGACTGAGGTGTTCTACTTCTGAGGTTCCAGAAAGGGATGTAACTGCGCGGGAGCTGGGTCACAGCTGGCACGCCACACATCCCAGGTTCACCATACGGCACAACAAGGATCCAAGTAGAGCCATATGCATATTGGATACATCAACTAAAAAAACAAGCTTGCAAACCTACTGCTGCTGTGCAAATACACAGAAATTAAGAAGCACAAGTCTTTTCCATACTTCTTGTTCTCTCCAGCTGGGTTAAGACTAGACATCATTAACTGATACTAAGAGCATGCATTATGCCCGTTGTCAAAACTGACACAAGAGCCCTAAGCTCCTGAAAACTAAACAGCAGATATTAGAACATATGTCTAGAATACATCTTTTCAAGAGTGCACATATTCCTAACTGACATCTCAAAGACTGGTACAAAATGGCACCAACATTAAAGCCTCTTCTCTGAGTTTTACAGCTACAGTTTATGTGACTGAGGAGGTGGCCTTACTCAGAGCAGCAGCTGAATAACAACTCTTCTATTCCACCCTATGAGACGGGAGAGCTCAGGTTTGGAAAAGTATCTGAAAAGCAGACTCTGATACCACAAGTACAATGTAAGAACTTATATTTAGCATATTTAAGTGGAATTACATGTCATATCTGTGGAAAACCCAAATTCCTATGTTTAGACTAGTTTGCAGAAGCATAACTCTACCCATTAAAGCCTTGGCTGTGTCAGCAGAAGTAAAGGCATAATACTTACTGACTTACCTTTAAGTACCTTCTATAATGCCTATGGATTACAAGTCTGAGCAAATTTTGCATACTATTTGGCATTTTTGCATTTTCCTAAGAAATACTATTAAGAACTTATTAGTTTTAAGCTCTGTGAGCCTGTACATAAAAAGAAAAAAAAATCAAAGAGAAAAAAACTTTACATTGTATCACTAATAAGGATTTTATACCAATACAGTTAAAGTCACCCACTCAGCCATTTTCCTTCAAGCAACTATAGTTTGTGGTTTGGTAATTTCATATTTCATAAAGTGAATTTCACTGGGTCAAAATATCACACCTCTACAGCTCATAGGTGGTATGTTCTTTTATAGATGTTTCATGTTTATACAGAACACTAACATTGTTCTTATAATAACAGCTATTATGTCATAGCACCCCATCACAAACATGCCAAAAAACTTCTGATATTTGCTGCAAGTGACTACTCTGAGAAGTAACAGATACTCAAAATCCTACTTACGTGTAGCAGCTGTGGCATAAGGACAGAACATTATGACAAGCACTTCCAACCCCAATTAACACACTTGTTATAGCAGATACTGAAAACACCAGTTAAACACTTTCAGACTTGCCTTTTAAGAAAGTTTATCCTTATTTTGCCTTCCAATTTCTCAGAATATTTGGGCTTGATAATAAACCATCTCCTGACTAGAAGTACATTAAGAACAGTCAAAGTTTTAAAAATATTATTCATAAGTTCTGTCTTTGAAAAATAGGTACCAACCTTGCAATTCATCTGTCTCAGGTACTGTTTTGTCCACAGCTGTACTATCCGGTTGGGATGATGCTACAGATTCTGATAAAAGTGACTGAGTTGACACAGGGCTGGGGGAGGGGACAAAAAAAAAAAGAATTATAACTCTTACGAGCCATGTCTGTGTTCTATAGAACATTCCTGAAAGAAATTCATTATCTTTCAGAATAGAATCATAGAATTATCTGGGTTGGAAGAGACTTCCAAGATCATCAAGTCCAACCCTTAACCCAACATTCTCATCATTACTAGATCATGGCACTAAGTGCCACATCCAGTCTTACTTTAAAATCCTCCAGGGATGGTGAATCCACCCCCTCTCTGGCCAGGCCATTCCAATGACTGATGACTCGTTCTGTGAAGAACTCTTTTCTGATATCCAGCCTAAACCTTCCCTGGCAGAGTCTAAGCTCGTGCCCTCTTGTTCTGTTGCTGGCTGCCTGGGACAAGAGTCCAATCCCCACCTGTCTACAGCCTCCTTTCAGATAGTTGTAGAGAGCAACAAGGTCACCCCAAGCCTCCTCTTCTCCAGGATAAACAACCCCAGCTCCCTCAGCCTCTCTTCATAGGACTTGTGCTCAAGTCCCTTCACCAGTTTTGTTGCTCTTCTAGTACATCTTGATGATCTTATAGTTCATCTTGATGAAAGAACAAACCAAAACTTTGCATTCTGAAGTTATTCCTGTAACCATTTAAAAATGCCACAGTGTCTAAGAATACTGGACAACCTGAACTGATGAAAGAATTAAACATTCTTTGCATTTCTATTGAATGCAACATTCCAGCTCAACTACAAAAAGAGGAAAAGTATTTTTGGGTAGTTTGGCACACCATCCTTCCACACAGAAGCAATAATGCAACATTCAATATGCATGGATTTTTAAAACATAAGTCAGCGAGATAATTGTAGAGGAGTTACTTTTGGTGTTCTAGTGATACCACCAAGAAAATTGCAGCATGTCAATGTTTCCAGTAATAAAGCATCACAGATAGTAATTCACAGGGTGAAGTGGTGCTGGTCAAACCTCCCAAACTGTGAGCCACACTAGTAAAATCCCATAATGGCTGAAAACTCACAGATGAATGCCCTGACAGTTATAGGAGAGAGAATTGATGCCAGCAGTCACTTGCAGCCAAGCTCTTCACCCAGCAGCTCTACTATGGAACAAGACAGGGCTGCATTCCCAAGCAAGAGGTAGCACTACCTCACTTGCCCAATTTGCTTCTTCCTCTGCAAGTAGGGATGCATTCCAAATCCAAGAAATGGGATTATCCAGCAGCTTGTGAACCAGCAAAGCCCCAACAGTAGTCCATGACACAACCAGGACACCGGAGCCATAATTTCAATTGCCAAGAAATGCATGCAGGGCTCAAACTGCAGGTTTGGTCACCTACAAGGGGGCACTATCAATTTACTAGCCGTTTCCTCTCAGTATCATTACTCTAAGTTATTGTCAGAGACTGATGTTGAAGCCCTGCTTTTATTTTGGAAAAAAAGAACAAGTTACACTGATTTTTTTGAAGTGCAAGTCCAAGAGCAACCATCCACTCTGTTCTCCTGTAATCAGCAATGAAGCTAGTGATCAAAGAGATACTTTTTTTTTTTCCCCTCTTTCATGGTATTATAAAGGTTGTGTGAGGAAACTCAAGGCACTGTATTTGGTTCACCTCTGTGCATTGACCTGGATGATTTTTTTTTTTTTTAAACATACCAGAAGAGTTGTATCAGGGTAAGATATTTATCTTCTACCCAGAAGGGAAAAACCAAATATAGCACCAAGCATGGCACCCAGCATTCAGTTCATATGCAGAATCCAAGCATGAGATAACACTTCCTATAAAAAGCTAAGGAGCAGAAAACAGTCTGAACAGAATCAGCCAACAGTAACTGATGAAACTGCTCTCAGCTGGTGTTTTACTACATTCTGATTTTATAAAGGACAGTCAGAATGACTATTACTGTAAGTTAGCTTCCACAGTACAACATGCTACCATTTTTCACTCAAAAAATTTCCAAAGCACTGAAGTTGCTGCTGGTTGTGTCATACTAAACTGAAATGCAGTCACTAAGTATGAACAAATATTTAGCTTTTACAAATGGAGAGCACTTAGCAAGTCTGAGTGATTTACAAGAGGACATTATGTCTCTTTGAATAATCCAGTTGCATTATTACTTGTTTAATAAGAAATCAATTCAGCAGCACAACCTGTACTAAGACTCAGATCTTTCCCCCATTCTAGTACGCTCTGTTTTTTGCAAAGCAACTGATTTGTTAATACATTATCATACATTTATTTATGAGAGCTCCAGTCATCAGCTTTCTGACATCTTACAAAATCCTCAAATTTCTAAGATGGAAAGAGCTCTCCTTTGGTAAATGTACAACCAACTGCACACTGTGGAGTCAGAAGACTAGCCAGATAAGCCTCCACAGAACAGCATGAAGCTGGCAAGTATTTAAGGCTAAATTATGAAGACAAATTTGCATCTGAATGCAAAATGTAGCTAACAGATCAGCTACTATTTACTCTGAGATCCCACGCTTTAAAGTTAGCAGTTAAGTCTTACTTGTTTTCCTAATCGAGGTCCTAGAATTTAATTATGCAGCATCAGTACACTTCATTTCATCTTGATACAGATTTTTACATTAAAACACAGAAGAACAGACGAACAGCTTACCTTGGCATAGATGGAGTCGATGTAGAATCTAAAGTTGATTGAGTTTCCTCGGTGCTGCCTTCTGTGCACTGAACCGGTAAGGACTCAGTTATACTACTGACAGAAGTTGCTGGAAGGAAGACACTACTGTAAAATTTGTTACAGCACTTCCTGGGATTACAAAAGTTATACAATGCAATTATTCTTTGACCCCCCATAACACCAGCTAGGAAAGTAATTGAATCTCAGCCTATATCATAATGAAACATGATTTTACATAAGGTAATTATGTTTGGCCATAATTTGATCATGTTCCAGCCCCAGGCCCACAGAAGTTACAGAACACAAATTTTGAAGCTGCAGCTTTGAGATGGTTACCAATTTCTGCTTCTTAAGGCGTGTACACACAGCTCTCTCAGCATAAAGTGCAGTGTTCTGACATAAGCTTATTTTTTTTTTTGTAAAATAACCAAGATGTATCTGTGAGAAACAGTACTGTAGCATCCTAGAGCCAACTTAGGATCCATTTAGAAGTTGTAGAACCTACATTCTCAGATTTCAATAGAAGCTATTGCTTCAATTTTAAAGTCAGGTTCATATCATTTCAAGGAAGAAAGTCTTCAAGAGTGCACCATGAGATTCCTTGCTGTCATTATCCAGCTGAACCATAAGAGATATTTTAGAAGCTCCAGGGAAGCACTCCCTAACCCTCCTTCCTGCAGCAGAACATGCTAAAGTTGAACACAGCAGGGTGAAGAGAGCAGAGAAAGGATTCCTCTTTCTGGGGCCACTACCATCCATTTGAAGGGGGAAGAGGCCTTTAGTTTTTTCTAGAGAGTGAATGTTGAAAGACAGCACTTCTATCTACAAAGCAGTTTTCCCCTCGAAAAGACCATAGTATCAGGGGCAATGGGTCAAAAAACCTCTCTGAAGTTACGAGAAACTGTTTTTAAAACACGTCTACAGGTTAATCCTTCACCATCTGTACTTTAAATGTGTTTCAAAACATTCCCCAAGCTAAATGTTCTCTCTACCGTCAGTAATTTTGGGGGGAAATATGTTGGTACAGGATTTTTCCCACACTGGAAACACTCAGATTAATACAAAAATTATTAGCAAGAGTCTACTTCTGAGCAGATTAATCACAGCATGATTATAACATAAGCATTTCATCCAGGTTCAGTCCATAAGGTAAGATCCCTGAATAAAATGGTTCGCATTGATGCTCCTACACTTTTAGTTCTTAGAAGTATCAGGAAGCAAGTTGCTGTCTACTGTCTCCTTCAGAGTTGTTGGAACAGATGTACATCTGTATTACTTACCAGGAGGACTAATTCTACCATTACTGTTCTGCCTTTGGAGGTGTTCTTTGTAGCACACTGAGCACATGCCATTTGTACGAGGGTTCCCATAGAATCCGCAGCCAGTGGAACAAAGCATAGGCACTTGGCTACGGTTAGTTTCTTGAGCCATTTTCCCTTCTTCTATAAACCTGAAATTGAAACACAGTACCCAGTATTTAGAGACCTGAGAAAACTCTTCTTTCACAGCTGACATTTGAATATCTGGAGCTTCCTAAAGCTCAGCAAAAAGAGCTACTAGAAAAGATGCCTTATGGGTAACGCAGTGCCCTTTCCAAAAAAGTCTATAAAATTTGTCAAAAAATACCAATGTAACCATACATACCCTTTGCATTACCCACACATACAGACCCTTCCAGCCCCACAATGTTATGGTCAATATATAGCCCACGAAGAAAAGTAACTTTAGAAAATATTGAAAGTATTACTGCGTCTGGTGGTAATTTAGGGGAGTGGGACACCCATGCTGAACTCTTCTTAAAGCCTGATACTATGAATGAGAACTATAAAATCAATGTTAGGCACTGTAACATCTTTACTTACTGTATAATAATTATAATTAACAGACACATGAATTTGCCAGTTACTACTTAGTCACCACATCATTAGTGAAGGATGACACCAGTACTTACCACAAAACCTATATAAGGATTTTTCACGTGCAAAAAGAAAGTCATCCTTTCAGTCAGAAACATCAGACTAGGTACACATACCTCATATGCCAATTCTGTGTCAAAAAGTACTAGAAATGCTAAATATCAAGGCAATTCATAACATCCTTGGATGTAGTTTTCATAAACATTGTACAATTTGTAATTTTCATCTCTGGCTTGTAAAGATCTCTAAAAATTCTCAATAAAAGAAAATTACAACAAATGACAATTGTCAAGTGTGTTCTAAGTCTCCTAACTGTTCTCAAACAATTTAACTTTTAAATCCATTATTGACAACTTTCACCCTGAGATAAAATTAATTTTCCGTTTCCTCCCCTTTATAAATACATCCTTGCCCTTTTATGTATCAGTTTTGAAAGAAAGCTTCTCATTAAGAAACTAAGTATCTCAGTATGTATTTCAACACCAAAGCAAAGAAAATCAGAGGAGAAGGAGCTTCGAGATATTTGAATACTTCACCAATTGCCAAGTTATAAAACTAGATTAAATCACAGTAAGAAGTACACTAGGGTAAAAAGATTTGCTTTTATGTAAGATGTATTTTAAGCCAAACAGAAACAATTTTCCCATTATTTTGTTTTCAGACAAACATCCTCATCTCACACCCACATCCATTGCATTTCATTTTTATTTCCCCACAGCCTATGAAATTGATACCTCACAAGCAAACCTCTGGGTTACAAAGCTAACAGCCACACAGAAATGACAGTGAAGTCTTCTGCTCAGAGCAGCAAGGTACTCTACTCTAAAGATGAGAAGGCATTCAGGATAAGACAAAGAAGGCGTACAGGCAAGAACAGGGGAAAAAAAAAAACTCTGATAGCATCTTATTCAGCTTCAACCTGCAATTAGACTTGTTTCAGCTGTTTGACTGCACTCCCTCACCCCAATACAGAAGGCATTTGCTTTCAACATACAAAGCCCCCATTGACCTCAAACGACAGCTAAATTTGATTTTGCTGAAGTACTGTACTTGTAGCTGAAAGTGTACTTTAATTCCTTTCTCCTTTAAAGACAATCCTTTAAAATGAAACTGCAAGAAGAATATGTGGGAATTCAATTCTTATGCTGGGCCCAACATCAAGCTAAGCCATTTCAGCAATGTAAATGGACATGAGTTCTGTGCTTTGGTAACTCAAAGACAAAACCTTATGCAAGTCACTCTTGGCATAGAATGGTTTAAGATTGAAAGACTAATTAAAAAAAAAACTTGGACAGAATATTTCAAGGGCTAACAGAGACTCAATGTCACAATATAAGTACCAACCCTTTTAAATTTAGACAGCAACACATTAGAAGAATGCCACCACGCTGACTTTCAAAATTTACCATGATTGCCTTTCTGTTCAATAGTTGCTTCAAGCAGCAGACAGGAACTCAATAACAGCACCACTTGCTGCTAATGTTCTTATTCCCCAACACAACCACTGCCGAAGGGATCAGGTGTTAATGCAATCACAACAATTTCTAAGGTGGATGTAAAAAATGTCTGCTCAAATTCAATAAACACATTGTGAAAAGTACACAAAGATGCCCAGACAAAAAACTAGAAAAGCTGGACTGAGTTCCAGCTAAGCCAGTTCCTGAGTTCATTAGCCAGTGGATCCTGTCACCAGCCAAAGCACAAGCCACTGGCATGAGGTACCAGAGCACTTAAATCTCCAAGGGGAAGTGCCAGGGATTCTTCTGGAGAGCTTTAATAAAAGTCACAGGAAACCAAAGATCCTTCATTGCTTGCTAATACTTGAGGAATAAAATGGAGAAGAGATAAGATCAAACTGATGCAATGTTACAAAGTCAAATGAGAAGGAAGTTAAACCAATACAACTTCTTGTGTTCAGGAGGAGCAATCCTTCACACTCCCCGCACAAGCCCCAGTGCGCAGCTGGGCCCTCACTGACCCAATTAGTATCCCGAGCCACAAAAAAAAAAAAGGCCATCATCACCACAGAAAGTTTTCTGACAGTTCAGTGAGCTCAATCAGTTCACAGAGGAAAAAAGCTACAAAAGAAAAAAAACATCACACAGAGAGGAAAAACTCTGGAACTGATGTGTGATGATGTGCGACAAGGAGAGACAACACACAAGACCACCTCTTTTAGCAGCCTGTAAGCTCCTAGATGAGATAGATTAGTTCAACTATCTGAAGCCACAGAATGCCAAACCAGTATAATAAGCTCTTTCTCCCCAGTTCCTCATTCCTCCTTCCATGCTGTTCCCTCCCGCCTCAGTGCTCACATGCACCAAAACGAATCAAGGAAGAGATCAAACTTAGAAAAGCAATCACTCCATCTTCTGCCAATTAGTTTTAACACAAACTGGTTCCCGAGCTTGTTTGTCAGAAGTGCTGTTTGGGCATGAGAGAGGGTCTAGCTGAAGACATGTGGAACCATTTGTTTCAGCAGCTTTAAAGCATTAGAACCACCAGCCAAAAAATGAGGCATTGAAAATGTAAGGGCAGTTCCGGCCGCTGCACTTCAGACACTCCTCTCCTGAACACATCCACTACTGCAAAGAGGGCAGAAGCCAAGATGACACAGCACTGTGCCTTAGGGACTTTTCTTCCACACCACTTGGGCAGGCAGGAGTCAAACAGCCACAAGCAGAGCACCCTGACTCTGTCCCCACCTCAGCAAACACGAGCAGCAACACATCACTGAATGATGTTTTGGGGGGGACAGAAGTTCTTGGCTCAGCTTCAGATGACTTTTGTTTCACAGCTGTCCACAATTCCTCATGCAGTAAGATCCACAGTATCACTGAGCCCAACCATCACATAAGCCAGTAATGGTGGGCTGTCACTGAAATTACACCTGTGGAAGTGCTATGAAAGAGGTGAACCTGCTCCTGCAGCCCTGGCTCCTGCTGTGCATCCCCACCTCTTTCTCAAGTGAGATGAGCTCATATATCTGATGGAAAAAAATGGAATATTTATTCCGGTGGACTAGAAAGGCTTGCTGAATAAAGACCAAGTCTACAGAACTGACAGAAGGCAAAGGATAAAAATAGGACAACACTTTTTAAGGGGCAAGCCTGCTGTACAATATATCCCAAGTGCATACCCTATATCTGTAGTTTCTAAACAGGTCTCCTAGCTTGGCTTCAATACAAAACTTGAAGCAACTTCATAACTGAAGCGACAGCAAGGGCTTGGAAGCAACACAGCTACATACACGTCCCGCATTACGTCGTGCTGTAAATCCCTCTAGGTTCTGCCTCTTCCCCCCCCAAGCTGTGCTCACACAGCATTTGTATGGTCATCCTGTTACTCCGAATCATATTCACCTTAAAGAAGAAAACAACCAAACTCTGCAATATTAAGCATGTTCCCTGCTCTGCTTTACAGTACAGTTGTATAACCAGTTGTACAAGCACTAATGACATGGAAGTATACTAGAGGGAAGGGCAAAAGCCTAAACCAGCCCCCCTCAATACCCACTTTGTGGATGCCACTAGAAGCATGGTAGCACACAGCTCTGTGGGTTAAGTCCTTCTTTTCCTAAAATTTGGTGCTTAAAGTGTACTCATCACAGACAACTTCATGCATCTCTAAGGCCTGCTAACTGCTGCTGCTACAGGTCCTGCCATTCCCCCTCACTAGTGCACATCCTCAGAGAGTAACTTGTTCTCTGTAGCAAGCAACAGCCACAATAGATCATATAAAGGACATTACTGACTACAAAACGTATGTGGAGTTGAAGCTGTGGAAATGCTAAAGCAGGGTAAATCTTTTGGACACCACGTTCTCTAGGAAGACAGTCACCTCTTCCAATACTCTGCAAAGGAAGTTACAAAATACTTCTGTATATCCCTTCCCCACAGAGCAAGCACCATGGTGCTGGTCTTTTTTTTCCACTTCTCCTTTTCCTTTTAATTAAATGTTTATATGCTACTATTTTCAAATAACTGACACCCTAGCTTTGTAGGGCTTCAAATGTTAATCAGCGAGATCAGAGAACAGCATTTAGCAGGATTAAATACACAAGGTTTAGGAACAATCTCTCTTTTCACCTCTCAAAAAGCAGAAAAAAATCCCCACAAAACAGCCAGCCTTCTCTTCATCTGTCTTATCCAAAAAAAAAAACAAACCCCACACCCAGTCTCTTGAATTCTAGTTGTCCTCATACTTTAATATGTTGTAGGGAAAGCCTGCAGATCCTCACAGCCGCTACGCCAGCTGAACTACAGCCTTGTGTTCTGCAAACTCCTAAAATTCATGACTGGTATGAGAAGGATCCCTCCAAAATGCTTACACTGAAGCAGAAGAGACCACCCAAAGAGTATCCTTCAGTTGCAGTACCAAACCAGACATTGTTTGAACCACACTGATGACAGCTTTGAAAATGTTTCTGAAAGAGAAAGCAAAGCTATTAGTGTAAGCCACTCTCTTCACCGAAGATCAACACACCGACTGACTTCAGTTGACACTCGAAGGATGAGCCCAGTTTTTAAACAAGTAATTAAAATATTCCCTCCTCTATCATAACCACCTTTATAACGAAGTACTTCAGCACTGATTTAAATAGCACCAATACTAATGGTCATTTTCCCCATCCTAATGAAAAAAGGAAGAAACTATAAAATTTAATTTGTGCTGCTTAAAAATATAAAGCATTATCCCACGCACAAACAAAAGCAAGATATGAAGTTGTTAAGACAAAAATACATTTTAGAGCATGTACTAGTACAGGTATCTGATATCATTTGCATCACCATATGAAGAGGCATGTTGGTACAAAAAACCCCCAACAATAAATAGGAAATGCATTCCTCTTGCAGGCTTATCAAAACAAATGGGAAATAAAGGCCTAAGACAAGAGGTCCACTGAGCCTTGCTGTAGAAGTTACCAAAGCAGCAACTACATTCAAGGATACTGCTACACAGTAGAATTTACAGAGCCATAGCTGCTCTGGTATGGAAGCAGGACACTCCTCACGGTATAAAGCACTAGACTCAGAAATTAACAGCAAGCTACAGAACAGCCCTGTTTTCTTTTTTTATTCTGTTGCTCTCTCCCAAAAGGCCCCCAATTTACATTCACTGAGCAGTCCCTTGAAGCTGCTTTAATGCATAACCATGTCCCAGCAACTTGCTCTGGAGCCAAGAAGAACTGGCAGGTTTGAATAGGGGCCTCAGTCATTCCAGTTCAGCGCAGCTTGCTGGTTGCAGTCAGACATGTCATTTCATCTATAGCTCACCCTGGCGAGAACACTACAGCTGGTTCAGATTTGCCCACGTAGCTACATGTGTAGTTACACTCTGACCCAGTTTCATCAGAATGCTTTGAGTTAAAAAAGTGAATACGGTTCAGGACCAACTATGCAAGCAGATCTGTAGGGGCAGTGACCTCTGTCATGTAGCAGTAGAACACACAGCTGCTGCATTTTTCAAAACACAGGAGTTATCCAACTTCCTCAGCACCAGAGCCCATGCCTTTTAAAGCTTTTAACTCATCCTGGTAGGCCTCCAGTTTTCTTCCTGCTCATAACTAAATACAGCTTTAAGTTACAACTTCAACTACTGAAGTAGAATTTTTATAATGACTTAATATTGAAAACAAAATACTCGAACTAGTGACCAGATACTTACATAAGATATTCTCTCAACTCACTTGACAAGTAATCCTATATCTACTTACATTCCAGTCCACTCTTGTTGAACAGCTTTTTATTTTTGTTTCATGCATAGACTTATTTTAGGCTAAAATCAAGTACTTAGACACTCAGAAGAAACTTTACAAAAAGATAAGAGGAGTTACAGAAGTCTTTTCTTCACTTCTAATTGTAAGCAGTCAGCAAGTAAATCCTTATATATAATACCCGGACCTTCAAGAAAGCTGCATTCCCTGTACAGTGTCACACTGAGGGGGAAAAAAAGAGCCACAAGCATGAGAGAGAGTGTATTCTCAGAAGTGGCAGATGAACAGAAAAGAAAGAGTTCAGGTCTTAGGAGGGGAAGAAACATCAGCAACTTTCATAACAGATCTGACCCAGAATATCACACTACTAATGTTACATCACTATAGAACCCAGGAACACTTGGTATAGACAAAGCCTCTAGTGTTAAAGTGTGTGTACTGCTCACTACAGCTGTCTGCTCTTGTACTCACGGTTACACGAGGAACAAGAGAACATTTCTCTGCAACCTCATCACTCTTACTAGGCAGAACAAAGACGCACAGATTCTACACTGGTATCAAGACGACTGCTGATAATAAGGATTCAGCTTTCTATACTTGTCTGCATACACTATTAATAGATATTACTTTGAAACTGTAATTACTACTTGTGGCCACGCTCAACCTTTGCAAAGTACGGATTACTAGAACCAAGATTAACTGCTGTAAAACAGCATACGTCAGAAACTCTCATTCACCTCATGCAAACGCATCACATTGAGTGGTCAGTGCAAGTAAAGTCTACAAATAAAAATGAAAAGTATAAGCAAATTTTTCTTATCTAATTCCTAAGCTTTTTAGTGTAGTCACCGTATCAAATAAAGGGGCGATTCCATGAAGTTCACTACTCTACTGAAGATTAATTCTAAAAAAGAATGAGTGATGTAACAGGTACATTTTATTGACTATGAGGAGGAACCACATTTTGTTTATGTGGGAGTTCAAAGAGGCAGAGTACAGGAGTTTCAGGAAAGTGTTGGAATTCCAGAAAGCTGCCACACAGAGCTACCAGTTTCCACTACACGATGGTGAGGTTTTTGTGGGAATGAAAACTACTTTATGCTGGAGGACCTGGTGACTGCTGCAGGACCTAAAAGACTAATGGCAGCACTCAGTATTCAGCCTTCAAGAATTTTCCTCCTATTTACTATTCATTTCAGTTTCAGCCTAAAGTAGCAAAATATAACTCAAGATACCAAGAACTATCATTGTTAGTACATTTAAGCACGAATTTTCGGACTAAGACTGCATCACCACTAGAATTAGGCCCTTGCATAAGACAATATCCAAACTCCATGAAAGTCAAAGAAACATCTTTTTTTTTTTCCTCTGGCTTAGAAAGCTTAGCCTCTTGTTTACTTCTTATTCCCCAGTAACACAACACATTAGTAGACAACCCCAGTTAATCCTGGAAACTAAAGCCCAGAGAAGTGCATAGATGCTTTCAGAAAGAGCACCATTAGCCTGTTTTAAGTTTCTGTCTCTTCAGTTATGACTATCAGAAAATATAAGCTGACAAAGCTCCCTTTTTGGAGAGGTCAATCTGAATGCAAGTGGAAAACAAAACAAAACCAAACCCACACACAGAAAATTTCTTGGGTTCAGAGAAAAAAATAGCAAATACCCCTTGGAGGTGGACACAGTTGTTTACAGCAAGACACAACAGGGACCTTCAGTAAAGATCACTAGTTAAACATTAAAACTACTGAGAACAGTGCAGGAACTATAGTTGTTTTTTACAAAGTAAAGACAATTTCTGAGTAAATTACAGACCAAGAAAAGTGTACAAGAGAAAAGAGCATGTCACATGTTTCAGTAAGCTCCTTTTGTACTGGTACTTCTGGGAGAGTCATGGTGACAGAAGTCCAAGAGGCATAACTGAGGAACACAGAGAGGACACCATCTGGCTGCCCCTACACAAGCCAGAGGAGAGACTAAAGCATTTTTCTCCCAAAATGCAAGCTCGTACTTGCTCAGTTTAGCCTATCCAGATCACACAAGATTTCAGGCTAGAGACAGACAGGCTCAGCAGGTCCATTTTCGCAAGACTGCTGTCTCTATGACAAGACTGCCACAGAAACCTTACATGAAGTTACACTTGTGATAGAACATACTTTTAGGCAGTACTTGCTCTGGTGTTTCTGCTTAAAGAGGAATAAAAATTCAGAAGTTACATCCATTAGAAAAAATCAAACCAACTCAGTAATTACTTGTCAGCAGTCTGTTACATCAACTCACACAAACTATGGTTTCAGTCATGTGCAGCTGAACCAGTGATGAGCTGCACAAGTTGTAGATACTGCTTGAGGGGCCCCCCTCTTTTCCCTAGAGTTTGTGCTATCTCATACCTGTACTTTGGCATTAAGGTGCTTAAGCCAAAGACTGCAGGAATCTTCAAGTTGCTCTCCATATTTCTAGCACAAAGCTATAAATTTAAAGTTTACTTGAAACCTGTCAGATTACAGAAATGTCTTGCTTTAAAGCGCCCTATAAAAGATAAGAAAGCTACTCAAACAGATAAGACAAGGCTACATTCTTCTCTCTTTGCCATCATACACTGAAGTCTGCCATTTCAGAAATCAGAGGTTGTGTAAAATTAGAATCGGGAGATTCTAACATTCTCCACATTGCCCTAAGATATCAGACCAAAGTTTAAGGGATGTAGAAGGAGGGCAACTCCATAAACTACCTTTGATGCTGTATTTTAAAACAGGTTTGGCTTTACAAACTGATGAATAATAATCTGTAAGAAGGATTCAAACACTTGCAAGATTACCCATATAATTACTGAAAGAATATAGATTCAATAATCGCTTCTTTTGAGCTTCAGTGAATAAGTAATCTTCTCTCAATACAACACGTTTCACTTATTTTAAGCATATCAAACCCAGAACAGATAAAAAGCACTTTAACACGAGTTCCCAAAATAGACAGCTTCTTGTTAGCAAAACACCTGTTGCTGAGAACTGACAGTAAGCATAAAACATAATATGTTTTTGTAAACAGCACTATGTAGAATTTTAATTAGCTTATAACACTACAATTCTACATGGGCCTAATGCTAAGAGAGGTCCCCGCTCTAGTATTAGTTTTATTTATTAACAGCTAGGAACCCTATCATCATCAACATTTCTGGCTAGGGCATCTTGAATCCAACTTAACTTCCAGGAACATTGTGATTATTGTGCATGATGCGTTGCTCTATTTAGAATTATGCACTATGTCTAATTTAAGTGTTCAAAATTATACAATACTCTTACTGTGGTTTGATGGCAAACTCAACCTAAAGCTAAGGTCTGACCAAACAAAGAGGGTATTTAGGGACAAGTTTTCAGCAAAAGAAGTATGATCTTCCCTGTGGCAAAGCTGCATTCCTCATCTTTTGCAATGCCCTTAAATTTAGCCAAGGAACTCAAAGGTGCTACTTTATTTTAACCCTAATGCTATTCTAGGGTTCTTGTCATCGTGGGTTTTTTTTTTCCTTAATTATTATTTCAGTCACTAAGGAAGCCAGCTTACATGTTCCCAAACAAGTTACTAGATGTCTAAATATTGAAATCTCTCACCCTGCGCAAAGCACAGGAAAATATTACACAGTTGATCAGCTGCCACCATGGGCAACTGATATTTATCCATCACTTGACACACTGTCCAGTTTCACTGAAGATACGAATATACCAACTCACTGGTCACAACACGAAGCTCTCATCTTTCCTCAGTCTCCTTTTAACGGTCACCTTACACTGCCTAAATCACTGCCACGTGTAAACATCTGAGTGCAACCAGCACACACGCAGTTGATTTACATGCAACCAACGCAATGGTTGCACAATACAGGTAACCTGGGGCTTTGGATACTTCTGCTACAGTGTTTCTGGGCCAGGAACTATCTACCTTGAAGACTTCATTCTTCAAAAGCCGGGATTGGTTCCTGTGTCTGGTTTACGGTGTAGCTCTACAGTCCTGTGCCAGAATTTCTGCTGCAGGAGGAAGGTGAAACTACCTAGTTAGTACCAGAACCAAACTTGAAGGCATAGCCTCATTCATAGCATAAGCCAAGGAAAAAACACAAGCTGTACACACCACCAAGAGATCAGCATCAAAATTACAAAAGAGCTGCCTTGTGTCAGCCTTAACTATCCGAGAGAGTGTCAGATTAATAGATAAGGGGCTAAGGAGTGATCAGAAATATGCAGAGCATAAGGCGCACTCTCCTTTCTGAAGGCTTCCAAAACTACACTACTTGCTCAGATGGAGAGGTTGTTACTGTTTATGAAAAGCTTAACTATTGAAAGAAACTTGATTGAGGACAACTGGCATTTTTCCCACTGCCATCGTGGAACAGAAAATAGGGTTTTTTTTTTATAATTCTTTCCTAAGCCCATACAGAACAGACTGCATGTATTTCAGTTTCCCAACTGACAAGAAAGCCGGAGCTGACAGCTTTCCAGCAGAAGTCTGCATTGCAAACATTGAAAGCATAATCACCAGGGCATCCTTTTTACCTACTAATACTCCAGGTACAACTGTAAACTGTCTTTCTGGTAACCAAGCCTGGTATTCATTCTGTTTTCAGACAACATTCAGCTATGTGAACATGCATTTGTAGTACAATGTCTCCCCCACTTACTGTCCAGAACACTTAGATCAGCAAGTTAAGAGCACAATAGCCTAAAAATAGCATGGCTGGATGCCACTGTCTCTCCATTTATTTAGATGCTACCTTTGTACAGATTTCTTTCTACAATTCTACACAGAAAAATACAGCCATAAATGGCTTTAAGGGAGGAACTTGTATCCAAAAGGGGCTAAGCTGTTAAGTAGTGCCATAGGATTCCCTCTTTTTCCTCAAGGCACATAAACAGAAATTTGCATTTTAAAGAGTCATTGTTCAAAATGCTTCTAAATAGGTCTGACTTTTCTTTTTATCCTCTTGCCACAGCAATTGTATTCTGCCACAGAAGAGATGGACACATGGCAAAAGTAACAGCAATTTCTAAAGGAAGGCTTAAAGGAGAATCAGACAAACATAGAAAATACAAGCCAGATCTCTTCTCAACTATTCTGCTTAGCATATTAAATCCTGTATCACACTTAAGAATGGATGAAGAGGGAACAAAATCTGCTTACAAGATACTGAACCTCAACTGTTAGCAAGGTGTGGCTTTCTACCATAACGTTCATTCCCTTCAACTCACAAACACTGGCCAACAGAGCTTCTATCGTGAAACAATGGCAAATAGCACAATATATTCCCCATTTATCATGGCATAAGGTCAGAAGGAACAGGGAGATCAGCGAGACCAATGCCCTTCACCTTGGCTTAAAGATGCACTCACAGGCACTACAGCTTCAGCTGCTGCATCACACTAGGCTAATTCGAATTAAGTACCACATCCTTGTTATGGCTTGCAAAACAGAAGCCCTAACACCGTCCCCCATAAATCTCATCTCACACTCCTTTTGTGAAAACAAACCCCTCATACTACTGTTGAAGTATATCTGTATCCCTTACATGAAGAAGATGACCAATTTTAACACATAAACCTGGGTTTCAAATTTCCCAATTTAACAAGTAACTCGATGCTGCTTAAGTAAACTCAGCAACACTGCAACATGCATTTAATTTCCACCGTACAGGACACCCTGCGTAAGTTGACCAGATAGAGCTATCAGGCCAATAAATTCTTCATCGAGCCTTGACAGCCTGAGAAATTAAGGTGTCAGAGCTGCAGCAAGGACAAGAGATATTCCTTAACACAGCAGACTGATACTTCAAGCACTCTGATTGTGCAGTGGGGATCTGAGGTAGAAGATAGAAGGATAAGTAGGTAGCAACTAATCAGGGATTTATTTATATACAGAATGACTAGGTATAAACTTAAGACCTTGGGAAAGTTTCACTGACACCAAGTTAGAGAAAAGCAAATGCAGGAAAGCAACACAAGCAACTCAGTGACCTGAGAGTGAAAGTAGATTTTTTTCTGTTGCTCTTGTTTTCCCAAAAAAAAAAAATTTTGAAGCCAGTCAACACACAGGAGTTTTAAGTCACAATCAAAGCACTAAGTCAAGTTTGATCAGACTTCTTAGGAAGGTAAGAAAATTAATGCACGGCTGCCAGGCCAGACCATAACAAACGAAATACTCCTTGATCTCAGCACTGGCCTCAGCCCTTGGTTTGTCACACTCAGCTGACAATGTGCTTGTTATGTAACTAATAATACACTTACCTTGACCTGTTGTTACTCATGCTGTCTTCCTCCTCTCCCAGGATGTTCTAAACAAAACCCATTAAAATACACTGACATTCAAAACAATCCTATTGAGCAATTCTAAAGCCACTTCCCTGAAAAATGTTCCACATTGCCAATTTTTTTTTATTTTGCAATTTAGTAATCAAATGGTTTTGATATCATAAAACACTAAAATAATTACTTTTCTAGTTACTTTTCACCCAATCAATAACACTTGTTTGACAACTAATCCCAATTAATACCTACAGAACCACTTTACTCAAGGATTTAACAGCAATATGCAACAGTACCTTATACTAACATGATATTTGGATATTGTAATCCCAACATAAGAAGTCTGATGAATTTCACTTGGAAAACTCCCCTGTATCAGCAACAAAGGCTACCTTGTAAGCTTCTTACCCGATTTTGAAGGAACTAAGCAGGAAGAACAATCTCCAAACACTTAGGTTTATCACTAAAAACACAATTACTTCTTCCGCTCCTACCTTAATAATGGTGCAGATTCCAAGGCAAGGTCATTCTGTAGCACAGAAAACATTCTGCTACATAACATTTCATTGCATTAAAAACTTGATTCTAAGAAGTTTTTCTAAAATCATATATAAATTCACACAAAGGATAGTAGAGAAAATTTTTTCCTTCTTTGCAGTCTGATAGCTGCTCTGCCACCCCATCCTCAAAAGCAGCATGATAATCAACTCGTTAAATGTTGGCTTCTGACAATCTAACTCAAAGACAGCTTTTTTCCATAAAAAGGCATGAATATTTCCAATTTAGTATAGAAACGCTACATTTCTGCCTGCAGAATCAGTGGTTCTCTTTTGCCTCTTGCCTCCACATATAATTTAAACTCTTAAGTGGAAAGTATCTGCCTTCCCATGCAAATTCTGCTTTCATCAGCCCAATTATATGCAA
Source organism: Tapera naevia (assembly GCA_033556795.1). Lineage (NCBI taxonomy): Eukaryota > Metazoa > Chordata > Aves > Cuculiformes > Neomorphidae > Tapera > Tapera naevia. Next base: position 3,691,815 of record JAUMJJ010000076.1, on the reverse strand, counting down.
AGGCAAACAGGCGAAAACTGTCTAACATCCTGCCTTGTTCAAGTTAATGGTGAAAACTTCAGTCCTTGTTTAAAAAAAACCCACACATCCAAAGCAAAACATTTAAATAATCTAAAAGCATCTCACTTCTGTCCAACAGAAATATTGCTAGTAAACTCCCCCTTCAATTTGTTTATATTAGTTACTGTAATCCTGCACATCTTATAAAAATGCATCAGCATCAGGAATCGCAGCACACACCAGCACAGCGCTGTCTTAAACCCCGGGCTAGTTAAACTGTTCAGGTGGTTGCCAGGGCTTGCCAAGTCAGCCACACTGTTTATAGTTTAGTTCTCCAGACGCAGGATTATTATGTTTCAGCCTGACAAATACCATATCCTGAAGGTCAGAGTCCTGTGATACAAAACATCCTGAGAGGGCACAAGGGCTGAGTAGGGGTGGTCTTCAATGTGGAGATGGTTTCAGTTTCTGCAAGATTGTTGAACCATTAAGTTAAAGGAAGAGCTGTGCATTTAATAAAACTGCTGCTTAAAAAGGAGTTATTTTTAGGAAACACTCAAACACAAGCCTTCATTTGTCTAAGTAATACTCAAAAGATTGTCTTCAGTTGATCTAAATGGAGCATAAGATGGATCAAGTTAGGATTTAACTCATTTAACTCTTAATGCATAATTTAATAGCCAAAAAAGTTACTTTTCAAATAAAAAACTCAGTTCCTGTCCACAACTGGAGAATGAACAACTACACACAACTTGATGAAGGAAAAATAATTTTTGCACTCTCAAAGCTTTGTTTTTGCTAATCTCTATTTAGATGAAAAGCCCTATAAACACAGTTGGAAGAAGGGATCTGTTAAAAATATATCACCCCACCCCTTCAATTAAAGGCTTATGACACATCTGAGACATTGAACAAGAACAGGGAGGAAGGACTTAATGTTCCTGATATTTCTAAAGGTAAAAAAAATTAAGCAGGTTTAAAAATCCCAAATGTTTCATGTCTCTGTTAAATAGATCTTAAAGCAAGAACAGATCCAAGCTATTTTTATTCCTTTGTAGGCCATGTGTAATTAACTGCTTATTTTCACAAAACCTTTTACAGCGTAAACATCACCTGCCAGATCATCTGCCCCACCCAGAGCGAGCTCCACACCACAGGAGGTCAACTATCTCAGTGAGGAGTCCCTGTATCTGCAGGAGAGGGCTGGCCCTCTAGTACCAATTATCCAGCTGCAACAGCCCAGCTGTGATGATGAGCTGCTCCTGAACTCACTTCTTCACTGCATCCTTCCCAGAAACTGCAAGGAAAACTAGGCACAGGCCTAACCCCTTGTCTAAAACAATGTGGAGGTGCCCCTTTTTTGGATATAGCTGAAACTCTCTAGTTCGACATTATTCCTCTTCCCTACTCCTTTCTGCCTTGGGCACACAGCAATTAGTAGAAATGATCACTTAACCACTTGGGAAATAGGAGGAGGAAGAGGAGGGGAAAAGAGTGAGCCACTAATTTAAAACAATTTAAGCTAGCCCAGTTGACTTGGCTTCCAGTGCTCACACAACGGATGATGCTGGAAAAGCAGCAGGAGGCCCCTGTACACAGCAGAGGGCACTCAACAAGCAAGGGTCCCAAGCCCAGGTCACTGTTGCAGGATGGATGCCTGACCTCCCTAGGGCTCCAGGCACATTTTACAAAGATTATCCCATGGGAGTTGTGCAGCCCTAAGTAGCATTAAACAGAACCAGAGCGCAGGGTTACCCCCCAGCACATGGTGGGCCACCCACTTCATGACACTGGAAGACCGGTGGACTGCAGAGCACAGATCCCCCTTTGTCTCAAACAGCAGAAATAAAATTTTGTCCTGCATTTTGTACACAGGTTTACAATCACTTTAAGAATCTCTTATTCACAGAGATGTATATTCCATCCTGGCACAAGAAGCAGACACATAAATCCCACAGCACACAACACATTCACAGTGTTTAAGATCTGCAGCTGGAGCATGTGCAGGAGAAGGCTTTATGAACAAGAAACGCTGGAACAACCAATCGCCATGCAGGGACAACACGGGTCCTGCCAGCAACGGCTTTGAATGGCAGGCAAGAAACATTTGCTGTAGCCTGAATACAGAAGTTGTACAGCTGTGCCAGCAAAGTGGTGTGTTTATCCTTTAGGGCAGACTTGCTTTCTACAAACAGCCTGCATTAGAATTGTATACATGTGGTGAGAGTTGAGCATTTCACTTCTGTGTTGAATAAATCAGGAAAATTGGTCTCAGATAATAAATCTTTCCTAACTAAGTTGAGGGGCAGGGGGGATCGGAGAAGAATGGCTGCTCAGTCACCAAGTTGCCTCATGTATTCAGCTTTTTTCCTGTCCTAAGCAAAACCATCTTTTGGCTAAATGTAGTATTTAACAGCACACAAATACTTACATTTGCTTCCTTTATTTTAAGCAAGTCTAATACACATACTCATAAGTTTACAGAATTTATAGCAAACTATACTACTCTTCTTGCTCTCACTTCTGCTATCTGACCCAGCCACCCAGCCTAGGCCTAGCATCACCTGCAAGAAATTAATCAAAATCCAGGTATTTAAACACTTACATATCCCAGCCTTAAGTATCTCCCCTGACACATAAGATCTGGCCCACCTTTCAGCTAAAAGGCCACACATAATCACTGCTCATTCCAAACAGTATTTTCAGGGTTTAAATACAATCTAGCACATTTAAAAAATGCTATAAACAGATAAACGCTATAAACAGATAAAAAACAGCCAGCACGTGTGAATTAGTAATTCAGACCTATAAGCCACTGGAGCATGGCAAGATGCCAGCGTGTCAAGACAATGACTTATGTATCAGTAATCCATCCCCAGCATTTTGGTACAAAACAAAATGTCTCAATGTAAAACTGAAAGAATGACGTGTACTTTAATAACCACACTTGTATACATTCAGTAAAAGTCTAAGCAACTGCTTTCCACTGCCATTTGGAAGATTGTTGCTCAATTTTCACATCTAATCTATCATACTGACTAATCATATAAATCCTATCCAACTCCTTAGACTCAACAAGTATTAGGGCCACAAGTATTTCTTCCAAATTCCTAGGAGCAGCTGTATACAGACACAACTGTTTATACAAAAACCAGGAAATATTTAGGAAGTAAGAAAATACATTCAACATTCTGAAAGCATTGTTCTGCATGTGGCCTCATCTAACACACTTAAAGATACAGAAAGGATGACAATTAAAAGAAAATCTTCATTCTCATTAGATGCCTCTGCTTCCTGACTCACCACTTCCTGCTCTCCTCCCTCTCACCCTATCCCATGGCACCCATGGCAAATCGTACTTTTCCTGTTCCTGAAGACCTTTCAAAAGCAGAAAGTGTCACTAAAAATACCATATATGATAAACCTCATACCGAAACTGAAAATAATCTTCCCTTAAAGAAAACATGTGCTACCATAGGGTAATATAGGATTCAAAAGAGATTTTAAGCAATTCCAAAGGAAAAAAAAATCCCCCTCCCCCCTTTTGGGGGGCTTAAAGGGTAGAAGCAGCAACACAGGGCTACAATAGTTTATTTCCTGCCTGTGTTTGTATTCGAAGCTCTGACAGACCCAGATATTCTGAAAAAATGTTTAAAAAATAAGAGAAAAATTGAAATGTTTTACATAATTTTTAAGTATCTTTGTTCTAAATGCTAAAGACCCGTGAGACGGTCATCTCATCAAGAACGAACACACAGACAACAGCACAGCAGCCTTCAGTGATACAACAAAAGACAATTTAAGACAAATGACTTGGAGCAAATGCTATCACTGAATAAGCCCATGGTAGCTGTTATAATTAGTTAGTTCAAATCCCATCATAATCAAAAGTTAAGAGTTAAAATCGAGCTCTCTTCCTGTAACATTGTGTAACTCCAAAACGGCAGTATAATCCTCACTATTTCAGAATTAAGGTTTCTCCATGAGATAAGGTGGAACGACTCGATCCTTCCACGGCAAAAAACCCGGTGCGAGCCAACAGATGACAAAAGAAACTCGGTCAAGTTTCAGCCTCTCAACACCTTATTTCCTGTCTAAAGAGCCCTTTTGTTCTGCTTCCCTGCATAAATGTTAATATTCTGCCATCATTAGGAAGCGAAACAATGACAAAAAGCCCCACGCACGTGAACTGCACCGCCCCGGAGGGCGAAACAACGCCACACGACGCGATTAGAACCGCAAAATTCCTACCAACGAAATCTCCACAATTTTCTGTTTGCTTCACCCCAGATTAACTTCACTTGGAGCTGCTTCGGCGCAGCCGAGCCTGGGCGCGGAGTCCCGCCCCCACGCTCCTATTGGCCGAGGGGCGCACAGCTCCGCCCCTCCGGCCCGGTTCTGCTCACTGATTGGCGGAGCGGCGTATCCATTATTTAAAGAACTTTTCCTCGCCAGCAGGTTGGGCCGGGCAGGGCAGAACGCCCCGGCTCTTAAAGGGCCAGCGCCCCGCTGCCGGCGGGGACACGCCGCCTCCTCCAGCCAAGCGCGGCCCGGGCCAGCTCCGGCTCTGCTCTCCCGGTGGCACCGGGGCACCCAGCCCTTGCCCTCCCCCGGCCGGGGAAGGGTGGGAGAGGCGAGCGCTCAGCGGGCTGCGATCGCTTCTCCCCCCTGCTCACACACCCAGCTGCCAATCAGCCCTGTGCACTGCACTAAATTAGACGTGGGGGCTGAGCCCAGCCACTCCAAGAGCGACCGGAGTTATCCTGGGATACAAACAAGTGACCCTGGCTAGAAATGCGATGGGGTCACCAGTTCCCAAGACTTCTCCCAGTTTAAAGCATGAGTCAGCAGAACAGGAGCTCTGCAGGAAGTGACTCTCCAGCTCACACAGCACCATGGCTCCTGCCAGAAACTTTTCGTGCTTATTCAGGTTTCACTTGACTGAACAGATTTGCAAGGTTCTAGTCACGTTCTATTCTCGGGGCACAGCTTCCTCCTCGCATCACAGTCCTGCTGTTCACACAGCAAGTGTTTTTGTCCTCACTCCAAACACCGGTGCGGTTCCCTACCCATCTATCAAGGGAAAAGTCTGGAACACGCAAGAAGTGCAAAACCAAAACAAGGCTTAATAAATATTTCACAACTTCAGATATGACACCTCATTTGAGAAAAACCATGCCCCATTCCAAACAAGCAACACCAGGAAGAGCCAGACACAGTGAGTGTTCCCTCCTGCACCCACAAAGTATCATCATCATTACACAAGAGTTACTGGTTAGCAAGGCTGCCTTATAAAAACATTTTCATGTGTTTAGTGTAAAACAACTAAAAATATTATCCTAGAGAGGGAGATTTAGCACTTGTCAGCATAAGCACATTTGGGTTGGTTTTGTAGTTGCGGGGTGGGAGGGGGTGGGGGGAGGGAAAACTACTCCTTGCTCCTTGGTTCTGGTTCTTGCCAGCACTGGAGCAACCTGCCCACATCACAAAACAGGAATCTATTTTCATGGTCCCAAGGCAGATTAATCAAGTCGAAGACAGTTTAACACACCGCTTCACTGCAAATGCCACCTAATATCAGGAAAACATATTTGCAGCCAAGTACTCCCTTCAGCTGTGATACAAACACTAAAGAGCATAAAAAAAAAATCTTCAGGAAGGACATTTAATTCCTTCAAAACAGTCAAACAGCACATTTTTGTTACGTTCTATTTTACTATCACACCACAAATACAAGACTGAGAAGTGGCAATTTGTACAGATATAAGTTAATAAAAATGAAACAATACAAGAACAGAACTAACAAGATTTACGTAACTTCCCCTACAGAACCTAAAATACAAGCTGAAAGAACCAGCTCTTAACCCTTGCACCTGAATTCAGTACCCTGCACGAGTCAATATTGCAAGTAGTTAATTGGGTCCCCTGAGGATAACTGTGAGGCCATACTTACGTGACACCTTTGACCAAACATTATCTAAGCAATCAAAACCAAGAACACAGTTCATGCAAATAAAACATACCAGTAAAGTGTCCCACAAGTATCACAGTAACCAATCTTGGAAAGCTTCAATTTAGAGCACATTAATTTTAAGCCCACAAAAACAACAGCAAAAGTCACAAACCTTATCAACCAAACTGCTTAGTGCTAGAAGAGGACATGACAACCCTAAAGGCAGTGTTAGTGTTTGGATACTTTCAAAAGGAGAGGGAAAAAAAAAAGCCACACACACTTCCTCAACACTCTGCAACTACCACAGAATTCTAGCCACCTCATGACTTTAACAGTGATGAAAAATAATTTTTATTATCAAACAGCCCACAATTCAGCTTATACTTCTGTTACACAGGCAACTAGCAGCTCCTTATCATTACCAGAGAGAAGTTTCATCCCTTTTTCTCCCCACCTTCCCCCTTCCAGTCATACAGTCTGGCCCATTCCCTTAGCCTAGCTCTGGGGCTCATCAGTCCCTTCCACCTGCCTCTGAGTCACTGATCTGGCAGAAGTCTGGCCAGCTTCTAAGAAGCAAGAGTATGGCTTACCCAGAGCATAAGGGGAATTGCAAAGCAGATTCTCCTCCACTCAGCACTGTAACCTCCTAGTCTGTTTACCTTACCTCATTTAAAACCAAAAAAACCCATCATACTAAGAATGCCCCCAGTAACTTGCTATTCTTGCAGAAGTAAAAGACTCAAAGAGTCTGTAAAGTAGGGTATCGAAACTGGGTTCACAGCTGACCCTACCTCCCTGGATGGGAAATCATGGGTAAATACATCTGTCACTGCATGTTGGGAATCCAGACATAAAAAAAAAAAGCTATTCAAGTTATTATTGCATACTGAAGGAGACCTAGTAAAAATAGATATTAAAAAGCCTGATTTATAAGCTCAGTTTCAGCACATAAGCTACCGATTTTCCCCATAAACACACACATTTTAGAGAAAATGTAGAGCACCATTTTAAGTTCCAGGCTCAGGTGATGCCTCCGTTACTCTACAGCAATGCAGAAAAATACCCAAACCAGCAGATTGCAGCTCCAAGTACATTGAACAGGGAAGCTTTGACAGCAGAGTAAAAAAGACTGTTTGCTGCCACTGAACTTTGCACTGAGGACAGTAAGAAGAGAAAGCACCTGACTCTCATTTGACTACTGTAATCATGGAACAGCTAAAGCCTATTTGTTCTACAATCTTACACATACATAAGACAGCAAGTCTGGAGGACTTGACAGCTCAAGAGATCAAGAACAGAGCCTTTCATCTTTAAGTCACCAGTTCAAACAGACCAGAATAGTAGCGATGAAAAGCTACATGGGATAGCTCTCCAGGGATTAGATGAAGAGATGGTTACTTGCTGTCCAGTTCCCAACAGATCAGCATGAACCACAAGAGCTTTCTTCACGAATGTGCACCTGTTTTTCCACAGCCTTGAACGTATTATACCTCCTGGATTCTGTACATGTTAATAAGTAGCAAAGCAACTGAACTGCTGCATACACACACACTGAACTTGCATTGTAGGAAAGGACTTTAGCCTCTCTTTGTCAATTATGTCAGCTCTACAGCATGTGCTGAAATTTTTATTTATTATTTTTAAACAATTTAACTCTGACTTCTAGCTTTTTATTATTAGAAACAGCTTTAAAAGTAATGTTTAACTTCCCATTCCTTTCACACCCTTGGATGCTGCAATCCTCTACTATAAACAATAGTTCCCATATATGAGGTACTTTTAGTAATATGAAAGTTTATCAATTTTAAAAGCACATTACTATAGGAATTTCAGAACTTTGGCATTTGAGAAATGGTTTTGAGACATTAGCAATCATCTTTCATCAAACCTAAACAACATAAACTACATGAGGGCCACATCTATGTAAGTACAGAGTGGGGGGGAATTCCCTGTGCCATGGAAGTAACTCTCCTTTTCATATTCTTACACGTTCTTCAGCGCATCAGTGTCTCTAGAAAGACAGTTAGCAACAGCTCCTTTTCAGCCTGACTTTAGTTTTAAAAGTCTGTAAAAGTACCTTGAATTTCCAGGCTGGGTAGGTAAAATGAAAACAAGTTCAGAGTGTATGTTGACTGAAGGTCCTGGAGAACAGGTTCATTGTCCTGCTACAAACACCACTCCCAAAAAAACCTAATTTTCTACACAACCTGTAGTTTCATAGTTCTTAGCAGTGCATTACTTCCCGAGAACGAAGTTGCTGATGAAAAGCCAAGGTCCTAGGAAAATCAGTATCCTTAGGAGTAACTATAGAGGCCTTAGCATACAAAGAATTCAGCTTGCTATTCCTGGAGCCTAGAGAGAACACGTACCAAACTGATGAGACTTCAGCAATCTTGAAGACCTTTGATATTTCTCTCGCTGCTTTCAATACGAGATGTACTGCTGCACTGCAACAATCTAATCTGGGAACAACAAAGAGGTGCACGTGGTAAATACTGGGTCTTCATCAGAGAGGACTGGTTGGTAGCCTGGACAGCAAAGCAGATGCACCAGACAAACACACTCCCCTTCAAGTTTTAGCAGCTATCTCAAACCACTGAAAGCTTAGCTAACCTGAAAACTTATTAAAGTTCATCTACATGTTAAATTCCAGCTGCTTTCTTCTACATAGGGAATAGGCCTTTTTGCCCCCTCCCCTGTTATCTCCTGGCCTATAAAGATGCACATCCTTAACAGGTCTCAATCACTCTCAGAAGTGGCCACTTCGGTTTGGGGGATTTCTTTGTTGTTTGGGTTTTTTTTTTTTTTTTGTTTTGTTGTTTGGGACCTTGTTTTTTGGGGTTTTTTGATTGTTCTTTTAATCAGGACATAATTTTATATCTTGTACAGCTGCACCAGCAAGGACTCCAGTGATAGATAGTCACATCACTCGCTTCAGTCAGGAGTCCTTGAGAATGGATCTAGACATTTAAAAAGGCTTCTCCTTGATATCAGATCTCTCTTGGGTGAAAAAAACGTATACTAGCTTCTACTGAATTCAGCATGCTCCAAGGACATTTATATATAATCCACAATACTCTTTGTAGCTTAAATCAAGTATCCTGAATGCAGTCATAGCCCATTCAGGACGTTAAAAAAAAAAAGCTGCATAGCTATTAGCTGCCAAGAAAACGTAGCCAAAGTTTGTATACTTACAATTGTCTCAGAAATCAGACTGATTAATATAGCTGTTTCAAAAGGACACCCTTGCACAGAAACAGGGATTACCTTTATCTGTAACCATAGCAACTTTTCAGTAGTTTGTGTTAATGCTACTCTCCTTCTGATAAGTTGCCACTATGTCTTTCAAGCTATTTGTATAAGGTTTTGAATGTGCCATCTGAGACCATAAAGTAACAAGTGGAAATGTAAACTTACATTCTTAGATCACACTCTTAAAAGTGTAACATAAAGTTGTTCATTTCTGTCATAAATTCATGATTAGTCAAAAAGTAAATTTATTTTAATCTGTTATTATTTTAACATGATTCATAGTTTTCTAAGACAAAAAATATCTTAAGAGGTATCCTATGAAATATAAACAAGATAATTTCTTCAATAGTGAAGAATTTCCTCTTCTCTGTTGGGAAAGTTGTAAACCCAAGGACTTGCCACTGATATGACATTAACTTTGATGTTCAGTATCATAAGTTACAAAAATCCCCCCCAAACACAGTTATTTTAGCCTGAACAAATATGACAGATCAGAAGAGAGCCAGTTCCCTTGTTCTAGGTTAGGTGATAATTAAAATAAAGAACAGGTGTAGATAGCTCAGCATGAGATAAAAAACAGACAGAATTCAAAGAGCAAAGCTATAAAAGTTAAAGGAAATACAGGAAAGAGACTAAGGAAGGAATTGACATATTTGCTTCCTCAATTCTTGAGTTATCATCATCCACAGTTCAGAATGAGATTAGCACTCTGTGAAAGAAATCACTTAACATTACATCAGACAAACCAACTCATTTGCTTGGAAGCGGGAGGAGGAAGAGGATAGTTTCTTCTTTATTTTTCCTCCCCTAAAGTTCACAGGGCAGCTTACCAAGCTGCACCCTTCTCTCCTCAGTGTACACAGACAGTCTGGCACAGTTAAGACATAAGCACAGATTCCTTAGAAGAATAAAAGAACTCGGCGCGCTCTTTACTCCTTGTAATTCTTATGCAATGACATCGATTATAGGACAAGTATGGACAAACACCCAGCAAATGGACTTCAGAACACAACGGTGCACTTTAAAGTCTGTCCAAGCAGGTGGAGAAGCAACTACCAGCAGCTTTGCCAAATGCCTCCTCATTACATCAGCACATTTAGTAGAAGCATCTGTATTTCACTGTTGCCATTGTTATTGGCAGGAAGATAATTAGTGCTTTAATTATCTGAGACTCCCCCATCCTAACACTATCTAGAAACAAGAGTGGATGTTTGCACCGCTTATCTCTCACTGCAGGCTTTCTGCAGGGCCTAGAAGGAGGTGAGTTTGGTTTAATCTTGCAGCGTTCGTCAGCGAACACAGGAACAACAACAAAAAGAACTTTTCATAGAATCATAGGATGTTTTGGGTTGGAAGGGAGCTTAAAGCCCATCCAGTTCCAACTCCCCTGCCACGGGCAGGGATATATCCTACCAGACCAGGCTGCTCAAGGCCCCATCCAACCCGGCCTTGAAAACTCCTAGGGAGGAGGCATCCACAACTTGCCTGGACAACTTGTTCCCCCTTCCAGTAAAAAGCACATTGCCCTCATCCTATCGCTACTTAACCGTGTAACAAGTCCCCCCGTCCCCCCCCAGCTTTCCTGTAGCCCCCTTCAGGTACTGGAAGGCTGCTATGAGGTCTTCCCGGAGCCTTCTCTTCTCCAGACTGAGCCACCCCAACTCTCTCAGCCTGTTCTCACAGCAGAAGTGCTCCAGCCCTCAGACAATCCTCGCGTCCCTCCTCTGGGCCCGTTCCAACAGTTCCATCTATTTCTTACGGTGGGGATTCCAGGACTGGACACGGGACTCCAGCTGGCGTCCCACAAGAGAGAAGCAGAGGGGGAGAACCGGCCCCCTGGCCCTGGCAACGCTTCTTCGGACGCAGCCCAGGATTTTGGTACAACAAAACGCCAGATGCCAGAGCTGAACCCTGAGAACGCTGCTCCCAGAGCCCCCCCCCCCCCCCCCCAGCCCCCGGGGAAGGCCCCAAGAGCCGGGGGAGCCCTCCCACTCGCGGGGCAGCGCCATTCGGCCACGTCCACCCCCTCCACACACACCGCCCCGGCCCAAAATAACCACGGGAGGGAGAGAGGGAGAGACGGAGAGTGGGAGGGAGAGAGGGGGGCGCTGCCCGCATCGCCCCCTCCAGCCAAGGGCACGAACACCCCTGCCCTGGGGCGGCTCCTGCGCGCGCACCCGGGGAGGGGGAGACACAGAGAGGAGGAGGAGGAGGAGGAAGGAACGACCAAAAAAGGGCAGAAAACCAGCCCCGCGCCGCTGGGCCCGGCCCGGCCGCCCCGCACCCACCGTGTGCGGGAGGGGGGGGGGGGGGGGGGGGCGCCTCGGGATGGGAGGGGGGGGGGTAAAGACACCGAGACACCCTCCCCTCAGCCTCGACAGCGACCGGGCCGCCCCGAGGGCCCGCACCCCCCCCCCCGGCCCCGCACGCCCCTCACCTGCGCGGGCCCCGCCGCCTCCGCCCGGCCCCGCGCGCTCCGCACCAAACTTTTCTATTTTTTTTTAACCCCCCCCCCCGCCCCTCGTCTCCGTGTTTCGTTGCCCTCGGGAGTGACGCGGGCGGGCGCTGATTGGCCGAGCCGCGGAAGGGAGGACGGGGCGGCGCTGAGCCCCGCGACTCCTTGTTACACAGAGGAGGAGGAGGCGGCGACGTGAAGCAGCAAATGCTATTTAAAGGGGCAGCGGCGCGCCCTGTGCTCCCCCCTCCCCGCGGGTTGTGGCTGTGGCGGGCGCTTTGGGTACCCTGTGCCCCCCTCATACAGTCTCGGTGCATCATCCATCCTTCTCCCCTAATAAATGCATTTTTCTGTAAAGTATCACAGTATCACAAGGTTGGAAAGGACCTCTGAGATCATCAAGTCCAACCTATAACCCAACACTAACACCAACCCATCATCTAAACCATGGCACTCAGTGCCTCATCCAGTCTCCCCTTAAACACCTCCAGGGTCTGCAACTCCACCCCCTCCCTGGACAGCCCATTCCAATGACCAATCACCCTTTCAGTGAAGAACTTTTCCTCACATCAAGTCTAAACTTTCCCTGACGAAGCTTGAGTCCATGCCCTCTAGTTCTGCCACTGGTCACCTGAGAGAAGAGACCAACCCCTGCCCGACTACAACCTCCTTTTAGGGAGCTGTAGAGAGCAATGAGGTCTCCCCTGAGCCTCCTCTTCTTCAGACTAAAAAGTCCCTGTGCAGGTGGCCCCTGCCAGCCCCTCTGCCCAAGGCATGCTTCAAATCCATGAAGGAAAAGGTTTCACATCAGAGTGGGTTTTGTTTTGGTGGGCTCAAGGCACCCCTGGACCGTGGACCCCTCGCTGGCCACCTGCCTGATGGCCCTTGTTCAGGTCTTCAGCCTCTTGCTGGCCACAGTGACAGGACTTGTTTACGTCCTTAATTGTGGAGCTCTGAGACAATCCACTAATTTCTGTTACTGGGGGGCTCTGAGACAGCACACTCATTTATTTCGTTTTGGGGCTCTGAGACAATGCACTAATCTATTTCATTGGGGGGCTCTGAGACAACACACTAGAGCTTACAGAACGTTTTCACGTGTTGCACACTCTTCGTGGTCCCACCTAATGTCCCAGGCAGCTATAAACTACACTGCGGAGGAAGGTTTTAAAGGTGAGATCATAAGCATCATGAGTGACTTCAAGGTTCCAAGCAGATAGGAAGGGAAGGCAGGATTTCAGAGAGATGAAACAAGCCAAATAAAAGAGGAATTTTATCTGTGGATAGCAGAGAGGAGCAGGCCAAGACTGGAGGAGCTGCCAGGAGGTGAGCTGAGTTTGTAGAGAGTTTTGGTGGAGGAAGAAAAAAATGAGCAATTGTGAATATCGAGAGGAGCTGGGCACAGGAATATTTTAGCAAAGATAATGTCCAAGCAGAGATCTTTCATTGGTAAGAGCTCGCTTCTCCTATCATCAATGGGAGAAGGCCCTTAGTTTTCTTGTTTTGAATAGCTGAGCTTGGATCAACATCAGAAAACGCTGGTGCAACCAGCATGGAAGTGCTAACATAGCTCTACAGCTATTTTGGTAGAGATTATTCACTCTTGGCTGTCTTCGCTGATGCAATAAGTCTTCCAAATGCCAGGTTGCATGAACAGAAGATGACCTGTATTGCATGTGGGTATCACAGCATTCCCCACAACATTATTTGGAGAGTTTTCATGGTCTTGGCAGTAATCATAAGGAGCAGTGGGGAGTGATGATCCCATTCCTCTAAGCCTCTCAATGATCATCTTTTTTTTTTTTTAATGTGATTTTGTTAAAACTTAAATTCCCTTTGGTTCTTTCAGACTGCTTTCCTTGTGCCAGGTTTCATGTCAACATTAGAAATACAAGTGCAGAATAGTAGGGTGGGACATTCATAGAAACAGGCCAACTGATTCTTTTGCAGTTGTGAACAGCCAGCACAACAGCTGGCAGTAAAGCAGCAGGAATAAAAAGGGAAATGCAAATGGTGAACAAGATGGGACACCTCCTGCCAGGAGTTACTGACCAGCAACACATGGTGGAACAAATGTTAAGTTATGGCATCAAATGTCAAGGGGGGGCAGCAGAATGCTCACAACTTCCTTAAGCTGTGTATCAAACCACCTGTTTTCTGATGTGCCAAAATGAGAAAACTCAGTTACAGTAGTTCTGGAATAAGAAGATTTCTTGAAGCATTCAGAATCAGACTGTTTGGTATGGGCAGAAGCTGCCACAACTCAAAAGAGGCAAACAACTGGGAAATAAACAAAGTTTTATGTCACCTGCAGAAAAAGATCCAGTAGTCAAGCTGTCTCTGAGAAAATTCATAAATGAGATGGCCAGGCTTTTTCTTGGGTGGTAATAAAGGATGGTGTTAAAAATTAAATGTATGTCTTGTTCCACTGTGAATAGAAGACATAATATTGGAGAAATAGCATTCAATTTTCTTGTTTGAGGGCCTCAAGACTGATAGGCTAAAATACCTTGTTGAACTCAAATAACGATAAGGAAAGAGGGAAGTGTATGATCAGAGAAATGACTAAGTTGTTAACCACCCAGAAAAGGGTATCCGTGGCTCTGAGGACCAGAAATCAGCTAAAGAAGATGGGAAGTCACAAGTGACCCTGAGCCAGCAGGTGAAAACAGAAACCTGTTTTCTGTAGACCACTGCAGAGGAGTTAGAGGCTATTTGTGCAAATGAAGTTGATAGGAATACTTTTGATTTTTAAGAGCGCACAAATGTTCAGCAGGACATAGGACTGCCAAAAGCATGTGGAGCTTGATATGCCATAGGATGTTCAGCTTTATGGAACAACTTCATTCTACCAGGCATGATTTTGCTTCAGCAGAGTAGCCAAAAAGAAGCTCTAGACAATTGAGTAGGGGATCCTGGTATAAGATGGAACACCCAGGAGCAAGGGGAAAGATTTGCCAGCTATGCCAGTGATGTGATGATGTATGGCAAAATGGAATGGCTGGTGAACATTACTTCCTCATCACAACTGAAATAATGTTTAATCTCCTTGACCTGCGCTATTTAGATCTGCCTGTCATATTTTAAGGCTCTCATCAATTATTTACTTGTTTTTTAAGGGTCATGTATTCATACACCTCTTTAGAAAACATTGGCATTAATTTTCTGAAAGGAGTTTCTTCTAATTTTTACTCCCTTCTCCCAAATCCATTTAATCTATCTGCTAACACAGGGGACCTTTTTCTTTGGTTTCTTTTATGTTTGCTTCTGCTGTAGTAGCTTGTTATTTCTTTTGCTAAAGCTTTAGAAATCACTTGAGGAATCTTAGTAATATATTCATTTTGAGGTAGATTTATCTTCAGAGCTGGTAAACAGAAAGTCTCTTCACTTCAGTGGGCTTTGGATCAGGTGTTTAGTGCTAACATCATTCGGTTCTTCTAATCTAGTTGTTTGGGGCCCAGTGGGCAGCCCCTGAGACTGCAAAGATTTTTACCATAGGCTTTAATGAGAGCAGGATCAGCTCCTACTTCCTTAGAGACAGCCTATAAAAACCCAAAAGAAATAAGCACAAGACTTTCTTGAAGAACTGAATCTTAAATTTGATTCTGAATCTCACTGTTTGTTTTTTTTTTCCACAGCCACTTTGACCTCTGTTCTATGCCTTATCCTAACAAGATGAGTTGGAGTTTCAGGTACCCAGGCCCTCTGGAAATTTGGCACAGCAGTCATTTGGCTGTGGTCTTTCAAGAGCAGCAATGCCAGCTCTCTATTGCAATGCCCACATTCAGATATCTGCAGAATTCGACTCCAAATTCTGCTTGTATTTGCATGCCACTGACTTCAAGGGGATTGTAGGATTCCAGCCAAGAGCAGAAATTGGCCCAGGATCTTTTCAGATTCCCTCATGCTTCTGTTTATATGATGTTATCATCAAGAACTAACAGCATGCTGCAGGCTGCATTTCACTTTCAGATTACATAAAGAATATTTACTGTGCCAATGCTATATAGTTTGCAAGAAAGATGCACATATGGAAATGAAAAAACAGTGATTACCATTAGGATTTCCAGCTTTCAGCATTCATTTTCCAAAACAACCCAGGAACTATTTCTCATTAAAAAATGAGCAGAAATTACAATCCCATTTCTTGGCATTTATGTATGGCATTTTGGAGCCTTACTCATCAAGTCTGTTGTGAAAACGGTCAGAATGAAAAAGCCTCATAATGTACAGAAAGAAGTTCAGTACTTTGCTTTCTGTTGACTGCTTTCCCAGTCAGAGAGTTGAGTCCATCCCTAAAAAAACCTTAGTGTTTTTCTGCCTCTTGAGGGGTGGGAGAAGAAAAGGAGATCTGGGGAAAGCTCCCGCTGCTGCCTGAAAGCATCCAAGCAGTCAGTGGAGCCAGGTCAGTGCTGCCCTGCCCAGACTCATGGCATCAACTTCAGAACCAGCAGCTGATGGATACTCCTGGAGCTGCAAAAGAGACATTGGAGCAATCTAGCTGCTCAGTGTCTTTCTTGAGCAAGGAGCAGAGTAGGATGGAGGTCCTCCACAGAGCAGAGTCCATACTGGTCAGAGCCACTGGGCTGCTCAGCAACGAGGCAGATTGTTTTGACACACTTAAAATCTAAGACTTCTTTCTGATAGCCTTGTTTAGAAATCTGGGCTGGGGCCTTTTAAAGCCTTAACAGCTCCCTACTTAAGCTTTTAATATGCATGTTCAGTGAGCATGGCCTGGTATTCAGGAGAACAGTGGGCCATTGTCAGGCAGTGAGTAACTTTAGGCAAAGAAATTATTTTGTATTTCTGTGCTTTTTCTTCTTCTGCATCTGCTTTGTTTAGTGGATAGTGAAGTCTTTCAGGGAAGGAGTGGCTCATGTTATGAGTGTCAGGTCATTAACACTGCCAACTCCAATCTCACTGAGAGCCTCTCTGTGCTCCTCACTCCCACCCATAACTACTAAGTCAGCCTCTGTATATGATTATATTTCACCCTATTGATGAAACACCGTTTTATCATTAATTACTATTTAAAGCTGAACTCTGGAGTCCTAACTTCTGTAACATTACAGTGTCCATATACCATGCTTGCATAAACCCTTGCACAAGCAGGTCAGTGCACAGATAGCCCAGAGGCTACCGAGTGTGAAATTGTGAGTATGAAGAGACCAGAGCTGTTCTAACAGGACAGCAGTATTCCTATGGCCATGAGAAACTGAAAGTCTCCAGGCAAACAAGAAATCTGGCCCTACCTGACCCTGTTCACATTCAAGGGGAGCAAAAATCCTGTCATCAGTGTAGCACTGCTTGGTGATCCCTTAATAGCAGCCCTCCTTCCGAGGCCTTTAAAAGCCAGCAGAATTTACTGCATCCCTGAGGCTGCTCTGGGGCAATTTTTGCTTTTGCAACTTTCTGTTGCCTCCATTCCATGTAGCAGAGTTCTTGTCTCAGGCTGTGTCGCTGGATTCTTGGGATTTAGAGACAAAGAGATGGCTTGCCTGCTCTGTGTAAATAATCTTGGCGCCTGGCCGCATCCTGGTGTCCAGAAAGCAAACAGTATGCCTGAAGGGCCTTGTCAAGGATCTAGCTACAAATGCTCCAGATGACAAAAATGTCTGTTCATCTGTCTACCTGCCTGCTTAGGAATGCCGAGAGCACTGGACAACTACGAGTTTGACGCTCTTATTTGTTCTTTTACTGTCCATCTGACCTTGCTATTTCAGATAGGCTATTTGTCAATGCCAAAGAAATCTGCTGCAACAACACAGGGAGTATCTGGTGTCAGTATACTCCAGCTCCTTGAGGGAACTACCTCATTAGAGAAGCTAAAACAGCGCTTTGATTGCTTAAAAGTAAGCCATTTGTTTTGCAAAAATCTCTAAGCATTTATTCACTTCTTGTAAAATTATAATGCCTGAAGTGTTTTTTTTCTAAAGCCGCCTTGGATATTGGAATGGCTTGAAATTTGCAGCAAATAAAAAGTTTTACAGCAAAGCAGATCTGAACAGTGTTTCCTTAAGTGAGACAATGAATCTTCTCTGTCAAAATGTCATCAGATTTTGCTGGATTTAAAAACAATAAAATGTTTTACTGGAGAAAGTAATAAAACAAGACAGTTCTATGGCTTCACAGATGCTCATAATGCATTTGAGATTTCATATGTTTTCTTGAGGAAATTTGGAGCTGAGATTTTTAATATACCTACAACACATATTTTTGTCCCATAAAATCCAGGTGTGTTGTCACTATCAGCTTTGAGCTTTCTCATAAACCCCAGCAAGGGGCATCGAGCTGAAATGGGATGACTGCTGTCCTGGTATTCTACCTTAGGAAAGAAGTCTGTTGCGAAATTGATAGCTGTGTCTGCTTTAGGGTAATATCTTTCATTCAAGGATCCTAAAGCAATCACAGAAATCCTTAAGTCTTCCCAGGCAGAAATATGACACAGCCTTACTGCTTTTATGAAGTGTACTTTACTCTTTGTTGTATCATACCTGGAGGGACAGAGTCTATCCATTTCCTACCCCCATAGTTGTGGTTTCCCAGGAATTGCTAGTGAGCACAGGTTACAGACCACGCTCCCTGCACTCCCTTTACAGGGAGAAGGAAGGGACAGAGGAAAAAAAGAGGTGTCGTGTTCCTGTTCTGTAACAGATGGAAATCTCTTGGGTACCATCACATGAGAGCAGCTGCAGCCTCTGTGAGGACCACAATGACACAGAGAATCAGGGAACAGCAGAGACCTGTCCATCCTCATTCCCACCCTATCCTGGCCACACTTCATAAAATCAGACATGGTCCAGCTCACATATTGTTTAATTTAATGTAATCTGAGAAAGCCTGGTGCCATGCACTGCCTTTTGACGTCTCAGGATGTATTAAAAACACATTCCAGCAACTTACCAGAGGTACGTACTGAAAATGCCCAATAGACTTAGAATCAGAATGGTTTGGGTTGGAAAAGATCTTCAGAGGTCATCTGGTCCAACTCCCCTGCAGTAAGCAAGGACAACTTCAACTTGATCAGGTTGCTCAGAGCCGAGTCGAATCTGACCTTGAATGTTTCCAGGGATGGGACATCCGCTACCTCTCTGGGCAACCTGTTCCAATGTTCCACCACTCTCGTTGTAAACATTTCTTCCTTATATCCAGTCTAAATCTACCCTCTTTTAGTTTAAAGCCTTTACCTCTTGTCCTCTCGCAACAGGCCCTGCTAAAAAGTCTGTCTCCTTCTACCCCATTTAAGTTCTGAAGGGCCACAATAAGGTCTCCCCGGAGCCTTCTCTTCTCCAGGCAGAAAAACCCCAACTCTCTCAGCCTGTCTTCATAGTAGAGGTGCTCCATTCCTCTGATCATTTTTGCAGCCCTCCTCTGGACTTGCTCCAACAGGTCTGTGCCCTTCCTGTGCTGAGGGCTCCAGAGCTGGACACAGCACTCCAGGTGGGGTCTCACCAGAATGGAGTAGAGGGGCTGAATTGCTTCCCTTGACCTGCTGGCTCCCCTTCAGTCTTCAAAATGAACGCATGATAATCTTTTATTTTCACAGTAATTGCCATTTGACAGTATTCTGACATCTTACAGGCTTGCAAAATTTTCCCTCTTTTGGGAAATTGCTAATTATTAGAGTTGCCACAATCAACAAGTTCTGCAGAAAGAGAGCAACGCATCACAATACAGAGCTCCTGACTGCAGGAGATTTTTTTTTCCTTGGGAAAACTGATATTTCTGGAAGTCACACCTCCTAGAATGCAGTGTCACACATGTGAAGGTATGATGGTTCCTCTGCACTTCAGTCATGAAAAAGTCAGGGTGTGTAAGTCATTCAAATTTTTCATAAATTCTGCTTTATAAAATCTACTTTACACTGTGCTTTGCTGTCTCGTGTAGCATTCTGTAGAATCTGCTTGGGAATACTCACCTATTTTCTTGCCCTTAGTGGTACAAAATAATATTTACACACACCATACCAAGCTCACTAACTCTCACAAAGAATAAGCCTTAACATGCTGCTGTTCATTTGCTGACATACTTAGTTATATAGTCAAGTAAGTCAACATCAAGTTATGTCAACATGACAGGCACTGATGTGACTGTTAAGTAATATACAAGTACTCAAACTGCCTTAAAATGAAGCTCAGGCACTGCTGCCCGTGCAGCCACTACTGAGATATGTGGGCTGCAAAACCAATCAGAATAATATAGAGTTACACACTAGCCTGTGCCAAGCTCAGGTTTTAGCAACTAGAATACAGCCAATAATCAAGCCAGTTCATGAAGATGTTCCCCAGTGTGTCTGCCTTCACAGCAGTGATCACAGCCTTGAGTCATGGCACTGGCAGATGTGCTCTGGTGGGCTTAGCTGCAGAAGTACAAGGTTTCATCATACCCCTCTGCCTCTCTTCTCCCTAAGAAATTTCAGCCTTCATGGAGGTGGGAGAAAGGGATGGTAACCCAGCTTATAATTCAGCTGCCACAGCTCACAGCTTAAAGCAGCGTTGGAGATGCATTGGTGCTAAGATGCTGGACTATGAACTGTGGTACAGACACAAACATTTGGTGCTACTTTTATGCTGGTGTCAATGATAGCTAGCAGAAAATACTGGGAGAAGCACTGACCATTTACAACTCTCTTGCTAAATGTACAGGAGCTGATCTGCAGAGCCCTTGCTCTTTGAAGAGATGAACTGGGAGAAATACAAACCATAAAAGAGAAGGTTATCTACTAACAAAACATCCCAGGGTAGTTAAAAATCAATATTAAGTCTTGAGTAAATCAGAGAAAGTAAAGCAGAGAAAATCGTAAACATTGAAGACCTGTGTACTAGTCCATATCTAACAAAAAAACTTTCCTTCTTCTCCAGGATCCTTTTTTGTCCACTGCTGCAATAGATTTTCTGCATGATCTTGGACAAGACGCGTAATTTCTCTCTGCCATGTTGTGAGATAATACCTCCCTACCTTATAATAGCTTAAGTTTCAATTTGTTGAGTGTCAGAGAGCACTCATTAAATAGGATTATATCAGGTCCTAAAGAAGGGAGAGGGCCTGCAAAGTCAGATAAAAATTGAATGAGTTTCAGTTGTCCTTGGAGTCAGTGGGAGATGAGGGCACGGCAAATGCTCAGCCTTGTGCAGGCTCAGCTTCTTAATGAGGAAGCATTTCCCCAAGCAGCATGTGGGGAGCAGGTTTAGTGGAAGGGCAGGTATTTACATTCTCAATAGGCAGTAGACAAATCGATTAATTGCAAAAAAAAATGTTGATTTTTCATTGGTATCACTTGTAGGAAATATTTCAGTGGTGTCAGGACTGACCCTTTCCCCAAGCACTGAGTTCCTGGTAAGGTCTTGGGAAATGTTTCAGTAAACTTTCTAATGGGTCAGTCCTTTGAATGATGAGGTGACAAGGAACAATCCTGCAGAAGCTTTGCTTGTTTAGCAAAGTGGAGTAGTTATCAGATGTGCAGGGGCATAGGGCTCCTTGGTGGTGAAGAGTGTAAGTACATACTACAGAGATTGAAGAAGGCAAGGGGAGCATCAGCAGATGGTCTGGCTCATTACTCCTTACAGCATTAAGTATATTGACTTGAATAAGGCACAAAGAGAAACACAGGAGACTGCACCATTTGGGAAGACACCAGTACTTCAAATTAATTTGATGGCTAAAGCAAGTGGCTTTTTTACCAGTGGGTTTTATACCCTTTAAAATCCTTCCCACCTGTAAGTAGGGAAATAACCTCAGACAGAACAGAACAACACTGACCATTTCTGTGCACAGACAAGAATCTTCTACCTGCATTTTAGTTCCCTTCCCTGGCTGTTACCTTTATTGCCTTATGTACACCAGTGAAAAAACACTCCAGCTTTGCAGCGCTCTTCGTCATGTCCAGGTAATTAAAAGAATGCCACTGCACCTGGCAGAACTATAAAAATGTCCTTATAAAAGTCTCAGCAGCATTTAATATTTTATTCATTGCTATGTTGTTGTGTTTTGCCTGCAGTAAAACACCCTCATGGAAGTAAGACATTACCACTGAAGCCTAACAAACGTTCTCCCTTCAACAAGTTTCTTTAGCTCAGTGGCTTTTTTGTACTTCCAGATTTGGTTCCTTGTTTTTAACAATCTTTCTGCTTTCAAGAAAGAAAAAAAATAACCTTTATTTTGCTAGAAGCAGGGAACCAGAACAGGCAATGTTTAAGCTTTCATCCCTTTTCTATATGTGGAAAAGACTGTCTGAAAACTGTATTTCCAAGGGAAATATATTTCATACCTTAATCTTGGCCTGAATAATTGCCTTGCATATAACATTATCTCTCTTGTTAGTGACTCTGGAACTAGAAGGAAAAATAAACCAAAACACTTAATGTATGCAAAATAAGATTGATAGTTTTACAGAAGGGGTGGGAAGCCAAAACGCACAAGCACAGACATAGCTACGAAAGGGAAAATAGAAATTTTCCAACACAAGCTGTTCAGAAATAAATTTTCAGGTCCCCCAAAGCTAAGCAATTGGCTTACAGACTTTTGGTTTTCAAAATACTGGTTCAGTGTGTTCTTATATTTGTATTCACCTTTGGATATGTTCAGGAATCAGCTTTATTTTTTCATATATGTGGATGCTGAAAACTCTTTGTTTAATAGATATTCTTGAGTGTCATAACATGACTCCAGAATTGAGAGATTTCAGAAAATCACCAAGGCCACATGGCCAGCAGCAACATTGTAAAATTTAGCCTTCTTAGTTAATTCAGTTCCAGCAAACTCACTCATGTTCCCATACATCCCTGTAGGCATACTATGTTCTTCCATCCAGCAACCTCATCTCAGAGAAAAAGGACTCTGTCTAAGATTTACAGACACCTCGTTGCACAAAAGGAAGCAAAGGCAAGTTGGGACATCGTGACACTCCCTTTGTGTTCTGTGTATGCTCAGATCATCCATAAGTACATATGCAGTATGTCTGACTCATCCCCAAATCCTGGATGCGTTTATAGGAGCCCCAGGTGGAGATGGTGCCAACAGTGCAATAAGCAACATGACTAACTTCTATCACATGTAGTTTGTTTTCTTGTCCTTTTTTTTCAAGGGAAGGACCACATGTCTTGGCAGGTACTATTAGTGCTCTCTTTGTATCCAGGAACACAAGCTCTAGGAATTGCATTTAGCACAGGAAGCAGAAGGTGGTGATGTTTGTGACAGCCACAAGCCCCTGAGGGAATACATTACTTACTCTGGGACGGCACCTGTCCCCTGCCCAGACAAGCTGCCCTGTCATTTTGCAGCATCCCATTTATCTGAGGGATGTGGCTGCCAGCTAGCTGTTCAGTCTGAAGGTCTGCGTGATGGGGTAGGCCAAGTCCAGCCTTTTGAGCATCGTGCTGTAACGCTCAAAACTTACATGAAGACAAAAAGCAGAGAAGGCTTCGAAGAGGAAAATTCAGAAATATATTCAGTCTAACTATAGTAAGCTGTATGAAGGTGAAGAGATGAAATGAATATGCCAAGGCCAAGCCAAATTGGTGGCACAGGCAGCCGCCAGATGAAAGTGCACTCACACACACAGTTAACCCCACTGTGACTTTCATCCAACATCAACACATTGACACAATTTTTTTAAAAGTCTCAGCAAAAAGCAATCTGTACTCTTCAAATAGTTTGATATATCCAAACACTAAATCATTGGGCTGACTTAAATTGGACATGAAAATCTAACCCTTTATTCTAGGTGGAAAACAAAAAAATCACTCTTTTATTTTCACTAAGTACATCCAGTGATAGCACCAGCGTTGCCAGTTCTAGCCATTAGGCCTTGCAATATTCCCTCTTTTTCTGAAAAGAAGAAATTGTGTAGCTTATGGAAAAATGAATGAATTTCTAGCCCTAATGGTTGCAAATAAGAGCTTAAACACCTGAAATGGGTGTGCCTCACAACCTTAGAAGACCCAAAGGCAAACTGAAAATATGCATTTTATTGGTTTTGATCATCCTTGTGATTTTAAGTCATGCATGACTTTTCTTGGAGGCCTGACTCATAGCTTTTAAATGTTCATATGGGGCTGCAGTGTCCCACAAAGAATGAAATGCCACCACAGGAGCTGTACCCAGGTGACAGATTAGGGGCAGCCAAGCATTTTGTATTTGCCAACAATTGCTGTTTCTTGTTGGCAAATGTGAGGAGTCTGACACTCCTGGTGTTTTATGGGAGCCGATAAAGCTGAGGAAGAACAAGGAGAGGGGAGGAGGGATTCCTGTCTAACTGAAAAATAGGTGAAAGTTGATCTTGAGAAAAAAAATAAACTGAATCTAACTGCTACCGCTGTGTTAATGAAGGGTTGGGAAGACAGCGAGGGCAGGCATGTGTTTATATCACAGAGCTGGTAATAAGGGATTCTTGTTCTCCACCTCATTCTGCCACTGACTCATCCAGCAGGGTTAGGCCCACTTTGGTTCTCACTGCAGAGCAGATTAGACTTAACTAAAGACCCAGCTGCTGTCACATTTGCTCCTGTTGAGTAACATTTTCTTCCCTAGTGGCACTATCTTGTGAAGAAAGAGACTCCATCGTTCAAGAAGGTGAATGACTGAGCCCTAACTGTAGAAACAGAAAAGATAAGAAGCTTCCACAGCACAGGGGTGCTCTAAGGCTTAGGTGATAAGGTCTATGCCTAATGCTTCTCTTAGTTGAGCTGTAGATATCAGGATCAGCTACCGACCAGCTTCTTTCCAGGCTTTCCTTTGGTAGAAACAAACAGGGACTGAGGAAAGCTTGAGAGTTGAGATCTGGCAATCCCACACACTCATCTCGAGCAGCTGGCAAGGTGACTGAGGACCACCTAGCTCCTCTTCCACCCTTAACTCCCAATCAGCAACAGAGAGGGTGAAGAATTCACAATATCTTTCTGGAAATGCTTCTAAAAATTGTTGTACTTAAGTCTAAGACACTCTGCTCCAGAACTGAGCTGAGTTTGGAGCCCAGTATAAGCCCCCTGTTTGTAGAAGTTCTGCCAGCCTTGAGCGCACAAAGCGTACTGACACCCAAACTCATCAGCAGACACTGACAGCATGACAGCACGATTCAGGAACCCTTCCAGGGAGTTGTTTCATGCTTAACCAAATGTTTGTTTGAAAAATGAAGTTTTCAAATTCAATCAGTGCATAGAACCCTGGACATCATTTATTCAGGGAATTATTTGGTTAATACCACTGGGGATTATCAACATTAATATATATTATTTAGAGGTGCCAATTAATATATGTCTTTGTCTATGCCACCACTGTGCCATGTCTCCATTCCACCTTGGAGGCATCATTTGTAGAACTGCTGCAGATCTGTTAACAAGTCCTACATTTAGAAACTGAATCGCATAGAAACTAAATCTATTTTAATTACATTTAAATAAAATAGCCACAATAATACAAGAAGTGAACTTTTCTCTAGGTAAGCCCTCAGATTTCAGATAAACTATATGTGGAGTGAATCAGGCCAACGCCTCAATTGTGCTCTTACAGAGGCCCTTACATTTTTACTTGCGATTGGAAGCATTTTACATCATGACCTCAAAGAAAACATTGCCTTGCTAGACTTCCCAATTCCTAAATTATCTAGTTCACATTTATTGTCATTATTCCAGTACACAAAAATCAGGCTGGGCAGCTAAAGATCATCTGGGATTAAACACACACTTGAGAATTTATAGCTGCCACAAACCTCTCACCTTTGTGCCTACTGGCTCAAAGCACTTCATGTCCCCCTTTTATTACACACCCATAACTTCCAGCAACATAAAAACCACATCATTGTTTTTCCTGATAATTTTGCCATCCTGCTGTTTTATGAGCCCATCGGTTGGTCTGCAAATGCACACACCAGGTAGTGTGTCTTGACAAAGGGACTGGATTATTGTCAAATAAAACAGTCAGACTATTATTATGGCTAATATGCTAGAAGTATTTGCAATGGGTTTTTAAATAATCCTCTACATTTATAGAGCACCGTTCATCCTGAAGAAAACCAAGGTGCTGCAGAGGCTGATAATGGGTCTTTTTGCTCATTGCTGAAGTGTAACTGCTGTTAAGCTGGAGAAATAGTGACCATCCTGCACAGACAGCATTAGCGAGTGCAGTAGGCGATGAAGCAAACAGTAATACTGCCCTTTGAAATTGCAAGCTAATTACTTGATTTGGAATTTGATGAGGACATAAGAGCTGATATGCTGCTGCTTGTAAAACCAAACTCCAGAGTATTTTTGGGTCGTTTCATCACTTGTGAGTGATGGCACTTCCAGCAGCATTAGGTTCCCCATCATCACACTTGGCACACCATTTCCAGCTGAACTCAGGGAGTAGATTGCGGCTTGGGCAATGAAAAGGTTCATTTCTAGCAGCACAGGAGATTCTGTATAAAATTTCCTAAGCAGCCCAGTGACTGTGAAGCCTGCCCCCCTTTGGCTTGGGAGAACCTGAGCACACACAGCTTTACTCACAGCAGCCCCAGCCCTTGATATGTGTGGGAAGGTGCGTGACAGGCAGCCTCCAGCCAGCGACGCGTAGGTGCTTCGCTGCTGCCTCAGCTGGAATGCAGAAAATACCACACTGTTTAACAGACAGGGAATCTTTCCTAAATGTTGTAGGAGGATATGTTACACTCTCCTGGACTTAGAGATGCGTCATTAGCGCGTTCCCACAGTTTGCTCTGACTTCTGCTTTGAGGCTGGCTCTGCCACATATTAGGACAGGAAGATCAGAGTTGAGTATGGGGAAGGTGAGAAATTATTCTATTATGTCTGCTATTATTCTACTATTTTTAAAGTCACTGTAGTGACTTTAAAGTCATATGTAGTTATGAAAGGACTTAGTTGTTATCTGAAATAGCAGATAGTTCCTGACAGACAGTCCAGATCACGTTGCCTATTTAGCCTATCATTACAGGAATGGAACTGTACTGCAAAGGAAGACAAGTCAGACCTTGCCTTTAAAAAGTATTGCCAAGAGTAGATGGGAAGTACCAGGCCAGCACACACCAGAGCTGAAATTTTCCTACAGGAAAGATATGGGGAAAATTCATTATAGAAATACTGGTTTGGGTCCAGATTGGAACCAGTGCCAAATTCTTTGCAAATTGAAGATTACCTAGACCCTACAGTTGAGTGTCATTTTTAAAGCCAGGAGCCCACCTCCATCAAGAATCACCCAGCTGGACTCTTGAGACCTCGGGTAAGAAAGATGCATTCCAAGCAACAGGATAAAAGCTGGAGTCACGGTACAGACTTTGGATCTGTTACAGTGAGCACTGATGTCCCAGGACATATTTATCTCAATACCAGACTCCTCCCCTCACTTACAGTACTGGGTATTCACATTGCAGTACTGTATTTTCGCTCTGTCTCCCATTCATCGAGCATAGTACATCAGAGAGTTTCAGATGGTGCTTGTATTCTGTGCTTAACTAAAATCATTAGTCAAATTATTCAGCAGGGTGTACAGGGATCTGGCAGCAGGATTCCCACTAATATGACCAGACATAATGGGGAAATCTCTGCACTGGAATTTCTCTGCAGAGTATTGCCTTAATAATCTTTTTGATACTTTGTTCTGTCTATACAGAGATGCTATAGACAAACTGAAGGTAAATCTTCCCAGATTTTAATTGCTCAGAAGTCAATATTCCCTTTCTTCAGGTACCTCAACCCGGAAGAAAGCCTGTAAAGTTGCATGACAAAAGCAGAATGTACCAAATTAAAAGCACTGTAATGGCTGAAACCAATTGCTATCGATCAGTCCCTTGTAGGCTGATAACTCAGCTGCTCTCTGGAAATAAATTTCTACAAATTCCTTAAGAGTCAACACTGACTGATGCAATCATTTACCCACAATAACAAGAGACAGACTATACTGACTCAGCTTTCTTCCTAATTTAAATGTCAGAAGGTACCAATATCTCAAGCTTTACTAAAGGGGGGATGAGGACCTGAGACATCAACATTAGTTTGTGTAGGGTTGAAGACTACAGAACAGCTTGCCACCATATCCTAACTCAAGTAACTACAGGGACATATTGGAACGTGAACAGAAAGACATCACCAGTGAAAGTATTTAGCTTTATTGGTGAATTTCTTGCTTATCTGTTTGGTTGTTTAACCACTGAACTCACTGCAAAATATACCACTGGTACGGAACAAACTTTCACTGAATATCAAACAGGTACCTCAGGATGGAAAGATGGTTTACAACATTACGACACCATTCACAGAGTCACATGCAAGGATCATCTACTGAAGGCTCTGATGATTTACAGTAAAGCAATAAGAAGATTTGCCTCTGCTATGAGGATGGGTCACCTCTCACATCACACCTAATGCACTGCTCCAAACCAGGGTGTTAAGGACGATTGAAATCAGTGTTTGTCCACCTTGATCCATTGAGCTCCAGGCTGCAGCAGTTCAGAGTCTGCTTGATGACTAGTTGAGCTGCCTTTGAAGGTGAGGTGGGAGAGAATGACTTTTGGGAGAAAGAACTACAACAGTTGGTTGCAAGGCAAGTCATCAGCATGTGTGAATCAGAGCACCCGTTCTGCATTATTAGATCTCTGCAAAACCATTAAAAGGAATGAAAGGATAAAGCTGTGGGGGATTCATCCAGCTAGCAGAGCCTGTCTTAGCTCGGAGTTATGAGCTACCCACAAGGTACTAATTGAAATTCTATGGTTTGTGTTTCCAAAGAGGGCTGACTAGATGATCCGATTCAAATAGCCATACATTTATCAGAAGGAAGGAACCTATTTTGACCTTGTTCACATCCAGTTACAACCTAGCTGGTGTGAATATAAAGCAGAGGTAAAACACTACCAAGCTGTGACTGCAGCACCTACCTGGGGAAATGACTACCTGGGCTATAGGGCAACTGACCTAGAGCATAACCCCTTTTTATTACTGGCATCTAAGAAAAATATTGTATTTCTGCTTGTAAATTGAATACATTCAGTCTGGACTAAGAGACAATAATTCTGCAGCTTAGAAGTGACATTTTTCACTGAGTCACTTTTCACAGCAGAAGACCCCTTTCAGTGTATTATTGGGGTTGTAAATGTTGGTCTCAGCATTCCTAACTTGGTAATATTGCCAGGAATCAGGTAATACATTGCTAAAACTGGACCCTGTTCCAGAGCGTGAGCTTCTGGATCACACTATTATCCAACCTTACTTCTGCAGAAGATGACAGAAGTATTCATAACTCTCTAGATGGAGATGGCAGATTTACAAACTGGATCCTGGAGCTGCACGCTACCTCCCTCCAGGCAGGAGGATGTGCCATCAGCAAGACCCACACACACACACCTGAGGCTGCAGGAGGGGGCTTTCAGTTGGCAGAAAGGAAGAAAAAGGATTGGATTGCATGAATATTTCAGGTTGAAAACATTAATTTCTCAAAGAGACAGAACAGCTAGAGATCCCCAATGCACCTAGAATGCCTCCTGATTTTACAAGAGGCCATGGTGAATGTCAAGAGCCTTGTTTGGCAAGGAATTAATACAATAAAGCACCAGTTATTTTCTTTGTTGGGTATCCAGCTGGACACCACAAACAGAAAACCTGGCTACACCAAGCAAGCGTGCTGTGCTTTTACCTTCTAAGGGAGATCAGTTTATATTAGATTACAAGTTAATTAACTATAAATCTAATTTATTGCTATTACAATTATTTCCAATTTTTGATTTCTAAAGCATTACATACTGATAAAAGTATGTCTTTATTTTAAACTGAGATTTTTACCCTTTTATGAAATGAAACATTTTAAACTATTTTGGAGAGCTACACAAATTCATTTAGTACGCTAAGCACTAAAGAAGCTGACCATGACTGATTAGGAATCCACTCACTAATTGACTATCCAGAAAGAGTGATTAGCAAATAACAAAAGACAAACTACAAAAGCAATGATTTTTCTACACCAATTTCCAGACTATACAAAAGTAACTTCTAAGTGGTTAGAAAGGAAAAACATTTTCAGGAGCAAGTACCTTGGATTAAAGATGAATGCACAAGAAAATGAATTGCCTCAGAGTGTGGCAACAGAGTTTAATAGAATAATTTTACAGCTAGCAAGCATTACTGTGAAAAAAAAATGATTTGAAAAGATGAACTTGATAAAACTCTCTTTTAAGTTGCCTCATAAGCACTCAGTCTTTGGTGACTTAACCAAAACAGATGTCCAAAGAATTACGTGTGCTACATCTTAGGCAACTGTAAGGCAGATCTACTTGCTATCTAGAGTGTCATGTGGGAGAAATGTGGGATCCAGGAGGTGCACACACACATGTATATATAAAAATGCCCAAACCAACATTTCACTCTATACTATGGTACCTGACACAACATATCAAAGCTAGCACCTAGGCCTGGCAGAGATCAAGGTCCCAGCATGCTCGCTGCTGTACAAATAAACAGCTCCACTGACTTCCAACAAAGGAGAGCAGAAAACAAATAGCAGGACCCTGACTCACACCCAGATGGCAGATGACTGGAGCGATGTGCCTTTGAGTCAGCTCTTACCTGCTTCAGCTCAGTTTGGCTTGTGGCCACAGACTTGTTGTCATCAATAGCCTGAGCTAAGCCAACCCAGCATGACCCAAAACAGCTGAGACACACACATAAATTCCCTTTAACATGCCTCACTGGAAAGGCTGCTAAATATAGGCCAAAGGCACACACCTGAATGTAATTCTCTAATTTCCCCTATTTTAGAAGTGGGAAATTGAGTCACAGGGAGATGAGCAGCTTTCCTGAGGTCATGGAGGAAAGATGTGGTATTAAGTAGAAAAATTACATTGGATTTGCTGAATCAACAAATCTTTTGGATCCCACAGATGAGGAACCCAAAACTCAGAGAGCTGAAGGGGTCTGGCAGGCCATAGGAACACCAAGTTTTATACTGAATATAATAACTGCAGGTTTTGTGGCTTGTCATCTTTTGTGCAGAGCACTGGTCCCTGCCAATGTATCCTACGCAAGAGAGACAACAACTCTCAGTGCCCTATAGGTAGCCAGGAAAATGAACTCCCTCTGGAACTGCAGCAGCCATTTTTTAGCTCAGGAATATAAAGGAGGGAGGTAAAGAAAACTAATTACATTTGATGGGGGCTTTTCGGCTCTGGGTTCTGAGTTGCAAAATAGATTGGGACTGGCTGTTTATTGTCAAGCTTCCAAAGGAGATTAAGGGCAAGGGAGAAACAAGGAAGGATGTTGCTATTATTTATGTTGCTTGAGCACTGGCCATTGGAAATGTATTTCTCTTTGAGCGATTAACAGTTATCCAGCACAAAGAGCAAATAAAAACTGTGCCTAACTCAGTCAAACCCATTCTGTCTGGCCTTGCTGCGTTAAATCGTGTGAAACTGGGCTGTTTTCTTTACTGTTGCTTCTTAATATCATTAGTCTGCTGTGATGTCATGTTTCAAAATCAGGAATAATTAAAAAAAAACTAAGAGAGATTTAACTAAAGTTCTTTCTTTTGAAAATCAGTAACTTTAGGCTTCATTTATCTCCCTGTAGATAGATTCACATCCCTGCACAGACAAAGTTACAAAAATCAATAGAGCTTTGCTGAGGCACGGGGGGGTCAGTGTGTGCAGAGCTCCTCTGACTTCATGAGCAAAGCACTCACTGCTGGGTCCAAGCTTCCATCTGCATTTGGGTTTAAAAAAGGTTTCTCGGCTCCAGAATACACCACGAAAGCCCTTGATTAAGTCATTATGGTGCATAATTCCCTGGCATGCCAAGAATCTGGTCCCAGATTGACACACAGGCAAGTCTGCTCGGGACAAATGGGCATTCTGGGGTTTTATTGTGAAAACTCCAAACGACATGGACTGAACTGCTGGTACAGAGCTGGCTTGCTCCTGCTACTGATAGCCATTAAAATGCCTCACAAATTAAATGCAATCATCCTCGCTGCTGCTAATGAAAGACTATCACAGTCCCAGTCCTGCTGTTTTGCAAAGCCACTGGGCTTTGTGTGGGCTCCCCACGCTCACTGAGCTGGAGCAGGGAACTCCTCCTGGCTCTAAGAGTGAAAAACCCAGCACAAGGCAATCCCTGCTCCTGCCTGGGGCATTTAGGTCCTGCTCTATTGCCCGTTAACAGTCGGCACAAATAAGTAAATGATTTGCATTGAGATTATTTGAAAGGGTCTAAAAGAACTCAGCTTTCTGAGAAAAAAAAAAAAAGCATTTTAGGGCTTCACACCAGCATTCACATCATTACTAAAACACTTTACAATTCCCTAGATGATCCTGGGGCTCTACACACAGTGAATTGATGGGCAAATGTAATTCAAAGCACAGAGCACTGTAAAATTATATGATTAAAAATGAGCTCAAAAGCACATTTCTTTCTGCTTTGGTTAAAGAATGGCAGCGAGTTGGGATAACTAGTCATGGTAGTATCAGCTTCCTCCACACTTATTTAATGGGACGTCGTTTCACTTTAAAAGATTGAGGGGATAGTATTACATGCTCAGACAGCACAGCAGTGAATGTGGTATAAATACCTGGGGAGACAGATTAGTTAGCTATTTCTGCTCACAGCCTTCTCCTAGGGGCACAGAAATGCCATCTCAGCATGCTTTTTTGGAGGATCAAAAAATCATAATAAACACAAGGATAAAAATATACCACGGGGGTTACAGCTAATTTCTTGCTATAATTTGCAGCAATTTACACATAATCATTGTAGGTTTGAAAATACTGCATGGTGCCAACAGCAGTGTCTGCTGAAATGGTGCAAATCAGAAGAATGAGACATGCACTTTCAAACCCCTCCAGAAGGGTTGTTTGGGATATTAGGTTCACAAGTTCTTCCTTGCAGCTGACTTACGCAGGAGATTTTAGTCCACCATGTCCCTCTTCTTAGGCTATAGGTGGATGGAATGAGTTTCATATCAACTCAGGCTTCAGGCTTTTTTAGGCTTCAGAAAAGTCCTACCAAAAGCAATGCAGTTTGTGTCGTAGTCGTATGTTAGATGAAGGGCTTTTATTTAAAAAAAAAAAGGCTGTAAACAGTAGACACCAGCCCCACAATATTTTAATGCAAATACACATTTGAGAAGGTAATAAAAGTGTAGCACAATTTACTGAAATAGTGTTCAGAAATGTGGTTTAATAGAAATATTTACTTCCAGCATATGAAAATCACTGAAATCACATTAGATATTCATTTCCTTAAACATAATTTCTATTCGAAGATCTGGATTGATTATAAAAGAGAAAAATATCTGTACACTGTACATTTGCATTTTTGTCTCTTTTAATAACTTCAAATAATTCAAAGCAATTTGAAAGGGGAATAAAAACAAATGTGCCCTGAGACTGGAACCCTGCCTATAAAACAAACTAAAGATGAGTTATGAACCTACATGATGAGTGATTCATAGTAGAAATAGTAGTGTTGCTGCAACCTTCTTTTATAGGGTCATCAACTGAAGGGATATCATAAATAGGGGTAAAATGATTTATTAAAAGAATACATTATCTTCTAAAGGAGAAAAATTTAATCTACAAATCATTAACATTTGACCCAGTGCAAAGGTTTCTAGTAGTAACAGGAGCAGATGCAGGCTTGATTTAAATAAGGGAGAAGCATAGGAACAAGCACACTGCTGGGAGGACTCATGTAGAGGAGTGCAAACCTCTGAGGCATCCCAGTAAATTGTACCTGGTGGAGAGTGCTTGAATTTTTAAGCAATGTATTTTAAAACCCCTGAGATACATAACCTTCCCTTGGAAAGTCAAATAGCAAAGAATTTAAAAGCATGCCTAACTTTAAACCGTTACAAGCCTTATTGAATAGCTTCAATTTTTTCCAAGGGCACCTAAAGGAACTGGGCACCTCTCTCTTGTTCACACTCAGTGGCAGCTCTTTACCTAAATCTTGTTCACATTTTGAAAATCTCATCCAGTGGGAATCTTTGTGCTAAGGAAGGCTCAGATATGTCACTGAAATGCCGTCACCACATCTTCAGTGTCACCAGCGTAGCTCTGGTGCAGCTGATGTTGAGCTGATGTCTCTCTTGATGGCATTATGTCTTCGAAGACATAGAATTGAACCAAAGCTGCAGATCAAAGTACAAATGGGCTTTGCACATGTTCATGTTGCACCTGCTGAAAGAGAATGAACCAAAAGTCAAGACTAACCTTGACTTGTGGGTGCGAGGGATGCAAAATTTTGATTATCATATTGAAGCTTGAGATCTTGACTTCTTATTTCAGGAATAGTCACAAGCAGGCCTTTCTTTTCCCTTCTGGGATCAGTGCTTCTGCTGGCATCTTCAAGATCTTGTGAAGCTTCTGCCAAGATTTTACTTGTTCATGCTCCATTGTCTGGGAAGCTTAGGGAGCCTTCCTTTTCTGTGGCTCACTGCTGACAGCTATGACTGTTTGTTCAAATTCTCCTAATCCTAGTTAAACATTTGGAAAGGCTTATGAGAATGTAGAAAATGTGTCTACAACATGCATGTGATGACACGTGGCACATGCAGAGCCATGTGTTTGGCTGTGCTCTTGACTCATAATGGTGATGAAAGAAGCTGGGATCCAGAAGCAGCCAAGTTGTGAGCTGAGATGAGTTACCAGAGGAAGTGACAAGGCACCAGCTGAACCCTGAGTAACACAGTCAAACCCAGCCCTTCCTACAGTTCCTTCATGCTGCTGGAGTGCTGCAGAGGAGTCATAAGGGGAGCTGAATGGCCTCTCAGAGAATTCTCTCATGCTTGAGCAATAGAGAGCCACGGTGTGCATCTTCACATGATACATCCTCCCAGCCTTTTCTGTGTGCTTTTTTTGGGAGCAGGGGACAGTTCATGCCATATTGGTCAGCCCTCAGTCACTCCAGACTGCACCACAGCTCAGCAGTAAGCTTGGAGTAACTGTTTGCTTTAGTTTATTTTGGAGACCACTTTGGCATTCCAGCTGGCCCAGAATCTCTCAGTTAGCCCAGAAGATGCAAAACCAAGCTACATCCTCCTGTCCTTTCTTGGGGCTTGTGTTCTGTGCTACATCTGCATTTCCTGAGATACTCAGAATATAAGCTAACTCTAAGTCTCAGCTTCAATTGCCACAGCATTTGAGATCCAGGATCTTGCCACAGGTACTTCCTATTCTGCCTCCATCCTAGAAACATCAGGAGATGGGCTGAAGTGTTTTAGAATTAACTACTCCCCAGACCTCTCCTGGAGATGACATTTCCAAGCTCTGAACTGGAGGCTTTGCTGCTTCCAGACTAAGAGGATTCTTTGGGAAAATAATATACTTTATTAATTTAGATCATTAACAAGGATGAGTCCCAAATTGTTTTGTAGGGTAAAGGCACAGACGTGAACGTGTATTTGAGACCCAGAGAGGTGACAGGGTGTCTGCAGTGCCGGGCTCCTTCCTCTGGCTGCGACTAGGTGGCACCACTCCACTGGGCAAACCGCCTCTGCCCGGCATCGCACCGAGCGCTCAGCTCACGGGAAAAAGCAGCTTCACATATTCCAGTTTATAGGAAAATAGAGCGTAAATAAAAGTCACCAAAGCCTCCTGAATTCTTCTATCAGGTCTGTACAGGACAGCTGGAAGCTATAAGTGAACTGATATGAAATCCAATACCACACAAAACTCGTCCGGGCTTGGGCATCAAAAAGGGAAGAAAACCAGAAAGAAACCCTGCAAGAATTTTCTCAAGACTGTTCCTCCAGACAAAGATCAGCTGCCTTAGAAGAGCTCACAGTTCCGACATTCACCTGGAAGTGGAACAACTCTGGCAAGGCAAATGCAGCACGAACAGCTCAGTGAAGCTTTTGTCATTTTGGCTTAGTTTCGCCTCGCACATGATGAGATAACATCGTCTCTCACAAGTCAATTTTATGAGGATCTGTCAACTCAGTTCCCATCTGTTCTGGAAAATGAGCCTTTTCAGGTTAGGGCAGGATGTGGAGTCAAATCCACACAGCACAGATTTAAATGAAAATGTTTGAAGCCCCTTGCTATGCCAGGTCGTGAGGGAAGGGTTTGCATTTGAGCCGTTTTCTGCTTCAAACCTTTTATTAACACTTAGCATTTATAAGAGCCAGAGTACACACAGTAAAGAGGAAAAGAAGAAAGAAGCAATGCACTGTATGAGAACACAGTCTGTGCATCACTGGGGAGACAGAGCAGGCAGGAAGAAAAGCACAGAATCATTACATTAAAGGTATTAATTTATAGCTACAAAATGTGAATAAAGTCTGGTAAGAGAAAGGAAAGCATGTCCCAATGTAGAAAATGAGAATCAGAGCGTTGGAGTGGCACGCCACAGGTAAGAGATCCACAAACTGACTTCTTACAGAGCTCAGAGTTGACCATGAGAGCTGGGAAAGACTGGGGCTGTGCACTCTGGCCTGACTATAAATAAAGATAAATAATCCTGTCATTGCTACTAAACATCCAACACTTGGAATTGCACCCTCCTCTACCTGCTACTGAAAAGCAAATGTCTCTGACATTGAAGTCGATAGACCTGGGGCAGTTTCAACAGCTACATCCAGAGCTCTGGTCACCGGTGTCACAGCTCGCTGTTCGAGAAGTCTGCTCAGAGCTGCACCCCCTCCTGGGAGCCCAGCGCTGAGCTTCACCTTACAGCCCTTTAAAAGATAAGAGACTGTAAGTGGCAGCATTTGCACCAAAATTGCCAAGGTATTAACATCGATTTCTTTCAATAACAGTGACATACTCATAGCCTTATTTCATCACCCTCCTCAGAATCCTAAACGCTCCACTAAGGAAGAATTATCTGCTTCTGCCTGTGCTCTGCTACTGTTGATGGTGAAGAAAACAAAACTTGTCTCTTTAGGTATTGTTCACTGTTCTCAAATTCAACTATTACTTCTATTCACAAAAAGCCTTTCATTAATCAATTACTAAGACAGTCAGGAGTGATCTGTAATTTAAGACTGTGCTACACAGTAAAAAGATTCTTGTGATTTTTCCTCCAGTTCCTCTCTCAGCCCTGTTTGCAGCAAGAGTCTGACAGGAGGGAAGCTGTATGGTAAAGCAATGCCTTCCCTCTGCTCCACAAAATTCTGTCCAGATTTAGCTGCGTTGGGCACAGTTAAGACTGTCACATCATTATTTTTTTTTCAATTTGCATTCCTCATAAAATTTTAGCAGTTTGCTGAAAACACTGAACACAACAAAGGCAAAGCCAGGCTAACAGCTCTGCCAAAGCAGCAGCTGCAGGTATTGGATAGAGGACACCTCTGAACTTCCAAAATGAGCTTTGGTAAGAACGTGCCTGTGTATGGAGGAGGGGAGTGCCACCTTCCCAGCCCATTCCCAGCCCTAGCAGTGCATCCTTCCCTGGGGGTAGCAACTAACATGGGCGTTCTTCCAGCTCAAACTGCCTCTTTAAACCCATTCTCTCCCAAAAGGGAACACAGCACCAAGCCACTTCTTTCTTTGCCTCCAAGAGAAAGTGAGGGAAGTATTATATTTTCCCCAGTCACTGGAGCAATTGATGTCTGTGCTATGCTGGTGAAAGCCTGAGGTTTCAAACCCCACTGTGCATGCAAAGCTATTGTGTCATTCTAAGCCAGACTCACCACATACAGAAACAAAACCTGAGAAGGAACTGGAAACTACTCTGGTCTACTTGGTGGGTTTCTGCAAAACTGTGATGTCAAAACAGCAGAGCACACTTTTCGGGGGAGCTAGCAAGGGTTAGCAATATACTGACACCAGAGCTGTATCACAGACAAGGTATACTTTGCTCCAGTATAATTAGGTGCCAGTGCTGTCCTGACATCTGAGGGTCCAGCCCTGTGCTGGCCACCAGACACTCAGTTTTGCCCATCTTCCATAGATCTGAGCATCACAGAGCACTCGGGACTGCAAACAGGCTCACTGCCACCCCTGCAGCAAAGAAGAGCTGTTGGGGCTGGGAACGGCTGTTGTTTACAGAGAAGGAAGAGGCATGAATGAGAGGTGGATCAGAAGTAGAGGGATGAAGAAATGAGGATGGAGAAAGGGGTCTCCAAATACCAAATTGCTTGCTGCTGAAGCCTTTGCAATGGGGTCAGGTTCTCTACAGACACTTCTTGACCTTCTGTGAGATCATTTTGCCTCAGGAGAAGAGGTTTGTTAAGAAAAAAGTGGGCCAGGCACCCCTGCCCTGTCACCCAAAAAATAACTGCTCGACCAACAATTTGAATCTAAGAGCAGTTGTTGTAGGGATCATGATATTTCTTTGTTACCTGGCATGGAAGATTCAGATGGTATCACACATCACTAGCTTGGCCCCATATTCCCCATCCCCTGTTCTGACTGCATTAGCGTTGCCTTTTACAGTAATAATGCCTTTTAGAGCAGAACTTCCCATGGGGGAAAGAAATCTTTGAAGCTACCCATTCAAATCTTCAAAGGAGGACCTTGAAGAGCCCTCACAGAGAGAGGGTGGGAAGGTTTGGAACAGGGGAAATTCTACAAAGCTGCCTTTCCCTTTTTTTCCATCCACACTTGTACCACTGTTACATTCCCACTTTTTGCAGGTATGCAAAGCTCTCAGAGTGCTGAAGAAAGTTTATCCATTCTTCCATCCTGTTAGAAACGTCTATGGGTTTCTTCAAAAAGTCGTGAACCAGAATGAACCCATAAACCTGCAATGAGGATTGCAGCCTTAACACATGGAAATTAAGAGATTGGGGTGGAGGGAAATGTTCTTCACTGAAAGGGTGATTGGCCATTGGAATGAGCTGCCCTGGGAGGTGGTGGATATGCCGACCCTGGAGGTGTTTAAGGGGAGACTGGATGAGGCACTGAGCGCCATGGTTTAGATGATGGTGTTGGTGTTAGTGTTGGGTTATAGGTTGGACTCATGATCTCGGAGGTCCTTTCCAACCTTATGATACTGTGATACTGTGAGGAGGATGGGGTCGGGGTGGCTGTGTGCTCCTCTAGCATGTACACTTTTTGGGCATGTTTTTTCAAGCCAAGTGCCTAATCCTTGCTTGCATGCACCATTCTGGGCAGTTGTGATCCAAATGCCAAACCTTTGCTCGCATTACACAGCAAAAGTCCCTACAAAATGCCTATTTACACTTGTAAAGAACGTGGTAAGTGCTGGTAGATTTTACGTACTATTTAGAGAACTAATAAATCTCTCAAGAAGACATGTTTTCTCCCCTGAGCAGATGCTTTTTCTTTCATTTCCGCTGTGACATATTCCACAGCCCACACAATCATTAAGTCACTAGGTTTTTACAGGAACTTCTGTGGTAAAAGCAAAAAAATTCCATCAAAACCAGACGATACAAAGCTGTGTGCATGTCCTGTGGCTGCTCATTACTGACCCTGATTAAGAGCAGTGCACTGCTCTCCGCGTTTCGTTCTAAATGGAAACTGCCGAGTTCTACTACGTTTACTACTTAGCTCAAGATTATCTGCAATATGTGCTTCAGGAATCGCAGCTTGGACCAGCCCAAACCAGGGTTGCTCACGTCTTGCGAAACATTGCATCTTCACTGCAAGATCAAACTGAGGAGGCTCTCGGACCATTCTTGGACAGGATTGATATTACCTCTGTAGCAGTTGCCAAGAGAATTTTCAATGGTGTCATGGAAGAAAAATTTGCTGATGGAAATACTAACTGGGGACGAATTATGACCATATTTACGTTTGGAGGTCTTCTCACTAAGAAGCTTCAAGAGCATGGAGTTCAGCTGACTGGAGAGGAGAAAGAGCAGATTTCTTATTTCATCACAGAGTACATAATAAACAACAAAGCTGAATGGATAGATGCAAATGGTGGCTGGGTAAGTTTTCAATTTTCCACCAAACTCTAGATTAGGAGATTTTGTTTAATTAAGAGGAACTATTGTTCCAGACACTGTCAAAGTAATTTTAATTAGTGTTTTATTTGCTGGTTTATTATTTGATGTCTGAAATGTCCCCTTGAAACTTACAGTGAAAGTCCTGCTTCTGCTTTATATAGGTCAAAGCTACAAGACAATTTGCTTTTTTAAAAGGTTCTTTCTCTATCTGTTACAGTTGAAACCTTAGAGTTACTCTTGAATCATAGGATCTTACAATAATTTAGGTTGAGAGGGACCTTAGGAAATCATCTGGTCCAGCCTCCTGCTCAAAGCACATTAAACTATACATGCCACGAGATTTCCCATTAGTAAATCTGAAATTAAGTGGCATCCTAAGGTTGGTACAGCAATTTTGCTTCCATAGAGGAGCTGGTCCAAAAATATTCAAGTTCAAGGTCAGAGAAGAATACACAGGTGTGATCCTCACTCTAAAGTCAGTATTTTGCTGTGCATTTCAACAAAGCCATTATTTGACTCCCCCCAAAGCAGTTTTACTTAAACAAATTTACAGGTTAAGTGCAATTGGGGTTAAATCTTCTCAGTTTGTTTGCTCTGGGATAATCCTTGATCTGCCATCTATTAATGGTCAATGCTGAGAAAAGCACTTGTCAATATGTGGATTACTTGACCAAGCTGGAGGGGAGGTCCCTTTTGCTTTGCAAAGTTTCTGCCTCTTTTTTTTTGGCAGTTAGGGGAAGCAGAGAATCAGTGACATCACTCAGTTATTTCCCTGGTACTTTCTTCCTTCACCTATATGTAAATGTCACTTTCTCTATCCATCCCACTCTTATCCCACTTCTCTTATATCTCCTACTTACTATTACATTTTGCCTCACTGGTTTTTTAGTGTCTTGCTTTTCTTTTTTTTCCCCCCCTTTTTGTTTGTAATGCTCTCTCTCTGTCTGGTAGCAGTAAAAATAGGTGATAGTGAGTCATAGGCCCTTGATGCACCAGATTTACTGTAAAGACTTCCCTCTCCAACTCCTTCAAATAGAACCAATTTCATTTAAGAGAAGTATCAACTCCTGGCAACATTCTGTCGTCATACAGGGCTCGCTGTGGTAGAATAAGGAGGCTTAAAGGAAGACATTTATATTACTCTATCAGAAACACAGTACTTGTAGCTTCCTAAAAAGATGTGGGCTCTGATGATAGAGGTCACGTTCGTTTTCTGTTTACACAAGGAGGGCACAGTCTTGACTTGGAGATAATTCATTCAGCAAGGTGCAGCTATTTTCAGATACTGTTTTTAAAGCCCTATTCATCTTTTGGAGGTAGAGCTCTGAAAATCTGTCCCTCCATGCACTATGGTGTAGGATTCTGTTACTGATACTAGCAGTGTGGTGCATTTTTCCTATATGTTGTTTTAAAGCTGTCCCTCGTGCCCATTCTTTTCCATAGGAAAATGGCTTCCTGACGAAGTTTGAAAGAAGATCACTACTATCTTTCTCCAAAATTACAGCCATTTTCACAGCTGTTTTTTCCTTGTTCAGAGAGTACTACTGAAACAAATGGACCTGCCATTCATGTATAATCTAGATATTGCCACAAGCTTTGTTGCTAAGCTTTCCTCCAAGCAATATCAATGAGAAAATAATTTTCTTCCATAATTTGTTTTTAATTTATTTGTATTTATATTGACTAATACAATGTTTAACGTGGTATCCTAATTGCCAAACATGAAGATGAGATCCCTCCAAAGAGGAATCAACACAGCATCATGCAGCAATTCAAATCAACCTTTCCAGGCAGGACTGCTTTGAGAGAAAGAGATGATTCTCCACATCCAGACAGCTCTTGATATCTCTGTTGCACCTTCCTGAAAGGACACTGTTTTACTGAAATACAATCCAATGGGTTAGGAAACAATTTTAAAGTCATTTGTTTTGTAAATGAAATACTACTGTAATGCATTTTATTGCAATCTTTGTATAAGCAAAAGGGGTGTGTGTTGCGGGGGGGTGTGTGAAGAAAAAGGAAATGCAGGCTCCAGTGTAAAAGTGGGTACAAGTTACTGACAAAGACTAAACAGTTTTCATGGGAAGAACAATTTGTGGAAGCTAGCAACTTAAAAATGTACACTCACTTACTGTTAATTCAATGGTATGTGTTTCTTTGTTGTATTTTTTTAATTGCTTATATCTACACTGACTGTTCTTTCAAACATCTCATGTAGTCCTCTGGCTGACCTCTTTTTAAATTAGATGTTTTAAAATAGGCAAGTACAAAATATTTTTAAAATGAGAATTTTGTGTAAATACACTAACATTTTTTGAAAAAAAAATAAAGTATGCATTTAAAAGTCTTATATTTGGTCTTATTTCTTTCAGAAAAGTTGGGAAGATGGGAAGATGGGAAAAGGTCTATCTGAGTAAGATAACTCTTAGAAAAGCTGTCACAGTGCTACTGCAGAATCCAAGAGTATAGGGGTTTGGCCTGAGGTCCGTAGATGTCAAGACTTGAATTTTCTGTAGTAGTTCTTAAATATTATCTGGTAGCTTCTATAAGAAACAGACAGCTTGTGACAAAATAAAAGAACGGAATTGGCTCTGATGACAGCAATTAGTGTTTTGCAATACACTGCAAAAGTCAGCAAATTCACAGGTAGGTCCTAATAGGCTTCCAGGCTTTTATAGACTGGGTTAACTATTGTTTTGACTCAAATTCCATTTGCTTTCAAAGGTTGAGCAGTAGTTCTTCAAGAATTCATTCTAGAAGGGGAGGGTTCTTTAGCTGTAGGAACTAAGGCTGGTACTAAACACTTGCGCTGGGAGGTGAACCAAACCGAGCCAGCAGCTGCCTGTGGCACAGCTTTAGTCTCAGAATCAGATCCTCTAGACAAATCAAGGCTTTATGATACCAGGAGAATGAACCATCCTCCTTCTGGGAATGGGTTCTCCATCTTTCATCTCAACTTCAGAAATGTTTTACAGTAAAGACAGTCATTTACTGGAACAACCTCCCCAGGGACGTGGTACAGTCCCCGTTGCTGGTTTTCAAGAGGTGATTGGGCAGAGTGCTTGATGGAAAGCATGAAAAGTTTTTTCCAAGAAAACCGAACCAGGTGATCTCTCAAGGTCCCTTCCAGCCTGGGCTGTTCCATGATTCTACATTCTTGTTAATGTAAAAGCTGGTCAAACAAAACTCGTAGAGACCAGAGTTTAAGTTTTCTGAAAGAAGCATTCTTTTACGGTGCTAAGGAGAAACTGAGGGATTCTCCTCCCATACGCTCACAACGGAATTGGTGAAAGTATAGAACTAGGTTTATGTTTATTCAACATATTTCCCTGAACCTATTTGCATATTCATATTGCTTCTCGGAACTCTTGCATATCATAATATCTTTTGCACTTGTGTAGTCACTCCTCCTGGTAGTCTCTGGTGGTCGGTACTTCATCCTTCTTCCGCAGGTCAATCATCGGTCAAGGAGGAAGGCTCGCCTCTCTCCTCTTCCATCACTTTTGGCTGAGTTTTACTCTCCAAGTCATCATTCTGGCACCAGTTTCTCTCGAAACTTCTTTTCAAGTTTTCTGCTATCTACCAGCTACAAACGAACAATCATTACTTTTGGCAAACCAGCTCTTGCTCTCTAGCACAGTGTGCAGGTGTAGCTGCCTTCTATCTGAGGGGCTCCAGGAAAGCTGGGAGGGACTTTCTACAAGGGCTTGCAATGATAGGAGGAGCAGGAAGGGCTTTAAACTGGAAGGGGGACATTTAGCTTAGACATTAGGAGGAAATTCTCCACAATGAGGGTGGTGAGGCCCTGTCACAGGTAGCCTAGGGAAGCTGCGGATGCCCCATCC
The DNA here is from genome assembly GCA_033556795.1 of Tapera naevia. NCBI lineage: Eukaryota > Metazoa > Chordata > Aves > Cuculiformes > Neomorphidae > Tapera > Tapera naevia. The sequence continues at coordinate 3,648,479 of JAUMJJ010000076.1, read as the reverse complement.
CTGGAGGTGTTCAAGGCCAGGTTGGATGGGGCTTTGAGCAGCCTGGTCTGGTGGAAGGTGTCCCTGCCCATGGCAGGGGGATTGGAACTGGATGGGCTTTGAGATCCCTTCCAATGCAAAGGGAATTCTATAATTCTATGACTCTATTTAATGCAATACACAAGCGCTGCAACACTGCTACAAAAAAAAGCTCCAAGTCTGCTAAGTTAATATGTTTCATTTAAACAATTCAACCATTTCAATGCTTTTATTCTACATCTTTAACGTGCATCACTCTGCCTCGGTGGGTTCAACCACAGAACATGAACTGATGTTAACATTTGCTAGAACCTGTGTTGCTCCCTCTTCCTCCCCAGTGAAAATAAAGGTTCTTTAGCACATACAGCAGGACTTGCAAGACAAACTTTGCTGCTGCTGAAGAGGAGACAGCAGGGGAAAAAATTAGGAAAAAAAATAGGAAAAACATTTTCACTGAAAGGGTGAATGGCCATTGGAATGCACTGCCCAGGGAGGTGGAGTCATCATCCCTGGAGGTGTTTAAAAACAGATGAGGTGCTTAGTGCCATGGTTTAAATGGGTGCTGGTGTTGGGTCATAGGTTGGACTGGATGATCTCAGAGGTCTTTTCCAACCTTGTGATACTGTGATACTGTGATGCTGTGATACTGTGAAGGGGCTGCTGAAGAAAAATGCCTGTGGAAGTTCCTGTCAGAAATGGCATTTCAAAACATATTTTGACATATCTTTATTTATTTTTTATTTATCGCTATAGAGTATGTAATAGATAATTAAAAGTTTTGCTTCAGCCAGATTGTGATAGTTGAAATCAGTAGGGGGTCAGGAAAAATGTAGGTTTCCAAATACCCAATTAAGGACATGTAAATAAACTTTCAAGACTCATTCTAATATGAAGCGAGGACAAGTAATGCCCATATATAGGCATATTGGGGAATGCAATGAACATTTTATTGCTGTGCATCAGAACTGGTGGTGTGCGTGTGAAGGTGGGGGGAATCAACAAACTAAATGAATATGTATAAATACCCTAAATAAATGTACGAGTGGGACCAAACGGTGTGCATAGAGGAGGGTCCATCCTCTTGTGCACCCAGCGCTTGTAAATAAATCTCTTTGCTTCTAAGACTTTGTCCTCTCTAAAATTCTATCTGTGAGCTGGCATTTCTCATGGACTGGATGCTCTCAGAGGTCTTTTCCAGCCTTGTGATGCTGTGATGCTGTGAAGGGGCTGCTGAAGAAAAATGCCCATGGAAGTTCCTGTCAGAAATGGCAATTTAAAACACACTTTGGCATATCTTTGTTTATTTTTATTTATCGCTATAGAGTAGCTCATCAAGAATTCGTTGCAGAAGAGGATTCCCCAGCTGCCCAGGGCTGGCAGGGCCCAGGCCAGTCCCCAGCGCAATGGCGGCCGCGCGGCTCCCGCCCCTGGACCAGCCCACCCCCCTTGACCCCGCCCACCCGACACCGACCCCGCCCACCCACCTCCCATTGGTCCCCCACGCCCCTTGGCCCCGCCCACCCAACATCGACCCCCGCCCACCCACCTCCCATTGGTCCCCCACCCCCTTGGCCCCGCCCACCAGGCCCCGCCCCACCCAGCCCCCCGGCCCCGCCCGCCCATCCCTCATTGGCCCTCCACCCTTCTTGGCCCCGCCCACCCCCTTGGCCCCGCCCACCGCCCCGCACGCATGGCGGGGTCGGACGGGATGGCGGCGCTGCGGGAGGCCAAGCGGGCGCTGCGCGGGGAGCTGCGGCGGCGGCTGCGGGCTCTGGGCGCGGCCGAAAAGCAGCGCCAGTCGCGGCTGCTGAGCCGCAAGGTGGGTGCGGGGAGAGGAAGCGGGCGGCGCGGGGAAGCCCGAAGGGAGCTTTCCAGGGGGGCACCGGGGCTGCAGCCCGACCCCGCAACCAGGGCGGAGGGACCCTCTGTGACAGAACCCAGAGCCCACGCGCAGCCCGTGGGCTGCGCGTGGGCTCTGGGTTCTGTCACAGAGGGTCCCTCCGCCCTGGCTGCGGGGCCGCCCCGTGTGCGGGCATCGTCAGGTTTAGCAGCCCCCGCCTCCAGTACCAGGGGCAGTGCGGGGCACAGCGGTATCAAACTGCTGGAGAGGGTCCAGAGGAGCGCACGGAGCTGGTGGAGCGTCTGGAGGAGAAATTGTATGAGGAGAGGCTGAAGTCACTCCCATCTGCTCACCTGGAGGAGACCGAGGGGATCTCAGCCCTTCACTGCTTCCTCACAAGGGGGAGGAGGAGGAGGAGGAGCAGGCGCCGAGCTCTTTGGTGACCATTGATGGGACCCGAGGGAATGGCTTAGGTTGGATGTTAGGAAAAGGTTCTTCACCCAGGTGGTGATGGAGCACTGGAACAGCTCCCCAGGGAAGCAGTCACAGCCTGACAATATTCCAGAAGCATTTGGACAATGCCCTCAGACACACGGTGTGAGTGTTGGGGTTGTCCCACGCAGGGACAGGAGTTGGATTTGATCATAGAATCATAGAATTATCTGGGTTGGAAGAGACCTCCAAGATCATCAAGTCCAACCCTTAATCCAACACTCTCATGATTACTAGATCATGGCACTAAGTGCCACATCCAGTCTTATTTTAAAATCCTCCAGGGATGGTGAACTCACCCTCTCTAGGCAGGTCATTCCAATGACTGATGACTCCCTCTGTGAAGAACTTTTTTCTGATATCCATATTCTGATATGTGATATTGATGACCCTTGTGGTCCCTTCCAACTCAGGTCATGTTATGATTATGTGAACTATCTCCAGTTGTTTAACCAGCTGCTGTTCCCCTTCTGCACCTTCAGTGCTGTTTCTTTAGTGCTGTTCCAAGGCCAAGTGCAAGGGATCACATCTGGGCCGAGGCAGTCTGCAGTTTCAGTAGAGTCTGGGGCATGACATGATTGAGAGCAGCCCTGAGGAGAAGGACTTGGGATGCTGATCGATGAGAAACTTGACACAAGCTGGCAATGTGCTCACAGCCCAGAAGGCCAACTGTGTCCTGGGCTACATCCAAAGAAGTTGGCCAGTAGGGTGATGGAGGGGATTCTCCCCCTCTACTCTGCTCTCATGAGACCCCACCTGGAGTTCTGTGTCCAGTTCTGCAGTCCCTGACATTAGAAGGATATAGAACTGTTGGAACGAGTTCAGAGGAGGCTAAAAAGATGATCTGAGGGCTGGAGCACTTCTGTGAAGAACAAGCTGAGAGAGTTGGTCTTGTTCAGCCTGGAGAAGGCTCCAGGGAAACCTTAGAGCAGCCTCCCAGTGCTGAAAGGGGCTCCAGCAAAGCTGGGGAGGGGCTTTTTACAAGGGCCTGGAGTAATAGGATGAGAGGGAATGGCTTTAAAATGGAAGGGGGAAGATTTGGGTTAGACATTAGGAAGAAATTCTTCACGATGAGGGTGGTGAGACACTGGTACAGGTTGCCCAGGGAAGCTGTGGATGCCCCATCCCTGGAGGTGTTCAAGGCCGGGTTGAATGGTGCTTTGAGCAACCTGGTCTGATGGGAGTTGTCCCTGCCCATGGCAGGAGGGTTGGAACTGGATGGGCTTTGAGGTCCCTTCCAAGCCAAACCATTCGATGATTCTTCCATGGAATTTTATTTCTAATGTGATTTTTGTACTTCATCAAGCAGGGTTTGCCTAACTGGTACTCCAGCACAGCTTGATTTCAGCATGCACTTTTGAAATGTCCTGTTAGCATTTGGATTACAAAGTTGTTATAGCGATGTATTTCATCATTTTAATAAACACAATAAAATGTTGTTTTGCAGTCACTGCATGTAATAGAGCACAATCCTTTTTTTTTTTCTGTAGCACCAGCAGGTACTCCTGGATGATCTGCATTTATATTGTTATTGTCCTGCCAGAGGATCTCAAATCATTTATAGACTTCACTTAATTCTAAAGCGTAGCCACTTCAAGCGGGATGTGGCAGCAGAGAAACTTTAGGTCACAGCAAGTTTAATTGGAACTGTTGAAAGCTTTTTTCCGTTGGGAATGCTTATTTTAAAAAAATATGTGGTCTTAGCATTACGGTAATGCATTTTAGTAATCACACATCTTTGACTTAAAGCTTTCAGTTTTTAGAAAATACTGTCATACATCCTCTTCAGCGCTGCAGAGTCCTGTGCCAACTTTATAAGCACCTAACCCATATAGAACCAAATTTTTAGGAGCCCTCAGCCTTTTTGTAACTGCAGGTGATAAAGTCAGCAACAGAGCACTTGTTTGTGCTAGCAAGAGCACACTAAAAGATAAAGCTTTTGTTTGGCTTAAAAGAAGGAATCGGGAAAGATGACATATAATGATGTTATCTTACCATTTTAATATCTGACACAAATTGAAGATCCTGAGCTTGCTTGAGACAGACTTGGCGTTGCACAAGTGGCAGAAAGTAGAGTCAGCTGCCTTACAAGAAAGTACTACAGAAGATGTGAAGAAATTTTTGAAAATGCTGAGAAAATATTTGGAACATGTAGCTTTATAACATATATCAGTGCTTACAGCTAATAAAAGTAAGTTATTTTATAATAACACCCGAAAAATGTTTTTAGTTGTAAAATATCATCTCAAATTAATCTCTAAATTCAAAGTGAAATGGTTTCACAGGCCAGCCTAGCCGCTAGTATCTAATTAGCTTCTGGATGATTAGTCTTTTTAATTTACATGTTCATGATTAAAGTCATGCTGTTTGCATGTTCTGATTCTGCAAAAAAAAAGCCATCAGCTGGTGAACAAAGGGTAGATAATATTTAAGTGTGGAAATTTTGCCACTCTTCTCAGAAACTGCTCGGAGTCATAGCAGTTCCGTCTTCACAGTTCTGAAAACACCCAAAATTGTGCCTTCCTGCTAAGTATGTGGTTTTACATCTTCAACCTCATTTTTTTCTCTACGACATAATCAGTGTGTTACTAGACACGTTGGAGCAGATGGGACCTGGGTGGTGCCCATAGCACACAGCACCACTTTGACAGAGGGTAGATTTTTGTCTCAGTTTCTCTCTTCTCCAAACCCATGAGGACATTTGGCTCTGGAGGCCCTCAGTGACATGAATCACAGACATTGCCTGGAGCCTGCAATTTGACTAAATAATCCATTCTTTCAAACAAAAATTACTATGGAAATTCTGTGGTTTAACATCTTAAGCACTTGGTTGGAAAAATCCACGTGTAACATCGAGCAAATTGCAAAAGGAGGTAAAATATTATTTTGGATTGTTAAAACATTTCTATGGTCAAGCAACACATTGCCATAATTTAGTCCAGAGTGTTGTTTTGTTTTCTATTTTTTGCCTTAAAAAAACCCTATCCATCTTCTGAACATTCCTCCTGGGCTTTTAACTGCTGTGCTGGAAAGAAAAGAAAAAAACAGAGTGAGAACCATATCTCAACTTGGAGAGGGAAATTTATCTCTCAAAATAAGACCAGGGCAAAGGCTAAAGCTCAGAAGAGCAAGTTACTCTGCAGTTATGCAAACACAGAGCTGAGGGTTTGGTGCTTTCTGTTCCATAGATAAGCACAGTTTCTCAATTGTCTGATATTTTTGACAGACTTTTGCAAGTATGTAGAATAAGAATAAATTGTATTTAAATGAGAAGGGACACATTTGTATTTGCTTTATCTACATGTAAGTAACAAAGTTTGTAAGGTACTAGAGAATGAGAAGATGGACTTTTAAAATCCTCCGCTCAAATTGCCATTTGGAATTCAGTCTGGAATGGGGCAGAGACATAGCAAGGTATGAATCTGCTAGCAATTCTTCACCATATAAACATTTTTTATTTTCCTTCCTATATTCAGTCTTTTATAAGCTCAGCACAGAGAACCTCATGAAAATCAAAAAAAAGGCAAAGCCATCTTTCCTTCAAGCTCTGAAAAATGTGCCGTAATAAGATCACCTATTAGAAGCAAATGGTGTTTGAAGTCATACATCTAAACTTGCTGTAGGGAAGACAGCTCAGGTTAAAAAAAGAAAGAGGGACTTGGATTTGGGAGACTTTGTGCTCTGCAGTCATTTGTTCTGATGCTAATTTTCTTTTGAATTATTATCATTGATGCACTTCTCATTCTACCTAGGCCTGGATGAGAGATGCAGTGTGTAAAAAAGGGTGGAAGAAAAGGAATGCAAAACCTCCTGTCTTGCGTAAGCTGGCAGTTCTGACCTGCTGTATATTTCTCCAGTGATGCTGGGCATTTGAGGGTATCTGCAATATAAGGCACAAATACAAGGCACAAATATTTAGTGGATCAGGAGATTGTCTCCAAAGTTGTTTTTTGCTGGCCCAAGACTTTAGTACAGTGGTCTGTTCACTAGCTGCAGAAATCTGCCTGTTTTGATTTTGCTGATGATAGAAATTTTGAGTAGGAAACAAAGTCAGTTTATTACCTTTATGATACATGATAGTTTTCAGTTATTGCTCCAGTTATGTGTTTATTTCAAATAAAGTAAGTTGATCTTTTCATAAACTTTTCATAAGGTGATTCCATCAATTTCCCACATAGGTGATTGACCATCCCAAGTACCAAGGATCCAAAAGAATTGCAATCTTCCTGAGTATGCCAGATGAAATCCAGACAGAAGAAATCATTAAGGACATTTTTAAGCAAGGCAAAGAGTGTTTCATCCCACGTTACCAGCCTCACAGCAATCACATGGACATGCTGAAGTTATCATCAGCTGAAGACATTTCTTCACTTACTTTGACATCCTGGAACATTCTTCAGCCTAGTGATGATGACAGTGCACGAGAGGAAGCGCTTGCTGGTGGTGAGTATTTTCTTCCTCCATTGTGGTGGTGTTGAGCAGGAGTAGCCTGGAGGCCAGTAGGAAATAATCTGAGAGCAAGAGTGAAGTGTCCCACTTTGTTTTTATACATTGTAGAGGTGCTTAAGTCAATGTAAGCAGATGCTCCTTTCTCTTGCCTGTTTTTCTCTACCCTGTGCTACTCCATGATGCACCAGAAGGGCAGGAATAAGGCTGCACAGTTGATCCAGCCGAAGGAAATTCATCTTTCCAGGTAAATCAGCTTCTTGGTCCAGTTCATGGACATCTTCAGTGCAGTCTCGGGCGAGCATAAAGTAGAGGCTTGTGAATGTACAGGGGCTTGCTGAGGGTGGCTTAGGCTGCCTTTGAAAGTCATGGGGATTCACAGTTTTAGGACACACTCTGAGAACTTTTCAGGTGGTGCCTGTAGGCTGACACGAGAATTTTCTGAAATCTTTGATCCTGCAAATTGTATTGCATGGATAAATCACAGTGCTGATACAGAGCCTGACCATGCAGAACAACTCGCTGGACCGAGACCTTAGACTGAAAATAAAAGGACTTTCTTGTGAGCTTGGATGAATATTGCAAAGGCTTTTCCATCACTGTTCTCTCACATTTTTATTTGGATCTTATAATGCTGACGCAGACACTGGATTCCTGCTGAAAAGTTAAAAGTCCCTTTAAGTCGAGCTACCAGCATATGTGTTTGGGTCCCAAAATAACCTTTCTCTTTCTTAACCTAAAATTCTCCAACTTCTACAGACTTGTAAACAAGTTTATTGTCTGTGTCCGCATTCAATATTTGCATTCTTTTTGTAAACATATGAATATCTTCCTGAAACATCTGCAGAAATGTTTAATGTTAAATGGAAAACTCACGTTATACTCATCCTTGAGACTTCAATCCAGGAAAGATTACTCTAGGTGGAAATTCGCCATGCAGACAGCTTCTACACCTCACAGACTTAACAGTTCTTTAATGCTTGATAGAAGAATATAACATTTATATGACTCTGTTTGGTTGAACATGGGTTTGTATTTACTTTGGGATACCAAGGTACTTTCCAGATCACCTTCCCGTGTTTGTTTCTCTTATTTTTTATCTCTACCTCTTTCCTAGTATAGAATCTTTTCTGTGTCCACATTTTTGCCAGTAAGGGATTTCACTGCTTCGTGCAAATATCTTCTTTACATTTAAATTTAGTTCCTTTTTTTCCTAATTTTTGTCAAAATCTTTTTTTTTTTGATTGGTGGGATTCAGGGGCTTTTAAAGGTAGCTCTTGAAATTTCCAGGGTTCTTGATTTTTGAAGGTAACCCTTAAAATGTCCAGGGTTCTGTTGACTGAGCTTTGTTCAAGTACTTAGGACAAGCTTATGTACGAGTGATGAGCTGCTGTTCGTTGAATTTAACAATTCAGAGATCACAGAGTAAACACACAACAATATTAGTTATGATGGGAGGAAGGACTACCTGGTGTAGAATGCACTCAGCTGTAACTGTTGGGGATGGCCTAGGTGCCAGGCAGTGAAGATGGGGGGAAGGCAGGAGCAAGCTTTGGTACCTGGCTAGTTCTGAAGGTGCCGTTTTGTTCCCAGGGTATGGTTCTGGGCAGAGAGAAATGCCAAAATAGCTACTAAAGTCTAGAGGGATGCCAAGAGAGCCACAAGCAGCAGTTAGAACAACTGCTGTAGGTCCAGGTCAGACTTGTTCTGCCTGAAACTTGATTTTATTGTATTCAGTAACTTAGAAATAATTTGGTTTGGATTGGAACTCGGACCTTGGTCCTTTATCCTTGGATAGTTTTTGTAGATTAGAGAAAAAGGTTAGGTTTTTTCCATTATTGCATAATCAGACTCCTCGCCCTCCTAATCTGTCGCCACAGAAACACACGCTGCATCACAATGTGTCTTTAAATTCCTTTTGCTGTATTTTTTGTGTCAGTTGTTATATTTTTTGAACTTTGGTACATTTGCAGGAATGCAGATGGCCTTGTTACAACATCCATCCTCCATTGTTGGAATTATGCATGGATGAAACATTTATCTCTGTGATGTTATCAAATACTGCAGTGATCTGAGGCATTTACATTGTTGTAAGGAGATAACGTGGTGTTATATTAGTAACGTTCCCATTGCTGGCATAAGTTGCTATGTAATTTACAAGAAGTACCCTGCAGGTACATAAATAAGTCATGTCATTTCTGAGTGTATTCGTTTTCCATGACAAAAAGCTTAAATTCACACTGTCCTAAAAACTTCAGGCATGGTTATTGTGAAGAATAGCACAAATGTAAGATTAAGTATAATTTTTGCATAGAGTTTCCCAGTCTTTGCTAACACTCACAGGCAGCGTTGAAGGCAATCCTGTTTCTGTTGGCTCAAGGTTTACCCATTTTCATCTTGTCAGTACACCTCATTACACCTTGCTAGCATAAACAAAGACCGCTGCAGTTTTGGTAATAAAAAGTCTGTCATCTTCTCTAATATGTGTGGGTGACAGTAATTGATATACAAAAAGTTACTTTCTTTAGGCTAAATTGACAGAAAGAAAAAAGGTGAAAGAAGTTCAGATATTTTGTATGGAGTAGAGATGCCTGTAGGTGCATGACTTGGTTCATTTCCAGCCTGCTGGAAGATTTAGGCAACTTTTAGATCAAGCCAGTGGTACATTTTCATAATGGGTACCAATTCCCATTTGTTTCCCTGCCCATGAGAAGAATAAAGATGCACTGGTATTGTGTTTTGCCCAAGATAATATGTTTGATGAGAGTTAGATAGATTGCAGTAACTGTTTACAGGAGTCTAGATAGTTTGCATCACTTTGGAAGGAGTAAATCAGATAAAACCATGCTCCCTGTTTGCTTTTTATCACAACTCCTACAGAAATTTAAAGGACACTTCCCCACCAGCTCTTATTTCAATGTGGTTTAGGGAGGCGTTGTGATTCAGCGGGCTGGACATGGGTTTCTTCATACTGTAATGTTATTTATTATTTCTTAAACCTGCTCTGAGAACTATGGGTGACAAGCTAAGTTATTCCTCTGAAAAATATACTTTTCTTACTGGGGCTCAAAAAGAAATATCTGGGTTGAGTATCTGGTTGAAATTCTTGGCGGTCACTTCTTTGATGGGAGGCAGGTGGCCAACTTTGGACTGAGGGATCTCAGCTGGAAGTCTTGGGCTGTGAGCTAATATTATGCTTAACTGAACCAGACTACTGACTAGTAGTTGAAGGTGTATAGTGAATTGTAGACAACTTTTAAAACATTCACTTGGGTGATGAGGAGGGCGGTTTTGGCCTAGATATGTTTCTTTGGCAGAAAACAAACAGTTATTAAAAATTATGTCTCTGAATCTGCTTACTGTGCTCTGCTAAGAAATGCAACAAATGGGATTATGTGTACAAACTTAATTCAGCCTCTTTATCTGTGTAAATTCTGCCCCAGTCTTTAAGAACATTTTTAAATAGTCCTTGCCCTGTTTCAGAGATACAGAAGATAAGCATAGCTGGCCCTTAATGAGTGCCGCTAGCAAGTGTGCTCGCAGTCATTTGCTTTCTCTCTGTTCAAGTTAGAGCTGCAAGCTTTTTTTTACTGTGCATTGTTCCAACCTTAATATGGAGATAGAAGTCTTCATTTTTGTATGGGTTCCTCATCACTACAGCCTTCAATCACTTAAAGATATTAACTGGTATTTGCTGACAGAGAAGCAGCAGAGGCTCAGGACTGTTTTTCCAGCCTAAGCTGTTTGGAGGAGCTGCCTCCAGTGAACACAGACTCTTGCTTGTTTTTCCAGACATTATGGTTTCTTCTCTATTCCCTCCAAAATGATTATTTCCCTGTCTTCTCTTGCCCTTGGGCTAACCCCCTTTTCCAAGTTTTGATTTCTCTGCCAACATAGTGCCCCTTTCCATCGTTCTGCTCTTTGCCCAACCTATCTGAATGTCCCTTCCCAAGTGTTCTTCTCTAGCCTTTCTCACCATATTCCATTTCCTCCTGCTCTAAGCCCTAGCCTGTCATTTCAGAGGCAGCTGGGCCAACATAAATAGTTTGCCCCTGCCAAAAGGGATGAGATCATGTGCTTTGTCTTCTTTCACTTGTCCACTTCCAGATATACAACATTCCCTGTCCAAATTTACTCATTTCCTTCTCCACTGTGCTGGCTTCTTTCTCTATTTCATTGGCTTAAAAAAACCTCCTTCTCTGTTTAATAGTACTTTTGTACTAAACGGTACAAAAGCCGTAGTTTTATGATTGTTTTGGGCAGTGCCCAATTAAATAAGCTGCTGCTCTGTCTCCTCCTCTTGGTCCCCACCCCTCCTCTCCTGTGCCAGCGCAGATGCCCCTGCAGCCACTTTGGGAGCTATTCTGGGAAACCAGTCTTGGTTAGAAGTAACCCAGCACCAATAAAAGGCTCTTTTTCCCTCAGACAGGCGCAGCACACAGATTTGGACTGATGCAGCTGAAGTGCTGGTAGGAAGCTGGTGTTGAGGGGTTGCGTAAACGTGTGGCATGCCAAAATAAAAATCATGAAACTTCTGTCCTTGTTTCCTTCCATGTTTCAGTTCCCAGTCATGCCCCAGTCAGCAGGAGCAGCCACCAAAATGAAAGTCCTTCCTTAATTCTCACAGTTGGGCGCGGGGCTGACAGGAGGGGCTGAGCCTGCAGCTCCATGGGCAGCAATACTGGCTGAAGGAGTTTTCCGTCCTTGTGTTTCCAGCATATTCCTGCCTCTCCATGGGAAGCTGGATCAGCAAATGAAGGGTACTTTCCTCTTCTCCTCTGCCCTGTTTTGGTTGGGACTTTTTTAACCCAGATGAGTGGATGCGGTTTACTGTGTGCCCGTATCAGTCCAACGTGTGGGGTGTGTAAACTGCCACTGGCTCCTAGAGCAAATCTTAGTCCTCCCCGTGCCCCTGTGACTCCAGCAGCACTACAGAGAGGGTGGCATCTTCAGAGAGGCCCAGCCCCCCTCACGTATATTCCCTAAGCCTGGGCAAACGGCAGGTTTTCAAACATTTACAACGTTGTGTAAGCCCAGCTCAAATGCGTTTGAACAGGGCTAAAGCCACGTCACTGACACAGAGGGTACTACAAGTGATAGTTCAAGGCCTTGCCTCAAAGCATGGAGAAACAGAGCTTTTCCCCTTGTTGGGTTTTTTTGCTAGCTTTTTTCTTAGAAACCAGTGAGCCATTTTGCCTGAAATAAAAGAAACACCATCCCCCTCGATTTGGCATAAATACCCAAGCTGAAAAATGTCTGCACTTGAAAATATAGCATCTTATGTGTAATGGGAAATATTGAATAATCTGCTGCTGCTCTGCTAAAGCGTAATGTGTTTTTGTTCCCAGAAATAAATGTATTAAGAACCGGACTTGTGTTTTGTAATTTAGTTAGGGTACTTCCTGCATTTTCAGTACTGGAAACTTTGGTGACCTACCTTCAAGATAATCAGTGAAATGTTGACTATATAATCCATTCTTTAAATGACAGTATGTTTATTATTAATAATACTTTTAAATAAGGTGAGCAAATGTTAACGTATGTCTAGCAGCAACTGCTTGCAGCTTCATTTTCACAGAACCCTTGGGATGTTGGCTTTTGAGTTTAGGGTAGTTATCTCTTTCTGCCCTTAATAACTTCCAGAACACTTTGAGACTTGCTGTTGCATGAATTACTGCAGCATAGGAATAGTTGAGACATACAAGGATAGCTTACCCACATGGATTGTGTTTGGTTTGTGAGGGCTGTTTATGCCAGGAAGTGTGACTCTTGCAAGGAAAATGCTGGCTACCTCTAGGCTACAGTTCCACACAACCTCAAGCAGTTTGAAATTATTCCTGAGTGACCATTAGATTTATTTTAAACTTTGCTATTGCGATCTGCCCTGCAGAAAAAAATTAGTCCACAGAAGTTCTTTTTTACCTGTCTTTAAACTCCTGCTGTTTATTCATACATTCAAAGAGGCTGCCAGGACTGATGGCCTTGTGATGCCATCAGCATTCCTAGTTGTTCCAGTTTTTAGCACAGATCTTTAAAAGTGTGACTGAAGAGGAATAGGTTTAACTTACAGCTGTGAAATAAAATGGAATATAAAAAAAAGACAATTGATTGGACACCCCCCCCCCCAAAAAATAAGATGCACCAGAAATGGGAGGATTTTGAAATATGAAGCACATTAGAGTTTAGAAATAAGAAACAGTGTGAGGAGAATATGCTATGTCTTGAAGCACAGGGAAGGTCTAATATACTACTTCAGCTCCATTAGATGTTGTATAGCTGTACATGAAGGCATAATGGGACCATATAAAATGACGCTAATCATTCTGAAAAACGATGTGAAGTAAATAATGCTCTGGGTTAACTGTGAATATTTAAATGAGATCTATGCAGAGTAGAATGTATCTGGAATAAATAAAATATGAGTATGTGAAAAGCAGAGTTATTAAATATTACTGCTTAGGAAAAAACAAAAAAAATACCCCAAACAAGATGGTAAAGCGATCGAGGGTGCTATTAGATCTTCTTTTCCTCTGAGAGACTTGATTAAAGCTTACAGTACAATATATGTCAAGGGATGGATTATCATTTAGAATCTTTTACACTGGTCATAAAAAAGAAAACTTGAGAGCATGGCATGAAACAAAATTGAAAATTGAGGCTTAGCTCTTAATGTAATTTATTTTTTAATGAAATGATTTAAAGTTTGGAATGAACTGCTTGGAGACAATGAGCCATAGTATCTTGATATGCATAGGGAGAACAAATTCAGTGTGAGTGAGGCATTAACATTCTGGTGGTGAGCGTTGTTGTGGAGAGAGGATGCTTCCTCTCATGTAGCACAGGATTAGAGCACTGGACATACACTCCAGCAGCAAGTGTCAGGAAATTTCCCATCTTGTAGCTAAGTAGCAATAACTGAAATTTCTTCCTACCTCTACATAAGCAGCTGCAGTCCTCAACGTATCCCTTTACAAACCGATTCTGTTTTTTCTTTACCTGTGAGCATTCAGAGGGTTCCTCTAAGCATCTGATTTTGTTTGCATTAAGCCCTTAGCTCTGCTGCCTCCTGACAGCTGTGAGTTGTACTGGCTAGTTAGCTGTAATGTGAAATATTATGTTCCTTATTATGTTAATATTATATTATGTTCCTACACTAGATGAAATATTAAGTTCCTTGTATTCATTTTAAATTTACTGCTTTCAGTTCAAGTGATACCTCATTCTTCTATAATGAGAAGTAAATAAGGATGTTTGATTTACTTTCTTTTTATTATTCGTTGTTTACATAAACCTCTATTATATCAAATGTTGATCTTTTCGCTCAAACTTTGTCTTTTTCTTTATTCTCATATAGAAGTTTTCCTAGATCTGTAAGAGCTCCAGCAATTGCTCTTTCAACCTTTGCAACTTCTCTGATGTTACATTAGAGAAAAGATGCCTGAGAGAAGATCTTATACCCAGGTAAAGAAATGCTGTGGAATATATGGTATGGCATTATAGAAATTAATTCTTTCTGTATATACCATAAAACTGCTTTTCAGATCAGCTCACTGGGCAGATCTTTTTAACTGATTTCCACACAGGTATCCCATAACAACATGTTGTTACAAAAATGCCTGTTCCATTAAAGATCCATAAAATAATTCTAAATTATTCTGTCCAGCATGTTCTGTAACAGGTAGAACTATGAAAAGGCTTGCTTGAAAATAAAATATTTCAGGTTTTGGACCAAGCTGTGATAGCAACTGTTTTCCTCAGGGTTGTTCTGTAATCCAGCCTTCAGTTGAAAGATGTGGGCGCTGGGATTTGCTCTCCCTGCAGCTGCTGTCGGCCCTGGGCCTTGATGTCTGCACCAGCTTCCACAGCTCTCTCAAACAGCTTTGTAACAAACAGCACCCAGTTTGCTAGGTCAATGCAGACACTTTTAGCTGAGCTTCTCCAGGTCAACTGATTGAAAAGCATCTCTTTCTTTGCAGGGCTTTTGGAAAAAATGTTCTGAAATGCAAAAGTTGATATGTTTATGTGGCATCATTTTGTAAGTCTCTGTGGTGCCCTTATATCCTGAATTTCCTTGGTGAAGACTAACCATCAACATGATATGTTTTCATTTTAATACTGCCTGTACCAGGGTATCCTGCAGTGAACCTGGAGGGCTGAGAGCTCTGAAACACTACAGCTTTTTGCTTTCATAAAGTTCATTAAGGCTTTAAAAGACTGCTTTCCCTTGTAATCATTTTAAGTGTCACATCCATGTTTGCCTTCTTGCAGGAAACGTTCTCCTTGCACTCAGGGAAACATCTAAAAAGATTCCTTCTGCTGTAATCAGTTAAAGTTGAAAGAAAAGTGAAAGCAACATAGGCGAGGGCTTTAAATTCACTGCAAGTGATTCTCAAGTGTTTTGTTTCAAAGAGGGCTCATTTTTCTACAGTGAGTATGAACAGTAGCATTGTCATTTTCTCCAGACTGTTTCCTAGAGACAGGAGTCTCTCGAGCAGATGAGAGGTTAGGTTCATTTCTGGAGTATGACCTGAGTCTGTACAACAAACTCAGGCAGGGGAAATGCAGACATGCAGGTACCTCTGGCTGCAGAACCTAGTCCAGATGGACGTTTTGTCTCCCTTTATTCTCATTTATGGAAAGGAAGAGCCAGCGCCAAGCTCATCTCAGAGCCTTTATGAGAGATGAGAGAGAGGAAAGGAAGCTTTTTCCTGCTGCCCACCTGTGTACAGTAATATGGAATGAAGAGACAGCTGAGCCCTTCTAGCAGCCAGCTAGTGCCAGAAAGGGACAGTCCGCTGCCTTTCACTTACTTCCAGCTCTGTGATCCCCTCATCCTTCCAACCACAGTGCTGGCTCTGGTGCTCACTGCTGAGCAGATTCATGAATCTGGCAGAAAATTAGTACTTTTTTTTACTTTCTTTTCTTAGGATTAGTTTTCTGACAGCTCAGTGGGCTTTTAAATCAGGTCAGCACTTTTCCAGCTATAAAAGATTCGTCTTCCTGGCACAGTTAATCCCTGCTGTCTTTGCTGAGATTCAAAATACACTGTTATTTCCCTCATACAGTTGGAAATTCCTTGGACCTGATTGAGTGCCACTGGCTTTCAGGGAGCAGGAGACTCAGACTGCTGTTTAGCAGTGTAAGGATAACTCCTAATCTTCATGTTTGGCATCATATCTGGACTCAGTTCCTACTTGTGCTGGCTTTTGTGCATATGAAATGGGAATCAGATTTTGAGAGAGGTAGATGAAGGGCAAATTTCTCTCCGGGAGTGACATGAAGGCCTTTGCCGGCAGATGTCAGTGTTCCATAGATTTACTATGGCGCGTTAGTGTCATTTAGGCTGTTTTCCTGTAGTTAAAATCTCATCCAGGTATTGTAGTCACACACACAGGAGAACAAGTGCTCCAGCCTAATGACTCCAAAAGATGAGGAACTGGATGGAGGGAGGTGAAGGATTCCAAAGACAGCCAGATATCATCTTGAATATTGTGTCCAGTTCTGGGCCCCCCAGTTTGGGAAAGATGTCAGGATGCTGGAATGTGTCCAGAGGAGGGCAACGAAGATGGTGAAGGGGCTGGAGCACAAGCACTACGAGGAGCGACTGAGGGAGTTGGGGCTGTTTAGTCTGAAGAAGAGGAAGCTCAGGGGAGACCTCATTGCTCTCTACAACTCCCTAAAAGGAGGTTGTAGTCGGGCAGGGGTTGGTCTCTTCTCTCAGGTGACCAGTGGCAGAACTAGAGGGCATGGACTCAAGCTTCATCAGGGAAAGTTTAGGCTTGATGTGAGGAAAAAGTCCTTCACTGAAAGGGTGATTGGTCATTGGAATGGGCTGTCCAGGGAGGGTGTGGAGTCGCCGACCCTGGAGGTGTTTAAGGGGAGACTGGATGAGGCACTGAGTGCTATGGTTTAGATGATGGTTGGTGTTAGTGTTGGTGTTGGTGTTAGTGTTGGGTTATAGGTTGGACTTGATGATCTCAGAGGTCCTTTCTAACCTTATGATACTGTGATACTGTGATATTTTAAGCTGTGCAAGCTTAAAAAGATAAAAGAAAATCTTGTGATGGAAGAAGCAGGATTTCTCATTTGTTGTGATGTTAACAGATGTTAACACATTTGACACTAACAGTGAAGGTACCATCACCTCCAAACCAGCTGACTCTATATGTTCAAGAAACCCTGCCTGAAAGCAGGCCTGACATTCCCATCAAGTGATGTAATGATACAGGAGTCTGGTTTATACACTGATGAAGTTGATGTCTTAACTATTTATATTGCACAAGCGATTCTGCATCTTTTACAATTGATTGTCGGCTGAGTGAGTCAAAGGGTATTGGAAATATTCATAGTGATACATGACGTATTTAAAAAAATCCCCAAATGATTCACTTCTGTCATATTTTGATTTAAAAATATACAGGCAAAAGAGGACCAAGAGTGAAGAAGTGAGGTAGTGCACATGCACGTGTGTCAAGTGGAAATATTTCGGTAAATGCTCAGAAAATGTTATGTGAAGTGTACCTGATGAGATCTTAAAGAATTTCTCATAAAAATACTAAAAGATGCACAAAGTTCCTTGTATTTTAGGCTGCAGCAGTGTTTTGACAATCCTGATATGAAGAGTTCAAGCACCAATGCCTTGTGAGTTCCTCTAAAGGAATAGATTTGCCGTCAGCATTTGCTGATTTAACAAGATGTGTTGATGTGCTGTAAAGTGGCTCTAATGCCGTTTGTCCTCTTTGATATTGCTCTTTGGTACATCTTGTTTTAGGGTATTTTGGTGGTTTACAGGAGAACCCATGTGCAAGCCTTTGAACCAAACATTTTTCCGTGCCTGTATTTCCCCAGTCAGACTTTTCTATGATAACTCTGCTCACATATCTGAATATCAGGAGCCGATAGGTAATTTTTAAGAGACTGGTGACCAAAGCATTGCTAAGCAATTATTTCCTTTACTCTGAATTTGCAAAACCAGACATTTTTGTAGGTGGCATTGAGTGATTACAGGGTATTTATGGGGCTTATACAGGCTTGGTGAATAATAGTGAAATAGAAAAATACTTGTTCAGATTTTCTTTTAAGTAGACATTTGACAAAATCTGAAAATGAGACACCAGACCTCAGCTGACTAAGTTAAACCTCAGGGGAAGTGGCTGTGATATTATGGGCTCACACAGGCTTCCCACGTTGTGAAACCAGCTAGAATTTGACCACTCTTAACCTTATACAGTAGCTTCCCTGATGATACATGAAAGGATATTTATTTGTGGAGCAGGATAGGTTTGTTTGTGCAGGACTGACCTACTACAGCTGATGCTGTGCGGCGCATTTTACCTTTCAAGTGCATTGGCACTATATTTATAAAATTTTGGTTTAAATTAATTCAGAATAGGAAGGTGTTTGCTTGATTGCTGCTTAGTAGCACAGGAGCTGATCAGATGGCTTTATTAGTGTGTTTTGCAGGTGTAATAATGGGAGAGAGGCTGCCACTCCATTGTTTTAAACCTGTATGACTGATGGCTATCATGTAGCTTCTCAGGGAGAAGTATAAATATTTTATTATACTGTAGTTCAGAAGGGCAAGTGTGAACTGTGGAGACCAATGTTTCATGCTGACACAAAGCACTGACATGGATGAGTAGACAGATAAACGCTGAGTTGCTTGGTGCTTGTTTGTAGAGTCTGCTGATGGTTCTATTTTCTGCAAAATATTTTATTGAAGGAGTAACAGAAGCTGTCTCAGTCATGGTAGTGGACCTGTTAGCTGGGGCGCTGGGGTTGCAGAGGAGAGAGCCTGATTGGCATCCATGTGGATGTAAAAGGCAGATGGTGGGGTATGAGGGGTGCATGGATGTGGGTAAAAAGGTTTTTAGAAGACAAAAGGACACAAAAGCTTCCTGGTGCACAGTTAAAGGTGTTCACATGGCGGAAGCACCTGGAGAAAAAGCTGCTGACTGCAGTTTAAAATGAACCGGGTTTTCAATCTGATTTGAAACACAACTTTTAGTCCTGTAAGGAACTGTATGGGATCATCAGGAGGCTACAGAGCAAGCACTAGAGGAGAGCTGTTTGTGAGCAACTAAAACCAAGTATCTACAAGAGAAAAGAATTGTTTTTTTCTCAAACTTGTGTTAGTAACTCGGGGTATTTTTCCTGTAGTTCCCAAGGCTGGTGCGGAGGAGAGTCAGTGGGGTAATGCTGATTTACAGTAATGGATGGTCCAATCCTTTGTGTTATAACTTAGGTTTACAAGATGAGGATTCATGCTGAGCTTCTGATACTGATTTTCAAAGGCTATATCATGTGAGCAAAGAGGAATTATCATACAGTTTCCTATTTATTGAGGGAATTGTAATTACATTTTAGCAGACAGGCTGGGGCAAAGTTAAGCAATGTAACTTTATGTGTGCGAACACTGAGTTACTGGTAGAAGTCAGCACCTTTAATTTTGGCTGAATGACTTTATTTCAAATGCTTATCAGTTGGAGCAAAGGGTAATGTTTTTCCCTTCTTGCTCATTTGATTGGGAATATAACAGTATCTGGCTTCTCCAGGGCTTAGTTGGGATAACAGGGTGGAAGCAATCCCAGCCCTTCAAGACCCACACACCTCGGCAGAGTCTGGATCAGGCCTACAGTGAACATATCTGTGATTCCTTTTTGTCCTTAGACCAAGAAAAATGTGTAGTAGCCAAGAAACCGAGGACAAGTTTGAAACCAACATCAGTTTTTTTCCAAAGGGCAGAAAACTTTTATCTGGGAGGAAATACCAAACTGTTAGCAACCTCAGGAGCAGTGCAAGGGGCAGGCTTAGCACTAGTCATAAAGGGGAAGGGATTTTTTTTTGCTGCAGCATAATTAAAATATTTACCTCTGTGGATTTGTTTTCCCTGAGGTCTGGTGTTTAACCTAGACCGTGGTGTTAGGTGCTCTGTAAATAGAGAACAAGAGATGAACTGGGCTCTACAGAGTATATGTTGAGAAGCTAACACCTACTCAAGAGGCCTAACTGTGTTGATACTGACTGTAATTAAAGTTACAGTAATGACTCTGTCATTAATAAGAACTTTCTGAGCTATTCCAACTCATTGGCCCAAGCATGTAACCAAGGCTAATACTTTCAGTGGTAGGATCAAGTGGTTGAGTTAATTTTTCCCTCTCTGCTGGGGCAGCAGATACACAGAAGTTGTGTGTAGCTTGATCTGACTTTGTTTATGGTGTGCAGAACACTGTAAACATTCCTTCCCTTTAGATGGAAGGCTGTTCTTGTCCTGGTTCTTCTGGTCCTGCACCTTATGTCATCATTTACATTCGAGCAAAGCAGGGGGAGTCTGTGAGTGCCACCACCGAGCGAGCTGTGCATGGAAAAACCCCAACCACTGAAAATCTTGTTCTTGTCCAAAGGACTTGGCTGGGAGGATCAAACCATCCTCGTGATGCAGTAAACAATGCACAAACTTCTGTGCTTCAGGCAGAAGTTCAGACTGCACAGCCACTGCTGGCAGGAGCAGCAGCTGTAGCATACAGAGCTCATTGCTGGCCACCTCTTGTAGGATTGAGCTCAGAAGGCATCTGTGCTCTGAAAATGATTTTTGTGAGCACGTTGCCATTCTTTACAAGGACACAGGAGTTGCTGCAGCTTGGCCTCTGCTTCATCCTCTTGTAAGTGCTTTGGAGGTGAGGATCAAAAGAGTCCTAGCTCTCACTTTGATGGATCCCAGGTGCTT
This sequence comes from Tapera naevia, assembly GCA_033556795.1. Lineage (NCBI taxonomy): Eukaryota > Metazoa > Chordata > Aves > Cuculiformes > Neomorphidae > Tapera > Tapera naevia. The sequence continues at coordinate 3,627,957 of JAUMJJ010000076.1, read as the reverse complement.
TGCTGTGTCCACAAAGCAACTGACAGTGAGGGATGAGAAGGTGGGATGACAGAGTATTGTGGTTTCATCGTCTGTTACAGGTGTCTAGCTGTGCAGGGTTGGGGGGTGAATGACACCACATGGCGGGTGGCAGCAGGCTGATGGAGCCTCTTCAAGCCTGGGAGGAGAGGGGCCATGCTGGCTGCTCCTTCTTGAGGGCAGGACAAGTCTACTGCAGTCTTTACATGACCTGTATCTGTGCAGTTTGATGGACTCTTCTATAATTAACCATTGTCAAGAACACTTCTGAAAATGCCGTCTGGCATTTTGAATAGGAACATCAGATTAAGGAGAAGAGAGGTAATGAGGTGCAAGGAGAAAATCCTTCCCTGGGGAACAAATCAAACCTGATATCATCATGCAGGGTAATGAGAAATGCACTACCGAACTGAGGAGATTCACCACAGCTGCCTGGAGGAAGCAAAACTGTTTATTCCTATTTAAAACCCAAGAGGGGATGCGAATGTTTTGGTCTGCTGGTTAAGGCAGGGGATGCACAGCTTGCACACCTGCCTTTTACATGTAGTTTTGCAACATGTTTCCTGTGTCCTTGGGCAAGTCATTTCACTTCTTTGTGACATAAGGTAAGTCTATATAGATGTATGCAAGTCAGTGCAAACAAAATGTGCCTGTACACCCACATGGCAAGTTCTGAACCTATGACTGTTATCTCTACACTGTTAAATAACACCGTGCTGAGTGACACACACTAGTCCTATCCATACTACACAGAACTTAGCCTGTCTCTTCTTTTTTGGTCTCATGTGATGCCTCTGTGGCCCTAAGGCAATAGTGGTTTTTTTTAAATCTTTTCCCCATTTCATAGTATCTTTAATAAAACAAGGCCATATGGCAAAGCATCATAGCAGTATTTTCGTGTCATCACTCCGAGGTTCTGTGTTGCGTATTCTGGCATGTGGCAGCAAAGCCTGTGTCTGTGTTTGGAGGAGCAAAACCAGGTTTTTTTGAGTAGTAGGACGACCCAGCTAAAGGGAGCCAGACCTGCACTCTCCTGTCTTTACTGCCATAGGAATCCTGTCCCCTGGAACAGGTAAGGGAGTCACTTGGACCAGCAGTGCCAGGCAGTGTGCTGACAATTAAACAGCATTGACCACCCACGATCCTGTAAATCAATTTGTTTTCTGGCCCTGCTGTATTTAGCAGTGTAAATGAAAGCTGTGTGGCCTTGTCAGCATGGCTGACAGTGATAGGTGAGCCAGGGTATATTATTTCATGTGTAGAGCTACACAGTTGAAGGAGCTGTGGCCATAAGAAGTCATATCATAGATACAGCAAGTATTAGTGACTGTCATAGCTGCCAACCTCACTGGGATACTCAGTAGCTTAATTAAAGTTTATAACTTTACGTTCTCTACATAGAATTTCCAGACTGGATTTGCTTAAGACACTGTTTCCAGCTTTTAGCAATTTGCAGTCCACATGCAAGTACTCCAGAAGTACAGATTACGTGTAGCAGAAGTCCCCTCAGCTGCGGGTGTGCTTTTCTTGATTTTCTCTTCTGTGCTCCTGGACCTTCAGGGACTCAGAGCCAACAGTTAATGACTACAGACACATAGGGGACAGTGGGGAGTAGAAATAAAGGGATAGAAGCAGGTCAAGATCATGAGACCTCTCTGTCTGTTTTACCAGGCACTGGAAACCAGTGTGGTGTTTGAAGCACGAGTACCTGCTCTGTCTTTTCAGGGTCAAGGATCTTGATTCAAGGTCTGTGGGAGCAAGAGGAGTAGGATGTGAGAACGGAGTAAGCCCTGCAGGGCATCCTGAGTGGCAGCTAGTGCTCCTGCAGGGCTGGATGTGCCTGGGAGCATGAGTGCCCCATGCCAAGAGGGGTCAGGTGTTCTTACCCAACCTGCCATCTTGTTGATGTTCTCTCATTGCTGATAGTAATCATATGTGTCTGCAATCTTGGTCTCATCTGTGTGTCACCTCTCATCCTGTGACAGCTCTTCCCACACGCTGCCGCAGGCACCACAAAGGTTTTGTTGCTCCCCAAGTTATATGACGGGGAAGTGTTTTCTCCAAGCAGCTCTCTGCCATTCATCCTAGCTCCAGGCGTAGGATTTGGGGCTAATGCTGCTTGAACTGCCCTCGGGCGCCTTGCAGGGTAGCTGTGTCATTTTTCTACCAAAAGTCTTGCTTGGCATTTTACTTAAATCTTGTGTGATGTGAGTTGCATGGATATTGGTGTGTTGTGTGTCAGAGCAAAGGCACTCAGTATTGCATTGCTCCCGTGGAAGAAAAACATAAGGGTAACTATTACAGTATTTACAGCATATTTTTTCATATTGGGATTTCCACAAGCTTGTTTGAGTTATTTGGCATCAAAAAATCCTTGATTATACAGGAGCTAACTCATTAAAACAGCCTCTGGTTCTCCAGAGAACCCAGAAGAAAATGCAGTGCTTTAGTACATCTGAATTCACTCGAGTGTGCCTGGTGCCATCAGTTAAACTATATAGAAAATATCTTTCTTCCCTGCACTTTTCCTGCCAATTCCCTCTTTCCTTAGTGCTTCCCCTGGCTTGTCTTCCTCCTGTCTGTAATACAAATGTAAGGAGAAATGGCACCTTTTTTACTCTGCAGATTTGTCTCTTGTGTGCATTCTTAGCTGCCAGCAGTAGCGACTGCAAACGTTCCCTCCTTTTTGCCATGAGAGGCTTATGGAGTGAAAACAGCAAAAAAGAAGTGCAAGGCAGAGTGTGTTTCTTTCTGTGCATCGTTGGTGTTTGGTTGGTATCGGTTTCTGGGTCAACTGAGTACCTACACAAAGCTGATGTGAGGCAGATTATGGAGAGGAGAAGTAGTGAGCGCAGCAGTAACTCAGGGAGGGTTTCACCTGCAGAATCTATTACTGGTCAATTGGCAAATATATATTTTTACTTTCAAACTGAGGAGATGTGACATGGTGCATCCAGCATGATGTACGTGGTGGTACCATAAAAATGACATCTCTCTTTAGGTGAGACCATACTTCTACTCTTGTGCCTCCTTTCCTCTTTGTTTGCTATTTGCCATTTGCCTGTCCTCTAAATCAAAAGTTGGCTGCAGCATGGTAAAACACTCAGACTTCTTTTTGTTTCAACCAGTACTATTCTGTGGCGTGCCCTTTGGCTAATTCCCTCCTCTTACTGCCTTGACCTCTTTAAAAATGCCATGTTTCTTAGCTTTATGGTGCCAGATTTAAAAGATTGATCTTCTCTAAGCATTTCACGCTATGTTGCCTTGCATATTTTATATGAATGTTCTAATTAAGTCATCAGGTCAAGATAGATGAGTGTTCATGTCAGTAACTCTTCTCTGAACAGTGAACAGTGGAACTCTTCTCGGAACAGTGAACAACCTCCACGAGCCTGGGAAGTGTGGGTCTTCCCAGGTCTCGTGTGAACGAGTAGGTCTATGTGGACTTTTAAAATGCACTTCCAAGCTGAGTTTGGAGTTGATGCATGATCTCAGATGGGATTCCCTGGAAAATGAAAAACTGTATTAGCTCTGGCTCTTCCAGAACATGCTCCCACACATCTCCTTGAATACTGGGCATCATTCTTCAGCTAGATGTAGTTAGAGCAGCTAAATCCAAAAGAGCAAGAGAGAGCGGGTTTGGATAGGAGAAGCGGAAAAATACCTGACACATCCTAGCACTGGTGCAGGAGCAGAAGCTGGTTACAGAAAAGCTGCTCAAGGCTAAGTACTGCTTCTGAAAGAAGGAAGGAGTAGTGGACTGAGACATAATATTTGCTTTCTTTCCCGACTCGTGTCAGCTGTGTTTTAGTCTGTGCTGGCTTTTGACTATTGCTTCTGCCCTTCTCTCCTTGAGTGTCTGTTACAGTGAGTGGGATCTTCCTGGGGTCAGCGCTCAGCACCAGGCCAGCCAAGCTCGTTTGTTTAGAGGATGTCCTTGCAAGACTTCTCATACTAAACAAACCAGCCTCGCATAAGTAATGGGAATCTGCACACTGGCTGCCTCCACGCCTGGTGGTCACTCAGCGTGGCAGCCAGTTTCCTTTGCCTACCTGGCAGTGATGGAAATCAACTCCTGAGACATGTGGGCAGCCAAGTGTGAGTTGTAGCTGGTGACCTGGCACAATGCCGATCCTCATCCATTCACAGAGTATCAACAAAGCAAGGAAGAAGGCTAAGATGACCTTGACTTTTACCAGGAGTTGGATGGTGGGGTCTTCTGTCAGGGTTTTACCAGCCGGTTGGGTAGGGAAAGCGAGCAGAACGCCTGTGTGTGCTGCTGGAGCAATGGTGAAAACTGCTGGAGGCTCAGGAAGAAAGTCCTTTGAGAGAGGAGGAACCTGACATCATGAAGAGACAGGCTTTGAAATCTTGATCTTGATATAAGAGGACAAATACCCACTTTCAGAATATAGAGCGTTCAAGGCTCTTTAGTTTTGGGAGGTTGAATGAAGGTTCATGATATCTTACAGTTGTGTCAAGAAGATGCTCTCTCTCTCTCATGCATCTTCTTTTTATTCTTTTCATTTTCTATTTTTTTGTCTGTTTTTGAAGTTAATTTGATTTTTCTGATTCCTCCTGCATTGCATTTCTCTGAGTTCAATTTCTGCCTGGATTTAGAGTCATAATCATTAGTATTTGGAAGTGTGGGGTTAAAATGATAAAATAAATTTCTTATAAGGTAGGGTTTTTTCTCTGAGCTTTTCAAGGTCTAATTGTTTTGCAGCTGATTTAGTATGCAATTGATAAGATTAAAATGTAAATTTACAGGTTTAGTATTCAAAGTATTTTTCATCTGATCAAAGAGAAGGAAGCATTTTGTCAAACACAAAGCTTTTGTTTTTGCGTATCTCTGAAGTTATGTGGATGTAGTTGAGCGATGAGGAAATCCACAGTGCATCCACTAATGTTTATTTCATTCTTCTGCAGGGGGTCTTGACCTTATCTTCATGCCAGGCCTTGGATTTGACAAAAAAGGCAACAGATTGGGAAGAGGGAAAGGATATTATGATACCTATCTGGAGAGATGTATGAAACATCCCAGTGGAAAGCCTTACACAATTGCCTTGGCTTTTAGAGAGCAGATTTGTGAATCAGTGCCTGTGACAGAAAATGATGTCCAAGTAGATGAAATCTTTTATGAAGACTGCTGAAAGTATCTTGATACCAACCCAGCTTCAGAGCGACCAACCAAAGACATCAGATCCATCAATCATGACTTTTTAATAGTTGTGTTTGACTTCGGGAGCAATAAAATACAGTGTGTTCGAACAAAAAGAACCTCAAATAGTGTAAATGTGGTAATAGTAGTGAGGATTGCATTAATTTGCTTTTACTTAGCAAATTTTGGTGTGAGTTCTTATTCTAGAATCAATAGAAAAACGGATGTGTGACTTACAGTAAGGACCATTTCTTCTCATCATGCTGTTGAGGAACATGCTACTTAAATACTTAACAGTTTTATTATTCCAGTGGACTGTCTACTAATGACAGTTCTTGATCAATTCTGGAATTGGATAGTTGCTATGGTAAAAGGCCTTAGTACTTAAATACTATGTGCATCCATGAGAAAAGAGGAAAATGACAGATGAGTGCTGTCATAAGCTGGGCAAAAAATAGTGATTGGAAAAAAAGCCTTAATTGATTTTACTGTATAGAATAATTTTGACATTTTACTTGACTTCTTGAAGTTGTCTTTAAATGAAAGGATTATCTTTTAATACAAAAGTTTCGTGTCCATGAAGCTTTGGTGTATGGTTCTTCCCTCTAGCTGAATAAAAAATTATAAGACAGTCTAAAGTGTGGTCACTGGGTTCTCTATTTGAAGGAAACAAGATTTTTTTTTTTGTAAAATAATATTCAAAATTAGTTTTAAGTTCTTTAATTTTCTACATGGGCCACTCATAATGTCCCAAAGTATTGTGTAAAGGATGGATGCTACGTTAAAGGATAAAGATGCAGAGAGCAGGTTTTGTGGATTGAGTAAATTTTGGGGTAGAAGGTTGGTTGTTCTGCAGACCGTCCTGGAAGTCAGGAAGAAGAGAATGAGTTTTTCTCTGTACTCTGTCTTCATAATAATAGGAGACAAAATTGCCAATCAGAATCAATCAAACTATCAAAATTTCATGTTCCTTCTTCAATGCAACTTCACTTTTTCTATACATGCTCAACTCCTCCTTCAATCAATAAATCAGTGCATTTATTTTCACCAAACTGCTCTGTGTCATCCTTAAAAAAATGCATGAATTCTGAAGGACCAGCTGTGGAGCAGAGTGACTGTAAGCCTTCCTTTTGTGAACAAAACCATGCCTACAGTAAGTATGAACGTTTTCATGTCAGAATACCTGTATTCAGTCTTACTGCCATTTTGCCAATTCATTCATTAGTTAAATCCTCTTCTTCTGGGGTGAACATAAGCTTAGCAGCTCAAGTCTCTGTGGTCGGTGCTCCCTGGTGCTTCTCCATCCTATGTTAACAAAGATCCATCTGGCTGGAGTGAAGACACCTTCTGTATTGGCCTGCTGGGCTTCCCACCAGTGTGTAGGGAAAAGCTGCAGCCTGACCAAGACAGCAGGTAGCAGTTTGCAGTATGAGCTGTTAAGTAAAGCAATGGTGATCAGACTTGGGCTCTTTATTGAACTATTTCATGGCACCAAGTGAGAGATGCAGAGTAAGATGTGTTCATGTGTCACGTAGGGCTGTGCAAGCAGAAGTTGAGATGAGAGAACGGGTGCTGCTGCATCCTCCAGCTCCCCTCAGCTCTGCAGTGCTGCCTTGCTCGGGGGAGAAAAACTCTTACTATTCAGGACCTTTGGGGAATAAATGCAGTGGGAAAATTAGACCCTTTTTCTCACAATGTTTCTCCTGGCAGTATTGTAATTCCTTCTTCATTTCCGAACTCCTGTTGGTCTATAGACAAAAAAAAAAAAGGATGGAGCAGGCTTTACGTGTAGCAGACTTATTTCTAGGTTTGTCTGCAAGGCTGTTTGAGTTCACCAACCGCATTAGGCTCAGCACTGTGCCATATGGCATGGCCTGCCACGGACACCAACAAAGCTACACTGAAGCCAGTACTTTTCACAGCAGAATCCTGGATCCCAAATCTGAGAGATGCTTTAAATGCATATATTATGTCCAGCTCCATTCAACAAGCTACCTGCTTCCACCCCACAAAAACTACTGGGATGCTTTTAGTGGTGTTTAACTATGGTCCTGAGGCATGTTTACCTGTTTTTGGTTGGTGTGACACTAAGCATGAGTGCATCAGTGTTGCTCCAGTTCTGCTTTGGACATGAAATTAAGAGGCCATGTCAGCATAACAGAATATAATCAGAGGCTGAGGACCTCTTGCTGCTGGGCTCAAGCTGAGGGGAAGATGGGATGTTTGGCTTTAAAGCTGAATACAGATTTTTGAGCTATGTTTTACGAGGAGGCGTTGTGCCACATAAATTAAATGGCTACCATGAAAGCAAACTTTTTATCTAAAACCTCTGTGCCGTGTGGCTTTGCTCTTATGAGACATTCTTTATATTAGAGGGGTTTATTTTTATTATTATTCTTTCCTGGGTTGGATACGAGTCTATTCACAAAACTTTATGACCCTTTTGGATTAGCTCTTGATCTTGCTGTCTGAGCTGTGATTTATTCACTAGAATAAGGGCTGGCTTGGCTTGTACATATTTCACTACAGGTGATACTGTGTTAACGACTGTGTACCAAAAGGCCAGCGTGTGATGAAGGGACATCAGCACCTGCATTAACAACTGTACAGAAACAAAGTGCTTCCAGAGAGACAAGGACTCAGTCATACAGTTTGTTGCACGGGGTTTCAAAATGGGAGGGAGAAGGGAGGAGGAGGATATAAAAAGCAAGAGTTTGAATGCAAAATACCGGCCCTTAGCCAGCACAGCCAGAGATAGGCACCAAGCTTTGTTCTTGTGGGTTCGCTGGAGTTGCTGGAACTAATTGGCATAGGAAAAGCAAGCTCTGGGCTTGAGGCAATCCATGTCCTTCAACTTTGTATCTTGCAGATCGCATTTCAATACACGTTGGAGCCATTCTCTCCTGCTTTCTCTCCAAACCACCCTTTTGGCTACAGCTCCGGTGGGAAAGGATGAGGAAACAATTTAATGTACTGTGTCATTGGGAACATTGAGGAGCTGGTGCTTTGTTTCTTGCCAGCCTCTCTTGGGTCAGGAGATCACCACAGCCTCATTGGCCAGGCTGGAGGAGCCGCAGGACCCTGGCTGATGCAGATAGCTCTTAACATTTGGCTGGTGGGGATAGCAAAACAATATTTATGTATATTGTCTGGAGAATCACAGAGCTAAATAAATGTGACAGCTTTCATTTGACATCCCCAACCTTGCTGCTGTCGCTCAGGGTTTTTCTTTTTGCCATATAACATGAAATCACTGTCAGTTTGATAGTCTATAGCAGTGTTGCTGAAGCACAAAGGTTAAGGGGTTGGTAGGTGCGTCAGAATTATTTACGTTTGCTATGCATAAAATGGCACTTGGGGAGCAGGGCAGGCTGCCAAGAAGGAGAGGAATTGGAGCTGTCTGGTTGCTCTCGTGTATCTCTCCATACTGGATTGTCAGGGTAGGATTTATAAAAATTGCTTCAAAACAGTATCATCTTTCCTCAAATGGACGTGCCCCCGTCTGTTGCAGTGAGTGCCATTATTGCTATTCTCATGACAAAGCGTCTATCAATCTCTACTTTGTTTATAAACAAATCTGCCTGCCCTGCATGAGAAATAGATAGTCTCAGGAAAAATACCATTATCGAAGGAATAAGTTAATTATATTTCAGGATCTCAGCAGGGAATGCTATCTCGGAGTATTCAGTAAAATCTGACCAGTGGAGTTATAATTAAAAAATGTCCCCAGGGAAGAACTTGTAAATTATTTACTGTAAGGGGCTTTTCCAGGCTCTTTTAGTTTAATTACACACTCTGAAAGAGAAGGCCTTCGGAAACAAATTAACTAAGAGGTTGAAATGGCTTTGGTAAAATCACGTTCACCGCTAAGAAAGTGGAAGGCTGTGAGCAAGGTTCAAATGTAGGACAAATCTTTGGAAGCTTGCATTACTCGTGGTTTGAAAGTCATGTGGAAAGCGCCAAAATGTTTGTGCATAGAAAACGCAATCATTGGTTTTCTCCAGTATTCCCACTGGCCTTGGCAGACGTAGCGTGTGGTTCAGATATGGCAGTGCCTCACGTCCTCACGGCCGTTGGCTTTGTGGGGAAAGGAACTGACTTTTGTGGGCTTTTTTGAAAGGGTACAGATGAAGTCCTGGCAGGGGGGGCGTGAAAGATGAGAGGCGATGGGGAGGCAGAATAAGAAGATGCTGGGATGATGTGAATTTTCCATCACTCTCACACCTCCTGTGGCATTTTATCTCAAAATAGCCTGGTTAACCTTCGTTGGCAGGTGGGCTGGATGTGACGCTCAGTGCCGAGAGACCAGCACTCGTGCTATAAGCAGTTGTGTCCTTTTCAAATGCATGGGTGAAACCTGACTTGCTTGCCATGTCAAACATGGCTTGAGCATTTGTTACTGAAGTTGGCCCCTGGAGTTGGCCTTTGCTGGAAGACAGCTAGCAAGATCCCTGCTCAGATGTGGAGAACTCGAGGCCAGAGCAATCCCCTCATCTCAACAAGTGACTCATTGCTTGGCAGAGCGGGAGGCATTATCTAATATCTGTTTGCTAAGGAGTAAGGCAGCCAGTAATACTATATCTGCCTGCCTGTTGGTGCCAAGTTTTATGTATGGGATGGCCTTCCAGCTGCCATTGTCCTTGCATTTATTTCTTTCTGGAAAAAACCCTCACATCTGCTGTGGCACCCAAGAGCCAACTGGCTGGGCAAAGCAGGCAGCCAGGCAGGGCTGCTGATGCACACGTGCGTGTTAGCCCATCTACATGCTTAGAGCATTTCTGCTTTCTTCAGGTCTCCTTTTCCTTTCAAGTTTATTGCACTTACACGTCTTGCTTTGATGGAAACTGCCCCAGATTTAAGAGTCTCTCTACCTCCTGTGTGTGTACAGTCTTCAACACATGGCATGTGATTATAGCCTGAGGGTACCGTTACCGGTTCCTAAACAATAAGTTCCCCACCTTCAGGCAAAGTAGCTGAAAATCCACAGATGAAAGCTGCTTTAGTCATTCATCAGGCAGATGAGATCTTTGCTTTTATTTTGCTGTAGTGTAAATCTGCTGCTTAGTTTTCTAGTCTCTCTGAAAACTACTGAATCATAAAAATGCTTGTAGCAAATGCCAGCTTGTCTGTCACCAGAATAATACATTAAATGGCTTATCAACTCCAAGAGAAGACTACAATACTTTGAGATGATTTGGATATATAGTTAGGGAACAAAATATGTTGACAGCTTTAAAATTGTCTCGATCAGTAGATTTCATTTTGGTTTTTGCTATAGTGTATCCAGTAGCACCTGGGGAGAAAAGAGAAGATATTCCTAAATATCTGCAAATGCAGCTTATTGATAGGGAAAAACACAGAAGAGTGGAGTAGCATATAAATGTAAAATGAAGGACTGTTCTTGAAAGGGCAGAACTGTAAGGTTTGAATAGTCTCAGCGAAAGTATTGTCATTTAATTATTAGGAATGGTGAGTCCATATTAACCTTTAAGGAAAAGTACTGCAGACTATAATAAAACAATACTTTTCTATAGCCTTTTGTTATCACCTTGTCAAATTTAATAAAAACTTACTAATAAAGAAATGGCTGAAAAAAAGGATGCTGGAAAGGATCTTTTACTATTAAATAGTTTAGATTCATAGAATGATTCTTATTGGACCATATTAAAATGTGCATGGGTTTCTCATTCTGGGTATGACTGGAAAAAGTAATTACATATAAATTATGAAGGGCCTTTGCTATCTCTGGCTGGTTTTCTATTGCTGCCATCCTGCACACCCCAGGGGAAGTCAGGGTGGAGCTAGGGACTGCCTAACACTCACCCAGGTAGGACAAAGCAGGGATGAGATGGTCTCACATATTTATATTGGCTGGAGTAAGATACCACAGGGTATCTTGGCTGGAGTAAGATGCCACAAGCACAGGGGAGGCAGGTAGAATCTCTGACCATGCTGGTTGAGGGAATTGGTCCAGAAGTCTCACCTGACAAAGCAAATTACCTTCAAGTGATGCTGGTTGATTGTGAACACGTGGTTTGGTGAAGAGCAAGGTTGCTAGCACTTACCAGCTGCGAGGGCTTTGCCTTGCCAGGGTTGGCCACACAGGGCAACTCACTCCCTCTAGCCCTCACAGGCAGTGGTGGGAATCTCTTCTCCAGGAGGCCCCTGATGCTTACACAGCTTTGTCTGAGGACACATCAAGCAGGGATGTGAAGAGAGAAGGAAACTGCTCCATTTTTGATCTTGAAGGTCTGTAGTAGGATCAGGCTGTGCAGAGGCTCTGGCAGCTGCCAAGGACAGACTTCGCTCTTCGGTCTTAGAGGTTTTGCGTCATTTCTAGGGTGGGGATTGTCTGAGGTCTCCTGGGAATATCCCACTTGGAGGCTGATAGCCTTTTAATACAATTTGTGGCCAGAGCTAAAAATATATCAGGAGAAAACAGGTAAATTTAACAGGATGCAGGAGCTAAGGTGGGAATACCAGAGGTTTAGAAACAATTAAATCGTGCTGGAAAAAGGGAAATAGAGATTACCCTCTGCAAGCTGAATTCTGATACTTGGTGGGAGGTGAAATGTTATTTTCCAGCCACCTTCCTGGGGATGCCTTGCAAGATCAAGTGGCCAGATGCAAACCACTTTTTTATGGCCACGATAGACACTTTGCAAAGGCTTAAAAATCACCTTAAGTTTGCAAGGGCTAAAAAAGCAGCTTGTTAGCTGGGAAAGACTTGCTTCCCTGGGACTTTGGCTGCCTGAACTGGTGGGGCTTTAACCAGACCTCATCTGCTGTAATGCTACCAACACACTGCTGTCTCCCTAACACGAAACACACATGTATGAACATTGCTGTTGTAATAAATTAAGAGTAGTGAGAAAGGCCCTGGAAGTTAGCCATAAATCTAGTGGTAAGCGCCAGCGGGCAGCAGGGGCTCGGCTGTACATCATTAATAAAGATGTTGAAGAGGTGCAAGGCAGCGCGTTGCTGTGGATATTGTTACTCAGTTCTTCACCACAGCAGAGCTGAGATTTGATACACACAGGACAATCAGTCAAAAACCCTCTGCTGTTGTAAAAATGGTGCAAATTACTATTGGTAAAAGCTGTCATTGGCATTGAGGTTATTGTTCTGCTTTTATTTAAATAAAGAAACATAATTCCAACTCCATTTTTCAACATAATGCAGATTCCTGAAGAAATTCCCCAGCTTGTTGAACAGTGCTGTGAACACTTTGTTTTACATAATTTGCACTAAAATTAAAGTGATGTTTAGACAGTGGTTTTGGCTTTGTATGCACAATCTCTCCAGCACAACAGTACTCTGGCTGGGATTAGTACCAGGATAATGCAGATTATTAAAAAAGGCAGAATAGAGAGGCAAGAGGAGGGTATTTTAGTGCAAGAGGCTTAAATTTTCTTTTGACTAAAGGCTGTGGAGCAGCAGCAGGACAAGTCAGGCTACTTTCTCGCCGCTTGAATAGTTCAAAACACAGCCTGGATATATAACTTTATGGCTTTGCCTCTGCTTTTCCTTAATGGGTACCCAGATTTTTTCACTAGCAGTGTCCTTCATTATTTTAGGATACTCTATGGTGCATGGACAAAAGCTGTGAGGGGTATAGCAGGTGGGGAGGGAACCAGCTCTGCACTGGAGGCTGTCACAGACTCATCTTGGGAGAATTTATATACAGAGCCATGGGGAAAACAAGCATTTGTGGACTTTTGGGGGAAAGCAGAATGTAAATTAGATTTTAAGTAAGCGCTTGGCTAAAATTAGCTATGGGCCTGGTGTGCTGTAGGCTGTGACAGGAGATGTGGTTAATTGCAAGTAAGTTTCCACCCCACTTGATTATTGTTATGACACACAGACCATTAATATGATGGTCTAAACATGAAACAAATTGTTTAAATATTAAACTGTCAAGTCCTTCCTCTGATCTCTAAATCACTACCTAAATTAAGGGGGGATGTAGGTGTTAAAAATGAGTTTTAGGCTCTGGCACTCTCTGATGCTGTGTTGGTCCCCATCAGCATGGCAAGTGCTGCCAGGAAGGTGCAAAATAGCATTTTCAATCATCTGCTTTGTTTTTAGACGCATTTAATAACTGATCACACACACACTCTTCTACAATCTCTCACATGGGCGTGGAGTGTGGTCTCTTCCATGTGCCTCCCACTCCTCCAGGTTTCCAACCATGACTGGTTCTGCCCAGAGATTTGGGGCATTTGGAGCAAGGGAGATGGGGAAGGAGAGAAGCCATTTACCAAGTTACTGCTCCAGCCTCTTCTGCTGCTGCAGATCCAAGTGGGACCCATCCAGCGATGAACCCCCCATGTCCAGCTGCTGTAGCAGCATAATGGGTGGCCAGTGAGGAGCTCTTTGGGTTGTAACTGGTCATGCAAGAGCTGATTATCCTGGACTGAGCATTTGGAGCAGCTGCAGTCAACTTCTGTGCTTGTAGGTACAATATTTCTGTTTCTTCTGGATCTGCAAGATCCGTGGATTTGTGAAGATCCCCTAACTTCCACTTCCTGCACCTTCAAACATCTGCCTTTAGGGAGAGGTGGAGGAGGAGGCTACCACAGACAGCCTCCCTTTTGATGCAGGAGGAATGTGGGAAGGGTAAGTAAGCTCTCCACTGTCTTCCCAATTTCTTAGCCCATGGAACAACACAAACATCCCCTTGGTGCTCAAAACAAGGTAACATGCTTCCCAGAGAGGAAGAATTTGGCTATAGCTGGACATCCTGCTTCTTTGTAAGGTCTCCACAGTGCTGTTACTCCATGAAACAACCTTTGTGCAGTGTCACCTTTAAGATGGGACAAGAGTGGTGTAAGCACACAAAACTCCCATCATTTACAGATCTGTCCTGTTGAATTTTCTTTCTCAAATAGCTGTTGTGCCATGCAAAGAGTGCTATGCACAAAAGGCTCAATATTGAAGCAATTTTGCAAGAGAACAATGCCGTTGGGAGAAAAATACACGAATATTAATGACACTCATCCAATGGATTATTAAAGGCAATGAGCCCAGGGTACTTACTTAGGAAACTATTTGTTTGAGGAGGAGAATCTAACAGCTTTGGCTTTGTGGGTTCCTTCCTGTTTAATACATAAGAGCACAGGAAGCCAGCTCTTGAATTCATGGGTCATAACCTCATCTGCTGAAGAGCTTGAGTAGGATCGATTTCAAGCGAGTCCCAGCGCTGCTCTGCCTTTCCCCAAGAGCACAGCAAAATTAGTCCAGCACTAAAGTTCCTCTCTGTCTGGAGCTAGAAAATACAAATAGAAAGTGAAATTCATGCTGATAATTACTTTGACAGCCATCACGTGTATGTTGTAAAGGATCAGCACAGACACAGCACTTCCCCTACTATGATAGCCCAGGGTAATAACTGTGATTAAGAGGAAGCTAATTAGAATTCATTACACATTCAATCCCCACAATTCACTGTTCTTTAAGCAAATTTGCATTTGGGAAGGAAGCCCTTATTTTTAATATACATGGATAGTGTTGCTTGCAGACTTCCACTGATTTACATCATAGCCATTGGTACCAAAGAATTTTCTTCAGTAGCTCACCAAATACAGCAGCTTTCCTTCACACAGCATCAAAAGTCAGGAAAAGATTTGTCCTGTTCTCCTTACACACAAGCATGTACAAAAATACCAGACAATATTTAGCAGGAACAGAGTTTTTAAAGGTTATCTGAGGAACTGTGTCCAGTGCTACTTTTTTAGAATTGCCTCAAACACTACCTGCTGTCACTGTAATATATAGAATAATGGAGTGAGGATAAGTAGATCTGTTTCTTACACACATATCCAAAAACCAGGCTTGGAATGAGTTAGAAGCTTTTGAATAATACTTTGATTTCTAAGTCACGTAAGTATTTGCAATTTTGCCCAGTATCAAGTGGCACATGCAAACAGAGTAGTTTCAGACATCATGAACATATTCAAATTCTTTTGTGCTGGAGGTATTAATCCACAGATGGGTATTCAGTTGCTATCAGAACAAACTGTGCAACGGCACTAGAATCAGATAAAATTATGCAAAGCAGGTAGCCTGAGGCTCATTTATACTAAAATTCCTCTGGCTGTTTGAAGAGACTTTGTAAAGTCAGTGTACTCCCACCTGAGTATATTTTATTGTGAACATTGTAAAGTGGTCTTCTTGGATGGAAAATCTGGATTTGAATATATTCACTTCAAGGATGCAGGTTTTTTTTTCTCTTAAGTAAAAAAAAAATTACCAAAGAAGGAAAGTAACCTAATTATTTTTGTTTCTTTCAAAAAATTATGAATATAGAGAGTGAGAATTTATAATAAAATAAATTAAAGAAAATTTATTTTTATAATAATATATAATATTTATATATTAATTTATAATAATAATATATATTATAATAATTTATAATATATATAATATATAATATAAAGTATTTATAAGAAAATAAATTAAAACCTGGATTATCCCTTCTTATTTTCTTCTGCCCATCTTTTATCCTTTCTTACCCTTGTCATTGTTCTTCATTCTCCTCCTCCACCCTGCCCCAGCCCATTATCATCCTTGCTATCCTTATAAGCGTTATTGCTTTCATTGGCATCCAATTCAAAAACCTGCCCTCTCATCACAGCTTTATATTTTCAGATTCGGGGCAGAGGTTTTGGATAGAATCCCACCTTTTCAACCCATGGAGATGCATGGAAGAAAAAGCAGATAAGAACAGTAAGTCTATAAATCTCCTTGTCTATAAATCTTAAAATGGATTACTGATGACAGTGACTCTTTAATGGGAAGAGTGACAGTCCATGTAGGCGAAAGGCAGTGTAATTCATGGAGGCTATTAAGTTTGAGAGGCCTTTTCGTTCTCATTTGTCTTTCAATGCTATGTGTCGATTTCTGGGAGATTATTCTCAGGGATAGATGTGCCCTACTCATCAGGGCCTGAGAAGCCCCTGTGTTTATTTGTCTGGCATTTGCCATGGTGGGCTATTTAACTGCCTCTCCTGCACCAGGGAGGAAAACCTGCAGCACTGATAGGGGATGGAGAAGAGGGCACTTGCCTGGTTGCCCTGTTTGTGACATGTAAGAGCCTCCTGGTTGCACCCACTCTGTTTTTAGGGTTTTACAGGGCAGTAGGACACGTATGGCCAAGTTCCCCACATCTGTTATCAGACAGGATGTGGCTGTGCCCAGACAATGCCTTCACATCATGGCATGACTATCACAGGGCAGGGGTCACCTTCACTACACAGGACACAACCGTGGGGCGGTTTTCTGGAACCTCCTCTGCTGCAGTTTTGCAGTGGGGCTGGGGTCTTGGCTGAGAGGTCAAGCAACTCAGAATATTTATTATAGCATACAGAGCTGCAAGAGCAGTTTGTGGTTTATAAATACTAATGTATCAAAATAAGAGTGCAGAACAGCAAACAGGCACCTGGGGGGAATTTACATCTAAAAGCACTTGCTTTGCCAAGGTTGCAGTCTTTCCTTTTGATCATGGATTATGAAGTTACCTTGCAACACACTCCCGTAGGAAACTAAAGGCCAGCTGAGTTTCATCAAGAAATAAGTTGCCTCTTTGACTCCAAAGAGGCCAGGAACAGGATGGCTTCACTCCACAGAGCAGGAGGATTTACTGTAACAGTCATTCCATGCGAGTGATTGACTGTTACTGCTACCTGGGACAGCCTGAAATCTGCTGCCTTTGCGTCCTCGCTGCTGGTGCAATTGCTCATGTAGGGACTGAGACTCTCGCGGCGCATCCAGCGCCTCCCTGTGCGAGGTGATGTGATCCCCATCAAAATCAATTGACTGAAGTCAGACCCTGCATCTTCAGTTGCTAAGGAAAGGAAAAATCAGTGTTGCTCATGAGAAGACCGCTGGTGCAGAAAGTCACTTAGCACTAGCAGCTGCTTTACGGCAACAGAGCCTGGCAGAACAGATTCAGAGATGTGAGCAGAGGCCGGAGCAGGATCCTCTATTATGTAGGAGCCCTGGGGATGTGGATGGGAGGAAACCTTGAGTAGAGGGTGGCTCCTTGACTGTGTGTGGAAAATTCCCATTCATTTCTGAAGGAAAATATGTGTGTGATTCATTTGTTTAGCTATTTATACAGCTAAATAGATCAAGGACGTTGCTGTCAGTCTACAGAAATCTGGATCCATACCCTCTCACTGCAGCCAGGGAACTGATAGGAGCTCCAGTGCTCTAAATTGCTTATTAGCTAATTAGCCAATACTATTACTTATTAACTCATTAGCTAATTAGGCCCCACCTGGCCATTGCAGCAGCCCTGTCTTGCCCATGCCTCACAGAGATGAAGACCTACTCGCTCCCAGGTCTGCCTTCAGCCCAGGTCAGTAGTGGCACCTTAAAACTGCTGCCCTTTCCTATAGGAAGTGGGTGGGTTGGTCTCCCCCTGAACACTGGTGCTGAGTACCTCTCACAACGCCCTGCGCACATTCTGGCAGCCTTGCTGCTGCTTTGGGGATGAGTCACAGGAGATTGTGCTATCTGGTTGGGTCTAGGAGAGGCTCAGTTTCAGTGCTGAGTCACTGGAAAGGTGGTGTGGGCAGCCTGGGGCTGTGGTTGTATTGTGCTTCCTGCTTACAAAGGGGTTTTGCTTATTTTTGCTCAATTAAGAGGTCATGAATCCATATGCATTCCTTTACTGATCTTCCTCCAACACATCTAGCCATGGATGGGTTTAGCTGTTCATGGCCCACACTGTGTAACATGAGGGTTTCATCACTCATCCACATTGTGGCTGCCTCCAGCCTGGCCCTGACACCAAGACAGATTCCAATTTTTCCAAATAAAACCAATATTGTTATGTATTATTTATACTGTGGAAAAATATTGAGAGGAATAAGTGGGAAAAATTAGCTCATTTTTTATAGAAGCTGTGAGCAGCTGAAAGGCAAAGAATATAGAATTAAAATTCCCAAATCAGCTAATTTTGGAGCATGTTTCATCTTCACAAGAACCACTCATTTTGTAGCTAATTCTTTGCAAACCTTTATTCTTTTTGTTGCACGTTTGGTATGATTTTACCTTATACCAAGTTCAATGGAAGAAAAAAAAAAGGAGAGATGGTTTGAATTATTCCCCATCCCCCTATCCTGCAAGAAATACTTGGGTTTGAAGATCACTTTTTAGTATGCAAGGATCCAGCCAAGGACACCCTTGCTAATCTTTCAAAATGCAGCATTGTGCTCCTTCAAAGTATTAAAAGCTGCCTGGATTTTGACTGCACACGTAACCCTGTATTAAACTTCTAATAGCTAACAAGACACAACTTGGTTGTGAGGACTAAAATATAGAAAATATAAATCAGCAGCCTGGAAAGAACACTCATTCTTTTACTTTCATTAAATCCATTTTAAACTAACTTTACCATTTACCTTCCATGAGGTTTTCATTACTTTCCCATCCACTGAGGACAAGAAGGAACAGTCAGTTTTATCATTCATTTGTCTAATCTTCACTTCACTGTGGGTTATTCAGGCGTTTGAGTGTGATATTTCACTGCCAGCCCAAGCTAGTGTTTTAGTCCATGTTGTCCCTTCTCCTCTTTCTATGCTCTGCCTTTCTTGCACTTGGAAGGACAAAATATGCAAATTAAAAAAACAAAACCCCAACACCCTTGCAGTGATTGCTGGAGCAATCACAGAAATGAGAAAAATTGCTTTTGTCAGCCCTATTTCCACCCAGACATTTGTTCTTAGTCCACTCACATCTTTCCTGGCTTAGAGGGGTCTGCTAGCTGTCCTGTCCAAAGAGGCAAAGCCTGCTGCTCTGGATGTGCCTTAGGTTACTGTTTGTGCAGTCTATGAAAAAGCTGAAGCTGTGTGCCTCCAGTGGTGTTTCACTGGCTGAATCCTCACCTCATTTGGGCAAAAAGTTACGTGGGGTTTACCTTGCATGAACAAAGCAGCAAGGTGTGATTTGCGAATGTCCGTGGGATTTCTGGCTTTGGCTGAACTATAAATCTTTAATTTTGTTAATGCCTACCTCTGAAATCCCTTGCAATGATGGCTCCTGTTATCTAGAAAACATTTGAAGGACAATAAGAGGGTTTATGTAAGTCAATTATATAGTTATTTGTAGGGACTGCACTGTAGCTCTGCTGGAAATAATGGCAATTCTGCAGTTATTCATGTCAATGGATTGATGTTATTCCCTGATCGCTCTGCAATTAACTTGTGCCATAGCCCGGGAATGGAGAAGGCAGGATATGTCATTAAAGAAAACCAAGCATTTTTGAAGGGGTTCCCTTCTGGCCACCAGCTCCCAAATAGTGGTTCTGTTCAAACAAAAGCTGGCTGGGCGTCAGCAGTGAGGAGTCACGGGTATTTTTGCTTGTCTGAAACAAAAAGTTCTGCGTTCTGCCCAGCGTTATCGATGGGGTCGTGTGTGAGGGAGTCTTACCCCGAAGGGAAGAGTAATGGCATAAAGAGGGAGGATGGCAAATTGGCTGGGTGAGAAATTGTCTGCATCCAGCCCTGCTGCGTGGAGAGCTTGCGGCTGGGTAACTCCTTCGTGCTCGGGGCTGGCTTTGAGGGTAAGGCACAGCACACAGCCCTTCTGTGAAAACACTGGAAAAGCCCTTTTTAGGGAAATGTAAATACCAATAGTAGTTAAAATGGACAAGCCAAGTTTTGTTATTTTCATTTTTAAGGGATTTAATTCTTTTTATGAAGGCCCAGGTGCCTGTGACTGGAGTGCTGAGGCAAAACCCACAGGCACGAGAAAGGCACACAGGTCTTGGGAGCAACTTCTCAACCCGAGCACTGGGATAGTATTTACAGGATCCCTTCATACAGAGAGAGTTTGGTTAAAACTAAGCATGGCAAGAAGGCTGGATTTGCTGCAGATGTTCTCACTATTCCCTCAGCTCCACCCCTGTCAGCTCCCTCAGCAATAGCCAGCTGCCAGAGGAGATGTTGAACAGTGGCATGTGCAGGGACAGCATGTCAAGCTGGGGGCCTAGGGGACAGAAGCTGGGCCAGGCAGCTTCCAGCAGGAGTCTCAGTGGCTTCTTAAAGCCATTTCTGGGTGCTGGAGTTGACAGACATAGGGTCACATTTCTGCAAGGAAAACAGATGATGCTGTTTCTAGGAGAACAGATGTGCATTCACAATGTGACTCCATCTCAACAGCTGAATTACATCCTTGTTCTTATTGCTCGATATTGCACATTTAATCTGATGCTTTTAATTCTTTTTCTGGAAAGTCTTACCCAGTAATTCATTTGTGTGTGTTGGCATTGGGCTGGTTTCTGTACAGAGATCAAGTGCTGGATGCTGATGAAGAAACCTGAGGCGAAAGGCTTGGTCCCCTGGGGGACACCACCCAGGTAAATGGGGTGCAGTCTCCTCAGTCCAGTGGACAAGGAATAACCCATTTTATTTTCAAGCTTAGCAGCTTGTTTCTTATTCCTTGAGAGACAGTAATTAAATATCATCCCATTAGAACCAATATGTCCCAAATAGAGAACAAACTCATACTCATAATTATGTAGCCATCACATTAAACAAACGAGTTGCTCATTAAAAATAGATGCAAAAGATTCAATTAGATCTAATGCTGTATTAAGGATTTGATGACATGCTGGCTTTATTTCCATTGGTTCTAAGCAATAATGAAACAGCTTTTCATAGTGACTCAAGAGGAATATGTTTCTTTTTTAAATACCCATTTCCTTCTTAATCTTAGAACTCCTATTAAGCACCTTTTCCTTTAAGTGAAGAAGGGAATAAAAAAAAGAAAAAGGAGCTTTATTGTTTTCTAGCATTCCAGCTGGCTTTAGAGGCATTAAAAAATGAGGCAGTCCAATCTTTATTCTGTATGCTAGCTCTAATATAATTCAGAATGATTTGATAGTGAATCAAATCTCTGTAAGGTTGGTTATTGAATATACAGAAAAGGATGATTATTGAATATACAGAGTTTCTTCTGTCTGTGCTCCTGTAAGTGCCCATCACAGCACCAGAAGAGCTGTTTGATGGTCGCTTTGATCCAATTCTGATGAAACCTTTGCCTTTGGTCCATCCTCTCCACCCAGCTGAGCACCGGCTGCAGCTTTGACTTAAACTTAGCAATAGATCTTTCTCTCCCAAACTGGATTTGTTTAAACCCATGTCTGTGGCCCTGCCCCTTGTGTCTTGGAAGCACATTACATTTTGCCAAGCGATCAGGATTACACTTGTTCCATCGCAGCTCTCCTTTCTCCGGAAAGGCTGCCCAGGGGACAGAGCTGTAAATTGCATCCCAGCTCCATCTTAATCCATCACCTGGACCAAGCAGCAGAGTCCTAGAAAAGACTGAAACAAAATCAACTTTGCTTTTTCCCCTGAATCTCTTGCCTAGCTCGCAATAGAGACACTGTCAACTTTTAATTATGTGTGGGCAGATTATCCAGTTGCGAATGAACTGTGTTACACCAAAGATAAAACACTTTTATTCCCGTCATTGACCTTTTCTACATCTTCACTCCAGTTTTCACTGAGATTAATATAGAAAATAAAACATCTATTTTCACAATTTGCTTTTCAGCAGCCTTGGTGTCTGTGCTTTACTTTATTTGGGTTAGTTCAGCTCCCTCCCCACGTCTGGATAATCACAAGTTGACTGACTACAGTGAGGAAAGACATATTAAAATTTATAGTTATAAAATAGCCTGATGCAGCATCTGCTGTAGATGGGAAAATAGATCGGATTGATTGGGCATTTGTCTCTGAAACAGAGGGTGGGTTTGATGTATGTGCATAATTTGCAAGTGAATTTGCTTCTCCCCAGTACTGCTGCGGCTGATGTTGCATAATTAAGAATTTCATCACCAATCGGAAAAATACCCTTTGGTTTAGATTGTGGTTTGATTTCACAAAGAAATCACCTTCTGAGCACAATGTATTTGGAAACTCTGCTCTGGGATGTTTCATATGATGGAAATTTAAGGGCTGTTTACTTCTGAGTAATATTATAATGACCAATTTCTTGTCTCCACCTCATAAATGAATACATTCTAGCAAAGGGCACAAGCCTGCCAAGTTGTCCATATAAAACATTCATCTACAAGAGATATGAAAAAGGGAATACTTTAGGTAGCTTTTCAATACAATTTTCAACTCTTCCTACTGTGTCCACTCTACAGATAGCTGTTAAATCTCTCTTGCTTTTCAAGGTGTACTGTAATGTGGGAAATAACTTTGCAATGCTGCTGGCACAGAACAGGAGATGTTTATGGTGAGATGGGTTCACTTTTCAGCCTAGAGCTTGCTGTATTTTAATGTTCTCAGGAAGATACAGACTCCTTCAGAAGCGTAACAGATGCTGACTTGGTCTGTAGCACAAATAAACTTGTGTTTTCAGGTGGAGAACTGCAGAGGAAAGCAGCAGACTCTCAGTCTCTGCCAAAACTTAAAGAACATGTTTTTTTTCCTCTTTTGCCCACATACTTTTGCCTAGCCAGTTCACTTCCCTTTTAAAACCTTTTTTTCTTTAAAAATGACTATCAGTTCCTCATGTGCCATTTCACTGTCACCTCCAGGAAGGAGGTGCCATGAAAGGGGTGGAAGAAATCTATCAAGGCATCTCTTTTGAAAAAGGGGAATCTGTGACCATCTTTAGCCAAGCCAATTTGGTGTTTCCCTTCACCCCACTCTCTTTTCTGAAAACCCTTGCGTGGAGAAAAAAAAACATGCAAAAGGTTAGGTTTTCTTTACACTTATAGAGTCTTTCCTCCCCCAATGACTGAATTTATTTCATCCATACATCCAGAGTCCTGCAGGATCCCACTCTCCTGTACTTGGGGTGGGTTGATTTGTATTCTGCTGCTGTTTTTAAGATAACAAATACAGGAAGAGAACATCAATCCTGATTTCTTTTCTTTCTTTATCTCCCCTCCTGTTCTGTTGTGCCATGACTGCCAATAGCGTTCTGGGTTAGTGGGGGAGGTAAATAAGATATGGATGTGGGATATTGTCTTTTTATACCTGTTGCACCTATATAAATGCTGAGTGCAAGCTTCCCTCCTCCTCTCCTGGTTCTCTCTGAATTGAATTAGTTTACCTCAAAATTACAGAGCTGTATTTACAAATGCATTGGGTCAGAGAGATGCTTAGAAGAAAGATGTAGTGCACTCCCCTCCTATGTGCTCAATGTTATCGCTCCCTTGCCTCTCTGTTTTCCCTGAAAAAGAGGGACAAATACTCCATTTTTTCACTTAAGTTTCAGATCATTCACTAAAGTCATTGTGTGTAACCAACTTCAATTATTTATAAAGGTGAGACTTCCTGTTCTTGTAATAAATTTCTATACTCATAAAAAGCCAGGGATTCATAACAGCCAGAACTAAATTATTTATCAGTCAGAAAGATGGTTGGATCCACAGTACAGGGTGTTTCTGAAGACCTCAGCTAACCAGAAGGGTCATCTCCTTTGGGTTGAAAAGGGATTTGACCTTGCTCTTTCTGTTCTCTAGAGCTTTCCTGATAGAGGGAAAGAGTGAGCATTATTCAAGCAAGATTAGGCTTTGAAAATTCTACATTTACCAGGAAAGATATAGCATGGAGATGTGATGTGAAAGTTAAAATCATAGAATCATTAAGGCTGGCAAAGATCTCTAAGGTCATCCAGTCCAGATGTCAGCCCAATACCACCATGGCTACCAAACCGTGTCCCAGAGTGCCATGTGTTTGTGTTTTTCTGGACACCTCCAGGGATGGCGACTCCACCACTTCTCTGGGCGGTCCCTTATCTGTCAGATAGGAAGAATGAAGGTGACTGTCAGAGCCACTCAGGGCTGGTGATGAAGGGCAGCACCTTCCGTGCTGCTGTTCACCTTTTGCTCTCCAACACAGGGTTTACTGGTGCTCGTTTTCCTGAGCTCAGGTGAGGCAATCTGTGCTCTCAGCAAGGTGTGGCTGGGTGGGTGTTGAAGGAGCAGCCCAGGGCTGCTGGAAATAAGCTTGAAAATGTGGTTTTGGAGAGGGAGGTGGTGCAGATTGGTCCCCACAGTCAACAAATTGGTGTCCCCAGTGGGCCAGGCTCCTCGCCCACTCCCAGTGTCACTCCATCTCACCAGGCAGCTTCATGGAGACCTGACCCTGATAAGGTTTCAGCACCCCACATATTTTTTAACCCATCATATACCCTAACCCAGAGCACATCTGCCTTTGCAGCAGCAACATTACCCAGTGCTCCAGACCAGAGCCTTTGCCCATGCAAAACCTGGGGTTTTTTTCATTCTATTGATGGAATTGAAAAATAAGATTTTCCACCTGTGCCCAGGAAAGCAGAATTGAGGGGGGGGAAAAAAAAAGAGAGAGAAACAGACAGAAGAAGATGAAGAAGATTTCCACACCAGAGCTTTTAGATAACCTCATCTTACATTCATAACTCTCCTTTTCACCAGCAGCAGGGCTTTGGGATAAAAAAATCTTGATAGCAGCACTGGTGATCTAGTGGAGAGAATCAAGGGCAGGAAGTTTTCCTCAGATTTGTATTTTTATAAGTAACTGAGATTTTCAGTTTATTTTCATGATGAAGGAAGTGAAAAGAAAAAAAATCTCCGCTCCTTCCATCATGAAATACATATTGTGGCAGAATGCTGCGTGCCTTGTGTCAAAGGATCCATAGTATTGATTTCTTGAAATGAAAAATAAGTTTAAGGTGGAGTGCTTGGGAAAAAAAATCAATAAAATTTCAAGTGACTGAATAGAACTATCAATTGTAATGACAGCAGTCAAAAAGCTTTATCCAGTTCCATAACATTTTGGTGTCTGGACCTTTGTTTTCATTAAATCTGTCATTGACAGAATGCTGACCTTACCTTACCAACCTACCTGAAATTAGATTAAAATTAGTACAGCTCGAAAATGCCTGTTTTCATTCCATAAAATGTTTGTAAGCAAAAAAATGAAAAACAAAGAGCAGAAGTCTAAATGTCTGCAATGCAAACTGGGATGCTACAACCCAGCCAACTGGGAAAGCATTTGAAAACATCTCCTGAGATGTAAGAGGTAGCCTCAGCCTCCAGCAGCTATCATCAAAACCATCTCCCAGGCTGTTAGCAGGAAAGGCAGAATATGAGAACCTTGGTCTTTCCCCAAACCCTGTCTTTTTATTGTTTTTCCCCTTCATTCCCACGAGAACTGAATTAACAATAGTCAATAAATAATCGCCCCGTGTGGGACCAAGGGCTGCAGCTCCCTGTCATCTGCCTCATGGTGTGGGACTTCATATGAGCCAAGCCCATCACCATCACCATCTTCATGGGACTCCTGGGAGGCCAGCAGGACCAGGGCAGGGATTGTGCCCTTGGACTCGGTGCTGGTGAGGCCACACCTCGAGTACTGGGTTCAGCTTTGGGCCTCTCAGTACAAGAAGGGCATTGAGGGTCTGGAGCACATCCAGAGAAGGGCAACGAGGCTGGGGAAGGGTCTGGAGAACAAGTCCTGTGAGGAGAGGCTGAGGGAACTGGAGTTGTTCAGCCTGGAGAAGAGGAGGCTGAGGGGAAACCTCATCACTGTCTGCAACTGCCTGTTCTCCAAGTAACAGATGATGGGATGAGAGGAAATGATCTCAAGTTACATCAGAGGAGGTTCAGGCTGGACATCAGAAAAAATTTCGTCACTGAAAGGTTGCTCAAGCCCTGGCAGAGGCTGCCCAGGGAGATGGCTGAGTCCTCATCCCTGGAGGTGTTTAAAAGCCAGGTAGATGAGTTTCTTAGGGACATGGTTTAGTTGTGGACAGGTATGGCTGGACTTGATGATCTCAGAGGTCTTTTCCAACAGGGTGATGCTATGATTCTATTCTATGTTTTGATGACTCAAGGTTTATGCCATCCATAGGGCCCTCAGCATCCCATGCAAAGGATCAAAAGGCTCTTCTGGAGGCACTTCTTGGTGTTTCCAAGTACCTCAATGTTGCTTTGGCCCATCCAACCAAGTGTCCTGGAAGCAAAGTGAAACTCATTTTGGTCCTTCTGCAGCCCTGAGCTCATTGCCAACATGCACTAAAGAAAAAACTGCAGGAAGCTGCTGGGGTGCTTGCACACCTTGCAAAACAAATGCAGAAGACAGCTGAGGTGAAGGAGGGAGGGCTCATGATGTCTCATGGGCTGCTGCAGCACACCAGGCAGAGCTGGCTGCCCGGAGTTCCTGGCACCCTATGCTGCATAAATGTGAACGTGAGTGAAGGCACTACCAGGGCAGTGCTGGGGAAAAGTGTGCAGGGGGAGACAGGGCTGAAGGAAGCTCTTTGCTCTGAAGAGGTGTCAGGTTTGTGCTGCTGCTTCAATTAACATGTGTAGGAATTCATTATTCATTATTATAAATGACCTTATCTCACTATAAATCATGTAAACAGCACCATCCTTTTCCACAGTGGATGCTCCCTGTGTGACACATTGCTGTAACCCCTGTGTGACCAAGGTGGTGGCTTTTTTGGGTGCCTCAGGGAAGAGCCAAGGCCAGGCAGGAACTGATGAGTCTTCTTCCTGCTTGTTCCTTCAGAGCTACGCTCCTTCCTTCACGTTTTCCCCTCCTTGGTTGCTTTTCATGCTTTTCTCCAGTGAAACGAGGCTGCTGTGCTCTGCCTGCTCGACACCTCCCAGGGGACACCCTTGGCCGGTCCCCTCAGTGAGAAGAGCAGCCGTGGCTCCTTCCCCACCACAATTTCCTTGTGTGTGCTCATCCCCCAGACACTCTTCTCCTGCCCCACTACCCTTCCTTCCCAAAGAGAGCTGGGACAAAGGGAGCCCAGCCTTTGATCTCATCCTCTACGCTCTTTCTTTTTATTTCCCTTTTTCTTCAGATTTCTTCTCTCTCTTTTTTTTTTTCCGCCTTTTTTTTTTTTTTTTCCTTCCTGTTAAATCTTCCCAAAGCCTTGCAGGGGTCACCTCGTCCTCTGCAGTCCCCACAGCATCTCACACTAACCAGCTCCATGAAGCATGGTGCACACTTCCCCATCTGTTTTTTGACCAGCAGTAGCCAGGTTCCTGTCTGGAGCAGGAGAAGGCACCTCTCCCACCTCAAGTTCTCAGTCAGCTAAGCAGCCATGTAGCAAAAACCATAGACTAATCCAAATATAATCAGAGCAATGCTGGTCTCTCTTCCAGGTAGGAAGAGCCCATATTGACCAGCAGTTGTAGGATCTGCTTGGCCAGCCCCAAACACCTCCTTGCTGCTCACAGCCCGACAGGCTGTGACAGTGTGGTTTCTGGCTGACCTTCTGGAGGCTGCAGGGGCTCTATTGTTTAGATACTGCATTGCACACCTACAGCAGCTCAGAATGGTTTGGGAACTGGGCTGTTGATATCCCTGGTTTGCACTCTTACCAAAGCCCTGTGTTATTTCTTTTCATTTCCCCACTTGTCTGTCCATGCTGACCTGCTGTCACTTGTCTTCTGGGGCAGAGGTGATTTTTTGTTTTGTTTTCTAGCAGTAGGTAGGAGAGGAAGGCATCCTGGGAGCTCTGAGCCCTAGGAGAGTCATTGCCCGCAGTAGCATCTGCAAACTTGGCATGGCCCTATCCTACCCTTGCATTTCTTGGCAAAGAGATATTTCTTAAGTGTCCCTGAAGTCCAGGGTCTTCATCTTGCAGCTGCTGGCCAACAGGAGGTGCATCTATATCTACTTTTCAGGGTAAAGCATCTTGACTACCCCTAGTCACTGAATGGTACAGTGGGGTCCATGGCCACAGCTGAGGCACACAGAAGAGAAAAAAAATAAGCCTACATTTTCCAGAGCTCTTTTTTTTGGATTGTTAGACTAGGCTGGATTTTGATATAACTGCACAAATGGATTCAATGCAAAATATTTGGGTTTATTTTGTGTGGTTTCAAGACATTCATCTAAGCATAACCACAAGGATATGTATCTCCATGTGCGTGGCAGTGCCTCTGATACAGGATGCATTAAATGCTCTCATCTTGGCAGTCATCAAAGCCTTTACGCCCTCCAGTCACTGGAAGTTCAATCTTTCTCTCAACTGGAGAATTTTGGCCTTCTCTTGTTCCAAACAATGACACTGAATTTGTAGCTGCTACCTGGAAATATTTCTTTGTAATTAAAAAAAAAAAATAAATAAATCAAGGCTTTAAATAAGCAGCTCAGTGACAGGTGATTTTATCTTTCTTAAAACCTTTTGAACTTTTCAAAGCTCCAAGTGTTTGATTTACTTTGCAGTTCAGATGCCAGCTCAGGCTGATTATTTTTGAGACTTGTGCTGTTGTCCTGGGTCACTGAGTTTTGCACTTGATCTTCAAGAGCACCTTGGCTTCCACTACAGCATTCCTTTGGGAGTGTGCGGGCTTGCATTCAGCAGCAAGGAAAGCAAGACCCATCCCAAAGTACTGCAGCTGATTTACAGGAAAAGGGCCAATTTTTTCCATTTATCGCTTCTACTGTTGCAGAGAGATGAATTTGCCATGGCATAATAGCAGAACAAAAATAGATTGCTTCTGTAATTCACTATACAGCAGGCTGGAATACATCAGCTCTTTTTCCTCAACAGTTCTTTGTCGAATGAAACTTTATCTAGCTAAGTTCACCTCATTTTCCTTCTCCTTTCTGCTCCCTTTTCCCAAACTCCTGCAAGTGCCAAAATGGTGCTTCTGCAGTCACACAATGATTAAGGTCCAGTGTTGCCTTTACTGCTGTGATGCTGCCACCAGAGATAAGCAATGACACGGTGAACACTTTGTTGCTTGCTGGGTGGACAGAGGTTTCCATTTAGGCTACTGCTGATGAGCAGCAGTGGTCAGGCACTCGGGCTATGGGTTGCACACTGGCCAGGTTTCCCTTATTTTAGGCTGTATTTGTTGTTATGGGATAACTCTCAGTGCTTTTTGCATTAAGTTTCCTCTTCTGTTCAGTTTTGGTGCAGGAGAACTATCAGGGAAATGCCCTTGCTATACAAAACCTTCTAATTAAAACAACTGCTTGGCTCTGTGCTACTGAAAGCAAACAGCTCTGAAGGGAGCATTTGCTTTATCTGTACGTGAAGAAAAAGTAATAAATGCTCACAATCTGGCTAAAAATAGGTGTCAAAGTGAAATCCCTGTTTTCAGATCTACAAAAAGTAAAACCTTTTTAAAAAAATTATGCTATTTGTCAAACACATTCCAGACTCTGGGGAAAAGCCATCCTTGAAGCAGAGTAAAATGTTCCCTTCAACACAAGCGCTTTATGGCTTCACAATCCCCCAGTGCCCTATCCCTTTCTGTAGAAAGGGATATCAGATGGGACTAACAGTTAACTAGCTCCTCCAAATGTTTAGGTTATCTATCTGATATGTGTGTTTTGACTTCTTTTATTTTACCTAACTTATCCTAATCTCCATTATGGTTTTGGTAAGCCCTTCTGGGTGCTTTCAGGGCTGTGTGCAGAAGGCTACTTGCCCATCTAGTGCCAAGAGAAAGTGTATCTCCTGCTGTCCCGTCTCCTTTCTGCCACTGCCCAATGAACTTTGCTATCAAATTCACAGGAAACAGGAAACAGGAATTCACAAATTCACATAACTGCAATATTATATGAATGTAATTGGAGAGTCTGGTTTGGGGATGTAGGGACTGCTGTGCTGCTCGGTGTGACAGGCACTGCTCTCCCAGCACTCCTGTTGCTACCTGGGGCCAGCACAGAATGAGGTAAGGTAAACAAAATATTCTAGGAGGAAAGTGGGTATTTTATGATGGGTGAGGCTGGCAGTTGGGTTGTACCTTGAATCTCGGCATATTTTGAAAAACTTCACGCAGAAAGAACAGGTAAAATTGTTTTGCAACAGCTACCTCAAGCAGACTTTCTTCTTGAGGTGAGAGTCAAGAGGTATTGTAAGGCTGCATACTCTGAGAGTGTGTTAAAATGAAAGGATGAGAGGCAATGGCAGGAAGATGTGCCAGGGGAGGTTTAGATTTGATATTTGGAAGAGGTTCTTCACCCACAGGTGGTGGAGCACTGGAACAGCTCCCCAGGGAAGCAGCCACAGCACCCACTCTACCAGCATTCCACAAGCATCTGGACAATGCCCTCTGTCACATGGGGTGAGTGTTGGGAGTGTTCTGTGTAGGGACAGGAGTTGGACTCAATGATGCTTTTGGGTCTCTTCCAGCTCAAGTGCTTCTTTGATTCTATGAAAAAATTCCCTGTATCCCTTCATTGTCATCCCTGGGAGTGTTGCAAACACACCCTCAAATATTTCCTGGACAGTCTAGAATGCACCTGCACAGCCCCATCTGCATTCCCAGAGCACCAGTGACAGCCCAATTCACACCAGGGTCCTCAGATGACCGTCCCCAGAGTGGCACGTGGAGTTTACCACAGCACAGGGGCCACATTGTCCCAACCAGGGACAGAGGTGTGAAGCTGACTGGGGGAAGCTGGTGGTTATGTTCAAGACTGACAAGCTGCAAAAAAAGGAAATGATGGGTTTCAGCACCATTGGAGGAGGACCCCTCCCTGCCTCATTCTGCCCAGCACCTCCACCCCGCGGTGTGTTGGCCTCGTCAGGCACATTGGGTGAGGGCTGCCAGGATTTGGGTGAGGGCAGGTGGGATGCAGATGGCAGGCGCAGTTTGTGAGTTTACTTTTCCACCCTGAGGCCTGCTGGGCAGGATGGATTGCGCCGCTCGGCAAGAGGCATCAGCAGATGTTATTGATGTGGGGCTGGCACCATCCACAGCACACGCTGCCGATGCGGAGAAATACCACAGATGGCATCGTTTTTTAACACCCCTCTGCCAAAATCTTTTAAACTAAAACTTGTCGTTTCTGTTTGCATTGATCCTCCTTCCCTGCTATTGATTTTTTCTCGTTGCCATCACTGATGTAAGGAATGGAGAACAGCCATGTGCTGGCACATGGGTAGAAGGAAATCGTTTTCAGAAATCCTGTTAACAGTGGGGGGGGAACTTGTTTAGTTTTAGCTTTGATTTTTGGTTTTACTCTACCCTTACTGCTCTGTTTAATATCAAAATAACAGGTCTGTTAGACTGGCTACCAAGTCCCCAGATGGCCATAAGGAGAACTTGGTGCTGTATTTATGTGACGGCTGTACCATGAAAATGGATCAGTAAATGCTTCAAGCGGAGAGCTTGGCTTAAGCTGAGTCCTGTGACTTGACAAGAGCTGGAGCTGAGGAGGGCTTTGGAGCTGAATGATGCTTTTCCAGGAGGGCAAGGAGGAACAAGAACATAGGGATAATACAAAAGAGAATCTGAGACCTGCAAGGTGTCAGGAACAAAGCACAGTCCAGCCTTTCCTCCACAAAGGGGCCCAAGGGAAGTTTGAAATGTCACAGTGGTTTTGAGCTTGCTTTTCATTTGCATATTGCAACTTCAGTCCTCTCCTGTTCTCAGTCTTACTGATGAAATGCTGCAGAAAATAGGACATGTCTTGGCCTTGCAGTTTTCAGGAAGAGAGTGAGACCTGGAAGGGCATCCGTAAGGTATGGGTCTGCACTCAAGAGTCCTTCAGCCAGCAGAGCTCTCTGAGCCCATCTTCTCCATGCACCAGCTCACTGCCTTGTCTGGATGTCTCAGTGCAGCCAGTGACCTACCATGGGGAAGGTTTTAGGGAGTAAAGAGGGTACAAACTGCTAGACCCTGTGCACTCTTAACCAGAGCCACCGCTTCAGAAGTTGTGATGTGAAACTGCACCTTCAGGCAGTACCAGGAGAAGGATGTAGAACCCTGTGGCCTCTCCCCACCTGTAGCTGGAAAGAAGCCAGGCCAGCAATGCAAAAGCAGACCTTGATCTTTCCAGGCGAGTGTTGCAGCTGTAAGTCCTGTCCCTCACTGCTACCCAACAGCCTTTCCCTGCTTTGCAAACAGTGATAACACAAAGTTAGGCATTAGATAGATTCACCCCTGCTACAAGTCTGACTCTGGCCCTTAGAACCTGTCTTTCATGTAAGCCTAAATTACACAAAAATCTGTGCTGTCTTTTGTACCAAGCAGGTTAATTTATGCTCAGTCATTGCCTGCTGGTCAAGCACAGCCAAAAGAAAGGCCTGATGAACTTCTGTGGGATGATGCTTATTACTGCCTTCAGCCTGCCAGCTCAACAGACACTCATTTTTAACTAATTAGCCAATAATTGCGTACTGATTGGTCAAGGACTGGAGTGGGACTCTCACCAACAGAGATGTTTCAATGTAGGTGAGATATTCTAGTGTGAGCCGGATCTGCTTTGAAAAAGACCTGCAGATTGGAGCACACCGGAGGTGGGACATGGGATCCCTTCTGGTTGCTTCAGTCCCTGTAGCAAAAATCATGCTGAGACATAAAGAGATCCATGTCTTACCTGCCCTGGTGATAAGCAGCTGAGGAGAGCTGGAGCGAACACTAAAGGCAATCAACCTGACTTTATTCTTACCTCTTTGATTTTATGAATAATAAAATAGCTCAGCTCATCCAGGATGTAGACCTCATTCTTCCAGCTGAGGGGACAGTGGAGAAAGCTG
The DNA here is from genome assembly GCA_033556795.1 of Tapera naevia. Classification (NCBI taxonomy): domain Eukaryota; kingdom Metazoa; phylum Chordata; class Aves; order Cuculiformes; family Neomorphidae; genus Tapera; species Tapera naevia. Next base: position 3,595,307 of record JAUMJJ010000076.1, on the reverse strand, counting down.
CTAAAACACAGTTTTTCTGAGAGTCCCATATTTCAGCCCTTGACTACCTGGACACTGGCATCTGGAATGGGGGCCAAAAAGGTTGAATTCACCCTTTTTTTCCTGGAAATTTTCTGGGTTGAAAAAAAAAGGACAATCCAGGAAATGCAGATGCCTGAGAGCCCCATTAAATGCAGAGCATGAAGATTGTGTATGTTTTCAGTGCTATTACATTTGCAAGAGCAGACCTTTTCTTGCAACGCGTTCACATGAAGTTTTGTGTCAAACAGCAGACAATGGAAATCATCCTGGTTCCCATTACTTTGATGGCAGCCTGCCTTGAATACAGTGTTCACTTCTGGGCCACCTCATTACCAGGAAAAAACAGACAAATTGGAGGCAATTCAAAGAGCAGCAAAATTGATTTGGGGGTTGAAAAGATTGATTTATGAGAAAAGATGAGGAACTAAATATATATAGCTTTGCTGAGTAATTACTAGGGTTATGGCTACTATGTTCTAGCAGACAGAAAAGAATTATTTTGTGTGTACAAAAATGTGATGCTAAAGGGAGCAAGATCAAAGTGACAGAAGGGGAAGTCTGAGCTAAGAAACAGAACAAAATCTCTGTGAAATAGTCTCCTAAAAGGCATGGAAAAATCCTCCTATCTCCTTATTGACATTTTAAAGAAGACAGGGAAAAATATAGGTGATACAGTTATTCATCCAGTTTATCCAATTGCTTTTCTATCAATCTGTAACCCCCAAATAAATAGGAATATATATAAGGAATTAGTTTCTCTTATCCTCAGTATTCCCTAAAAATAGCAACTGTGGTAAAACTACGGCGGAGGAGAAATTTGTTCAGACTATATAACTCCCTGGGGGAGATCTAGATTTTGTGTCCTTGGTGGTTCTCAGAACCCAAAAAACACTCCCTCACACACGGGACAACATTTCTAACCTAATTAGCCCATGGGTTTGGGGGGGGGTCTTTTGTTTATTGCTTACTGCAGGAGCCACAATTTGGGGGTGACATATCCTGCCCCTGTGTTCACAGCCCTGCACGGAGCTGAACCAGTGCTGGAGCTGCCACCCACCAACTTCTGGTCACCAGCTCTGGGACTTTTGCAAGGGAATAGCTATGAGGAAACCCAAGCCCTGCCTCCAGTCTGCTCTTTTGAGTGTCTAACATCTCCAAACCTTTGCCAGCAGTGAAGGATTGCTCATCTAGCCCTGGCACATACGGAATGTTTAGGCAGAATGGAGATCGATAACTGGGTGAGACTGACAAAATGGACAAAATCCTTTTATCTTTAGTTCACAGGGAATGCCCAAAGCTGTGGAGGAAACACATGGTGGGTGGGATGAAGTGTTTTCCTCAGACTTTTTTTCTGTGCTGAAATGGTGTAGTTTGAGGAAAAACTATTTTGGTCCAATCCATCTGAATTCATTGTTATGGCCTTGGCGGTGATGGTCATGGGACACTGTGCTTGGACCTGCACAAAAGGCTGTGGTTGATGCCATGTCCAGCAGAGAATTTAATGAAAAAAAATCTGCACTTTCAAAATTAGCTGATCAGCAGAATAGCTAAGGAAGTAGTTATTTCCCTTGGATTGCAACAATGCCAGCACTCTGCACAGCAATGCCTGTAAAAGAAACAGCATGGAACATTAAGCGACATAAGTGAATGTGTCATTAAGGAACCAAAGGGCTCATTTTTTTCTAAATATGTCATATTTAAAAAAAAAAAAAAAAGAGGACGCCTCATTTAAACTCATCCAAAAGCTGTTAAACCAATTTAACACATTGCTGTTTACTTCTGAAAGATGTTCAGAGTTTATCTTATCTCCTCCTACCACCGTTCAAGGCTAATCAGAATGTATTAATGCATTCACAGTATGAAAAATCCCTTTTCTATTGCAATAAACTACTACAATGAACTAAGAGATTTCCACGAACTCTGGCTACCAAAGACCTATTCCTTTTCTTGTCTGAAGTGCAGAAAGTGGCTAAAAGATTGGAAGAGATGAGGGAACAAAGAAGCCCTGGGTGACAAAATGAACTACAAAAAGGCTTAATAGGATAACTGTGTGAGCTGAAAACAAGCTTAAAATTGCTGAGGCTGTCCCGAAAAGGGAGGCTTTCCAAAATGTAACCATCAGCAGTCTAGGGGAAAAATCCACCCACCCCTACACCCACCTCTCACCTCCTCAAAATGAACCCTATTTGCCAAATGGGAAAAATATCAGCCCAGTAAACAAAAAGTCAGTTACCTGCTATCAGTGCAGCACCCTGGGGTTGCCTCCTCCTGCAGAGCTCCACATCAAGGGCGATGCATGACACAGGCAGCGAATCAACCTGCACTGGTGAAATGCTTTCTTGTACAACACACAGGGGGACTTTGCTTTGTTTTGTTTGCTTTCCCTATTTGGAAGGGAACAGGTAAACCAAGTATGTTTCCATCCATACCTTTCCTTATGCAAGAGGCTAGGATTGAGAAAATATAGCAGAGGGCAGGGGAGACTGTAGAAAACTTTGGGAAATAAAAGCAGGGAAAGGAGAGGACAGTGCAGTGCAAAGGATCTGGAGATTTCTTGAATCATATGGTTGGAAAATCGTTTTTCTCAAATGAACAGATCCATGTTATGTCCCTTTAAAAAAGGAAAAAAAGCATGGTTTACCAAGGATCAACAGATTTATGGTTAGCTTTAAATCAGTGCAACTTCACCTGGGAGGTTTGGTTTTGGATGAATTCTGTATGGAGAATAAACATATAAATTATTCTGGTACAGTGGTAGTAAATAGTCCATCCGTCTCAGACCGGTTTCTGTGGTGCCATATCTCATAAAGTCTGATAAATCCAGCATCTGCAGCTGCTGAGGACTTTTGGCAGTAGAAAAAGGCCTTTATTCCAGTGAGTGCCTATGTACCAGAGACTCACTGACCATGTACCAGCCCTGGCAACTTGCTTTTGTGATGCTGAGATTTAATTACAGCCTCAGTCTCCTGTGTTTTGAATAAAGGATGAGAGTGTTGCTGGAGTGTGCAGAGCAACCATGGGTGATCTTCATGGACTGTGTCATATTGAGTTCCCCAGGCTGGTAGGAAAGTGTTGTGCGTATGGATATCTCATTTACAAGTTCATCACATTTTATCAGGTCCAGAGATTTAGGGGTTTGTTGCTAACTGGCCACTCAAAGCCCTCTTTCTTATCCAGATGACGTGATATGAATTCCCTGGATGAAAAAGAGAGTCTACCCAAAAGGAAAATGATCTCCTATTCACTGGATTTGGAGAACTTTAGATATCCCACACACATCTCTAGCCAGCCAAAAACCTCTCCATCACTCCCAAACGTTAGTATAAACATCTCAGCTAAACTCTATACTTGTAAATGAGATTCAGCTTTACATGCAAAACACTCTACAACTTTTTCCTATGAAACATAGATATGATCCTTTTAATACAAAATTGAATTTCATCTCAGAAAAAAACCACAAAATCCCAGTCATTAACTGGTTCTTAATACCAGAAAAAAAAAACAACCCTGTCACTGTGTTAGATAATGAGAAAAGCTATTTATGCAGCTGAAAGAGCAACTCTTGTGCCCACTACTAGAAATTAAAAACAGAACTATAAAAATATTGTTGTGGATAATTTCAGCCCAGAAATACTGAACAGCTCTAGTGAATGATCATGTTCTCACTAATGCTTCTTGGCAGAGCTTCATCCTTATTCATGCTGAAATCACTGGGAGCTACTCACTAGGAAGAGGGTGGTTTAAACATGTTTAGAAGGCTTGGAGGGCTGTTTGAAAGCAGTCAATCAGACTGCACTGCAACAGTGTGGTTCTGACTGTATTTTGTTTAAAAAGCAGAGGTAAATTTTGCCTGAGGAAGCAGAAAGATTTGAGAGAAAAATGTGACTGTGGAAATCCAGCCTGTCAGTTACCCAAAACATATTAAATCCTGGCAAACAAGTCTCCAAAAATCACCTCCAAACAATTTTCTCCTTATTTTCTTTTCCTCCTGTCACACACAATGTTTATTGCATCAGGGCACATACAGAGGGCTGAAAGTCTCAGCTCCCTGAACACTACCACCATGAGGTTGGACAGACCAGCCTCAACGTCAAACAACAGCCCACCAGAAGCACCTCTCGTGTGGGATATATCCGTGGTGAAAACTTGGTGTCTTAGGCAGCACTGAGTGCTGCTCCACGCTGTTGCAGAGGAGAACCACAGCACATTCAGAAAAACAGCCCTGGAGACCTCCCTCTCAGTTATCCTGAATCATCCTGGTCACTGGGCAGGTGTGACACCTGCACCAGTATATAGGCATTTGATTTTGAATTTACAAAGTGGGAATTGCCCTCCAAATCCAAGCCTAACTTTCCTCAGATGGGTAAAACAGCAGGATCATCCTGCCTGCAGTTCCTTAAACAGCAAAGGCTTTACATACTGAGAGTGTTTCTGATGCTCTCACCTCTTCGGGGCTGCTGGATGTGGCTTTTTGCCAGAGCACTTTGACTCCAGCAGCAGAGGTTGTCAGTTCAGCGTTTGCTCGCTGTTGCTCTTTGCTCAGGAGAGCTCCTCTGTTCCCTCAATTCCCTCACAGCTATCACTGTGCCTCTCTGCAGTGCTCTTAGCACCATTCAAACCATGCCAGCACGGCCTGCTTTTACATACTGAGAAACAGCAAACCTATAATGAAATACAGGCAAGGAGAGCAGTACAATACTTGGTGCACAATGTTCACTGTCCAGATACGTGTATAAAACAGCTGAGCATATAACATCCCTGAGCCCTGCTATATTTTGGCAGCCTCCTTCCTTCTGGTTTCAATCCAAGCACCAGTGCAGCCTGTAGAGACTTGTACAGATTCACTTTGGGGGCTGCTTGTCTGAAACAGGAATCTCTGCATCTTTAGCCTTTCAGAGGAGTCAGCATCAGATGGGAATTTTTTTTAGGCATCTGATCTGGGAGAGAGCTCTCTGGGGCTGATGTCACTGTGCTGCACATGATATATATGCTTATTTCCCTGGCAGTTGGTCTTAGCTTGTGTCTGACACACAGAAAGTTCTTCTACCAAGCTGCAGACTTGGTGATGGCAACAGCCAAAAGGACCAAGGGGCTCCTGGCACTGGCCAGAGAAAATGACCATCCCTCATGAAGAATTGTGTGTTGGAAGAGAAATAGGAGATGTCTGCTCTCCTGCTGATGGGCATCATCTGCAGCTCCCTTTGAAATTATTGCAAGTCAGCCATCAGAGGCAATGAGAAACCATCTCAAATTCATCGGCAGCCGGCAATCTGACTGAGGATATCCAGGCTGACATTTGGGGGGCACTGCTACCTTTCACCAGGAAGGAAAAGAGCACCTGATGAGGTCTTCGGATCAGTCAGCACTGTTTAAGTGCTTTCATAGTTCTACTGCCACATGAAAGGTGGTAAAGTTGGAGTACAAAAATCCTTCTGGCTTTTGGGCTTGTTTTTATCCTTTGGTCCTGTCCTTTTTTCCTCCCTCAGTAGTAAATCATTCTCTGAGTGAACCCAAGTCACTTAAAGCCTCAGACTGGCTGCCTGTGAAGGTCTGAAAGCCTGTATGAGACAAGTCCTTCAAGGAAGGAAGAAATACCCATCATATGGGCTTGTTTGGAAGCTGGGTTTCCCCCCATGCGACTTGGGTGGTGTTAGAGAGCCATCAGTATGTGCTACTCCATCCATCCCTACAGATGTCCTCTCCTCCAGGGAGACATAATCCTGAGTGGTCTAGGAGTGATGGCATGACAAGGAGATTCTTGCTTGGCTGTCAATGCTTTTGCAACCAGGAGACAATCAGTTTTCATCAGCCAGCTTTCACATGCCAGAATTCAGGGATACCAAGCTGAGGGTGCTGAGGCCAGTTCGCAGCACAGACCTATGGCCACCACAGCCCTATGGCCACCACAGCCCAGTGACTCCAGGACCAGCAGCAACACAAAGCCCTGAATGAAACAGGCCAAGCATGGCCAGGTTTTGTCAAAGCCAGTGAGATCCACCGAGGCACAATGCCTGTGTAGATCAGCCCCCAGGGACTCTGCAGCAAGAATAACAAGGGCAATTCTTCTGAAATTTATCCACTTCATACTTGTGCTTTCCCAGCCTGATGGTGGGAAGAGGCAGCAGCAAAAGCACCAGTAGTTTTCAGCTTAAAGTGGTTGCAAAAAACCTTGGCAGAGCAGCTGAAACCTGAGTACAAAACATGCTTCATGTTTCTGCATTTATGACCCAGATTTGCCCCTCTAAAGGCTGGACCTCGCTCGGGGTTAGGGTTGGTGTGCGCCTTCGCCTTTCCCCATCAGTACTCAACAGCCTGTGAAGAGGCTTTGTTTTAGTGGGAGCAGGTGTTTGATTGCCTCACATCTCTCTTTTCATATTAAACACATCCCCGGTTCACCTCTCCAGGAGGGGTAAACTTGTGTTTGCTAAAGTGACGAGGGAAATCACTTGAAAGGGGCCGTAGAAGGCAGGCTGCGCTGATAGTTTGAGGAAACAAAAGAGCAAACGTGTGAAAGAAAAGCATTTAAAGTATTCTCTGCCTGCCTAGCACAGCTCAGAGCGATGCTGCAGGCCAGCCCGTCTCTGCTCACAGCCAGCCCCCTCCCCCCGGGCTGCCCAAGACTGGACCACTGGAGATTTACCCAGAAAAGGGGAGAAATTCAGCCCTCTTCCCCATTCCCGGTGCTGTACCTTTGCTCAGAGGCTGTGCTGGTGGTGGGTGCTCTCCTATCCCAGTCAAAGGAGCTGTGACATCCCCTTGCAAGACAGCATCCAAGGACAGCAAAGGCATCGCTGAAGGAAACATAAGATCCATTACTGCCCACAGCAGGCTGTAACCAGGCAGTGGTGCTGTGCCTGGGCACTGCAGCTGAGGGCTTGGCACCTGAGCTGCCTTTGGCCCGAGCGCCAGGCTCAAGGTGCCAACACCAGAAGTGATGGAAGGCTGGAAATGGAGAGCAGCTCAGGAATGGAGGCATAGACTAGCATTTTTGGATGTAAAGGAGGAACTGGTGCGGACCCTGCCTGTTCTCAGTGCACCCCATCCTCTCAATTTGAGCCCAATTAAGTGAATAAGCAGAGAGCTGTTACTCAGGTTACACCTCTGTTTTAAACAGAAATAGAAGGCAGCCATGCCTTGGTGAATAAATCCCATTGCTCCCCTCTAACCATCTGCCAGGCTCCCTGCCACGGTGGCTGTGTGTTTGCTCAGGCATTGATAGGGAATTACTCACCTTATATCACAGCAGATTGTCTTTTGCCTTCTCACTACTCCATTCCCTTTGTGAATATTTTGGATCTTTGCCTCCAGTGGCTCAAATGCAGGTGTTGGTTTATAGCCATGGAGAGCCAGGGACCAAGAATAAAGAAGTTCTTGGATGTCTTTGGATTAATATCAGGTTGGAAAGAATTTGAATTGGCTCTCCCAAAGTCTGCAGATACCAAGGCAGCACTGGGATAAAAAAAGCCATTGTTCCCCTTGGCATGATGCTGGGTGTTGTTATCTAGGGACTGGTCTAGAATACAGACTTGTGGCCAAACTGGAAATATTTGCCTATTGAAAACAACTACTGTTCTCCTCTGCTTCTCATATGATTTGCCAAAATATATTTCTTTCACAATCCCAGCTCAAACCAGCTTGTTATGAGATTTAATTTGTGATGTGTAATCTTGTGACACATTGCTGCCTGATGATGTAGGACATGGAGATGATGAAGGAGGATGGCTGAAGCGTAAATGCACCAGAAAGGATGTAGTGCCCAGCTTGGAAGCTGTGCAAAGTATTTTCATAAGTGTTAGCTGGCTTTGCTGTTATCAGCCCTAAGAGCCAGAGAGAGAATGTTACCACAACCTAAGATAATAGATTTTAAACAGATATGCCTCAGAATTTAATGTCCTGCTGAAATTTCCAAGGTTCCTCTAACCTCCTAATGTGATAAAGATGAGTGTCCTACACTGGCATCTAAGCTCTTTGCTCCATGTGTGGGCATCTAAATACACTGAGACACTCTCCATGCTTAGATGCCCTCTAAACCACACTGCTCCCTTAAGAAATGCCCCGACCCTGTGTGGCAGATCTCCCCTGCCCTGGCTAAATGCTACAGCTCCAGCCAGCCAGTGGGTTTAAGCATATCCTGAAATGTTTTGTTGAATCAGAGCACACCCTCAGTGCCAAAAATGGTGGGGAAGCTCTCATTCACCCCAGCTCTTTGGAAGTTCTCCAGGTTGGCCACATCCAGAGTCAGAGATTGATTTGATCCATCCTGAGCCTCGGATCTGAAATAGATGGATTCAATCTATTTTGCTCTGATAATGCCATGATCTCTCCTCTAACAGAAGAGGACAGCTTGGCAAGATATACAGTATTTAGACAGAGCAGGTCCCCTCAATCCAAATGAATCTGGGACTCAGTGCTGATGTTCAGCTCTTTCAGCCAAGGAAACATGAATTCTCCAAAAAGTTGTTTCTTATTGATTTTTTGATTAGTTGAATTTAAAGGTCAAATACTAAACTTTAACATTACAGTCATGCTTTATATGAAAGATGAGTACATAAATGCTTTATAAAAGACTAACAAACAATTAATAATTATTTCAAGAAATGGATAATCAAAGGTTATGGATTGTTATACACTCTGACAGGTCAATATATAGCTTATCACCATAACTGCCTGCCACCAATAACACCTTGAGTGACACGATTACAATCAGCCTTAGCACAAGATGTTTGTGTCTGTGCAACATCTATTAACCCTCTGTCCACTACTCTAGAAATAGAAACCTTCTATAAAGCATGCTCAGGGTTGTTGAGTAGCTCATTTGTAGCTCAAGAACTTGATTATGGATGAGCAGAAAGAAGTAGAGACAGATGAGTGCCAACTGCAAACCACCAACAACATCTGCTAACTGAACAGGGAAAGCTCTGAGAGCCAGAATTGTACATCCAAAAATCCACATGAGATGGGGCTTTTTCATGTGTGCTGGGGGCTTTTGGGAGGATCCTAGAAATTCCTTTGAGGCTGAGTCACATATTTGGCTGTCTGTCCTACTGTTTTAAAATTACAGCTTAGAGAGCAGGTCAACTAACCGCCCCAGATGGGTCTGTGCAAGAGAAATTGCTCCTTCATGATCTCAGCCTTGCCACTTTACTACTTAAAAGCAGAATTGATGGTAAAGAAGCTCACTGGAAGTTGCCATTCTGATTACAGTGTGGAGCGTCTAACCTTGGTTTACAGTGACTAAAACTGTGTTCCTTGCAGCCTGAGATTTACTTGGTCTGAGATGGTATTTAGTGAAGGGGGGAAAACAACATTGCTGAATCCTCTTGGAAGGCACAAATCACTTGCACAAGATGGGAATGCAGCCGATGGAAGAGCAGTGAGGGCTCGCTCCACAACCAGCCTTCCAAAATGCAGCTGGAACACCGAACGCTGCGAAGAACGTTAACAGAGGTGCTGCTTATTTGTCCTTGGAGCTGTGAGAATCACTTGAGTGACAGCTGAGGCATTTCACACCTCAGTAAGCACATTCTCCCCAGGTATTTCTGATCGCCGTGCATTTTGTTTGCTGACAGGTTTGTGGCAATATGCTCGCTACGGCTAAAAATTACACACTGGCTTACAGAAGAACAGACCTAATTTTCCTTGCTTTTACACTGGTTTTGCAATCAGTGTTACTTCAATGACCCTCAACTTTAATATCAGGAAAAGAACTGAGGAAATCTGATTTAACAGAGTGCTGAGCCATTCAGGGTACCTATTGTAGGAAGGCAAAGACAGGCAGAGGTATTTTTCCACTTCTCCTGATCCCGGCATGGGCCAATCTGCCACTGCTACAAGGTACAGCAACCTTCAGGCTGCTTTAAATGGCCTTGGTTTTTCAAAGCTGCTAGAGAGGTACCCATGGTTTCCACATCACCATGTGCATCTCCCTCCAAAGCACAAGTATAGCTGCTGCCCCTGTGGTGTATGAGCAGGTTGTGCTCCCTGTATGGCTGGTTTAAAGCCATCCATGGCAGTCCAGCCACAAAAAGACATTAAGATGAGCCATACCTTGTCCCAGAGAACATCAAAGGAAAGATTTGCTGTTTTGAGGTCTCTGAATCAGTTTTTTCTGTCTCCTCTCACTTATACTCCCACCTGCTGAGTGTTAGATGCTTGATCAGTCTGGTGGAACATGCAAATATTAACATTTTCCTCCAGAAGTGCTGACAGCCATATGAGCATCTTGCCACCGGGTGCAGCGCGTAGGAGATGCTGCTGGAACCTGTGCTCAGAGACAGTACCGGGGAACTGGTGTGAACCCCTTGTGACTGTGACCTTCAGAGGCAGCAGGAACAGCTTCCTCTCCCTTTGCATCTCTTTGCTGAAAGGACAACTCCCAGGGGAAGGACAAGGCAAGGGGAAACTGAAGGAAGACATTGCTTCATTCCTGAAGGAATTTCAGGGTATCCCGAGCACGCCTGAGAAAATACTTTTCAGCAAATAAATACCTCTCTAGTGCTTCTGGAGGAAAAAAACCATCCTTCCCTCAGTACTTGTGCTGTCCTCAACACCAGTGGCCAGTCATAGGGGTTTTCTTCCTTACATTTTATAGCAATCTCATTCTTGCCTATTTTGCTGTGATAATTTGGGTTTTTTCCCCTTCTTTCACGTGAATGTAGGTAGGAATGAGCTAGGAAAGGAAAAGTTTTCACTTGTGTGGGTGATACAGAAGTGTCCACATCTCTGCCATGTTAGGATGTCTGTGGGAAGGTTCTGGCTTCCTTATCCCTGCAGCTGTGTTTACAGTGAAGGGTGAGTGGCTGCTGTGAGTTCCCACCCTCCCTCCATTCCCAGGACAACTTCCCAACCGGCTAAAGCTCATCTAATGTGGAAAGTGGAAAATAAATTCTGCTAGCTTGTCAGAGCCTCCTGGATGGGCTGTGCAACCTAGAGAGAGCAAGGTTTCTGCCAGACTAGTCCTGGACAATAAAAAGAGTAAATCAATTCATGTCAGAAAGAGGCAGCTTCCAAGCTGATGGATGGCACACTGTGAATATTAAACTCCTTTTTTTGTGGGATGGATATTCTCCAACCAGGCAAACTTTGTCCTTTCACACTTTATGTGAGGGAACTACAGCAAGCTGTGGCTATTGCTGAGAACTGGAAGAGATAGCACCTGCCCGAGGCAAGTCTCTGTAGCAAATCCAGAAGCAGCAATCTCTATTTTTAAAGAGGCTTCAATACAACTTAAGGCTGAAATCAGTACCTCTGAAAGAGCTGAAAACAGCTGCATTCAGCAGGGTTCTCACTGCGGGGTTTTACTTAGCTGTCCATTGAAGTTCATAAAAAAGGAAATAAACTTAGTCTGTTGGATCCACCTGTTTAACAGCTTCTGTGACACAGGTTCTCATATTGTGTTTCCCAGGAGATGGTGTTCCAGACCTCCTCCTCTTTTCCCATGACAGGTGATAATATTAGCTTTTATCTGTTAATAAGATAGCATGGGAATTTGTGTGTAATTTTTAAATAGAGAGATACATGAGATTTGTTTCACCTCCTCATCTTACACTGTTTCCTCTAGGCTGTGAAGAAGAGAGGTTCTTCTCCAGGGAAGGCTGAACCATGCATGTGCCTGCCCCCCATGCAGTGATAGTGGGTCCCAAAGACACCACAGGATCTGACAGTCATTTCTAAAAGCTGGCATGGATGGGAAGTGGAAAGCACTAAACCATCATGACCAAGGCAAGAAAGAAAAGGTAAACAATGGAAAGGAGGACAGGCCTCTTCAGAGGTCACCTAGGCCAGCAGGTGCCTCATGGCAAAAGCAACTCTACTAAAACTACTCTAACAAAAATTCCTCAAGCCCCTTGCTAAAAATCCCCCTCTTGACAGCACTTCATTTGCCAAAAGGCTGGGAAGATTTTGCTGGTGTCTCACCTCAGAGCTCATTGCACGTCCTGACCCCCAGAAGCAGCAGGCGTTGGCAGATGAGAGGTGAGGATTCAGGCTTTTAAGCAGAAAATTGAAAAATTGTTAAATATTGGCATGTTCTACGCTCCCTGCAGCAAGTCTGAAAAGGATCTGGGAAGGATGGAGCATTTATAATTTTCGGAGAAAGAAATTAAAGGAGGTAAAGAAAAAATAAGAGCTGTATTTCCTATAATAGCTTTCGTTTTCTGGCACTGCTGGCCTGAGCTGTGTTAGTCAAGTGGATTTGTGGACTTCCAGCCTGAAGGGACCTCTGACCAAAGACTGATGGAGTCCAAGGGAAGTTTTCCAGCAATGAGAAAAACCCTGTGGAGAAGACACTACAGCTTCACTTCCTTAATAGCAGAAGGTTTTGTGGCTGATGATGACACAACTAGTGAACACCAGGACAGGGCTGGACTTTTGATGCTCAGAAACCGTACTTTTTGACTTACTTCCACTTCTGTATATTTTCAGCATAGGAGAAGGTTCAGAGAATCAAAAATGCCATCCCAAACCCCAATTTCCTTAGCCTGCCTTCTGGTGTTACTGTTGGAAGACAGATATTTTTGGCCTATGGGGACCAGTACGGACACTTTCAATAAACGGTGCAAATAATACTCAGAACTCTTGTTCAAATTTTGTTAATTACGATGGGCAAACATTGCCACTTTCTTGTGTCAGGCAGGAGATTGCCAGGTCCTGGGAATTCACTGGGAAGGCAGGGAATAATGACTCTTTACATTAAACCTTCTTCCCAAGCAGTTCAGAACATACCACTGACTGCATCTCTTGGTAGACTGTGGGATTTGTAATGCAATGAATTGTACAGCAATGCATTTTCCCAGAGGCTCATTATTTAGCACAAATGAGAGCTTCTTCTACAAATACATTGATAGCAGCACAGGAGAAGAGAAACAGAGTTTAGAGGGCACGCTATCTACTGTCTTGTTTTAATTTCTCTCCTGAAAAGATGTAATAAGGTACAACAGCTGTGCAACAGCCAGCTTTCATGTTTTAAAGTCTTTGCAATGCCACAGATTTCCACTGAATTCTTGCAAAGTTGTTTCTAAGTGGCCTTGTTGTTATTCTGTTTGAGTACCAAAGGTTGTTTTACTACCGGGTGGAATTTGGGAAGTCATCAATATTTAATCTGTGTTTTGATACTACACATTTGTTTTCACTGATACCTGGTTCTTCCTGTGAAATAGATTGGGTCTGTTTAAAGTTTGCAACTTTTTGTAAATTAAATATAGAGTTTCATAATTTTTCCAAGTGATGTGAGGAAAAAGTTCTTCACTGAAAGGGTGATTGGCCATTGGAATGGGCTGCCCAGGGAGGGGGTGGAGTCGCCGACCCTGGAGGTGTTTAAGGGGAGACTGGATGAGGCACTGAGTGCCATGGTTTAGATGATGGTTGGTGTTGGTGTTAGTGTTGGGTTATAGGTTGGACTTGATGATCTCAGAGGTCCTTTCCAACCTTGTGATACTGTGATACTGTGAAGTGATGCTTGTATGGATCTTATGCAGGGAAAATAAAAGGCATTTCACCATGAATAAAGTACAGCACTACAGACAGCTTGTACAAATGACTGCAACAGAATAAAAATAGGCTTTTTCAAAAGAAATAATTTGGATTATTCCATTGTGCCCACATCCTAGCTGGGTTAGCTGGTTTACCTTATTTCTGTCTAGGATATCATCACTGATGTTTTTAATGTGATCTGTTTGAAAGACACGCGCGTGTTCTCACAAGAGTTGGCTTTATATTGTCAGTTGAGCATTACAGCAATCTCATCCTAATCTACATTCCCTGTTGCTTCAAGAAAAATATATTTGGAGCTGGCGGTGTTTGGATTCTTCGATCCTTCCTGTCTGTTTAAAGAAGTGGTTTTGTCCTGTCAACTTACTCCATCCTTAGAGTGCCTGAAGCCCTCAAAACCATTAATGTTCTTGCTGAGCCTGTGAGCTCAGGAGTTTGGGGATGGCAGGATCTTGCAGGTCAGACAGGCAAATTCCCTCTTATTACAGTGGTCTCATACAGCCCTTTCCATGAACTGTTTCAGGGCACTTTTATTTCCTCAGCTGTAAAATGCAGATTATTACATAAAGATTGCTCAAGCACGAGCAATCTGCATCAGAGCCACACAGTTAACCACAGACAGTCAGACACTTAACCAGAAACCAAGATTTCCTCCCACGCATTTGGATATAGGGAACTAGTTTAGGCACATACGTGGTACAAGATTAAGTCAGTTTTAAGAAGAAAACTATCTAATTTATCATTCTCTTGTTTGAAAGAAAACAGAAACCACTTCATTGTACAAGTCTGCACGGTTCAGCTTTCTCTCTGCTGACTTCCTTTTTTAGTTTGAGAGCTGAGGAGTATCTGAGAAGCAGATTTTCATTAGAGAAGAGACAGGATAAATTAGGATATGATTCATGCTTCCAGTTTATGCCTTCTCGTCCCTTATTGTCAATGGCTAATGAGAGGTAACTGCAAAACCCTGCAGAAGGAGGCACTTTGGCAGGAGAGAGAAGAATTAGAGAAGGTGCAAGTAAGGTTGTTCTCACTGTTCAGAGTCTTTTCATTCCACTGTTGATGAGTTTGTTATTTTCCAAAGCTGCTTCTGTCAAGGCTGGATATGATTTCCAAAACTGAGAAATTGCTGGGGTGGATCAGGACTTGTAAGAGCACCCTGGCCATTGCTCAGGATGAGTCAGGAAAGAGTCCACCTGTGCAATGAGCCTCATAGTGACCTGATTTTTCGATAAATTCTCTACTTTGGGGTGGGAGCAACAAATTTTGGTGTTCCCTAAAGACTGTTCCGATTAAATTACCTGGACATAGTTCACCATAGGCACAAAATGACACCTACAAATGAAAGCCCTGCACCTCTTGCTTTCACAGAATCATAGAATCATTTAGGTTGGAAAAGACCTTTAAGATCGAGTTCAAACGTAAACCTAACACTGCCAAGTCCACCACTAAACCACATCTTTTAAATACCTTCAGGGATTGTGGCTTAACTACTTCCCCTGGGCAGCCTGTTTCATTGCTTGACAACCCTTTCCAGAAGTAATATTTCCAAATATCCAATATAGCCCTCACCTGGTGGAGCTTGAGGCCATTTCCTCTTGTCCTATCACTTGTTACTTGGGAGAAGAGAACTAGAGGTCTGGGTACCTGAAAATAGCTTGGAAGTTGACAACCATTTCCCATGGGAGCATCAGGCTCCAGATTTCATTGTATTGCACTTTTCCTGGTTTAATAACACTTATTATTGAAAAGGTTTTTTTGAAAGTGGAGGATGGGTTCAGTATGTGACTATGAGGCAGACTGAGATTACTTCCTCCATTAGAGGAGAGTCCTGACTGAGAGAATTTTTCATCAATTATCATCAATTTTACCCAGAGGCCTCTCTAAGTGGGGGCTGGGGACCCCCTTGCAGGGGTGGCCCCTGTGCAGACCTTCTCCAGGTAACATAGCTTAAGCCTTCAGGCAGCTTGCAGGAGTACTGACCCGTGTAATCTCAGCATTCATCAGCTCCCTCTGCCAGTATCAATCCACTCTCCTTGGCTGAGAAAGGAAGGAATAAGTGCCGAGGACAGGCTCTGATTCCCCAAATCCCTCACTGCAGTGCAATGTTGCATTCAGTTATGTAAAAGAACTGAATTAAAGGCTAATGTGATGTGCCCCAGCAATTTAACGATGAAACATCATCACTGCAGGAAAAAAGATTTACACAACCAGCCCCAGCCAGCTTGCAGGCTCAGAGAGTTCACATGTCCATGCTGAGATACCTCATCCTGTGAAAAGCTGCAGCTCCATGTTGTGTTGTAGCTGCTCGAAGGGCTGATGGCTTCTTTGACATGAAATAAGCCAACCCTTAGCCTGATAAACCACGGACAGCTAAACTGACAGCTAATACTGTGAAGAACAGCTACTGATTAGTGGCAAAAACAACTCACTCTGCAGTCAAATTCTCTGATTAAAATGAACTTTCTTAGTTGCCCTGTATCAAAGGTAATATTTCAGCATAATAAGCTACGTGCCTCTCACAAGACCCTTTTGCCACAATCCTTTGCCACAATGTTAGTGCACGAATGGGCAGTTGCATTGATGGATTTGGTCTAATTATCTCCTTGTATTTCTTTGTCTCTCTGGCTCCATCTATCGTCTCTCGTCTCAGACTTAAATTGCCAGCTCTGGGATACAAACTGCCCATTGGGTCTATGCCTGATGTATCACAGTAGGAACTTCAGGCACTGGAGAGATGTAAATAATAAATAAATGAAGGTGAAATACAACTTTTGTCGGGTATAATCCAACCTAACAAGATCAGGTTTCCGGGGAACGTCAGTATATTTGTTTTTCAGATCGTTAGCTGATGCAAAGGAAAGGGAGAACATTTATTAGCTTCCCTCAGAATCACCTTTAACAAGAATGAATATTCACCACTATAAATAAGACTGTTTCAATTAAGTCTGCACATAAAAATGCTCCATGGTGTCACAGAAGGCTGTGCTATGCAAAAAGAAGCACCTAGATGAAAGTATTTAAGGTTGTATTTGAGGAAAAAAAAATCAGCTGCCTTCACTTCCAGTGCTTCACAGTTAATCACTGCAGGTTATGACATTTTCACCTTAACCAAATGTCAGCCCACAAGCTGAGATGCAGAAGAATCCTTGGGCTTGGTGTTTTTTGTTACCTGTTAATGGCAATCTGGTAACATAATTGCTTTCTTGTTCGACTTTAGATGATAAATTGTGTTGGCAATAGTTTTTGTGTTTCTCTGGGTGTCATTAACAAAGAGCAGCCACAGAACAGAGCTGCTCATTGTAGGCTCCAGGCAGCATCCCCTCTCCCGTGGCACAGCCACCCAGCCATCCTATCCTGCTACACCAACTTGTCTTTACACATCCCTCCTTTGCAAAAACACACCCATCTTCAATACTGCTTTCAAAAATCTTTACAAAGCAACACTTTGCAGGATCAAGTCTTTTGCCACAACTTACTTAGATGAATTCAGGCAATAAAATTATTTTAGGCTGTTGAAAAGCAGTACACTGGATCTCTAGCTCAGAAAGCTCTGGCTCAGTCATCAAGAACTTGGGGAATATGTTGGGAAAGTATCAGTATTTGCTGTGGTGTCCCTGTGCCTCGGGAGCCTGATCGTGGTTGCTCCCAGAGATGTCCAACTAATAATGTGGTCTGAACCAGTACAACTGTTGTCACGTTCTTCCATAAATGGTATCATTGACTGAAAATGAAAAGGAAAATAAAGAGAAGACAAAGGCTCTAGAGTCAAATGTTTTTCCCAGGAAAACTAAAGATAGAAAAAAAAATCCATAAATGGGATTAAGTTGGTGAATAATCTCTCCCAGTCAACCTTTCCATTCCTATTGACTGAAAGAGCCGAGATGCACAACCTCTGTTCTTCGATGAACATTCACCCCTTGAAGGATGCTCAGATCTCCCTCTCTTTTTCACATATGTTAATTTATCCTTTGTAATAATACTTATGCTATTAAGAAGGACTCTACAGGAGCTTGTCAAATACCACTGAAAAACATGATGCCAGCAATTATGGGGAATCA
This sequence comes from Tapera naevia, assembly GCA_033556795.1. NCBI lineage: Eukaryota > Metazoa > Chordata > Aves > Cuculiformes > Neomorphidae > Tapera > Tapera naevia. Next base: position 3,577,740 of record JAUMJJ010000076.1, on the reverse strand, counting down.
ATAAAGATATGTACTGAAGTCAATAACCTAAACTACCAAAAAAAATGGCCAGTATAAGCAATACAACTATACCTCTCTGAGACAAAAATCAGACCCTGCATCTAAGTATGGTATCAGTGGCAACAGGAAATGGTTACAAAAAGGATTTAGACTCTCGCAAGGTTGCCGTAATGAGGAAAAGTGAAAATCTACTCTGAAGATACAAATTCAATTTAGTTCATTCAACTCAACTCAGGAAATGCTATATCAAAACTGGAAGCCATGAGAGCTGTGTCACCCCAAGTAACAAATACAATGAGGCCTTGAGATGAACACCTACTATTAAGTTGAAGAGAGTAATCTATGGGCAGTCACGGTTCAGACATCCTGATTAGTGTTAATTAAAATTCTGATGATCAGGTGGCTATGGAAGGGATAAAACTTATAAAGAGTTTAGGCAAGTACGGAAAGCTGGAGATAGAGTAATAATTAAGAATAATATCTCTTGTTAAACTTAATTCCTTTAGCCTTGAAATTACTGTGACAGATTTCAAATTTAGTGGCAGTTTTCCAGTCACTAAGAAGAGTTTAATTATATAGTTAAAGTCTTTGGGAGAACTGATTCAGATAAAGCTACACAGGGCCCATATCAACTTTGTGGTATGCTTGAATGGACTCAGATAAAGAAGGAACAGATATCAACTCGTTCAAGAATCTTAAGACATCACATACCTTGAATGTTTATCTGAGACACCAAAAAAAGATGGGATAACTTTTTGACTTTCTCTTTCAATTACTAACAAGCACTCTCATTCAATTTGCCTTTCTACTTTTTGATTTCAGTTGGGACTAAAAGCAAGACGGAGATAAAGCAGCCAAAACTCTGGATAGCGCTGATACTAACAGAACTTCTTAATCACTGGAATTGGCCCTTCTCTAGAGCCCAGGCAAGTCATCTAGAAAGACGAGCAAAGTTCAAACCTGCAAGTTGTTCCTCTGAGTTACAGGACACCTTGTAAAAATTATCACTGTATTCTATTAACTGCTGTTAGTTCAGGAGAAAGTACAGGATACTTAAGAAAATGTCAGATCCCAGCATTCTGTCAAATAGAAGAAATATTTATTCTAACATAAAGTTCGTGACAAAGCTCTTTTGGGTTTCCAGAGCCAGGGAACAACTTGAACAACGGATGGATCAGGATGATGATTAATAGCCTGAAATACAGTTGCAGAATGGTCTCATCTGATAGAATCAAATTCAAGAGGATAGATGGTAATATTATTTTAAAACCACCTTCATTGAATCCTGCCATATCTATGTAATATACTTATATGATCTCATTGTCAGGTTAACTGAACACTTTACAGTTTCAAAGACATTTATTCTCTCAAGAGCCCCATGAAGTAGGAAAATACAGTTGTCTTGTTATATAGATTCAGAGCTGTGGCACAGAGGTGCAGCGTCACACATGGTGAAGCAGGGAATTGAACACAGCTTTCCTAAATCCCAGGTTGTCACCCTACCTACTGTTCCTACACACTTTTTAGATCAAAATGAATGGTTAAGCCAGAGTCCCCTCACTGTTTCCTTCTGTCTGCATTAATCTCTGAGCACCTTAGCAAACCTGGAGGAGTGTTATATCAAGAGGATTAAGGGGGTCAGTGAAAGAAGTGCCCCATTTATTACAGTTTCTTGTTCATGACTGAACTGATCGTCTGCCTTAGAAACCACTGGCAAAGGGTAAACTGTTCCCAGAGATAATCTTTCAACTGATAAGAATGGGTTACAGTACCTTACAAGAGTACAAATGAGCTCTTGGAAATGATAAAAGTAGGCACAGCCTGGACTCGAGGAGCAGAAAAGTTTCATATTTCAGAAGTTAACTCAAAAAGGGTTCCAATCCAAGGCTGGTCATGTGCAATCATGTTAGAAAAGCAAGAAACCCCAAAGTGCTTGTTCTGATGCTGATGAGCATGGAGGAGCCCTGGGGAGATCAAGTTGGTGGCTCATGTTCCAGAGAAGATGGTTGTTCATTCCCTTAAGCTGTGAGCCTTGTGGGTTACCATCTCTGGGGCCATTAGGAAGGGACAAACAGTTGCCAGTTGCCCTTAAATGATCTCTAGACCCAATGACTTAAGATGTGCCATTTCTGAGCATCTTTGTACACCTTAAGAGAACAGGAATAGGAATATCTCAGAGGATATCACCCATCTCCAAGGTGAGACCAACTTTGCTTAAGGCATTCCTGAAGGACCTTAGTGCTGCACTGTGTGGTTACACATTCCCAGCTGATTTTCTTTCTCATCTTTTCAACTGCATCCAAACCAGGGGATGTGTGCTGCACTTCAGTACTGGATCAGGGCTCACGGTCACGGTGCAGTTGTTTTATGACAGTTTCTATGCAGTTTCTCTTCACCTTACATTACTACAAGACTCTCAGCTGTAGACAGAGAGCTAGCCTTGAACTGTGTAAAACTTGATAAAAACCAACACCTCCTTGGCGTCTAAACTTAATTTTTCTTAATACAGATATGAATCCACCATCTGCAGCTTGGCACAAACACATCCCCAACCATTCTTAGGGAACAGATCAAATGTGGAAGTATTTCCAATGCGCTGCTACACAAATAGCTTTGCCTTTCCTTCTGGAAGGTACAAACATCTCACAAACACGTTCTACAACATATTGTCTCTTCATGCTAGCTCTGCCAGGACAGATTGGTTTCATCAAGCACGGAAATTGAAGAATTATTCCAGTTACATGCTCCTAATTGCAACCCTTTTTCTCTCCTAAGTTTTCTCTCTCCCTTGACCTTTTCTAATAAGTCACATTTGAATTTGAGGTGATAAAGGCCTTCAAGAGAACTAATATGGCCCAGCCATCTTATTTTCCAAAGTTGAATTTCTGTATCTTCATTAATCTCACACAAAATTCTGCCAGGTGAAGTTGGAGATATTTTTGCAACACAATGACCAAAGGAAGAAGCAGGAGAAATTATGGGTTTCTACATCTCTTCTGCCTGACTGCAGTCAGGATAGGGCTGCCAGACTTCCAGCCTTTAAAATGTGGAATAGCCCCTGGATGAACATGATACCGTGAGAGCTGGGAAGGAGTGGAGAGAGACCCCAGGCAGTAGAGGTGATGATGGAGAGTCCTACACGCCCTGTGGTCCAATGAAGATTTTAGAGAAAAACCTTGCCTATTACCACCCATGTGTAAGAGATTGGGACTATTTTTGCACTTTGTTTCTGCTGAAAGCTTTGTCCAAGTAATAGTATTTAACAGGAGACACAGGATTTGTGAATGTACTACAGGAAATCCCAAGTTATCCAGGACAGCTGGCATCACAGTGTGTGAGAGGCCAGAGCCAACACGCTGTTTTCCCACCTGGAAGCGTGTCCCATCTCCTTTATAAAACACTTGTGGCAAACTCACCCATAACAGGAATCTTTTCTGCTCCCAGAAAGATGAACATCCCATTCTGTGCTTTTATTTCTTTCTAATAAAATTGCTGATCTTTGTGCTCCTCTGTTTTATTGGAGAGCTTAGCCTCGCTGTACACCATATTTCCTCTCATAGTTAAACCAAAAAGTCTTCATCTGTCCAATGCCTTCACTTTGTTAAGAAACCACAATACCCAGAGCTTCTCAGGTGTTGTTCTAGTCAAAATATTTTCAATCAGAAATTAGTGTACGGCACAGGATGCCAGGAGAGCAAGATCCCAGCCTGATCCCAGCCTTTCCACTTCTACAGGGCTAAAGAGACCTTTCCCCAGTTCTCTGTGCCAGGGGCAACATTAATCATTAGGAAATAAAAGTAAAAGTTGAGCTAAGTTTTAATGAATACACTTGGTCTGGACCTGTGCAAAACTGAACTAATTTAATTTAGGCTCATGATTAATTACGGACATATTGAGCAACTTCTTGCCTACTAATATAAAGGGAAAAATAAAGCTAAGGGAGTTTAATTCAGAAAAAGAGTTATAAGGATATGATGTAACTTCATTAAACATAGATGTTGATTCCTTTACTGTGCTACTCTTCACTACCACACAGAAATCCAAGCCTTTGCCCAGCATGCATATATGCCCATGTGTGATAATAGTACAAGTAAAGCAAATAATGCTACATGCTCCCAAGAAACAGCTGACTCTCTTGCTTTCTTGAATAAATATGTACACCTGTAGAAAATAGGTTATTGTAACATTTACCTAAAATTCACTTCAGTAGCCCTTGAATTTTTATTTCCATATTGTTGTGAACAGAAACAGATTGATGCTCTGCCTTGTCACTAGGCCAGCCCTGCACTCAGGACAAACAGAGCCTGGAGTATTTGCAAATACACTGAAAAAGCCCTCATCATCAAAGATGAGTAGCAGTTCCTAATTGTTATCATTTTTTTTCATGACCCTGCTGAATTTTTGTTTTTAAACAATAGATTTCACCTCTAGTGGAGCGGCAAAAGGACTTAGAGGAAAAACAAAGAAACATTTTTTTGCATCTTTGAAGTCTTTGTGGATGGAACATATTGAAAAAAGAAAACAGAGGCTAAACTGTCATTTGTAAACAGTTCAGGAGAGAAAGAAAGACATGAAAGAGAAATACAGACTCCCTTTGATGAAATGGGTCTTAGGTCCTTACTTTCTTCAGTGCTCAAGCCCAGCTATTCAAGACAGATGCTGGTAGAGTTATTCTGTAGCCTCTTTACAAAAAAAAATATTTAGGAGTATAATAATAGCATGATTTTAATATTGACATATTTATACTAGAGAGCACAAGCATGAAAGTTTTCCAGCATGAGCTTGTAAGTAATTTTGAAAAAAAAGGGTTAAAGGATTATGCTTCCTCACTGCTACATATTCTGGATGTGCAGCAGTTTGTGGACAAGCTGCTTTAGAGGGCTATTAAATGAATATTTCCAATCTATTCCCCTCCTTGCTGGAAAAAAAGCTCTGTCAAAGTCATGAGTCGAGCTACTCCAGTTTCAGAAAACAAACTAAATTCGCACATCACCAAACAAAACCCAAACATACAGGGACTGAAAACAACAGCCTGACCCTACACCTGCAGGAATAATTTGACTTTCTGGATGCCAAGAGCCTTAAAGAGCCCTAAAGCTTTAATCCCTCCTTGCCCAGGACCCATCCTGATCCCAGTATGGCACAGTTGCTTTTGCAGGACGAAAAGGAGGAGATCAGCAAAGCCCAGAGAAACGAGAGCAGGACTCACCACCCCTATAAACAGGGTGTGAGCAGAGCTGCCTTTGCCCAAAGCAGAGAGGTGCCAGTTTGGCCATAGCACCCACTGCATGGGCCTAGCCAGCCTCAAAGTGCAGAAGCAAAGCACTGAAAGGTGGAAGAGCAGCATCACATCTCATGACCCACCACCAGCCTTTTTTCTTCCTACCCCAAATCACCCCCACAAACAAAGAGCCTCCTTACCTCCCTTTCCTTCTAAAGCCTTGCACCCCAGCAGGCTCAGCTTTGCCTTATTAGCTTTCAGCTGGTAGCATTTCCCTGAACTGCCTTTGAACCTTGACAAGGCATTAACCTCTGAAATCCCAGGCTTTGCCCGGCTCAGCAGGGTTGTCCAAAGGGCACTGTGGAGTGAGATGGGGAAGCCTGGCCAGCAGGTAGGGTGATGGAAGTGCCCTGCAACTTCAAAGCATTCCTAGGGTGGGATGCTTTCCTCTGTCTTCTCCCTGCTCTGTAAATGGTAGAGAAATCCCTGGCAGAGGGAGACTGGTGCCTCTGGAGCACGTTTGTGTGTGCTGGGAGGATGACAGCACTCCCCTGCCCAGGTGCTGATCCAGCCCTCTGCACTCAGCAGGACTATGGCTCTCGAGGTGCCCAGGCCAGAGAACAGCATAAGTCTTCATGCTGCTCAAAAAGGGGAAATTTAACTTCATCCATTGTATTATGGAGCCAGGCATTTAAGTGTTTGGGAACTTATGGGGCCTTTCTTGATGTGATGCATTTTATCCTTAAACAATGTAGAAATTAAAACCTGTACAAACTGAGCATATCAGCTGAAGTATAAAACTGTAATCTGTGTTCTTATTTGAGCTCTAATTTTATGCCTGCTGGTACTCACTTATACAGAACTTCAGCAAACATTTATATCTCTCTTAATTATCCCTTTTCCCTATTAATTTCTCTTATGTTCGATAAATGATCCTTATGCCTGTTGGTTTAAGGCTTCCTTGCAAAGTTGTTTTTCCCTGCTTTTGCATAAGCCAGATATTTTAATTTCTTGCACTATGCCTCATTTGCTAGTAACAATGATCTATTTTCCCTTTCCCCATGTATTTATTTTTACTGAGAGAGGCAGCCGTTCATCACATTCAAATGAAGAATTATTACTTAGCTATTATTATTATTGCTAGTGATGGTATGTAAACAACTATAATGATGTGTGGGCTTGTTATAGGAGAAAAGACCACAATAAAGATGTTGCCTTAGGGGGGGTGAATGAGGAAAATGTGCAAAGATTTAAGCAGTGCACCCTCTCATTGCTGGTTTTGCCTCCTTTAATTCCTTGCTTCATCTCCATGGCCTATTTCCTTTTGTCTTGTTCTCCCACTAGGCTGGAGTGAGAGCAACTGGTCAGTGTGGAGCCCTCCTAAAAATACAACCAGACATCACTGCTACAGGGACACGTGTCAAGGCACTTGAGAACATGAATGATGTGGGAAAAGAGGGTTCACTAACTGTTTTGAACACAGATGGACGAGTGTGTGATAAGAAAGGGGTGTTTTAAGTGTGTGGGAGAGAGGACTAGCAGATATTATAGAGATGATATCCCACACAAGCCTGGAAGACACCCTGGAAATAAGTTTTCAGAGACCACTGCTGGGTTATTTTGGGTGCTGTGCATAGGAACAGACCCTCCTTACTTTGGTTTCCTTGTCTGGGATATCAGCCTTTTTCACACACATTCTTAATACGTAAACAGGCTTACTCTAAAGATTTGAGGCTCTGGTGTTCATTTCTCTCCTAACTGGGAACAACCAGCAATAAATTGTGTATTTGCTCAGCTGCTCAAAGGCAGTTACACTGCTACCAGGTGCCAGCGACTTTGGCTAGAGAAGTGGGTATGTGACAGGGAGAAACAGGCCCCACACTAATTCTTAAGGTCTTCACTTATATTTGCAGGCAAAGAAAAATCAGCAGAATATAGGAACAGAGCATGAAGAGAGAGCCAGGACTGAACGGAAAAAAAAACCCAGCCCTTTGGCAGCCCCATAAAGAAAATTCAGACTAATAAAGACAGTTCAGTCTCTTTATTCTGTGCTGCCAGCAATTTACTGCCCTGCAAATGAAGGCAGTTGGCTTTAGGAGGATCAGCCTTCCAGAGAGTAAAACCTCAGTGTCGTGTATTAGGCTGCCTTCCCTTCTCACCAGGAGGAGGGTGAGCAGAAGAAAAGAGGCATCCCCCTGGCCATTCTCAATCCCATAGCCTGACCTGCCTAAGCTCTCTAGGGAAGGGATGTTTGTAAATATGGGACAAATAAAGAGTATTTTGTGGCAATAGGTGTTATTTGGAAAGGTGCAATAGACTTCCCAAGATCATTGCAAAGGGCTTCTCTTGATCTCAGCTCACAATTCCCAGCTGTGGGACAGACCCACCTTTCCCAGAGCCTCTGAGAGCTTTGTGAGAGCTGGGTTTCCATCTCAGGATCGAGGCTTGCTGCTGTTTGAGCCCTGTTACATTTTTCAGTATATTCCTTAATGTTAACTCATTGCTGGTTTTGTCTGAATTTGCTTTCTGAGTTTCTCTTTCTACAAGATTCTGGTTGTCTTTTAACGCCAGTAATTTTCAACAGTGAGAATTGTGAGCAAACCAACAGGAGAAAAATCCACTTAGGATCTCCAAAGAGCTTACTAAGCAGTTCTTACAGAGAGCTGACAAAAGCAGAGCAATAACTTAAAATATATTTTATGAATTCAGAAGTCTGTACAGAAATAAATATTTTAGTCTTTCTTCTCTTCAAAAAGGGCTGAGAGTGAAAGAAAGATGGAGCAATGAAAAAGTCATCTGTGTTGAGGATATGGCAGATATCACTAATCAAACATTTTCAAGATTTAATCTATACTAGAGCCCCAAAAGCTTTCATACTTATTACAGTTATTTTGCATTCCTTACTGTATTTTGAAAGAGCTTCCCTAGTTTAAAGCACCATTCACATCTTCCACCACTTTTTTTCCCCACTTGCCTCCTCTAGCCAGCTAGAAAAACCTATATAAAATAACATACACCCTATGCAATGCCCCTGTGACACCAAGGCACAGAGTATGTCCAATATTTAATAAAGCTGCTGCTCCTGCATATTGGCTTCTGTCAGAGTCATGCTCAGGCAATGTGACCAGGGTAAAGGCTGTAACTCACTCCAGCCTGAAGAAACATGAGTGAAATATTTGGTTTCTAGTGACTTTCAGTCCCCACTGGTCCTATGTAGCTGAAGACCAAAGTAGTCATCATGAATATCAACATCACTTTACATTAGGTTTGGATTTCTGACCCACTCAGTGTAGGGTAACAAAGCCATTCTGATTAAACTCCCCCCACACGTGAATAACAGCCTCACATACATTAAAAAGGAAGATGATACAGTGGAGGAGCCCACTCCACAATTTTGTGTTGATCTGGCAGTGAGATTACTATAAAAAGTTTCACTTAGCTCCCCAGCCATAAATGTCCACCCCATGTGGAAGACTAATGACATGCTCTTTGAAAAATTCACCAGCACTGTCAAGAAATGTTTAGATGGTCCTGGCCATGAGATGAAGGTAATGCCAGCAAAGCCAGATGGCACCAACTGACATTAAAACCCCCATGGCTGCGGGGGGCCAAGCAGACCTCTTGTGCAAACAGCAAAATGCAGAGGAGTGGAGAGAGAAAAATTGTGGGATCAGAGGCATACAGGTGGTGGGAGATGAGGGACACAGATTTGTTCTTCTCTGATAATCATACACCTTTAAATTGTCTTGGTTTGGCAATATTTATTATATATTCCCCCCTTTGTTCTGTCGTATCTTGGCCACTTTTATACAGCTTTTTGCCGTTGGTTCACAGGGGGGAGTAGGTTTAACTCTCCATCCCTTCCTCCTAAAAAGACCTTTTCCAGCTTGTTTGTTTGCTCATTCCCTTCCATGAGATCCTTCAACAAATTCACAGTCTGTCAAAAGCAAGGTGCCTGCGTTTCTGAACCCTCACTGCTTTCTCTGGTAATTTATGAAAATGGAAGAGCCTGTTTCAGGCCTAATCCAATTTGTTCTCTCTCAGCATCATAAGCACATTTGGAACCAGATAAGAAAATTATCACATGGATCTTTAATACCTGCAATTTCTACCCAAAAGGTTTATTCTGATGACTTTGTTTTCAAGTACCATGTGCTAAAGCAGAGCCACGGGGGCCCTGTGGCAGTGAGACAGCAAAAGTGTTCTTGTGGAGGTTTGCCTGGCCCAACCACGCAACACCAGTGCTAGGGCATGGTTTGGGGGAAAAACATACTCAGAGCAGCAATAAAAGGGCATAGACTGCACTGCTCCAAGGGGGCACAGGGCAGGCAGAAGACAGGGGTCAGCTCCTCTCTGCGTGGTGGCGCGTGACTTCCCCATGAGATGGGGCAGAGGTGCTCCAAAGCTTTCATCACCTTCAGCATGGGGGAGGATTTCAGAAAGCACCCGGAAAAAGAGAGTTTCCACTGAACTGTGTTTTCATAATCACTTAATTTTCAGTGACCAAACGGGACTTGTATATGTAACCTCAGTGCCTTACAGAGCAGGAATCCACAGCTGCATTCAAAGCTGAGTACCCAGAAAGTCAATATTTTCAAGAGAGCTCAGTGAAGTTGCTAGCAAGCCTGCAAACATTTGCTTTTTAGCACTCTGCATGAATACTGATATCACAATATGTAGTTGCTTATTAGAAAAAGAATCTGATTTCTAATTGAATTACCAGCTTTTTATCATTGTTTATGACTCAGGGTGCAGAACTGAAATATTCTAATTATTTTGTGATAAGGAGTGAAGATAGGAACTTATGATTTCATCGTGTAGAACGGTCTGTGACAGTGTCTATTTTGAAAAGATAAGGTCTGATCCGATAAAGGATTAGTTTGTTTCACTTACATGAGCAGAACTGACACATACCATAAAAGGTAGCCAGGAGTGTCTTGACAGAGCTAAGATCAGGCACTTTTTAGTTGAATTTAATGTGCAATCTTTGAGCATTTGGTCAACAGTGAAAAGTCAAGTACATTACGACCACACAACTGTAGATTTGAAAACTAAAAAGTGATGTGTTTTTGTAAGGAAAGAATTACTGCTTTCAAAATGTTTATAGTTCTGCAAGAATAAATTACAGCAACATTTCAAGAATCACACTACTTCTCATAGCTATGCATCTAGGGCACTACCCTACTTTCTTATCAATTCAAACATAAGAATATTTTATAACAGTTAAGACTCTTTGATGTTTGTGTGCTTCTTTGGTGAATTTTACTAGGAAGATCTTATATCTAATGCTATTTTAGCTATCTCTTGATATACCCAAGCCATCAGAATATCACAGCTCCAAAGGTCTGTGGTGCTTTTCTTTAGGGACTTCATTAGTGGAAGATATCCTGACTCAGTATATCAGCTACTTTTGGTGCAGTATTCTACTCTACATCACAGGGTTGGCAAGGGGGTGTATTTTGTGCAGCAAATTATAACAGTTACCCAAACAGTGTTCTAAAACTAAAAGGTACTATTTGTGTATGTGTAACATTAACTAAAACTTTTCAAACAATAAAAACCTTGCCATCAGCTCCCATGACCGAGTAGATAATTTGACCTGCAAATTACCTGAGATTTTTCAGAGTGAACCATCTGATCTGTACCTGAACATGAGCTGGCGTGAATGTTGGAAGCCACAGGGGGATCAGTGGAAAAAGGGGATGCTTCAAAGGCAGGAGAAACTGGCTGGATTTGGGATAATTGAGGAGTGGGCTGAGTTGCTCAGAGGATGGTGCCTCTCCCCTGTGCCTTTGCCTTTTCGAAGGAACTGCATCAGATCAGAGCCAAAGTAGGGCAAGTCCTTGTGTTACCCTGCTCATCCCAGGGGAAACTGCTCACGTTTAGCCAGAAAGAAATTTCTCAATGAGTAAATGATGAAGTGAGACTTTTACCTTTTCTGAAAAATGGCATTTGGCCCTAAGACAGGCAGAGATTATCCTCTCTCTGTGCTCCTTGTTTATACCTTGAGGAGCTGACAGCTCTTCTAAAAGTAGACTGAGTGGGTTTAGACAGTCTGAGGTTTAAAATTAGACACTGGAACTAATAGGCTGTTATTGTCTTATAATTATATTTGACATGATGCTCTCAACTCTTTTCTGAAACCTCATCCCACATCAAATGGAGCCAGGATGCCACAACTTGGTGTGCAGCAGTAGGAGTCACCCACGCCGTGACATGGGAGTGTCACAGATGCTGCCCTTCCCAGCTGCCTCTGGGCAGCACACAGAGGCCCCAGCTCAACAGGAACAGCCCAGCTGGGTGAGGCTATACCTTGAGTTGCAAACTTAAATTATAGGATGCTGCCTAGGGATGCTGCTTGGAGACCCAGCGGAGAGGCACAAGTCCTGCCCTGCTCCTTCCTCACACTGGGAGCAGAGGAAGCAATTTGTTGTTGGCCCATTCTAGCAACTCCTTACAACACCTCCAGCAGTGCTTCAGGTGTCCTGGCTGGGGCAGCTTGGGTGGAGCCAAGCCAAACCAAGCAAGGGCTTGCTTTGCCACCCTCCCAGTGGTGTGGGAGACTCTACAGGTCTTTCCTTCTCCCCTTGTCACAGCCCATGGCTCTCAGGAAGCACATTTTCATCACAGGAGTCAGACAGGCACCAGCCTACTGTCAGCAGAAGGAAAAATAAAGGTTTACAACTCAAGTCCCTTTAGTTACACGAAGCATTCAGGAGGTTCAGGTTTTAAGGCTTTTTGCCCAAGCTGCTGGAGCAGTGACCTTCAAGGTATTGCCTTGACAACTTGTGCTTTTTAATAAAGCACAGTCTGGTGGAGGAAGTTAATTTACACGGGTTTTCATCTTTCAAGCTCTGTCATCAGTGCACCAGCCTCACTTATTGAATTCCCCTGTCGATAGAGCAACCAACTGCAGCACATTCACATCCAAGTGCCCAACTGAAGCACCTGTTCTCAGTTACTTGAGGATTAATTTCTCTTTTCCACTTAGTTCCCTTTCTTTTTCTGTTTTTGGCTGCTGGTTCTCCTGGCACAGATACAAATCCATTTGGGGATGCAGCCACCTTAAATAGCCCTTTTATTTGCTTACTGTCTTTTCCTTATTTGCCTTGCTCTTCTGTTTCAGCTGCTTCTCTCTCATCGAAAGCCCAGTTCAAACCAATCTGTGCAATCTAATGCAAGCCAATGTGATTTTTTTGGTAGAGTTGTATAAAGCCAATAAAGGAAAAAGAAAAATACCTGTATTCCAATCAGGTTTCTTAGTCTTACCAGGTTCTGCCATCAAACGTATCATCCAGGCAAAGCACTTGAGCATGAGCACCTTAAAGGACCAAGTAGATCCCGCCAAACCACCCCTTCACCTCGGCCATGTAGTTCCATGTGTCCTCAGTTATCTCCCAGAGGACCAGTGAATAACTGTAACTACAGCTTTTTGCAGAGTCCAATCCACAGGTTGCAGTTCAACCCAGGAACCATTATTTTGGTTTTCCAGCAGTTGTGCTGGGATAGAGAGAAGAATAGGTCTTTTTGAGTGTCTAAGGATGGTTGTTATGGGTTAATTAATGCTTCAGCTGTGGTGATATATAAAGGAGAGTTATGCACTTTTAAGATGATTCATGCTGCCTCACTGGATTAAAGTCTAATGGGAAACTTATTTCACTGTGGTTATGGGTAATGTCCATCCATATTCTAGATATCTCTCCAGGGAGCCTTCTCTCCACGGCCATCCAACTCCTATGAAGAAATATGGACTCCTCTGTACCCATTTTGGCTGTAAATCTGCAATTAAGAGAACGGTCCATTTACTTTTCTTGCCTTGCTGAGATGCTGCTGGTCCCTGGCTCCACCAGGTTGGTCCCTCCAGCCAACAAGCTCTTTCACTGCCTTGCCCTGCTGCAGACCCTCAGCCTGCTGCCCCCACCCAGAGAAAAAAAAAGGACTTTCCCTAGGGGGCTGCATCTCCCCAGGTTGACTTTTAATTTTCTCCCACTTCTCAGAGCCACTGGACACACTGATGGGACAGATCTGAGCCTTGCTTTTGACCATATGAATTGCTCCCCCTTTCCCAGCACAGCCGGTGCTGCCTTCACCCCACCAGGGTTCTCTCTTGTCCTCCCCTGAGGTCTGAGTCACTCTTGCCCTAGAGGCAGAGCCTTTTTTGGGTTGCACCTTCAGGGCTAGCTTTTATTTACGTGACATTATGTGATTAATTTCCTGCTGAGGTGGCAGGAATGGAATGGTGACACGACAATCTGTTTAAATTCCCTTTTCTATCTCCTTTTCTCCCCTTTCTTTTATTGTTTCTTGGCTTATGCTGTGCCTCAAGGAACTGCTGTCTAGCAGCCCTCCACCATCTGCTGCACTGCCAGCAGAGAGGAGCTATGGCTGGAGCTGTTATTTCTTCCTTCTTTTTTTCCTTCTCCTCTACCAGGATTTTGCATGCTCACAGCTCCCTTTGGGCATATTCTGCCTCCACCAATTCAAGGGCCACAAAGGTCTGGGCTGTTAAATTAACATCCAGAAATCTTAGCATCAAAATATTCAGAGCTCAGCATTACCCTGGTGTATATGGTATTATGGCAGAGAGAGCATGCATGTAGCATCCTGTACACCCAGCTCCTCCTGTGGCTGTGTACAAGATCATGAAAACAACCCCAGCACATGTGCTTGGAGGCAGAAGGAAGGGAAAGGAGAAATACAAACTTCCAAACTCCCTGGAGTGGTTCCTAGAGCAATCTTGAACCAGAGCCCTTGCTACTAGCAGGGATGGACCCAGGATCAATACAGTATTTGCTTGCATTGAGACAGGAGTTAAGTGCCACCTGTTCAGAAGACTTCCTTTTCTGTTCCTTCAAGAACAGACTCTAAGAGAAAACTTGATTGTATGTGTAATCTGAACTCTTCCACAAAGGGTTTTCATCACATTAAGACTCATAGAATCAGAGAATAAACACCAACAAATCTCATTTTTTCCATTAGGTAAGTACTGGTGGCTGCAGTACCAGTCCAGAGGTATCAGGGATGCTTTCAAAATATGAAGACCTTGTGCCTGTGAATGTGTCTGTGTTTCACACAGCACAGTAAGTTCCTGACCTATTTGGATGCTACACGTGAATATAGACATATTAAATAACAGTTAAACTGCTACTTCAATTCAATATCTTGACTAAAGCCTTTGATTGAGGCTTTTTCAGACCAGCAAGATTTATATTGTCTTCCCTTTGGGACAGTTTTATCAGTGTATTGCTACATTTACTCCATTAGAGCTCTTTGCTCAGTCGAGCTGGAATAGGTGTCGAACAACAGAAAGTGCAAAGACTTTTTGAGGCAACAAAGTGAAATCTTAGGCTAATCATGGCCCCATTACTGCCTGGGGCTGAGTGTAGCATCCCAGGATCAGTGACCACTAGCTACAAGGCACAAGCAGGGAGCAGCAGTGTAATCTGGCAGCCAAAAGAAAGCAGTTTTACCAACAAGCTACCCACATCCTCCCTTCACAACTACAAGGAACAACAGCAGTGCAGGCAGCTGGGAAAAGAGAAGGAGAAAGAGCAAAGCAAGTCAGACAAATACACATACCAAGAGGGGAGGACGACTGTACCCCACATCAATGTGGCTGCAGGGGATTTGGCCCATCAAGGTGGGTTTTGCTGAAATGCAGTGAAATTGGGGATGTGAATCACAGTATGCCAGAGTATTTAAGCATTGTCTGTCACTACTCACAGTCTGTCTTGATTGGTACCTTGGCTTATTTCCTAATCTTAGACTTTGTCTCTGACACCCATACCCAGAATCACTCACGGTTTACAAACACAACAGCTCACTGATGATAAAAGCTAGTGTTTCCCTCCTGCTTTTAAATCTGTGTTAGTACAGAAAGTGGCTCAGAGATCCAGAGCCTACAAGGCTGTGCCAAGTAGTAGGATTTATTGGAGTGGTGGGAAACAGAGGGGGCAGAGAGAAGCAGCGCAGGCAGGTTTTGCTCCCCATGCAGTGGCTGTCACAGCACACACCCCTGCACCACATGGAACAGTCTTCTGTCTGCAAAACCACCTCTTGTCCTTCCCCATGTGCACTGGGCCTGGTTTCCAGCACAGGTTTGTGACTGGTCCTAGAGGACACAGTGGAGAAACGATGCCTCCTGGGCACAGGGCGTTTGTCTTTCATCCTTTCTCTCTCAAGACACACTGTCACTTAATCCTCTTGGGCAAGTCTCTGGCAAATTCATCTTCTCATACAGACTTTCCTTGAGAACTGCTTTGTGATACTGCTTACTGCAAAAAGTCCTTTCAATGGCAGCAGCAAGGACCACACCTTTTGATAGCAGTGAGCTGCAGCAGTTTGAATCCAGCACCAGGACATGGATGTGAATGAACTGTGTGCACAACCGAATAAAACAGTGGCATTACCAGATCCCCTACAAAACTTTTCTGACTTAGTTAAAGACTTAAGGTCACTGTTAAAAGATTCTTGTGAACTGAATTTTATGTTTCAAACCAAGAAATGCACCGGATCTCGGATCAAACTGAGAAAATAAAGCTGTGATAGGAGACAACTTGTATCCCAGAGATCCTAAATAAGCATCGTGGTAGCAGAAGTGGGATGTCCCTTGTATAGCAATTCAGAGAGATTAAATGACTTGCCCAATGTCAAGTAGGAAGTCAAAACAAAGTTTTCAAGCCAGTTGCCTAGCAAATGCCTTAGTCTTTGCTAAGCTTACCCCTTCCTCCTCAGCACAGAGTGAGAAAATTTATTACAGAAATCTCAAGTTCAACCTACTCGCTACTTGGAGAGCAGCCCATGTCCTGGCTGCTTTATCAGTTTATGTGGAAAGACTCCAAGACATTACTTATATTGACTCAATATTAAATGGCAATAACCACCACAACAGATTTACTGTCTGGCCATGGATCCCTATCTGGTGTAGGAACAGTAATGATACATTTTTTGCTCATTAAAAGATTTAGATACTTAGACCCTCTAGCAACATTTTGAATTTTCCTGTTCTTGGGAAGATCAAATCCTTAACAATGTTGTATCAGGGAAAGATCATACCTGGTGCTACTCTACTGTGCAAGGCAGGTTTTGCCTGGGAGTGATGCTGTGTTTGAAGGCACCCTTTGACTTTCATGCTGCCACTGCCACGTGGTAACAGCCCACAGGCAGATCAGGGATGCTCTGGGAGGACAGAGTCAGCAAACATCTGCTGCTTTCTGGGGAAAGTTCAGCTCCAATGTTGCAAGAAGCACCTGACAGTCGTGGTTAGAGGCAATGAGCAGCTCTGGCATCTCTGTGCTGACTGAAAAGCAGCAGGACATGCAACAAGAAAATAAAATCTTAATTACAGACCTACAAGAAAGTAATCGGTTTTCCCTTTCTACCTCCTTGAGGGAGGGTCCAAAATGGAGAAAGGTTTGGGAAGCTAGGTTCGGGCATCCCATCATTGCACCAAGACTGGGGTTTAAAGCTGTTACTTGTCATAAACCTGCCTTGGCACTCGAGGTCAGGGCTGAAAGAGCACTTCACCATCCCAGTCCTCAGTCACAGGGTTTACAGTGCCTGGCTGCTCCCTTGGGCTGTCATTAAGCAGGCAGATGGACTTCATTTCCACAAAAATCCTGCTCCTCCTGAAGCAGGGCTGTTTGATACTGATTTCAGCAAGGCCAGGCTTTCAAGCTATGCTTGCTCATTAATTTCTCTCAGCTTTGTTTGCCTAAGTATGGTGTAGGTGACTCAAGCGGTGAGATCATTTTAGTTGCTTTTTGAGCTGCAGTTTGGTCTTGTGTACTGTTACCAAACCAAGCAAACACTCATCCAGCTTTTTGCAAACATCTAAAATATCCTAAATAGCCCTGGTGCTCCCGTTTGCACCACTGAAAATAGCAAGAGGGAAGAAAGAAATAGTACAAGGAAAGCCATGCATGCAGCACGGGCTTCTTGTTTGTGCTGGTTCCAGACATGCACTGGTGCAAGGGAACTCTTCATGGCTGGGCCGTATGCTGGAGGGAAGTGGTGGGAAGTGCAAGATGAATCATTTTTGTGACACCTCCTGCTCTCAGACAGGCTCTGTGAATCTCACTTTATTCCTCACCGCTGGTGCTCTCTCATTAGGAGAAATCACCAGACTGTTAACACCCCAGGGGAGCGTGTGTGGTGGCCTCTCCTCTACACCACCAGGCTGTCCTCTAGCTGGGCTGCTCTTCTCCTGCTCACCTCCCTTTATACATATATTTATATCTATGCAGATTATATTTTTCACATACATCAAAGAGGCAAAAGGAGAGAAATGTCAGAAATTAATCTCAAGACTGGTGCTGAAGATCTGCTTTTCCATGCTGAATGTCAGAATCCACGTTCACCCTTTTAAGAGATGAAATAAGGCTAATGAGCTGGTGCAGGAGACGTGGTTCTGCACTCCACTGTAGAGGGACAGAGAAACAGGCACCAGACAAAATACTATCACTGAACACTTATTTGCTGAGTGTCTCTGTTCTCTTCCCACTCTGTGATGACAGGGCATCTCATCACTGCGTGCTGAGCAAGCACAGAACCGGTTCTGGACGGTGCTAAACTCCATGTTTAATTTTAAACTTGTGCCTCTGTTTTTTTGCAGAAGTTCAAACACAAGGAGAAATGCTGTCCTGAATAATGATGTGCTGGGAGGGAGGAGAAAGACAAAAGCAGCTATGGTATATGACTCAGATCCTCATTAAAGAGTGTCTTCATCCAGGTTTTTCCTTCTTTGTTGACTTCACTTACACCATTTGGTATCTGAATGCCACCCATCAAAACTAATGGATATTGCAGAGGATGAATTCCTGTGGGGCTTTCACAGAGAGAGGCTTTCCAAGCAAGCAGGAAGGATGCATGGGCTCAGGCACTGATCCCAACCCAGGTACAAAGGACATGCTCAGAGCAAGACCCTTCAGCCTCAGTCATGACCGCAGGGGAGGTTTTTTTCCTACATGGGCTCACCAGGCACCTTTCCCTCCTGTTGCACACATCTGGCTGTGTGCATGAAGGACTTGTATTTCCCACTCAGACAGCAAGTGACCATAAAGCCCTATATGTACAAATGCTATGCAAAATAGTAACTCTGGGTGAGGGCCTTACCTTGCTGCACACGCTGCATCAGGCTGAGAGATTGCTCCCAAGCAAAACCCAGGGTACCACTCCATGAAGGCAACAGCAGGCTGGGTACCATCACGGGCCTGTGTATAGGAAATTGGAGTCAATATTTGCAAGTACTTTGAATCGGTAAGGTAGGACTGTCTGAATTATTCATTCCAATTATATTCTTTGCAAATGTTTCCCTTTCACTCTCATCTTCGTTCATTTGTGAATGAGTTTGAATTTCATTTGATGCATTTCTTCTAATTGACCAGATGCTGTTTGGGCACACAGTTTCCAAACAGCCTACGCTGTCTCACATGCAGCACTCTCTGACTCTTTTCCCCCCCCCTGCTGTTCTTGATTATTATTCCAGTTATATGGCTGGCCATATGTATTCTTTCTGCTTCCTAATTGCTCTGATTTTTTTCAAAGGCAAAACTGAACAAGTATACTTCTGTTGGGTTTTTTTGGTAGAAGATTTGAAAATTATTATAAACAGGAAGAAAATCCATTCACCCAAAGAGCTGTGAGTAATGAACTGCAAAGGGTCAAAAAATAGACTGAGCTGCTTTACTGGGCAGAACAACTCACCGCTCCTCCTCTCTCAAGTCCCCTCTCCTTGTCCTCTGCTCTTGATTTTCACTTATTCAGCCTTAGAGAAGTGAGATCATCACCAGGCTCTGGGAAGTGGAGGATCACAGGGTTTCCATGTAATTTTGGATTTGCATTGAAGTTTATAAGTGGGGTTGGCAAGGAACACACAGCACCAATCACAAAGCGAGGTCAGGGAAGGTGAGTCCTCGCTTGCATAAGCTGTGGTGTCCTTGTTGCAAACTTTAACCTTCTTAGTAAGCACTGGCAGTCTGATTTAACCAACACTGAGTGATAACAGCTGGATTCCATCCGGGGTCCCTGCCTGTAGGTAGTGTGAAGCTCTGATGGGAATATTGGTATTACTCTATGAGGGCAGGTTTTTGCTTGATGTTAATGAAGCCAATGTTGCAAGCACTTGCTTGGGTCTAGAGAACTTTTAAGTGCTGACTGCATCTGCTCTTAGTTTCCTCTTCCAGCAGTAGGAAATAATGATTGATTGACTCCAATGGAGCACTGCTGATTTACACCTGCTGGGTATCCAAGGTGTTTCATTGATTCCCTCATTGAAAAAAACGAAGTGGATAATTCTGGTTTAGATTACCAAAATGCATTCTTTCTGATAGAGCATCTAGGCAGCACATTTAGAAGAGATTCTCCTCTCCTGCACAGCACCAAGTTCTGGCATTATTTTGTATCACATGATGATTTTTAAAAATGTATTCAGCTTTTGCCTTCTATTGTCCTGGATCATTAGCCAGCATCCTGTTATGCACTGTGATCAGTGAAGCCTGGTGCAGTATCTCACAATGTGATATCATTTCTCAAACAGAGCATGCAGTAGGGAAGAAATTAATTTCTCAAAGCTGCAGCATCATTACTGACACAGTAAAATCAGATGGCTTCCATAGTTGTTTTAAAGGTTTTAAATGCTCAGGCTGAACACTGAACTGAGAACATCGGAGAGTTATTTAATGTGTCTATTTCCAGGACAAGAGGGCTATTTTTTTTTAGGACATGATTACTTTGGTGAATGAAACCTTTCTGTGCCCTCCTATGCTTCTCTTTTTTTTTTGGAGCTGTCAGAGCAGATTCTAGGGGATGAAACAATGGGGATGAAAGCACAAGGGAGAGCAGATCTCCATCCACAGCCTCTCCAATACCCTCCTGCAGGGCAATAATTTAATTTATGCCTCCAAGGCAGTCCACTGTCCCCAGGCAGGGTCCAAGCTGAGGATCTGGCCATAGATCCACCAGACAGGTCAGTGTGCTGCAGGTATGCTACACAGTCCCAGAACATCACAGCACAGATGAGAGATGTGGGGTGCAGCCCCCCAGCCTGCCCTTTCTGTAGGACACAGCACTTCTCAGACTGAGATGGTTTAAGAGCTCCCTGCCCCGAGGCAGGATGAAAACAGTAGTATGATTTTCTCCTGAAGGAACTGGACACATTGACCTTCATTGGATAAACCACTGGAAACAGTAGAAAAATGCTACACCTTTTTGTCCAAATGCCTGGACCTCTAAACACAAAGTTTAGAAGTATAAATCACTCATGCAGAGGCATTCATGCAGATAAAGTGCTGAGCACCACTTTGAAAAATTACCTCTAGAAATATGGTTCAAAGGATGCAAATCCAAGGGATGTGATATGGTGTTGAGAACTCATTAAAACTCTTGCTTCGAGAAGTTTCTTTAAAATTTATTATCTGTGCTGGAAAAGGGGGAAAAAAAACAGTCCGAGCCTGAAAGCAAAATTAGTTTGTTTCCTCCCTGGGAATGGAAGAGCCAAAGTTAATTCCAGAAACTTTGCACTTTTTTTCATCCCTAAACTGTTATCCACAAATAAAGTAGATAAGACATATGTCCTTCTTGCCTACCAAGCCCGAAAGGTGTGAGAAGACATCAGCTTTCCTGCTCAAGCTGTGACCTGCTGTGCACGTCAGCAGCTGGTGGACTTGACTCTGAGGCAAAGAGGACGCCTCCCCATCTGCTTTGCATTTATTAGCCTCGACTTAAAAAAAACAAACACACATTTCAAATGTATATTTTGCAGCAGTGAAGCTGGAAAGCTTATTTTTTTGCCAGAAGGCAAGTCAAGCAGCCTACAGGAGTCCAGATAAGAGTCCCAATGTCATAACAGCCTCAAAACCCAGGCACAGAATGAATTCATTGAGCCAGACCTGTGGAGGGGTTCCTCAACCGTTACACACAAAACCAGAGACAAGCTCCCACCCTGGGAACCACAGCAAAATGCCCAGTTTTTCTTCATCCACCAGGATCACAATGAGCTCCTCTCACTGCTCTGGAGACCGCAGTGTCATGGGATTTCTGAGGATGGCTCATAGACTGAAGAAGACAATGACACCTAAAGCTCTCCATGTCACTGCTGGGCTGAGCCTGGGTGAACGTGTCCTGGTGGGTTCATTTCCTCAGGCAGCCTGGGCTCCAGGTCATGCAGCAGCCAGCAAAGTTACCCAGCAGGTAGCAAAGCCCCACCACTGACCACTCCAGCACTGACATCCTCCAGTGGCCCGAAGCGTCTGCTCTGCAACCACCTCACCCCCAAGCTCTGTCAGTTTTGCAGCATTCCTGGAGCTTCCCCAAAAGGCTGTGGAAACTGTTTTCTCACTTTATTTGTTCTCTGCTTCTGTGTGCTTGCATCGGGCAGCCCTGCACACTCTGAACAGCAGTTTCTGCCAAGAACTCTGCCTTTCCAATGCACATCTTAGGAATGTAAATTTTTGCAAACAAGACATGTTCTGAAACATTATGGGAACAGTTTATGCATTTGTGGAGATCAGAGAATCTGGCAATGATACACCGAAGACATGATTCCAACTCTGAAAATTCAAAGAAAATCATTGAAATGCTGTCAGCCACCTATATAGCTTTTCTTTGTGAACTGCTGATCCTGTCTGCTGCCTGTGACTACCAGGTGGTGAGAGGAAGGGCACAGATTACAGGCACATTCCAAATGTCCATCTTTCCAAGCATTTTTCAGAGGGAAGCAGCATATTTCAAAGGGAAGCAGATTTCTCTCTTATTTTCACCGATCTGCAAGTCCAGCCAGACCTTCAACTGCTTTAAAAAGGAACTGCAATGAATTACCTCTCTCTCTCTCTGCTAATGTTGGGCAAGATTTACAAATGGTTCAGTTACCAGGTATCCAAGCAATATGACATTGCTACTTTACTCACCTTGTTGCCCAGAGCTATGCATGATGGGACACATAACTCAGTGATAAAAAGAGAGTGATACTGCCTGGGTCTTTAACTCATTTCTCTTAAAAAAATGGAACATATTGCTTTTATTCTGTACAAAAACCTTGGCAGCAGAGAGTGGCAACAATGCTGGGTGTTCATCCTGCAGCTTTACAAAAGAAGAAACCAGGATGGGAAGGTTAAGAGATATGCTCAAGGCTACACAGCACAGGAGTGTCAAAGTGTAGATGGAAAGCAGCAGACACTGGTCCCAACCCTTCACTTCACCAATATGCTGTTGCCCAGTTGAAAGAGGCATTTCTCCACCCAAGCCAGGAAGGCTGTTATTTCATACCGTGCAGCTTCTGTCAGAAATACTAATTTCAGTTACTTAGTTTACAAAGAGTAACTCTAATGTGAATGTTTGCAAGTGATTTCCCGAAGCAAGGATGTAAAGCAACAAAGATTTTACACTGGCATATTTCATGTCTGCATGAAGGACCTGGGGAGTGGCCCGATGAAGGATGGCAGTTCATTTCCATTCCTTTTCCTTATTTTTGCCTGTTTACCCATAAATCTGTTCTTTGTTTGACATAAAAACTAGAAAAACTTAGGATGGCAGCCTTAGATATGAGAGATTGATGAGCTGATAGGATGAGGCTGAGCATGCACTCCTTCATTACCACAGAGTAACTCACTAAGGAATCTGCATTTCTTCTGCTTCTTATTAAGAGTTTGCAGTAAGGATTCTGGAGTAGGATATTGTTTCTTTTTTTGCATGTGCATCAAGCCCACAAATACCCTGTATGTAGTTCAGTCTGATTTAGCAGTGGTCAGGAGGGATGCTGGGTTGGAGGCGAGATGCATAGGTATGAGAATACATTGCTGTCATCACTTTAGAAAGGAGGCTTTTCAGGTTCACCTTGCTGGTAAATCTGCAGTGGCTCACTTACCTAGAAGCATCAGCACCTCCTCTGCAGGCATTGCAATGTGAATGATGAGTATTTGATGGCCAGAGATTTGAATGCTGAAACCTGGCTTGGAAGCACACAGGAGGATTGAGAGAATTTCTTCATCCCCGAGTAACCCTTAGTCAAGGCTGCTGTCCCTCTGAAGGAAAAGAGGTAATTTGGTGACTGTAACCAGCTTGGATGATAGGAGGAGTCTGGAATCTGTTTCAGAGCCAGGTAGAGGTTAGTAGATAAATTCCTACTGATATCATTAGCAAAAATTGCACTAATTTCAATGGTGTTAGGCTTCTTGTCCATTGAAATAGCTGTCATAGCTTTTGATGTATTGCTCTCATTTATATGCAGACTTCACAAATGAAATGCTTGTCCAGTCCCCAGTATTTATAACAAAATTCCTATGACTTGAAGTGATGTGAACTTTTGCATCAGCCATACCCAATGCTACTCTTTTTTTTCTTCCTGCTACTTGGTTCTCTTCTTAGGGAGCTTGGGAACAATTGTTGCTTTAGGAAAGAAACAGTGAAAGGGAAGTTTGCCAAGAGCCTTATTTATGTGCTCAACACTCACAGATGGTCAAAGAAATAACCTCTGCCAGAAAGATGCACTAGAATAGCTTTAAAAAACAGATCCTGTATATCCAGTCTTTGGAGTTCATGAGCTTATTACATTTTTAAAACCAGTTCTGTAATTCCCTTTAATTCCAATAACCTTTGCATGGGTTGTTGACACTTCTATTGAGACTGCCAGATGCTGTTAACTGGACTTGCCAGTCGGTTTTACATGTGCAGGTGCTGCTGTTGTGAGTAGATTTGTGCAATTAATTCAGCTGTCACAGAGACTTTGGAAGCCTGTTGTGGGTCAGATTCTATCAGTCTATTTGAGGGCTGATCGAGAATCCTTCCCATCCAAAGTTAATCCCTAGATGGACCGTGTAGGCATTAAATCCCAGCCCACTTCCAAACACAGGGACTGCTCCTCTTCTGCCCCAAGCACTGGAGTCAGAACAACCAGTCTGAGGCAAAGAAAGTGGTTCCACCAAAGGCTGAAGTAAATAATTTCCTTTCCAAGTCAGAGGCTGTAATAATATTGCCCCAGGGGACTAAAGCCCTGCTTTACTTGCAGGGTTACTCAAAGTTTACAACACATCAACATTAAGCACTTTGGTCTGGATCCATCTCACATGAAACCTGTGCAGAATCCCTCTGTAAGAGGCAATCAGGCGTGCAAAGATGCCACTGGATACACCTCCCTGGGGAGCCAGACTACAAAAACTCAGCCTCTACCCTGTGCCAAGTACCTGAAACCTTTCTGCAGTAAATTTTCAGAGCCCATTTGTCTCTCCTGAAGTTTCTGCTGCTTTGTGACACTCAGCCTTGGCAGCAGATTGCCAGCCCAAGCCCTCTGTTTAGCTCTGCCACCCCCCTGCCCCCGCCCCCCCCAGTCTGCATCCAATTAATGTGCTGCTCCACAGTAGTTTTTTAATGGAGATTATTGACTGAATTCTTTTTTTCCCCCTGGTAAGTCCCCAGATTGATACATGAAGGAAACCAATACCAATAACTACTAAAGATCAGCACAGTGCTTCCCACTACGGGACATCGCTGCATAAATGCTAAGTTATTATTATCATCACTATCTCTTGAGTTAAGCCTTGTTCCACATTTTAAAGCCTTAGATAATTAGGTGGGAAGATAAAAATATGTAATGGAAAAGAGAAACCATGGGTCTTAAGTGAACACCTAGCTGAAATGGGCAAGGTGACTCCAGAGATGGGTCACTGACCTTGAATTAATGTTTGTTGCTCAGGGTGGCAGTGACTCATCCTCCCTGTGGGCCGATGCACAGTGCCTGAGAAATAAATATCCTCCTCTGGCTGCAGCTCCCTGCACCCACTCCCTTGGGTGCCAGGTCTGAGAGACCCCTGAAGGCAATGGCACTGGCAGTCACCAGAGCTGAAAGCATGGTCCACCCACCACCTTAAGCTCCTCGCCTCAGACAACTGCATTAATCTCCTGTCATTGACTGCAAGGGAATTTCTTCTGCTTTAACATAGTTACCCAACACCATCAGCACTCCAGCTCTGAACTGTTTTCAGAGCCAAGAAAAGATAGAGGTCTCATGGTCATCATAAGAAAGCACTTCTAACAAGGATTTAATACGTTATCTTTTCCACAGCCCCTATTTTACTGCTGCTCCATCTTTTAAACACTGGGCACCTGGGACTTGGGTCTCAGGACACTGCTGTTTTACCTCTGCAACGCAACACGAATGAGAAATGGGGAAACAAGTCACCTGGAGTGTGGCAGACAAGAAGAGAACCCTGTAAAATAGTGGGATCCTTGTGGTTTGGAGGAGTTAGGGAGCATCCTTGCTTTCAAGCCATGCTCAAGGTTTAGGCTCCAACTTTGGTTCCAGCCTTGTACCTTGGATTAAACACTTTCCCACACCACTTCTTCCATTTGATGGTGATGGTGGGAATGATATAGACCTCCCTTGTCAAATCCTTCTAAATGCCAAGTGTTTATATTGACCTGACTGTGAACCACAATTCAGTGGTCCCAGACCTGTTCCCGCTAGGTGAGGATCCAGCCCTGCCATTGCCTCCAGCAGGTGGCTTCTCCCAGTCCCACCCTCCAGGGCGCTGCAGAGCAGGACTGACAGGCAGGTGGGTGGTGCTAGTCCTGTGCTGCAGTCTGGGGTGCTCCCTGTATCTCTCTCCTCCTCTTAACAATTACAGAATATCGTGAAACAAAGTAAGATTTCTCATCTAGTGTCTGTACTTCATAAAAGCATGTTTAGACAGGCAGTTGATGGAAGAGGTGTGTCCTTCTACCCTGCAACCTGAGATTTAACAGCATAACTTAAACAATGACACTTATTCCTCAGTGAAACATCGGAAATCCGTGAGCAATGGAGCTCTGACACAACATTTAGTCAGGCACAGCACGAGTTAGGCAGCAAACCAGCAGAATCAGCATATTTTCTTTCCTTTCCCCTACAAACTCTCATGTCAACAATCCCAGCAGTTGTTCTTTAGCACGTTGCATTACACTGCTGTTTATTCTTTCCTGGCTTTGTGAGAAGAAAGCAAAACGGCAGACAAAGGCATTTGGAATTAACACATCCAAGAGAGCAATTCAGGGAGTGAATGTTAAAGCAGGAGAGCGATACAACACATCATCACCCCGAAGCTGTAGGTTTTTTCCATTGAAGTAACAGCCCTGCTGCCTGTGTGGAATTCATCCACTGGCAATAACTGGTGCTGGTGGCACCTTAATTCGATGAGTGCTCAAGATAAACCAGTGGTCACCGCTGTCTACACTGTGACATTAAGAACAGATTCAAGGCTGGCTTTATGAACACCAGTCACTGGCTGTGTTGGCATAGACCTACCACACTCATCCACAGGGAAATGTTTCAGCTTGCATTCCCATCACATATCCTATCAAGTATGGCATTCATCCAACTAGTTAATAAAGTTGTGTTTATACACATTTGGCTTTCATATGACCACAACAACGTTTGGAGGCTCCCCTCCTGCATTTTTTCCATGTCCACACAGCACAAACCATACTGGTTTTGTCAGCTGCTGGCCTGGTACTCCCAGTTGGGTCATTTAGTGGCCAGCTTGAGAAATTCCTGCTTGGTTGGTGGAGTAGGCTATTTCTTTCCTGCTCCTAACAAAGCTTTTGTGCGCTGCACTACTAATCCTGGTCACAAAAGCACAAGAAGAAACTGAAACCCATGCCAGCTCCTCCCTCGTGCTGTGAGACGTGGTGAATAACAGTTCTGAGCTCTCTTCAACATCTGGAACCATAATTTTGTGAAACTCAGTCATATTTCCCCATGCCCTCTCTTCTTCAAATAAGGAGATTCAGACTCTTCTCATAAAGCAGATGTTTTGTTCCCCTCAATTATTTTGCACTACCTATTTTTCCCTGCTGATGGACATTTTGGATGCAGCTACACAATCAAGCCCAATGGCCAGAAAACCACATTTATTTCAGTCCCAAATCAGTATCACTGGCAGGCTGACACCTAAACAATCGTGATGTATTCATGACCTACAGCACTGACAAGACCTGCATGAGTGGTTTGTCAGGTTTGCAAAACACAACACATTCTCAGCACTTTGCTGACCTCAGAGTGCTCCTCTCTTCTCCTCAGACCCATGAGTAACGCAGATTTACCCAGAAAGTGCCGTTCTCCAGGTGAAATAAGATCTGGATCAGAAGCACTTGGCTCCAAATCAACAGAGAGAAAAGAAACAGCCATTGGTGAGCAGCTGGGACTGTGGTAAAGTAATGGAAAAAACCCAGTTACTTCCCCCTGTGCTCACAGCATTCTCTCTGTTCAAGAAGATGAATGGGCTTGGGGTCATAGAAGCCTCATCTGCTACACTACAGCCACGGCCAAAACCAAGTGCTGATTGTTAAGTGAATTTCCACAGGCTCTTTTTGTGCCGACTCCCTGCAAACAAACAACCTCACACATTCATGGGTAGGAGTGCTCAGCAAGAACGGAGTTTAAGCCCTTTGTACTGTGGGGTGCATTGTTATCCTGCCACCCACACACCAGACACCAGGCTGTTGAGGGAAATAGCTCTCTCTCACCTACTCAAATAATTGCTCTCCCAGCAAGAAGCTGAGGTTCAGCTCTTTCCCCCACGGTCAGCAGATGGTCCAGCTGCCCCAGAGAGCTGGAGGACATGTGTTGGGCAAGCTGCAGGCAGCTGCAGGCTCTGTCCTTGCAGAACAGGGAGGCAGAGCAAGATATCAAGTGTGCATCTCTGGTTGCTCTCTTCTTGTCCAACCAACATGCATTTCTCTATAGCAATGACAGAAGGGTGCTCAGTGGCGTCAGTGCCATCACCAGTCTGACTTCTTGGCCATGCAAGGTACATTAACTCAGCCAAATACATGAACTGCCCATATATAACACAGAATGGGGCAGTTGTAGCAAGCAAGGTGCAAACAGACCAAGGGAATGCATGTGAGACTTCTAATAACTAAAGGAGGAGTTTGTATAACCAATGCAAAGAGAAGCAAACAATAAATTCAGCAAGTAATGGAATCACTGTCAACAGTGTTTCCTAAGGATGGCTTTAATCATCCCAGAAAGTTCAGACAACACCAGAAAAAGATATGCATGAACACAAAGATCTGATTTTCTATTCTCCTCGAATGCCCTACTGCTGGGCTGAGGACTAACAGTAAATACACTCAGAAACTGCAGTTCATCCAGCATATAACACCACAGCTGCTGACTTGTACAGGCTGGGAAAGCATATTCTGTCCTGTTCTGTTCAGCTCACATTTCCTGGCACAGGTAATTCCAGGTCCCTTCATCCTTTTTTGCTCCCAGACTACCCAGTCTAACGCCAAGACCTGTGTGGAACTAACAAGAACCAAAGAGGCAGCAGGTGGTTCCAGCCGAGTTCATCACATCTTTGCCCAAAATAACCTGCTGGACAGCTGTGAGGAGAATCTCATCTGGCTGTGAATCAGCATAAGCAGGGAAGATCGGATGTGGAGTCAGGCAGAGAGGTTGTCTTGGATTATTTATGGTTCTTAGTGGATGGACAACTTTCCTAAGTTAATAACCCTGTAGTCAGTGCTTTTTTTGTACTTCAAGAGCAGCAAAGCACATCTGGTCTCACTTCTCAGGCTGGCAAGTATTGGATTGCTAGGGAGATACTGTCCTTGAAGCTAAGAGGACTTTTTATCTTATTTTGCAGTGTATACCAACATAATCAAGAGGCAGCACTGGGGAAAGAAAGTCCTGTGTAGTTTGCCTCTGCCAGAGACTGCTATATTATGAAGCTTTGAGGATGCTCCTCTCTGCAGGGCTTTGAGAGGAGGAAATTGCTGACTGTCTTAGGCTGAAAGAGCTGCAGGTTTGTGTCAGACCGGGACTACAGAGGGCAGAGGCAATTTGTTTAGAACATTTTTACATGCTGTCACACACACAGCTTTTCTTTGTGTCATCCCAGATGGTCACCCACCTCGGAGGTTTTTCTTACAAGACCCTTCACAGAGTGGGTCTTTGGCCTGAATCAGTCCTGAAAATAATTCTTATTCTGAAACTGATAAAGGAGATAATGGAGATTGCAAATTTTAAAAATCACCCCAAGAGTCACAGCCAAGGTATTAAGGCTCCTCAAAGTATGGTTTGTTGCTTGGATGGAGTGCCCAGCAGTTACAGAAGATGTTGGATAAGCTGTTTGTATCACCCATCGTTTCTGTGCATCAAGCTGATCCATGTTGACATCAGTGAAATACAGGGGAGCACATAGTGGGACCCCTGATGCTTTACATAATGCAAACATGGATAATTAAAAAAAGATGTTCCCTTCCACAAAGAGCTGCAGGCGGCTTCATCATCCTTCTCTTTCTGTTCCTCCTTTATGGGTAAATTGAAAGCGAGGGCACAGCTTGCCTCCTACTGCTCTTCCCACTGTCTTTATTTCATGCTACTGGCAGCAGAGCTCAGTGCTGATGGATAATCAAATGGGAGATTTACATTACACCTCTGCTTTCAGGCTATCTCATGGTGACCAGAAGGCAGGTGGTCAAACAGGGCAAACCTTTCCTCAGATAAAACCCAAATAAAGATGGCTAGGAATTACATCTTGTTCCTGAAGACAGGATCCAAGTTCCCTTCTTTCTGGCTTCTAAAAGCTTCATCATTTGCATTTAGATAAAACAGTTCTCATTGCACACAGCCACCTCAGAAAACAATCCTGAAAATCCCGGGCCAATGGTTAAGGATGCAGGATAAGAACAAGGACACTCTTAGGGTCACCACCCCAGTCCCACTGGACCAACCACACCCTCCCACTTGCTCTAGTCCTCTGCTCAGTGCCCAGAGTAACAAATAGAGTGAGAGGAAAGCAGAAAATGACTACTCAGCACCAAGCTGCTCTCAGCCAGGCACAGGGATATCCAGGGGAGCAGCTGTGTTGCTTTCCACCAGGATTTCCCAGGGATGCTGTGAAGCTGGTACCATTTATGTGCCATAATCTACACCATCAGCCTAGCCTTGTCTCTGCCTGGCCCCTATCGATCCGCGGTCTGGGCTCAAAGGAGCTGCAGCTTTCTTCCAAGACAGTTCTGTGCTGCATATTTTGACTGGAAGGCATTATTAAGTCTGAATGTCAAAATGTTCTGAGGGGTTGAGAAATAAACTCGAAGGAGATGAATATAGTGAGAGATGCTGTTATTTAAAACAGTGATTTATGCACCTTCTGCAGCCCTCATGCACCACCCCCCCGCGACTAATGCTTATGCATTTATGGACTTCAGTTTTCAGCTGGCAGTGAGGTGTTTCTGCCTTGAGGAGAAGATAAAGATTCCTGACACTGAACTGAGGCCTGTAACCTGCTATAAACCCAGCTCTGCATCTTCCCCACCTTCTTCCACTCATCAAGAACTAAGAGGTACCCAGATCAGGTCACAGGTTTACAACAAGGAGGAGGAAATATTTTTTCCCTCCGGGCATAATTAGATTGAGTGACTTGCTGCCACGGGATTATGGAGAATGAAAGGATAAATTCATGCACAGATTAGACAAATTAATGGAAGACAGGACCAAGTAGTGGCTATTAAATGGGATGATCGAGAGGTAATTTGTGCATAGGAAGTCACCAAATTCTGATTGCTGTAGCCATGGCAAGAAGGGAAAGAGGAGCTGGAGGCTTAAAGAAGGGCTGCTCTGGATGCTCCTCCAGTTCATGCTCTTGTTTAAGCATCTGTTAAGTGCTGTTGCCAGACAGGAGATAGGAACAAAGGGATGACTGGTCTGATTAAGAATGACTGTATTTAAGTTCCTACCCCAGACTGGTCATCCCCCTCTAGGCACCTGCATCACAATCCTGTCCTGACTCTGACTCAGCCAAAATGTGTGGTTGGAGCTGCACTAAAGTCACCCGGCATCAGTATCTGAGCGTGCATCACTATCAGCGAGAGGCTGTTCAGAAGCAGTGAGCATTAACTTCACGAGGAAAATAAATTACAGGATTCATTTTGGGAGGTTATAAAGCCAATTCATTCTGCAGATATAAACATTATAAAATAAAACATAAAATAAATCATTAAAAATGGGAACACAGCGGGAGAAGAAAGGAAGCAAGGAGAAAGGAAAGGAGAGGTAATGAATCTGGAAGGACAGATAAGCAGCTGGAAGATGAAAGAGGAAAATAAAATTAAAAACCAGACCTGCAATGGAAGGAGAGTGTTACAGAAATCCACATTTGAGGGGCAAGTTCATTTAGTGACTAAAGTCAGTGGATTTAATGTTGCTTCTGGATTTTCAGCTTAAACTTTTAAAGAAAGTAAACTTCTGAGTGATTACAATGTCATCTAACCTTCCAGAAATATCACCAACTGGCTAACATTTGTATAGACACACCTAAGTGTATATATACACATATTATATGTAATTTTATTTATTACTTATATACACACATGTATGTACTTTTTAAAATATATACACACATATCTAATTTTTTAGGACTGCAGAAGAATAAAAGCTTTTTGTGAAAGTATCAATGTTTGCAGTTGTCAAAGATAGCAAGCTACAAACATTTCATCTGCTGTTATTTCCTAGCCATGTCAGAGGTATATTGCCAGCATGATGTTACCCAACAAACCTCGAGATTATGACAACTTTGAGTGAAAGCTTTGCAAAAAACGAGACTGAAAGATTTGTAAATGAATTTGAAATGAGGCAAGTATGTCAAAAAAATCATCCAACAGCACAACAAATTTTAAAATTCAATACTATGTCACAAGTGATGGCAGTTTCTTGAAAGGCAGTATTGCATTGGGAATGTGTCATAGCCCTGCTTCCCTGCACACAGCTCCTACCTGCAGCTGGGCTGGTACTCAGGGTAGAGAGAGGAAATTCCTCTGCATATACACACACTCTGCAAGTGCATGAGCCATTACTTTATAGCAGTAAAGCTTTCTCTGACCTTTAGATATTGCCTATCAGAAAATGGCACTTCATTATGCAGCTGTAAGAACTTGGATTAAATGGGTTTTTCCACTGTAAAAAAATCCACATAACAAAAATAAACCCCCCAAAAGAAATAAACAAACAAGTCCAAATCTGTCCTGCAGTCAAGATGCATTTGAGTTCTCTCCTTGGTTCAAATCCTTCTCTGTGGAGTAATACAGCTCAGTGAATAAAAACACGTCCCCTCCTTCCTAATTCACTCCAAAGCAGAGATGATTAAAACTAACCATTTATCATCGTCCCCTCTGCACAGGGAGAATGGCTCTGAGCTGCAAGGAGAAGGTGTAGTATTGCTTAGCAAGGAAATTCCAACAAGGACATGGCACACTTTCTTAGGACCAAATCCAATTAAAACATTTCCATTTTCATCTCCTGACCACCCAAAGTAAAGCAGAGTATTTCTAGCTCCAGAACACTTCAAAGCACTGTTTAATTGTATGAATATTTTAAATGCAACACAAGAGACAGATCCTCTGCTGCTCTCAATTAGCACAGCTTCACAAAGTCAGAGTGATGCACATCAGTGAGGAGCCTGGCCCCAAATGGGGTTTGATAAAAAAAGAACCACCAAAAAACCACAATAGCACAGTACTGAAAATCAGCTTTTGCAGAACCTTTAAATATTTCTGGTGTTGCTCCTCCAGTTGATGTTCTACATAACACAGGTTTACAAAGTCTGATTTTAGTTGTCATCCCTGTCTGGCAGGGCTCACCTTGCTTGCACTTGGTGAGGATGCAGCCTAAACACCTGAGACCTGCCGAGCTGAGAGCTCTTGCTGCTGAGGGTCTGTGTTTCCTGGACTAGGTAATCTGGATTTCTGAAAGTCTTAATTTTCCAGGCTTTAGGAGAAAAGGTAATTCAAACACCACTCAGAATGTGATGTTGAGGACTCAGTGTTGGAAGGCAGCCCCGTCTCCTGCATGTTGCGTGTCACTCTGGAGCTGTGTGCAGCGTTTCTGGCTCTTGGAGTTGTCTCATTTAAGGAAATAAAACCAAATACAAACTGAAAAGAGCCTTCTGCTGTTGAGAGTGACATTCAGAGCATTCTGAGTCTTAAATAGCCAAGGAGATGATGAGACAAATACTCGTGTTTCCTTTTATGTGGAAAAGTGCAGAATTTTAGAATCTCAACAGGAAGAGATACACTTTACAGGAAAACATTCAATAGATTTTAAGAGATTTATATTACTGCAAGAGACCTATTTTGGATGGTTAAAACCCCCACAGACAGAATCCAATTCTCTGGTTTTTTTCAAACCATTTCTGTGGAACCCTGTTAAATTTTTATAGAATCCTGGAAATTCCCTCTCTGGTGAATCCTCTGAGATTCTGTCATGAAGGCAATTCCTGGAAGAGCGCTCTTCTGTTAGAGGAAGAGGGAAATAAATCAAGCATTGCATCCCCAAAGGCCCAAGATACAGAGAGAGTGCAGTCACAGGGGCTGCAACAAGCAACCTGAAACGATGAAAGCCGATGGCATCGCATTGCTAAGTTGCTCTTTAGAGAATGTAGCAAAGTCTTGTGCTGGTACTGGTGATAATGAAAGCAATTAGCACACTATGATTAAACTCCCTGTAGTATATTTTTTAAAATGAAAGGTTGGAAGTTGGAATCATCCTCTTCTGTAATGACTTTTGGATTATACTGTCAGAACTGCATGGTTTTACTTGGTATGAAAACATTAACCCATGAGAGAAGCTGCAGAGTTTGGTGGAGTTATCAGGTCTTCAGAATCCAATCTAGTAACTTCCTTTCACCACCTTTTTTTTTTCTCATTATGGGTCTTTAGAGTAATAAATAAAAACTAGTTTCACGTGTTTCTTAATCTCAAGGTTTTCAAAGCACTGAGTGCAACTGACTTCAACCCAGTAAGCTCCATCTCCTAGAAGAAGGTTGTCGAGTTAATAGGAGAATGAAAGGAAGAGAAGCTCATGTTTTAAACAATAAAGAAAACAACCAGAAACAGAACAACAAATTTAGCCCTGGATAATATCTTTCTCAAGCTGAAAATAAAAACCACCACCCTGGCACTGATCAATGCACTGCAATGTTAAAGAGCCAGAACTGGACAGAGAGGGTCTGAATTGCGTCCATCGTGCAGTGGAAGGGGGTTCTTGGATGACTCTTGGCAGCTCCCAGCCCTCTCCTTCCAGTGAGAGGGTTGTTCTGCCTGGAATGCTCACAGCTAAGAGAGGAGAAGAATTTCTAAGACAAATCCCTTTCCAATATCAGGCTGGCAACCCCTGGAGGTCTTCACAGACCCCACGGGGCACTTTGCTCCCACCTAAGACTGTTTCCACCCACGCAAGCCTTGCTGCCTTCTGAAAGAGCTACCTGAGAGCCCCAGGTACGGTGTCTACAGGGCTTTAAAGCATTCATCTTTCTAATGGTTTCACATGTCACTGACAGAGTAGCCGATTTAGCTTCAAGGCCTTTGAAGAATTAGTGTGCACCAGACCCATGGCGTTCAACAGGCTCTCTGGAAGTTAATATATGCAGTTTCATATCCATTAAGTGCTGGTAAGATTGATCTGATGTCAGATGGTAGAAATTATTCCACAGACCTGGTTTTGGGGCAAACAGCTAGAATGTAGGACCTCAGGTATCTCCTGTTTCAGGTTTGGTAGAGCTGATTGATGTTCTTAATAGCCAAGCTCCCTCCACAATTGTGTCCCAAGGATTCCTGCTGCCATCAGGACCAAAGTAAAGCCTACAGAGGCACCTTCCAGCATCTGTTCATATTTTGTCCTGTGGTAGGAAGGACCATAAATACAGTACTGAGCTCTCCTGAATCAGCAGCCTTCTATCCAGAGCAAAACTGGGGCTTCAACTGTAGACCCAGGTTGCACCAAGGGATTTGCTCATAGTCCACTTTGCCCCAGGGCAAGGTCCTATGCAGAATACCTCCCTTCACAGTAGTATCTTGCACCCTAAATTGCTTTTGTCTGGTCAAGACAAACAAGTAACAGAACACATGGTGCATGGCTGTGCTTTTCCAGATGCACTTCCAAGACTGGGAGTACTTACAGATGCAACACTGGTCTATTGCAAAACTTCCCTGTGGGCTGAGGCAGCAGATGTTTTGCAACAGCCACCTGTGACTTCCTTGCCACCTCTTGCTGGCCTGAGCTTCCCAGCCAAGTCCTTGCACATCTCTCTGGAAATAAGGAGATGGGGAAGGAAGGTTTGTTCCCTCTTGTTGCCCTTTACAGGTGTTAATAGAGCATGTGAAACAACAGTAACCCAAACCTCCACAACAAATTTTCCTGCCTGGTAAGGGATGGGATGCTGTGAGGAAAGCTCACAGAGCTGATGTGCAGGAAGCTACCCAAGTACCCCTGCCAGCACAGCTGCCCTGACTCAGAGCAGGGGGAGAGGGAGGGAGAGAGGCCACCCAGGTGTTGGAACATCCCTGCTGCGATTTAGAAAGCAAAAACATAATAGGAGTCTGTAAAAAGAGACAGAATAGAGTGTGATGCTTGGGGCTGAAAGTACTTGACTTTAATGGCTTAATGACTCACAGGGTTTGGCTGTGCTGGGACAGACAGTGCAGGACTTCCAAATCCTCGCCTCCGCAGCATGAGGCTGCAACAGGCCAGAGTACAGCAACTGGCACACACACAGTTACACTACAGGCAAATTTCCTATCTATTATCCTTCAAGGATATATACATTTCCTTTTTTTTTAGCATCCTGATCACATTATTTAATATCAAATTCAATTTCTGTCAAATTTCAGGATCAAGTAGACTTTAAAAAAAGCAAACCAGCACACCACCAACAACAAAAACTTCCTGTGTCCAAATCCTCTCCCTTGTCTTTAATATTATAATCTGATCTACTTACCTGGCCGTTGAATTCTAACTCACAAAATTTGGGGGGCAGCATCCAATATTTGTTACTCAAGAAAAGGACCTGTCTTTACATCTTGTTGGACAAATGCTATGTCTGATCTTAAGAACAAGTGATTTACTCCCTAAATATTTGTGGTAGTGTTTGCCAGTGTCAAAACATTCTTTAGACACCACTTCCATAATATTGTTTCTAAGAGTTCAGCTCTTCTTTACTATTATTAATCAAATCTGCTACTTACTATTCTCCTGCCTTCTACTGCACAAATGCCTCTCCTAGGAGGCAATTATATATGCTTTCTTAATATTCTTAAATGTTATCATTGCCTCTGAAAAACAGTTGTCAGCTCTCTTACAAAAATCTAAGGGATTGCTGTTTTGCTTACAATAAATCAGATTAACAAGACTAACTAAGCTCAGTTTAACTCTTCCCACTGTGACCTGAGACTTTCCCCAAACTACATGCGCTGCACTTTTCAAGCTGTGCCAGCTCTTTTTACCCATTAACTGAAAATGAATTAGGGAGAAGTTCTGTATAACATACTTTATTTTTCAAATCAGTGTGAGGGATGAGCACAGTGCCTGGCAGTCATTTCTTAACACACACACCCCTCTCTTCCCTTGTTAGACCGACAAAAGGCAGCTGAAAGTCCAAAGTTGTGAGGAGAAGATAGAGTTCTTGAACTCAGAGTGATCATCCTCAAAACTGCCCCCAATAAATACATTTTTCTAGTAGATTCCTTACATACCCCATGGTTGGCTCCTGTGTTAGCTGCAGGCTGCTAGCATCCCAGCAGGGCATCGCAGGGCCTTCCTTCTACCTGAGATGCTCAGCCTGGAGATTCTCCCTCTTAGTGCTCCAGCTATTGTGCATGGAGGTGAACATGAACAATCCCAACACACCCTCACCAGAGAGCACAACAGTTGTTAAAAAGCAAGACCAGGGGTCCCTGTGTCACCCAAAAAGGGGCTAACATGAGTTACTTATGAGCTAGGAAGGGTGGGTTTGACCCCTGTCAGCCACACAGGGACTTGGCCCTTTTTTTCTATCCCCATCTTCAGCTCAGACTGTAGCAACCAAGAGGAGCACCTCTGCCTGTTCCTTAGGCTCTAGGCAGGCTGCAGCAGAGCAGTAACCCATCATCTGGGGACCTGGGACTGGAAGGAGCACCTGAACAGAGGAAGATAAGCATCCAGAATTAAAGTTGAGGTGCTAGCAAATGGAGGCTGCAGACATATCCCGCTCCAGCATTTCTTATTGGCTTGCCTCAGCTGGTCTTTTGCAGTCTGTGGGCCCTTCAGGAGCTGCACAGAGCACCAAGGATTTCAGGTTGTGCACATCAACCTCATTAGCCCAGCAATTAAGACTAAATTTGACCAGCCCTTTGCCAATAAAATGTATTCACCACTTACACATACTGCATAATTCAATTAACTTGTACTACTGATTTCCTGAGTTTATAGAAAATAATAAGTAAATCAATATACAGCTGTCTGTGAAAATGAGCAACAACATTACTGCATTTAATGTCCTGAGATGGAAAGGAGCAGAGAAACAGGTCTTAGAGAAGGTGCCATAAATGCATTACCTTGATGCTGGCTTGGAGAGAGGCCAGTGGAAATACTTAACATCAAGACTCTCATTGACTTGAAAGGTGCTAAGATTTCATCTTGCCTGTTTCAGAGTATGGAGCTCAGACAGAGGAGCAAGATACCTGCAAGAACACCTCTCTAGAGAAACACTGCCTTTCTACACACTGAAAATGTGCATTTGCAAGGAGGCAGAGGTTCAAAACTTTTTTTTACTATTTCCCAAACAAGCCACTCTGATTGAAATTTCTGAAGGATTTGAGTTCTGAGGTATTCTCTCAAAAAGCCTGTCACTGTCAGCAGGAGAGTGACTGGGAGGAGAAAGCACCATCTATATCCTAAATCAGAAGGATCTCAGAAAATGAGCTGGCACAAGAGAAATGGGACATATGATGATGAAAACACATAAATCTGTCCTCCAGCACCCTTGGTGCTGTGATTTCCAGACACCCTCTAAGACTGGTGGACCTCTGGTTTCCACTTCTTTTTCATAGGTAGTTCAAATTCATGAAGTGGATTGAAAACTTCAGACATACTTGTATCACCACTCAAGTCTCCAATATTCACAGGGCTTTTACGTTACGAATCTTTGTCCTAACTGGTGTGTCCTCAGCCATCTCTGGCCATTCTGGCTCTAGAGCTCAGCTTACCAAGA
Source organism: Tapera naevia (assembly GCA_033556795.1). Taxonomy (NCBI): domain Eukaryota; kingdom Metazoa; phylum Chordata; class Aves; order Cuculiformes; family Neomorphidae; genus Tapera; species Tapera naevia. The sequence goes on along the minus strand of JAUMJJ010000076.1, from coordinate 3,539,526 downwards.
TGCTCAGGTGATGCAGAGGTTAAAAAGTTACTCTGCAGACAATCTCTCTAAGTCTATTAACCCCTCAGACCAATGACACAAAGAGCAGTAATTTAAAGAAAGGGCAATCCACATGGCAGACACAGTTATACCAGATCTGGACCACAAGCAGATCTCCCCTTGACATTGCCAAGGTCACAGCTCTGCAACATCTCCTCTGCTTACGTGAGAAGGCCCATGCACCAAGCTGATGTCTGTGGCCTCCCCATCCCCAATTCTCACTCCCAAGGTGGCACACAACAATTCTACCTCTTCCCGTGGGGCACCAGAGTCCTGGTATGGATGGGAACCATCGCTCACCTTCTAAACTGCCTGGCCCCAGGAATGAAAAATAAGGATGAGAGCAGAACAATGGCAACTTTGAATGCACTTTTTCAAAAATAAAACTCAGTGGCTCATCTAAAACTTTCAGAGAATCTTGTATCAGCTGCAAAGTCTATTCCTGCAGGCACAGAAATAAAAAAAAAAGGTTACCTTAGAAAAATCTCACTGTACTAAACAAGCTTCCAAGGCTTTCCCTATGCTCCTTGTCTCTCATCTAATTTATTTCCTACTAATTGTTTAAAAACAGTTCAGCCACCAGTGCTGTAACTGGTGTCATGCTTTCTTAGATGCTCTGAGCTGAGCCTGGCCATGGCAAAGCTCACTGAGAACAGGAGTTAGATTAGCTATTCATTCAACCTATGTATCATTTTTTTAAATAAGCAATTGCAAATCTTATCTTTTCGACACATATGGCTCCTCTACAGAAAATGCTCTTTCCACTAAGAGAACCTCTAGGGGAGTAGCATTAGCTGCAAGCAAGCAATGTAAATACTGAAATGCTTTATCACCACAGCAGTGTGCAACTGCAAAAGCAATATTTGACCCCGAGATATTTTTCAATTTACTTTAAAAAAACAGATGACTAAAGACTTCTGTAGGAACATCTAAATAACAAACAGTGCAATTTAAATAGTAACTGCTTACTGGCAAACTACAGCCAGTGAGATTTGGTCCTCAAATCTCACTCACAAGTTGTGGCAATTTACCATATTTTCACATTTTCCCTTTACCCTGAGTCTTCAGAAAACCCACAGCCATAAGTAGGTCAGGCAGAAAACAAAGACAGGGAAAACAAGGCAGGTTTGCCCTAAACAGAGAAAGGATGCTATGGAAAATTGGTAGGAGGTTTATGGGAATAAATGTCCTGTTGTGTTACTTGCACACATCAGTGCAGAAAAACAAGTGTTCAATACAAGGCTACATACAAAGGTTTTTCTCAGGAGAGCAAATTATGGCACTGCTTGGGAAAAAAATGAGTCCATCTTAGTACAAGTTTAGAGCACAGAGCAGTTTGGAACTGGAAGCAAATACTGCTGTGGACTGCTGAAAGCCAGGGACAGGAACAGGGAATGCAATAGCTGCATCGTGTCAAAAGTATCATGAGGTATCTAAGAATTTCCTCTGGGCAGCCATACAAGATGCCACTTCAACTTCTCCTCTGAGAATTGTTTTATTGAGTTTTGGGCTGCAATGTGAATTCCCAATAGGTATTTCGTGATAAGCTCCCAAGTTTATATATGTGGTAATTTGATTGAACCCAGAAACTCAGCTGAAACTGGTTTACCTCATAATTGGATGAAGCTCTGCAATGTAAAATCCAAATGGCTTCTGGGCAGCTGAGGCAAAGGTCAGAATTTATAAAAGACAGCAAAACCAGGGGAGTTTTCTGCAGTTTCAGGTTTCTCAATAGTTCTGACACAGTAGAGATAAGTTTTGATCTCTTGTTATAAATCCACAAGGGTTTTTCTTATTTACTTTTAAATGTCCTTAACATCCCTGAGTACTTTAGGATATTTTCAGTAGCTCCTATTACTCATCTAGTTCTGTAGGAAACACTGCTGAGTTTTTTTGGACTCTACGTCCGGTTGAGTCAATGTGAACTTGGCCTCATACCCAGGGAAGCCTACCAGCTCCATTGTTATCATGAACCTTGCTGCCTTGTCATTCTTAGATGCTTTTTTTGACCCAGTCAGAGTGTAGGACTTTCACTGTGTGTAGTCATTGAGAATTAACCATGTACAGACGATTCCTGGGCACCAGGATTATTGCTGCTCACTTTCCAGATGCTCTCTTTTCATTGCAGCCATCGTTACGTGTACAGAAGTCTATAAACCTCAGGAAAAAAAAAATCATCTTATGCTGAGTGTTGCATGTGCCTTAGGATGCTGCCTAAGCAAACCTGCTCTCTTCAGTACATCTATATTTTTCTTAACCGCTGAGGGGATTTCAACAAAATTCAAAACCCTCACAACTGATTTTCTAAGACAAGCAAGTTGTCAGCTTTGCTGTTAACATCAGTTTTGACGATCTCAGGTACAGGCTGAGCTTTTACTCTGCTTAGATTACTTCTGAAATCCACGAGCAGCCTGTCAGTGAGCTTGACTTTGATAGGTAGCGAGCCTGGGTCACCTTACCAGAAAGTTTTCATTTGGGCATTCTTTCCAGGATGAAATATCATTGCTTATCAGGAATTCAGTGTCTGCATAGGACCTTTTTATTTCGGTCTTCACTTATTATTTTTGGTTTGTAGTGTTTTTCAAAATCTCCTACATTTTGACTGTGATTATCAGAGTGCACTGAGAAATCCTTCACATGCTTTGATGGATTTCAGAAATCCACGTTCTTTCTACAACCCAGTATTTACCCCAGCTATTTGAGTTACCTCTAAAATCTTCACAAATACAGTCAATTACTGTGTCATTCTTTGAAGGTCCACTAACCCTGGCTGCACCTTGTAGCTACCAAAGAACAGCAAAGTCCTCAGGTTCTATACAAGGAACACTTGGAGGCAGCACCAGAGAAAGTATGTTAGGGAAAAAAAAACAAAAGCACATTGCAGCTGAAGAATTATCATTACAAATTTCTCTCAGTAGTATGAGGTACACAAAGGCAAAAATGCTGTTTTGCAATCTAAGACACAGGTATTTCATTTAGCTGGAATATTGATTTCAACCCTGAGCTGAAGGTGCTTAGCAAAGCACAAGGCCAGCAGGACCCTGCTGGAGAGGGTGGGGGGGTGATATCCTCAGTCTACTGAAGTTATTGGTAAAAAGTCCCTGGCAACTCCAGGATTTCACTTCCCAAGCCCTGCTGGGAGTTTCATGCTAACAATCAGCGCTGTTCCTCCTGCTGCTGCATCATCACAGCAACCTCTGGTTGAGGGATCTGGACATCTCTACAAGGGAGGAGCAGAGGCAGGACACCAGCTTCTTTCTGGCTTTGTGTAGGACTTCAGGTAATGAGATACCTCTTAGAAGCACAAAATTAAATGCATTTAGCAAAAAAAACCACCAGACACACCTGGTTTGGAAAGTAATAGTTCTCAAAGTGCCTAGCTGATAACAGAGGGCAGCAAATTAGCTGAAAGCAATGGCAGCATGAGAAGGAAAAGGCTTTTTTTAACTGTACAAACCATCCTGTTCCACCTGAAAAGCTCAGAGGCAGCAGCTCCTCTCCTGGGAGATGCAGGTACAAACCCTCTGGGAATATGGAGATAATCTAGAAGAAACTCATTAGAAAAGCAGCAAGAGAAATCAGCAGTTCCCTTGTCTGAGGGATAGAAGTCTTCTAAAGTAAGGAAAATGAATACACACATAAATTGCAGAATACTGGTGTATCCCACCTCCACCTTTTCTCTTCTGATTCTTGATGGCATTGGCTGAAAACAAAACTCATGGGCTTTGAGCGAAGTTCTTTGGGATCTTTGGGTCTTAGAACTTCAATGAGAACTTTGACTTGTTGCCTTTGGTGAAAAACTGGTTTTTCATTGAAAAGGAGTCCTATCGAATTCAGCAAGATTTACCCACAAATAGCAAAGGGCACTAATCTCTTGTGCTTCCTGGGTGGGAGAAGAGGACCCTGAGGAAGCTGTGTCAAGGGACAGTAGATGATCCCTGTCACATAGAGACATGTCCCTCGTCAGGGTAGGCATTGAATGGTCATGAGCAAACACATACATATGAAATACTGAGGTGAGGAAATTACAAGAGTGTGCACAAACAGACCCTAGCATGGTGGAAAGGGCCACAAACTCCCCCAGATCAGTGCCCCTGCAGCCTCATGCGGCCATGTGGCACTTTGCAGTGTTGGCACGGGGCCGTTCCACCGCCCACTGCCTGCGACTTCCACATCCCTTGCATTGAGGATCCCGTGCCAGGTGAGCTGGACTCACCTGCTGTGGACAGCAATGAAGCTGTGAAAAGCCATTTCCAGCAGCCACCGACAGCGCTGAGAGCTCGTTAGTGCCCTGCAAGCAGAAACGACCTGCGCAGCATCCTTTGACGAAGGCGGCCGTAAGCAGCAAAGCAAAGGTAAGAACTATCAGTGGAGGGAATTAGTAGAAGCTTCTCCGTCTTCTGGCCTGACAAAAGCAAGCACCAGCCATGTTTGAAAAAGACATTTCCTGATTGCAATCACACGAATCAGATGTTCATAAGCTTTTATTAACGGCTCAGCCAAGAAATGTGAAGTATGTGATTAGTGAATGCTACAAATAGGAAAAGTCCTGTCTTTCCAACAACACATAAGCACATAAAGCTAAACCAACCACTCTGTAATTTTGGAAGTACAGTGGGTTGAAACACATTTCAAGGGAATTAGCATGGCCAAATTACTGCATTGTAACGCGTTATGACAATGAATTGTATAGCTAGAGAGCAAAGAGTGAGGGCTTAGCTCAAAGGGAACCAATGCCACAGTTACTCCTGCTGTGCTCCACAAATCCTCTTATTTAAACACAGGGGTAGTTAGGATTAGTATTTCTATTTTCTGTTCCTAGGTATTTGAGTAGTTGCACTTTTCCTTTCATATCAATTTACCCTGCATATTAAAACACTACCATAAAAATCAAAAAGTAGTTGTTGAGTGATTTAGTCATGATCATTGGAGAAAAATGTTTGCTGCCTTCTCTCTCCTCCCTTTTAGCCTCCAGATGTGGGCAGAAGGAAGATTCACTTCAAAAATGCAGCAGCTCTTTGTGTTGTGAACTGTTTGAAATAGACCTTACCTGTCTTTGCATATATTTGCAGTTTAAAATGAAATATTTACAGAAATGATTATGAACATTTTTCATTTGCATAAGTCAGTGAATTATATCTTTAACGCTGTTTAAAGGATTGGTGTGTTTTTGCCATGAAAAATAATGCTTTGTTAATACTAATTCTTCACATAGTTAAAAAATTGGCTATTTTTTGGCAGAACAATTAGTATCAGACAAATATCCAAAGTGGTTCTGACTTTCTCATTAATAATAAATGCTAGTCTTAGATTTTAAGACTTTTGCTAGTCATTAAGAAACACCAGTGTTCAGCTTTGCACCATTGAAGCTCAACCCCACTTTGCAATGCAGTGGGAAAAGTAAATCCCAGAGAGAAACCTGTTCCTGTCAAGAGAGATGAAAGAGAAGAGGAAAAAGAGGAGGAGGACAAAGAAATTCAGAAACTGGAATTTGCACAACAAAGCCAGACTCTCAACTGGTACAATTTGCTGTATGTCTCTGAAGCCACTGGAGCATCATCATCACCCGGCAGCTGAGGGTCTGCCCACACTGCTGTGCTTACAGCCATACAGCAGCACAGTGGATTCCCCAGTCTACACATAGCACTTCTTCTCTGGCAGCTTCTCCATCTGTTGTGGTGTTACAGCATCTGAATTTGCTGGTGTACTGCCAGAAAGGATGTTTTTTTCTCTGTTTGGAGGAACAGTCATCTTCCAACTGATCCTTGATCTGCTGAGTGTTAGGAAGACACACTGAGGTGACCTCCAAAGACAGAACGTCCCTGGGAAAGTTTTGCCAGCCTTTGTCTGAAAAAGTGGTTCAGCCTCTTCCACTCAGCTTTGGGTACAGCTTTTGGCCCCAAACCTTCCATTCTTGTGCTCATTTGAATGTGACACAAGGAGACCTTCTGTATTTATATTTTCCAAGTGTTGTTCTTTGCTGTAGGAATCAGAGCCCCTACCTTAGCCTTATAAAGGGAAGAGGTGCTTTAGAGAACAACAGCAGCATCGCAGCATTAGGGATGCTGGAATAATCTTTCTAATTGATGTTGGAAGGGGTGGGCAGTGATTTCCTTTGAGTGATTTTCATTAACTGAGCTCTTCGTTATTGCTTGGGTGTAGGTTGTGAACATAACAGTTTTCACATGAGTGTACCAGTTCAAACACAGTTCAAACACAATATAATCTGCTTCAATAAAGAGGAGGAAGAATGCAGTTTTCAGCAGCATTTTTATTAAGTACTCGCAAACCCTTATGCATGTTAATGCTTTTTAAAAATACAACTGACCCAGATGCAAAACACTGTGGTGAGTTAAGGCATATGACAGGTGAAGCAAAATATATCCAGTACCGTGTGACACCCACCATCCTTGAAAACTCAGTTCGCAAGCACAGGGAAGTGGGATGGGAGCCTGTGCACCTCAATATGTTCAACTTTGACACCCCACTTTTTAAAAAGGGTTATTTCACCCCAGGAAGGCTATTTAAAAACAAAACACAGAATAACTGGACTATACATTTGCAAGTGGATTGCATCTTGTACTGTTGCTGAAGTTATTCTGTAGGAACGGATTGATAATGGCTCATTTATTTCATATTTACATGTACAAACCCAGCCAAGAGCATGGAAAATTAGATGTTCTTACAGATTCTACATACTAAATCCCACAATTGTGAATTGGCAGCTACAATTACTTGCTATTTGACACCCCAGCTTTCTTTGTTCACTTCTGGTTACATATGTAAGCTGCACAAAAATGAGCTCAGGACACCACTTGGTTAAGCAACCAGACAATTTTAGATGTGACCTTGACGGTAAGCAGTGGAGAACATTAGCAATCACCTATCTCGTATGAAGCAATTTTCTATCTTGTATGACAGTTCTATGATCACTTTAAATTGATGTAAGCTGGCTCTGCCACCAAAACATCCATTTCTGTGCTACCGTGCTTCATCCTGTCCCATCACTTCATTTCAGCTCAACCATGTCTACAGCCACGTGGCAAAGTGAAGCAAGGGATCTGAACCAGATCCAAAGTAACCTGACAAAACTCAACAACTGTGGTTTATGGTGATTGTGTTCCTAAGGCATTATTCCACCTTGGAAGAAAATCTTTCAGAATCTTCCCAAATGTGCTGTAGTGCAGCATTTCCCATGCCTGTACGAATAAGAGACTATTTACATAGCAAATATTACTCCTTCTGAGAAACACCTCTAGTTCCCAGTAGTCATTGTTATAAATTTCATATCCCAGTGCTCATTTCAGATCTCTTGGGGCAAATCTGATTTGGTGTGAAGGAGCATAGCTCCGCTGGCTTTGCAGGGCTGCTGCTGATTTCATTGGGAAAGTGCAATTGTGCAGCAGCTGGCACGTGAACATGAGAGTGTGTCCATCATCCATGGCACTGGCTTGTGACTGGAGCCACCCTGGGATAACATCCATGGATTTTATAGGGTACACCAACAACTACCTGAGTCAGATGACAGTACAAGTTCAGGAATTCCAAGAGCAAACAGAATCTGTGAGCAGTTTGGAGATGCTCTTTCAAACTGTTGTTTTTGCTACATTATGTCATCATCACTTTTCTTCTCCATTGGACTATGTTGTTATGACCCTCTCACATAGGGTCAGTTCAGGTCTGCAAGGTATAGTGTTGGAAATGGAGGAAGATATTTTTAGGTCTGCTGTAGGAAAACATGAGTAAAGAGGGATGTTTAAAGTAAGGCTAAATAATGATACAAAGAAGAAATATGAAAATAAAAAGGCATTGCTACACATCTCTCTTCCCTGAACTTACCACCCGTAACAGGAAATCCAGATCATTCAGGTAGGATGACAGCTAGGATGAGGCTGAGTCCAGCTCCACCACGCATGATCTGTTCTTTTGGACACGGCTGCTTTTGGCTGCTGCAGAGAGCAATGCTGCCTCTGGGGCTCCCAGAAGAGATCCATCAAACAAGGGCCTTCTGTGGAAGGTGGTGGAGCACCATGCTATTCACCCTCTTGTACTGAAATGAAGCCAACATTTGCCATTTGACTTCAGCCTGTAGCAGAGAGAGTCATTGCGTGAGACAATCACTGGAGCACAAAACACAACCTGCACCCACATCCCTGACAGCCACTAGGAATTAGTTACATGGGTTGGGAAATTATTCTGCTCAAATTCATACCTTTGTGAACACAACAGGTTTTTGTACCCTCGGTAGTAGATCTGTTGAAGTCGCTCCTCCTTACATCTGCTTTCTCACCCATTTGCTCCTTCTCTCTCCACTCATGACTGATTAAGCCCTCAGTGCCAACCACACTGTGGAGAGCTGCCATATGCTATGTAGATGGATAACAACGAGGTCAGCAAAAACTCTTTGGGATTTTCTTTTTGTGTTAGTCTTAGCTTATTCTGATCTGCAGAAATCCAGTTTCAAAGGCAGCCACAGAAACCCACCAACATTGCTAAGAAAGTGGGGATATCTGGTAGGGCAGGACTGACTCTTGAATATTGTGTCCAGTTCTGGGCCCCCCAGTTTGGGAAAGATGTTAGGATACTGGAATGTGTTCAGAGGAGGGCAACGAAGATGGTGAAGGGGCTGGAGCACAAGCCCTATGAGGAGAGACTGAGGGAGTTGGGGCTGTTTAGTCTGAAGAAGAGGAGGCTCAGGGGAGACCTCATTGCTCTCTACAACTACCTAAAAGGAGGTTGTAGTCAGGCAGGGGTTGGTCTCTTCTCTCAGGTGACCAGTGACAGAACTAGAGGGCACGGACTCAAGCTTCCTCAGGGAGAGTTTAGGTTTGATGTGAGGAAAAAGTTCTTCACTGAAAGGGTCATTGGAATGAGCTGCCCAGGGAGGGGGTGGAGTCGCTGACCCTGGAGGTGTTTAAGGGGAGACTGGATGAGGCACTGAGTGCCATGGTTTAGATGATGGTTGGTGTCAGTGTTGGTGTTAGTGTTGGGTTATAGGTTGGACTTGATGATCTCAGAGGTCCTTTCCAACCTTGTGATACTGTGATACTGTGACTCGAGTCAGCTCTCCAGTTGAGGCCAGTGTGGACCTGTGCCGTGGTTTCACCTAGACACCCTTCCCAGCATAGTGAATCCATAGGAATATCACTGCCACACAGCATCTATCATAACACTACTACAAATAACATGATCTGCCCATGATATGGCAGTGTTGGAGCGAGTGTAGTGTTTTCCTGCGGGCAGTGAATGAGCCAATATATGTAATTTCTTCATATTTTCACTATACAGCTTAATCAGTGCTGCCTTATATTGCTGCAATGTGGGAACGTGGGCTGTTGCTAGTGTTTTTGCTGCATTCCTGCTGCAGGGATATTGTACTGGTTATGCACAAAACTTCCCCACAATGACAGCAAGAAACAGGGATTTTAATTCTTCACGGTATTTCCACAATGCCACTGGGAGAATGTGCAAGAGCAAAAGCAGCTCAGTTCAATTTGTGTTATTTAGGAACTGCTTGAAATACTGGTAAAGGACTATGTAATGTAATTAAGCACAAGGTCAGAAGAGCTCCCAATACAATAAATAACTTAGTTTTGAAAACATCTTTTCCTGTTCATTAGGAAAAGCAAGTGTTAAGCAAGTAATCTGTCTCTTCAGTGCAATTTCAACACAACATATGTCATGACTTGTCTTACGAAATGAATTACAGGGCTTCCTGATAAGGCTTCATTTTACTAATAGTAAAGTGGCTCCATACACCCAATAGGGCTTTGTTAAGTTGGAAGCATATTGTAGCACTAATGAAGCATGAGTTCAGCCTAATTAACAGGATGGCAACAGCAATCATAAAGCCTTTTCATTCACTTTTATACATTCTGTCAGAGTAACAAAGTTGTGTTTGACACTGCTGGAACCCTCTGGCATTGTTCCCTATTTGCACGCCTGCTAATCCTGCTCCTTTGTTCAAACGGGCCCAGATCCAGCCAAAAACTAAGCCTGTATAATCATAGATAATAAGGCAGGGCCACTGGGCAATCACACCACTCACCCACCCACCTGCCAGCTCCCCCTCCTCATATCTGACTTTAAGCATGAGAGCTGATCCCTCACAGTCAGCGGGGCCGCTCACAAATTTCCAGTCGAGCACATATTAAAGTGCTTTACTTGGATTAGGGCCACAGTTTCTATTGTAAGAGGAAGAGTCGCAGGCAGAATTTATTTGCCTGAATATCCTGTTTTGCTGGTGTTAGAAAACAATAGCATTTTCATTACCCACTTTGCAACTCACCTGAATGAATGGGAAAGGCTCCTTGCCTCCAGCTGCTCTTTCATTTGGGTTTGTGAGCTGAGCCTTTGAAGGGCAATCCAGGGTACACGGTACTGCTGAGTTATTTGTGTCTGATCTGGGAATGATGGAGGAGATGTCCAGACAGAACCTAAGTTTGTTTCATTAATTTCGACGTGTTCTGTGTAATCTCTCGTTTGAAGTGCTGAAAATAAGCCTGCAGATGGGGAGCCAGAGATCCTCTCCCTTGGCCCGGCTCCAGCTAGGGTAATTACATGCTGTCTGGCTGAATCTTCTCATATGGCTTCAAATGGAAAAGTCATTCTCCATTTTCCCTCCTGAAATACAGCAGGGTGGCACAGCAGTCGCAGAACAGCACCTGAGTGGTATCTGCAGCAGTTCAACAGTGGTGGAAACCATCTCTGATGGACTAAGTAACCACCACAGTTCCCCTGGAGAAGACTGTTTTGCTTCAAGGTGTGGCTTCTGGCCCATAAGGTCTTCCAGATGGCTCAAAATGCAGGTATGCAGACAGGGCTGGTAGGAGGGTTAGCGCAGAGATACACGTTTTACCATATAGCTTTGGGGAAAGTTCACCTCCAATTCTGAAATAATGAACTTGACTGCAGAAGATCACTTTTCCACTTCATTACAGTTGATAACTAGCACAACAATGTTCTCTGGTACAGCCCTGCTATCAACCACTTGGCACATCCTCTCCACAGCAACCACACCAAAATCATTGAAGATCTATACACAGCTCAAGCCCAGAGATTGTCCATCTCCTACCTTCAGAATGAATTTGTGTTTCCTTGTTTAAAGTAAATCATACACTACATTTTTACATAGAGTAACTTTGTAAGCAGCATGAAAAAGAGATGAAGGAAGCTGTGATCAAAGTCCCCAGAAAGACTACAGTCATTGAGGGCATCTAACAAGTTGCCAGATTTTGCTCTTGTTCTAAAATGTTCTTCAGAAGCTGAATTTTCCGTTTGATCACATATTTAAGTAAAACATATTATTGCAAACCTTGTTCTTGAAGAATTTTATTTCATTCTGCCACTAGCAACCTAAGGCATACTGATAGGAGTAGAAAAGATAACCCACTGTTATTGGGGGAAACGAACAAAACAAAATTCAGGCATGAAGACTGAACAGCTTCATAGAACGACAATATGTAGGGAAATCTCTTGGTTAATGCATTTCAGGTCTCACAGTGACTACTGTTTTTGACTGGATTGAGGCTGGCTCAGGACAAGATTTGAGAGGTGTGACACTTTGGCTATGAAGTGATATCTACGAAGTCCTGTCCGTTACTGGACTGGTTCTTGCTTCGACATTGCCACGTTGCTCCACAACACAAAAATGGCAGCCTTCTCCCTCTTTGCAGTGTTTCTGAATGGTTATATTTTATCTGCACCATTTCTGAAACAGAAAGAGTTGGTTCCTGTAGTTTTGGCACTTTAGATACTTGAAGAGTCTTGGCAATATCACGTCAGCTTCCTGCAAATAACATAATAAAACCATCCCTTCCCATTGGTGCCACCAGACAAGCCAAATACTGAATAAAACCAGACACTAATTTACCCTCTTCTTTCTGAAGGTTTGTAGAGGAATTCTTCCAGATTAGAGACACGTGATGATAAAATAATGCATGTAATGCTGTCCTTTACTTCCCCTAAACATAGCTCTTCCGTTCCCAGGATGTTCTTTCCCTTCTCTCATTATGATTCACCTAAAAAAGACACAGTTCATTTGTATATAGTAAAAAATAATTCTTATGTACTACTTCATCATAGAATAAGATGAAAATCTTATTTTCTGGTTATTTTTTCATTATTTTTATGGTACAGTAGAAATGCCTGCAATGAAAGTAAGATGAGCACCTCTAAACTATCAGTCACTTAAAGCGTCCAAAAGCATATGAAGAACAATTGCTTTTCAAGTGTTTCAGTTCATACTAACCTTCCAGGAAAGGAACATAACAAGCTTTTGCCAAGTGTGGCTTGAAAGCTGAACTCAGGAACGCTCTTGACATTTTCAACAGTGGGCCCTGATACAATATACATCTTTATTTACAAGCATCTTCCCCCTCATCTGGCTGATAAAGAAGTATTGGAGGAGTTCCTGAGAACAGCAGAATCTGATGTGAGAACAGAATATACTAATACATTACAACAACCCCCTTTACAAATGGATGTCAAAGGTTGGACTTGATGATCTCAGAGGTCCTTTCCAACCTTGTAATACTCTGATACTGTGATTTTTGTTGATCTGAAAAAAAATGTAGGGTAGAAAGCATCATTAGAAATTAAAAAACTTTGAGACAAAATATGTGCAAGCTCAAGACATACAAATAGTTACAAAATGGCTTTATTGTCCCAGGGAACACAGCACCATCAGCAACAAATATGCTGCTTGTCTGTATTCATGATCCAAACAGTGTTGCTTCCCATAACTCACTGGTTCTACATTTGCCTGGGTTTTCTTCTTTTTTTTTCTGAAATAAATCACATCTATTAACACATAATGGCATGGGGCACATTCCCATGCATAGGCAAAAGCGTTCCTTTCAAATCCATCTTGATTCCTCCCTCCCTGGACATCCTGAATTACGCTGCTGTGACATTCTCACAGCATCATTATCAACTCAGACGCAAAATAACAGGTTTTCTCAACAAATCATGCCTGTGCAGATGCAGCCAGTAGGTCCAAGGCTGAGTGAAGAATAATATGTGCTATCATAGGTGCCACAAGAGAATGCATGTTAGCAGAGAGGGCTAAACCTGTAAGGACATCACACGATGACTGGCACCTGCATCCAAGGACATTCTCTTCCTCCTGAGTTCCAGTCCCCATGACACAGAGGTCAGGTACTCCACAAGGCATTTTGGGTGAAATATTGCCTCTTCAGAAGTCCTGGGAAATTGGACTTTGATGGCACCAGTATATCACCCTTGCTATTGAAAAGGAATTGATTTTCCTGTTTTATGTATTTTTTCCAGAAAATAAAGCAGTTCTCTCTCTTTATACACATAAACACACACAAAGTTATTTGGAAGAATACAAGGAAAAAAAATGATAAGTAATGCTGATAATACTATTAGAAAAATATTGGACATAGGAGTTAATGTTTTACTAAGAAGAGCTCCTGCTCTAGACATGGATATACAGCTCAGCACACTTCAAAATATTCTGCAACTCCACGACCTTTCTTTAGTCCAAAGTAAGCACAAAGCTGGGGCGGGTAATCCCAGGCCCCCATGCTTGGATGCTGTGAGCTGAGGTTTCCCCATCACTCCCTCCAAGCAAGCAAGTCATCTGCTGAATTAGCCTCCTGCCTTATGCTGACCTAGCCTCGACCAGAATAGTTGGACCACCAAGAACAGTGGACAGACAGCCTTCTTCACAATCATTGGTTGTTGCTTCAAGCTCTTTCATTTTGAAACCAGATTTCAAGTGGGAAGCAGCTAAGGCAAGCAGAAATGGGGGACAGTTACTGCAAGGACAAAATCCTTCCACAGTGGGTGGGATGGAGCAATCTGAGCCACCCCATCCCTCATCAGTAGCATGAATGTGAGTTTCTAGAAGGCAAATAACAGGGAAAAGGGTATTCTAGCTCTTGAAAAAAAGAGATATGCCCTTATTAAAAAAATTCAACATTCTCTCACTTTGCTTTTTGCTCTCCCTCTATTTCAGGTGGCTGGTTAAATGGCTTTCCCCTGCACCCACAGTTCGAAATGAGAAACCAACATGAAAAACCTTGATGCCAGCAAAAGGCTCAAAGAATTCACAAGCTGGGGACCAGCCAGGGCAGGGGGATTACAGTAACCAGCATCAACAGATTTGCATATTCAAAGATTGTAATTGAGGAATAGGCAGTAATGCCATTATGAATATCCCTGGGCTCTGAGGTGCCAAAGCCAGAACTCAGCATACAGCATCCTTACTGAAATAAACCCATGCCAACAATGAGGCAGCACAGGGGCAAGAACAAACAAGGAGCAGGGAATTGCTGAACGGGAGGAAAAGGCACCATAAGTCATCAGTAACTAACTGTTCTCAGCCATGAACTCCAGCAGCTGGGACACCTCCTTCCCAATATTTGATATATTTGAGCTCACAGAGCTCTTCTGGGTCCATGAGGACTTAAGATGGCAAAATTATCGTCTGCAACTGAAGAAAGGCCACAGAAGTATTTCAATAAAACAACATCCTTTTGTGCGCTACCAGTGAGCTCAGCAGCCATTATCATGGTTCCTTTCTTATTTTTTTCTTAACCCTTTTCAACCTTCTCATCAGCAGAATTGGATTTGAGGAGGCGTATTTCGTCTGGCGGTTAATTCTTCATCAACTCCGCTTGTGAAGTCGTGCTTCAAGGTCAACAAAGGTTAGAGAGAAATGAGGAGTTCAACTGGTTCATTTAAAAACAATCAGTAATTACAGCAACATTTCTTGCTTAAAATACCTGAAATACAGCAATGATCTCAGAGGGATTCTGTTCAAGTCTGTCATACATTATTTTCCACAATATACGGTTGACTGCACCAGCAATTCATTTCACCTTGATTCATGAATAACTATCCCTCACTTCCTACTGTAAATACAATTCTAAACATATGGGAGAGAATTTATAGTGAATTAGGGTTGTACATTATTGCTGTGATTAGCTGCATTTGTCACCCAGCAGATGTCTGGGTAGTAAAAATCCCCCATGAGTACAGTATCCTGGCGCTTCCCAATTCCTTGATAACTGGTCCAAGAATCTCTCATTCCTGCTGTGCTCTGATCCTGGTGGCCCTGAGCAGATGCTCGCTGTCTGCCCACCTCCTGCAGCACTAATCCCACTCTCCCCATGCTGTGATCCCAGCAGAGCATCATGCTTCCTCTGCTTTTTTTTTTCCCCTCCTCTTATTTGCCCCCAAAAGCTTTCCTGGGGACATTCATCATTCTCACAATACCAAAACACTTTGACAAGCAGAGCCAAATACCTCCCAGGTGTTGTATCACTGATTACCACCAGAGTTACAAATTTGATGACTGATCTGACTGCAATTATTTATGACACTGGTAATGCTATTACAAGCACCGTGAGACAATGCTTGCAAGATGGCTCAGCCCGTGTCTGATCCCACTTTTCCTGGGCATCTCATGACCACATGGTGAGAGAAAAGCTCTGTTCCAAGAAGGAGCCTGAAGGAAAGACACAGTGAATAACTAGGATGAACCTAAAGCCCACAGAGATCAAGCAACTGGTCCCAAAGCATGGAAGACACACAGTACTGCCTTGAGAGCTTTCACATGAGATCATCTTTTCCCCTGCTCTGGTTTCTCCACCCCAGGGATGCCTTACTTTTGCCAGCTCACACCTTCCAGCAGAGAGAAAGAAAGGTGTCACTACCCTCCAAAAGGCTCTTGCTCCTGGAGGCCAAGATGTGCAGATGCTTCCATACATAAAAGGATATTTTTGTCCTCCACCAGGTCTTCGTAGGCTGCCATCGCCGACCACTTTGCCAAGATGTGAAGCAGGGTCTGTTGTGGTTGGAGCCCAGTTCGTTGGACCAGGGGGGCTCATGCACAGTGTAACTTGGACTTAAGAACCAGACGTTTGCCTGCCCTGGAGCTCCAGTACATCTCAGTTGCTCAACACTTCATTCTTTTCCTTTTGAGTCTCAAGTGATCAGCTTTTTACCTCTAACAGCAATGATCTTGCACATACCATACCCCAAACACCAGGCTATTATATAAGACCACAAGCACTCAGTTTTCTTCTCTCTATCAGACAAATCTTTGAAGAAGAAAACAAGCACTGTCAGACACCATCTGAATTCCTGTCTCAACACCCTGTAAACATTCCTCCAACCTCTTCTCTTAAACCAGCACACAAGCAAGCCCTCATCAGTGGTTATTTGCTTTATGTTATTATATCTGTCTTCAACCTGGAATACCAGATTAGCAACTCTTTCAGTTGGTAAAAAGCCTACAAATACTAACTGACCCTTCTACAAGAAAGTGACTTTCTTGCATAGTAAGAAAATACAAGTCTAAACATAGATAATGTCAACTAATATATCATTTATTTACTGTTATTGTTCATTCACTTCCCAACTTGCAGGGTAATCCTAACATCCAGTTCAGACTCTCCAGACCAGAGTCATAGTTAAGAGGCACATTTTTAATCCAATCCATTCAGAAACATTTGCTTCCAAATTGTTGAACTAGAAGCCATGCAAAGGAGCTGAAACCCAACTAAACCAGCTCACAAAGCCAAGATTTTCAAGGCTCTAATTATATAAAGAAAAATGTATAAATATGCACATCATATGTTGTGTATGTACCCTTTTTTAATGGTTACCTGGCAAACTCTCCAAGGAAGGGCTGTTTCAAGGAATTAAGTGCCATCAGTTGAGGAAACAGTGAGCCCTGCTCTGTTGAACACCCATTAGCCATACTAGAAACTGCAAGGTAACATTAATTTTGTAGCTACAAGATGTTGGCCTTGAATAGAATTAATGCATGTGCACACATTTGCTACACAGTCATAAATTTTAGTAATGCAATTTTATGAGCCTCTTAAAAGGTAACCAATGCAAAAAAAAAATTAGTAACAAGAAAGGCAGGATGAAGTTCAACAGCAATATTTCATTACCAAGACACAGGAAGATGACAAATGACTTGGCCTCCTTGGTTCTCCCCTCTCTCCCCACCATTACTTGGGGAAAAACACATGGCACACCATAGATTTGTTTTTATTGCAGTAAGTGTGTCAGCCCCTCAGGACAGCAGATCAGGAGGATTTTTTCAATACAAGCAGAGATTCATCTGTCACTAAAGCACAGTTTACAGCAAAGCTTTTCAACAAGGACCAGACACCCCATCATTCCCAGGGAGAATAATCAGCATTTCTCTAGTCCCTCTCCCAGGTAGGGCTGTTTTACAATACGTTATTTCCGCTTTTCCCCACTTCCAGGGGGGACAATCACCATTCCAGACATGGGCTGGAGCCCCACTCTGTGCTGGGGGACAACACGCAGACAGCACACCTCATACAGACTCAAAATACATGTGGAAAAGAGAGCACTTTTGTTGTGAATAGCACCATTTGACATTCTTCTGAAGGCACCAGCCATCAGAACTGTGTGTTCCTACCTGACAAGTTCACCCATTTATTTTCATCTTTAATAAATGAAACCAGTTTTCAACCCTTTGCAGAGACTGACCTGGAAATGTGACTTCCATAAAGCCCAACGTGAAAGCAAATAGGATACATCTTCATAACCCTGCCATTTCATGGGAGGTCTCATGATGTTTTAGGGATGGGTGAGAGGGAGGGCCAGATCACATTTCCCTAAGTGTTGTCAACCCCGCAGTGGGACAAGGAGACCTTAGACCTCAGAGGATTTTTTTTTAGCTGAGGCCAAAGCATCACTGTCTGGAAAAAAAAAAAATCCCTCTATTTACCATGGAAATCCAGTTAACTTTGAGAAAAGCAAGATCTGAGCCTGCACTGTATATCCAGAGACCTGCTTAGTGCCTCAGAGGAACATTCCAAAATCCACAGAGCCACGGTGCAGAAGGGAAGGGAGAAGCAGGATTGGGGATGGGTAATTGCCACCACAAAGCTCTTCATTTCTAAAACCCTGCAGCCTCAGCAGCAAACGTGTCTCCAGACACCTGCCATTCCCTCAACCTTACACCGTTTTAAGCCTTGTGGACAACAACCCTGGTTGAGCAGAGAACTTTGCACATCTCCTCCCTGCATCCACTGCTGGTCCACCAGGACCAGGATGTCCAGCAGTACCAGGCACAGGCCAAGCACTGTTGCTTTCTTGTGCTGGGCTCATCCAGGACCATTAACTTGTCTGCCTTGAAAATCTCAGTTTGTTGCTCTTGGGAAGAACTGGATGGTTTTGGAAGAGCTCCATGGCTCTCCTACATGTAGTTTGTGCTATATTGTATAAAATAAATAAAACCAAATGGAACTTACTTATGGGAGGAGCTTGGCTGCTGACAACCCACTTTTTCCTTTTTCTGAAGATTCTTCTCCATTTTCTAAGTGGACTTTGAAGACTGACGTAACAGCCTGCAAGAAATAGAGTGGTCCATGGACCCAGAAGTCATCTGAAGCGACCAAGCTTGCTGGAGAACATAGCAAAGCATCACTTTACGAGGTACAATGCTCTTTCCTGAAAAGATGACAAAGAAAAAATAAGATGAAAGAAATTTCCTCAGCTTTATCATTACTTCCCCAGTGCCTGCCTTTTCCCAAACTGCACACCAACACAACTGACCTCTCCTATCAACATAACCATGCTGCTATGGGTAGGCTAGTGGCTATTTTCTCTTCTTCCACATACAGATTGAAAGAGATAGAGTCAGAGGAGCACCTCAGAGGGCAGATTATGGCCCCAAGATTCAATATTTCGCTTGTGACTTTTTTTGTGCATCAGGCAGAGCCATTCATCAAAGCTATATCTGAAATAAAGAATTTATTCAACAGGTACAGTTGATTGCTGTGAGCAATACATTCAAAGGAGCAGAGAGAGCGTGGGGCTGTGTCTTGTTCACTGATACAGCATTGCATGTAGGAGCTTCCTTCTCCATTGATACTCAGTGACTCTATCCAGCAGCTACTGTAGAAACCTAGCAGCTGCCCCATCTCCCAGCACAGTGATGACCCAGATGTGGTCTATATATCCTAAATATCCAGCTTCTTGGCTGAGGAACACCATGCCAGAGTGCTTAGGGGGTTCTGGCACAAGCCTGGTCACATTTAGCATTTTTATTAAAGTTCCTGCTCCTTGATTCATGCTGTAACCTTAAAATCTTGAGGGCACTTTTACCTCTAAAACTTCTGGACTTGATGGATATAAGAGAAAAATCTGAGACTGATGTGACTCCACGCTAATATCTCCAAAAATGAAACCAACACTAAATTGTGAATCACAGTCCTTCCCAAGGGTATGTGGTGGTTTGCAGCCTGATGGCTCATGAGCACCCAAGGGTCGAGCTAGTGGCTCAGCCCAGCAAACAACACTTAAGCACCCCCATCCTGATCAGGATTGCTAAAGCAATATATTAGAGGGATTTATACAGTAGAGATGATGAAATCAAGATCTTACATTACATTTTCATGTCATTGTTGATTATTTACATACGTCCTCTTTTCTGTGGCTGCCCTTTGCACCCTGTGACACCGGATTACTTTCAGTGGTAGGCTCAGCTCTATCCCTCTTTCAACACCTGGAATTTTAATAACAAGTCAAAAGCAGCAGATTAATTCCTATTGAGATCATAAGCAAACTGATTGCCTGTTGATAGGTTATTATAAATAGTTATCTATAGTACTGACTTAAAAGGGACAGTGTTTGCATAAACATCAGTGAAACATAACCAAAATATTAGTCATGACCTTGTTAAAACAGTTGATGTGGCAAAACTAAGTCATGAAATAACCTATAAAATGAAATATTACGATTAGTGTCAAAAGCTAATCTCACAGAAGCCCAGGCAAAGAGATGCAAAGGAGCTTTAAAAGAAAATCAACAAACTCAGTTTTCATTATCTTCTGCCATCTTATTACTTCAAAAGTGAGAAATCCATTAGCAATTCTGCCAAGAACTAGACAGACTGCTTAGTTATCTAACACTGAGACATTCGCATCCCATGGCTATCTTGATGTCCCTGGAAAAAAAAAAAAAAAGAGGAAAAGCAATGGAGTAATAAATTAGTAGAATTGTTTCATTAAAACTTAGGATGCTGTAATTTTCAAGTTTATTTGGTATGATATTTAAATGAACCAAAAGGCAACATTGTACAGTAACTTTATAAAATAAAATTATTACATAGTACATTAACCAAAGACCCATTAAAAAAAAAAAACTAAAAAGTCATTTGGGGACAGATCCTGCTCTTGCTCTTCTGCACATATGATTTATTGAGCTCATTTCAAGCAGCACTTTTGGTTTACGAAAAGCAAATGGGACTTGCCCCCAAAATGGAGTATCTCTTCTATAATTCTTGCAGTTTCATTTTATCATGTGTAATATATCAAGTTTATAAGGCATAAATACGAAAAACAGTTCAATATGCTCATCATTATTTTAATTAAATAATACAATCCAGGACACTTTTTTCAATCACACCAAGGATTACAATGTACCTATAGCTTTCATTTGGGTTTGTGGGGCTTTTTATACAAAAGTCTATCATATAGTATACAGTATATACTAGTGGATAACTGGTTCACAAGGTTGATCACAATATTCTTGCAGGTTAATATTGTCAGGATTTCACCTTGCTTGTACGCTCTCTGCAGAACCACAGGGCCCCTCTACCAATGGCAGCATCCCACCACTCCATCTCCTTACCTATTTTAAGTGAAGAGCTCTGTGCCAGGTGTAAACCCCACCTGGAATGGCTAAGGGTGCTCATCCCAGTGGTGCTGAGGAGCTGCCGAGGGCAGCTGGGGAGCAGAGCAGAGAGCGAGGCAGTGGCTCCCAGAGGTATTTGCAGAGCTGGGAGGCAAGGAGCCAGGCTCTGTTTTCCCTGCTCTCCTTGGGCTCCCAGCACTACCAAGATGCTCTCCTAGGTTGCAGGGGCCAAAACAAGGCTCAGATGAGAGAGGGATCTGTGCCTAACCCTGATCTCCACGTGCCCTGATGGAGACGGGTGCCACCGGCTACTTGTGCAAAGCAAGGATGGGTGAAAGCACTTTGATAAATCAGGAGCAGTATGGATGCCTGCAATGCTGAGCTCTTGGGCTGGGCCAGCTCCACATCACCGATGCCTCACAGGATTTTGGGCATCTCTAATGCAAAGACTCAGCTGGTGCCAGCTGGATGACTCTTGCAAAGACCAAAAAAAAAATAAATCCCTGCACAGACAAAACAGAGGTCCTTAAACCTCCTCTAATGCATCAGCACAAGCACAGTCCCAACCTGCCCCTGTAATCAATAACATCTTCTGCATCCTCCTCGCATCTCCACTTAGATTATTCAGACATTTCCTAAAATCACATTACTGAGATGCAACGGAGGAAGTGCTGCTTGTCTTGGGCTGAGGGGCAGCAGAGCCAGATCCTTTATGTTAGCAGAGCAGGGGGGTGGTGAAGGCAGGGGTGTCTGCCCGGTGTCTGTCCCACACCCATCCTGCCCCTCCAAGGGACACATGACTGCTGGTGAGGGCAGATGGGGACTGACACTGTGCCACCACAGGGCCACACTGCTCCTTCTGACAGCACCTCATTCTCACTACTGCTGGGCCAAAAATGGGGCATAAAATGCTTTTCAGATATCACCTGGAACCAGGAATAGATTTTTTTACATATACAATCAACCTAAATTGTGCATAAGGTAAAACAGCAGAGCAATGCCCTCTGGAGTGTATTCACATGTCTAATATTAGACATCTTGCTGGCAGCTCTGAATCGTCCCCAGAGGTTTCTTTACCTATCTATATTTACTACATACAGATCCTGAGCTCCTAACTCAGGTGCTCTGAATCACACCATAACTGAAGGCAGCCTAAAATAGACAGTGTGAATTGCTCCCTCCCTGCTGTGACTCCATCCTGCAGCATCTGGGAGGAAAGAGAAACAATCTTGGTATTAGGAATGGGCCAAAGCTACAGAATTTGGGTCAGGATTCAGGCCAGCCAGGTGAAGATTTTGGTCTAGGGGCTTATCCCTGTTCTGTATTCGCTGATGGGGCACCTGGCCCTGTGCTTACACTTGTTTCTCTGATAGATCAAAGGTCCCAGGGATCACCTATCCCTAAATAAAATAGAGCACACGAGCAGTGCATAAACAGCTCTCCAGCTGCAGGAAAGAACTGACACACATCTGAACTCACAACAAAGCCTTCACCTCCCACACACCCTGTCCTCACTACTTTTTTTAAACCAGCCAGAAACAAACAGGGAGCGTGGCTCATCCCAGAAAGGCGGAGGAGTGAGCATCCGATGCTTTCCTAGCTGCTGTGTCATGGTGTAGGCAGGCTGCTTCTGAAGAAACCAAATTACCCTAAACAAAGAGCATTCACTAGAAGAATCTCCGTTCTCTTAGAGGACCAACAAGATCACGTTATTTCCTGAAAATGCTCCTTTTTTACTTCTATTTTATCTATACTTGACACAAGAGTAACACTGTCTGGATATTTGCTTTCACTAACCACGACAGGTAATTTCTGTCACAGCTTGAGAATTCCTTTGAACCTGCTATTTGCATTTGGGAAAAAGCATCCAATGGACATTTCCCATGGGATACAGACTGCTTGCTGTCCGCTAGAGTCAACCATCATTCTTGAGTACATTAACAAGAGGGAAGCAAAAGATCTCCCCATGCGGAATGCATTGCACTAACAGCAAGTTTCCACTAGTGCTGAAAAACTGTGCCCTTAATGTAAGTGCTCAGTAACCACCAGCCCTGCTGTTTGAGGAGCACTCTGAACTGTATAGAAGGCTTGTGGGAAAAGAACCTCCATTAGTACCCATTATACTGTGATTTATGTTATGGGCTTAAAATAGCAAAATTAAACAGTGCTATTTAATCTACAGTCTAAAAAAAGGCACAAAGACTTTGTGAAAGAAATTATAACTGTTCAGATTGCATTTCCAAGAACTTCAACAGAGCGTTGCTTTGATTTGCCAGCTTTGCTTGCTGGCAGGAGTGAAATTGAGACAATTTCACTGTCTGCAGAGGTAAAGAATACCCTTTTGGCAAGGCAAGTTTGCCAGCTCTATGCAAATGTTATTCAACAGAAGCAACTAAAACCTCTTGTGATTGCTTTAGAACATAATCTTTTTGGTCTGCAGCACATTGCACTTATCTAAGTACTCAGTGATGATAGAGTGGGTCTTAGGGCAAGACCAAATACAAAGAGCCCTTTTTAATCTGAACATAGGAATGAACTCTGTTCATGGCTACACAGTCTGCTTTCAATCAAATGATCATGAGATACATAAATACTATAAAATAAATACAATACATTCAGAGTTTTCTACATTGTAGAGAGGTTTAAGACTTTCCCAGCTCCTCAATGTAACGCATATAGAACATTCCCTTCTATACAGTGCTACCTCCATGTACCCCCTACCTCCCTCTTCTCCCTAGATTCCCATCAGTCTCTGATTCTGTAAAACATGATATTGTTTCCTTAGGGAAAAAAAAATATTGCACTTCTAAAAACGCATAAAAATTGAACTGAGTTCCCATTAACTCCACCACACAGTCTGCTATTTAAAATAATACTTTTCAAAAAAAACATTTCTCTTGTTGTTTTGTGTTTTGCCTCTGTTTACAGCATTCTCCATCAGGATAGCCTCGGCAAATTCTTTACAGTTCTGCCATCAGATATTTGAAACACAGCATGAGCTAGTTGAGATACACATGGCTGGGAGTCACAGGTCTGTCCACAGGTTCAGGATTTCATTGTACAAATGGGAACTACAATGACCAGAATAACTGTACAAGCTGCTGCTGCTATCAGGGCAGCTATCTTGCAAACCTTTGCTCTTCTGAACTCGGCTTCTTTGCGTTTTAATAAGGAATCATAGCCAGGAGTATAAATGTCTTCCATCCAGTATTCTAAGTTGTTTGGGTTTAAAGATTCTTGAGTCTAAAAATTAAAAGGAAACAGTTGTTAATTGTTTGGAATCTCTCATTAACAAAATAAAGAAATAAAGCACATGTGCCCAAAGGCCTCCTGACTGCATCTGGGTCTGCTGTCAGGATAAAGCAGGTTACTGCCACTTCTCACATCCCTTCAACTCCTATTCCCAGTTCCATAAGGCTGATGAAAGTGGCACCAAAATACTGCAAAAAATAAACTCCTGCAACAGGATAATTCTGCTACAAAATCCCTCACATACCTCTTTTTTTGCCAGAAACTTCGTCAGCTTGCATGGCATTTAAATAAAATCTCTTTAATCTGCTAGACAGAAAAGATGTCAGCAACTACCGGTCTGCTACCGCTTTTTAAATTATTAAAGCCCAGCTATGGGAAGAGTTCTTAACATATACTCCCAATGGACTACATTTTATAAAGCTAACCCTAATTTTGCTACCTTAGCTTGCTGGCAGGATGCAAGCTCAGCCCCATCCAGCACCCAGTCCCTTCACTCCTGCATGGGAAAGCTCAACCACAGAGAGCAGGTGCTGAACACCCCATGGAGGGGGCTGCAAGTAGGTTTCCATGAAATCACCCAGGACAGAGTGATCCTCAGCTTCCAGCTCACCTTCCAGCTCCATCTTCTGAAAGTCCTCTTGGTGCATGATGATGTCTCAGCTTTAGGTGTAGTAGGAGAAGGGGAACTGGACAGCTAGCATAGTATCCTACATTACACCAGCAGGACCACCTCCACAGATGAGACCATTTAATCTCAATGGCAGCATCCATATTTCTATAGGAGGCAATACTTTGCTCATTGCCAAAGTCTGAGTCTCTTTGGGTTGGAAGTGATTTTAAGAGTATTCTGAAAAAATTACAGACTTGGGCATTGCATTCCCCAGAGCTGACCAAAAAATAGAGAAGAAGGAAGGAGAAGGAAGGAGAAGGAAGGAGAAGGAAGGAGAAGGAAGGAGAAGGAAGGAGAAGGAAGGAGAAGGAAGGAGAAGGAAGGAGAAGGAAGGAGAAGGAAGGAGAAGGAAGGAGAAGGAAGGAGAAGGAAGGAGAAGGAAGGAGAAGGAAGGAGAAGGAAGGAGAAGGAAGGAGAAGGAAGGAGAAGGAAGGAGAAGGAAGGAGAAGGAAGGAGAAGGAAGGAGAAGGAAGGAGAAGGAAGGAGAAGGAAGGAGAAGGAAGGAGAAGGAAGGAGAAGGAAGGAGAAGGAAGGAGAAGGAAGGAGAAGGAAGGAGAAGGAAGGAGAAGGAAGGAGAAGGAAGGAGAAGGAAGGAGAAGGAAGGAGAAGGAAGGAGAAGGAAGGAGAAGGAAGGAGAAGGAAGGAGAAGGAAGGAGAAGGAAGGAGAAGGAAGGAGAAGGAAGGAGAAGGAAGGAGAAGGAAGGAGAAGGAAGGAGAAGGAAGGAGAAGGAAGGAGAAGGAAGGAGAAGGAAGGAGAAGGAAGGAGAAGGAAGGAGAAGGAAGGAGAAGGAAGGAGAAGGAAGGAGAAGGAAGGAGAAGGAAGGAGAAGGAAGGAGAAGGAAGGAGAAGGAAGGAGAAGGAAGGAGAAGGAAGGAGAAGGAAGGAGAAGGAAGGAGAAGGAAGGAGAAGGAAGGAGAAGGAAGGAGAAGGAAGGAGAAGGAAGGAGAAGGAAGGAGAAAGAAGGAGAAAGAAGGAGAAAGAAGGAGAAAGAAGGAAGAATCTGAATTGGTCACAAAATGAAAGGCAACCTGGGGAAAGTTATCAGTGTTTCCATCTGAATGGTTTATTTCTTTTTTTATATATATTTTAGTATTTTCCTCCTAAAAATTTGTGAGCTTTCCAAGTTTTGCATTTCCACCTTGCTTGTTTTTTCCCTTCATCCTTTCTACTAGGGAAAATGAGGGAAACCCAAACACCAGGCATTATATTGCACTTAGTAGCAGAAAGGAACAGAGCAGAAAGAACATTTTGAAAAATGACAGCTTTTCCTCGAAGCTGTCTCCTGTGTCTGGGGATCTAAAAGGCCATTTCTTTAAAAAATGAAAAAGATTCCACTTAAAAATGTTCCAGTGAGAATACCCTAACACACACCTTTTCTCGGTTCATAACAGGCCTGATCCAAAACTCGTTGGGCTCTGCATAAGGAAACTCCAGCTGACTTGAGAGGGATTTGGGTAAGCCTTTAATTGGCTAATTCAGATCTTGTGGCCACAAGCTACTGGCTGAAATCTTGCTTTGCCCGAAAACAGTATTTGTTTTATGTACAGAACAACTACCAAAGTGATTTTATAGCTGCCCTAGAAATAAACAATTAAAATTGAGCAATGGTTTTATGACCATTTAATGGCAAACTCTGTAACAGCACAAGTATGCTGAAACAGAGACCGTTAGCTGAGGCTGAGACTGTAGCATTTGGGCTCAGAATGACCTGTTCCAGGCTTCTGAAAAAAGTCAGCAACCTCATCTCCAAAGGCATCAGAAAATAGCCTGACAATGTTTGATCCCAGTGGATCATCATGCAAAGAGCAGAGTGATGAGATCTCGCACAGAGACCACACCTGGGACAAACTTTGGCCTGACTTGAGTTTTGCAATTTCTTTTTGAAAGGAAAACCCAGCAGACTTGGCAAGTGCCAAGAGAAATTTTAAATAAACAAAGGCAGGAAAATGCCAAAGATAACCATGCTATGTTTCAAGGAAACTACAGTTTTAGACCTCTCTGCCTTGGTATTGACCTTACAACTACTTCAGAAGGAAGATGCATTATTAAAAAGGCCCATTACTGTTAATCAGCTTCCTTTCCCATTTCATTGCCAGAAGAAGGAGTGTTCATTAAAGCATAATGTATTTACTTTCAGTTCTAATAAATGTAATCACTGTGAAAAAAACCCAACTCATCAGTCTGTGTCTATTTTTTAAGTTTGTCAGTAAGCTCTATTATAAAGTCTAGACAAGGGCTTTGCGGAATAGATGCAACTCTGGCAGTCCTTTTGGAGGGAGAGAATCAAACCAGTAAAGTTTTATCACCTTTATCCTAAAGATAAATGATGGCAATAAGCCGATTTCTCTGGTTTGTTCACAGTCACGCAGAGCTGCTTACAGGGAACCAAACAGCCCTACGAGGAGCAGATGGAGAACAGTTCTCCCAAGGGAGCTTTGCTCCCAAATATCACCTCTCTTGTTGCCTCCACACAGCGGGTAAAAGATGTTTAGTGAACTGTCTGCTGCAGAAGAACTTCTTTCAACCTATCCCTACTCTAGCATACAGTCTGCAGCCCCAAGGTTAGGAATTTAGTAAGCCCTTTGATGCTCCTAAAACCCAAAAAGCAGCAGGCAGCTGAGGCAAGATGCAGCCTGGTCCCTGCGCTACTTGATTTCTCTCTGTGTGCACTTTAGCCACAGGAAAGAGCAGGGGATGATGAGTACAGGGAAGTTTGCATGAGCTTAGCAAGGAAGTGAATTTGTTGTACACAAAGTGCTGCACAAACATTCGTGGTGGTTGCTTTACAGCATTACAGGTGATGGTTTTAATTTGAAACCAGCTAACGTGGGGTTCTGAGGCACAGCAGTTCTCCTCTTAGTATCCTGATGCTCTCCTAGGGCTTAGTGTCATGAGTTTGGAGCTGGGTTAGGTCCCTCAGCACTGAACCATCAAGAACTGATGTGGAGCTGCAAGTCTAAGGCTCTTGCATGCCAAGCAGACTCCCTGTGTGTGTACGGCTGCATCACACAGACTGCTGATCACAGAGCTGTGTTAGTGCGGCGCCGATAAGCCGCGAGCTGTAGGTCAGTGCACCCCAACTGCTGCCAAGCCCGTAGCTGTCTGAAGCAGCTTGCTCTGCTCTGGGGCAAATATGCACATGCAACGAGTCCAAAATGCCCAAGGTCAGCATCATTCCTCCCACTGGCTCTGCATGCTGCTGTATAAATACATATAAATGATACACCGTGCTTCAGTGTGGATTTCATTATGTGATGCATTTTGTGTTTCATGCCCAAACACAGCAATATATTTTTGGCCTTTACTCATTCAGAATGGCATTCTTCATGCTTGCTATTTAAACCTGTGCTCTAAACCCTCTTTCCTAGAAGATGTCTCATGTTTATCAGGCTAAACAGGGTATCCAACCTAGGCACTCAGTCCCAGGTCTGGGCAGCCCATTATACATCAGGATTGTGATTTCAAATACACCAAAGTTTGAAAAAAATTTAAATCCAAAATTTGGATTTGTCTCCTAGTAACTCACTTTGCTCTGCTTGTTGCAGAAGAGCCTGCACACACCGACGCTGAACCAAAATGCAAACAAGAGAGACCATTAGCTGATCTGCTCTTCACATGACTCTGGTTTCAAAGCTGCAACAGTGATGTGGTTCAAAAACAGTCTTGGTATTGAATGTTTTCTACACGTATTTTATGTCTCATGTTCCTAGCAAAATAGAAAGAGCTTTAACATTTGAATTCTCTGTGAACAATTCAGACAGAACAAGGACAGGAGAAAAAGCAGCAATGCCAGCTTCGGCACCACTGTGCCTTGCTGCAGTTAGGGATCAGTCTTTGCACCCCTTTACCCCTAAACTCTTCTTTAGAGCTACTAACCCCGTGATGGCTTAGCAGACATCTCTCCATTGCAGAATAAGCTGGGAGCACCAACCTGTCAAGGATCACCATTCAGCAATCAAACATCCACATTTTCCTTTGTCTCTGGCCAGGATGGATAGGGATCAGCAAGATTAGAAGCTCAATACTGCACAGCTCCTTCCTGAGCCTTCAAATCCCTTCTTAAATGCATATTCTGCCAACATTCATTTGCAATCAAGCCATTAGAATTAAACAAATAGGACTTACTTGTAGATCCAATGCTGCAATCTTGCCTTTATCCCCTGAATTCCTTGTGTATTCCTCTATGGTCCATGATGGCTGGGCACGTTTCACTTCAGCCAGCTCTGTCAACCTCATGTCTGTGTAGAGCGGGTTGCTTTTCATGTGGGACTTGAGTGATGCAGGGTAGGGATGAGGACTAAAGACTTGTTCAATCAAGAAAGCATCTTTTGGTTGTTTAGAGAGTCTATGTGGCTGTGGGATTTCATATTGCCTGTCTGCCTGCAATAGGGTTCAAAAGAATTTGAGAGAAGAAACAGGACTATGAGGGGGTTAAACACAAAGGACAGAGATATTCCTTTCAGATGCACCATATGATATTGCTTAAGCTAGGAGAAGAAAACTATCATCTAGGACAAAGGTTTTGGATGGCCTTAATCCATTTACCCCACTCTCTTCTCACAACCAGAACAAAAAGGTATTTTTACAGACACAACTTCATGTTTACCATAACAGGAACACAAAGGTGATGCAGCAGAGGAAATTTAACATTTGTACTGTTTATAATTATAAAACTATTCTGAAAATGGCCCTGACATCTAGAAGAACCAAGCTGATCTGGAAAAGCTAAAAGACCCATGCAGGCTTCCAGATTTCTGTTTCCAGACCAAATCTTAACACAAAGAAGTCTTGTTGGAAGCCTCCAGGTAATACCCCCTTGACACAACAACCATCCCTGGTACCAATCAAGTGTCAGCCGTGTTGTTACTGCAGGAGTGAGGAAGGGACTTTGAAAGTCACCATTTCATCCTGGACAGATCAACGTCCAGAAAAGCCAAGCTTTGGGCTTACTAAAAGTAACCACCTTCTCCTTCTGCAACTTGCTATAACCCATGGTTTATGGTTTCTTGCTCATCCAACTCCACTTATCTTCATCAAACCCCTTCCTCAACCTTTCTCTGCCCTCATTGCCCACCATGAGGGGGCACGGCACGCCCATCACATGGTCCTGATTGACAAGGGAGCTGAAGAATCCCCAACCCTCTCCACTGTCCATGAAACAGAAACAACCACCCACACCATGCACAGTTTCAACTGAGCAGCAACCAGAGTTTCAACAGAGCAACAACAGCTTTGTGATCTGTGAAAACAGCAGTGGGCAGCTCTTGAGAGGGGTGGGCAAAGCATTCCTGATCAATCAAAACAAGACCAC
The DNA here is from genome assembly GCA_033556795.1 of Tapera naevia. Classification (NCBI taxonomy): domain Eukaryota; kingdom Metazoa; phylum Chordata; class Aves; order Cuculiformes; family Neomorphidae; genus Tapera; species Tapera naevia. The sequence continues at coordinate 3,509,596 of JAUMJJ010000076.1, read as the reverse complement.
AGGTATGCTGCATTTCCTCAATAGGAAGTTTAAGATTCATGTAAACTACCATGAAAGTCAGATATAAAGAATATAACTGGCTTGAGCTTCATGGTACATGACCAAGGATTCTTTTCTTGAGGGATTTGAATCCATGAATCTATTTTGTTCGCTTTCAAATATGCACATACGTCTCTGATAAAAGCCGTCACAATGCAATTTCAAAATATCCCTTCTAAAACAACCACTAGAGAATTTCAATTTTCCTCACGCCCTTTTCACCAAGTTAATTACCCGGCCTCATTATATCACCACTGCTGATGAAGAACCATCCTCTTACGAAGATCTCATGCACATTACCCCCCCTTCCTTCTGAAAAGAGCAAAAGTGCTTTTAAGGAACAATTTGATCATATTGCAGCTGCCAAGCAAGAAGATATAGGTACAAAATCACTCAATTATGATAACAATAAAGACAGGCATAATATGGTAGGGCAAAAGTATTGTGATACCCTGAGGCTTGTGATGACTATGGAAGACATTCATAACTAGATTATTTTTAAGTGCTTATTATGCAAGTTAAAGTTGAAATTACCTCTTTAGATTTCCTGTGCCAGTCCTTATTTTCTCCTCCATCTCTCTCTTTCATCTCCTCTTCTGTAATGCCAACTTGGTTGGTGTAACTAATAGCTCTCCAGTCTCGGGGAGAGTTTGAAATACTTGCTATTTTGGATTCAGTTGCGCTGTTTTCCTCTGTTAATGATCTTGATGACCTCCTAGTAAATAAACTTTTTTTTAAGGCTTTTACTCGAAGACTCTCACTATTACTTCCACTGGCATCTGAACAGCACCATTCTGGATTATTATCCAGTTTGCCTCCATGAGGAGTGTTGTGGCACTGAAATATTTGCGGGGAGTTACTCTCATCTGATGCAGCTTCGCTTGTCAAAGAATTGAGATCTATTTGTACACTGACCTTCTCTGGCTGTTGAATTTTTTGATCCAACTTGCTTAATTTTCCCAAGACTTGGGAGATTTCTTCTCGGACACCTGAGAGAGATTCCAGTTTCTTCTCTATTTCACCAATCCTCAAAACTAATTTGCAGACACTCGTTTTTAGTTCATCATCTGTGTTACTGATATCTGCTCGGACCACTTTTTCCAATTTGTTACAGGCACCCTCATTGGAGATTTTAGTTAAATTGTGCTCAGGTGAGCTCTCACAGTCTGATTTATGCACCTGAGACAAGGAACCAGTGCTGTTGTAGCATGAAGACTGCATCACTCCCGTCGACCCGCTGATGCTCATGTCATCCAAAAACCGGAAAATGTCACTGATGTCATCACTCACAATTTCAGAGTCATCATCCGACTGCTTAAGAGAGTGCCGCTCTCCATACTTGGCTTGGCCTGCTGCACACAAATCCTTGCACTTCTTGTGGTCCAGAACTTGTTGCTCCGTTTGTGTCCCAACACTCGTGGTCCTGTCAAGGCTTAAGATCTGAACAGAAGTACAATTAATGCTCTTATCCTTAAACTTTTTGACTGGCTCGTGTTTCTCCACATCTAGAATGGAAGGCATTTCTTTGGGTTTATGCCCATTTGGTTTCACAGCATAGCTTGCCTGCATAATTTGTTGCTGATCCTTTGTGTTTAGGTAGGACTGATGCCTGTCAGCTGAAGGAAAGTTTGGAGAGGGATTGTTTGAACTCTGGTATCGCGGCTTCTCTTCAGACTGCTTCCTATTAAAAAATGATCGTTCAAAGTCAGGTACCTCCTCAGTATTTAAACTCCAGCTTTTAGCTGGCCAGGCAGTTTGCTTGGTTGGTTTTCCAGGCCATTTTTTGGCGTCTTGGGGCCCAAGAAGAGTCGTTGGGCCAAAATATGTTGAAGCTTGAAGATCATCTAAACTTTCATGCTTCGCTCGTCTTTTGTCTGGTATAGGAGAATAAATTGGATTCAGGTACTGGCTGCTGTATGGCATTTCAAAACTGTGGTTGAAGAAAGCCTGCTTAGAGCTTTCTTTTCTGTTCTGAGGCTCTCTGTGCCCATCTTCTGGGGTTTTGTTGGATGGTATTAAGTTGGGAGATATTGTAATCAGATTATGAAAATCTTCTTTGAATATATTTCTTTTCTGGACACACGACTGCATCACAAATGGCTCGTCATTTGAAATGAAAGTTTCTTTTATGCCTGCACTTATAGGCAAGGAATCCTGGTCGGAAATAGATTCATTTTCAATGTTCATGGGAAAGTATGTACTCTGCATCTCGCATGGTGGAGACGTGGCGATGGAGTAGGATGCCAGCGCCTGCAGCCTGTCCAGAGAGGCAGCCCGGCCCTTCATCTCCTTATTAACACCGAGTAAAAAGTTGGGTTCTGACGAGGGGACAAACTGCTGACAGTCTTTGCAGTCCATCTTTCTGCATTTTGAAGACCTTCTGACTGGGAAGCCCCGATTAAACTCCTGGTCATTCAGCTCACAGTTGGGCACACAGTCTGCCACATTGCAGATTTCTGTGTCTGATCTGCAGGACTCAAAGGACTCTTTCTTCTTCACTTTCTGTCTTGCAACTGGAAGTTTCTCCTTGGCCACTCCCCCGTTCATTTGTATGAGGTTGAATATCGTTACTATATCTGCTGCAACCATGATTTTCTTTGATTGCTGATTGTTTACAGTGCATCTCATTTTGTCTTTGAACAAAGTCGCTGGGAAATTAGGATCCAGGCAAGCAGTGTAAAACAGAACACTTCTGAGCTTGGCCAGCTGGGATAAATCAAACCTCGCACAGAGAGACTTGCAGAGGTCCTGGTAAGAAACAGTGTTCTGCTTCGTGTCCAGCTCCTCCAAGATCTTCACCAGGAAAAGTGAGGTTTCCTGATTGGACTCCATGGCTTAAGCGTATTTGGGTTTTTAGCCTGGAAACTGCACTCCACTTCTACAGCAACACATAACAGCAAACAAAAAAGATTGTTAAGTGACCCACGGATAATACTCAGGACCTTGTAATTCAGCTCAGATGGGACCTGACTCCTTAGCCATGCAGTTGAGGGCTTGCTTGTCTAACCCAGCCTCACGTTCCCAAACTCTAGGCCACAATCACTGCATCAATGAAATCAATACTTAAATGGAACTAGGATTTATCCCAGGAAGCTTGCTGATGTCAGTGTCTACTAAAGCGGGTAAGTTAATAAACAGCAGAAGCTCTGAAGGGGTTGAACCAATGGCAGATATATAATCCCAGCCTGCTTGCTACAGGGCTTTCACAGAATTTCTTACCGACTTGTAAGAGGTTGAAAGTACAGACACATCAACTTGTTTGGCAATAATTCTGTCCCTAGCCTAACCAGACATGATCTACCACAGCATGACAACCCCAGCTGTTTTCATATCTGACTGCAAATGGCTCTTCAGGAAGATTTTCTGAGAATAGACTTCTGATGGGTTTTTAGAAGTTATCTGAGCACACAATTACCATCTTGCTTATTTAAAAACATTATTTTCTCCTCCTGAATTACCTCCTCTGGATACCATGACACTTTTTCCAAAAATACCTTTTCCTAAGTTTATGATTCGAGAATGGAAAAGCTGCCTGGTTCCATGCAAAAATACCTCTGTGATCCCCGTTTCAGCTGCAATGTGCAAAATTTAGAGATGAACAGAAAGAGTTAAGCAAAAAAAAAATACCACTGAATCTTGAAACCAATCCAGCAGATGCTAGAGGACTGGCTGCCAGTCAGGGTGGATTTGAAGACTGAGAAATATCAAGGACAGAGAACATCCTCTTCAGTGATGTGCTCCCAGAGAAACCCAGGGAGTGCAGTTCTATTCACCAGTCTGAAATGATAGGGCAGAGGTGGAGAGCAAAGGCTGCACATTTATATGGATAACAAGAATAGCTCAAGCAAGCACAGCTAACACCAGCAAACATCTTGGGAAGGATATAAACCCCTGCACTTTCAAAACTGAAACCAACCTCTGGCTATTATGGATTAGGAAAGGATGTTGATGGGGGACAGATTATTTTTCATCTGCCTACTGTGAATATCCTTGTCGGCGTCTCTGCCATTGGCTACTAGGAGAGACAGAGCACGGGATGATGCAGGCTGCCAATTCCTGTCTGGTCACTTTGTCTTTGTTATTCTTACTGATAGGAATGACAAAAATATTTTCTCTTCCCCAAAAAGGCATGGTATCTTCTCCCATTCACTCTTACCCTCAGGTGACCCCTTGGAACTAGTCTATCCATCTGCATCACGTGTAGAATATCCACCTGAATGGCAAAGCACAAAAGTCAGGCTTGCAGGTTTCTTATTACTCATTTAAAAAGCCACCTCCCAAAAACCTTAGAAATCCTGAGTATCGCTCCAGGAATACAGGGCTCCTGTTCCCTCTCTTGTAGCCTTTCATCTTGCCCTGACATTACACACTGGAGATCACTATTAGTGTCAGAAGCCAACATACATCAGCTTTCAGTAGCAAATGCCACAGTAGCATCTTCCAGAGGAAAAAGAGAAAAACATCAGATTGCCCATAAAAATATGAAACAAGTCTCCATACAGACGTAGCTGTTTATTTAAGAAGTACCTTTCAGCTGTGTATGATCAGAAGTAGAGGAGCAGCAATGTGAATTTATTTCTGTGATTGTAAACACCACTCTCAGAAACCAATGGCTACGGGGATTTTCCAACACCTCCACTGCATGCATGTTTACTTTTAAAGCTTGTGGATTATGCATAGTAGCACAACTCTTTTGCTATCTGACAAAAGAGCCAAAATGTTATATTGCTCAGTGCTCAGCTGCAGAACGTAAGGCTAAAAGCTGGAGAAGGATACTTATAACCCCTTTCTCTTTATCAACAGTGTGTGCTTGGAGGCACAGCCTTTTTAACACTCTGCCTTTGTATTTCTCTGATCTGTCACCACTAGAAAATGAAACTCCCAAGCTGGATCCAAACTGCTCTGTCTGCCACCAAAGCCACCAAGTACTCCCAGACTCAAGTTCACACATGGGGCTCAGAGACTTTCCCAGCTGACAAGCAACTGGCATTGCAAGACAATTTTTTGCATGTTTTAAATCTGCTACTTGGGGCAAGAGTGGAAATCTGTCCTTTTGTCACTTCCCTGCTGAATACCAGCAAAAGAAATATCTCCTCCCGTTGGCAACTTCACAGCTTCTCGCAGAACCCTCACCTGGATATGCATTTTCACAGCCTGATACACACTCTACACGCTGTCTGCGCCGGCCTGCCAGCACCCTGCTTCATCTCCACTCACACTCCTGCTAAAATACATAAGTAGCCAATTTCTTAAAACTGTCAACCCCATTTTTCTCTGCTTTCCTGCCTTTACTCTCTCTCATCCCAATGAAGACATTCTAGGTATAGTCTGGTCAAATTTTTTGGTTTGTACCAAGCCATTGTTGGTACCTCTTCCATCAGAGGTTCTAACTTTAATTCAGATTTCTAAACACTATGAATCTAGTAAAATTTAAATGCAGCCTGATTTTCAAAGGTGCTGAGGGCTGGCAGGTTCAATAAGCTCAGTGGAAGCCCTGCATACCCCCAGATCTCATATTGGTGTTATTTAGCACCAGTAAAGAGCCTTGGTTTGGGGACTCCAAACCATACCCAAGAAGTAAGGCAGCAGCACTGAAGCACAGACTCCAAGCACAGGAGCTCGGCTAGACCTGGTTTAGCTCAGCCTGTGACCCAGTGCTCCCACTGGGGACAGGGGTGTGACAGAGTCTTTAAGATGAGGGTGATGAGGAGAGAGCCAAGACAGCTGAGATGGGAATTCAGCCAATCCACTCAACTGAGGCTCAGCTATGGGAGGTGGGAATTGAGAAGGCAGGTTGCAAAATCAGATGTAAGCCTTGAGGAAAAGCAAGCTAGCTAGGAGTTAGAATAATTTCCTCTTCACCCCTTGGCTGTTCACAAAAAGCCTTCTGGTGTGACCATACAGGTGCGAAAGGTACCTTTAGTCTTCAGCCTAGGCATGGAAATGAGTGCTCCCTTGTGTCAGAGCATCAGAAACACTGCTAGTGCAGCACACAACAGATGCAGGTTGTGAAGAATAAGGTGTATTACCCCATTAAGGATAATATAAAAGGGCCCTGGAATCTTGTTTCCTGGGTCAGGGATATAAAAACCCAGTGCCAAGGTTTTTAGTGGCACATTAAGCTCCTCTGTCTCTTGTCAAGCCCTCTGACAGCCTGCAACTGAGACAGATACCTCTTGGCAAGTCACCAGGGGAGTTAATACATCCCAGGTGCCAAGCACTTGGCCATGCACTGTCTCACCTGTTATGTCCACGTTCATTCATTAGCCCTCCAAGCAGAACCAGAATAGACCCGGGCATAGCACATAAATGCAAAGCTCTGAAATAAGCACAGGAAGGCTTTTTAGAGAGGGTACAGGGTCATGAATCAGTCAAAAGCAGCAGAGTGAATGAAAGCATCCACAGCAAGAGCAGCAGCACAGGACTTCCTCGGATGGCCTCAATTCCACAAACATCCTCATGCCTTACCTTCGTTACAAACGGCCACACGCACCCTCCAGCCTCCCCTAGACTGACTTTGGTCTCCAGAGACAAGGAGTTAACCACGCACAGGGAGAGGATCTAGCTTATTTATCTTCAGTAAGACAGTCTCTGACCAAAGGAGCCACTTAACATTTCATCTTTAATGATTCCTGTTATATTGACACTGGGAGGGTCACTTCAGCTTGGCTCCTTAAGACTCAACATTTGCTGCTCTAATAGCACAATTATATCCCAGCATGGAATTACAGCATCATATTGCACAGCTCATCGATGAGGCCTGACTCTCCTTGTACACAGATGAGCTCCAGGCTTACCACAAATCAATGTCTTCTTGCCCTGCACCAAGAGCAATGAACTGAGCTCTCATCTTACCATTAACCCACTACCTCAGCCTCTGGAGCAGAAGACCAAAAGCATTACAGTCCATGTCTAGTGGTGCTTTCTGCTGCACAAAGGGAATATTCTGTTCTGTTTTCTGGCATCTTCAGGAACCAAGCCTCCATAAAACCTCTCCCCTGTGGTCCTCCATACTCTTTCATGCAGCTTGCTTCCCTGCAGAAAATCCAGAATGCACTTTCCCTCCTCGCCAACTCCCAAATCAGCACCGGGACAAGAAGGTTCCCCTCACCTCCTGACTACCCTAGAAACTCCCCATCCACAGGAATTCGTTAAGTTAGTACTGCTTTCCAGTTGCTCTGGCTGCTCTCCCCCATGGTGCTGTCAGTCCAAAACCTGCCCCACTGCATCTGCTCAGGGCAACCACACACCAGGACAGATAAACCCCAGCATGGGATTCAAGTGCAAGCCCCACCACTAGACTGCCCTGAGCAGCTGTGGAGTGGCAAGGAGCCTTGCACAAGCCTGAATCATGGCCACTGGCTGGCAGACAGACCACGTTATCTTCCTCTGTTCTTTCCTCCTTCATTTCCTTCCCTGTTCTTTGTGCCTCTGACATCTGCTGTTCCCATTTCCCGATATCCAGAGCAGATGCAGCTAATACACAGATGCAGTTGTTGGAGTCATCATTTCCCTCTCCCTTTGATTTGCCTCTGAGAAGGAAACAGCATCCTTGTTTTGCTTCCCCCCACGGTGACTAACGGGCCACCCTATCATGCCATTACAGCGACGACAGACAGAGCGAGTGATCCTCACATAAATTCCCCCAGAAAGAGCCAGCTACTTCAGCACAGGAGAACATTAATATAGAGCCAGTAATATGCTGGTTTACTATTAACTTGAGCTCATAAATCTTTCAGCCTGTCTTCCCAGCGCCAGATACTATAAAACAAGGCAAGCAACACACATTTCGCATGAAACACGTAACGCATCGAGATGGTATTTGGATTTTGTTTTCTCCCATTTTCACAAATCCATTCCTCTGTCAAAACATTAAGAAATTTCTGACAAACAAATGGGCACCTCGAGCCCTGTCTGGCTTGTACCACGGGCACGCACAGAGGGAGCTGACGCTCAGGGAAATGATGCCCATTTCTTTACACCTTATTTCCTCCTTTTCCCCCTGCGTTCTGCTGCTCTTTAAAAAGGAAACTAAAAAGCACTCTTTGGAGCGCTGCCCACGCGACGACAATCGCTTCTTTTCACCTTTCATTGAAAAGCAAAGTCTTCCCAAACAGCCCGACACGGGCAGTCTCCTCCAGACCGTTCCTCGGCTGTGTGGGAGCGGGGTGGGCTCCGGTCCCCTGGGCAGGTAGGAGATGCGTGCTGGCTCCCTGCCTCACTGGTGTGATTTTTATTCACTTCCGAAGGGAACGAATGTCTGCAGCCTGGGAGCTCACAGGGCTTGTGCACCCGCTCTCGCCAGCGGCTCCTGCACAGGAACGACTTTGCACCCTCCCAGGCATCCCACCGCTAACCTTATCCACAGTTCGCCAGGGGTTTCAGAGGGAACTAGCACTGCAAGAAGTTCTTATTTTCTCCCTCTTATAAGATAACCCTTTGAAAACCACGCTTTGCAAACCCAGCTCCTCAAAAAGAGGCAGGCTCTTCTGTAAAAGGACTCTGCACAACACTTCCACAAACCCACCCCCCCCACACACAATTCAGCAGTTTTTAAAGCCTCCCAATTCATAAATTAACAGGGAACTCGTGGATAAAGGCACCGTACCCTGACGGATGTGTCAGTGCACAAGTCATACAAGGATTGACATTGATTTTTCTTGCACAACAACATTAGGCTGATTATTTGCATTGTTCATTACGCAATCCAGGTTAAGGTATCTACACGGTCTGGAAAAGTGCAAACAATCATTCTAAAACTGTGCAATAAATTACTTGAATTATTACTGCATCATATGCTCTTGATTATTCTTTGCCAACTACCAGCCCATACAAACACACAAATACTGCCCTCTCAATACATTCTTAAAGCACATTGAAGTTACATTTTTCCTGAACATTTTTGCAAACGCTGACAGACAGAAATGGTCCAATCTAGTTAAATATGAAGCAATTTAATCCATCTGAGGTCAACCTGGATTTTTGCATGGCAAACCTATTAATAAGCCCACTGCCACCCTGGACCTGACTTTGCACAGATTGGATTCCTTGACCTGGTGAATCCAGCTTCCACAGTCCCCGTGGTCAGCAGTCCCCATCTCTCCAGGCCCCCCACTTGGGATTTGGGGGCCCCGGGACCCGGGCTGGGGCTCACATACTTGCTCCTCTCCAGCTGCACACAGACAGACCCATCTGTGCGGGACTGAATTGGAGCTGCCAAAGTCACAGATGGAGTTTTAAGATTTTTTAGTCTCCCCTTTCTTGACATAAAAGCGGTACCCCTGGGTGCCCGGCGGGAGCCTCAGGGTCTCTTACCTACGCTCACCTCACCTGCCCCCAACCCTGCATGGGGGTAGCCGGTGCTGAATCCCACTCCCCAGCACCCTCGGTTCCCGCAGCATCCCTGGAGGCTTCTCCTCGGCGCCCCTTTCTGCCAGCTCCCCGCTTTGCACACCCGTAACCCTCCTCCCCGCACCTGGGGCTCACCTGGGGGGCTCCGCCTGCCCCTTGCCCAGGGAGCGAAGCTGTCACGGCTGGCTCTGCTGGCTCTGTCACGGCTGCAGCAGCCGCTTCCCAGCGAGGAGGAGGAGGACGAAGAGCCCGAGCCTGAAACCCCAGAAGGATGCCATAACGCCGGGTCTGCGCTGACAAAGGCGGCAGCAGGTTGGCATGGGAGGAGGGAGAGAGGGAGGATGGGGAGGAGGGAGGGGGCTGCACAAGCCGAGCCTGCCTGCACCGCCCCCAGCACCCGCAGCTGCGGCAGCGGGGCTTGTCCGTCCCGCAGGGACGGGGCGGGGATCCGCGCCTCGGCTATTTTTAATTATTATTGGTATTATCGTTATTATTAGTGTGAGTCCTGCCGCTCTCGCAGCCCCGCGAGCTGCCGGGGAGGGTGGGCACCCTCCGGCCCCAGACGCTGTTTGGGATGGGGAGAAAGAGCACCCTGCTCTCCCAGCACTGGCAGCCGGGCTGTTTCCCCCCTGGCCGCTGCACCCCTAAACCCGGACAGAGGGCGAGAGCACACCCGCAGCCTGGTGCAAAGCAGGCAGGGGAGGGGGATGCTCGGTGTGAAAGAGAGCGCTTTCCCACCTGGGGACACTGCATCCCACCCCTGCCACCCTCGGGGTGCAAAGGGCATCGATGTGCAGGCCTTGTGCTGCACCTGACCTCCCGTTAGGTCCGTGGTACCCTACCCCCCCTCACGGTCCTTGCAGGGATGGGGATGGGAGGTGGGATGCCTGCAGAAGGTGCTGCGTGGGCCACACAGCACAGGAGTCCCCACCTCAGGTGTGTGAGATGCCCGTGCAGCACAGTGCCAGTCTGGGCAGGAAAGAGCTTACCTTAGGTCAGAGCATTGCTTCTTTCCTTGCTGATGGTTGGCTTGCCACGCCACCCAGAAAACATTGCAGAGAGTTTTTAATAGAGGTGTTGCTGGGTGAATAAAGCAGTAAGATGTTAAAGGCTTGACTTTTCATCTCATTAGTACTGTTTGGAAAGTGGACTATTGGCTTTTCTTTCCTAGGTGAAACAATTTGAAGGGTTGTATGCGCAAACACATTGTGGGCATCCGACCTCTACGAACAAACGGACTTAAAACTGTGTGTTTTACTTACCCTGACAACCTTGGGAAGAGACCTCTCTGCTTTCCTGAAAGAAGCAAGAGTTCTGGAGAGGGTTTTTGCCTGAAACCCACTGATATGCAAGTCCTTTCACTGACTATGAAGAAATTGTATGTGATTCTGTGTAAACATAATATCTGTAAAAACACTTAATGGATATAGCAGCTGGTGCAAAAGGACAAGATAAACACACATCTTTGAAAACTGAAGAAAAAGGTGTTTATACTGTATTTATTCTTACCACTACTTAACAACATCGAAAGAGGCAGTGTCCTTGGGCCCTGTTTTCCATGTTTTTTCAGATTGTTTTATGCTATAAGTAGCCATTTACTTGCAAATTCATGGCTGGATGGTTTCAGCCCTATATCACTTCCTACAGAGCATGTCTTCAGGCCATCAGAATGGACAGAAAAGCTCTCTGTAGCCTTCAGAATTGCAAACACTAAAGAAGAAGAAGGAAACATTGCTTATCACTAGTCCAGGTCTAGCTGATTTGTTTCGTTTTGCCCAGATTCTGATAGCTTTCCAGAGTTGGCTCCCATAGCAAAAGCTTGTCCAGCTAGAAATTAAGGAGCATACTTTTATATAGTAATGAGATTGATAGCTCACACCCTGATTATGAAAGAGGATGCTTGATCAATGATCCTCTGATGAAAGAGAGTCCCCAGCTGCTTAACCCTGAACTCCTGGGAGGAAGAGGAGCCATGCAGCTGAAATGGTCATGTATCAGCCAGTGCTCCCTTGGCACACGGTCCTGGTGCACACTCGCTGGCCTAAGTTGTAGCTGTGCTATGAAACAGCATCCTGTAAAAAGTCTGGTGAGAACTGGCAGTGATTTAATCAAGGCTTTAGTAGAAGAGATGCTCTTCAACACACATCCTTTGGTCCCCCAATGTATGCAGCATCATTTGCACAAAGCATTGTTCCCACAGCCGCAGATATCTCAAACTGAGGGCAACTGGGAGCAGCCATGCTCCAGTTTCAGGTTGCAGCCAGAGGAAAGTTTGGTCACTTTGCCTTTTGCTTTCCTCGCTTCCCCCTCAGCATGCAGAAATTACATTTAATTGATGGCAAGGGCTTCATTAGCTTTTTGTGGGCTGTGACTGGTAGCATATAATTAGAAGTCACCTGTAAAAAATTGGTTTGAAACAGTTAAGCACGTTGCAGATTCATAAACACAAGATATTGATATTACAAAAAGACACTGGGTAGTGTGTCCCAGGCTGAAGGTGATGCTCAAGAGAGGAGAGAGGCCCTGGGACCAGGGAAAACCTCTCCAAGCAACTCAGGTTGCTGCAGGTTTGCAGTGACCACCCCCCTTCCCTCAGTTTCCCATCTGGACTCCTGTTATGAGGCCCCTGCCTAGTCCAGGTAGACATCTTAGTTTTCCTTTAAACTAAGAGAACTCCAGTTCTCACTGCCACCACTCCCTCCCCAGATCAGGTTTGATAGCAGCTTCAGTGTGAATTTCATCTGAGGGGAGGGCAGCAGATCAGCTCTCTCTGTGCCTATTATGAATCTGATTTTAGCATCATCATCTCCTGTTTGCCTTCCCCACCTTTCCTTGACAGCTCTGCTTTGTTCTCCACTCTCCTTCTCCCTTTCATCTTCTCTTTCCTTCAGTTGCTGGCGCATTTACCTTGTATGTCTCCCAGAGGCTCCACCTTCCCCCCAGGCCTCCCATCTTTCCTGTCATCCCCTTCAGCAACTCCTTCCAAATCAAGCAAATTCCAAATTCTCCTACACTGGATGTAGGAGATGTCTCCCTGAGCCAGGACTGTCCAGAACTGTGCACACCTGCCTTTCCCAGCTTGACTGGCATCACAGTGCTGAAGAAACAGTGCCCAGCTCTTCACAGAGGCCATAGTCTCTCCCTATTAGCATAGACCTAATATGAAGATATTTCAGCCCAATTTGCTTGCCACTCCTCATTCACGTATGATTCTAATCCCAGCTACCCATAAACGAACACATTGCCACAGTCTTGTCTTTTCTCACAGCAGCAATGGTGCTTTTTGTTTGCACACAAGAATAACTCCACACGCCTGGAAACACTGAAGCTGATGAATGCTGAAGGAAAAGCTCATGTTGGGGATGAGGTCTAGGAAAGAAAACCTGACTTTCATCACTGCAACGCTCTCAAGTTCTCTCTTTAAAACTTTCTGGCTCCCAGTCCTTGTGGATAACTCCTCTGAGGAGGCAGGTATTTTCCACTTGTGTGTTGGCCACGGTCTTGTGAAGTTTTCCTTCCATTACAGCCCCTCTAGAGCCATGAACTCCCGGTGACCCAACACAAACTACAGCAAGCCTGGGCTTTGGGCTCACACTTTACCTTATCTCGTGTGATGTGGCTGTAGCACCACACTGCTGTTACACACTCTACACAGCAAAGACTTACACAAGGAATTATCACTGCCTGCCCCATTGATAGCAAAAAGACTGGCCAAAGGGTTCATTTTTAAGCACTAAGAATCATAGAATCTTCTGGTTGGAAAACACCTTTGAGATCATCAAGTCCAAGCACACCCATCATCCACTAAATCATGTCCCTCAAAAACTCATCTGTCCATTTTTTAAGAAGTCTTTAGGCAGCAAACCTTTTGTCCACCCTCCTTACTGCAATTCTGGGCAAATGTGTGCCATTAGAAAATCCAGAGCTCAACATACCAAAAACCCTTCAACCAACTTGGTGTTTTAGCTCCTCTCAGGAACCCCTAAATCATTTCCTGATGGATCTCTTTTACTGAGAGGTGAAATTAAATAAACTTCATTTTAACTAGGACATGACCATACCTAACACTCTATTCAACACACAAGTTTCCTAGCAGCAAATGATATTAAAATGCAGAACAAAACAGTCCTTCACCGATACAGCTTATAGAGACTGGTTTACATTTGCTAGTGTGCAACAGCAAGACCTTTCTCTCTTTCTGGGTTTGCTTTTAAGAGAAAATATAAAGCCCAAAGCATAGCTGGGAGAACAAGTGGTTACACTCCAGTTAGACAAGACTCTATGAGCCAGTTGTGCTCTCTGAAGAGGGAATGGCCAGACACCCTAGGGCGCTGCATTCTTTACCTGTCTGGCACAGTCGGGGTGAAACATTTGGTGGTCTCCTAGGTTAAAGATAAATACCAAAACGTTCTGTGTTGTTAAAAAGCACTTAGCAAAATGTAGCCTGTGGATTGCTATTTTTATCAAGCACTCCATATTTGCACTGCCTCTGAAATCTCAGCAGGGCATCAATATTGCTGAAGTTGGCTTCTGCAGCCAGCACGCATGCAGGCTATGCCTGGAAAGATGCATCTTTGATTTCGCAGTGGTTATCAGTGAGTGATTGATAATGGGCAAACTTCTTGTTCAGCTAAACGGGTTTTGGCACAGGATCACTTGAAATATAACAACCACCAAAAGAACCCAGACTGTCGAACAGCATCCACCCATACCAGATGTGCTGACTGGAGAACATGCCAAATTCTTCAAAGCAGTACACGTGACAGCAGTCGTGGGCTGAACTGAATTTTCTCCCCAAATATATTTACAAACAAATAGAAAAGTAAGCATGGAGTGGGATGGATAAGATAAAATATTTTTGTGAATATTGCTCTAAATTTTTTAGCGCGTTTCTCTCTGCTATGTTTGATTTTTTCCAGTGGGTGTGAGAACAACTGGCTTTTGCTGGCACAATTGCCTATGAGGAAGAAACCCTCCATATTACATGTTCGAGCATTTGTAACATGGACTTTTGAGATCGTGTACAAAACCACTGATGAGTGAAGGTCACAGGCTAATCCATCTGAGAGAAGAAACTTTATATTTAAAGTTGTTTAACCAACTGAAGAAGACCTAGAAAAATTCAAGTACCGATACTCATGACCAGTCTTTTTATAAATGACCCTTCACTTGTGCTTTTCAGTTTGGATCTTTTTGAATGCATTGTTAATCACAAGCAAAAGGGGCAAGATTCAGACACTTCTCATGTAGTAGCACAGACAAGCTCCATTCCTGGAGTGAACATGCATAAAAGCACAGGGGCAACTGATTTCAGGTCAAAAAAAAATATCAGAGGCTGCTTTTCGACAGCAGCCCCAGGAGGGAACAAGCATCTTGCAGGGTGCTGGGAGGCTGCGCAGATGGAGTCGGCGTGGCTCACATTTATTTGCACTCAGCCATTGCTCTGGCTGTTTAGGCACCGGTTCCTCTTGATCTGACAGGTGAAGGCAGCAGCAAGCATGACAGGTAACCACCTGTCTACTTCACAAGATCTCCTCAACCACAGCTGAGCAACAGGGTGTGTAGGACCTCAAGTCAAGGCTAGAGACGTATTTGTTCCATGTGAGTTCTTGGGAAGGTGTTACCTTCCATACCAAGTTCCAGAGAGGAAAAGGTATTTCCAAGCTGTGCTGAGTTCTTGCACGTTCAGGTGAATTTGCTATGCAATCTGTCTCGCTGTTGGTTCCTGGCTCATCCCCAAGTCTTGCCCATCAAGGTTTTCTAAAGGAAAATGAAAATAACCTTCTCATGAGAGTTAAAACCTGAAGGATGATATCTCACCTCCAGCGATGCTCTGAGGTAGAGGGAAGGCACTGTCTTTAGCTCTTGCACCATTTCCATGACCATGACCTGACCAAATGCCCACTGAGGAGACTTTCCAGTCACATCGATGTCAGATTGCACTCACCGGCGCTTAGGTTACCTGTTAAACAGTCTTCAAATTTCTTGTGGTCACCAAGGAATTCACAAATGCTTTAGCTTTTACTGCCCTGAGTAATTATTTATTGGGATGGCCTTTTTATAGAATCTCCTTAAAACGTGCATCCAGATTTTAAGGCCAGCAGAGACTATTAGCTCATCACTCTGCAGAGTACCGTAGCCCATTGTGTTTCACTCAATAACCACTGTGTTTAGCTCAGCAGTTAGCATTTGATTAAAAAGTATCTTCCAGAAAAGCCTTCAGTCTCCACTGAAGGCATCAAGGAATTAAGGAACTACCATTGCCTTCAGTGTTTTTTCTAGCATTTGAACCTCTCATGGGTTTAAAAGTGAAACATATTGACTGCAAAAGACCCCACGTGTTTGAATAGCTCTGGACACTCAGCTGGGGAGCACCAACACCTGAAGCCCCATCCACGCTCAGCATCCTCTCAGGCTTGTTTTCCCTACAGCATCAACATAGCGTGCCTTGCAGAGAAATGCCTGGCACTGTCCTGCAGCACGGAACCATTCATCCTGATTTCAGCCCTGTAGTCTGGAAAATGAAGGAAGGGTCTTCACAAATCATTGCTGAGTGAAAGGACAAGTTCTCAGTTCTGCCAAGTGGGCCCAGGGAAAGCAACCATTGCTGCGATGGAGAAATTTGATTCTGACACTTTTTCCAGCTGAAAAGTTGCACCCATTTGCCTTATTCTTTCTCAATATTGCTTTTTTCTTGTTCTAATCTCTAGTCTCCTATCTTCTCTGTCAGTTTTGCTGCAGGAAATAGTATTTCATTGAGAGAGCAGTCCTAGGTCCAGCTTGTTCACATCTGAGGGTGGGCAGGAATGCACCTCCACTTAACCTTGGGCTTCACTGGCCCTCCTTTAATTATATCCATTTCCTGCATGTTCACCATGAGAATAAGGATTACACATCAACCAGATGCTCCAAGACTCTCACAGATTAAGCAATATGTACTGGCTGAACCCCTCTAAAGTGGAGAGTCAAAAAGGAAGGCAGCTGCTACATGGGGGTCAAGGTCAGCTTCCCTTCTCCCAACCTCCCACGTACCAGGCAAGTTTATGGAAGTACTAAAGGAGCTCTCCCACATGTGTTGTCCCAAATCTCTAAGTCATTCGCTGCTCCCAGTGTCCTTTCCTTTCAGCTGTGTTTTTCTGCCTTAAAATCCATTGAAGATATCTATGGGTTTGTTCTCCAAGAGTACAGAGCAGGGCTTATTCAGGCCATCTTGTACCTCGATCTGGCCCCAAATGTGCTGTGTGCAATCCAAAGATCCAGGCAGCAGCATGTATCAGGTTTTGTCTTTGGGCTTGACTGGGTTAAATCACTTGTTTCATCTGAAATTGTGAGTAAAAAGCCCATCAATCTCAGCAGCCCTGGGATTTCTCCAGTTGCTGGTGAGGCTGGAGCGGGTGATGTGACAATATCCAACTGCCATTAGAGAATAAAGGAACAGTGTCATCAAGTATTCCCATTCTCTTGTATTCCTTCCCCCTGCGTCACTGCCCTGTTATGGATCACTGGATCAATCCCATGAGGTATTCCACAACATAGTGATGTGCATCAAAACAAGGAGTCTTTATTAGACAAAAAGTCAGGCTTCCCCATGCTGGGAAAATGGCAGATGAAATACAGATGACCCATATGGATCACAATAACTTAAATTACATTATGAAGACTGCGGGCTGCTTGTGACACGTCCCGTAAGAGTCTTCAACCACAACAAATAGACTCAAACTCTTACAGCGTTTAGTCTTTTCTCCCATTGACTGGGCAGGTCGTAGAGAAAAAGAATCTCTCTTCCTTCTATATCTCTATTGAACTTAATTAGGTTTGCAAGGTTCGCTCCCTGGATGAGTTATTTTAAGTCCTTACGCTTTCCCTGGGGTGTCTGGGGGATTATATGCATATTGAAGCCTAGCTCTTCCATAATTGCTTTATCAATGGGGACCATGTAGAACCACATTTCACATGGCAGTTTTGACACAATTTGTTTAGCATATGAGAAAGAGACAATGCTTAAAGGGACTGTTTTTCTGCTCTGTACCAAGGAAGACCCATGAGGTGTGTCATATCTGGCCTGCTTGTGCACATCAAATCCAGAAGGACTCAAGAAACTTGTCAGGAGATATAGAGAGAAGTCCAAGGAGCAGCAGCCTGGGGGAAAGCACAGCACTACAGCACGTGCCTTGTGCTGAGGTGCTGCATCTATTCACAGCAAGGCTGGATCTGAGCAGGATTGCTCAGAGCATGAAGATATCAAGAACCAGTCAAGCATGACTCCTGATGCCAACTTCTGGGCAATAAGTTTCAAGGTCAGGGCTGTACGTGCTGAGGAGCAAAAGGCTGCACCTCACAGGTAATACTGCCATGTAATTTGTTTTCAGTTCCCAGCTGAAGCTGGGAAGGACAGAGATGCAGCTACTGCCTCCCATCTCTCTATGTAGGGAGGGAACAGGGCTCATACTGCTCTCCCATCTCACCTCATCTGGGCTGCCCTTGCAATGTTTTTTGAGTTGGTTTCTCCCATTGCCACCGCTGAACACTTGCATGCAACCCAGTCAGAACCTTCCTCTGAATTTGCAAGACAAAATTTTAGAATATCTTCATTGCATTTAACACTTACACAGAGAGCCAGAAAAAATGGTATTGGGAGAACTTATTCTTCCAGAATCAGTACTTGTAAACTTCATCACCATCAAGTGTTACAAAAGGTCAAGAACTAAAAAGGATATTCTAAAGTCTTGTACCTACAATTATCCTTTCTAGAGTTGAAGCATTAAACACCAGAATCATTGGGAGATGTCCAAAAAAAAAGAGAGGGGGACAGAGATGTACAAAACCTGTGAAGAGACAAGTTTAATTTCTGCCATTAACTGGTTGGTTTGGGTTTGCTATTTCATGGTATACTCTGGCTTCACTTTGGAGGCATTACAATGTGTTTTTTTAATTAGATGAAAATTAAGCCATGATAACACATTTTTGCAGTGTCCCCTAAAATGTCCACTGCTGGCCTTCATGGTGGCATGGTCTTGCATTGGAGGGATCCTTCTGATCCAAACTGTTAGGGCAGTGCCTCTGCTTCTGTGCTCCAGCAGAGCATGCCAGACTGCATCAAAGGATAAGAAGGTAATTGATCCCACAGAGGAAAAGAAAGAGCCTGAGGCAAGAGACAGACACACAAACTGGAAGAATGCAATGTTCGTGCTTTTACTTAAATCAATACTAACTACAAGAAGCTGCTGTAGCTGCAGGCTCTTAGTCTATGAATGACTCTCGGGTCTGGAGAGGGGTTTGGTGATTTCTGTGTGCTAGAAAGAACCTGCAAACTGTGCATGAAAGGGGAACCAAGGTGGAGAAAACCAAAGCTACCAGGAATTAACAATGCTTGCAAATAGGCACAAGGAGTAATGGGAAATCTTCCTGCTTCAAGGACGCACTGTTTTGGAGGTGGCAATATGTAGGCTTAAACCCATCAGCTAACATCAAATGAGACAGTAAAGAGATGCTTTTCACAATAAGATTTCCTGACCTAGGCTGGATGAGAATCATAGAATCTTCCAGCTGGAAAAGACCTCTGAGATCATCCAGTCCAACCGCACCCATCATCCACTAAACCATGTCCCTCAAAAAAATCATCTATCTGTTTTTTTTAAACATCTCCAGGGATGGTGACTCAGTCACTTCCCTGGGCAGCCTCTGCCAGGGCCTGACCACCCTTTCAGTAAAGAAATTCTTCCTAATATCCAGTCTGTACCTCCCCTGGCACAATTTATGGCCATTTCCCTTAAGAGGCAAATCAGACACCCATCGGTTCCCTGAGAACCATGTCCACCTGGAGATCATTTATTTTGGCTGGAGTAGCAAGTAGCAATATGTGAATTTATCATCATCGGATAAACATTAATAAAATGTCCCAGGTTAGAGCAATAGTGATTTTTCTGTCAAACACCAACTGATTGAAAGATAAACAGCAAAATTTCATTTTCTGCTCTAGAAGCTGGAAGGACCAAAGGGTAGAAACACAAGAACAAACACGAATTCTTTGCAAATAGCTTCCTCTCTTCTAATTTCCCGTGTAACTTCACTTTTGGTATGGCTTGTGGAGGTAACAGCTATTGATCTACAACTATTTTGACAAGGAGAGGTGCTGCAGAAACAGCAGAAATCTCATCAAGTCGTTGTCAGCTAATCTGGCCACACAGTAAGGGAGCAAACAATTAACACCAAGCACTAGCTGCTGGGCTCATCATTATCCAGCAAGCATAAGGTCCTCTGAGGACTTGAATTCACATTTGGGTTCAGCTGGTAATGTAAAAGCCACACCTGAGTAATGTTTGCCTGCAGAGCTGATTTCACAGAGTACAGAAATACAAGCACAGGAGCTCCAAACCTGTTTTCCATTGACTGGAGCGTACAACGTCTTATTTATCACGAGCCAAGTGGTGGCTAAACTCACCCAGCAAACTCATAAAAGCATTAGTTTGTATTTGTTGTTCACATTCAGAAACATTATACATCAAAAAGGTCAATGCTTCCTAACTAATTCAATTATAGCAGAGCCATCTATCATTACTAGCTCAGTTAACACCACGTTAGCTTGCAGGTTTCAGAGAATGATAAAAGTTGGAGTGTCCATACAGGATACTCCAATTTAACAACAAACCTTTTTGTGATAACAGAGCTCACTACAAACCTTTCTTCAGCCGTTCTCTACCAAATGCTTTGTATCATATCTGAACCACTACTTCTTGCAGGTGGCAGGGTGGGTAAATGCATTGAGAGACAGTGCTGCAGCCTGAAGCCATGCTACCTATGCACAGCTTGAAAAATGAGAGTCCTCAAGAATGTTTCATTTGCCTGCATTTGTTATTAAAGGCATGGTGACTGGGATGCATTTGTTGGTCGTTTTTTAATAGATTTCATCAAAGAAAGAACCAGTGCCCTCCCTGCAGTGACTGGAAATCTGGATGTAAGATAGCTAACAAGGCAAGGATTTATTTAATAAACCTGTGCAATCAGATAGAACAAGAAAATATGATATTCCAATTTTTTTTGGAAGTGTAGACAAGCAATCTGGACAACCACAGGCTCTTTAGTCTGATTTCACAAGCAAGTCAGGCTTTTTAATGCATGATAAAGGAAAGGGCTCTGGAAGTAAATGGTGGCAGGAGAAAATGCATCAAGATAAATCACACCCAGCTACGCCATTATCTCTTTCTCTGATAAAAATCCTCATTTTTTAAAGCAGCACATATAGTCTATCTGGGCTTCAGCAAAACAGCTGACAGGGAAAATTAGGTTCATTGGAAATTATGTGGATTAATTCATGACTGCTAGCCACTTTCCCACCCACCCTGTAGGAAAGATGCTGTTTCAAAAAGAGGATGAGCATGTGGTATGGATGTTACTAGAGGAATTCCTCCAGGAGTGGGATCTATTTCAGTTGCTATTTTCATTAATTACCTCTGGACAGAGCAGAAAAACACTAATTAGACAGAAATCTGGGAAGCATTCCCAGATAAAACCGGAATGTTGCACGGGAACAGAGGCAGATGGATGCACTAACACAAAGAAAGTTATGATTTGTACTTAAGGACCAGCAGGAATATCTGTGAGCACCTGGAATTTTATAAGTTGGGAGCAAGGGGAAAAGAGAACCATTAGTCTGGCACAGGATGTGTAAGGGTGCTTGGCACGCTGTGGCCATGGAAGAGCAAAGACAACAGGATGAGTAGCTCAGCACACAGGTGCTGCAGGGAGGTGTTGACACATTTACAGACCAGGATGGGCATCATTGGCAAGGACAAGGCACAATCTCGCTGGGAATACTCTGTCCCACGTGGTCTCTTGTGCTCAGCAATGTCCAATTCAGAGCAAGAAATAACTGGGCTGAGCTGCTGTTGTAAGAGGAAACTGTACAAACTGCTTCATTTAGCCTTGCAAAATGAAGTCTGAGAGGGGTTGTGATTATTTTCTATAAATACATCAAGGGGGTAAACACAAGGGAGAGAAAAGAGCTATTTAAGCTGAGGAAGAATATTGGCACAAGAACAAATAGATGTAAATTGAAGAAGAACAAATTTAGCCCAAAAAAACTTCTTCAGAGAAGTGAATTTTCAGAATAGCCACATAGGGAGAATAAACTTCCCTTCTCTCCTTCCAGCCTTGTTCAGTTATTGAGCACATTTGTACGGCACATTTGGGTGGGTTGATAACACTCTGCTCACACCACCAGGTAAAGATCCCACCCTCTCACCCCAGCAGGATCTGGTGGATCAGTTCCTCTGCCCAGAGTGGGGAATATGGCCCAGTGCTGCCTCTTTCAGGGATCTCCAGAGTGGACCATTGGACTGACAGAGCCACCTCCTCCTCTGTGTCCTGCTCTATCACCTTTACAAAGAGACCTGCTGACATGTCCACAGCCACCCAGATCTGCTCCATCCCTGCAGGACCATTGTGTTGATGCCCGTCCTGTGTCAGGGCATCCTCTGCTGACAGAGGAGGGAACCCAAAGGCAGCAAGGCTTAGCAAGAAGGATTCATGCAAAGGAGAGCTCAGAACTATAGGATGTTTAACATTAATGGGAATCAGAGACTATAATACTGGACTCAATCCTTATGTTAGTGGTAGGGAGGTCTTTTAAATCATGAAAAAAATCATTATTCATATTTCCACAGTAGTATTATCATGAGACTCACAAAATACCATGTATAATGATACTTAATGTACCATGATACCAGCATCGTGTGGTAAACTGAGACACAGAAAGTCAATGTCACAACTCATCAGTACTCTGATCACCCCTCCTCAGCTGAATTATCCTGCTCTAATCTTGCAAGAGGCCTAAAAACCATTGCTGTCAAGGTCAGAGAGGAGAGCAGCACCAATGCCAGCAATGTTTTTTCCCAGCTCCCCAGTGCCTTGTTCGAGTCACTGCCGTGCCCTCCCTGCCGAGAGGCACAGCAGCCCAGAAAGTCATTTTGCTACGCTGAAGCTTTCAGTGCAACACATTCACACTCCCTCTTTGGACGGTCTTCTTCCATCAGGAAATGTATTTTAGCATCCTCCCGGAGTAGGTTTTTTTTTCTCAGGGCAAACACATCATTTTCTCAAGCATTTTTTCATTATCACAACAGAGCTGATCTGACGACGCACAAGTAATGTGGGACTTTGCTTCTACATTTTGTTTCAGCCTGCAATGAAATTAGATGGAGGGTGTTTTACATCCTTGCATATCACACTGGGAAGTGCCAGTGACCCAGCAATGAATGAGTCAAATCCAGAAGCGGAGACTTAAGTGTGTGCTGGTATTTCAATGAGTGGGGCAATAGCACCATAATTCTCATCACTCTTGCTTTGAGTCACGCATGAGAACTCTCCTGCAGACCCAAATGAGCTCATATATCCCTCAAGTATAAATAGGAAATGCAGTCCTCTCCTCTGGACATCAACTACCAATTTGTGTGCTGCTTCTTACTGTTCAGATCATATTGTGGACTGATATTATCACTTTTGCCATTAAGTTTATTGTTTTTATTTATACCAGCTGGAGTCATTCTTTTTAACAGAGACTATCACTGTACTTTATAAATCTTATCACAAAGATAAATCAAGAGTAACATTTTTTTTCTAGTCTATGAATCCATAATTGACATTTACTCTCTGATGGTTTATGCAGATGAGGAGCTTTCTCAATACATTTCTACACACACAACCCCCCCCATATGCTTCTCTAGAAAACCCAATGAATTTTAAATAGAAACCTTCCAGATTTTCTGTGCATGAGGGCAGATTTTATTTGCACATTGAACAAACTCCTGGAAGAGAAACACATTTATTTTAATACCTACTGCTGTATCTGAGAACATATTTTCCTTTACATAGATAAAACCTTCAAAAAAAAGTATCAATAGAGTATTTTCTCAAAAACTCTTGTGGCTCTGGGAACTTTCCCTCTGAAATCTGCCCTACCTAATGCAGCTGGGCACCCTTTAAAAGTCATTGTGGGGCTGCAGGTGTAGCCACTGAAGGATGCTATGTGATACAGGGTACAGGGGTTTGCAGGACCTCAGGGCCCATGGAGCCTCCCAATTTCCAAATACCAACCCAGTGGGGCACAGCTCAGCCTTGGCTCAAACTGGTGCAGTGGTCTGTAGACAATGCTGGTCACTGGGACTTGGGTGTGTGAGGCTGCCTTTTTGCCCAAGCCCTCGCTTTTATTCCAGTGGACTTTAAATCCTTCTAATGTGCCAGTGCTTTAGGAGAAGAAAGACATGAAGGACCTAATTTTAATCTGGATCCATCACAGAAAAAACAAGATTTCATGAGTGCAATACTCTTTGGGGGAATATTTGAGCTTCTTCCTCTTCTTCTAGCATTATATAAAGGCCCTATTAATAGGGAAAATATCATTTCCTTAAAGAAAAAATGCCCTTTCAAAATGATACACGTCAGTCCAAACTGATGGCTTAAGTTTAACATTAAAGATGAAAGAAACACCAAACCCTGAACCAGAGTTTGATTTATATAGTACTGTTCCTTCCGAGAGGATTTGTGGAAGCAAGAACTTGCTCTGTGTTTTTCTTTGTAAAAGAAAAAGAACAAAATCAATTTTTATAAAGCAAGATTATTTCAAGAGTCGAGTTATCAGACATGCTGGCTGTATCTGGGACATCTGTTTTTCTCTCCCCCATCTTTTCTCTCATAAGGCAATGACTTCAGAGAAGACTGAAAAGGGGCCCAGAGCCTGCCCAAAACTAGGTTATCTATTACTGCTTTTCTCAACATGATTAAACTTGTCTTTATTGCAATTTCAGCCATTTTCAGCTAACCTGAGCAACAGAAGCCCAGCTCTTCTCCCCAGACCTATGCTTCCTGCAGTCAGCAGCATCCCTGGTCCCACTGGGTGGTCCCTTCACGCCCTCCTCGTTTGACTGCTCACTCATGCTGGTAGGACACACCACCAGGCACACAAGCACCCAGCATCCCAAATTCAACATTTTCCCCAGGGTGGGGGCTGCTGCCTGTGGGAATGGTGTTGGTAGCACTTGTTAACAAAGGCAAAACACTGAATTGCTTCTCCAGTAATTACAGGGTAATGTTTTGGGAAATGGGGTGCAAGGCTCCTAACAACACAAGCATAGACTGTTCTTACTGGACTTCAGAGTTTTTGACCTCCCAGGCTTTTGCAGAAGGGATATTCACAGCATCTATCACTGTTTAGAAAACATCCTCCTCTTTTAGCAGCACATGCCAGCTCACAGCCCAGGAGACAACATGTGTTAGAAGACCCTTAGACACAGTTGGTGTTTTAATCTTATGGGTGCCCTGGCATGAAGTCTTCAGCTGCCCAAAGCAATCCACATCCACTGGATCTTGTGGACCTAGAGCAGGTGTGGAGGTGATCCAGGTGCTTGAGAGCAGATAGGAAAAGACAAGCTGGTATGGGGCTGCAGAAGGAAGCATAGGGTGTGGGAGAGCTTAAAAGATGAGTTTCACTCCATCACAGCAGGCAGAAGCTGTCCACAGTACCTGAAGGGGGCTACAAGAAAACTGGAGAGGGACTTTTTACAAGGGCATGTAGTGATAGGACAAGGGGTAATGGCTTTAAGCTGAAAGAGGGTAGATTTAGATTAGATATTGGGAAGAAATTCCACACCATGAGGGTTGTCAGGCACCAGAAGAGGTTACCCAGAGTAGTCAGGGATGCCCCATGTATTCAGCACTACATTGGATGGAGCTTTGAGTAACCTAGTCTGGTGGAAGGTGTCCCTGCCCATGGCATGGCATTTGGAACTGAATGATCTTTAAGTTCTCTTACAACCCAAACCATTCCGTAACTATGGTGGTGGAAGGGTTAATCCAAGCACAAACAGCAGCTCCCATGGGGCCCTGTCTCAAAAAGGCTGTCCTTTCACAGGTAGAAAAAAAATGAGAAAACAGCTGCTAAAGAGAGAAAAGAGGCTGGATGGAAGTGGCATTGGAGAACTCCTCTGGGCTTGCACTAAGTCACTGGAGCAAGTGTGTTCTTTAATGTGTCTGAAACATTTCCAAAGAGAAACATGTTATTTTGGAGAAGGATGTTTTTATATGGAGCATAAAAGAGATGGGTTGCCAATAAAAGAGCACAGCAAAAGAAAACAATGAAAAACAACTGTATTAGTGGTTATCACACAGGTCAGCAATCAATGTTAGAGTCTTGTTAATGCTGCCATGCATTAATGTAAACGTATTTAAAACTCAAATGGATTAAGGATACCCACATAAGCACAATAAATCAGTTCATTCACCTGCCCCCAGCCAATTCAGAGAACAAGTTTTTTTCCCTCCTGTCCTGCATCTGCTTGTACAAGTGACATGTGAGTTTGCATCAGGATTTCAAACACCTGGAAAATCCAGAAAAAAATTCCAATCAAGTTGGATTTGACTCCAGGACTGCAAACAGCAAATGCAAACCCAGTTACGCGTTGAACACCCACAGTAGGATAGAGACAGAGCAAGGGAACTGCTGGGACCTTTGGTAAAGAAACCAGCAGAAAACTTGGCCTGGCTTTCCACCAAATGCTTGTGCTTTCTCTGAACTTGGAAAGAGAAGCTAAAAGGATACATTTGCCTGTTACTGTATTCTGTGTTTATTTTCTCTCCAAAAAAATTATAAAATAGTTATCCAGCTGCTGGGTTTCAATGCTGTCTATGCCAAAGGGACTGAACTACTTTACAGCTCTTCTGGGAGTTTGTTTTCTATGAAAAAAAAAACCCTTAAAGAAAACTGACAAGCTGGGTAACCAGGTAAACATCAACTTGAAGTTATCTGAAGTGCTGTTAGGCAAAACAAAGGGATTTTATTAAGCAGAGATGTGCCTCTTGTGTATTACTCTATGCCTTCCTGAATGCCCACAGGTGCAGCTACTAAGGCTACAGGAAGTTTAACAGGTATCCAGCCTGATCCACACTACACAGCACTGGGCAAAAATAGCCCTGAAAAAAACAAAACCAAAAAAAATGCAACACCACCAAAACTTGAATAATCTTGAATCTTCTAAGGCAAAACAGTCCAAAGCTTCATCCAGCTCTACATCACCTAATAAACACGAAATATTCAAATCTTACAGAAAACCTGACAGCCACAAGTCAGACTTTGTCAAGAGGTAAAATCCACTAGCTTTTAAAGGTTAATTTCTGGAAGATGCTTTATGTATATGGCTTGGTTGGATCCATTATTAATTTAGCAGGTTACAAAACTGTTGGTTCATTCTCACCGTGCTCTGTGCTGGAACATTAAGCTGTGGGAATTTTCCTCTCAACACTGGCATTTCATTATCTGCTTCTGTTGATTATTCAAATTGCATTAGATGTCAAGGCTTGCTAGATTCAAAGACCTCACTGAGATGAAGGCAGCTCTATCCATCACAGACAATGCCTAGGAAATGAGTACAAAAGCTACACCATCCCTCAGGATAACAAGTGAATGGTATGATGTAAAATATATCCACGCCATGCTTTGTTTAAAAGTCTCTTGAAATACCATAATAGCTTAGATTTAATAGGTAAGGAGGAGGGAGAAATCCATCCAGTTTCAAGATCATACTCTACGACCAGAGCTCAGTGAATTGCTCTGGTTTTTGGCCTTCATGTATATAATTCAAACCTAGAACACCTCTGCAGTACAAACATGCTTCAACCATGTAAAATGGGAGGCATTTACACAGCAGAGGAACAAACTAAGAAATCACACTTCCATCTGTCCCTCCAAAGCTTGGTGCAAGAGCAGGTCCAGCCTCTGACTGCCCCAGCAGCTTCAGATATCCTCTATGGACAAATAACAGCAAAACCTGAAGTTAAAGACAGCCTCATGGCTGCATCCCCCTGCAGCCTGGTTTGCAGCTCCAAAGGAGCCTCATCATTCTTGCCCACGAGGTCTGCTGCACCAAGGGCAGACCTGCTCTGGGACCCCACGAGCAGCACCTTGGTGCCCCATCCGTGCCACACCCAGGGGCAGACTCTCCAAAGCAGAGATATCTGATCCCAGAGCTTTGGTCAGGCACTAACAATGGAAAAGAGCCTGCACAGCCAGAAAACTGAATTTGCTTTAGTTTAATACAAAATATACACATATAAAGAAAGAAAAAAAAAGTGGAATTTGTCTAATTATTCTCTCAGCTGACCATATTAACCTCATTTCCTCCTCCTAAGTGAATATCTTATGTGATTTCTGTGCTAAAAGCAGCTGAATGTCAGAGACATTGATCTTGGCTCCAGTCTCTGTTTTTATAGAGTTTGGATCCATTCTGTTTTGGCACCACAATATTGGTTTCTATTTGTGTCAAAATGCCACTTTCTGTTTTGTTTTTGCTTGCTTAGTCCTTTGGAGGACAAGTGCCAGCCTAAATACCTGGGACAGCTAAATTCCCATAGGAAGAGACCTTCTCAAGTCCCTGGAGCATCCTCCCGGTGCTTCCAGGGGACAGAGGTACCAGCTGGAGGGGAAAGTGATTTCTGAAAATGACTGAACTGACTACAGACATCACTGCCATTGGGTGCCCACCCACCAGCACAGTGGGACCAAACCATGCTGGTGGTGAAGCAGCAGGGTTTCCATCTCTACCCTCGTAGCTTGTAACCACAATTTCAGTTTGAGAGATGATAGCTCTGTGAAATGACAGAGGGAAAAGCCTCTGCCCTCCACAAGCCTCAGACCAATTAAATTTAAAGCCTAGTGCTGATTTTTTGGGGGGGAGGGAAAGCTGCTCTGCATTCAGAGCATCCTCATCCTTTTATTTCTGTTATCTTCTCCCAAAATACTGGACATTGTCTCCAGGTCCCTGCATGTAATCTAGAAAATAAGTACAAAGCATTTTTCCCCCTTCTATGACAACACACTCTATAAAGGCACATTAATCACAGAGCTCGTGTTCATTTATTCACGCCATCACAGACAATAAATATTCTTTAGTTTTGAAGGTTTCTTCAACAGATGAAGGTTAAGGTGCCAAAAGACAAAAAGAAGAAAAAGGAAATAAAAAAGCTATATCAGAACATTAAACATGGGAGAATATTGAGCCAACGCACTCATGGATTTCTTGCCAGAATTACTTGAAAGACTTTCACAACTGAAACCAGGACAGAATAAAAGGAGTTAAAATACTAAATGAATGTGCTGAACAATTGAAAATAACAAAAAAGGTGAACAGAAACACTAACTGAAGAAAGTTAGCTGTGATCCCAATGCATTCCCACTATCCACAATAATACAAGTGCTTCTCAGGGCAGGAGTTACCCTTCCCTTGGGCAGCACGAGAACAGGGGTTCTGTTTGGGTTGTAGGTACCCATTTGCAGGGTCAAATTCTCTTCTCTGTCCCCAGCACCAGGACAGGGTGAGCAGACTGGGAAGATGTCAGGAGGGGTCTCAAATAAGATTTTCCCTACTCCCAAGGCCTTAGTACATCATGGGAAATTTAAAAGGTACCTGCTCCCAGCTTTGGAGAGAGGAAGTTCTCCATGAGCTCTGCATCTGGGCAGTAGAACCCCAGTGGGGAAACCATCAACCTCTTATCTATCCCCCTCGATGCTGTGACACCAGATGGAGACACATGCTGCTTCTTTCTGAGAAAAGTCAGAAAATGAAGGTCAACCCCAAATGTGCAATGACTTGGGGGAAAGCTCATGGCCCGTGTCCACAGAGCTCATCTGCAGCTCCGCTGACCTAAAGAGGATTGCTGGTGCTTGCCCCTGTCAAGGACAAGAAGGGAGTTCAGCAGCCTGCAGACAAAACCCAGTACCAGCATGGTTACAAACCTCCTGGCAGAGCAGATCCCCTTGGCCCAGGGCAGATCATAGAATCATCTGGTTGGAAAAGACCTCTGAGATCATCAAGTCCAGCCATACCTGTCCCCTTACTCAACAATGTCCCTCAGAAACTCATCTACCTGCCTTTTAAAGGACTCAACGCCCTCCCTGGGGAGCTGTTCCAGTGCCTCATTACCTTTTCAATGAAGAAATTTTTTGTGTTGTCCAGTCTGAACCTCCCCTGGGGCAACTTGAGGCCATTTCCTCTTATCCCATCACCTGTCACTTGGGAGAAGAGACCAACATCCACCTCACCACAACCTCCTTTCAGGCAGTTGTAGACAGTGATGAGGTCTCCCCTCAGCCTTCTCTTCTCCAGGCTGAACAACCCCAGTTCCCTCAGTCTCTCCTCACAGGACTTGTTCTCAGATGAAGCAGAGGGAGGTGGTTCTAATCAAGATCTTGGTCTGGGAGAGTGAAATACCCCCAACCCCCAAGCCACCAGGCAACAATTAATTCACATCCTTTCCAAGTCCTTGGCCAGGTGCAAAGCACTGTCCTGGGAAATGTTTTCAAGAATTCCTGCTCCCTGGCTGTCAGCTCTCCTCACTGCCAAGGAGGATGTTTTTACAGCTATTTATCCCTCTCAATGTGGAAGGCAATACAGACTGACCCTCTTTTGCCACCTTTTGGAAAACAAGGATGCGTACACCACTGTGTCAGCCTGACAGCAGAGGTCTCCTGTCAGCCAAGTGTCCTGGTGCTGCTAAACAAGGAGAGGAGCCTGATTTCCCACTGCACGTTAGTATTAAAACCAGAGGACACCACTTTGTCAGTATTTCAGTTCCAGCCACAAACCACAACTCCCAGGTGCTGGACTCTAGAGGAAAGGCATCTTCTGCAGATGTCTAAAAGCAGAGGAAGTGACAAGCATGATGCTAGGTAGGAATTAAAACAAGGAAACATAGATCAGTTCAGATTCAGGGCTCAGGGGACAGTCAGCAACCCCTTCCCAAGGAACAAATGGGGATGAGAAGTGTGAAAGCACAGAGCTGTGGACAGAGCCAGCGTTAGATCCGCACCATCTCCTAAAGAAGCCAAACCATTTCCCAGCTCAGCCTGCTTTGAAGACAACAACATGAAGTTTCAACTCAAGAGCACCAAAGACAGGTGACCGAAGTGGATTATGGAGCAAACAGCAGGAACAGCCAAGGAAGTGGAGTGAAATACAAGAGCTGCTTGTTGTCTGTACTAAGAGCCTAATGGGGCAAAGTGGTTTGTGAACATCTCTCGTGGGAAGACATCACCCACAGGAACAGCAACGCTTTCAAAACCTAATTAGGCCTTGCCTACAAACAAAAAATGTCAGAGTGAAATACAGGTGTCTGATCCAAATTTGTCAAGTGCCTCCCAGTTTTTCCATAACAGACACTGCAGTTTGACAGAACTATGATGCGTGAAGACTCATCTGCAAACTGTAGATGATGAAGACATGAATAAGGGAATAAAAATCACTCTTGGAGATAGTCTTCATCAATTAGATTCTGTTCCTTGAATTAATTCCTCCAATATAAGGGCTGTTCTACAGGCCATTTACAAGTGACCAAGGAAACCTAAGTTGCCAGCAATTTCCTGTAACAGTCAGAAAACACAGTAACCGATAAAAAAGGTGAATGCAAGTTATTAAGTCTTCCAAAACTCCTTGTTCAAATTCTGAGTTGGCCATTATTTTGTAGTTAATCTTCTGTCCATTTGTGGTGGTGAGGGAGGCAGATGTTTAATTAGTTTTAACAAAAATTTCCATTAAAAATTGTCTTGCTTCTACTGAACTAGATTTATAACCTGTGTAGACAGACAATTGAAAAGCCAGAGAAAAATATTCTGTGGGGAATCCAAGGAAATCTGTATCTCAGAACATTTTCTCCTGCACTCAGGGACCTTCAAGGTCTGTAGACTCAGATACAAAAAATACATGCATTTTTCAGCTGTCACCATCACTTATTCACTTAACAAAGGAAAAAGAAAAGCCTAATTACTCATGGGTGCCTTTTTAATTTGCAGGGTTAGCGATGTTTAAGAAAAAAAAAAGAGAAAGAAAGAAAAACACCCTGATGAATTACTCCTGCACTTCGAGCAGTAAAAGGCAGTGATATTTCCAAGCTGGTAGGTCCAGAGGGGAGAGCTCAGGAAGCATTACAACACGCAGAGTTATTCCAGCCTAATACTAACATCACAGGGTTGCATTCAGTTTTCAGCCCTCTGCAGGCTTTGTTTACATGTTTTAAGTAACATTTTGCTCAAGGACTTATTTCAAGGTTATTCTGCCCAAGCCATTTCATCAAGACAATTTGTATACCCACCCTCCTCACATACAACTTCGCCACCATCCTCAATGCAAGCAGAGGTTTGTTTTGTTGGTTTGTTTTCACTGTACAAAAAAAAAAAGATTCTGAGCTAGACTAGGGCCTTTTTTTAATAGAAAAATGATCCTTTCATCATAACCCCCCAGCTGTACTGGGAAAGCCCTCCACACGCAGACAAACCTGTTAACAGATAACTATGAGCACTTTCAAGCCAGTCTTTTTTAATCACATATTTTATTATTATAGTGTTGAGCATGGAAAGACCTACAGTCCAGGTTATTTTGCCCCTTCAACCCCCCCACTGCCCCACAGGTGACTGAGAACAGATCCACCCGCAGAAGGCTGTTAGCACAATTTCCTATTTCTTGCAATTTTCATTCCTCTTCTCTTAATACTGCTACAAAATTCAATGCTCTCCCTTAACCTAGAAGATTTGTGCATATGGAATAATATAAACAAACTCCATGATTAATTATTTGCAAATACCAATAAACACGTTTTGGGGCACTGCACAGCCACATCAATGCAAATTGGGCTTAGATGTGAAACAGCTAAGGAGCTGAAAGGACTTGCATTTGATCACAGAAAAAGCCTGTAAGCACAATGAGCCTTTGGCCTCTTTCAAGCTGCATTCTCATGATTTCCCATCTGAAGGGGAAAAGAAAAGAGGAAGAAAAAAGAATTGCAAACACATTTCTTCCAGGGCAGATTTCGGCCTTATACACAATCAAAATTTTTTCTTCTTTAAATAACACTCTTTGCCACAATGAGCAGCAAACTACATTAGCCAAGACCATTTTTAAAACTGCTGTTATGAAAAATTGGTTTTTCTAGTAAACACAATCCTGTGTCTAGACTGGGCCTCAGAAGTATCCACTAAAACCACACAGAAATGCAGCAACAGCAAAGCTTTCCTTCACAAGAGAATATGTAACATTTTTTAGCTGAAAGACAGTGCATTTGTATTAGGTATTACGAATATTTATTTCCAGTGAGGGTAGAGAGGCCCTGGCCCAGGTTGCCCAGAGGAGTGGTGGATGCCCCATCTCTGGAGGTGTTCACGGCCAGGTTGGAAGAGGCTTTGAGCAACCTGACCCAGTGGAAATCATCCCTGCCCATAGCAGGGGGTTGAAACTGGATGATCTTTAAGGTCCCTTCCAAACTGAACTATTCTATGACTCAAGTCCAGAGCAAACCTTCACTGAAGAACTGGAGAGTTTCAAGGAGCTCCTTTGAAGCGGGGGAGCTAAATTCTCTCCCCAGGCTGAGCTCCAGTCTTTTCCCAGGTGGTTCAGGTGCATCTGCTGGGTGATTCCAGCCTCTCTCTCACCTGGAGTCAGGTCTCTGAAGAGCTATTTGAAAGTCCAGCACTCAGGTCAATAATTACCTCATCAGATGCTGTGTTGCCATGTGCCAACAGTTGGGCCTCAGTGCCTCCTTGCCCCTTGCTGCCAAACCTCAGCACAGCCCACCATGAAGGCAGCCTGCAAAGCCTCATGCTCGATGAGGAGAGCTGGGAGTCAATACTGACAGGAGCAAACCCCAGAAGGGACTCACTGCAAGGAAACATTGTGAACATCTTTGTGTTTCCATCAGGGCCAGGTTTGCCTCTGGTCCCCATCCAAGGCCAAGTGGGCTGTAGCCCCTGGGATGAGCTCCTGCCTCCAGATCCATCCTGCTCCCCATGGCTGGCACCAGCCATCAAACCTCTGCTGTCACACAGAGGCCATTCCCTGCTCAGAAATGCCCAGACAGTTTAGATTATCATCATCCTCCTCCCCACTTTCTGAAATGCATCTTGCACTTGTGCCCAGGGCAGGAGCAGTTTAGACAGCACATATAGAAATAAATGATAACTATAAAAAATAACAGCAGCAAGGAGGAAACCGCATCTCCCAGAGTGTGTTAAGAAACAGGGAACAAGCTGCACTGAATATCAGATCAGGAAGGATGGAGTTTTTCTTCCTCCTCTTCTCCCCTGTGAAACCCCAAAGGCATTTCTTACTCAGCTCTGAGGCACAGTGCCAGCACCTCTTCTAACAAACTTGTTTTCTGGCCAAGCATGGGGACTGAGAAACTCCAGTTAATCAGAAAATGTCCTGCTCTCTCTGCTCCAGTGGGTGCTGGGTTTTTCTAAATGACTTCTTTACACCCTGTGACAGGAACAGAAAGTCCTGACGGGAGGAGTCTGTTTTCCCCTCCTTTTTCCCTCAATTACAGATGTCCATTCCTCCCTCCTCCCCTTCCCTGAGCACATCCCATTTACCAGAATTCCTCAGGGACACATACATCCTCTTTCTCTTCTGAACTTATTGCTCCCATCTGGCATGTCGTCCATCATTCAAGTAACAGTTTATAGGAAGGAGTTTGAAAATACACTGTGTGTGGTACGAGGGCCTAAAAAAGCTGCTGCAAACTATTCATCAGGAGAAAGAGTGGATTTCACTACACCTTGTCACTTATCTGTTTGGTCTAATCAGTGGAAAAGGGTGGAGAGGACTGCTTGCAGAGGTTTGAAGTGCCCTGCATGGGCCAATAAGGCAGGACATCAAAATACAAGGGAGAAAATAAATTAAAGATGAAAAGTGATACTAACGTAAACCTGGGAATTTCCTGAATCTGAAACATTCAAGGGGCAGGTGGATTCCTAGAGCATTGCTATCCCTGCTTAAAATGATGGAAATGGTCCCTGAGCACAGGGAGGGGAAGCAAAGAAAAACCCCAGGAGTGTTGCAAGAAGCACATTGAGGGCAGTGATGGAGTTAAAAATTCCAGCTCATCAATGGGACTTGAATGGGCTGGTGAGAGACAACTGAGGAATGTGTGTGATAGTACAAAGATGCTGAGCAAGATCCTTCAGGATCAAGACAGCTTTGGCAGGATCCAAAGCCAGCCCTTGAGTAATAGAAACATCACTGCCCAAATAAACTCCAGCAAGCATCGAGATGCTGCTGAGCATATAAAGCAGACAGGGCTCTTTGTGGCAGCAGACAGGCTCAGAGCAAGTCACTAAAGACTGGATGATTACCCCAGGGAAGAGTTACTGCAAGCCCTGCTTCTCTTGTACTCTTCTCAGCTCAGCCTCCACAAGCCACCTTCTCAGACTGAGATCTCTTCAATGCAGCACACACCATGGGGGGGCTCCTGCACAGCAAGAATGGAATGAAAAATAAATATAACTTAGCATGGTCCCAAAGCTAAATGAAGACTTAGCTTCAATTTGCACTCCAAAAGGTGGATTTTGAGCTCTGGAACGCAGATAGGATGACTAATACGAATGAGTTCATAGAAATGGAAATCACCCCCATCTGAAGTGGAAGTAAAAACTAGAGCTTAATACACTCAAGTTAGGGGGACTGGGTAATTCCTGAGGATAATGATAATTAAAAAAATAAATCTATCAAGGCATAAATGGCAGTGTGTGCTAGGGAACAGCAAATGTAAAACTGTGTTTAAGAAAAGCCCATTAATCTGACTGCACTAGTGTGCAAGATTTCCTGAACAAGTTATGAAGGGAACAATAATTAAAAGATACGGTGGTTAATGGAAAGCAGTATAAAATGTAGCACAGGTTTACAAAAAGGAGCTCATATCAGACTGAATCCAGTATCTTTAAAGAGCTGGTTTTCAACGGAGGAAGTGTGGAAGGTCTAATCTATTTGGACATCTGCAAGGAACTCTGTAGTAAAACTGCATGGGAAATTTCTAGTTTGAACTAGAAAAAAAAAGAAAGGGTGCTACAAGAATTAGTAGCAGGCAAGGAACTTTCCAAGAAGGTGACCAGGATACACACAGAAGGGTTATCAGTGCCAGAGGAGGCTCAGCTCTGCTGGACTGAGGTCCAGGATAACCCTGTCTGGTATTTCAGTGACAGCACTGGCTCAGGCAGGACAACTCTGATGGCAATCGTGGTGGGAGACACCAGCTCCAGCAAGGCTGGACTTTACTGCTCAGGGGCCACAGAGTAACCTCCAGGGCTCAATTAATAAAGAATAAAAAAAAGAAAAATCTTTAAATTCAGGCATGCATTTAGGCATTAATGAGCATCTGTTGTCTGACATGAGAAATCATCATCATTAACCTATCCCAGAGTACACGAGACACCAAATGAGAGGTAGCCATGAAAAAAAAAAGAGAAATTCAGTCTAAAATGCACCAAGTCAGGAATTTCTGCTAGGAGTTACCAAAGCCTTGCATAATGCCACAGAAAAGAGCAGCGAGGTGGAGGGTGTATCCACCATTTCATCGTTCACATTTTGGGAAGTCTGAACGCCACCATCACCCAGACATGCATGATGTCCTTTCCAGACATGGCTATAGAAGCACCACCTTGAGGTCAGCAATCCACCAACCAAAAATCTCCTCATCTTACATCTGGCTGAAAACAAACAGCTAACAGATCCCTCCTGGTGACACACACAAGCCCCAGCTCAGCATTCACCAGCTGATAGCTGCATCCCACCTGGCACAGATCAACTGCCAACAAAGCATTTTCCCCTGTTGTGTTCTTGCCCTCCCATCTTTTATCTTAGACTAACTTTAAAAAATTAAAGCTGGGTTTCTATGGTTGATGAAATTCAATTCTCACATCAAGGACTTAATAAACATACATGCAGAATGAACTTCTTTCAGGCAATGTAAGAATTTATTGTCCTTTGAAGTTGACAAGGACAGTGGCGCAAATGGCCTTACTTTTAGAAAAGTTCTGTGGAAAGTTTGTCATAAAGCATAGAGTTTCTGATGCTCCCCAAGCCTGCAGTGTTCTCACAGCTGCAGAACAGCTTTGTTTCCTCACATGGCTTCAGTTTCTCCTCTGTCTCTTCTCTCCAAGCTCAGTCACATCACAGCAAATGACAAGATGCGAAGTTTGCTTCATGCTGACAAAGAGGAGATCTAAATACTCCATCCCCAGCTAAGAATACTGCTGGGGCACTGAAGGGGGACATCAAGCACATGACAAACCAAGTGCCCCACGAGAACCAACAGCATTGGCCCCCACTACACCTGGACTCACTTTAGTGATGTTTTGCAACATTTGAAGCCATTCCCCATAATTGAGGGGAACCCCCTGAAATCTGCTGTATGTGTAGCTTAGAAAAGACACCCATTGGCAAAGGAAGAATCTTGGACCCTTCTCTTGTGATCAGACAGGGAAACAGTGCTTATTTTTGGCTGGTAATCAATATCATGCTGGCACCAATCACTGATCCCAACACTGATCTACTGTGGAAAAGTCCAACACACAAATCCTCAGGCTGTGCCAAGGAAGTCCAACACTAAACAAGAGTGACATTGGTCTGGACCAAATCCTGGCTGTGTTGCTGCCTGGGAGACTTTTCCACAAAGGTGACTTCACCTTGCCTTGCAGGAGCACACTGGCACCTTGAGTTTTCCCCAGGCACAGTGGCTTTTCAGCTCCACCATTGCAAGGCAGTGCCCAGAAGGCACAATTTTCTCTATATTAGCAAAGTGGCAGGAGATTTCAGCAGCACGAAAAGTGCCTGTATGGCTATTAAAGAAATAAAATCAGGAAAGGCTGCACATGCTGAGTGGTACTAAACAGCCATAAAATTCAAATCAGACTGCATTACGTTGCACAAACTTCACCCCAAACCCACCCCAAGCAAGGTTATTAAATGGAAGTGATTCAAGTGCTATAAGGAAAAAACAATATGAAAATTCTTGAGGATGCCAGTGCATAATTTTCCCATCTCAAGACTGTAACGTGGCAGTGCTAGGAAGGTTTCTTATTTTGGAAACATCAGGCAGGCACATTCTGTCTCCATCCCAGCATGCTCTAATCAAAAGCATCCCGATCTCAGGTTCGGCAGCTATTTGCAGGAGCAGCCAGCAGTGTGCAAGCCATCAGAGATTACAGAAGAGACCAGTCCTGCACCAAGCAGCCTTAGCTGGGTCTCCTACCTTCCTGAAACATCTGTGTCTCTCTGCTTTAATGTCTCCATCCACTGCTGCATGGACCAGATGGGAACAATACAGACAAGATGTGAGCAGTGTGGCCAAACCAGGCTTTCCAGGGCATCACTCGCTCAAGGATGCTGAAGATAATTCGGTTTAATTGCATTTTCCAGGGTGTGTCTTGCAGCCATACAGTGAAGAAAGCAGGCAGGAGGCTGAGAGCAGGGTAGGAAGGTGCTCAAACAGCTTGGAAAGCACCTGCAAAGAGCAACAGCACTTAAAAATTTAGCTTTCCAACAGGAGACAAGAAGTTCCAGTCCTGATGTAATTTATGGTTCAAATGTTTTAAAAGAAGCTCAGCTATGCACAGACTCATGGCTCTGCCTTCCCTGGAAGCAGAGGTTCAGACATTGTGAAATGGAAATCAATGTCAATGAGCCAGAGCTCACTTTTCATTACAGAAATAATGAATAAACAGCTACTCCTCACAAAGGGCAATAGAAAACTTTACAAGACCATCCACAATTTGAATCCTAACAAGCTTAAAATATATGAATACCACAAGCATTTGATCTTTTATGAGAAAGAGAATAATATTCATTTCCTGCTGAAGAATATTTTGATTTTTCACCTTCTATGATGAATATCTCAGTCAGAAAATCAAATCAGTTCGCATTACTACATGTATATCATCAGATCATACTGAGGTACCATTCAGAAGGTAATTGAATAAAGTATTTAATCTTAAATGACATTCAAACAGAAGTAAACAATTTTCTCACTATTAAAAAGTATCACTCTTACTTAACAAGCTGCAGACACAATGACAGCTTTTAAAGAGATTGCAATATTAATCTGGACAAAATGACAACTGACAATATCTCTTCAGTGGTCTTTAGAAAATGAAGTTTGCTTGCAGAAGTTTAAGTCACTGTCTCAGAATCTCTCTGGGAAAGATCAGCTGTGCATGAAGACGGTCAGAAATTTGTGGAAGACAGGTTTTATTTGCTGAAAGTTTAAATATAAGATTTTAAAAAGAAAACTGATGCAGTTTATAAACCAACCTCTTGCTATTTCTCTTAATTAGTCTCTTACTACTCTTAACTTTTGGTGACAGTATGAGGATCTTGTCCTAAGAGTCAGTATGTAACTGAAATTATAGCTACGGGAAAAGGCAATACATACCCTTAGTAATCAGTATTTTTTTTATTTCTGCTCTTTCCTATAAAGGGAGACTTTGAACTATTTCCATTGGAAAACTGTGATAGCTTTCACCAGAAGCCTTCTCTTAAAGGCATGAAAAGTGGTTTGCTTCTGGCACCAGGCAGCTTGCTCCTCAATTCTGAGATGCCCTCCCTCCCCAGTGCCCAGTCCAGCTGGACCCTCACAGCCCTGCAAGGGACACACAGCCATAAGCCTTAGCAAAGCTTATGAGACCTTTTACAAAGCACTCACAATTTAAACTCCAGTTTTCTCCTTACTCTTCTTGCCCTCAGCAATTTGCTGCCAAAAGCCCAGCATGCAGGGGGAGGATGCCCTGCAGCAACGGCACAGGGAGACAACGCTCACGTTGCCAAGCCACAGGGCCACACATCCCCAACACCTCCCAGAGCTCAGGCACCCCACACCCGCACAACCCATCACAGCAGCAGCATAAAAAGCCTACCTGAAGGTATTTTTCCCTTTCCAGATATTGGCTGAGCCCTCTTAGGACAAAGCCCTCTACTAGGACACTGCCCTCTCGCTGAGCTGAGCGCCACTGGAGAAGCAGGGGCAGCTCAGGTGCTGATATCCAATGCTACCTCTACTCACCACCTTTTTGGGCATATTTCCCCTTTTGAGGATTTAAGGAAATCAATATCCTCTAGACTATAAGTGTGACACAAGGCTTCTAGGAAGAAGCACTATATTTTATTGGAACAGTGATGTAGTTAGAAAAAAGAAAATGCAAAATATAAACGAACATACTTGCCTGGAAGCCTTCTTCACAGCTGCTTTTACCTTAAAACAGTTATTGCAAACCCATTTTTCTAGACATATGAACATTTAAAGAGCCTGCAGAATTTGCTGAACACTGAAACTGGCTCCACCTTGACACAACAGCTCCCATAGCATAATCACCCTGCAATAATACCCACCTGAAAGACATCCACTGGCAAAACCAAGCATGCCTGGTAAATTGCTCATTTTAAAGGGCAAGGCAAGAATGTATTTAAGTCAGGAGGAATCCTCCTTTTTAATTAAGTTTTGTGGAAAACAGGTTTGTCAGATCAGGTATGGATGTTTGCTTTGGTTCACTAGATTTCTTAATAAACACTTTAGCTGTAACGTACTATGCTGAGGATAATTGCACAGCTATAACAAAATTCAATAAAGAACATAGTTAACAACTGCTAAACTGCAGTTGTTCCTATTATTGCTTCGAGAGTTATTACAGGTGGTGGTGGTCACCTGGTTCCCCTGGAGTCTGAGCAGAGCAGGGACAGCATCAACTCATAAAACAGACAGAAAAAGGAAGAGATTAATAGACAATTATGTAATTCTGGAGCAGGGTCTCAGATTTCAGTTTGTTACCACTGCTTCCCATGAGCAAACAGGTTTGACTGGCACAGTCCATGCCTCTCCCACCCAGGAGCTGTTCTATTCCCTGAGCTGACCTCACTGTGAACTTAGCTACAGAGATGCTCCAAGCACACAGGACCAGTCCTGCCAAGCTCTTCAGCAACACACCATGATGGAAGAGGATCATGGCCATTTGTTGCCCCATAGGGCTCTCTCATAAGCCAGGGAGAAGTAATGAATCATTTTACTCCGCAAGTCAGTACATGGCTTTAAGCATTTCTGTTCACAAGCTGGAAACTCTTAGAGAGAAGAGGTACCATCAACACCTCCCTACAGCCACACACATGCTGTCACTACTGTAAGCATTACAAGGGTTTGCTATGTCTCCCTGTCAGGCACAGCCAAGGAAAACACACACTTGGTTGTTCAGTAGTAGCATCATTGGAGACCCAGGCAATTTTTTTGGGTATTACTTGCGCTGTGTTGCACAGGGCTTGACTGATGAGAAGCACTCACATTGCAGTAAGAGGAACTGGTGTACGTGCAGTCTTCCTCTGGCAGGAGAGGAAAGCCAAATAGGGGCTGTTGGAGAGTTGTTGCAGCATGGAGCCAGCAGAGAGTGACTGACAAAGCAAGAGCATGGCAAGGCCAGAACAGGTGAGACCTTGTGATCCTTCCTCTGTGCTGAGAGCAGCACGAAGCAGCCCTGCATGTACTGGATTTTGCTGGAAGAAACGTGTCCCACCCCAGGGATCCCTCCAGACAAAGCTGCCTCTGCATCCCAACCTGTGCAAGTGCCACATGCATGCAGGCTAACCCAGGCAAGGGGCCAAGGGAGCAGCAGTGAGGGCCAAAAATAATTCTAGTTTTGTTTGACCTATCTTTAAATTTCTGCTCCTCCTGATAAGCTCAACAGCTGCAGTCAATCCCAATAAATGTATACATATATATAGAACACATTCACATGATTCAGAAGATGGACATCTTCCTTCTCTACCCTTATCCCTCAGTCACACACAAATTAACCTCAGTCAATCAATCATTCTGCTATCAGCACCTATCACTGCATGTTAAAACTCTGGTGATAAGATGAAGTTTAAATACAGGGCTGTAACCTCTGGCTGGTGCAAATGAGTTTACACAGCCCATACTTTTGCAATCCCATGAGAAGCAATAATTCCTACCACCTCCAGTTTAATGATGAGCACAGACTGCATATCCACACTTTTACAGATACCTTGGAGAAAGGTGAGGGGAAAATGCACTCCATAAGCATACTGATGAGTTATATAGAAATGCTCCCAGTACCTATTAGACCCTCTAATCTGATGTGGTCTATTAAGGGGAACACAGGCTGGGTGAATTATTGTGCTCCTTTCATTTTATGAGCGGAAGGCAGAGAGGCTGTGGACAGAAGGAGGTTCTCTGACTAAGAGTTAATCACAGAAGACAGTGCACAGGGTTTTTGCTGCTGTTCCACCCGTCATCCCTCAAGAGGAGAAAAATGATCCTTGCTCAGCTGTGCTGGTGGAGAAAAAAATTACTGCTGCACTGGGGGCGAGGGTTGAGGACATTTTCTCTACAAAATAGACTGAACTGTTCATTTGCTTTTTGCCTCTTCCCAAAAGCCAATCATGTCCCAAGCCATCCATTGCATATACCCTCAAAATGGTGTAATTTGTTCCACCCCTTGGTGAAGTCCATTTTGGCCTAAAAGAGCAGCTATTTAGCAAAGCAAAATAAATTCAGCTTCTTTTGGTAGACAAAGCATATTAGTCATGGAAAAGATCTGCAGTTTTCCTCACTCCACTTGGAATTGCAGCCTATACTTGGCCTCAGGTGGTTCAAAGCATTTATGTTGGGAAATACTGGTTTGTCTGCAAGTAAAATTGTACATTTCCATTCAAGGGAAAGGGAAAAAAATTCTTCCCAAAGATTTTGCAGGCATCTGGTCCCTGGCTGACCATACACCACTGCAGACTGTGCAGCCATCCGAGGAGACACCACCAGTGGCTCAACTATCATTTCCCCACAATTTGGTGAATATTCTGCATTCAAAGGAGGTAACAAAAAGCAGAAAATAAAATAAACTCAGTTGTTTCACAGCAGAAAGCCTGGAGAGCATCAATTAAGATCAAGGGAAAGATTTAGAAGGACCAAGAGCACAGGAGCAGTCAGCAGCAAAATATTGCCAGTTAACATAAAAGTGCACAAGATGTTCATTCTATCTAAGCTGGTTAAATGTTCAGATTAAACGTTATGAACTATTAAATAAAATTAAAGCCAAAATTAACTGCCATGCGTGCTACGCTTCACCTTATAATGGCTTATTAGCAGTGCTTGCTAAGGAGCACCTCCACAGATGCCCCTCCCAGGCTCTGCCTGCAAAGCTGGCAGGGAAGTGCTCAGCACTTGTGGTTGGGGAGCCTGGCCTTGTCCATCCAAGCTAGAAACAGCTGGCAGTGTATAATAACCAGCAACCATCACCTAAGCATTTCAAGTGACAGCACTCTTTTCAGAGCAGCTTTAAAATCCACCCCTTCCACATGTTCACTAATTAGTCACTCCTAAAAATATATCTTTTGCCCTGGAGACCAAGAGGATTAAGGCAGAGATTTTTTTTTTAAGCAGACATGATATTTTTATAGGAAGAAAATTTGGTAAATATATGGAAATGAACAAGCTCTCCAAAAAGATTCTCTAATTTTAAGTGAAGGCTGTTCTTCTGCATCACCAGCTGTTTATATGCACTGATTGAAGACTTAATTGACAAGGGATAATTGCTTATTCTTCCTAATATATGTGAATTACATTTTTCTGATTCAGCACATTGTGCTGATGAGAAGCCTGGCAAAACATTTGTGACAATGAGTTTGGAAAGCAGGAGCCACACACACCTTTCAAGAGGAGCAGGGCACTTGTCTACATTCACTACATCTGCTAACCCTGAGCACTGGAGACCCATTCTGAGCCTTGAAGAAAGCCCCTGATACCATCCATGAGGGCTGGGTCTCCATGGCACTATGAAATAGCTCAGCTAAGGGTGCTGCAGAGGTACCACGTTCAAAAACATGTCCTGGTTCAAAAAACTGCATTCAAAGGAGCACAGACACGTTCTGAGTGTACAATAGGAGCAGAGTTTAAACAGCAAGACTGTTGAAATATTAAGAGGATTCACCAGTTGGGTGAATGCAAGATTGATCTACTTAAGACTATGAGCATTTAATATTGCTGACAAATTAGCAAAGCCTGGTAATTGCTTTGCAGAAAATACAGCAGAAGGAATGAGTGGGAGGATTTAAACCTCTGTAGTATTTGAAAGTAAAATATGTTTGTCCCTAAAATGCTTCATGGCTCTTTAAACTGGGAAAAGAGTTTTCAGTAAGGGTCACTTAGGAGAAGGAAAGGATAGATAAGCCAAAAGGAGGAAAGAGCCTGTGCAAAGGGAGGGAAGAGTCTGTGATAACAGGAGAAGCGATCCCGAGCAGCAGCAGAAGCCTTAGGAAGCCCTCTAACCCCCTACACCCCCAAGGCTCCTTACCAGTAATTCAGTGGGGAGTTTTACAGCTCTCCACCCAGGTGAGCACCTGCTTCACCAAGCCAAGGACAGGCCCTTGTGCCTCGACACGCACTGCTAAAGGCTTTGCAAAATGACATGGGAATACAACACACAAAACATCACCATTACAGGTTCCTGCTGTTTAAGTCAAGGAGACAAGGAGGGAATGGTGGACAGCTGTGAAGCTGGAAGATG
Organism: Tapera naevia; assembly: GCA_033556795.1. NCBI lineage: Eukaryota > Metazoa > Chordata > Aves > Cuculiformes > Neomorphidae > Tapera > Tapera naevia. The sequence continues at coordinate 3,465,840 of JAUMJJ010000076.1, read as the reverse complement.
TCTTTAAGGCACTTCAGGGCTCCAGTAGCAGTGCCCAGTTAACACAACAGCCAGCCCCAAGAGCACTCCCAAAGCAGTAGGTGCAGAGTACTCTGCAAAATACAGACCTGAGTGTACCAGCTCTAGACAGCATGCTTTCCAGAGGCTCTGCTGCTTGTCACCAAGGACAGTTGTTTTCTTAACCTACTGCTGCAGGCTATGGGTTTAGAAGTTATACAACGAAGGCAAAATAAGATAATCCAAAGAAAATAAACCCACACTCGCTCTCAAGAAAACTGCTGGCTCAATCACCAGTTAAGAATTAAAGTCATGGCTGCTCAGCTTGGTCTTTGCTGTAGTGCCCCACAAAATGAGGCACTTTCAGCCTGGATTCTCTTGCTCTGCATGCTGGGAGGGTACTGACATACACCTGATAGTGAGCAAATATTTTGAGATCCATTGAGTGCTCCTGACAACGGAGGCTCTGCAAGAGGCTGTGTCATGCACAGGAGAAGGGTGTGATTGCAAGACATAGTGCTGCTCCTGCTAGCACAGGTAGGAATGACCAGCAAGGACACAGCCCATGCCCCTGCACACACGTCCTGGCCTCTACCTGCACCAAATCCACAGTGTAAAGTGTGCTTTGCCAAACTCCAACATCAAGGTGGGACCTCAGTGCCCACCACAGTCCATCATTATTGCAGCCAGAGAAGGATGCTCAGAGCACAGTGCTTGGAGTAGTGACATCACCAGTGAGGTTCTCTCAGCTTGAACTCACTTATCCTTGAAGGTCTAAGTGACAGTTGCAAGGTGAGGCACCTTCAATGCTTGCACAGAGCCCAGCCCAAAGCGGGGTCCCTCTGCAACCAGCGGCTGTATGAAAACAGACTTCTCTGTCAGGCTTTGATCCTAGCAGCCCAAGTTCAGCCAGCACCACTATCTGACAGGAAAAGCAAAAGAAGGTAGGAGACATCAAGGAAAAGAGGAAATCAGAGATGCTTCCTCTGCACTTCAAAGTACAACAATTATTGAGGTATGACCATAACCTCAAGAGCTCTCCAACCGATACTCACGAAAATGAGTTATGATGCACACTTAAGCCAAAGAAATTACCCGTGGCTGTTGAAGAAGCTCTTGTAGCTCAGAAGATGAGACACTGTTAAAGCTCAGCTGCACCGCTGAGCAGTTTTCCAACTCCCCCATTGCGCTGTCTCTTCATGCTGCAGTTAATGGGTCACCAGGATGGAGGCTCACACCTGAAGTCTAGTTGAGGTTTTTGATGTCAACCTGTGAGCTGGGAGCATATGGGATGAGGGTCTGAGGGACAGAAATGCTGATTGGTCTCAAGATTTTTTAATTTTCTACCTACTGATTTAAGTTGATTTTAGCAATTATCTGAGTGGCAGTAGCTCACAGCTGAGGAACGAGAGAGTTGGACTGCTTTGCCCATGCTGAGCAGGATGAATACCTGCTACAAGAGCTGTTGGGTGTTAGGGTGCAGGAAGGGTTAATATGCCACTCCATGGCAGACAGGTTTGGATATTTTGCTAGGCTGCATCTCATTAGAACCACAGGCTGGGGATAAGAGAGGAACAGCCACTCTACGACACTCAGCAGAGCAGACAGCTCAGGTCAAACTGTTGTGGTTTACAGAGAGACTTTTCAATTCCAATCATCACCACCTGAAGTGAAGAAACATTGCAAGAAGGTGGAGAAAAAGCCACTTTCCTAAATTGTACCAAAGCTGTTGGTAAAGGTGGTGAGAACCTGGGCCTCCTTTCTGCTAAACAAACAGCAACCTGTGCCCAGCAGCAAGACCCCTGAGGGCACCAACTGCTTTGCAGAGTTGGACACAAAACCATGAACTGCCATCCCACTCTTGGTGGCAGCTGGTGCCCAGAGACCCGGGAGAGCCACCCCTGGTGGTACCAGGGCTGCCTCAGACAGCCTAGGGATGCACACAGCACTTCAGAAGAGAACGAGCTGCCTCAGTCAAACCAGAGAACTTGAATTCTTGCCCAGCAAATCATTTCCCTGAAAGGGAACTTTCAGATCAGCGTTTATTCATTCTGGAGTTTGATTTTGTTTCCAAGAAACTTTGCCGGCTGCAACAATAAAAAAAATTGCTGGTTTGGCAAAGTTTCTGATTGAGGAGAATTCAAGTGACAGCACAAGTGTTTTGCTGATAACAAAATCATTTAAGTTTTTGTTTTATGGCCACTGCTATTTGTTGCAGAATATTTATGGGATGTGCAAAAAAAATCTGTACACTCAGCACAGTTTAAACTTCTTTCCCCTGGATAGGTCTTTTTTACAGTCAGAAGTTTGATCTGGACAATGCCCAGATGTTACCTCCCAGAGGTCCAACAGACACCTCTGCTGCACACGTGCAGACCAGCTCACCTCTTCTACATGGGACCAGGACTGCCAAGAGGCACCAGACTGAGCAGTAGGAGGTGCACAAGACATGTTCTCATCCATGCCCATGAAACCCTGTTACCTGGGGTGCAACAGCCTCTGTGGGCTGGAGTCGAGGCAGTGGAGGGCCCTGACTCACCGTGCAAGTGGACCCCAGCTAACAGGGCTACCACTGCTTCAAAGCCAAGGCTCCCCCCAGTTGGTGGCAGAGCCCAGCCACAGCAGCACCAACCAGAGCCCTCCAGCCACAGCATTACTTTATCCAGCATGCAGCAAAGCCTTCAAGTCTCACCTGGGAAACCAACCTGAAATTTAGTTTAACCAGAACACACACTTGTCCTGCCCACTTAACTGATTTCCCTCTATATTTCAATTTAAATCCAATCAACATTAATCCAAATAGATGCCCTCATATAAGTTGTTCCTAAGCAGCCTAGATTACAAGAGTTGCTTTATCTGACTTGAAAGCCTGTTTTTTTTTTTTAAAACACCTCTTGCAGTTAAGACTGGAAGCATAAGGCAATCTCCAGCTCTTTCCCTGCTCAGTTTGCCTAGTAGATCTTCAGGCACTGCTGCAGATTACTCGATTGTTGCCACCTCTGACAAACTGTGTGTTGACAGACACCGATGGCTGTGGGTCAGAGCAAACAGCTGGCAAATGGCTGCGAGTGTTTCAGTGGAGAAAGCAAGACTATCAAGCCTGGAGTATTTATCAGACTGCCAGAGAGCTGACTTGCCTGCTAAGCAGGGTGGGTTGGGATTTTTCCTCTATTCAGATGAGGAGGGAGTAGGAATCTCATACGGCTGCTTGCTAGAACGGAACAGCTTTCCAGTCCAGTGGCAGCAGCCCTACCTGAATTACCCCTATCCTGATAGCCAAGATATATTACCTTACTATTTTTTTTTTAAGAACAGAATTCATGGATTTGCAGCCACAACTCCTACCATTAATCATCTAAGTCCAGAGATTTTACTTTCATGCATCTCCAGCAGAGCCTTTTGATATGCAAAAATGTCTTAATTCCCATGTGATGGCTCTGACATGGAGGTTCGAGAAAACAAACCAGGACCATGTGTGACCATTTAGATGAGGGATCCTGATATGAGTGGGGGACACTCTGAAGGACCTGGACACCACCTTTGATGCCTGTTTTCCTTAAGGACATGCATGTGCTGGAGCTGTAGATGTCTAACTTAATTGAGAATTGCAGCCTACCTGCACAGGGACGGGACCCCCTCCTGGAATGGGCAGGTCAGTGTTTGCCAGGTTGAATCATCCCAGGTAGATGCAGACAGGGCTCTGCTCAAAAGTTGTGATGCATCTGCCATCATTACCCAACACAGCTGGTTTCCTTTATTTCTCAGTTAAGCTCATCAATCCATAGAAAGACTATTACTGTTATTGATGTGCCTCAGACCCCAGGAGTCCTCAAGACTTCCAAACCCAAGAGCTTTAAAGCCATGAATTATGCCTTCAGAGTCATTATTAAAAAAGCTCCAACCATTGCATTATTTTCATCTGCCGTCTGTTTAAATGCTTTAGGCTATACTTAGCTCAAGGTTCCTCTCCACAAGAGCTAGAAATGTACTTGCTTTTAATGAAAAAAGTCCAATTGTCCTGGAGTTATGCAATGATTTGAATTGAACTTTTCATTATTGCAATACTTGCAGTGTAGGCAAAATGCTCCAGTGCTGCCAACTTGCCCTTGAGAACACTTTGCTGAAGGTGAGGGAGGACAAAAATCCATGATATAACCAGAGCTCATCCCAAATCTTTTATTCCCACACATCTGCAGAAGACAGAGGTGAGACCATGCCACAGTTCATATCAAGACAGCAGTTTCTTAGGATCAAATTTCCTGTCTTAGTTGATCACCTGCACTTTGCATCTTTAATTTCAAGTCACTAGATCAAGAGGAATATGGTTTACCTTAACTTCTCCATTTGGATTTTCAGGCCACAAAAAGTGAATTGGAAAGCAAACTACAGCTTGAATTTTCTAATCTGCTTTGATGGATTCACCCTGCTCCTCACAGAAAACAGCCTTCATCCACCTGCTTACACAAGAGAAATATTAATGGTAACAAAGGTGGGTAATAGAAGAAAATATTTGCCCTCAACAGTAGGGCTTTTCAAATATTGCATTTTCTTCTTCACTAAACTCCCATTTACCCCAAGTCCTAAGGAGGAACAAAGCTCATCCACACCTTCAGCAGTTCATGTCTGAAGACTGTAGACCCAAGCCAGAAACAGGTCAGTTAGATTATAATTACTTCTCATTCATGTAGTAGAAAGCCTGTGGTTACAAATTAGGATCCAATGCTCCTTGAAATCAGTGAAAAAAAATGGCACTGAGATCAGGTTTGACCTTGCAAAGGGAAAAAAGGCTTCTCTTTAAGGCTGACCTTGATTTATATATTCAGTAGGAAATCAAGAAAAATCCAGTATGTTTTTCAAGCTGGCTTGTGCTTCATTTTATTTTCTGCTTTATAAAATAATTCTATTGGAAACATCTCTGTGCATACATTCAGTAACTCTATTTCAACAGAAAATAAGCCCTACCCAATAGTGTAGATAGCTTTAACAAAATATTGAAAGGATTGCTCTGCTAATTCAGCAGCCTTGTGCAGCACTGGAATCAAGGGCAGCAGCTGGAAAGTGGATGCATCATGTCCATATGTACAGCACTCCACTCCTTCCACAATACCCTGACCATGCAATAGTCTCCTCTATACAGGTATCAGCTGAGTCAATAGCAACATAAAGCAGATTTATAGCAAGACCTCCACAAAAGTCGTGAGGAACTTGCACGTTCACACTGCTGGTAAGGTAATTGCTGCATTAGAGAATGAGACCATTCACTGAAGTCAGTGGGAACAGCCTTTGTTTGTAAATGGGAGCACACAAAAAGAGGTGTGCCCTGTACTATGCTCTGAGCAGCTCCATCTCACATGGATTGACTTTTTGGAAGTTGGGAACAGACTGACATCTGTGGTTCCCCACATCATTGACAAGGGCCAGGCACTATGTACAGCCCCCACAGCACATTTGGGTGGCTGGATGCCAACAAGAGAAACTGATTAATTTTGGTTTTCCATAAGACCCTGAGTTAAAGCAATTTGCAGATTCAAAGCATACCCATCCTGGCTGAATCAATTAGTATTTCCTCCTGCTGCTACCAAGGTCTCCTTTCTGGAGAGCACCAAACCCTCTAAAGCAGCTGTATCACTCACTCACAAGGGCACTAACAATGCTTTTAATAAGTAATTTTAAAACTACCTACCCCACTCAGCCATTCACGTCTTCAGTGTTCATCTGTTGCTTTTACTAAGGCCCTTTGTTAAGGCACAACATGACTGGAAACTCTAGGGTGAGCCAATTTTCACAGAATATGGCTTTAACAAACTCTAGGTAGCCAGCTGGAAAATTAAGAACCATCCCTTTTGTCTCTGAAATTTATTAAGGTTGAAGTGGTCTTTTGAAGTGTCTTCTCAAGCTGCCAGTGCTATCTAATCAATTGAAGATAAATTAAGGGTTTGATCAGATTTTCTTTCACAGGAATTGACCTAATGGTTAGAGATGATGCCCTGTGTGTTACTTCCTCCAGTGCACATTAAAAAACAACCAGAGCTCGCTATGAGCAGTCAGTTTGGGGTGCTTGATGCAACCTGACTTATTACACATTGCTCAATAGTATTGTTAACTAGGAATGACTGTACAATGTATTTGCTTTTCATTTTACTTTAAATAGCAGTTCTCCTGCAGATAGATTTACATTGTGACAGTTTGAAGTGCAGAGGGACAGACTGGACCACACAAACCCAAGCAGCTCCACAGAACTCCTTAAAGTCATGGCAACTTCTTTACTAAAGCCTTCCTGACAAGAGACAAAAGTCTTCTAATTTTTTTTTTTCCTCAGACAACAGCAGAGTCTCCAAGAACTCAAGGGCAGTTAACAATGGCAAAACTCAGATCTTCCTTCATACATTCAAATTCCCACATCAGGTAATCAGCTATTTCCTAAATTACGTAGAGAAAATGCTTGGAAGCCCATACCATACCCCCTCAACACACCTGCAAGATCTGTAGAAATAACTCCACAAGGACAAAAAAACCACATCACCACAGAGGCATCTTCCCAGCATCTATAGAGTCATCCATCAATCTCTTATCACACAGGGCAACCAGGCACTAACCTTAAAACAGCTGCTTTGACTTGCTATCGAGGCATCAGGATTGCTGGACAATATAGACAAGTTTGGCTCAATATCCTTCACCCTCTCAGCTGCAAGAGATGCTTCTCAGACACACAGGACTGGTGGCTGCAAGCCTTCCACATGTCTGCAGCAATCCTGAAACAACTATGAACTCATTTCTGGGAAATTAGTGAAACAGGGACAAGAGAAAATCTAACCCACAGGGAAAAAGAGTTTCTGTGTGAGTGTAACAGAGGACCCAGGAAGATGACAGCCTTTGTGTATTTGTTGGTAGAATGAACTGATGACATGACTGGGCCACAGGAGAGGCTCATGAGTTTTGGCAATTATTACAGGTGGTCTGCTCAGGAGATGGTGGAGATTAGTGTCATTGCTCAGGCAGACACAGGGGATCTAAAAAGAAGGATAAGCCCAAGCATCCCAATTCAAGAAATATCCAATTCAGGCTGAAACAGGCACAAAGAACTGTAGATGTTTAGTTAATCTCACAAAAGGAGATTTAAAATAGCTCAGTTTGAAAGACCAGCAGTTCAGTTCCAGTCTTTGAATAGATCAGGGAGATTACCAGAATCAGATCCTGCCTATTTTTACATCGAGAGCCCTGAGAGCTGGAGTGATCCCCATCTCCAACAACAAAGTTTAAGAGAAAAAGCACTTTCAGCACAAAAGGAGTTTTTGCATTTAATTTCCAGCACAAACCCATAGGTTAGTTAAGTGTCTAAGCATTAGATGAGGGCAAATCTGGAAAAGCTTTCCCATAGGGAGAAACAGGGACCACTAAAGGGCATCTTATCTTGTAGAGAGGGTGGCACAGTGACACAGCCAGCAGCAGCCTGATCTGGACTTCATTTGCTCTTGCTTCAGCAATGTCTACATCAACAACAGTTTATCTTTTCATTGATGACCACCTTTCCCTTGGGAGACTGTCTGAGTACATCCCAGCAGCAGCTGCTTGCAAGTTCCCCAAGTGGGTCTGAGACACTCAGGGAAGCCTTCAGCTACTTTCCCTTTTTTTCTGAACCCACACAGCAATTTGTGTGGATACCGAGAGCCCCAGCAGTATCTGCAAAGCTGTTCATATTTTTCAGTCTCCTCATTGCTGAGTATTTACATAAAGTGATTGCAAGTTTTTCAGAAAAGGAAGCAGAGAAGTTTAACATATTGAAAGATTAAAAATTTAGGGGCTGGATAAAATTAATTGAATCTTACGTTAAATAATACAACTGCAGAAATGCCAGTGCAATTTTATCATTCATATGTAGTCCAATAAAACCCTGAGGCCTTTAATTTATCTTCACTCCAGCACCATCCTGCAACACAAAAGGGTTTTGCCATGGAGTAGAGGTCAGGCTTGCTACAGAGCACCACAAGCTGTTAAATACAGCTGACTCGTTTCAGCTGCTTCCCCTGTGGGACAGACATCAGGATGCTCTTTTCTAAGGATAAATCAGAGAGAAGCACAGCACAGAGGAGCTTATTTGCTTTCACACTCTGTACAACTGCTTTGCTGTCAAAGGTGGGCACATAACCATGCAAAGCCAGGATGGGCAAGTCTCAGCTGGGTTTGTGCATTAGGCACAATGTCCTCATCACACAGGAATAACACAGGGCTTGTGCAAATGCTGCTCATCAACAGGACAGGAAGAACAATTCTTTTTCCAATGCCCTAGTCCATCCCATCACTCCTCTTTGCATGGTATTTGTCCTGTCCAGCTCCTATGATGACTTCTCTCCTTCTTCCAGCTCCCTCATTACCATATTGATTGCCTTCCTCAGGCTCTAAGGACAAAACCCACACCTGAAACTTGCACCCACAGGACAGGATCACCACCCCAGCCACCTCAAACCAGCTCCTCACCACAATTCATCACCACCACAACTTGCCCTCAGAGGTATCCCAACAACATTATCTGTGTTGCTATTTTACAGCATTACCACTTTCTTTATAAATTGCTCCAAATACACCAAAGCTCAGCTAATCACACCCCTTCACAAGGCCTCCCCATCCATATTTTTTAAGCAGCAGAGTGGCACCACAGTACAGAGGAGAGCAGGCAGAACAAGACAGGAAAGAAATTTTTGCCCATAAAATGCTTCAGCTACCATTATCCTCAAAGGCTAAAACCTTATAAGGCCCTGGAGACACAGATACCTTTTCCATGCACTGGAGCAGACAGCAGTGGGTAATGCAGAGAATAGGAGTCTTCATATCTCACTGTACCTGGCTGGAGTGTGATGACATTGCCATGGCAGAGCTTACTGTCCTTTTCAAACCCAAGTTGTTATGAATCTCATACATTTTCTGAGGAAGGAGCAAACACAGCATTAAAGCAAGTCAAGCTTTGAGACAGTCAGGACTAATATATTAATTTTGCCTCTTGGTAACCTGCATTTAGAAGATGTCCTGTAGACTTCAGGCAACGCCCCAAACACTGCAAGGTGTTTAAGCCAAAGAAGCTGGCATCCTCAGGATTTTCCCAGCTTCCTCAGTCCAGTCCAAAATTGCTTGTAAAAAGGCAGAACTGTGTACCAAGCAGTTGCCAGCAACACATCTGGCCCCAGGAGACAGAGCAGGTAGTGCTGGACTTTGCAGAACCTGGAAGACTTGTATTTTAGTCCCTAGACCTGTAGGGATATTGCAACAGATTTTGCGCATCTTCTGGACTAGAGATTTATTCCACAGTTACCTGAGCTCAGCATACCAGCTGATCCCTGTTAGCCCCATATCCCTCTACTGCTTTGAAGCCCTGTTTTATTCCCAAGATGGGAATTCAACATGTTCTGAAAGATCTGGGTGGGTTTTGATTTCACACAACAAGTTGCTTAGTGAAACCTTTCTACTCCATACCTATTTCCCAGCAGGATTCACAGGACCTTGCATTTGAAGGAGTACTGATCCCTGCCAGTCACTCATCCCACTCAAACCTCAAGTTCAGCCTGTGCCCCATCAGTCTCCCCATATTATGCAGGGTATAATTTCCACAACACATTTTCATACAATTTCAGCTATAAAGAGCCAACAAGAAAGTGAACAGCTGACTAAAATGTGGTAAAACTGAGAGGCTGCATGGTTTTGAGGAATTATTTAATTTCCTTATTGATACAAACTATGCATTCATAAGCAGCTCAGTGCCTCACCAGCCTCCTGCCAGACTGAAGCATTTTAGCTGGAAGATGAGGAAATGCCAAGGTTGCCAGAACAGGCATCAGGCTTTAGGCCTGGAAATGCCATAGACAAGTAAGCAAAATATTTCTCAGCCTCAGGTCACTCGGGATTCATCTTCATCTGATAAATCCAACAATGTGCAATCCCCTGTGGTACTTTGGCAGCATCATGGGCAGAGTGAGGTCCACACCAACGCCTGCTGGAGGCAGCAACCACCCAGCAGGACAGGGTCCACGTGAGCTCTGTGGTGGCCCCAGCTCCAAACTGCACAGGAGAACAAGGCTTCAGCACCCACAGAGCTGAGGGTACTGAAAGGTGTCCCAGAGAAACCAGTGCTGTCTTTGCTGCAAAGATGCTCTTCAGGCAGTTCTCACCATAGAAGTTTTAACCCATTCCAGGATGAAAAGGGCCATCTGAGCATCTCCCTCAGACTGCAAAATGCACCGTGACTGTGCTACCCTGCTGCCTCTGCAGGGACATCTCAAACAGCAACCTGTAGAGTTGCATTAAGTAGGTACATATGGCCAGGGAACACCTTCAAAACACAGCAGTTTTAATTATTTTTGTTCCTGAGCCAGACATATGGCATTTTATCTTCAGTTTAAATGCCATCAACTTCTATTCCCATAATGTTCCTATCCAAAACTTGTTCTCTTTTTCTTCCTTTCAATATTTTAAGCTGCAATGGAAGCAGATTTTTTCAAATGAAAAGTCAGTAGTCAAACAAATACATCCATGTCATAAGATGAATGATTATACAGCTAAAGCAGTAGTGCTTTTTGGATTAATCTTACCTAAATATTTCATTTCTTCATTTTAAATTATGAACTTTTTTTACATAAATACTGACAGAGTTTATAGATCATTCTTGAAGGTAAAGTTTGATTAAAAAACTCAGAAAACCATCTGGGAAAAAGGACTTTAGTCTTATCTAAAAGACCATTTCTACTATCTACCAAAGAACCCACGGCAAGATGACAAATGTCACTTGGTTTTGGTAGTGTTTTTATTTTGACTAAGAGGGCTACCATAAGCCTTTTGCTACTTTAGCCATTGTTGGACTAATATAATGAAACACTTACTTGGCAATAAAACCATTAAGCACTGTCAGGGACTACCTGGGACTCGCCATTCTGCAAGTATTCAGCACTGCATGCACCTCCTGTTTTGTGGAATTCATTGGGAGCAGTCAATACACATTTCCTTCAGGAAATTAGACAGCATAAGAAACCCTGTGACAGACAAGATGCAAGACTGATGAGCTGTAATCAGTATAAATTAGCACCTGCAAAGGATAAATCCAATACAGAACTAAAGAGAAAATATCTGTTATGTCTATCTGAAAAAATCCAGGTGCAACACGAACTTGAGGAAGTCACAAGGTTGTTATTTACAGCAAGACCTGTTCAGCAAGTGGAGCTTTGCAAGAGAATGAAGAATTAGACACCATGAAGATGGGTTTACTCCACCACAACTAGACAAAACCAGCTCCACTGCACACCAGGCTAGCTTTCATCTACTTTTTAGAGACACTCTTCCTGGCAGAATCTTACATCCACAAAGGATGGGTGTATCTGAGCCCTGAGCAGCAGCAACACCTACATCCACCTGTAGTCTGATACACAGTCCTGCTCACATCCAGCAATGCTCCAGTGTCTCAGAGTTAATGCCCACCTGCCCTGAAGACCACCTTGTCAGACCCTGCAATGACCTGGGATAGCTCTAGAACTTGGTGTCTTGCTTTAATTATCCTTAAGCTGATATGGAAGAGCCTTTCCCATATACTGTTGGATGTATCTGGTCCCCAGGTCCTGTTCATGCTGCTTGCATCAAAATCAGCTGCTAAACCCCACGCTGGGCACATGCTCAGAGGTCACTGGAGGACTAGATGGGAAGGAAAAGCATTAGCTCTTCCCATGGAGCAGTTCTACAGGAAGATTCTGCACGTTGCACAGGCCCAACAAGGTCTATTTTCCTCCTACAGGTTTTTGTGTGGTGAGGGCAGACCCACGCTGGACTGGAAATGTTCTGATAGATCACATAGATGAGAAAAAGAGATTGGTGTCAAGGACAAGTGCAGCCCAGTGTCACCAGGCATCACAGCAGGTGATGTAAACCACATTAAGTTATGAATTCCATTTATATCTCCACATTCTTACTACATCCACACAATCTGGGTAGTGATCTCATCCAACAGCTCTTCTTTAACTAAGAGATAAGAACCATTAATTACCAGAAGCCTGAGGATATCTCCTTTCCCTACTACCCCAGTTTCTTAGGCACTTTGATAAATACAGAGTTTTCTCATGCAAGGGAAGGGATTGTATCTGCAAAGCATTACTAGTCTAAAACCACTTACAAAATAGCTTGTACCAGCTGATAAGTTTATCCTACATCTTGGCATTTTAAAAACAGCAGATCCAAACATATTTTTTCCCCCAACCAATTTATCAAGATTTATATCAGATTTGGGTTTTCTGTTCCAGCTTGACTTGCTCTATTTTTCAGCATTCTGTAATCAAACCCCAAGAGGCCCACGACTCCCACATGAAATATCTTCTCAAGATGTTCCTGTGTTGTGAAATAGAGGTAACTGTGTCAGGCAATGAGCAGGAAGAGAATATTTACTGAATACAAAAGAAATAATTAAAACTCAACAATTTATTTGGAAACATCTACCAACGAAAGCGTGTACAAGAATGTCATCCCCAGCTTTTTTTTAAGCTCGGGATGCACTGATATATTGTGACACTTTGTGCTTTTTGGTGCCATGCATTTCCATTCATTTTGTTCCCTCTAGTGGGGCTGGCTTTCCAATGGATTGTCACCATTTGGTAATTACAAATATAAATGTCACTGCTGTCAAATAATATAACACACCTCACACATCAGGACACAAGCTGTTTAAAACCAAACTATTATAGTAAAGTCACCGCTGTGTGAATTTGCCTTGATTAAATTCAAAGACATTAATCATTTTTAATAAAAACTGAATTTTGTCAAGACAGCAATGAACTTTCCAGAAGATATAGGAGTGAAATGATGTTTCCAGAAGGCACTGTTCCTCCAGGCATTGCTTTAGCACTAGAGAACTGCTCGAGTACATAATGTATAGCTGCAAAAGGCTTTTTATAAATAGTGACTTCCATACAGCAGTTCAGTACTGCAAAAGCCCTGAAAGCTGCAACTTTCAACATATGCCAACAGCTCACCTGAGCCCAAGCAGAGCCTTTTCAATCAGTAGTGCTGTCTGCACAAGCACGGCCCTGGCAAGACCCCGGAGGCTGGGGTCCACAGTAATTGGTTTTACTGCACTGTCAATCCCACCCTCAGGAAGAGGTTTCCCTGCCAGCCTGCTCAATGCCAAGACAGCTTCTATTTTCCACGCTGTCAGTCCCAAATCCTATCAGATTTCAAGCTGTAGAAGATAGATTATCTCGGATGCCCCACTGAGGCTGTCCAGTTACTCACAGAGCAAAGGGTAATCCCCCCTCCCCCCCTTTCTGCCAGTGTCAGCCCCATCTGCCACCGACTGCTGTGCTCATCTTTGTCACACCCGGGAACTGTGACTCCACCTATGGGTCTGTGGCACGTGTTAATTAAGCAGAAACCTGGTTTGATTGAAGGATTTCATTTCTTTATCTTTCTAGCAAAGGGATATCCTGGGAAAACAAGCCATGATTATTTCCCCTATGTATTAAAGAAGTTATTCTGCATCAGGATCAAACTGCAGTCACAAGTGTCGCGGCCACTTGGCACCATGATAGATTGCTGTATCAGTCATACCTGCAAATCTTTTTTACAGAAGCACCACAAAAACATTTGATCTGGCAGTAGCTCCACTTTGTGAGCAAATATAGCTAAAAATGTTTTCTATTCTGCAGAATTTACAACTTCTTTTTTTAAAAAAGCATGTGCAAGACGTCTCTTCACAGTCCATCATCTCCTGTCCCCCTTTTTCAATAAAGGAAAAAAAGCCTTAAAAGCATGAAGTATTTGTTAAAATATAGACAATGTTGATGATGTTGTTCAGTCTACTTGTGAGAGTCCAACTCTGAAATGAGAGTGGAAAGAAATCTCACTCAGACCCAGATGCTGCTCAGCCTGCTGCACATCCAGCCAAGCCAGAGGCTGCGTTCTGGATTTACACCACTAGAGCTGGGTTACACCGTCATGAACTCAGCCTGAACCCAAAACACCGGTTTCCCAGGTGGGACTGAGCCTTGCTCAGTTTGTGAGAGGAGACACTGCTGCCAACCCAAGCAACGGTGCTCAGGTACAAGGGCCAGCAGAGATCCCCTGGGGACACAGCAGAGCTGCAGCAGCCACCCACTCCCAGGGTCAAACCAGCCCCAGAGTCCAAATTTTGTACCTTCCTCCCACCCAATCCAAAATCCCAGGAGAGTTTAGAGCCCCAACTTGATTTGGGCACAGCTACAGAGACATCCCTGCCCTCAGCTCCATGCTGCTCCCTCCACCACCCCAGTGCAGCTGCACAGCAAAGCAGACTGAGGAACTGATCTGGGCTAAAAATAGGGGCCACCCTTTGCAAATAGTATCTTAAATTTAGCTTCAGAAGATGCAGCAAGACTGCCTGAATGAAGCTGGTGTGCTAGGAGCAAGATGCCTCCCGTCAGGGAGCACCCACCATGCCACACTCTGCTCCTCCCAGGGGATGTAGGGTTGCTCGGTGCTGCCCTCGTGCACATCAGCATCGCACACCACAGAGCCTGTGGCCCCCAGAAACACCACCATCATCCTCTGAACCACCCCTCGCAGTCATCCTCATCAGACAAAGACACAAAGCATCGCCCCAAGAGTAGCCAGTGGCTTTATCTCAGCCAGCAGCAAAAGCCTCTGGATTTCAGGGGTTACTATTTTTAATATATTTTCCTGGTTGGCTGAAAAATGCACCCAGGCATTCCACAAAAGTAATCTCTCTGCAGCCAGTGAAGAGAAGCAGAAAAGTAAAGTCCAAGGAAGACAGAATTTACTATAAATGCAACAGCCATAGTCCACAGCCCTTCCCCTTCCAGCTCACCCTTACCACCCACCCCAGTCAAGCCAAGTGACCAGCTCTGCAGCTCAGCCCCCTCTTCCTAATTTAACTGGATATGAGAAAAGATGTGCCAGGACCACATTGCCACCTACCAACAGAGTCAGTACTGCACTTCATATTCACAAATCTCTCCTGGGTGCTCATTACAAACTCAGGTCAACATTTGAATTTCCTGGTACCAAGCAGAGCATCTCTACTGAAAGCTGCTTGATCTGCAAGAGCTTGTACTGACACAGCTCCCTGAAAAAAACAGAGAGCTTCACCATGCTTATCTCAGTTTGCTTTCTCACCTGGTTTACTCAACCATAAAGCCCTCTCTTGCTCCTCAGCACCCCGCAACAAGAGACTGAACCCCAAACTGAAGAGGCTGTTTCAAGCACAAGCCAAAACAAAGCAGCCACCTACCTGACTTGCTCTTAAGCAGGTTCTCTTCCCTTCCATTTCTTGTGCAATGACACTTCAGCTTGCAAGCCTCCCATCTGAGCTCCTTACCCAGCAACATCCCTCTAAGCTGAGGAAGAGCCTTTTATAAATTCATTGCACCTCATGATTTTCAGGTGGTCTGTATCCAAGAAAAGCTCATCTTCCCCACCTGAAAACTCTTATCCCAGCCTCCTGAATCACCCAGGGAGGAAAAGTTACTTTCACACCAAATCATTTTTGTTGCTTCACAGGAGTGAAAAGAGAGGCCAACCTAGAGGAAAAGGCTGACAGTGACCAAATGGGAATACTTTCTGTGCTTTGGGTTTGGGTTGTTTTTTTTTTCTTTCCAGACAAATAAACAAACTTTTCTATGTGGTAAATAAAATGTTAGGGTTAAAGTCAGTATTAAAGCACATATTATCTCCTAAAAAAACCCCACATATGTACAAGTGTAATAAAAGTATCCTCATCCCACTGTGCATCTCAAGTGCCAGCGTGTCAGTGAGGCATATCTGCCTATGCAGATAAACCACAAAAAAAACAGTGCTGCTGCTCGATCTGCATAGCCAGGTCAGTGGTGGAAGAACAACCTGGAGTCTACTCGACCTCACAAACCACCTTCAACATTGTCCTGTGCAGAGATCCCTCACTGCAGCATGGATTGGGGGCACAGAAAGAGCAGAACTGGGCATCCCCAGCCCAGTCGTAGTGGCCAGCAGGGCTGGTAGCGGGCATGACCTGCCAGAATGTCATCTCAAACCATGGAGTGTTGTCTTGCCCTTCACTTTTCAGCCTGTTTTCAATGGAAAGGGTTAACATTCTTTGCATCAGTTTCAGAAGAGAGAACGTAGGTCCTTAGCAGTCTCCAACACTCCATACCTGTCAGTGATTGCTGCTGGGGTGGGATGAGGCATCCCCTACTCTTATCCGTGCACTGGAAATAAAACCCAGAGCAACAACTGTGGTTTAGAACCAAAGGGAACCTTCTTGTGGATGATTGCAGAAACGATGCTCTGTACAACATGGGTTTGCTCTGCACATGGAAAATGTGAGCTCACTCAGCTCTCACAGGCTTTACCTGCAGGACTGGAGCCCTGAAACCCCTGGGTGTGGCCAGCCCTGGGCAGCCACAGGGTACGAAAGCAATATGCCCACTACAGCATCCCTGCAGCAGCTCCAACTTACACCAGGGCAGATGTGCACCTGGGTTCTCCCTCCCATGGCAACCCAGAGAGCACAGCATCCTTAACTCCACCACCCTTGTGCAAGAGCAGGAGCAGTGAGCATTGCAGCATGTTTCTGTGCAGCTGGGAGAAGCTTTCACCCCGCTGGGAGGGCTCAAGGAGGTAAAGAAGTAGTTTTGCTGAAGTGATGGCTGTACATAGTGTTTTGGTGATAACACAGCTATAGAACTAAGTCCTGATCTCCACGATCATCCTTGTGATCTGAGTCTGAAAATCTTTAAAAAAGCCTTTCACACACCTCCATTATTTTAACCACTTAGCCATCACATTCCAGTATTGATTTGAACATATACCAATTATTTAAGTCAATTGCCTATTAAAATTCATTTTCAGTGAAAGGTCAAACCTGCAAACTGAAACCAGATGCAGCACATTATGCCTATCAGTACTGTGATCTGCACACCAGCTCATTATTATGTTTCTGCAGGAGTAAATTCTCTTGCCAAATTTTGCTCTGTATGGCAGTTTCGCTATTACAAGCTCTATTAATAAAGAGAGCTTTTTATTATTATTAACAGAAACTTTTAAGTATTGCAGTCTCAAATAAAGATATGTAGAAGTACACTGGGACTCACCTACCTATAGCACACTGCTCCTGCTGTGCAGAAAGTGATGCAAAGGAATTAAGTTTGCAGCTGGATGTGCATTTTATTCAGTTACAGAAGATCTGAGGAGCTTTTAGGCTCCCTGTTGAGAATAACAGTGATAAGTGGTACCTCCTCCAACACTGCCAGCAACACCCTGGGTACACATGCAGGACTGCACTGCTTGCACAGCATGCTGACTGCTGGGCAGCTGTTCATCCACTTGAAGCCCATCAAGAGGAAAAGGCCACAGGAACGGCCTCTCCGTGTCACCTTGAAACTTCTTCCGACTCCTGATGAAAGGCAGCAGAAGTGCAAACCTCAAAGCAGACTCAAAGCAGTGATGCTGCTCTCTCCATTCGCAGGCAGACCTGGGAAAGCCCACCCAGACTTTGGGATGCATGGGATTTTAAGTCCTAGAATATTAAAGGCCTGTTGCAGATGGGTTGCTCTGCCACTGTTTGCACACATCCTCCCCCAACAAACCTGCTGTCCTCACATCTTTCTTTGATGTAAAAGGATACAAGTGGCTTAGAAAGTAAAAATGACACTGGCACACAGGGGGAATGGGGCATTGTCTCCCAGAGTGTTGGAAGCGATTTGTGTCCTTTGAGATTGACTCTGTAATTGTCCCAAGAGAAAAATTAATGTTCTACCAAACTAAAAAGCATTTGAAAGAAAGCCAGCAGTTCCAGCGGGATAAAGCTGGCATTCCTCTTGGGAAAACTGCAAACAAGCCAAAATGGAAATCTTCATTTTAAAATGTCAACTTGAAATAGGATATTTGCATTTCTGCCCTCCCATAACATAGTTTTCCTGTTGAGATGTTTTTTAGAAGGTTGTGTTTTGGTGGAAGGAGGGGGTGTTTGATACTTCTGATAGGAAAATCTGATCTCTGCCCATCTCTGAACATCTGAAAGTGTTTTGAGCTCTTTGCAATACAGCCTACGTTCTCCTTTCAGGGTGCTACACGTTGCACAGACCAAGTCAACAAATTTTAAGCATCTGTGTAACCAGCAGGCTGAGGAAGGTGATTCTGCCCCTCTACTCTGCTCTAGGGAGACCTTGCCTGGAGTGCTGTGTTCAATTCTGGAGCCCTCAGCATCAGAAGGACATGGATCTCCTAGAGCAAGTCCAGAGGAGGCCACAAAGATGATCTGAGGGCCAGAGCACCTCTGTTATGAGGACAGGCTGAGAGAGCTGGGGCTGTTCACCCCTTCTCTTGCAGCAGGTTTTGTGATACAAGCACGTATCTGCCACAAAGAGAGTGGTGTGGCCAAACCAGCAATCTTAGCAGATGGTGAGGATCTTCCACCTCAGCACAAGCCACGGGGCCTTCTCAGGAGGAAGGGAGGCTCAACACCTGTTCTTTGAGTCTCACATGGCTCCATGCAAGCAAAGGAATGACCCAGGAGCCGGGGATGCACTGCCCAGGGCGATGCCTCCCCAGCTGTGATCTCCGGATGCCATGGCAAGAAGTCAGCAGGACTGAGGCTTTTGAAGGTCCCCACTGGGGACTGAAAGTGCACCATTTGGGCCAAAGAAACCATAGGAAAGGGTAGTGCCTTGGAGATATATAACCCAAATTCCAATATTGTCTCTGTACCTCTCTTCCTTCCTTCCTTAAAACCAGGATGAGATAAGTAAGAACCCAACCCTGGACAGGACTTCACAGTCTGTGACAGGCAAGTGCTGCTTCTCTGAATGTGATTAGCAAAGGGAAGGCATCTCAGAGCAACTTCAAAATGACCAACACAGAGGAGTTACAGCAATTTGGCTGAGCTCATCCCAGCACCAGTGTGAGGTGGTCCCTGGGCAGGGTGCGCAGCTGATGCAAAACCGATGCTACACTTGATCTTAGCTGAAAGGCCATTAAAAAGAAATCAGAAGAGACTGGCTAAAAGCAATTTATGGGGTTACAAAATGATGTATTACATGCACCATGGCTCTAGGTTTGCAGTAATTTAGGCTGGTATTGATTGAGGAGAGACTGGGGCATATTCCACCACCTTTTTAATTTCAGTCTGATTTGGCCACTGCTTGCAGGTCAGCAGGCAATTTGATGAGGCGAAAACAAACCAAGCATTAGAGCAGCCTAAATCACCCACTTTTAGAAGTACCTTGTAAATAACTTTTAAGGCTGAACAAAGAGAACGAAATGAAAGAACTGGCTATTAAGGAAATCAAGACTGAAATTTCAGGCTGAGAAAAAATGGTTTCACAGCAAAGTTAAGAAGGAATATCACTCACACATACCATTGTTGCTTGCCTTTATTTTCCCAAACAAATATACTTGTTTTTTACTCATATTATGGTGCTAATTCTGATTCAGTGTGAACTGATTAGATTCCAAAATAAAGCCAAAGTACACATGGTTTCTTACAAAAGCCTCTAATCATATCACTGCAGCAATGGGATGGATGACTTGGTAGGATTCCAGATTATTCAAACCATGTAATGGTGTAGGATTGTCTATGCTCTGAGGAAAGGGATGGGCTGTAAATCCAAGTTTAAATCTCCTATAAGGGTAAATCTGGGATGACTTTTCTCCTGGAGGTAGTGATTGCAGCACTGTGTACTGGTACATGGGAGGCTGGGAAACTTCCCATTGATTGATATCAGGAAAGAAAATTCGGCACGTACCAGGTAATATTCAGGAGACAAAGCACAGCCAGAGGAAGTGGGAGGAAAAGGTCATTTAATTCTTCATTACATCCCTTTGATTCTGGGGTTGAAGCTGTACCCTCTTCACAAAGCTGCATTAATGTGCACAAAATCCCAGTCTCACACGGCGAGAGGATGGAGGAGGGACATGGTAAAAGGGGAATCACTTCAACCCAACAAGAGTATTCGACTGCAAACTGCCTTCAGTGTCAGCTGCAGCCCTGAGCTCACCTCTGCTGCATTCATATATTGATCCCACGTAGGTCACAGGCAAAGGTCTAAGTAAAGAAGATTGATTATATAGTTTATACCAGCCATCAGGTGTTGGATATAAATGGATTGTCCAAATTTAGTGTGACTATCAAAAGCTTGAACTCTGATGTGCACAGGGAAAGAGAGACACAGAAATCTCTGATTAGTCCAATTAGCACTTGCCTGTAAGAAAGCTTCTCTGATCTCTAATTGCATGTTCATTTCAGTCTTTTAATATCGTGCTCATGAGGCCCTCTTCTACTTTCTGCAGGTAAAGAGAGACATGACCTCGTATTCTGTCCCACGTGTTCATAGAACAGCAGATGTGATGTCCAAGTTTGCTGGAGCTGGGGAGGGAGCAGGAAAACTCTGCATTTTGTCCAGACCAAGCAATTGCTGAGGACCCAGTTCTTTATTCCTGGCTAGGAGGGCATTTGAACAAAGAGCATCCCAGGCAAGATGAAGTCCCACAGTTCTGGCTCAAATAAAGTCAAGTGGAATTGAGTGAGGAAGGGAGGGTAACATCTCCTTCCTTGGGCCTGTGCAAATGATAAACTGCTCACAAATACACATGCATCTTGGAAAGGTCAGCCCAGCCAGGACTCACACAGCTAGAATGGAAACTGCAGGACTGAGCTGTCAGTGAACATGATTCCACCCTTCTCATAATTAGCGGTACACTCAAATGAAACCACCTGAGGAAATTTTTTCCTTTATTTCAACTCCAAAAGTCAAAGACCTCAAAAGTTATTGGCAATTTTAATTAAAACTAGCTTTGGGATGCAGAGCAACCCGTAATGGTTATGGCTCATTCTAGATAATACTGTAATAACCCTCTCTCATATTAAATACAGCAGCAATATTGTTCACCAGAGGTGAGGACATTAGCACAAATAATCAGCCTTGCTGTTATGGGGAGGGCATGGAAGCCAAAAGGGGGTCTAAAATTATTGCATAAAAGACATTTGCTCCTGAAAAAGAGAATGTCCTGCATCTCCCTTCCCTCTTCAGCATCCTTCCTGGAAGGCTCCTGACCCTCCAGCTGATTTAGTTCAAAGCCCCCTTGCTCTCTCAGCAATGTGCTGCCAGTGGGAGGCAATTTCCAGGCTCGTGCCCCTGCCTGGGCACTGGCTGCATTGCCTCTGCTGGACCATCTCGTCCACATGAGCCATTTGTCACTGGCACAGAGCTTTAGCAGGGCACAACAGCTGCAGATGTGTCCACAATTTCAGCTGTGCTCAGCTTTACTGATTATAGGCCTTGGCTCTGCCCAAGGGTTGCAGCAAACGCAGGGCTCAGCTCATGGTTTACCCAGACCTAATGTTCAAATAGGCTGATAATACAACCATTGCTTTGCTGCATTTCAGAGCTGGAATGGCTATGCTGCTCCAGCAGAAGGGCTTTGGTTGCAAGCCCATGAGACTCTGTCTTGGCCTGGAGATGCAGAGAGCGACTGTAGATGAGCAAACCCTTGCTAAGCAGGGAAGCCCAGTGGCTCTGCAAATGTACCCCTGATGCAATACCTGAGGGACACAGAGAGGGTATTTCTGCTCCCTTATAAATCTGCAGCACAGCTGGAAGTAAGCAAAGGTCCCCACTGTTGATTTGAACAGGAAATGGTTTATTCCCTGGTGTAAATCCACTGAAGTTAAAATACTCAAGGAAGCCACAAGGAGTGAATTTGAACCAAGGAAGTTCATTTCATGGTCCCAGGGGGACACTGAAACTGTCCAAGTCCAATGGCCCTTGCAGCCTTAGCCCAGTGCAATTTTATGGAGCAATGGAAAATTGAGTTGTTTCTTCACATGAATGACAGCTAAATCTTCAGTGCATTTTCTAGGCAAATACCTTACGTTCACCTGGAAAAACTTAAAAGACTCTGATTTGATTTGAAGGAAGCCTTTTGGGAATGATGAAAACAGTCCATTTGAAGGCACTCTAGTTGAGTATCACGAGAGAAAGGCATCCAAGGTCATTCATGTCTTTGGAAATGACGCTTCTGTTCTTTCTCAAAATACTGAGTATGTGTGTGTTCACTGGAACAAGTTTTTGCTCAAAAGGCTATTTCAGTGAAAAGGGTTCTGTTTTTTAAACTAATGAAACAAAACATGGCAATATCTCTCCTTTGAGAAAAATTAAAAAATAGAACCTACGTCCTTAGAGTTCTTTTTCCTTCTTCACCCTGTACCTCTAATTAGATAATAAAGACAAGTGAAAAAATACTGGGTTTGTACTTAAACTTTGTAAATGTCCTCACAGGATTTTTTTTCAGATTGCTTGGGGAAATGCTTAACTTTCCAACAGATGATACATACCTTACTTAAGGTACTATAAGCTCCTGCTAACTTCAAATCCCTCGCATATGAAATGCACTTCAGTGGCCATTCTGCTCAGGAACAGTTCATCCTTGGGAAAATATTATTGCTGGAATGCTACGTGAGTCCACAACTTAGAGCTGGAAGGTGCATTTAAATTCTCTAAAGAGGCTTTCAGAATTCAAAACAGTATTTGAGCTACCTTTAGGGGAGAGAATATGTCTTTTTTTTGTGCTGCAACAGCTGAAAGCATTAATTGGTTCACCTTTTTGCCAACAATTCATTGCATTTCACTATGTGCCTTTTGTGTCTCTGTTCTGTTGCCCCAGTGCCTTGCTAAATATTTCCTAGCTGCAGGATGACATCTTTGTAAGAGGGAGAAGGGCTCTAGCAGTTGCTCTGTTCCCAAAAAATGAAAACAAAATGGAAACTAAATGGGAAAACAACTGCCACCATGATGATAATCGAACTGAAACCTGTATTAATGTTTTTCCTCTGGAAACTCTGGAAAGGGGCAACAAGATGCACATATTCCAAAAAAAATATTACAAAACAGAAGCAGAACAGGTAGCCTCAATAACAGTTCATCTCTTTACTTCCTTCCCCAGTCTGGAAGATCAGGATCAGTGTGGTCATAATGAGATGCAAGAGTAAAATCTAGATCTGGATTTCAGATTTTCCCTCAAAAGGTGCAGGATATACAGAAGAAGGCTTTCGATCCAGATTCATTTTGTAAAGGAAATGTTTAATTCTCCGTATTTATCTTTTCACTCTGTTTCCTACAAGTAAATAACCTCAGCCTTTCTGATCCCTGAGGAATGATGATTTACAACACTGGTAACGTGCAATGAGGAAAAATACAACTTGTTCCTGAAAACCACTGATGAAAGTGATCATAGCAAAGCAAAATAACTCAGGGCCTCCTCCTTTCATCACCCATACCTGGTTTATCCCTTGTTACTTCACTCTGCCGTGCTGGCTCTGATTTAATCTGCAGGAAGGGTTCTTGTCCACAAAACCTCTGCAGACATCTGCCAGTGAGTGCCAAAGGACCACCCGGTGATGATTTAGTAGAAATATTATTAAGAAAATTAATTGCTAAAATATGAACTTCTACAGAGAAAACACCAGGAGAAGAAAGAGAGATGGAAAAATCCTATCTGCTGCCTGCTCCCTGTGAAGCAGCACTGGGAAGAGTCAGAGCTATTGAAAAGGGAGGGAAGCACAACCTGGCAGATCTGTTTAGTCCTGTCACATCCACCACCTCTGCAGCAGTCTCTGCCAGGAGTGCATCATCTGGGAGATCCATAAAGGGCAAAAGCTACTGGTAATCGAACTGAGCATTCAGTTCCCATGTGGGCAACTGCAGATCTTTTTCCTGGCCTGTCTCCCCTGTCCTGTGGCCTCTTTGCATTGCCCCAGAAATTGGGTGAAACACTCTCCGCACTTTCCTCTGCCGTGTGTCGTAGCCTTCACGGAGAGCAAGGACCCAGACATACAATGTATGGGGAAGGCTTCAGCTATCTAGATCTTGTCACTTCTGAAAACTGAGAATCACAGGAAAATTGGGCTAGAAAGGATTCAAGAGTTCTCCCTATATTAGTGAATCTCCCTGGCCAAGGCAAGGTCTATACAACGGCATTCCTGGAAGATGTTTGAGAAGCTTTCCACTGATGGTGGCAACACAGCTCCCCAGGAAAACTACACCAATGCTACTGCCACAGCCACTGCGAATCTTCCCTCATACCTAACCTGAACCCACTACTTTGCATCCCCATGGACTGAGAACTGTTTTGTCTCCTCACACCTTCGGTGCTCACACTCGTGGCTTGTAAGTCCCTCCACACAAACCACACCTTTTGTTGGTGGGATCTTCTGTCTCCCAAAGATCCAGCAAGTTCCAGTGACTGGAAGCTGGAACGTGACCTATTTGGATAAGAAACAGGTTGCAAATTTGATCAACACCAGTAGTTTAACAACTGGGACAATTTCCCACAGGCTGTGCTGGAGTCTATGATGGGCAGTTTAAAATTAGGATACCGGATGTCTTTAAATTATCACTGTGTTTCAAAAAGGAATTCATTCAGAAACATCCTCTACACAGTGTTTACCCTGCACTACTGTGCTATATTATCCTATAATTGGTTGTTAGAGCAGGATTGCAACCTGGCAGGTTCCTCTTCCTTGCCTAATTAGTGGTTCTTCCTCATAGTTCAGCACAAGACTTGTTTTTTTTTCCCCCTACAGATCTCCATCTTCTGGGCACACCCCCTCACAACACAAACTTACTCCCTGTCCCCACGACAAGGATCCAGCCCTTTGCCTCCAGAAGGACTGCTGTTTGCTCAAGCAGGCTGACATGAAGTTTCTAACAAAACGAGCTGTTCAGTCTGATGTGCTCGAGGCGGTCCGAGTGTTTCACACTTGGCAGCCCAGGCCAATTTGCCATTCAGATACTGTACCTTTCCCTCCTGCCTAATTGGGAGCCCTGCAGTGAGTCATTCACCTTCCCCTCCGCTTCAGGCATGGACTTTCCTGGGGCCAAACCAATGCAGGGCACTGCACGGAGGGATGCCACGTGAAGACTTGGCTCTTGCAAAGCCAAACCCTCCCCTATTGCACGACCAGTCTGCAGTGCCACACCCTGGCCTTTGGCTTATGTAGGGCGTGATTTCTTCATAGCACAAGCCCTGTCCCTTCAGCTGCATAAAGTGCCTGTAAATCCAAAACACAGCATCACCTTAGTCATCAAGCAAATTTCTTCTCTCAAGCACCCTCAGATAGGCTCGGTCAGCTTCCTCCTGCATTTTGGCCCCAAAACCACAGCTCCTTTCTCATCCCAGCCAATGACCCTGCTCTTGCAAAATCAGGTATGAGGGCCAGCTGAACGAGGCTCCTTTTGCCCAGTGAGTGACCATGCATGAATGTTGAACCAGGTCCTAGATAGAGCAGTACCAGGAGGACTGGAAAATGACAAACTGAAACAGAAACAGGAACAAAGAGGAAGGGGGTTGCAGAAACCTGAAATTAAACTAGATTGAGATGTCTGGCACAGCGTGTCAGGGAAAATTAAAAGAGTTAATATACTTAGCTTGGCTGAACAACATAACTCGACAGCTATGGCCTGGACTCAAAGGAAGATGAGAAGCTGTACCCTGGTACAGGGAACTGGCATTAGAGGTAACGAGGCAACCCTCATTTGGACAACAAGAGCTATTTGAGCAATTAAGTATGGACACAAATTCATAGAGCAGGGGAGGAAGCTTGACTTTGTTCTGTCCCTCCACCCAAGTATGGCCCTACTTCCAGAGCAAGCATTTGGTGAGACCACCCTGCCCTAGGTACCACCACACGTCCCACAGTGTCTTGTGGGGACATTATTCATCCCAGATAGGATACAGAGGTCTTTCAGATTCCTCCTTAGGATGGCTTATGGTTGTACATGGTGAGGTGCTATGGGTTGTGTGGCTTGTTGCATCAAGGCTGGCAAAACAAGTGCAAGGGGCTGCAGCTCCCAGAACACACAACAATTTGGCTCCTCTGAGGACCACGCTGCTTCCAACACTGCCCAGACACGGTTCATCCAAACAGCCCAAACCCTTGCTGGCCCTCAGGAATGGGGGAATCTTATCAGATCAGCCTCTGATTTCCTCTGCTTCCACAGCACAAGTATGCAAAGAAGTAAGACGATGTTTTGCTTCTTGCAGAGAGCAGCAGATAATTCAGTGAGATTAAAGAACAGCCTCCTCTCCCACAGAAACGATCTCCCCATGGCTGGGCAGTAACCTGGCTCTGCTGGAAGCATGCTGCTCGAGCGCCTCTCTGTGGATCTGAGCTCATCCTCCTCCCTCTCACAATCCTCAATCCATCAACTGATTCTTTTTTAATTTCCTCTTACTTTTTCAAAATACAGAGCCAAATTGCTCCCATAATACCCAGATAAAACCTCTGAGTGCACTGAACTTGGCACTGAGCTAGGAGTCAGTCCAGCCAGAACACTTGAAGTTTTATCTTTCAATGCTGATACTCCTCAAGGCCTTTCTCTAGTTTCCAGCAGCAGAATAGCTCAAATTGGCTCAGACTTACAGCTGCCTAGGGCTCACAGAGTGACCAGGAATGGAAGAATAGCTGACAAGGGCATTGTCTTTGGAATGAGCAACCAGATGGCTCTGGTCCTCTCTAGAATGTTCTTTGGAGCTCAGCACACAGCTCCATCACCAACATATACATCAATGCACTGATCGTACCCATTTTTCTGTATCTCTTTGAAGAAGCAGGAAACAAATTGTCCCCTCCTGAAGTCATGAGCAAAAACAAAGGCTCTTCATCAGCCTCCTGCAGCTGCTTGTTGTTTTTCTTTCTCTGTAGAGCCTGCCAGCTCCTGGTTATCTTGGCCAAGCACATGATTAGGGTTTTAAAGCAAATTCAAACTGCAAACAAACAAGGACATCTTGAGATGAGTACAAACAAACTGGTGGATGCACAGTACATGTAGCTGTTTAGTAGATCCTGTGCTGCCTCTTGTCCTGATGCTAGGCAAGCCCTGCTCCTCTTCTGGGTGGAAAGCAGATGGGGTAGGATTAAGGGCAGAGATCCCCACGCCCTTTACATTTGCACAAATAACAAAAATGAGACCCAGTGCTGTTCAGGGAGCCACAAATTAGCTGTGCTGGCTCTCTGCAGTGCAGGAAGCAATGCAGCACAGGAATTCCTGCCCTGAGTAACCCCCTATACCCAGTTATGGCAGAAGGGCCGTTGTTTCTTAACCTACCACAAAAACCAAATAATTAAGTGGTTACTGCCACCACAGAAGAAAGGAACAAGGATTGTTCCTTGTTCACTTCAGTGCTGAACCAGGTGGCTCAGCTTAAACAGGCATTGAAGATGGTTTGAGCCAACCCGCTTGACCTTGCACTGAAGCAGATGGCAAGTGCTCACACAACCCAGTATCAATATCCATAACAATCAGATGAGCTGTGGAGCTGGAATCTGTGGCAGATGGAAAATGACAGCATCAAAGGCTTTACTATGGCCCTCAAAGCCCTCCACGAAGGTAGCAAATAGGAAGGTTTAATTCAAATAGTTTGTTACTGCTCCAGAGCGAAACCAGGCATCGGAAGCTGTAAAAAGAATGAAATGCTTCTCCCCTTTCCTACCTTCACAATAGACTTGTTGACTTTATTTCCAAAGGATGTCCTGAGACCTCTTACTAAAACTCAATCCAGGCAACTTGCTATGAAGAACTGAAACAGGATCTTGGCATGGGTGCGTCTGCACAGCTCAGTCTGTGCTGAATCCCTGGCACCCTGCATTGATGCTCTGATGAACCTCTGAGGGACTCCCTAGAGGGAGACTTGGAAAAAATACAGCTCCCCCATGCACACGTATTGAAGAGGTTGCTGGCAGATTTGTCAGATTCTTTCTGGATTACAGAGTCATCCTGGAAGCACAGTCAGTTGTAAAAAGACTGAGGCTTTCTCATGGTTTTTATCGTCAAGAAAGCATTGCTACGTTTGAGAATGGATATTTAGGGTCACCTCCCCTAAAGCAACTCAGGTTCCAGGAGACCCCTGGCTGCCTGAAGAGCAACAAGGTGCCCAGTGCAAAATGCAGGTAGGCTGCCAGCCCCTGACTGAGAAATCAAACTCTGCAGCTAATGGAAGAAGAAACAAATACATGGATGCTTGGCTTGGCCCTGTCCCTGCTCGTTCTTTGTCCTATGTTGCCTGTTAGGAGGGATGCTCCAGCTTTTTATGGCCTTTGACCAATGTGCTGGCCCTGTTTGGCTCTGCACAGTCCTGACTTCTCCAAACCTCCTGGTTTCTGTCCTGCTCCTCAGTTACATCAGTTCTTGGTTCTAACACCAGTTCTAGTCTGACCCTAACCTAGAGAGCTTGTCTGCACTTTTCCAGGCTGCAAGTCCTAAGCAGAGGTATCCCAAAACTGCCTGCTTTGAAGTCAAAATAAACAACTAGGCTGTGGAACAGCCTAGGTCAGGCCTGACACTCTCTGCGGTGTCACTGCTGCTTGGTGCTCCAATGCTCTGGGGAATGCCACCTTCATGACTGATTTGCTGCCTGCTTTGAAAAGATCAGGTCTCTTGTTAAGCACAAGGATGCTGCTTCCTGCCCATCTGGGTCAGAGCAGAAGATAAGACACGTTGGTGAGACCCAGCAACAGAAGGACGGATCATCAGAGTATGTTAAAATGCCAGTTCTATGAAGAGCAAGAGACTTACTGGAGAAAAGGCTTTATTAAAGAGGGACATTGTAACATAGCATATTGCTCTGATGGTCTCCAGGAGGACTTGGAGATCCAGCACAAACCCTTAGATGAACCACATGGGTGCTGGGCCTGCCACCTCAGTGAGAGGCCTTTCCCACCTCAAGATACTTCCATCAGTAGTGTTTGTGATGAGGAAGAGCTGAACCCTGCTGGAACAGGCAGAGGGTGGGTAAGGAGAGAAGCAGGGCACACACCCTCGGGGCTGAGCAGTGGCAGGCCAGTAGCTGTTAACAAATTGCCCCGGGCTGGAAAGCAGCAGGATAGACTTTAACAGAGCTGCTGTCAAAATATCAGTGCTGGATCATGGGTCTGCAGGATTTTGATAGTGCAGAGCCTGGCCCTCAGGATGCAAGGGTGACCAGGGCTTCTTCTGTCCCTTCACTTTCTGTCTCTCCTTGTCCATGGCAGCTGCTTGTGCCTGCAGCCGACTCCAGTACTCAGGCAACTGCTCCTCGAGTCCCAGCAGGCTCTGCTGCCTAACCAAGGAAGAAAAGGGTGGTTAAAAATGTCCCTGTCATTGGTGGTACTCAGACAACCTTAGCTTGGTTCCCCCAAGGCTCCCTGAGGCTCACTACAAATTAAGCAGTTCAGACTTCTTGTGTCCAAAAACCACCAGTGATCCCCTCACACCACTCAGCACTCAGGTTTACTGTTATTGAGAGCAATGACCTCTGTGTTTCTCTTTGCCTGTTTGCTTCTGCAGACACAGGTCTCACTGCCGTTTTATTTGCTCTGCTCTGGCTTCAGCTTTCAGTACCCAGGGAGCAAGATATTCCTGGGAGTGAGGCCTCCCCAGTTTTTCTGGTGTAAGGCAAGCAAGAGTCTCCTCTCCAGCTTTATGAGAAGCAGAGACAGAACTGGTGGTTGGTAGCACAGGATGAAACTTCCCTGCATTTAACTAGCCAGACAGCACCACAGGATTCACCCTGGAGACAAGGAATTATGGAAGACTATTGGGCAATACCTGCTGAAGGTCATACCTGCACCCACCTGTTCCGTTTAAAATTGGAGAATTAAGGCATAGCAAAAAGAACAAACAAAATATTATTGACACAGATCTGGCTCCAAGTTCCCAAAAGAAGTGATTCAAGGAAAAGGTGGCCCAATAAGAGGTGACACATTGCCATCTAGTGACGGCATTAAATTAACGCATCAGCTAAACTCTGACCTCACCCTCCGCCTGAGGGTGCTGGGGACTGTCTCAAACCGAGAAATTTCCAACACAAATTTACTTAAACATCAAATGAACCCAGGAATGGAGAGGAGGAAAAAGATGCAAAGAGATCCCAGCTCTACTGGGCAATGGGGTTAAAAGGAAGACACAGACACTTACATGAGGATCACCTTCCCTGAGCAGCTTGCACATTTTGTGCTGCACAAAAGCCCATTAAAACTAGCAAGCCCTCTCTAACTGGAATGACAAGCCTGCCCCAGGCATCCTGACTTACAGCTGTTAAGTTATTCTAGGAAGGAGAGAAGGGAGAGGAGGAAGGGTTCTGAGTGGCTGTCAGGAAACCTGAACATCAACTTTACTCAGACATAAATCTGTCACAGCACATAGAAGAGACCAGAAGATCCAGTGTGAGACCTTGCATGGACCTGAGCAACACCACAGCTTACAGTAATGCAGGTGCACTTACCTATAAGGCAGAAGGAGAACCATACCTTTCATGTAAGAAAACATTACATCTCTCAGCCCATGGCAGGTTCTGCAAGGATTGGAGAGGTAAATCTGGATCCTTTGGGAAAGCCTCCTTCAGTGGGTAGAAGCTGAAGTCAAAAAGGAAGATGGTGCTGTGACTGGCTCTGTTCTGATCAAATGCCTCTGCCTCTGGCTGCTTATCTCCTAGAGAAACAAGAACAGTGGGCTACTGCATCAGGAGACACCCAATAAGAACTACCAAGGATCAGAGCATAGGTGAATGCACCAGTGACCACTAAGGCCACTCAAGGCCACTCAAGGTGCTACCTCGAAGCAGCAAGCGCCAGTTGACACCATCCACTCTGAACACTGGCTGCCAGGGGGATGCTACAGCATGAGAAGGTGGAATACTGAAGCAGCAAACAATCTGTGATGTGGCAGTGTTCATCAGGGACACTCTGCCATCCCAGGAGAAGACCAGGGCCTGAAAAAGCAAGCTGACACTTAGATATAAAAGATGTGAAAAGCATTTCCTGGAGAGGACGTGGAATGACATTCAGGACTTCACATCCCCAACTATGATGTTGGGTTTTTTGCCTGCCCAGTAGTCACAGAGCCATAGCAGGTCAAGGACAGGCCATGCAGGGAACTTAGACTGGAATTGCTGCAGGCTGGGATTGGAAAAGTGCAGCAGAGCAGGTTAGAAATGTTCTAACTTAGGTTCTGCATGGCTGGCTCTGGTGAGTGGCTTTTAGTCCTTTTCTCCACATGCCTGAAAACTTTCTGAGGTGACTTGAAAGGTCTGGCTGGACTCATGCTTGTAAGTTCTCTTCACCATGATGCCCTCTCATATTTGATCCTGATGCCTGAAACTTCCTGGCTGAACCCTCTCCTCTTTGCAGCTGGACTTGTCCATATGCAGAGAGCCTCCAGTGCCTCCCACCTCAGTGATCAACTGGAGGAAGTGGGTGCAAGGGGACACTGACTAAGATCATGGAAGAGAAATCCTTTGAGACCGACCAGCTACACAGTGACCTGCAACCAGTGCAGGAAGTCCCCATGCTAAAAATAGTTGCAGGCTGGGAGAGGATGTGAGGGTAGCTCCATATCTGATTGCCCTCTTCTTTATCTTCTAGGCACTCAGTTACAACTGACCTTGGAAACAGGATCCTAGGCCAGCTGGACCTGTGTTCTCACCCAGTTCTTAAGACAGTTGCCAGTAATACTCACTGCACTGGGGAATGCCAGGACAGGCACCACCGCGCTGACAGCAAGATTTGGATCTTCAGGCCTGTAAAACAGACTAAGGCTAAAGGCACTGTTTCATGTACCTGGCACGTACTGAGAGGCTGTGATAATGACAATGGCAGTTTGTGGCACATGGGCTGGTGTAATGTCCCAGCCAAGCCCCTTCCCTATAGAGACAAAGCCTGCCTCCTCCTGGAACCCCTGAGCCCATCTCTGTGCACACCTGCTTAGGAACTACGTTGGAGAATCCCTGCAGGCCATGAAGGCATCAAACCATGGCCTTCAGAGCAGCACCTTCCCCAAAGCTGACCCTTCTCAAACCAAAGGGATAAGTGAACATAAAATTGATAGAAAAATGGCAAGAAAAGCTTATTCTGACTTGTAGGGGAAAGTTGTGCTGGCAAGGGCAGAAGAGAGAAGAAACAATTCCCCTGGGTACCTGGCAGAGACCCAGCTAGTTGAACGTCAGCCCTGGAGCAGTGCTACCTACCTGTGTGTTCTGGTGCATAGAACAACCTAGAAACAATCCCTAATTCTGGCACAACCATTAGATTTTGGCACTGGAGCTGACTCCTAGCAAAACCACACTTGCTGCTGACAGTCTAGCAGAGTCTACCTCACCTGTCTGCAAGGAGACTGATGCTGGACTTGCCGGTCCTGGGTGCTTTCACCAAATAGAAAGAGCTGTCTGTGCACAGCACTAGAAGCTGCACGATGGGAAAGGCAGCACCTGTACCAGCACAAGGTGTCTCATTGCTTGCAGCTGCAGAGCTCTGCAGGAAGTGGACACTACGGATGACACGTTCCTCTAGAATGGCAGTCACAGACAGGGGGTATCCTAGGGAAGCAGGGAAAAAGAAAAAGACAGCAGTTTATGCAGAAAAGGAACTGGCAATTCATCCAACAAAAGCTTAGCTTGGACTGTAGGTTGCTCAGCGGCAGCAGCCACCAGAACAATCCTGATGGCAGAAGATTCTTCTGCCAGGAGAATCCATGGCAGGGCGATACTAGCACTGGTGGCAGCCTGGATTGCGATGCTACAACGGCTTCAGGGATGACCTGAGGGTACAGTGACAAAGCAGTGACTGTCACTGTCTCACAGCCTTGGGGCAAGATGGTGATCAGTCCTCGCTGCAGCAATTTTCAGCTGTTGCTGTGGATGGGAATGGTTCTGCAAGTGCTAGGGAAGTCATGCTCTGCTGGCATCTTCTGGCCAAGCATCCAATGAACAACTGACTCCAAACTTTTCAGATTTACTTGTAGACTCACTGCCAGTCCCTCATTCCCTCCGTGCCAGAATCTCAGACCACCAGGGAAGGGAACAATTTATCCACAGTGATGCCAATGCACAGTCCCAAAGGGCAAGCTCACCTAAGTGTTTATCCCAAATGGTTATTGTTGCATCCTCACATGCCAGTGCCAGGTACCTGGAGCAGGAACTGACAGCCGAGCACGCAATTGGAGCTGCACATGGCCACACAACATCAGGTTTCAGATCAGAGTCTAAACAGAAAGACATGAAGAGAGACAACTGTGAGAAGGTGCAGAGCCTTCTCTCTCACGGTAGTAGCATCCAGTTTCCCAATAAAACATGCATCATCCCAGGATCTTCTGTAAGAGTGGCTTCACTCAAAATACTGCCAGCATGGAGCCCTGCAATCCAGCCCAACCTACAAGATGTAGGGCAGCTCTCCTCCCCATTCCTCCTTTCCCTGAATCATGAAGATCTGACTGAATGGCAGCCACTGAATACTTCCACTCCTCACAGAGAGCTCTGCTAGAGAAAGCAAGACTCTCTTACCCACTTTCTCCTTGAGTGGATTATTAAATAAGTAAAAGCAGAGATTGTGGCTTCCATCCCAGTGCACGCTGATGCCAGCTGGAACATCTGGTACAGAGGGGACAAGAAAAGAGAGAAGGAGACTTGGGACAAATAAAGGAACAATCCAGGACAGCAAAACACCATTAGAAAGCTCTCATTAGGTTCTCATGGTTTCCATGATGGAACTTACACAAATTCTACTCACACAGAAACTAAACCAGAACAAACTCTCCCCTTGTTTGTTATTTTCATCTTGCCTACATTTTTTTGGTGGTTTTTTTTTTTGTGTTGTTTTGTTGTTTGGGGTTTTTTTTAACTATGGAGCTAAGTTGGTTTGACACTGTGCTGGTAACTGATTTATAAGCCTTAGGACTAACATTTTTATCCAGGCTGATGTCCTTGGAGATGGAATTTACATAGTGAACCCAAGCCAGAGCAATTGATTTCTAACTGGAGCTCAGTGTCATGCAATGCTGTGCTACATAGGTTAACAGCTTTTGCCCATTTGGATTATCTACCTGGCTGTTCTTTCATTTCAGGTCCCACCTGTAGTACTGGGCTAGGCAGGAGAAAATGAAAAGTAGCATGCCTGAAAAAAAGGAAGAAATATATGCAAAAAAGACTTTGACAAGTAGGCAGCACTGAGACAAGACATGAAATGGTTCAAACCCCCTGCCCTGAAGCCTCGGAACGAAGGAGACAAAGCTAAGACAGAGGCTTCCATCTACACTTGAAAAGTGTCCTGTGTTGATGTCTTATGGACTGAAGTCCTTGCTGGTGCTCCCACTCACCTGGGGATTTCCTCCTTGCTCTCTCTCTCACCACTGGTCTCCAGATACTTCCAATAAGTTCTGTGGAAGATTGCTTCCTGCTGCTCCCACTGGGAGTCCTTGATTAGGTGATTGTACCCCAAGCCAAGCATGCTGCCTTCATTTACTTTCTTCAAGGCATCCAAAGGATTTTTAAAACTACTGCCTGGATTGGGAACACAAAAGGGGAAAGGCACAACCCTGGAGGAGCAGCCACTGTGGAGTGCTCAGAGGCATTTTGACCATCCCTGTCTTCAGGTTGGCATTGTCATGACGGACACACTGCATCTTCTGTGGGACTTTGATTACCACTAGCCCATGTTCCAGTATCTGAAGACAGAGACTACAGCAAGTCACCAGAGGACCCAGTTCACCTTGCCTTTCTGTGGCATTTTCCCTGGCAGTCCCAGCATAAGGTCTGCTCTCTCCTCATCCTCAGCATTTTCCTATGAATCCGGGGCTCAGAGAGTGATGAACTAGAGGTGTTGTCAGGTTTCTAGGGTCTAAGAAACAACATCCTCTCTTCCCAGTGACAATGAAGCCAAGAATGTATGACACCCACTTCGAAACACACTGTTTTGTGCTACCAAAGGTGACACGTGAGATACAGTCTAGTAAGAAGCAACTCCCTCTACAGGATTACATGTAACTACAAAGACAGGTCAAGAAGGGACCAGGGAGCACATTACTGAAACTTTCTGACCTGTTCTGTAGCCATACATACCACGGTTCCCTTTCTACCTGAAGGAGGCTGTGGGTTGCAAGGGCAGAATCAGTCCTGACCTGTAATGGGTTTGGGGGGCTTCACTTTCAGCAGCAGCACTGGGAGACTCAGCCTTGCATCAGCTTTGTGTGCAGACACAGGAGACTCCTGCAACAGAAAAAATGTCAGCCTAGTTCTAGTTCTAGTTCTGTATTGTGCCCTACACTGCTAGGTTTTCACCTGTTTGTGGGAATGAAATGCTTCCTAAAGGAAGCATTTGCAAAGGTTGGCTGGCACTGCCTAGGAGATAATAGGTTTAGGCTCATTGTTCAGGCCAAAACACAGAAGCTTGAAGGCCTCATGGCTTTCTCAACAGCATTGCAAAGGATGTCCTGCCCAGACTCCTCCTGTCTTTGTGCCCTAAATAACCTCTGCTTCTGATCTTATTATGCCTCAGAATTACTCTTGTTGCAGCACAGGCTTGGGTGGGGCACAGCAAGGCTCAAGGAAAAAAAAAAGGAAAAGCAAAAAAAAATAAGCAGAGCTAAAGGTTGCAGAGGGCTGCTGAATACAAGACCCAGATTTTACTTCAGAGAGCCCAGCACTGGAAGGGGTCACATATGAACTTGGCTGGCAACAGAAAATCCTAACAGGGGACCAGCACTGATGTGTTCCCACCACCACCACCCCTCCACCCCACCACCACCCCATATTAACACTTGGCTAAATAGAAAAGATCTGGTTAAAAATCCAGCCATGTCTGAGAAGAGGCAGGAACTTGGGTAATTTACCTGGAATCAGCAAAGAGGAAATGTTTGGGGGTTTGCTTTTGGCTTGGCTAAGTCAACGGGGACGCTTGCCCTGAAGACAGAGCTGAGAAGCAACTCCCTCTTAAATGAGCAGGAAAGTCTTTGCTGAAGGAAGAGGGAAGAGTTATGAGGCATTGTCACAGAGGGTTAGCTGGAGGTGCTGGGCAGGAGGTGCTTGTGAGTTGAGAGATGAAATCTAATAGGTGAAAGCAGGAGAGGGTTAAGCACTGATTCAGTGTTTCAAATTGCCCATAACAACTCAGGACTTTCCTTAAGACCAGTTACCACCACTGCAGAACCCTCTCCATGCAGCTTCAGACTGTTCTGCCACAAGAACCAGAGGTGACAGTGGTTAGTGCAATCAGGCAGAGAGATCCTGCCCTGCTCAGCTGGGTTCAGCTGTGACCCATCAGGCTCCTCTTGCTGGTAGTCTAAAACACAAACCTTGGTTCAGGACCAGACTCCCAAGTAGAAGTATCAGGCCCAATTCCCTCTCCTCTTCACCTTTCCTCAGTAAAATAAAGGAGAAGCCCCGTGGGAACACCCTTACAGAGGGCCTCCTCAGATGGGGCAATACTGCTGGGAAAGGAGCTGTGACTTTCAGGGAGGGGCAGCAGAAATGCTAACCCTGGGACCAAAGGAACTTCATTGGAAAGCCTTTCCTGGGAGGGTAAACATGTCCCAGTAACACAAAGGCCTTATGAAATGTGGGATGGGTGGCTGTACCAACTGTAGAGACACACACTCCATCCCCCTGGGCTGACAGACTTGTTCAGCCTGTATATTGCTGTCAGTCTGCAGGAGCAAGGCTTGGGGAAAGACCTGTAGGCAAAAGGGTATAAGAAAAAATAGCACAGTGGGAGATGGAACTGTTCTGTACCACAGATGTCCAGCTTGACTGCTTCTCCCTGCAAGCCAGCCCTGCTGAGGCTCCTTTCTTTTCCATCTCCTTCAGCCAGGAATCCTTAGGCAATCTGTAGATCTCCAGCCAAGCTTTTGTGCTGTCTGCATTGGGAAACCATGTTGAGCAATTGGAAATGAGGAGAAAAGGTCTTTCAAACAAGCAGCCTCTGTTATCTTATATCCTTAAAAGAAGATGTGGATATCTTCTGAAATATAAAAATCCCCGTGGCCTCCCATGAAGTACACCTCTCCTCAAGCCTGACTGAGACTGACATTTCAGCCCACAGCTCAAGTCCTTGAGGTCCCACACCCACCAAAGACATTCCATGAAGTGACTGAGTCAAAGAATTTGACCTGTACCCTCTGAAGTAAAGCAGAAAGTGAGACATGGTCTCACACTGGTTCTCTATGGATGCTCTATATCCCATTTTCAGCATATATCCAAGCAGATTCCATCAAACTTGGGTCCATAAAAACCATGGTAGCAGCAAATGGGTTGAAAAAGGCAGCTGCCATGAAACAGAAGAACGTGGTAGCACAGAGTTTGTTGTAGTGTTTTTAGAGACTGGCTCTATGTTGTCTGGTTTATGTCTGCAGAGAAAATTCTTCAGATCTACATATTTCCAGTGCACAAGTGAGCCGTAACAAACCAGAGGAAGAATTGAGTTTGGTACTTCTGGAGAGGAGAGGGAAACCTGCTTTCACTGAGCTATCTGAGAGCTGGGAACTACACTGACAAGTTCCAGAGAGTTCACTTCAGGGATCAGTCCTCATCTACAGCAGGACTTTTGGAGAGGACAGGGAGTAGAAGGAGCAGCTCTCTAAACTGGAAGAGGGACCAGGATGGTTTGGAACCCAAAACACCTGGAGCATTTAAAAAGCATTGCTTCTGGCCCCTCTGCTAGAACACAACAGCCATCACCCAACACACCAAGTTCCTGCACTTGCCTTGCAGCAGGATTCCTGCGTAATCACCTCCGGGGGAGAGCATCTCCTCCACACAAGTACTTCGCTTGCTGATATCCTCCTGCCAAAGAAAAACAGGCTGGAATCAAAGCAAGATCACCAATTCAGAGAGCTCCATGGCCTTACACAGTTCTCATCAGAGTGAAGGCCAGCGAGATTGTTGGAAGAGCAGGAATAAATACTGGGCTGCACTCTTGTAGCGCTTCTATCCACGACAGAAATTCCTGAGGGCCGTAGTACTCCTCATGATGGATTACTTACCAGCCTGTGCCCAGTGTCTATGGAATAAACCCAATGCTTACCACTTCATTTAGGATTTTAATGAGTAGGAAGTTTTCCTTCTGAAAGCAGAAGAGCCAGACAAGCCCTGAAATAGAAATGCAGAAGCAGCAGTAAGAGGAGAAAAGTGAACTGATGGTAGCCATGCTCTTGGGAGATGTCTGTTACAACAGGCGCAGGAGAGTGAACAGGACTACATTTCTTCCCAGGATCAAGGGAGAATATCCCACTGTCAGTACCAGCAAACGTTCAGTTGTACATAGAGATGGAGAAGCCAGTTTGAAAGGTATCTCCACCAAAACTGATAGGTTTCAGATGAATCAACAAACTAACCTATTTACCGCAGGGTCATGCAATTAGAGGTGTAGAAACAAAGCAGGGGCAGGAGCTCACACCAAGAAATGGTTCTTTCAATGCAGTCCAAGGTGTTCCTAAAATTTACTGCACTTCACCCTCAGCTCTGCATCTACCTCTGCTGCTCCTGAGAGGACAATAAAACCACGCCCTCTACTAATCACAAGGCCCTAAGGCCACTTTGACATCCTACAACCCATTATCTAACACCTAAAGCCCCTGCAGGGCTTTCTAGGAAACCTGTCAGCTATTCTAACATTCCTCCTCATATATCACTCTTCCATGATGCAGCTGCCAACTCCTCAGCTCCAGAGCACAGCCATTCCCAGCAAGGTCAAGGAAATCCACATCACACTAACCCATATCATCCACAGCAAGCAGGACATGGCACTCATTCCCCAAATCCGAAGCATGGATGGCACAAATCTCCATCTTGAGGTCATCCCAAGCACTGACCTCCTTACAGTCAGGCACACTGAAGGCAGCCAGACCCACAGACAGACCAACAAAGATGTGTTTTCCAGACACTGCGAGGCAATTGGCTCTTCCAGTAACCTACCAAGAAAGGGAAAAGATGAGTGTATCCAGCTGTTTCCCCAGTGGAGGACACATCAACCATACTAGTGATATCCTCCTAGCCTTTCATCAACAGAAAATACTGATTCATTCTACAGGGGAAAAATATTTGCAAGAGCTTCTGTCAGAAAATTACAGAAAGGGGTCTCATCTCTGTCACAGATTGTTCTGTGTTGGGAATGAGGAAGTTTGCTCTCACCTTTCCCCTTACGATACAGAGAAGAGGATTTACATGTCAAGAACTCAGGTGCACTCAGCCTTCACACCCTAATACAGAGTTGCAATGGGATGCTAAACTCCTCTGGACAATTGCAGAACACCAGCAGACACCAGTGTATCCTCCTGGATACATCCATGTAGCAGTAGGGAAGGCAACAACTCCCATTAGGATAATCACCATTAACAGAGAGCTGAGTTTGCCTATTTATATGCTTCTGACTAATTACCCTTGCCTCCTCACAAGGGTGGGGCCAGCCTGAAAAGCAGAAGGCGAATTTGGGGCTGTTTAATATCTGCTTCTCTCTTTTCAGAGAGGTGTGATAGATGAGTGGGAAGCAGAACCTGTCAGACAAGCTTAGTAGTTGCAGAATTTTGAAGTGAATCAGTGAGATGGTGGTAGATACCAAGGAAGGTGGTGAACAGAATATAAAACTAACTGCATGGGTATTCTCTAGAAAAACTGCTACAGTGATAAATGCTGTCTCTGCTGCGAGGGGCTCTGTACCTGGAACTCAGCTGTAGGGAAGAATTTTGTGGGCTGGACCTTTAGTTTTTCTTCTTCTTGGATCATCTCCCTTCTTTCAATGATTTCCATAGCATGCTCAAAAACCAGCATCACCAGTTTGTTGATCATCCTGACGGGCTGAGGCAACGCATCCCGCTTTCGATCGGGATCCTGCAGGAAGAAATCTTCCTCGTCTTCCTTTAGCCAGTCCTTTTCAGATGGCGGAGGAATCTTCAAGGAAAGCTTCCGGATGTACACAGCCATGGTTCTGCCCTTCCAGATGCAAAACACGCCTCAGGTGCAGGAATCACAGCAGATGCAGAACGAAGAACCGTGCAGTGTCTACTCTAATGAGGTAATAGGGGGAAAAGAAAAAGAGGATTAAAGATGTCCAAGAGGGAAGAAGAGTTCAATTTGATACAAGACGTTGTTATTATTACAAAAAGTGGAATATTTTGATTTAATTTCACTATAGACAGCCAGAGCAACCCTGTTCTATATAGCTCATTTCTTGTTGACTCTGTCACTCAGGGGTTTCGTCCTCCTCTGGGAACACAGAGACCTGTGGGATTCTGCAGAAAAAGGGAGAGTAAAAGCTTTGCCTTGAGTTTGTATAAGAATTACGACAAAGCATTCACACAAAAAAAAAAATAGCTTCTCTTCGTTAAAAGACTTATTCGGCCCGGACAAAACCCCAGCAAATTATTTGGAAAGCAGGTGATTTCACTGGAAGTTTCAAACTCCATTTCCAAGCTACCCGGTTGCCTCCTGAGCTTCCCCTCGTGCTCGGGGGCCACTCACAGCTCCCCGAGACGAACGGGCGGCAGCGCTGCCGGGGGGAAGCCTTTAGCGGCGACACCCGCCCCGCGGGCGCCGGGCGCCATGGCAGCGGCGCCGGTCGCCATGGCAGCGGCGCCGCGCCGCGCGGCCCGGGCGGGAACGCGCGCCGGGACAGAAGGTTCCGCCTGCGGGGCGGGGCGGGACGGGCCGAGGCGAGGCGGGGCGGGGCGGGGCGGGGCGGCCCCCGCACAGCTCGCGGCACCATGGAGGGATTCGTGGGGTTCACCAACCGCAGCCAGGGCCGCGACCAGCTCTGCCGGTGAGTGCGGGGCCGGGCAGCTGCCCCGGGCAGGGCTGAGGGCTCCCTGTGCCGGGCTGGGGGCCCCTTCCCCTGGCACAGCTCCCCTCGTGCCCCATCCCCTGGGCACAGCTCCCCTCGTGCCCCATCCCCTGGGCACAGCTCTCCTCGTGTCCCTTCCCTGGCACAGCTCCCGTCGTGTCCCATCCCCTGGGCACAGCTTGCCCTGTGCCCCATCCCCTGGGCACAGTTCACCCCAGTGCCCCTTCCCCTGGCACAGCTCTCCTCGTGCCCCTTCCCGTGGCACAGCTCTCCTCGTGCCCCTTCCCGTGGCACAGTCTCCTCATGCCCCATCCCCTGAGTACAGTTCACTCCAGTGCCCGTCCCCTGGC
The DNA here is from genome assembly GCA_033556795.1 of Tapera naevia. Taxonomy (NCBI): domain Eukaryota; kingdom Metazoa; phylum Chordata; class Aves; order Cuculiformes; family Neomorphidae; genus Tapera; species Tapera naevia. The sequence continues at coordinate 3,424,929 of JAUMJJ010000076.1, read as the reverse complement.
ACAGCTCTCCTTGTACCCCATCCCCTGGCACAGCTCTCCTCGTGCCCCTTCCCTTTGGTACAGCTCGCCCTGGCACTGCCAGGTTGTGAGTAGGGTGGCCTTGATCTCGGGAGCAAACGCTGCCTGGCTGCTGCAATCCCTGTGAATTGTCCTGTTTTACCTGTGCACTCATTTTTCCATTGCAGAGCCACTCAGTACACTTGCATGTTGCTTTGCTATTTATTAGAGCGTAAGGCTGGTAAAGAGAAGCTGGTAGTGAAACTCAAGCAGTTGGAATCTAGCATGAGCTCTGGCCGGAAAAGTAAGTACCTGGTGTCTAGAGGGATAAATCCTTCTTCACTTGCTCCTTCCAGCAAAACAGCTCCTGGCCGTGTGTTTTCTGTAGTCAACCTACCTACAGCCGCAAAACCTATTATAGTCACAAAATTGTCAGTAGACTTTATCCCTGCCTTGGCTTGCCAGGCTAGATAGGGCCAAATAGACATTTATTCCCTTCTCAGCCTGCTCTCCCATTAGGTAATCCGCATTATTGCTGGGAGAACTACAGAATTAAGTTAATTATCAGCTGATGCTGCAGAAATCAAGCTGTCATCTCTGTACAAGGACAGGCCACAGAGTTACAATGCAAGGTTGGCACACATTCTCATTAGTCCTTCCAGCTAATAGGTTGAGACAGCCTAACATTAGAGACTGTCATTCCAATAAGCTCAGTTCTGAAGGACCATCCTTCCATATGGCTTTTTATGTCCTACTTCACATACTAATCTACTATGATTCTGCGTAGTGAACAGGTACAGTTGGACTCAATGATCTCAAAGGTCTTTTCCAGCCGGGCTATTCTATGAAACCATATAGCTTTCCATACTTTTCTCATAGTCTAACCCTTTGCATCACTTCATTCTGTGTCACAGTTGCATCCATTATGGTTACACTGTTGCTGTGGTTGTATTGCTTGCTTTTGTGTTGATCTTACACCCACTTATCAATTGCTCAATCCTGGAACAACTTCAATATATGAGGCAAATATTCTAATTTAATGTGGTACCATGGATTTGTTTTGTTATTCCAGTTAGCTCCAGAGTATGGTAATTTGTAGCAGAGTCCAGCTGGTTTATCAGCATCACCATAATTTTCTTGCTTCAGATCTCTTAACAGACACCATTCCTAAATTCAGGACTTTTGTAGTTCCACTAAGCTTGGGCGCTGCCAACATCTGTCACTGTGACAGTGCAGCAGGTTATGAAAAGTATTTTGCATAATATCATATTAACTTTCCTGAAAACTAAACTATGCAGTGGGTGAGATCAGGCTTATCATATAATATAGCTGGAAATGGAATGTACTGTCCCTGGTTGCAGGGAAACTCCATGCACCTCTGACAAATTCACAGTTGAAGAGGGGCTTGGGCCTCGGTGTGCTCGGCACGTGAATCACCAATTTTCATAGAAGCTTAGGGAAAATCTGTCTCATGGTTGCAGTGGGGTTAGTGCAGTAACATCTGCTGCCCACAGAGTTAGGTGGAATCCAGCTCAGTGTCCAGCTGAAATCAGAGGCTCTGTTTGTGTCACTTCTTGCTGACACTGACTCGCTCAGAGCCGTGGGTGATACTGACCCTGAGGGCACCCAGGCACTGCAAACAGAGCAATGAGAAAAGGCTGCAAGTCCTGGCTATTGATGAAATCTGTGTGTAGGTCCTGGGCTGGTCCATGACTGAGATATATAAACCCTTTTCCTCGCTTCTCACGCTGTGAGGAGAAAATGCGTAACCATGGAAATGCCCTGAGTATGTGTGAGCAGTGAGATGCCAAGTTGTCCTGCACGGGGCTGTCTCTCTGCAGTAAGGACCATGCCACACTAACCTTTGTGGGGTTTCTTGCAGTGTTCAGACTGGGCAACGTGGTACACGCCTTGGTAGCAGCCAGGAGAACTACACAGCTGCCAGACGTGGTGCCTCGCTTCTGCCTTACGGCCTCCAACCTGAGCCGTGCCCTCTACTTCGTCTGCGATGCGGTCCTGTGGTTGAAGAGTGTTGGGCTCCAACCTGACATCAATAAGCCAAAGTGGAGGATTTGGGCTACCAAGTGTTACTATTTTTCAATCCTGATGAATCTAGCCAGGGACTGGTACGAGATCTCCTGGAGGCTGGAAGAAGCTCTACAGGAAGAAAAGACGAAGGAGAATTTCTTCTGGGACAAACACAATCAGGAACTATATTGTGTCAAATGTGATGGTTTGCATGGTTTTCTCCTCCTGCTGTTTCAGATACTGAAAAGACATCCTCCTTTGCTGCTGGACTTGGTGAAGAACCTCTGTGATCTCTCAGGTCCTTTGAATACACTAGGGATCTACAAGACCAACCCAGGAGTGATTGGTTTATGTGGCATTCTCTCCTCCCTGGTGGGGATCGTCACATTAACAAGTCCACATCTGAAGCTGAAACAGTGACATTAAAGGAGCTGCACAGTATTCAGTGAGGCAGCAGCTTTGATCTTCTGATAGGTTTTTGTCCTCCGTATGGCACTTTCAAAATGAACATATCTCACAGTAACCTCAAGATTAATTTTGTCCTCTGAATGTTGTGAAGTAGCTGCATAGACAACTGTAATAGGTTATGACTCATAACTAACCGTGTTTACACTGGAAAGCTGGAATTCACCAATCAAAGGTTTCTCCAGTCAGATTTTCTGTAGTGGGCTCAAGCAACTTAGGAGCTGTGGTTGAAGTGGCCTGAAGTCCAGCATGAGTGTTCTGCTTGGTTTGGTTGATGGATCCTGTCACCTGTAGGCCGCAGTGTGAATGCAGTGTGATGGTAACTCTGACCTTCAGGTGATCTCTGTGCAATGTGCACGGGGGACGCTGGATCTGTAGCCTAGCGAGTGCCAACTTGTGTCCCAGGAAACCAACACTTTATTCTTTTCCTTCAGTAATGTGAGCCAAGGGCTGTTGGCCACTGGCTTCCCCAGCAGGCCGTGGCTTGAGTGTTTTGGTGAACAGCATGGGGGAGAAGCTTGTCTGAGTGCTGATGATGCTGTGATTTGTAGGGAACTGGGTTCCCAAAGCTGTGAATCTGGAACCACTCAGAAGCACTGAATTTCCCATTACACACGCACATTAACTCCCAAATCCCTGTGATTCCAAGTGCAACAGTTTTCCTTTAATTGTATTATGATAAGTAGCTCGGTTTACTGTGTTTTAATTTTATGGGAAAAAATCCAGTCTAATAAGGAGCTTTGGAACCTGTAGTTAAAGAGAGAAGCCTGGCTCAAAGCTCGTTGAGTCAGGAAGACTGTGAGGGTGTGTTTCTAGTTGTGTAAGCTCCCAGAGGGAAGGGAATGGAGTTGGTCATGATAACATCAGAATCCCCTGTGAGAAGAAAAGCTTATTACTGGAGTTGGGCATTCATGGTTTAGATTTTCCCATCTGGTCGTCCTTATCTTTCTTCTCATGACCACAGTATTTCTTGTGTGTTGCCTCGCTGGTTAAATGGGTTCTACCATTTGAAAATGCCTTACATTTACGCTGCAACTGCGTTTTTGCTCATCACTTACCTTGCTGGGAATGATTGCCTGGCAGTGTAATCTAGGTTAAAGGAGAAATGCTGTGCCCAGCTGTCTAACAGTTACATGGCATGCAGTCTTTGTTGCTCCTGACTTTGCAGAATACCAGTTCTGACACCATCTGAGAATATTTGCACATTATATAGGAGATAAAAGTACCGGTTTTGTTCATCAGAGTTAGGCCTGTGTGTTCTGCTACTTTCTGGTGCAAGGTTAATCTGTCAGGAGATGTGAACAGAGACTGCTCTAACCTGGACTAAGGTACTCTGATTATTTATGATGCTGTCTGAAACCATAAATTAGAAGGTGCTGATCTCCTTCATTGAAAGGAGAAGGTTATGGAATTGAGTTGGCAGGGTAAGGCAGTGTCCCAGTTTACTTTAAGTCATTGTGGTCAGGCTTGGAATTACTTCCACTTTGAATCTGAAGTGTTGGAAAAAAGAGGTTGCTGGGCACCATAATTAAGTGTGCTTGAAGACTAAATGTGGCCTGCAGCAGCTCTTCTTTTTTATATAGAAATGAATAGTATTAAAAGTAGATGTACTGGCAGTTCAGACCATAATGGAGACTTATCTATGGGGTGCAGTTGTCTTCAAGGGCTTCTTCTCTTTCTTTCAATGGAATGGTTTTGTTTCTTTACTCCATTTGCCTTTGAGCTCCTGGCAATGTGGGGCCCATCCCTCCCTTGGTCAGATTTGATCCTTACCCCTGTGTGTGGCAACAACTGTAAGAAACAAAGAGGAGTCTTGACGATCTGGCAGTGAGGTTTGGCCACCTTTTGCCTACAAAATTTCAACTTCTTGAAAAAAATGCCTTTTTAATTCCTCTCAGGGGAGCTCTTGGATATAAAATACTTCTTTCACTGGTTCCTGAGCTGATTTCTCTTTTTCCTTTGTAGTTTGTAGGCAAAGAGGAAATGCATTAATATACTGCTGTGGCCTGTAGCCAGATGCACCTCCCCGGGCCCTGCGGAGGGAGAAGGGTGGGTTTTCCTTTGTGCCAGGCAAACACTGTGCAAAGCCATGAGTCAGGCTTTGATGTTTCTCCTGTAGGGACTGGCATGGATTAGCAAGTACAGACTTGACCTGGAAACTGGGGCAGTGAGTTTTCAGCCTGTCTCAGCCTTACCTGTCATATTCTACATGACTTGGGTAGCAGCGTGCAGCAGTAACTCTCTTTACTGGGTATTAAGCACTAATACTTGCCTTCTACTCCCCAGCTGGAGGCTAGAAATTTAATGTATCTTAACATAATGTGACTGAAGCCATCGAATCACGATCAAGTGGAGAAAATCCATTTTAGTGCCTTTTTTTTGGTACGTTTTAATACAGCAGTTGTAATGATCACAGCTGTTTGGACACAAGCAATAAACTGAGATGAATGAGACCCCGTGTCTGTGTGTGAAACTTAAAAGGTGGTGTAAAGAGATGCTGAAGGAGGAATCCTCCCTCCCATCTCTGAATTTTATGAAGGATGATACTGTTAAAGAGTGCCTATAGTTGCACTTGGCTTATAGATCTTGCCTTTTGAGGTACCAAGGTGGCAGCCAGAGCTGTCTGACTAATTTACAATCCGCATTTCAGCTGCAAAAACATGTAGAAGTAACTATGTGAGCACCAGGTAGAGCTATGAAATGTCCTGAAACAAAGTGACATTTTGGGAATTGCCATCAGCTGCCTTTAAGTACCAGCAGTGAGAGCTGGAGCCCAGCCTAGGCACAGCTACCAGCTACAGTGAAAGGTGCACCTGCGTTTGAGTGTCTTATAAATGGCTTTTCGTTTGGATGGGCCTTATTGTCATAGGGCAAATCACTGCAGTTGTTTAACAACAAATGCCTCTTCAGGGCAGGGAGTGAAGGGTAACATCTCCAGCTGAGATGGGGAGGGATGGAGCCAGGAAAACCATTAAAATGAAACTTACTGTTAGCTCCTATTCCTAGCAGGAAGAGCCTTGTGAACTTGGGTGCTCCAAAATGTCAGTTCTCGAATGATGTATAAAGCGTTGCATTCAGCTTCTGATTTACTGGTCTCAAAACCAGCTTCTGTTTTACTGGTCCCAAACCCAGCTTCTGATTTACTGGTCACATAACAGAAACAGGTAATAGGAGAGTGGTCTGTGTGAGATGCAAAGTGATCTTTTATTCTGCTTACAGATAAGGCCTTCCCAATGTTAATACTGAGCTTGGCAAGGTATTTCAAGAAATGCATGAGCCACTCTGGATTCCCAGGTGAGCAGCAAGAAGAATCAAAGGTCTGAAAACAAACACCTCCAGGGAGCAACCAAATGAACCCGTTCTGTGGGGGAAAGGTGGCTGGGGAATGGTGTGAGAAGTCTTCCCGTGTCTAAAAGGTTGACTGCCAAGAGGAAGGCAATAAATCGATCTCTAAACCCAGCCAGGAGGTTATATTTGTATTGCAGCAAAGGACAATTAAGTCACACAAGTGACTTTTTTTTGTACTGTAAGTAAAATAAAGGACTAAATGTATTGCCCAGAAAGGTAGTGCTTGAAAAGAAAGTGGACAGACATTTGCCAGCAGCGATTTAGGGGGTGCTGATCCTGCCACAGGGTATAGTTCTCTCTCCGGCTCCCTCCCAGACCTAAATGTAAAGACACCTTGCAGGTCTTTGGGGATCTGGCTCACTCCCTCACCATGGTATATTAATGGCTATGGAGCCATATGCAGAGACAAGGGTATAAAACTGCTTCCCTGCACCCAGCTGATCTGGTGAGCTCTAAATATTGGCTGCAGAAATGCATAAAGTATTCCTGGTGCAAGGTGGAGGAGGGGGGTGGAAGCAGTGGTATTTTTGCACTGCCAAGCCTGGGGCTGGCACAGCCTTTGCCCTGGAGGAAGGGGTGGGGATGAGCGTAGGCATTAGTAGGGCAGAGGCTGTGTTGTCTGGTTGATCCCAGCTCCAGGCAAGGCAGGGAGAAGGTTGACATGTCTCCTGCACTTTTTGCATGGCCAGCAGGGCTGGAAAACATCTCGTGCCAAGAGAGCAAACTGTTGAGCAGGCTGCTGCCCTTTGTCCCGCTGTCTGAACAGCACTGACTCAACTCCACCACAGAGCTGGAGGCAGCCCAGGATGTTCATATGCCTCTGTGCCCAGCTAGCATGGCAGGCCTGTGAGCTTTGCAGACCTCAGGCTGGAAGCAAGCTCTAGGCTCTTTGGGAGGCAAGGGAGTAATTTTCTACCATGCATGGCTTTCCCATGTTGCTGGGAAGTCTCCCACCCCTGTGTACAAGCAGCACAGCCAGGAGCAGGGGGCCATGGGGCTGTTTTGGGTTCACACCTCCATGTTCAAGGGCTTGGCTCTGCTGCTTGGGCCTCTCCTAATACCAGGCTTCACGTCAAGGGTCTCCCTGCCTCGTGCTGGCTGGTCCAGGGCACACAGCAGGCTGCCTGGATCTCTCATCTTCACTGATCTCCTTGGGTTATTGCTTTGTCCTCTGGTATTTGTTCTCTTTCCACCACACTGTCCTCGAAGATGAATGTGGCTCATCCTCCATCTCTGTAATCAATAGCCAAAACCCATCACAGCTTCATACAGTTGGTGGCTTCTTTCTTTCCAATCAATACTGCACATGGATTTGTCAATTATGATATGAATTGGCAGGACACCTCCTGCATGGCTTGGCAGGAGTGAGAGCATAGCCAGCAGGTCAAGGGGAGCCATTGTTCCTCTCTATAAAGCACTTACGAGGCCACATCTGTGGAGCCATGTCCTGTTTTGGCCCCACCAGCAGAGGAGAGATCTTGACGAGTCCAGCAGAGGATCATAAAGAGGATAAGACATTTAGGGACATGGAGCACAATGCTGTACCAGCACAGACTGGAGCACAAACTCTGCACAGAGATGCACAGAGCAAGGATAAGATATGGCAGGCACAAACTGCAAAGAGGGAATTCCAGTCAGGCATAAGGAAAAAAGGGTTTGCTTTGAGCATAGTTAGCACTGGAGCTGGACCCCAGAGAGATGGAAATATTATCCTTGGAGATTGACAAGACTGGACGGGACCTTGAGCAGCCTGGTCATTTCAAAGGTAGCTCTGCTTTGAGCAAAAATTGGATGAGGTGACCTCCAGAGATCACTTCCAACCTGATTTCCTCCTCCATTTCTGTCTACTCCATGTGCCTAGAGCTTTCCTAATGCAATGTCTGCCCTGACTCAGCAAAGAGCCTCCTCACCAAAATCCTCAGTGAATTCTCTTAGAAACTGCAGACTTGACCAAACTAGATTGTTTTGTGCAGGATGTGTCCCCCAAATCTGCCTTCTGCTCTTTGTGCTTAGTGAACTGTCCTGGGGAAAAACTATATTTTTGGTCTGTATTGCATTTCCCAACAGGATAGAATCCATGGAGGATCACGGGGGCTACAGAAATATAAGAATTTAATCTCTTAGGAAAACCTGCCTGACTCTGCACCTTCTCTTGGGTTGCCCATGGTCTGTTGCTTTTGAGGTGCTGAGGTCCAAGGGCAGCTTCTTGCCATCTTCTCTTGGTGGAATGGCATTAAACCTCAGTGTATCCTGGCTGCGCTGCCGCATCTGAGCTCAGCTGGAAAGACAATGGGGTGGGGGGGGAGAGGGGGGATTTTCTGCCGTCATCTTTTCCAAATTGCAGTGGCTTCAGGGAGCTCTTTGGCCAGTTTCCACCAGAACTCGCCAGCTCCCAAACCCGCGCAACCAGGAGGTGGGGCCTTGTGGTTGTAGTGGCCAGGGCCCCGTGCATCACTCTCAGAAGAACCAGGCGAAGGGACGGTGCAGCCACCACCCTCTGCTCCTGCTCTACTGGAGACAGACTGCCCCTCGGTGAGTGACTTGTCCCCACCAGGAGCTCCACGGTCAGCTTCATCAGGACTGGGGGACTGAGAGCAGGGCTTACCCACTCCCCGTGACTCTCCTGAATTTCATCTGCTGCTAAGGAAAGGGGTCTGTCCCAGGGGTGGGAGCTGGAGGTATGCTTTCAGCTGTCTTCCATCGGGGAGCAGTGGAGATGGGTGTTCAGCAGTGCTTACGTGGAGCTGTGTGGGGACGGGAGATGGCATTGCAACCAGCTGAGCTGTGTGGGGGGCGTGTGTGGGAGGGGGATGCTGACCATGGCTTGCTCTATCCCTACCCACAGCTCCTCTCTCTGCTCCTGCCCTCTCAGCCTGCACCTCTCAGCCTGGCCTCGTGTGCATCTATTGGTATCCTGGTTACTCTGAGTTTGTTTTACAGCTCTGCCACTGCCCTTCATCCTGCCTTGCCCTGTAGATCCTCCAAACTAGATGACTCTCAACTAATTCTTTGCATCTGTGGGTATTAAGACACATTAGCAGAGGAGGGCTGTGTGGAGTCATTGGTTTTACAGCTTAACTGGTAAAAAGTCAAGCATTAGGCAACTTCACATCCACTGCACCCATGGGAGGTGAATGTCTCAGCCCATGGGGTGCAGGAGTGAGAGGGGAGAGCCAGAGCCCAGCTCTGCCTCCACAGCAGGGTCTGCGCCTTCCAACTTGGCTTTGCAGGTGGAAGCGTCACGATGACGGCGAAGACAAATCAGACCCTGCAGAATGGAAGTGCCAAGGTGGGTGCAGGAGGAGGGAGAGAGGGGAGGGCAGAGGTGTGCCAAGGGCACCAGGCAGCATGTACCAGCTCTGCTGGATAAAATGAATTCGCATCTCACATTGTCCCATGTGTCCCCCCCATTATCCTTATATGGATCTTTACCTGCAATAATATGGAGCATGATCAAAGGGAAAGGATAAATAGTTTTGCATGCTTGAAATTATGCTTGAGCAGGTAGAGCCCCTGGGACTGTTGAACTGCAGGATTTGTGAGGTAGCTGACTCTGCATCAAGCCCAAACTAGCACAACATAGCACCAAACAGTTTTGTTTTTATCAAACATTGATTTACAGTCCATTCGTGGTCACAAGTGGAACATGAAGCCAAACTCAGCCTCTCACCCACTGGTGATCAGGGGAAAGCTCAGGGTTTTTTTCTGCTCTGTGCTGTGCAGCCCAAAGAGTCTTTGCCTCATGGCTGCTGTGATGAGCTAAGGTTTGCCCTGTTCCTCCCTTGAGGCTGCAGCACCTCACTCATTTGTCTCACCTCACCAGGTGAGAGCAGGAGCAGGGGGTTGCAGCTGCAGGTCTATCTTGCTCACCTAGCTTTGAGGCACCTACCTCCAGCCATGCTCTGCCACTGGCAGCACAGAGGGGTGTCAGCTGTGCTGGTTTGTACTGGTACCCCTGGCCACTCGTGCTTGCAGGTGCGGGGAGGCAGTGTCTTGCTGCCTCAGAGGGCTCCGGTATCCTTGCAGTGATGGCTACTACCAAAGCCCTTTGTGTCATCAAGGACAGACCCACTTCTCTGCCCTTCTGCTTTTTGAGGTCCTTGCTTGTCACAGGGGTGACAGGACAGAGTTGCAAAATGGACTTTGCTAGTCCAAGGCCAAGAGCAAGGGCTGGGTGAGATGGAAGGAGTGGAGAGGGATGGAAAGCCAGAGGGAAAGCCTGGACAGTTGGGCTTGGCAGATGGGGTGATTGGGACCATAACACCTCCGATACCACTGTGGTGTCCCTGCTCCTCCAGCAGCAACAGCAGGTTGTCCACAGCTGTGCTGTACACAAAGTAGCTGGAGACCCTCAATGGGCTTTGAGAAACACCCTCCTCCTCCAGTGTGAGCTGAGGCCCTCTGCAGTCACCACAGCACACCAAATGCCACCAGCGTGTGGGTGATGGGGCGTTCCTCAGGGAGGGGCTCTTGGCTAACCGTTGCCCGTCTGCCACGCGCAGGAGAACGTGCTGCAGAGGGTCCTGCAGCTGCCGGTGGTGAGCTCAACCTGTGAAAGCCTCCAGCGGACTTATGCCAGCACCAAGGAGGCCCACCCGCTCATGGCCTCCGTGTGTGAGGCCTACGAGCGCGGCGTGCAGGGCGCCGGCGCCTTGGCCATGTGGAGCATGGAGCCCGTGGTGCGCAAGCTGGAGCCTCAGTGTGAGTCCATCTGCTGGGGGGCACACGGCACGGGGGAGGCACCAGAGCTTCTCTTGGTGGGACAGCACTGGCACAAGCGTGCTGGACCCCCTTGGCACAGCCCAGGAGCGATTCTCATCACCCCACCTCCGTGCTTTTGTCCAAGGCAGTTGCTGTGGCAAACAACCTGGCTTGCCGGGGCTTGGACCACCTGGAGGAGAAGATCCCTGCCCTTCAGTACCCTGTTGACAAGGTAAGTCACAGGCCAGACAGTCTGGAACCCCCTGGCCCCTCTGCAGAGCTCACAGTATGACTCTTCCAGGCTTGTTTCTTGATAGTGATGGTCTGGTCAGGGGGAAAATGTGCAGCACCTCCAAGTAAGGGCTCCTGCAGCCCAGGGGTGTGGCTGGGGCTCCAACTACTATAGGTCAACAGTATTCCATGTCCCATCCTTGCCAGCTACTTCCAGCATGGGCTGGAAACAGCTTTTATGCCCCTCTTGGAGTTGTCAGCTAGCATGGCTATGGCTAGGGTCCACATCATCCCTCCAGCTGTCCCATGCAACCCTGAGCACACCAGGAGGGCTGTTCTCCATCTCTCCACCCACAGCTTGCATCTGAACTGAAGGACACCATCTCCTCCCCCATCCAAAGTGCCAAAAACACCATTGGCAACTCCATGGATAAGATCATGGAGCTGGCAGCAGAAGGCTACGAGGTCACCAAGAACACTGTGGAAACAACGGCAAAATACACAAGGAGGAACTCGGTGACCCAGATGGCAGCTGCGGGGGTTGACACGGCCCTGGGAGGGCTGGAGAAGCTGGTGGAGTACCTTCTGCCGGAGGAGGATGAAGAAGCAGGTAGTCCTGATGCCCATACCCCATCTGAAGGTGTCTGGGAAGGGCTGACTGCATGGAGGGGGTGGCACCTCACTCACAGGGTGCATGTGGCAGGAGGAAGTCCCTGGATTTTGTTGCAGGGAGGGTTGTCCCACCAGGATGTAGCCCCATCACCACTCTTCTGCCTGCACTCTTCTTCCTTTAGATCAGAAGCCCAAAGAGACACATGGGGCTGCAGTAAAGGTCTCCCAGCAGAAGTCCAGTGCTCCCAGCACTCCCAGTTCTCCCAGCACTCTGGGCCGGATTGGCGCCTTGGTTAGCACCGTCTCCCACCGCGCTTACCAGCAAACCAGCCAGGGCCTCCAGCATGCCAAGGCCAAAGGGCAGCAGTTTGTCATCTGTATCCCCATCGTGGTGAGTACCAAAAAAAACAGCCTCCAGGCTCCTCCATACCCTCTTTTGGGCTGATTCTGCTTTCAGATGTGATATTTCACGCTCCCTGGAGCACATCCAAGAGCAGAGTGGTGGTCGCTGTTGGTTTCCCCCACTCAGCGGGACAAGCTGGGGCCAGCAGTTCCCACACATTCACACAAAACCTTGTACAGTGTTAGCAGAGCGAGATATTTTTAGCCAACTCCCAATGTATATTGTTGTCTTGTGGCCTTGCCATAACATCCTCCCTAAAGCAAAAAGATCCTCCAGGGGCCTGGAGAGGCTGGGGGGGAAGGAGGTGCCCCTCTCCCACTCAGCGCTGCAGTGGGAAGCCTGTACTGAAATCCTGGAACTCCTGGCTGCCTGAGATTTCTTCCCACGTGGACAAATGAACCCTTCTGCTCCCTGCGTACCCCAAGACCCTATGAAATCCTCAGGCTAAGCAGGATGGGGTGGATGGAACCTTACAGCTCCCCTCCAGTGGTGATTTTTGCTCCCCTCCCAGGGCAGCCTGGCCAAACCCAGCACAACTGAGGCACCACAGGTCCACAGTGATGGGCAGGGCACCACAGCTGGCTGGCTGAGTCGACGGCAGAGCAAGGTGCCAGAGCAGAAGCAGGAGAAAGTGGGGAAGAAAGAAGACAACACTGCCAAGGAGGTACGGAGAAAAGGGGGAGCAGCAGACCAGGGGTGCTCCAAAGCCTCCTCCTGCCCATGGACCATGCCAGCATAAGGAATGTTCTCCCTATACTCCTGGGGACCAGGACCCCATACCTGCAAGAGCTGCAGCTTGGAGGAGGCAAGGAGTGGTTGGCAGGAGGGCAACCCCAGCAGCCCCCTTCCCCAGTCCCATCAAAGCTGGAGGTGGCCTCTGCACTGGACAGGGCCACCTTGGCTTGTCTATTCAAGCCCCCTTTGCTGCTGTGGGGTGTCAGCACTGAGTGCCCCACTGCACCCCTGAGCACCCCCAAAAAATCCCACCCCTCATGGTCCCAGCAGCGAGGGGCGGTGTGAACCAGCAGGGCTGGGAATGGTCCCCAGCGCTGGCTCTGCTGGGACACAGGGACAGGAAGCAGCGGGTCGGGGTCGCTGCCCTTCACCTCTCCCTGCAGCGGAGGCACAGCCCAGGACAGGGGGTCCCCGGGGGCTTGGAAGTAGGGGGAGCCAGAAGAAGCAACTCTGCTGCAAAGGGCTCTGGTGGTTTCATCAAAGCAGGGAGCCAAAAGCACTCATGCCTTGAGCTGCAGAGGGGATGGGGAGCCCAGGGCCACCCCTGTCCTGTGTGGAGGGGCTGGGACCAGCAGCTGAGCTGGTTTCTCTCCGCAGGCAGGGGACAGCCCTGGGCTGGTGGGCAGCGTGGCACACAACCTGCAAACGGCCTGCGCCTCCGGCATCTCCAACGTCAAGAAGGTCCCGGCCGTGGCCTGGGACGCCGCGGAGGGGTTGATCCTCTTCACCCCCCGTAGGCTGTCCAAAGCCTTGGAGACAGTGGATGCTCTCGGGGGGACCCTCGTCAGTGCCCCCAAGCATCTGCTGGGCACCTTGTACAGCTACGTGCCGGTGAGTTTGCCCCCAGCCAGGTCCTATCCATCTCCAGTATAGCCCATTTTGCCCAGCCTCCTCCCAACAACACCCCCCATAGCTCCAGGCAGTGCCTACCAGAGTGGGGAGATGGGGTGCTGTTGGGAGACCTCAGCCTCCTGCTGAGCAGCCCCCAAGCCGTGAGGGTGAGTTCCCCCATACAGCACATTGACCAGTGGTAGCACCTTCACACAGTTCATGCCCAAATCACAGTGCAACCACAAATCTTGGGAAGGAGACCGTGCCCCTCTCCTTTTCCCCACCTTGCTGCTCCCCTGAGACCACGTCTCTACCACAGCTGCCCAGGGACTACAGCTGACCACTCCACTCCGCTGAGGACCCCTCTGAGGGAAACTTGGCTTGTCCTGAGGTCCTTCTAGTTTTGGGGGGAGCTGTGGCACAGGACTGGCAGGTAGGTACAGCCTGGCTGGATGCTCACCCCACCTCTCAGCTCCGCAGGCAGTCAGTGAAGGAAGAGGAGGCAGCCAGGACCAGCAAGCCCAGCCCGGAGATGGAGAAGAAGGAGGAAGATGCCAAGCCTGCCACCCCACCACCCGAGGAGAAATCCCAGCTGAGGGGTGACTGGCGGCTCTACCGTGGCCATCACCCCCTCTCCTTCCTGGGGCTCGAGGACCCCCTCTTCCTGCGGCACAACCTCTACCGCGGCCCTGCCTTTGAGCCCGAGTGCCCTCTCCCACGGAAATCCGCCTTCGCCCCCTACAACAGGCGGGTGAGCGAGGGCTCCTACCGCTTCAGCCCCGAGGCCATGTACAACCGGGCGTACTACACCAACCTCTACAGCCCTGCCTTCAAAAAGGACTGAGCCAGGGAGGAGGATGGGTACATCCCGACCCCGCTCTAATCCCCCCCCAGCACACTTTGCCCAGGCCCCCGCCAGCTGCCTGCACACACCTCTGTACTGGGACAGGAGCTCAAAGTGGTAGACGTGCCATGGGATGTCTTCTTCTGGAGGGCATCGGGGCCAGGATGGAGGAATGAAGGCAGTCAAAAGCCCTGTTGGTGGAAGAAGAAGGTAGTGGGAGGTAGGACCAGAAGGGTGAAAGAGATGTGCAAAAAAAAAATGGGACCAGAAAAAGGGACCAGTTGTGCCTGGCCCTCGGCTACCCTGGTCCCAGTTGAGCAGACATTGTGGACTTAAATGGGGTACATATTGAGAACAGCACTGAGACAGAGCAAGGAGGACAAAAAAACATCAATCAACCCTATAGGAAACCTGGTTCCCCATCCTTTCTCCCTCTGTCCCCCTTTGCAGGGGCCATCCCTGGCCACAGACTTCTCCTCTGAGGAGAAGCTGAAGGTCCCCACCAACTGGCAGGACTCAGGAGTCAGAAATCCTTGGGCACTCACCCCCAGCTTATGGTGAGACAGATGGAGGGTCAGCAAGAACGATGAGAACAAGTGGAGCTCCTGGAGCCCCTCTCTCCCGCAGGACCACTTGGCTTCCCACAACACCTTGTTGTAGTCACTGCAATAATAAACCTTCCCAGCCTGCTGATCGTCCCATCTGCTCACCAAAATGAGGGAGCAGAGTGGGGCACGACACCCAGCCGAGGGCTGAGGGAGTGGGGAGGGAAAGGCATCCTTGGGTTGCTGTAGTGGGTGCTCATGCCCAGCACAGTACGTGTTGTATGTGTCTCTTCCCATGCCTCCAGTACAAATTCACACCCCTGAGGAGCCGGGGGCTTCCTGCCAAAGACAATTTATTGCATTTCCAGAAGAACACAGCACAGAAACCAGTGTCCATACCGCACACAGAAACCCTCTTCCAACACACTGCTTTCCCAGGCACACCAGAGGAAGGGTCTGGGGGGAGGCAGGGAAAATCTTCCCAGCAGCAGAACAGTTTGGTGATGGGCTTGGTGACCCCTTTCCCCACCTCCCTTTCTCACCAGGACAGGCAGCCTTACAGAAGGATGGGGAAGCCACACAGTACCGTTCCCCATCCTGGGAACAAGTGATGGGCCTGTGTTTTTCCAGGCACAGCCCATACAGTGCTTGCACAAGAGAAACTGCTACAGTCATTGAAGGGCTGTGGGAGAGAAGAAGCACAAGCAGGATGGTTCAAAAGCAAGGTGGGTGGGATGGGGACCTCACCGAGCTCCTCAGGGGTCAGCCAGTACCACATGTTCTCGGACAGTTGGACACAGTGGTGTGTACATGGGCTCCCTGGTGGAGGAACTTCCATATTGCCAGATAACAGGTTCTCAAGGATTAGCAGAGAGAACCCTGATGAGCCTTAAATTGGAATAAAGATCCCAGGGTAGGAAGGCTTGACATTGAGCCATGCAGAAGCAGCATGTCCTCATGCCTCCCCGACAGCCTAGGTAGCTCCCACTGAAGGAGATGGGGATGATGCTGCCTGGTGCAGCAGAAAGATCACTTAGTGGCTTCAGGCATGGGAGAATGGAGGGAGAAAGTAGAAGGCACCCAAAAACCTGGTACAGCAGCGCAGAGATTTTGCCCCACCATGGAGCCAACAGCTCTACAGGAGGGAGCAGAGGAAGGAACTACATTCCTCAGCTACACTGGAAATGTATGGCAGGAGATCCAGTCCCTGAGGTTAGGAGGGCAGCAAGAAACCCACCG
This sequence comes from Tapera naevia, assembly GCA_033556795.1. Classification (NCBI taxonomy): domain Eukaryota; kingdom Metazoa; phylum Chordata; class Aves; order Cuculiformes; family Neomorphidae; genus Tapera; species Tapera naevia. Next base: position 3,408,950 of record JAUMJJ010000076.1, on the reverse strand, counting down.
TACTTCTGGAAGCACACACCATCTCCATGGGCATCCAGCGGGGAGGCTCAGTATAGCTGGGCAGCACAGAGAGAAGCAACACTCAGGCTGTATCTCAGAGGGAATCCGTTCGCTTACGGGCAAACACAGCCGACATGGTCTTGACGATGCCACGGATTCCTGTGCCCTTTTTCAGTGCCAGTTTGGTGTCAGGGATGCGCTCAGCCAGTCCGTGAAAGACCATGAGGGCCCCATGATAAGCCTCGGCTGCAGAGACCTCATAGAAACCACAGTCTAAAGAGAGAGCCAGGAGCCGACCCTCCTCGCTGGACACCACCCGTTGGTGGTGTAGGTCACGTTTGTTGCCCACAATGACAATGGGCACCTTCTCCTGGCTCTGCCCCTCCTTCATCGCCTTGATGAACTGGATTTTGAGGGGCAGGATGTTGAAACTGGCACGGTCGCAGATACTGTAGACCAGGACAAAGCTGTCTGCCCACTGGATTCGCTTCTCCTCCGAGGAGCCCTCCTCTGCCTGCTCCTGGGGAAAGAGAAAAGTTTCTTTACCCAGCTCCTGCCCTCCACACCTGCCTGCTAAGACAAGTCATGGTGACCACGAGCCCATTGGGATTGGAGCAGCTACAGACAGCAGCAGAGAGGAAAAGGAGCACCAAGGAAGGCAGAGACCTCAACAAGGCGACATGATTTGGGCTTCAGCATCAAAGTCCTCACCTGATCACTCAGCAGGTAAGCACTGCAGGCTGGAGGTGCTAACAGCGTGGAGACCTGAGAGCAGTACTTCCACTTTGTCAGCACACTTCTGTGCTCCATCTAGGCTGAAAACGTCAGTGCTTCAGCCCCAGCGTCCTCAGCCAGGGGACCATGGGCTACAGTGACTATTGCTGCCCTGCCACCAGCCTGCTGCCCTGTGCTCTGCAGGCAAGAAGGGTTTAGCTGCCAACAAACCACCTGACACAAGAGTTTTGCCTGTGCCTATGGTTCCCCCCTGTGTAACTTTTAGGAGAGGGCTTTTTATTCCTCAGGGTGAAAACAGGTGATGGGAGAGGAGGCCTCTCACCTGTGAATTAGGGACATCCCAGATGTGGAAGAGAATCTCTCGGCCGTCCACGGTCAGGCTGTGGCTGTAGATGAATTCTGCCAAAAAATGAGATTGAAAATGGTCATCTTCACAGACCCAAGAGACAGATACGTCCCTCAGCCCAGGTATTCTCCTCCTGGGGACAAGCCTGCCACGTCCACCCTGGGAGACCATGCTCTACAAGGCAAGTTCTGGGGGCTCTTTTCATACTACAGCAACCACATAGAGCATTGTGGTCTCCAGGGCTGTGATGATGCAGCCTGCCTCCACCCCAGCATTCAGCCCAGGCACACTGGTGCCACCAGTTGCCACCCAGGACCCTTTGCATCCGGAGAAGTAGTTCTGGAGTGAAGAGATGGATCACTGAACAAGTATAACCATCAAGCACCCCCCCGGGAGGAGGCAAAGGCTCTGGAGAAAGGCAGGAGAGGATGGGAAGCAATGAAATCCCGTGGGCAGAAGCAGGCTCACCTCCTGATCCCAACCCTCAGCCTGGCCCTGGCCGTGCACTCACCCATGTCTCCGTACTCCCCAATAAAGCGCCGGGTGAGGAAACGCACAGTCAGAGCTGTGGAGGGGAGAACAAGAATCATCAGAATAACCCTAAACCTGAAGAATTTTTCCCTTTTAAATCCAGAGCAGAGCCAGGCACCATCACCCTGTGAACTCCCACTAGGAGGAACAACCTCTGGTTTTCCAGCCCTCAGGAGGGCTGGGAGCAGAGCAGAGGCACAGCACGAACCACAGCATCAACAAACCATGGAAAATACCTTCTCCCATTGCTCAATTGCTTGACTGCTGCCTGAAAGGTTGTGTTCATCTTCCCCACCTCAAATCACCAACCAAACCTGACAGCTCAGCCCCATCTCACCAGCTTGCTCCACAGAGTTGGTCTCTGCAGTTTGTTCTCCAAACGCTGCTGCAGTTTTCAGTCTTTTTAGGGGGGAAGAAATGGGTTTCCCTGCGTGGGAATCCTCTGCTCCCAGCTCACGGTCAGTTCTTACCTGATTTCCCCACATTGTCTGCTCCCATAACGAGCACGTTGGCTTCCATCTTCAGGGTCGTGGGGTTGGGCACCTCCATGAGGGCAGGGTGGTCAGGGGTGAAGCTGGTGCTCCGGCGCAGTGGGAGCCGGAGCCCCGTGCCGAGCGTGGCCATGGCTCATCGGCAGTCCCAGCAGTGTCTGCGACTCCTCCCAGCACAGCTGAGGAGCCAGCGCTTCCCACGGCACCCAGGGGACCTGTGAGGGCCACAGCCCTCCCCACAGCTGCAGGGGCCAGATGAAAAACTTTGTTATCGCTTAGATCATCCCATCATACGTCAGTGCCCAGAGCTGGCCCTGCCATCTCCTGGCGCGGCAGGCGGCTACGAAGGACCAGCTGTCTGCACCAGCTGCTCCACAAACTGCATCCCAACAGGCTGCCCACACCTGCCCCTCAAGCACGTTGTCCGCTGGCAGGGCCATGCAGCTCCTTGTCCCTTCCCTACAGTGATTGTGGGAACATCTGTGAGGAGTGGTGGAGTGTCTCACAAGTGGTGGAGCATTGCTTCACAAACGGTGGAGCATCTCTCAGAGACGGAGTCTCTTGTGAGGGAGCATCTCACGAGTGATGGAGCATCTCACGGGTGACAGAGTGTTGTCTCACAAGCAGTGGAGTGTCTGGAGTGGTGCAGCATCTCACAAGTGATGGAGCATTTTTTAAATGATGGAGCATCTCAAGAGTAACGGAGCACAGTCTCACAAGCAAAGAGGAGTCTCACAAGTGATCTTCATCTCATGAGAGATGTAGCCCCTTGTGAGAGACGCAGCCTCTTCTGAGTGTTGGAACATCTCACAAGAGACAGTCTCTTCTGAGTGATGGAGCCTCCAACGAGCGACGGAGCATCTCACGAGTGAGGGACCATCTCACGAGACACAAAGCCTCTTCCGAGCGATGGAGTCTGACGAGTTGTGGAGCCTCTCACGAGAGATGCAGCCCCTTACGAGCGATGGAGCGCCGTCCCACGGAAGACCCCACGGTCGTCCCGGGAGCGCCCCCTCCTCCGCCCGGGTTCCACCGCCTCTCTCCCCGCCCCTCTCCCCGCCCCTTCCCGGGCGGGGCCGCAGCCGCGGGGGCGATGGCGGAGCGCGCGGTGCGGGTGGCGGTGCGGGTGCGGCCGCTGCTGCCCCGCGAGGCGCTGCGCGGGCACGGGCGGTGCCTGCGGGCCGATCCCGCCGCGGGGGAGGTGCTGCTGGGCCGCCGCCGCTTCCGTTTCGCCGCGGCGCTGCCCGAGGCGGCGGGACAGGCGGCGGTGTTCCGCGCCTGCGTGCGCCCGCTGCTGCGCGCCTTCTTCCGCGGGTACAACGCCACCGTGTTCGCCTACGGACACACCGGCTCCGGCAAGACCTACACCATCGGCGAGGCCAGCGGCGGTGAGTCCGCAGCGCCCCGGTACCGGCCCGGTACCGGCAGCATCCCCGTCCCGGTACCAGCATCCATGTCCCGCCAGCCTCCCAGACCCGAACAGCATCCCGGTCCCAAACAGCAACCCCGTCCCGAACAGTATCCCGGTCCCAACAGCATCCCCGGTCCCGCCAGCATCCCCAGTCCTGAACAGCATCTCGGTCCCAGCAGTGTCCCAGTCCTGGCAGCATTCCTGTCCCGCCAGCGTCTCCAGCGTTCTCCACCCTGCCCACCACCACCTCCCTCCATCCCAAGCCAAGCCACCAAGGCCACCATCCCATCCCTCCCTTGCAACTGCCATCCCTACCCATATCATCAGCTTTGCTCTCTCCACCCGGACCCAACAGCACCGTCTCCATCACTTCCAGCATTACCATCAAAACCAGTCCTCTCACCCTGCCTTCTCTCTTGACCCTACCAGCCCCACCAGCCCAACCACCAGCCATCCCCATCCTGCTCACTCAACAGCCTTTCCTCTCCACCACCCACAGAATCCCAGAATGGTCGGGGTTGAAAGGGACCTCTGGAGATCATCCAGTCCACCCCCTCGCCCTTAAAGCAGGTTCACCTTGAGCATGTTGCACAGGAGCATGTCCAGATGGGTTTTGACTGTCTCCAGAGGCAGAGCTTCCACACCTCCCTGGGCAGCCTGTTCTAGTGCTCCATCACCCATAGTAAAGAAGTGTTTCTTCATGTTGAGGTGGAACTTTCTGTGTTCTGGTTTGTGCCCATTACCCCCTGTTCCTATCACCCACGGTGCTGTAACCACTGCCCCATGGACAACACCACCTTTGAGATCACAGCATGTAGGTTTGCTCCTCTGCCACTACAGACCATGTCTGGTCTGGAGGTGGTGATCTTTCTAGGGCACCACTGCCTTTAGCTGACTTGAATCTATCAGCTTTATCCTGAATAAGCCCAAAGGAGAGAGACAGGTTGATGAGGGGCAATTGTGTTGGTTTGTTTTTATGAAGAAGAGGAGAAAAGAGGAAACCTTTCCCTCCTGGAAGTGGTGGTTTAATGGTATTATGTCATCTTACAGAGGATGTGCTGCACCCTTAGTTAATTGCATAGTTTGTAAACACGGAATTGTTTCGATATTTTCAATCTACTCCTATTTTCAATTTCCCAGTTCAGGTTATCATTGCACCAAATTTGAGGTTTGCCCTTTTACTCAGTTGTTGGAGACAAAAGCAAAACCATTTAAAATTCAGACAGCAGAGAGCTGTGGCCAGATGCAAGCAGGCTGCAAACACAAAAAAACCTTCTCAGAGCTGGAAAAGGTTGTGGAGCAGTGCTGGCTTCAAAGGACAGCGTGCCATGCTGCAGGCACGGTGTTGGCTCCCTGCTGCAACGCTAATGGGCCTTTTCCTTCTTCAAGAAAGACCGCAAACCACCAGTGGTGCTGGAATCCGGCACAGCAGTGGAACAGGATTTGCCCTAAGGTGCTGTAGCTTAGAAGCACTCACTGGGATGTTTAATCCAGGCTGCGAGGGCTGAGCTGTGGGAGGGTTGTGAGGCTGCTCCTTTCCACCTGATGTTTGCTGTGGGCACGGCTCTGTCCGTGGCCAGCGTGGGCTCCCCGGGCACTCGCGGCACCCCGTGACCACGTGTCTCTCTGCCAGCTGCCATCAATGAAGATGAGCAGGGCATCATCCCACGAGCCATGGCTGAGACCTTCCGGCTCATCGATGAGAATGACCTGATCGATTACACGGTCCGAGTGTCCTACCTGGAGGTGTACAAGGAGGAGTTTCGGGACTTGCTGCAGGTGGATACAGCCAGCAAAGACATCCAGATCCGGGAGGATGACAAGGGGAACATTGGTATGTGTGGCTGCACCAGGGCTCCCTTTTCTCCCCATTGTTGGGTTAATCTGTCGCAGAGGATCTGTGTCCTCATCCCTCCCAGCCACAGCTCTGCTTGCCATTGCAGTGCTCTGCGGCGTGAAGGAGATGGAAGTGGAAGGGCTGGATGAGGTGCTGAGCCTGCTGGAGATGGGGAACACAGCCAAGCACACGGGAGCCACCCACCTCAACAGGCAGTCGAGCCGCTCGCACACCATCTTCACGGTGACCATGGAGCAGCGGCGCAGGGCCGGCTGCCTTGCCCTTCACCACCACCACCCCTCCATACCTGCCTCGGGCCAGATCCTGGTTTCCAAGTTTCACTTTGTGGACCTGGCGGGCTCAGAACGAATTGTGAAGACAGGAAACACAGGGGAGAGGTTGAAGGAGAGCATCCAGATCAACAGTGGCCTCCTGGCCTTGGGCAATGTCATCAGTGCCTTGGGAGACCCTCGCAGGAAAAGCAGCCACATCCCCTACAGGGACTCCAAAATCACCAGGTACAGCTGGGACCGGGACTCTTACATCTCGTGGGCTCTTGGCCCAGCAAGAGGGACGTGATGCTTCTCGCTGCCTTTCCTATGCTCAGCCTGCCAGGTTTGGTGGCAGAGTCGCCATGCTAGCTGAGAGGAGCTTGCAGGGGCAGTTGTCCCTTCTGCTCTCACACCAGGGTGCTCAGACCAACTGCTTGACAGTACGGGGCCAGCTGACCTGCTGTGCCTCACAGCAGTTTACAGGTCTACTCCCTATGCAGGTTTTCATGTAGGGAAGCTTGAGGAGCAATGAGACCAGGGTAAAGGTGACAGACTGGCTCATCACAGTGCTGCAGAGGGTGAGGCTTGCATAAGTCATGCTGCTGAAGCTGAGACAGGGTGTCAGCATGGGTTATCCTGCCCCTTCCTGCCTGACAATAAATAGGAAAAACCTTCCATTAGGCTTGTTTCGTGGTCTGCAGATAGTTTTTAGCTCAAGCAGGTGGCCTTTGCAATCTCCAACAGGTTCCTATGCAGCACATGCCTACCAGTGATCGTAGAGTTGAGGAGCACCCAACCTCAGGAATTATTTGGATGGAAACTTGCCACAGTCCAAAAGGTTCTTAACCATTCTGCTCACTTTATTAGTGCTCAGCCAGCTGCAGAGAATATCATTTTCCTTGGGATTAATCTATGAAACAGGTTGGAAACCTTCTGTTTCTTGCATTATTTTATATTTCAGCTATTTCAATCACTGTGCTCTTCCCTAGGATCCTGAAAGACTCTCTGGGGGGGAACGCCCAGACCGTGATGATCGCCTGCGTCAGCCCATCCTCCTCTGACTTCGATGAGAGCCTCAACACGCTGAATTATGCCAGCCGGGCTCAAAACATCCAAAACAAGGCCGTAGTGAACTGCCGCAAGGAGACAGAGAACGTGGAAGAGCTTCACCGGCAGATAAAGAACCTGCAGAAGGCTCTGGAACAGCGGCACCGCTCTGAGACCCGTATCATCAACCGCTCGGGCGGCGCCAGGCGCTGCGCACCGGACCCCGCGGCTCGGCTGCTGGCGGAGTGCGCGCATTACCGCACCTGCACCGACGCCGCGTACCGGCTGCTGATGGAGCTGCAGGAGGACAGTAACCTCACACTGGAGCAGATCCTGCGGGTGAAGGAGTGGCTCTGCGCGGTGGAGAGCGAGAGGAGCGAGCTGACCTCGGCCGGGCTGGATAGCGGCATCGAGAGCACCTCCATGGAAGACCAGAGCCCCGTGGCACAAGACTCAAAGCTGGCAAAAGGCCAGGTAACGGCTGCGGGGGGGGGTTGCATTTCCAAGGATGGGTTCATCTGATGGCCACCGAAGGCAGCAGCTTCAGTAGGGCATGGTGGAAGGGTCAGCAGAAGCAGAGGAGGAAAAGCAACCTGCCCAAGAGGCTGCGGCGAGGTGGAAAGTCCTCCTCGCAGGAAGGGATTGGATGGATCCAGCTATGGCCAAGATATATTTTGTAGGCAAAATTTGGGTCTGCAGAGATTCTGTGCCCTGGCAGAGTCCAGCATGAAGGGAAGGACAAAAGTGGATGCTGATGCTGCCTTTCTGGTATTTTGGGAGGCAGGTAAACACCGAGAAGGGGGATGAGTCCTCCAAAGATGAGCTGGTGGCCAAACTGCAGAGGCAAGTGGAGCGCCTGCAGGAGGAGAACCGTGATTTCCTGGCTGCCCTGGAGGATGCCATGGAGCAGTATAAGCTGCAGGTATTTCTGGGCTCTGCTCTCTTTGTAGGGACCTGCCCCACTCCTCCCCTTCCTTCCTAGGGCAGCCCAGCTTTTGGGTTCCTCTGCAGCAAGTCTGGGATCTGTGTATATGTAACCACATTTTTCTCATTGCTTCCTAGAGTGACAAACTGCAGGAGCAGCAGGATAAGATCGCAGAGCTGCACGTGCGCTTGGAGATGGCAATGCCAAATCTCTGCATTCCAGGACTGCTGGAAGACCTCCACCTGGTGACGGCCAGCCAGAGACCTCACACAGCCCCACTGGATACTACCCCATCCCATGGCCTCAGCAGGGTTCCCTCAGGGCTCCTTTCCACCGAGCAGAGCGGAAGAGCCCTTTGCAGGAAGGTGAGCGCAGAAGTCTGTGCCATTGAAGAATTGCTGCCTTTTCACTTGGGTGCTCTTCACTGCAGGAGCTGCTTTTTGCCCTTATTGAATATGACCCTCCTTGTCAGAGGCACAGCGCAGAGGACTGCACTAGTGTTCATATCCAAGTTGTTTCACAACAGCAGCAAAAACAGCTCAGCTTCAAAACTGAGATTTTAGTTTTGATGTAACAGGCGGATCCCAGATTTGCTCAGCATGAGCAGCAGAAGTCCCCAGAATAAGAAGGATATGGAACTGTGGGAACAAGTCCAGAGGAGGGGCATGAAGGTGATCTGAGGGTTGGAGCACCTCTGATATGAGGACAGGCTGGGAGAGTTGGCCTTGTTCAGCCTGGAGAAGAGAAGGCTCTGGGGAAACCTCATAGCAGCCTTCCAGTACCTGAAGGGGCTACAGGAAGGTTGGGGAGGGGCTTTTTATAAGGGCTTCCAGTGATAGGACAAGGGGGAAGGGCTTTAAATTGGAAGGGGGAAGATTTAGATTAGACATTGGGAAGAAATTCTTCACGATGAGGGTGGTGAGGCCCTGGCACAGGTTGCCCAAGGAAGTTGTGGAAGCTCACTCCCTAGGCCAGTTGAAGGCCAGGTTGGATGGAGTCTTGAACAGCCTGGTCTGGTGGGAGGTGTCCCTGCCCATGGCAGGGGGTTGGAACTGGGTGATCTTTAAAGTTCCTTTCCAACTCAAACCATTCTGTGATTCTGTGAAGGCAGGAGGGCAGGCATCTGGATCAGGCCACACACCAGTTCTGAAAGTAGTCTTATCTCCATTATTTTGTTTGTGCCTAGCAGTGATGCCCAGCTCAGACCTGCTTTTCCTAACGCTGGTTCTCGCACAACATGTTTCCTCTTTGCAATTCTCTGCCCTTCCAGGAGGAGGATCTGGCAGGCTGGCACCTGAGCCACACGCAGTGCACGACTGGCGATGCAGAGGTCAAAGATGCAGTGCCAAGCAAGGGGCTTGGCCAGGACTCAGAGAAGCCATCAGAGGTGTCATCTGGAGAGGAAGAGGAGGAGTGGGAACAGAAACGATCCCTGTCCCAGCGCCGGTGAGTTGAGGCTGTCCCAGCACTGTGCATTGCCTTGGCAGTTGTATGATCTCATTGTCCCACCTCTGCAGCTCAGCTCTCACATAAGAGGTAGAAGCAAATGTAAATCTTTCCTGATCACAGCTACTGTTTCTGTCTCCTTCTGAAGCCTGCGGATCATGAGAGTCCTTACTGGGAACAGCTCTAGCAGTGCCCAGATCCAACTGATTAATTTGCTGCTCCTTATAGAAACGGGATCCAAAGCTGGAGCAAGAAAGAGATTTGCAAGTTGAGTGAGGAGCCAAGTGGAGGCAATGCCCACTCGATTCAGGAGGAGCAGCTGGAGCTGTCAGAAGGCAAGTGGCAACTGTAGGTTGTTGGACAGTGTTCCTTGGGCTGGTGGTGCTTCATTGGGTGCTGTTGGTGTCCCACTTGGATGAGTCCAGAGGACACAAATGGAACAGAAGACTGTGTCGCTGCTTTTGTTAAGGAGAAATTTGAATTGCTGGGGTCTGACAAGAGCTGCATGTTTTGGTGGAAGCTGCAGGTGACTCTTGGTGATGCTGTGCCAGATCTTGCCTACAGATCTGAGATTGGATTGTCCTTGCTACCCAGCTGCTAAGGTGGGACCTTCCTTACCTGGATATCTGTGTTGCAGAGGTCTGTAGGAGACAGGAGCCACTGCTAAGTCCCTGGGAGCATGTGCCAAGGAAGGATTCCGAGTGGAGGTTGGCGCAAGCACAGCAGAAGATCAGAGAGCTGGCGATCAACATCCGTATGAAGGAGGAGCTGATCACAGAGCTCATTAAGACAGGTACAGAGCTGCTGATGGGAATATGCACCCATTCCCATGAAATCCTCTCCCAGTCACGATGCTCGGTCTCTGCTCCTGTCCTCACTTTCCCTCCCTGTGTTGCTTGTGCTCAGTCACTTCTCCTGTTGGCAGCAGAGCCTCGTTCTCCGTCCCTCTGGCTGACTGAGACCCTTGCCATTGTCTTTTCCCTTCCCTAGAGTAGCTGATGGAAAGGTTGCGTTCAGTCTCTGTAGCCAAAAAGACGTTAGGGGAGAGAGGAAAGGTCCATCCCCTGGCTCTGAGGGAAGGGGGCCTGGAGGTCACGGCGGAGGGGGCTGTGTTGCAGGGAAGGATGCCCAGGCTCTGAACAAGCAATACTGCCAGAAGATCAGCGAGCTGGAGCAGGAGGCAGAGCAGGTGCGGACAGAGCTGAGCGACAGCCAGAAGCAGCTCCAGGAGCTGGAGAGCAAAGAGCTGTGGGACCCCGGGGAGAAACGCAAGCTGCAAGAGTATCGCACGCGCGTGGCGGCTGCGCAGAGCAAGGCACAGGTGAGTGGGAATGGCTCTACCTGCCCAGTGAGGTGGGCAGGGGCAGAGTTGGGGGCATCTCTGCAAAGGGCACAGGGGAGATGCTGAGCCCAAGGGCACGTTTTGCCCTCTGGCAGGTCCTGAGCAAGAAGAAGCAGGCAACGGAGAGGCTGGTGTCACTCTCAGCCCAGAGCGAGAAGCGGGTGCAGGAGCTGGAGAGGAACATCCAGGTGATGCGGCAGCAGCAGAGCCAACTGCAGCGCCGGCTGCGGGAGGAGAGCGAGCAGAAACGGCGCCTGGAGACGGAGGTGAATAAGCAGCAGCACCAAGTCAAGGTAGGAACCAGCAGGAGCAGCTGTCCTGCTACAGTGTTTGTGAGGGCAACGATGGGTGGGCTCTGCAAGCTACTGGGTAGGCAAGGGTAGCTCTTGGAGAGCTGGGGATGGAGAGGGTGTGTGTTAGAGTATCCAAAGAACTAGCAGAGAACATAAGCTCTCCCTCAGCCTCTTGGCTCTAGGGCAAACAGCAAACAGCCTCCTGAGACTCAGGGCTGCTCCTTCCCATACAGGAACTGGAACTAAAGCACGAGCAGCACCAGAAAATCCTGCGCATCAAAACAGAGGAAATCGCAGCTTTCCAGAGGAAGCGGCGAAGCGGCAGCAACGGCTCCGTGATCAGCCTGGAGCAGCAGCAGGTACAGGCAGAACAAACCTGCCATCTTCTTCCTGTTCTAAGGGGACTGCTTGGCAGACTGCAGGCCAGCAGGAGAGATCTGAAAGCAGGGACCTCAGTTTGAGATGGGACCCTTGAAAGGGCAGTCCGTAATGTCGCTTGCATCTAGAAGCAGAGAACTTGGATCTTGTCTTGCCCAGGACTACATCCTAGCATTGGGAAAGCAGCTGTGAAATCTTTTCTGTTAGCAGAAGGGTGGTGGGAGAGTGGCCCTCAAGGACTCCTTGACAGCTGGAGATTTAGCTTAGCTCTACGTCTTGGAGGAGCTGGCAAGATAAAACCAGTGAAGTCTGGGCTGTAGGGGTTAGAAGAGATGGAACGGAGACTCTCGCTCTGATCGCAGCCCCACTGCTCTCTAGCAGTCCTGGGCATTGCTGCTGCTGTCTGCACTCACATGTCCTTTGCCTCTCCTTGTATCAGAAAATTGAGGAACAGAAGAAGTGGCTGGACATGGAGATGGATAAAGTTCTCGAGCAACGGCGAGCCCTGGATGAGCTGGAAGATGAGCTAAGGAAGCGGGAAGCTATCGTGGCCAAAAAGGAAGCCCTGCTGCAGGAGAAGAATGGTCTGGAGAGCAAACGACTGCGCTCCAGCCAGGTAGGACAAATGGGTGATACCTCAACCCATTGCTTGATGTCCAGCAGAGGTGGGAGGCCAGAAGATGTGGGTGCCCTCCAGGGTCTGGCAGAGGGCTGCAGGCCAGGGTGAGGTGGTGTTGGGAAGTGGATAGGAAATCTGCCTCTAGAGAAGAGCCTGCTTGTGCTGTGCCTCTGAGCTAGTTGGTTTGATAGCCCTTGGCTTATGTGTGCATGTGGGGTCACTTGACCTATGGAGGGAGTAGAAAGGGACTCGGGGCCTGACTTGCATTTAGAGCAAATCCCCTTGAGCATCTTCTGCTGCAGGCCCTGACAGATGACATCGTACGTGTGTCCAGCCGCCTGGAGCACCTGGAGAAGGAGCTGACTGAGAAGAACGGGCAGCTGCGTCACGGCAGTGCCCACGACCAGCAGCAGATCCGCCAGGAGATCAACAGCCTGCGCCAGGAGAAGGACCAGCTGCTCAAACAGAGGCTGGAGCTCGACAACAAGCTGCGTCAGGGCACTCTGCTGTCTCCAGAGGTACCTCTTCCTGGGCTGGGCTGCTCTGCTTGAAAAGCGTGGAGTAGCAATAGAACAGTAAAAATTTGAGCATCAGGGCGTTAGCAGAGCCTCCCTCAGACCATGCATATCCCAACTGCTCACCAGTGCTGCTGAGGGGAGGTTAGGGCAGGGTGAGACAGAGTGAACCCTTTCCTCCCCGTTAACTGCTGCTCTGCCTTGGCAGGAAGAACGGATCTTGTTCCAGCTGGATGAGGCAATTGAGGCTCTGGATGCAGCCATTGAGTACAAGAATGAGTCCATCACATGCAGACAGCGAGTCCTGCGGGCCTCGGCCAGCCTGCTGTCCCAGTGCGAGATGAACCTCATGGCCAAGCTCAGCTACCTGTCCTCCTCTGAGACCCGAGCTCTGCTCTGCAAGTACTTTGACAAGGTGGGAGACAACTGCCCTCTGTGCTGATTGGAGCTGTATTATCTGACTTATCTCTTATTTTCTTCAGTTTCAAGCTTTCTGCCTGCCTCCTGCTGTACTTTTGCCGTATAAAGTCAGGCTACAGAGCCACAGTACCGTGATCCTCACCTGTCTCAACACCAGAGAGAGGCATAACTAGCCCTACGATGTAGGGATATTTGGGGTGTCTCTACCACATCAGTGCAGCTACATATTGCTCTTCCCTCTGCAGAGCAGCTGTGATATCCCGGAAGTACTAAGCTTTGTATGTTGTAGCAAGAAACTAACTCGATCAGGCTCAATGGGTCAGGAAACCTTCCCAGGCTCTGAAGGAGCTGAGCTGTTCTTGCTTTTGGGCTGTGGCCAGGTGGTGACGCTGCGAGAGGACCAGCACAGGCAGCACATCGCCTTCTCGGAGCTGGAAATGCAGCTGGAGGAGCAGCAGCAGCTGGTGTACTGGCTGGAGGCGGCCGTGGAGCGCCAGCGCCTGGAGCTGGACCGCCAGCTCACCCTGCAGCAGAAGGAGCACGAGCAGAACATGCAGTTACTGCTCCAGCAGAGCCACGGTAACCACCCAGCTCCTGACACGGGCACCAGTGGCACTGCTTTCATCTTTCACTGAGCCTGCAGTTTGAACTGGCCTTGGTTTGTCTTGTAGAGCATATGGAAGAGGGGCTGGCCAGCAGCAAGCTGCAGTACGAGGCAAGGATCCAGGTGCTGGAAAAGGAGCTGAGCTGGTACATGTGGGCAAACCAGGAGCTGAACCAGAGGCTGAGTAATATAAACCTCCATCCTGGACAGACCAAAGGTGAGGGGAAACCCGGGCTGGGGCTTTGCTGTTCCTACCAAGTTAAAACTCTTTTGTTGCCTGGCAGCAAGACCTTGGAGCAGAGTCAGGAGGTCATTGCTGGCCTTGAGCAAGCTTTCTACAAGCATTGATCCTGATGAGAAGAGCTAGAGGTCCCATCTCACTGTACCCCCAATCTTTCCCAGCAGGGATGGAGAGAAGTATTCACGGGGCCGGGGACAGAGCTCCCCCTGCACTCGGCACTTGTGAGGAATCCAGCCTTGGAGAACAGACCGTGCCTCTGACCACTGCTGAAGAAAGCCACCGTGTCAGGGACGAGAGCAGAGACCTGGTGCACGCCCCTTTGCCATCGACGTGGAGACGTTCCTCCCTGCCCAACGAGAGCCCTGGGGACCTTCGGCAGAGGGACCCCGAGCTGCACCCACCACGGTGCCTCGCTCCTGGCTCCAAGCCCCGCCGCGAGCTGCGCAGAGGCAGCCTGAACGTGACCCCAGGGCCTTACCACCCAGCAATGATAGACGTGAGGAAAAACCCACTCTAGACAGAGGAAGCTGAATGCTTCACCTGGCGCAGGGCAGGGAGGAGCTGAGGAGAGCTGAAGAGCCTTCCTGCCTCCCAAGCCAGCCTGGTGACAAACCTGTTACATTTCAGAGGCCTGAGAAGAAAAAGACTCAAATTCATCATAAGGTGTGGGACCGCCAGGCTACACTCTCCACATTGCTGCCAGTCTAGACAGTGCTGACTGGACACCTTTTATCCTGCATCCTCAGCAGCTTAAACACTGGGAGATGCTTCCCACCCTGGTCTTAACACTAAAAACTCGTTTACAGTTTGGAAACCTCTGCTGCAGGGCTTGCTCAGCCCCAGCAAACTCAGAGGGAGATGCTCTGTAGTCCTGCAGAAATTGTACATATTTTTCTAGTAACTTTTTCTTTTTTACATTTCTACTGTAATTTTCTAATAAATAATGAGTTTTATGAAGCAGTCACTTGTCAGAGCCTCCAGTCGTCACTTACTCTGGGTCTGTAGGAGAGAAGCTCTATTTAAACCTCACTGCATGGAAACTCAGCTGCTGTCACAGTGTTGCCTTTATGTTTAAGTACCTCCTTTGTAGGTGCTCACAGCCTGAGCTGATAGGTTTCCTACACTGAGCTGCTGCAGGAAAAGCATCTCCAGACAACAGCAGAACTGAAGCATCCAGGATAAAAGCAGCCCTGGTTCAGTGCCACTTTCTGCTGTAGCCTATAAGCTGCTTTAAGCAGCATTTTCTTACTCTTGGGGAAAATTCCAGTCTGGATGTAAAGGAGATTAAATACAATCCTGCAACTTAACACTGACACCATCAGCCTCAAGGAAGGGATGTAGGTTTATCTCTGGCAAAGCAAGAAATGAAAGCCCAGATGCCTTGGCTGCCTGACCCCAAAAAAACAAGCCAGTAGTTTAGCCTGAAAGCATAAGGAGCAACAGCTACAACTACCATTTGAGAAGTAACACACACCAAATTGAAAGGCAGCATCTGAAGTATGAAGCACTTTATGATCATCCTCCTACATACTTTGTCTTGCCTGTAGGGCTGTTTTGTGGGGGGACGTTACTGAGAGCTCGAGATGTAGCTGAGCTGCACAATATTTAAGTCAGGAGCCTTTATTTTCTGCTGCTGAAAACACAGTGGCAGAGAAAGGAAGAATCCATCTTACTTGGAATTAAGTAGTAGTCTTGGAGGTCCATGCTTGTGTATCAATCCACATCCTCAAAGCAGGTGCATCTCTTCCACAAGCCAAACAATCACACCATTCCTCTTCTCGTCGGAGTCAGCTTTCCTGCAACTCATGGTGCTTGCAGGAGACAAATTCCTTTCAATACCATTGTTTCAATACCTCAGAGCCTTAAAGCCATCCCACAAGCTTCTCCCTGGCCATGCCTGGTTTTGGGATGGCCTCACAGTATCTTCACAGCTCTTTGGTTCCTATGCATTCAGTAGACAGTGAGGTGACTTCCCCAATATCCTGCCATGCAGACGATTGCTATCCAAAAGGAAAATGTCAGCCCTTCCATGACAATGCACAATTTTAACTCCTTTCCGGCTACATCTCAGGCACTGAAACACAGCTTCTGCTGTCTTCAGGTGCTCTTATTCTAGCCCTGTGTTTCACAGACAACTGGTCACTATTTGATCAGTAACTCAGTCTTTGGCCAATTATTCCATCTAAGTTTTACCTCTCAAGGAATATTCCCCAGACAGTCCTCTGGTTCACTGCAGGTTTGCAGACAAAGATGAAGTTCATCCATCAGCACTTGTACAGATCTGCTGAACCAGGAGCAGCCAAGAGCCAATGCACCAATTACATCATTTGTGATGTACAAAGAGGGAGAATCAAACTGCTCTCCTTCCCTATTCCCAGATAAGTTATCTTTTGGCATTTGTCTGGTAATTTACTCATTAATCTATCAGCTAACAGGGATCCAGTCAGCATCAGGACAAGATACAAAGCAGGGCCATGCAGCTTGTTTTGTACCCATTCACCTCCAGCACCCTTTTTCCTGCAGACTCAACTCTTTCCCATCACTTGGGCTACAGACAGATTTCTGATCAAATGACAGTTAAAATTCACGTAAGTTTATTTTACAAGATAGCTGTAGAAAAGGGACAATTCTCTACCTAGCAGAACTGAATCTTCCCTACAGAATTCAGCTATCAAATGCAGGAGCAGTGCCAGAAATACCCAGCTAAGACTTGAATGGATGGAGAAATGCTGCAGTTGAGGTAGTGTTCCTTACTTCCACTGTCATTTGCTTGCATCCAGTCTCCCTCACAAGACAGGTCTAGTCTGGCACCCAATATAAGGCATCTGTCAAAGAGCATGTTGTACAGTTAGGATAACAGTTTCCCATGCTGTTCTGGCTCCAAACCTCAGGTGAGCAGCCTTTTCCGTGAGTAAGTCCTGCTAAGGGGACACTTCCTGGAAGCCATGATGGGGAATGGAGACAGCTCCCTGTTTGCAGTAACTTGGAAGGCATCGGATTCCTCTTCTACAGAAGAGAAAGAATAAATTAAAGCTACAGTTTGCCAAAGTTTTCTGGTGACTCCAAGAAGTCAAATACCAACTGGAAACAAACAGTAAGCTGCACTTCCTGCTAAGCTACTCTTTCGTTGTTGCTATCCCTCCTCCCTTCAAAACTTCCCAGTTCATGCCAAATTTCTTGGAAGCACGCGAGATAGAGACACTGAATATAGAAGGGGCAGATACAGCCACAGGTTTTCTGCCCAAAGACCGGTCCCTGGCACAATATGCTTTTGTTCTCACTTAGCTGCAGGCAAACAGAGAGCACCCCTATTCTGCTTGAGTCCAGCCCTGCCTCATGGCACAGGTGGTTACCTCGGGCACGTTTCCTGCGCGACGGTGGTGTCTGTCCCTGGCACAGCAGTGGAGACTGGGTCAGTGCTAGAAGGC
The DNA here is from genome assembly GCA_033556795.1 of Tapera naevia. Taxonomy (NCBI): domain Eukaryota; kingdom Metazoa; phylum Chordata; class Aves; order Cuculiformes; family Neomorphidae; genus Tapera; species Tapera naevia. Next base: position 3,392,069 of record JAUMJJ010000076.1, on the reverse strand, counting down.
TGCCAGCAGAGAGGGTGCTCTTCAGTGGTGGAGTCGAGCCTGGAGAAGGACAGTGAGATGCTGCAGCAAACTGACAACTCATCAGTGCTTTCAGGTGAGTCCCATACATGGCCTTTCATAGAATCACAGGTTTGAGATGGAAGCGACCTTGAAACCCATCCAGTTCCAACCCCCCTGTCACCTCCCACCAGACAAGGCTGTTCAAGGCCCCATTCAACCTGGCCTTGAACACCTCCAAGAGAGGCATCCAAAGCTTCCCTGGGCAACCTGTGCCAGGGCCTCACTACCCTCATTGTGAAGAATTTCTTCCTAATGTCTAATCAAAGTCTTCCCCCTTCCAATTTACAGCTATTCCCTCTCGTCCCATCACTCCATTCCCTTGTAAAAAGCCCCTCCCCAGCTTTCCTGTAGCCCCTTCACGTACTGGAAGGCTGCTATGAGGTTTCCCCAGAGCCTTCTCCAGGCTGAACAACCCTAACTCTCTCAGCCTGTCCTCATAGCAAAGGTGCTCTAGCCCTCAGATCATCTCCCTGGCCTCCTTTGGACCTGCTCCAACAGTTCCATATCCTTGTTATGTTGGGGATTCCAGAACTGGACACAGGATTTCAGGTAGGGTCTCATGAGAGCAGAGTAAAGGGGGAGAACCATGTTCCTTGATCTGCTTTATTATACCTCAGAACTTCCATTAGGACAAGTGATACTTGGAATTTATCTGAAACAAACTCTGGGCTAGCACAGTGGGTTTCTAGCATCAAGGTATGTAAATGGCAGCCTGGAATTAGTTCATGGTGCATTTAATTCTTAGGTGTTTTAGTAGAAAAGCACTTCACTTGTATTAAAGATAATTACTCTTCAGTTAACTCGTGTACAGTAAGAAAACTCTTACACCCATGCTGGCCTGTAAATACGAAACCAAGGTCTATAGGGACAGAAAGTCTCCAACAGGATCCACTTAAGGCTAAATACTGCTATTATTCTGTGTCCTGAATATGGACTAACGTTGCTTTAAAGTTTGCCAATTTTTCTCAGTGATACCTGTTAAATGAGCAAGACACTACCACTGTAATCAAACATTTTCTTGCAAGAGGAAACAGATCCTGAAACTTCATGCCTCAAGGCATGCAATGACTATAGCACAACATCTGCCACAGTCTCCTGTAACATATAATTTCTGGATCAATACTGGATTAAGTATTTGAAATTCACAAGGCGTTGCTCACAAAGGTGAGACAATTTCTTTCACCAAACTCAGCTGAATCATCTGTACCCACAGCAAAAGCAAGGAGTTGTTTAATCTTAAATACCTGCTGATACAATATCACTATTGGCAAGGCAATCATTTCAGATACCTACGTGCAATGGGCCAGCCACTAGTCAGGCAGAACTGGGACATCCATAAACACCAACATCCCCAGGACTAACCCTCCCAAGGCTCCAGTCTATACCAAGGTAGCCAAGCTTTAGACTCAAGATTGTTAACTTCAGTGCTGGCTGCTGGGCAGAAACAGCTATCAGCATCAACATAAACTCAAATAAATCACCTGGTCTAATTTCAACAGGTATTGCAATGAAGAGTTATCACTTCCCTCAAGTCACAGATCATATTCAACTTTGTCCAACTTACACCACCTTTATTCACCCTTGAGTTCTTACTATTTACAAGATAGCAGTTGGATGCAATTGTCATCCTCCCTCCCCAAGTTCTCATTTTCCTTTTAATTCCTCCAGCCTCCTGCTCTTTCATAGTTTTCTGATCTCTGCCCCATCATTAATACTCTATTGATGAACTCACATCTAATCTGCATCTCCACATAATTAACTTCCACATCATTTACAACCTACTCTCCCCCTCCATCTCATTCCCCCTCAGTCACACAGAAAACAGTTTTGGTTTTGTTGTCTACCCCACATTTTTAATCATCTCTGAATTTCAATGAAGTGTCACTCATGCCACTCAGTTACCTGACAAAAGGAAGACCTCATCATCCCCTACACAACTGTGCTGCTCAGGAGTTACGAGCACACATGCTCCTGGTTTCTCAGGAAGTACAGAGTCCGTCCTCAATTTGCTTCTGCTGCCCTCATCTGTGGAAAAGCCAAGGAGATTTGAGTTGAAACTGTCAGTGCAACATCTTTTGGGATCATGATTCTCCTCCTTTTCAGGCGACAGGTATGTGAAGACCCGCTTCCGAGACTTCAAGCCAAAAGTTCCTGTGGCAGAGTCATCCTCAGCCCTGGGTTCAGAGTCACCAGGAGATGCCTGATCCTGGAGGCTGTAAATCCCTTCTAGCTCAAATTCCCCAAGAGCATTTGTCACTTTGCTACTGCAGTGTTCCAAGCTCTTCATCCTTTCTTCTCTGCCTGTTGACATTCTCTTCTGTTCATCAGCATTTTTCTCACTTTGACCACAGCTACTGTTAGTAGTGCTGCCCGCTGCTCTCTTTCTCCGAGGCCAATCCTTGATAGCATCAGGGGTAGTCTTCCCCCTCTGCTTTGGAGAGGGCGTCCAGGGAACTCCTGCTTCTAAGGGAGATGGGGAGGTGGCACAGCTTGTTGGGGTGTATGACTGGCATATGTAGGTCTGTCCTCCCCCTTTCGCAGGCGTGTTGTGGAAAGAGCGAAAGCAGGACGGTGAAACACAGGCACCTGCTAGTTTTCCTGGGTGTTTGCTACACCAGGTCCCAGCAAGATCACCAAAGGGGCTTTCTCCTCCCTTGGCTTTGCTGGCACTTGCACTTGCTTCAGGCTGCACTTCCAACGACGAGCAAGAGCCAATTTTCTTAATACGAAGTTTGGGCAGGCCTGAAGCTTGCATTTCCAGTTCGACCTCGTAAGTCGGTGGACTAGCAGAAGGCAGTTTGGAGCAACTTTTAGGAGTAGAGAACTTGGCCGGAAGTTCGGGATTTCCCATCCGTGCTGCAGCCTCCCGCTGCCTCCTGTCTGCAGTGCAGCGTAAAGAATAGGCAGGAGCAGACTTTGGCATAGGAGGGGAAGTATTTGAGGGAAATCGGGAGTGTCTCTTAAGACTTGGAGCCTTCAGCCCCACATAGTCTTCTCCCAGCAGGGTACTTGGTTCCAGGTCATCACTTATTTGAGAGTCACTTAGGAAGGACTCACAGGTGTTTGCACTGGAGTTCCCCTCCTTATCCAGTTGCTCACGCTCCACCTCAGCTTTCTGTGCCTGTGCCTGCCCTCCAGCAGAAGGCTTTGGAGACAAATGTTTTTCCAAGTTTTCTGGGTCCTGTCTTGGAGAAGACTTTGGAGATGCCAGATCCATTTGATTATTTTTCTCCAATACAGGGCTATTTTCAGTAACTGGTGACTGACAAAGCTGGAGGCTTTCTATGGAATAGTTACCACCATCATGATGACTGTCCTTATTTTTGGAAGGTGTTGCACATGCAAGTGAAAAGTTCTCTCCTCTGAAATTTTGTTCACATTTGGTCTGCCTGGATGCGTGAGGCAGGGACCTCAGCAAAGTGTCAGTAATACCTGGGGATTTTACAAGAGATGCTTTAGGTGCATTAAGTTCCCAGTCAGACTCCCTAGCCTGCATGTGGGAAGGAGAGCCAACTGCCACTGTGGAACCTTCGTGGAGAGGAGAAGGAGAACTGAAGGGAGGCTCTGGCCTCACAGTGAGCTGCGTTTCTGCACTCAGTAGGCTGGTACATAATTTTGACCCCAGGTCTTCAGGTTTCCTGGGAGTACTTTCAGTTGTATGAGGTAAGGAATCTGACTGCACCTGGATTTGCTTTGGGAGGATTTGCCTCTGAGTACTGCCCGGAGATGCTAATTTTGAGAGGAATCTCAAGGACCTTCTTGGAGTTCGCAGTTCTGTAAAACATCTTTCCTGGACGACAGAGGGGGAAGAAGCAGCTGGATTTGAATCTGAAGGAGGTGATAATGAGGCACTGAGCACTGCAAACCCTTCCTGTTCCGGCATTTGTAAGCCAGCCTCTTTGCAAGGAGGAGAAAGTCTTCCTGCTGGAGAACAGTCCTTAGAAGCTACCTGCAGTAAGTGAAGGCTCTTACTTTCAGTTAATGCAGATGGTGACTTGACCCTTTGTACAGGATCAGAAAAGTACTTTCCCAAGCACTTAGCTGCAGTCTGCTTAGCAGCTAGACTTTTGCCAGGAGTCTTCTCCAACTTCTGTGGTGTCCTGTGGAGAAGGCGAGGTGATCTCCTTGGAAGCTTACTGGCAGAGTTCAGTGGCTTCTGGGCAAGTTTGTGAGGTGTTTTTCTGGGAGTCTGCAAGGGAAACATAAAGAATCATGCTTGTTCTATTCCAGCAGTATTATCTACCCCCCATCAAGACTTAAAATGCAAAAACTACTTGATTAGACTCATCAAAAACACTCAATTTAAGACGTTGAGTCTCACTTAAACATGAAGAGAAAAAAGGGATAGGAAGAAAGAAGTGAATGTTTTTACCTGACAGGCAGTCAGCTCCTCTAAGTGTAAGGAATCTCTTCTCATTCTCCTCCTTCCAGGTGAATGCTTCTCTGCAGGACTACTCATGTCAATGACTGAGCCAAAGAAAAACCTCTTTGGAGTCTGGACAGTGGGGTGTTCTGATTGTTGCTTAATGCCTGTAAAGTGGAACAGTACAATTCCACTAACACCAAGTAACCTGGCACGAACAATTGGCTCAATCATTTCAGATGTACAGACAAGTAGTGTACAAGGCCTATGGCCCTGGCACGTTCTTTTCCAGTCAAATCTTAGAGGTTCATCACAATTATTGTTTCCCAATATGAAACTAATATCTGACTGTAGAAAGAGTGGTCTAGCAGACAAAAAGTACAAAATAGCTCGGGCTCTTACTCTATTTATAGCTTGTAGCTTAAAGTTCTGGTTCATGACTAAGGATTCTAGAAAGCATAATATAAAAAACTAAATGTCACCATTTATAGCTAATAATCCTACTGAGAAAGCCAGCAAAGAAGATCCCATCAGTCATTGCTTTATGCTGCAACAGAATAGACTGAAAGTAGCTTTAGGATTTCTGTCCCATATTTTATAGGGATTTCACTGCGTTTAAGGAACGGAAACTGCCAATCAGAGATACTGTGTTAGAGCAGCCTGACTGGTTTCTTAAGTTGGTATTGTATTCATTATAGAAACAGCTGTCTTACTGCCCTCCAAATTCAAATTTTCAATTCAAAAATAATTACTGGGGATAAATTTCTGTCTACAGAAGATATTACGTGATAGCTCTTCACTTCTTAGTCTCTTGTAAAGCCAAATCAAATCAAACTTAGAGCTATCCTTGCTAGCTTTTCAGATCAGCAGTATCAGCCTGCTCAAACCCAGTTCAGTACCTTCTGGATCCTGCAATGTACTGCTCTCTTCTTCTTGTCCCTGATGGATTTGCTGTGAATTTTGTGAGCTGGGCTTTGTGGCAGAATAGAAGACACCAGAGCAGGCCCTGTTCAAAGACAGCTGTTTGATGCGCGGGCTTCTCCTCAAACCTGCTTCTGAAAAAGTAAGGATATTGGAGCTCGAGCCTTCTTTCTCCCTCAGCAACAGGGACATCTTCAGGAACAGTTTGAAACTGAAACCAACACATTCTAAGAAAAAACTTCCATACATCTCATGTAGGGAGACAAGTGTGTGAAGAAAGCTTCAGTAGTCTCGGAGACTTCTAATATTAATGCATACAAATCTCCTTCCAAGTCATGATGTCCCCTCCTTTAAGCCATGATTACTCTCCTCCCTCTCTAGCAATTATATGGAAAGGAATCATAGAAAAATCCACGTTCAATGCAAGATAGATCCAGGTTAATTAACTAATCCATGATTAGTTAATTCTTCTTTTTTGACTAGTGATTTAATCTTTTCTGTTTGCCCCACCATGCTGTCTTCTTCCTTCCTGGGGATAAGAAACAGCAGCAGTCACCATAACAGAGGCTCCACAGAGCCAGTGCCTCTCTGTTGCAGTAGAAATCAAGGCAGTTTTAGGGTCATAGCAAAACATGTTGAAGTTAAAAAAACCCTGCCCGTGCTGGTTTGAGAGTTGTTCAGAATCTTGTTCACCCTCAAAGTCCTTCACTTATTTTCATTTAGAAGAGTTACTATCGACTTCTCTTTCTTAACTTCTACTATGCAGCAAGTGGTTGTCAGAGGAGGCTGTGCTCCACAAACAGAATAGTACAATGCTTCTGTATGATTGTTAATGAATTACCTACATCAAAGAACTTCTTACAAGCTACAACACAGCACAACCACCAGTAATCAAAAATGAGTGCTTACCATTTAAGACTTTCTCTGGAGATTCTTCTACAACACCAGTGTCGCAACCTGGATCAGAAGACCTTGAGAACCAGCAGAAATTTTGGACTTAGCACATTGTTCATACTTACAAAAACAGAACATACCACACAGAATAGAGTACTGCTTTTCAGTCTACAACAATATATTGCTTTGTGGGCTCCTCTAAGAGAGGAATTAGCAAGGACTTTGCCTCCTATTAAGTTGTGACTGAGTATGAGCAGCTGTTTAGCTATACAGGCAACAGTTCTACATGGAAGTAAATGCTAAATGTCACCCTGGGGTTCACAAAATACAACACAGGCCTTTACTTCAGAAGCCTTCAAAACAGCAACTTAACCTAAACAGAAGTTAGCTGCAGCAATTAAAGCACCCCAACTTACACAATGAAGTAAACAGTATTTCCCCTTACTCAGACAATGGAACTTAGCCTACACTGTTTCTCTAACTGCCTTAGCTGAAGATGGCACTTTGCCCACAAAGAAGGTACCTGGGGTTCTTGTGCCTGTAGCCATTAATTAGACATCCAATATGTATTGAAGAAATTCAGAAAGAGCTTACTCACCGGCCTTTGATCTGTTTATGTAGCAGTCTCTTGGAGACCTGCTTATGTAGTGGTGTTTCTGCAACTCTCTTGGTCAATAACTTGCGATGATCTAAAAATCAAGCAAAAGATGTAACATTACACAATTATAAAGCAGTAAGGACAGATACAGTTTTGCATAGCCTTCATTTTAAAAAAAGACACCCAATATAGAATCGTTGTGCATCAGTCTCCCAGTGCTCATAAGCTATCATTTCCAGAGCCCAGTGTCTAAGCTTCCTTCCCACTTCCATAGTACTGACTTTGTCAGGCATAATTAACCCACTCAGATAACTTCCATTCTTCATCTTTCAGTCACAGATCCTTTTTCAATCAAGCTTTAACATTAGTTTTCTTTGAGATATAGAAAAAAATAAGTTTGAGTTTCAATACCATCTTATTCACCTTCAAAACACTGCAGTAATGATCTAAATTATTTTCTCCTTCATTAAAAACATATCATAATTAATTGTTTCATAGAACTGTGGACACAAGATAGGAATTATAGCAAAAGCTTTTCCACAGTAATCCTACACGTGCAAGTCATATCCTACCTTTAGTGCCTTCATCAGTGCATTTGTATCTTAAGCCTTCCACAGCAGATACTGACTGGCTTCTAGGCATCTTCTTCATAGACCGTTTTGATGGGGAAAGTATCTCTTCATTGAAGAGGTTCCTCCTTACCTTTGTAACCTCTGTGAGGCAAGACAAAGCAAGAAATTAGAAGATTAAAAGAAAAAAACCCCACACACAGAGGAAGATAATTTTGTCAGGCCACTAGAGACAGGAATATCACATGCCAGCACAGAAAAAACAAATTTCAGGAGCCACAAAGCAGTGAAAAGTTGTTTTTCTGCTACTGGAACATGTTCTCCTCTAAATTCATCCGGGACTTCCCTTACAAACTTGCATTATTCCAGCAAAAAGCTACAAGCAGATGCCATAGCAGAAAAAGCAGCCAGCAACCGTGATGGAGTTATGTGAGCTACAAAATTTTAGTTGAAGCACACACTGGTTCAGAGAACCCATGTGGGATTTAATAAAATTAAGTATTTTGCAGAGAGGTATCCTGTCTCCAGAAAGGAGTTCACTCTTTTCCTTAATTTCTTTTCAGGCCGGAGAAAACTGAAATAATTGCAAGATTCAAGGCAGAATGGAGAGGCTTTCTTTTCAGGATACGTGATTTAAGTTTTTTCTGCAGTCAGGACAGACAGAATACAGTGATTTTTCTTCTTAAAGTTTTTGCAGATTTCAGCAAAACTTCCTTCAGATTTCCAGCATGCTTCAGCATAATTTCATCACAGCTCAGTAAAATTTACAGGGAGAACATGTGCTGAAGACGCACCTTTCCATGGAAAAGCTAGAAGTCAATATACCTTGCGCTGCCTCTTTCTGCAACAAAGGCATCTGTTGGGACTTCTCAGTGCCATGGTTAGAACGCAAGTTCTCCTGAAACAAAAGAAGTAGTTAGCCTCACCAGCAGTTAAATGGTGTTTAACTATTATAGATATTAACTGTAAGGTCTGAACCACACATAATTTCAGTTTCTCCTTCAAAACAATCTTGATCTCCGAACAGCTGATACAAGGCCTTGCTTATTATGCAAACACAGAGCAAGAGTTTTCACATCTCAAGTGTCACTTCACAGCATTGCTACACCCGTGCAGAAGGAGCTCACACAATCCTTTTGGAAGAGTTTTACCTTTCTGATGGGATTCTTGGCCATCTTAGGAACCTCAATTTGACGCAAGTTCTGTGATGCTTCTGTCATGCTCCTGTGTCTGGCTAACACATTATTCCTTTACAAAGGGTACAAAAATTAAGTTAAAAATAAGATCAGAAACACAGTTATCAACTTAACGACAGTTAAACTTAGGTTTGACTCTAGAGATATGCACTCTTTACCTAAATTCAGACTGCAAATTGTGTTGGTACCTCATTTACGTTACAACATTGAAAGATGACTTGCAATATAAATAGCTACACTTAACTTCAAGGTTGGTATTGAAACTCATTTCACAATCTGCCAGAACATACACAGGATCCTCAACACCCACTGCACAGCATTGAAGCATTTACTGCACTTCCTCTCATGGAAGATGCTCATGAACTCTACTTGTATATAAGATACACACAGTATCAAGATTGCACATTCATGGCAAGATAAAATTAAAACCAGGAGCCCTTAATATTTCTCTCAGACTTTCAGAGTTATCGGCACATGTCAGCTTGCCCTACTAACTACCCAGCAACAGAAACAAAGATGACTGAGCTGTAGTTTAAATAACTCCTCAGCCACAGCTCAGACTGCAACAAGCTGCCTCCTATTTGAAATTATCACCTTCTCTTTTTGGCAGATCTTGTGCGCAGCTCCTCCAGCTGATCACTCTCGGTGCGCAGGCAAACGGTGCTGGGAGTTAAGGCAGATGATAAAGATGGTGGAAGGCCTGGAGATTTGCTATCCAGAGTTACAGAGTCATCACTGAAGAAGTCTGAAGGCAGAACAGATGCCAACTTCGGGGGTATTTGTGTACCGAGACCATAGTAAATATCTCCAAGGGTCTTTGGTATAGAATTCATGTACCTAGAACATCAGAAAGAATTCACATCAAATGCAATCCCCCACAAAATGGCTAGTTTTTCAATCCCACTGTTTGAACTAAGTCTTTGTGCTTAAATGTCAATTAAAAAACAACTGAAATCAACTTTTTTTTCTCTTCAGTTGACTTGCTTATCAGCTACTTTTTCTTTAATCAAGATAAGCGTAAGAAACAGTCTAAACTTCTGAAAACTACAAATATGCAGTAAATCAAAGTTGTAGATTCCCCTTTAGTCAAAGAAGATATCCAACCAAAACCACAATCCCCAGTGACACATAAGTCATCCTAAAAAACTTACAATTCTAATATTTCCTCTAGAAACTTTGTAAGATACCCTGGGTCTTCAGTCAGACATAAAATGCGCAGCATATCTGTCATCTGGAAGAGAAAGTCAGGTTGGAAAATGGATTAAGCTGTGACAGTTGCAACACGACATTTTTTTAGCAAGGAATATAAATTGTCACAGTAAAATCAAGGGAAAAGTACAGGTTCAGGACTGCATTTCTAGTGCCTTCCAGAAACACAACCTGGTCTATAATTTACTTGCCTCTTCTAACAGCAGCTCCATTTCATCAGCATTGCTTTGCAGTGAAGGGCACTGAAGACATAACTCAAGGCGCAAAAATACCTGAAGTCGGCACCTAAGAAAAAAGTAATCATTCACTGCCTTTCTTCTGGTGGAAACAGCATATTTACTGCAAAAGGTACGCTCAAAAAAGCAATGGGAGAGGAAGTGGCTCCTTTTGACAGCATAATTTGGTAAGCATTTCATTTTGGTGGCAGGGGAGATGCCTCATTTCAGATATAGACTGCAATGCTTATCACACAGCATACGTATATGTGCACTTAAAGAAATGGTATTGCTGTGAGCAGAGATTCTCCTTGGAATATTAACCCCACGTGAATACTCTTCCACTTGTACAAAAAAAGCTACCATTAAAAATTGCTAACCAATTCCACAGAATTTCAGAAGCTGAAGTAAATAGAATGTCTCATACTCTCTGACTTTGGTCTCCTTCTGCGAGCCATGCTGCTGTCTGAGGGTTTTGCTGGTCTTCAGGAGATGGTTTCTGACTCTTTCCGTGCAGGCCACCTGCAGAGGGACAGAATTACAGCAAAAACTTCAAGTCTGTTCCTTGCCTGCAGGACAGGTTTCTTTACCCCACTTCTCTTTTGATCCATTCTTTTGGAAATAGCTCAGTTTTTTGTCTTCTTCAAGGAAAATAATGTTCTTTCTTTCAGTAGCAAAGTCACAACGACATGAGACATACAAGAACTATGGATTTTGTCTTTCACAGTGTTTTTTTCAGTTACTCAAAAGGTTACCAGTTTTGGTTTCCAAGAGTTACTTTGAGTCTACAAATAGTGATAAAGCTTGTAAGAAATATCTTAAATTATTTTGCTTTCCTGGAGAAGTAGTAGGCCTAGATTTGCCATGTGAAGCAAATACAGAAGATGCAACTTCTTTAAAATATGGTTTGCAATAATGTATTTTTTTTAAATACTGTCTTTGCATAAAATTCAGAATGAGGTCAACGTAAAGGAAAAGGAGACACCTGTTGCAATCTTTAGCAAAGGTGTAAACTGATGACAAATGGATTTTCCTACAGTCTTTACAACTACCTACAGTTTTTCACCATTGAGTTGGCACAGACAGAAGCAGTTACTACATGCAACTGTGCATAAAAACTTCAGTTAAGATGAAGGAAAGGTAGCCTGAAATAGTAAAAACTTTAATTCCCAGATCAGTAAAAACCTTACCCCACATGCTCTTACCTACCTCTTTCTCTTTGGCATCTTGTACTTTCAAGAACCTTTTAATGGCCATGATCATATTCTGTGCACACGCAGATGAAAGATCTCCCTCAGCAACAGCCTTCTGGTAGCTTGCAATTAAATGGGACTGCAGTTCCTCCTCAGTTTTGAAGTCTGCAAGGGAAATGGTCTCAGTTAACGAAATGCCTGTTCACCCAACCTTACTGATAAAACATTCCAGCTGAAGAGGGAGAAAGAGGAGGTCATCAAAAGGGATTTTCTCCAACAAAGACAGTTCCACACCACAGAACTAGGTCCAGACCTGTGGCAAATGATAAGCTTAGTTCCAAATAGATCAGCAAGCTTTCAGGTTACTGTAGCAGTCAAAAAATTCCCTTTATATCTGCATATCTAGCAAACAGAACCTTATTTCCAGTCTTGATGGGTGCTTCCCTCTACTTCTTTTGGTTAAAAAGTTAGTTCCAACTCCAGGTTGTAAACATTTATTAGAAACTAACTGGGAGAATGCTGAATAAACACCACTCTGTGCCAAGCTGAAGATATAGAAACCCAAACATTGATCTGGTCCCTAGCACATAATACTGAATTACTATCCTTTCCTCTCCCCTTCCAAGAAAATCCCATATGGCCTCTTACAAATATCAGAACTGCTAACACACACCTACTGATATTTTAATTGCCTTTTCCTTTTCTTCCACCTTTTCATCCAATCTTTTTGATGAAAGCTTCTGTGGAACCTTCTCATTCACTGTTGGTGGCACACCATCAGGTTGAAACTTCTGAGCTTTTACGTTCAGTCTTGCTACATTGAGCATCTGCAGGGATCTGGACATGGTCTTCATCTTCTGTCTGACTGGAGTTCGGGGAACTCCACCTGCAATGCCAAAAAAAGAGTTCTACCACCAGACACGCTAGCTCAGGAACTCCACCCAAGGCGGAGCATAACATTGAATTCTGTGTCACTGTCACATGAGATTAGTAACCTTCTGGTGGAAAACATGTCCCAAAAGGTTTGTGTTTCTCCATAAAATAAATGTACAGGTAGCAGAGCAGGCAGCTACTTCTCTAAGAAGCAGGTGAACACTGTTGCTCTGCATAATTGCTTATATAGGTATAATCAGAAGTTACAAATATAGGAAGCAATCTTATGTCACAGAAATAGAAACAGCTGACAGCAGGACTTAGTGATACATCAGGCCAGCATATAATCAGCTGTGGTTAGTGTTCTTTTAAGAAGAAAGTGTTTCATTTCTCCAAATCAGAAGAAAGTTGAAAGGTTACAGTATTTACTACTAAATAGACTGACCCCTATTTCAGCAATCAGTGAAACTGCAGAATTCTGCATGCTGCTGTTTAACAGTTTTGTCAGTCACTGCACAACTTTGGGTCATACTAAAGGACAATCCTAATATTAATATGTAAATGATGCTGTCTCTAAAAAATATCTAAAGCATGCCACTACTCAGGAGAGTAGTCTGGGGTTCATACATTAAAGATGTCTCAGCAGACCTTTTTATCATCTTTAATTGCCAATACACACATATAATCCCTAAGTATACACACGTCTTTTTTTATTATTTCCTGGTCCAGCTGCAGCGGATGTGTCACTGAGTTTTCTCTGGTACAGTTCAGACAGACTTTCTGAGAGCTCCACTTCAGATTGGTCTGCATCATCCTTCCCATTAGCACAAGGAACCTGCAGGAGCCTATATAAAAGAGACATTCAATAGTTATCAAAAAAGATAGGAGAGGTATATCTCTTGTTCCCAGTGGACAGGCCACAGCAGCATAGTGTAAGTAACACCATGCTCTTCCAAAGCCTGCTCCCCAAAACCTCTTTCTTAAAAGATTACAAAAGCCCAAACCACTCTTTTAAAAGGGTCACACCAAGCTGGGAAAAAGCTTAACAAGAGTTGCCTGATGTACAATGCATATGCCACTAACCCACACCACAAAACGACACAAGCAGTTTTGTGCTAGCTAAGCTATCCTGCATTAGGCTTTTTTATGTTTCTCTCAGCAAGCTCTTTGAAGAAAGCAGGTTTATTTATTCATACTGAATACTAACCACTATCTTCGTTACCCTGCAGTGAATCTCCTGATACTATAAGAAGAGTTGAAGTTTGTCATTTCCCCAAGTAGCCTGGGTCATTTTAAGTCACCTATATCACTCCTGAAAGCGTCAAGATCTTAATCCACATAAACTGCTACCCAAACATCCTGTTCCAAATTCCTTTTGTCTCTGCACCCTGACATAATAAAGCAAAAGCACATGAAAACAGAAATAAATGCACTAATAGGATCATTAAATTCTATTAGAGAACTCTCAGCAATGCTATAGCTGTAATCCCTCCTTAACAGGAAAGAGAAATCCTTGTTTATTACTCAGAGACACTTTTCAGAAAAATACCTGAATGACTCCATCAGATCTGAGCTCGCTCCACAAGCATTCGACACAGGATACCACGCTTCAAGCACTGAAGGATGCCAGCCCCTTGTATGGGACAGTTCCCGTTGGACCCACTCTGGCACAGGAGTTTCTTCTGTGAGTAGACACACACAAAAAAAATTAGAAGGAAACTAAATTAAGTAGTAGAAGGTCCCAGCCTTCAGAGAGTCTACGAAGTAGAATTTTCCAAATCTTTGGTCCTAGAGGGGCAATTTAATAGCCAATACATCAGGCAGGGAGAATCACAAGATTCACTCTACCACAAAACTGAGCTAAAAGCAGACAGACTCAAAGGCTTTACAGGCCAGAGATAGCCTACGTGACACATTTTAAACAAAAATCACTCTAAAAACTTGTCCCCAGGCACAAGCAGCTGCACTTTATCTACAAGGCAATGGAAACTAGCATTCTGACAATAAAACAGAAAGGTAGACTACTGCAGATTTGTGCATCACATCACAAAGCCTGGGCCACAGAAGACAATGCAAAAGGAACTAATGCCAAAAATGAGAGACTGTTGCAGAGGAAATCACTCCCTTTGGATTCTTCCACTCCAAATCTGATCGGGAGACAATCAAATTAAGTTTTGCATTTCCCAACACCTACCCACACTGGCCAGAGAATCTTCCGCAGATGTGTTAATTTTACTCAACACACTATTCACAACATCTGGGAGGCAAAGAGCATGGTCTTGAGAAGAGTTCTCCACCACAGCTCCTTCAAGTTTGTTGCATCGCTGGACTTCAGTCTTCTCAGTACCAAGTACAGTCAGAACTGCAGTACTCTCCGAAAGCGGTGATAAGACAGCAGTGCAGGGACACCAAGTTTTAGATAGCGATACCTCAGCAACCTATATTAAAAAAAAAAAGTTTACATTATCTAGAAAAAGAGACCTAAAGAGTACAGATACTTTACAGTTTATATATTTGCATGGTCTCCTAAAGAATATTTTGAATTTAGCTCCAAATGAGCAATTTGCAGTGCAACGAATGCCACTATTATTGTCTTTGCAAGGTGATACACTGTCACCCTTTTTGTCACAGCTCATTTCAGAATAAGTGTTAGTTTAAGGCAAAGAGAAAGATTTACCATGTGCAGTTCTTCAGTCACTAGATTCCTTAACAGCTGATGAAACAGCAACCCATTATGTTTTGTTTGCTCAGCCTGTGAGCTGTGCAATAGCCAGCTCTCTGTGAGAAAGTGGCCAGCCTGCATCAAGCTCCAACCTGTCAAGCTGCCTTTCAGAAAGATGTTGACTGGACCATGCAGTTGTTTTTGGCTCATGGCTAGGGGCTCCAGGACCACAGCACAGCTTTCCTGCTTCTCTCCTCCTGTGCACGGACAAGATAAAGCAAAATACCAAGACAAGATAAATTCCTAAAGCAAGTAAAATGAGTTTTTATGTAGAAACAATTTCAATGCCAAAAAACCCCACAAAGTTCCAAGATTAAACTCAGACTAGCTCTACAGCAAACGTCTTGCAGAACTGACTTCCTCCCAAGCTCTTGAGAAGGAGCTGAGAGCACGAAGAGATGACTAAAGGAAGAGTAAATGCCCATTGCATGTTACTTTAAAGCTAATTTGTCTTCTTTTGAAAGGGCTTATTTGTGTCTTAGCTTGGTTAAACTGAAGCTGAGACAAAGCATGTATAAGAAATGGGTGTACATATATATAAGTGGGACCAAAAAGCTCTTCATGTATCCAAATTTCTGGAACTATGGAAAACTGAAGCAAATAAGCCAGAAACATGGGCTAACAGCTCTCATATCAGAGGAACTAAAGCATGCGCAGGACTTCTGTTTCTAAAAACCTTAGGCTCTTAAATATCCAAAGTTACTTCTACACATACTGTTCACAAGAGAAACTCACCAAGGACCCTGCACAAGAGATCACAGTTATTACTATGCACACTTATTTCTTTCTCTTTTTTTTAAATTACCAGGCATGCTGAGAAACAGCGTTCCTTCTTGCTGAGGGAACACTGCTTGAAATACAGAGGGCTTCGAGAATAAGCAGTTCAAAGTGGCATCCAACGGCAGAAGCATGGTCCAAGGCACAGTCTGTGACATGAGCGAACCCAAGTTTCCAAGAAGGCCACCAGCCACATCTGCCCTGTGGTGACTCAAACATTGCACTAAGGCTTCAGACAGCAAAATGGTGCCTCCCATTTGGCGGAGCAGTTCAAACATTGTCCAGTATCCAACGTGATCTGGGGATTCAATCACCTGAAATAAAGCAACAGACCGGTCTCAAGTTAATGATGGCAGCAAGGTAATGTCGATCCGAACAAATAAAGACAATATGCTTTTAGAAAAACTGGCACACAAAATGCACAGAAAGCACCCAAACACAAGGCTTTCCAAGCGTTTTTATGGGCTTTATCACCCTTCACAGAAACCCAACAAACACTATTCTGAGTGAATTCAGAGCTAGCCCATATTTTCAAGCTATGGTTTTTGAATCTGGTATCTAGACATCTGAACTAACAGGCTGCACTTACTATTACTACTATTACATTTACTATTACTACTACTTACAAAGCTTTAATCCTCACCTAACCCAAAGCACAAGGATCCCACAATAAACATGACACAGCTATTCAGCTCTTGATACATCTGTCTCCACGTGGATGACCAACACATCAGTTTTCAGTCTCCTCCTGAGCAAGATTATACAGCAGTACCTGAAGGCTTTTTCCTACGGCTCAAAGGCTGTAGGAACTGGATGACCTTTAAGACCCATTCCAACCCAAACCATTCTATGATTCTAAGAGTAGCACAAAAGGCAGCCCGCTAGCACTCGCAGCTGAAAAGTTACCTGAGACCACTCGGCAGTGTCCACCCAGAACAGCGTGATTTTCTGCTCTGCAATCACCTCCTGGACGCTCCTGGGCAGGAGCTTCTCCGACAGCTCCTGCACGGTGGGTGGCTCACTGGGGGAGGCAGAGGCGTCGCTCCCGGACACGAACTGCCGCAGCTCCCTCCGCGAGTGGGGGCAGGGGGAGAAGATGAAGACGGCGTTCACGAAGCCCTCGGGCGGCGCCTGGCTCTCGGGAGGCTCTCCTGGGGCCGGACCAGCCCTGCGGCTCCCGCGGAGCGGCTTGGCGGGGGAGGCGATCTCGGGACGGTCCCACTGGAAGTCGAGAAGGGTCTCCTTGAGGCCGCTGTGGGCGAGAACGGCGCGGGGCGCGGGCCCGGGCAGGGCGTTTCTCCGCGGCTCGCCGAGCCGTCCCGCCAGCTCCTCCTCGAAGCGGGCCCAGGCGCGGGGCCCGGGCGTGCGGAAGCCGCCGCCCCGCGAGGCCCCGCCGCGCCCGCCCAGGGAGTCGAAGAAGCGGAAGGCCCAGCGCAGGCGGGACGGGCCGAGGCGGCAGCACAGGTGGTTGAGGAGCCGCAGGGCGCCGCGATGCAGCCGCGCCCGCCGCCCCGGGCTGGCCGTGTCCAGCAGGAACACCACGCTGTGGGAGCACGCCATGCTCTCTGTCCGTCTGTCTGTCTGTCCGGCGGCCCGCGAGCCCCCTCACCGCGCGCCCGCCGCCATTGCCCGGTACAACCGCTCCCGCGCTCGCCCTCCCTCAGCGTTCATTGGCTGCCGCCGCCGAGCGCCCGCCCCCCCTTCTCCCAAATCCTGCTCCCCATTGGGCCCCGGCAAAGCACGCATGCGTAACACCGCGCCCGCGCTGGCGGTGGGACGGAGGGAGCGGCGCCGGCCGTTCGAGCGGCGCTCCCCGCTGATTGGCCGGAGGCGGCACACGTGCAGCGGAGCGCGGCTTCCCATTGGCGGGAGGGAGCGGCGGCGGCGGGGAGCGAGGCCCCGGCTCACGACCGCCAGTTTAAAATTTAAAGGCGCCGCGATGACGTCAGTGCGGTGGGCGGGGCGAGGGCACTCATGGTTTGGGTGTCAAAGCTCAGCCAGTCCAGGGACACCTCCCACCAGACCAGATGCTCAAAGCCCCATCCAGCCTGGCCTCGAACACCTCCAGGGATGGGGCATCCACAGCTTCCCTGGGCAACCTGTGTCAGTGCCTCCTCACCCTCATTGTGAAGAATTTCTTCCTAATGTCTAACATGAATCTTCCCCCTCCTACTTTAAAGCCATTCCCCCTTGTCCTATAACGATTTGCCCTTGTAAAAAGTACTTCCCCAGCTTTCTCGTAGCCCCCATCAGGTACATATGGGAGCCCTCCAGCTGCCCAGCAGACCCTGCAGATGCAGCAGAGGTGTCACCCCAAGGCAATGTCACCCCAGAGCTCACCTCCTCCCTGAGCCTCCTCGAGGACAGCAAGGAGTAAGACCATCCTCGAGGACAGCAAGGAGTAAGACCAGCCAGGATCCCTGCTGGGTAAAGAGGTGTAGGGCCATGGTGTCTGGACTGAGGCTAACATCAGCGAAGGTGGGGGACAAAGAGCTTGGGTCATCATCAACCGCCTTGCACCTGGGCATCATCTCAGTGCAGATCTTGGAGCACACCTTGCCTCACGGATGTTAGCAGTTGGGGTGTGATCCAAACATGGATGGACCACACTGAGGACACAGGGACAAGGAAACCCAGCAGATCTGAGAGGCCCAGGCATCCACACCTCCCTTCTCTCTAGAGCCTGAATGGCCCAGCCCAAACCAGTGTCACCAGCAGCCAGTCGTATTTATAAAGCAACAAAGACAAATGGGCAATAAATGACCCATTTGGCTTGGTTGGGGACTATGAACGCAAACGAGTTTAATGAGCTGGAACGAGGGGCTGATCCACTCAAGTGTGTAGGAGAAACCTGCCATCAAGAGCAAGGGAAGGACACCAGGTCTTCCTGGCTGAAAGGGTGGTAGACAGCCTGTGCTCTTGAGGATGTGAGCTCCCTGGGGAGCTGTGGGTCCCTCCTCCTGGCTGGGTGTTGCTCTTGGCCCTGCAAGACATCTCATGCTGCTTGTCAATAGATCACTCACCTGCATGAGCCCCGAAGAAGAGCCAACCCAGTCGTGTTCCCACTGCCATTGCCCGGCTGCAGGTGACTGTCCCAGCAACTGCCGAGGACACCTAGCAGAGTGTGACCAAAACCTGCCTTATCACAGTCCACCTTGGACCAGAAACAAAGTCGGGGCATGGGAGAGTTTCCCATCAAAGCCTGGCTGTTCCCAATGCAGGAATTGCCGCCGGCTGCTTGAGACCCTGCTCCTTTCCTGCCCACTCCTGCGTATTTGCTTTTGAAACCCATTCAGTTCTTGGGGAAAGCCACAAGAGATGCTGGCTGAGCCCCAGTGACCTGTGTGTTTCCGAGCGTAACAGCTGCTCACACCTCTGCTTCTTGCTCTCTTCCACTCTGGCACTGCTCACAGAGACATTTGCCCTCTCTGCCTGCTCCCCAAGGACACTGACTTCTGTCTCAGAGCCCTTGGGTTCTCTCTGGACAATCATTTACTTGCTGAGAGATGTAGTTTCTTGGGAAGAAGGAGAGAACACATGAAAAATAATTTGTAAATTGGACTGATTGGACACTTTGATCCAGATAGGGGGGGTTAACTTAAAAAAGTCTTGCTTTGTTTTGACTTTTCTCAACGTTTCTCTCCAAGGGATATTTAAAACCAGACCTAAATGACCTGTCTGATCCCCACCATGCCACCACTCTGTCCTACCCTGGCAGGAAGTTTGTTTGCAATTCTGCTGAGCCAGCCAAAAAAAGGTTTTGGTGTGCTTTGACTCAGATGCCTTGCTTTCAGGACACTCCTTAAGGACTCCTGCGACCAACGAGTGCCCTGTGATGCTTGTGCTGCATGAAGGCTTCTGAGCCTCCCCATATCGTCATCCTCCAGTGCCCTCTCTACTCTACGTGCCCAAAGGCATTGGCTGCTTCTTCTTTGCCCACTAATTCTGGAAGAGGCAGTCAAGCTGGGCAAAGGGCTTCTTGTTGGATCTCCAGGCAGTCATCTGAGAAGGGGGGGAGCTGCAGGAAGGGAAAGAGGACAAGCTGAGAGGATTGGTTGTTCTTCTTGGCTATTATGATCATCAGAGGTGGCTTTGGCCTGGCTGTAGCATGATGTGGGAGGTCACTGGTGCCTCCTGGGAAAGCAGCTTTCCTAGTTCTCTGTCTTAATGGAAGAGAATTTGATCTGCTCCTCTTTCACTTGCCAGCGAGCTAGGCAATCCATCATGAGCTTTGGGGTAAATTTAGCCAGGAGCAAGGTTTGCTGCCTGCTGCATGTGCGCTAGCCCAGCCTCACATCCCTCCCCAGTCACTCTTCTGTTTTCCACTGGAGAAGTTCTTGTATTGTCTGGTTTTATCTGGTTCTTCTCACTCCAGCGAATCCTTGGAGCTGCCAGGAGATAAAGGAGGGAAAGGCAGGCTAAGCAGACAGGGATTTCAGGCAAGCACCTACAATGCTGCAGATGATCAGATGGTTCTTCCAGCTCTACTCTCCCCTGGCTGCCTCCAGACCCCTGGGGTGCTTGGCTTTGTGATCACCTCTTGGAGCTGGCACAGTACTTTGGCTCCAGCGTTGGCTTTGATAAGATCTGCCGAGACAGTTTGCAGTCAGACAAGAGCTTCCATTCTCTCTCTCCAGAGTGAAGCTGCCTTGAGGCCTCCAGGCAAGAGGGAGGGGTTTCTGTGTACTTTAGATTTTGGATTTACATCTCTCAAGTATTTTTAGTGCTCATAAAAGTGAGAAACTGGGAGAGACCCAGCTGAGGCCAGTACTGTACAACCCTCACCCAGAGCCTTCCCAAGGCAACTGAGACCTGACTGTTGCCAGCCAGGTCCCAAATCTCCAAAGCAGAAGGGCAAACGTACCTGTCCCTCTTCCCCCAGCACCTTCCCAATGATTTTCTGGGGAAACCTTGCTGCTCTTACAAGCGCTGGGCGTGATGTACCAAATCCAGTGGTGGAGCAGGCAGGCTTTGCTTGGAAGCCCACACTGGTGCAGAGTTTCCAAGTGGACTTTTAAGTAGGTGGACATTTCTGACTGGGGCATTGGTGAAATCTGCCCCACGGGTCCTACCATGCAGTTAGGTACCTTGTAAGATGTACGCAAAGGACTTGGTCTGACCCACTTGTAGGAAGACCTTTGCCTACATTGCTGCAGGTTCCAGTGCTGGTACACCCCCATCAGCCTTTCCAGTGTTACCCTGGTCCTGCAAAGAAGCCTGGAGAGAAGCTGGTCTTTTAATGGCCTCTCCCACCATGGGCAGCCAGTGGAGCATGCCAGCTGCAATGGGACTGTTGTGGGAAATTGCTGATCTACAGGTCGATAAGGAGGGGCAGCATAAGGCAGTGCAGCAAGGTGAGACTATCGGGCCTCCAGACGCAGGGCAGAGGGGCTGGGAACAGCAGGTGGGACAGAGCTGCTTCTTCCTGGGCTGTGCAAGGGCTTCACAAGCTGCTTTTCTGCGGATGCTGCCATTTCAGCAAGACCATGGATTAGGAAAGCTCTGCAGTTTGGTTTCTTCCTGCTAAAGGGTGATCACAGACCATAGCTGCTGGTGGCTACACTACCAGGCTTCAGAAAGTTCCCTTGTGTTATAAAATGCTCCTCTGTACCTCTGTGTAGTCTTTCTGAAGGTGTCAAAGAGCTGCACTAGGGTAGGGCTGAAGACTGGTCCTACCACAATGTAGCTGGCAGGAGAACACAGAACTATCAACAATGCTTCTGGCAATTAGGGCTCAGGTATTGTTTAGGGATTCCGGCTTCTTTCTACCTGGACATCTCTTCTTCCCTGGTGCAAACATCTGAGACTGCCCTGTGGAAAACATGTGTAATGGGAGACCTATAAGTAAAGTGGGTGGGCCCGAAGCAGCATCGCTGAAGGGGGTGTCTGTCCTCAGGACAAAAACATTCACTTGCTTTAGGAGTGCACACTAAGTGACCCCAGTCTAGCTAAAGCTGGCTAAAGCTCTGCTTGTGCAGAGGGCTGGGTAGATGGGATTCCCTTTTCCTCAGCCCTAGCATGGATGGGAGGGAAGCTCAGCCAGTTTGGACACTTGCAGAGACAAAAGCAGCACTCGTTTGTGGCCCTGACTTCCAAGAGCTCCCCCAGAGGTGCAGGAAGGAGTCTGCACCGTGATGCTTGCCCATGGTCTGACCTTCACTTGCTGTCTGGGTTCACTTGCTGCCTTTCTCCCAGATGACCTTCCCTGGTGGGTCTGGATCGCTAGATGGTTCCTCTGCCGTGCAGGAGTGCTTATTAGCTGCATCTCCCCAGTTCTTCCCAAAGCTGCCTCTGCTCTGTTGCCTGTGTGGGGTGCAAATGAGGTTGGAGAATCATTTTCTGTGGCCATTAGTCTCTCCAAGAGAATCTACAGCATTTTCCTGCCATCTGTCATTTCGAGAAGAAAGCAAACAAGAAAAACTAATAAACTCAAATTATTGCCTAATCAACAGAGAAATCAGTGCTGCTTGCTCAGCCTGCGGGCCACAATTAGATGCCATCAGCAAATTTGGGCAGCTTGCCTGGACTGCAGTCTTTCATCTCTTGAAGACTGACAGGCATCTCTGGGAACTGCAAGCAGAGGAAAAAGCTGGAATCTGCTTGGAGGACTCACCCAGCTCTTCAGAGAAAGAGCACATGGTTCAAACCCATGGGGAAAAAGGAGCATTGCATGCGTATTTATTAATTAAAAGAAGCACCATACAAGAGGAGGGGACACTCAAGCTGCAGCTTTGAGGTCTCCAGCCTCATCTCCAATACCATATCAGAGTATTGGTTCATGCAGCCCCAGCCTGACTTGACTTGATGGGAGGATGTGCTGGGCAAATTACTCCAGGAAAAGATAGGACATGTGTCACGTCTACATCCTTATGGATATATGGCAGCCTTGGAAGGGTCGTTGCATGTCTGTGCTTGCGTGCAGGATATCAGCATTTGGGTTGAAGCATGTATCTTCCTCTTGGTTCTGGGACTGTCTCACAGCAGGACCTGTGCCCAGTGACTCAGACTGCCTTGTCAGGGGTGTAGGGAGGCTCTGCAACTCATCTTATCATCATCAGAAGGGAACGTGGCCCCTGGGCTCAGTCCCATTTGTTCTAAAGAGAACCAGCTGCTCTGGTCAGGGGGTAGGCAGCCCTGGGCAGACCCCTGCTGCAGCAGGTCTGTGGACTTCCATCTCCACACCCAGGACAGAGGGTAGTGGGAGGAAACAGCCCCTAGTGACAAGTTGTTGTTGCTCAAGAAGCTCTGTGAGTTGCCCTGCATGGGGGTGGCAAGCCTGTCCCTGCTCACCTCCACCCTGGCTCATATGGTGCTATCGACTGTCTGGATGCACACTGCAAACCAAGGAGCAGGACAGTCTCACTCCAAGGCAAAAGGCCTCCTGGGGCTGCCATGGCACCCTGTGAGATGGAGGGAGAGCTGAGAGCTGGAGCAAAGGGCACCCTTCCTTCCCCCTTGGTGCCAGCTGGCGAAGAGTGCTTGCAGAGCCAGGGTGTGCAGTGAGGGGAGCACCCAGAAGAGGGAGGGAGCTCAGAGCAGTGGGGGTCAAGGTGATCCTGCAAGGGGAAGGGAAGGGGTGTGGGGCTGGGCAGAACAGGGGGCAGGACACCTGGACTCCACTCCCCACTCACACTGGCCTCCACGTCTACTCATCCCTGGGGAGGCAGGGCTCAGAGGTGCTCGAAGCTGCTCGGAGAAAAGGTGCCTAGGAGACCCGTCCCTCCTCCCAGGGAGGAAGGAGGTTGAGAGGAGCAAGCCTGCTAAAGCTCCCACACTCTGAAACATGATCCTGCCTCAGGCACCTCCCTGGGCCCCACCTCATCCTTTTCCAACATATATATGTCACTGGCCTTGACCGGGTGCGGGGGACGCAGGCTCACATGGTCTGCTGGGTCCCCGGAGATCCTTGTGGATGGAGCGGCCAAGGCACCAGGGAATGGCCAAGAACACCTCCATGCGCTGGCGGCTCCCACTCGTCTGCCTGCTGTGGGAGGTGGCCATGATCGTCCTCTTCGGGGTCTTTGTGCGCTTCGATCCCGAAGCCGATGCGCACTGGGAGGAAGAGAAACGAGAGAAAAACCTGACCAGCGACATAGAGAATGATTTCTACTTCCGATACCCATGTGAGTATTCGTGAAGTCTGGTCCTGATGCTGGCTGGTCCCCATCCCATCCCAAACAACCACATTTGTCCCATGGCAGAGCCTGTCAGAGGTGACATCTCCACTGATTGCTGGAAAGGTGGGTACTTGCCTTGAGGCTGGTTTGGGGTGCACCAAAGGGCAAGAGAAAAGCCTCGTGGCCCTCAGTGCTCTTGGGGCTTTGTCAGCAGGGTACCGTGACACCAGTACATGACGTCTTTTTTCCAAGAATAGGGCTGACGTGTTTCTAGCACCCTGCAAATTTCAGTTTGCTGCCCCCTCCCTCGGCTCTGGATCAGAGCAAGCTTTTCTGTGCATACGGAGGAATGGCTGTCGAGATCCTGTGACATCTTCCTCCCCTTCCTACGTCCTCCCCCTCACTAGTAAATTACCCTTTAGCAACTGGCATTTCCATGCCGGAGTCCTCCTAACCTGCCAGGTTCCCAGGGCTCCAGGGTCACTGCATCGTATTGCCACAAGGTTTATTCAGGTGATTAAAGCCCTCCTGGCCAGGCAATGCTTTTGGCTGGCTTTGATCTCCAGGGCCGGTCATCTTTGTGAGCCATTGGGAACAGGCTGCTTCTGTAGGCAATTGTTTCCAAGGAAGCAACCGGCCTGAGTCATGCATCTATTTAGAACATTTCCATTAAAAACACCTGCTAAATCAAAGGAGCTATAGAAACCTGTAGCTGCTGAGGATTAGCTAGTTCAGAAAAGGATTTGCTTACAGAAACCTGCTGCTCAGCCAGCATCTGAGTTAGTCTATGGCCATGGTAGCCCTGGGCTCTCTCTCGAGATCTGCCCTCAGGACAAATCCCATGCAGGTGAGCCTGAAGCAGCAGCAGTACCTGAGGGCTGCTCCAGTCATTGATATGTTGGGTGGACATCAGGGGTCCAAGAGCTTGTAGGAGCTAAGGATGTGGCAGCTTTTCTATCCTTATATCCCACCCCTGCTCCGCAGTGTGAAACCTCCTCAAA
This sequence comes from Tapera naevia, assembly GCA_033556795.1. Taxonomy (NCBI): domain Eukaryota; kingdom Metazoa; phylum Chordata; class Aves; order Cuculiformes; family Neomorphidae; genus Tapera; species Tapera naevia. The sequence continues at coordinate 3,367,361 of JAUMJJ010000076.1, read as the reverse complement.
TGGCTGCATGGATTCACAGAACAAAACCAACCTAAGAGCAACTGTTTAGCTCAGTTCAGGTTTGAAGTATGTTTCTGTTTCAAACCTGAGGAAGGGCTCACGTGCCCTAAAGCACAGCTATATTTTCTCCATTATCTAATCAGAAACATTCTGTCTCTGAAAAGATGGGCCAGCATGGCAAGGTGGCCAAGCCCTTACAGTTTGATCCTTGTGTCCATTCAGCGCTGCTCAGAAGAATACCCAAGGATCATTTGTATTAATGTGTCTGCAACCATTGCTATCCATGGAACCTGTCCACAATGGCAGTGGGATGGGAGTGACGAACTGAGGGGTCTTCCAAGCCTACAGATGATTGGGAAGGCAGGCAGGAGGAAGCCTATGGGTGGTTGTGCCAGTGGTGTCCATTGCAGGCCAAGCCAGTGTGACAGTTCCTTCTCATTTTCAATTTCACATTGATATTCCCTAATGGGTGACTCCTCTGACGAGAAGGGAAATGAAATGAGATCCTTTGGCACAGGGAGCTTCCCAAAGCTCAGGCACTTCCTTTCAATAGTGGTGGCAGTTGTCCTCCCACAAAAACAGGGTCACAAAGCCTTTACGGCATGGCAGCACCTGGGCTGCCTCTGAGCAAAACTAACGTTGTTCTTCCCAAGGGAAAGAAAATACAAGGGTTAGAAAAAGACTTTAGACTGCATGCAGTTTGGAGAAGGACCTGTTCTTCCTTCTGGGTTTGTACAGGGTCTAACACACAGTGAGGAGCCTCTGTGTTTTTGCAGGGTGCAAACTCTGGTTTCAGGGTGAGACTATGTAATACAAATGGTAGCAGATAATTCTAACTGAGTATTGTGCTGCTTACACTGGAGAAGAGAGGTGGGGACAGTAAGTACAGCTGCAGAAGGAAGGACTCTGAGATCATTTGGTAAAACCAGAGTCAGGAAAACTGGTTCTTAGAACATGTAGAGGAGTGAATTTGGAGCAGCCTCTGCTGAACAGTGCCAGCTGCAGATCTTGTCTCCTTCCTTTTTTCACAAGTGGTTTCACTGGTGTGGGGGACACCTTTGAAAACAAGCAGATTATCCTGTCTCTGCAACGTGGCATTACATTGCTGGAGCCTGTCCACATGCTTGTCCTTATTCAAGTTGCAAGATCTTGTAAAGCAGCAAAGGGCAAAAGTCGAGGTTTCTGCAGAGCTATACCTCAGCTGAATCCTCACCCAGCCCTTAGTGGGAGCAGCAGATATAGCCCTACTCTCCCTGCAGAAGCGGATCTTGGGCTGCTGGATTTCAGCACGGGTTTGGCCCAGAGGAGATTCTCAATTACTGAATTTCCTCTGTCCTGAGCTTATGCCTTCTCTGAGGTGCATGGTTATAGTGGCTATAATGGTTTGTGCACTGCAAAATGCAGAACTTGCTGACGTGGCTCTGTCAATGTGTTTACCTGCTCCACGGTGTGGGTTTGCTGGTGGGAATCCGCTCTTGGGTCTCCTGTGCTTTTCATGGCCAGAGTGTCCTCCGATGTGAGGGTTTGCATGGTTCAGTTTCTAAGTATGCAACATTTCAGCTCACTTAATTGCAAAGCAGTGCTTATCTGATAGAAATGTGCAGCATTAAGAAGTACAGCAGGTTTACTGCACCGAGAAGTTCTTTGAAGAGGCTCACGTAGGTTGGGTTTCCCCCGGGGAAGGGCATCTGAGGGGCTCGAGTTAGCAGGCTTGAGCATTTGTGGGAAGAACTGGGTCTCTCTGGTTTAAGCACTCAGAGTCTCACAAGGTGGGATCCTGTTCTCAAGGGTATTTTGCCACCGATTTTAGCAGCAATTAAAAATGTGTTTGTAAACTTCCCTTGTTCTTGAACTCTTCTTGCTCTGAGCTATCACCAGGACCCTGCACTAGATGGACCTACCCAAAATGACCATTCGAGTGTTTTTAACAAAACTTCACTGTTCTTTTTATGTGACATTTTCTGACTTTTTTACAAAAGGGAGAAAAAGAGAATCTCAATAGAAAAATGCTTTCCCTTGTACACTCCACTAGTCTACGGTCTTCTCTTACACGGAGCTTTTAATAAACTTTTTTAGCTTTCAAGACTGCGCCTTTTAACAGAAAGCCAGTTTCCAGAAGCTGAGCTGTTTTCAGACTTAGAAATGTGGGGACATGGGATAAATATACATTTTCCCTTGAATTTTCCCTTACTTCCACTGGTGTAGTTAGTTTCCTTTCACCAACAGATTCAAATGCACTCACAGCCCACCTGACAGTCTCTTCCCTCTGCATAGCTTTTCAGGACGTCCACGTGATGATCTTTGTGGGCTTTGGCTTCCTCATGACGTTCCTCAAGCGTTATGGATTCGGTGCCGTGGGTTTCAATTTCCTCCTTGCTGCCTTTGGGATCCAGTGGGCTCTCCTGATGCAAGGCTGGTTCCACTCTTTCAAGAGCGGGAAGATCCTCATTGGAGTGGAGAAGTAAGGAGGAGATGAGCTCTGGGACACCACCTCTGGCCAGTGGAAGAGATGGGGTGGGAGCCAAGCAACTGGCAGTGCCAGGATGTTGTCCTCCCTCCATGTACCTCCACTTGTTTTCCACCTTTTAGCCCAAAGGTACCTGCCATTATGGTGGTACTGCTTGAAGGGAAACATGAGATGAGCATCATCCCTTAATTCCAAGCAAAGTACCAAGGACACCAGTGCTGAGATGATCCACATTATTTAAATACTCTTTGTGAAATCACCTTTCCTGGACAGTATGTAAGGGTGGGAGGAAGGTCAGTGGGAAATCCAGGGCTGTCTCCTAATCACCTATTCATCTTTGGGAGTGGGATCTCCAGAGCTGGGAGTAGGTGAGGGTGAGTTACAGAAGAGTATTTCCTTATTAAACCATAATTTTTCTTCCCCTTTTTCCAGCCTGATCAATGCTGATTTCTGCGTGGGTTCTGTGTGCATTGCCTTTGGGGCCATCCTGGGCAAAACCAGCCCCATACAGCTCCTCGTCATGACTTTGTTTCAAGTGACACTCTTTGCAGTGAACGAGTACATCCTCCTCAACCTGCTTCATGTAAGGCATTTGGCAGCACCCACATAGTTCTGCTCCTTCCTTTCCATGTCTCTCCAAATTTTCCCTTTGCTATGGCTCCACCAGGCCACTGTATTTATAAGGATTTGAAATGCAAGAATTCAGGCAGAAAAAGTAAACAGAATATGAAGGAAGGGGTCAGCGAGTGGTGCTTTTCTGAGAAGGGAGATCTTGTTTTTTTCACACAAACCTGACAATTCAAGAGCATTGGGTCCCTCTGCTCCCAGGGCAGATGGGGAGTTTTAGCACAAAGGACCAGCCACTCTCTTCATGGCTGGGACTTCCCTCTCATCTCTTTTCCCTGCTGGAATATGGGTGCTGTAGAAGGAAATCAAGTGACAAAGAGAATAAGATGCCTGATGACAAAGGTAGAGTTCCTGCCCTCCAAGACAAGGTTCAGAGGGCTGGGAAGCAAATGAGCTCCCGGAAGACCTGAGTGCTCTTGGAAGCCAGCCTGTCTGTGGCTGCATGCAACTCACGTGCTGTTGGGACAGATCAGAAACTCCTCTCTGCCTTGATGCCCTCCAAGGGGAAGCTAAGAGGAATGCCATGGCCATGCATGGGACCAAGCAAGTGGGACAGATAGCAGGACCAGAGCATTTTTCTCCCCCTCTCCCCATGACTGAATGCAGGCTGAATGGGTGGGCAGACAAGTTGGGCATGACACAAAGCAGACCTTAGGTCCAAAACAAGTGGTGATTGTAGAAGCCAGCTTCTGTTTTCCCATGGCTGCAGGTAAAGGATGCAGGTGGCTCCATGACCATTCACACCTTCGGAGCCTATTTTGGCCTCATGGTGACACGTATCTTGTACAGACCCAACCTGGAGCAGAGTAAGGACAAGCAGGGCTCCGTGTACCACTCAGACCTCTTCGCTATGATCGGTGAGTCAGCGCCCACCACAGGGGCACTGGTACATGCAGACCATTCAGCTGCAGGGGGCAGGTCCCTCCTGTGTCTCTGGGAAAACCAAACTGAAACCAGGTTCTGGGGCTGAGAAGCTCTGTATCTTGGTCTTCTGTCTCTCGGAGCTACTCAGCTCCCTTCGTCAGTGGCTGAGCTGAGATGATGCTTGGGAAGATAAGGATGTATTTTGGTTCCCCTTCTCTGCCAGACCCTCCATCATAGGTGATGCAGCTCTGGGGCAGTAAGACTATAGGATTTGATGTACCCATGTGCATAAAGAACACCTTTAGAGGCTTTTTCAACCCCTGTATTCTCTCTTTTCCCTTTCTCTTCTTTATCTGCCCATCCCACCAGGTACCCTGTATCTATGGATGTACTGGCCCAGCTTTAACTCAGCAATTTCTGAGCACGGGGATGCCCAGCACCGGGCTGCCATTAACACCTACTGTTCTTTGGCTGCTTGTGTCCTCAGCACAATGGCCTTCTCCAGCATGCTGCAAAAAAAAGGCAAGCTTGACATGGTAAGCTGGGAGCAGAGAGCACTGTGCTGCCCAGGAGACTTTTAATGAAGTAGATCGAGGGACTGGCACTTGTCCTTTGCTGAAGAGACACTGGGTTTCAGGGCGTGATGGTGCAATCCAAGCAAAAACCCAGAGGCTGTTTTGAATAAACAAGTGGGAAATAAGTCTTGCAGTGCCTGAGGTGCAGGGTGGTGGCTTGCACATGGTGGACCTAAGTCACAGCAGGGACTGGACTTGCTCTGCCCAGACAGCTACTGATGGGCATGTTGCAGAACCTTTTTTGGCAGCGATCTCCTGTAAGCTGAGCAGGGCCTGCACAGCAGCTCGTGAGCAATCGGGGGGGCTGACTTGTACATGTGTGGGTGACACGTCTCTGTGACAGCAGAGCCTGCGTGACACATAGGTGAGACAATTTCCATCTCATCACAACTCCCCACCCAGATTTGTGGATGCAAAGAATGTGTGTGGTACGGGGAGTGGGAGTCTATGTGCACCTGTGCTGCAGACAGAGGCTGCCTGTTCTTCTCTTGTTTTTCACCAACAAGCAGGAAAATAGGCCCTGATATTTCCTCTGGAAACATTTTTAGAGCTGATTCTCCCACTTTGCCATTTGCACCATCCCCGAGCAACTGCGGTCTCCCCAAGATGCCAAGACATGGTGGTTACTTCTGCAGGTCCACATCCAGAACGCAACTCTGGCGGGTGGTGTGGCCGTGGGCACCAGCGCAGAGATGATGCTGACTCCATATGGCTCCCTCATTGTTGGGTCCATCTGTGGCATTGTGTCCACAGTGGGGTATGTCTACCTCACGGTGAGTGCTTCTCTAGGGGTCTGCAGCCCTGGTCCTGCTAAGGAGAGTAGAAATGGATTTGCTTCCCTTTGAGGGTTTCTGCTTTCTACCATCCCTTACATAGATGCACTTCTGACTCCATTAACTGTCTCCAAATGCTCAGGAAGGTTGAGCCTCCCAGCAGGAGAGTGTTTGGAGGATATGTTGTTATTTTGTCTTGTCTACAAGCCCTTAGTTATTTAATGGGACTCAATACCATTCTTCCTTCTCTGCTTATCCCACTCTTCCATGGAAGGAACTAATCCTTTCCAGGGCCATGGTCATGTCCCTGATCTCTCTTTACCTCCCTTCCCCCCAGCCCTTTTTGGAGTCCAGGTTGCACATCCAGGACACATGTGGCATCCACAACCTCCATGCCATGCCAGGCCTTATTGGGGGCATTGTGGGGGCCATCACTGCAGCTGCAGCCACAGAGGATGTATATGGAAAGGAAGGGTAAGAAAGCTTGAAAATCATCCCTGAAAATAGATTTTGCCTGGATGTCCTTGAGCTGGGAGCAAGAAGCAATTAACATCCCTTGTTAATTGATCAAAATTGCCCCTTTCCCCCTCAAAAAACACGGGGTGCCCCAACTTCATTGGGCTTACTGAAATGTAAAATACTCATCTCTTGCAACTGACTTCTGGTGTCCTCAAAAAGCGAGATGTAAGCCCACTCCCTGGCATTATTCTGAGGCACGGTGGGTGGGTAAGTTCTCCTCCCTCCATCCCTGCACTGTTTGGAAGGTCAGGTAGGGTGGAAGGTCTGAAATACAAAAGAAATGTTTATATTTGGGGCTCATCCTGGGTAGGGCTTTGCCGAGGCCAGAGGAGAAGGAAGTGAGCGGTGGTTTGTGTCATTGCAACACTCTCCTGGTCCGTTGCAGAAGAGGGATCCGACTAGGGAGGAGTCACTGAGGGATCCGGGAAAGATCTCCTGCCGGGAGCAATCCTCGACATTTCTGCCCTTGGCAGGTTCATCAAGGCCTTTGATTTCACTGGCGTGTACCAGACACGGACACCCAGCATCCAAGGAGGGTTCCAGGCGGCCGGCATCGTGGTGTCTCTACTGATGGCTCTTGCTGGGGGGGCCCTTGTGGGTAAGCAGAAGGGGAGCACGGAGAAGGGAGGCTTGAGCCACCCTGTGGCTGTGGTGGAGGTGTCCATGTACTCCTGCCTGTGGCTGGATGTGTCTTTCCTGCCTGCACTACAAGCTCCCGTTTGCAGATTCTCCAGCATTTAGTCCCAGTGCTTAGTTTTAGAGTCCATCAGTCCATCAAGCCCATGGCTTGGTCACATCTGGAAGCCCTGCAGATGGGACTACCCCGAAGCCCACAGGAGCATGGGAAACCAGGGGAGCAAGATAAATGGGCTTGGAAAAAAGGGAGGATCAGCACCAAGCACTGTGACAGGGCTGCATTTGCCCCCTTTGCTGCTGGGACAAGTGGTCTCTGGCCATCCACACCCTGCATCCCACATGGCATGATGACCCTCTGCCCACTGCCTTGCCCAACTGCTTCCAGGGGCCATCCTGAAGCTGCCAGTGTGGGGGGACGCAGCTGCTGAGAACTGCTTTGAAGACGATGTTTACTGGGAGGTGAGGCCATTTACTGGGATGTGATGCCATTTACTGGTTGGTGAGGACATTTACTGGGAGATGTGGCAATTTACTAGAAGGTGAGGCCTTTTACTGGGAGGTGAGGCCATTTACTGGGAGGTGAGGACGTTTACTGAGAGATGAGGACGTTACTGAGAGATGAGGACATTTACTGGGATGTGACGTCATTTACTGGTTGGTGAGGAGATTTACTGGGAGATGTGGCCGTTTACTGGGAGGTGAGGATGTTTACTGGGAGGTGAGGCCATTTACTGGGAGGTGAGGACGTTTACCAAGAGATGAGCAGATTTACTGGAAGATAACGCTTACTGGGATGTGAGGCCATTTACTGGGAGGTGAGGCCGCTTACTAATTGATGCGGACTTTACTGGGAGGTGAGGCCGTTTACTGGGAGGCAAGGGGGGCACCAGGTGGCGCTGTGGCCCCGCTGTGCTCTGTGCGGGTTCTGCTGCCCCGCAGGTGCCCGAGGATGAGGAGAGCGACGCGTACCACATGCACAACCCCGACAAGGCCACCTCACCGTGAGCCACCCAGCCCTCGGCCCCAGAGGAGGCTGCCCGGCATCCCGCCATCCCACCGCAGGACCCCGCTCCTGCCAGGATGAAGGGTCACGTTCTCCCCGTGAGGACGAGGCACCGGCTCTCCCGCTTTTGTAACAAATTGTGAATAAAATAAGCACGTGTTGTTCTTTCCAGGCGTGCGCTGCCTTGTGTGAGTGGTGGAGCAGGGCAGGGTGTCACAGAATATCAGAGTCCCTTGGTTGGAATAGACCTTTGAGATCGTTCTGTCACTGGTGACCAATGACAGGACTTGAGTGAATGGCAGAAAGATGTGCCAGGGGAGGGGTTGGGTGGATATTAGGAAGAGGTCCTTCACTCAGAGAGGGAAGACTCCCCAGGGAAGCAGTGATGACACCATGCCTGGCAATATTCAAGAAGCATTTGGACGACACCCTCAGATAGTGTGAATGTTGGGATTGTCCTATGCAGAGATAGGACTTGGACTTGATGATCCTTGTGGGTCCCTTCCAACTCAGGTCATTCTGTGATTCTATTATCAAGTCCAATGGTACCTGTCCACTACTAAATCATATCCCTAAGCACTTCATTTACCCATCTTTTAAACACTTCCATGGATGGGGAGTCAGCCACCTGGCTGGGCAGCCTCTGCCAGTGTCCGACAACCCTTTTGGTGAAGAATTTTTTCCCGATGTCTCCATCTCTCCCACCGTGGCACAAGCCAGCTGCTGGGAGAGCTCTTGGCTGCTGGGATGAAGCAGAGGCACCGGGACCCTCATGGAGCTCTGGGGCCAAAGTGGGTGCACAAGCAATGGCAAAGCAGGGATAGCACAGGCTGCGGAGACACTGGCCTTAGGACCCTTCACCTGAAAATACACCAGCTGAAGGCAGCAGCCAGACCTTCCACAGCTGGAGCTGGGTCTTCGTGGGAGGCACAGGCCAGGCTGGTGCTTTTTGGGTGAGGATGCTGAGGTGCAGCATCTGTCCCTGCACTCATGCAGCTCATGAGTGTCAGCCTTGAGTCTGGCTACACTTCTGCATGCCTCGCTCTCTCCACTGCTCTACTGAGGTCTCCATCAGCTCCTTGGGAGTCTTGTTCACATGTTCCTCTTCTCTGGTTTCAACCGTATCTTGCACTGCTATCGGATTACTCCTTCACTGACCAGTGCTATCCTGATGGAAAGAGCCCAAAGCCAGAGCACAGCCCCTGGCTTTTAACCAGACCATCACGTTTCAGCCAGAGCTGGAGGAGACAGAAGTTAAAAAATCAGGCCTAAAACCTGCATGTTCTCTAGCATGGTATAATACGAGGAGCAGGAGAGGAAAAGTGTAGCGGGGGGAGGAGGTAGGAGGGCTGATAGGTCTCTTCACCACATCTAGCTGTAATTCTCACACCTGAGGAGGGAGTCTAAAGTAGCTATTCACATCCCCTTGGGATATGACACCCTCATTTTCCATGTTGGGTAAAGACAAAAACCCTTTACAACATGTTTCTGGAATTTGTCAGCGGCTGCCAGCAGCAGCATGTTAATTAAATGTCGGCAAAGATGGAAGCAAGAGGCTCTGCTCTAATTGGACACTTTGCTTGGTGGAGCTGAAAAACATTGTGACAGAGGAGGAGGTGCCAAAACACTATGTTCCCCTGCTGTGGTGTGGGGATGGGGACAGCCAGGTGCAGGCAATGCTCTCTTCTGAACCGACATTGCCTCTGCTTGGCCTGAGACAACCTCATCGCTGTAAAAAGAAGAGTAATAAGATAAGAAAAGGCCTAAAATCCTCCATAGACAAGGTCTCGGGCACAGCAGCGGTGTGGGACGCAGGAAAAGGGGTTGTTGGTTAAGGGAAAATTGAGCAATACCATACCGGGGCTCTCAGGAGCTCTGGTCCTCTTGCTGGATGGTGGTGTATTGCGTATTCTTTTATGGTGGAGATGTCTGACAGGGGTTAGAAATGGTCTCTAGAGAACAACCACAGCAGAGACTGAGTGTACATGGAGCTACACTCTTTCCTCAGGGCAGGGATGGGAGAATGGGGGGGTAATTCCTGATTTCCCAATGCTGTGATCTGCTGAAGGAAGGAGATCTCTAATCCTCTTTGCACTTGGAAAAGAACGTAACAGCCATTTTCTGTTCACAGCTGCATCCACAGAGCCCATCACAAACCATCCCAAGGACATTTGCTGGCAGCCGCTGTAGACAACTTCATTTCAGAAGCGGAGGCTTAAACTTTTTGCCCGAGGTCTTCAATCTCCTGAAAGCAGAAGCAGGCCTCTTAGGGCACTGCATTTCCTACTGCCTCACTGGACCACTGCCCTGCTGTCCCACCCCATTTGAGCCTCTGGCCACATCCCAGACAAGCCAGCATCCAGCCACACCAGCCCCTGGAGATGCCATGTCCAGCCCCTGTGGCCTCCGTTTTTTTAGTGATTGCAAAGACTGAGCAGCCCTCATTGTTTTAGCGAGGTGGCCAGCCTCAGTCTCTGAGGGGACAGATCTGTAAGCACCAGGCAATCCCTACCCCATTGCACGTGCCAGCAGAAGGAGCCCCAACCCCACTCCCTGTCCCTCCAGACTCTGCCTCCTCCTCGTGGGAAGACACCTAAATTGCCCAGGCTGCTGGGCAGCGAAGCGTTTTATTGCCTGTGCTCTTGCAGGGCTCAGTCTGGTCTCAGTACCTAAATCACTCTCTGGGGCTGGCCTTGCAGTTTTAATTCCCTGGAAAACAATGCTGGGGTCGGGCTGGCGCGTTTGAAGTGCGGTTGCGGCCCCAGTGGTGGACAGAGGGCTTCTCAACGGGAGAGCACGGAGAGCAGAGGATTGGGCTGCTCTGGCAGGAGGGAGGACGTGTGAGAAAGGGGCTGTCGATACCCGTGGGGATTAGGTGATACAAATTGGCTGGGAAGCACCGGAGGCATTGACCAAAGTTGTCCTGGGACAGGTTCCCATGGGGGGGCTAGCTGAAACAACCCGCCTTCAAGGGCCTTGGAAGGCCCAGCTTGGCTGCTAATCCCCTGGGATCTATGGGGCACAGAGCAGAAAAGAGAGGTTAAAAAAAAAAAAGGAAAACCTCATGTAAAGGTGGTGGTTTCCCCAAGGGGATGATGTTAGAGAGAGCGGGAAGGGGGTGGTGGGGGAAACCAGCATCGTCTAATCCTGCTTTTAACAGGCAGGTGGTGGGCTTTGCTTGCACTCCCGCTCCCGCGAGCTGATGCAGAGATTTCAGGGGAAGCTCTGTGCTCACCTCTGCTGTCACCCACTCCTGTGGGGACACTGTCCCCCACTCCTCTCTGCATTCCTGCCCGTGAGAAGGGGGATTGTGTGTTGACATCTGTGCCCATGTGTGTGCTGGCGTGCGTGGGTGCAGGTTCCTGGTGCAAACCCATTTTGGGCTAAAACAGGATCATTGCACACCCGAGACACTGGCCATGGCAGATCTCCCACTGGCAGTATCCCTAAGCACAGAAAGCCCTCTGTCCCCACACACATGCCTTCAGCCTTCTTGAACAGTTCTTGTTCAGTTTTGAGCCCCTCACTACAAAAAGACATTGAGGGGCTGAAGCATGTCCAGAGAAGAGCAACAAGGCTGGAGAAGAGGCTGGAGAACAAGTCCTGCAAGGAGTGGCTGAGGGAACTGGGATTGTCTAGTCTAGAGAAGAGGAGGCTGAGGGGAGACTTCATCACTGTCTACAACTCCCTGAAAGGAGGTTGTAGCAAGGTGGGTGTTGGCCTCTTCTCCCAAGTGACAGATGATGGGACAAGAGGAAATGGCCTCAAGTTGTCTCAGCGGAGGTTCTGACTGGACATCAGGAAAAATTTCTTCACTGAAAGAGTGGTCAGGCCCTGGCAGAGGCTGCCCAGGGAGCTGGTAGGGTCACCGTCCCTGGAGGCATTTAAAAGATGAGTAGACAAGTTTCTCAGGGATGTGGTTTAGTAGTGGACAGGTAGGGTTGGACTTGATGATCTCAAAGTTTTTTTCCAACCAGGCGACTCATGATTCTGTGACCACGCACAACCAGCACACTGAAAACCACATTGTCCACATTACCAGTGTTGTGGGATGCCCTCACACACACGTGCCAGCCTCCTGGCCACTGCATCACTATGCACATCCATCTACCTTGCGCTGGTGTGAGCACGTGCGTGTCGGACCCAGCGTGTTGGACTTGGCATGTCCACGCCTGTGTGAGCGCCGCTCCAGCCTCTTCTGAAGGAGCGCTGTAAATTGTAATCAGATTAGGGCAGCCGGTCTCTTAGGGCCCTTGAAAAGGGCATACGTCCCCTCATCAGTACCTAGCATTGAGTCGCACAAAGGGTCTAAGTAACTCGGCAGGGGTCGGGCCCTCTGGAGCGCAGGGGAGGGGGCTCGCCTTTCTTTTCTCTCTGTCCCTTGTAATTATGTCAATTTGCTAGCCAAATTGTTTGCTTGAGTGGACAGTGGGGGCTTGCCCCCCTTCCCGCCTCCCCCCCACCCCTAACCCCATTCATGTGCTAATGTGGGAAGGAGCACGGCCTCCTGACTTCGGGAGCTGGCCCTTGAGGAGCAGAGAAGAGAGGGGCACGGGCTGGGAGCTCCCCATTTATGTGCCCATGGGTGCCTTGGCCTTGCAGCCCAGATGAACGGGGCACTCCTGTTTGCTTTAGCCCACGGTGGGGTGTGCAATGCCCAGGCAACCCTGGCCAGCCCTGCTTTTCTTCAGCCAACCCTTACCTGCACTGCATCCCTACTCGGGCCACTGCATTCCCAAGGTGAGGAGCAGTGCCCCTGCCGCGCAGCAACTTTCTGGGCACACCTCCCCGCCCGCGCACCTCCCAGCATTTGCATATATTCTGCCTGCAAATCCTTGTCAAGGGGAGCCTCCTTATTGCCTGTATAGATCACAGGGTGTTAGTTAAGGGGCTTCTTTGTATTGCCTCAGACAGCTGGGGTCATCAAAAGTCCTGCGGTGGGAAGGAGAGACAGGAGGAGGGGGGAAGCTCTGACAATACAGACTGAAGGATTAAAGGAGCATATAAAGTTCCTATTGAGTGAGACAAGAGGCTGTTCACTCCCAAGATTGACAGCAACCAGGAGGCGATTCCCAACACAATGTCCAATTAATTCTCTACCCTCTTCGCTGCCGTCTCCTCCCTCCCTCCTCTCTTGGACTAGGGCATGAGCAGGGAAGGGCTGAAGCTAAGATCCTTGAGAAGGTAATTAATTATTCCTGACTAAGAGGAGCCTGCCGGGATGTGGGCATCCATGCCCCTCCTTGAGAGCTCCCATCAGTTTGAGCCACTTTGGGACAGTTTTCCTTTCCATCACAGGAAGAGCTGTCCCACTAAGGGTCCCTCTCCACAGAAGGTCCTGCACAATAACCATGGTTAGTCCTGAGCCCAGAAGAGGTAGATTTGAGACTAAAGCTAGGCTGGCTGTGGTATGCAGCAGGGCAAGGCAGCAACAGCAAGAGAGCTAGGGAGCAGGGCAAGGTGCATAGGCATGCAGACCTCTAGAGAAGAGGCAGAATGGTATATACCAGGCCTGGGGATCAGGTTTTACCCATGAGTGCAGTGGCAATGGGTAAAGCAGCTTAATCTACCCCATTGTTGTAGGGAGATGTAGGCTCCTGTTTGTAAAGCTGCATTGCCACTGTCCCCTGGGCTGACTGCTCACACTGGCCCCGGTGCTGAGCGTAGCAGGATGTGTAGGAGTGATTTGTGAGCGTGCTCCTACTTCTCCTGCTCGCTATGAGTCTTTGATGTACCCCATCTAAGGGAGCAAAACCTGGGCCATCACCTGAAAGTCCTGCAAATCACTGAGTATGAATTGTTTGATTTGCCTGGTCTGTTTTTTCCCCTGCAAACCTCTTGGCCCAGAGGGAGGGAGTAACCAGAAAAGCAGCCTCCTCCGAGTTGGCCACCTTTTTGTTGGTACTCTCTGCAGTGCCAAGGCTTCCAGACGTGGGTAGCAAATGCCCTTCCACAGCGACAAACATCTCCAAATCACCTGGTTTGTGAGAAAAATTCCATGTAACGGGGAGGGCCCACTTCTCTCTGCAGGGGACACTTTGGCCAGCCCATCTCCTCCATTCCCACCACACAGCATCAACCTCTTACCCTCTGACGCCCCTGCCAATGGCACAGAGGATGCCACCAGCCCACGCTGGCACAGGATGGGGGACCAAGCTTACTGCCTCACACCCTCCCTGAGCAGGAGATGCCCTGAGGATGCTGGCACAGGGCTTCTGGTTTCTCGATGTCTCCTGCCCGCTCCCTCCCGCCGCACACGCTCCCAGTGAAGTTGTTTGAAAGTCTTCCGGCAGTTTTCGCGGCCAGGAATAACAGATTAGCCATGATCTGATCAGCCCAGTATCTAAGCTGTATTCTCCCCGCTGACAAGTATTTGAAAGAGGGGAGGGGCCACTTTCAGCCCAACGATGAATCTTTCACCGACAAGAAAAGACCCTTTTTTCTCCCGCCAGCCGCAGGCAGCTCCGGGCCCTGTTGCTAAGCGAGACCCAGGGCCGCCGCTTGCACGCGGCCAACTCCGGTGGAGCCCTCGGGTTAGAAGGATCAGGAGATTCACACCAGACATCTTGTTATTTAGGAGAGGTGTTTCTTTTCTTACACGCCTTTGACTGGCAGATAACAGCTCGCCAGCGAGGCCTGGGGATGCCCCTGCAGAGGCGGCGCAGCCTGGGAGGAAAGGGAAGATGCAGAAGCCTTTTGGAGAGGGGCTTGGGGCGTCAGGGTCAAGACATCAGCCCTGAATGTCTGGGGTTTGATGCCATCCACAGGATTGTCCCCAGCCAGGCTGCAGGATGATAACTCCCCCCGTACCCACAACCCCCTTGTCCTGGTGGGCTGGGCACAGTGGGACCTTGGGGACATGACCTTGGAGGATGCTCGGCACTGGTCACTAAAGAGAAGACTGACAGAACTTCATGCAGGGGTGACTCTGGGCTTGGGCTTGCAGAGGGACGTGTGACAGAGGAAACGGGAGGTTGATCTCCAGGCTCGGGCCAGCTTTTTGGTCCCTGCAGCCTCACACTGCTGCAGAACAACCTCTCTCATCATCAACTCTAGCTGGAGCCAACCACCCTGTGAGAAAGAAGGGAAATCACTAAAACAAAGGCTTTCCAGGCTATTTCTGGAGCTGCCAGCATGAGGTGCCCTCACCTAAGACATGGTGCTCATGTCTCCCTCCTCTCCTGCAAGGCAGTGTGCAGGCAGAGCTGCAGGCTGCCAGGCCCTGAGCTGGCACCTTCCCAGAGTCCTGCCTGCCCTCCCTTGCAGCCAGAGTGCTGAGTCGGGCAGAAAGGGGCTCTTCCTCCTGCCTGTACCACTCCAGGGAAGCTCTACAGCTGCTGCCAAACCTCCCTCATGGGCCACAAGTGACGGCACCCGTGGGTATTACCAATAAACTGCAGCTCAGGCTCTTTGTGCTCAGCCCTGTGCAGGACATCCTCCCTTTCCACGGCTGTAGGAAGCCTGGAGACACCCCCTTGTCCCTTCCTTGGCCTGGGAAGACTTCATTAAATGCAGGCTCCTGTGAGCCCTTTATCTCCACACAGGCAGAGGTGACCAGAGCTCATTGCACTGACATGCAGGAGGGCTGTGGAAGAGACCTGTGGAGAGGGTCTTTCCCTTTCTATGAGAAGGTGGAAACACTTCAGCCCAGCACCACAAGCTGCTCCCTCCCCATGTGCCCAGTTGGTGCAAAAAAAACCCAGGGAAAAATGCCCAAGGGGCTGCAAAATTTACTGCTGCTCTGAGCAGCACAAAAAAGGAAAGAAATCTTGAGCCGTTGGGTGAGAAACACAAAAGTCCCAATCCATGGCTGAGATGCAACACCTTTCTGTAGCTTTAGCAGCACAAAGTAGGTGGAAAAACTGGCCTCTGGTGAGCTGAGCTCTTCTCCAATTTGGGAGGGTCCCTTGGTTTCAGTGCCAGTGCCAATGCCACAGCCACTTCCAGTGCAATGGTCAGTGGGATGGGACTCCCAGTGCCCCAAGGTTGTCCCAAGTTGCATCAGAAGCATGATGACTTCCTCCAGTCTTCCCAGGAATAGGGATACCTACATTTGGCATTCTGGGGGAAGGTGGTGTTACGGTGCAGGTGCTCTATCAGTTTGTGCTCGCTGCGCAGGCTGCTTGCCATGCTTGGCAGTGGGCACCTGCCCCAAATAAGTCTCTCCCAACCAGCAGCTTCTCAAGGGTGAGTTCAAGTCTCTCTAGGCTTGAGACAGCAAAGCATCGGTGAGGTCTGCTGACCTCTGAGACATCTCTCGCAGTCCCACCCGTCCAACAAACTCCCTGTCATCCTTTTTTCCCAGCTGTTGGCTGCCCCGACAGCAGTGAATTTGGGACCTTACCACTCCTTTTGTACTTCAGGCCAGATTTCTCACACTTTTTAGGCAGCTCTGCTAGCCACAAGGCACATCCTCTGCTGCACAGACAGACCTGCTGCTTCGCTCTGCAGGGGCTGGAGAACACCTTTCATCTCCTGGGGAGGCTTAAGGACTTCTGACATATATCTTGAAGCTTCCTGGCCCACTGCTCGGTAAAACCTGTAAATGCCTTCTATTCCCCTTGGATAAATTGCCCCACTCATTCACTTTGTCGTCTGCAATGCTCACTCCACAGACGTGAAGGCCTGTGTTTGACTGGGCCAAACCATGAAGACCCAGCCTTCCCATCGTCACAGCACTGACCAGGTTTCTAAAAGCTACAAACAGCAAGTCCTCAGCAGTGAAACAAATTTCTCCTGACTTTATTCCCTTTGCCTTGGTTGTTTCTTCTTGGCCTTACCTTCACTTGTTCTTGGCAAGTGCTGCTGAAAGGTGGCTTGTGGGTGAGAGCAGCAGCTCCCCAGTCAACTTCACTTTTCTCTGGGGAATCCTGAACCACTAAAACCCATTACACTGGGTAGTCTCTGTATTGAAATGCTGTATAAAACCCTCCTCTGGGAAGGATGTGGTCTGCAGAGAGAGGCCTGACTGTCCTCCTGATGGCCTGACCATCTGTGGGAGAGCACAGGGGTCTTCCCCAGCCAGGGGCTGGGCAACACCACATCTTCTTGAGGAAGAAAGGAAAATTTTCCTTCAAGGACTAGTCAGTAAAAACCTGATCTGAGAATTCATGTCCCAGAGCTGAAATAAACCATTGTGCATGAAAGAATAGTACACAATGTAAGCACTCAGGAAAGAAGAAAATAATTTTATCCTGATTTCTAGTGTCTTTCTGACTTGTGAGCACCCTCCCATGCTCACACATGTCAGCAGAACACAGCAGAGATATATTTATACAAAAATCTGGCTGTCTCCACAGCTATCTAGAGCATTTCTTTCTGTGCCCTTGGCTCCATCCTATGGCTATGAGTTTGGTTTGGCTCAGTTTGCTCCCAGCACCTGGAACATCCCTGTGCAAAGGGATGACATCAGCATCCTGTGTTCAAAGGGGACCAAAATAAAGAGCCATCGTGCAACCAGACCAGTGGCTTGGATGGGCAAGGGGGTACATGGGGAACCTTGAGCACTGTAGCATCCTTTCCTGGGGCGCTGCTGGCGGGGAAGGGGGTCCCCCCACGGGCCTCCTTGCAGACGAGGGCCCCCGCTCAGAAAGAAGTGGTGGCACATCAGTATGCAGAAGTGGTCGCTGCTCACCAATAAATTAGCATAAACCACTCTAGGAGGTAAATAGACATACAAGGAGCCAGTGTGTGCAGCGTGGGCTGCGGCTTTGTCTCAGCCCCACTATTGTCACGGCCCCTGCTGCACACTGGCCGAGTGGGGCCGGTGTGGTGGGCTCTTACACTTTTGACTGCTGGATAAAAGGGGGGAACATAAAGAGAGGGGAGAACTTTTTTTCAGGTTTTTTTTTATAAGTCCAGACGAAGTTACAGACGTCTGTTAAACGTCAATTACAGCTGAATAAAGACGTCTGCTTGAGGCTTAGTTATGGCTCCTTTCAGCCACCGAGATTTTTCCAGGGCTGGCCCGGGATGCCTTCGGCAACCTAATTTGGAGATTGTAACTCTATAAACAGGCTCTGGCATTAATCAAGGCTGGTGAAAATGCAAATGATGGCATGGAAGGGGCTCAGGGATGGGCCGGGGTCCTGCGCCTTGCAGCTCGGGGCAGAGAGTAGAAAAAGAGAAGCAAAGAGGAGGAAGAAAGGGGCCATGCAGAGGAGTGCAGATCCATAAATAGAGAGATTGGTGGTGTCTGCTGACTTTCCTCTTGGTGCCCTGGGAATCTGGTCCCATCAGTATTCCTCTGCCTCCGCTTGGCACTGGTTAACCCTTGTGGCGCTCCTGGCTGTACAAGCCAAGAGCATGGCCTTTCTACACCTTAAGCTTTCCCAGCAAGACCAAGGTCCAAACATGATTAAAAAGGGCATTTAATGCCTTTAAATCCTGGAGCATCACTGGATGTTTTGAAGGGTGTCAGAGCAGCATGGGGATGCAAGAGGGAAGGGAGGGAAGGTCATGGTGTGCATGGTCCCTCATCACTTGTTATGTGGCTTGTTTATTGTCTCCATTTCATCGCTGGGAAAAGGCCTCTGAACTCTAGCTGTGGGGAGAATGAAGTCTCAGGTCAGTGCTGTCTGCACCATTAGAAGCCATCCTAGTGGCCATGAACACCAAAGCACTCCTCAGCAGGGACAAGGTACCTAGCAACCTTCTTGCCTCTCAGATACATCTATGACCAGAGGATGAGAGTGGAGGGCTGGAACTCCCCTTGGTCTCATCCACAGTATTGTCTTGTGTTCTGGGATGCTCCAGCAGGCTCAGGTGAGTGCCTGGTGAGGAGAACCATGTCCTGTCCTACAGCCATGTCATAGCTAGGTGTTGCAACTCTATATATAGGAATAAGCCTGAAAATCAGATTGGAAACAGTGCTGATTCTGAGAGTGAGCAATGTCTTACTTGTAATACAGAGGAGGTTCCCTTCTTCCTCCCCCAACCTGTGAAGCATTATTCCTGTGCTCTGCCCCAGAGCTCAGCACCACACAGGCCCAACGTACTGTGTAGTGACTGTGGGATGAATGGTCCAGAGGAATCCTCTCTCCCTTGCTCAGATCTTCTGGGAATCTTTGCATTTGAGAAACCTTTGAGAAGAGAGGTGCAGTCCAGGAGCATTTTGAAGATAAATTCCCATTCCCATGTCCACGAGAAAGCTTTTTCTCCACTCATTTTAACTCTATGTGGAGCATTCTCTCCCCATCCCAGCCCCTCTCTTTGTCTCCTTTGTCATTCCCTTTCCCCCATCTTAACCACACACATTTTCCTGTCTCCTCTCTGTTTCCTTAGCAGAAAGATCTGACTGGCAGAGGGATACAAGACACTCAGACACAGACCCAGTGACCCCCTTCTCTTGTTCCTTGGAGAAATTCTGTGTCTATTGTACTGATTTCAATAAATCTGGGGTACCAGGTTTCTCCTTGGCCCATGGAGATGGGAGTTGGGGCCGTGGGTACCTCGTAGACCTGCCATGAGACTGCCTCAATGGGGTGACAACAAGGGGGATTTATTGCAAAGAACTGAAGCAGAAATGCACATCACAGATTCTTCCCCTTTGGTTCATGTTCAGGAGGGAGCCTGCCCTTCCCAATCCATCAGCCTGCCACTGCTGGGGACTGAAGCCGGGTGTCTTTTCCCCTGACTGACTTCCACCCATAAATAGCTTCACTGCAATGGGCTGAAAAAACAACAGCATGCTTTTAGAAAACATGTGAAGGATCCCCTCCAACCTGGAGAGGGCCTACAGGAGGGATTTAGGCCAGAGGAGCTTCTTCTGGTTACATTTCTACACAGCTGAGAAGTTTTCCTGCTGAAGCATCCTGAGAAACCTGTAGTTGGTCACAGGGAAGTGTGAATGAGGGAGGTGACGTGCCGAGGCTGTGGGGAACCCCTTGCAGGGAGGTGGCACACGTTCACGGGTGTCTTTTTCAGGATTTGATTTTGCACAACGGGATACATTTCCAAGCAAAGCCAGGAGAAGAACAGGAGGGTGAGACCTCAGAGAGCTGCAAACACAGGTGTTGGCAGAGACGCAAAGTGGCAGTCCCCAAGCAGACAGCTGGTTGTTATGGGCTGGACTGGGATTACTGATTCTCTGTGTCCCCCAGGTGATGTTACCATAACCCTGAATTCACATCCTTTCCCCTTTCACCTGGGGCGAGGTGAACAGGCAGATTTTTGGGGAGCTAGCAGCACGTCCAAGGAAAGGAAGGTCAGCTCTTGTGGTGAGAAAGTATCGCTGAGCCCAGAAACCAAGAGACAACAGAAAAAGAAGGGATAGAGGTGGGGTGGAGGACGGAGATGAGAGGATCAGAAGGGGGGATGTGGATCAGGGCACAGAGCCAGCCCGGCAGACAACGCCCAGGGCTTTCCGAAAAAAAAAAAAAAACAGAGGATGGGGTGGACCAGCGACAGCTGGAAGATTTAATTGCTCCTCTCCACAGACCTGCTCAGCTCCCCCCCTCTCAGATCTGCATTTCAATATGAGAGCAGCAGTAAGTGGGATGCCGCTGGAAGGGGTTAGAATGATTAATCATTTAAAAAGCAAGATCTTAATTACAGGGTGCAATTTTTGCTATTTAAGGAGTCCATTAGTTTCCAGAAAGGAAAAAAAAATATATATATATTGCAGGTTATTCTCCTTTTGAAGAAAATGGGAGGGGGGGTTGGTGGACTGGGGGCCCGCGGCACCCAGGCTGGTGTGGCCGCCCCTGCCAGCGTGAGGGCGTTGGTGTGTGAGGATGGCGAGGGGGAGGTGGTGTCATTTGTTCCCTGAGTGATATTTTTGAAGGGTGCTGGCTGCAAGCGTTCGCCACGCTTAACCACGCGTTGGCACAATCTGTGCTGGAGCAGGCAGACAGCTTCTGCCGAGCCTCCCCCAGCACAGCTCCTCCTCCTCGGGAGCATGGGGAGGATTCGGCCGCTGTCAGCGCCGCTGACCCACTCGGCCAAAATAGCTCCCAAAGGGCATATTGGGGGGTAATTGCCGTGATAAGAGCTTGTCTGCTGGGAGCCAGGCTGAGACCTCGCACAGCTAGTCTTGTCCATGACTGGGGCAGCTCTGGCCATGTTGGGGGCTGCAGAGCACTGTGGACCACAATGCTACCCCTGGTTGGGGACACGGGGCATCGGGGCGCAAGGGGATGTTGGCTCAACTGATGCCTGCGATGCCCCGGCACCGGTGGCTGCAGGCTCAGCCCTGTCTCACCCTGCGCCGCAGCCTGGAGGGAGGTGACGGGGGTTAATCGCCCACCGCCTCCCCTCTGACCTCTCTGTGGGTTTTTCTCTTGTATGGTCATTTAGCCATCCCCTGACACAAAAGGGAGCGATTAAACACAGCTCAGGCCCTTCATGCTTTAGTGGATTAATTTGCTGATCCCCCACGGATTAAAGGTCTCGACAGGATCAGCGGGAGCAGCGGGGCAGACCCCAGTGGGAGGAGGCCAGTGATAGTCCCTGGCAAGCCCCAGCCCACAGCAATCCCCCTCTCCGGGGACCTCGCGGTGTCACCGAGCCATGTCAGGGTTCAAGGCATCGGAAGCTCGCCTAAATACTGCATCCCAAACCCTCCTGCTCGCTTCGCCGAGCAGCCAAGGGATGGGGTTCCTATAGCCCTGCTCACTCCAGTAACAGGAGCTGAATCCATCCCTGATGCGCCCAGCAAAGGTGGACAGGGTGAGCGTGAGCGACTGCTCCAAGGGAAGGGAAGACCGTGGTGACTTTAGGGGGCTGCACCCCAAGGAGGGGGGAGTGTGGTTGCCCTCCCCAGGCCTGCGGGAAGCAGAGATTGCATCTGCCTTTAATTACTCCCTCTCTGCATATCAGATGCTGGTGCACCTTCTGCACATGAATGCTGATTAATTGCAGGGTTAGGCTCCGAGGCAGGCCGGACCACATTATTTCTGATGTTTGCTCTTTTCACGAGGAGAATAAATGCCATGAATCCACAGTAATCAGTGGCTTTTAGCTTGTCACTCTTATGACACTCTTTACTTAGACCAGGAAATGGCAAATGTGGTGGAAATAAGAACTTTATTATCTCCTTTTTATTTTTTTTTGCTCCCAAAAGGGAGGTGTGTGGCAGGGAGGGGGAAGAAGGTGGTGGGGGCATCTCGAGGCACAGGAGAGAGAGAAAGCAGCTCCATTTTCCGTGCACCCGAGGAGCTGTGCTTCACCCTATTTGATGACGGAGAGAAGGAAAGCAGCAGCAGCTTTTTTGTGGAAGGATGCTGGGGTGGTAGGTCAGCTTGGGGCTGTCCCAGCACGCCTGGGCTGGTGGTGGAGATGGCAGAACTAGAGGGCAGTGGAGTCTCTTTCACACTCTGTAGTGCCCGTAGCCTTGCCTTGAAATACCAAGCGTGGGCATGCATCACACAGCCACCTCTGGGGACAGACTTCCCTGTGTGCTGCATCCACAGCCTGGGTGACACTCCACAGCCTAACTGGAGAGGAACACAACCTGGGGGCTGGGGGGGAGATGACACCCAGCAGGGTGCTGGGCCTCCTGGCAGGGATGGGGGATGAACAGCAGCATCTCCCATCCCTCATCCCGCGCCTTCCCTCGCAAGCAAGCCCTTGCTCTCCTCCCAGCCGAGCCCCATCGGCTCAGGTGGGAAACCCTTTCACCGCCTGCCTCAATGCCCTGCTACCGATCTCATTGCCACCACTTAGCTCAGTGCGAGGGCAGCCCTCTGCTTTTCAGTGGCGAACATCTGGCGTGCGGCGGGCGGCTGGCCACCGGCCTCCTCGCCACGCCAACGGGGATGCCCGCAATTAGGCAGCCCTGGAGCCCCCAGCCATGGCCCTGCTCAGGTGAGCACCCCATGCCCCGGGACGGAGATGTAATTAAGGTTAATCAGAGGGCCGGGGGGTCAGGGTGGTGGTGGGGAGACCCAGCGAGCCTAATGGCGGCCGTAATTAGGCAGCTGTGGAGAAGCGGTTAATGAAGACGGCAACCGTTAATAAAGCTCTTCCTGAGCAGCCTTCTGGCCCGGGTAATTGAGGGATTTGCAAGTGCCATCTCCCCCTTAACCCTGTAATGAGCAGGCCCGTGGCGGCCCGTGTTAACCCTTCCGGGGGCAGAGGCTTGGGGCCGTTGGCCGTCCCTCGCTCTGCGGGGCCGTGGCAAGGAGATTGGGGTCGTGGGAGGTGAGTTTGAGCCTCTCCCCTTGCCACCGGGTCTCCAGGGCTCCTTCTGCCCCGTGGCTTCCCGGGAACCCTTTGAGCCATGCTCAAAGCGGCTGGCAGAGACTTTTCTCGCAGATGCTGTGGTTTCCCACGCCTGCTTCAGCATTATGCAATCCCCCCCCAGCCCTCCCTGCCCCCCCGGCCCCACCACCCACCAGCGCCAGGATGTCATCATCAGCCCAGGCCCTGGGAACCCACATTGTTAGCTTAGTAAATAGAGAAATCCCCACTCAAGCATTGCAAATGAGGGCAGAGGGGGAGCCGGGGAACCGCGCCGGCCACGGCGGGCTGCGGGGTCTCTCCCCTCTCTCTCTCTCTTTGAGTTGTCAGATGAATTCAGTAGTTAACAAAGAGCAAGCGAGGGAGCTGAGCTGCTGTCGCAGCTGGGCAGGGCGGTAAGAGAAGGCAGGACTGCAATGCCACTGCTCCGGCAAGCAGCTTCAGCCCCATGGTACCTGCCGCAGGTGGGCAGCAGCCCCCCATACCCCTCTGACTGTGACCTCCCTGTACAAGAGCACCAGCAGCTCCACACCCTTAGCCTCAGGCTGCAGCAGGGGTGAACTTTCAGAGGGCATGGCAGCCAGGAGAGAGGCTGAGAGGGGCTGGGGATGCATTCCATTCTCACTTCATTTCTCTGCTACTGGTTGTACTTGCGTGGCTGCAGCTCCCCAGGGAGTCCTGGGGACCCTGCTGAGCTATGGGGCCCCATTGTATCCGAATGCTTGTGCACATCCTGAAAGTGTCAGTACAGAAGTGAGGCAGATGAAAAGATACAGAAATGCTTTTATTTTCATCTAAAACAGAAAACAAACAGTGGTTATGCTTCTCTGAGTGGGGCAGGAAAATAATTTGGTGAGTGGAGCGCCCAGTGCCAGCTCTGGCAGCAGTGATGCTACTTAGCCTACTCACGGCAAAATCTCTCTTGGCCCTACAGGAGGTTTTCCTTCACCTCTCACTGGGAATCCCCCCGTTTCCCTCTAGCTGTAGGTTTCAACACACACGGAGGGGAGGTGTTGAGAATGGCAAGTGCTTTCCTTTGGGAG
The DNA here is from genome assembly GCA_033556795.1 of Tapera naevia. NCBI lineage: Eukaryota > Metazoa > Chordata > Aves > Cuculiformes > Neomorphidae > Tapera > Tapera naevia. The sequence goes on along the minus strand of JAUMJJ010000076.1, from coordinate 3,343,674 downwards.
GTGCACAAGGGGCGAGAGGTGCTGTACAAGTAAAACAAGTGCTAGCATCTGGAGCGAAGCTCCATGCTGAAACTGCTCTATATCTGCCTCTGCAACAGCCTGCATCAGGCAGGACAACTGGGAGGCCTTTGAAGTCTTTATTAAGATGAGGAGATGTGGATGCCCTTCCCTGCCTGTTGCCTTAGCCTAGAGCCTGAGAAGATAATGTTAGCATGTTGGGAGCTTCACAGACTTTCTTCTCTGCCTGGCGCAGGGAGCAGTGATGCTGTTCCTGACACTGAGCAGTGCTCAAGGTCTCATCACCACAGTGCCCACAGGGCTGCTGTCCACAGGAATCCCAAGGGTGGGCACAGCTGGAGGGTCAGAAGAAGCAGCCAGCCTCTGGCTGGGACTGGGCATCCAGGAGTTGAGGGGGTGAGGTGAGAGTACAGATTTAGAGCAGTTCTCTCTCACAATGAAAAGCTTTTGCCATCGTCACTAGACAATGAGGGAAATCTGCACTGAGGTATCAGTTGAGGAAACCAAGGGCATGTTTTCCCAGGCCATGATGATTTGTAAGTGGCTGAAAATTCTTTGATTCCTAATGCTAACCTGGCTTCATTGAACTGTTTTGTTAAACTCTTTAAATACTATGTTTCTATTACAATGACATGCTGGGTTTGAAATAAAACAAGACCTTTCCGAAGGTGATAGCAAAAACGTTTCTCTCCAGGTCTCTGCCCCTGGATTCTGTTGCTGCAACAGGACAAGAAGTGGGTGGAGGAGGCTCAGGGAGCCCCTAGAGTGCTGCTGAGGGGTTCATCAGGGCACTGACAGCTTGGTCACCCTAGAAATTTGTGCCACCAGGTGCTTGCTGGGACCGTGCTTGCTGGGGACCAAGTCCTTACCCCAGCGTAAGCAGGGGCAATTTCTATTGCCAGAGGCAGAGCTGCTTGGATCCTGTACTGGGAATTAAACCCTCTACCTGATTTTGGGGGTACAACCGGCAGCTGGCATTGTTGTGCCATGGGTTCCAACCCTTGTACCTGTCCTCAGGCAGGGACAGCCTGGTGGGGAGTGCCAGTCCTTATCTCCTGAGCTTTCCAGGGTGGCACATGGTGATGCAGCCTGAGCTCACTCATGCTCTGACCTCTCCCCAAATCTCTTGGCCCATCCTCAGGTCAATCCTCTGCCATCAAATTTACTGCTGGTTATACTGGAGGGATTGGAAGGAACTAAAGCCCACTCCTCTGAGGCAAAACCAAAGAGGGAACAGTTGTTTGTCCTTTACGTCTGTGTGTGTGGAGTGGTGGGAAAGAAGATGCTAGGAGGAGAGAGCAGCTTGGAGCAGCACTTGCATTCAGGAAGGACTTTGAAAAAGAAACCTCTCTGTGCAGCCCCGGAATCTGGAGGCTCAGATGCTCTGGGTTCTTCGGACTTGTGCCAGATGGGCAACCATGTTGTGGGGTCAGGCGAGCTCCTGATCCTGGGATCCTCCAGCCACATACCCATGTGCCTCGAGAAGTCAGTGGCAGCTCAGCCTGCATCCCTCCATCCCTCCACATTCCCATAGCCTGACCCTGCAGGGACACCCCCAGCCCAGTGGTGATACAGCAGCTCCCATGGTGCCCCCTCTCAACCCATCACACCACAGGGTCACAGAGCTGGGAGCCACAAGTGAACTGTTACCTCTAGGTATTTCAGGGTCATTTTTTCTCTTTCTCAAGGAGAGTGAATCTTATTAAATCATAGATAAATAAAGCAGAGGAAAAGACTCAGAGGCGACAAATAACTGGTGGCTGCTGGTATTGAGCATCACCAAAACAATCTGGTAGCAAAGATATATTCTCACCAATTATTTACCAGCAAACCTGCTTTGGCAGATCCCACACAGAATAAATTAGATAGATTTTTTTTTTTTCATGAGAAAGTTTATTTATTTTGGGGGGGGCTCCACGCTCCTTAAAACACATTTACGCACTCATATACAAAATACATTTATCCAGTTTCTTTAAAACAAACAAAATAACCTCTCCTCTCTCTCTGGCCCCTCTCTCTGCTCCTTTCTAGCCTGGTCTACTTCTCTATTCCTCGCAATATGGAACATGACAGGGTATTTTCAATGCTATTTTTGTCCGTTGTGTCATAGCTTATATTTAAAATAGCATTTAAATCTGCCAAGTAGTGCGGTGTTTTAAACTGCTGTCAGACTGAATTTCTCCTCCTACATACCACAGATTTCAGCTACGACTTAAAGACAGCTAAGGGAAGCTTTTGAGGAGGGGGGGAGGTGGAGGTGGTTGGGGACCAGATTGTCTGCAGGTACCAGGAGAGTCGAAGGGTATTAATAGGGTAAAGGATGCTAAAGGGACTGGAGGGGGGACACAACCCCAAAGAAAAACAGGGAAGGTGCACATGGGAGAGAAATCACCTTCCCGAAGGAATCTCCTGCTTGGGACAAAAGACAGCAATGGTGGGACCAACGCTCTGCACCCAGCAGCTGTGGAAACAAGGATGTCCCTGGCCTGAAGGTGAAATGAGAACTCCATCAAGTGGCATTTGCTCTGTGTTTGGGGTGCGCCTCTCAGATCCTGAAAGTGGCGTCAACTGAGATTTTAGCAAGGGCAGTCCTAAGGCAAAGCCTGGGAATGTCCTGCCATTCTTGCAATGGGGTTTATTATCCATTTCTTTGTAATTTATATTTGGGATGTGTCTAACATCTGGGAAGCCCCGGGGTGAATTGTTATGATCATAGTGCATAGTCAGTGCCGGGGATAGGGCATGTTCCTCCTCTTTATGCTTGCAGAGGTCTAGAAATCTCCTGATCCCTTCCTTCACCAAGCAGAGCTGGCTTAGTTTTGATCAAGTTAGAAACATCAGCCTAATCTCTCCTAGCCAAACCCTCAGCCAGCTCAAACATCCACAACCCCTCTGAAGTCATCTCACTGGAAGAGGTGCAGCCAAAATAGGTTTTCTCTCCCATTTGAGCCCAAACCACTGCAGTGTCATATGTTCAACCCTCAGGCCTTCACTCTAGGTGCTGGAACAATTGTGTTCCCTGGGTGCCCAGTTGTCCTCTTCACATGGCCAGTTCTACCAGTGAGCACATCCCAGTAGTGTGATGGGTCCCAAACTCTCCCCTTCAGTTCTGCGAGCATCCTCCCTCTGTCATAGGAAGATAAATGATGCCATCGTGCTCCCAGTCACCAGCACAGGAGTGGCACGGGGATGCCCAGGCTGAGGTCCTTGCTGCCAGGGACACTGGCTCCCTCTCTTTCTCCCTCCCTGGTTGCTGCCTCCACTGTGCTTGGCTCGGCTGCCTACATAGGAATTGTTGGTAGCACATGGAAGGTCAATGAAAGTGGGAGCATATCCATGCCGAATCCAGCAGGCATGAGTCCCCAACCCACTGCAGAGGAGTTCAGTTTCTCTTCTTCCTCATCTTGTTTTTGGATGAAGAGAGCATTTGACTCAGAGCAGCTGATGTTCAGGGGAGGTTTCCTTCTACACCCCTCTCCATTTTCAGAGTTCCATGCACAAGGGGTTCAGGATGTCTTGTAGTCCTTTGCTCAGCCCTACACCTTCACCAGCACTGATGAGGCCACTGCCGGGCCCTGATGGCCACTGGATCTTCCCCCAGGCCTGGAGGGATGGGTGTTTCCTGGGGTGCCTCCAGCCTGCATGTTCCCCCCATTTTCCACAGAGGGTTTGAGTTTCATTCCTGCAGCTGTCCCGGGCACAGCACCTGCGCACAGTCTCATTTCGTGCTCCATCTCCGCCGGTGTCTCACCCTCTCCTGGGACACGTGTGCCTGCCGTTGATATCTCCTACCCATCCTCTTCTGTCAACACCGCCTGAGCAAGGGACAGATTTAATTTTTAGCAACGTGTCCTCTGTGTCAATAACTCCCCCTCGTCCTCTCCCGGGCGGCAGGGCTATCTGCTCACCCATCTCCTCCTCCCTTCTCAGCAGGCAGCTTTCCCCTGCTTCTCCACTCTTCACCATTTTCCCTTCTGCCTGGAGTTTTCCATCACACACCCTTATTCCCAGAGGGAGAAGTGACCCTTCCCACAATTCCTTGCTGTTTCACCCAGTGCCACATCACTTGGCCAAACCCTGTGCCAGCCCCAAAGCCAGCTCTGCCACCCCCAAGGCTGGGATGACAGAGGAATCTGCATTACACCCCGCGGCTCACTGGGCTGAGATAGGACCAGCATCGCGACCTCTCCCTCTGGGATCACCTCATGCCTCCAGCTCCGTCCCATTCCCCAACTCAGTTCGGGACAGGGGGACGCCTGGCTGGGTGTGGTTATTTATTTCCCCAAAAGGCAAGGCTGGGGAAGGGGTACGGCCGCCTCTGCGATTGCATCGCCGTGTGTTAATCAGCCACATTAGAATTCCAAGACAGCTCCTGCCAAAGTGGCTGCGCGCTGTGCAAGGTGGCTGGGAAACGCCGGGAGCCGTGACAGGCAGGCGCGGGCAGACAAAGAGCTCACTCTATCACTCGGGGTCTGCTCCAGGAGAAGAGAACCAACGCACACACGCGCACACCCCCCCCCCCCCCCCCCCCCCCCACGCTGCCACGCAGGCCCCACGCCACCGATCCACACGGTTGCCACCAGCAAGCCCTAAGCAAGCAAGCGTGCAGCAACTGGCAAGCTCGTTGGCATCCCAGCACCAGCCCGGGGGGGATGTCTAGGTTAGCTGGGCATCACACCTGACCCCACGGGAAACCACAGGGATGGGTGGCACCCGCTGCGGGGGACCCGGATGTCACAGTGATAGGGAACACCTGCTGCTCAGCCCTCAGCATCCCATCCCTGTGCCTGTGCGAGAGTTGCATGTCTCCATGAGGCTGCCAGCCCTCAGGGTGAGGGTCCCCCCAGGCCCTGTGTCCCCCTCCAAAGCCCCTGCCAGCTGTAGTAATGCATTTTGCCACAGGGTGCCACTATGGCAAAGCTGTAAGACCGGCCGGCCCCTGCAGCCCTGTTGTATAAGCATTACCCACATTAGTCGTGATTTTCTTGTTCCCCTCTGATCCCATCTCTTCCCCCATGTCCCCCGCAAGGAAACTGCAGCAAGAGCACCACAAATGTTCATCCCGAGGGGATGGTGCTGCCAGGTGACCCCTGCTCCACACGGCAGAGGAGGGCATGCTGAGGGGGTGTCCTGAGAGTGGCAGAGGGGATGGTGGGGACGGATACGTCACCAGTGCGATGGCATTGCTCCATCTCTGCCAGACTTGGCAGGGAGGAGAGATCCCAGAGGTTCTGTAGGACCATGTGCCAGGTCAGCACATGAGGAGGATGCTGTGTAACCCAGGCACCCAGGAACAACACGCCAACCCTGTTCTTCTCCTGCATTTGGGGTTGTGAGCTCTGGGGACATAGCTCCCTCATAAAGGGGGTCTGGGTCTATTGCTAGGGTGCAAGTAAAGGGCCTGGTGAGGCTGCAGCTCCTTATCTCTCCCAGCTTTTCAGTTTCATCCAGACAGACCTGTCCTCCCACAACAGGGCCTGTGACTTGCCTGCGGGAAAGGGGATGCTGCAGCTGGGCCACCTCATCCCATCCCAGGGAGACAGCACTTTAGAAGTGAGCAGCCTGGGTCCTGTACCCCAAGTTTCTCACCCCTCCAGCACCCACTGACCCAGCCTCTTCCCAAAAGCAAGGAGCGCTCTGGGACAGCTCAGCCCTGTGCCCACAGCAGCTCCCCAACAGTCCCAATCTGCACCCAAGCAGGGGTGATGGCACAGGTCAGCCTGGGGAACTGAGAAGATGAGAGCTATGCAGGATCAAGCCATAAATGTGAGAAATTTTAGGGTGAAAAGTGCTCTGCAAATGGCAGGCGGGGTGGGATCCTGCATGCTGCATCCGCCGCAGGCGGAGAGAGAAAGAAGATTCTCTTCTTCCCTTGCTAATAAAGTCTGGCTGAAATGACACAGTATAATCAGTGTTTACCTGGGAGTTTACATACGGTTTGTTGTAATTATAGTTTCAATTCCTGCTTTTGCATTTTTTTTTTATTTTTTTCCCAACATCTATTTTTCAATCAGTAAAAGTAAATACTATTTTCAGCCCAATGTAATTCTTCCACTCCCGTGGCCACAAACACAGCGAGGAGAGCGATTCCATTTGTGCGCTGTGCAATTGAGCAGAGAGAGAAGCCCGGCGGCTGCGGGGCATCAGAAAAAGCCACGGCCGAGCAGGGACCTGGGGACATGGGGATGAGCCTCCCCTCCCTGCCACGGGTCCCCTCGGGACCTCCACCCCACATGGGGCTGGTAAAAATCAGCATCAGGCCCAGACACTGCTTCCCGTTGCATCGGCATCGTTAAAACCCTAAAGCTGCCTGGTCGGAGGCAGCGGGGAAGGGATAAGAGCCATTAGGTGCAGCATCATTTATTTCAGGGCTGGCAAAGCTTTGTTCCAGCTTGGGGATTGAGTTGGCACTGAAAACACTGAGAACTCCTGGATTTAATTCCAACCCCCCCCCCATTTTTACGGATGTGATTTATAACAAATCAAGGATGCCGGTGTCAGGTCCCCTTCTTCACCCAACTATTGTCACACACACACGCTGATTAAAACCGCCTGGCCCCTGCCGGTTCCTCCTCGTCCATCTATCAGCTGCTCCGGGGACAAACTTAGACATCCCACTTCCAACCCACACCTCTATCTGTGCACGCTGTGGTGCCATGGGTTTTAAGCCAATATCGGGTGTGAGTTTGATATGCACATGCACACAATAAATAGAAATATATATGTAGGTATATTTATTTATGTCATGCCTCTAAATCCCTGCAAAAACTAATTGGGAGCTCTGTCTCAAGGAGGAATTGGGCATTACTGGGATGCAGAATAAAAGCATCGCCCTGGAGACACGCAGAGGGTTTCCACCTCAGCCACTCCAGTTGAATTTTTGCTGGTTCCAGCCCCAAATCAGGCACAGTTTAACTCGGTGCCAGGGCAGAGCTGCTGCCCGAGGCTGGCGGGCAGGCACAGAGGGGAGGCTGGGCAATGCTCTCCAGAAGGGACCCTTCTCCAGCCAGGGGATTCTCAACCCCTAAAGGGAACCAAGCATCTTCATCATCCTTATTTTTGGGTTAAAAATCAGGTGATGAGGATGCTTCCCCCTGAGCCATATCCTGGGTCTCCTCTCTCCAACACACCCAGTTCCCCATCAGGGAAATTATTATTTTTTTACCATCCTTTCACCCCAAAAGGGCTGTTTTCTCCCCAAAACACACACCACTCCTTTTTACTCCGCATTAATAATTACAGGACCAAAGGGGAAAATTTCAGCAAGGGTTTTCAGAGGGATTTCTCACCCCCAAGGCCCTGGCACGGCAGGCAGGGGAGCAGGGGCTGTGGCTGGTTGCTGGGAGTGAAGCAGCCCCGCAGCAGCTGGGGCTCTCCAGGCGTTAGGAGTTTGGCTGTGCTGATAAATGCCTGTCCCAAAACACGGGTGGCTTTGCCTGACACATCCCAGAGGGACCAACTTTTGGTGTTCCTAGGGTGAGTGGAAGGGTGAATATTGGCCAAGCGGGGAGAAACATCCCTCGCCTGCTGCTGCCTAACACTGAAAAGAAAATTTCAAAACCAAGCAGCTTTAAAACAATAAGATAAAATTATTTTCTCTCTGGCTTTCACAAATAAAAGCACTTCTCATCAATCCCAAATATTAATATATTTTCTGACTATATTTCTTAACAGTCAACCTTTTTCCTCCAAATTAAGAATTAGCTGGTTTAAACTCTCACCCAAAATATTTAGCGTGAGGAACAAAGGTATCAGAATCATCTCCGGGTTCGATTTCAATTTTCCCTTTCAGGCTTTTATCATTTCAATCCAAATTTCAGTGACAATAATAAAATTTTGATTGACATTAAAATTATTTATTGTCACATTGTAGCTGTTTAATAAATTATGCCTGCTTTATTTTTGGCTTATAAATACAGTATCTTTACTACCTTGGTGCTTAATTCAAAGGAAGGAGTCACTTCTGAAGGCAGACAGAAATAGTCTTAGCCCAGACAACAAGTAAAAATATTTTTTTACACACATGACCCTGAGGAAAGAGCAAATTCTACCTTTTTACTAATTTACATATTTTAAGTCTCTCTATTTTATGAATTTTTTCTTTATTTTCTAATGGTAAAATATGCTCCTGCAAGCTACTTATAAGACGAAGAGGATTTAATCTCCATCCACATACAGAAAAATTAATTTGTCAGAAGTATTTAAAAAATCAAGAAAACAATTCAGGACACTTTCACGATCCAGATTTGAGAGATTTTTCACCATTCAGGGAGTGAGTTCATAAAAAAAAAATATATAAAACAAAGCCTGGAGACATCCATTTCAGAGTGCCATTAAAATCTGGGTCACGTTGCAAATGATTTTCTTTTTTATTTTTTTAATTTCCACAAATTACTGAAAGTTAAAAGAGCCATCAGCCCGTTTTACTATTAAAAAATAAAGGAGAGAAAATTAAAAAAAAAATAACATTGAAAAATGTAGCTCTTTTTAGAACAATCCAAAAGCAGTGCTTCCACGCCTCGGCAGAAATATTTCCCTGGGTGGAAGATTTCAAGTCTGGGTCTCAATGGTGCCATTTGCCAGGGGCCTTGCCTTTCTGTCCTGGGCACCGGGGGGGATGCTGGGGGTGCTGGAGGACGCTGAGGGGGTGCTGGTGCTTCACAAAGTGACCTGGGGCTGCAGCATCTCCCCCTCCTGCCTGCAGCGAGCAGCGGAGGGTGTTTACCTGATGCCTGAATATCCTTAAAACCCTTTTTTTGTGGGAGCCTGGGTGGGAGATGCTTCTCCCATTGGCAGACAAAGGAGATCTTTGCCGAGGGAGAGTGAGTTAGTGCTTGGTGCCCACAACTGCACAAGCTGGGCTGGAGGTGCCAAGGCTCTGGGTGGGCTTGTGCGATCAGGAAGGGATGGAGGGCAAGGTGGGGAGCAAAGATGCTCTAGTGGGGATCACCCCTGGGCACTCCCAGCACCTGTTCACGCATGCACAGCCACACTGTCACCTCTGTCCTGCCGTGCATCCCCCTCAAAAATACCTCAAAGCCAAAATCTGCATCTTCTTACATCAACACAGGTTTGGCCCCTGCTCTATTGGCACCACTATTTGGGGGTGTTGTTCTGGTCCTACCTGAGAGCTCTGGGACAAGGCCTTTCTCACAGGGGCACAGGGTGGCCATGGGGACATGAACCCTCACCCAGTGCCAGAAGGGATGGTGGGGCTGTCCTGGGTCTCCCCGCTGATCTTCTGCTCTGCCTCTCCCAGCACCATGTGGCCATAATGGCTCTGGCAACCACATTTGTTTATGGGCTGAATTGGTATTAAAACGGTTCATTATTTTCCTGACTGGCAGGTTTCCAGTGTCCGTGCTAGTTAATAATTGCAGCCAATTAAACCTTCACAAAATATGCATTGCAGGGATGGGAGTGGGGGACACACACAACACACGAGGATTTCTCATGAGCCCATGGGTGTTTCGTGCTGCCGCTGAGGAGCCCCACGGTGGGGTTGGGGATGCAGCATGGCATCGCTGCTGGCCACGGGAACATCCCAGAGATGGGGCATCTGAGCTCCCTGGGATGGGGATACTTTGCAGGACTGTCTCAGCAAAGGAGTTTTGTCCCTTTATGGGGGCAAAATTTGCAGCTGATGGAGGAAACACCAGCAGGATCCATCCCAGCCCTATGGATTTGTTGTCCCCTTGTCCTTGTAGGTACCAATGCTGCCCACCCCAAGCCCTGATCTACCCACCCACCCAGGGGACAAGTGTCCGTGGGGTGAGCAGGCAGGGCTTGGGCTCAACCAGGGCATCACCCTGACCCCAGGCATCCCATCGCAGCTGCAAGGTTTCCTTCCAAAGTGCAGCTCCCTCTTTTCTTGCATGTTTCCTTCTGCTGCTTCAACACCCTCTTGCCTCTGCAAGCCAGCAAAGCCTCAGCTCTGAATCCCACCCTGATACCCCTGCAGCCCAGACACAACCTTGGAATAAAACATTTCTCAGGGCCAAAATTCAAGCAAATCTCCGTGGTCCAAAACCCATCAGGGCTGTGACTGCCCAGCTCCTTCCACCTGTGTCCTCCGATGCCTTTTGCAAGCCACTAGGCTTATGATTCCACTAGGACACAAGCGCGTTTCTCATCCACCACTTGAAAAGCAGCCAAAGAACAGGAATAAAGAAGCATTATTTAGCGAACGCTCGCCCCACTCTTTGAAGCTGGGAAAGCTCGGCAGAAAGGCTGGGTGTTCAGGCAGGCTGTGGCTGGAGGAAGGCTGGGGGGGATGTTTCTCAGATGCCAAAATCACTCGGAGAGATGTGGGAGCAGGAGCACGTTCGTGGGGAGGACGGCTGATGGGGAACCGGCGCCTTTCAGAAAGGCAAATAATCGCAGCCTAGGTTAGCTCTTCTGTCGAGAGAATAATTGTGCTTCTAAAGGCCCTGGTATGATGAGCAGCACTGCTTTGAAATCGAAATAAATACATAAATAAATCAGGGATCTTGGACTGATTAAGGCAATTGCTTCCCTTGCTTTTGCAACCCCTTTGGGTCCTGGTTCCCAGAGCCAATTACATATTTAAAAAGTTTCTCTCTGAAAAAAAAAAGGACTTGCAACTCTAAAATAAAGTTTCTTTGTGGCTGCCTAATGAACAGCGAGGGCTGGGGCAGTTTACAGCTTATTAATTGGTTTTAAATGGCTTCAGCTCTGTCTCAGAGCATCTTTATGAGCTGGTCACAACGTGGCTTGGCTGTGCCCTCCCGGCTGCCCCACACAGGGTCAGGACATGCTAGGCACCACCAACCCGGGACCCTTTGTGCAGGCGAGTGACCAACGTGCCTCCCCCATCACTTCTCCTTCTCCTCCACCTTATGGGCAGCCCTAGAAACCCCCCTGGATCTGCTGAGTTCCTACCACCTCAGTTGGGGCATGCACAGAGCTGAAAGGGAGAGGAGCTGGGGAGACGCTGATGCTCAACCTTCACTTTGCCCAGTACACTCACAATTTCTCAGCTCCTCACTCCCTCCAGTATAGCTATGATGGAGATTTGTTTTGCCATGCAGTCCCCACTTTGCCCCACAGCTTGGCACACTGCAAAAACCTCCTTGCCACCCAAATCCTGCCTTATTTTTAGGCTTCACATGGTGACAACACGTGTGATCTCAGCAGCCAGCACAAGCTAAGGGGCTGCCTGAGCATGCCTGGGTGCATCACACCTAACATCACTGGGCACCTCCAGGTACTGAGAAGGTGGAGAAAAAAACCCCATCCAGATGGGTTAACACAGCAAAATTTCCTTGCCATGAGATGGGGGAAATAGTCTTTTCCCTAGCCCAGGGAGGCACAGAAACTTCACCCCTAAGGGAAGGCAAAGCTCCAGGCATGGGCCTCCTTGGATATCTTCTCCCAGTAAAAGTGTGTTATTGACAGCAGAAATTATGCCAGATTGGGTTTGGGATGTAAGGAAATGCTGGTGATTATTGATATTTTCCAGAGTTGCTTCCAAACCTATTCTTGGGCTAGAACGTGTTGTGTGTGTGTCACCTCTTGATGACTGGGTTTAAGCTTTAATTCAAAAAATAGCGTGATGTTTATAATACTGTATAAGGTTTTCTCCTGGCTGTACGCACGGGATTATATATGTATCTGGGTGTGGGTGTCTGTGCAGGGATGCAATGAGACAAACAACTCCATCTGGAGCTGATGGGGAGGAAGAGCTGCACACGCAGCCTTGGGAAGTAGCTGGTTCCCTTTGGTACCAATTTGTATTTTTTTTTTATCAGCCAGCAGAGCTGTCTGAATAAACAGGTTATCATTTGGACCGATCTATAGATAAACAGGCTGTGATGTTGTAGGTGCAGGTACACATCTCGAGGTGTGTAGACGGGTGTATTCACCAGCTGTTGAATGCTGGAAATGGGCTGGTGTGTGACAAGATGCCAGAAGATTTTCAGCCCACCAAATCTGTAGCTCAGCACTTTTCATGGAATGGAAAGGAAACAGTAATTAAGCAGCAGGACTTAAACCACTTCTGCGCCTGAGTCGTGCTGCATCCCTTTCAGCCCCATGCACATGTGTGCTGGCACGCCCAGCCACAACAAGTGGAACCTCATCCCTTTTTAAACACAAGCCTGATGAGGTTTTTGTATGATAATGGATAAGTCACTCAGAATAAAGAGTGTTTCCCCCATTCTAGGGTTTTCCCAGTAACACCTTACGGGTCATTTTTGTTGGTTCCCGCTCAGCTCTACTGGTTTTGTGAAATGCTCTAGAATAATACTGGGAACATCAGCATGTGGGAAGGAGGAGGAAGGTTTTAACTGCATGGGGTCTTCCATCTTCAGCTCTGTTTCTATGGATATCTGAATGGAGTTTATATTTATCCCTCCTGTTTGAGCCATGTGTGCAACTTTGGAGGAGGAGGACGAGGAGGCTGTGAGCAGAGATGCTCTGTTGGAGCTGCTGGCTCTGCTGAGCCCTGACCCCTTCAGGTCAGCAATGAGAGCATCACCTCAACAGGCAACATCAGCCTTGTCCTTCCAAACCAAAATGCCCTGCAAGAGGGGAACCAGCAGAAATACTTGGGCTAGAGCTTAACACAGCAGCAAGCACCATGTCTGGCAGGGAAGGAGCTGTCTCTGCGACCCCAGCTGCCAGCCAGAGGTGTCGGGGCAGGAGCATCACTCCCAGTCCCTCCTGCAGCTTCCCTGTAAATGGCCAAATTTCCTGGGAGCAAGGGATTTTCCATCTGTCACATTGTCCTTTGCTGTCAGGAGAGAAGTCGGCACAGCCCTGGTGCCAGGGGGGAGCGTGCTGGGCGTCGGAGCAGGTAGGAGTGGGAAGGCGAGCGCGTGACTCGGCCTGGCCCCAGCACACCAGCTCTCCCAGAGCATTACCATGATGGGTCCATTGCTAATTGATCAATCACAGGATGACAGTTAATTAAGCAGAAAATAAAGCTACTCTGCCCAGCCTGGCATTATTAGGTGGTGGCACTAAGATTTCTGGAGTACGGGGTGGGGGGGGAAATAAAAAAACGAAGGCACAGCTGAAGGTATAACCCCATTGCCAGTGGCTGGGGTGGCTGCATGGCACAATGCTGCCAGGGCCAGGATGTGCAGGCAGCCCCTGCGTAGTGGTGATGGTCAGTTCTTGGCTTCTTCTCCCCTTCGCAAGAAACCAGATCACACCCACTGCTCTCCAGGAATATCCCCTGTTATCTACATGGCTTCTCCTCCAATGGCTCCAGTGCTGCTGCTCTGGCACCAGCTACAGGACCCTCACCAACCTCCAGATCCATAAACAAAAAGCCTTTCAATCCCATTTTCTCATTTCCCAGACCTGCTCTGTAGGCTCACCCGTAGCCAGGGTGGGGAAATAGAGAAAGCCAGAAAGAAAGCATCCTTCTCCCCCCGCCCCATGTGCCAGGGATTGTCTTGATATGAAAAATTATGGGTTTTGTTAAAATCTATTACTAATGAGGCATCTTTCCTGCCCTTAATTGTTGCCAAGGCGATGACCCCAGCCAGCCATCTTTAATTAACTTAGACTAGATCTCCTGAAATGAGTTCCTCGGGTAAATTGCTCACCAAGGCTTTCAGGCACGGTGCCGTGTTTGCCAAGCCCACCCGTTCCAGCGTGCCGCCACAGCCACCGCTAGAGGTGATGGCACGGGCCAGCATCCCTTCCTTCACCTCCCCCTGCCACTGCCAGGCCGAGGAACCCCAAAGCCAACCGGTAGAGACTCAGAGCAATAGAGGGATGCAACCGCTGCCTGACCACGAACACAGGTTTATCCATAAAATGGGAATTCACCCGACTGCTGGCTCCTCCTGGAACCGGAGCATCACGGGGGCTGTAGGACTGGCCGCACGGCGGCTGGCGCCTCTCCAAGCAAAAATCACATTTCCTGCCTGACAGATAACGTCGGTCAAGAGAATGCCAGGACGATTCCTGAAAATGCCATAATTGTTTTAATCTGATGGCGGATAAAAGATAATGATGCTAACAATATTTAAATGTAATTATAGTTTCCTGCGGCTGTTGGGCTCTCTGAATCCTCTCCACTCAAGTGGCTTTGTTTACGAGCGGCTTCAATAAGGCAGGGCCAGTTTTTCTCTTCTATTGCCTTCACACCTGCACCTCCATTGAAGGGAGTGGACATGTGCCAAGGGATGGCTTTCCTTAGGGACCGGTGCTGGCTGGCTCTGTGTGCCCCCCCCAGGATCTCCTGCCTTTGGTCGACCACTGTCCATCCTCTGCCTCCTGGGATATGATGCCTCCATTGGTAAAGGGGCTGGGATATTGTTCTTTGGACCCTGGCAACACCCAAACAGCAGGGACTTGTGTAGGGACAGGTAGTAGGAGTAAATCCCACCCTGTCAGGATGGGGCAGGCATATGGTGACTGGTTTATACTGGTCACCTGTGTGAGAGCCACGACACCCCAACCCCACTATGACCCCCAAATCCCATCCTTGGCTCCCCTCCAAGGTGAAGTTCCCCAGCGTCGATATAAAACAACAAAGCAGGACAAAGGGATTTTTCAGCAGCTATTTGCTGACAGCAAGCAAATAAATAGCCCCAGAGGTGGAAGTCTAGAGGGTTGGTATCCGCAGGAGAAGGAAATGGAGGAAGAAGAAAATGGGACAAAACCACTACATTGGAGACCCTCCTGCATTGGAGGCTACTACTGTGATCTTAAAGATATTCCCTGAAAAGGAGCTTTCTTTCTAGGGGGCTGGATGTGATGACAGCCCTGGTAGCGGTAGGAGAGGTTGCAAAACAGCTCGGTTGAGTGCGCAGAAACAAGTAGTGAGAAAAGACGGCATTTAGGCCAGGCTTTTAGAAGAACTTAAATATGAAATGGGTATTTCAGTAGCTGCAGTTTAGCCTCCTGTGTGAATCGGTCTTTGTAAATAGGAATGGAGGATAGCCAACTTCTCCAAAAGAGCTCTACGGGGGGTCCGGAAAATCACAACGTCCTGAGTTTAATGGGGAAAACAGATAGAAATTGTAACAAAGAATGGGGAGAAACAGCAATAAACCTGATTGTTTGGTAAATAAGGCCAAGCCTGTTGCGGAGAAGTGAAGTTTGAAAAGCAGCTGGGGAATGAATAACCGGTTAAAAGTTAGGAGACAAAGTGGCATAACAAACCCAGGGGGTTCCCAGCACGGAGGGGTCAGTGCCGGAGCCCCCACAGCAAGCGGGAGCACAGGCCTTCGGCAGTGCCGGGGAGGAGGGAAGAAGCAGTGTCAGGACAATATCCACTGCTGCTCCAACACAATAAAACCTGGCACCATATAGAGGAGTATGGAAGAGTCTCACTGTGCTGATGAACTTGATTTTAAAATGAGGGAGGAATTCGTCATTGAGCACAGAGAAAAAAAATCCATTGCCTATACAGCCATGAAATAGCTTCAGCGAGGAAGAGCTCTAGAAGACGTGGATATGACTTTGGAAAGATCAGCTCGGTCACTGGCAGGGGGCAAGACAGGCACAGTGAGTCAGGAATGACTCAGGATAAGCAAGAGGAGAAGGCAGGGATCAGATCACTGTGTGCCATGCAAGTCCCTGTCTCACTAGGGAAATTGCGTGGGGCTGGGGAGGCAACAAGGAAGGACAAGGAACTGGGTTGAAGATGTGCAACAGCTGCCATCTGAGCAAGGATTAAATAAAGTAGGACTCCAGCCTACAGAAAAAGAGGACTGAGGAGGAGAAGACGACTGTGAAAGCATGAGTGGCAGGGAGAAAGAGAATGGGTGCTTGGTACTCACTGCTTCTCTCAGCATAAGGGGCCAAGGGCTTTGGCTGCACCAGCTGAATGCCGGGCACAAGGCATTTGGCAGTAACATGCTTTGGCAGTAACCTAGGGAGCTGCAAGAACCAAGTGCTTGGAGGGGTTGGAAAAGTAATTGGGAAATCAGGAGCAGAGAGATGCCTGGCTGCTGGAAGGGTTGAGAACCAGGTGGGGCTGGGGGCTCTGCAAAATGCTGGGAAAGAGCAGGCAAGAGAGTGCATCTCTCCCTGCCACTGTCCTGTGCCCTGCCCAGGGAGGGGATGGCTCATTCCTGGGGCTGCTGTAGGTTTAGGGGTGGCCTGGGATTCTCTGCTTATCCCGAGAGCATTTTTGACCCTCAGAGTCAGGAAAATGCCTCGGGGGGGATCCTCCTTCCTAGAGCACCAGGTAGAAATCTCTCTTCCCTCTCAAAATACACCTACAAATTTCCCCTCAAGGTTGGGGAGACGGGTCTCACCAAGGATATAGAACTGTTGGAACGGGTTCAGGGGAGGCTATGGATATGGTCTGAGGGCTGGAGCACCTCTTCTTTGAGGACAGGCTGAGAGAGTTGGGGTTGTTCAGCCTGGAGAAGAGAAGGCTCCGGGGAGACCTCATAGCAGCCTTGCAGTACCTGAAGGGGGCTACAGGAAAACTGGAAAGGGACTTCTTAGAAGGACAGGTAGTGATAGTACGAGAGGGAATAGCTTTAAATTGGAAGGGGAGAAGATTGAATTAGACATTAGGAAGAAATTCTTCACAATGAGGCTGGGGAGGCACTGGAAAAGGTTGCTCAGGTAAGTTGTGGATGGAGGCGTTCAAGGCCAGGCTGGATGGGGCTTTGAGCAGCCTGGTCTGGTAGAAGGTGTCCCTGCCCTTGGCAGGGGGTTGGAACTGGATGGGTTTTGAGTTCCCTTCAGATCCAAACCATTTTATGATTCCAGTTTACCCCGTGTCTCCTGAAACCCACGCGAGATGTGCAGGAACAGTTCTTTACAGGAGCCCGTGCAGGATCGAGTCTTGGGTGGGGCGTTGTCACCGGGGCAGCCCCGCAGCCACGCGTGGCCGGCGCGACGTATCCCCACGGGCTCTGCGCAGCCCCGACGGGGTGCGCTGACATCTGTAACCACCACGCCGGCTCCGGCAAAGGCAGGGCTGCTCGGCCAGGCGGAAAATTAACACTGACATTGAGTTTAATTAAACAAAACAACCAGGCTGCGAGCTGGAGTGAGGCCGTGGCGGCAGCTGGAGGAGCCGGGCTGGGCGCGGTTTGGGATGAGCCCACTCGCCACGCGGTGCTCCCGGCCGTCCAGGAAAATGAGACATCATTTTTCCCTGCCCGTTTTGATTGTTTCTTTAAAAAAAAAAAACACCGCGTGGGGCACAGCTCGGCGGGGGAAACCCACGCGTGTCCCTGCCCCGGCGTGGAGCAGGGGGGCTATCCAGGGGGCTGAGGCGCGGGCGGGATGCGAGAGGTGCTCCGGGGGTAGGATTTCGTTGAAGGAGTTTTGGGGAGATGCTCCAGAGAGACCGGGCGCCGGGAGAGACAGGCTCCAGCCACGCTTTCTCTGCTCTGAGCCAAATAAAAGAGCTGGGAAGGGCAGGGAAACCCCAGCAGAGCATCTCCTGCCGGGCACCAGTAGCACCAGTGGCATCAGTGGCATTTGCACTTGGAAGCGGAGAGCCGGGAAGCCGTTTTGTGCCGCATCGGGCGGGAACCGCTCGGTTCTGCCGCTCTGTTCTCCGCAATTCCTCTACGGGAGGGCTGAAAATACCACGCAGCTCCTCGCAAGCCGCAGCCGCGGTGCCCGGCGTTCGGGGCTGCTGTTTTTGGCTGCCCGCCCCGGCCCTCTGTCTCCCAACCCCCGGAAGCTCACCCCAGTATCAAGGACCCTCCCTTCTTCCCTCCAGCCCGTTGTGCCTGAGTCCTGAAGGGAAAGGGTGATCCCTTTACCGCTGGACTCATCCTCCTCCTCTCAGTCCGTAGCTTTGGAGCTCTTAGTCCGGTCATTTTATTTTATTTCTTTTTTTTTGGGGGGGTGGGGTGTGAAATGAAGGCTTTGAAGGATATTTGTAATAACATAACCAGCAAAATGAATGTCATATTTTTGCTCCAATGAATTGGATTTCCTGAAATATTGTCTCCGTAATGATGCCTTTAGGCTCCTCTGAATTAGATAACTCTCCAACCACATCAAGAAGGCTAATTATCCCACAGCCACTTTCCCCGCATTCCCACATCTATTTTATATATCTGTGTGTGTCTATGTCCATATACACGATATTCACCTGAAATACTGGGGGCTGCCGCTACGCAGGGAGGGGAAGGGAGGGCAGCACCCGGGGGGAGCCCCGTCGAAGGGCCGTGACGTCACTGAACCCGACACCCCCGCCAGCCAATCCACATGCTCAGCCGCACGTTGTCACCCCGAGGTGGCCAATGAGGGGTGAGGACCCCGCGGGATCCCCTCGAAGGCTCGAAGCACGCGGGACTGTGCGGGACAAGGGGGTCCCGGAGTTGGAAGGGAGTGGCAACCCAGGGCGGGGGGAGATGGGGAAAAGAGGGCTGGGAAAGCACAGGAGTGCGGGGGATGGGGGGCGGGGGGGGGGGGGAGATTGGGTCACGCTGCGTGGTCACGTGTGGGGCTGTGGGAGCAGGCCGGGACCTTGCAAAGACCTTGCAGAGGGAGTGCAGGTGTGTGGAGCAGAGGCCCAACCAGGAGGCAAGGGGTGCCCCGACTCTACTAAAACCCCAGTGCTCCAAAGGTGGGGGTTGTGGATAAAGCTGCCTCTGCACACACGTGGGTCCCCCCCGGGGGACTGGGTCACGCTGCCCCTGCGGTCACACATGGGAGTGGTTGAGGGCCTTGCAGGAGGGGTGCAGGTGCACAGAGCAGAGCCCCCACAAAAAGGAGGCAAGAGATTGCCGCGACCCCACGGAATCCCCAGCTTCTCGGGAAGAAGAGGATGTGGGCAAATCTGCTTTTGCACACTCGTGGGGCTCACGAGTGGGCCCCCCTTCCCCCGGTTCCCCTGTTACGCCCAGCGCAGCTTTCTGTCCTGGCTCTTTGCTTGGGCCGGGGAGTTTGTACTTCGGGATTATTCATCTCCTGCAAGTTTTTTGTTAGGCGGCCCTGAAAGGCCTCAAAGGCTGGGAACACCATTCTAATTACGGGGAAGCACAGCTTATTTAGAAGATAAAAAGAGACTTGTAGTCTCATAACAGGTTCTTATATCCATCAAATAAGGATCTCTAATGACGGGGTGAGAGCCAGTGAATGCCTAAAACAAACTAAAAAAAAAGAAGTGAAAATAAAGCAGCCAGGGGCTTAAGATATATTAAATTACCCTGATTAGGAATTTAGGCCGTGGCTCGAGTCTGCTGGAGAGGCTGGCGAGGGGGGGGGGACGGAAAGTGCTGCTATTCATTTCTGGGGAGAGGGGTCAGTAGGTCGGAGGAGTTCACAGGGCCTGGCTCTATTCTTATGCTAACAGAGAATACAAGCGCTGGCCTGGAAAATAGAAATGAATTTGCAATAATCCGAGCCCCTCTGTTTGCAAGGCGAGCGGCTCTATAGCTAATTGCAGCCCGGCCTCCCCCGCCTCATTGCGGACAGTTGTAACGATGCATGGGAGATTAGAGCCCGAGGGGTTGGGAGGGGTGGGGGGTTAAGCTGTCTGCCCCCCCCCCCCCCCCCCCCCCCCACCCCCCTCCTTTCTCTCTGCCCGACTGTGAAATATTCCAGGGCAGGCGCTGGTGTTTGGGCTGGCTCTGCTCGCAAGGAGCGGGGCCAGCCAACTTCTTGAACTTCCCCGGAGTCGCGCAGGGGAGCGATGTGAGGGGAAATGGAGCGGGGGGAGAAGGGGCGGGGGGGGGCCTGCGCAGCCTCGGGGCCGTCGGAGATGGAGTGGGTTGGAGGAGGCAGTGAAAGTCCCGGAGGGAGGAGGGGGGACCCCCATTGAGCTGTCAGTGACAAGCAGTAAATCGGGGAAGAATAGCGCATGGAAACGCGCCGTCGGGGCCGCTCTCCGGCCCTACAGCTGCCGCCTCGCCCTGCCACTATCCAGCCACGGCTCCCACCTCGCACCCGAGGCGTCCCTCCTGCACCCGAGGGGTCCCTTCTGAACTCGAGGAGTCTCTTCTACTCCCGAAGAGTCCCTCCCACACCCGCGGGTTCCGTCCCGCACCCGAGGGTTCCCTCCCGCACCAACCCCACACTGGAGGGGTCCCTCGTGCAATCGAGGGGTCCCTCCCGCACTCGAAGGGTTTGTCCTACACTTAAAGGGCCACTCCCACACCCGAGGGGTCCCTCCCGCCCCCCTCCTTCTCCCGCCCCGTCTGGAACCCGTCGGGCTCGCGGCCGCAGTCGCTTTCAGGACCCTGGACAGGGGCGGGACGGCCGTCGGGGAGCGAGTCCCTGTGAGTCCCCGGTCCCATCCCGCCGAGAGGGCAGAGGGGCGTCTTCCCCATCCTGCACTCTTTTACCTGCTTTACTGGGCTGGGATCAACCCCCGCAGGGGCCGCCGAGCCCTCGGGCCGTACTATGAGCATGGGTCGCCGTCTGGCAGCGGGTCGGAGCCCACCCCATCGCAAACACAGCCTCCTGTGCGAAAATCTGGGGCAAAAACGCAGCCGAGGGGCTGTTTTAATGAATTCTGTGCGGCTCGGAGCTGCTCCCGGTGGTGGGAACCGTGCGGATACCCCGCCGTGCCCCGCAGGCCAAATGGAGTGGCAGAGACCCCGAGGTCGCCCTGCCTGGCCCCACCGACAAAAACCCGGTCCTGATACCAGAAATAGAGCCCTCTTTCGTTATCCGCCGTTTCCTTCTTCTCCTCCTCCTCGCCTGCCGCTGGCCCCAAAGCCGCAACCAGAGATGCTCCGGCTGAGCGTTGTGCCGGGGGCCGGTGGCACAAGGCGGTACCATCCTGGCACCCGGACATCTGGACCTGCTCTCAGAACCGAGCCCAATCCTGCAAGCCACACCACCCTTGTAGGAATTCTGCCTGGTGCTGTAAATTTTGCCCTGGGCTCTCGTTGCCATCTTGATCCCATCGACTGCCCGCAGGAATCGCCCATAGAGCGGACAGAAAACGGGTCCGGGGCTACCTGGGCCGCCCCAGTGGCCGCAAGTCTCAGGGTCTCCATAAATCGCTTTCTCCAACTCTCTAATTCTTTTTCTCATTCGAGACTAAAATTTAAAATAATGATCGCCGTGAGTCGCACACGCCGGGTAGATTCATCGCACTCGGCGTCGTCCGTGCCATAGTGCTTCTCCCAGAGCCTTCACCTAACAATTTCGTCGTTCTAAAAGACAGAACCTCTGGATTTTTTATCCAGTGGGCTGTTCGGAAGGGCTGCTTAAAGCTTAATAAAATTACATTTCTGAAACATTTAAAAAAAATTTAAAACCACCCATATACAAAAAAAAAAAAAACACAACAAAAAAACCCCAACAAAATCCAAACCACACACACAGACAAAAATCAAACAGAACAACGGTGTTTCTCATTTCTAATTGTATGTTGGGTCGCTGAGGAAAAAGGTGGCATTATCTGTAATAATAATATATTAACTAGATTTTGGGGGGAATTTTCATCAGAAGCAACAACAAAAAAATCATCACGGGGCTGCTCTTTCGCTCTCCCACGGAAACGCAGGGAAAAGATATAAGCGAGTTTTTAAAATTGTTTTGGAAAACAAATTCGCAGGCGCGTTTTCCACCTCTGCTGTGGGACGGGGAGATGATTCGGCGCGATTTTATTTCTCAACGCTCGCCTGATTTTGGGGCTCCCTCTCCCCAAAATAATGCCCGGTCTGGCCCCGTCGCCCTCCCCCTGCCCTGTCGTTCCCTACCAGAAATAAATGGTCGAGTTGGAGAAAAGTGGGTTTCTTCGCTAGAATAAAAATGGGGCTTATTTGCAAGGGGGTGGGGTGGAGAAATGGTATTTATTTTCAAGACTAAAAATCGGGTCTATTTGTAAGATTTTAAAGGCGTTTTCTCGGCAAGAACAGGACCTGTGGGAGGTGTGGGACGGGGGGCTGTGCTGGGGCCGGGAAAAGGCTGTGCTGGGGCCGGTGATTTCCCCTTTAAGTGCCCCCGAAATGGGGCTGGGGTTCATTCGCAAAAGGTCTCCAGGCTGCGGGGGACACGGGGGCCCCGCACCCAGCCCCACATCCAGGGTTGTCCGGATGCTCCCCTGCTCCCCATAGCCATGTGAAGATTCGGGGTGGGGGGGAGAAGGTGTCCGTGAAGTGCCCCCCACGCTCGCGAAGGGTGGATTCCCCGCTCCCCAAGGACGCTTTCTCCTTGTCCCGCGGCCCGGTACAGGCTGCCTTGCCCGCCTTCCTCGCAGGGGACGGGAGAGCGGTTCCCCCTTCAACGAAAACCCGGGGACTTGAGAGCAGAGCCCCCCCACGAGCCTCCCCTCGCCCCACGGCGGCCGGCGGGGAGGGGAAGCCCGGCCGAGGGGGGGTTCCCTTGTCTCAGCTGCGGATGGAGGGCGGCGGATTTCCCTGCACCCCCCCTGATGTGGGTGCGGTGCTCGCCGATGACCAGTGATGGGACACGAGGGGGTAGCATACGGATGTGCTGGAGGGGGGTTAGGTTGGACATTAGGAATAGGTTCTTCACCCAGAGGGTGGTGGAGCACTGGAACAGCTCCCCAGCGTCATAATCACGGTGCCAAGCCTGACAATATTCAAGAAGCATTTGGACAATAACGTGAATGTTGGGGATGTCCTATGCAGGGATGGGATTTGGACTCGGTGGTCTTTGTGGGTACCTCCCAGCTCAGGTCATTCCATGATTCTGTGATTCTACTCAGGGAAAGGAATTGGACTCAATGGTCCTTGTGGGTCCCTTCCAGCTCAGGTCATTCTGCGGATGCATCACGCGGGTGTCCAGGGACACACACGCAGGTGCCACACGCGCGCCCTCGGCTCTGGTACCGGCGTGACACACCCACCCAAGCGGGCACACGTGTGTGCAGAGGTGTCGGACCCCCCGTGCCCACACACGGACACCAGACACTCACCCACTCGTGGGCACACGCACCCCCCTGGCTGCACCTCTGCCGCCCCCCAAATCCGGAGGCCACGTGGAGCCACCGTGCTCCCTCCCTGCACTTCCCCTCCCCAAACCCACCAGCTTTCTCGCCCCTTTCTCCACTCCATCCACTCCACGCAATTGAAGGCGGCGGCTGAACGGTAGAAGGGCCCCCTGGTCCCGCTCCCTCCCGTGCACAAGGTGAAAGAATACAGAAATAGGTGAAAACACAGAAATAACCCCAAACCAGCTCTGCCTGGGGTTTGGCTTTATTTATTCCTGTGTGCCCTGCAGCCCTGGGCCGGACTGGACTAACGGGGTACCTGGGGGGCTCCGCGGGCCTAAGTGGTGATGGGAGGTGATGAGGATGACGGGAAGGTGATGGGGGAATGATGGAGGGGTGATAGGGGGTGATCGGGGGTGAGGGAGGTGCTGGGGAGGTGATGGGGTTGATGGGAAGGCGATGGGGATATGATGGGGAGGTGCTGGGGGTGCTGGGGGAGTGCTAGGGGTCCGGGGGGGGGGGGGGGGGGGGGGAGCCGCAGGTGCCGCTGGCAGGAGCCACCAGCAATGGCTGTTTGGGTGTTGCATTCAGGCACGCTGCAGTGCGCACACAGGCGGCCCCTCCCCCTCCAATCTGCCTGTATGCTAATGACATGCAAAGCGACTCATTTGCATGTTTATCTCTGTCAATGGGCAAGCGTGGCGGGCGAGGTAATACGTTTCCCACCGTGGCACGAAGGCCTCCCCCACCCCTTCCCCCGCGCTCCCCACCGCCCCCCCGGACCGAGAAGGGCAGGGCTCCCCCCGGCCCCCCCGCCCAGCCCTGGCACAACGGCAGGCACTGCCGCAAAATGGCTGCCGGGGGGGCCTCCAGCGCCCACCCCTGCCCCCCAGCAGCCCCCGGCCCCCCCGCGCCCCCTCCCCTCAAACCCAGCGCCGGATTTTGTGCTCAAGCAGCCAATCGGGGGCGCGACACCCTTCCCCCCTCCCTCCTTCTTCCCTACCATTCCTCCTTTTCCACCCTTCATCCCTCCTTTTACACCCTCCATTCCTCTTTCATCCTTTCCTCTCTCCCTCCATCCCTCCTTTTCCCCCTTTATCTCTCCTTTTCCACCCTTCATCCCTCTTGTTCTACTTTACCTTCCTCCTTCTCCACCTCCATCCCTTCTTTTCCCCCTTTATCTCTCCTTTTCTACCCTTCATCCCTCTTGTTTTACCTTACCTTCCTCCTTCTCCACTTGCGTCCCTTCTTTTCCCCCTTATTCCTCCTTTTCTACCCTTCATATCTCCTTCACCACCTTTATCTTTCCTTCTCCACCATCCATTCCTCTATTATTCTTTCTCCCTCTCAACTCAATCCCTCCATCCTTCCTTGTCCCCTTCCATCCCCTCTCCAACTGTCCTCCCTCTCCATCATTTTTTTACCTCCATCCCGTCTTTTCCACCCTCCTTGTCTGCCACTCCATCCCACCTTCCCCAAGCGTAGAGCCAAAGCCTGGTTGTTTACATACATAGAAAGGATTTCTGGTTTCCCACCAATTAGGGAAAAGTCTCTTCCCACCTTCCCAGGACTCCCGCCTGGCTGCTGAGACCCCGACAACTCTGTTAACTCTGTGATTCCACCACCACCATGCGCGGTCCCCGAGGGGGTCCGGCCCTCGGTTCCACTACTGAGGGAAGTGAGGGTTGTCCACGGGCGTAGTCTGGAGAAGCAACCGTGCGAACGTTCAAGTGTGTGGGCCCACAGATGGGATCGGTGCTGGTGTGTTTTTTTTAAATAGCCACAAAAAATAGAATTATTATAAGTATAATAATAAAATAATAACAAAATAAAATTAAAATAATACAATAATAAATAATTAAAATAATTTAAAAAAATAAAATAGTGAAGTGGCCTCTCCCACACCTTGAGATGCTCCCACACCGTTATTTTCAAACACACCCACTGGAGGGCAGGGCTCTGTTTTGGGGAAGCGAAGGGGTACCCGCTGTCTGAGCAGGGATGCAGCGACCTCACCACCCCCTCGAGCACCCAAGGCCCCCCCGGAAGGGCGCAGGGTTGCCCAGCGTTCCGTGCTCTCCATACTCTGCACATTCCCACATCTATAACGCGTATATTGTGCTGCAATCTGTGATGCCGTAGGACACGACAGGGTGCAGCGAGGGGCTATGTGGCCGCGTAGGTTGTCCCGGGCTGTCCACGGGCTGCCCCTGCCTGGGCTGTCCTGGGTTGTCCCCAGGCTGTCCTCGGGCTGTCTCTGGGTTGTCCCCGCACACCCGCAGCACCGCCCCAAGACGCTATGCTCAGAGACAGGTTCCCGGGGAACCCCTCCTGCTTCCCCACCCGCTATCCCACGCCTTCCCCCTCCCCTCTCAGTTTTTTATTCCCCTCGCCCCAATTTCCCCTTGTCCCAGATCTTGTCCCTCTTCCTCACTGAAGGTGTTTTCACTCCCTCCGTCCCTCATTTCTATTTTAACCGCGGGGAGGGTGGGAGTCTTATTTCCCCTGCTTCGCCCGAAATTGTCTTAGAAAAAAGTAAAATCAGCCGAAAACTCAAATTTACCCCACGGACCTGCCCTGCCCCGACCAGTTTATCTCAGCACTGTCCAGCCAAAGGGACTGGGAGGGGATTTATGTGCGGCATCGCGAGTACCCATGTATCACCGGCCCCATATATCGCATCCATTGAGAGAGAAGTGTGCCCCCAGCAGGGATGCTGCCCCCCCACCCCCGGCTGGGGGCGACCCATCCGGGGGGTGTCTGTCCCCAGGAGTACCGGGGTGCTTCTCCCCAGCCCCCCTGACTCGCTACCGGGTGGGTGTTCCCCTCCCGAGGGGGGCGGAGAGAGGCCGAGGTAGGTTTGGGATAGGCTTTCCCCTGGCTCTCAGGTTGCCCACCAGCACCCCAGGGGCTCCGCAGAGCTGGGTTTATGGGACTCCCTGCAGGGACACCCCCCCTCATAGCCCCCGAAAATCAGCCGTGCCTTCGAGTCCCCCAAAAGCAAATATAGGGGGGATGATGTGTGTCGGTGTCTTCCCTTACCTGAGCGCTCCCGGGGGAGCCCCGCAGAGGGGGTGTGTGCTGGATTCGCCTTCTTTTGTCCCGCCGTGGCCCGCAGCAGAAACTTCCCGGGAGCGGGTCGGGGGACTGGGGGGCACCCCAGGGCTCCTGAGGCCGATGCGGGGAAGCCGGGCTGCGCCGGGAGAGGGGGGCCGTGGCCGGGGAGAGCTGCACATCCTGGGCCGTGTTTATATGTAGAAAGAAGGGTAATTTGAGTGCTTATACCAAGAACCGGGGTTGTTAAGTTAGCAGGCAGGCAGCTAAACGGTGCCAAGTGCGGGCGGGGGGGGGCGGTGTGTGCGGGGGGGGAGGCTGGGGGTGTGTAAGAAATAAAGAGCAATTGTCAGAGGCGAACAAAAGGCGGAGGATGGAAAGGAGCTGGGAATCCCGGGGCAGAGCCCCTCGGCGTGGACTTGAACTTGGGCTTTGACACCGTCTGCGAGGCGGAGAGCGGCTCCGGGCAGACAGAGAAGGGGGTGGGAGACAACACCCTCTGTGACCCCCTTCCCCCAAAACATCCACCCTTGCAGCGTGGGGGAGGACTTTGCCTAAGGATGCGAGGGATGCGGGGGATAACCCAGCTGGGCTGAGCCCTGGCAGGCTCAGCGCACCTCCCGATGCGGGTGGAGGGGGGGGACCTGTCGGGGCTGGCCGGGGCCAGACGGCTGGGGGGGCCGCCCGGTTCTCACAGTCTGCGCCCGAGCCTGGATTCTCTGCACGTCCCGGCCGGTCCCCCCTTTGCCGCTATTCAGCACTTAATTGAACATTAATGGCAGCTGGGGATGAGGTCATTGGAGCCGGCTTTTCTCACACATTTTTCATGCAAATCCGCTAAACTCTAAACAAATTTGAATAAACCCCCCTTTGTGCGGGCCCTCCATGGTGTTTTTCCACGGGCCACTCCGCCTGTCTCTGCACACTTCATCCGGGGAGGGGGGAGCGGCGGAGAAATGAGGGGATGTGGGGGGGGTCCCTGCCTGGGCCTGAAGTACTGGGCAGAGCCGTAACACCCAGAGTGTGTCCTATGTGGGGCTCCCAAATCCAGACACCCCCACCACCCACAAGATGTACATCGCACTGTGCCATCACCTCCTTTCGCATCCCTCCATGGTACTGGTTCCCCAAGCAATATCTCTTAGCAACACCAACTCACACAGTAACACCTCGATAACATCAGTCCACCCCGAGTTATATCAGCCCCCCTTCAAGTAACTCCAACCCCCCACAGCAATAACAGCCCCCCAAGTAGCATCAGTCCCCCCAGCAACCCAAATCCCTCCCAGTACCACCAGTGCCCCAGCACCCCTTGCAGCACTTGGCAATCGAGCTCCATTGCCAATCCGTAAGGTGCTTGTCAGGTACCACGCAGGGTAACGGCATGCAGAACCCCTTGACCCCCTGCTCCGTGCCGCCGCAGCCCCCAGCTCAACCCCATTAGCATCCCTGTGCGCCCGGCCCCCTGCCCAGCCTTGAACTTGGCCATGCCGGGCTGCGCTCCTTCTGCCTGCCTGGGCTCGCACAATGCCGGCCTTGACCCATTGTTTGCTTTTTTTTGGGTTTCAGCTGGGAAAGCGGCCACCTCGCGCAGCCTGCCCCGAGCACGCCGGGAGCTGGGCACAATGGGGAACCCTGCTCTGCAGGCAGAAGGGCTCCAAATCATTTGAGAGACATATTCATTATATTCTTTCACAGGGGTCTGTTTGCATTGGGTTTAGCGGTTACTTCCCAGACGGGGTTCAGACCAAATAAAGATCATTTAGCAGCGAGGGATTCACTCGGGGCTTTCAGGGAAATGTGCCTGATGCAGGGTACGGCACGGCCCAGCCACTTGGCACTCAGCTGCTCCCACTTCCCTCTTGATTTTCCAGGATTTATTTTGTGCCCGTTGCCTCTTCCATCTTGAGACTGCACCAAATCACACAGCTCACTTTTGCAAAACGGAGAGTTTATTTTCAACAGTGCATGGGGTGGGGGGATTTTAATGGAAGAGAATTACAGCCAGTACGTTTCTCTTACAGAAACAGAGAGGGTGCAATAAAACAGCGGCAGGGCTGCCTGGCCCAGACAGACTCACAGTTCTTGGGCCTCCAGCACAGTAACATCGGGACGGGTGTGCTCCTGCAGCTCCACACACTCAGGAATAAAGAGCAGCAAGAGCCAAGCTCTGCTCCATGAGCAAAGCCCAGTGCCAAAATCTCCCTCCAACCTCCATACACTCAGTATTTTGCCAAGTGAGATGGTGGCTTGCTTAATCTCTGCCTAAGCCCTGTGGTCCTGCTCTGGGGTATTTAGGGCACCAAAGGCAATGTACAGAAGTGATGTGGGATGGTCCACTGGCTCCCTGTGTTGCCCTGGCTCCCTCCCCATCGCCGGATCAGCAGGATTTGAAGCGATGCAGAAACTCTCTGTGTTCATGAGCCAAAGCTGCCTCCTCTCTGGGGCCATCGGCAAGGCAGATCGGGAGCCTCCTGGAGAAACTTGGAGATGTCAGACGGCAAGTCCAGGAGGCAGTAGTCAACTGCAAGAAGGAACTCACAGGCTTGAAAAGTCCTCTCTCCACTCACTGGGATCTGTGAAGGAAAAAATACAGCAGATACAATCTCTGGCAGGGAAACGGTCCAGCAGTACTTGGCTGAGAACAGACCAACTCGTCTCACTGATGGAGCAAAACTGTAATGCTCCTTCTCACCAAACATTTTCCATGACTCTGAGCCATTATACCCCCTTCCCAATCTGGAAAACTCTGGTCCCCAAGACATTGAGCTCCCCCTGTGTCTGCCTCAACTCCTTACCTCTGCCTGCCCTGCACACCGCCAGGGAGGGGAGGGCTTGCAGCTTGTCCTTCCTCCCTAGGCTTTGGGGCATGGGATTACTCTGCATGTCAGAGCCACTAAAGGCACAGCCCTCTGATGTTTTAATCTTCATGTTAACTTTCCCTGCCCTCGGCGCCCTTGCCTGGCTGGAGAAAGTGATACCAGGCCACCGAGCTGGAGCCGAGGCTGTGACGCTCAGTGAAAGTCCCTTTCTCAGCTAACCCTGCATCTCCCAGGGTTTGTCCCACACATCTCCTCCCATTTTCCTCATTTTTTTTTTCTCTATTTCCTTTGCATGTTCCCCCTGGTAAGCACAGATCCCCTAGCACAGCCCTCAAACTCAGTCCCATCCCTTTTCCATCCTCTCTTTGCTTTGCTTATAAACTGTTATGCTGGAAGGAGCAAAGACTAATACAACTAATTCTCGAATACACTTGGATCCAGAGTGCAAAAGGAACCATCAGCTGGCTAATTTATTCTTTTTATTGCACCAAATTGTAATTTTATAAAATATTGCAAATTTTATAAAATATTTGCAAGCCCATTTTAAGAGATAAATCTTCTGTGTGGCTCTCTAATGAGCCGCCCTGGGAGTAGCCGGCATGTGATCTGCTGTAGGTCGCACCGCGACATTCCCGGGCTGCGACTGGATGAACCACCGTAACTCTTTGAACTGTGCAAATACTCTACACTCTGGGGTCCAGGCTGCAATTTTCATGGGTATTTTTTCTCTCTCTTAAAAATAGATCTTCTGTAACCCCTTTATTGCAATATTCATAAAGCATTTGATGGAAATCCAAGGAAAATCCCTTCCCTTTCGCAACTTTGAAGCAAGCCTAAAACTTAAGAGAGGCAGAAGCCCAAAGCCATCCCATGTGCACAGGTTTTGGGGAGCACCACAGCTTGTCTCTGGAGTGTTATGGTGCCAAGAGGAGAGATGCCACACTGCTATGTGTGTAGGGCAGAGGCAGGCTGCAAGAAGCCAAGGCTCAGCACAGCTTTATCCTACATGTCATTTGGAGTCACCCCCAAGGTACCCCCAAGGCGCAAGGATGCTGAGGTGAGGGCAAATAAGATTGGAACAGCGGGTGTGCTTTCCCAAGCTCAGGAGAAGAAGAGGAGGCTGAACTCTTGTGCTCATCTGGGCAAACCCTTGCAGGGTAAAGACCTCTGCCCTGGGCTGCCCTCCCTCTGGGCAGGCTGAGCTTGCTATGACATACAGAGAAACTCACCTGTGGTGCAGATAGAGAGGATGCTCATTGGTACGAGGCACCATCCCACCCTGGAAATTATGCCCTGCCTGCCCACTGGGTTTGTGCCTTCTGGTACTTGGTAACTGGGGCCAGGAGGGGCTGGGATGACTCAACTATTTGACCTGAGCTTCAGGAAAGCCCGAACATCCTGCACGCACTTTCTTTGTGAGCAGAGTTCAGTCTAGCATTGTGGGTACCTGCAAAAACAGGGCTCCACCAGGACCCAATCCCAGCCCAACACTGCCCTCCCTCCCCAGCTCCCTGCACAGGGAAAGCTTTCTGCAAAGCAGCACATGGATTCATTCTCTCTCCCTCTCTTTTTAAAAACTATGCATAAATGTTTGCAACTACAGCTCAGCCCCTGCCCTAGCACTTGCTCCTGTACCTTCCTGTGCCCTTACAAAGCCAGTGCTGAGTTTATACACTGACAAACTGCCCCTCCACAGCTATTCTCTGCAGTAGGAAGGGCAAAAAAATCCCCTCCAATAATGGCAAATGGATGCAGGACGCTCTGCCTAATCAGATTCCTATCCCCTATTGAGGCCAGAAAGGAGGGACCCTGCTCCTCCCCTGCCCTCAGCCCAGCCTCCGCTTCACCAGCTCACACGGAGAAACTTTCTGGACAATTTAATCTCGCCAGGGTGTTACTTAAGAAAAACCTTTTTCACTGTCAATTTTACCCTCTTCCTTCTTTCACCCCCCCCCTTTTTTTTTTCTTCCCTCCCAGCCTTGATTGAATTTTGCAAGCCCCTGATATCTTTCTTTTTGTAGGGGTGCCCGCTGCTTATGCAAATACCAGCCTTTCATACTGCCTCCTTGGCTCAAGCTCTCCAACTTGAATGTGACCGAAAGCTGTGCTGTCCCCTGCTAACTCCTTAGCACAATTACACCTCCATCCTGCTCCAGGGGCCTGGGGAGGAAGGGGGGAAATAATTTTAAACTAATGACACGTGCTGTTTGCTCTGGATAATTACAAGGGAGCTTCAGCTTCTAAGAGCTATGAAATATTCTGTTTGTCGGGGCGGGAGGGAGGCTCCGTGTTACGCCTACGCTGTGAGTTTTATCTCCTGGTGGAGATGCTCGCATGGCCTCTCGAGGCTCACTCCATCTCATGCTCGTCCTGTGCACCTGGACAAGCATTTACATTTCCTACGGAGGAACTTCTCAGTGCTTTGGGCTATGGGAGAGAGGAGAAGGCGGCTGACATTTTTCTTATCTCAAGTTACAATTTCCTGCAAGCATCAAGATAATAAAACATCGGCGATGGGCAAGCCGAGCGAAATGAATGTGTCGGCTGGCTCTCCCACGGCAGCGCGCAGAGGACTAGGGAGAAAGGACACCCAAGGGATGCGGCTGCTTCGCCGGCTCTTGTTTGCATCGTGGCCCTGCTGTTATTGTCCTCCTGCCTTGCCTGCTGGGGAAGTTTATGTGGAGGGCTTTTGCTAGGGCGAGGAGGAGGAGGGGAGTTTTCCCCAAAAGCACCCAGGAATCTGTCAAAAGAGGGACAGAAAAGAGAAGAAGAAGAAGAAGGGAGACAGAGAGTGGGAACGTCAAGGACCCCTGACTAATGAATAGCAAGTTTGCCCTTGAACCTCCCTGGGCTTTGCCATTCCCAGGCTCCAAACAAGGGCTGATGCATGCTTGGGCCCAGCTGCAGGGGGACTGGGCTATGGTTCATCTCAGACACTTTGACAGCCCGGGCCTTTTCCCCGCATAGCTCAGACTTGCCTAACTACTCCCCTGGCAACAGCTCAGTGCAGGAACCTGCGCTGAGGCCCTGCCTGCTGCATACAGAAGTGTGAGGAGGAGGGGAGCTGCTGGGAGAAATTAGCTGGAGACCGGCTTAACCCATCAAATGCTGGGCAGGCGTCACCAGCCACCACCCTTTGCTCAGTCCTCGGCCCGGTTGGCCAAGTGCTTGTGGAGGAGCAGGAGAGCAGCAGCGGTGCGTTAGATGTGGCAAGCAGCAAGTCCCATGACCTGATACTTCACCAAGACCTGGTGCCTGGGACCTGGTGGGGCTGAAGGTCCTCATGGTGCCAGGGAGGTAGGAGGGAGTCGACTGGAAAAGACCACTGGACACCAAGTCGGAAGTGCGGTGGGGACAGGGCGTCTCTGCCAGCCAAAACGACAGCTCGGACTGGACAAGAGAGGCACAAACTTGCCATGGCCGCTCTTTCTGCATTGCAGATCAAAGGCAGGGGACAAGCTGGCCTTAAGAGCTTTGAATGGCTGGAGAAAACAGGCACGAGCACCCAGCAGCTCCAAGGCGCGACCCAGAAACGTTCCCACATCCCAGCCCCATATAAATCAAGGGGGATAAAGAGGGGGGCTCCAACCCAGCCTCTGTTTTTACAGAACATCTTTCATGTGCAGCCCCTGAGAGAGAGGGCTTTGCTGAGCTTGTTAAGGATGGCTCCTGCGCCAGGCAGAGAGGGGGACGCACCATATGGAGAGGAGAAAAAGAAAAGGGGACACTGAAAATGGAAAATTATGCAAAGCAGGAGGAGAGGCGCTGGGGGAAAGTGGGGGAGGGAGGCAGTGAGGTGGTGGGGGATGGGGAGAGAGTAGGCTGGGAAGGGAGACCTGACTTGGGGGACACCAGCAAACTGGCATGGGAGCAGTAGGAGGGAACAAAGTTTTCCAAGACCAGGTGCAGAACAGCTCTTGGCACCCTTGGGTGCTGTCACCGTGGGACAGCTTTTTCAGCCTGGCCTTCCCTGAGTGGGTCTGGGCTGTGCCAGGGCAATGCCCAGCTGGACCATAGTGGATGCACCCTGCATCCAGGGCTGTGCAGTTCTGGGAGATGCAGCAAAACAGGGTCTGTGGTGACCTACTTCAGAGGTGTCCTCAGGACCTCTGTTACTATGGCAATGATGTTGCAAGAAAACATTATGGGTTTTTTGGTCAAGATTTTTGCTTTTAATCAATCACAAAAACTGGACTCAAGTACTGAGGTGCCAAGGGCCTTGTAAGAAATGGCCCTGAACAGCAGCAACAGCAGCAAGAGCCTGAATGATCTCTGGGTCTCAGCTGCCCGTGCAGCGACTGTGAGCACTTGGGTGAGTTAAGGAGAATCTGAACACAACTGCCAGAACTCTTCCCTTCCCCTTGATTCCTGGAAGGGCCTGATGGAATAGGGTGGGCTGCAGTCCCCCTGCGTTGTAGAGATGCTGGGGGTGCTTTGCAGGCAGAGGAGGGAAAATGAACTTTCCAGTCCCTTATGTGTGTGTTATTGCCCAGCTTGTGCTCCAACTCCAACATCTGGCCTAATGTCACATTTGGAGAAATGACTCAGTTCTTTCGCAACCCAACTGCTGAGCTCCTTCTTGCTCTCGTGGAAACCTTGGCCACATCCTGGCTTCTGGGCTCTGCTCACCTTTGGATAACCACCCACACTGGCATCGTGACCAATCCTCCAACCCAAAGCCACCCTGTGCCTCCAGCTTGCAGGACTCTGTGCTGGCTCCCTGTCCATGAGCCAAAACCACCTTGCACATCCTCACTGGGTGCCAGCCCCCTCCTCCAGCCCATCTTTCACCCCGACATGGAAAGCCATCCACTTGGTCCTCCAAAAATCCTCAAGTTCAGTGGTTGCTGTTCTGTCTTCCCTACTTGGTGTCCCCTCCATCCTGTTCCCGCCTCCCTTCAGCTCTTCTCTTGATGGCTTTCGTTCAGAGCAGCTGGTGCTTTTCCTTCACTCTCCTCAGCATCAACCAACACCCAGGAACACAAACTGCTCCTGGCTTACCATCTTTCCTCCCTCTTGGCCCTGGCACAGCCTTTGCTTTCACACCCATCTCTACCACACTGCTCCATTTTTTTTAATCTCCTTCTCTCTTGTGTTACATCAGGAAACCTTCACTCACTGCATCCGAAACGGATCATTCCATTATTCCCTTCTACCATCCCTTATCTCCATTTATCATTGGTAAATTTCCCATCAGCCCTCACAGTTACCCCACACCCCCAAACCCACGTTTCAGGGAGGCATGGGGCACACTCACACGGTGTGAGTGTACAGAGATGGGCTGGTACACGGGCAGGCGTGGGACTGTGCCTGCAGAGATGGGCACACTTGCCCCAGCATATACATGTTCCTGCCTGCACATGCCAACACCTACATGTTCCTGCCCACGTTCCTGCTGCCAAACCCGAGGCTGCAGGAACTTGAGGAGAGCTCTTGTTCTCCCCCAAGGCACAGGTGTTATTTGTGCAACACGACTGCAGGCTGGGATTTGGGCTGTTTGGTCTTACAGTCACTAGACAAAAATGATGCTGCGTCCACCTTCTAGTTTCTTCAAGAGCTGTGCCCTGGAGTAAGGCTACATGTATTGGCCAGATCCTCCATAAAGCCCTGGAATAAGCTGTAGGCACTGAAGAGGATTCATTTAAGCAGCACACAAAGAAAAATAGCAAAAAATAAAGTTCATGGGGGCACAAGGAAAACAGAGCTTCCACCCACAGAGCAGCTGTGTGGGGCTCCGGGGACAGGCAGGCAACGTGGGAGATATTTCAGAGGTTGCTCTGAAGATGATGCATTTGCAATCGCTTCCATTCTGCAACTAGTAGAGGTAAACTGAGTTACTGCAGACACACGTTTCAATCCATGTACCTTCAATTACAGGTGCATATCCTGGACTGCTTTAAGGCTGGCAAGGCACTGTGGCAGAATGATGCAAAAGTGAGATGTGCCTTCATAGGAGAGGAAAAAGAGGGATCCTGACACAGGCAAGCAACCGCCCCTCCACAGCCAAACACAGGCAAAGGGGCTGCTTGGTGTTCTCACTGCAAATTCCCACTTGCTAAAAATGGGGAGCATGGTGTGGGGATGTGGGGTGCACAAGGGATTCAGGGTGTCCTTTGGATCAGGCTAGCCTCAGCTGCTGTGTTGGAGGCTGAACCATTTCCAAGGAGGATACGGCAAGAACAGCGAGTCCTGCCCAAGTGACAGTCCGAAGCATTGGCACTTTGTCCTGATTCAACCTTGCCCCAGATTCCCGCCCCGGCGTGCATCCAGGTTTATTTCTCCTTGACCCATCTCCATCAAAAGAAGCGTTGTTACAAGTCTCCACTCTGAGTTTCTAGTCTACAAATAGAAGCAAAGCAGCACCTGTTCCAGAGCTGAAAATTCCCTCTAAACCTTATTTTGATGCCTGTCCTAGTGAAATAAACCTTTGTAGACCATGCCCCTTGTATGAAACGTTAAATATTTCAGCCTGCAGCAACAGAAGACATCAATACAATATTAAACTATACAATTGCTATATGTCCCTGCATTCCCACTCCGGCTGCAGAGCTGCATCGTGAAGGAGCAGCTCCAGTACACCTTCCTCTGGGTGGGGAACAGCGAGCCAGCTGCCTCGAGCGCTGGGGCATGACATTCTTGTCGGGCAGCAGAGCTGGCCCTGCCACCCCACACAGAGAAGCTGTGCCATGGGAGCTGCTAAAAGAGCATTTCATTTCCAAACAGGGCCCTGGAGACCTCTTGTGTGAGGGGCTTGACGGAGTGAGCCGAGGGAGCGCAGAACAAGGAGACACAATCCCAGGCTGAAAACAAGCCAGACCCCAGGCTCATTGGACCTTTTTTCTCTACACTAGGGTTCAGGTTGGTCTATTCCCTTGAATCAATGCATCCCTCCTATGCCACCACCGATGGGGAAATGGTGAAATGGGGATTTTTTTTGCCTCCTTCTTCCCCCCATTTCCCTCCCCTAACTCCTTTTCCGCATCATAAGCAAAGTCCTAATAAAGCTCCCATCACCACTGCCAGCCCTGCACCATGCTCCCAGCATAAAAGAGATGCAAAGCCACGCTTGGAATCTGATTCCCCGGCTTTAAACGTTGCTCTGCCAGCAAAGTGCGACTTGAAAGCTCCCCTGTCACAGTTACAAAGCTCCGAACAGCCCTTCCTCGGATAATCACGCTTATCTCCAGATTAAGAAAGAGAGACCTGCAGCTGAGGCTGGTCACATGGGCTGGGATGTGGGCAAATCTCTTTTAAACAATCCCCATATAGCTGTGACCTCCACCACAGCCGAAACACACCGTCCCTTGTCCCTCAGTCCCAGTCAAAAACCAGCTCTGGAGACATGACAGAGCATGCGAGAGATCACACTGGAGAGAGCGGGGGCAGGAAGGGAACCAGGGAGAGGAGTGCGAAAGTGATGGAGAAGAGGAGGATGAGAAAGCTGGAAGGTGAAATAAGTAAACGGAGGATGTGGGAGAGGAATAGGATGTGGTGGAGAGGGAGGAAGAGTGCACGGATGGAGGGGGAGGATGATGAAGGACAGGGAGGTGTCTGCTACTCTTCCTACTAGGGATTAGTCCTCCCTGCACTGTCCCCAGGTTAACTCTTCCCGCTCTGTCCCCACCTGGCAGCCTGGCCCGATTACGTGACTCCAGCTGTGCCAAGCAGCCTTGGCAGGGCGAGCGCGTTACCTACTTTGCTGCCACGGATTCATTAAGAGGCTTTGCTTGTGTGGGAATAGTCATCCCAACGGGGAAAGAAAGGAGGGAAAAAAAAGCAAGCCATTCTGCAGATCAACCTGGCAAGGAGCTCTGACAAAGCGGTTTCCACAGCTCTGCCCAGAGGAGCTTGGGAGCAGAATTAAGGAGAGGCAGGGATGGGCAAATGGGAGAGAGGGGTGTGGGGATGGCAGATGAGCTGGAAGTGGTCCCCAGCAAGGCTCCTGCTTGAGGACAAGGCACTGGCCAGAGAGGGTACTGCCTTTGCTGGTGCCTGGTTCTTCTTTGTGATTAAAGTGCACCTTGCATCTGTGTAAGGTGTGGATGACACATTCACCCTGTGAGCAAATAGAAGGTCCGAGCAACTGCACAGTGATTTTTTTCTGATGGCAGGTTCACTTCTTACAGTCATGTGTGATTAACACAATTACTTCTCAATGGAGGAACCCAAATGGCTCCAAAATAGGCACAGATGCAGAGCATTGGGGCTGGACCTCTCTGAGGATGCACACGATCTGCTGGCACGGACTCAGGGTTTCCAGACGAGGGGCTTGGCCACTGACTGCAGCTTGCCGGGAGGGACCGCAGTGCTGCCTCCCCGGCTGATCATTATTCACCCTGTGCAATTAGGCACCGCTGATAAGTCACATGAAATTGCCTTTGTTCTCCAAGTGGATGACCTGCATTTCACAGGAGTCCCTTTTTCCTGCACATTACTTATCAGTTGCCCACCATGCCAACGGCTGGAACGGCCATGAGGGTTTTGTGACAGTCTTCGGGCTGGTCCCAAGTGTTCCCTTGCAGAAGCCCTTTGTAGGTTGATGGGTGCTGCATGGCCCTGCCTGCCTTCTCAGACTTCTCTGAGCACAATGGAGAGTTGTTTGTCCCAAAGCCCACCCTGCCCCACCAGGGAAGTGTCAGTTCTCCTGCAGGATGGTGACTTTGCCACTCCCTGGCTACTTATCATCTCTTCCTGTCACCTCCGAGCTCCCTTCCTAGCAGCAGAGGAAAGCCTAGTGCAGCTGCAGAGCCAGTGAGGGAAGGGCTGTCAACCCAAAACCCACTGATGCAAATGGCCAGCTTGCCTTGTTCATCATGACCTTCCCTTTCCTTCCCAGGCCAGACCACCAGAAGGGAGTCAATCCCATGCTGTGCTGCTCTGACCAAACCATATCCCACCCAGGCTCCTTGCAGGATCATCCCTGCACCATGGTGTCTGCTCCTGCTCTCCATCCCTTCACTGTCAGCACCAGGACCTTATCACAGAAGAAAAGTAGATGGGAGCCAGCACAAAGCTGGGTGCTACCAAACTCCACTGCAGACAAGTCATGCTGCAGCAAAACTTCCCAAAATCACCTCCGCTTCAGAGCAGGTTGTGCCTGCCCTTTCTGCTCAGAAGCAGATAGAAATACAGGAAGAAAAGACATCTTGCCCCATTCTAGAGATTCTTCTCAGTCTGTTCAAGAAATGTACATGGGGTCTTAAGTGTTGTTGATTTAAGGGAAAAGATGCAAAGTTAATTTAAACAGGAAATTAATTAGATGTGAACTAGTGTTTACATCCCTACGTGTACAATGAATTTTTGTGTGAATGTACAGAATGCAGATGGATGGATGGATGGATGGATAGATGGATGGATGATAACAGCATTCTAGGAATGACATTATGTGCTGGTCCATATGCTGGGGATGTAGACTTTTCTCTGCATTGGTAATTAATAACTCTATGCTGAGCAAATGTTGATAAATCCTTTACAGTGCACATTATCTTTGTCTTTCCAACTCCTGTTCTGCATTTCCATTTGGTTATTTCCACTGCTCCACCCCTGGCACCCAGGCACTTCACTTCCCTCCTGCATTTTGTAACTGGTAGTGGATTTGACTCCCTTTATGGAGAAGCAGACAGAGGTTTTCTTGCTGAGGCTTTGTGTGAGTGATCACATGTGTATGTGTTTATACAAAGATGGATACAAATCCTATGGAAATAAACACCTTTTAAAGGACTTGAGAGAGAGACACAGGGCAGAGTAGAAGAAAGAACCAACGGACCCTCAGACAGACAATCAGCAAAGATGAAGAGAAAGACCCAGTGAACCAAAAAAAGCCTCGGTTCTCTTTTAAACTCTCCGTGATTTGCAAAGAAAGCAGCAGATCCCATCACTGGGCAGCCCAGCTCCATCAATGTACCAGAAGTCGCAGTAACCCTCACCCCTTCTCCCAGCTCTGCACAGCTCAATTACCCCAGGCTGCCAGGCTGTACTGAGCACTCCCCTGCCGCCCTGCATCTCCCCCGCCGCCGAGACAGCTTTTGCCAATGGAAGGAGTACAAATATATTCATTGGCACCTTATCAGACATGCATGCAAAACTAATTAACATGGGGAGACATGCAAGCTGCCACCCAGCCACAAATACACACCCACGAGCATGCACACACACACGCACGCATGCACAAGGCAACCCTTGTCTAGGGGGACATTCAAAAGGCTTTGTCACTAATTTAGGCATCTGTCTCAGTCTGGTCTGGTCCTCCTGGCTAGGCTGGAGTTGTGGTTTTTTTCCCACTCTGTTTGACAATGCTGGGAACATGCCCGGAGACCCCTCATTCAAATCACCCCTTGACAATGGTCTCATTGTGTGAGCATATAGAAAAGGGAAAGGATGGGGGAGAAGATGTGGAAGGGGGGTAAGGAATTAAAATGTGAACCCAAGGAAGTGTTTACTAACACAAGCCTCGCAGCTGCCCCTTCTCTCCTCCACCCCCTTCTTCCGCCCCTGGTCACTCCAATGGCCCAGCTTGTCCCCAGCGCGAGGCGGGTGACGGGGTGGCAGGGAGGTGGGACAGCTGAGTGGGAACAGGAGCAGGAGAACGACTGGGAGCAGGGCTGCATGAAAATGCACGGAGAGATGGCAGACCGGAGGGACGAAGCCTCAATGAACTCAAGTCTTCAGAAGCAGGGGGGCACACACGGGTTTGGGAAGAGAATATGGAGCCAGAGACGCCTTGGAGAGGATTAGTAACTTAAAATATCCAGGGAAGGACATCTTCATGCAGGAGCAAGGGATTTATTGGTATAACTACTTCAAGGCTTTCCAGGCAGGGACAAAAAGTGTTTAAACGTGGCCCCGTGGATTACAGCAAGGGAGCAGAGTCACCACATGGTTTGGACTGTTCTCTTTGGTGCTGCTGCCAGACAGGTTACAGAGAGAGAAGGGAGGGAGGGAGCAGCAGGGTGTTAAGGCTGGGGGCTCAGGGAATGGACCAGACTCCCTTCAGTACCCGACTGTCTGCTTATTGCTATTAATAAATATCAGGAGAACAAAAAAAATAGGAATAAATGCCCCAAATGCCACGCCTGGGGAAGGAAATAGCAAAGGTGCAGATGGGAGGTGTTAGCCCACAGCCCCACCACGCTTGGCTGCTCTCGGCAGACACCGTTCAGCTGGAAATGCCCACGAATCAGCAGAGCAATGGGAACAGGAGCTGGGGAGGGAGGGGAAGATGATGACAACATTTTCCATATATGCAAATGCATCTGCTCAAGATACCCAGAGGGAGACAAAACAAAGAGACCTCACAGAGGCTGGCTCCGAGACCCGCACAAAGCCAGTTACCTCCGTACACCTATGCTGTTTCCACATGAAGATCTGCACAACGTGAGATGCGATGCTCCTCAGAGGTTCCCCCCATGTGAGCAGACACCAGCCCAAAGAAAGCCTGGTTGAGGAGCCCAGTAAAAGCCACAAACACAAATGCCACAATCCTACATCCTCCTACACAAACAGATGCACCTTAGGAGTACAAAACTATTCCTGTCCATCAGCTTAGTCAGAGAAGAGAAAAGCTGTGATGCAAATCCCAAAGAGCCCTGCCTCAGTGGGGAAGAGTTAGTCCAGCACCCCCAACATTGCTCCTGCAGCCAGATCCTGGACCTTTGTTTGCTTTCCATAAGAGGAAAGCTAAGACATTTCTGAATGTCTCTATAAAACAAGGCAGTGCAAAACACCACACAGAAACCGAAGAACACGCATGACGGCAAAATGTTTCCTTCCCACAACCACTGCCACAAAACGAAAGTCACTTGTGCAAACATTCCTGCTTAAAAAAAGGGAAGCTACTGCCAAGTAAGTAAATCTGTGCTTTTTATCCAAACAAGTGGTTGTGAGCAGTTTATTGAAACATTCCTCTGCCCCAATATACAGCTCTTAACATACAGTGACACGCAGGGGCTGGGGGACAAAGCTGTGGTTTTAATAGGGCAATACAGACACCAAATGAAATAAAACCCTACAGAGATCAGCTTGCCAGGGCTCAAGGTTGGGAAAAGCTATTTCACAATAAAGAGAAACAAGGACACTCACGATTCTGCTCTCATTTCTGTGCTGTAAATTTGGGCAGCTTTTACCTAACACAATTAAATCCTCACTTAGGATTTCACCCGGTGAAGCTGAGGGCAGACCTCAGTACAAGAACCACCTCTGCGCTCTCTTCCCCTTGAATTGCTCTGTGGAGGTCAGAAGGAGTTGTGAAAAAGTTGAGTGAAAAAGCAGGGCTATTCATAGCTCCAAGAACAACGTGGTCATTTCAAAGCCCCATCGAACTTCCTCTTGGCTGTTCTTTCCTTCATCAGTGATTTGCCCCTTTGCTCATGGAGCCTTGGTTGCAGGGGAGAGTCACTACCAGCCTCGTAAGCACTAGGATTCAAGGGTATTTGGGTACCTCCTTCCCTTTGCCTCTAACAGGAGCTGAAGATCCCATCAACCCATCAATACATCTGCTTTGTGCCACTGGAGTCTGATACTTCCTTTCCGATACCCCAAAGGTCCAAGTGTAGGTTCCATGTAAGACCCTTGCAAGAAACCATGCAAGAACCTTTGTTATTAACACTTATTCGATTATTCTTTAAATTTTACCTTATTCCTAGAGGGTGCATTTCAAAAGCTCTTTTGCCCATGAGCACAGTTTAATGCTGGATTTCACAAGCAACAAGTGATAAAACTCCTCACCTATTTGCACCACATCAGTAAAGTTACCTCTGGAGTATGATCTTAAATCCATACATGCTTTTCCCTTTAGACATTGAGAGGTGTAAATCTCAACATCTCATTAAACAGCTCTGCAGGTCACTCAGAATAGACTGCCTCACAACATAACTTTTCGGCTGGTCACTACCCAAGAATGGATGATTTTACATGACATTTATTCATGCTAATTGCAGAGGCTGTGGTCTGGTTGCCCAGCAAGAGTGTAAAAAAAATACAGTTTAGATGCATAAATGCTGGCACCATCATAGAAAGCACGATGGGACTGGAAATATATCCCTGGGTTTCAAATGCAGCACAAGACTTAGAGCAAGTCCTCTACAGATGAAGGTTTATCAGGAACAATGCCCCTCCCACCCTGAAATGACCCACAGAAGGCAGAGAAGGGCATGTGCAAGGCTGCAGGGACTATGGAGAAATGAACTCTGCTGCATGTGCAGGAACCTGCCATGGGGAGAGCACACGCGACATTTTACGTCACTCACAAAGCCTACTCTGTCCAATAATG
Source organism: Tapera naevia (assembly GCA_033556795.1). Taxonomy (NCBI): domain Eukaryota; kingdom Metazoa; phylum Chordata; class Aves; order Cuculiformes; family Neomorphidae; genus Tapera; species Tapera naevia. The sequence continues at coordinate 3,301,697 of JAUMJJ010000076.1, read as the reverse complement.
TGGGGAAGTAAAACAAAGCATGAAATCCAGGCATAAATTAGCATCCCTCTAGTCTAGCTTTATTTGTGCTGCTGCTGCTGCTGTGGATTAGCATCTAGCTGGCTGACAGGGTGATAGGCAGACAGAAACAGGGAGAAATAAAAAAAAAATAATAATCAATGGGTGTCTTTTTTTCCCTATGGTTCCTGGGATGTCTGCCGTCAAAGTGCAGACAGTGCTCATCCCTCTAGGACCAGAATTTTTCCATCTTCCTAGGAAAGCAATAGGCTCTGCACAAAAGCAAATCCCCCTGAGATGTTTTTGCCTGCACCCTGCAAAGCTGGCACTCGTGTGACTGCAAGCCCAGTGTGAACCTGTCACATCCACAGCCCGCATCCCTCCGGCACCCTCAGCATTGCTCCACCAGTGTTTCCAGAGAGTCACAGAGCCCCGGGAGAAGTTATGGTGTGGGGCTGGGAGACTTTGAAGATGGCACCTTGCCGCAGGCACGCATGGGGAGCAGACGCCCCAGGATTAAGTCTGGATCATGTACACCAGTGCTTGGGGCTGCTGCTTCCTTCACTGCTCACAGCCACAGCTGGGTTTGGTACCTGATCCCAGATGACATGACCGGGATCTCATGCCGGCATCTCCTCTCAGTTTGTATCTTAAATGTGTCACTGCCAGCTCCTCGGGCAGGGGGACCTGCAGAGAGCGTTCATCAGGCTGTCACACAGCCTCCTGCTCCTCAGGGCTGCATGGCAAAATGAGTGGCCATCACCAGAGATGTCTCTTCTCCTCGGGCTTGAGCCCACCTGCCCCTTCTGAGCTGAGCCATGAAGAGACAATGCTAAAGAGGTGGCAGTACTGATGGCTGCCATCCCAGTCCTTCCCAAGCTAGACAGCCCTGCCAAAGAACGTGTTGCTGCCTTAGCAACTTCGGGCAGCAGAGGAGAAATGGGATGTTCAGGGAGGATGACACCAATGTGGCACTCATGCCCAGACTGGGGGAACAGCAGCAACAAACTTGACTGTGTTCAAAATGAACTGCAAAATCCATTTCCACCCTCACTGAGCCATTCACAGCTTGGTTTGGCTCTCAGGTCATAGGAGATCTGTAGTCCCTGCTTGTCACTTAAAGAACCAAACAGAGAGCTCAGTTTTTAGGCTATGGAAAGAAAATTTTCAGCCGCTTTCAAAGGTGGCCTAAAAAATACAGGCTAATTTTGCATAGCCATAAAGTGAGTCCCTCAGGAGCAGAGGGCGGAGTCTGAACATCTGAGTGTCCCTCTGCCTGCCAGTGTGACACTTACTGAACGGGTCTGATCAGAGGACACAGGTCTGAAAATTCCCTGGGATGTAGTGAATCCCTCCTTGGCAGAGCCCATGCAGCTCCCAGCCCCACAGTCAAGTGTGCTGGCCCCATCGAGCACTGGTGCCAGTAATGCCAGGCTGACCCCAGTGGCTGGGTTCTGCCTCTGCAGCAGGAAGCAGGCAAAGCCTTGCTTGCAGCAGGCATCTCTGGCTGCCTCTGCACGCCCCATACCCAAATGGCTCAACACAGGCAGTACTTCCCCAGACAAGGCACAAGAGCACTTTCTCGGGAGGCAGCCACTGCTGGGAATAGCCCAGGCAGAGGGGATGTATCCCCATTCCTCTAGCTATGCCTCTCCAAGCATGCATTGCCTAAGAAATGCATGGAATAAGGCACACCATCACCATCCTCATCCCACTGCACACAGGGCAGTCCCCTCTACACCCACACCCCCACAGAGAAACCTGTGGAAACAGCCCGTGGTTTCAGCAGGGTGGTTTCTTCTAGGTGCTGGGAAGGAAGGGAAGAAGGCTGAAGACAGTGCAGAAACCTGAGCTTTTGTTTCCCAGCCCTCAGCCATGTTGTGTGCTGTCAATTAGGTCGCAGAGAACAGCCACTTCCTACCGCATCCTCAAGCTGTTGCAGCAAAAGCAGGCACTCCTTTAACCTCTGGCATTTGGGGATGGAAGGAGGCAGATTCTCCCAGAGCCTAGAGAAATGCAGTGAGCTGCAGGAAAAAAATCTTCCTTTTGAAAGGAGAAAGTTCCCTAATGGGCTTTTCCAGCCAGTACTTATCTACATGAACCGTTTGTTTTCTCCCCAAGTTATCAGTTTGTTCTGCCACATGACCCATCAATCTGATCGTATGTGAAACGCATCTGATGGGTTCCAGCCCAGCATCCTCTCACGAGCTCTCTGTACTTCTACTCTGCTCCTCAGTGCCACACCACTGCAAAACCCAGCGTGGGGACAGTGCAGGACCACAACTGATTTAAATACTTGAACAAGTCCAGACTCGTGCATGCAGTTTGCTCTTCATTTCAGATAGCTCCACCACATTTCTGCATAAGATTAATTTAGATTTACACTGGTTACAGTGCATTCAGGCAAATGGCCACTGGGGCCAGGGTGATGTCTGTGAAATGTATCACAAATGGACTGAAGAAGCACAACCCTCTGAGACACTGGCCTGAGCGACAATGTGGGACATGTCTGCAGCAGCCCCAGGGAGATCCTGCATGGTCCCATGAGGACACCACGGGGACAGCACCTCCCCTTGTGGTTCTTAAGCAGAGCCTCCCACAGCACTGCACACAGTATGTGATCTCTCAGTGAGAGCAAGGACCAAATAAATTTTAAAAGGCGCCTTTTTTTCCCCCTAGTTGTGGCAGTGGGGAAGTCAAATGCTGTTTTGCAAGCTGTTCCCAGAGCAAGACAGACCCAAACATGTCCACAGGCACAGCCAGCTTGCATCCGTAGGGTCTCGTCCCCACCACCTCCACAAGCACACACACAGATGTGCATTTCTCCCTTGGTCTCTTACAGAATAGGGTGCCAGGGACCATTATTGCCTTCCATTGGCCAAAGCACATGCCACAGACTTTTGCTTTTAAGACTCTCTGTGCCTAGGGCCATATAAGAGTGGCTTGGACCACTCCTGAGAGTCATCAGTATACCCAGTGGTTTAAATGGGACCTGAGCCAGCCCCCATCTAACCCAATGTAATTCATAATACTTTGAGTTGTCAGGCTCCCTTTCACTCCCTGCTCAGCGTTATGCAGCATCCTAGACTTTCAGCCTTGAGCTCTGAATACCAGCAATCTGGATCCCCAAAACTCCTGGACTTGACTCCAAAAATACAAGTATTTGGAGGGATTTTTTTTTCAGAATGGTAATGCCTAAGCTCTATGAGGTCTGACTGTTTTCCAGCGTTTCCCCTGCAATGATAATGTCCTTAAAAACATTTATTTTTATTATATATTTTATTACCTTTAAGTGAGATCTGAGACTCTCAAACAGCCCTTGATTACAGTTGCTGGGGGTTTGCAATAGACACCCCAAATCCCAAGCTTTGCACTAAAATCCCTGTGACTCATTCTGGTGCAGCCTTGCTAGCTGCTCTTCTGCCCAAAAAGCACCTGCCCTTGAGACCAGGATAGTAGAAGGAGCGAGGAGAGCTGGAAAACAGCTATTTCTGGGAGTACGGATTCAATGGGGAGGAACAAACCCAAAAGCCTCTCTTAGCCTTGGTCACCAGCAGAAGCTGATTGTGAAGCTCTCACCAAATTTGTCTGAGTGAGAGCCAGAAGAAAAGACACATTGCTTCTGCCTTGCTAGATTTTCTGCCAAGCTTGTCAAGCAAGGTGCGTTCAACCATGGCCACCCAGCTTAAGCAAACCCAGCCTGACACCTTCTTCTTTGCACACCTTTCTGGACACCTCCCTCTGTTTTCTGCTGCCTTCCCTAAATCACAAAGCCAGCACCCAAGCTGGCTCTTCGCAGCCTCCCAGCCCCAGGCCTTCTGCCAACACCGTCCCAACGTGGGGCACGCAGGCAAAAGAGCTGCCGGTGGAATCCACACCAAGCGGCGCTGAGCACGACCTTTCAGCTTTACAATGGTAACCTGAATCCTAAATACTGGATTTCTAGGCACGCACTAAAGCCATGAGACAATGGAGACAGCGAGGCTGGGGCTGGCTGCAAGCCAGCTCTGTGCTGGGCCTGCCAGCACCCGATGTTTCCCATTTCCTTCTTTTTCCACCCTGGCAGATAAGCAAAGTCCCCCTAAGCCAGGAGGCAGGTGCACACACAAGGTCACCCTTGACTTGGGGACTGTGCATGACACACTCCCCATGGAAGGTGGATGCCCAAGAAGGAACAGAGAGGTGGCTTTCTTCCTCTCTCGCTCACCCTCTCGTATGAGCTTTGCTTCTCCTTTAATTGGTTTCATTCATGGCGGCCCTTTGCTAAATGTAATTATGCCAGGCTCTCTCCATCTGTCTGCGTTCAGGAAGAGCCATTGCTCTCTGTGGTTTCATTTTCAATCTTTATTTCTGCATTAATGCCTCCTCTGCAGCTCACATGCACAACAATGTCCAGGACCTCCTAGGCACCAAATGAAGATCAGGATTTGTCCCTGGGTCTCTTCTAGCTGGAAAGCCTATACCTCAGTCGCTCTCTGTAACCACCTCCATCTCTCAACAATACGTGCACAAACCAGTCCCTTTGCAGACACTCAAGAGCTGTCTGGGAGCCCAGGCAAGAGAAGATAGCTTGACTTTATCTCCACCCCACCTACGTAGAGGTATCTCTGCCCTGTCTTCCCAAGCCCAGTATATAAAGCAAGCCAAAGGAGATGTCTGCTCAAGTTGGCATGGACTGCTTTTCATATGAACACAGAATAATTCCTGCACGAACTAACTTGCTAATTTTCCCAGTCAAGAACGTAGACCAGGCGAACATGGCCAAGCAGTGGGGTTAACAAACCTCAGCTCTGCATGGCTGAGGCTGCAAAGTGCCCAAGACACCAGAAGCATTTTTTTCCCTTGGGGTACATTACCCAAAGCCCTTATGCCTTACTCAGCCACAGTAGGGAGATCCTGCGGGAAAAATGCTAAAGGAGCTGTTGGTTTACCGAGACACCAAAGCCAGCGACACAGACCCTGGGCAACCAAGCACCATCTGGTGACCGCCGGCTCCCGACACAATAGCCCATGTTGGCATGTTTATGATGGAGACCAAAGGCAGATTCCCATTATCCCCATCAGATCCTGTGATGTGGTTTCAGGAGAAAGACCATGAAAAGCAGATGGAATGGCAGAAGAGAAAAGAAGGCAGGGAGACAGACAGACGCGAGAGATTTATATGAAGCTAAAGCGCATACCCATAAACATAGGATAAGTAAATAGCATGTAAGTATGAAATTAAATGCAGGGAATCCATGGCATCCAGTAATCAGTCAAATATCTTCTTCACCTCTTTTTCAGTTTATCATCGGCACTTTAAAATGAGATATTTATGCCAATAAGTAACCTTGTTGCATATTGTAACCCTGCAAATATTGTCTAGGATCTTAGAGATTCGTCCCAACAGACAATTCATTTTTACAGTTATTTTTGGACTCCCAGCTTTCGTGGAACACTGGCTCTCGATGTTGGATTTTATGCCCCTGAAACATATTTACAATGCATGGCATCTGTATTGTGTATTACACACTTAAATCATTGCTTTTCATTCATCTCTTATAAAAAAAAAAATATTGCAATATCCTGAAGCTCCAAATACTCAAATTCAAAATATTAATGCTGCATTTTTGGAGTAGAGCTATAAAATAACGTTGTGTTTTTAGATAAAGAAGGGAAAATCAATCAGGAGGAACATGGATTCCCAAGATCTGGATAGAAGGGGAGGTTGGATTTCACACCATGATAAATGAAAAAAATAAAAGCTGAAAATCTCACAAAGGTTTATTTTCTAAACAAGAACATAGAAACATTTTGTCACTTAAACAAAGGGAGGAGGGCAGGGGAGGCTCCGCATCCCTGCCTTGCTCTCTGCAACGGACAAATATTATCAGAAACAAAAAAGCATGGCATAGTTAGCAGGAGCAGAGCTCAGCGCTTTAGATTTAATGATATGTATTTAAGTTCCTTTTAGGGGAAGCCTTCTGCAATCATTGGGGGGAAGAAAAAAAATCATGGTTTTAAAGGCTTCTATCATTGTTGCCTACGAGCCGAAGAGAAAGGCACTTTCTTTGTCATCCGGGGGTTTATGGAAACACCTTAATGTGTCCTTTTCATAGGTGAAGCAAGGCGCACAAAGCAGCCGCGTGCCAACGCGTCCCTCCCGCCACCGGCAAAATAAATAAATGGAGGAACACGGGATGGCGGCCGCCGTAATCCCCCAGCAAAGCAGCAGCGAGGATGGTCTGGCGGGGTAAATATCGCACGTCTCCTGCCAAACCCCGCGTGGGCTATTGTCCCACCACCCCTTTTAGATGTCATTAAGGATTTTTCGCATACAACCAAACGAGCGGAGGGGACGAACGCGCTCCCTCCTTCTCCACCAGTTGGAGAAGCCATGATGAGGCGGCTGCGAGCCGGCGCAGGGAAAAACACAGGGGCAAATTAGGAAGTATGTTAATTCAATTAATATCACAGAGGGGCTGGCGGGTGGGTTGGGGGTGGGGGGGAGGTGTGCGTGCAGATTTTCCGCCCGAGGAAGGAGGTGGCAGAGAAAGAACTGGGGCATGCCAGCTCCCGTTATTGTTCTGCCTTCATCGGTAATTAGCAAGATAAGGAGGGGACGGCGTGAGGGAGGCAGCGTGGCGAGGACGAGGCAGCGCTGCACCCCACCTCGTGCCCATGCGGCCATCTTACAGGCAGCGCTCGCCTCCCGCAAAATGGCCGCCGGGGCCCACCCTGCCTCGTGCCCGCCGCCCAGCCCAAGGTGGCTGGGAGCAGCAGCAGCCATCCCACAGTCCCGTGGGGAAAAGGGGGCCCTGGGAGCATGGGAATCCATGGCGGGACAGAGGGTGATCCCAAGGCCTGGCTAGCGGCCATCTTAGCCCAGGCCTTGCTCGCAGCGCCAAGGTGTCGGGCGCACGGCGCTGCCACGGTTTGAACGCCTCCTGACTGGAAATCGTAACGTGCTTCCCCTTCACGAGGCAGCACAAGCTGCCCGAGGACACAGAGGATGCTGCGCCCTTGCCATGGCTTTCCCCTCAGACGTGAGAGGTGCAGGAGCAGCCACTTTTGGGGCACGGTTGCCTGCCTGAATGTGCTCCAGGAAGTCCTGAAAGCTGCCCTCCTGACTGGGGTCTGACCTTGGAAAACGCATGCAAAACAGTGATAGAAGTTGGCATTTTGAGATCTATGAGGGAAAGCGTCTCTTGCCTGGCCATCAGAGAGCGAATTATGGGCAAATTCTGCCTTTCTCCTCGCCGAAACAAAATAAATCCCAAACCAAATTGCAGAGACACCAGTGAAGAAGATAAGAGCTTCCTAAATCTTAGTTTAGCACAAATTTAAAACAAAATCAGTTAGAAAAAGAAAAGGCACGGTTACACAGACAACTCAGACAAAGCTACACCTGCATTACCCACTCCACAGGAGATTTACGGTGGAAACATCAGCGTTGTTCAGTTCTCCAAATGAGCAATACCAAATGCCAGCCGAGGAACCTTCATCCATGGTCCCAGGCTGGCCTCAGGACAGCTACAGCAATTACTGACATTTGTATTTGGGAAGTATTTCATGTGTCTTTAGCCACGACGGGGCTATTTCACACGGTGCAATAGGCACACAACACACATTGAAAATTCGGCATCTGCTCCAGTACTCTGCGGAGAACCAGAGCACGAGGGTGATTGCAGCCACACGCAGACAGGGCTGTGTTATACATCTCGGTTAGACAGTGAAACACAGGGGATGGCAGGCTAGCTGTTCTGCTCCAGGGTTGTCTACATGGAAAACCACACCATTATAATGACAGCACTATAGGTCAACCGTTACTGCTCCTCGCCACGCTGGTGCACATCTCTGCTCTTAAACTGGCTTTCTCCAGTTCAGTTTAAACTGCTTCCAGTGTGACATAAACTGTGTACAGGAGAGTCCTGCCTTCTGCTAAAGTAAATACCCACAGAGGTTTTACGCATACAGCTCCTTGCTTTAAAATCTGCCTCCCAATCGCATGTCTGTAGCTAGACCTGCCCTTCGGCTAACCTTTCTGTACTCCACACACTTCTGGGCTGTTCAGAGTGCCCGTGAAACACTATTACACCCTGCTTCCCTTGGGTGCTAATCCTGCTTGTCAACCCAAAGGCAGAAGCAGACGGTGGCTTGGCATTTTGATTACGTTGTGATCTGTTTGAACCTTCCAGACTCTTTTGATGTCTGTGCAAATTTGAAAGGGGGAGCCTTCATCCTGCACAATGAAACTCTGCTATCGCACGGTGAAACATCTCGGGACTCCTACGTCCATCGCTAGATTTGAAGTGGGGAGGGGAGTTACAGCTCTTGCAAGAAGAGTCTGAATTTCAGACTAACCAATTCTGGCCCTGAGCAGAGAACACCATGGGGACAGCGTGTTGCTCTTCAAACAAATGCATGCGTAGAGGAGTATGCGCATGCACAGAGACACCATATTTATACAAATAGATGCATTCATAGGAAAATGCAAATAGCATCCTCTTCCATCCCAGGCTCCCTTCGAGCTCCTGACATCCCAAGGTTTCAGAGGAGTACAACGGAGTCTCAGATCAAACATTAGCCCTGCGGGGGTTCCCTCAGGGAAGCAGCCATGCACCAGGGTCTTTTCCCCACTTCTGCGTGAGGTTTCCTGACCCGGCCTTCCTTGGGTGCTCTGTTCTGACACGCGTACGACACACGCGCACGCATGCAGAGCCTTGCTAAAAGGTGCTCTGGGAATTGAGCTTCGCTTCCTCCTTCTTCTAAATCAATTGTCATAAACCAGCTTTTGTTTTATTTTTAACAAAGCGACAGAAATAATCTCCATACACAGCCCTTGCCGATCCCACAGCCCTGTCCTTTGGCACAACATGCAGCCCAAGGGCCCCCAGGGACACAGGCAAGGGGTAAGAAAGACCAGAAAAGGATGCTTTCTAGTGCACAGAAATCCATTCCTCCTCTCTTGAGCCCACTACTTGGCAGGGCAGCGAGGCAGCAGAATGGAAAGGGGTTGGATGGTGGGTAAGGCATTCCCAACCTCCCCAACCCAATCTCCAGCTGGCCCCTCCATCCCCAGTCCACTGAGGTGTCCATTTTTGACTTGCATTTTACTTTGTGCTCTGCAAACCATGGTTTCTCTCACCCTTTGGTATTAGCAAGAGGTGACCTCTGCAGCACCACTGCAGCAATCACTGGGCTGACATGCAACTTGTGACAGCTCGAGCTCTACCTGCTTGTGGCACATCCCTCTCTCCAGCCTAGCCAAGGACTCAGCCCTCCTCCTCCTCCTGTCCCGCTTGCCTAGGTCCAGGACTCAGACAAACGGAGACACTTCTTGATGAAACCTATCAGAGTGAGTGGCAGCTGAGCAGGTACCGAGCAAGACACAGGGCCAGACAACAGCCAGGGGGGAAGGCAGCGGATGGAGGGAACGTGCCTCGGGAGGAATACTCACAAAGGGTTGCTTTCATTAATAAAACATTCCCCCCTCAGTCGCCTTTTGATTTGGGTGTAAGAATTAACCCCATCTGCCCAACAGCACGCTACCTACCAAGTCATCTCTGCTGAGGAAGGTCGTCTGATGTGTCCGCTCAATTGCTACGCTTCCCCCTGCCTGCGCTCCTTGGCTCTCCAGACCCCCTCCAAACAGCTCACCAACCTCGCTGGGTCTGCCCTATTGAAGAGATCCTCTTCCCACAACATAGATTAGACCCAGTGAAAATAGGCTTAGTGAAAATACCATTTCACTATTAATGTCGTTTCCCCCCCCACCGCCTTCACACTCTCACACCCAGAAAGATTATAACAAATCCCAGTCACCTTTTGCCCCTGCTAACTACTGCTCCAGTCTTTGCACTGCACGCCTTCTACTGTGAGAGAGAGCTGGGCACTGGGTAGTACTTATATACATATATACACACACACAAAAGTGCATCTAGTCAGCACTGGAGATGTACAGCTGCAGAACACAGCATCTCGCCTTGTCACAACACCCCAACCAGTCCCTCTCCGCTGCAATTGCAATGCCTCGTCCTTGGGCATCAGCAGAAAGTTGCAGCCAAACCTGTGTCGGTTTAAACACGATCAGTCCATTCAAAATCAGCAAGGGGTTGCTTTTTACATCACTGAGACATTTCTATTCTCTTTCTGTTTCAAGTAAGACCAAAATGAAGAGATGCTTTCGAACAAACAGCCCCTTCATTTTTCCAGAGGTGTGTTTTAATGACTGACTTGCTTTCCAAAAAGGGGCCAGCGGAGGGGAAGGACGGCAGATTCTCCACACAGATTCAATAGCTGGTAGGTTGCCATGGGCTAAAGCATTTCTCTGCACACATGAAGGGAAGGGACTCCAGAGCACTAAGGGTTTTGCCTCCCATGAGTTATAGCTCTACCCTTCAAGAGCGGAATAAATGCTTTATCCCATTGCAGCCTGCGATGTATTCTACATAGATGGATTGATTTCCCCTATTGTTCTTAATAAATCCTGGCGCATGAAGAAACTCACTGCACAGCCATTTTTCCTGCCTTGTTCTACCTTGCAGAAGTAATAAGGGTCAGATGTGACTGCAGTGGGAAGCAAAGGCCATGCATAAGGCACTACTTTGCTGGATGCAGTGGGTGTGCTTGCAGCAGCTTGGTGGGTGCAGAGAAGCAACACCCTATTCTCTGTTTATTTCCCCTTCTAGCCTAAGCTAAGAAAAAGGGGAACCATGGCTGGGTACTGCAGCATCGGTGTGGCTCTGAAAAGCTGAAGCTACACAAGACCCCTGCTCTGCACAGGGACAGGCGAGGCTCTGGGCCTCTCTGATGAGCTCTCACAACGTCTGACAAATAGAAGGCTGAGCTCTGTACTGTTGTAGAGCCTTCCAGAGTACACCCTGTTCCCTGCCATGCCCTGTGTATCAGACTTGCCCCTGCCATGTCCCAGCTGAGAGAAGCCCATACCACCAGCCTGAGGTCTCCTCTGGTTTCTTAAGGTATAAAAAAAAACCCAAAACACCAAATCAATTTCCCTCTCGGTGACTCCCAACTGCACAATTCACACCCCCAGATTGTTGTTGAAAGGCTCTCTCCCTCCCCACAGACTTTTCTACTCACAAGGTTGACACCCATCCCTCTTTCCCTGCTCCAGGAGGGTGTTTGCTGGCCACAGCTTTGTTAGTGCCCAGCAAGGAAGCACTGCTGGGCTCCAGGAAGCAGGTGGCTTTGCACAGACCTGCCTTGGCCACCTGCTTCCAGCTCCATCCAAACTCCCTGGATTATCGCTGCTGGCCTCTAGCAGCAGCTAACAACTGGCCACATTTCAAAAGCTTGGCTGGGAAATTTGGCTGTGGGATGGAGGGCTCAGGTAAAAGAGCTGGTCTCCCATGCATGAGTTGGACTCAATCCTTCAGCAAGACTCCCAGGGACTCACCTCTCCTTGCTCAGGTGGAGACGTCCCAGCCCTTCCCAAGGCATCCCACTCGGTGAACTCGCAGTCATGTCTGATTAAGGAAAAGAGAATTTGTCTCAATTAGAAAGAGGCTCCCATATGCATGGATGGATGTCAAATAATTACCAAATGTCACTCCTGTTTGGAAGAGAGATCTTAAATTTGGGACTGTGCAAACACACACGCACAATTGCAAGTGAGTTACAGACCTTGGCATGCTTCAGAGCATACCTTGCACAGACGCTTTCAAGCCATCCCCTCAGCTGAAATACACCCAGCCACGTAAAATACAGCCAGACATGACCCTGTTCACTAATAAGGAAATAAAGCCAAGCAGACCTGCATTGCCAGAGCCCAGAGAGCAACACTGTCTCTTTAATTTTCTCCCTGGCTATCTCATCCTTTGCACAAACTCTTTCCTCCCCGTGGCTTCTTCCAGCCTGGTGGGCAAAGTGGGAAAACATCATTAGGGAGGAAAAATAATTTAGTTTGTTAATCAGTATCCAGTGGTGGGAAACAAGAAAGACAGAGAGCAGGGCTGGCGGTTAGGGCTTAGGAAGGGCCAGCACAAAGCCCACCATTCATGACATCTGGGGCTGGGATTCTCATTGAATTAAACAGACACAAAGAGCAAAGGCATTTCATGCTCTCTTCACAAGAATTATCATATCTCCCTGGCACTAGGAAACCTTCAGCACGAGAGAGGGGGAGAGAGAGAGAGAGAGGGGAAAGCAGGCAGGCTGGGTAGAAATATGGGGCAGGGTAGAGGAGGCTTTGTTCCAGGGTTGGATTTATGGATGGGATGCGGCGCGTTGCTTTGCGGGGAGAGACAGGGCCCTGGCGCGCTGGGTCTAATAAGAATCAGCAAATGTGAAACAGGGGGCCCCTGTGTACCATGAAGCAGGGAAACCCACGTTTGACAAGCCAACAGAATAACCGCTCGCGTCTCAAGGCTGTGGAAGGATGCTGACGTTCATATGAGATGTGTCGTCTTGTGTGTGTGTCAGAGAGGAGGGGGGAGAAGGGGAGCAGTGAGGAGTATAAACAAGAGACCAGGCAGCATCATTCAGTCATGAAAATTAATTAGCTAATGTGCAAACCATGGCTGCTTCTTCCCACTGCCCTGCAAGCATTTCCCATAAAGCTACTGTGTGTGCGGAGCCTGTGACTGGGAATGACAGGGGCAGATTAGGCAGCTCCTTGGGACACAAGCCTGGCAGCAAGAAACCCACGGCCCGTGCAGAAAATGTGAGGAGGGGACAATCAGGGCCCTTGGGGAAGGGGCAGAGCCCAGGGACCAGAAGAAAGAGAAACAGGAGAGACCAGACACGAAGCTGAAACCGAGTATCATGTCGCTGCAGCAGCAGAAATTGGGGTGGATCTGAAAAAAACAGTCAGTAATGGGGTTTGATGGAGAGCAAAATCATTTTGGGCTTAGACCACAAGCTCTCTGAGGCAGGACCTGTCATCTCCTACAGGCTGTGGAGGCCCATCCTACTTGGTCTCTGGGCATCACAAGTGGATCTGCTTTAAATACTAATTGCTCCATGACCAAGACCTGTGAGCTGCTGGGAGCCTCCCTACAGCATTACCTGTGGAAAGAAGGGACAGATCTCTGACCTCACATCCCCAGGATAATTTGACCCCGTGCACTGGTGCCACAATCAAATATTGCTACCTGGTGATGGAGACAAGAAACTCCCGAGCGACTTCACGTGCCCCATCCCTGAGCTTTCAGATCCCGCTACAATATCGTGCTTACTCTTTGCTGCAAGAAACCACAGGAGAATGAGGGTGCAGGTAGCAATTGCTCAGGGGAAAGGGGCACAAAAAGGGAATGAGGAGATGCAGAAACCAATGGGTAGAGAAAAAAAACAGAGAAGCTTCTTTGACATGGGATATGTGTGGAGAACAAGGAACACGCTGGAAACAAAGGGATGCAAGGAGAGAGGAGAGGCTGGGATGGGCATCGCAGCAGACATGTAGGTAAAAGTTGAAAAGGAAGCACTAATTAGCACCCAGACCATCACTTTCCATTAATAGCTTGTCACCGTTTCCTTGATGTTGCTGAGAGCAGGGAAGTTGGTATGTGTGATGCTTACCTGTCTCTATCTCATTAACAGAAGTCAGGGTGAGAACAGACGTTTATTGCCTGCATCCAGATAGACAGGCCCTTTGCTGAACTGAGATGCAGGAGAGAGGGGGAAAGTTATGAAAAAGATGCCCACACCCAGATGATGGAAACCCAAACACGGGACACTTAGATACTCATGCTGATGCGGTAACAGCCCCAGGCAGGTATCAGGCTCCAGGAGCCCACAAGGCAAAAACCACTAGGTCAAATAATTAAAAGCCAGGGCAAATAAACTGCTGCCCAAGGAAAATGCTCTGGTATCAGTACAGGGTGTGTACAAGGGGCCATGACTGCATTACACCCAGGAAAGAAAAACAAAAGACTGCTTACTTCCCCAGACAAATTTGCTCAACCAGAGTCCATTCTGCTAGAAAACAGCCATATGTCTTATCGTAAGCCAGAATGGAGAAACTCCCTCATAAACAAAGAAGAAAGAAAACAAAAATGCCATTCCAAGAAAAGACAGATCTGCATTGCATGTAATCACCTCTGAAGTAATTCTTCCAGCAGTTAAAAAAAGAGATTAGACCTCCTATGTAATACACAAAGGCCTCTCCTCCAACATATGCAACAGCTCCTGTTAGCGACACTGGAAAGAGGGAGTGGGCAAGGCAAGGCAAGGCAAGGCCGCCAAGCAGCGAGTATCTGCAAGCTGGTAGCACAGGTCTGCTGGCGCGATGACAGGAGCGAGCGTGCGCGTGCACATTCCTAGGGACACCTCACTTTCATAAGCACACAAATTTCATAAGCACACACTACGCAAGCTGAAGGTTCCTCAAAAGCAGGAGCCCAAACCTCCCTAGGAGTGAACAAGGCAAAACCAAACGCAAAGAAAACATCACGCTGGGGCTGGAGGAACAAAGGCTTCCCTCTCTCAGTTTGGAGACATCTTCTTGGCCATTTTGCTCAGATCAAGTGTAGGCTCTGTTGACTCACTCATCTATTCAAACGAGTGGTTTCAATAGTCTGATAGGTCTTTTCTGCTCTACAGCTTCTCTGCCCTGCATTTGCCGTCCCTGACCAATGCAGTTAATGCCACATGCAGAAATACTGCCCTGAAGAGCCCTCGTTTAGATTACATGGTCAAGCACTTCAAAGTTAGGAAGTGTCCAATTTATGGCCGTCCATGCAACCTTAATTCCACCTCGCCGTGCAGCCGCCTTGGCCAGGGAAAGAGGGAGTGAGCTAAAAATAGGCTGTGACCATGTCATTACAGCCTCATAAGGGCACAGGCAGAGAGAGGCTGAATTAACGTGGTCAAATTGAAATCAGGTACCCCCTGACTTGCCAGCGCTTCCTTTGGTGCCTTCAACCATGTACATTTTTAATATACAGAAATCACGTGCATTCTAAACATACAGAAAAATGCATTATTTATAGCTAATAAATAATAGATTGTTTGTATAAGCAAAAAGAAAAACAATTGTAGGCAAGTGTAACAAATTCCCCTCCCTCCACCCAGTGCCCATCCTTGCCTTCGTCCTGCATGGGCAGAGTGATTTCAAGCCCCAAGCCTCGGCACAGATTTCTGCCACTATGAAATACAGGACTAATGTTATCTGGCAGCGGCAGAAGGCTGCTCTCCCAGGGCTTACGGGGAAAGGGGACTGCTGGGGCTATCAGCGCCCAGGCCAACACACCCACACCCCCCTGCACTTTTTCCTCCTGGTGCCAGGACCTGGAGGAGCTTTACCCCAGAAGATGGGGTGACGCTGGAAGAATATGAGCTAGAGGTGGAAGGGGGTTGTGGAGTTGGCCATCACTGTCCTCCCACCTTCCCTGGCAGGTCCAGAGCTCTGTAATACAGTGGTGGGAGTCCAGGGCTCACCCTGCTCATGGTCTGTTATTATTATTCCAGGGAAACAATAAATTTTAATTTTTTTTTCTCCCCTAAGAGGCAGCCAATGGGAAATGGTGATTCTGAACAATTCATAATTCAGCTAAACCTGAAAGGAATTTAAGGGACAAAGAATAGGCATTTCTCAAGGCGAAGAGCTTCCCCCAGCCGAATTTCAAGGGCCCGCGGCAAACAATGGGAGTGTCAGAGGTGCTCAAAAAGAAAAAAAAGTTCAAGAATCTTTACAATAAAAAGTGTTAGGCAACACAGAGGTCAGAGCCAGCTCCTCCTATAATAAATAGCATGACTATCCTACATTAACTATAGGAGACATTTTAATGCAGTGCCTTGGCTTCGTGCTAATTATACTTTTTCACCATATTTTGAACCTAAGAAAAAATGTCATCAGTTAATTATAACAGATGAGGGAGTGTGAAGACTTCCTCAATAAATAATGCCTTGATATCTCATATCCAACAAGCTGCGCGCACTGCTCTGAAGGTGCCCAGAAATATGTCCTCTCAGGAAATATATCAAGAAATGATGGTCCCATAAGCTGGCTTTGTTTCCAAGCCTTGATTTTCGGCCCAATAATTAAGTGATTTTTATGGATCGGGGAGAGTAAAGGTCGTGGGACTGCTGGAACGGTGCCAGAGAGAGTCAATATTTAAAAATAAATAAATTTCTAAATCAAAATGAGAGACAAGAGACCTCAGCGAATTCCCCTCACGGCCGCACACACAAGCACACAGAAGCGATGTGGTTTCTGGACTCAGACCCCATCCTTCCTTTGCTCCTGGCATCTCCGTACGAGTCTGGCGTGCACAGAAAGAGCCTGGTTTTAGTGAAGCCAGGCCACTGCCGCCAGCGTGCCACCAGGAGCCAGCCACTGCCAACCACCTGCCCCAAGGAGAAGGGACCTCATCCCCCTGCTGTGGTGCCACTCCCAAGCACAGCCCCCTGCTGCACCCATCGCTGCCGGGGCCAGTGGGTGTCCAGGTAATTATGAAGGTTCCTCAACTAAATCATCTTTCTTTCAGCAACCTTCCCCACCCAGCACCCCTCACTTCCCTCTCTGAAGAGCTGGGATTTGGCGTGGGAAAGATGTCTTTGGGCTTTTCACAAATCCAGTATCCCCTTGAACCAAAACCAATTAGCCTGGCCCAAGGTCCTGCCATTGAAGGACTGTCCCTTCTTTTCAAACCCCCGCGGGCTCAATTGCTCTAAGGAGCCTGGATGTGAATGAGCAAAGCCCACTTAAAGTGGTACTTAAGGCCAGACCAGGGTGAAGGAAAAGAGAAAGCCTCTATAGGAACAGCAAGCCGAGTTTCCAAGAGACAGTTAACTGCCGGAGATTGTGTTCTTTTGCTCCCCCCATTTTCTTTTTTGTACCCCACTCCTGAGCTTTCAAGGCAAACACTCCTAACCAAACCTGAGCCCCTGAATAAATATTAGACAGCACCTGAAAACGTGAAAGCCAGAGCGCCATCCCAACTCTTTGCAGATGCCGGGAGCCCGGCTGCAGGCAGCATGATGGCTCAGCCTCGTACCGGCACATGCTTTGGTCCCAAACACGCGGGATGGAGAGAGGAAGGGTGAGCAGCCTGAGATGATGCTTTTGTAGCTGAGCTCTTGGCAACCATCTTCCCCAGGTGACCGGGCTCTTGGGCACAAAACACTAAAATCCTTGATGTGGAAAGCGTGACTCCCAGCATCACGTGGTGGGGAAGCCAGCATGGGCAGCTACACAGCCATCTTATGCTTGTGGTTCCCAAGGCCTTCCAGAGGTTCAGGGTGACCAAGGGGCTGCAATGTGGCAGCACCAGTGGCAGGGCTGACATGCAGTACCCACGCCACAAACATGCCTGGCACCAGCACCTTGGCACTTGCAGCTGAGAGAAACTCTCATCACCTGCACTGATGCCAAATTAACACCTTCCCTCCACCGAGAGGTGAGCAAATTTGTTTCCAGCATGCAGCCATGCTCTCTCTCCAGTGCACGAGCAACAACCATCTGCAGCCACAGGAGAGATGCCCCTCCAAGCCCCCTGAGCACTGGCCCTTCTCCTGCAGCCCAGACAAAGCCAAAGCAGAGCAGCAGGTAAAGGGAGGCACCACCCACCTGCATCAGGGGTGCAGGAGGGGATGGGAACCAAGAGAGACAAAAGAAATGATTGAGCCCAGCCCAGCCCCAGCCCAGCATTGAACCCACCATTGCCAGGCGATTCCGCAAAAATGCCCATTGATGGGATTTCATCCATAACCAAGCAGGAGAGCTCATGCAGCCCAGCTCCCAAGGAGGCTCCTTCAAATGCCAGGGACCAAACAGCCCCTTCTCCACCCCAGTTTGGGCAGATTTGGCTTTCCCAGGTATCTGGTACAAAGCCCCTTCACCTCATGCCTTGAGCCAAACCCACTGCATAGCAGCCAAGTTTTAGGAAAAGACAGGAAATAATGAGTTGGAGCACACAGTGTCCCAGGGTATCACAAATGATATTTTCCATTTAAGCCCCAACGGCACATACCGATTCTTCAGTTTCTGGTTCCCTCTGCCCATTTCCCAGCTCTGCCTGAAGAACAAAGGCATCACAGCCCAGCTCCAGAAACCTCACCCACATCTGGCCTATGCAAGCATCCTATCACTCCACTGGGAGAGTCCCACCAAGAAGAGAAACCTACCAGCAAGAACCACAGACACCAGGACTTGAGCTCTTCTCCCTGCACAGTCCAAGAAGACGCGTTCCCTTCTAGGTGTGGGCTGTGCAGGGAAAAAGATCCAGCTGTAGCCAACAGCTACTCAAACAGGGCAAAGGGCTAAGCCACTAAGGGGACATGCGTGTAGCCAAAATCCATCCCTGGCCCAAAGATGGACCCTTGAGGTTCCTCCTGCCACAGCAGCACTTTAACAAAACGAGACAGAAAGCAGAGACCTGACAGTGGGCTGCCAGGGACTTTTTAAATGCAGTGGGTATTTCACAAGCAGGGCTTTACCGGGGGAGGCTTTATGTGCCTCCTCGCCCCCCACTCACACGTGCAAGAGCTGGGATGCTCGTACCACCATCTCCCATCACTCACTGCCACCTCCCTTGTTAATAGGGGGGCCGCCTCCACACCTCCCCCAAACACCTGCAGGTTCACAAGGACAACATGGGCAAAAATGAAGAATTTAAGCACCAGCAGAAAGTCAGCCACAGCTTCTCTCTCCCAGAAACCAAAGGCCAAATTGCTCAGTTCCTCTCTCAGTCTCCTTTGGGAGAAAATGCTCTAGAATAAGCAAACCAAGCCTATGGCTTGAAAAAGCACCTGAAAAATCAGCTCAGAACAGATTATTTTTGGGGAAAAAAAATTTAGGAGTCATGGGTGGTTTCTGATCAGCTGATCCAACAGCAAGGCGAAAAACCTTGCATCAATCCTTTGTAAGAGTTGACATGCAGACACAGATTTCCACACTTCCATTTTATTTAATAAAATATATATGTGTATTTATATACACACACACAAAGACATTTATTATATGTGTGTATATATACGTTATTTTTTTCCCTCAGGTCCTCTTGTTATCTTTTCACCTTTTGCAATTACAAAAGCCAGGGACAGAAATACCTCCTGGGTTCTGCTGGTGCAGAAACACTCCCACCAAACAGATTTTTTTTCTAACATGCTGGTCGAATGATTCCTCCTGAATTATATTCATTAGGAATTTGAATGTTTCTTTCCTCCAACCTCCATCAAATCATTACTCCGGAATAAATGTATTCATCAACCACCTTGCTTTGTTCAGTCTAGTTTTAAAGCATCTCCACTGAAAGCGTTTGCACCTCACTCGCTGCTGGCGTACGGAAGGGGGGAAAAAAATAAATAGGGGAAGAATTGAGTGCCACTCACAATACTGTGGAAATAATTGGAAAATTATTTCTTAAAAATAACCAGCAAAATAAAGGAGGGAAAGGACTACATTCCCTCCTCCCCACCTCCGATCTCTTCCACAATTTCTGGGATTGCATCGAGCATACATATTCCAGATGGGCTGGAAAGAAAGAGGCTGGATCTTAATGATACGTCTTTCGCTGCCTTTGGAATGAATGATTCATTCGGATCTCACCGAGACTCGGTGCCACAGTTGAGTTACATTTCTAGAAAATCCGTATCTTTAATTCTGGCGCTGCGTGTGGGACCCAGCAAATCATGGAATTACTGCTGTAACTTCGGATTAGTAACGCTTTCTAAATGATAGTCTAATTCCAGGCCTTCATGCTTTTCAGCGTTCACACTCACAGCCTTTTCCCTGGGAGGCTTCCTGTGGAATTAGTACTGGCGTCTTCGTCTTTCTCTGCCCTTTTTAATTTCTCCAATGACTTCTCATTAGAATATATAATAACAACAGCTCCTCAGAACTTTTCTTTCTCCTGGTATAGCCAAATTCAGGCTGAGAATCCTTTTTTCCTTACTGCGGTGCATTGCTGGCCCTGGAAGGGTGCACAGGCATATTTAGCTTTGCAGGCCTACGTGGCATCTGACACTGTTACCCCATGCAAGGGAAGGTAGAAAACCTGCCTACGAGGTGTGGGGGGCGTCCACCTCTCGCCGTCCTCGTGCCCTGGTGGGCACGGGTGGCTCAGCTCTCTCCCCCCGGCAACGGGTGCCCAGCCGCAGAGAAAAGGATGGGTTGGGGTATCCGCGCTCCATCGCTCCAAGCAGTGGGAGTGCGGCAGCATCTTTCCCACCACTCCCCACCTCCTGCAGCATTTCCCGGGGAGCACAGAGCCCACAATCAGCCCACCCGCAGCCCCAGCCACGGGGAGCTTTTTCTCCGCGGCCTCCCCGGAGCTGTCACGGCCCTGTGGGGTGGTGGAAGCCAGGGATCGTCCCTGCGGGATGAGAACCGATAGTACCGGGCGATGCCCCCGACCCTGCCCGGGGTGCCGGGGGGCCCGGGGGACCCCGGCCCGGCTCGCCCCACGCCAGCTGGGAAAACGTGCCGGGAAGGCTCGGCGGAGAGCGCGGTGCTTTGTGTCGCCATGGGAACGGAATGCAGATTTGCCAATTGCTTTTTTTTTCTTCCTTTCTTTTTTTTTTTTTCTTTCTTTCTTTCATTCTTTAATTTCCCAGACATTACAATACATATTATGTTTCGACTTTGGGAAGGCTCTTTGTGCTTTACTAACTGCCCGGCTCCCAAAGAAGCCTCGGCTGCCTGCCGGAGGGGTGCACCCAGCAGCAGGACCCCTTCCCTGGGCATCCTCCCCTCCCCTTTCTCCTCCAGCTACGGACAAAAGCAACAGCCACCGCACAAGAAAAGTGATCACATTATCACCAACTTGACCTTCCTAAGGGAGGCCAGGATCAAACCCAAAGCCGAAAAAAAAAAAAAAATAGAGAGCAGAAAACATCCAAAAGCCGGGCTTTTTCGAGGGTCTGTGGGAGGGAGAGGAATAATTTGGGGAGAGCCGCGATGCCCCGAAGTCCAGGAGTGAATTTCGAGGTGCATTTCACCGAGTATTAAAGCCCCGGGTTTCATGGTAGGGAAAACACCCGCGCATGGCTCGCCCCCCGCTGCCCAGCGCTCCCGCCCGCTGCCCGGAGCGCCCCGATGGGACGGGCGGCGGGGCCGCAGCCCTTACCTGGAGCCGCTCTGCACCGCGGGTTCCGCTGCGGCCGCTTCCCCCCCGGGGGCGAGCAGGTCTGGAAGTCATTTCTACTTTCGGTTATCTAGCTTTATGATGGCTCCACAACACTCATACAGCTAGATAACCAAAGACAGAAACATCCCTCCGTCGGGGATGCCCGGCCATCCGTCCGTCCGTCCATCCGGTTGTCCGTCAGTCTGTCCGCTCCAGCGTGCGGGCACGGCCGGGGCAGGGCGGCCGGGAGCTGCCACCGGGACCATGTAGATAAAAAAAAAAATTAAAAAAAAAAAAAATAGATAAAATTATAACTACGAGGTGGAAAGAGATGGGGCAGAGCGGGCGGGTTGCAGGGGCTCGGGGAGGATTGCAAGGAGCCGTGCCGAGCTGTGCGGGGCCGTACCGAGCCGTACGGGGCTGTGCGGGGCTTTAGCGACCCGAGCCGCGCGGTGCCCGTCGCTCCCGCCCCGCTGCCCAACTTCTACTCCCCTCGCGCCGCGGTCGCCCCCTTTGGGAAGTGACGTCACGCCGCGCGCAGCCAATCCCCGGCCCCGCATTCAAATCAGCGCCCCCTTTTCCCGCGCTTTTCCAGCCCCGAGACCCCCCCCTCCCTCCACACTCCCCCCAGCCCCTGCGCCTCGACGGGGCGGGACGGGACAGCGAGGAACCGCCGCCCCCCCGCAGCCCCTCGGCACTGGACGGGACCGATAACACCCCCCGCCCCTGCCCTCCGGCACCGGGCGGGAGGGGCTGCGCCACGGGTCGTTCTGCACCACCACCCCCCCCGCCTCCTCCCACCACTCCAGGCCTCTCCGCCCGGCCGGCAGCGAGTGGGGAGAGGTGGGCAGCACCCCCGCACGGCCCGGCGCGGGGAACCCACCCGCAACTAAGTTCTATCCCTGTCCTCGGCACTACCTTATCTCCCTCTCCTCTCTCCCGTCTCTACTCTCCCCTCTCTTCTTTCCCCTCTCTTCTCTCCCCTTTCCCCTCTCCCCTTTTCCCTCTCCCTTTTCTTCGTTTTCCTCTCTCCCCTTCCTCTCTCCCTTTCCTCTCTCCCTTTCTTGGCCTTTCCTTTTCCCTTTTCCTTTCCTCTGCCTTCCTCCCCATCCCCGCCCCCGCGCACCCCTCTCACACCTTCTCTCCCTCCTGCACCCGGGACAGCCCGAAGGGTCCCTTTCCCTGTAGTCCCGACACGCAGCCGGGGGCTGGGAGCGCACCCGCGATCCCGCACCGATCCTCTCTTCTCCCTTTTCCCCCGCTTTCTAATTATTTCCCATCCAGATTCTCCTATTTCCCGCACAGATTTTCAACGCGTTAAGCGTGTACAAATAATAACAACAGCAATAATAATAAAAAATTTCCAGGAGGTAAATATGATTATCTGGCTGCTTATCTGAATATATTACGCATTTTTTTAGAAAAATTAATTAAAATAAAAATTGTAAGCCCCCATTTTAACCATCGTTTTCCCTTAAATCCGAGCCGAGGGCAAAATGTGACCCGCTGCAAAACGAGGGATGCTCGAAACGAAGCGATCGCGGCGGGAGCAGCCGCTGCTGAGAGCTCAGCCGACTCCTGGCGAGCTCCGCCCGGGTTATTCACGTCTTCCTCTCCTCCTCCCTCCCCGCCATCCCTTCCAGAAAAAAAAAAAACAAAAACAAAACGCTAAAATAATTAAAAAATGAAATAAATAAAAAAACAGAAGCTCAATTAGGCTAAAAGCTGAAGGATCAGCGCTGCCAGCGCCGCTGCTCCTGGCAATCCCGAGAAACGCCGGTGCCCTTTTGCAACGACAAACGGGCCCGGGGGGGGCCCGGCCGCCCCGACGGGGCTGCGGGGGGTGGGCAGAAATCTTTACTCCATCCCCAGCCCCTCGGTGCCTTCCCCGGAGCAGCTCGGAAGGGGTTTATTTCAATCTGCCCTGGAGAGAGGGGAGGAAAAATTGCCACGAATCGCATCTCCTTAATTTTTTCCAGCCCTGGATTTTCTCCTAATTTACCACTGTTTCTTTTGGGGTGCTGGCAGCCCGTGTGCTCGCCGGGCTGGGGCGGGAGAAGGCGGCCACTCGTCCCGCCGCCTCCGAGGGGGACACGGGTGGTCGACTTGACCACGTCCCGGCCTCAGTTTCCCCAGCCGTGGGGAGGCCCCGCTACTCACCCGGGGCCGCCGTGTCGCCCGGGCATGGATGCTGCGGATGAAGCACTGCACCCCTCCTGGCTGCTCGAGTTCCCTCTCTCCACTGGGCTAAAGGAAGCGATTTTCTTGGCAAGAATGTACATGGTATTATTATTTTTTTTTATTTTTCCCTCTGCTCCTTTTCGGCAGTGCTCGGAGCCCCAGCCTCGATCTGCTCCGTGCGGGCAGAGCCTCTGCACCTGGGAGGAAAATTGCACCTTGCTCTTGGTGCAAGGTGGATTTGGGGATTATTTTTGTTTTGGTGTTGGTGGATTTTTTTTTTTTTTGTTATTTTGGCTTTTGGGGGAATTTTTTTAGGTGTTGGTAGGGTTTGGTTTTTTTTGTTTTTTATTATGGCTTTCGGGGTTTGGGTTTTGTTGTTTTTTTTTTTTTTCTTTTTGGGGTTTAGAGTTGGGGAGGGTTTTTTTGTTCAATTTTAGAAGAATATGTACAAAATGGCTCCTTGGCACGGCGCAAAGCACCAGCCGGGGAGGGATCGGCGGGGACTGCCCAGGCAGAGCTTGGAGCCCTCCGTTGTCCTGCGCCCCGCGGCCGCCTCGACGGGACGGGGATGGGTGGCGGTACCTGCGCGGCTCTGGCCATGGGGTTGCACTGGCCCCGTTCACCTTACACGCCCCCGGGGTCACCGGGCAGCCTCATCGGCTTCTCGTCGGGAAAGTCCTGCTGCCTCCCGCTCACCGGACCGCCTCGCAAATCTTTAACGTGATCCCCCCGTAACGAGACCGCTGCCTTCCCCTCTTCTACGTCCTGCACGTCTGACGTCACTTTTCTTTAATTAGGAGAAGTTATTTTTAGCCAACCTGGAGTAACCCCCCGCGCCTCTGCGCCTCGAGCTGCATCTTCTCTTAATTGGTTGGGGGTTTTTTAAATTTTTTTTTTTTTGCTTTTACTCCCACAATCGGGGCTGCTTCGCACAGAAGCGGCGGCTCCCGGCGGGCGTGAAGGAAACGTGGTGCTTTGTTTAGTAATTAAAAGCCGCCTCTGAGCAAGCTCCGGCGCTGAAGAGGCAAAGCAGCGGCGTCCCAGCAGCCGGCTGCTCTTTTTTTTTTTCTCTCCGCGCGTTGGGGCCCGGGACCCAGGCGGGAACGGTCCCGGAGCTTCCTGGCTCGGCGGGGCGAGGCGCTGCCCGGCCGGGGTGGAGGCACGTCGAGGGAAGCTCTCGGGACACCTGCACTGCTACCATTCGCGTTTCCTTAAGGCTGAGGCCTAAAATGTATTTCACTTCCAGGGAGATACAGGAAAAAAAATAAAAAACACTCAAACATCAAGGAAATAAGCGGGAAGGGAGGGAGCACAAGGGAAGAATGAATGTGAGAAAAAAAAAAAGATTGAAAAAAAGCAAAATATAAAATAAAACAAAAAAGGAAGATTTTAAAAAAAAAAGAAAACATTTTTTAAATCAAAAGAAAAAAGAGACACAGCAAATGAAAATAAATTCTCCAGCAGCAGAGGCTGGTGTCAGACCGAAGCACGGGCAGTGGTGGTCCCGCTACTGCTCCTCGGTTCTAAACCTGAGCAGGGGATCGGGACGCCCCGGTGTCCCTCCAGCATCCACCCCTCCAAACGAAGTCCCGCATCAGCCCTCGCTGCACCGAGAGGCAGAACTTCCCCAGTAGCCAGGAATTCCTTCCGCGGCCTAAAGCTTGGTGCCCCGGCATGCTCGGCCTCGTCCAGCAGTTGTGTCTAGTGCCGCCTCTCTGGGCAGCGAGTGAGGACGTTTGGGGGCACATCAGCAATCCCCCGGCAGCGCTTGGCTCCGGCTGCCACCGCCCCGTCGGGGCTCAACGCATCCCAGGTCCCGGGCAGGAGGGGAGAGGCTGCCGGAGCCAAAGCGTCCCGGGCAGCAAAACGTCCCCCGCGTCTTATCATTCCCCGGGGCCGCGGAGTGGGGCGGTCCCTGTCTCCGTCCCCGTCCCGCCTGGCGCCGCACCTGGAGGCGCCCAACATCCTGGCGGGGTCCGGCTCAACTTCGCCTCCCCCGTTCCTCCCTCTTTGCCTTCCCCCCGCCTCGACAGCCGGTGTGCCCCCCACCCCGAGGGGCAAAACCCCTCCCGCCTCCCGGGGCCGCCCGGCCGCGACACTCACTCTTGCAGCCGTGCCGAGGGCAGGACCGCTTTCCCCGGGCGAAGAGGGCTGCGGGGGCTGCCCCCCACCCCTCAGGGCGGGCGGGCAGAGGGGCGGGCAGGGCTACCCCCGGCCGAGCGGTGGCCCCCGCGGTCCCCAGCCCCGGGCGGGGGCAGCGGGGGCTGCTCTGCCCGGGCTCCTCACGTCTTCCCGGCTGCTGCCGGTGCCGGCTCTGCTCGCTGGGCAGGAGCTGCCGCCGCCGGCAGGCTCTGCCCGCACTGACGTCAGCCCGGCAGCCTCCTATTCACTCCAACCATGGCGGAGAGGAGGAGGAGGAGGGAGAGGGGGAGGGGAGGAGGCGGGGGGAGGGAGGGGGAGAGGAGGAGGACGGGAGGAAGGCGGCGGTGGCGGCGGGGGTTGGTGGCTGGCAGGCTCCGCCGAGCAGAAAGCGCAGCCCCTCCGCCTCACCCCTTAATTACATCCCGAGGATGGGGCTGCACGGGGGAGAGGGGCCGTGTCCCATGTATACCCCCCCGCGCTGCGACACCGTCTGCCACTCGCTCACCTGGGCACCCCGCTCTGTCCCCCGGCTCGGGGCAGCACTTCTCGGGGGCGGGGGAGAACCGGGGCCGGACCTCCCTGCAGCCCAGGAACCCCCGTTCCCTCGAGCCATCCCCCGACCTCGTCGTCGTCCCCTCCACCCCGCTCCCGAGGCGAGCAGGGAAAGGGCTGCAGCCGCCCCCTGACCTCCTTCCTCTGCCTCGGGCACCCCCGGCCCCCACTCCCCCGGCCCCCCCCTGCTCAGCACCGCTGTCCAAGTGCTGAACGGCCCCGCGCCCCGGCCCGACTCGGCACTGCTGTCCAAGTGCTGAACGGCCCCCCTCCGGCCCGGCCCGGCCCGTCGGGCAGAGCCGGGGCACCGGCTGCCCCCGGCATGCCACCTGGAAGACGGAGATCCCTTCTGGAGCCATGCTGGGCCGTGCTACCCCCTCCCCGATGGGCAGGCCGATCCCCAGAGGTCGCTTCGCCCCGGCCGCCGCAGCGAGATGGAACCGGGGAGCGGGTACGGCAGGTACCGCCTGCACTTCCCTCCTCCTCTCCCTCTCCGTTTCCATCTTCCCTATCTTCTTTCTAGCGTTATACAAATTTCTTCGCCTGCTATCTTTGCAGTAACGCAAAAAAAATGCCCCCCTCCCCAACCCCTACCAACCCTCAAATCCCTACCGACCCCCAAACCCCTCCTTGCACACCTTTACTCCGCTTCCGACCTCTCCTCCTCTTCCTTCCTGCATGTAACCTGGCTTCTATTTTTTATCTCCATTTCACTCCACCGATGCCCCGGAGCGGCTCTGGGGAGTCTCTCGGAGTCCCGATGGATACACAGGGATGCCCAGACAGGTTTTCTATGTAGGAAAGAATAAACCGATCGACCCCGAAAGATCTGCAACAGCCGAACACGCCGCCTCGCCTTTATATTCGTGTTTTAGATTCCCCCGTTATTTTCCTTTTTGCATCTGCGAGTTGCCACGAAGGGAAATATAACCCCAAATGCCACCGCCAGCAGAAACCGGAGCTCGTTGCCAAATTCCGTAGTATTTTATTTTAAAAGCAATTAAGTAATAACATTTAAAAAAAAAAAAAAAAGCGTCTTCTCCTCTTCCTGAGGAGTGTAAGAAATCCTTTTGCTCACCCAGAGTCGAAAACCTAATGGCATTGTCGTTAAACACGAAAAGGAGAATATTAAGAAATTGCAACCCTCCCTCCCGAGCGCTCCCCCCCCCCAGTTTATTTGCCCTAATAATTAATTCACAAGAGCTTAACTTATGTGTAACCCTGGCAGTCTTTTCATTAAAAAATCCCCGCGTTTCCTATTGAATTAGCTCTGCTCCATTGTCGCTGAAATGAAGACGCCAAACCAACTTTTACCCTGAGCATTTTCTCACCAACCCAAAGAAAAGTCTCTCTCCTTTTTCTTTTCTTCGATTTTTTTTTTCTTTCTTTCTCCCTCTTTCTTTTTTTTTTTCCCTTTAATTCAAGCACCCAGGCAATGAACGTGTCCTGCAATTTAACTACTTTCAAATTCTTTGTTCGGGTCCCACCGGGGCTCTATTGTCACCCTATTGAGAGAGCTTATTGCCAAGTCAAGCCTGAGCGAATTGAGACACACACGGGAGGAGCCCCGGGGGCTGGGAGCGGGCTCCGGGAGCTGCTCCGCCCGGGGGGGACCTCGGCCCAGCCCTGAGGGAGCGGGGCAGAGGCAGAGGTTGCTGGGATCGCCGGCACCGATTTCCACAGGAGCCGCAGCCACTAAAGGAGACCTGGCCCCGCCGCGCCCGTAGGAGCCCAGCCCAGGGGTGGGGTTGGGGCAGCCCCAGGCCTGGTGCCCCCCCAGGATCGGGCTCCTTCGCATTCCGAAAGCGCAAATAGACACACCCCACAGCATCGGCAACCGCCCGTGCCAGGAGCTCCCGGGCTCCGGTCCCAGCTCTGCAGGAAGGATCGGGACTTACCTGGGATGCCCTCCGTGCCGTCAGCCTCCATCCTTCACCGGTTCACCTTTCATCCCTAAAAGAAGGGTCTTCCCCCACTCTCACTTCTCTATCCCACCCCCGACCTTCTCCACCTTGGAGCCGGCTCTCGCCTGCTTCTGCTCGCCCTCTCCATCGCTCACTTTGGGAGCTTCGGGGTTCGTCTCCCGAGCAGGAAACCAGCAGGATGTGGGGGGCTGCTTTTCTCCTCCCTTTTCCTTCCCTCCCTCCTGCCACCCCCCACACCCCCCGCAGCTTGGAAAAGGGGGTGCGAGCTGGAAAAGGAGGGGTACGAGCTTCAGGGAAGGATTATTTCAGGAGAAAAATGCTGGAAGAGCGGTGCTGGGCACGGATTCCCGCGTAATGTCACCTATAAAAATTTCCCATTTCTCCCGTTTCTTGGCTCCTGGGGGGCGGCTGAGCTACCTCTGCCTGCACAAAGAGGGGTTAAAACCCCGTTAAAACCGGCACCCCGTTAAAACAAGCTTCCACCAGCTAGGAGGGAAAGGCAGAGCTAGGGGATGCTGGAAGGCAGGGGCCGCTTATCCGCATCCCTCTCTTCTGCCCCGAGCTGATGTTTGGCTCCCCCTGATCCTCCAAAACACCCACCCGGAGCGACCCGAAACCTCCCGGTGCCAGGGGGTGATGGGGTGTTGCCAAGTCCTGCGCCGGGAGGACCGTGGAAGGGAGCAGGGGGGAGGTGTGTGGCGGCCACCCCTTCCTTCCCCTCTTCCCTGCCCTTCCCGGCGCGACCGGTGGCCTCTCCACCATGCCCCGGGGGAAGAGGAAGCTCTTGACCCCTGGCCTCAGGGGCAAAGGGGTTAAACAAAGTCCCACCGCCCCATTATCCGACCGACAGCATCGAGCCTTAGGCGGGAAACCGGGTCTCTAAGGAGGCTAGGGGAGGGGGCAAGTGGCGTCTCTCACCGCCGGTACCTGACCCCGACGGGGCGCACCGGGGTGCTTTCCCGACAGACAGACAGACAGACAAAGAGCCTAGGAGGAAAAAAAAAAGAAACGACCCTACACGCCTCATTCCGACTTATGCATCGCAGCCAGCCCTGCTGAAACGGCCAGTTTGGGGGTTTATTTCGGTTTTTTTTTTATGGTGGTTATTTTTTTTATAGCGAGCCCCCCCCCAGTCGACCCTCCCTGCTCGCACCCGGGCCAGTACGCAACCCTGGCCCAGTCCTACCTGCGGCCAAAGTGGCGGTGCTCGTTATCATGAACTGTTCCCGTAGCGCTGTTGCTCGAGAGGGTTCAGAAATAAAGCAGGGAGAATAATTTCGGGGATAATAATTTTTTTTTTCCCGCTTGAGTGGGGAGATTTTTTTTTTTGTTGGGGAGGACTTTTTTGTTTTGTTTTTCGGGCTTTTCTTTGGACTACGATTAAAAGAAGTAGATTAACGACCCTAAGTAAGAGGTCATAGGCATTAACATAACGCATCGGAGGGGAGAGTAAGTCTCCAGCACCCCTATCATAGAATCATAGAGTGACCTGACTTGGAAGGGACCCACAAGGATCATCGACTCCAACTCCCATCCTTGCATAGGACAACCTCAACACTCACACTGTGTGTCTGAGGACATTGTCCAAATGCTTCTTAAATATTGTCAGGCTCGGCGCCGTGAGAAAAGAGTCCCCAAACCCTTTCCCGTTTCACCTCGGGGCTCCTGGTGCTTCCCTCCTTGCCGGCTCCGCACCCCGCGCATCCCTCTGATCACCACCGTGCCCGCATAAGGATCGGGAAACATCAACATTCCGCTATGGAGCGGTTGTTGAGCATAAGCATCCTCTGAGGGGCCTAATCCTGCCCTTCGGCTGCTGGGTGAAACACTGCTCCCGCCCCCCCCCCCCCCCCCCCCGTCGTATCCCAGGCGGGGGGGGGGGGGGGGCAGCATGTATTTTGGAGGGGACGGGACACAGGGGAAGGCGTGAAATGCATTGAAATCTGCAGAAAACAGCATCGCGGGGTGTGTATGTATGTTTCTTCCTCCCATGATGTTGCTGTCTTTTGGGAGACGAGGGGACATAGTGACAACCCCAGTCGTGCACCCGCGAGGGGAGGGAGCAGTGCGGTCTGACCGCATCGCTCCCTCCCCTCGCGGGTGCAGGACTTCGGGGTTGGGGGGCGCACCACGGGTTTGGAGCTCCACATAAGCCGGGAGGGGTGATGGGGGGTGTCACAGTGTCCACTGCCCCCCTCCCCCAAGCCGGTGCCCCGGACAGCCCCGTGGGAACCGGCGCCCCGACGGCCCCGTGGGAACCGGCGCGGCGGGGCCACAGTGCCACCTGGCGGCTGAGTGTGACATTGCACCCTGCAGGCGTTGAACGCTGCCAGGAGCCGCCTGCTCGGCCAGGAGAGCTCTTAGCGGGGGCAGGGAGCCCGCACTCACCCCCAGCACCTCCTTAATTCATTTCTCTGCACCCTAAAGCTTCTTCCCTGCACCCCACAGTCACCCTGGTCTCTCCAGCTTCCTCACTCGTCGAGTTGTTCCCACCTGTGTCACACACCCCAGCAGTGAGGACTCCTGGTGCCCTCAGATCCCCCCCAGTCCCATGCCCAGCCTGCACCTGTGCAGCCACGCACCAACTGCCCTGGCCAGGCTGGGCGAGGGGACCCTGGATTCCATGTCTTCTTCCAAGCCGCCCTTGAGGCCTCGGGGCTTTAATGTGGAAGGTTTTGGGGCGCAATTAGGTGCCCAGGTGAACTCTGCTGATGGGCTGTAAGGAGTCCCATAAACATCTGACATGAACACAGGGGTGGCTGTGGGGAACAGGGGATGGGGAGCAGAGGATGTGGACCGGGAGATGGGGAGCAGCTGGTGGGGAGCACGGGATGGGGAAAAGGAGGTGGGGAAAAGGAGATGGGGAAAAGGAGATGGGGAAAAGGAGATGGGGAAAAGGAGATGGGGAAAAGGAGATGGGGAAAAGGAGATGGGGAAAAGGAGATGGGGAGCAGCTGGTGGGGAGCACAGGATGGGGAACAGGAGATGGGGAAAAGGAGATTGGGAGCAGCTGATGGGGAGCAGAGGACAGGGAAAAGGAGATGGGGAGCAGCTGGTGGGGAGCACAGGATGTGGAAAAGGAGATGAGGAACACGGAATGGGGAGAAGGAGATGGTGAGCAAGGGTTGGGGGACGGGATGGGGAGCAGAGGATTCCCCAGTGCATAGGGGACAGAGGATGGGGAGGAAGGTTGGGAGGCAGGGTAGTGGCCTCTGACTCTGCTCCCCCCCGCTGTGTGACCTCCACCAGGACCTGGAGGGGAGCGGGATAGTGCATGCGCCCTGCAGGAGCAGCGTGACCCCGCACTGCCCCTCACGCCTTTACTCCGCGCTCGGAGCCGCCCAGCTCCTTCTCCCGTTCCTTGTCTAAAAGCAAGAGTAAAACGGCAGCGGCGGGGGGGGGGCGGCGGGGAGTGTCTGACGGCAAAAAAAGCACCACCCAGGCGCTGTCACTCCGACCGCGGCAGGACTCGAACCTGCAATCTTCTGATCCGAAGTCAGACGCCTTATCCATTAGGCCACGCGGCCGCCGCTTGCGCCTCCTCCCTGCGCGCTGGGCTGTGTGTGTGCTGCCGCGGGCCGCACCGTGCGCGGGGGGGGATGGGACGGGACGTCAGCGCAGCCGGAAGCTCCCCCGGGCGGCCTCGGGTGCATCCGGTCTCTCTCCGTGCCGGGCCCGGGAGGCGCGCGGGGACCGGGTGGGAACGGTGAGGGAGTGGGGGTGCATGAGTAGTGCACGGGTGTTCACGGGTATACTGGGGGCGGGGGGGGTGTATGTGAAGGGGATGCTGGTATATGGGGGGTGCATGGGTGCGTGTGGCGTGCGTGGATGCATATGGGGTGCGTGGATGCATGTGGGGTGCACGGGTGTTTGCGGGAGTGAGCAGGTGCATAGCAGGGTGAATGTGTGCATGAGAGGTGCACGGGTGCGTAGAGGCGTGCGTGGGGTGTGTGGGGTATGCATGCCCGCGGAGGGGTGTGCGGGGCTGTGCATGGGGCTGCGTGGCCGCGGATGCATGGGTGCATGGGGGGGTGCACGGCTGTGGAAGGGTGTGCACAGGTGTATCAGGGTGTGCACAGGTGCAGGGGGGGTGCATGGCTGCAGGGGGGTGCGCATGGGTGTACGGGGGATACAGGGGTGTGCACAGCTGCAGGCAGGGGGGCTTATGGGTGCTGTGCATGGTTGCAGGGGGTTGCATCCCTTGGGGGCGTTGTCTTCCTGTGGGGCTGCGGTGCAGGTGGGCAGCCCAGCCCCCCCCGGCCCCGCGGTGCCTTGGGCAGCTCCATGGGTGCCTGCTCAGAGCACCTGCCAGAGCTGTCCTGTAGTGGAGCTGAGTGAGCAGTGCTGAGCTGAGCTCGCCCTCACTGTTTGCTCTCTCCCTGCAGCTCCGGGGGAGCAACCAGTGCTGGAGGAGCATCCCTGGAGTCGGGGAGATGAGGCACTTGCTCTGGAGGGGATCGGGGAGGGGCTGTGCTGCAGCCAAGCCCTGGCGATGCACCTCCAGCTCCTCCGCCAGCCGCCCACTGCCAGAGAACCCGAGCCAGGAGCCTGGCAACAGCCAGCGGCGCATGAACCCCCTCAACATCCAGATGCTGTCCAGGACCCTCCATGAGCAGATCTTCCGGGGGGCTCAGGTACAGTACTCGGAGATGGAGATCCAGAGGAGTGTGGAACACCTGCAGCGCCACGACCTGTGGGGCAAGGAGACCTCCACGCTGCCCGACGTGGACCTGCAGCTGCCCCGCATGTATGGGGACAACATCGATGAGCATTTTCACCTCCTTGCGCAGAAGCAGAGCTTGCCCTATCTGGAGGCAGCCAACGAGCTGCTGCAGTGCGAGCTGCCCCCCATGCCAGCACAGTGGGCATGGCAGCTCGGCTGGACTCGCTACAGCCCCAGTGGGCAAACAGACACTGTCGACTTCCCTGAGGAACGGGCAGTGGTGTTTGACGTGGAGGTTTGCATGGCTGATGGTCACTGCCCGACGCTGGCTGTGGCGGTCTCACCGCACGCCTGGTGAGATGTGGTGCTGGTAGTGATCCTGGGGTGTCCCCCCCGCCCCATAGGGGACATACACAGAGCTTCAGGAAAGATGGGGATGGTCGTAAGTGGAGCCTCTTGGAGTCATAGAATGGTTTGGGTTGGAGAGGACCTTAAAGCCCATCCAGTTCCAACCTCCCTGCCATGGGCAGGGACACCTCCCACCAGACCAGGCTGCTCAAGACCCCATCCAACCCCAAGGGAGGGGGCATCCATAGCTTCTCTGGGCAACCTGTGCCAGTGCTTCACCACCCTCCTTGTGAAGAAGCTCTCCCTAATGTCTAAGCTAAATCTTCCCCCTTCCAATTTAAAGCCATTACATTTGAAGCTCTTCCTGCAAACCACTGCTGGGTTGTGGTGAAAACACAGCAGAGCCCCCAAGTGTTTTTCGGGGATGTGGGCTGTGTGTCCTGTTGAGTCTCAAGTGCAGCACTTCCTGGAGTTGGTCACTTCAGTCCCACAGGTGGGATCCTGCTCAGCACCTCAGGGTATGGCGGATGCTTTGGGTCACGGGAGCCCCTACTTTATTCTTTAAGGCTGTGGGATGCTGCGTGTCCTCTGCAGGTACTCGTGGTGCAGCAAGCGGCTGCTGGAGCAGCGGTACTCCTGGTCCAGCCACCTCACCCTGGCTGACCTCATTCCCCTGGAGAGCCCGGCAGGTGCCAGCTGTGCTGGCAAACAGGACTGGCCAGAAAGAGTGGTGGTGGGGCACAATGTGGCCTTCGACCGGGCATTCATCAAGGAGCAATACCTTATCCAGGTAAGCTGCAGTGCTGCTGCTTCCTGCTGGCAGCTGTGGGTTGGATAGATGTCTGTGCTGGCTTGTCAGGATTATTTTGGCAGATGCTGTTCTGCGTAGATGCCCCATGATTGTACTTGCCTTGTCCTGCAGAACGGATTGAGGTTGGATCCCTTTAGAGGGAGGTACACTTGCACTTACTGGAGGCTGCAGGGTTGCAGCTGAGGATGTGCCAGGAGCCTTCGAGTAACCAACAGCCTGCGCTGAGGATGCTCTTGGCTTTCAGGAGAGGGGTGCTGGGAGGCAAAGCTTTGCCTTGACAAAAGCAGATGTGTAACACAAGGCAGTGCTTCCTACCAGCTGCAGGACGTTTGACAGCATGTTTGTGCTCCAGGACATCCCAAACAGCCTCTCTTCTCTCTCCTGATGTGTCCCAGGGCTCCCGGGTGCGTTTCCTGGACACCATGAGCATGCACATGGCCATCTCGGGGCTGACGGGCTTCCAGCGCAGCCTCTGGATGGCTGCCAAGCATGGCAAGAGGAAGGGGCTGCAACAAGTCAAGCAGCACATTAAGAAAACACGCAGCAAAATGGAAGGGCCAGCTGTGAGTAAGGGAGCTACACCGCTGGCAGTGGTGGGGTTGGGGGCAGGGGACCATTTGCTCTTGCACCAGCAGGGAAGGAGCTGTTTGAGTGGCTCTGCTGGGTGAAGCTTTCCCAGTGCCTTCCAGATGACCTGGCCTTGGTTTAAAATGGAGCAGTGGCATCCTTTGGCCCTCCTGATCTCCTTGTTCACAGGTCACTTCGTGGGACTGGGTGCATGTCAGCAGCATCAACAACCTGGCAGACGTGCACGCGCTCTACGTTGGGGGAGAACCACTGGAGAAGGAGGCGCGGGAGGTCTTTGTGAAAGGGACCATGGCTGACATCAGGAATCACTTCCAGGTGTGGGCAGCCATTCCAGCGTTCTGATGGGCAGTAGGAGGTGGAGATTGGAGTGGGGCAAGAGCAGCTG
Organism: Tapera naevia; assembly: GCA_033556795.1. NCBI lineage: Eukaryota > Metazoa > Chordata > Aves > Cuculiformes > Neomorphidae > Tapera > Tapera naevia. Next base: position 3,267,097 of record JAUMJJ010000076.1, on the reverse strand, counting down.
CTGGGGTAGTTTCCATTTCACTGCCCTTTCTGGCAGGGCCTTTGGGTGCATGTGGGGCTGTGTCATGTCCTATCCTCACACAGCCCTGGTGGTTTGCTTCGTGCTGACAGAGGGGTGGCTGCTTTACCTGCTCACACCTGCCTCTGCCCCCAGGACCTGATGTCATACTGTGCCCGTGATGTCCAGGCCACCCACGAGGTGTTTCAGGAGCAGCTGCCGCTCTTCATGGAGAGGTGAGAACCACCAAGCTATAGCTGGTGTTGGCCAAGGGGCTGTGGTCTTGGTTGGCAGTGAGGAGGAATGTGGTCCACCTGGGGGTGGGATGCAGCTCCTCTTGTCCTAGGGGTGGTGGTGGGAGATTTGGGGGGCCTTGAACAGTGTTTCAGAATATACAGGAGTCTCTATGGGTTGAGGGGAAGAACATTGAGAGCTATGTGAGGCTGGGAAGCTGTATGTGAAGGCACATTCATGTCAGTTGTAGTCTGGTGCCTTCAGGGCAAAATCCCTCCAGCAGACATCTAATACCTTGTTGCTTCTGGCTCTAGGTGCCCCCACCCTGTGACGTTTGCAGGGATGCTGGAGATGGGGGTGTCATACTTGCCAGTCAATGGGAACTGGAAGAGATACCTGGATGATGCTCAGGGCATCTATGAGGAGCTGCAGAAGGAGATGAAGAAGTCCCTGATGAACTTGGCCAACGATGCCTGTCAGCTGCTGCATGAGGACAGGTACCCATGGGCTGGGGGTGCAGGTCCTGCTGCATGCAGATCCTGGGTCGTCCCTGGGGGCTACGGGTGGATGCTGCAGATGGGAGCAAAGGCATCGTCTGACAGCAGTGTGTTGGCAGGTACAAGGATGATCCCTGGTTGTGGGATCTTGAGTGGGACACGCAGGAGTTTAAACAGAAGAAGAATCCAGGGAAAAAGAAGAAAAAGGATCAGGATAGGAACAGCAAAGCCCCTGTGGCAGCAGTGGTCACAGACGGGTCCACACAGGAGTGGCAGGAAGGTGTGTGTGCTGGTGGTCTCTGGGGATGAGGGATGCTCATCCATGACAGCCGGATGAAGGGCCATGGTTCTTTGGCACTGGCAGGGTGAAGCATCACTGGCCTGTGTCCCCATGCTGGGGTGCCTGGCAGGAGGCTGGCTTGAGGTCACTGGTGGGGTGGCACAGAGGGCTCTTTGCCAGCCAGTCCTTCTTGCCCCACCAGACCCTGGCCCCCCCAGTGAGGACGAGGAGCTGAAAGCCCCTGCGAGCCAGGTCTGCCTGGAACGTCTGAAGGAGACAGTCGCACTGCAACCCAAGAGACTCCAGCACCTGCCAGGCCACCCGGGGTAAGTTTGGGACCCTGGGTAACCCCAGGGCTTGCCTTGTCCTCTCTGACCCATCCCTGCTGCTCCCCAGCTGGTACCGCAAGCTGTGCCTGCGCCTGGAGGAGGAGGGGTGGGTGCCGGGACCCAGCCTCATCAGCCTGCAGATGAGAGTGACCCCGAAGCTGATGCGCCTGGCCTGGGATGGCTTCCCCCTCCATTACTCGGAGAAGCATGGCTGGGGCTACCTGGTGCCAGGCAGGCAGGACAATTTGCCAGCAGACCCCTTGGAGTTGGATGGCCCTCCCTGCCCGCACAGGTGAGGGGGATGTGGTGACGTCCTGAGACGTGGGCTGCCCCGCGGTGGGGGTTGGGAGCACCCTGGGACCCTGCCCAGGTGCTGCCCTGGAGCGTCAGTCCCTGTTGTAGATGTGTGAGCCCTGCCCTTTCCCCTGCCAGGGTGATTGAGTCCCTGTACAAGCAGCACTGCCTGGAGAAAGGCAAGGAACAGCCCCCAGGGCTGGAGGCTGATGTGGAGGACAAGCTGATGGCGATGGATGACAGCACGGTGTGGCAGAAGGTGAAGGAAGGGATGGAGGATCCTTTGGTGGAAGGAAATGTGGGGCTGGGCTTATTCCTGTGTGCATGTAGAAAACAGCCCCATGCATGGCTCCTAGGGCTGGAAATAAGGAATTTTCTTTAATAAGTGTTAAATCACTGGAGAATTGGTGCAAAACCTGCCGTGGTCCCTCTCTGCTGCAGGTGGAGGAGCTGAGCCAGCTGGACGTGGATTTGGAGGAGAAAATGGGCACAGCAGACCAGAGCCTGGTGCAGGTGAAGGGGGTTTCCTGTGGGATGAGGTGGCAGATTGGTCCCTGTTCCCTTGATTTCCCCCTCCTGCCACGCTGAGGGTGTTCTTGGCATCACCTTGCATGGCTGGTCACAGGAGGAGGTGGATGAGCTGTGTGAGCTGGCAGAGGCAAAGAGCGAGCCCTCATACCACCATGGCAATGGTCCCTACAATGATGTCAACATCCCTGGCTGCTGGTTCTTCAAGATGCCCCACAAGGCAAGTTGGGTGCTCCTGGGGCTCTTCCTTGGGGCATTCTATCCACGCCACATCCCAGCTCCCCTGGTCCTGCTGCACACCTTGCCTTTACTCCGTTGCTGCAGCACACTTGGGAGCCCTGGGATATTATCCCGTGGGATTGGGTGGTGGAAAAGCATCTCTAGCTGGGGCAGGAGAGTGCACAGAGCTTTACTGATGTTGAGCAGTTGGTGTGCTGATCCCTGGCACCTCTTTTGCTGCTAAAGGACGGGAACGATAACAACGTGGGAAGCCCTTTCGCCAAGGATTTCCTGCCCCAGATGGAGGATGGCACCCTGCGGGCTGCTGTGGGCCGCACCCATGGGACCAGAGCCCTGGAGATTAACAAAATGATCTCATTTTGGAGGAATGCTCACAAGCGGATCAGGTGAGCAGCTGCCTCCAGCTGAACCGTGATGTCCCCGTGGGTAGAGGCTGCGTCACGGCTGGGGGAGGTTGTGTGGATGTGGCTCAGCATCTCACCTGCTGTGTGTCCCACCCAGTTCTCAGATGGTGGTGTGGCTGAAGAAAGGAGATCTGCCTCGCGTGGTGACCAGGTGTGGGGAGGAACAGCCTCAGCTTTGACCACAGTCTCTGTGCTGCTCCGGAAAGGCTCTCGCAGGATGATGCTCACCCTCACTTCTGTCCCAGGCACCCTGACTATAACGAGGAGGAAGATTACGGAGCCATCCTGCCACAGGTGGTGACTGCAGGCACCATCACGCGCCGGGCGGTGGAGCCCACGTGGCTGACAGCCAGCAATGCCCGGGTATGGCCACGCTCAGGTCCTTGCAGGGGTGTTTTGGGGCACCCTCTGTGTGCTTTAGATTGGTGGGAGCAGCCTGGGTTGGAGGTAGGAGTTGAGGCTGGACGCTGGGGTTTGAGGTGGTAGGGCTGGTGCTGGGGCCCTTCTCTTGCTGATGTGTGTTGGCTTTGGGAGAGGGGAAGGGGTCAGCAGAGGCTCCTGAGCTTCAACATTTGGTGAAACGAGAAGAAAACACTGAAGCATTTTCCTACCCCAAGCTGCTCTTCTTCCATGCTGGAAGAGCATAGGGGGAGTAACCAAGTGAGTCCCATGAAGAGAGGCTGAAGGAGCTGGGGTTGTTTATCCTGGAGAAGAGGAGGCTCAGGGGTGACCTCATTGCTCTCTACAACTATCTGAAAGGAGGCTGTAGACAGGTGGGGGTTGGACTCTTCTCCCAGGCAACCAGCAACAGAACAAGAGGGCACGAGCTTAGACTCTGCCAGGGAAGGTTTAGGCTGGATATCAGAAAAAAGTTCTTCACAGAGCGAGTAATCAGGCATTGGAATGGCCTGGCCAGAGAGGGGGTGGATTCACCATCCCTGGAGGATTTTAGAATAAGACTGGATCTTAGTGTCATGATCATGATAGTGTTGGATAAAGGGTTGGAGGTCTCTTCCAAGCCAGGTAATTCTATGATTCTATGAGTGATGCCCCATGTGTGCATTAAACCAGGTTTTGACTTCCAGAGCAGAGTTTAGGGCAGGGGGAGCGCCGTGCTGGCACGCTGTGGCTGCGGGGGGAAGGCTGCTCCTGTGCTGCTGAGGAGGAGAGGGAGGTGCAGGGCTTGCGCTGAGCTGGACATGTCCCGCAGGCTGACCGGGTGGGCAGCGAGCTGAAAGCCATGGTCCAGGTGCCACCCGGCTACTCCCTGGTGGGCGCAGACGTGGATTCCCAGGAGCTCTGGATAGCTGCCATCCTTGGCGAGGCGCACTTTGCCGGCATGCACGGTGAGCCGGGGCTGCGCTGCGGGACACGGGGCTGCTGGGTAGTGGAGTGACCTCCCCAGCCCGGTCCCGTTTGGTGTCCAACCCCCAGTCCCCTCCTGGCAGGCTGCACGGCCTTTGGCTGGATGACTCTGCAGGGGAAGAAAAGCAACGCGACAGACCTGCACAGCAAGACAGCAGCCACGGTGGGCATCAGCCGCGAGCACGCCAAGGTCTTCAACTATGGGCGCATCTACGGGGCCGGGCAGCCCTTCGCCGAGCGGCTGCTGATGCAGTTCAACCACCGGCTGACGCAGCAGCAGGCGCGCGAGAAGGCTCAGCAGATGTACGCGGTCACCAAGGGCGTCCGGAGGTGAGTGTTGCCTGGGGAGGTGGAGAGTGAGCAGGGACAGGGATGGTTGTGGTGTGCCATGGGACCTGGGCATGGGTTACTCTCCCCTCCAGGTTTCGTCTCTCTGAGGAGGGGGAGTGGCTGGTGAGGCAGCTGGACCTGGCTGTGGACAGGGCAGAGGATGGGTTGGTGTCGGCCCAGGATGTCCAGCGGCTCCAGAGAGAAGCCACGAAAAGGTGAGATGCTCCAACCCTGCGTGGCTCTGGTGGCATTGAGGTGTGAGGTGGAGGGAGCTGCAGGTGGGTAGGGGAGATGAGGTCGGATAGTCCTGATTGTCCCTCCCTGCTCCCACAAGACTGAGTCTGTTTCATCTGGGGACTCCCAGTCTTTCCAGGTGAGCAGTTGGTAGGAGGATGCTGCAGGGGTCCTCTGACTGCTCCAAGCCATTTGAGGCTCTTGAATGGGGCTTGCAGCCTTGTTCCATGTTTCCAACAAACCTTCCCTCTGCCCCATCAGGTCTCGCAGGAAGAAGAAATGGGACGTGGTGGGGCATCGAGTGTGGGCTGGAGGCACTGAGTCTGAAATGTTCAACAAGCTGGAGAGCATCGCCTTATCCCCATCCCCACAGACCCCGGTGCTGGGCTGTCGCATCAGCAGGGCTCTGGAGCCCGCCGTGGCCAAAGGGGAGGTAAGGGCAGGGCTCTGGGCTGCTGAGCTCTCAGCTTTGCTCGTCTTCTCCAAAATGGCAACCCCATGTTCAGCCCTTCCTAGATGCTGGAGACCCAGTAGGCTCTTGGAGCCATGCAGGAACCCCATTGTCCTCTTCCTTTATCTGCATGCCTTCAAAAAAACCCAATAACTCTGAGTTTAACAGACTACTTCTAGAAGCTTTCGTGCATCAGGACCAGGCTCTTTTAGCATGCATCTGTGTTTCCTTTCACCAGTTTCTGACCAGCAGAGTGAACTGGGTGGTGCAGAGCTCAGCCGTTGACTACCTGCACCTCATGCTGGTTGCCATGAAGTGGCTCTTTGAGGAGTTTGACATCAGTGGGCGCTTCTGCATCAGCATCCACGATGAGGTGCGCTACCTGGTCCAGCAGCAGGATCGCTACCGGGCAGCCCTGGCCCTGCAGATCACCAACCTCCTCACGCGGTGAGATGTGACTGCTGTGGTGTCTCCTGGGGAGGAGCACCAGCACCTTTGGGGTGGGACAGGGCAAGCCCGAGGGACAGGGGTGACAGCAGAGGGGTCAGCTTTGCCTGGTGCAGAGAAGTTTTCTTCTGCTCAAGGGAAGCTGGCAGCGCTGGGGGTTGCAGTTCCTTTCTGCATGGCTCTATTGGCTATAAATGGAGCTCGGCTTTGATTTCCAGGGATAATCTGCTGGCACGAGGGAGGTATCGTCAGCTTTTGGCTTCTGCAGAGACAGGGCCGATTGTTCCGCTCTGCTGGGATGCGAGCGCATTGCCTCCTGTTCCCTTCAGGTCTGCAGCCATCGTGTGGCAGCAGCCTTTGGGCTTGAATGATCAACTGGGAGCCTGGAACTGTTCCCATCCCTCGTGTCCCCGCTGCCTTGAGGGGACAGCAAGGGGCTCAGCTTGTTGTCTCTGCAGGCACCAGCGCTGTTGCCTCTTCCATGGCGTGGGGCATTCTTCTGCCTCCCTTCCCCACGCAAGGTTAAGCTTAGCCTAGAAAGCTTCTGAACTCAAAGGGCTCCCTTGGATCTGGCTCTGGCACAGCCAGCTTTGCAAATCTCCTTCCTGGCACCATGGGGTGTCTGGTTGTGTGGGAGCTGAGCTGTTTTCTCAGATACAGCAACAGCCTTTCTGTGCATGTGCGGCAGGAGCAGCGGGGGCAGCCACCCCGATGTTGGTGGCTTTGTCCTGGCTACTGTGAGCACTGGGCTTCCTGCTGGGAAAATCCAGCATCTGCTCTGCCTGGGAGGATTAGCCAGCAGCGAAGGCCAGGTCCTTCCTTTCTTCTGAGGAGGCTCAATGTACCCCTTACTCTGTTCCTCCCACGTCCACTTCGGTGATCTTTGACCCTCCTGCTACCCAGCGCTTCAGAGGGACCTTGCCTTCCACCCACTGAGTGATGTGGGTGCAGAGTGGCTGGGTCATGTGTAGCACCATCTTACCTCATCTCTTGTTCTTCCAGGTGCATGTTTGCCTACAAACTGGGCCTCCAGGATCTGCCACAATCAGTGGCTTTCTTCAGTGCAGTGGATGTTGACCAGTGCTTAAGGAAAGAGGTGACCATGAACTGTGTGACGCCATCAAATCCAAGCGGGATGGAGAAGAAGTATGGCATCCCTCAAGGCGAGTGGTGTCTTTGCAAGGTGACCCCTCCCATAATCCCCTCTGCACAAGTCTTCCCAACTTAGGCAGAGCATTTGGCCTGAGCAGCATTTCCCTGAGGGCTCCTCTACAGCAGAGGCACGTCCTGAGCCCCTCGCTTCCTGACCCAGGGCAGCTGACACCCTGGTGCCAGCCCCTCTCCCCTCCTCCTTTCACAATTCACAAGTAGCTTGTGCTGCTGCCTCCACGTATTTCTGATAACAATGGTCCAGACCTGGCTCTCTGACCCCATGCACACCTTTGCTTTGTGCCCCTCAGAGAGCAGCCTCTCCCTACACCCCCTGCACATTTAACACAACCCAAGATTGAATTGTTTCCTGTCTGAAAGGAGGTGCCTCAACAACCTTGTATGTTTGTTCTGCCCTCCAGACCCAAATTTTCCCAGCTGTCGGTGCTTCCCTCCCTCCTCTCTTCCCCCTTGGCCCAGCACAGCTCTGTTTGGAGAACTGCCTTGGGATTGCTGTGTTGTGCCCCAACAATCCCAAGGCCTGCAGTCTTCCCTGTCTGCACTCAGTGTCGCCCTCTTAACTGCTGCAAGTAAACATTTAACTCTTGGCTGGGAGCAGCTTTAAACAGCTCCTTCTTGTGCAGCAGTTTTTTCCTAGATAAGCAGAAGATATTTCCTCTCTGTTGTTGGACACATCAGACATTCCAGCTGTAGATAACCTTTATTAGAAATCTTAAAGGAAAAAAGGGTGCTTTTAGAAACAGGATTTGTCTTCTGTGGGGAAAAAAAAGGCACTTCTGTTCTCACCAAGAACAAGGAAAATGAAACAAGTGCATCACATCAGGGTCAGTAAAAACGTAATAGCAAAACCAGTCCCACTAGAGGAAGCTGTCACCTCTGAGACAGAACAGCTCATGTTTCCAGCTTCCTGCTGGAGCTGGTTCTGCGTTCACACCACCACATGAAACAGAGTTTTATATAAGTTTAGGGCTTTTTGAGCTACATGCTCTGAACTAAAGCAAATCATGACTGTCACTCTCTTATGTAACATAAGTACCTGAGTGTACTGCAGAGCAGGGGGAACTGATTGTCCCATTGTCTTCCAGGAGAAGCACTGGATATATATCAGCTAATTGAAATAACCAAAGGTTCGCTGGAGAAGAAATGATGACGCTAGAGTGTCAGAATGACAATTGTCCAGAGAGCGTGCCAGAGCCTGGCTGTCCTTTTCTGAAAGAGATCTTTTGGCAGGGACTGATTCCGGTCGCTCTGTTTCCTTTTTACTGTAAGAAGGGATGTTCCTGGGCAAGAAGAATTTGATAGCAGCACATTTGAATAGCAGAGACACTTCTGAAGGCAGCAGTGCGCTGTAAAACCTGGGACTATGGCCTGAGTTGCTGCTTGCGTGCCCGTGGGCACAAAGGAAGAAGGCAGAAGTATTCGTCAAGAGAAACAACAAAGCATCGTCTCCATACACACAGTTCTCCAAAACCAAAGTGAGTCTGTCACAGAACAGGCACTGCAGGAGGAGGCAGCAGCAACCCCGGCTTTATTTTTTTCGCCTTCTCTTCTTTTTGGGTTCCTGGTTCTCATCTGTCTGCTCTGCTGTGCCACTCTGGAGAGGGGAGGGAGAGAGGAGCAGTACAGAGTGGGGTGGGTTTTGTGTGATTAGTCTAAGGAATGTTTACCTAAAGCAAGAAACCAGATGCGCAGAACAGGATTTAGCTTTTTCCTCCCCAACAAGAAGACCTGAATATGGAGCTCCTTTCACCCACTGAGACTTCCCCTGTAGACCCCTCCAGGTCATGCTGGAGCTTAGACCACAGGTTATCCAGGACAGGGACAGATTGTGCTGGGTTTTGCTTTGTTGAAACACTCAGGAAAACATGGACAGAAGCACCAATAAAAACCTGGACAATCAGCAAAAGAAACTGCTTATTTTTTATCTAATACAGGCTGTGCTACCTTCACCAGCACTGTTTACTAGGAGAGAATGATGCCTTGCAGAGTTTGCCCTGCCAGCTCTTTAACTGCAAAAGTTAGTGTGGCTGCAAAACCACTTTGCACCATGCAGCAAAGGTCTGATCCTGGCCAGCCAGCAGGTCCTGAGGTAACACTGATAGACCTCTCTGCTTGCTTAGAACAACAAGAGCTTAAGAGCAACCTCCCTTCCCTGAGGCCAGAGAGACAGGCAAGTGGTGCATGGAACTAAAGGTTGCTCAAGGCAGAGGGCTGGGGTGTCGGGGAAGGTCACCAGACAACCTGTTCACTCCTTCGTATTGGCTTAGCATTAAAGTGAGAGCTAACCCAGGGAAGACACTGTCCTGATTCCACATATACCTGCCCAGCTCACAAATACCATTGGTTTCAGAACAGGGGGAAACCTGTCATTAAAAGCAGCTAAATGAGTTCTGACCTGGTCGTTGTCTGGCTCGTTTTCAGCATCCTCTGTGTTGTGCTCCTGCAACACGCTGTCCAGCATGGATGCATTGATGCGGAAGTCCCGGGAGGTGCTTAGCTTCATATACTGCATCAAGTTCACCTGCAGCAACCAAGATGAAACCAGAGAGAGAGAGGATATTATGCCATTAGCATCTTAGTTTAGTTTTCTGCCCTATCTAATCCTTTCCACAGTACTGGAACCAAGTGCATCACAGTAATGATGAAGGACTGAAGCAGAAGGTAGGTGAACAAGCACCTGCCCTCATTCGATCCAGTGGCTCCCTTAGGTTTTCCTAAAAGCCAAATGATGACCAGTTTTAATCACGTAGTACCTACCTCACCATGGTACACTTCTCTCCTGCTTCTGAAACAGAGTGGGGAAGTGGGGTGAGGAGAGCTGGCATTGAGTGTGTGAGTTCCTGCTCAGCCAGAAACCCCGCAGAGTGTTCAGTGACAGCAGTATGGCCATTGACACTGTGACACTATGGACATTGTCCCTGTGACAGCAATTCAGTAGAGTTGGGCCAGGGGCTTGGGCAAAGGCCAAAAGATGGGCAAGGTCCGTATGCTTTTTTAATTGGAGCAGCAGTGGAGATTTTAAAAGGTAGAACAGCAATAGCTCTCCACTGTGCCACTGTTCCACTGAATTCGGGTCACTGAAGGGTTCTGCTTCGCATTACCTTTGATTTCTTGGAGAGATGGATAAGGAACTTCTCATATTGCTCTATTGCAAAAATCAGATTTGGGATTGGCTTCGTCTCCCGAAGCACCTTGGCCTGAAATGCAGAGGAGGATGAAAGGTCAGATTTGGAAGCCAACAGCCTGAAGATTCCCTTTCACTGTTATTACCGAGCATCCCAGCTATGGCCCTTGTGTAGCACCCATGTCAGCAGCTTTGTTCCCCCAAAACACAACGATGCTGCAGTATGATGTGAAGACCACAACCACTCCAGTTTAGAAAAGCATCTCCAGTAACCTTGCTCCATTCTGGTCCTGCCAGCTTTGTTACTGGTTTTAAGTGGACTCCCACGATGGTTCTGCAGTGAAGCTCTCCCATCTAGTTTTGTACTTTGCAGGCAGTTCACAGCCCCAATATGCCCAACAAGCCATCACAGCTAAACTCTGCAGAGACATCCCAAGCCTGTGCCTTCTCAGCAATGACCACATATTGCTGGTTCACCGCATTTTTGCCCTGTTTATTTATCACCACTGATGTTTGTTCCCCATGCTGATAGAGTGGCAAAAGGACTTGCAGCATTTCAGCCCATTTCCACACACTCAGGGCACAGCAAGTGAGATGATGCTTGTGGCTTTTAAACCCTTAACATCGCAGAAATGGTTGGGGCAACTGACAAGACAGAGGAAATGCTGGTTGGCAGCACAAACAAAGGACATAAAAGGCCAGGAACCTGCCAGCCTACTCACTTGCTCCCAGCCAAACCAGGCAGTTATTTGCAACTGCATTACTTTAGTAGAATACACTACTTTATCTTTAAACATACTGATAAGAAACACTTAACCAGTGTGCAGTATTGGTTCCAATAACTTAGCCCATTTCTGTAATTTTCTAGCTTGCCACAAAGTATCAGACAAGACAGACTATGGAGACTTTACCTTTGATTCATGTCTATGAGCTTATGAGCTTTTAGGCTGCATTTAGTGACTGTGGCACTTTTTTTTTGTCATTTTCTGTTTGTTTGGAGTTTTTTATACTTTTCTCTGAAGTTAAGGTAGAATAAATTTGATTTTTACTTAAAGGCCCAAATGACAGTTTGTCATTGGTGATCTACAGGAAGCCACCAGGTAACACAAGCCTTGAGATATGACCCCAAGCTCAAACACAGCCCATGTTCTCATAGAGAGCAAGTCAATCTTACCATGACTGTGGAGACTGCAGCAGCTTCATCCTCTTTCTTCTTCTTTTTCTTCTCTTCTGCAAAGCTTAAGCTCTCACTGTGGATGTTCTGAAGGAGGATGCCAAAAGGCATTAGCGGGTAAGCAGGGAAGAAAAGCCAGCCAAGTAAGGCCAGAGAAGTCTTTGCTCTGACCAGCTAACAGCATTACAAGCTGAAAGGCAGTGATACAACAATGGAATTGGGGGTAATCTCAAATAAAGAAGGAAAGAAAAACTAATTTTATAAATTCAGAAATACATATGTGTGAGAAGTCCCCAGGAGCTGTAGCTCTGTGCACTACTACACCTTCCCCAATATGCCATCTCTATTCTGCATTTCCTGTGGTTCTCACTCATGCACCTAATTCCTCTCCAAACAGCTAAATCCCATCTTTGGCACTGCAGTCTTTGGCACCCACGTTACTTTACCCTGTGATTCCTGCAGTGTTGTTGACCTTTATTTGTCATTGTGGCTAACAGCAGTATTAATCTCATCCAAAAAATCCACATGAACAGGGGAAAGAAAAAAATCACAACTGAAAACCAGCTCCCCAAGCCCTCTTCCTTCCATGCTCAAGCAAAAATCAGCATGCTCAGTCCCAATGGTGCTGAAATGCCTTACACTATTATTTGACATAGTAAAGCTTGAATTATAAGAAACTCAAGTCATGTCAAGATTAATAGTCCCCAAAGGTGCTCATGTACTGCACCTGATACACCACTTGGCATCAGACAGACTGACTGTGGTTTTGCCAGATAATTTAGGCCATACCTGTACGTATGTAATGAATGAGTAGCACTGTGGGGTCAAATGGGAACCAGAGAGCTTCACCTGCAAAGAAACAGAGAGGTTGGTCTTCCTCCCAACTCAAGGCAATGAGCTATTTCCTCCAGCAATTTGCTCACACTCACCAGCTTTTCGAGCCTTCCTGGAATTGTATTTGAGGTGCTACGGAAAGCTTGGATATACTGCAAGGAAAACAGAAGAGAGTCTCTTGTAGGCACACTGTTCCCATCCTGACCGCTTATACTTCCAGGCAGGGCTCAAAGCAGCTCATCCAGTGGCACAGTGGGGAGGGCAGGATTTGCAATAACTATCCTCCTCAGTGGCTTGCTATATCCCAAATGCCATGTCTGCATTCCAGGGCTGAGAGAGATCTGGGGTATCACACAGTATCACAAGGTTGGAAAGGACCTCTGAGATCATCAAGTCCAACCTATAACCCAACACTAACACCAACCATCATCTACGGTGGGTATCCACCACCTTGTCTCAAACCAGTTCTACTGGACTGTTTCCAGGGCCTCCTTCCTCCAGGTGCAATGCTTCAGGCCTTAGATGGTAATGAGTGGCAAGGGCAGAATTGCTGTGCACTGTGAGAACATCACTAGTGTCATTTGTTGCAGCACACAGCTGTGCAGAAAGCAACCTACAAGATACACTGGAGAGCCACTCCAAACAATGCATGGCCAAATTCATCTGAAGAGAAGCTTTCCTTTATCTCCACCGGTACAACTATTACTGCTGCAGAAAAGTCACAAAATTGAGGGCATGAAAACCAATAGAATAAGGACTCAACTCCTGCAAGAGATCAACAGCCCAGCGTTGAGCGTGGCTGCTGCCAGGGGTCACTGTGAGCTCGCTGTAGCAGATGGGGAAGAAGTTTTTAGATCCCAGCCAGCCCACTGCCAGCAGAGCAGTACTCACATGTTTGACGAGGGAGGTGAGAATTGCATATGACTTGCTAAGGCTTCTCAGCAGTGTGTCCACACAGCTCCCTGCAGGGAGTGCTGTCTGTACCAGCTCATGATAAACTGTCAGCAGAGTTCCCAGCTGCAGAATTACACCTTTCTCCAGAGCCTGGGTTTGGTTTGATGCCTGAGAAGAGTCTTCTAGGGGAAAGAGATGAATGCGTGGTGAATGTGTGTCTAATGAATCCAGTTATGAAGGTGGGAGGCACGAAAGACCACTTTTGTGTCTGATGCACAAAGCACCAGTGTGGCAAAGGGAAAATAATGACTGGAGGGATTTTGTGACAACACTCTCTTACATTGTTTGTGTGGAACCAGCTCAAGGAAGGGTTTAACCTGCCCTCAGATGGTGCTGCCTCAAAATCCAAAAATATCTTTTTGCTCTGTATTTTCATCTGGTTTTGACAAAGGTGTAACACAGTAGGAAGTGGACTGCTTTTATTACCTGATGTGTCTGATCGCAGACTGGCGAGTTTCTTGATAAGCCAATCCACCTCTTCAAGGACCTTATCTGCCTGACCCAGAACCAGCAGCTAAGACAGAAACACCAATAACAAAACAGGTTTTTGGAGGAGTTTGGCACAACTGGAATCTACAAAGCCACTTGTAGCAGAATAGCCCTGGACACCACAGGTTGTTCCATCCACACCGTTTTGACTCACACAGACAGTAGGGGCTGCAGTCTTGGCATTCACTATGGCGAAATGGGACCGACTCTCCAATTCCACATCCTGGTCAGAGGAGAAACAAATTCTGGTGAGTAAAACCTTAGCTGCTGTCACATTGTTTGCACCAGAGATGCACTTGCTTCTGCCCTGACAGCACTAAGTGATGAAGAGTTCTGCATCATACCTGGTCTATGTCTCCCAGGCAAGCGTGGATGTCTTGTGCGAGCTCACGCAGCAGACTGACAGGACTCTTGTACTGAACATGGAGACTGAAGAGCAGGGACAGCAAACCCCTGCAGCAAGCTGCATCCTCTGTGGGAAAGGGAAAAGAAAACAACACATTACAAGGTGCAATGCTTCCCTAGCTATGATAAACAGTAGATGAGAATCCTATCAAAATACTGCAGAGTATACAAAGCAGAGCTTATAACATCAGGCATCACATATAACACCGCAAGGGCAAATACAGCACACTGGAGCCCTCAGCTTGTGGAAAAATGATGACCAGAAGCACTGAAGAAGTGCAATACAAACTCTGGCAAGAGTAACATCTTTCCAGAGTGCAAATCCACATTTGAGCGAGAAGATGTGCTAAATAACTATGGAGAACAGTCAACTAAGTGGCTTCTCTTTCTTCAGCAATGCTAATATTTATAGAGATGGAGTATCTTCCCTAATACCTGTGCTAATCACCACAATGTCATGGCAATCTACCACAGAATGGGAAACGAATACATCTGTAACAACGAAGAGGTAAAACCAGGACAGACAGCAGCAGAACATCTGAGGGTCTAATATCAGACCTTACACATCACATCTTAACATGCTTCCCAAAGCTTACTTACCGAGAGCATTTTCTTTGCAAATTTTCACTGTCCAAGTCAGGAATTCAAGGAACTGTGTATGGGGAGAAAAGCTATTATGGCTTTGAAACAGAATCCAAAGCACAAAACTAATAATAAAAATTTGTCCCCCCTCAAAAAAACAGCAGAGGGATACCTGCAGAAAGGCACTCAGCCATGCTCTGTGAAGTTCCACAAGGGACACTTAACCTACTAACAAGTGAAAAGCTGAGATCCAGGGCACAAGAATGACTATACATTCCCTTGGACGGAGTAGCAGCTCCATTTCATTTAAGGCAAATGTGCCTCCAGACTTCTGGCACACTTCAAGTGCAGCCCCTAGCTTGTAATAATGGGGCACCTCTAGTCCACTTTAGAAAATGCTTCCTTGCACGGAAGCAATTAGGCACTCAGCCAGTTTGGAGTGGTCACAAGTCTGCTACCCTTTTCTGGCTCTATTCCCACGTGGAAGCCATACCACATCTAGGCTCCATTAGGAAGCCCTGCTCAGGAGAACAAATTGTTCAGACTCCAGGTGCCCAAAGGCAGGATCAGAACGTGCAGGAGTGGGGTGGGAAGACAACTTGTTCTTAACTGTCCTTGGGAGAATGCCAATGCAACAAAGGTGTCACTGTGACACGGTGTGGTCTGCAGCAGAAGGCAGAACACGCAGGTATGTCAGAGCCCTCAGATATCAATCCAGTCTGACAACCTTCTTCCCACACCTATGGCTACCACACCCAGCCCTGCCAGCCCATGAAGGTTGTGAAGTACCTGCTGAGAGGCTGGATCCAGGAGTTTGGACAGAGTGGAGAGAACTGTGATGAGCAACTGCATTTCCTTGGAGTTGAAGTCATCTTCAGAACTGCTGAACTGGTTCACCAGGGACCTCTGATCATGGGAAGGAAAGACAGAGTCCCCAAGTGTTCATGCTTGTTGCAAGGCCATTTTAAGAAGCAAATAACCAGAAGCTGCAGCAGATAAAGCAAATAGCAACAAGGAGAATGACAAAGAATATAAAAAGAGGACTCTTCTAAAGGGCAAGTGCTGGTTTTTGTTATGATTGCTTACATAGAGGCCCACATATTATTCAGTGTGCCTTCTGCAATACTCAGGGAAGTTTATGCTGTGCTGAAGGACTCTATAGCTCTGTAAATACATGCACACTTTGATCCAGCACCCTGATGAAGCTTTCCTCAGGGATCAGAAACTTTTCTGAACTGCCAGTGAATCAGTGTCACCGTTGCCATCACATACTCAATGCTGTGGTCAAGAACAGAGAGCTAGCAGCATTTTCTGCCAGAATTACCAGTGCTTTGGAACACTTGCAGCACACAGTGGTACCTACCTGAAACTGTCGGATCTGGAAGGCAGCTTTCTCTGTGACATTAATATCCGTTTCTCCTGCGTCACCATCAGAAATATCTGGCGGAGACAGAGAGGTGCAGAAAAAAGCTAAATGCCAAGAGGAGAATACAGGATTTATTTCCAAAAGTGGGAAAGACTGCAACTGCTCACAGCTAGAGGAGGAATACAGGCTGCAAAACCGTGGTGAGCACAAAAATGTGTTAAAGGCAGACTTCAAATAGATGAATGCTATACCAGACCCCAATTATCCTCTGCCGAGGGACTGAGAGCTCTATAAAAGCAGGCAAAGATACCTCTAGAACTTGCCTCTGGTGTGAAACCAGTGCTACTAAGCCCACCTTTTTATTGATAGACAAGGACCAGACCCCTCTCCCCAGTTATGAACAAAGGACACTGGGTCTCTAAACGCTCACACATCGGCTGGAAGATAAAGGCTAGAAACCAGAGTGGAATTGTACCATGAGCCTACCCAGAGCTTGTAGAAACTGGGGAATCCTGGCAGTGTACAGCTGCTGCACTGTATTGAAGATCCGTAGCAAACCTTCCAAGCACAGAAGTGAAATGCTTTTGCCCTTCTTCTTCCCTGACTCTTCAACAACAGTGGGAATTGAAGTGTACCTCCAAAGCAGAACCCTAGGGGATGGGAGACGAGTTAACATCACATGCTCCAGTAAAGCTGGCTGCACAGTGCAAGAACTAGAACAGGGCTAATAACAGATTCTACTCTTAGTATTGCATTTTAAATATAACCACATTGGAAGGTCGCTTTCCTACAGGGAAGTGGAAGGAGAAGAGATCCATTTTAAAGACGATTTTGTATTGATGTCAGCAAAATAGCTACTGCATTCTTCCTGCATAGCTAAATAATTTAATTCTTTCCAGATGCCAAGAGACCTTCTGATCACATTTCAAGTCCATCTTTGTACAGTCATTTCTTCCACCTAGTTTTCCTTCCGTCTCAGACTACCCAAACACTGACCACTGGGTGTCAAAACCACCAGTGACCAAAAAAAATTGTCTCTTGGCAGTCGAATCTGTGAAACGTCAGATATTTTCACAGGGCTCTGCATAAATAAAATCAGAAAGGTAAAGTCAGGCAAAGCGAAGTAAAAATCTTTGAAGAAAGCAAAATCATTTGGCCAAAAGGAAGCTTTACTGTTTGTAGGCAAACATATCTTTCCTGTTCCCCTAAGCCCACTTCTTCCCTTTTTTGTTCCCTCTCCTTTCTTCTCATTAGTTCTGTTGCCTGCACAGATGATCTTGTTCTATTTCAATGTCCAATCACACAAAACCTGTAGCTCACATGGAGTCCTAATGACTGCAACAAAACCAGTCTCTATTATTTGGGGCGAGACACAAAATGGACATTATTCATAGCAGGGGTAATTTGCATTTTGTGCTCTCTGCTGACTGGAATCTGAAAAGACCCCATGCAGATATGACCTAGATCCCAAAAGACATTTAGATGCTTAACATTCTTGGATTTTCCAAAGGACTTGCAAAGGTCCTAAGTAAATGTTTTATAAGCTTGTGTCCCTCTTACAATGTGTTTTATACTGTAGCTAAAAGTGAATTTTAACTTCATTGCATCCCAGAGGCCTCAAGAATCCAGCCTGTAACCGTGCTGCCTCTTCTGTGAGAATAAGCAATGAACTAAAAGTCAGAAAATAGGCTGAAAAATGAGAGTTTGATGGCATTTGGCTCTTCCAGAACAAGTACTGTTACTAGGGCTGTAACACTCCAGCACAGAAACTGTAGTGCCTCCACTTGATTTCTCAGGAGCAAAGAACCCAGTAATAACAGTTTGAAATAGTTATAGACTGCATTCTTCTTTCAAATCCCTACCTGAGAATCAAAAATGGCCCAAACGCATTGCTGCTTTTTAAGGCTGATGTCTTTATGTGCCACACTGGCTCACCGTGTGATTTTGCAGAGGTTCTGAAACATCTTTTCAGGAATTTGTCCATCTGGTCCATCAGTTTGTCCTGTCTCCTCCAGCTGCTGCACCTTCTGCAGAGCTACGCTGACAGCATAGCGCAGGAACTCGGTGCTGGAGCGCAGAACTGCCAGGCTCTCCTCATGGCTTTGGGCGTTATCCCTGAAGAATCAAGAGCACTGTGAAAGATCTGAGGATGCACTGAAAAAGCATGGGGATGGCCTGTGAGATTCAAAATCTAAATATGCATTTACAAATAAAACCACTAGCTGAATTCAGCGTGGAAAAGACCCTTTGTTCTGGTAGCTTGTAGTAAACACTTGAAGAATAGTTCTCCAAATATACTATCAGACGTTCACAATTGATGTCTGGCTCTGTTCCACAGAGGACTGGAGCTCAAGCACTGGAGTTTGTTGTCTGGGAATGGTCCAGCATTGGAAGAGCAGAGACTCTCCAAGGTCTTAGAATTCATGAGCAAGGTCCAGGAGAGCTGGTTTGTCAATAGCAGGAGTTGCACAGCTACAGTTCCTGCCTGGACTATGATGCTCTCCAGACTATGTGTGGTAACAGCACTTGCTCTTTGCACAGAAATGAAAACGCCTGTACTGTGTATGCAGTGCACAAGACAACCAACAGGTAGACACCACTACAGCAGCTTGTAAATAGGCCTTAAATCTCCAGATATGACAACTTCTCACCTGAACAGAGCTGTGAGGAGAGTAGATACAAAACTCATGGACAGGAAACTCCGTGCAGTTTTGTTGCTCAAGGTGGATTTGTTCTTTCCAGTTTTCTCCTTCAAGATTTCAGAGAGTTTGTTGTAACATGTAAACAAGCCTAGGACATCCTCAAATTTGTTCTTACTGCAATGAAGTAGTAGAAAGCGTTAATAGAGAAATCCAGTTTCCCATTTGAAGCTTCAGTTGCCAAATCACACAATGACACCTTCTACATGATAGAACCATAACATGTCCCTGCCTCCCTACCACTGTACCTCATCTGTTCCTCCTTGAAACACTCTTCCACCAAATACCACGTCCCATCTCTCACTACACACAACATTCAAAAGGAAGATACTCCCAAGGTTCTTTTAATGTCTGTGCCACAAGGGGGATGCAAAAACAAAACATAATTCTGATTCTGTGTTGGTACTATTATCCTGTGCTTGCAATGAGTCTGTGTCTTGTACTCCGAACAGCCAGGCACAGCATAGCAAGATTTGATGTTTTACCTGAAATTCCCTATGTTGAAATTGTACTCAATCAGGACCTCACAAATTCCCATCACCTGGATGGCATAGATGTTATTCTTTACACCAACACCAGAAGACGGAGAAAAATCTGCCGACTTATCCTAAGAAGCAAAGGAAAAGTGAAAAATCTTTTCAAAACCCAACAAGAACCCAGTTCTTCTTCCACTGAGTCAAACTGAAAATCTAATTTACCAGTTCAAAGTCTTCCAGCTCGCTCTTGATCATTCGTCGTGTGACAGAATCCAGCATCTCTTCAAAGTTTTGCTGAAATCTCACATCCTCCTCCTCATCGTCATCTTCAGCTCCTTGGCATAGATGCACAGTACTCTTATACCAGGCAAGACAGTGCTGGATACAGCAGAGCAGATGGGCCTGAAGGAAGCAACCACACAGCCACACTCAGCTTTCTAGCTGGAGGTCACTGGCAGAAGTGGACACAGATCAGACAACTATGGTTGGATGTAAAGAGCTGTAATTGCCTTCAGAGGTTCATGTGAGTCTCAAGAATACGCCTCATTCCCAGAACGAGGGGATCTGCAGTCCTACACACCCAGTTCTAGCTTCAGATAATGTTGTCTGCCTGAGCTTGCCTGCACTTAACTCCCACTACTCCCTCAATTGCTGAAGGAGATGGAAAAGGAATTTCCAGAAAGGCTCTCAGTCTAACTGAAGTGTCTGCTCCCTTTCTGGTGTGCTACTGCAGTGCAGCATGGAAGCTTCCTTAGGGAAAAAGAAAATGTGAGGAATTTGAGTTTGTTCTCTTGGAAATCCAATCAATCATTGAGGTCTCATCTCCAACAATATCAAAGGAGCAAAACCAAAGGGCAGCTCTCTCTCCCTGCTACAAACACTCTGCATGACTATTTTATGCAGAATTAAGGCAAAGGAGGGAAATAAAACCAGAGTGAGCTCGATACAGGATAAGAGAACTACACTGTTCCTACAGCATTTTTCACACAGGTTCCCCAGACTGCTTGGCTAACGAGCTCTAACAGACAGCCTGAGGCAGGGGTGAGCTGCCCAGCTCTATCTTCATTAAAAGAATTGCTCCAGGCTAGAAGAGGATGAAGAAACACAAGGTATTCAGCTCATGTAGCAGCACAACTAAAATGCTATGGAACGGATGAGCTTGCAGCTGTTACTAACCACTATAGCTCTTACCAGTGGTTCTTGCAGAAAGATTTGATCTCCTTGAGCCATAATACATCCCTCAAGTTTCAGTGGAGGCAAGAGGTCTGGCTGGGGCAAGTAATATTGCTTTATCTGTCACAGAAAACAAGAAATGAAAATAACCAGTTACTTGGTAACTGAGCCTCTTAGGTTGTTTCAGTGCAGGATATGACAGTCTTTGTACTCTATAGAGGAAAAACTGGCACTATATAATGGTGCATGTACCTGAGCCACATCATCTGCCCTATTAGTAATGAAAATCCCCTCTTGAGTTGCTCATGTACCTCTCAGGCACGACACATCACTGCCCTAAAACAAGTTTATCTGACCATTGGCTGTTGTGTTGCCTTCACTATAACATCACTTGCACTTTGTCTGCAGTGCTACTCGCTGCAGAAGCAACTGCTCCTGTTGCCTGTCACCTGTACTGAACGCTTGGCCCTGTTCTGGCATCCAGCTTCCTGGCCTCAGGATGCAGACAGCTAGGAGCCTAAACTTGGAATGAAAACATAACCAAGAGACACTCTGCTTGCACCAAATCCGGTCTGTTTGGCATACCACTGGGAGGAGATATGCTCTGTGTGCTGATATAGGATCAGGAACAATTAGGGATCGTTATATATAAAATGATGCAATAAAATGTTATACATTTACACCAAGGTTCCACTAAGTGCCCTCTGCTCTGTTCCCAGAAGGTGCCCAGGCTCTGTTCATGTTCCCTTTTCAGACCCTATACTGTTGTGGGAAAGCTAGAATTAGTCAGCATGAACTCTACAGCTGATTAAAGGGAAGAAAATTACTTGTCTCAAAGAAAGCACAGCCTGTCCAATGGACTGAGGAAATGTGATTGTTTTGTTGCCATGAGCAACACTGTTGGGGGATGAGTTAATCCTCCCAGATCCTTCATGGACGTGGGTATTCTCCCGATGGGAGGACAGCAATAATAATTAGTGTGTCAGCACACATCTTTGGGGAAATATGGGAAGGTAACTGCTGTGCACTGCTAAGGAACAGGGAGTGCATAAGGCACTTCTCTGGGCATCACACTTTTCACAGCATCTCAAAACTGAACGACTGGAAAGGGGTCTAAGAGATCCTTTCTCTTCTGTCCTTCGACAGGATATGAACCAGTCTCCAGACGTTTACCTAGTCTGCTCTCTCAGTGTAGCAGGGATTTGAACACCTCATTAGAGAGGGGTTGCAGCACTTAAACAGGTTTCCAGCATAAGGGAGAACTATTTTTCCAATATTTAACCTGAATTGCTTGCTATACTGGTTGCAGTGCAGAATTCTTGGGGACTCTGCAGCCATGCCACAGAGCAGTACTTTACCTGGGACAAGAGCATTTCCATAATAGAGTTGGTCAGCTGGGAGTTCCTGCGAAGGACATCATAAAAACCCTGAAGACAGGAAGGAAGGACAAGTTGGCTTACACAACAAAGAAAATGAACCACATGCATAATAAGTTGGTGTCATACGACAGCAACGACCCTTTGGCACCACAAGGAATTGTGAGGAAGTAACAACAGGCTCAGTGTAAAGCCCCATACCTGGCAAAGCAAAGGCACCACAGAAAGAAGGTATGAATCAGAAAGAGTATGAATTTCCTCACAGGGGCCCTCTCACAAGCTGTATCTCTCTAGCAGTGGTGGCATCAAGCCCAGAGTGACTTCCACTGCTATTTAACACTACCACTAGATCCAACTTCAAACTGTGAAATCCTGCTTCAAAGGCAAAACAAGCCAGTGGGGAACTTGTAGGAGGCAAAAATCCTTTAGAGAAAACTCAGTGGATGCATAAAGCAAACACAAGTCTTATAGCAACAGTAAAAAACACACCCAAAACTTGCAGCTCACCAAAGGTCAATCCAAACAAGTCAAGAAAGAAACAAAATCTCTGACCTGAAGTTTTCCTTTTCTCAGGTTGGTACCCCATGGTTAAAACAGGAGCTAAGATACACACCCAAAAATGGCTCTGTGTACGAGGCCATTTGCCAAAAGAAACGTAAGGGGCAGACAGGCCTTTATAGAAAGTTGCAAAAGGAAGAGGAGAAAAGACAGATCTCTGACGCAGTCTCTAAGGAAGCTTCCCCATACTCTCCAGTCTGGGTTTCCTTTGGAGCCCACCATTAACTCCCAGCAACTCTGCTTCTATCCAATGCCTGTTAGAACACTACTCCCCACTGGGCATCAAACATGTTTCCCATTTCCTCGGTCTAACCGCAGGAAGAGACATTGACACATTTTCACTCTTAAGCAACAAGATGAGGAAGATACATCAATGTATTTTTGGGCTTACAGAATAAAAAGAAGCAGAAGCATTAAAAAAAATCCTAGTCTTTGGTACATGTGTCCCATGAAGAACATAACTGAGATGATAGGTTGTTTTCCACAATAACGTGATCATCATTTACCTGGAGCTACAGGAGAACCAGGCTACAGAAGAGCTAGTGGCTGGTTAAAAGGAGATTGAGGAAACTGTTACTGTGTTTACCTCGTATAACATGAGTCGAACATCCGCTTGCTGGCTCAGACATCGCCTCAGGCTGCCCAGGATTTCAAGGCAGAAGGCCTCATTAGCTGCAGAATTATAGCAGGCATGAACATCTGCCTGGACCTGAGAGGGAATATTAGTCACGTTATACTGGTTAGAATTCCCAAATATTGCACCACAGAAGGAAGGTGATAAGGGACCTGGCCCCTAAATAATGACCAAAACAGTCCTTAGCACACTGCCAGGCTCTTCATTATCATCATGGAGGAGCATAAATGCTCCCCAAAATACTGGTGCTGTAAGAGAGAATGACTCTGAAAAGCAACATCCTTAGGCCAGCTTGTTACTGCACATTGCATTTCCTAAAGCTTTCCTTCCAGAACTAATCCTTGCTGAAGTTATATTTCCATTTCAGGGAAGCACTGCACTTGAGTTGTTTCTAACAGTGCACATTAAATATGATACTGTCTCGTATGTCTATGCCAGGGACTGCTGAACAGCACTTACCTGAGTGGCACCAATGGCTTGACTGCACTGGGAAGAGGACAAGCTGCCTAGAACCTTAAAATTTCTTAACAGAAGCAAAAAGCCTGCAACCGCTGCTTTACGAGCATCGAGCTGCCTGTGAGTCAGGGGGAGAAAAGAGAAACATAAGAAAAAGGAAAGCATGAAGCTCAAAAGTAAACACAAGATCAACTCAGCAATGGAAATGGTTCACAAACACCGAGTGACTGGACCCAGTAGAACTCTATTCCCCAGGAGGGCAGCACAGTCCCAAATAGTTAAGAACTTGGCAGTTTGCTGGGAACTCTTGCTCTGCACTCTCACAACCTTAATTTTGTTCTTGGCAATGGTCACATTAAGGGAGAATCCCAGACCAAGACCCAAGCATTAAATGTCACTTGAAAACTGGAATAGGAGTCTCATAAACCTCAGAGTTGGAATATTCCTCACAAAGAGCTGGTGTTTTGCTTTGCTCACCAAAAGCCTCGGTCCTTCCCAAGACCAAGTCCCTTGCCTTGAATAATAATCCTAAATTATGCATTCTGTATTCATAACAAGGCAGCCACTGCCCAACAAAATCACAGCATTATGAAGACAGCAGGATGGCTTGCTCAAAGCATTAACAAGCCTTCTTCTCTGCTAGCCTTGCAAGGGATCAGGAAGAAGGTGTCAGCTCCGCATTCTTATCAGTGGTTCCTTCCAGACTCTCCCTTAGCACCTGGATGTACTCAGCTATGTAGACATCTGTTGGAATTCATTTTAATTTTGCCTTCTTAGTTGGAGTTCCCAACAGCTTTCTTATTTCCAAAGCCCATTCAGCTGAGGGGTGTGTGTCTCAGTTCAGTAGAGCTGTGACAGTATAACAGTCCTAGGCTAAAGAGGTAGGAGATGTCACCATCTGGTTATGGGAAGAAGACAGTAAGAAGACACTTAGCTGAAACAAACAAACAAAAATATTTCTGCTCCAAAATCATAAATGAGTTTTAGAAATCTTTTCAAAGAACCCTCCTCCCAGCTTACCTGGAAAAGATAGCTTTTTGGAGAACAAGTATCAGGGAGTCCCTCACTGACATGCTGACTTTTAGCAGAGGCTGGAAAGGAAGATACACTTTGGAGAGAAAAGCACTAAGGCATGCCAAGCCCTTGGGGCATATGAGCTCATCTTCCTCAGGCCCATCTGGCCCTGCATTTCCAATACTGTCATCAGTACAGTAGGAGAACCAAAACATTTAAAACCAATATAAAATTAAACCCAGAGAGCTGTAGCAGTGAGGACAGGTTAGTGAGGACACAGTGCAAGAGTCTGGGAAAAGAACTGTTATCCACAGACTGGATAAAGCAGTAAAAGTTTAATGCCAGGGCCAGGCAAAAAAATAAATAGTAATGTGGCACTTGGAAGGAGAAAAATCAACCTGACAGCTACAGCTGTTCAGCTAAACAGTGTGTACTTCATTTTCTACACTGTGCAGCATCTGGGCATCTTCCAGATGAAAGGTCAGCACAGAGCAGTTTGGGTACCACGCCAGACGGCACCATATGCCTCTTGCTAGAGGGCACATGCAAATCCATGCTTGAAGAACAGTTCCATGCTACACTGAACAACATACTCTGCTACAGTGGAGTATGAAGGCTTACTGTATGAGGAGGGTTATTAGATCATGCATATAATTGTGGCCTAGAGCTGTCACTGGAATTTAACTAGCAAGGATATTTATGGAGAAATGCAGAGCTTTACCTGTACTGCCCGGAGGAGCCCTTGCACTGTGTCAATGGGCAGAAAGGACAAATTGTCAAAGGTCTCTGTGACTTTGGAGGATGAAGTCTGAAGCACCAGAGGAGCAGACACAACAATACTGGACAGCAGTTCTGAAAAATAAAATGACAAAAGGAGCAGGTATTGCCAAGGGGCCAGAAAAGTCTGAGCAAAAGATGTCTATAGAGCTAACAATTATAGAATAATCAAAGCCCTTTCATTACACAGAGAGGTCACGATATGATGACCATTGAAAACCTGAGCTCTGCTGCAGGCATAAAGTGTAAAACACACACAACGCAGCTGCAGGGCCTCACCCCACCAGAGGGCACTGAGGTATCAGAGAAGAGGCTGCAGCACAGGAACCTCAGCAGCCCCAGCGACTCCCAAGCACCTGCCCAAGAACAAGAAGGCAGGCAAGGCTAGGAGTGTGTTACAAGTCACTGACTGATGGATACCAACTTTCTGTGCGTCAGCTGTTCCATAGCAACTGCCTGCAAACATGTTTTTCACCTATGATGAATACAAGGTAATTTGAGGCAGTTGACACCTCAGTAAGAGTGGAAGGAATAACTGTTTTCTTTGCTTCAGGTCCCTTCAGCAGGAACTTGCTCTGAGAAGCTACGTTCTGAGTGTTCTCAGAGCAGGACACATTCCTTCCTCTTTCCTGTTACCTATGAAATGGCTGACAGGAGATGCTGCTTTTGTGAGGACTCTGTTCAGGACCTGCTCAAGAATATCACTTCTGATGGGTTCATGAACCTGAAACGAGAAAGAAAGATACATAAAAATGAAAGTCTACATAAATTTAAGATATTTGTGCAGTTTGGAGCACAGGCAATGTGCAGTACAAAGCAAATCCAGATCTGACAGGTGAGCTGAGATTGGTTGCCAGAAGTCTCTTCCAGCTAAATTCACACAGACTGATTTGAATTTCATCCCATTTCAATCAGAACCCACACATCAGAGACACACAGAGTACATTCGGAACATAATGGGTCAAACAGTCTGTGGGACGCTAGTTTATTATTTCAATGACAATGCTGGTTTCAATCCCATCTCTATCAGATTTTCTTTGTACCTCTGAATTTCTCTACCCTGTCTGCAGTTTCTTAGAAACTGTAATAGGGATTACACAGGTATCATGATAGCTGGCACAGATTAGGATCAGGTCTTTACAAGGATGGCTTCTTCCAGCTGGACAGAGGCAAATAGGAGACTAAATCAGTGTAAAACACTGATGACTGATACAGGAAGACAAGGTCTTGATGCCATTTACTGAGAGAGAATAAGAACAGAGCTCCCTTTCGCTCCCAAAAACCACTCTCCAAAACAACCACTACCTTAAATGTTTCCAGCAGGATACTTGCTCCCAGTTTGCAGGCCTGCTGGGCTGGCATTTTTGAAGGGCCATAACTGGTATCAGCAGCTTTTCCTCCAAAGGGTTTTTTTGGTTCGTATGATTCCATTAGGTTGAAGCCAAGATCCACCAGGCCCTGAGTAACGTAGTCCCAGCCAAATGCACTGAGGAAAACATTAAACAGACCAGCAAATAAACAACTTAGTCACAGAAAAGGTTTAGATCAGAGCAGTCTAAAGAAAAATCTTATGCGGTGATGTCAGGGTCCAATGCAGCAGTGAGAGATGTTTGATCGTGTCAGGAAGATCCATCACTCTCAACCTCATGAGTCTCTTCAGGCTGAGAGGCAGGCACTCAGCACATCTGGCAGTCCTGGTTCCCCAACCAGGAGACTTTCTTTCCAGTCCAAAGGTTTCCTTGCTATGGGGAATGATGTGCACTCAGGTCTCATCAGAGCATGAGAGTAGGCTACAGTCAGGACACACAAACTTCCTACTGACCCTAAGATCTTGAAGTCAGAGAGGAAGACAGAAGAGGAATTCCTCACATCAAACTGAAGGACAACAGATGGCAGATCACAGAGCTATTCCACAGGATGTTTGAAGGACTATATGTGAGGGAGGAAAACAGTCAATCTATCACTCATCCCTTGATCAGAACACAAACTACAGCCAGCAGCACAACTCAGAGCATTAGCTGCTTTACTAGTAAGAAACAGATAGGGTCCTGAGCAGTTTAGTCCTTTGCACCATCAGATGCCGAGATCTGAGGTAGAGGAGGCAGAATTATACATCTGCATTTCATTGCCTCTTGTTTTTTTAATTCACCAGTGTAAAACTGGGATAAAAACTTTGGATTTTGACAGTGCTCCCTACCAGCCCCTGATCAACAGTATTTAGCAACCCAGAGTATTCTAGCAAGGCTGAAACTCTTCCCCTTCCCAAAGCCTATTGAGCGTTCTGCAGTACATGGTAACAACTCACCTATTTTTCACCACTTCCAGAATTACAGCAGTTACATCATATTGTTGAGGAAATAAATCCTGCAGAAACTTGGAGGCCTGAAGGATCTGCAGGTCCTTACAGCTTCTTGTGATTGATGTCTTCAAGAAATCAAATATCTGGAACATAAAATCATTGAGTGTGAGGAAATGATCTTTGAAATAGGACCTGTGTAGTCTTGGGCATGTTCCAGTAAGAACACCAGCCAGAGCACAAGTTTCAGTAGGGCCTGCCAAAAATCTTAAGTCACTTCTTTCTCAGGACAAATACACCAACCTCATTAAGTGCCTCAAGGAGGGCAACTTGCTGCCAGATGCTCTTCAGGTGGCCACCACAGAGCCAAAACATTAAAAAAAAGGAGGAATTGCTTTTCTTTTCATCATACAATATCAGCCCAGAGGAATCACAACTCTAGAAAATTTTGATATTGCTCTGGGATCTTTCCTAGTGCCCAGTAAGTTAAAGCACACCAGTGATCTAACTGCTTCCCACGAACATCCTGAAACCATTTTCAGCCTAACTCTGATTGGACTATGACCTAACCATGTTTCCCTTCTTTTACAAGCAGTGCAGTGTACATCCCACAGAAGTTCTCTGCAGGCTGGTCACTCACATACCTGCTCCTGCAGTCTGTGTTTTACCGCAACTGACAGCAAAAGAGCCACGCTGAAGGGACACAGGGCTTTACTAGGGTCCTTCTGTTGCTCAGTCTAGAAAATAGCAAGGAACAGTCAGAAAGCTTGTTGTCTTCAACTGCAGCGTCCTGCAGGCTCACAGAAGATACCAGGCCCATATCACACTGATGTTGTGATGGAGAAATGCACATAAACATACCATAGCACTTGCTGAAGTGAAAAACACTGTGATCATAAAAACTATTAAATACACGTAACCAATTAAGTTTTAAAACCCTTGCTTCAACATCTTCAAGAACAGTGCCTGCTCCATCTTTGTCGTACCTTTAGATGTTTAATTAGCTCCTCGCCTAGGTCCTGATCCAGGTTGATAATAGAAACAATGTGGAGAATAACAGTGCCTTCCACATGGCGGAGCTGGTCCAGGGGCATTGTGGCTACCTCGAGGTCTGCTGATCTGTGAGTTTTATCAGAAAAAAAACATGTCATCCAAAGCCGTAAATCATTTCTTATGTATCAAGGAGGATGTACTTGTACAAGGTTCAATAATTCAAATTCAAGGAGCCCTGGGCAGGACCAGGGTGACTATAAATACTCAGATGGTAAAGAAAGGGAGTGACACATAGAACTTACTGTGGAACCCTTTGTTCTTCCTTTTGTCTCTTGTCCAAATGATTGAAAAAACTGATGATTCCTTCTAAAACAGTCTTCTTACCGCCCTGCAAGGCAGCACATTACATTAAGCCACTGCAAGGCCTGCAGTATCCCAGAGAACTACACTCTATTCCAACACCAATTACAAAAGTCACAGTATTCTTCATGTCCCTTCAAATATCATTGAGATTGGGGAGGGCTCCTATGTGGCTGATTTCCAGATGAAGTGACTCTGATTTAGTTTCCATATTTCTTTTGACTGCACTTATCAAAGAGTTGGAAGAAGCTGAAGCTCTCGGCAATTTTTTTAAACATTATTATTAATTAGGAGGGATCCTTTATATTATAATCTATTAAGGAGGCTTTCTAACTCCTAACATTAAATCTAGCATTACGCTTTCACCAGTGGATCCAAACGGTCACCTTGAACACATATGTAATTTGTCTTTGACTGGATCATTTTGTCACTGACTCGGCCAGATCACCCTGTCAAGAGGCAGAGATGCCACTGTCAGCCTCTGCTTGCAGAAAAAGCACAAGAGATGAGACATTTCCAGTACAAGTCAGCCTACAACCTAGAAGACAGCAATACTGCATTGTAGTGTGCAGACCACAGACAGTAAGCAAAATCACACTTGAGGACACTGAAAAAAACCCAATCCTCTCTGCTTTCTGCTAGGTCTCTGCTCATTTCTTACTCCCAAAGGCTTCCTTCTTTCCCTACAAAGAATATAAAGATTATGTCTTCCTCTGAGCATTCAGATTCTTCAGGCTAGAGGGAGTTAGAGAAAAAAAAACAACATGGATGTCCTGCTGGGTCCTGTTCACCACAGCACAGTTTGGGAACAATCACAATCCCTGCCAAAATCCAGCCTATAGCTCAGTCTCTATGTATTTTTTTTCTCATGGTACATGCTTAGGAGAAAGCCAGCTCCTGTGAGCTTTTACCTTTGCAGAAAGCAGCAGCAGCTGATAGACCAAAGGGGGAATTTCCTGCAGGTCTAATTTGGAGAACATCCTAAGGACCTTTTCCACCACAAACTGCAGCTCCTCTCCTGATAGTGGAATATCCCTGTTGAATCAAAGATGCAGCCTAATTATTTTCATTAATATCCTTCAGAATTGCACAGCAGATTCAACCTATAAATAGACAAAGGGGCCTAATGTACAGACAGGCAGTGAGCGTTCCTAAAGTCCTCACCAGAAGCAGTTGCCAGAGATCCCTCAACACCCTCCAGAGCCCCAGTATACTCTGCAACCTTTGGTGCTCAGATCTTCTCCACGTTATACTTGTTCACTAATGTATTGTCAATTTGTCAAGGCTCTCTCACACATGTAATGAGGCATGCCTGTCCAGCTGTGTTTTGTATCCAAAAGGATCCAGTGTGGATGTTCATCAACTCAACCATCCACATGGCTGTTCCTGCTATGGTCAGTCTTCTTATTTGTACTTGCCCCAAACTAGGGGCAAGTACGAAATAACGAAATAGGACACGGACATGACCACAGCACAAGAAAGTGTTGATGATGAAAGGAAAAAGAATTACCTGAACATGTTGGCAAGATGTATTACACTCCGAGGATCCCACCTGGTAAAACAAAAATACGTTATAAAATTGAGAGCAAGCAGAATCATGGCTTATCCCTCCTTGTACACAGTTATCCAGTATCACCAATTCCCATGTTATGTTTTGATATTGAGATCAGAAGCCAGCTATCTGCCAGAAACCACCACTGCCACCCTATCCACCCTAACTTATAATGGTTTTGAACTGCCCCAGCCCCCATAATTACCAATACCAAGACAGAATAAAAGCAGACACTTCCTGAGACCAACTCATGCCATGCTATTACAAGATCTGGGAACAGGGTGTTCCCTTGCATTCCCCGCCAGAGAAGACACTGAGACGGAAGCGCACAGTTTGAAAGTTGACAGATCAGGACAGAGGCTGTGAAGTCCAGGTCAACAGGAAGTCTTTTTCAAAGCACAACACGAAACACACTGTTTTGCCATGTAATCAAGAGCTGCTGGAGATGTGCATACTTGCTGGAGCAGAGGGTATTTATCAGCTGTTTCTTAAACTCTTCCCCGTTCAGTTCACCTGAAAAAGCAAAAGTCTTTTTAGGAGCCAACATCAAAGGAAGGGAGGACAGGCTAAGGAGAAGGAACTGAGAGGGGTTACCTTTGCCATAAGCCAGGCTCTCCTTTGAACTGGCCAGAGCAGTGAGAACAGTGGAAAACAACTCCAAGGATTTCCCATTAGACAGGTTGCCACCTTTGATCACATCAATGAACAGAGTGGCAAGCTCAGCCAAGGCATGGCCTGGCAGCTGGCGAGCCTGGGAGAAGGTACAATAACATGAAAGAGCCTGAGGCAGCGCACTGGAGAATTCCACACACACATCTAAACCGTCACCAAAACCCAGTAATGGGCAGCATTTCTTACAGTGAATTGTTCCCCTAAAATGGGAATTCAGCCTTGAGATCTTGATTTCCTACTGTCCTTTATAGAAGAGAGCAGTAAGTCAAGCTGCTGCAACTGTAAGTTTGGAGTTTTGAGCCCAAATCTAAATATCTAAAGATAATGACATTTACACACACAGTAAATTCTAACACCACCTTAGTCCGGGGCAGATCCATGGAAAGGACACAAATAATTTTCCTCAGTGGTCTAGTGAGGTATCTCAAACCACATATGAAACAATACCCAGCAGACCCCAGGAAAGCCCCCCTAAATAAGCTTCTACCTCCAGCATCAGCAGTCCTATGATTTCAGACACCTTGCCCAAATGCAGGTCCCCTGACTCCACGAGTGGGACACAATGCTTGTAAATCTGAAGCCTCCTGAGAACACCGCTTCGTTGGGAACAAGGGGAGCCTCATAACGAGAAAATAAAGAAAACAAGTGAAGAATAGGGAAAAACACAGGCATTTAAGTAACACGTTATTAAACAACAGGAATTGAGCAGGGGTAGAAACTAACTGTCACCCGACTGTAGCCCCCTATTCTATCTATCAAACAAACCAGAGTACGAGAAATGAGAATCTCTTGGAGAAACTGAAGCACCCAACCCTGTTATCACACAGTGCAGTTCACTCAGCCAAGAGAAGTGTCAAAATGTCAAAAAGCAGCAGCTTGGCCATTAAATCTCAGCTGGCCAGCTCAGTTCTACTCCAAGCTGCCTAAGGGCTCCCAAAAGGAAAGCCCACTTACAACAGGTTCATTACAAATATATGAGTTCAGTTTCCTATTTCCCCTATCTATTTGTGGATGTCCTGTTTCCCTGTGCCAGTCCTGAGGGGCTCGTTCTTACCACAGATGATGCTTCCTCGAGGTGCTGAGTACTCCCTTCATCCAGGCAGTCTCTGCCCCATCAGCTGCCACCAGGGCTTGAGTCACAGTCCCCCTCCACGCCCTCCCCCAAAGAGATCACCCACCTTTGAAGATCCCTCTCAGCAAAGCTGACGTCTCCCTCCCCTTCAAGGCTTGCTTTGTCACCATATCACCCAGCTGTAAAGAGAAGGGGACACTGGGATCTGCACTTCACCATTTCAATACCGAAAATGCTGGCAAATAAACTCTCCAAGACTTGTTTTGTAGTTTTAGAAAGAAAAATCCTTTAGTTTCAGTGTTGTATGCATGAGGGAATGATTTCCATCAATCATGTGTAACGAGACAAGAGCTGGCACGGAAAGTATGTCCAACTCACATGCACGTGTATATGTTCTCCCGGCAATCTTATACCTAATCTATTGCTTTCCAAGGACTAATTTTAATGTTATTATGAACTTCACAACAGCCAAATCTCTGCTCATTGGAGTTTTGAAGCCAGCTCTGCCTGACATTGCATTTGAGATAGGGCAAGACTGCAAACAGAGGTGATTACAGAAGAAGACACATCAATACAAACCATAGTTAGCGCAAGACTTTATCCTTTCTCAGAAAACAGCGTCTGGAAAAGCACTGTTACAAAAACACACTATTAAAAAACATGTCATCGGGGGGACATTCTGTCTAACTTTGAAAAATACCGTTACTTAGATGAAACTTGACACCACTTTAGCTGAAATCAAAATATTCCACGTTTTGTAACAGTTACGACTTCTTGTATCAGCGTCACCCCAGGAGAAGCCGCCTCTGGGCCTGACAGTCGTGTGTCCCCCCCCGCCCCAGCCCGTGAGCCCCGCACCTCGCTCTCCCCCAGGCTCTGCAAGGCCTCCTGCAGCCGCCCGGGGTCCTGCTGGGCCGCCAGCGCCAGGATGTGCTGGGCCATGGGGCCGCGGGGCCGCCCGGGCCGCCGGGAGCGCTCACAGCGACCGCCGCCACCCGAAACTCCCGCCCGGAAGTGCCCGCGCGTCACCCGGGCAACAGCGCCCGCCCCCAGAGCTCACTTCCGGTTCGCGCCACTCGCCGCTCCCGCCTCCCGCCGCCGCCGCGAAGGGGGCTTCGACTCAAGGGGGAGGCGGAGGTGCGGGGTGTGGGGCAGTGCGGGGTGCAAAGCGGCAGTGGTACCGAAAGTGCCGCCAAATAAACTCTCTTAAGGCTCATTTTGGAGTTTCAGAAAGCAGCATCCTTCATTCCACGCTGGGCGCGTGGGGGAATCGTTCCCATCAATCGTGCAACGAGAAAAGTGCTGGCACAGAATGTGTTTTCCACTTAACGTGCACGTGTATAAATTTTCCCAGCAATCTTATGCACATTCTGTTGCTTTCCAAGGACTCATTTTAATGTTATTATGAACTTCACAACAGCCAAATCTCTGCTCATTGGAGCGTTGGAGCCAGCTCTGGCTGACCTTGTATTTCGGATAGGGAAAGCCTGCAAACAGATGTGTTTAAAGAAGCAGACACATCTGTTCAGCACATTTCATACTTAACCCAAGATGTTATCATTTCTCTCTGAACAGTGCCTAGAAAAACACTGTTTGAAAAAAACATTCTATAATGCTATCAGAGGGACATTCTGTCTAACATTCAAAAAATACAGTTCCTTAGATGAAACATAGCTCTACATTAGCTTAAATCAAAATATTCCACTTTCTGTAATAGTAACTACTTCTTGTATCAGCGTGGGATATAGGGTAGCACGGGGTGAGCACGCGTGAGGTGCAGGGTGGTGTGGAGTGTAGAATCATAGAATGATTTGGGTTGGAAGGGACCTTAAAGATGATCCAGTTCCAGCCCCCCCTGCCATGGGCAGGGACACCTCCCACCAGACCAGGCTGCTCAAGGCCACATCCATACGCACACACGTGGGGTGTAGGGTGGCGTGGGATGTAGGACAGTGTGGGGTGCACACACATGGGATGCAGGCATGAGGGGTGAGCAGCCACGGAGAGACTGGGTTGCTCAGCACAAAGTGCCCATTGAGGGCCACCCCGCAGCAGCAGTGCCCAGCCCCTGCGAGTGCCACCCACGTGGGGTGCGGATTCCTGCAAGTAAACCCCTTAATTCCAGGGAGCATGAGGGGTGGCCTTGGGCGCACGAGGAGGTTTAGCCCCTGTTTAAGCAGCAGGATTTAGCTGGAGGATCCGGTGCCAGCACAGTGTCAAAGATTTCGCAAGCCCTGTGCTCACGGGGAGCGGGAGCTGACGCTGCTGAGCAAGGGGGATTGGGTTCGCCTGGGGACAGGGGCCTTGGGGAGGGGGATAACTGGACCTGGCTGGGAGAGAGAATCATAGAACTGTTTGGATTGAAAGGGTCATTAAAACTTATCCAGTTCCAATCCCCCTGCAATGGGCAGGGACACCTCCCCACCACACCAAGCTGCTGAAGGTCCCATCCAGCTTGGCCTCCAGGGAGGG
Organism: Tapera naevia; assembly: GCA_033556795.1. Lineage (NCBI taxonomy): Eukaryota > Metazoa > Chordata > Aves > Cuculiformes > Neomorphidae > Tapera > Tapera naevia. The sequence goes on along the minus strand of JAUMJJ010000076.1, from coordinate 3,232,789 downwards.
GGCATCCACACCTTCCCTGGGCAACCTCTGCCAGGGCCTCCCCATCCTCACTGGGGAGAATTTCTTCCTAATGTCTAATCTAAATCTTCCAGTTTAAAGCCATTCCTCCTCATCCTGTCACTACAAGCTGTTGTAAAAAGTCCCTCCTCAGCTTTCTTGTAGGCCCCCTTCAGGTACTGGAAGGTTGCTACGAGGTCCCTCTGGAGCCTTCTCTTCTCCAGGCTCTTCCCAAAGGGATACAGCCACAACATCTTCAGGTGGGTCCTTCTTGCGGCTGCCACCCCTGTTGGACCCCTTTTCCCAGAACAAAGCACCCACTTCATGATGCCAGGGGTTGTGCAGGAGTCTGAAAAATGATTTCATCTGCCATAAAGTCCATGGCCAGGATGCCCAGGTGGCCAGGGGAGCGCAGGTCCCCTCTGCCACCCCTGTGCAGGGTCATTGGTTCTGTTTGGGAGCCCTCACGCTGATGATGTCGCTGTATTGCACACCATCTTGCTTGTCGGGCTGCAGGCAAACATCCAGCAACTCTAGGTGGGAGCTGAGCCTGGCGTGGGAAGAGGACAGGGAAGTTGGAAGGTTTCCAAGGGAGAGCGGTGTGTGGTGCCCCTGGCCATGGTGGCATCACTCAGGGTCTTGGCGTAAGTCCAGGTTTTCCCTTCCTGCTCCCCCCTGCCCTTCATCTGAAGTCTCGTGCCTTCCTCCTCCTCCCTCCCTCGCAGCGAGACTCTCAGCTCTGGTTGCAGGGCACCCCTGTGGAAACCAAATCCCTAAATCCTGGTGGCATTACAAAACATGCCTTGTGTAAGCCCCTTCAGTCCTGCTCTGGTGCTTAGCCCGGGCGCACCACCTCCCTAAAATCCCCATCGTGGTAAGAGCCCAGCCAGGCTCCTCTCCTGCTGGGCACAGCCCTTTCCTCACAACGTCTTCATCCAGATCCGGCAGCCCTTGGCCCAAATGGAGTTAAGGCTGCAAGGACTCCTCTGTCCTATGAGGCTTCAGTGTGCTGGGGTGTGGATGGCCCCAAAAACTCTCTCATTTGTCTGTCCTGATGCACCCATGTGTGGGTTCAGTGTGGTCCTTGCTACATCCCAGGGTTTCCCTTGCCTGTGAGTCCACAACATCACCTCAGGGGTGGACTGGGTTCCAGTTCCCAAAGCTCCCAGCAGGCAACCAGCACTCTGGAGCATCATAAAAAATATCTGCTCACGTTTTTTTTATTTTAAAAGGCAAAAGATATGATGTACGGATGCTGGTTTGGGCAGCCTCGGTGGGGAGGAGCTGGAGAGTGCCAGGAGGCACCAACCCTGGGAGCATCCTCTGCTATGGACCTGTATCTGCAGCCGGACCCTGTCCATGCAACCACATTCACAGCAGGATCTTGCCAGGCTTTTCAGGGCAGAAACTGGGGAAGAGCCCTTGCCCGCTGGCCCTGGGGGACTGGGCAGGGATGGCAGGCTGCCCATCGCCTCCTCTGCCCCTGCCCCGCGCTAATGAGCGAGTTACACAACGAGAAGCTTTTATACTTCGTTAATCGGGTCCGGCATCCCAGCCCGCCCCTCCACACACGCTGCGGCCGGCCGGCAGAGCCCCGGCTCCCTCCTTCCCTCTCCTCAGCTGCCTTTTGTAATGTTTTAATGGGGTTTCTTCCCTGGGTTGTACTGATTTAATTACAAAGCTGCAGTGAGTTGATGCCTTGTGACGGTCTAATCCCAACCTGGTGACTCTACAAAGCTTTCGCTCAGCTTTCTTCCTGCTCCACTCTCGCCTCACCATCCGTGTGTTCATCTCTGCTCCGAGTACTGACCTGCTGTGACAGTTCAGGATTTTGTTCTCTTGGTGAGTACCTGGGACTTTTTCCACCCAAAATAACTTTGCATTAGAGACTGTAACCCGTCTCTCCCCTAACCTGGCACCTCCAAGGTTGGGGTTGCTTTCAGTTCTTGGAAAAAGTGGATGCCCGTACCTTCCCTGGGAGCTGGCGTGGAAGGGGATGCCCCTGGGAAGTGGGTGAACAGAAACCAGGCATCCCTAGCACAACCTAGGCTCAGAGCTGGTGCTACAGCCTGACAGGGGCAGGGTTGGGTGCTGGAGGGAGGATGGAGGCAGGCTTCCTCCTCCTCATGTGTGGGAAAAAAGTGTTTCACCCAGACAGCATCAAAAAGGTGCTGTGAGGCTCACGGTCCAATCTTGCAGCCGGTGATGGGCTCTGGACTGGAGCAGCAGGGCTTGAGGGTTTGGGAAACCTATTGAGGCAGCAAAAATAAAAGGCAGTAAAAGCAGGAGCCAGCTACCCACTGGCCAAAGCTGGTTCTTACCTCTGCCTGTATGAGGGTATTTTGAGATGAAAAGGCACTAGGTGAGCGTGTGGGGTTGGTGGTCCCAACATTCAGCAAAAAGCAGGGCCAGAAGAAAAGAATTAAGGTGTCAGACAGTCAATACCAACGTTTTCAAGCTGCGTTTGCAAACACCCCTTTGCATTTGCAAAGCTGCTCAGCCCCTGCCACGTAGGGATACAGGGAACGTGATGGAGCTGAGGACAGTTTCAGTGTCCCTGCCTGAGCAATAGGGGCAGGGGATGGGGCACAGGGGGCTGTGGAGGCTGTCAGGATCCTCACCACTACTGATTCCTCCTTCCCTCTCCCAGTGTCCCGTGGCTGACAAAGGACAGAGGACGACATGTCTGCAGTTGTGAGTACTGCCCCTACGCCGCCCTGTCCCCCAGGCTCTGAGCATCCCCTCCCTGCAGCGCCAGGATGGAGCACATCCCATGCACCCCTCACCCCTCCAGCTGCTCTCAGCCCGTGGTGGGGAGCCCGGGTGGCACGCAGCCTTTTCCCATCCCATTGCATCCCCTCGGGTGCAGGCATGGAGGCTCTGCCCTTCCCCACAGCCCCCTATCCTAGCAGAGCAGAGGTGGGGCAGGGAGTTGGGGAGCCAGCTGGGGAGAACCCACACCCTCTCTTCTCCCCCAGACGGGCACTTTCCGCATCGTCTCAGAGGAGGAGCAGGCCCTGCGCACCAAGCTGGAGCGCCTGACCACCAAGGACCACGGCCCCGTCTTCGGCAGATGTGAGAAGATCCCCCCCCACACCCTGCAGAAGGTGAGGGTGGCCATGGGGACCAGGAGGGAAAGCACAGCCCAGGATTTCTGCTCCTTCTCAGGGGACACCCTTGCTGGGATCTTGCCTGGGGAGGTGGGATGCACTTACCCCAAAAAGGTCTCCGAATAGGGGACCTGGATGATCCTGCCCTCCCTGTGCCAGGACGCTGCAAGGAGCATCACTGCACCCCTCTAGCTTTTGGGTGCCTAAATAAACCCTGGAGAGTTTTGGGGTGTGAAGGGGGCATCGCTGATCTGGGCCTCCTCCCTGCTTCCCCCCAGGCAAAGGATGAGCTGAACGAGACGGAGGAGCAGAGGGAGGTGGCGGTGAAGGCGCTGCGGGAGCTGGTGCAGGAGCGGGCAGGCGGCGAGGAGGTGTGCAAGGCAGTGGCTGAGAAGGTGCAGGGGAAAGACGACTCCTTCCTCCTCCGCTTCATCCGCGCCCGCAAGTTCGATGTCCACAGAGCCTATGACCTGCTGAAAGGTGGGGAGGGGTCCTGGGCTGTGACACAGGGTGAGAACGGGGTTATTTGTCCCCGTGCCAGCTCCCAGCTCCATCCCAGAGCCTCCGAGCCCTTGAGTCTGGGCTGTGCCAGCAGAGCGTGGAAAGGAGATGAGGAGAGAGGCTAAATAGAAAAAGGCTGAGCTGTGGGCTCGTGATGCAAGGGAAAAGAGTTGGGGAAGGAAATAATAAGGGTGGTGCCAGGCATCCCACAAAGCCAAGACTTTCTTTTTCCTTACTAATTTACTGGACAAAATGGAAAAAAAATGATACATTTAGCAGTGGAATGCTGTCTCCTTTGTGCATCAAATCCAGCTGGGCCTGGGCTGCATCCCCTCAAGAACCCCATGCTCTGTATGTGCCCTACACAAACCCCTCTGTACCCCTGTAAGGAGCCAGTCCAGCACCCACCCTGATGCTTCTGTGAATGGTGCCTGGTGAACTTAGCACCCCAGGACCCGCTGGGGGCAAGTTGGGTGGCTCTTGGCACCCTGTCCCCACACTGGGGGTGACCCAGAGGGATGGAGGGGGAGCGGGAGGGCAGCCTGGGGGATGGCCACCAGTGGGGACCTGCCTGGCTCTGGCTCTGCTCTTCTTTGTGTTGGCTTGGGGGATAATGAGTTGTAATTATCAGTGCTGGTTCCCAGACAGAGGTTTTGTTTGCGTGCATTTTCCCAGGATAAGATTCCTTATTTTGTGCCTGCAGGGTGCCAAGTGAGGGGAGCTGGGGGATATCACCCAAACAGGGAGGAAGGGGAGAAGGGAAATGAGGGAGAAAACTACTTTATATACTCTTTGAGGTGCTGGAGAGAAGGCGGGGGTGGGAAGCACCTGGCACAGGCAGAATATCGAGTGTGCTGGGGCCAGGGCTGAGCTCCTGTCATCCTATTTGCTATAGAAGACCTGACCCATGTGGACTCAGGTCATAGCTGCTCCACAGCTCTTGGGCTCAGGAGCAGCACCTCACCAGCCTGCCCTGTCTCTGGTGGCTCCCCCAGTGCTGCTTTGTCTTCCCGAGGCCGGGTGAGCAGCCGTTGTCCTCCCCAATTTGTGCCCCTCTCCAGGCTATGTGAACTTCCGCCAGCAGTACCCCGAGCTCTTCGACAACCTGACCCCCGAGGCCGTGCGCAGCACCATCGAAGCCGGTTACCCCGGCATCCTGGCCAGCAGAGACAAGTACGGCCGGGTGGTGATGCTCTTCAACATCGAGAACTGGGACTACGAGGAGATCACATTCGATGAGGTCAGCCCAGTCCTGCTCGGCACATCTGAGTGCAGCATCCCCGTCCCTTAAGCTCACATGTACATATGAACACACAGTCTCCAGCCATCAGGGTTGAAGCAAATATGTAGCCCTTTGGATTTATCCTTCTAGGGAGCCTGGGAGAGCGTGGTCCATCCCAAAGGGTTCCCCTTCCTTCCCCGTGATGCAGTGCAGGGTGCAGGCCAAATTCAGGGTGAAGAAAGGTGCCACACATTAAATCAATATGCTTTAGAAATGAGGGTCTCACAGGAAACTGAGGCATAAGGCACAGAAAGGGCTTATTAGCAAAGGGGTCTCCAGGCATGTAACGCACAACTTCTCCCAGCTCTGTTTTCTGCTCAGTTCTGAATTTGGTGGCAACCTATCTTTGATCCAGATCTGAGATGCACCTGCCTTGATAGGGGAATATGGTGGTTGTTGGGCATCTCCTGAAACGCCCATCCTGCTCTTAAATCCTGGGGATGGCTGCGAGAAGCAGACTGGAATCAAGCAGATCCTGGCTAATTAGCCATGGGACTCTTCCTGGGAACCTCCCAGTGTCTATGGAAGGCGAGACCTTCCATAGGCCTTGTATCAGACCTGTTGTCTCTCCATCAGATCCTTCGTGCCTATTGCGTTATCTTAGAGAAGCTGCTGGAAAATGAAGAGACCCAGATCAACGGGTTTTGCATCATTGAGAACTTCAAGGGCTTCACCATGCAGCAGGCATCAGGGATCAAACCCTCGGAGCTCAAGAAGATGGTGGACATGCTGCAGGTGAGGTGGCAAAGTCTGCACCCAGCAGAGGCAGAACGTGTCCTGGGGGATCAGAGAGCTCAGGGAAGTGTTTGAGGCAAGCAGGGTGTGAGATTACCACCACTCTGGCACCATGATAAAGCACTATGGAGGGGCTGTTCCCTGTCACTTGCTCCTTCCCTTGCCAGCTAATTGGCCAAATCCTGCAAGATGGAGCCTGTTTGCCCAGCTCCAGCTCCCTGCCCTCTCAGATGGCCAACCAGAAAGCAGTACCCATCACTCCTTGCAGCTTCCTACAGCATGGTCTGGAGGCCTTTCCTCTCCACCCTCTCAGCTCAGCCTGGTCCAGGCTGGATGGAGACTCACAGGCAGTCCAGGATTTCTGCCCTTGCAACAGAGGCTAAAGACACTTGGCTCTCTCCAGGGAAGGAGAGCAGCAGAGATCTGGTCCTTCTCATGGACTGGGAACAGTGAACATGTGGGAAACTCTTCAGCTACCCTGGTCCTCCCAGGGCTGGGCTGGCTGATCCTCTGGGTCAGAACAAAAAAGGGAGCATCAAAGAGAGGAGAGATTGGCTGAGGGGATCTATGGCAGTGCTGGGGTGTCCATTGCTGCCTGCCCAGCTTCATGTGGGCAGCACTGCCTGTAACCACCTGTGTCTGGATTTGGGATCCTAGGACTCCTTCCCAGCACGATTCAAGGCTGTCCACTTCATCCACCAGCCTTGGTACTTCACCACAACCTACAATGTGGTCAAACCATTCCTGAAGAGCAAACTACTGGAGAGGGTGAGTGTGGGAAACAGACTGGGTGGCAGAGACACATCCCTGGGCAAAACAGAGCAGCTGGGAAGAGTCACCCAGGTCCTCTGCTGAGAGTTGCTTCCATCTTCCGTCAGGTCTTTGTGCACGGGGAGGAGCTGGAGTCCTTCTACCAGGAGATCGATGCTGACATCTTGCCAGCAGATTTTGGTGGCAACCTGCCCAAGTACGATGGCAAAGCAACTGCAGAGAAGCTCTTTGGTCCCCGCATCGAGGCTGAAGACACAGCTCTCTAAACCGGGGCCGGCTTCCCCTTCCCTGTAAAATAGGACTGGAGGTGGCCCCCTAACCCCAACCACCTCCGTACCGTAGCTTTGGTTGGATGACTGCTCGTGATGAGGCACTCTGGGGTGTTGCTCTGTGCCTGTCCCTCCCCTTCCCAAACCTGGCAGCGGGCTGCCCGGCAGCTCTGTCCCTTCTGGGCAGAGCATCCTTCCCTCGGGAGCCAGCAGAGAAAGGATGCCCTGGAGCTGCAGTGGGAGGACAGGAGAGCATCTGCTCCGGGAAGGGAGGGCAACAGCGAGGGAGAAATAAAGTGTTTAACAGCAGAGCTCCAGGGTCTGCTGTGGCACGTGGCAAGGAACCTGTGCTGCTGGTCCTAAGGAGGCCAGGAGTGTCAGTGCTTGGTAGAGGACCCCTGTCCCCCCATCACTGACTGCCCTTTGGCTCAAAGGCCAAGGAACCAGCCGTCTCCATCCTCCGTGCATCCCAGAATGAGCCCCACCCTCGCCCAAGCAAGGACCCCCAATTTGCAGTCACCTACTGTAATCAGGAAAGATAAAACAGCCCCAAAAATGCAAACAAGAAGCCAAACAGGGGCCCAGGAGAGCTGGCTCTGCCCAATTCCTGCTCAGCCACGCAGACAGGGAGGAGGAACAGAGGCTGCAGCAGCCACCAAGAGTAGGAGATGAATTTTAACTGCACAACAGCAAAAGGTAAGCAGAATACATCCTTCAAAAGCCTCAGCACAGTTGTTTCTTCTCACACTGCACTGTGAGAGGGAGCTCAGTCAGGAAAACCCCACCAAAAGCCATCACAGATGGCAGAGGAGGGTCCTTGCCCAGCCAGCGAGCTGTGCCTGACCCTAATGCTAATTTGTCCTTGATGACCTGGAGTCAGCAGGGCTGGGGTTGGGGAGGAAGGAGGCAGAAGTAGCTGTGTCCCAGGGAAAGCAATCTGTTCTGGTTCATGAGTCAGGCACCTTCTCCAAGGAGCTGATTGGATACCCATTTCCAGATTGTCTTCTCCTCTCTTTCTTGGTGAGCAGCAGGGCTTGAAGAGGAGAGGTCTCTGCCCAGGTTCCCTTCCTCTCTGTGAACCTGGTCCCGCAGTGTGCCACATCTCCCCTCCCTCCCAGCTCTGCAGCTACACGTGGGAGCCTTTCATCAGCCAAGCAAGAGGAGCAGACCCCCACCCAAAGCCAGGCAAGGTGGAGGGTGCTGACAAGAGCCACATTCATCAGGGCACTGGCTCAGGCTCAAACCAAACAGGATGTTGGCTCTGCAGCTGCGGGGAGGATGGGGCCTGTCTGGGCAGTCGACTGGGGCTGAATCTGTTTTCCCCAGCCTCAGCAGCAAGGCTGGTCCAGGCATGGCGAGTCTGAGCCTGAGGCTGTGCCAGCTCTGTGCAAAAGCCCACAGGGAGAGCAAAAGGCACCTCTCTGCTGCATCTGGCTCCTTAATATGCAGCCTTCTTCCCAGGGCCAGGCAGCACCTGGAGCTGTCCCAAGGAAACCACATGTGACAACCCTACAACCATCAGGCCAGTGCAAATACAGCAGCACAGCTTGCTTCGGAGACAGAGCAAGTACAGCTGACTTGTAAAACAGAAAAAGATAAACACACCCCCCACTCCCCCCAATATGCACAGATGGGAGCACCACACTGCTGCCTCTGGGATTTGGACTGGGATACCCACAGCTCTTGGGAGCTGCCAGGAGCTTGTTTTGATGGTGAGACGGAGAACAGGGAGCATGATCCATGCCAGCCTCAGCTTCCCCCCAGAGTGACTCTGACCAAGCAAGGAAGGAGTTTTGAAGTGGATCTAACAGCTAAATTGCAATGGCCAATAAACTAGAGATAGAGTCTGAAACACTGCCTTCCATGGAGCAATTCTCATTACTGGGGAATATAGCAACAACAGTCCTAACCCAGCCCAGCTGCCCCAATGGCTCACCAGTCCCAGCTACCCTCCACCTCCATCTCACTTGGTCTGTAGGCAACAAAACCCACCCCCCACTGAGCTCTTACTGACAGTCAAGTTGTGATTTTGGCAAGGCTTTTCTATGCCCTAGGCTCAAAGATATCAGCATCCTGGCAAGAGATGCTGTTGTGTTTCTTCTGCCAGCAGCTAAAAGATTAGGAAATCCACTTGCTCTCAAGAAGGAAAAAAAGAACAGGTGATGATTCCTGCAGAAATGTGTGAGCCAAAACTTTTGACACAATGCTCCAGGGAAGCCATCATCCAGAATCCTTTCATGCACTGTACAAAGGGCCACAGCTGAGCCCTGCACCCTGCTTCAGGTCTTAGTCCTGGCAGAGCTGTTGGTCTGGCTCTGGAGGATTTCTCCAGCCAGCAACCTGGTAAACATGGGGGCTGACACAGGACCATCACAACCCACTCATCAGATGGCAAAATTAACCCTCATTCAGTATTTTCAGGGCAGGCACTCAGCAATACTAATTCACATAAAAGGGCTGGGGTTAGAGGGTTCCTCTTGTTCCTCCTTTAGCTAATGTAAACCTCATATCTGAATCTGTTTCCTCAGTTACCTAGATACATTTTAATCACTACTACCTTGTCAGGCCAAGGTATTTCCCCATCAGATAATCCTCTGCCCACTACAGATGAAGCAAGTAAGAAAGCAGGGCTGCTTTGCCTGTCAAAAGTGACAGCTAGACTTCACCCCCCAATAACACTGCACACAGTCACAATGTGTAGCACTGACTTCAACAAGTCCTTTATTTTTAAATAAAGAAATCCCACTGAATCAAAGATAACAAAATTACATTTTGTTTTGCAATGACCTTCATTTTACACCACACAAGAAAATTAAAGAGAAAATAAATCAAAGACACTGTTTAATATATATTTATATATAATTTTAAAGGTAAACATCAGCAGATATAGAAAAATTGCATTGCTAGTTGCAAATCATCTCCCCTGCAGCTGTCAGCTCCAGAGAATCTGACTCAGAACATGGCAGGGAGGGTGTCTCAGTATACAAGTTTTTCAGGGCAGCATTTAGAGATGGTTCCAGAGTATAATTTTGCCAATTTTAAACTACTTTCATAATAAACTTCTCACCAAGAACATTGTCACTCAGCCTGTTCCAACGCACCTGCATGGATAAAGCAAGAAGGGCACAGGTCTGTTCTTTGAGCTCTCCACATACCTCTTCAGCTTGGGATTTTCAGAGAAATTCTATGCCTTCTCAAGGAGAAGGTCTAATGATCCGTCCCTGGGAATTATGGTCAAGCTGTCAACTAACACAATGAGAAAACAAGCTCCTTTGGAAAGCTGCTCACTTGGGCTAACAGTAGGGTTTGCTTATATCAAATACAAATAGGTTTTGTTTGGCTTATAAGACTTCCCAATTGGCAGGAGCCATGAGAAGGGTTAACATCCCAGTAGAACTATAATGGAAATCCTAGAAGGAAGTTCAGTATCTAATTAAAGCTCTTGCATGAGCAGATATAAACAAGGAGAGCCTGTCATTCAAACAAAAGCAAAAAGGCTTTGTGTAGAGCCACCTGTGGGATCAGGCTCTTTGCTGGCATTAAAACTACCTGGGTTAGGCAAGGCCATTTGGTGAGAAGAAAGGACATAGCCTTTACTGTTCTGTGGGGCTGGAGCTGCAGATCCAACTTGATAAATGCTGCCCTGGATTGCAGTGTTTGTGTCCATTGATTAACCAGAAGACCCAAGAATACAGATGTTCAACATCCTCAGTTGTTTAGGATAACCCTAGAAACCCTTCCAACACAACATGGAAAGCTGGCAACTGCTTTGACTCATTGATGGCACTTACACATAAGCTCCCCCAAAAGCTGAGGAAGTCCAGGCCAGTATAAAAAAGACACTCCCAGGAATAAAAGGAGTACAGTTGTCAGGCACCCCTTCCTTTGGGCAGTGTTGCTCTGAGGCATTCCAAGCTCTGAGAAGACTCAGAATATCCTGACACTAACAACAGCTGTTTTCTATTCACCTAGAAGCCATGAGATACTGCTTTGAGTATCTGTGACTCTGGGACCTACTCAACCAACTTACCACTGAAGGAATAAGGACACATGGAACAAGACTCAAGCCAGAAACAGAATGTTCTTCACAACAAATGACTTTCACATGCAACACAAGGCTAGGGATTTTGCTGGTCTTCTTAAAGGCTGTGAAGAATTTCACTACACTTCGGACAGGCATGATACTTCTAGAAAAACTTGGAAGCAATTTAGGTGACTGAACTGTTTGGCAATTAAATCTGGAAGTTGCTACTCTCTGCTTTTGCTGTTGAGACAGTCACTCAGGCAACCTACCTCCAGCTACACTGTTAACTCTTCAACAGACAATTTCAGGGCTGTAAGGTAACAAGTCACATGTTAAGCAAAGCAAACCCTTTCTATGTATGACAATCCCTGCTGCTAGAGGAGCAGAGTGATGGAAGTGATCCACTGCTTATATATATTATTTTAAGCCTTAAAATACTGTAGCTACTTGTAGGCTGCCCACAAAGGTCCTGTAATTCAGCACACTTGTACAGTGCACACTGCCAGAGGTGTCTTGCTACCCACTGTCTGAAAATTAATTTACTGAAAAGCAAAGCCCCCAAAAGCTGACAGAGCTGTTATGGAAGTCTCTAGATATGCTGACGTCAAGGAAGGAGGAGAAAAAGGGCAAGGCACCATGTGTCAAAGGGCTGTGGTTTAGGAACTTGTGACAGACCCAGGACAGGTGACACACAGGTAGCTTGGGTAAATTCAGTAATGGAGCTAATAGAGCCCAAGAGCTTTGCTTAACACCCTGTCTTTGCAACCTGTATCTTCATAAACAGGAACTGCAGAAAAACTCAGAAGACTTACAGGGCAGTTCAAGTGTCTGTATTTACAGTGCAACTGCAGCACTGCCAGACACAGCTGAGAACACTTTCAAATTTAGAAACTAATCAAGGGACCATTAGAAATGGTGGCAGATCCAATAGAAGATGCAGGTTCCTCATCTTCAGTGAGAGCAAGTCCCAGCTGCTCACCTACAAGCTTCAGGTCTCTCTAGACACTGACAAAGTGATGGTTGGACCAGTCTACCCAAACAGTAGTAGTTCTGTAACTTGCTATCTGAGAGCATCCTTAGGGTTTATGTTCAAGTGCTACTTACATCCAGTAACAGGAAAAGGTGTGCATACCACAAGACTACCTGTAGAAGAGCTCTGCCAATGCTTTTTCTAATCCCAGTGTGAAACTAAACAGAGCACACGACAGATTCATCATGCTGTAATCTTGAACTGCACTATCAGGCTATGCTGCCATGGCAGAAGTGCACACTTGAAAAGTCTCATGTCTTGACAATAGAAGACAGACTAATTCACACCTAAGACTTAAAAATTCAGGTTGCATTTAAGGTTGAGTCCACTGGGCAAATGAAGAACAGCTGCCCACATCACAAGAAATACTAGTCTTGAGAGAAGAATTTCTGATTAGGACTGCACAAAGTCCCATGGATCTTGGGGCACTTGCATCAGCCATCAGTTGCCACTCACTGTCAGCAGCAAGATTTAATACAGGACAGCATACTGCAACTTAACTTCCCCAATTCCCCCAAGATCTCTAAGTTACTACTGGAAGTCTGACACTATAAGTCTTGCTTTGAAAGCAGCAAATTGAGTGGGATGGGGAGATCACATTTTTCACTGCTTCCACCCACAACAAGCTTAGCAAGCTGAACCTAAGGCTTCAAAAGCTTTGCACAAATAAGCTGTGACAAAAGCTCTTCTTCCCCAGAAAGGCTAGAATTAGTTGGTCACAAGTGGTTTGAACAGCTGTAGATGCTACTGCAAAGTGCAAAAACAGGTTGAAAAAGCCAGACAAGAGACCCATATTAATTTCAAAGTCCACAGCATTGACACTTCTAAAGTATGAAGGCCTGGGTTGCAGGGCAGGAAAGACCCTCCGACTTTAAAGTAACATCTCTATTTGATTAGGCAAAGCCTCATTTCCTGCTGCTTTGAGAGCTGTCCAGTTGCTCACCTCATTTTAGGAGGCTGGCTTCAAAATGGATCATTGATTCAGTGGCCATCTGCTGTAGTGAAATCAGTTTGAATTGAAGGTACAATTTGATAAGAAGGCAGCTTCTTCATATCTCAGACAGAAAAAAAAGCATTTGAAAGCCTTGTCTGTCAAGAATGATCTTTACAAAACAGGAGGAGGAATTTTTTTCCCTCCAAGAAAAAGCTTCCCAAGACAAAGTTCTGCTTTCAGAGGGCCTGGCATGAATCAGCCAAAAAGCAGAGGCAAAACACTTGCTTCGCCTCAGCATGAACCTTTCCAAACAGTACCAAGCCAGCCCTCACCCTCCTGACTTTCACATTCTGAGCCAGTCAACACTGTTCTGCCAGCCTGGGGTCCTCAGAAGGAAGGCAGAGTTTCAGCTTCTCGGGGAGCTGGGCACAGAGCCTCTGCTTTTGATAGGGCTCAACTTGAGGAAGGCAAACGTTTTATTCTCAAAAGAGGTCAGATGCACACTGACCTTTCATAGGTATCCACATGCTGGGTCACTTCAACAGCAGTATTACTACCAGGGACAACTTCTGTTCCTCTAGAGCTGTCTGAAGTCGATGCACATCTCAGCACAATGAAGCTAGACTGAGGAAAGACATGAACCACAGGGAGGACAGTTTTGTTTCCTCAAGGCAGACAGCCATGACCTGTGTAGCTACCGCTACTATGAAAGCTGAAGCACTTCTAAACTTGCAACCCACTGGAGATTAAAAGAATTCCCCCCCCAATTTATACTGTATCTGAGGCATACAAGTGTTGTTTACACTCCACTTCTGTTGAAGCAAAAAGATATTTAAGTCATATCCAATGAATATTATATGAACAGTTAAGCAAAAATATTTAGTGTCTTTTATGACAGATTTTAGTGATACATGGATGCAGTATGAATAACAATCACACGGAGACAAGGTATCCACCAGCTAAGAATATCCTTGTGAACTGATGCCCTAAAATAGTTCTTAAGGAAGAGCCACAAGCACAGCCAAGCTTTGCTATAGCTTTACTTGGTCACATCTTTTCTTTGAAGGGAAAAAGGAAACCTGGATTTACTAACATGGAGAACGCGCAAGGATCCACAGTTCATTGTAACAGGCCAAGGTGTCTGGCCTAAGGCAAATGAAAAGAATTTCCTGATATGATAACACCTTTGCTACAATAGTTAATTATTGCTTTACTAAACAAAACCCCACTTGTCCAACCTACTGAAGCTCAGGGACAGGGCAGTCCAGAAGGCTTGTTCCCCTATACCACCAGCCTGAAATCTTGCAGCTTGTTTTGTCCTTAAAGTATAAACTAAAGTGGCTGGAACACAGAGTAATGATGAAGCAATAAAGTGCTATCTGATGTGGGGAAGCACAACAGGAAAAGAGCTTCACTGACAGTGACAAAGAAGTCCAAAGAATGGATGAGACAATATTGCCAGAACAAACTCAAATATTTTGACCTCAAAGATTCAGTCTCCAGCTTGTCATGGGACAATTTTCCTTCTAGAGGACTGGTTGGAGTCTTTAATAACCATCTGGGCACACATCATAACAGCTACTTGATAGAAACACACAAGTGTGTGGGCATCTTTCCTCCAAACAGCTTTCACACTTCACTGTGTACATATTGTAAGTAGAAGAGGACATCTGGGTGCGGAAAAGGAATTCAAGTGAGGAATAATCCAATGTCTTACTGGAGCCAATAATCCTACAGTGTTTACATAGATGGGGAAGTAGTTAGCCATGCAAAGGTATCATTTTACTTGCACAGAGCTAGAGACATCCAGTTCCTCATCAACTGTAAGGCAAGTCACGTGTCTGAATGCCATTTGATGCTTTGAAAGATACAGGGAAGAATGTTGGTATGATTTATCCTGACATGAGGAGTAATCTAAATAGATACCTTCCCCTCCCAACAAATTAATCCCCTAACAGAGCACATAATTCCCTAGGAAATATTCTTAAAAACAGATTGAGCTCACAAAGATCCTGCAGATCTTAATCACTGGTCTCCATTTGGAAGCCAAAGCCAGCTTTAAAAAGCCCTAGGTTGAACAAAAAAAAATCTGGTACTAAAGAGATGACTACATTTCAAAAGGCAAAGATGACAAACCATGGTCTTGGTGCAAGAATATGCTTACACAGAAGCATCAACTGGTATTACCAGTCTATAGCTTTTCTCTACTTGGAGTCTCAACATAAAGACACCCCAATCCACTGATAGCTGAGGCATGGAAAAGTTTAAAAAATAATTAATTGATTCACTTGTGTAAGTGCATTCCTGGGACCTAAAAGGCTTCCTTCGGGATGGTGCAATGCTGTGACTCCACTCTCAGTCAAGCATGTTTTTCCAAGCCACATTTTAGTGGCTTACAGACTGAACTATTCACTGGCTTATGGCTTGGTACAGGGTGTTTCCAGCACTGGCACAGAAGACTGAGTCAGTTACTCTGTCATCTACACCTAAACAAATGCTGCAGATCAAGTTTTTGACCAGCAGGTGAAGAGACTGACATCTGAAGCTTCTGCTATATTAAGCAAGCAGTCTTTAGCTCAATCCTGTAACAAGTCACAGTCAGCAATTCAATTCTTCAAGAAGAGCAGTAAATTACAAACCCAAGTGACAACATACGCAGAGATGCTCTGACCACACGTTAACCTCAGCTTTAACTCCACTTTGGAGGAAAGCATTGTGATCAAACCCCAGCCATAGGATATCAAGGAGAATGGAAACCTGAAGCAGCAGGTTAAGGAACAAGATGTTCCTAAAGGGGGAGATAAACTGAAGTGATACAGAGTCTTTGGGTCAATTACTCCTGGCCAGATACAGCCTGCTCTGTGTCTGAGCAGTGAGACTTTGTCTTCTCCCACTGGCAGATGGCATTGGCATACTGTACCACAAGCTTATCCATCCAGGTAAGAGGTTCTGGGAATAGTACAGACCCCTCAAAAAATCCCAGGTGGCCTCCATGAAGGGGCAGCACATGCATGACATTCTCCCGTTTCTCTGTAAAACAAAAGGAGGCACAAAGTTCCAGAAAGTTAACAACTCAGAGCTGAGAATGAAACCATCTTAAGTTGTGATGATCAGCTCCATCCTTGGCATAGCATCTGAAACTAAAGGAGCAATCACATGCAGGAAGCAGAAATGCACTGACAAAGGCTATGTTATTGCCATAAGAATGCTCATTTGTTAAAGAATTAGCATCTAACTTGTGCACTGGAAACAGGACTGTTAGTGCCATGTCAAGCTGCACCACAGCTCTGACAGTACACCAGCCACCTTGCCCCACAGACAGTGAGAAAACCCTGTGCTTGCTTCTGTCTGAAGTAGCTGTGGATAAATTCCTTGCTCACAGCTTCCAACCAGGAAAAGAACGAACCCTGCTTCCCTCCCTGTGCACCCACTATTTCTGTGATGAAGTAGCAGGCAACTCCCTCTTCTGATATTCTAAAGGTAATTTGCCTTTTCCTTGGCTGAAGATAGACAGCTCAAACTCCTCTCAAGGGAGAGATCCTAGTTTGGTACCATAACACAGCCATGTGTGTGCCCCTTCCCCCTGCTCTTCATCAGCAAATGGAGCTGTTCATCTGCTGATCAAGACTATCACTATAATAACCCACCTTACCACTAAATCTTAGTGAGGAATGAAGACACTAGGAATAATTTTTCCATTCAGGAATATACCCTGAACATAACCTACTGGCTATTGACACAAACCAAAATTGCTGAAGGTGCCTGAAGGTCCTGGTCAAGCTTAGCCTTGTTAGTTCTAGCAACTGGTGATCTAAAGAGGCTTAGCACACCTCCCACAGGAAAGAAGGAAAGTCAAGCTGCTTTGAAATCATGGATCATAAAGTGATAAGGAATCTGCGGGTACAAATACACACAGCTAGAGCAGTCTGTTTCAATATACCTGAAAGAGATCTTGGAATTGATAGAAGACTCTCATGCACAAGTGGGTCATCAGCAGCATTTACCAACAAAAGAGGAACATAGATCTGCATCAAAAAACATGGCAGGAAAGAAAAAAACCAGTAAGGTGCTGGTTTTTAAATTTCAGTCTACCAACTGTAAAAGCATCTTAGCTTAACTCAACTAAGACATCTTTCAGAATTGCCCTGTACCTGGCAAAGTATCACAGAAGCAAAAAGTCAAAACTTAAGATTGGTGGTTTTCAACCAATGGAGTATTCTGCAGCATTTATTTTTTTCAACTTAATTGTACAAAAGGAGCAGCGGTGCAACAGAGCAAATACAGATTGAGTAACTGATCTTCTTCAGAATTCAAATATCTACACCCTTTTTTGCTCTGTATTACTTTGCAAATCAGGCAGCCATTGCCAGCTCTGTTATGGTTCAAGCCCAGGAAATTCCCTTGGAACACCTCCATCCTCTGGCTCGGTGGATCCAAAGGGGAATTAATCTTCTAGTTCCATACTTCTGCAAAACTTTGGTCAGCTAAGCATCTGCCTGCTGGAGAGTGTCCTGAATCTCCTACAGTATCTAGCAAGTTTTTCTTCCTTGAAACTGCAGGGTCTATGCTATCACCCACTTCCCACCTCATCCTCAGACACACAGAGTGCTTCATCTGAATGCATGGCTTTATCTCACTGGGGTGCTAGTACTTGTCAGAGTTAAACTCTTAAGAGCCCAGAGCATTTATCCCCTGTATTAGAGGTAGCAAGAACTGAAATCCCACTCCAATATACTATGATTATTTCTGAAAATCCTAGCTAAGACACCTCTGTCTGGGTATCAACAACAGAAACCACCGTGCATTCCCTCTCCTATGGGAAAACGAAGAGCAGTTTCTACTGCAAGAGCTTACCCTGTGCAAGTAATGCAGGCAGCTTTCTTCTTCATAGTATTCCTTCAGGGAACTGTATCCATGGAACTTCCTGAAATAGAGAAGACTGTCATTGCAATTCTCTGCTGTGAGCACTCACATGACACTTTCAGGTGAGGACATATACGCAGAGATAGGAATGGTATCATAATTTTCACTTAAGTAACTGTATGTATGTAATAAAAAAGTTATGGCCTTGTTCATCTTTACCTGAAAGCCTTTTCAAATGCAAACTACCACAGTTTACAAACCTCAAACACATTGGACAAAAAAGGGCCTGCTTACAAGCCACCCAGAACTAACTGGTTCCAGCTCTTTGCCAAATCCTTCGCGCTCCATCCCAAACCAAGAATTCATTAAACCTATACTCAAGCATGGTCTTTTTTTGATGCAAGAGACAACATAGCTGTTGGTCCAAACTGGAAAGGCCTACATACTTCTTCCTCGTACCTGAGACTTCCCTAGGAATAGCTTTTAAAAAGCAGCCAGCAATACTCCCACTCTACTAAAGGTGTTACAGCTGTATAGCTGACAGTTTATAGCTTCACTTCGGAAAGGTGTTTTAACACTTGGTATGAACACTGCCACTGAAGAAAATGCTGTTGTTTCCAGGGACACAGGCAGTAACAGGCTACTTGCTTAATAAAGCAGAGAGATTACTTTCAGTGTTAGCATGGGGGAAAGGTTTGTTTCAAAATTGAAGCAGAACTAAGGACACTCATTAACAGTTCTGCTTTCCACATTCTGCACTGCCTCATTACAGCTTGTAACCGGCCTCATCCTATGTTATTGAAAGCTGCAGGTTCAGATTTACAGATAAATAAATGCCACCTGGATGATTTTACAGAGGCTGTGACTGTCAACAGTAAGGTGTTTCTTTTTTCTGGTACATTTTGTTCAGTGCGAAGTCAAGGAAGAACTTCCAAGATTGTCAATTCCTACAGACACAGCAAGAGGCATTACAAGAGCAGCACTTGAAAGAGAAGGTGTTCTTCAGAGATCTACATAGGACTGGAGAATCACCCTTCATACCTCATAACGTTATCATCAATCTGCATAAGGGATGTTGCTGTATAGAGTCTGCTCAGATCAGCTTCTGACAGGCTTTGTGGCTTCTTCACGTTATCTCCAAAAAGAACTTGCCTGAAAGAGTAACATCAAGAAAAACATCCAAGTAACATAAGGGCAGCAAAGCCATGACCTATTCAAGGGGAACTAAGTTTACCAAGAGTGACAAGATAAGAAGTGGGCTACAGACATACAAGGCTTTCTTGGGAACAAGCAGAGCTTATTTGCCCACCTCTCTTTGCAGCAAGACATAACAGAAACCCTAGCAGCCTATTTATAGAAAAAAAGGGTTTCAGTGTAACAGGAAAAACACTGCACGAGCAGCCTCTAAAAGGAATCATCCCAGAGCAGACAGCACTAAGGGTATTCAGAACAGAGGCTGGGTTAGAGGGAGGGTCCTTTGGCTTCAGACCAAACCTGTGGGTGGCTCGGGTGAGAGCCTTCGCAGTCCTGGGCATAGCATCTCCTTCACCATCTGGTCCTAAAGTTTCCCCAGCACAGATACTAGGTTAGCTCACAGCAAAAATGACTTGGGGCATTACCTTAGCAGAAAGCTATTTACTATGGACATTTGTCATAATTAGTTATTGCCCTCAGGAGAGGATGTGTTTCTTTGCCAGAACAAACTGCTCTCCTAACAAACAGAACAAAAGCCACAAGTTGCAAAGGGGTTTTTATTCCCTTTCAGAGGCAGCTGCAGGGCAGAATAGGAAGGAGGCTAGGTTTGATTTGGGGGAGTCGCCTTGGATCACAAGTGATTATGGAAAAGTTTTCTTAACAGAGTTGCCTTCAAGCCAGAACTGGCTTTTTTGGGTTATGATTTTAAGTGCCTTTTAATGGGGGCTTACCTAACTTCACAAGTTAAATTTGGTCAATTTGTCTAAATATTTGTCAATCTGGAATGAATTATTTGGATCATCCTACATGTCAGCTGCCCTTATTCCTTCTACAAGTGTTTCATACTGCACAGGAGTGTAAACAATGAACCAGAAGTTTGCAAGTGACATATGCTCTTAATTGGAATAGGTCTTACATATTGTCCTGCTTTTCCCTCAAGTCAAGCAACTTCAAATATACACAGATGAGGTACTTAGCATTTATTGCCCTACAAAGAAATATCCAGAGAACTTTGGATTGAGGAAACAACAACACTGAGCATGTCTAACATACACATTCCTTTGTTACATGAGAGCCACAAATCACAATAGCAACACAGCAACCCTACAAGCACATTTGCACTCCTGAAAGAGCAACACTAAGTATTTTGCTGGCTACATTGTCTTTCTAGAGGAACAGCTAGAAGCCAGAGCTACAGTTTGACTATTTATTTGATAAGCAGCACCCCCATACAGCACATCTGGAAGATTAGTCCTACCTCAGGTAGGTGGCAGAATAAGATGTTCCTTGATTAGGGAATTCTTTGGCTAGAAGTGAAACAGATGCAGAGAACTCTACTTCAAAGCCTAATTGCAATATTTTCCTGTGCACATCTTGTTTATTCATTAAGTTTCCTCAGAAGGCAAAAACACAAACTCCACTCTCTAAGATAATAAAAGCTTATTTGCATATTTTGCTGTGCGTGAATTAGATTGACATGGGTTCCGCTTCTCTGTAGGTTCATCTAAAGATTATCAAGCAAGGAACTCGTGTATAATCTTTCACAAGTCCTATTTTAAAGGACTGAAAAGACAAATCCAATAGAGAAATTGACCCAATCAATACTACCAGGGTAAGTAGTGTATTGCAGTACCTGTGAGAAAGGATGATCTTCTTCATGTTGTCTGCCATAAGAAAGTTATAAAATCTTCTGCATTGATCCCATTGCATGAAGGTTTCCTGTGCCCTAGAAAAAACCAAAGCAGAACAATCAAAGCTGTTAAAGCATATCTTGAAAGATCAGATTAATACACTAATATCTTATTACAGCCTAGAGGCTATGTAAACAAGTCTCCAGGTCTTCCCTGCCACAGCTTAACCTTTTCCAGGAAATGACTTCACTTTGAAGAAGTCTGGTAGTATCAGAAAACAGATCTGCAGTCTCACTTTGCACAATGCAATTAGCAGTTTGGATCAGAGCATTTAAGAGCCATCAGTCAAGATATGCAACACTGACAAGAGGATTTCAGTACCCCTTTGCATAAGTTGAATGTAATTTACCTAATGGACTACCATGGAAAGGACTAAAACCTGTTCCTGAACAAAGTGCTGTCTATTGTGTATATTAGCTCTGCAGAGGAAAATTTGTGCAGATGTTTCCAATTTGTACAGGCACTATTATTGTTTTAGCTTTGTTGGCAGAAACTTTAGGAATAAATACTAGTTGCAGCTACAAGTGGCATCTGAGCTTAAGCCTTTACCTATTCTCAAAGCACAATAGCACTTCACAGCTTATCTGTTGTTAAAGCAGAATTAAAGTCATCCAGAATTCTGTGAGCTCTGCCAGATACCAGCACTCCTTTGCTCTGCAGGGTCATGGACAGGTTAGAGCTTTACTCTTTGCAGGGTTTGCTGTTACTGAGGAAACAAACTATCATTTACTGAGCAGCTTAAGAATGCTGGGAGCAGCTTCAGTTACTGAAGCACTCCCACCATTTAAACATTAAACATCAAGCTATGGTAGATTTAGCGTGACCTCCCAAGCCATAACATGCAAGGCCTCTACAAGAGCAAAAGCAAGCTATATTTTCTTGCAGTAAGCCATGCTGGAGTGCAGGCTTTTTTAAAAATACCTTATCTTTTTGTCTAGCCAACTATATCTGCCACGTTTAAGCCAGGGCAGGGGAACAAAGTAAGACAGCAAGACACACATTTCTTTCTTCACAAAAGATTTTCCAAGCAAACCTTCTAAGTTATTACAAGATGTTAGAAGTTAAAGCTACTACAGTTCCTGTGGTGTACAGTAATAACTCTAATATGACAAGCTACAAGCACTGAAAAAATGCAGCTTCAGGTATTTTGAGGACTGCACAGGTTTCAAAGCTGAGGACTCTCTCCACAGCCTGTAGCTATGGTGAAGATGCATTCCACAAGATCAAGAAGCAGAATCAAGTCTGTGCAGGCAGATCAAGGTATAAGGAGACTTGTCCCTGTTTAGCCTCAGGGAACAAATTCCCCAGACTGTTAATTCATTAAACTCAGAGCCTCATTCCTCTGGCTGATCCTAGTATTGCTGCTACTTTATTATGCCCATCTATGGGACTTATGCTTAATGGCCTGGAAAAGCTTTTATATTTCAGATCCCTGGTTCACCTTGCTCACCACCACTTTTTTCCTTCACTTCCTAAAGTTATTTGAGGGATAAAGTTTGTATAAGCTAATAAAAAGTGGAATTTTAAACTAATTGGTCATGTCTACCTGGGTAATCTACTCGGAGCCCAGAGGGATGAGAACAGTTATTTTAATCTACCAGAACAAGCCCAGGAAGGCTAAGGCTTAACCATCCCACCTGAAGATGCTTTGCATGTGCCACTCCTATAACCAGGGGCACAAGGTCCTTCCTATCCTGTTGTTTGCTTGGTAGCTTATTTACAGATGTTGCTCTCTTCTAGCTCTTCAGCTAATTAACGTTTAAAGCAGAAGTAGATACTACAAAGGGAGACAAAATGTGAAAACCATTCCTGCAGATTGCCCCGTAACACATAACATTGTGACCGGAGATTTGCTAGCAGACATTTACCCAGCAGGTGGAGTCAAGAGCTCAATAATCCACACAACCCACCAAAGGCTTGCATTGAAATCAGACAAGCAGCTGTTATATATCCACACAAATATCCAAGCACATTATTGTTAAAACAGGCTGTCCTTGCCCCACTATTCTACCAGTACATCATGACATATTACTACAGCTATCAGCTTAGGGAACAGCATACTCACATCATTCTGGAGACTAGAAATACAATATTGCATAATTGCAGGAGATGAACCAAGTGCACCACAACCAGATGTGATCCTTGCAAGCCTTGTCTGATGGCTACACTTGAGTAGCTGACTTCAAAAGGATACTCTATGTTCCATGCCAGAACCAGAAGACAACTAAGAATGTTTTACTTAAAACAGAAAAATTGTTCCCAAAAGCATCTGTTCAGACTTGAAGGGTGTGAGATCACGGGGACCTTGCAGTAGATTATACACTCTTAGCAGCAGTCACATCTGATCTCAAAAGGATTAGCTATACAGAAATATTACTGAAGTGCATATCAAGCTTTTAGTTACATTTTAATGCTTCCAGAAAAGCTTTACTTTTACCTGTACGAGCTTCACTCATAAAAGGTGCCTCCAAGCTGCTGAATATCAAACTAGTCTCTGTACAGGCAAGGCATCAGCAGCATCAAGAACACCAGCTGCCTCCACCAGGCTGAGAGGCCAAATCCCATAGCAAGCCTCTCACAGGGCTGCCATAGTTTCACCATTTTTATCTACCCAAATGTTCTTGGCCCAAATACCCTACTCTCAACAGCCCCTTTTGCCTTTCAAATAGTCTCGGGGCTCAAAAATGCAGCTAAATTA
Organism: Tapera naevia; assembly: GCA_033556795.1. Taxonomy (NCBI): domain Eukaryota; kingdom Metazoa; phylum Chordata; class Aves; order Cuculiformes; family Neomorphidae; genus Tapera; species Tapera naevia. The sequence goes on along the minus strand of JAUMJJ010000076.1, from coordinate 3,209,690 downwards.
CTGTAAAGTCAGCTACACCTTACTAGTTGTCCATATGTACAGACAGTAAAACCCAAAAGTAGCAGCTTACCCAGCTATGTTTTAGCTGTTCACACATGAAAAGTTAATGCACATTAGTTAGGTCAGCAGTTTTCAAGCAGCAGTGTTGTACTCTAATCCTTCATCACTGAACACAAGCATAAGCACTAGGTGGAGCCATTACAGCTTTTGTGAAGCACCACAGCCTTGGTTTCCAGGTGGGGAACCAAAACTTAACATTTTAGGCACATTTTAGGGCTATACGGCTTCTCTCCCCCACCTTCCAATTTGTATGGCACAGCTGCAATTGCCTCTCCATTGCATCATCACCACTGTTTGTGATGTGACACATGCTAAGAGGGGAGTGTGAACTGACAGTTGTGGCTCTTTCCTGTCTCCCCAGGTAAGACCTCCCAGATGAAACTGCACACTGAAGCCACACAGGATATTACGAACCAAGGGATACTTCTCAGTGATGAGAAAGCATAAAACTATTGCTTGCAAGCCTGGCATCACCTCAGCAGTTTGTCAGGCTGCCCAGTCTGCCTGGTTAATGCAGTTGTGTGCAGGGAACACCTCTTCAGATGCCACCAGCAATGAGAGAGCTGGAGCAGCTCACACTGACCAGAAGCTGCCAGCATGTACCTGGCCAGGTACAGAACACTTAATTGCATTGGTGACAAAGTTTACTTGTGCTGCCAAACCCACAAAGCTTTGGATGCTCTTTCAGGAGGGTGGCATCCTGCACACTGCAGTCTGTCATACCAGCCCAATGCAAGAGAAGAACCACGCTCTTCACCTTGCCCTTCCATGAGCATTCCCAGAAGAGACCAGCATGGAGAAGTCTCCAGACCTACCTCAGTGCACTGTACCCCTGGCACACGCTGACGCAGCACAGGACTCGCTCCTGGTTGGCCTGGCTCTCTCCCAGGTATTTGCACACAATGTTTCCACCCAGGCTGAAGCCCACAACAACCAGCTGGGTCTGAGGGTAGGTCTTCTTGATGTAATTAACCATGGCACCAAATTCCCAGGTGCAACCTAAAAATAAGGACAAAGTCAAGAACCACCTTCTAACATACGTAGATTCCCACTTCCAGCTTCAATTGTGTGTTCCAAGTTCAGCTTCTCAGCCTTTGTATCTTTTCAATAACCTTATGATTAAGAGCTCTGATTCACACATGTGTTTGTATCTGTTTTATGAGTCCTGTGGACCTTAGCTCATGCCTAGCTCTGACAGAGTGCCAAACTAAAATCAAATTACTTGCTTAAAAATCATGGCAAGAGCTAATCTGACAATCCAAACTCTTACTTTCTAAAGCAACTTAAAAAGCAGAGTCCAACAACTCTGGGCTTGACATTACTATCTAGGAACAGAGCACATATCCTCCTGAGGCAGTTTGCCACTTCTGGACTGAAGTGGGGGTGTCTGGAATGCAGCTTGCTCCTTTGCTTTCACTAAGGCTACCACGGGTCCTTAAATCCACACTGATGAAGGGAGGGGATGGAAATGCAGAGCTGGGTGGTCTGGACACAACGTTCAGTGGACTGTTGCAGAGCCTGACTAAGCAGGAGCTCTCTGAAATCAGAGGGAAAGGTTTAAGCACAGCCAGCTAGTCCTTTTTAGCCACCAAAGAGGTAAAGATACTGCAGCCTCCTAGAAGATGTACAGGTACCCTCTCTTCAAGGAAAGGAGGAACTGCCTTTATATAGATCTGTTCTGCTCTCAGCTACCACCCACTTGCATCCCACAGGCTGTAAGCATTGAAGGACCTGGCTTCTGGCAGCACTGGGGTTTGCAGATCATTTGACAGATTTGAAGGCCTCCATACATGTAACACCTAAACACCTACAGCTGTTTCCTCTGCCTCTCAGTTTGGGAAAAGGAAATATGTAGAAGCAGCTGCAAAACTGATGGCATTGATACACTGGTATCAACACTCCATGCAATTCGTTAACATTCCCATTGGACTGAAGACTGCAAACCACACAGGAGGCAGCACATGAACAACAGAAACGAAACTCCAGCTTTTTATTCCTGCCTAGAGTTGGAATCTCAGCTCTATCCTGTGGAACTCATCCAGGGAAATAAGTCCTAAGAGCTGGGATTGTGCCTTGTGCCAACCTAACACTGCTCCAGCGTAACCCCTACCTCAACTGCAGCATCCTTGCTAGACAGACTCAGGTCTCAGCCCACGCTGGAGCAGACCGAGCACCACGGATTGTGTTCACTTCAGTGAAACAGCAGGATTCTGGCTGAGCATTTCAGCAGGGCTTGGGCACTTCCTCATGAACACACTTAATGAGCAATTTTCTTCAAGATGACAAATAGCTGCATTGCTCTTATTTCTTCTGGAACAAACCAGCAGTCAGAATGCTTTAGTGTTTGACCTTCATGATTTGAGGGCACCTGGCAACTATTTCAGAAATGCAAAACTAGAATAGCAACAGGTCAAGGTAAAGGCTGGAAGATTCAGCAATCCCAAATTTAGGCTACTTGCTCCTCAACAAATATGTCAGGAATCCATCAAAAGCTGGAAGGACACAGAGATATTTGGTTTGGAGGCAGGCTAAAGTCTGCTCATGGTCTTGCTGGCACTCCACTTAACAAGCAAGTCTGCCAAGTGATTTACTGTCTTACTCAAAGGAAGTGCTAGGCATTCCTTGCCCTTTCCAAGGCTATAAAAGACAGAAAAGTATGTCTCAAGAGATACATCAGGGAGTTACTCCCTAAGGTCTAAAGCAAAACTCCATGGAAGAAAGTTCTCAACTTTTATCAAAAAAGCAAATGCTTTAAGGAGGCCAAGCTTAGCTCCCAAGACATAGTAGGCTTAAAGCCATTAACAGCCTAGGGCATCAATACAAATCGAAGTACTTGTATTCTTGAAATATTAAAATCTATTCCCCAGAGGAAAACACCACAAGCAACAAAGCATTACGGCCTATTTGCTTGCCAGATGCAGAATCTCAAAGCCAAATATTTCTATTTTGGCAATCCAACTGTTCAAGATAAAACACTCAAACTGTTAATTCAAACTTCTAACACTAAATACATACCTTAGTTACCTTTAAAAAAGAAAAAGAAAACTAACACCAGTCTGCTAAATCCACAATTGACTCCCAGCATAATGCACCTAGAGATGTTTGCAGTAAAGAGGGACATGAGGGCCCAAGAGAACTCAGGAGCAAGTGGGTCAGGTCACAGGCAAGAAGGCCACAATCTACAAAGATCATGTTATTTACTAGCAGGGCAGTCAAAAATAGCTGAAGGCACCCTTAAGAGGAATGAAGTATTTTGAACTGTTAATTTCTAGGCTAAGAAAGGTTTCCTTATATTCAAGTTGAAAGCCCAAAATTGTGGTAGTTAAGTACCACCACTTCTGTAGCCTTACTGCATTACTATAAAACTGTCACTGTTCCTTGACATTTGTGTTACATTTAGGGACCAATCCTCATGTGCCCCTTCTAGGACAGACATATGCTTTCTGAGTAGGCTGGTATGAACTCCTCTCGAATTACAATTTACAGCCTCCAAAGTAGTGGTTGGAGCCAGGTTTGTTTCACATTCCACTAAATGTGACATTTCAGCATCTCTAAATTAATTTGAGCAGGCTCTTAAGAAAAAAACAACAAAACTTGTAGCTACTGAAAAGTTTTCTTTCCAAAAAGCTGCCTTCTTGGTTATGGTACATGTGTAAGAGCTGGGAGAAGAGATAAGGAAAAGCGAATCCCAACATTAGCCTTCCCTCTTCCTCACCTGTAAGTTCCATTTAGTTCCTAAGGAATAGCACATAATTATGATCATCATTCAGATACAGCAGTTGTTCTGCTGAAGGAAGGTTGATCAAGCCCTTGAAAATTAAGTCCCCAGTTGCCATAAAGTACCTACCGTACGTGAACATTCGTGGAGAAGTGAGCTCAATATTTGGCAGGGCTCCCAAGTGATTCAGGACAGCACATCTGTACCCATTTTTTTGCGCATAGTCAACAAAAGTGCGGATGTACTGCTTTTCGCTGTGGTTCGCAATCCCAGGGCAGATCACCATCGTGACATCCTCTGTGCACAGAAAGAGATGGAAGTAGGTAAATGTCACTCCATGCAAATTAAGAGCTTCAGAATGTTTCTGTTTCAGATCCGTGGGAAACCATGTACTAGAAGCAACCTAAAAATCCTACCAGTCTGCCAAAACCCCACTGTGGGACAGCGGCACTAGCGCTACAGATGTGAGAAAATAATTCCCTTTACAGGACATGAACAGTTTTAACTTCAGGGAAAGCTGCCCAAACAGTTCTACAGGCACTGCCTAGAGACAAAGAGTAAATTCTTCTTTTGAAGGATGTTTTTGACATTACACATTCTGCCTTCTGACAGCTGGTTGTGACTGTAAAGTGTGTGGAAGCCCTGAAGCCCATTGCCTGTTCATGCACCAAGTAGATTGGCTACGCTATTTTTCCCTTTTCGCTTCCAGAATTAGGTTTAACAGATCTTCAAAAAGAAGCTTTGCTAAGCACAGACACTCTGCTCGGCTGACATTAGCCATTATCTGCTTTGTGGTTAATCTAATGATATTTGATCTGCCGACATTGTTCACTAGTTTAACAAGATATCATTTCATCAACTCAGAAAGTAATTGTTGTAATTCAAGTAAGCACAGTAAATTACATTCGGGATTAGCATATGCGCTTCAAATCAGCTATCAGACTCTTATGCACAGAGCTCCAACAACTGAAGTTGTGCCCCATTAAGAAAATGCTGCTCAGATTCTCTTCAGTGATGAAGAGAACAGCAACTGCTTCAGTGCAGCATTATACCACAAGGATGTCACTGACAGTTCAGAACTCTGCTTTTTCTGAAGGTCAGCTGGGAGTCATGGGCTTACAATGAAATCTGCTACTACAGGGGTAAATTGTACTTCTGAAGTTGAGCCACAGTAACTCAGTTTTAAATGTTGCTGTTACTACTGGTAACTGAGTTTGAAAGCTGAAATTCATTCTGAATATACATATTTTATGCTGTAAGGAATCATGACTTTCTACTTTTTCCAAGGAGTTCTCTAGGTCTGGACAAGCACACGGAGTTTGGTTTCATGCAGATCTTGAAATACTTGTGGTTAGTAAAGACTACCAAGAATGTTTCTAAGGGGAGATAAGAGTCTACTTGCTTTTCTATACACACCAGGATATGAAGAACCTCATGCAGCCAGCCCCTGTTCTACGATCCCACACCCTCCACAGGCAAAGGGCACTCCAAAAAAATGCTTACCACCAGGATCTTTGCCAGCCTCTCACTTGAGGCACAAGTTATGGATAATTTATTCTGTTCCTTAACTCCCCACCTCTTGGTGCAAAGAGATCATTAGTCCAGTAAGGTCTCCCCTGCTGTCTGAGATCCAGGTATCCAGCAAGATAGCCTCACAGCCTCCATGTATTGGTTCAGATCACCAAATTTAACATCTATTCTTTCTTCTAAACCAAGCAGCAGTGTCCTCATCCATCCCCAGAGCACAGAATCAAGGTTAGCAGCTATATGCAGCCAGCAGCTGTTTGACTGACCTCCAATGCAGTGCTCAGACCGTGGCTCAAAGAGATCAAAGGTGGCTGTCGCTCCATCTGGCATCGTGAGGTACTTGCGAAGTCCATATGGATGTGGTGATCTCACTCTCCCCATTTTTCCATAAAGGGCAGTTTGGATATGTCCACTCTTTCCCCAGATAAGAGGTGGAATGTATCTGAAAGAATATCAGAATTTAATTACTTGTTCCTGCTGTGTTAATGAGCTTTTGAGAACAGAAAAACACTCCCATAACAAATCTCCCCCTCGCTACCAAATATAGTTACAAATACAAAATTGTTTTTCCTGTGACTGAACTGTCAGCACTGATCTTTGCAGCCTTACACAAGAGGAGAGACTGATATGCTCCCAAAGCTGACAAATTAGCACTGATAGCAGCAGCAGAAGCCAAAATCCAGACATTCCTCTGTATTGAAACGTTACGCGAACAAATGCTTCTCACCAAACACAAAGATCTTGTACCTCAGTGAGATTGGGCCAGCGTGTTGCCAGCCAACTAACATGACCTCCAAAACCTGTAAAGTGCTGTAAATCTGTTTTAATTGAAACACTGAAGCCTGCTGGGTTGAGCCACATGAACTTGTGTAAGCATTTGACCATACAAACCAGTGGCAGAAATAAAAGGATTTACAGCAACTTCTAGAAGACCTAGAGCTCCAAGATCTGATGGCTGGGATCATTTTACACAGAACTGCTTTTCCCAGTGAAGTAAAAAACAGGGGGATTTTGCCTCTCAGGTAAAGCTGGGACAGTTTTAAAAGGACCTGTCAGAATGGGCCAAACTCCACTGAAGAGTAAACGCCTTTCAATGTAAGAGGGAGGACTCTACCAACTATGTTTATCAAAGGTATAACAAAGCTAAATGACAGAGATTACCTTTCCTTTTCTGGCTTACTGGCACACAAAAAAAAACCCAAGGGGAAACACAGCTATTTGCTGGAAGGGGTTAAAGGTTTAATTATGAGTTTTTCCTAGTACAAGCAGAGTTGCAAGTGGTTTAACAGAAAACATACTGCTGCCCATGTGGTGGTGGTAGGGCAGTCACCTGGCCAATCTGCAAAGGAGAGACTGAGCCCATGCCTTGAAAAAGATAGGTTACATCAGCTCTCAACAGGAGAGCACAAATGACTTGTTTAGCAGAACAGCAGTCCCAGGAGACATGCTTCCAATTAAGGAGCTGTGGTCTCTGCTACTCAGAGCAGGGTATCCAGAGGAAGCTTGAGAGCTGCTGATACCATCTTGGATCCTAAGAGATTAGTGCTTTTTAGGGCTTCTGCAATTATTCCCTTCTTGAAAATCCATGAAGCAGAAAATTCTTTCATGTTTTTCCCCTGTTCTCAAAAAAACTAGGCAGCTTGGGGCTCAGATTGACTACTGAAGCCCATAATTCACAAGAATGTGACAGAAACCTTGTCTTTGCACTCTGACACTACCTTGTCACACAGTTGGACCTTCTTCCCCATGTCAGCTCTCATGTCATATCCACAACTCCCTGTTCCCCCTTCAAACTCCCCCGCCCAAAAAAAGGCTTCCTATAAAAATAAGAATAATGTAGGCTTGTTTAGCAAGACAAGAGCAGCAGCATGCTTCTCCCCGTTTGCTTCCCTCATCCATGAGGGATATTTCTTACCCTCAAAGCAACACAGCAGTTTCACTCAGTTTTTGCAAGTGGACTTCCCAAAGAGAACCAAAATGCATTCCCGTAGAACACTTCAATAAAGTCTACAAAAGCTGTCAACTGATGCTTGTAATCTTGTAAATTAGCCATCAGTGCATCTTGAATTCGATCACTCAACTATAAAGCTTTTCAATGAATCCACATGAGGCCAACAGCACTATCTTTTATCAGCCCAGCATCTCTGCACTGGGGGATATGTACTGCAGATGCTCTTGCCCAATGCAGCATGCCAGCTGTGCAGATTCCCAGCAAAGATGAGGACCATGCAAGCTCATCCTCTGCAATTGCCAGTAGAGATGGAAAGTAGCCAGCGGATACATTCTCATGAGGCAAAGCAGACATCCACCAGGACAGCACAGTCCATGGAAACAAGAACTACAGATGGTCCTGCTCAAGTCTCATCCAGCTCATTGCAGAGTATTCTGAACAGCAACTATTACACCAGATGGAAGAGACACTGCCCCTCTAGCATGAAAAAAAGCAGCCAGCTTCATCCCAGCCATTTATTTATGGCCAGTTCAGGTCAGTAGCCACACCCCGCAATAGACAGTGCTTGATGGGCTTTTGATATTCTTTCACAAAGTCCTTTGCAGGTGGGTTTTACTAGTAGCTTTGGAGGAGAGTTGCCAAATATCTCTAATAAGAATTTGCAGCTCTTTTAGAAGAGACCGAGGTCACTGTTGCATGGTTTCTTAATCTTTTGTTAAGTGCATGCATTGAAATGTGTTGGTGATTCTGCTTCTACACAGCACTTTTCAAACCAAAGGTATTCCCAGGTAAAACCCAAAGCCTTACCACAGGGGTAACAGAAAAGCAATTTCTCCAGCTACAGCAGCTAAGTTACACAGCTGGGACTAGTTTACTGCTACCACCTTGATGGGGGAAAAAAATCAAGGATCTCTAAGCATCACATGTTTACCTACAGTCCCATTTCTAGCTATAAGTTAGTCACCCAGTCGAATAGATGTAGCAGCTGCAGCAGCACATATGGCAGGATGTTGTTAGAGAGGAAATTAGAAGAGTCTTCAAAGCCTCATCACTGCTGCTGGAGTTTAAATGAAGACTAATGGCTTCAAGCATACTGCTTACCAAGAGCACTACTTACCACAGCCTGCCTGCTCAGGTCACAGCTGGTTCGCTTGGCAAGTGGACAAACACCAAGCCTGCCTTCAAATAACTTGACTGGAAGTTATCTGAAGTACTGATCTTCAGTAGGTGAAACCTTTATGCTATTTTTACATAAGCAACCAGAACACAGTTTCATTGACACGTTCTTAGTTTACAGCAAGACTAAAACCAAAGCAGGAATCTGACACCATCCATAATGATGGACAAATGCCAAATATGGGTTCCACATTTCCCTCAAAGACAAAACTGTGTAAAGCCCTGTGGGCAAGGGTGCATTCACTGCCTGCTCCCTCCAGAGCAAATAAGCCAGTGTTTTCAGCATCTTATGGACCAGGCAACTAGTGTTAACTTAACTTTTACACTAACTCCAGTCAGCTGATTAAGCATCACACTGCCTGAAGCAAAGACACACTTGTGTTAGTCACTGTGCATGGATAAATATTTAAAGGTCAAGTTCCAGCGTGAGTAATGTGCATTGGACAGAACTCTGATGCAAAGATTTGTTACTCCCACTTAGTCTATTTAAACAAGTTAAATATATTTCTCCAGTCTGCACTCTAAAAATAAAGCAGTTAAAGGTCTGAAATATATGCAAGTGTTAGAGCAGCAGCTTATCTCACCTATCTTTTCTTTTACTGCTGCCCATCAGCCTTTAAGCAACAGGCTTACAGTGAGACAGATATCCTAAAAATCCCTTAAGTACCCAGCCTCCAAGAGACTGAACATCACAAGACTTGAACAGGGAAGGGGAAAGAAATTTCCCAGATTGCGTAGGTCTTGCATAATCAGTGAAAAACTAAGCCATTAAAACTCACCTTAGACTGATGCAAAAGCAAGCTGTTATTAAAAATATTAGACTTTCATTTACCAAGTTGCCAATCTAAACTGCTACAAAATCCTATAAAGCCTTGACAGTAACAAAGTGATGCCTTTACATCACTACATTCCAGTAAAAGTTGTAGTGAGCTGATGAACAAGTTTGACTTTGCAAAGCATCCTTATAACCTATAGCAGAACTGAGTGCACGATCTGTCTGCCTGACCTTTCTGTTGACCCTCTATTTTGGCAATGGACAAATCTGGTTTTGAAAGTCTTCCCATGAGTCACTTGTATCTACATCTTTCAGTGAGATAAAGTCTACAAGAAATTTCAAGACCAAGTACTGGCATGATAGAGCTGTACAGGACTGAAGGACAAAACTATCAGTGTTATGTAGACTTCCAGCTTGCTTTTAGTAAAGCCATCCAAACACAAGAGCATAGAAAGAACTCTTCATTCATGAAGGTGCATGATATCACACTGGTGAGAAAAAAGAGCCAGGAATTATGCAAATCTTCACCCCCTTGAAAGTGCAGATCAGAAGCTAAATTTTATTCAAGATATACTACACCAAAAACAATTCAAAGCCATTTTGATATTCAATTCAGCTGAAAAAGCAAACTATCCAGTCTCACAGCAATAGCTAGAACAGATTGTTTTGGAGTGAAGCCAACATTCTTCATGACAAACAGCTGAAAAAAGATGCTCCTCTGAAACAATCATCCAGTAGGCAGAAGAGCATGTACTTAGACTATTTTTCCTATGGCTTGCCTTAACAAAACAAGCTCAGCAGGGTATCTAGCTCATGTTTCCATGTGTCATATCACGCAGATTGAGCAACCAAGTTGTATTCAGTTTAAGGAGCATTCAAGCATTGCCCTTTACATTTTATACTAAAGCTATCACTACTGCTAAATTTAACTACGCCTTCCAACAAGGACCCAGCACACAAAAGCAGGTGGCTTCCCTCTGGCATTGATATTAAGTAGAAATAGGGAAACTGTTCAAGAACACAACAGGCTTCAGCTTCTCTATAATGCCTGCAATAAACCAAAGGGGTTCTGAAAAGCAGCGTACTGCAGACAATATCCCAGTACAGTAAATTTCACTGCCTGGAGATGATTCACTATGTATTCCTTAGCGTGCCCTGCTCCAGCAAAGCTGCTCACAGATGTACAAGAGCCCAGGCACAAACACCATGCCTATAAACAGCATTTTCTACTGTTTTGCAATAGCAGTTTAGAGATGACGGGAGCTGAGCAGCCAGAAGGGTGATGAACAGCAGTCAGGAAGGCCTCTTGCCCACACAAGGATGAGAATGATGTACCACAATAGCATAGAAAAGCCAAGTACTGACAGCATAGGAAATCTGAAGGCAAAGTTGTGTTGCACTGGAAACAAAAACCTCAGTTTCTGTGAAACAAAAACTGTTTCCCAGTTTGCTCCAGACAAAGGCTTTTAACGGACTCATTTCTCATTTGGTCAGTTGCAATAGATATCAGGCACTCTGAGTAAAGACAAATATTGGAGGTAGTTAGGGCTTCCAGTAACAGGACTCTGCAACAGAAGGCAGACAGGAGAACAGGTCTGGGTATGCCAGTTACTTATTATGGAAGCTGACTTACATGGCAGAAGCAGTACAGAGTCCATCAATCTTAACTGGCTAAGTGAACTCAGACAGTTACATAAACCTGCTCACAAATGCTAACATTTTATCTGCAAATGCTGCATTTCAGCTGCACTGCACAGCCCCACACCTTCACAGGTGGCTGTCCACAACAGTGCCTCAGAGCAAGAGAGTTCCTAAGTGTTTCACACTCTCCTAGCATTTTAATATTAAAAACAATTCCAACATGTGATTGTAGATTAAGTTTTAGTGGCTTTCAGGCAGCAGATTATGATTTTAGAGCACGTACACCACCCCAGTATGAAGGAATTTAGGAAAGCAGCAGCTGTATAAGCAGCTCACACAAAGCACAAAAACTGTGCTATTTTTATTAGCAAGCATCAGCATTCAGGTCCTCAAAGATCTGAAGTGGAAGTTCAGCAACAGGCTTATTTCTGGAGCATTGCTTCATTTCAGCTGAGGAGATTAACTCTTTAAACATTAACTCTTACATCACCTTTATGTTCTGTAGTATATTGGATACTGATGGCAAAAGGCAGTTCATGTTGGGGGACACCCCCTGCATTACAACTGGTAACAGATTATTTTTCCCCCTTTACAGGTTAGCTCAGAGGTATTTAAAGGATGCTTTATGAGCCAAACCTTGTTTCAACTTTGTCCCTTGTTTGATACTAGGGAATGCAATTTGAATTCCAGCCAAGAAAGCTCATCTATGTCTGCAGGGTTCAACACTCTCCCTCCTAAATATACAAAAAGCAACTTCTTTTTGCATCAGCTCAGCTAGGCTGCTCAGCATGATGAAGACAATAGAAATTTAGAGCTACTTACAGAGCTTGCTTGTCCCCTGAGCCTCTGAAAAAGGAACTAACTTAAGTGCAGTAGAAGTGCTTGCTGCCCATAGAAATCGTATGAAGTCAGAACTACTTTAAAGCACAAACTGGCCTCCTTGGTTAAGCCACCTCCTTCCCATTTTAAGTAGTTTTTATTTAATAAAGTGCCTCCTCCACCTTCAGAGACTATGAGAACTAATCTATCAAAACAGGGAACAACTACTGCAGCACATCTTCCTCACCTACGAGAGCTGGAGAACACAAGGCCGCTGCCAATGCCACAGCAGAGCATCTAGCAAGGACTCAGACCCCCAGGGAGCTTCTCACCCTAAGGTCACTGCTCCAGCTTACCAATAAGGAGCATTCCCATTATTTTCTACCTATCAACACATTCGAGTGCCAAAGCTTAAGCACAAACACTATCCTAGTTTATTACTCTCCTGGAAGTGTTCCTCCAAGGGCAAAACATGAAGGAATTGACAGGAATCAAATAGTGTTTGCTGTTAGCTGGAGGAAACAAACACTGAAAAGCTTAAAGCCAGTTTTTGTTACTCCTGGCATCCAGCAAAAAAAGCAATGACAGCACAAGAGTCTTCTGATACCAGGCAGTCTGCTTATCCAGGATAGGTTACTGTGCAAAGGACAAGGAACTAGGCTGAATCTTTGACAGGTGTTTAACTAGGCTTGACAGTCACTTGCCTCAACCTTTGAGATGCTTTTACTTATTAATGATAAAAGTGTACAGAGAGCACACAAGGGTACCCATGAGGGTAACATTTGTGCCACAACACTACAGGAATACAGACATACACATACTTGACTGTAGAAGAAATTGGGAACAGCCAAAAAACCTAGCCTAGCACAGCAAGCACTGGCCAAATCTGTCTTTGTGAACCAAAGAGCCAGTGCTGCATTTCTACACAGGAACAAGAAGCAGATGGCAGACTTTCTGTACCAATTGGAATGACAGGAAAAGGAGACAGCTGCAGGCAGGGGTTAGGCCAGAGTGCCTGAGGGCACCAATTGCTGTGCTGATTTGCAAGAGCTTCCACGGAAGCAGCAGTTTTTTGAACAAGAAAGGGTCTGATTACGCTACTCCACTTGGCAAGTCAAAGTACTGAGGTGGACAGGGGCAGAAAAGGAAACAGAGGTAAGAAAATATGAACTCTAAAAGGGCAGTCTATTGCTAACCTGTATTTGATCAATATGTAGAAAGCTTCTAGCAGTTGAGAGAATTGTAAAAAGCAGTGCTAACATCTGCAAGTACAAGGTACCTGGCACACAGCCATCTCTGGCAGTTTTACTATCCAAAGCTCTTAAATTATTCATCCACCACCAGTTGGCTTACTGAGTGACACTATGGTTACAACGTATTGAATAAGCCCATAGGTGAGGATGGTGCCATGAAGGGGAAATAAAATCCAAAAGTGTTTTTCCAAGTATTTTTCAGCAGCTGCACAGATAGAATAACTTTGCTTGTTCCTACTTCCTCCCTGTCACTCTTCTCTAGAAATACCCTCAACCCTTCCTCCCTTAAGCACAAGGGAGCTGAACAAACCAGGTCTGAAAGCCTTTTTACAGCTGTACAGAGGAATTGGTTTTAAAATAGATCTTACAACAAACCCAGTATTGATATAACAGGAGGGATTGCTGGGCTACTTATTTTGCTTTCATTGTAGAATCTGAAAAGAGCTGCTTAATCAGCTTTCTTAACACTCAGAATAATTAGCAAGTAATCAAAGCCTTGCAAGGCTTTTCAGTGGGGTATGGCATAAGCTGTTTTCACACAGTTTTTTGCTAATTAATCGTACAAACTATTTCAGGCATAACTGCAGGAATTTAAATATGTTTGTTCCTCTTTGGTCTCCAGGTGACTTTCATGCCTGAAGACAGAATTCCTTTGAATCTTTTTTTAAATTCTGTATTTTAAAAAAAATCTGTGATATCAATAAAATCACACACACAAAAAAAACCCACATACACATCTTACAGACCTGTGTTTCCTGTAAACCCTTTCATTCTCCAACAGCAATTATATTCTTGCCTCTAAGTATACAGGTAACAAGACTGAACAACTACCTACAAACATGTTATTTTAGTTTGTTTCAGCTGAGTTTGTCTCCTGGGGTCATACAAGCCTTTCGGGAAGTGTTCCGCTGGAGAAGCATGTGTTGGAAATCACTGCTACAGTTTTCAGAAAAGTTGGCAAGCTTGAGCTCTGAGCTGATCCAGAGAAAGCAAACAACCCAAGATTGCACATGAACACAGCACTAGGGTTCTGCAAGCAGCTCTTCACTCCTGCAATTAACGCACAATAGATGTATTGCAATTTTTCGGTGTGTTCTGCATTCTCACTTCTTTGAGAATGCTTTGTTCTCCACCCAAAAGTCAAAACCAAGCCTCTAATACAGTAGTGCTAGGAGCTTGGGCCATGAGAACGGAGTTAAAACAGCAGCAAAATGGACTCTGAATCTGTTTTCAAAGAATATCCTGATACTAACATGCTTCAAGACTGATAATCAGCAAAGCTTTACGTTTGCTCTCTCAGCAATGAGGGACATGTCCATCTGCAGTGCCAACACTGGGATGACAAGTGTCTAAGATACACTAAGGAGGTTCTAGTTACTTGGTATTTTTTAGGGAAGCAACTGCTTTGCAGCTAAGGCACTAGACATAATCAAGAATCCAATTTCAATGCTCAGTTTCACACACTTGTTACTACCAAACTCAAGAGTGCATCAGGGAATCCTTCCTGGTCTCCAATTTGAAACAGAGTGCTTTATCCTGTGGCCTAAGATCTCCAACTTTATTTAATCAAGGCACCTAACACAGCAGTGCTAAAAGCCTCTCGTATCCCCTAGAATGACTATCATTAAGTCAGCTTGACTTTTGAGATCCAAAAGGAAAGTTCATGCAGCTGCACTCAGCACTTAGTAGATAATTGATGTATTTTGGGCTTCTAAATAGGACTTGCAAGTTTTCAAGTGATTGCAGAAGAGGAATACTATAATCAAAGTCCTCGTCCTTCCGAAGCCTCATGAAATTGTAGTAAATGCTTCATATTATTTGTGAAGGCAAGGGCAGCTGCATCAATTCTGGAAGTTCTAGAACGGAAGGTCAAGGATCAGTCCATTCAAACCACAGTTGATACAAGGTCAATTTGAAAGTGTATTCAACAGGCTTAGAACTGGCCACTATGTCATTACTTTATTAAACCAGTTACAATGCTGCTCTCTACCTAGTAATAGATTTCATTAGTCTTCAATCAATCTAAAACACTTCAAATAAGAGTAGGCACTTAAAAACTAATAGTCACCCCTGTGTTCATTATAAGTGCATGGAAGCTCTCTTCCTGCAAGCCCTGACAAATTTCTTTCCTAATAGAAAGGGGAGTACAGAGTAACAGTGCTAATTGTACCCATTCCTCCCACATTTTCAGACAGCAGGCACACAGCTGCTATAGAGGGGCAGGGAAAATTTCTTCCATACATCCATGAAGCACCTTGCACAACAAGTCTTGGTCCTGCCTAAATCCACATACCTGGGACACTGATAATAACAAAATGCTTGACTTGGAACAGGTTTGTTTTATCAAGAGACTATCCTGACATTCATTTGCACCCAGGTTAATAAACACATTAGGCAGAGAAATGGTCAAATGTAGCTCTTCTGCCTATAAAATGGGTCAACATGAAAATATTTTACTTACTCTTTGGTCAAAAGTGGGCAAGATTTGAGGAGAAAGCGGGCCAAAGCAGAGTCCTGGTAAATGAGTTCAGGAGGGGCAGTTGGGCTTTTTAAATTCAAGCAGCGAACAATAACATACAGCACAGCAGCTACTGCAGCTAGCTTCACCCCATCAAAGACCGCCGGCAGCTCAGGGGTTTCCAACATTGCATTCATTTTGAACCTGGAGATAAAAAAACAATAGTAAAGCTTTTTGCCATATACTGTTGGATATAAATAACAATTTCCATGTTAAATGTAAGACCGTGCCAATCAACTAGATTTGCCAGTTAACACTGCTATAAAAACCCTAGCATACCACCTCATCCTAGCAGCTTTTAAGATTAAAGGAAATTTTGTACTGCTCTAAAAACCCTGACCACTACAAGAAATAGAAACTGGACGGTCAGTTGGAAAGGAGACTTACTCCTAATCAGTGCTGCACTAGAATTGCAGAAGTGTCTCAGGTGTCAAACCATACACTCTGCAGACAGTCAATACTTTCAGGACCTCAGCCAAGACTATCTGGCTCAAAGAGAAGCTGAGTGAAAAGCCAGGCTATAAAGATACATCAGGAGCTTTGGATTTGTGTTTCTTCCCAGATGTCCAAGCCAGATTGAAAAGGAGAACTTGAAAGAACTACTATGTTAGCTTCTCAGCCTGAATTTTTCATTATCTGTATTCTCATGGAGCTGACTCCTGCATGTATCTATGGTGGCCACTATCACCCGTGATTTCAGTATTTCTTTTAATCCACCATGGTTCTGCAGCTGAAGGAGGCCTAGATTAACATGCAGCCTTTCAAGAGCTTCAGAACAAAGGAGCAAGGCAGAGAAGAAAACTAAAAAACATGATAAAACAATAAGCTTCCAGCTTGAAGTGAAATCCAGCTTTTGAACATACAAACATCTGGGTGCAGTTATTACAGGGATACTTCATCCATATTGAAGAGGCACGTTTTTCTGTGGGTCCTTCCTCAGCCACACAGGTTACCCAAGTTAGTTAAGAATTGACAAGTCATGTCTTACCAACGTCACTTTTTCTTCAAGCTAGAAATAACTGCTTCTCCTCAGTAGAACTGCTACCACCTGGGTCCACGTGCTACCCGAACTACCCTGTGAGGGGAGGAAAAGAAAATTGATTGCTACTGATAAGGCTGCATCTCTCTGATAGAAGGGAAGAACACAAATTTATACAGAGATCCCATTGCAGATATTGCAATTGATTTGCGTATTCAGTCACAACCACTTCAACTCTGATTCATCTGCAAAGCTCTTGCCTATGGACTGGGTCCAGACCTGTTGCCTATGGCACACTAGTTCATCTGCAGTATGCAAATACACCTTCATGAGCAGAGATACAGAAAGCAATAACAAAAACCAGCGCAACTTCAGAGGAAAGCCAAGCTATGAACTTCCAGAAGACCACACAGTTATCACCAGCTTTGCAAGACAGTGATGTCGTTTCCAGTTACAAAAACTACCCAAATGTCTCCATATTTAGAAGACTAGAAGTGATAGGCTACTGTTCTTCCCAACTTTGTGCAATACCAGCAGTGTTACATAAGCACAAAGCCAGTCAAAGAAGTTTCCTGCTACTTCTACCCAGACTTAGCAAGGCAGCTCACTCCTGCAGATTGAAGCTTGTAAACAGTCTCTGCTTGTTCCCACACTTGCTTTTTTAAGTTACAACATATCACACTTCAAGATGGTGAGAGCCACCAGGAGGCTCAGATACAGCCACCTAATTAACACTAGCGCACACGTACCAAGGCTTGTTACAGGAATTTGATGATGCCAATAAAAGCTTTCAGCTTGTAGCTGTAAAAATGTAAGCAATATTTACAATTAGAACTGGATCACCTACAGGCACAAACCAATGGGGAACTGGAGCTTCCAGGAAAAAGCTCCAGAACAGTCTGCTCTCTATCACAGCTGCTGCTCCCAACTCTGAAAATACACCAGCAGGACAGGCCATACCAAAGCTTTACTCTTCCTCCTATCATGAAGACTAAACCCCAGAAGCACTTTCTGTACTCAGTGCAGCTACATCAAAACCCCTTGGAAGAGAACGAGTCTGACATCAGCTACCAATTAACAGCATACTGGAAAGCTACAAGTTTCTGCCACCATAACCATCTGCGTTGCAGGAGAACAGAGGGTGAGTGAACTGGAGACATTTAATATTGGACAACTCTGAATATTTTCTAATTCAGTTTCACAGTAGAAGGCAAAGCAGTAAACTACAAAAAGCCATTTATTCTCTTACATTGGCATCAAGTGTCTCAATGAAAAGCTTGAGTACAGTAGCACATTACCTCACTTCCATACTTAGTATACTTCCACCAGCTGCATAAAAGAGAGCAGGAAAACTACAGCAATAGCTTCTCCAGGGAAGGTACAATCTGCAGAAGGGCAGACCAAGCTCCAAAACTCAAGGACAACCAGGCTCAAGCAAATCTTCCCTAGCTGAAAATCCCAAAAATTCTGTTGGCATTTTCCTTTCACCATTTTATTTTGAAAATTAGAGACACTGATATAAAGTTTACTCAGGACCTTCTTGCCACCTGGATTCTAAGCTAGTTTGCCATTTACAGCTTTCACATTATTAGTGAATTTGCTAAAAATAAAACAGTGCACAATTAGCCATTAGCATTTTGTACTAATGACTCGAGATAACTGATCCAACTAAGCTGTATATCCCCGAGAGTCTTTTCTCCAACATAATCTTCATACTACAAAGACACTACATCTTTTCCAATACTTCCATACCTCATTTTAGCCTATCGCTACCTTAAAGCACACTAGCTTGGAGTTACTTTCAGAAAAATCAGCTGTTGGTAGCAGGATTATGCTTTGATACCTGTGAATTAATATTTTTCTATTTTAGACAGTCTAATAAGTACATAGTCACTGAACATACACACCTCAAACGTGTTAAAGGCTCACGTATGTGACAGGATCTTTACCTACCAGCTCAGATCAGTCTCTGTACAGCTAAGAATTTGCACTGCTGTTGCCCTGTGGATGTGGCACTTCAGATACTTCTTCAAGAGTCTGGTATTCCTGAAGACCCAAACAGACCTGTCTCAGCCAGGGCAGATTTGCAGAGGCTGAGCCAGAGCACTCAGCTCTAAAATTTTAAGTATTCAGCTTACTGAAATGGATTTGAGAGCTCTGCCTCTAATCACATAGGACAAATGTATCCCTATTTACAAGCACGGATGAGGTCACCTTGCTTCCGTTTTGTTAAACCCTTTTTGCATTGACCTAATAAACATGTGTTTATGAAAAGAGACAGACAATCAGTACTCTGCCAGTTAAATTTTAATCTCAAATTTCCTCTAAATGGGTCAGCATTAAACAGAAAAACATTTGTCCTTTTCTGTATACAGACTTTTAGCAGGCTAGACAAAACTAGCAAGAGGCAGCAAGTATATCACTGGAAGCAATTAAGCCTGCTTTTTCATCTAACACAGGGTTTACAATTAAGGTTGATGAACATAAAGTAGTTGAAACTGTTGGGACCAAGGACGTTACTTTGAAGCACCTTAAGTATACGATCCTTTTTCAAAATCATTTAAAGGCATTACAACCCCGAAGACTGACAGTCTTTTCAAGCAATATTCTTAAGTCCCATTTGTGACTGAGGACTAATTTAAAATCAATCACTGGAAAGCAAGTGCTGCATTTGTGGAGTCTTTTCATCACAGACTAAAAAGCTGAAAATCATGTTAAAGGAAACACTTCAGTACTACTATTAAGAGTAGATGTCATTTGTACAAGTATAACGAGCAAAACTGTTTCTCCTTTCCAAACAAACAGAAATACAACAAAGCCAGTAGAGCTACAGCAAATTCCTTCTGTATCCTTTCAAAAACACTGGGTTTTGAGAAAGCCATCAAGATGAAAACAAAACTGAGACCTATACACATTTCTGTTCCAGGTTCCCCGTGCAAAGGACACTCTTCCAGGGACAGAAGTCACTTCACCTTGTGACTCAATGTGGTACGCAGAGGGTTTTGTAGCTACCAAGCATTAGAGCTCCTCCACCCATTCTGGAGCCTGACTCAGTGCACTGGAAAAAGCAATATGAAAAAAAGCAAAGACGTTAAAGGAAGCCACTCCCATATGATCCTTCCCTCAGGGCTTTAATGAGCAATTGAAAGCCTGGCAGACTCATTTCACTGAACCATTAGAAATGCTTCGGGCTAAAGCAAAGATATAGCTGTATGGAACTGCCCACAGACAAAAGTAAAGGCAGCCTCTGTAAGAGGGGCTTCACTAGCAAGATATTTTATGCTCAGTGACATTCACTGAATAATCTTGAAGGAGTCCCATTTCCAGGAATGGCAGTTTGATACAAAAGCCTCCTAGATCTAGATACCCTCCCATCAGTCGTTCTGCCTCACTGGTGCTTTCAGAGCTCAGCTGGACACCGAAACACTGCAGCATTCTGGCCAACACTGAAAGCAGGCAAGAATCCCTTTTCCTATCCTTTTACAGCTTCTACTCCTGTCTCTTCCCAACTAACATTCAGAAGGGCCAAAGAGGGTATTTCTAGACAGATAAAGCAGACACATTATTAACTAATTTCTGACATTTCTTGGACTGGTTTAATTTGTTTGTAGCACCTGCTTGGGGAATGAAACTCAGCAGGTCTGCTAGACAAGAGGAAAGCTCTCACTCCAGAGTTGTGCTTAGGCAGATTTAGATCAGAAATAAGTTCCCCACCCCTTTGAAGGGGTAAGAGGAAGGTTGCTGCAACTGAAGTTAGTTGTTTAAGGAATGTTTCCAGGGAATGAATCATCTTTAATATCACCCAAAACCAATGCCTCTTCTGAAAGATATGCTGCAACATCAGAAGTTACAGGCCTGTCACTAGCAGATAAATCATTTATAACTTCTTTATAACCACGCCATGGAGAAGAGAAGTTTATTAAGAAAAAGATGGAAATACAGAGTCAAGTTTTATGCCAGTGTATTCTCTGTATCCCACTCCAGGAAGCATACAGAAGCAAGGCACATTGCTGAGTTTTCAATGGTTTAAATACAGAGAAAGATGTTAGAGACAACCCAAATGAAAACATACCTAGGGAATATATACACCCAGGAAAGATTCTGAAGCAGTGAGATTGATGAAAAGGTTGCCAGACCTTTCGTAAAGCACTGAAGGACAGCCTGAGGTCACACAAGCCTCGTGAGTGCAGGAATCCATGCAAGAAGAATCAGGAAAAGCCTCAAGCTTGATTGCGCAGTCCCATATCCTGTCTTTTACTCAGCACTTCTTGTATAAAAGATGCTTTCATTTTTACAGAAAAAAAGTATTAAGCCTGAACTGCCACTTTAAGATCTCTAGAGAATGACATAGGTACAAGTATTTTGGGGTCACACCATCATTACGCCACATCAATTTTGGTCCACAAGGCATGGCAACACACTGCTTACTTTGGCATTTAACCATGCCAAGCCTACCCCATGCAGAAGCTCCTGTTATCTTCTGTGGTAACTCAGAAGCAAACATGTCAGAAGCAAGTGCTGAGATCATCTCAGTGTACGGACTCAGTCCTTCTGGCCATTTAAAATAGCCAATTGAGTCTCAGACCTCAAAGCACAGAGGGCATAATTAAGAATTAGTTGAGCACTTCAAGCACTTCAGCTTCAGTTTTCAGGAGATGTGGCCATGAGACAAAGCACAGTCATCAGGAGTCTTGCAAAGCCCACAGCAGTTCTGTTGTCAAGCATCAGATAGATTTTTATCTTCGAATAAAGAGGGCACACTCACATATCCCATCACAAGGATGCTTAAAAGAACATTACTTGGACAGCACATCAAGTCCTTGCTGCAAATCCCTCCTCTTTGTGCCAGAGCCAGGCCAGGATTTGGCTAGCTGGTGAGTATACAAAGCAGCAGGTACTGTTTATAGCATGTTCCAACACAGATTTTTTTTTGGCTAGTGCCTTCACTGGAACTTGATCTTTTCAGATACAATGCTTGGCTCGTATACTAAGTTTAGAGGCACTGTGAGGTTACAGGGACAAAGTTCATCATAGCACGAGGCATCAGCAGCACTGCCAGGAAGACAGGTGCCTTTAACTGAAGTCTTTTTTCCCCCCCCTTTTGACTTTGAGAAAAGTCACCTTCAAAGCAGAAGCCAAGCACCGAAGAGGGCTGACAGTATGTGCCAAGGCAGCTTGCTTGAGAAAGCACCTGAGAATAACTCTATAGCTAGTAGAGCCAAAGACTACTCAGGTCTTTCACTTCCCCAAGAAGGCTTATTTACAATCTAATAAGCCTCGAATTTCACTTTCTTACAACTACAGGAACTCCTTTTACTTCTTCACAGTATAATTTTAACTGACCAAAATGGTTCTACTGCATAATAGGCAGCTTGTGTATATTGTCTAATAAAGTGGTTGCCATGTAGACTCCTTGTACATCAGCTTACCTGGTTCCTGATTGTCACAGATGGAGTAAAACCACTGCATTAGCTTTTAATGCAAACACCTGATGTACAAGATTAAAGTAAGATGAGACAAGGCTCTGGATGACTCCACAGAAACCAATTAATCACATCTTATCTTAGAGGAAAGGCTCATGTCATTTAAGCAAACATAATTAATCAATTACGGCAGAGACTTAGGACTTTGTCACTAACCACTGCCCATAGAACTACAGGGCAGAGCTTCAGCTGCTTGTAGAAGAGGTAAAGCTTAGTTTCAGGTACTGATGAAGGAGAAATACTGGCTAACAGTATCACAGTCTTCCAGTATTACAGCATTAGCAGGCATCGCTTACCTACCACGTAACCGTACGTCAGCAGGCAGCATTAAGCT